>OX104114.1:67468818-70372496 GCA_944474755.1 Limnoperna fortunei | reverse complement strand
GGACAAAATGTTAAGTGATGCACAAGTTAAATTATTATCTAAAGGTTTAAACTTCGTACCCACTTCAAAACTTAACTTTGGTGATGTTTTAACTGATCTAAAAGCATGGGAAAGACGCATGCGCTTACGTGAATATTTTTTTGAAAAAAAACAGAAAATGAATCAAAACCTGAAAAAGAAGTTAATACTATACTGAAAAAAGAGAGTACATGGACTCCAGAAATTGGCCGGAACAGGTGGCTCGATGCATATATTGAAGAAGTGAAAGAAGATATAATTAATGGTCTCAAAAGAAATAATAAAGAATTCAATCTGTCGAAAAATGAACAAACAGCGTTTAAAGAACTTCGTTTAGATGATACTATTGTTATACGACCAGCTGATAAGGGTTCAGGAGTAGTAGTGCTGAATTCGAAAATTATATTGATCAGGTTGAAAAGGAACTACTAACCAGCGGTAGTTATACGGAAGTTGCAACTGACAACACTTTAAAAATAACAAATAAAATAAAAACGTTAGTCACCAAAATGGAAAAGAACAGATTAATTTCAAATGAGTTAAAGAAATACCTAATACCAGTAGATCCAAGAGTAGGAAAAGCCCAAGGTAACCCGAAAATGCATAAGCCGAATTACCCTTTACGTATAATTGTGAATGGCCGTAATCACCCAACTTCAAATGTAGCACAAGTTGCAGAATCCGAACTGAATTCTCATGTTGAAAATTTACCAACATTCATTAAAGACACAACTGATTTTTTGCAAAAGTTAAAAAAGATTCAATTACCTATTCCAACCAATTCAATTTTATGTTGTATGGATGTTACAGCATTATATCCCAGCATTCAAAGAGACAAAGCGCGAGAAGCATGCAAGGTAGCTTTAGACAATAGACAAACTAAATTTATTCTAACAGAAGTGGTATTACAATTTATTGATGTTACACTGGAAAATAATAACTTTCAATTCAATGGAAAAAATTACATACAAACTACAGGAACAGCGATAGGTTCAAAATTGGGCAAAAATTATGCTTGTACATATTTAGGAGTGTGGGAAGAAGCTCTTCTAAATACCGCACAAGAGAAACCACTAGCATTCTTCCGTTTCATTGATGACATATGGGGAATATGGACTCATGGAATAGATTCCCTTATTTCTTTTCAAAACCGGGCAAATGAAATTCACCAAAATATTAAAGTTGATTTACGTTATTCATATGACAAAATTGAGTTTTTAGATGTCACTACATATATAAAAAATGGTAAAATTGAAACAGACCTATTTTGTAAACCTTCGGACAAGCACCTTTATTTACATGTAAAATCTGATCACCCGAATTCGGTTAAACGAGCCATACCTTATGGCATTGGGATGAGAGTTAGGAGAATATGCTCAGAAAATAAAAATTATCATCAAAGAAAATACCAAATGAAAAAATGTTTACAGAAGCGAGGTTTCCAGAAAAAAGATTTAGACCATGAATTTAGAAAAATTGACACTTTGGACAGAGAAAATCTATTAAAATATAAAACAGATAAAAACAAAAATTTAGACAGAGTACCGTTATCAATTACTTACAATAAAGAACTTCCGAATATCCACAACATATTACGTAACAGGCTTAAAACTTTATATAGATCTAAAGAGATGCAGAAAGTGTTTCCGGAACCACCAATAGTAGCATATAGACGAGGGACAAATATTCAAGATAAACTGGTTCACGCTAAACACAATAATCAATTCATTAAACGGGAAAATGAAACGGGACCATGTGATAAAAATTGTGCAATTTGTAATAGAATGCTAAATCTTACGAAATTTACAGCTAATAATGGTGTATCATACAATGTTGACGTTAAAATAAATTGTAGGACAGCAAATTTAATATATGGCATTTATTGTGAACAGTGTAGACAAATTGTGTATGTTGGTGAAACTGGGAATACAGTGTATGAGCGCATGCAAAATCACCTATCGTGTATTCGAAAATAAAAAAAACAAGACGTTGTACCAATACATTTCAATCAACAGGACCATAATATCAATGACTTTAAAATAATTGGAAGTGAAAATTAACAAATCATGGATATATCGTAAAGAAAAAGAAAAATTTTGGATGAAGAAAATTGGAACTTTGAATGAACAAGGACTGAACAAAAAAGGATAAAACTGTTTAAAAATATACTACATTATATGTAAAGCTATAATGACATTGTATTACCCATTAAGAAGCCATTGTATTGTAACGTTCGTTTTGTATCCCCCCCCCCATTTCTACTCTTTATATTACTGCCAAATTTCACTTTTACTTTACTTTACCCGTTTATGACGTCATTGTATTATAACGTTGTTGTTGTTGTTATTGACTTCACATATACATATTCTTGTCATTTATATATATGCCTTGAATAAAGACGGCAGTGGTCGTCGAAACGTCGGCAAAATATGGAGTTTTTATATATAAATATATATTTATCCTCGTATCGGAATTATTCCTGGAATTTGATTGGTCAGTTACACGTCTTTACAAAACCTTTAGGGGCCTCGGTGGCCGAGTGGTCAAGGTAGTTCGTTTACTATTGATCACGTGGTCTGTCAACACTGAGATTGCGGGTTCGATTCTCACTGCAGGCACGGTGTACTCGACTCCAATCTTAATTGACAAGGATTGCCAGTTTTCCTACCACAGGTCGGGGGTTCTCTCCGGGTACTCCGGCTTCCTCCCCCAATAAAAACTGGACGCCATGAAATAGCTGTAAAATTGCTGAAATTGGCGTTAAACACCATTCAAACAAACAAAAAACAAACAAAACCTTTACAGCACCCCTTTTACCCTTCCGCTTCGCCTCAGGGCGTATTTGGGGCACTTCAGGTGTTACAATCTCCATATCTACGGATATGAACGTGTATAACTTATACGTCTACAAATTAAGGCCAACACTGTGAGAATTCGATTTTTAACACTGTCAAATTTTAGTTTTCTCTCAGCGGGATTCGAACTCACACCGTTGTGACACTGTGGCACCAAATCGCCTGCACTATGTCCAGCGGTCTAGACCCCTCGGCCCAATCCGCTATATAAAAATATAGCTTCATTAACCGGGGTGAATCATAGACATAGACATAGTACATGTGTACTAGCGTGTGACGATGGAATTTTCGTAAGCAATACGTATTAATTTAACAGTAATCTAATTCAGCATTTTTGTATATATTATATAGGATGACAAAGTTACTTGTCATACAGTCACAGTAAGTAAATTATATACAAACGTATTTGTATTGTGACAACCATATAATATATCTATCCAGCGGATTTCTGAAACATCAGAAATACAGGGTTAATGTCAAATATTTATATATACGTCTACAAATTAAGCCCAACACTGTTTGAATTAGATTTTTAACACTGTCAAATTTTTGCTTTCCCTCAGATTCGAACTCACACTGTTGTGACACTGTGGCACCAATTCGCCTGCACTATGTCCAGCGGTCTAGACCCCTCGGCCAAATCCGCTATATAAAATATAGCTTCATTACCTCATTAACCGGGGTGAATCGTAGACATGGACATAGTACATGTGTAATAGCGTGTGATGATGGTATATATATATATATATATATATATATATATATATATATATATATATATATATATATATATATATATATATATATATATATATATATATATATATATATATATATATATATATATATATATATATATATATATATATACGGCTAGCGGACTTGAAAAGCAACTATTTTGGGTTAAGTTGGAAATGAGAAAGTTTAAGATTAATATGTTATGACTTGTTTACGTCATTTATTTATATTGACATTTAATGACTAAGGCCATTCGTTGGTCAGTCTTTGTCTACATTTTTGACAAGAAACACCGTCATTTGTATCGTTGCATAATCTTCTAGACTTGTATATTATTTTTTGTTTATGCTGTATCGTCATGTTTGTGGATCCGATACTTAATAAGCTTTACTGGTTGGTAGACTCTTTATACGTTTATATAATATTTTGAACTACCTGTATTGTGTTTTTACACGATCTCAGTGGATTTAAATCATTCCATCACCGAATGAAAAAATACTTGAAGCATTTAGAGTTCAACGCCACTGATGAGTCTTAAGTAGCCGAAAAGCGCGTCTGGCGTAAGGAATTTGTCACCTTGGTAATTTTGATTACATCTTGTTGGAATATTTGAGGAAAGCCAAGTAACAGCACGGCACGTCCGCGGCTGGCGGACTTGAAAAGCAACTATTTTGGGTTAAGTTGGAAATGAGAAAGTTTAAAATTAATATGTTATGACTTGTTTACGTCATTTATTCATATTGGCATTCAATGACTAAGGCCATTCGTTGGTCAGTCTTTGTCTACATTTTTGACAAGAAACACCGTCATTTGTATCGTTGCATAATCTTCTAGACTTGTATATTATTTTTTGTTTATGCTGTATCGTCATGTTTGTCGATCCGATACTTAATAAGCTTTACTGGTTGGTAGACTCTTTAGACGTTTATATAATATTTTGAACTACCTGTATTGTGTTTTTACACGATCTCAGTGGAATTATATCATTCCATTACCGAATGAAAAAATACTTGAAGCATTTAGAGTTAAACGCCACTGATGAGTCTTAAGTAGACGAAACGCGCGTCTGGCGTAAGGAATTTGTCACCTTGGTAATTTTGATAACATTTTGTTGGAATATTTGAGGAAAGCCAAGTAACAGCACGGCACGTCCGCGGCTGCCGGACTTGAAAAGCAACTATTTTGGGTTAAGTTGGAAATGATAAAGTTTAAGATTAATATGTTATGACTTGTTTACGTCATTTATTTATATTGACATTCAATGACTAAGGCCATTCGTTGGTCAGTCTTTGTCTAAGTTTTTGACAAGAAACACCGTCATTTGTATCGTTGCATAATCTTCTAGACTTGTATATTATTTTTTGTTTATGCTGTATCGTCATGTTTGTCGATCCGATACTTAATAAGCTTTACTGGTTGGTAGACACTTTAGACGTTTATATAATATTTTGAACTACCTGTATTGTGTTTTTACACGATCCCCGTGGACTTATATCATTCCATCACCGAATGAAAAAATACTTGAAGCATTTAGAGTTAAACGTCACTGATGAGTCTTAAGTAGACGAAAAGCGCGTCTGGCTTAAGGAATTTGTCACCTTGGTAATTTTGATTACATCTTGTTAAAATATTTGAGGAAAGCCAAGTAACAGCACGGCACGTTCGCGGCTGGCGGACTTGAAAAGCAACTATTTTGGGTTAAGTTGGAAATGAGAAAGTTTAAGATAAATATGTTATGACTTGTTTACGTCATTTATTTATATTGACATTCAATGACTAAGGCCATTCGTTGGTCAGTCTTTGTCTAAATTTTTGACAAGAAACACCGTCATTTGTATCGTTGCATAATCTTCTAGACTTGTATATTATTTTTTGTTTATGCTGTATCGTCATGTTTGTCGATCCGATACTTAATAAGCTTTACTGGTTGGTAGACTCTTTAGACGTTTATATAACATTTTGAACTACCTGTATTGTATTTTTACACGATCCCAGTGGACTTGTATCATTCCATCACCGAATGAAAAAATACTTGAAGCATTTAGAGTTAAACGCCACTGATGAGTCTTAAGTAGACGAAACGCGCGTCTGGCGTAAGGAATTTGTCACCTTGGTAATTTTGATTACATCTTGTTGGAATATTTGAGGAAAGCCAAGTAACAACAAGGCACGTCCGCGGCTGGCGGACTTGAAAAGCAACAATTTTGGGTTAAGTTGGAAATGATAAAGTTTAAGATTAATATGTTATGACTTGTTTACGTCATTTATTTATATTGACATTTAATGACTAAGGCCATTCGTTGGTCAGCCTTTGTCTAAATTTTTGACAAGAAACACCGTCATTTGTATCGTTGCATAATCTTCTAGACTTGTATATTATTTTTTGTTTAAGCTGTATCGTCATGTTTGTCGATCCGATACTTAATAAGCTTAACTGGTTGGTAGACTCTTTATACGTTTATATAATATTTTGAACTACCTGTATTGTGTTTTTACACGATCCCAGTGGACTTATATCATTCCAACACCGAATGAAACAATACTTGAAGCATTTAGAGTTCAACGCCACTGATGAGTCTTAAGTAGACGAAAAGCGCGTCTGGCTTAAGGAATTTGTCACCTTGGTAATTTTGATTACATCTTGTTGGAATATTTGAGGAAAGCAAAGTAACAGCACGGCACGTCCGCGGCTGGCGGACTTGAAAAGCAACTATTTTGGGTTAAGTTGGAAATGAGAAAGTTTAAAATTAATATGTTATGACTTGTTTACGTCATTTATTCATATTGGCATTCAATGACTAAGGCCATTCGTTGGTCAGTCTTTGTCTACATTTTTGACAAGAAACACCGTCATTTGTATCGTTGCATAATCTTCTAGACTTGTATATTATTTTTTGTTTATGCTGTATCGTCATGTTTGTCGATCCGATACTTAATAAGCTTTACTGGTTGGTAGACTCTTTAGACGTTTATATAATATTTTGAACTACCTGTATTGTGTTTTTACACGATCTCAGTGGAATTATATCATTCCATTACCGAATGAAAAAATACTTGAAGCATTTAGAGTTAAACGCCACTGATGAGTCTTAAGTAGACGAAACGCGCGTCTGGCGTAAGGAATTTGTCACCTTGGTAATTTTGATAACATTTTGTTGGAATATTTGAGGAAAGCCAAGTAACAGCACGGCACGTCCGCGGCTGCCGGACTTGAAAAGCAACTATTTTGGGTTAAGTTGGAAATGATAAAGTTTAAGATTAATATGTTATGACTTGTTTACGTCATTTATTTATATTGACATTCAATGACTAAGGCCATTCGTTGGTCAGTCTTTGTCTAAGTTTTTGACAAGAAACACCGTCATTTGTATCGTTGCATAATCTTCTAGACTTGTATATTATTTTTTGTTTAAGCTGTATCGTCATGTTTGTCGATCCGATACTTAATAAGCTTAACTGGTTGGTAGACTCTTTATACGTTTATATAATATTTTGAACTACCTGTATTGTGTTTTTACACGATCCCAGTGGACTTATATCATTCCAACACCGAATGAAACAATACTTGAAGCATTTAGAGTTCAACGCCACTGATGAGTCTTAAGTAGACGAAAAGCGCGTCTGGCTTAAGGAATTTGTCACCTTGGTAATTTTGATTACATCTTGTTGGAATATTTGAGGAAAGCAAAGTAACAGCACGGCACGTCCGCGGCTGGCGGACTTGAAAAGCAACTATTTTGGGTTAAGTTGGAAATGAGAAAGTTTAAAATTAATATGTTATGACTTGTTTACGTCATTTATTCATATTGGCATTCAATGACTAAGGCCATTCGTTGGTCAGTCTTTGTCTACATTTTTGACAAGAAACACCGTCATTTGTATCGTTGCATAATCTTCTAGACTTGTATATTATTTTTTGTTTATGCTGTATCGTCATGTTTGTCGATCCGATACTTAATAAGCTTTACTGGTTGGTAGACTCTTTAGACGTTTATATAATATTTTGAACTACCTGTATTGTGTTTTTACACGATCTCAGTGGAATTATATCATTCCATTACCGAATGAAAAAATACTTGAAGCATTTAGAGTTAAACGCCACTGATGAGTCTTAAGTAGACGAAACGCGCGTCTGGCGTAAGGAATTTGTCACCTTGGTAATTTTGATAACATTTTGTTGGAATATTTGAGGAAAGCCAAGTAACAGCACGGCACGTCCGCGGCTGCCGGACTTGAAAAGCAACTATTTTGGGTTAAGTTGGAAATGATAAAGTTTAAGATTAATATGTTATGACTTGTTTACGTCATTTATTTATATTGACATTCAATGACTAAGGCCATTCGTTGGTCAGTCTTTGTCTAAGTTTTTGACAAGAAACACCGTCATTTGTATCGTTGCATAATCTTCTAGACTTGTATATTATTTTTTGTTTATGCTGTATCGTCATGTTTGTCGATCCGATACTTAATAAGCTTTACTGGTTGGTAGACTCTTTAGACGTTTATATAATATTTTGAACTACCTG
The DNA here is from genome assembly GCA_944474755.1 of Limnoperna fortunei. Taxonomy (NCBI): domain Eukaryota; kingdom Metazoa; phylum Mollusca; class Bivalvia; order Mytilida; family Modiolidae; genus Limnoperna; species Limnoperna fortunei. Next base: position 70,364,359 of record OX104114.1, on the reverse strand, counting down.
TATTGTGTTTTTACACGATCCCCGTGGACTTATATCATTCCATCACCGAATGAAAAAATACTTGAAGCATTTAGAGTTAAACGTCACTGATGAGTCTTAAGTAGACGAAAAGCGCGTCTGGCTTAAGGAATTTGTCACCTTGGTAATTTTGATTACATCTTGTTAAAATATTTGAGGAAAGCCAAGTAACAGCACGGCACGTTCGCGGCTGGCGGACTTGAAAAGCAACTATTTTGGGTTAAGTTGGAAATGAGAAAGTTTAAGATAAATATGTTATGACTTGTTTACGTCATTTATTTATATTGACATTCAATGACTAAGGCCATTCGTTGGTCAGTCTTTGTCTAAATTTTTGACAAGAAACACCGTCATTTGTATCGTTGCATAATCTTCTAGACTTGTATATTATTTTTTGTTTATGCTGTATCGTCATGTTTGTCGATCCGATACTTAATAAGCTTTACTGGTTGGTAGACTCTTTAGACGTTTATATAACATTTTGAACTACCTGTATTGTATTTTTACACGATCCCAGTGGACTTGTATCATTCCATCACCGAATGAAAAAATACTTGAAGCATTTAGAGTTAAACGCCACTGATGAGTCTTAAGTAGACGAAACGCGCGTCTGGCGTAAGGAATTTGTCACCTTGGTAATTTTGATTACATCTTGTTGGAATATTTGAGGAAAGCCAAGTAACAACAAGGCACGTCCGCGGCTGGCGGACTTGAAAAGCAACTATTTTGGGTTAAGTCGGAAATGAGAAAGTTTAAGATTAATATGTTATGACTTGTTTACGTCATTTATTTATATTGACATTCAATGACTAAGGCCATTCGTTGGTCAGTTTTTGTCTAAATTTTTGACAAGAAACACCGTCATTTGTATCGTTGCATAATCTTCTAGACTTGTATATTATTTTTTGTTTATGCTGTATCGTCATGTTTGTGGATCCGATACTTAATAAGCTTTACTGGTTGGTAGACTCTTTAGACGTTTATATAATATTTTGAACTACCTTTTGATGGACCCGGTTCGGTCAATCGGCTGGTCATGCCGAGCCCTTAACAAGCTTGTCGTCATTTGTCTTATAACTTAATTATATCTTGTGAATTTCAGTTCTAAAATTGTTCAGTAACAAGCTGTTAAGAAGGCGGTGGCTCATGGGTCAATCGAGTAGATCGAGTTTCGAACGGTTGTTTCGCCAGTTAAGTCTGGCACGAAGCTTGCGTTCGTGAAGAAATTCATCTTTTTGAGTATACCGCCCTTGGAACACCTGATGCTTTCTGCTGGTGATTCCCAGACATCAAGCATCGCCCCTGTTGGCACTCCGTGGCGGGTGGGTGACAAGGGTGGTGAACCGCATTCTTTCAACATGGCTCCCAAAACAACAAGTATAACATGTTCCAAAAAAAGAAAAAAATGAATGTCCTCTTGAAGAAGTTATTGACGAAGATCACTGGCCAAGATTTATTGTCTTACCAAGTAAAGACCAAAATAAACCACTTTCCAAAGTTTCTCCTTTTGTTATAGAAAAATCGATCAAGGGCTGTGCAGGAGACGTAAAAACGTCACCAAAATGAAATCCAGCTGTCTTCTTGTTGAATGCTCTAAAAAACATCAATCCTTAAACTTACTTAAATTAAATAAAATTATTGAATTGGAAATTTCGGCCTCTCCCCACAGAACTTTAAACTCAAGTCAGGGAATCATTCATTATAGAGATGATGACCTCGCTGAACTGACCGATGAAGAAATATGTTCAGAGTTGCAGCCCAAAAAAAATTTAACAGCAAATTCTACCAAAAAACCTACATCAAATAATCCAAAACCTAAGGAAACCAAGAAAAGCGACCGAACTCCGAAATCTATGAGAGACCCTGTGCAGGTCCATAATAGGTTCGGCAGTTTGGAGGACATATATAACGAGACCATTTGGGGCGATCCAATGGATACTACGGGATCGCACAGTCGGTCTCCCAGTCGAGACGGACAAGGGAGAACACAACGAAAAATTAGTATCTCCCCCATTCGTCCTCCAAAATAATGGACAGAATCATTCAGTGGAATTGTCGAGGTCTTAAGATTAATTTTCTTGAAATCACATTATTAGTTCAAGCCTTTCTTCCTGTTGCATTTTGCCTCCAAGAATCCCACCTTAAACGAAGTGATAACATATCTTTAAAAAACTACTCTATATACAGCACATATGTAGACGAAAATGGTAGAGCTGCTGGCGGCTCTACCATTCTTGTAAAAGATCAAGTTTTACATAGCCCTGTAGATCTCAACACTGATCGTCAGGCGGTTGCTGTTAGGATATCTTTAGACAAAACGATTACTTTATGCTCTGTGTATATCCCTCCGAATTCTTCATTAAATTTAAATCAGTTGAAACAATCATACTGATCAGATTCCGGCCCCCTTATATATTACTTGGGGACTTCAACGGACACAACCCTTTATGGAGCAGTAACACAATAAACGATAAAGGTAAAGTTATTGAAGGCTTAATGAATCAGGAAGATCTGTGTATTTTTAATGATGGAACCAATACATATTTACATCCTGGGAATGGATCATATTCGGCTATTGATCTTACAATAGCAGATCCTTCTCTGTTGCCCGATTTCTCATGGAAAATCCATGACGATCTCTGTGGCAGTGATCACTTTCCCATTAATTTGGAATCTTTGCACTCTTCCAGCACAGAACGAGCCGCTCGGTATAAATTAACAAAGCCAATTGGCCTCTGTTTGAACAACTCTGTATAGAGCGACTTAACTCTGATACTTTTGAAACTATTTCTGATCCAATTTTAAAATTCAATGAAACACTTATTTCAATTGCTGATGAAACCATTCCTAAGACCTCGACAAATCCAAAACATATTAGTAAACCATGGTTCGATGACAGCTGTGAGGACGCTATTAAAGACCGGAAAAAGCCGAACGACGCTTTAATAAACACCCAACTCAAAATAATCTTAACCAGTTCCGAATTTTTCGAGCGAAAGCTCGCAGGGTAACGAAACAAAGACGACGCACCTCTTGGCGCAACTTTGTTTCTAAACTGAATAACCATACCCCCATGAATAAAATTTGGAAGATGATTCGTAAAATTAAAGGTAAAAACAGTAGAGCAAATGTCCGTCATTTAAAGGATGGACAAGACTTGTTAACATCAGAGTCGGAAATATCTAACAAATTGGCCGAAACATTTGCAAAACACTCGTCCGCTGAAAATTATCATCCGGATTTTCAGCGTATCAAAACTCAAAAAGAAAAATCAAGACTTAATAAACTTAATTTCCAGTCAAAAATCTAGAAGATTACAATACACCGTTTTCTTTGGAAGAGCTAAAAACCTCTTTGAGCAAATCTCACGATACAGCATGTGGTCCAGATGGCATCCATTATCAACTTCTCAAACATCTGCCACAATCTTCTCTCCAATGCCTTTTGAATCTTCTTAACAACATTTGGGAAACGGATGACTTACCATCTATTTGGAAAATGGCCACTGTTGTGCCTATTCCAAAACCAGGAAAAGATCACTCTGAAGAGTCAAACTATCGGCCTATAGCCCTCACAAGCTGTCTTTGAAAAACCATGGAAAGGATGATCAACGATCGCCTTGTCTGGTTTTAAGAATCCAACAATCTACTTTCTAATATTCAATGTGGTTTCAGACAAGGGCGAAGTACCCTAGATCATCTTGTACGTTTCGAAACGTATATTCGAAACGCCTTTGCAAAAAATGAGCATGTTGTGTCTATCTTTTTCGATTTAGAAAAGCGTATGACACAACATGGAAATATGGTATTTTTAAAGATCTTTTTGATATGGGGTTGAAAGGTAGACTTCCTACCTTTATTTCAAACTTTTTATCTGACAGAGAATTTAAAGTTAGGGTCAATTCTACTTTATCTGACCCTTTTGAACAGGAAATGGGTGTTCCTCAGGGAAGCATCCTTTCTGTCACTTTATTTAGTAACAAAATTAATAGCCTTGCTCAAGTTTTAAAAGATAATATTGAAGGTTCTCTATATGTTGACGACTTCCTCATATGTTACAGAGGAAAAAACATGAATAATATTGAACGTCAACTGCAGTTGTGTTTAAATAGAATAGAGAAATGGGCAATGGAGAATGGTTTTAAATTCTCCACTGCAAAAACCGTGGGGATGCATTTTTGTAATAAGAGAAAGATGCATCCTGATCCCGAATTTAAATTACATAATAATCCTATCAAAATTGTAAAGGAAACTACTTTTCTTGGTCTCATTTTTGATTCAAGGCTAAACTTTCTACCCCATATCAAAATGTTAAAAAATAATTGCATTAAAGCATTAGATATTTTAAAAGTCGTTTCCAGCACCGACTGGGGTGCTGAGTGCGATGTTTTACTTAATCTATATGACAACGGCCTCTTAATTATTTTTGTATAGGGGAAACTAGTGACATTTTTTGCTCTCACTTAGGCACCAAGTTTCGTTGAGTAATGAGAGACCCCTCAAAACCACCGGAATAATTTCACGTATATCACATTAAATTTTCGGGGTGCCATGTCAGATAAAAATTTTTGCAAATTTAGAAAATCCGAAGGGTACTCATGGAAACTCCCTTACACCCATAAAAAAGTCCAGAAATAGGCTTTGAACAATCAGATAAAAAAATACCCAATACATTTAATAAATTATCTGAATAAATTTATTTATAAATTCTATATGAAACTGCTTTTTAAGTACAGCTCCAATATTAAAATTCCTTTGAATAATAAATCCACTGGCTATGCTACAGTTTGGCGCAGTCAAATATCAAAATAAGAACTATTTTCCTCTCCCTCAGTCAAAGTTCATTTACAGAGCCGTTGTCAAATTGAAAACAAAATTTTCAATTTTCACACTTTTTACTGTATTTTATTTTTGTTCCCCATACTACGAGCAAATCTACTAAGTTTCATCTCCTTCCGAAATCAAATAAAGCCGTTTCAAGCTGTTTTATGAACAAACTTTAACGCTTTCAATTGTTCAACTCAACACTTGATAAAAAAAAATCAACAATTTTCATGTGTCATTATATCTATAGCTGGATGATAAGTTTTCGCTTTCGCAACCTATATATATATATGTCATAATAAACCATAGGAAGGCTATATCTTTAAATAATATCAATACTGAATTCCAAAATTATAAAATTTTTACCTTTTTAAGAAGAAAAATGGGCACATTACTTATCTTTTAGAACAAATTTTTACATTTACTTTCTAATTTTTGTATTAATTTCACAATCAAACATTCTTAAACAGTACTCAATATATAAATCAAATAATTATGGTTCAGTAATGGCTGTACATTTGTATAATTTACTAAAATTCAACTGATTATTAATAGTTTAATAGCAATATTTCCAAAGAAGTTTCTTAAAAAAGAGATTTACACAGCCAGGAGTTTTGAAGTACCCTTTATGACATCATGCAAATTGTGACGTCATAATGCTATTATGTTGTAACCATATATTGTAAACAAGTAAACATCAATACAAGAATTTGAAATAAATGGTGAAAGCAAAAAAAAACATGCTTTTTAAATAAGTAACCGAGTGCATTTATTGTGTACATGGTCCATGGTTACCAAATGAAACCACTCCACCTACTGATATGTCACTTTTATATATATATGCGCATATCCTAGCTTTTTCCATCTACATGTGTGCACCCCCCCCCCCCAACCCCAAAAAACAATGTTTAAGCTATCTTTGTAATCTCATGAAGACATTTCTGTGATTGTATTTCTAAAATAGGAATCGGATTATTATCTTCTTATTTTGTTCTTTAAATATGGATCAATTTCATATATTTACAATAAAAGCTTCATTTTATAGTTTGTTTACATTCTTCAGTGCCTACAATTATCTCCCTTGGTTGACAAGGTTTTAACTTTATCACTGTCTATTTTGTTAAGTGCTTAAAGGTAGAAATATGAATGTTGATTACAAGTGTTTCCCCTTGGTAAAATTAAGCATTTGAGGAAAAATTCTGGATTTAAATACATCTTGTAGAAATGGTGGTGCAATCATAATTTGTTTGGGGGGAAAAGTGCGTGCTAGATTATGACCCGACTCTATCTGTTGCTACTGGATCAGTTTTTCAGACAAAAATTAATGATATAAATAAAATACAAACCATATTTTACTGGCTTTGCATGCTTTTTGGGTAAACAGTATCATGGATTTGGTTGAAAGTACATTTGTGAGCAATATCATATAGAACCTTATCTCACAGATTCCTATGCGCTATGTTTTGCTGTTCTAAAGGGTTGAAGTACACACAGGTAATTTGTTTCTTGGTTTTGTTCAAAGTTAAATTTATTTAGTTGCAAAAGTGTTTAATAACTAAATTAATTTCGCCTCTGTTTTCCATTGAGTAATTTAGCAATTTTTTTCTTAAATTCTTTGTTGTTTCTGTCTACGAGGAAATCTGACAATTTTATGTCATTCAAGGCCATGTAACTTACTGTTTAAAACCATAAATTTTAATGTTTTTGAGTAAAATTTAGACAGAAAGATGTATTTTTTAATTGTTTACTGTTATCTGACAGAATAAAGTGAAAGTTACAGCATTATAGCTGCAGTGGCTGAACTAATAACATCATTGACATACAAACTTTTAGCCAACAAAGTAAAAAATCAACACTTCAACTTGACAACGGCCTCTTAATTATTTTTGTATAGGGGAAACTATTGACATTTTTTGCTTTCACTTAGGCACCAAGTTTCGTTGAGTAATGAGAGACCCCTCAAAACGACTGGAATAATTTCACGTATATCACATTAAATTTTCGGGGTGCCATGTCAGATAAATTTTTTTGCAAATTTAGAAAATCCAAAGGGTACTCATGGAAACTCCCTTACACCCATAAAATAGTCCAGAAATAGGCTTTGAACAATCAGATAAAAAAATACCCAATACATTTATAAATTATCTGAATAAATTTATTTATAAATTCTATATGAAACTGCTTTTTAAGTACAGCTCCAATATTAAAATTCCTTTGAATAATAAATCAACTGTCTATGCTACAGTTTGGCGCAGTCAAATATCAAAATAAGAACTATTTTCCTCTCCCTCAGTCAAAGTTCATTTACAGAGCCGTTGTCAAATAGATCGCTGGTTCGATCTAAATTGGATTACGGTTGCTTTATTTATGGTTCTTCTCGCAAGTCATATGTCAAAATCCTTGATACTATACACCATCAAGGATTGCGACTATGCCTTGGAGCTTTCAGAACCACACCTGTTGAGAGTTTATATATTGAAGCAGGCGAGCCTTCTTTGTATCAAAGAAGAATAAAGCTCGCTTTGCAATATGCAACCAAACCAAATTAAAGGCATATCCTGGCAACCCCGCACACGACTGTTTTTTGAAACCTCTATATCAAAACATTTTCGAAAAACATCCAAACAAAATTCAACCTTTTGGTCGCCGAATTAAATCTCATTTGGAAAATTCCGGTATAAATTTAGATAAAATTGCTGCAATTGAAATTCCACATAATCCCCCTTGGCTAAACCCCAAACCGGTATTTATTTATGATTTACGAAAACATAAAAAGTCAGACACAAACCCTCTAATAATACAACAGCATTTTGCAGAAATAAAATCTTGTTATCCTGACTATAGTACTATTTATACAGACGGGTCAAAAGACGACGATAAAGTTGCCTCAGCCGCTGTCTTCCGAGAGCGTGTTGAAACTCGTCGTCTCCCGTCTGCCTCATCCGAGGCGCAAGCTATTCTTCTTGCCATGAAAATAGTTGCTTCGTCAGACGAGTGCAAATTTATTATCTGCTCCGATTCTCTCTCGTGTCTTCTTGTTATTCAAAATTTCAAAATTAAAAACCATTATATTTTTAAAATTATTGAAATTTACAAATCTCTCATAACTTTGGGAAAAGAGGTTGTGTTTTTCTGGATTCCAAGTCATGTGGGAATCCATGGGAACACAGTCGTGGATCAGGAGGCAAAGAAGAATAATGTAATAAACTGTGATATTCCTTTTACTGATTTTAAACCAATAATTTTTAAATATATTTCCGGTTTGTGGCAGAGTGGTTGGGATCTTCAAGTTTATAATAAACTTCACGAGATCCAGCCACTACTGCACACAAATAATTTTAAAAGTTATAAAGGTCGCAGAGATCAAGTTGTTTTAATACGGTGTCGTCTTGGCCATACCAGGACGACACATAATTATATTTTAAATAATGAGCCGCGCCCCGAGTGTGTGCCATGCAACAGTCCATACACTATCAAGCATGTCTTGATGGACTGCATTGACGTGGCGCACATTCGGGAATGTTTTTATACTGTAAATACTTACAGTAGTTTGTTTACAACGGTCGCAGGCGACACAATTTTAAAATTTTTAAAGGAAATTAATTTGTACAGTAAAATTTAATTTTTCCGGCAATTTGTGATCTATATTTTTATTGCTTTACTTACCTTTTATCTGTATAATATATATATATATATATATATATATATATATAATATGCTCATATTATTGTATGAGATAATGTTTTAGAACTAAGGGAGAGTTGAACAATTGTTAAAAATGTTTAAATAATCAAATTATTACTTTCACGTCCTGAATATAGCTGAAATATTGCTTGCTGGACGTTAAACAACAATCAATCAATCAATAAATATATCATTCCATCACCGAATGAAAAAATACTTGAAGCATTTAGAGTTAAACGTCACTGATGAGTCTTAAGTAGACGAAAAGCGCGTCTGGCTTAAGGAATTTGTCACCTTGGTAATTTTGATTACATCTTGTTAAAATATTTGAGGAAAGCCAAGTAACAGCACGGCACGTCCGCGGCTGGCGGACTTGAAAAGCAACTATTTTGGGTTAAGTTGGAAATGAGAAAGTTTAAGATAAATATGTTATGACTTGTTTACGTCATTTATTTATATTGACATTCAATGACTAAGGCCATTCGTTGGTCAGTCTTTGTCTAAATTTTTGACAAGAAACACCGTCATTTGTATCGTTGCATAATCTTCTAGACTTGTATATTATTTTTTGTTTATGCTGTATCGTCATGTTTGTCGATCCGATACTTAATAAGCTTTACTGGTTGGTAGACTCTTTAGACGTTTATATAACATTTTGAACTACCTGTATTGTATTTTTACACGATCCCAGTGGACTTGTATCATTCCATCACCGAATGAAAAAATACTTGAAGCATTTAGAGTTAAACGCCACTGATGAGTCTTAAGTAGACGAAACGCGCGTCTGGCTTAAGGAATTTGTCACCTTGGTAATTTTGATTACATCTTGTTGGAATATTTGAGGAAAGCCAAGTAACAGCAAGGCACGTCCGCGGCTGGCGGACTTGAAAAGCAACTATTTTGGGTTAAGTCGGAAATGAGAAAGTTTAAGATTAATATGTTATGACTTGTTTACGTCATTTATTTATATTGACATTCAATGACTAAGGCCATTCGTTGGTCAGTTTTTGTCTAAATTTTTGACAAGAAACACCGTCATTTGTATCGTTGCATAATCTTCTAGACTTGTATATTATTTTTTGTTTATGCTGTATCGTCATGTTTGTGGATCCGATACTTAATAAGCTTTACTGGTTGGTAGACTCTTTAGACGTTTATATAATATTTTGAACTACCTGTATTGTGTTTTTACACGATCTCAGTGGATTTAAATCATTCCATCACCGAATGAAAAAATACTTGAAGCATTTAGAGTTAAACGCCACTGATGAGTCTTAAGTAGGCGACACGCGCTGCTGGCGTAAGGAATTTGTCACCTTGGTAATTTTGATTACATCTTGTTGGAATATTTGAGGAAAACCAAGTAACAGCACGGCACGTCCGCGGCTGGCGAACTTAAAAAGCAACTAGTTTGGGTTAAGTTGGAATTGAGAAAGTTTAAGATTAATATGTAATGACTTGTTTACGTCATTTATTTATATTGACATTCAATGACTAAGGCCATTCGTTGGTCAATCTTTGTCTAAATTTTTGACAAGAAACACCGTCATTTGTATCGTTGCATAATGTTCTAGACTTGTATATTATTTTTTGTTTATGCTGTATCGTCATGTTTGTGGATCCGATACTTAATAAGCTTTACTGGTTGGTAGACTCTTTAGACGTTTATATAATATTTTGACTACCTGTATTGTGTTTTTACACTATCCCAGTGGACTTATATCATTCCATCACCGAATGAAAAAATACTTGAAGCATTTCGAGTTAAACACCACTGATGAGTCTTAAGTAGACGAAACGCGCTGCTGGCGTAAGGAATTTGTCACCTTGGTAATTTTGATGACATCTTGTTGGAATATTTGAGGAAACCAAGTAACAGCACGGCACGTCCGCGGCTTTCGGACTTGAAAAGCAACTATTTTGCGTTAAGTTGGAAATGAGAAAGTTTAAGATTAATATGTTATGACTTGTTTACTTCATTTATTTATATTGACATTCAATGACTAAGGCCATTCGTTGGTCAGTCTTTGTCTAAATTTTTGACAAGAAACACCGTCATTTGTATCGTTGCATAATCTTCTAGACTTGTTTATTATTTTTTGTTTATGCTGTATCGTCATGTTTGTCGATCCGATACTTAATAAGCTTTACTGGTTGGTAGACTCTTTAGACGTTTATATAATATTTTGAACTACCTGTATTGTGTTTTTACACGATCCCAGTGGACTTATATCATTCCATCACCGAATGAAAAAATACTTGAAGTATTTAGAGTTAAACGCCACTGATGAGTCTTAAGTAGACTAAACGCGCTGCTGGCGTAAGGAATTTGTCACCTTGGTAATTTTGATTACATCTTGTTGGAATATTTGAGGAAAGCCAAGTTACAGCACGGCACGTCCGCGGCTGGCGAACTTGAAAAGCAACTTTTTTGGGTTAAGTTGGAAATGAGAAAGTTTAAGATTAATATGTTATGACTTGTTTACGTCATTTATTTATATTGACATTCAATGACTAAGGCCATTCGTTGGTCAGTCTTTGTCTAAATTTTTGATAAGAAACACCGTCATTTGTATCGTTGCATAATCTTCTAGACTTGTATATTATTTTTTGTTTATGCTGTATCGTCATGTTTGTGGATCCGATACTTAATAAGCTTTACTGGTTGGTAGACTCTTTAGACGTTTATATAATATTTTGAACTACCTGTATTGTGTTTTTACACGATCCCAGTGGACTTATATCATTCCATCACCGAATGAAAAAATACTTGAAGCATTTAGAGTTAAACGCCACTGATGAGTCTTAAGTAGACGAAACGCGTTGCTGGCGTAAGGAATTTGTCACCTTGGTAATTTTAATTACATCTTGTTGGAATATTTGAGGAAAGCCAAGTAACAGCACGGCACGTCCGCGGCTGGCGAACTTGAAAAGCAACTATTTTGGGTTAAGTTGGAAATGAGAAAGTTTAAGATTAATATGTTATGACTTGTTTACGTCATTTATTTATATTGACATTCATGTTTGTGACGATACAGCATAAACAAAAAATAATATACAAGTCTAGAAGATTATGCAACGATACAAATGACGGTGTTTCTTGTCAAAAATTTAGACAAAGACTGACCAACGAATGGCCTTAGTCATTGAATGTCAATATAAATAAATGACGTAAAGAAGTCATAACATATTGATCTTAAACTTTCTCAATCCAACTTAACACAAAATAGTTGCTTCCCAGTCCGCCAACCGCTGACGTGCCGTGCTGTTACTTGGCTTTGCTCAAATATTCCAGCAAGATGTAATCAAAATTAGCAAGGTGACAAATTCATTACGCCAGACGCGCGTTTCGTCTACTCAAGACTCATCAGTGGCGTTTACCTCTAAATGATTAAAGTATTTTTTTCATTTGGCAATGGAATAATATGAGTCCATTGGGATCGTGTAAATACACAATACAGGTAGTTCAAAATATTATACATTTGTATAAAAAGTCTAAAGGATCTACCAACCAGCAAGCTTATTAAGTATCGGATCGACAAACACACACACACACACACACATATATATATATATATATATATATATATATATATATATATATTTCTATATGTTCGTTTAAGGAGTTGTACGACAACATATAGATATATAATTACAGCGAAAACCAAGTTTTACACTTTACAAATTGCACAAATATTTCGCCTGACCAACAGGCTTCGTCAGTGTTTTTACAACGAATGACAATAACAGTTGTCATTCGTTATTATGCTGAAATAACTCCTTCTTCGATTCAAGATAGCAAGTATGGTGTCAGAAATTGTCTCTATAACGTTCAGCCGTAAAACTTTCATTCATGAACCAAATTTTTCGGGTATCGTGCCTTAACCTGTTCTCTTAACCTGTAACCTTTCCAGTCCTGGCTGTAGCAATGTGAATGTGATGGGCCTTTTTAATCACAATCACAGGCGACAACGTAGTCATGGTCATCGTCACTGTACATCACCTTTGTTACATGAGGTATCTATTAATGGCTTACTACCGTTTCTTCAAAAACCACTAGGACTTCATCATATTCGCACTAAATTGTAATCTGTTCCACTCAAAACACTACATTATCTTTACAAAGAATGTCTCCGGTCATCTGTAACAGACCCTTCGTCCACTCTGTATAAATTAGTAGCTATTATTTTAGACATTGGAAAACACAGATTGTTCAAACCGGTTAACACACACAAAGATGAAGAAGAACCTCGTTCCTTTCTTTCTTTACTTTTTGCTAACAAAGGCATAGATGCTATCAATCTTGGAAATATCTTGCATCACAAGTCTGTTACTTCCAAAATTCCAACATACTTCAAAAACAAATCCATTCCTATTATATCTTATACCTATACTACCCCCATTGCACTCAGAATTTTCAATTACAAACGTGTATTGCAGAATCTCTTGATCAAAGACTTCAAAGCCAAACCCCCCGACTGGTCTTGCCACAATTCCCCATTCATATAAAGTGTTTCAGGTCACGTGATAACTGGAGATCTTAATATTGTTGAAAATGAAAGACTGCGCAATATTTTGTCCATCATTTTTATCTGCAAAAAACATTACATAGTGTTTGATTAATGAGTTAGGCATTGATAGTTCACTAGGAAATCCTACTTACACATTCACTGCGCTTTCAAAAGAGGAGATTATTGAAAATCACAAATCGGTATTGACATCCTTTGATCTCAAAATCAGAGTCGAAGATTGTGATCTCCCTTTATTGTATTGGATTCCTAAACTTCACAAAAATCCATACAAACAGCGTTTCATAGCAGGATCGTCTAAGTGTACTACCAAAACACTATCGCACTCCTGACAACTATTTTAACAACAGTAAAAACGGGACTTCAAAAATACAGTGACATTTGCTACTCCAGAAGTGGAATAAATGAAATGTGGATATTAAAAAATTCAACAGACCTGATAGACATATTGAGGTCTGGATCTCTTTCCCATTGTAACAGCATTAAATTATTTGATTTTTCGACACTCTATACGGCCATCCCTCATACGCAGTTTAAACGAGGCTAAAAGATCTTATAAAACGCTTTGTCAAGAAAAAAGGAAAGAGACGATATAAATACCTGGTAATTAGTCATGACAGATCTTAGTTCGTCATCAATGACTCCAAAGCTAATACTAAATATACTGAAGACCTAATCTGTCACATGTTAGATTTTCTAATTGACAACATATTCGTCATGTTTGGAGGACATGTTTTTCAACAGACTGTTTGTATTCCAATGGGTACTAATTGTGCTCCTCTCCTCCCCGACCTGTTTTTGTACTCCTATGAGGCTGAGTTCCTAGAAGGCCTACTGAAGAAGAAAGAAAAGACTCTGGCCCAGACCTTTAATTTCACATTCCGCTATATTGATGATGTTTTGTCCCTAAACAATGCTAAATTTGGTGACTATTTACATTCAATTTACCCTAGCGAGCTTGAAATTAAAGACACCACCAATACACTAAGATCAGCCTCTAACTTAGACCTACTTCTAGAAATAGACTCAGGAAAACTACAAACTAGGCTCTACGACAAGCGTGATGACTTCAACTTCCCAAATGTCAACTTCCCGTTCATCGACAGCAACATTCCAGCAGCTCCAGCGTATGGTGTGTACATTTCACAACTTATTCGTTATTCTAAATCCTGCGATCGTTATTCAGATTTTCTAGACCGATCACTGCTGTTGACTGCTAAACTACTCAAACAAGGGTTTGTTGTACCTAAGTTGATGTTATCTCTCCGTAAGTTCTATGGTCGGCACCGGGACTTAATTGATCGTTACGGGAAATCAGTGTCTCAAATACGATCTGACATTTTCGCTGTCATAGATAGTGTTTCCTATTCCTGGATTTTACTTTTCCCTAGACAAGACAATGAGTAACTCGACGGGTGTCTAATTAGAGGCAGGCACTGCTTACTTGTCCGGAGCACCTGAGTGCACCCATGGTTTTTATTGGGTTTGGGTTACTCTCTTTCTGTGTTTTATGTTTTTGATTTTTGTGTTGTGTTTGTCTATATCCGGATTTGTAACTGTGCCTTGGTTTTTGGCTCTTGTTGTTCGGTCGGTTTTCTTTGCTACTTTCTCGATAGTAACCTATTCTCGATATATGCAAAAATTCATTTTGTCAAAAAAACGAGGATTCGCACATGCCTTCTGTGTGGCAATTTTCCTTTAGGACACCACTTTGCTCCTCGGCAATGAAAAATAAACAGGTTCCGCGTTTAGATGTTTAAAATTCTCCCAAATACAGAGTACCATATATTTCGATACCTTTCCGTAATCCCAAAAATAAAAATTTCTTCAACTTATAGTGCAATAGACGGGCCTATCTTTTAAACCAATGCTCCAATTTAAACAAATTTTATATGAATAACATTTTAAATTAAACTGCCATTTGTTCTGAGAACAAATGAGAAGGTCTTTCCCACTGTTCCTCTAAAGTTAGAAAAGTTAGGTGATGGTTCCGAGCCAAAAAATAGATGGTTGTTAAGGACTTTCATTCCGTTGCTAGGGACAAAAGGCCACTTCCGGTCATGAAATGACATTTATCAGTATAGTATATCATTCTGATTCTAAAAATATATGGTTGTTAAGGACTTTTATAACGGTCACCTTGTTGCTAGGGTATAACCTTGACCTATGACCTTTAACCTTTGGCTCAAATTGAAGCTCTTTTCCTGCTGATCATGTTAAACCTATATGTTTACTATATTATCTCTAACCATTTTCAAGTTCTAACCAAAAAAACGATTAACCGAAACACGTCAAGGGCAGTAACTTGAAAACGGTATATCGCACAGCTTCCAGTCAAATAAAATGAAGGTCTCAATAAGAGGAATATTTTTCCCTTGTATTGTCTGCTTCAATTTTGTACGGTTCAAGTATCATTTTATAAAACTGTTTACGGTGTCGGCCATTTTGAAAATGGCAGCCAGTAACCATTTGACTTTGGTCTTTAACTGAAGGGCTTAATATGATGGTCATAAAACACCATTTGTTCACTATATTATCTCTGAAGGTTTAAAAGTTATTAGCCAAAACCTGATTAGCCGAAACTTGTCAAGGGCCATAACTCGAAAACAGTTTGTCGCACAGTTTTCAATCTTCAAATCAAATGTAGATCTCAATAAGAGGAA
Organism: Limnoperna fortunei; assembly: GCA_944474755.1. NCBI lineage: Eukaryota > Metazoa > Mollusca > Bivalvia > Mytilida > Modiolidae > Limnoperna > Limnoperna fortunei. The sequence continues at coordinate 70,348,642 of OX104114.1, read as the reverse complement.
CATTTTTCTGATATATTGTCTGCTTCAATTTTTTATGGTTTTTGAGTTACTAGTATATTGAAAACAAAATTTAGCCGAAACGTGTCAAGGGCCATAACCTCGAAAACGGTTTGTCGCACAGTTTTCAACTACATGTATTTGTATCAAATGTAGATCTCAACGAGAGGAACATTTTTCTGATATATTGTCTGCTTAAATTTTTTATGGTTTTTGAATTATTTCGAAAACAAAATTTAGCCGAAACCTGTCAAGGGCCATAACCTCTAAAACGGTTTGTCGCACAGTTTTTAAACCTTTATATCAAATGTAGATCTCAATGAGAGGAACATTTTTCTGATATATTCTATGCTTCAATTTTTTATGGTTTTTGAGTTATATTAAATTTCAATGGCGGCCATTTTGAAAATGGTGGACCGAAAATTTTTTTGATCCGATACATGTAATTAGGACCCTCATATCTACTTGGAAACCAAGTTTTGTGTAAATCCGACAACTTTGATGTTTTCGACAAACTTTGCGTCAAAATCGCGTAAACAGGAAGTGGATCGAAGAATGTTTTTTTGCATGACAAATCATCACCATAGAACTTCAGATTTTAAGAATCGGTTACGGTTTCTGAGTTTATCTGCTAACAAGGGTTTTCGTGTTCGGGCAGATAACTCTGTTACTAAAAATAGATCGGTCTAAAAGCATGAGCCATGTCATCTCCGGATATGACCGATTGATGTTACCAAGTATCGGAATGATACGTCCAGACACTTTTTGGCAAACCTCCGCGGAAGAAGAAAAAAAAAAAAATAATAATCATAATCATAAGAAAGACAAGAAGGTCTTTCCCTTGGAAAGGGGGAAAGACCTTAATAATCATAAGAAAGACAAGAAGGTCTTTCCCTTGGAAAGGGGGAAAGACCTTAATTACATTTTATGGTATTTTATTGTCAGAATAGCCCTGCATAGCTAATTACGCATACATTATCGAGAACTGGTGACGTAGTATACAATATGTCAAAAATTAGGTCGTTCGAATAATTAGAAGAGCTTGGCAATAACCGGACGCTTCCTTGTAATTTTTTGCAAGTGTGTAGTTGTTTATCTATGAAACAAATAGGTAAATAAAAAAATAATATCTATTAGATAAGAACACAGTTTTTATCCCATAATATCTTAAGCTATCGAAAACCTGCAAAGCCAGGATACATCGAAAGTGTGAAAACCCCCTGAAAAGTGTAAAAACCCCGTGGAATAGTGTAAAAACCCCTTTATATGAAAAACCTTCAGAAATGATAGATATTACTATATATTATGATAATAATGCAATATTTGTGAAAAAATCATTATGCTTTATCGCACAGAATCGATTTTTGTAACCGCACGATTGTCCTATACGAGGTCAAATAGCTAGGGGAGAGCTCTCTAATTCTTTGCAATAAAAGTACAACAAGTACTGTAAGTTGGAATTACGTTGAAAATGTTAATACTGACAAATGATTTAATGCGTGAAATTAAAATAATGTCTATAATTTTATAATGAATTTTTTAAATAGATATGTTTTTCATTAAAAGCTTTGCATTCTTTGTATTACATGTACATGTAATTGTATGTCTGTTGTTATTAAAAGATTTTAAATATGTCATCCATTTTAGTAGCTCATATTAGACAAAATTAGTTACAATTACAATGAATTGATTAATTGACATTTCAGTCAATCAACACATTTGTATTTATAATTATATATAATTAAGAGCCCCCACGCCAAGTCTAGGCTATGAACATCTGGGGCAGGGTAAAGGGATTTTATATATTTAATCATTTAAGCCGTTTTGTTTTATAACTATAGGAGTAATAATTTTTTTCTAGAAAAGTACAAATTATTATTATTATTAGCTTGGTATTGTCTATAATATTGCAAAATATGTTTGAACTAGACCAAGGGATGGTTTTTTGTTTTTGAAGTTAAACTACTATGACATCATGCACAAGGCTTCGGACATCTGTCGTAGTCAGCATAGCAATTAGTTAAATTTTATTTTTCAAATTTAAAACTACTAAGATACCTGCATACATATCTCTTTAATGTTTCTCTGTCCGCAAACTTACTAAGTGTCTCGCCCTTGAAAAAAAAAGAGAAATGAATACATTGAACAAAACGTTGAAATATCACTCAGAATCTAAATCCCAATTCCGTTTAGTCGTCGACAGTTCGTTGATTTTCCTCTTCAGTTGACCTTTATTCCTTCCAAGGTTTAATGAGTCATTAGTCCGTCTGTCAAAGTAAGGGTCTTTTGGTCTGGCGGCAAGTGGTTACGGAATCTCTAAAAAAGTTCTCATTTCGACGGTCTTGGTCATCCACAGCGATTTCGACACCTGAAACTGTTTAGGGCTGTCCGCTAGTCGATACTGTCCAATTGAAATTAATAATCTTAATAAATCCTTATGTATTGGGTGTCCACAATATCTTTAATGTTTTTTTTAATGTTTCTCTTGAAAAGTATAGAGGTATATGTTTAAATTAAAAAAATTAAATCACAGAAAGTCGCTTGATTTATACGAAGAAAACGCAGAGAATCTATTTTAATACATTTATTTTTTGTAACAGTAACATGAATGGTTGTATGAGGACATACATAACGAAGGAAATATAAATAAATACCACCGTATATAAAACTATATTCTAAAAATAAAATATAACGACCCTATCGATTGATTTGTCGGCACGTGCCAGAAGTTTGGCTACTAGGTGTTAATTGACAAGGCAAATAACAAGTGTAATCAACGGTGTGTTCCCCGAACGCCTACTGGATAAAAACAACACCTCATTAGGTAGGGGGATTAAGAGGCCTATCAAGGGGAATACCATAATTAGTTTACCTGTATTTACCTTGAAAATTATAATAAAGTATAGTTGACATGGAGAAACTGAATTGACTAGAAAAATATCAAAATAAAATTAAAAAAAGAATGGATGGCTTCAAATTAATTAAAATTAAACTATAAAAAATGACTACAATGTTACAAATATACATCATGCAAACTGCATGAAGATGTGACACAGCACGCACATCCCAACATATTCACTTCAATCCAGATGTTTAAAGATATACAGAACCACAACGACATTACCCAGGTACAGAGACAGGCTGGTGAAACCACCCGACCCAGTGCCAAGAATTACCTCAACATCGACCGCAGACTCACTACAACTAAGGAACGCTACCAGGTTAAGTTTAGTGCTCAATTTTTTGTTTTGTTACTTTAATTATTATTATTACATTATAAGATGTACAGTGCTATATCATGAAATAGATGTAATTAATTTATTTTAATTTAATAAAATGTATGAATAAAGTATTTTCTTTAGTTTGAATTTGTTTTTTGAACCTAACATTTGTCTGCTACAATATTCCAACTATTAAAAAAAATTAAAAAAACAAAAACGCATATATATTTCACAAGTGAAAAATTCAAAATTATTCAAATATGTAAATACCTATATTGTATTATGAAATTCCTAATACTTTTCTTATTTGATATTTTACCTATGTTAAAAAAACAGGTGACACTAATTTAAACATCCTTGGAAGGCCCCTTAATCCAGTACATTAATTAGATGTTTTTTTTTAATCCAGTAGGCGTTCGGGGAATAAACCTAATCAACATTAACAATTAAATATCTACAATTTTTGCTGCAGCGAGGGTTACTTTATTAAATTTTTTTAAGTATCCATTACAGAGTAAAGTTATTTCATCTTATATTTTGCTAATTAAAATGAAACCTTCGAAATCAAGGCTAAATCTATAAAATAGCCGTTAAAAACGAAATTTAACTGGATATTTTGATAAATTCTAATGTTCCTGCTTGTCGTCTTTATATGTTACCAAATATAGAATAAAGTACTACATTTTTTTACAACCATGATCAAATATGTAAAAGGAGCATGTGATGTCATGTCCAACCTTTTCCCATGCCAATTACAATTTAATGGTGAGATGTACCGCAGCGCGGAACACTTGTATCAAAATATTAAAGCATTCTATACCGAATCCACGCCAGATTGCCGAATCCCAATTTGCCGAGTCCAATTGGCCGATTCCCAAATTGCCGAATAAAACAAATCTATGAATGAATTACTTACAACTTATCAGAAAAATTTTTTTAATTGACACGGAATCTACAGAGGAAATAGTCGATTTGTAAAAAAATTTAGTGTTTTTGTGAAAATTTAATAGTTGCTTTGTTAAAAATCTGGGGCTTAAAATTTTAAATTTATGAAATAAATTATAGTTCTATCTAAATGTTTATTTTATTATTTAAAGTTATGAACAAAGTAAAACATAACGTATACACGAAACAATACAGATCAGGGTGCCGTTTCATTTAAATTGCATGGTATAACGAGCACGTTAATTATCGATAGCTTTATGAAACGGCACCCTGGAGTCACTGTGTCTGGAGTGAGCGCCACGTGCATGTCAAAGAGACAACAACACAAATAATCTCGTTTCCTTGGCATTGAGTTAAACACGTAAAAAATGTCAAAAACAACATAAATACAATAAAACATTTTTTTCTAAAACCACTTATAACATATAACTTGTTTGTCGGCAGTTTGGGAATCGGCTAACTGGAATCGGCAATCTGGGATAATACCACTCTACCACAAGTAAGCAGTCCTTGCAGCTGAAATAATATAAGCGAAGGATGCCAAGACGGCGAAAGCAATAGGCAAGATAATTCGGACCAGTCAGTCTTGGGAAGACGTAAAGCCCACAATTGTGGCAGAAATCTTAAAATATGTCCAGTGCCAACAGTTTATATACACTCTACAACAGCTCGGGCTACGTATGCCATAATGTAAGCTACGAGTTCTGGGGCAGTGGACATAACGGTAATGGACAGAATGAATTTTGTTTACGTTTTGTTATGTTTGTTACTTTTTTCAAGACGAATATATGTATAAATTGTGTCTTGTGTTTTGTTCTAGCATGTATTATCTCTAGATTTTTCTATTGTTCCTTATTTAGAACACCCCAGACCATTTTTATTTCATAACACAGTATACATAGAGATCCCAACAAAAACAACAGGTAGTTGAATTTTATTGGTCTCTGTTTACATATATTCATAAACACAAAATTACAACTCTTTCAATCTACATTGACTGAATTGTATAAAAAATTTGTTTGGCAATAAGATATATGTCTCTGCAGTCTTCTGTTTTGTCTGTTTATGATAATAGACAGTTTCTTATTGAAATTGATGAAACTTTGTTAAGTTGTCCATTCTGAAAAAAAATAAATAAAACAAAAATGAACAAACAAACAAACTTACTGTATTAATCATCTCCTATTAAAATGTAGTCCAATATTAGCAATTCTTATGTATCGACTATTTTTTAAATCGGGGCCTCGGTGGCCGAGTGGTCAAGGTAGTTCGTCTACTATTGGTCACGTGGTCTGTCAACACTGAGATTGTGGGTTCGATTCTCACTGCAGGCAGGGTGTACTCGACTCCAATCTTAATTGACAAGGATTGCCAGTTTTCCTACCGCAGGTCGGGGGTTCTCTCCGGGTACTCCGGCTTCCTCCCCCAATAAAAACTGGACGCCATGAAATAGCTGAAAAATTGCTGTTAAAACACCATTCAAACAAAAAAAAAATTTTTTTAAATCAACTAATACTAATATTCTAAAGGTATAAATTACATTATATATTAATTTACTTCATTTATTCTTATTCAAAATCATTTTTTATGTAACAAGTTGTGTATTATAGGATCAATTTTTAATATATTTTATTCCTACCTACAGTATTCCTACCTACAGTACTTAAGTACTTTTATTGCAATGAATTGGAGTGCTCTCCCCTAGCTATTTGACCTAATATAGAACGTATCGTGCGGTTACAAAAATCGATTCTTTGGGATAAAGCGTAATTATTTTTTCACAAATATTGGATTATTATCATAATATAGGTAATATCTACTATTTCTGAGGGGTTTTCACCACAGATATGGGTTTTTTTACACTATTCCACGGGGTTTTTACACTTCCACTAACTTATCTGCCCACGTTCTGTACGCAGGTTCCACTGAACCTCGTATCTATTCATTTACCGTTAAGTCTTTTCATATAGAAACCTTGACTCGTCACTGAACCGTATTCGAGCCCATAATGTGTTACACCAGCTGACAAATTCCGTGTATGATTTATGGTTAAAGTAGATGAATTCTGTTGTCAAGGCCTGTACTGTCTGGGCTTATATCTCCTCAAGCCAGGGATATTAGCAGCAGTAGTTGTCGCCGTATGAGCTGAATTTCGCAATAATCCCGGATATAGCTATCTTGAGGTTATTTGTGGCCTGCCACTTTGAAGATGACCTTGCAATGATCCAGTCAAGCAAAATTTCAACCAAAGACGTGAAATTCACGCAGATCCTAACTTTGTTGCTAAACAATCTTGCCCTCACAGCATTTAACCCTCTTGCTGACAGATTCAAATGCTCAACGACGTCACAATAGCCCCACGTCACGATATAATTTAGGCTATTTATCCAACGAACGTGTTTTGCTGTCAATTTATTTCAAGGAAAATTGATCGCGGTTAATAAATGGTAACTTGCTTACAAGACAAAATTACAACAAAGTTCCAGGCGATAAAATCTTACATCGCACCAGATTCGCGTTTCGTTAACTGAAGGCATATCAGTAGAGCTCTTAAATCGAACAGTTGAAACACTTAAAACAGTAGACCTTAAAATAAAAAAAAATATATACCAACACAAGCCTAAAATCGTACCAAATCAAACAATGACCACTCTACTACTGGCGGCGGAATAATTATAGAGTTTTCAATAATTAAGAAATTTATTATTAAGGAATTGACAACAACACTTCGTAGGATGCAACAGTCGATATTTATTTTATTTATTTTGTTCTACTAGTTTCGGCAGTTGCCTGCCGTCTTCAGGACAATTATTACACAAAAATAACAAGCTTATATGCTTTTTCAGGTTGACAAAAGTGACGTAACAATGAACAATCGTAGTTATGACGACATATAAATATAGATACATTGTATATAGATTATGAAGTTAAAAATAGAGCATAAATATTAAAACGAAAGTACAAATATTGTTATATAAAATATATTGTTTTTGTATTGTATTTTTCTTCTTTAGTTCTTGAATATATGTTGAAACTGTAATTATGTTCTCTCTCTGGTGGGCTCACTACCTAAGCTCCCTACCACTTCTATTGGCTTCACACCCTGACCATGGAGCTACTGCTTCCAATAGCGTCGGAAATCTTACGGTAGTACGTTGCCGCAATTGGAGTAAGTTGTATCAATATCACTTGGTTGTTATTCTCAATATAGTTTCGAGTGAAGAGGAAGACTAAAATTTACGGTTCCACGTTAATCTGTAATTTTGTTCACATCGGACAAGTCACGTTAAATATCTTGTAGGTTTTTAATTAACGCTGAAGGTTTGTTCCAAGTATGTTCCCTTACGATCGGCTTGTGATATTTCGGCTTTCTAAAAGATTGATGGTCGCAGATATTGGCTGAAGTTGTTTTTTCTTTTTGCTTAAATAAATTTCAATTCGCTGTATTAAGAAATTTGAATAGAAAATTTCGAACAACTCCGTTGACACAAATCTGTTGACTACCGAATTTCTTTGACATCCACCGGCAGAGAAAACTATCACGATGTTCAAAAAACAAAAATTACAACAAAAGTCCAGTCGAAAAGTTTACATTGCGCCAGACGCACTTTTCTACTGTAGACTTATCAATGGACCCCCTATCGGAAGTTAGCTATAAAAAGACATAAAATCTTGATTTATTTAATTTAATTATTTTAGTCAAATTTTCAACATTTTGTTTTACTGTAACCTTAGTTATGCCCGTTTTCTCATATATCCGCTAAGCGATTAAATCAAAGTGGCAGATCGGAATGATGTAACGTATAGACTATATACATGCAATGTATTTAAAGGTATAAACAAACGACGAGCTGATGCCCATGCAATCTGGGGGTGGAATGTATCTTTGGAAAATAAACACGTAACTCAAGTTGTTTTCCTTTACGTTTTTTCCTTTTCGCTATTCGAAAAGGAAAATGGAATGTTTTTTTCTTTTAGCCATCAGCTTTCCTTTTTGTTATTTGAATGGGAAAATGAACCATTTTCCTTTTCGACGTTCATTTTCCTTTTCGTTATTCAGTTTCCGTTTCGTTATTCGAATATGAAAATGAACCATTTTCCTTTTCGACATTCATTTTCCTTTTCTTTATTCAGTTTCCTTTTCGTTATTCGAATAGGAAAATGAACCATTTTCCATTTCGACATTCATTTTCCTTTTCGTAATTCAGTTTCCTTTTCGTTATCTGAATGGGAAAATGAACCATTTTCCTATTCGACATTCATTTTCCTTTTCGTTATTCAGTTTCCTGTTCGCTTTTCGAATAGGAAAATAAACCATTTTCCTTTTCGTTATTCAGTTTCCTTTTCGCTTTTCGAATAGGAAAATGAACCATTTTCCTTTTCGACATTCATTTTCCTTTTCGTTATTCAGTTTCCTTTTCGAATAGGAAAATGAACCATTTTCCTTTTCGACATTCATTTTCCTTTTCGTTATTAAGTTTTCTTTTCGCTTTACGAATGAAAAATGAACCATTTTCCTTCGACATTCATTTTCCTTTTCGTTATTCAGTTTCCTGTTCGCTTTTCGAATAGGAAAGTAAACCATTTTCCTTTTCGTTATTCGGTTTCCTTTTCGCTTTTCGAATAGGAAAATGAACCATTTTCTATTTCGACATTCATTTTCCTTTTCGTTATTTAGTTTCCTTTTCGTTATCTGAATAGGAAAATGAACCATTTTCCTTTTCGACATTCATTTTCCTTTTTGTAATTCAGTTACCTTTTCGTTATCTGAATGGGAAAATGAACCATTTTCCTTCGACATTCATTTTCCTTTTCGTTATTCAGTTTACTGTTCGCTTTTCAATAGAATAGGAAAATAAACCATTTTCCTTTTCTTTATTTTGTTTCCTTTTCGCTTTTCGAATAGGAAAATGAACCATTTTCCTTTTCGACATTCATTTTCCTTTTCGTTATTCAGTTTCCTTTTCGCTTTTCGAATAGGAAAATGAACCATTTTCATTTTCGACATGCATTTTCTTTTTCGTTGTTCAGTTTCCTTTTCGTTATTCGAATAGGAAAATGAACCATTTTCCATTTCGACATTTATTTTCCTTTTCGTAATTAAGTTTCCTTTTCGTTATCTGAATGGGAAAAGTTTCCTTTTCGTTTTTCAGTTTTTTTTTCGCTTTTCGAATGAAAAATGAACCATTTTCCTTCGACATTCATTTTCCTTTTCGTTATTCAGTTTTCTTTTCGTTATTCGAATAGGAAAATGAACCATTTTCCTTTTCGACATTCATTTTCCTTTTCGTTATTCAGTTTTTTTTCGCTTTTGGAATAGGAAAATGAACCATTTTCCATTTCGACATTTATTTTCCTTTTCGTAATTCAGTTTCCTTTTCGTTATCTGAATGGGAAAATGAAACATTTTCCTATTCGACATTCATTTTCCTTTTCGTTATTCAGTTTCCTTTTCGTTATCCGAATAGGAATATTAACAATTTTTCTTTTCGACATTCATTTTCCTTTTCATTATTCAGTTTCCTTATCGCTTTTCGAATTGGAAAATGAACCATTTTTCTTTTCGACATTCATTTTCCTTTTCGTTATTCAGTTTCCTTTTCGCTTTTTGAATAGGGAAATGAACCATTTTCCGTTTCGACATTCATTTTCCTTTTCGTTGTTCAGTTTCCTTTTCGTTAACCATTTCAAGTCGATATTTTTCAAATCGACGTAATTTTTATACCTGAGTGTACTAGAGTGTACTAGTGTGTCATCGGTGACATCCCAGTAGTCCGACAACCGATAGTCCGACAGCCCAATAGTCCGACAGCCCATTGGTCCGACAACCCAATAGTCCGACAACCCTATAGTCCGACAGCCCAATAGTCCGACAATGCGTGTATATGCAATACTATAAACCGTCAGACACAATCCAAAGAACAATGAACGTTCTATAAATGCACACCTGACTAAGTTGGTTGTTTGGTAGGAATTTCTTAATATTAGGAATACTAGCTATGATTTGGTTATATTACATGTTTATGTTACAGGGAATGTGTTTAATTATGGCTGATTTTTTTCTTCATCATGGAGTTGGTGGGACAGGTATAAATGTGCAAATGATGTTAGTTCATAGGTTGGTGCATATATGTATAAAGTTTCGTTAAGATTTTATTAACTCTGTGCCCCTAGTGGTCCTCAGCAGAGTCCAGCTTATTGTAAGAGGCCGACTATGGGGCATTAGCATCTGAATGCGGTTCCCAGACCACGCAACAATTAAGGAGTGTACCCTTGTTGCCCTAATAGATTGATCTTCGTTCTCTTTAAAATTACTGTTTCTTTATTTCTATTCCATCCTCATATTTCTCATCATTCCATGTTCATTGGCCGAATTTATGGATTGTCAATGTCGGGCGGGTGATCGCGGAAAATGTTTTCGAAGCAGTATTCTCAGCAACAACTATCAAGGCCTCTTGATATTTGGAATGCAGCATCAGCGTGGAGTCCTATACCGTGGGATTAAATTTCAAGCCTACTTCCTGTTTAACGAAATCCGGCTGTTCTTGACTTGGACAGATTTTTATGCCCACGCGACGAAATATAGTTTGACTCATGTCCATCCGTTCGTCCGTCCGCCCGTCCGTACAAATTTCCGTCAAGCTTTTCTCAGCGCGTAATAATCGTACATGAGAATGACTTAAAACTTGGGATGGTTCAGTGTGACGACCTGTATGTCCTAAGCGACTTTCAGACCTGACGGACTTCTACTTCCTGTTTGGGGCCAACGGGGGCATCCGTGTCCAATAAACACATTCCTTCTTTATTTATTTTTTTTAACGTTTTTCAGACCAACTTACACACCCGCTAAACCTGAACGTAAATTAAATATGAAATAAACGTACGGACGGATAAACAGAGCCAAACGCTATACATGTATTCCGGTACGTAGATGGAGCATAGAAATTATATACATATATATTTAATTATCGATTTCGGTCCGACCTAATATGGGATAATTTGTTAGACTCTTGTGGGTTGTCGGACTGTTGGGCTGTCGAACTTTTGGGTTGTCGGACTAATGAGTTGTCGGACTATCAGGTTGTCGGACCATTGGGCTGTCGGACTATTGGGCTGTCGGACTACAGACGTGTATGCCAGCCAGTCGTAAACTGAATGAAAATACTGAGTTGCTACATTATGTCATCATCCGGTGCTTAACATTGTTATCGCAAGATTAAAGATACATTTACAGATTCAAAACCTAACACTGTTTAACAGTTTAAGATAACAAGTCAATTTAAGAACATAACTTGACCACTATTTTAGATGTTATTTATTTATAGGAAAATCGATCGCACAATCGAGTGTCGTGGAACGCATTAGATGAAACAAGTAAGTTTCATCACGAGTGATCATATTTTCAATATTCACGATGCGTTACATTAACGAATATTTAATATGTCGCCGAAAACTTAAAGGAAATGTGTTTTGTATGTTCTGTGTGTTTTGTATGTTTGTGCGTCAATGTTTAATAGCTACATTAATTGTGACGTCACTTCCAGGGAGTGAAAGAATTTTATTTCACACGTGATTTACCAGAATTTATTTCACTGAGAAAAGTCGGTATTCATCGCTCTCAATGTAATAACCTACTTGTAAGAAGGCCTTTTCCAAGTCTTAGTCTTTGCAGACAAGAGTACACGGTTGGCCGATGCAAAGGAATTAACGAATTGGAATGATAGCTATAAAATTGCAGATTTATGATGACATAAAGTATATATTAAAGTTAGTGCAGAAACTGACTTATTGCCAGTATTTTAGAAACCTCTTAAACTATTTTAAATTAAATTATTTCTACAAAATAAAATACATGTATACGTTAATTATAGTTTATTACATGGTCCAGTATTTATCGGGGAGAAAGCGGAGTATATCCTGAAAAGAAACCTAACTTCGGTAGGAAACTGGCGAACTCGCAGTGAGACTCGAACCCGCAATGTCAATGTTGACAGACAAACGTGATCAATAGTTCACGAACTACCTTACTCACTCGGGCCCCGACGCCCCGGGTGTTGTAGAGCTTTTTTCATCAACACTCCATTACTCCAAATCCGGTTAAAGTCATTTACACCCTGCAAAGGACAAACCTTAGACTTAAATCATTTCCCAAATGATTACTGGGCTGATGATACCCTCGACACTAACAGTTCCTAAGCAGAAAGGTCGACCCAGTAGTTGCAAATTAAAATGTTAACAAAGATACCAAGGTTATAGTCATCAGCTTAAAAAGTAACGAATTATAATAAACAAAGAAGCAATAAATATATTATGACATAAAGCATTCGAAAGAAATATCTGCTGTCACGGATACAGAAACATTGAACAAATTTAGCAGAATAACTTGACTTATCTGACACCTTTACAAATGGCTTACAATAGAATACAAACAAATAGCTTCAATGAAGGTAATTTAAAAAAACCGAACACCAAGGAATCTGTCAAAAAAGAAAATCAAATCCACAAATCAAAGTCCAAGAAAACGCAACCAAATACACAGTGCAACTGTAGCATGAAAATCCACAAATCAAAGTCCAAGAAACCGCAATCAAATATAAAGTGCAACTAATGCAATGGTCCTGACTAGGTAAAGGCATTTAAAAGAAATGATAGATTAACCCAAGTTTTATTGCATGCCAACCTCCTGTTTCCATGCATGGAGTGTGGGAGTTGGCGCGCTGAGTAAAATACTAAGTTAAGCTTACCTTCAGCTTGGACTAGTCTTGTGTCGCTTAATTCATGATTGTTAACAAAGTTTTGACTTTCCTGTGAGAACTTAGATTCTGCATATTTCTTTTCATTATTTGTAAATTTTAAAATTTTAATTTCATGTTAGTTATAGTTTACCTTCCTTCTTTTCAAACAACATTATGTCAATTTGATTTGTATCCAATACTTTGGATCTTCCTTTTTCAGTATTAATTTCCTTATTCGACGTTCGTTTCCTATTCTTTTCCGATTCTGTTCTGTTTCATTCATCAAAAGTGGCTCACGATAGAGCATTGGTCTTTGAGTTTGGGAGAGCGAGCTGATGTCCTTGAGTTGGGGAGAGCGAGCTGATGTCCTTGAGTTGGGGAGAGCGAGTTGATGTCCTTGAGTTAGGAAGAGCGAGCTGATGTCCTTGAGTTGTGGAGATCGAGCTGATGTCCTTGAGTTGGGAAGAGAGAGCTGATGTCCTTGAGATGGGGAGAGCGAGCTGATGTTCTTGAGTTAGGAAGAGCGACCTGATACCCTAAAGTTGGGGAGAGCGAGCTGATGTCCTTGAGTTGGGGGAGAGCGAGCCGATGTCCTTGAGGTAGGAAGAGCGAGCTGTTGTCCTTAAGTTGGGGAGAGCGAGCGGATGTCCTTGAGTTGGGGAGAGCGAGCTGATGTCCTTGAGTTGGTGAGAGCGAGCTGATGTTTTTGCAGTGGGAGAGCGAGCTGATGTCCTTGAGATGAGTTGGGGAGAGCTAGCTGATGTCATTGATATGAGGAGAGCTAGCTGATGTCCTTGAGTTGGGGAGAGCAAGCTGATGTCCTTGAGTTAGGAAGAGAGAGCTGATGTCCTTGAGTTGGGGAGAGCGAGCTGATGTTAATCGTTCTGAGCTGGTGTTTGGTCTAAAGTTTGTAATTCTGTATTAAGTTAAAGTAAAGTTTTAGATGTAACACATTTGTTTGCCAAAGAATTCGAATCATTTGAGGTTTTGAAAATATCTGTGTTACAATGTATATAATTCAATGCTTTTGAGTTTAACTTTCTGTTTTTTCGTGAGTTGATTCTAATATATTGGAAATTTACCTTCAGACCTTCATCATATTAATTTTCATATTCAACAATGCTATATTTTATGCACAAGTTGTATTTTATGATCTTTTTCATTTTAAAATATTCTGAATTGTTTTCTTTACTTGGTTATATTGGGATATAGTTTCAGCTTTAATATAACGAAGGTAAGCATCATAATGTTTGACCTTTCCTATTTTAATTAAGTCGCCCAAAACGAAGTTTTGGCGACTTATTGTTTTTGCACCGTTTCTTATTATTATTATTATTATTATTATGTCTCCCAAACGAAGTTTTGGGAGACATATTGTTTTTGTCCGGTTTCTTATTAAGTCGCTGACCACGAAGTGTCGGGCGACTTATTGTTTTTACTCCGTTTCTTATTAAGTCGCCGACCACGAAGTGTCGGGCGACTTATTGTTTTTACTCCGTTTCTTATTAAGTCTCCCAAACGAAGTTTGGAGACTTATTGTTTTTACTCTGTTTCTTATTATTATTATTATTATTCTTCTTCTGGTTTCCCCGTAGAGATTTCCGACACTTTTCTCAGAAACCGTAAATGGGATCAATTTGAAACTTGGTAGGATGTTAGACCCTATTGGCTAGATGTGCAATCATCTTTCGGAATTTCCAAGATGGCCGCCACTTTCAAAATGGCCGCCATTTAAGTTTTCCCGCCAAAATGCAGTTCCCGGAGAACCGCCAGATGGATTTCGATGAAACTTGGTATGTAGGTTCAGCATAGTGGTCTTGATTTATTTTTGGCAAAAAATCGCGCGCGAACCGGCCGCCATTTTCAAAATGGCCGCCGAATCGCCAAAAATTCAAGTTTGTCGGATTTCAACGAAAATGGGTTTTAACAGTAAATTTGGTATGCCGAGTCCAATGGTCAACTCAGAATTTTTATACGACGCGCCATTTTTTGTAAAATGGCCGCCAAAGTTGCCAAATGGGCAAAAATTCAACATTGTCATAATTCAACGAAAATAGGTTCTAAAAGTAAATTTGGTATGCCGAGTTCAACGGTACACTCAGATTTTTTATACGACCCGCCATTTTTTTAAAAATGGCCACCAAAGTCGCCAAATCGGCAAAAATTCAACATTGTCGGAACTCAATGAAAATTGGTTCCTAAAGTAAATTTAGTATGTCGAGTTCAATGGTCAACTCAGAATTTTTATATGACGCGCTATTTTTTGTAAAATGGCTGCACAGGACTATCAGTAACTTCGTTTGGGAGACTTCACGTTTCGCGAAACGTAAATTTTAATTATTATTATTATTATTCTTCTTCTGGTTTCCCCGTAGAGATTTCCGACACTTTTCTCAGAAACCGTAAATGGGATCAATTTGAAACTTGGTAGGATGTTAGACCCTATTGGCTAGATGTGCAATCATCTTTCGGAATTTCCAAGATGGCCGCCACTTTCAAAATGGCCGCCATTTAAGTTTTCCCGCCAAAATGCAGTTCCCGGAGAACCGCCAGATGGATTTCGATGAAACTTGGTATGTAGGTTCAGCATAGTGGTCTTGATTTATTTTTGGCAAAAAATCGCGCGCGAACCGGCCGCCATTTTCAAAATGGCCGCCGAATCGCCAAAAATTCAAGTTTGTCGGATTTCAACGAAAATGGGTTTTAACAGTAAATTTGGTATGCCGAGTCCAATGGTCAACTCAGAATTTTTATACGACGCGCCATTTTTTGTAAAATGGCCGCCAAAGTTGCCAAATGGGCAAAAATTCAACATTGTCATAATTCAACGAAAATAGGTTCTAAAAGTAAATTTGGTATGCCGAGTTCAACGGTACACTCAGATTTTTTATACGACCCGCCATTTTTTTAAAAATGGCCACCAAAGTCGCCAAATCGGCAAAAATTCAACATTGTCGGAACTCAATGAAAATTGGTTCCTAAAGTAAATTTAGTATGTCGAGTTCAATGGTCAACTCAGAATTTTTATATGACGCGCTATTTTTTGTAAAATGGCTGCACAGGACTATCAGTAACTTCGTTTGGGAGACTTCACGTTTCGCGAAACGTAAATTTTAATTATTAAGTCGCCGACCACGAAGTGTCGGGCGACTTATTGTTTTTACTCCGTTTCTTATTATTATTATTATTATTTTCATATTTCTTATGTTTTCCCCTCGCAATGTTGTCCGCTCGTTTTCTCGCTCATCTTTTAACCGATCGAAATGAAACTTTGGGAACATGTTAAGGGTGACCTGAAGTTGTGCAATCCACTTTTGAAATTTTCAAAATGGCCGCCATTTTCAAAATGGCCGCCGTTGAAAAAAATGACGGCCGTTGTCAGATCTCAGTAATTGCCAAAGCAATTTCAATGAAAATTGGTATACTGGTACAGCTAACTATCCCGAGCATTTTTGCAAAAAAAAATTTGACGCGGCCGACATTTCAAAATGGCCGCCATCCGAACACCACCCCCCTAAAAATGTAAAAATTTAAACGTCATCCGATTTAGACGAAATTTGGTATACAGGTAGCTTATGATACCCTAAGTGTGCCACTATTTAAAAATGTTTTGTCCGACTTCCGGTTTCAAAATGGCGGCCGTTTTAAAGTTTTACAAAATGGCGGCCGTTGTCAGATCTCAGTTATGGCCAGAGCAATTTCAATGAAAATTGGTATACTGATACAGCTAACTATCCTGAGCATTTTTGCAAAAAAAATTTTTTTTCCGACTTCCGGTTTCAAAATGGCGGCCGTTTTAAAGTTTGCTCGTTTTCTCGCTCATCTTTTAACCGATCGAAATGAAACTTGGCCAACTGAAAGCTCATGTTATGAAGTTGTGCTCTTGACTTTTAGTTCCCTCTACTCGGTCAAAAGTGCGGAACGGGAGGCGACTTCAACGTTTCGGGAAACGTAAATTTTATTATTATTATTTTCATATTTCTTATGTTTTCCTTTTTCCCCTCGCAATGTTGTCCGCTCGTTTTCTCGCTCATCTTTTAACCGATCGAAATGAAACTTGGCCAACTGAAAGCTCATGTTATGAAGTTGTGCTCTTGACTTTCAAAAGTGCGGAACGGGAGGCGACTTCAACGTTTCGTGAAACGTAAATTTTAATTATTATTCTTTTCCACACATTTTTCTTAATCGTCAACTTGTCCGACACATTTTTTGAAAACGCTTTGACCAATCAAGATAAAACCTGCTGAGGTGGGTGGAGGGTCACTCAGAGGTGTGCCATTCACTTTTGAAATTTTCAAAATGGCCGCCATTTTCAAAATGGCCGCCATTAAAGATTTTTGGCGACCTCTCAGATCTCGGAGATGGGTGGATGGATTTTAATGAAAATTGGTACACTGGTAGAGTTAACCATCCTGAGCAGTGTGGCGAAAAAAAATATGATGCGAATGCCGCCATTTTATCACACCCGCCCCCCAAAAATGTCAACTTTGTCCGATTTCAACGAAATTTGATTTCTAGACGTATTTTGATGTACTGTCAAGATAAAACCTGCTGAGGTGGGTGGAGGGTCACTCAGAGGTGTGCCATCCACTTTTGAAATTTTCAAAATGGCCGCCATTAAAGATTTTTGGCCCCCTCTCAGATCTCGGAGATGGGTGGATGGATTTTAATGGAAAATGGTTACACTGGTAGAGTTAACCATCCTGAGCATTGTGGCGAAAACAAATTTGATGCGAAAGCCGCCATTTTAAAATGGCCGCCGTTTTACCACACCCGCCCCCCGAAAACGTCAACTTTGTCCGATTTCAACGAAATTTGATTTCTAGACGTATTTTGATGTACAGCTGTACTGATTTGCATGGAATACTATCCATGGGGATTTGGGCGACTTCTGTGTTGGCATCCCAACACAATCATGTTTAATTAAGTCGCCGACCACGAAGTGTCGGGCGACTTATTGTTTTTACTCCGTTTCTTCTTATTATTATTATTATGTTTTCCTTTTTCCCCTCGCAATGTTGTCCGCTCGTTTTCTCGCTCATCTTTTAACCGATCGAAATGAAACTTTGGGAACATGTTAAGGGTGATCTGAAGTTGTGCAATCCACTTTTGAAATTTTCAAAATGGCCGCCATTTTCAAAATGGCCGCCGTTGAAAAAAAATGACGGCCGTTGTCAGATCTCAGTAATTGCCAAAGCAATTTCAATGAAAATTGGTATACTGATACAGCTCCCTATCCCGAGCATTTTTGCAAAAAAAAATTTGACGCGACCGACATTTCAAAATGGCCGCCATCCGAACACCACCCCCCTAAAAATGTAAAAATTTAAACGTCATCCGATTTAGACGAAATTTGGTATACTGGTAGCTTATGATACCCTAAGTGTGCCACTATTTAAAAATGTTTTGTCCGACTTCCGGTTTCAAAATGGCGGCCGTTTTAAAGTTTTACAAAATGGCGGCCGTTGTCAGATCTCAGTTATGGCCAGAGCAATTTCAATGAAAATTGGTATACTGATACAGCTAACTATCCTGAGCATTTTTGCAAAAAAAATTTTTTGTCCGACTTCCGGTTTCAAAATGGCGGCCGTTTTAAAGTTTGCTCGTTTTCTCGCTCATCTTTTAACCGATCGAAATGAAACTTGGCCAACTGAAAGCTCATGTTATGAAGTTGTGCTCTTGACTTTTAGTTCCCTCTACTCGGTCAAAAGTGCGGAACGGGAGGCGACTTCAACGTTTCGGGAAACGTAAATTTTAATTATTATTCTTCTTCTTTCTTTCTTTCTTTCTTTTTTCTTTCCGTTCAATCTTGTCCGCACATTTTCTCAGAGATGCAATGTCCAATCAAGATGAAACTTTGGGAACATGTTAAGGGTGACCTGAAGTTGTGCAATCCACTCTTGAAATTTTCAAAATGGCCGCCATTTTCAAAATGGCCGCCGTTGAAAAAAAAATGACAGCCGTTGTCAGATCTCAGTAATTGCCAAAGCAATTTCAATGAAAATTGGTATACTGATACAGCTAACTATCCCGAGCATTTTTGCAAAAAAAAATTTGACGCGGTCGACATTTCAAAATGGCCGCCATCCGAACACCACCCCCCTAAAAATGTAAAAATTTAAAGGTCATCCGATTTAGACGAAATTTGGTATACAGGTAGCTTATGATACCCTGAGTGTGCCACTATTTGAAATTTTTTTGTCCGACTTCCGGTTTCAAAATGGCGGCCATTTTACTGCAGGAAAAAGTCAACTTTGTCCGATTTCAACAAAATTTGATTTCTAGGCATATTTTAATGTACTGATTTGAATGTAATACTATCCATGGGGATTAAAGTGGCAATGGGGGTTCGTTTGGGAGACATTCTGTGTTGGCATCCCAACACAATCAGCACTAGTTATTATTATTATTATTCCGGTTTCTCCTTTTTCTAGATCGTGAACTTGTCCGACACGTTTCTCAGAGACGCCTTAATAGAATCAAATGAAACTTGGCACAGTTGTAGATGGGCATATGGAGGGGTGCAGTCAATTGTCAGAAATTTGATAATGGCCGCCATTTCAAAATGGCCGCCACTTGACGACACCCACCCAAAAATGGCAAACATTTTCCCGTGGTCTGAATTCAACGAAATTTGGTATGGAGGTAGATGTTAGTATTTCGAGTGAAACGGTACCTTTAAATTTTTTCTCGGACTTCCGGTTTCAAAATGGCCGCCAAAAACGTGTTTAATTTTCAACGTTATGCGATCTCGATGACATTTAACGTGCTCCGATTGCAATGAAATTTGGTGTGGAGGTAGATTTAAGTGTCCCGAGTGGAACTCTACATTTAAAAATTTTTCTCGACCGTGGTTTCCAAAATGGCGGCCAAAAACGGGTGAAATTTTAAACGTTGTCCGATTTTAATGAAATTTGATACGTAAATTTCAATGTCCTGAGTGGAACGCAATACTATCCATGGGGATTTTGGGCGACTTCTGTGTTGGCATCCCAACACATTATTTTTAATTTATATTGAAAATATGTTAAGTTTTAGTGTCCAAGTACCAATGTCGTTTAAGGTCAAATTTCAAACAAATTTGATGCAGGTAGTGTTAACTTTAATTTAATTAAGTGGAAAGCCTATTAGTCGTAGAACGGTAGAACTTATATTTACAGGATAGTTCATGATGCTGATGGCAATATCACAAAATTTGGACTGCGCAGGGGTCGTGATATCGACCAAGAAACTGATATTGCACGAGCCATTGGCCAGGGTCATATCAGTTTCTTGTCCATATCATGACCCAAGGGCTGTCCAAATTTTGTGATATTACCATTAGTAACATCAACTTTTCTGTTTATTGCATTGAAGAATCGTTAATCCATTGATAAATTTGCGCATGTAATTTGTTTCCCTTTTCTTTTTTTAATGGATAAAAGGACTGTTTTTCTTCATATAGTATTTTTTGTATAGAGTGTTTTTTGAATTTTTACTAACCATTTTATTGCAAAAAAAAAGAAAACGGAACGGAAAGAACTCTAAAATTTATAGAATAGCTATAGCGGTGATTTTCTGATATGGACTGTCCGTATCAGAAAATTGATTGATTGGGGAGTTTTTTACCTCATACACCGACAACTTAATGCCCTTGGTCGGACGAATATCAGCAAATCTGACGGCTAGCTTTTACATCTTGTATTTCTTTATGCTAGCTGATCGGCTGTTAACCAATCAAATGTACTAATGAAGACGCCCAAAACGAAGTTTTGCACATATTCCGGTTTCCACTTTTTCTAGACCGTGTAAATGTCCGACACATTTCTCAGAGACGCCTTAATAGAATCAAATGAAACTTGGCACAGTTGTAGATCAACATATGGAGGGGTGCAGTCAACAGTCAACGTTAAAATGGCCGCAACTTGACGGCATATACCCAAAATTGGAAAAAAATTCCAGCGGTCGGATTTCAACGAAACTTGGTATGGAGGTATATTTTCGTATTTCGAGTGAAAGGGTACCTTTGAAATTTTTTTCCGACATAGCGTTTCAAAATGGCGGCGAAAAACGTGTATAATTTTCAACGTTATCCAATCTCGATGAAAATTAAGTTCCCCAAATTGAACTCCATGCTCGCAATTTTTTTTCGACCGTGGGTTTAAAACAAACTTGCCGCCAAAAACTTGTCAAGTTTTCAACGTTGTCCGATCTTAATGAAATTTTATGTGTAGGTACATTTTAAAGTCCTGAGTGGAATGCAATACTATCCATGGGAATTTTGGGCGACTTCTGTGTTGGCATCCCAACACATTATTTTTAATTTATTACTGATATGCAATAATTATATGTTTTGTACAATGTATGCTATAACACATACGTTAAGATGTTTCCAACCCTTTGTGAAAGCAAATGTATTTTCTGTTATTAAAAGAAGTTTCCCTACATGTTATTTTTATCAATTTATGGTGAACATTTATACTTATATATTTATTTATTAGCAATTATTACACCCATATATGTCCGCGCCATTAAAAAAATCGGGAAGTAACAAAATTTCTTTAAAAAAAAACAAACAAAAATAACCATACTAATGATTTAAGAATCTGTTGAAGACTATGATATTATCTCCACAATTTTCTAGAGTGCTTTAAACAGTAACAGGTTCTGGAAAAACTTATTTTTAAGATTACCTATTAAATCTACTTAAAATATAATTTCATTGAAACATTTACTCCAATTTAACATGTAAGAAATATACATGACATTCATCTTTATTTCTTTAAAAGTTTCTATCCCTTTGACTTTAAAAGTTTCTATCCCTTTCATCCTTTAAATATCTGACAAAAGAGATTGCCGTTGCAAAATATACTATTCCGTCCTTTGATGTCAGTTTCTCACGATCTGTGAGAATTTATAATATTTTGGAAGCTTTTGTGCTATTGAAACACAGTATTTGTATTGTGACAGTATCCATTCTACGTCGTACATCGGATATTTGATAATAACAGAAACAGGATGCCTATCTGGAAAGTTCCCCTTTTAAAGTATATTATTGCTAAGTAAATTCTAAACCTTTTGCCAAATATTTAAAGCTCAAGTGATATAGTTTGCTATATAGTGATATATGTTGCATAATTTTCCCATTTATCTTGATAAACCCTAAGGTTACTTAATTTTCCATTTTAAAAGTTTATTACAGTCAAAACTATTCCCAGTAGCAGAAAAGTCCATTTCATTTATAATTTAGTTTCTTTCTGGTATTGTATTACGATATCCCTCACATTTGGTGAATTAAAACAAGGATTTTTTGGTGTGTTTTCTATTGGAAAAGTCGGTATCTGTTGATATATCAGTTTCACGCAAGTCACAGTGGAAGGTCCCAGGGGGTAAAAAGTCTGATTTTGTTGAACTTTCTCTACTTCTGTCTCTTGTTTGGAGATTTCAAATTAAATTGTCTTTGTTTCCCCTCCCTCTTCCTAGGTAAAAAAACAAAGTAGTTGTTCTTTCTCCCGATCATCATTTAAGTATCCACCTACCCTTGTACATAACTTGAAAAATTAAAAAGCTGTATTTATTACCGGATACTACAGTAGATGCCTACTGACCAATCTCATAATCAGATTAAACAATAATATGTTTCTTCTCGTACATGAAGGTATAAGTTGACCATAATCATGTTAATATGACGTGAATAGATATAAATATAATTTCACAACTTTATTAATCGGGGATAGAAGTGTGTTTATTGTGAAAAACACCAAAAGAATTATGAAGTAACACGTATGTCAAATTTGCATCAAATTAATGTGCAATTTAAACAATGTAAAATAAACATTCAGCAAAGAACAAACCAAGAGATAATGTATAATCTAACTGTCTTATATTCTTTTATATAATTACATGGATTTAAGTCGAGGGATTTGCTTAAAGCGTTCGTAATATACAGTTTGTGTCTATTTGGTCAAGTTTGATAGTCATGATAGTAAATAGGTTAAAAAAATTCTGACAAATCCATAGACGGGCTTTTTTCAATTATCTTTCTTAGTTAAGAGGACATGTATAGTGGTTGTTGTCGGCATTAAGTAGTAGTATTATAACCAATTTCTGAGTGGGATTAATTCATTTATACAAATAATGTAGATATTAAATAAATGACCATAAAGTCTCCACAACAGGTGACTTTAATTTGCATACTACATTTTATAATTAAAAGGATAATAATTATAATTTATTAATGTGTTTTTCTCCATCTGCCTTGTATTATGCATTTGTAATACACGTTGAACTTGTATTTCATATTTTGCATCCTGCAAGTACTGTGTTACTCCCATATTACAATTTTGGTGGCTGTTTTCAACCAGTTATTTTAAACTATTTAAATTAAATGCAGCAATAATAAAAAAAGTTAAAACAAATATTTAATCATCCACACCTACATCTCGTATCATGTCATCACGTAAATTGACTAATGCTAAACAAATTACTTAAAATGTCGTCGAAAAGTTTTAAAGAATAAATAGGCACTGTTACAATATTTTATTAACTGTTAAGCTTTTTTTTCATGCATCCTTACCAGTCCAGTGGCGGATCCAGTGGGGCGGGGGGGGGCGTAAGGGACGTGCCACCCCCTTAAAAAGGAAAGGAAAAAAAAGAGAACATGGAGGGTAACAACCAGCGCCAAAGGCAAAGATGTAATCACCGCTCGTCCTCGCCATAAATTAATGCATTAACGGTACTAATTCATTTATTTTGATATCTCTGTTGTATACTGTACCAAATAAAGGTTACTGAACACTATAAAAACCTTGTGTTAAATAAATTCATTTAGATGCGTGGAAATTGCTAGAATGCAGGATTTTGCATTATTTTTTCCCAAATCCCTGCGGTAAATGCGCCTCTGCGAGGCGCGGGAGGACCACTTCGTGGCCCTCCTTTTCCGATATCCCCTTTTTACGACCCCCTTTCGCGACTGCTGTATCCGCCCCTGCTTACATGGGCGATTCGACGGTTGAAACTTGTGAAAGAATTAATATTTAACTCTACTTGATGGGTTGGGTGTGGTAAATCTTCAGTTGTAAACCCCTTATGCCATGACATCGTCGCCACTTTTTTCATCGATTAATTTGTTACTTTTGCGTCCCTCGAGTGCTTCGAAAATTTGTACAAGGATACTTTAACTAAAGGATATTTCTCGGTAATATTATGTGCGATTTTTGTAGCTAAACGTCTTGCCTCTAGCTTTCAAGTTTGAAGTTGAAGGCACAATCCATGATAACAGAAGTTCGGGGATAATTCTCCCTACAAGATTCAGTGCAAACAGTGAATTGTTTCACTCAGTAACCATGAAACTAAGTTATTTAGTATCTGTGCAAGTACAGATGTATCCAAGAGAAGATTTTACTAGCTAAATACCAAACCTAAGGGTTAAAATAATCATAAAAACAAGTTCAGTCTTAATCGCATCAAAACTAAAAATATTTAATCATCTACATCCATCTGAAATGTCTATGTTAATGTGAAAAACAAATTCTTTGTAACCCCTGTGTACAGGAGCGAGTAACTGTTAGTTTGTGCTGCCAAGTGTAGTTAATGCTCCTGTTTTTGTTTTAACCTGAGCTCCCTTTTCAGCCGATAGTGTGGGATTTGTCTCCGCGGACACACGTTTTTGTTTATATTTTAACAAGCTGTTCTCACGGTTAGACACTTGTACGTGTTCTGTGCAAGTAGTACTTTTTTCGAGATATTTTGTCATGTTAGTTTCCATAGAATGTATCATCATGTAATCTACCTCGTTTGCGCGGCACTGTCTCGGAATTTGCGTCGGGGCGTCGTCTAAAATATATTCGGAACACACAAATACTCTTTTCGAAGTGTTTTTTTTCTGTTTAATACCTTTGTCTACTGAACCCTCATTTCATCGTTTTAGGGCATTCATGTATGTAGTTTGTATAAAACCAAATAAGCACAGTCTTAATGTTTTAGTCCTAGAATCCTCTGCTGTCCAACGCTTTTTTAGACTGATGTTCCCACGTTCCGATGAAAGTCTAAAAAAGGGTTAAACGGCTAAGGATTCTCGGACTACATGTTTTTGTGCAAGTAAATCACAAACAGAAAGCTTTCATTCGTTTAATTTACGACGATTATTAAGATCTTTACCACTTCCAGTGGGAAGACCTTATTGTTTATGTTAGGATTATTTTTCTTTTTTCTTTTTTCCCCGCCAACTTTTAAACCAGTTTTCAGAGTACGCGACATATCATATCATTTTGGTATTTCGCAACATGTTTTGGTCACTGAAAGTCTATTCGAAATTTACCCTGTCAAACCGTTTTTCCATTTGGATAACGAAAGGGAAACTGAATAACGAAAAGGAAAATGAATGTCGAAAAGGAAAATGGTTCATTTTCCTGAAAAGCGAAAAGGACACTGTATAACGAAAAGGAACATGAACGTCGAAAAGAAAAATGGTTCACTTTCCTATTCAAAAAGCGAAAAGGAAACTGAATAACGAAAAGGCAAATGAATGTCGAAAAAGAAAATGGTTCATTTTCCTATTCGAATAACGAAAAGGAAACTGAATAACAAAAACAAAAATTTATCTCGAAAAGGAAAATGGTTCATTTTCCTATTCAGATAACGAAAACTTAACTGAATAACGAAAAGGAAAATGAATGTCGAAAAAGAAAATGGTTCATTTTCCTATTCGGATAACGAAAAGAAAACTGACTAACGAAAAGGAAAATGGTTCATTTTCGCATTCGGATAACGAAAAGGAAACTGAAAGACGAAAACAAAATGAATGTCGAAAAGGAAAATGGTTCATTTTCCTATTCGAAAAGCGAAAAGGAAACTGAATAACGAAAGCGAAAATGAATGTCAAAAAGGAAAATGGTTCATTTTCCTATTCGAAAAGCGAAACGGAAACTGAAAAACAAAAAGGAAAATGAATGTCGAAAAGGAAAATGGTTCATTTTCCTATTCGGATAACGAAAAAGGAACTGAATAACGAAAAGGAAAATGAATGTCGATAAGGAAAATGGCTCATTTTCCTATTCGGATAACGAAAAGGAAACTGTATAACGAAAAGGAAAATGAATGTCGATAAGGAAAATGGCTCGTTTTCCTATTCGAAAAGCGAAAAAGGAAACTGAATAACGAAAGGGAAAATGAACGTCGAAAAGAAAAATGGTTCATTTACCTATTCAAAAAGCGAAAAGGAAACTGAATAACGAAATGGCAAATGAATGTCGAAATGGAAAATGGTTCATTTTCCTATTCGGATAACGAAAAGAAAACTAAATAACGAAAAGGAAAATGAATGTCGAAAAGGAAAATGGTTCATTTTCCTTTTCGGATAACGAAAAGGAAACTGAATAACGAAAAGAAAAATGAATGTCGAAAAAGAAAATGGTTCATTTTCCCATTCGGATAACGAAATGGAAACTGAATGACGAAAACGAAAATTAATTTCGAAAAGGAAAATGGTTCATTTTCCCATTCGAAAAGCGAAAAGGAAACTGAATAACGAAAACGAAAATGAATGTCGAAAAGGAAAATGGTTCATTTTCGTATTCGAAAAGCGAAAAGTAAACTAAGTAACGAAAAGGAAAATGAATATCGAAAAGAAAAATGGTTCATTTTCCTATTCGGATAGAGAAAAGGAAACTGAATAACGAAAAGTTAAATGAATTTCAAAAAGGAAAATGGTTCATTTTCCTATTCTAAAGGCGAAAAGGAAACTGAATAACGAAAGGGAAAATGAACGTCGAAAAGAAAAATGGTAAATTTTCCTATTCAAAAAGCGAAAAGGAAACTGAATAACGAAAAGGAAAATGAATGTCGAAAAAGAAAATGGTTCATTTTCCTATTCGGATAACGAAAAGAAAACTGAGTAACGAAAAGGAAAATGGTTCATTTTCCTATTCGGATAACGAAAAGGAAACTGAAAGACGAAAACAAAATGAATGTCGAAAAGGAAAATGGTTCATTTTCCTATTCGAAAAGCGAAAAGGAAACTGAATAACGAAAACGAAAATGAATGTCAAAAAGGAAAATGGTTCATTTTCCTATTCGAAAAGCGAATAGGAAACTAAATAACGAAAATGAAAAATGAATGTCGAATAGAAAAATGGTTCATTTTCCGATTCGAAAAGCGAAAAGGAAACTGAAAAACAAAAAGGAAAATGAATGTCGAAAAGGAAAATGGTTCATTTTCCTGAAAAGCGAAAACGAAACTGAATAATGAAAAGGAAAGTGAATGTCGAAAAAGGAAAATGGTTCATTTTCCTTTTCGGATAACGAAAAGGAAACTGAATAACGAAAAGAAAAATGAATGTCGATAAGGAAAATGGTCCATTTTCCTATTCGAAAAGCGAAAAAGGAAACTGAATAATGAAAGGGAAAATGAACGTCGAAAAGAAAAATGGTTCATTTTCCTATTCGGATAGAAAAAAGGAAACTGAATAGCGAAAAGTAAAATGAATTTCAAAAAGGAAAATGGTTCATTTTCCTATTCTAAAGGCGAAAAGGAAACTGAATAACGAAAGGGAAAATGAACGTCGAAAAGAAAAATGGTAAATTTTCCTATTCAAAAAGCGAAAAGGAAACTGAATAACGAAAAGGCAAATGAATGTCGAAAAGGAAAACAACTTGAGTTACGTAAAATAAACAGTCTTCCGGGTTAGTTGATGCATTCAATATTAGAGCAAAATTCCTTAAAAAACTAAATTGTTTGGGCGGAGTATTAGGGCCATGAAAAAAATAAAACTATCTCTTCACGAAGAGTTTCTATACCGCCGCTGCAAGTTAATTATCTCGCTACAGCGGGGTACTCCTTAGGGAGTTATTATCTCTCCATTGGGAGTTATTATCTCCTGTGGTAAGATAGTGTTTGACCACGGAAGGTTCATATAGCATGGTGTTTTGTTAAAAGAAGAGCTTTGAAGCTTGACCGGGTCAAAAAAAATTATCTTCCTTAGTGGCCATTTTTAATTTCTGGTCGACACGAAAAACACAATTCTAAACTGAAAACAGACTGGTTAAAAACACTTGGCCAGCTGAAATGACAAAAAAGAATTCATATGCTCAATTCGGTTTCATTGAAGCGTTTGATTATCGTATTGTTATAACACCATTTCAAGTTGGTGGAGGAATGTAGTTAATATCTTTTTGATGTCAATGATCTACAATACCAACAGTTTTATGTGAGCAAATAAGAGTAGGAACTAAAGTATATCTCGACCTGTATAAACCATCAGAAAGACTGATAGTCAGTTAAATTTTTCAATAAATCGATTAAATAAACACAGGGCACGAAACAAAATATACTAAAAGTCAGCGTACCTTGGCACAAGTTTTTGAGTTTCAAAAAGAATGGTCGAGCTTATGGTCCTTTTGTAAAACCAAAGGGTGCAAATTGAAATTAACAGTTTTTTCCACATTTAATGATTTTAATGTCGATTTTCAAAGTAAATTTGACCTAAATAAGAACCCAATTGTAAACTAGGACGAGCAGGCGATTGTTGTCTATTCGGTACCTTTTGGGCAATGTCGCAAAGTCTCGCGGTTTGTCCGAATACCATTGAAGTAACCGCAGCAGACGAACTTTCGTAAATAACGTAAGGTGCTTTTGGAAACAATAATGGCTAACTTACAATGTAAAATCCCGTAGCAAAAGTCAAGGACAATTTGTGACATGAAAACAACAGAGGCACAGTATAAAAAAACGGACAGGCTATCGTGGATACATTTTTTACTGGATTTTCATAATAAAAAAGTACAACATGGTATAAGAAAAAAATGCAAGCAAAAAAAAGCGTACAGTCACTGAACCATGAAAATAAGGTAAAGGAGAAATGACAGGCACAGTCTAAAATTCATTGAATATATCGTTTATATGAACTTTACAAGGTCAAAAAATATAACCACTGTTAGCAGTTCGATTTCGCAATGGAAAATCCGGATTTGGCGATCTTGAGGTGGTGTGGCTATCTGTGGCATGTGTAGTGGTGTAAAATGTTCACAGATTTTTACCCAAACATTTTCTGTTAACCGAAATTGGTTTTTACACATTTTAATAGACTTATTATTATGACAGTTGTTTTACCTTTGATGTCGAACACAATTTATGTACATAATACTAAATTGCTTTATATTATTTACAATATCATTATTTTCATCATCTTATTTAACGTGCCTAAATCTGTCATACCTGTATTCACTTCAATTTTCAATTAAAAAAAGACATGTGAATACCGTCAAGATAAGCATACGGAAACTCAATAGCTAAATTGTGAACCTAAGAGTGGAAATCCGTCGAATCTTGAATTATACAAGAATACAAGTTTATTGACCAATTATGGGCCCTCAATGGACAAATATATCACACCATGTATGATTATTACAGTACATAAATAACAGAGATAATAAAATTCAATGGCAAACAAATATTAATCGTAGAGAATGAGAAAATAGGGGCATCATAGCTATTAATGAACCTTAAATAGAACATAGCTTAAGTTATGTTACATACCTGCAGAAAGCAACTCAACTGGTCAACAATTTCAGAACTAAAACACCAGAAAATTTTGTCAGATGCAGAAAAGTTAATGTTATAAATTTTTACAATATTAAAAAGTAAATTTTTATTGGTATCAAATTTAGGACACTCTGAGAAATAATGAACTTCGTCTTCAACCCTTTTTAGGTCATATTTATCAAATATTCTGAGATCTAATGGGGTCATGGGTTAGTATATCTACTGAGTTCACCTTTAAGTTGATGATTACTTACTCTAAGTTTAGCAAAACACTTCCTTTTATCAAACTCTTAAATGATGTCCAAATATTTGTCATAACCAAAGATACATTTGATTTTAAATAGGTTCTAAGTTTACTTTCTTCAGCAATGAGTTTCTCTCTATGCTGGTACCATAAATTTCTTTTAGGTGCTCGCCAATAGAATATTTAACATAATTTCCGTTCAAGGCCATGGAGCTACTCTCCACAGGAATATTTAAAATGTTGAGCAAAGAGACGAATTTATAGTCATTTTGTTATTACTGTTTGTATTGAATAGAACATTTATTATCGATCTGTCTTTTCTATTTGTGGCTCTACAAGATTGTTCCCCAGCGTGTTAAATCGCAACACGATGCCTTCCACGTCTAGTTTTATCTTGCAATGACCTGCCTTGGAAAACCTCATCCAAAGGCGTAGAATCATACTCTGGGGACATTGAATTCACGCGCAACATCACTGTGTGACAAACCAGTATGAAGACGTTACGGTGAACCTTGTCCAACATTGGCATGACTCTATTTCATTATACGGGTACAAATCACTTGATGCATTCTTTGGTATTATACACGATATTGTAACAAAACTTTTTAACTTAATAAGTAATTACGTAACAGAAGAAAAAATATTAGTTTTATTTTATCTTTGCGTTTCTTTTTTGCAGAATATGTATTGCGAATGACCTTCCTCTGTTTCATGTCGAAGCACAAGCAATCAATCAATGGAACGTAATATTATATCTTTACTCTGATAAAGCCAACACATAACAATGGTATAGAGATATAACAATCAATTCAAAATAACTACAGATATATACACTATATATACACACAAAAGTTACACAAAAAACATCTGGAAACAACTAGCATTTATATCTTTTTTTAAATTACATAGTTTCTGCAAAATAGATTTTCTATTACTTGAAATTAGTTCTAAAATTTAATAATATTTTGTCTATATATAAAGTAGTCAGATAGTGACCGTGAACGTTTTCCATTACGGAATTCTAGGGGACTGTTGTATTCATCTCCAATTTTTTGAACTACTACATTATATACATTTACGTTTTACTCTTGCAATATTTTGCATTTGCCTGTTTCGATTCGACGTTTATTGCTTGTTGTTCTACATCGGAACAAAAGAATTGCCCGTTTTTGTTTTTTATATATATAAATGTGTTCCTCTAATTTGAACTCTGTTTTAAAAGTTCTATAAATTAAAGCGTTTTATTGATTTTTGTAAAAGAGAATTCCAATTCTGAATAAACTGGTCCTCTAGGCGTTGTTTTATTAAGTATTTGAATCATTCATTATTATTAAAGTTTTCCGTTTCCCCAAACATAAGAGAAGCCACAATCATTTAATATCTGTTGTACAAACGAGATCCCGTAAATCTTCATATTTTGATTTTCGTTTACTTGACGCCCTAATCGATACCAAATATAAGAATATTTGGATTGCTTACCAATTATAAACCTTGCCTTAAAACATACAGTTCTCATTTTAATATCTATGTAAATATGTTATCGTCCTAGCTCCCCATACACCATATAGCTAAGAGGGATGTTTTTTTAAAAATTATAAAAAGTCTTACAAAATTTTAAATGTGTTTTATTCCATAATGCCATTATTACTAAAATCTCACAATTCACACCCATATAGCATTTTTTCAAATATATCAAGTTGATGTGTTAATAAATGATTATGTTTTCTACCTATTTTCAAAACCTCATATATAGCCTTAAATGCATTATTAGCTAGATACTATTTGTTAAGTTCAATTTTCCCGTTTAAGTAAAAAATTAGCCCGACTTAAAAAAAAAACAAAATGCAAAAAATCATACCCCACCTAAACAAATTTATAAAAACACAGGCCCAGTCATTTGCTCCGCAGACGGCAATGCTATTGACTAGTAATTCTATTACCTTGAAAATACAAAAACGTTTACCCGGCGGAGACAATTTACACCTTTCGAATAGAAAAGCCTTCAAATGTAAATATTTTTGAAATTTAAGGCAGTAAATCTACAATCTATGAATCAGACTTGTAATTTTGAATGTTAAGTTTTTGTTTTGTTTGTTTGATGTTTAACGCCACTTTCAGCAATTTTTCAGCTATTTCGTAGCATCCAGTTTTTATTGGGAGAGGAAGCCGGAGTACCAGGAGAAAACCCCTGACAAGCAGGAAAATGACAATCCTTGTCAATTAAGATTGAAGTCGAGTACACCCTGCCCGCAGTGAGATTCGAACCCGCAATATCAGTGTTGACAGACCACGTGATCAATAGAAGACGAACTACCTTAACCACTCGGCCACAAAGGCCCCTGAATGTTAAGAATCCTTCACTTAGAATCGTGTCAATAAAAGAGACTGAGAATAAACTGTACACGACAGTCAGCTTTAATGTAATTAAAAGTTATTCCCATCAGTATATATGTATACTCATTTCGATTTGACTACGTAATCTCCGAAAAGGTTAAATCAATTATAAACATCTATTGACATACTATTTTTTATCCATATATTTTAATTATTGTTCAAATTTACGTTTTATATTTTCATCAAGATTTTTATATATAATTTTCAATTATTATTATTATTATTATTACTACAGTTTTTATAAAGCGCTGAATCTAAACAATGTTACTCAAAGCGCTGTACAGCAACATCATACATATGCATGCATATATATAAATATCACAAAAAACCTTGTTACTCTTAAAAGACATAGAGACAACATAAAAAGAAATGATACATACATCTAACATATCTAAAATAGCAATAATCAATAAAATAAATTAAACGATGAATGAATCACTAGTCTATAAAAGTTGCACGAAAATTAAGCTTAAATTTGGCAAAAGTCAAGGTCCATTAAATGTTTAACATTTAATAAAAAAAACAAGACTTAATAAAATTATCAAAAAGTCAGGGGTTGTACAAATGTTTAAAAGTTCGTTAAATAGAATAAGAATAATAAAAAATCACTCATACCGAACGTCAATAGAACCATATTACATAACTAGATTGTATCAGACTATGAGAAAGCTTGTCTAAAAAGTAAGTTTTCAGTTTCTTCTTAAAAATATTGACCGACTCTGCTGTTTGAATATCTTTGGGCAAAACGTTCCATAGAGATGCTGCTACTTTTTTACTCTGAAATTTACCTTTAATTTGTCACATTGATCATAACCATTGAATGATTGTGGTCTGTTTGATTGATGGTTGTGTAAAGTTGTGCTTTTTTGTTTCGTCTCTGCAACGTATACAAACACTATAAAAAAATTAGGCATAGAAAATAATGTTAAAACTATTTGCTATATGGCATGGCGCCAACCCAACGATACAAGCCAATATTTTAAACCAATTTTTTGTTATATTATAACTTTAATATTTAATTAGCCTTAGAAAAGTGCAAAGTTCTGTTAAAGAAATACAAATAAATATGAATGAGAAGTCTTCCAGGGAAATATGAATAAAAGTTTATATATAATGTTACACTGTACAATACTAGTTCTATTATTAATTTGGAAGTGTGCAATGAACTTATGACTTATAACTTATGTACCAAGGGTGTCTTCAGTATTTGTCATTAGTAACCTTGATTTTAAGTTAACCACTAATGATACTGAACTAGATATTGTTCAAAATCCTTTAAAGGTCTTGAATTATAATAGCTTGATTACTATTCGTAATCCTAGACTAATACAATTTATTGCAAATATATTATCTGTAACTGTAGAGCATGAAATAATGACATCGTCACTACCGGGGATCGAACCCGGGATCTCAGTATTGCCAGCCAGCCCTCTAACCAAGTGAGCTAAAGAAGTACTCCGTTAGCTCAGTCGATTTTGACTGGCTATATACCTACTACCTGCTACAACGCAGATAGGCCTCGTGTTACACTCTTCCCCCCTTACGAAGAATCATCATACTCGTGATAATTCACAACAAACCCGACAAATCCTTCATGTGGGTTTTTTCAGTTGGGCGCCAAATGTAACGGTAAAGCATGAAATAATGACATCGTCACTACCGGGGATCGAACCCGGGATCTCAGTATTACCAGCCAGCCCTCTAACCAAGTGAGCTAAAGAAGTACTCCGTTAGCTCAGTCGATTTTGACTGGTTATATACCTACTACTTGCTACAACGCAGATAGGCCTCCTGTTACATACCGGTATCTAAGTAACTTCAACTGACATTGGCATAATGATCTCCCTTGGTACCTCAAATGTCATATCCAAATTCCTACATTTTTTGTTGTAACGTTGAAGAAGTTTCTTACGCATTTACATTTGGAGTGTGCGTTTATAATATATGCGTTTCTTGTTATTAATGTGTTTGTTCCTTCTTTTTTTGGTGAGTCTTCTATTCACAATAGCTTTGTAATTACATGCTTGGTTTTTCATTTGCTATTTCCTGCTTGAAAAATTATTTTACGACAACGATATGAAAAATATGTATATATAAAGACAACCAAAAGGTACACAATATACTGAAAGTTAATCTTACGTTTTGTTTATTCGACACTCGTCGTTGTTTCTTTATTTCCGCTCCAAAATTTAATCAATTGTTCTACAATTAAGTACAGTTACGTGAGATAATATACATATAAACGAAAAATCGTCAAAACATCAAAAATGCTTTTATACGTTCATGCTTTATAGTTAGTTTTTATTGTTTAAAGGCGGCACTTAGGTCCTCCTTTTTTATTTAAGCGCCACTGATGAGTCTTGATTAGACAAAAAAAAGGCGTTTGGCGTAGTAAATTTCATAACCTTAGTATCCCTAACAATACTTTATTTGAAAAATCTGGGTCGATGCAACTCTCGGTAGATTGCTCGAGTGTTCACCAGCCCAATCACAAGAATATAATATACTTGTTCGATGATATACTCATTTCTCAATTTACTGTCCTTAAATTTGGAAAAAAAATTAATTCTAAGGCTTTTCTATTCGAAATGTGTAATTGACCTCAGCCAAGAAAACGTTTTGGAATTTTGATGATGAAAGCCCTATAACATTTTAATTATTTCGATTTTATTGTTTTTCAAGGGTTGAGCGGCAATTACAAATCTCGTGTAGACGAAACGCGTGTCTGGCGAAAGAAATTTTTTTAACCTAGGTATCTTTGATGTGGTGTTATTGTCACAATATGCATTTAATTTCATTAATACATTATATGGCTTGCGTAATTGCTCAGTGTGTTAACACTAGACGCAAGATTAATTACACCCAAGACACAAAATTCAATTATTTCGACATTGAAGTTGTACAGCAGTGTGTTTTTCAGTTAAGTCATAGTTTTATGTACTAAAACAAAAAAGATGACCGGAATAATGAAAAGTCGTAGTTACTTCCTCTAAAGGAGTAAATTAAAATAAATTTACCACTTTACTAGTCATGCTTTTTTTAATCTCACGAGTAAATAAATATCATAGAAAAGTAATATGTTTTTAAGACTGGCGTCAAATGTATTAAACAACGAACCATCCTTGAAATTCACCTTAGTCGTAATGTCGATACCAATCAAATAAATAGCTAAGCTAACCCTTTATGTTTAATAATAATAACTTACTCAAGGTCTTTTGATCACCATCAGAAATGATTTTTTGTTCCGATGCTTGGTCATTTTCAAATAAATCAGGTCTGCTATCTGAAATTAAAGGAGTGTCATCAACTAACATTTGTGTTTGGGATTTCGTGTAGATGTACTTAGTACAAATGTAGAAAATGAATTTAACGACAAAACGGTTGCCTTAATATTGTTATAATATTGTATCAACAAAAAGCAACCTGTCAATAGCGTTGTGATGAGAAAATTCATGCATGCAATATTATTCCATACAACACATTTTATTGTTTTTATTTAAACACATTCCTTAGACTTATTTGCTACAGTTTTAAATTGTTGGAAATTGGTTTTCTTTACGAAATGTAACATGTTGTAGTGATTGTAATACATTCCAAGTCATAACCTCAAACATGTTAATACAATTAGCTTAAATATTTCACCTTACATGTTGCGTTTGAAGTTCAAAATATTTACGGTGGAGCACATTTACAGTTTGGACATTGTTTTCTAAAACGGGCATAACATCAGTTTAGTCGTATGAAATACTATTGTATATGATACAAACAACATATGCGCTGTTCGTAAAGTAAAACTATCCATAGTAACTAAATATTTTAATTGTAAAATTCAAGGCTACACTTATCGTTTGCACGATTTCGTGTTCCGCATTGTTTTGAATACGGAGTGCTTTGATATACAAACATGAGATGGGTAACATGAAATGTTTACCTATCAATTTTGGGTTAGGAGGTTACAAAAGTCTTTTACATTCGGAATTAGAAAAAATATATATACAACACGAAACACACAAAAAAAACCAAACAAACAACAAACAAACGAACGAAGAAACAAAATCATAAGAAGTATTATTTATTGACACATGTTGGTTATAAAAAAAATGAAGATAAAGGTTTCGCAAACGCTTCTTTTACCAATATATTGACCTTTGTACTTTTCGTCAAGAGATACATGTGTTTGAGTGCTTTGAGCTACAGATGCATTCTTTGGTAAAGTGTTACTAGTCCGATGTCTTTCTGAAACGATAAAAGTTCAAGAAAAGAAACAATATATTGAATGTAACTGACAAAATAACACAGAAAAGTTTGTTGACGTCGGCTAGTTTGTCAAATTATATACAATTACTGCATATGTTTTCAAGGAATGGGGTCAGTTAAATCTTTCATAGTTTACAAGGTAGTACTGGAGGCTTGATATAGACTTCTTGAAGTGAAAAACGTTCTCGTATGTATGAGAGAAGTGAATTATATTGAATACAATTACGACTGTTAGGTTGTTGCGACAATAAATTTTTGTGAATTAACTGTGAAGAAAAAGAAAATGTTGCGGTATTACTTGATCGATTCTCAAAAACTAAAAGTGACCCTGCTGAATACTGTGTAAAATCATGTCGCTTTCACGAAACAGGCACTTGGCAGGCTGTTTTACTGACGTTTGCATAGGAATCCGGTAAGAATTCATATACAAGACTTGGAAGAAAAAACTCGAGAGGATAATTCGGAGAAAGTTCCTTGATTGCAAAAACAGAGACGGCATTTGCATCTAGAAATCATCTTTTTGAACGACATCACAATGCTATTAGGATACTCGTGTTTTACTGTTTGTTATTTCAACTACGAAACATTATTTTGAATCCACTGTAATCCAATATTATGAGATTATAATACATTCAGCTTTAAGTAAACACATGCTTTTACCGTGAGTATGACTTTACGATATAAGATGCTCCATGTTCCGACGCCTAAATGCATACATGTGGATAAAGTAAAAAGTATTATGCATAACAACAATTTTGAATTAATTGCAAAGATTTGTAACGTGCCGAATATAGTAAATATAATGATCGCATGACGTTAAAGAAAAATTTTACTATTGTTTACGTGCGTTTTGTTTTTTTTTAACTTTATTGTTTGTATTTCGTTTACAACGTCATCGTCGTCAAAATTCGGCGAAACAGCAATTTCTGTAAATAAACATACCATCATGGATCGACGCACATGGTAGTTCATTAGTAAATATGTAAAACAAACCCAAAGACTTGGAAATATTTTTCCTAGAGAAGGCGGCAATTGTTTTTATTACTATATGTTGAGAGTAAGTTAGAAACTATCGTCTGTGCAAATATGGTTTTGTGATCATAGGTCATTTTTTTAGATATGCGATTTTGACTGTTACGTATTATTTCAACATTAAGTCCAAATTTAAGTATTTTATAAATGTAAACGCAAATCTTTTTATATGACACAAAGTCTTCAAAACAACCTAATTTGATGCAAATAGAAAACCATACTAAATATATCGATCAAATAACATAAGGTTGGTAACTTGAAAATAGGTAATAAATATGACGTCATAAATTTAACATAAAAGAGAGTAATCACTTATTTTAAATTTAAAGTGAGCTTACAAGATAAAATACAATGTATAAACAGTAGAAGAATATTTCTATAAGCAACCAACCAATCAATTAAGTAATCCATCAAGATTTATGTACAAATAAATTAAAAGTATTCAAATTAATTTTAGAGAAACAAAAAATACCATTTGAAAAGGTTGATTGATTGTTTAAAGTCCAGCCAGCAACATTTCAGCTATATTGAGGATGTAATTAATTTTATAGAACATTATTAAACATTATGAAATTAAATAACTTCCCTCATACATAAATATGAATATACAGATAAAAATATTGATTACTAGATTTTTTTATTAAATTTTACTTAGGGTTCAGCGAACAATATTGAAGCTTTATTAAGGGAAAAGGATTGACGAACATCAACAAATATTGATTGGCACTGAAAAGGAATAGAATATTGGGTAAGGACGGAAAAATTAGCATTTTGTTGCGGCTACAATGGGCATACTACTTTTCAAAATCAAAATCTACAAAATATGATTTCATCGTTGAAAGAGCGTGGCACTCTCTAAACATGTCACCCA
This sequence comes from Limnoperna fortunei, assembly GCA_944474755.1. NCBI lineage: Eukaryota > Metazoa > Mollusca > Bivalvia > Mytilida > Modiolidae > Limnoperna > Limnoperna fortunei. The sequence continues at coordinate 70,310,427 of OX104114.1, read as the reverse complement.
CCCCGGTACGCTATCATGCTTTCCGTATTATGTCCTAACACTCCCTACCCCAGCAAAAGGGCCCCCTCTAACCAACACATGTGAACGCGCTGTGTTGCTCAAGGTCGTTACTGGAAACCGCTACAGTATGATCCCAGCAGATAAAAAGGAAAAGAGAACTGTTATTTTAAAAAAAAAACAAGTATGTATTGATATCTAGCTCTACATTAAAATTATATTTTATTATGTAAACAAATGACTTTAATATAACTGTTAAGTTGTGTCACAAGCAAATGTGGTAAATAAAATATAATATGAATCCTTTGAATAAAAAATATTCCCGAATGTCAAACATGCCTGTTGGCGTTCAACTCATGTGGCATTGGTTAAATATTATGATATTTTTTTCTTTTTTCTGATGTCATTTGCCTTAACGTGTCGCGACATATCATTTCGATACTTGGTATCATTAATCGGTCATACTGGTAGATGACGGTTCACCGTGTGAAAAATATCTATTTTTAGTAACAGAGTTATCTGACCGAACACGGTAAACCCCTGAAACGGAAAAACTCAGAAACCCTTACCTTTACAAGTACAGTAAAAACATATTCATTTTTAAATCTCTTATTGTTTCATCTTGTGCATTGTCAGGGAAAATGAATGAAAGAAACGCTTGTCTTACTCTGTGATCTAATCCAACAACCCTTTTATTGGTTATCCAATTTGAAGATACCCGTAGGCACTTTAAAAAAAATGTTTAGCTATTTCTTCGGTAGTTTTTACCATAATTTTTTTTTACATGCATATATTATCATTTGCTGTATTGAATCTTTTTTGAGGTACACATAGCTAGCTCTTTGCTTTAAGACATTGATAGTATAAAATGTGAACACTTCAGATAAAATATTAAAATAACACTGACTATATCCATAAACTGTTATTACGAATATGCAGGTACTATCTATAAACAACAGATATCTATAACGTTGGAAAACATTTTTTTAAGTGAGATATTTACTTTTGTACTGTGAAATCATGTATTCGTCAGTTTTAGCATCATAACATGATTGTTGTCTATTTTCGTCCTGGTTTGTTTGAGTGCTTTTATGTACAGATACTTTCATTTTTGGTGAAGGTTTGTATTCACGCTTTGTTGCTGAAACGAACAAAGGCTCAAGATATAAAATTTACAAAACAAAAGTCGTCCACTAATCGGAAACTTTGTCATATTTTTGCTTGTTATGAACACACTTAATTTTGAAAATAATATTATTTTAACTTCACTTATAAGTTTAGATTAGTTTTACAAGAACTATTACATTTATTTTTTTTCAATATCGCTTATGTGTTTTATTGAAGATTCAACTTTGCTGGTGGGTTGTTAGTCCGTAAGACTGTTCCCAATTTTTTACTTCATGAATTTTCACGATATTGTGCCCTCTATATTGTTTGCAACCATCGCAATATTTTCTTTGAATAAAGATAAATATTGATATTAAGGGTCGTTTCTAGCAAAGATGTTTAATACTGATGACTTTGTTGCAATCAATCAATCGATATATGTACAAATATAAAAGTCTGCAAATTATTTTTACACGGACACAAAATACCATTGAAATAGGCTTCAGTTTCTTCTTCACTAATGTTTTCGCTCAATAGCGAATTTAATTCATCTACCGTGCAGCCGTTGTTATCTACAGATTCCATATTCGTTGGCATCTTTACCTTAACAACGTCTAATATAAAAAAATAAAAAAAATAACATATATATGTAATGTTTGAAAAAAGGAAGTAAACAAAACATCAAGAGACAAAAGTCAAGGGACAATTACAAATCCGTATTTATACAAATATAAACAACACAAAACAAACCCCCCTCCCCCCCCAAAAAAAACAAAAAAAAAACAGAACGTGATTGACCCAAACAGAATAAACCATGCGTGCACTCAGTTGTTTCGGAAAAATAAGCAGTGCCTGTCTTTAATTATACACCCGTCGAACAAGTAACTCATTGTTATTGGGTCTTCAGTATAAGTATTCAATATCGCAAACATTATCTTGGATAAGGCGACAAATTAAATTCCAAACCGCTTCATGCATATTCAGAAATCTCCTTGTTTGAAAAGGTAGTGGGCGTTTAAGATTTCATGTAGACTATTCATACCAAACAATCGATATAGTGTTATTTAATATAAAAATAATGTTATTTAAAGCATAAAATGCAAGAACAAAAACATATCTGTATTGAATGTAAGGTTTTAGTCATATCAGAATCTTTGAAAACTGATAATGTTGTAATAGAATCTTTCCCAATAAAAGACCGCTTCTAATTTGAATCCAGGTCGTAACAACTCAAAACTACTTTTTTTACAACAAAATAAATTCTTTTACATGTATTCAGCAAAAAGCTTGAAGCATTATACCTTTTGCCCAAACTTCAATAAGGTATTCCTGTAAAACATTTTCCGATCATCCAGGGTATAATAAAAATATAAACGATATATTATTTTACGTTAAAAATAGTATATTATCTGTATATAATTTTTAACATTAAAAAAACTGTTTTCTGACAATTCGCATTCGTTTAACGATCTGCTTAACTCCGCTAAAAATATCATAAAACATCTACTTGTTTTGTTTTTTGTTCAAATACATACGACTTATAAAAACTGAAACTTAATAACGACAGGAAATTGTTTAGATCTTGATAACTATCAGCTGAAATTGTATATCCAAATACTAAATGTTTTTATTATAGGATTAAGTTACATCTTACCCCTTTTAGAAATTAATTGATCTATTACCAAAACAATTTCAAGAAATAAATGACAAAGAAATGATCATAATCCTCTTTAATATCACATAAATTACATCTGTCATTGTAACTGATTTTCCATTTATATGACAATGCTTAGTTGGAATAATATATTCCGTCAGTTCCATCTAAACACTTTTAATTAATTTTCTTTAATCTTCTAAAAAATAAACAAAAACGATTATAATATTTGGAGATTCAGTTACAACAAATTATCAAATTTCTCAGCAATAAAGACATTATAAAATACGGTTTAGTCCTGGTTTGCACACGATAATTAGCTGTATAATCAATTAAGTTAAATAAACCAAAAAGACAATTAGTTCACTGACCATGAAGATATAAAGTGGAAATAGGAAATCTGATTTTTGTCTGTTAAAATATTTTAAACAAATGATACTCTTATATGATGATTTATTTAACATTCAAAATATTTTTAATACAAAATATATCATATATTTTAACATTGTTACAATAAAAATTGAAGTAGGTTAGATGCTTCGTCGGCGTATTCAATCACACTGATGAGTCTTTGTTGATGGCGAATTTTGAGTTGCTGTAGTCTGTATTCGATGGTTTTGTATCGTAGTCTTTTTGGTGGTCCTGTTCATCCTGCTTTGTACTGGATGATACTGCATTTTGCGTGTGCCCGTGTATTCTGTGAAACCTTGACGATCTCGTAGATGTTGGGATTGGAGTGCTGAACTTTCTTCTTCATTTTGTTGTGCCATCTTTAAAGGTGGTTGGTAGTGCGTGGTCGTTCTGTAAGGTAGTGGATTTAAAAAAAACGTTGTCCTTCTACCCAGCACTCGGTAACATAGTCTCTGAATGATGCTGTGTTGGGTACGTTGTCAGCGTCGTCGATATCTAGAGCGTTAAATCATACGTCTTCTACTAGATGTCGAGGAACCAGCGGTGAAAACGGTGCATGTATTTAGTAGTTGTTGGTGCTGTTCTGAGATGTGTTTGATTCGGGTGAAGAAACATGTGTAAATAGTCTTATCTTTTCCAGGCAGGAAAGCGAATAGAAGTGGGCATCATCAACCATGGCACGAACGGTACATAGCTTTTCAAAGAGTGTGGGGCATGTGTAGGAGGTTCCGTCACAGAAGATGGTGTTGGCAGCACCAAGGTAGGTCAGGTTTTCTGTTGTTGTGAAAATCAGCATCGGTAGGTAGATGTCGTCGGATAGTAAAAGAAATGTAGCTCCAGCAGTGGTAAGCGCCATTTATTTTGCAATGTAGTGTCGAATAAGGTCTTTGGAATCCGGTAAAGTTGAATGATCTTTGGTAGTATAGTGAGGTCTTGCATGGGTTGTAAGTTGGTAGTTGCTGTACAATTCTACTTGTGTCGTCGTTCCATTCTGGTGTCCTCAGTTTGACTAGTTCTTCTTCGTAAATAGTGGGTATTGGTGCCACTTCTTTCCGGGCTCGACCTTTCATCGTCTGGATGATCTTGACAACTTCTATCTTTGCTTGATTAGCTGGTTGGTTGTAAGCTGGTGTGTATTAACTGTTGCTCTACATGTTGGTACAGTGCATCAATATACTCTGTTGTTGGGGTAACTCTAAACATGGTGAAGGTAGCCATTTTAGTAGCAATCTAGAATCAAGTTGTTTCTCCCAAATGTGGTCTGGATAAATTTAAGATGTGGGAGTTGAGCGTTTGTCATATTTGCTAATAATGACCCAAATCCAGTGATTTTATATTTATATGAATTTTAGTTTTGTGAGACCTGTTCATTTACTAATTTGTAGAAGCTCGGAAGAGCTGCTTGGCTCTAATAATGAGGCAGAGCTTATTCACTTCAATGAAAAAAAGCTTGGGGACTGAATACATTTCATATTATAAGTATAATAAGTAACAGTTAAGCTTGTGTACTAATGATCATTAATTTGAATAACTATAAAAAAATTTAATAAAAATATCTTCAATTATTATCCTTTAAAATTAAATCTAATTTTGTCTTAAATTATAAAAAAAACCCTTATTACGATTTGTAAAATACCCATGAATTCTATTGTATATGTCGCACTTTTATCATTTCAATTGTATAAAATACAGATGAAAATGCAGACTACAATTTTTAAGAAATGAATTATAATTCCTAAAACATGAAAACACATTATGTTTATATATACCCCTAATTAAAAGTTGGCAAACAAGGATTTTACCATTCCCAAATAAGACTTTAGCTACCTTAACTTATTGTTATTTTTCTTAACTTGACTTCTAACTAATTCTTCAATATTAAGACTTAAAAACCATGAGATTGATAATGCACATTTTATGATTTTGAACTCGAAAATCCAATTACCTTTATATTTTAATTTTTTAATAAAATCTATCATAAATAAATGATAAATTTTATACAGTTTTCCATCTTCATAAAAAATGTCATTAATATAAATCAATCCACGATTTACAAAATAAGCATTAATTTTTTAATTTTATATTTATTCATTACCCCAGATGATTTGATTTTTAATTTCTGAAAAGTGTTTAGGTGGATTTCTCATTCCTCTCCCCGTATTGCCTTAACATTCCGAAACCTCTCTAAAGAACAACGGCAACCTGTCGATTTATGGAATCAATTTAATGGTTTCTAGATTCATGTAAAACAAAACGTAAATCTGTACAGTTAGAACACAACACATGGCATAAGTATCATCTAAACCATAAATTATAATTAATAAAAGTTATCAGTTATTTGAAGTTACTTTTTTTCGGTTTCTTGACACACAGGGTACACAAACAAACGAAAATATAAGTAATTGGGTTATAAAATATTAAATGTTATGGCAAGTTTTTGCGATTCAACACTTTAATAAAAAAATCACATGTGTTTATACTTATTCAACACGAGTCTTACCACAAGTCAAATGATTACATACCTAGTGCAACATGTCGTTTAAACGTGTTACTTTTTTCCATTTCGGCCGCAATAAAGAGTTATCAAACATAGTTTTAAAAGTAAAAGAATGAAGTTGTATTGCAAAGAGGCAAATATTGTGTAAACGAAAACGTAATCGAAGATATCTAGTAGTTATCATAAAACAAGAACAGATAAAACCATGGTAAAGCAAAAGAGAAGACAACAACAAAACAAACAAACATACAACGCAAACCAAAAATGTAAAAGTAACACAAATCCCGCAAATACTATGGTGTTTTGAAAGGGTAAGAAGCTCCTGCTTAATGCGTGGCTATCGTAATAAAACTAAAGTTAAAATTAGTTATAAGCGTGGGTAAACATAATTAGTAAGAAGGCAGGACAGTGGTTACAATAAGCGGAACGAAGCAATGGTCATTTGTGACAAGGATATTCCGTAAAAATCAACTACGTCATGAAGCCGACCATAAAATGCGATTACTTCAATTTTGCCACTGTGAATCTTTGGTTAAGTAGACATTCTCTATCGAGGAAATCTATATTGAAAAAACAGGCCCTTAAGCAACTGGTCAATTAAGTGATGTATACTCCTGCTTAGCTGTGCTGCTGGAATGTTGCAAAGTCTTCCGTTTTGTCGTAAATGTAAATTTTGGTTCTCAACCGACCTTCATTGTCAATTTCTAGATACAGATCAGGCTTAAGGCAAACCTAGAAGCCTCTGCATGGTCATTAATTTCCATTGGGTATACACGTTAAAAGGGACCTGGTGTCAAATCTTACTTATTTCAGCTCCTATTGAATCATCTGATTGCGACGTGTGTTGTGTATTGTTCTTTCCGTTTCTATATGTGTTTTTTATATTTGCTACATTTAAAATAAACAAATATAAGTTACATTCTTTGATATGTGGAAGATGTGCACACTTTTTACAGATATTGCTGAAAATACATCATGTTATAGCGAATGTTGAAAAAATTGTTTGTTCAATTACATTTTAGCAAACATATTCTATTGGTCTTTTTTAATTGTATAGTTTATAACTGTAAGTAAAAAAAACTATCAATATTAAATTATTATATATAAGGTCTGCTTAAAAAATATGACCATTTTAGAAATTGAATGTTATAATTGACAAGAGGTCAAATCTTACCAAAGGTTGAAAAGGTAGAATCGTCCGACGGAGTAGTTTGTTGTTCCTTTACCTCTCTGTTTCCACGTTTGTTGTCAATTCCTTCTACAATTGAACAAAATTATATGCAAAACTTTTAAGGGATGTTTTTCTGCGTTACACTTTTTGCAGAAACGATTGCACCTATATCAGTAATCTGGTTTTATATAGAGTGGCTGCAGACAAAAGACGAAGGGTTCACAATGGCAAGATTTATGTCATCTCTTACAATTTACGGTTGACTCAGTTTGGAATATGCTTCACAAATTGATTTACTCGGTTTGTCGTAATTACTTTTCCTCCTTCTAACTAGATAAGGACTACCACGACATGACTAAAAACTGGATTTAAACCCGGGTGCAACGCGTGTAGCAGGAATTCCTTAACCTTCCAGACCACCTGTATTCACCCCAGATTTTGAGTCATTCAGTTTTTGGTTTTTTGGTTGTGCGTCTGTTTTGTTGTTTTCTCCTATTTTGTTTAACCACGGTTTTGTCTATCCTTATTGTCTATTGCATATTTTCGGTACTTACACTTCTGTTTTTCAAATTATACATCTACAAGTACTCTGTCAGCATACTGCTAGTTTTTTGTATACGTTATATGTCAAAGGACAAGATATGGTAAGGACCATTTTTGGCCCCTCTTGAAAATAACTCATCTTTGCAGTAATTAGAGCATACAGACATCACATTAAAAGTATGGTCTTATTTTGGTGCTATCATGCGCATGCGCGATACACTTCACGTGCTTCCATGCTTGCCAAATCTTTAGGCTATTTTCAATTCAGCTTTAATTTGAAGATGGTTTCAGTAAATTAACTTATGTTCTGCTCATCAAATATTCACCAAATGTTAACACAAGATGTCTAGATACCTGTTACAGGCAGGGTCTGGATTAAATAAATATAAAAAAACTTTATCTCGCAAAAAAGAATGCTTTTCTCATGCAAAAATATTTGCTTTTGAGAATTACAAGCTTTTAAACAAAAACTTGGTAATCACTATGTCTTCGTCAAATTTTATCACAATATACAAATTGATAGAAGATACAGACAGAAGGTAATTTTAAATAAGGGCTGTATAAGTTAAAAGTTTTTTTTCTGTTGATAAAAATCTGTTTAAAAAGAAATAAAAATATAGATTTGTTTAAAATTACCTCCCTTGTTAAAGATTGAATTTTCTTTATGTTTGCCTAAACCGTTATATCGAAAACTTTGTGTTTAAACAATTAATAAGGAGATTTGATATAAAGGTTATAAGTCTGTCATAGTATTTAATAATTTTATTGCAATTATGAGTTAATAATGAAAGATATTAATGTTAATTTTACCATCAGTGAAATATCTATTCTGAGATTTCCAGAAAAACAAGGAGGATGATGTCTTGCATCCCATCAAGTCAAACAAATTATTTTTGTGTGACCTTATAGGTAAGACAAACTGTTAAAATATTATATAATAGCGAACAAAATATCTATTTTTGCAAAAAACCAATATTTAAATCTTATTTGTATTAAGTTTATCCCAAACATAAATACTTTTAGGAAGATATATAGATCCATTTCAAAGCTGCACTTAATTCTGTTTAGATGTCCTACCATGCATATTTACAGCGGAACTGACATAATCCAAAAACTTTAACATATTCACTGGACCTTGGTCAATGTCTGAAGACACCCGTCATATATTATTCATCAGGAACCTAAATTCCAGGTATTGTCATTACACTATGCATAGTTTCACTGACCTAATCCAAAAAAATTTAACTTATTCACTGGACCATGAAATGGAAGGTCATGGTCAGGTGAAACTTGTACCTATATGCCTTGCAATTCATTCATCCTACCATGCATAGTTACAACAGAAGTAACTTATTCACAAACATTAGCGTAGTGATATGAATTCTAGTCAAGGTCAGGTGACACCTACCAAACTTGCATTTACTATTTGTCAGCAACAAATATTGTCATGTTACAATGCGTGGTTACTGAGAAACTGACAGAACTCAAATAAATTTAACGTAATCCCCTAACTGTGAAATTGATATTTAAACATTTGTATATTACTATTCCCGAAGCGGGAGATTGGGCATGTCATAAAAACTGGTTTAACCCATCATTTCTTTTGAAATGCCTGTACCAAGCCAGGACCATTGCTGTAATTACTAGCTTCTCTAGTTTGCCGGTTTCTTGGACTTCGATTTGTGACAGTTTCTATGACAACGTACCACTGGCCTTCTGAAGCGGATTGCACTATGTTCAATGTAACATTGTGTCCAAATCCGCGAAAGATCGGTCAACATTCAAAACATAATTAACTTGAAGGACTGAAATTATTGTATCTTTTTTGCATGGTTAGGAGAAAATTATATAGATCCAAAGCGTTTTGTTTAATTAAAAAGTATTAAATATTCACATATGTATTACTATAGTTTATGCTATCCATAAAAGATTATCTCACGTGGTTTCCTTGATGTTAACTGCCAAAAAAAACCAAGCACGAATAACTAAATACTAACGTTTAACTTAACGAGCAAATAATTTTACAATATAAAGTAGAAAATAAAAAATAAATTTGTTTTCATTTATGACACAAATATCCCTCGTTATCGCGTAAATTATGATTTTATCACACGTAATGATATTTATTTAGTGACCGGTCAATATTTTTTGGGGTGGTGGGACTGGTAAAAAATGCAATAGGACACATACTTTTTTATTCTGGCATATATATGGGACTCCAAATTTTGCTATTTTCAGCACTTATAGGACAGCTAGTCTTTTTCATAACAATATCAACAATGAAAAAAACATTTTTTTTCTGACGTTTTAATTCAAAACCAATATACTATAATCGCACAACTTGTTCAACAAACATAAATACTGAATTGTAATCATAAAATTATTCACTAGATAGGACATACGTTTTTATAACACATCTGATGTAGGACGGCAACTTTTTGTATTTTAGGGAGATAGGACATAGCCCTTTTACACCTGATAATTTGAAATGCACCTGTCCCAACCCCCGCCCCGCAATTAATATCCTCTGATGCCTAAGGCACTGTCATTTTGCATACGTTATATATTTGTTAATAGATTAGTAGTTTTTCTAACATCTTTAATTTAGTAGTTTTTCTAACATCTTTAATTATTGCGTATAAAAAATAATGGTGTAGATTAACATTTATTGAGACACATCAAGATGTGATCGCTGAAGATGTTTTACTTAAGTAAAAATGACTTCTAGAACAGTCTTATCAGTTTGTTGTTCTAGTGAATACAAACGAAACAAAATAAAATTCTTTAAATTCTTCACGTTTGCTTAAATTATATCAATGCTTGATAGATGTATTTTATTATCAAAATATAGCTGTTTCATCAATGTTAAACGTTTAAATTGTTACATATAAAAATATTTAATTTATCCCTATATTGATTTTTTTACACATTTCTATCTTAGTTTGTCAACAATGTTTAACAATTACCAGCATAAATGGATGTATATGCAGATTCGGAAATGCAAGTCCGGTCCGGTTGTAGGCTTACATACTATGCTGAACAGTACAAAAATCACGCGAATTTGGGGACAAAATATTAATTTTTTAATATAAGCCGACGCGTGTACCACAAATATATTTTAAATATTAAACACTGTTTTTGCAACAAATAATACAGTCAAATATCTTCGTGGTACACGCTTCCGCTCATTTTTAAAATGGTGTTCGAAATCACGAAAACGTACCGATTTTCACAGGCCACTACAATCGGCCTATTTTAGTAAGATGCATATATAATTTTACATGATGAGAAAAGAAAGTTTTATTGATTTTCTGTAAGAAGGGATAATGTACCTTTGAAAACACGTTATGATCTACAGATTGTAGTCATTTCATTTTCAGCGAAAATAGGGGGCCACTGACAGTAGGTTACCCTACCTTGTCCTTTCATAAGACAATTTACATGCCTAACTGGGACCTAATTGGGACCACTCTTTGCAAATTGTTTTTGCACACATACAAAACAAATGCATCAATGAGTGTTTACATGTCAGTCAGAAGATGTCTAGGTGTAATCAAACAATTAAATTCGAGTAGGAAATTAGAGATATATTCAAACCATGGAGCTCAAGAATACGTGTGCAACAAACACAAAAAACCACTCAAAATAGAAGCAGCACATACCACTCTGTACACATTGGTTGATATCAGAAGGTATATCATGTTTTATCAGGAGTATAGACCAATAAGAAACCCAAAATTATCTATTAGAAATTGGACGACTAATACCGTTAACGAGAAAGTAATTTATGTTACAGGCAATATAATTGACCAAAGAAAGACCAATCTCTGCTTTTTGAGCATTTCTGTAAGCAACAATAATTTGACAAGACAATTGCTGTAGAAATGCCAACACAGGATATTTTGGAAATTCAAAGAATCTACAATTTCCAATATTGATCATTCAAATGTAGATAATTAAGTTACTTGTCAATTAATAGATTTAAGAGGATTGGAAATTTTCGAAACCGCCGACAACAATAGTTTACTTTCGTTCATTTCTTGAATTGAAAGCGAGTTGAACCAACAGTTCGGTTTATGAAGGTTTATTTATACCATACTTGTAGTTGTGAAATCCTGGACAATTAAACAAATATTAGTCAAGAATGTTTTTCATATTGATTTATAGTCATCATGTCTAATACTAATATTTAATATTCTACACATGTTGTCAGTTATTTTTTTAGATGTAAATACTATTTGATGTTAAGATGTACTAGTAATCAAATCTGTTCTCTTTCTTTTATAACTCAAGGCAAGTGACTTTTGGAATGTTTAAATAGAATCGTTGCACATGCGTATATATTTATGTATATATTACCTTGCGTAGTCATTTGGTCTATGTCTATTTCATTTCCGCAACATTCACAAAATATTAAAATAGCACTGACTATATCCATAAACTGTTATTACAAAGTATCATGAATAAGCATATTATATCTATGATTAAAAGATAACATTAACGTTGGAAAACATTTTGCAACTGAGATATTTACTTTTGCACTGTGAAGTCATGTATCCGTCAGTTGTAGCATTATAAGATGATTGTTGTCTTCTTGCTTCCTGGTTTGTTTGAGTGCTTTCGACTACAGATATATTCATGTTTGGTGAAGTTTTGCTTTCACGCTTTGGTGCTGAAACGAACAAAGGCTCAAGAATATTAAAACGAGACATAAAATGTACAATACAAAAGTCGTTAATAAAATCAGCTACTTAGTCATATTTTGCTTGTTATGAACACACTTAAATTGAAAATTATATTGTTTTAACCTTCGCTTATAAGTTTAGATTATACAGAATGCCGTCTTGACTAGAACATTAAATTTTTTCAATATCGTTCATGTGTTTTAGTTAAGTTTAAACTTTTCTGGTGCGCTGATAGTCCGTAAGACTGTTCCCAATTTTTTACTTTGTGAATTATCACGACATTGTATCAATTTTGCCATATATTGTTTGCAACCTTAAATTGAACATTTTTCAACAATCCTATAAACTCTTATTGCTATAGAGCTTTCGCTACCCATATCGTGGTGCCATTAGAGAATTGTTTGTACCCATTTTGCCATGTATTGTTTGCAACCTTGTTGCATTTGTTATTTACACGGAAATGACTAAAATATTAAACAAATAAAAATGTTTGTTTTAAGCCAAAAGGTCCGCTTAAAGTGCAGACTGTAAATTAAACATTTTTTCAACAATCCCATCAACTCTTATTGCTATAGAGCTTTTGCTACCCATGCCGTGTTTCCTTTAGAGAATTTGTGGTACCCATGTTTGGAATTAATTTGCAATTAGAGTTTACATTTTAAATTAGATTTAATAACAAACGGATAACATATGTGTAATTATTGTTGTGTAGTTCACTATACGGAAATAGTACATTAGTTATATTTGGACGTTTTGCAATCAATCAATTAATAGATATATGTACAAATTAATTTTACACAGACACAAAATACCATTGATATAGGCTTTAGTTTCTTCTTCACTGATGTTTTCGCTCAACAGCGGATTTAATTCATCTACTGTGCAGCCGTTGTTATCTACAGATTCCATATTCGTTGTCATCTTTACCTTTACAACATCTAATATAAAAAATATAAAAAATAACATATATGTAAGGTTTGAAAAAAGCAAGTAAACCGACAAAACATCAAGAGACAAAAGTCAAGCGACAATTACAAATCCGTATTTATACATGTACAAATATAAACAATGCAAAACAAAACAAACAATATTAAAAAATCAAAAAGTGATTAACCCAAACCGAATAAACCACGCGTTCACTCATTTATTTCGGACAAATTGGGTCGTTTTGGCTATACAGTACAAGGATTGATATCGCAAACATCATCTTGGATAAGGCGACCAATTAAACTTAAAACCGCTTCATGCATTTTCAGGAATCTCCCCGTTGGAAAAGGTACTGGGCGTTTAAGTAAGATTTCTTGTTATAATGTTATTTGGAGCCTAATCTGCAGGGACAACAATAAATCTGTAATGAATGTTAGGTTTTAGTCGCATCAGGATCTTTGAAGACTGATAATGTTTTACAAGAATCTTTCCTAATAAAAGACCGTTTCTAATTTGAATCAAGTTCGTAACAAATTTTGACAACTTTTATTAACAACAATATAAATTTTAAAATGAAGCATATACCTTGTAACAAGTATACCTTTTCGCCAAAGCTTCAATAAGGTATTCCTGTAAAACCTTTCCGATTATTCAGGGTATAATAGGAATATAATCGATATATTATTTTACGTAAAAAATAGTATATTATCCTGTTTATAGTTTTTAACATTGAAAAAAAACTGTTTTATGACATTTGCATTCGTTAAACGTTCTTCTTAACTCCGCCAAAAGTATCATAAAACATCTACATATTTTTTGTTTTTGTTCATACACATAATAAGAAAAAGTTTGTAAAAAAATACATTTAACAAAATCGCCAATTTCTTTAATTATGTCGGAAACTTTAAGTATTTTATTTAGTACGTTTAGATACATTAAATTTTGACATTTTAGTCGTTATATTTTTTCTGTCTTTCAATTAAAATATCTATAAAAAAAACCCAAAAAGTAATGTTCGTTTTCTAAGCTGCATCTACTGTTGTTTAAATGGATCTGGTAATTAAGTTTAGACTATAAAATTGTACATGTACAATTCAAAGAATGATTCATGTTGTTAAGTAGGTTACAGGTAATTTTGCCTCGCTGATCAAAGAAAATGTGTATTAAACATTTTGCGACACCATCCGGTGTTTTTCCGCGATCATGTTGATATTGTGTAATATAATAATGTAATAATTACATTTATAGTTATGGATGAATGTGTACTAAAATAAATGTTCCGGTCCATCCCCCCCCCCCTTTGGTAAATTATGAACTTTGTACACACACAACGCTCAATTGTAAAGGTGTATTTTTCTTATTGTCAACATTGACAAGCAATAGAGATATTTAAAATTATTCTAAAGAAATGCCCCAGAAAGACCCGACGATCTTTATATTATATCGCATGCAACTGAATCGAGTGCGCCGTTTGCTTTTAGTCGTACAATATTATGTGAAGCACGAAACATAATAAGCAAGAGAATTAAACTACACAGGGACTTTTAGAATTACTAGCCCATCAATATAGTTTAATTAGAAAATAAAATAATTACTTCAAAATAATTTTTAAAAAATGAACTTTTACAAAGTTGTAGACGTTGTTGATACATCTATTTATACTTAGTATTTTTTCCTTGCAGTATTTTATGAGTAGTTGTTATTGATTTATTGAAAAAAAAAATTATTCTGTTACTTGCTGAAATAATTTCTTCACTTCAAATGTTCGTCTTTATCTTCTAGTTTTTGCTGAGACCAAACTGGGATGGTTCCCACAGCTCGACCCACAGAACAATCCAGCGCGTCCCCGGGTGGCGGATAGGGGAGACCCTCTCGTTGTGGTATTGTCAGGCCATCATACGGAAAGCCTGACCGCTGCCCGTAGTGGGTAGTGTGTTTGAAGATTGACACTCCCCTAGCACTATAAACTCCTTTTGTAGATTTAAAAAAAAAGAGTATGCTCATTGTAGACATTACAAAAGGCTAACTTCTACGCTCCTACCCAAAACGTCATACTTTTCCAGTGGCAGTCTAATTTGTGTTACTTGTGTTCCATCACACCCCCTTTTTCCGTTGATTGATTGTTTGTCAACTTTCTCTTGTCCTGCATATCGCTGAAATACTACTCGCTGGACGTAAAGCAAACATATAATCAATCCAACTAATCTAGTTTTATCTGGGGAGGTCCCAGGGTTCATTAAGTCACAGCGAGATGTCGGGCTCGCATTTACGAGCATAGTGTACTTTATAGCCTGTTTATCGTTTCGGTAATAATTGGATATCATACCGTTTAGTTTGAATTCTAACAAATTACTATGCGATTTCATTCCCCCACTTGGACTATTGATTTAATAAATACAAAACTTTAAAATATATTTGAAAGGTGTAAGTTTTTTATAAAGTATTTTAAAACACGCTAACTATTTATTAAAGAAATTAAAAGACCGTGTGCTCAATAATATATTATAGTTTTTTTATTTCAGTTCTGAGTATCGCTTTTTAAAATCCGCACTAGAGAATTATTGTTAATTTTGTAAATTACAATAACCAAATACAATACAGGTCCTGTATATGTGTGTTGGAAATGTATTTATTACTCGTGTACATATGCGCAGGGAAAATGTTCGTGGTGTACTCCAACCAGTAAAACTTTAAAGAGGTCTGAATATATAATAATTTATTTCGTTTTATGATGTAAAAACCTTATACACTTCGATAGAATAAACGAAAAATCATACCATGCACGCTGGAGAAACCATGCTTCGGTGTTACTAACTGGCTGAATATTGATATTGGTATTGATTCCACGTTGGCTGTATAGGTCCCGAGATTTGTAACGTCTAGGGCCAATACGGCTGACCGATAATCGATAAAAAGCCAATACAGATGCCAGTTCGTAACAATTTTATTTAAATACAGCAAATTCGAATGGCTAGCCTGTATGAACAGTCCGTATGACTAGCCAATCTAACATATGATGGAAAGAGTCACGAAATAGCTTACTGGTCCAGAAGACCGGAGGTGAGATCGGATCGGGTAAAGCAACTTTCCGTATGGCCCTGCGGTCCGCACGAATAAAAGTTATCAACCTTTTAAAATTAGTACAGTGATCAAATATTAATCACCCCTATGTTAATAAATTAGGGCCGATTTTACGTATTATTTAATGATATATGTTCTACTATAGAAAAACGATTTACGTTTAACCATATACTAACGATGTACGAACGATGCACGAACGTCGTACGAGCGATAAATGCCCGATGTACGAACGATAACATCGTTAACTTCTGTTTAGCTGGCAAATTTGCAAATAAAATCGTATAGCATGTGGGGAAGGCTTTTTCAAAGGAGACGATTTGTGTATTTGTTTTAGAAACCATAAACTTGAACAGTGTGTTGCTAAAAATTTCCGTTTTCTTTTTACGGAGACACCGAAACTGCCAAACACAGTTATATTTGTATATACTATATATTATACTTACAACTGCTCACTGGACATATCTAGAATGATTTTTCTCGAATACAGGTCAACTTTGTACAATAGTACGAAACGGCGCACTCGATTCAGTTTCATTCGATAAAGTGTGTTAGTTACTTGTTCTGTGGCATGATTTTAGAGTCAATGTAGACAATTAAAAATAAACACCTTTAAAATTTAGTGTTTGTCTGTTGAACAAATGGGGTTGAAGTTTACTTACAAGAGAACCGTACAATCTAAAACTGTAAATGTATTTGGGTCCGTAGAAATACCGCAAACTACTAGTTAGTGCACTATCAGAGACATAAAACTACATGTAATTATATGTCTCTAGCAATATCAAGGAGAAAAGCGCACTAACAACATGAAGGATAACAGAAATCACAAAAACAACACACAATTTCATAGAATAATGCATAAATATAGTTTTTACCAATTTTTTTTTATTTTGTAGTTTAAGAGATATTTGCATTTTTAACGGCCGTGCCGATTTTAGTATTGTTAATTACCGGTCATCTGTATAATGTTTCACTCAAACGAGGATAAAAAACAAACACAACTGCACTATAACTACATACAAGAAAGTTCCGATTTATTACATTATAAAATTACACAAATTTAAAACTTGATCTGGATTAACGTTTAACATCGAATGATGCCGCGCAATGTTTAATACACGTGAACTTTGATCAGTGAAGCGGGATTATCTGTAACATAATTAACCACCTGTGTCATTCTTTAAATCGGAAGCGCCCCGTGGACTTTATTATGTTTACTGAATTACCTGATATTTTAAACAGATATATCATGTCTGGGAGTGGTATTTTTCACAAATACCCCTCCCAGACATGATTTATCTGTTTAATTACACCGAATATCATAATTTCAAAGAGCGGTGAATACTAGACCACTTGCGTGCTGTTTGTTGACTCTGTACTATCGGAACGTTTCTGGTTTTCAAAATCGATTACTCATGTTATGTTTACTTTGAGGTAAAAGTCAAAACTTCCGAATGAATATTTCCAGCATAATAATATACGAGGGTTATTTTTAAGCAAATACCACGGCACAGAGGGTAATTTTTTGCTGAATACCCCGGTGATGACGAAATCGATGCAAAATGAGGAAACTTGCGAAAAATACACTGTCTATTGACCAATCAAAAGCCAGGATTTTTATATGAGGTGTAATTATCGACAATAGAAAACAAAGTAACATGATTTTATTTTTTAAATATTGTATTTAAAATAGCTAAACATGTTTATACCAACTATAATTAATTAATAATAATTAATCGATCGGTGTAACAACAATAAAAATAATAATTACCGTTGTTAAAACATTTGTAATCGTAAAGTGTGCGAGAGCACAATTTCTAAAATAGAGATTTTTTGTTTAATTCCGAACATTTTCATAAAACAAGTGAAATAAAAAATATTATTCGACCGCTGTTAATAAATTAACAATAATAATTACCAAGTCGTATTTTGTCTGATGCAACGGAGAAAATGTCTATGACAAACATTTTTTGACTGATACAACGGTAATGCTGTTGTAACAGACAAATTCTGACTGCGCCAACGGAAAAAATGTCTGTGACGGACAAAATATGTTTGTGACGGGCATAAAATGACTGTCACAGTAAAAATCATTGTCTGACACAACGTTTGCAGGCTTTTACAGACATTTTTGCAGTCATTTGCAGTCAGTCTCAGTGAGTGACAGACGAAAAACGACTGCAACTGATAATGACAGTCATTGTTTTAGCCAGCAGTGGTTACTCCTGCTTCGTACTGGATGATATTGCATTGTGTGTGTGCCTGTGTATTCTGTAAAACCTGACGGGCTTGTAGATGTTTGAATGGGAGTGCTGAACTTTTTTCTTCATCTTGTTATGCCACCCTTCAAGATGGTTGGTAGTGCTTGGTTTTTCTGTAAGGTAGTGTTTCCGTAAAAAACGGTGTCCTTCTACCCAGCACTCGGTAACATAGTCTGTGAATGATGCTGTGTTGGGTACGTTGTTAGCATCGTCGATATCTAGAGCGTTAAACCATACGTCTTCTACTAGATGCCGATGAACCAGGGGTAGAACTGCTACTCGTCGTACAAGTCGTGTGATGTCGTTCTGACTGTAGTAGGACTATAGTCCACATTTCTGAGTTTTTCTCCAAATACACTGGGGGAAGTGAAAAAAAACAGCCTTTAACTGTAACTCCTGGGAAAACGGCACGTGCTGCGTTGTTTGTTGCAATCTCGTAGTCTATAAAAATGGTACCTCTATTGAGTAGTAGTTGGTGCTGTTCTGAGATGTGTTTGATTCGAGTGAAGAAACGTGTATAAATAGTCTGATCTTTTCCAGGCAGGAGGACGAATACTAGTGGGTACATAGCACTATCAACCATGACACGAACCTTATATAGTTGTTCAAGGAGAGTGGAGCATGTGTAGAAGGTTCCGTCACAGAAGATGGTGTTGGCAACAGCAAGGTCGGTTTTCTGTTGTTGTGAAACACCATCGGTGGGTAGATGTCGTCGGATAGTAAAAGAAATTGAGCTCTAGCAGTGGTAAGGCGATATTTATCTTCGAGTATTATGTCAAATACTTTGTTTGGAAATCCGGTAAAGTTGAATGAACTTTGGTAGTATAGTGACGTATTGCATAAGTAGTAAGTTGGTAGTTGCTCTACAATCTTTCTTGTGTCGTCGTTTCATTCTTTAGTCATCAGTTTGATCAGTTCTTCTTCTTACATAGTGGGTATTGGTATCACCTCTTTCCGGGCTGGATCTTTCATAGTCTGGATGATCTTGGCAACTTCTCTCTTTGCTTAGTTATTTGGGTGGTTGTGTGCTGGACCAAACTTAACTATGTTGCCTTCATGTGTATTAACTGTTGCTCTACATGTTGGTACAGTGCATCAATATACTCTGGTGTTGCGGTTATTCTAAACACGGTTAAGGTAGCCATCCTAGTAGCAATCTAGGATCAAGCTGTCTCTCCGAAACGTGGTCTGGACAAATTTAAGATTTTAAAGTTAATCGTTTGTCATACCTACTGATAATGACCCAAATCCAGTGATTTTAAATTGATATGAATTTTACGTGGTGAGACCTGTTCATTTACTAATTTGTAGGAGCTTGGAAGAGCTGGTTGGGTCTAATAATAAGGTAGAACTTATGTACTTCAATGAAAAAAGCTTGCACACTGAATACTTTCATCTTATTTGTATGATAAGTAACAGTTAAGATTGTGTACTAATGATCATTAATTTGAAGAATTTAATTATAACTATACAAAATTAGATAAAATTATCATTGATTATTATCCTTTAAAATTAAATCTGTTTTTTGATTTGTAAAATACCAATGAATTCTATTGTATATTCCACACCGTTATCATTTTAATAGTATAAAATACAGATGCAAAATCGGACTACAATTTTCAAGAAATGAACTATAATTCTTAAAACATTAAAACACCTTATATATACCCCTAATTAAAAATTGGCAAACCAGGATTCCACCATTCCCAAATAACGACTGTCGCTTCCTTAACTTATTTGTATTTTTATTTACTTTACGTCTCGATATAAAGACTTAAATTCCATGAGATTTCATGCACATTGTATGATTTTAAACTCCGAAATCCAATTCTCTTTATATTGTAATTTTTTTGATGAAATCAATTATAAATAAATGATAAATCTTATACAGTTTTTTTTTCATAAAAATATGTCATTAATTTAAATCAATCCACGATTTTAAAAAGGCATTTATTTTTAAATTTTACATATTTATTACCCCGGACAATTTGATTTCTAACTTTTGAAAAGTGTTTAGGTGGATTTGTCATTCCTCTCCCCATATGGCCTTAACATTCCGAAACCTCTGTATACAACAACGGCAACCTATCGATTCCTGAAATGTATTTAAAGGTTTCTAGATTCATGTAAAACAAAGAGTAAATCTGTACATTTAAAACAAAACACATGGCATAAGTATTATCCAAACCTTAAATAATAATTAATTAATAAATGTTATCAGTTATTTGAAGCTATTTGTACAGTTTCTTGACCCACATGGTACACAAACAAACGAAAGTATAAGTTATTGGGTTATAAAATATTAAATGTATTGGCAAGTATTTGCAATACACAACTTTAATAAAAAAACATCACTTGTGTTTATACTAATTCACGAGTCTTACCACAAGTCACATGATTACATACCTAGTGCAACACGTCCTTTTAAACGTGTTAATCTATTTCCATTTCGCCCTCAGTAAAGAGTTATCAAACATAGTTTTAAAAGTAAAAGAATGAAACTGTTGCACAAAAGCAATATATGTAGCACAAACTGTATATACATACACGCTTTTCTTTGTATTGCGAAGAGGCAAATAATGGGTATACGAAAAAGTAATCGAAGATATCTAGAAGTTATCATTAAACAATAAGTCAAGAACATACAAAACCAGAAGACAACAACAAAACAAACAGACATACATCGCAAAAACAAAAAAACTAAGTAACAGGAATCCCGCAAAATCTATGGGCGTTCTGGAAGGGTAAGAAACTCCTGCTTAACGCGTTACACTCGTAAAATTACTATAGATAAAACTCTTTATTTCCGTGGGTAGTCATAAATCAGTAAGATGAAGGACAGTGGTTCCAACAAACGGAACAAATCAATGGTCATTTGTGACACGGACATTCCTTAAAAATCAACTACTAAGTCATTAAGCCGACCATACAATGTGATTACTTCAGTTTTGCCAATGTGAATCTTTGGCTAAGTAGATTTTATATCAGCAAATATTCTCTATCGAGGAAATCTAGATAGACAACACAGGCCCTTATGCAACTGATCAATTAAGTGGTGTATACTCCTGCTTAGCTGTGCTGCTGGAATGTTAGAAAATCTTCCGTTTTGTCGTTAACGTAAATTTGGGTTCTCAACCCACCTTCATTGTCAATTTCTAGATACAGGTCAGGCATAAGGCAGACCTAGAAGTCTCTGCAGTGTCATTAATTTCCAGTTCAGTGGGTATAAACGTTAAAAGGGACCGGAGGTCAAATCTTACTTGTTTCAGCTCCTATTGAATCATCTGACGGCGAAGTGTGTTGTGTGTTGTCCTTTCCGTTTCTATATGTGTTTTTTATATTTGCTACATTTAAAATAAACAAATATAAGTTACATTCTTTGATAGGTGGAAGATGTTCACACTATTTACAAATATTTTTAAAATATATCATTTTATAGCGAATGTTGAAAAAAATTGTTTGTTCAATTACATTTTAGCAAACATACTCTATTGGTCTTTTAATTGTATAGTTTATAACCGCCAAGTAAAAAACTATAAATACTAAATTGTATAAAACGTTAATATATAATTGTATTACCATTTTAGAAATTGAATGTTATAATTTACTAGGGGTCAAATCTTACCAATTTCGGGAAAGGTAGAATCGTCCGACGGAGTAGTTTGTTCCTCCTTTACTACTCCGTTTCCACGTTTGTTGTCCATTCCTTCTACAATTGAGCAAAATCATATACAAAATTTCTAAGAGATTTTTTACACTATTTGCAGAAACGACTGCACTTATATCAGTTATCTGATTTCATAGAGAGTGTCTGCAGACAAAAGTTACAAAGGTTCGTAATGGCGATATTTATGTCATCACTTACAATTTACGGTTGACTTAGTTGGCCTTTAAGGAATATGCTTCACAGATTGATTTATTCGGTTTGCCGTAATAACTTTTCCTCCTTCTAACTAGATAAGGAATACCACGATATGACTAAAAACTGGATTTAAAGCCGGGTGCAACGCGTATAGCAGGAATTCCTTAATCTTCTAGAGCACCTGGATACACCCCGATTTTTAAAGGTTTGAGTTTTAGTGTTTTTTGTTGTTTTGTTTTTTTTCCTATTTTGTCTATCCTTATTGTCTATTGCACACTTCTCGGTACTTACACTTCTTTTTTTTCAAATTATACATCTACATGTACTCTGTCAGCATACTGCTAGTATTTGTGTATACGTTATATCTCAAATATCATAAGACAATTTACATGTCTAACTAGGACCTAATCGGGACCACTCTTTGCAAATTGTTTTTGCACACATACAAAACAAATGCATCAATGGGTTTTAACATGTCTAGGTGTATTCAAAACAATGATATTCAAGTATGTAATTAGAGATATATTCATAACATGGAGCTCAAGAATACATGTGCAACAAACACAAAAAACCACTCAAAATAGAAGCAGCACATACCACTCTGTACACATAGGTTGATATCAGAAGGTATATCATGTTTTATCATGAGTATAGACCAATAAGTAACCCAAAATTATCTATTAGAATTTGAAATTAATACCCGTAACGAGATAAAATTGACCAGAGGAAGACCTCAATATGACTTTCAGCAATCTCTGTTTTTGAACATTTCTGTAAGCAACAATTATTTGACAAGACAATTTCTGTAGAAATGCCGACACATTTTGGATATATTGGGAATTCAAAGAATTTACAATTTACCATTTTGATCATTCAAAGGTAGAAAATTTAGTTACTTGTCAATTAATAGATTTAACAGGATCAGAAATTTAGTTACTTGTCAATTAATAGATTTAACAGGATCAGAAATGTTCGAAACCGTTGGCATCAATAGTTTCCTTTCCTTTATTTCTTGAAATTGAAAGCGAGTTGAACCAACAGTTCAGTTAATGAAGGTTTATTTATACCATATATGTAGTTGTGAAATCCTGGACAATTAAAAAATATTAGTCAAAAATGTTTTTCATATTCCTTAATCCCGGTTTTCGCGTCATTGGTTTATAGTCATCATGTCTAATACTAATATTTACATATTTTATACATGTTGTCAGTTATTATGATATGTAAATACTATTTGATGTTAAGCTGTACTAGCAATCAAATCTATTCTTTTTCTTTTATAAATCAAGGCAAGTGACTTTTGGAATATTAAATAAAATCGTTGCAAAAGCGTATATATATTACCTTGCGTGATTATTTCGTCCATGTCTGTTTCATTTTCAATAGAGTGAACCGTCTGTTCTCTTTTAGGAGCAACTGTAATATTAGTAAAATAAGAAATAAATAACAAGTTTTTTAAACAGACAATTAAAAAACTTACAATTAAAAACGCAGATAATCACAACAGACAAAACTAAAAACAAAACACAAATCCTTTTAATCTTAGGGTGTAGTCATTACCTGCGGAAAGGTATGCTTAATGTCACCGATGTTTTGTCTCTTTTTGATTGGCTGATGCATGAATCTATTGAGATATAAGCCGAACTACTCTTACAACCGGTCGTACGTGCTTCTACGAGTGGTTTGCGTGCAAAATTTGGCCAAGTAGTAAGATACACGCACGTGGAACGTACTTTTTTTGGTGGACGCAAACACGACGCAAAGCACGCAGCCCGAAAACTGGCCGGCTAGTTTTTCGCTACGACCTGTCTGCGACATTTAGAATGCCTGGAGCACGCTCGTAGCACGCAAGACAAAAGTACTCAGTAAGTGCGCTAGGCGTGCGTGCAACGCAGGAAAAGCATGAAGAAATTCCGGGGTATTTCACCATGAAGACGTACTTACCATGCAAGAGCCTCGTACGTTCAACTTGCTTTCAATGTACGATTAAACAAAAAGGGGAGTGAGCGCACTTCCTCCGTGCATTTATCTTACTTCTAAAGTGCGTGGGGAGTACTATCACCGTACTTGTGAAGTGCGTCACATTAAGACGACTCACGTGACCAGCACGATAAAAGTGTTTGACCAGCACGAAAAAAGTGGGTCAAAAGTACGTGCTAAAAAGGTGACTCGCCTATATCAAAGCTGATTCTAACAGTTTGCTCTCAGTTCAAGGTCGACTTCAGCAGTAAGCACAATGCCTCCAAAGACAAAGGCAGCTAGTAGAAAAGGGAAGAAGACCAAGAATGATAGAACAGAAGAAAGGAGATCGGAAGAGAGGGAAAGACAAGCAGCTGAACAGGAGAGAGAAGGAGAAAGGGCTGAAGGAGGAGAAGAACGTTCTGGTGTGCAGTCAGATGCGGAAAGCACCACAAGTGCTACAGGGAAGCAGAACCTGTCAAGATACGATTTCAGTAGTGAGGAGGAGGCTAGACTCGTAGAGTTTTTTGAACAACACGACGAGTTCTATAACAAGGGAAACCCAAAGTACAGCAACACGCAGTACAAGAGGAAGGTTCTAGACCAAATGGCTGCTGAACTGAACAGTGACATTTTTGGTTATTATATTTAAATATACTAAAATACTAGTATTATGTATTTGGAGAAGGAGTAAGTATATTAAATAGTTTCAGCCATGTTACAGAAGTAACATCATTATACTTTGTAAATCCAATAATCGGCAGTATGGCCCAAAAAGTCCAGACAACCAGTGCATCACACTCAAGACCGAAAGGCCAATGCAGCACATCCCACAAAGCAAAAGGTAATCCACCAGTCAATGCGCCCGACCAAACCCGACAGACAGGCAACAACCAGCACAAAATAAAACCCGGGGCAAGACTTTTATTTAGTGGTGTTTTCTTGTTATGTTTCAGCATCCAAGATTCAAGGTTGGTTCAAGAATCAGCGCACCCAAGTTGGCAAGATGATGAACCCCCACAAGAAGAAGTCTGGCTCAGGGCAAGAGGTTCTGACTACCCGTAAGAAGTGGCAGCTGAGCAGTTTCAAGTTCCTCCGCGCATACATCGTTCCAAGGTCCTACACTCATGACACAGAGGTAAATGGTCAATTATAGCCTTTATTGATTTGAGGACCTCAGTACTAAAAGTTTTGAGTTTTGAGTTTTGAGTACCACAATGTGCATTAATTTATAACATCAGTATAATTGTACCACAGTAAAGAAGCCAAAACAAAGCATTGACATCATCAGTAAGAACCCCCAACAGTGTTTCGGGCCTTTAATTCTTATACACTCTTGTTGGGGCGGCCCCGCAGCGCAATTAAAACATCATTATGTAAAACCATACACAACTGCAGAATGAAAATGAAAAGTGGGTATGACACCTCAAATTTTAGCGCAGTTATGGCCCTTTTTCGACTTCATTTCTGTTAAAATTGCCTTTACATTCCACCTGCCCCCTTTTCATTTCATCATATTATTTTTGTTGTGGGACAAGTTGCTCGGCGGGGGCATCCGTATCCCATGGACACATTTCTAGTTATTTCTGACTATTGTACAATGTCATTTTCTGTGTCTTTTCAGCAACCAGAGGTACCGGAAAAATCGGCAGAGCAAGAGACTGGAGATGGGGCGGACGATGATGACAATGAGCCTTCAGCCAGTGGCAGCGTGTCTGGTGTGTACGAAGGGAAAAGGCGTAAGCGTCCGAGGACACAGACGCGGATGGACGAGGCGCTACTGAAGTTTTTGGAGAGGCCAAGGGAATCAGAAATCGTGGCACAAAAGGTATTAAAAAGTCCCCCCCCTCCCCCCGTGCTTCATCTAAGTGGTGGCATACTTATTCACTTATTCATTCTGGTCTTTCGGGATCATTGATTTCAGCGATTTAATTGTGAAAATAGAATACCGCTTAAGCCGGTGCTAGGGGACGTGGGTAGTGTTGCAGTTTTGATTACTGCCCATGAACAGACTCAATAAAACCGAGTCTGCTATTTTCTGTATTTGGTTTGATGTCTTTGCTTTCGAAAGATCTCTATTTATTTGGAATTCTTTAAAGAACTTGTTTTTTTCTTTGCAAGTTCCGCGGGGGATCGAACCACTGACCTATGGATCAAGAGCCTAACGCGTTACCGCTACGTTAAATCCGCAGAATCACTTTATTTCAATGACATTTAAGGATATTGTCAAGGGAATGTAATAACAATAATAACGATTATAAAAAAATAAGAATTATTATTATTGAGTATTCCCCACAACATGAATCTTGTACATTGTATGTTTTCAGATGCAAGAGCGAGATCTAGGACTCTCGGCTGAGAGGGAGGCATTTCTGCAGTATCTTGGGTCCAGACTACATCGCGTATCCGATGAGAACTGGGACAGTTTCTCAGAAGAGGCCCACCAGATGCTCCGAAAATACACCGCCTCCGTCACCGCCCCCTCTGCTTCGCTTGGTGCCCCTCATGGACTGGCCGTCGGACCCCCAGCAACTCACCAGCTACAGTCCTGGCAGTGGCCACAGCCGCAACAGCAACAACAGCAGCCAGCCATGCCAACGCAGTGGCAGCAGTGGCCACAACAGCAACAGTCACAGTGGCCTCAAGCACAACAGCATCCCGCACATCAGCAGCCGATACTGCAGCAGTCAACCCAGCAGCCAGACATCCGGAGGCCTGGTAGATCCCACTGCACACCCGTGCAAAGTGTCAGACAGGTAGAAATATCTATTTATTTATTTATTTATTTATTTACAAACACCACAATGAAAACCGCGATGGGGGGGGGGGGGGGGGTGAGGAGCAAAATGCCGTTTCATTTTCAAAATAAACATTTCAATACCCATGTGAACAAGAATATGTTTATTTCACAATAAAGATTTATGAATATTAACTCTCATTGTATTATCTATGCTTATTCATAACCTTTTCATTTGTTTATTTTCTCAG
This sequence comes from Limnoperna fortunei, assembly GCA_944474755.1. Classification (NCBI taxonomy): domain Eukaryota; kingdom Metazoa; phylum Mollusca; class Bivalvia; order Mytilida; family Modiolidae; genus Limnoperna; species Limnoperna fortunei. The sequence continues at coordinate 70,283,287 of OX104114.1, read as the reverse complement.
GATGACTCTCTGTTTGACCTCAGTTTGCCCTCTGTGAAGTAGGGCATGTCTCGGTCATCTCCAGGAAGGGGTTCTGGATCGGGGAAAGCAATGCGTTCTTCTTCGAGGGATGTACGAAGCCGTGAGCCATTGAACACTCCTGTGTCTGAAGCTGATCCTGCAGCACCCGTGTTACACCAGATAAACTTGTAGTCAGCATCGACTATCGCCAACAGTATCAATGAAAAGTAACCTTTGTAGTTGAAGTAGACAGAGCCAGTCTTGGCAGGTTTCTTGATCCGTATATGCTTTCCGTCGATGGCGCCAACGCAGTGATGAAAGTTCCACTTGGTAGAGAACTCGCTGGCCAAAGCTCGCCATCCGTTTTCATCCTGTGGTAAACCAAACAGTTCCTCCCGGAATTCTTCATAAATTGCAGCACACACTTGAGGGATGAACAGAGATATTGCACTGTTGGACACCCGAAATGCATACTCGAGACTCTTGTAACTGTTTCCAGTGGCAAGGTACCGAAGTGTAACGACCAGCTTGAGTCCTGGATCTAGCGGACTTCTGCTCCTACAAAAACAATAAATGGATAGAACAAATTTACAATCAACCTAAAACAAATATTAAACCGATTTCATTAACCTTTAGCGTGCTAGGGCTTTTGCAAACATCTTGGAACCAGACCAGATGTCGAGTTACTCGCCGCCTAGCCAGGTTCAAAGCTGTTTGACATTAAGACAATATTTCTACCAAATTTCGAGAAAATTGGATAGAAATTAAATTTCATCAGAAGATATTTTCAGCAGACGAAAATTTCTCAGCATGCAGAAGGATAATGTTGTGTTTTTGTAATGCATATGCTTGTAATATAACACACGTGTAATAGTCAAATAATGTGAAAAAAAAGATCCTTTGGAAGGACTGAATGCAACCAAGTACAACAATAGCAGACCCGGTTTTATTTGGTTTGTTCATGAGTGGTAGTGTAAGGTGCTACACCACTCAGGGCCCCCATCCACCCGCTAAGCGGTATTCTGTTCAAGTTCTGAGTTCAATAAATCATAGAAATGTTTCTTGTCCTTGTCATATCTCTGATTGCTTTCAATAATGTACATAAAAATATATCCTAAAAGCAATGGCATACACAGTGTCAGTGATCATTAATCTTACCTGGGACCTTTGGTGATACGGGGAGCTACACGTTGAAGCACCTCAGCAAACACGTTCCTATCCATACGGATGAACCCAAAGTAGTCTCCAGCAGACTGTTGGTCAAGCTCCTGAAAAAGCGTTTCATACTGGCCGAACAGAGGCCTTCTGGTCAGCCATGGCTTGACCCAATAACGCCTCCTTCTTTGCCGCTCTTGCAGGCGACCCCGAGCAACCACTGTCAGTATTGCGTCACGATCTTCGGTCTCCTCTAGGATTAGCAGCTGTAGAAGTCGATGGTGCATCCTTCTTGGCAGTGCCATATTGGAAGCCAAAACGGTAAATGATGAAAAGACTCAGTGCTCCCCTTTTATATTATTTTGATTACCCGTGCGTTCCTCCGATTTGACGCACGATTGTCGTGCTTAACACTTTCGTGCTCATTACGTTTTTCTTATGTTTCTCTTACTTCGTAAGTACGGATTCTGAAAACGCACGCTTTGCTTGCAATAGGCGTGCGATTATCTCACTCACTGTGTGCTACACAAGTACAGATCGTACGTGCTCTTTACTTCTTCCTACTTCCAAAAAAGCGTACAGACCACTTGCGGGCCCCACGTTTAGAGCACGACACACCTACTCATTAAGTACTTGCAACTTGCCATCGCTGCGATTTAATTTTCATCCTGCGACAACGCTACGCCTGACAAGAACTCCGACGACGCACGATCTCTAAGCACGCACGACGGGTTGTAAGAGAACCTTAACTGTTTTAAAACGGATCTATTTAACAAGCTGAGTTGAGAAGCAATGGGTTTACATCTGAACTACGTTTGAATAGCTATTGAGATAAAATAACTAATTTAAAAACGGGTAAAATAATAGTATAGCAGACAAGGGTTTGCATAAATAGCTATGAGGAATCATTTGAAATATAGAACGTGAACTACCCCAACAAGGAATCAACATTCTCCAACATTTTCCCATGTATATTAACTGGCATCGTAAAGAGGTTATCTATTATTTAAATACCATGCGATTTCCTAACAAATGGACAGAATTGTAACAGAAAATAAAGAAGCGTCACGCATACATTAAGAGTCGACAAACGAAACATCAGTAATTAGACGTTTTTCAGATTTCGTTAAGCACTCTTTTGTATCTAACCATCTTATACAAATAGAACTCTAAATTCCAAGTATTGTAAATATATTTACGCTCAGAATACATTCTGTTACTTATAATTGCAGAAAGTAATAAATTTGAATATTTGTTAGAAGTTACTAGAAATAAAGTCTTACGTGTTACGTCGTGGCACAAATCGTCAGGCGGCATTCTTGTTTGTTCCTGTTCTGTTTCGTGTCTACTCAATCCTTTTTTAATTTTTGCTACAAATCGAGCGTAGTCATATGAAAGGTTAGGATTGTTTTTTCTGAGTGGCAATCTTCTTTTACACTATTTACAGACATGATTAAAAAGGTATCATAGTAATCTTATACATACATACATACATACATACATACACACATACATACATATATGCATACATTCATATTGAGTTTAACTAGTACATAATTATTTCAAAGTTTGCAGCCAGTTTGAAAGTTTTTATGAACCATAAAACATTAAGTTTTCGGATTTACTTTTTTATATGAATTGACCTAAGTGATTAGCGGATGTGTGACTTGTATCCAAGTTTTAAGCAGATATACGGTACATGCATATATGCGCTGTATACCTTCCTTCCTCTTTTTACATCCAAATTAACAAGAATGCATTTATTTAAACATCATGATACATTATGATTAAGTTTGAAAATATAGTTAGAGATAGGTTCCTTATTTTTTATTTCATTTAAAAGTGAATGTTCTACGATGATTGTTGGATACACCTATTACTGACTTGTGGTATGTGATACCAATCTGTTTTAATCAACTAACCAACTCACATACTACAGTAATGGAAGCAGGAGGTTTGGCATGCCATAATAAAACATTTCTTTTGAAATGCCTGCACCAAGTCAGGACCATTTCTGTAGTTACTATATTTTTGGTTGTTGGTTCTGGAGTTTGCCGGTTTCTGGAACTTTGATTTGTGGATTGTCTTTTGACAGTTTCCTCGGTTTTCGCTATTCTTTATTCCCTAAATCACTACATAATCAACGAAACAAATCTCTTACTTTTACGAACACACATAAAAGCTATGAAGATTATCATCGTGGGTACTACTACGAGGACCAATAGGTATAAGAGTCCTGAAACGAGACAATATTAAGTTACATTGTGGTCGTTCGAAGACAAAACCTACCCTTACAAAACATTAAATGAACGCACAAAGCGTACAATCAATAAGTGTTATCGGACCGATGTACGAAAACAACTCATTGTACATTGTTCTTAAGTTATCGGTTAATTGATACAGGTGTTCATATTATAATTAAATGTGTTGCAAATATTCATCACAAACACAATTTTAATACTCAATTCAATATATTAATCCAGGAACTGACAATAGTTCTCGCTAATACCTCAGTTAAAAACCATTATTTGCTGTGTAAAATGTTGTGAACACATATTTGTCTGAATAGATGAAACACCACATGCAAAGTACACAACGAAAATAAGATTTAAAATAATTTTGGGTAAATGTAATATACTAGGGTGGTAATCTATGACATCGGGGTCTATTTTCTTCGTGTCGTTTCTTGGACCAGTTCTGATAATTCTTTCCTTTTCATCAATAATTTCTGCAATTTAAAATATAAGAAAAAGAAACAATAGTAAAGTAAAGACAAAACCAATATTAAATAAAGCAGGAGAAAACAACAAACGAAACAGACACACAACACAAAAAACAAAAATCGATTAACGTGAACCCCATAAAAATTTGGGGAGTAATTGTGCTCCGAAAGCGATAGCGACTCTTTTTCTACCCGTGGATCTCGATGTACCAATAATGTTAAAATCTGATAGAGTCATATCCGGGAGTGGTCATAATCAAGTAAGAAAATCTCAACGTGGTTACGAGAAACGAAACAAATCAATTTTCATTTGTGACACAAACATTTCGTAACAATCAACCTTGTCATGATGTCGACCGTACAATTTTCTAAGTTAAAACTTTAAATTTGCCATTGTAAACCTTTGGTTTAGTAGGTTTTCTATCACCATTTTTTACGGAAATATGGATTGAATATGCCATATGCAGATGCTGATGTAATATTGCCACGCAAAAAGGAAAATTCACAATAATCCCGTTTGTCGTAAATGTTGTTTCTAAACCGACCTTCAGTGTTACTTTCCAAATGTATGTCAAGGTATGGGGTTAACTAGCTGTCTGTGTTGTTTTCTTAACTTCAAGCTAAACGGGTCAGATGCGATTAACATAGTCACCAATTTTGGGATTATTCAATTACGAGTGTAAATTTTATCATCAAAATATAACATCGTAACAAACATTGCAACAAATATGTAATGTATCAGCGGAGGCAAAGACAGTTTGTTATTGGATTCATAAAGTTGATTAAAATTATGATTGATGTTTTATCTCCAAAAGGGTAACATAAGAAAAACGTATTCAGTATATTCCTCTATTGTTAAAAAAAATATCGTCACTGTGGTGTGATCTGAATATCAAGTTCGGCAACAGACCACCTAAGTAGCCATCTACTAATTATCACATAATAAGGTTGTAACTTCTAGGCCATATTCGAGTAAGGTATCCCGGAAATGTAACAATAATTGCGAGTTTACCTAAAAGGTGCTTTGTCTACCTCTTCATCAAAAATTTACGACATGGAATAGTCGAAGAATTATGCGGGCTAAACTCTATTTTAAATAAACACTTACGAGATTTGAACATATACATAAATTCAAATAAGTCGTCATTATAGACAAATTAACTGTAACCTGTCTCTCGTTTTGATACCCAAAGTTTATTCGGACAGTGGAGATAGAGGTTTAACTTTATAATATCCCAATTAGCTTAATCAACTTTATTAACTCTTAATCAACTATGATCAACTATGTATGTATTACATTATAAATTCAAATCTTTTCTTACCAGAGCCATTATAACTGACTGTTTTCAAAATAATATGATGTTTGTTCCATACATCAAATCGCATTTGACAGGTAAAATTGTTCTTTTGGTTCATCAATGTTGTATTAAAATTCAAGATATAATAATGTGGTGTGCAATGACATTCCTGTATGCAACATGCCTTCTGTTTTATATAACAACTTCTATTGTTATATCCTATACTTGCTATTGTTTGACCATTCAGTAAAAATTCAGCAGCGAATCCCAATGGAGGTACGCTCGTTGTACAGTTCATGGATATTAGCGACTTACTACTCTGCTTGTAATTTGTAATATTTGTCTTCAGAATAAGTTCATTTAGCGTGACATTATCTATACAAAGCATCAGAACAGCACTCACAAATGTTATGTTTACAGATCGCATTTTGTTATTTTCCAAAGTTAATTCAGTTCTTAGGTCACTTTAGTTAGTGAAAACAAACAAGGATTTTGTCATTGCTTAGTATTTGTCGATGCAAACAAGAGCTGAAACAGAGAAAAGACAATAAAATAATTTGCTAATATATTTATAACAATACAAATAGCAACAGACTGCGTGCGTTCAGTAGATATATCGAAATTCCATATATATGTGCACAATACAATATCATAACACAAGATTTTCTATTATCAAGTAAAACATACAGCATTAAACAGCTGAAATAAAATTCAAGTTTAGCCTCAACGGTCCCGATACAATTTGAAATTGTATTACAATGTTACAGTAAATATGGACACGAATGAGGTATCACTACTATATATTCAGAAGAGTCAAATCGTTAAAAGTCTGATATTTTAATATTATGTTCTCAACCTGGTCATTTGAATACATTTCGGAGAGCAAATAATGTAGGTCCTATATCTATTTTACTTGAACTCTTATAATATTATAATGTAGAAAACAATTGCGGAACAGTATCTCTGCTTCAAAACAGAAAGATACAACCTATGGAATGAAGAACAATACTTTGTTTATCTACATGTTTATAAAAAGATACACTAAAAACAAAAGCGTTTTAACTGCTTATTGTTCGACAGAACAGAAGTGACCCTTTGTTTATATATTCATAGCACAACGCGTATCTTTTTTGTTCATGTTTTGATAAATGCTGGCAAGCTAATATATTTGGTCAAAAAACAGAAGAAGATGGAAACAATAGTAAAGGATTAACAGATTTGATTGACTGATAATTAAACGCTAATATTTTATTTCAGTCACATAACTCATTAACAGATGTTACGCGTTTGAGGGAATATACAAATATAAAGCGGACATTCGAAATCAACAAATAAATTCTATGTTAGGAGAATCCAACACTCAATGTTCGCTATAGATTCACTCTTTGCTTCATTGTTATTTTTATTTCCATGTTAAGTAGCTTTTTAACTTTGTTTAGTATCTTCGTTTTCATTACATATACGACAAGATCTCAAACTTTGCGAAAGCGATCATAGAGCATACAGTAATAAGAGCAGCACTAGTTCCAAACTGCTCTTTTACTTTTTTAAGAACAACTGTATTTCACTAAATTTTATGCTATATCTTAGAGATTCTCTGATCAGCGACTGTTCTAGGATAAAGTCGCTATAGGCAGAAAGGCGTTTGGTCCATAGCTGCTTTATGTTAAAGCAAATCTACTGTAAAAATATTATAATATAGAAATGATTTAATGTTCAGCAGCACCAAACTGTGCTGTGGTAGAGCTGGTCAGGAGTAAACAAGGGCTAAACAGTTCTAGCTTTGCTTGTATCTAACCATATCTTCCCATATTTGTTGTAATTTCTATTAACTATCTTCACGTATGTTTTACATTAACTTGTATATCTACTCAATTGTTCCATTTCGTTTTAGTGAATTCTGTGTAAAGCTACTGCAAAGAGATCTCATGGAAAAATCAAAAGTATATGCGACACGATATATAACTCGCCATCAAAACAGAATATCGACATAGCCCAGCAGGATGAGAATTAATAACGACAAAAAATGCAACTTGGCCATTTTAACATAAATGTGGTCATTCCATAGTAAATTTGTTTATACTGGGTTTTACGCCACTTTCGCCGGTTTTCAGATATTTCGTCGAATCTTGTTTTTATCGGTTACGATCACCGTCTTTCAGCTGGAAAACTAACAATTTTTTGCAATTACAATTGGAGTCTACTGCACTTTGCAAAATCACTATTACACAAGGCATGAATCATAGGAATCCAGCCTTAATGACATGTTTACGAACCTATAAATAAGCTAATTTGTAATGAATCTAGATGTAGCTTTTAAACATTTTTAGTTTAAAGTTATTTGGACAACAACTGTAGGTAGCATCGTGGCAATGAAAGTAGTTTTGTCTAGTCAAATAATGGCGCGCAACGCATCACATATAACACGAATAAACCTATAGTTTACTAGGTATATCAGAAAATAACAATTTTAAACATGTAGTTCCAGTGTACCACTTTGAAGTTTCAGAGTACATACACATTGTTAAAACCTTAAATAATTTTCAGACAATAAATCAATCTTTATTTCAATAATTACTTAATTTCTCTAAATCATGCTGTTGATTATCATTTGTGTTAATAATTATCTTAATGCAGAATAACATTTTTCTTTGAATGAGATACAGTTAATTTTACATTGCTTATATATTATATGTTTTATACACAATAGAGCAGGTGGTTTAATCAGTAACAAAAATATTAAGTATGTAATATTTAGGATAGTTTGCCTTCTTTGTACATTCATTTAACACTAACAAGAACCCTGTTACCATTTTTTAGAATAAATCCGCAAAACGGTATGAATAACTTTGATCATTATCACGATGAAAACACGATATTGCGAAAGAAAAGTTCAGTATCGATCCAACCATAACGTCGAATGCGATACTGTTAATCTGCAGTTATAATAAAAATATTATTTAAGCAGTTAACCAGAGGTCCTTGTTGAGCTAAACAGTTTTTGCGTTGAAACAATAAAGATGTTGTAGTTCATTGTTTTATTATTTAGTTATTTTGTATTTGAGTTCCACACTCAGATAATTTATTAAACATATCTACACATAAGACTTACCTTCTTACTTGTTGTCAAACACATTCTGAAAACTCTATATTCAAATGTACTTAACTATCAAAAAGGAAAATAGATTTCATTAAAAAAAGTCCCACTGTGTTTTATTTTTATGTCTATGTTACCAAATAACATAAGATCGATCTGCTAAAAAACAAATAAATCAATTGTTTGCCAAAAAACCTTTAAATATATTTAATTAAGAAGATATATCTAAAATATTATCTGAAACATCTACCCATTGTTAGTAGCTTTTTATGCAACAATTATTGATATAATTCAGTACGGTCACACATCGATATATCAGTGGTCGCTTCTCTTGATTTTTAACTACGTAATGTTAATTAATGGCTTTGCAACGTTATATGAAATTTTATTAAGCAATATTTAGAACTTATGGCTAACATGACTAGCCTTATGGTATACACCGTGAATTCATTCATACTCAAGTCCTCGTATTTAGTGTATATTTTCAACAGGTTCATGTTTATAACAATACAGAAAATTTTGAGTCGTAATAATTATAAGTAAAGCTTATTCGTAAATTAGCGGATGGTTAAACCGACAGTTTTACGCAAAATGTTAAATATAGAAAAAACTTTTAATAAGACACATTTTTGTGCGATTCAACAATTTAAGTAATTAAACATATATACTACGACATCTCATCTAGATCTGTTGTAATCTGCGATGCTTCTTTTTTCAGCTCACACTGTTAAATTAAAGGTATTCGGTAATGTTTAAAGAATTATTTTATTCATCATTTTGTAAATGTATTTCATGCTTTAAATTTGTATGACGGGTGCAGTCAAATATAATGAACTTTGTTTAATCTATTTAAATAAGATGTTTCCATTTATATGCAAATGTTATTCTTTTGGATAGATGTGCGATTTATAAAGTTTTAATCCTTGTACACAAAAAGACAAAAGGTAAGTTTCTGCATAAGTTTATTTGCAAATGGGCCAAAAACAAAACAATTTACATTTTATTACAAGAATATAAGCTTGATTAGACATTTATCGTAGTATGAATTAAAAAAATTACGTAAATACGTTCGAATTATTGAAATATGTTCATACAAGACATTAGCTTACTGTGTCTAAATGTGTTTAAATAAAACTCATATACAACTCTATTAGGAGAATTAATTTTATCATAATTTCTCTGCGTGTATTTTGAAAAATTGTGTATGGTAAGTATCCTCACATTAATAACGACGCATATTTGACAATGTATCGTTAAAAAGTTATAGGTGTTTGAAGCATTTTTTGTTAAATATATACCTTGCAAATTATACTCTATATGCTACATAGCAAATTGTATAAACTTATTGTATTTTGTCTATCTATCTATCTATCTATCTATCTATCTATCTATCTATTTATTTAATTATTTATTTATTTGAACCTAAAATTTTGTGTCTAATTGTATACGATTGAACAGCTCAGATACTGTGATATCCAGCAAATACAAGATAAATTTCATAAACCTATAAAATTTAAAAATATATAAAGTTGAGAAAACAACATTATCCGTTTTCCATTATACGTTATGTCTGTGTTTCTTACCTTTTCGGAGCACCTGTACATGTACTCACTCCCGGTTGTTAGTAGGGTTCCGGTCACTCGGTTGTTTTTTTTGTGTGTTGTTTGTCTGTTGGTAACGTTGTTGTCTTCTCCTGTGTTTAACGGTTTTTTTTCCTTGGCGTATTGTCTGTGAATTAGTCCTCTGTTTTCTTTGATTATCTTTTCTTGCAATTGTGAAAGACTTGACATTTGTCCATACTGCCGACACATTTACTAAAATCTTAACATCCGCGTAATTTTAGATAAAATGAATTAAGTTACGAAATCTCTATTCGCCAAATATAGTAAGTGTTTAGAAATTTAAATTTGGACTTTCCCCAAATATTTGCGCGGTATAGAAAGATCTCTCCCCGCAAATTTTACCTAAAAGACCTATAGTAACATATCAATAGAGATGTATGAATTAAAAAAACTGGCTAGAATTTTAAATGCTGTCAAGGAGTAGAAGTAAGAATAATACTTTTGAAATCACCCGTTTGTAATAGATTATAGATTGTTCTTTTCCATTGATCGTTATTTTTCAGTTCATTTGTAAGTTGAAAAAGAAAATTTCGACCTTGTAAACATCTTGCGATCTGATGTACATTTTGCATCAAACCATTGGTTGCTTTTTCTGTTTATGTCATCGTTTTAATAAGAATTGATTAGCCAAATGTTTTAAAAAGTGTATACAACTTGTATTTTGATCTTTGCTTAGCTTATACAACAAGTACACTAAAGATCACAAACTTATGTTTGTAACTGTCGCATAACAATGGTTTTGCATTTTTGTACTATTTAAAAGGTCCGAAAACGCACACGCATTTAAGAATAATTTTTAATTGTCAGAATAACATAAATTGAACACTATTCTGGAAAAAATTCTCGTGCACAATAAGAACGATAATGCATTTCCGTTATATTTTGAAAATTAAAAAAATATGGATTAATAGACTTGTTCTTAAAAATTCTCAAATTACCAAAAAACAATAACTAGAACACTGGTTAGTATAAATTGATTTGTTAATTGATTTATAAATTAATCTTTTTAATTGATTTTTTTAATTGTTAAGTACAGATATTTAAAATTTCGGTGTTTCTGACGTTTAACGTACATTTATGACAGAAATACTATTTCTAATATATATATAACTTTGTCATCCTATATAATATATACAAAAATGCTGAATTAGATTACTGTCAAATTAATACGTATTGGTTACGAAAATTCCATCGTCACACGCTAGTACACATGTACTATGTCTATGTCTACGATTCACCCCGGTTAATGAAGCTATATTTTATATATAGCGGATTTGGCCGAGAGGTCTAGACCGCTGTTGTTCACTTTATACAAAAAATCTATGCTGATGCTGAGATATAAAATATTTTTGTTGTTCATATAACTGTTGGGTCATAAACATTTTAGTATTCTACCTGTGGATTACGTTCGTTCAATCCATCAGGTTCTAGCGTTTTTAATTGATGTATCCAAAATGTTTCTCGAAGTCTTCTGGTTGATGTATTCCACTTTGGGTTTTGATCAATAATTTGGAATTTTACAGTATCAAAAGAGTGGCCTGTAGTTTTAAGGTGGCGAGTTAGTGGACAATTTCTGTTTTTCGTGAAAAAGGAGCGATGGTTGTTAAGTCGCATATTGAAAGCTGTCTCTGTTTCTCCAACATACTGGATGTTACAAATCCCACAGGTCAGTATGTAAGTACAATTGCTGGATTTACAGGAACAATTGGAGTATATTGTAAAGCTTTCGTTGGTTGTTGTGCTTCGAAAGGTGCTAGCGACGTTTGCTGCTTTACAGCATTTGCAATTACTTCGATTGCATGGATTGTATCCACCAGGTTTTGAAGGAGAGTTCATTTTGACTCTAGCATTTACAATAATATCTTTTAAACTGTTTGGTCGACGGTATGCCATTATAGGTGGTTCAGGGAAAAGCTTTTTAAAATTCGGATCATTTTCGATAAGGTTCCAATGTTTCCTTAAAACATTTGAAATGTTTTTTAAATCAGGGTGGTATGTGACGACTAATGGTATTCTGCTGTTTGTTATATTTTTATCTTTGTAATTCAGCAACGAATCTATGGAAACATTGTCAGCTTTTCCAAATGCCTCGTTCATATATCTGTACACCCCAATGGAATAAACAAAAAACAATAAATATCATTCAAAATATAAATAATAAATTCATGAATATCAAGACGGTAAAGATAAGATGGTTTATACAATTGTACAGTACTCCCTTATGTAATGACTGATAGATGTGTTTCGAGAAAGTTCAAGATCAATAAAATCAGATCCGATCACATCACCACCGGATGCTGATGTACCAATATCCAAATTTTATCGTTTATTATAGATTGATATTGACAAATTTTATATTGATAAATTCTTTGTTTGTGACATAGGTTTATGAGATTTATCGATTAAAATAATTTTTGTAGTAAATAGATAGTAGATGCCCTTTACAAATAATAAAGGAATACTTCGTTTTATGTGTCTGTTTTACCTCACACATAAGATCTGATAAAACAAAATTGTTAATGATTTTTCAGTTATCTTTTAATTAAATAGACATATACGATTTGTAATCGTTTGAATAGCCTATATGTCTACAAGCTTATCTCAAAGCATCCAACCGAATAGGCAATTGTTAATTACTTTTGTGCGACAATTTGTATCTTAATAATTTAGTAACGTTAAAAAAACACTATTTTTTGTTTTTGTTTTAAATATCTTTGCTAAGGTTTATAGAACACTGGTTAGTATAAATTGATTTGTTAATGATTTATAAATTAATCTTTTAAATTAATTTTTTGTAATTGTTAAGTAAAGATATTTAAAATTTCGGTGTTTCTGACGTTTAACGTACATTTATGACAGAAATACTATTTCTAATATATATAATATATATATATATATATAACTTTGTTATCCTATATAATAATTTAATGATTTTTCAGTTTTCTTTTAATTAAATACATTGTAGTCATATAATGACGATTTGTAATCGTTTGAATAGCCTTTATGTCTACAAGCTTATCTCAAAGCATCCAACCGAATAGGCAATTGTTAATTACTTTTGTGCGAAAATTTGTATCTTAATAATTTAGTAACGTTAAAATAACAACATTTTTTTTTTGGTTTTAAATATCTTTGCTAAGGTTTATAGATCTCTAACTTCATATGGGAAAATATTAAGCAATATTTTGAACTTATCGTTGCTATCCTAACAAACCTTACGTCATACATTGTGAATTATTCTTTTCGAAGAGGTCCAAGTGATCTTAACTCTTTTAAAATAGAAGATTTTTAGTATAGTTATAATTAATTTACGAAATGTAAAATGGTAATCATAATGGGAACAGACAAATGAAGTCTCTTAGGACTGAAATACATGTAGCACGGTTATAATAATGATATTCTTTTGACAATTGTATTACGTCTTGATTAAAAATAATAAAATGTCAGATTAACTACCTTCTACAGTTTGATAATTTATAACGTGATTAATCCTATGTCTCAAAAGTTATGTTCCGTTTTCAAATTGATTGCAATTAGTGTCAAATAAACCCCCAAAACATCATAATAATATCATCTTACTTTACAATTTGTCGTGGTATGACAAACACAGCGGTTGACATGAGATTTATGAACATTTGTTATGACAAAGCATTAGTGTTTTGTGGTAAGATTAAAATAAATAAACATTATTTTTATACACTATTAAGTTCCATAAACGTTAACCAAAATGCTCTGTATGAATTTTTTTGACACTTTGTGGGTCATGTTTAGTTTTCTCACATAATGACGACGAATTGACAATATTCATATGGTTAAAGCTATATTTTAAACGTCATTGGTGTTTTCACCTTCTTTTAGTTTATGAGGATTTTTTTAATATATTATTTATGCAAATGAAATTTGGACCTTATATTTTGTTTCTCGATATACACAATTGTCACACGCTTCCGATCAAATATTTTAACATTCAGCAAACACAAGAATTGTGCAACAATAAAACCTACGCAAATATGGACATACTTATGACACATTTAATAAAATTGAAAAACTTTGAACCATACTTTATGACAGAAAGGATTATTTTAATTGTTTTATTTGTGAATTTTCAATTTGTGTGGCAACGTTGCAGATGCATCTGTATATAGAGTATACATCTCCAAATGGATCAAGTACTCAAAAGCCAGTTGTTCCTATCATGATTTCCCGGAAAAACTGTTCATCAGCAAGGAGTTCACGGTGGCAGAGTTGTAGTCATCACTTACAAAATTTTATAGTCGTGATCATGATTTGGTTTACGGTTATGTTTCATGATCATTGATATGTTCCGTTTGTCGTAACCACTTTTTCTCCTTACTGGATTATGACTCCCTCTTGGCATGATATGATCTATTGCCGGTTTTAAACACGTGGAGCAAGACCATCTTATTTTTCCGGACCACTGGGACTCACTGCCGGTTTTTAGTTGGGTTCATGTAACTTAGTAAGTGTATTGTGGGTCTGTTTTGTTTTTGTAACCTCTTGTTTAACCATAATTTTGTCGGTCCTTGATTTATTCTCTAATGATTTCTCGTCGGTATTTCGACTACTCTTTTTTCCCCACTTAGAAATGCTGTCCGGTAACTATTTGCATTTACTCTACCCTATGTTGATAATTAAGATACAACTTAAACTCTTTGGTCTTCATCTTACCTATACCTTCCTTTAGAAACAGATCCGGAAGAAAATCACACTACGACGAACCTGATGGCTTCAAATTTCAAAATGTAAAGTTAAAATTTCAAAAGGACTAATATACTGATCATAATAAAATTGTGTAATTAAAGTATCAAAAACAATATTTGTTATCAATATTTTGGGGAAACAAATATAAAAAACAAACATGAAATTCAAAATAAGATGATTTATCAAAACTAATTACAACACTTCTTCTAAGCATTACTTTAAAGGGAAACTTCGCGAAAAAATGAAAATTTGATATGTTATTCTTCAAATAAAAAGAAATGCAATTGTCGTTAGTTTTTTTATTGTATTCTTTACCGCGACGCTTCTTGAGTGGATTAAAGGTGGTAAAATTGTGTGTATGGGGGCCGCCATATTGACAGTACATACCACGAGAATGCGTTTGTGACGTCTTAAGTGTAATTATCCAGTAAATATTATAAATAATCCAGTTTAAAAATATGTTTTCTGCCTTTGCTCTTTGAAGAATATAAAAGCTGTGGCGATGATTTATGACCAGCTCAGAACATAAGATTACCAGATACGTCTAAAAGTTTAAATGATCTTTGTATTAATAAAAGTATTTTCATACACAAATTTTAACCTGTCTTTATTTAACTCGGATAGAATTTACCTAAATAATAATTGTAATAAAAGACACATTTATAAAATTATTTTTTTATAAAATAAAATTCCCTATAGTAAGTTTCGAAGCGGCAATATAGCGGTTTTTTTGGCTGACAAATAAAAACTGCTTACCGCGTTTGGTCCAGCTTATGCTCCTTTTGTAGATTACAGAATGTGTAAACTGACAACAACAATTATATCCAAGTGATAGTCGGCGGTTTGAAATGCGGCAGATTTTTTCACTTTGATAGAGCACTTTTCTATAGTAAAGTTTGACCTAAATTACCACGGAAGTGTATGTTTGGAAGAGTCAATTGTTATCTATTCGAAATCCTTCGGGTCATATCGTCTGCAGTTAAGGCGGGAAAAGTCTCGCGGTTTGTCCGAATACCATTGAACGTTACGAAAGCAGACGATCTTTTTGAAAACAACGCTAGGTCCCTTTAGAAACTAAAATGGTTGACTTCCTATGTAAAATTCCCGTAGCAAATGTCAAGGACGATTTCGAATATTTCAACAACAAAGGCATAATATAAAATATGGACGTGCTATCGTGTAGATTTTTTTCAAATCGGATTTTAGCACTATAAAGGTACAGTATGGAATAATAAAAAAATGCAAGCAAAACGCTGAGCGCATGGGGGGTGTAACATTTAGTATAGACAATTTTGCACGTCCCGAAACTACAGTTATACCTGCACGTTAAAAGTGAAAATTTTACAGGTAAATTAATTCTCGTTTTAGAAAGGTAATTAACAGAATTAGCAAGTATACAAACAGGATGTTTATTTCAATTTTGAGATCATTTGACGCCGACTTTGAATTAGTACATTTTCACGCCATTTTCAAAGGCTAACTATATTAAAGGTTAATTAGACATTAAAATGATATCATTGAGAAACTATTTTAGATCAAAGAATCTATGTTTGAAATAAGCAATCAGTTGTTTATTTTGTAAAAAAGTGTTGTTATAATTTCTCCACTATGAATTTCTCGAACCAATTAGAATTATCACTAATGGTGTTTAATTATTTCCTGTAAGGTATATATCTATATACATGTAAGAACACAATTTGTCAATAATAAACACAGTTTATAAATGACAAGATCGAGCTCTGAAAACTACAGTGACAATAATTTCTTCTTTTGGGGAAAGAGCGAGTATACAGAAGAAGAGTTTGAACACATGAATGCCATTCGTGATGCAAGACAAAGAAAAAGATGAAAATCCTCGCGTGATATTGCTTTCAAATAAACGACACGCTCTTCTCCTGCCAAGGACAGGTGTGACTTGAATACTCTGAATTGTCATAGCACATGATGCATATAAGATTTCGAATATCTTTAGATGCCAGGTAACAGGAAACGTACAAGTGACACGATGCCAAAAATATATACACGTATTTTTTTTTAAATGTATTGTAGGTTTATTAACGCACATACACAATTTTACCAATAATAATAATAATACATGTACGAACCGTAGAGTAATTTTTATGCACAAAAACAAGGAATTAAAAAAAAAATTATGGACCAAATTCCAACTAATATTCCAGGATACAATTCAAAACGAGTTTACATAAATGAAGATCTCAAATGAAGTGAATTTATAATGCGCAAAAACAAAGTTTTTAAAAAAGTAGCAACCAATGATTGTTACCGGTACTTCTTAATAAGCAGCTTCGCAAATATTTTGTATAAAAATTCTTTCGTTCAATAACTTTCATAATATGATTACACGATACAAGTTGAAAATAATAATACGAATAATTTTCAATTTAATTCATTTTTATTGACACAATTCCTACTAATATTTGAGGATAAAATTCAAAGCGAGTTTGCCTAAATGAAGATCTCTAGAACATAAAAGCACCTTACTATACTCAAAGCAACATTCATCGAAATGATCTTCGCATACTAGGTTGCTTTTGTGGTGGACATAGTCTAAAGCAGAAATCTTTAAATTGATGAGCCACTTGTTACACAAATCGGGTTTCTTCCTTAGATCAGGAATCAAAACGCACTCTTGTCAGAACCTTGTTTTACATTACAACCTTCTACTTTGCACATCATGTTGATTATGATTGACCGTTGAAAGTTATTATCATACGAAGACTTTTGGTTAGTTGGCTGTCAAGAAATTTCTGGTGTCGCCGTCCAGTGACGAGATATTGACAAGATGGCGACCTTCATACCTTCATTTTTTACACGGTAAATTCAATGTAGAAAATTAATATACAGTCCATGTAACGTAGTAATAAACGCAACGCATGATCCACGAACAATGTACGAACGATGAAAAGACGATATAGGAACATAATAGCACTTCTATAGTATGGCATATCATATCGTATAACGTTTCGTTTGTCGCGTGATACATCACATGTTGCATTGTTTCCTACACCGTCGACTTTCCAATTTAAAAAACGCCACCAAGTGTCCACTTTCGGTACTAAAAACTGCGGCTACAGCCGCAGTTTATCCTGTTAAAAATTTTGGAATGGACACTTGTCTTTAAAAAAATTTAACGCTTCATGTTGATGACAGGTGTCGAAATCTGAGTGAGGATGTTATTAAAACTCCCTGCTGTGTAAACATGATTGTTAATTAATTAACCAATGTTTATTACCGTTTATTACCCCATTTACCTGATTCTAATTTAAGGTTGAACCCCAGCTGTTTTTTAGCTTGATTAAACAAGCTTACCAGTGACATCCGTGTTCCGATATTCAAACTCACCTGTTGCCTATGGCTATAGTAACATCTACTTATGAGGTTAATTAGATGAAAATGAAATTGGCATAGACAAACAATACAAAACAATGCAAAATCTGTATTATAATAACATAGTCTTTTAGTGATGATAGCCGTAGTTTTTTAACTGGAAGTCACAAGGGAGATAAATCATGTAAAACTGGAAATGGGTCAAATTTAAAGGTTAATCTTTCTAATGTATAAATGGTTTATTTTGTTCAGTATTTCACGTCATTTACTAGATTTCATTGATTCAAAATCATTTATCTAATCGATAACTACTGTGTCCTTTATTTTTGTAACAGGAGGGGTTTTGAATTGCCTGCAATGTGAACTGCTATGCCACAATTTGTACCATGCTTCTGCAATCTCTGCAGTATTTTTATCCAGTGGCTACTTTTTATGGGTTAACAGCTCACAACTCCAGGTACATGTTTACTTACAACCCCTTGTTAACAAATAATGTTCGGGTTCGAACACAGGGACCTGAGTCTTTGAACTCTCATCGTTGGACAGGACAAATTTAGACAAAGTACAAGTTGCAACATTTATGTAAAAATATACGTGCAGTTCAATTACAGTTTTTACATAAGGCGAAGTCTAATGAAGACCATAGTCTAAGAAGACTAGTGCCTTAAAATAATAGTCTGAAGAGACTTTGGCTTTCTATAAAAAGCCATCTAATACAGAGGATTTTAAACATAAATCAGAATCTATTTGAACGTTTGACAATGTATCATGCCATGCATTAAATTGCAAAATTATTAACAATTTTTCATAATCAATCTAACAAATTATTGGTTAACATCAGAATACAATTATACAGTCCATTTTAAAGTTCTTATCACACATACATGTTGATAAATTTAAAATAATGTTCATATTAATAATTTTTTACCACTAAGGCAGGTAACTCCATCTAGTTGTAGGCCTTAACCGCCACATTTTAAATAAATTTACAAATTAATTTACATTTTCTACGTGCCGTCTTCACGATTCGCCGGACCTGTCTGGTAATATTGCCATTGGACAGGCAGTCTAATAATTTGTGCCTGACCAAGTGACAGGCAAATAAATTTAATGTAACTCTGTCTGATGATTGTTTTGCGCTAGACAATCAGTTGACCTTTTTGTCATCTTAATTTCCATAGCTTAACCAAAATTCGTCTCAAAATTAGAGCTAATTTTACTTGACATTGGTATTTAATGGTTATTCTCTTTTAATATGGTCATCGTAAGTAGTTTTTGATTTGTTTAGATTTGCAAGGGATGGTGCTTCCTTATCTTTATTATCGATGCGTTTGTTTTCGTTGTCATAGTCAGTCTACAAAACATTGTCAGATTCGTTATCTCCGAGTTTCATAAAGTATCTAAATAAGAAAATTCTTCCCAAAATTAGATTCTCTCAGAAAGATTGACGGTGTTTTTGTTTCGGATCGGTGTTTTGTTTAGTTCCATTAATAAAACCTCTCATTTCATGTTTATTTTCAACATTTTTATCGGATATTGATATTTTATGTTTTTAGTCAAACGCGAGGTTTCATCTTTAAACGCATTTTCCCGTGCGCAAATTCCGCAAGAAAATCGTGCGGAATGTTTCAGTTAAGTTCGATATGAAAAAAGTTTGTACAACCATGCAAACTGCGCTAAACTAAAAGAAAAATATCTAAATTTTCTAAAAATTGTCTTACCTTAGTATATCATGGATTTTTTAAGTCCTGTTTGAAGCTTTATTTGAGGTGTCCCTTAACTCCCATTACATTCAAAGGCTGACCCCAATTAAATCTATCTTATGGATCCGTTTTAGACGAAACGAATTTTCCATGTGTTACAAGTGCGAAAAATTGTATTCGTTCCGCCATTAAATATAACTTGATTCCGTAATGTTGATAAACTGTTAAATTCAAAATGTCAGCTCGCAGAAAAATTTCGTCTTGATATTTCAAACATGGATTACTTAATTGAACATAGTTTAATTCATTTAAAACAGGTATAGTCTTGGTGTTTATGTTAGTTTCATGATATTTCAAATGTAAAAATATGCAGAACTTCTGAAAAAATTTTGCTCCGAGAAAAATCAACTGACAGATAAAACCTCACATTTCAAATAATAAAAAAAATGTAAAAGTCAGATAAAAATGATAATATAAACGTGAAATGGGAGGTTTTATGTTATAGAACTATGTTTTGTTATACATATTTATTTCACTGCCGGTGTTATATGACGATTGCAGTTTGATAAATTTCGTTATATTTCCTAGTGATTTTGTTGTTGTATATTTTTCATATGCATACCGTCTCTATATGTTAATCTACACTGTTTTGAGATGATCTGGTGGTTTTTTCTTGCAAAATTGCGATTTTCAGTAGGAGCATTTTGCACCTGCTTTTCCTGTAAAGCGTTGAATATCGTTTTTCCCCATGCTCATCGAGCATTTGGATTGGTCTAAATATCATTCTAAATATATAAACCGGTGTCATATAAAATGAGGACCGGAATCAGCTTTTGATTACAAATGAAGATTAAGAAGGCTGTTCTGATTTTCTAAATTTTGAAATGTGAAAAATATTGAATATATTAGAGATTAACATTATTCTTATCATACTAAGAAACTCGTAATGCATTTACATTTGTTGACTACATTTATTATTAACACTCACTATGTTTCAATGTTATCAATATTATTAACTGTTTTGTTATGTTAAAGCTCTAAATTGATAATACATATGTAAGTAGAATGTATTCGATCGAAAACTCGAATTGAAACATTCACTTTCTTATAATTTTGCCTTCAAACCGAAATGTTAATATACACCTGCAAAATGTTAAGCACAACTGAATATTTATGTTTTTCGTTTATTGTAAATAAAGTTTAATTTTAGTGATTTTGGTCAGTATTGAATTCTTTAATGTATAATTAAAAGGATGTGAGCGTTCAGGTGTGAAATTTTAATCAAGCGCGGTTTTCTGCCCTCCTGAAGCTTGCTCCCTTCATCACCTCCAAACCGCATTATTTTTTAAACTTCGAATTTGTAATTGCCAAATCATTTAAAGTAAGCATGGCAAGGAGGCGTATATCAGAAGCACAGAAATGGCAAATCATCAGCATGCATTCCACTGGTATGTCTTACAAGGCAATAGGACGTCAGCTTGGCTATCATTATAAATCATTAGTTGTTTGGTCAG
This sequence comes from Limnoperna fortunei, assembly GCA_944474755.1. NCBI lineage: Eukaryota > Metazoa > Mollusca > Bivalvia > Mytilida > Modiolidae > Limnoperna > Limnoperna fortunei. The sequence goes on along the minus strand of OX104114.1, from coordinate 70,262,106 downwards.
AAAACACGCTGCCACGCAAGATGTTAAAGACCGTTCCTGATCTGGTCAACATTCTGTGACAAGCCAACATGTAGCAAGAATCCCTGAAAGATTGGTTAGGCGAAATCCGTTTGCAACTGTCTCATGCAACAATGGTTATCTGGTCGTAATCTGTCAGCCTGAACAGTACGAAATCGCCTTAAATCTATAGGATTGAGGTCAGAAGAGTCATAGAACGCTCAGTGCATGATGATTGCCATCGCAGGGACAGGTTAGCCTTGTGCATATGAAGACAAAATTAGAATCTCAGAACCTGGCGACGAATACACTGGTCAGATGAGAGCTGATTTTCACTCCATGTAACTGTTGGGTGAACCCGTGTTTGGAGGCATAAAAAACAGCTTACAGGACAAGAAACATTGTTCCAACAGTGCCATTTGGTGGGGCTCAGTTATGGTGTGCGGTTGTATCTTACATGATTGCAAACTGGATCAGGTAACAATCAATCTAACAAGCTACCTTAATGACGAAATGTACACCCGGGTCGTGATTACATCTGTAGTTGTGCCTCATTTTTAAAGACCATATTCTTCAAGATCTGTTTTCACGGATGACAACGCTAAACCTCATCGTTCCAAGGCAGTTAGGGCATATCTGGAGAACAAAGCTGTAACCACTCATCCGTGGCCAACAGGATGTCCAGATCTCAACCCAATAGAGCATCTAGGGAATCAATTGAATAGGCGATTACAAGCATTGGAACCTCCTCCACTGAACTTGCAACATTTAGAAGCTCACTTACACCGGGAATGACGACAGATAACGCTTTAACAAATTAGACGCCTTACTTGCAGTATGTGACGCAGGGTTAGTGCTGACAGTGGAAATACCAGATATCGTTTATTTTTGTTTTTAATGATGTTTAACGCAACTTTCAGCAATTTTTTCCAGCCAAATCATGGCGCCCAGTTTTTAATGGGGAGAAAGTTGGCGTACCCGGAGAGAACCCCGGAACTTCGGTAGGAAAACTGGCAATCCTTGTCAATTAAGATTGGTATTGAGTACACCTTGCCCGCAGTGAGACTCGAACCCGCAACTTCAGTGTTGACAGACCACGTGATCAATAGTAGACGAACAACCTTAACCACTCGGCCACAGAGGCCCCTTCCCGATATTAACCCTTCGACGGCTAATCAATTTGGTGTTTATGATTGACGTTTTCAAGTGTGATTGGACATTAAAATAACAGTTGAAGCTTTCAGTGACAATACTTTTTAAAGACTACGTGAAAGAGCAAAGACCGTCTATATTTTGATAAAATGATTTGTAAATAAAATAACGAGTTATTTTGTAAAAATAATGCTTCATTGTTCCCAACAATGAATATTTTTGTTTTTTTTACAAATTAAAAACGAATGGCAGTCCAATATTAGTGCAAAGGTGTTCGAATATGTATAACTAAAAAAAGTACTAAGGGTTGCTTTATTTTTTCCAAGCGTATATATTGAAATTCTGATAAAAATCTTTAATCCATGTCTGATTATTAAATCAAGCAGTGATTTAAATGTACATCATTCACAACTTTCGTGAAAGCTGTTCATGTCTGGAAAAAACATTAACAGTCATATGACTGAATAAGCTTAAAACGTTGAACAATCATATATAACCACTATAGATAAACTTCCTACATATTCCATTAATTGCCAACCTTATTTCAATGCGTCTGTCGTTTACAAATAATATAATTTATAATGTTGCAGTTTTATTTAAATATTAAAATATTTCTGTCGATGTATGCATGTCATTGTCTATTTTGTGCTGAGTGTAAATTGATTCAACAAAAATCTTCATTCCATTTCATTGTACGTTGTCTGTATGTTAAATAAAATATTCATAGCGCCCTGAATATAGCTGAAGTATTGCTTGATCTGCGTCAAACAATCAATCATTCAATCAATCAATCAAATATTCATATGTTTAGCTATTTTAGTACTTATTTAAAATAAAATGATAAATAACATTACTGACACGTCATTTTGAAATTTTGAAATTTAAAAACCTAGTTTACTGTTATTACATAGTTACGCGTTTTGTTAAAGAACTTAGTATTAAACTACGAAATTGTAGTCACTTTTCTTGTTTTAAAAATAAGTTTTTCTTCTGTACATTTACTATTTTTTTTATTTTTCAGATTGTAAATAAGTGTGCATCGCCACGTAAAGATATCACTTGTAAAAAAATGACATATTGTTTTATTTACGTAAAAGGTGATTTTGTGTTATCATCCATAACAAATACTCAGATTTATTAGCGTAGTTTGTACTTTAATACGTACATTTAAATATATAAATTTAAAAGAAGTGTCTTGTAACAAGAAGTTCTTTCTCACTCCTGTACCATGTTAATATTGGAAAACTATCTTACATTGTGAACTTTTATTCTCTATTGTTAAAGTATACCAAACTTTCATTAAAAACAGACGTTTTACAATCTTTACAGAGGGCAACCTTAGAATCGCTGACTCAGGACAAATACCTGACGAATTTGAATTCGAATTGAAAAAAATTAAGTTTGACTGCTCAACCGCCCTTGATAGAAAAAATATAACGATAATGTACCCTGATTCAAATGAGACGAAAATTGAGAAAAAATATGAAAAGTGTACTTACAACAAAACGCAAGTCCCATTCCAAACAATCCCTGCCGTCACAATTCCTGTTAACAGTTAAACTTTGTTCAGAACAAAAAGCAATTCCTGGCTATTCCAGTCATACTTATAAGATCCAATAACTCTATTTCAACAACAATAAAAAGTTTAATTAGCTCCAAAGTATTTGTATATTTTTTTCACGGCACTTGGCTATATGTTTAACAGACTTACATGTACAATACAATACATGTATTCCAATCACACGTGTTTATAAATTTGAATATTTAAAAAGCCAGAGACCGGTGCATCGTAATGCACTAAAAGTTCGCCGAAAATAGGGAAAATTTATTTAATTGTAGTGATTGTTTTTCATATGAAATTGCTTCATTTTATGTATCCGAGAGGTGATGGAACATGTGTCTTTAAGGTGTAGTTACCTGAGGTAGATTAACTAGAAAAGAGAGACGTTGTTAATGTGTTAATTGTTAACGACTACAATTAAGGAAAAGATGGTAACAAATTCCTTTGAAGTCCTTACATTCAAGTTTTATATTAACTTGATATCTTTTGATAGTTACTTTACATTCGAAGTAACGACATTATTGATGAAAAGGTAGATCCGTGTACTTTTTAAGAAATTTCGTAAAAAAAGATCTGTTAAAGAAGACAATTTAAACAATGTTTATTTAGAAAACAGACCATCTGTCTTGCGTGTGTTTATATTTCATAACTATAAAATGCTTTAATATTCTGGATAAATGTTTTAATTTCAAATCAAATCGGATGCAAACGAACATATTCAAAGTTAGATAAAATACGACAACCAAGAAAAAATGCATTTGTTCTTTAAAACTTAATATACCGGTCCCAAATGTTAAGTTGTATAAAATATCCACTCTGCTACAGGTGCAATGTATACATGTATGTATACATATGTACTCATCTCATTAGACAGCTCAAAATCATTTGTTACATAGGTATTAAATTTATTAGATTTGAAGAGGAGTGTATCGTACATGTAATTGTACACAAATGTAGCAGTTACTGTTTTGTATCTGTTTTTTTTCTGCTTTAAATATTAAATTCATAATTTATAAATACATTTATTTACATGTATATAAAACGATATTATATCTCATATTCAGTCTATACAATGTTATTATCGATTTTATTTAATTGCATATATAAACCACACATATATAATGTTTGTTCAAAAGCGAATCAGAGAGCTAATCTTCTTTGCTTATAACCACGCCAACTGAAAAAGGAATATCCGATTTATTTATTTATTTATTTATTTATTTATTTATTTATTTATTTATTACAACTAAATGACATGTTATTATATGTAAAAACATAATGTAATTTTGTATCAAAATTTGAAACTTTTTAAAAATCAATGATCCTGTAAGTTATTTACAAAACTATTAATGCAAATTGATTATTCTTCCAGCAGTTATTTAAGTTTTAGTTTATTAAAAGTTGAACGAAACGTTGTACATGTACAATCAAATGACATTTAAGCGATGTGATGCACGGTAACGCAAACAGAAAACCAAACGATAAACTACGACATAAGCGATCAACTATACGACAAACGATAGCCTAAACGACAAACCATAAGATGTACGCTAAAACAGGAAAAACCTTACAATAAAGGATAGAATAAACCATAAACCATACGATGTATGCCAGACGATGCACGACTAAACGTCGTACGGTACCATTACTAACGATATACGCATGATGTAAGAACGCTGTACATACCAAACGATAAGTGCACGGTGTACGAACTTTAGAGCCTATACGATCCAGAGACTATAATACATGTACTAATAATATAGGAAGGTAAAAATATATATTATTATCAGAATTTAAGTTTTATTTCAGCTATTTTAATTCAAGAAAGCTGCATATACCTACCACATATGTCTCGTCCATCCATGTTAATACCCAAGATACTGGTTCGTATTTTATGCGCTATTATTCTCATTAAAGGTTAGTATTGGTTATCCTTTTTACTTTTTTGTACGACTTGGATTTATACATTGTAATCTTACAACGTCAGGTTGTAAAGAATGTTTTTGTTCAATTTTATACCTCGCTTCAAGAATGAATGAATTTTAACTGACCAAAAATTGTTTAAACATAATATGCAACAATTGAAAATGACGTTCATTCTTGTTCGACCAAAAATAGAAAACACAATATGAGACTGCTAATTTTTCCAAAATATTCAGTCAACATTTTACCACAGTCGTTACATGAACGTGTCTATGTTAATTTCGCGTTAAAAGGTTGTGTTTTTTTCTGGATTCCTAGTCATGATGTAATACATGAAAACGCAGTCGTGGACCAAGAGGCCAGTGGGCATTAAATGATGAAATCATTACTCCCGTTCCTTTTTATAGATGTCCAATTAACTATTTTAAAATATATAATTTATTTTATTGTAGAGTAGTTGAAATCTTGGAGTTCATTATTAACTTCATGCGATCCAACAACTGCTTTACCAAACGAATTGTATTACTACCATTTGAACCAAGTTTATTTAACATGTAGTCGTCTTAAGCAGGACGACCCCGGTATATTTTTGAACCGAGTGTGCTATGCAACTGTCCATATACTATCAAACATGTATTGATGGACCGTGCAGACCAGGCGTTTATTCGGGAACGTTTTAATTCTATGAATTCATATTATAATTTATTTACAACTGTAAACTGCTGGCGGCACACTTTTTCAGGTACAAATATCTTAATTGAATAATACTAAAATATTCATTTGTTGACTACGGGCTTATACATATAACGCGAACATTTGCTATGTTACTATCTCTAGTGGTTGATAAAAATATTTTTGAATAATACGTATTAACACTTTAATAAACAAATTTACCTAAAAACCGTAAAGTTAGTCGTAATCAATTTATAAATGTAATGAAATTATTTTAATAATAATTCTCTATTTATATATACACGCAAATATACAGGTACAGATGAGTGCGACATTAATATTTGTTTCTCATGGACAGTTAAACAACATAAGCTAACACTACTATGTAAAATGAGTTATATACATTTCTCAGTTAAAATATTAAATCCATCTGGTGAAGAAGAGGCATTCTGTTTTCCTCCTTTTCCACGTGTGAACTGCATTCATTTTAATGATAAGATTGTTGAGCAGAATTTGATAACAAACGAAACAGTAGTAACACTTCTGGATATCAAAACCAACTACAATGGTAATTGGACATGTTTGCATGGATCTGGATCAAGAAGAGCTACCACAGATGTTTCCGTGGATTTAATAAATGGTATGGCTTATATTGTTTTATAGCCATAATTTGATAAGGAAATAGGATACCACATTTATGATGTTTAACTAATAATAGCAACAAAAATGATTTCCAAAACGATTTAAACTGTTTATTTATTTATATATTAACTTTAGTTTTATTGTGGGTATGCTTTGGCTGTTTAATCCTTGCATTATGTTACAGTATTCCCAATAAAGCCAACCATAGCCGAGACAACCTCAGAAAAATATAAACAATCGACCTCTAAATATACAATGTACAGTATTAGTACATTGGCAGAAAATATACAGTTTATGTGTACGAGCCTTATAAACAGTTAGAAATGCGAGGTTCTGCCGAGCATTTCTGAACTGTTTTGCGCGACAACAAATAAACTTTATATTTTCTGACAACGTACGAATATTGTTTTTATTTTGCAACCAGAAAATACATTTAATACTAATGGAAAACATGAAAAAGTGCACTTCTAGCCGATTTTGTTACTAGAAATTTTCGGCGCGTATTCGAGTGATAGCCTGACGTCACAAACACATAACGTATTCGGCAACAAGCCGTAAACCAGAACAGAATACTAAATATCGTTGGAAGTATGGACTCGGGTACCAGAAGCTGACGTCATTATTTACGAATAAAGCTTAATTCGTGGCGTCGTATTTGAATAGTTGTTCAAGCGGTAGTTGCAGAATAAAAACATACTTTATGTTTATCATACAGGCGACCGTTATTACAGGTACTTTTATACACACCCATTTTTAGTAGCTTTTTTATCAATGTATTTCAAAGTTTGTTTCAATAAAAGTCAGCACAATCATTAAAGGAATCAGTCTCAAATTTAGATATCAAGAAAGATTGCCGATATGAAACTAAACAGTCCTTGAATACTCATATAACTATTGCACTAAGGTGGAGAATGAAGTATCGTTAAAGACGAACAAACAATGATGTGAATTATATGATTATAATTTTATCATTTTCTTTTGTAGATCAGACAAATAAAAGAGGTAACGCTGCTTGTTTATTTTATTATGCTTTTCAAATTTGTATATTGTTTAAATTGGAACCAATATAAGCAAAACTTCGTTTTCAGTAATTGTATGATTTGTGAGTTTACAACAATCAGCAGTGTCTTGTTGATGAAAATGATATTCGAAAACTTTAACAATCATGCGTAATACTTACCTTCAGCATGTAATTATGTTTGAATGCGAAGACATCCTATGTTAACATGCACAAAACGAAAGAAGAGCGGTTCCCACGAGTTGTGTCGAAGGAATGTAAATTAGTGTACTTTGATTACCCGTTTATTACAATTATTATTAGTTATTTTTCCGTTTTTCATCACCAAACTAGTTTTCTAAGATTTTTGTTTTTCTTTCAAAACAACAAAAGATATAGATTATTCAGTACCTTATGCACATTTCGGCTTCTTTGTACTATAACTTAATTAAAGTATATGCCACTGTCTTTGATCTCAGTTCCTCATACAAAGTTCTGAAACTATGTCGACTTTTGATACCAACGACTTTTTTGTACGAAACCATGAACACGTTATAAACAATGGTTTTGTTTTTTGTTTATATCATGCACGAAGTCCTATATTGTTTTATAATATTTGCTGGATAGCTCCAGTTGACAAAGAGCCTCACATAAACACGCAAAATATTAGAAACAATCTACTATTATGGCGTGCATTAGTTGGTCTATGTAAATGTACGGACAACAAACTTATGTAATCAGTCGATACATTGCACTGTAAGTTTGTTCACCTTATAAATTAATTTTTTTCTTACCTATAAAGAATATATTTTAAATTTCATAACATAAATATGTCCCTTTACAGTATGGCGTATGCTATAATGACGTTAACTTTCTTTTTCTCAGAAACAAGCTGTCTTGAGAAATGTTTGTCGTGGACACTGATAGGCTTGGTTCCATCATTTATTGTGTTACGAATCGTTTCGCTGATACTGTATGGTATAGAAATTAAAGGTACATTTAAATGTGGTTAAGATTATGCTCAAGTTAAAAGCGATAGAATATATGTTATTTAAATGAACATATTTTTAGCATAAATTCAATTTTAGAACTGGCTAAATTTAATACCTTCTGTTATAGTCCTTTGAAACAATTTAAATAAAAAGTACAAGAAATACCTTTTATTTTGTGACTGGAAATGTTATAAGTACGAAAATCGGTTTTTATTTGTTTGCATGTAAAAAATAAATTGCATTGATAATTTATTTCAGAAATTCGACTTTACAAAAGACTGTCCTCTTTATGCAATTGTAAAAAGATCGAAAACATACGCACAAAAAATGGTAAGTTAATAAAATCTTCAGTATATGATTCTTGTAGATTGTAGCATTTCAATAATTATAGCTTACAAAAGCCAAGCATAAAAACCTGAAATAATTGTGGTCATTCAAATAATATTGTATGCCCAGGATACAAAATCAGCGGTCTTGTTACCATGTTTTCAATCAGATAGTACAAAACGCTATCTTCATGAAAAGGGTACGCCAGCTGTTATCATTTTACTTTTCTGTCCTTTCCCAAAACTTTTCCTTAACAAAACGTTGCGCTGATCTGTACCTGGGAAATTTTCATGAACACTTTTCTGTCAAATGCTACGTGTTTCCTTAATGTAGTTAAAGTTGCTAATGGGTTTCGTAATAATATTGCCTACAATTTACTTTGCATCATAGCTATTTTTTTTCCTTGTAGCATGTAAAAGGATCGCATTCATTCTTGTGTTAGCCTACTTTTTTGGCATGCTAATAGTCATAGGTGTAATGGAGAAAGGAGATTGTATAGGTAAATATTTTCAATCGTGTTAACGTCTATTGATATACATGTACTAGCAAATGCAAATGTTGGCTTATATTAAACTGATAAAAAACTTTTGAGAAAAATAAATAATAATATAAAACGTTTGTAAACTCGGCTAAAGTTGTATCAGAAATTTGAATTTTATAGCATATTATTCAGCATGTCTATTTCCATAGTATCACAATATACTTACAATTAACGAAATGTTACATGTATGAGTAGTTATTATTGCGAAGATACATGTGACATAAATGTCCAGCAGAAACTATTGTTGACAATTTAATTTTAAACTGTTCCCGGCGAGGTAGTTGTTTTGTTTATTTCAAACGTCCGACGGGCAATATTTCTGCTATATTGAGGACAAGGCCAATGCAGGTATTATACAATATATTAATGTGAATCTAAATATCAAAGAGAATATAATGAACATTTAAAGGCGCCGAAAAAAAAAGACTTTGATCCTATATACTTGCTAGTGGAATTCTTTACATATGAAAATTTAGTATCTGCATGCAAGTAGATTACGGAGGATTTTCGAGGCCAGTGTCAGGATTATAGTCAATCCTAGGCTCCGCAATAACATGTAATTTTTTATTTATTATACAACCAACTGTTCTGCATTGCATTAAAACAACTGATTAAATAAATGCTTTTCAAGGATGAACATGTTTTCGTCTATTTATTTTGCGCATGCATGGTAGTGATTGTGTCTACAAAATAATTAGATTAAATGAAACAACTTCTTGGTTGATTAATTTTAATTACTGATACTGGTTAATATATCTTCGTATTTATTTTTTCAAAATGTTCTCTTGTATTAGATATCATATGATTTAAACACCAAAAATGTAATCGATACTTTGCAGCTACTGAGGCATGCATCTTAGTTGGAACAGTAATGGCAGTTACGTTAAATTTGATGATAATTGACACAAATGGTATTGTATCCATTACGTTACTCTTGACTTACAGTAGACTTCTGATAAAAATCAGAATACATCTTTAGTTATTCAGCGATATTAAAAGTAAAAGTTAAACGTTTAAATAAAAGTTAACAATAAAACATGGCCACCGTTCGACCCGAAGTGTAGGACACTGAGCTACAGGGTATCTTCTTTAGGTTTAAGCTAACGATTGTGACATGCTGAATTAGAAACCACGACACCTTTGAAGAATTATGAAACTTGTTTGGGGGTGTATATAGGAATCACCCTGTCTGTCTGTCCGTTTTTCCACATCCCTTGTAAGCGCTTCTCCTCCTAAACCGCTTGACAGATTTTGATGAAACTTTGCATGAAGGAAGTACATCATATGTAGATGTGCATGAAGAATTTTCGTTGCTGCCGGATATTATTCAGGGGAGATAATTGGACTTGAAGCGAAGCGGGTGGTATCCCTTTGTGAGCGTGCTCACAGTCCACACTTGTTTTACAATTGTTTGAATGGATTATGCTTCATAAAATTAGTTTTTTTACATCAGTTATGTGAGTATCATTTCTAATGCGAACGGTCAGACGAACTTAAAACGATATACATACGAACGGAAAGGAAAACGAACAACGAACGCAAAAATGGAAACGTTTTACGTTTCAGGGGGTGTAACTCAAATCTAGACTAAACGGCTGATAATGACGAAGCCGATGTTAGGGTAGCAAAATAAATTGTCAACATAAAGTTTTTTGACAATTGAAACATTTAATTAATTTATACGTAACTATTTGCGTACACTGTATGATTTATAGCAATATTGTATTTATTATATACTCACCATCCCCTGTAATCCGCTGTGGAATGGCACTGTTAAGTATCTTACAAAACTTTTTTTTTAATTTAGCCAATGATGTTATTACTACAAGTATCACACGTGAAGCTAATGACGAAACGGAGAGACTAGAACATGAGTAAGTCAGAATTTGATAGGTGTATCTCTGGCTGTTCTAATTCAATTAGACTGAATTGATTTAGCAAAATATAATAAAATGAACTTCATATCACTATTCTGTTGATAGATGAAAAACGTTTACAATTTGTGCATAGTACAATTCTCACTTTCTATATTTCTTTGTTGCTTATAATACATGTCTAGTGATTTTTTACTAGTGTCAATAGAATACATGCGTTCGGATAAATTTGCGCGGACGTCGAAAAGGACAAACTAACTTGACAGATTTACAGTATAACTGACCAATGTGAAGATTAATTTACTGTAATTCACACAACATGCAATTACACACTAACATGCAACATAATTATTTAGTTTTCAGTAGGGACAGAAAATCTTTTTTTAACTACAATAGATCTTTTGGTACACTCGCTGAGCAGTTTTGTGGATTGTGCAACAAAAGATGGTAAAAATGATGACGTTTGATTTTAATTTTTTTTAAACATATTGCAGATTTAAATATTAAACACAAAAACACATACACGTGATTTCTTAATTTATTTTTAATATTTGTTTCAGAGAAACAGGAGTATGATAACTGGTACAGAATACATAAATGTATTTCTAAATATAAGAAAGCTTTATGTAGCGCCATGTTTACATAATACAAAATTACAAAATATTCACAATTGTTATGAGTACGTGGGCGTTATGTAAAGTTTGATGTTAGGTGTAATAAAATAATAGACTATGTTGTTTGCAATGACAATATAGCTGGATCTGCTGTGGACTAACTAGAGTGATTGGTATATTTACTGAGTAGGTGTTAGTTACCGTAATCTAGAGTGTTACAATTACTTGTAATAAAACTATTGAACTCAGCATTTTATTATTCTTCATAAATGGCATATTTCTGGTACACATGAGCTTACATGCAATCGTTAGTACTCGTTGCGTCTTCCAAACAAAACGCCTGAAACGTTCTTGCTTCGAACGATCTGATTGCCTAGTGAAAAGTATATACTATATTAGGATATCGGTGATAACTGTTTTGGTTGACAGAAGAAATAGGTACCTTCATGCACTTTTGGGAAAGCCTGTGTAATCTTTCTCTCGTGGCAATTTTGTTTGTCTTTTCGCTTGTTCCGCATACAATTTTCTCACTAGTGGAAGATCGCCGGTCTTTCCTTAAACATATTTTAAATCTGGCATTGATACAATAATCAATGTAATGTATGATAGTGAAATTGTGTGAATGTCTGTTTTACACATCAAATATCTCTCTTGACATTTATTATTTTTGACATCCATATTCTGCACCCGTGTATAATTAGCCATGCGAACGTATAAATGGTTCACAACTCTTTACTAAATGTATCTTTATTAATAAAAATAAGCATGGTGATCCCGTGTCTGTACAATTATATGCATATGTTGTCTGGACCAACATTGTCTGATATGTGTATTACGGTATACAAGTATCAGCTTACTTTTTAAAAGCTTCGGCATGCCTTTTGAACTACCTGAACGACAGTATTACAATTGTGATGTTTTCATACATCAAATGGTGGTCGCCTAATGACTGACTTGCTTTACTATATTTATATAGGGTGATAACAGTGTTTGCTCTTTTTGATGCTTTGGTTAAGATCAACATGCTGTAGTTAATTTTAATTGCTAACATGACTGTCCATGGTAAGAAATGCCGAATCATCTGAACGCATTATTCTAACTCGACGGACAGCTATTATCAGTTTATAAGGTTTTATAGTTAACCTGACTAAAGATAGAATCCATTATTTCCAGAATAACAGGTATATATAACGTAAGTAAATGTGTACCAGTAGAAGGTTAGCATACTTAGTAACACAGAAAATACCTTCAGTGAACATAGTGAATACCTTCACTAACACAGTGAATAATTCAGTAACATAGTGAATACCTTCAGTAACACAGTGAATAATTCAGTAACATAGTTAATACCTTCACTTACACGGTGAATAATTGAGTAACATAGTGAATACCTTCAGTAACATAGTGAATACCTTCACTAACATAGTGAATACCTTCACTAACATAGTGAACACCTTCACTAACACAGTAAATAATTCAGTAACATAGTGAATACCTTCACTAACACAGTGAATAATTCAGTAACATGGTGAATACCTTCAACATCATATTGAACTCCATCAGTACCACAGTTAACACCTTCAGTAACGCATGCACGCAGTGAATACCTTCAGTAGCATATTGAACTCCATCAGTAACACAGTTAATACCTTCAGTTACCCAGTGCAAAACCTCTGTAACATAGCGAATACCTTAAGAAACCCAGTGAATACCTTCTGTAACACAGTGAATACCTTCGGTAATTTAGTGAATACCTTCAGTAACTTAGTGAATATCTTCAGTAATATTTTGAACTATATAAGTAACACAATAGATACCTAAAGTAAAAAAGTTAAAATCTTCAGTAACACAATGAATATCTTTAGTAACACAGTAAATACCTCCAGTAACAGAGTAAATACCTTCAGTAACATTAAATACCTAAAGTAACACAGCGAATCCCTTCTGTAAAATAGTAAATACCTTCTATAACACAGTAAATAATAACAGTAACACAATTAATACCTTCAGTAACATTTTAAAAATCTTCTGTAACAAAATGAATGCCTTCTTAACTCAGTAAATACTCTCAGTAACACAGTGAATACCTTTTTTAAAATTGAATACCAACAGAAACACAGTGAATACTTAAGTAATACGTTGAATACCTTTTTAACACAGTGAATACCTTCAGTAACACAGTAAATACCTTCAGTAACAGAGTAAATACCTTCAGTAACACAGTAAATACCTAAAGTAACACAGCGAATACCTTCTGTAAAATAGTAAATACCTTCTATAACACAGTAAATAATAACAGTAACACAATTAATACCTTCAGTAACACAGTGAATACCTTCAGTAACACAGTAAATTCCTTCAGTAACAGAGTAAATACCTTCAGTAACAGAGTAAATACCTTCAGTAACACAGCGAATACCTTCTGTAAAATAGTAAATACCTTCTGTAACACAGTAAATACTTACAGTAACACAAAAGTAAAAAACTTATGAAACAAAATGAATGCCTTCTGTAACACAGTGAATACTCTCAGTAACACAGTGAATACCATCATAATCACAGTGAATACCTTCTGTAATAGTAGTGTGCAAAGGGGGTTTCTGCCGCACTAAGGGAAAATCCTGCTTGGAAATGCCGATCCGGACCAAAAATGCAAACGGGGAGGGGTTCCTATTAACTATGGGGTAAATACAAGCATGGCATCGAAAATTGAAATGTTGAAATGTTGCATGATGGAAGAATGGAATCTAATGGTATGAACATGGATAGCACATCAACATCAACCCCAACCCCAACCCCAACCTCCCAGATTGAAATATTATACGATAGAAGAATGGAATCTAATGGTATGAACATGGATAGCACATCAACATCAACCCCAACCCCAACCTCCCAGATTGAAATATTATACGATAGAAGAATGGAATCTAATGGTATGAACATGAACATGGATAGCACATCAACATCAACCCCAACCCCATCCCCCGAGATCGAAATGATGGAATCTAATGGTGAGAAACGTACCTGCGGATACCCACTGAAGCGGAAGAAGGGACACTATAAGAGCAAGCCTGGAATCGACGGTCTCTGCGCGAGGCACAGGAGCAGCCCGCAGAAGACGGAAGCATCCAAAGCGGAGAAAAAAATCGTGGTAAGAGAGACCATGAAGACCCTCCATCAAATAGCTAAGGATGAGGGTCTGAAGGGATATAGTCGGAAAAGTAAGGAGGCCTTGATGAAGCTCATCGAGGAGAAAACTAACAGGAAATTCACTCGCGAGGAGGTCTTCAGCAAGAAGCAGCTCAAAACACTCGCGAAGAGCCGCGGTATCACCAAGTACTCCAGGCTCAGGAGAGAGGATCTGCTCCGATTGGTGGAAGAGAACATCAAAAATGCTCCGGTAGAGGAGGAAATGAAAGTAGTTGATCGACGCCAAGCACTGAATGGCGTCTTTGGTACGGTCGTCATCGAACCATTGAAGCTGTACGACATGGTCACCTTTCAGAAAATAAGTCGGAGCACCATCGCCAGCACCATCTCGGAAGCACTCGCCCAAAAGAAGGGATTGAAGGTGCAATTATTGCTCCGAGTAGAGCTAGTGAAAACGAACCCCGCGACCGGAGAGAATACTTACGTCATCCCCTATTTCTGGTCAGACCAATTTACCCTCACCCAGTCATCAGACCTCGATTTGGGGATCGCATTCATGATGGAGAAGGTCAGGGAGAATATGGGTAAGTACATGCGTGAAGGGAGCGGATGGACCTTCGGACACATCGAGCGGCTAGAAATCCACCTGAGTAAATTCAAGCCGCTCGCAGGTAGCTCGTATATACCAACCCCATCGATACTGGCGAAAAAGAAGGCGATCATCAATGTGAAAAACGAGGATGATCGTTGTTTCCAGTGGGCGGTGCTGGCAGCCCTACACTATGATGAAGTCGACCAGAAGTCAACACACCGCGTGACTCAGTATAAGAGATGGGAGGAGGAGCTGAAATTCGATGGTATCGAATTCCCAGTCTCACTCAAGGCGATCGACAGGTTCGAGAAGCAGAACGTTACCATCAACGTTAACGTCTTCGGCTTCGATGGCGTAAAGAAGGGTGAGGACGGTGAAGAAGATCTCCAGGTATATCCCCTCAGGATATCCAAGAACACTGGTCTCCTGATCTCCTCTTCCTCACCTGCGAAGGCAAGCAGCATTACTGCTGGATCAAGAGCCTATCGCGTCTTTTGACCTCCCAAGTGACTGGTCACAAAGAGTCAGTTTACTTCTGCCGCCGGTGCTTGTCCCATTTCTCCAGGCAGGACATTCTCGACACACACATGGAATACTGCAGTCAGAAGGATGCAGTCAGGATCGAGATGCCGGAAGAAGGATCCACCATAGCCTTCAGCGACTACAAGAAAATGATGAGAGTCCCATTCGTGATCTATGCGGACTTCGAGTGCTTCACGGAGAAGCTCGACACCTGCCAGCCAGATCCTTTACAATCCTACACGAAGGCGTACCAACTACAGAGACCCTCGGGTTTCTGCTATCGCGTGAAGTACGCTCACGGTGACTACAAAGAATCGGTCATCTACTGTGGGGAGGATGCGGCCAAGAAGTTCGTACAGTGCATGGAGGAGGAAGTGCGAGCAATCGCCAAACTATACAGTGAGACGAAACCCATGGAGATGACCGACAAGGACAAGGAGAGTTTCAAAGCAAGTACGAACTGCCACATTTGCGGTGGCGCATTGAATGGGGATAAGGTCCGTGACCACGACCATGTCACCGGCAAGTACCGCGGCGCAGCACACAACCAGTGCAATCTGGAATTCCAGCTTCCAAAACACGTCCCCATCATCTTTCACAACTTGAGCGGATATGATGCCCACATCTTCGTCAAAGAGTTAGGGAACACAGCAGGTAAGATCAACTGCATCCCCAATACCGACGAGAAATACATCAGCTTCTCAAAGCAGGTGGATGATCTGGAGATGAGGTTCATCGATTCGATGCGCTTCATGCTCTGCTCGTTAGATACCCTGGCCAAGAACCTCACCCCCGACCAGTTCAAGACCGTGAAGGCGAGATTTGACGACCGCTACGAGCTGATGATCCGTAAGGGAGTATTCCCCTACGATTATATGGATGGACCGTCCAAGCTGGACGACGCCCAGCTCCCACCCAAAGAAGCTTTCTACAGCACACTCTCCGGCGAGCATATTAGTGATGAGGACTATGCACACGCTGAGAGAGTCTGGGAGGTCTTCGGGTGCAAGATCATGCGCGACTACCACAACCTCTACCTCGAAACCGACGTACTGCTGCTGACCGACATCATGGAGAACTTCAGGGATGTATGCATGAAGCATTATATGCTCGATCCTGCCCACTACTACACCTCCCCCGGACTTTCATGGAATGCTGCTCTCAAAACCACTGGGATCAGATTGGAGCTATTGTCCGACCCAGACATGCTCCTGATGTTCGAGCGAGGAACCAGAGGAGGGGTGGCCATGATCTCTCACCGCCACGCCCGTGCCAACAACCCTTACATGGAGACCTACGATCGCTCCCAGCCCACGAAGTACCTGACCTACCTCGACGCCAATAACCTCTACGGGTGGGCAATGGCACAGCCCCTTCCCACGGGAGACTTCGAGTGGATGGAGCCGGAGGCGATCGAGGACGTCTTGAGGTACCCCGACGATCACGAGTACGGTGCCATGGTGGAATGTGATCTGGAATACCCGCATGATCTCCACAACGCCCACAACGACTATCCACTCGCGCCGGAGAACGTGGAGATCAACAAGGTGCGCAAGCTGGTGCCTCATCTAGGTAAGCGTGAGAAGTATACGCTCCACTACAGGAATCTCAAGCAGTACTTGGAGATGGGCATGAAGCTCACCAAAGTCCACCGAATCATCGGGTTCAGGCAATCTCCGTGGCTGAAGCAGTACGTCGACCTGAACACTGCTCTTCGAGCCGAGGCCAAGACTGAATCAGAGAAGGATTTCTTCAAACTCATGGTCAACTCAGTCTTCGGCAAGACCATGGAGAACATCCGAAAGCGGGTCGACGTCCGACTGGTTACCACAGAGAAGCAGGCGCTGAAGCTCGTGGCTAAGCCCAACTTCGATCGTCGGGTCGTCTTCACCGAAAGCATGGTAGCCGTCCACATGAAGAAGACGAAGCTGAAGTTCGATAAGCCAGTCTACCTGGGAGCCTGCATCATGGAAATCTCGAAGCTCCTGATGTACGACTTCCACTACGGATTCGTGAAGAAGATGTACGGTGACAACGCCCGGTTGCTCTTCACCGACACCGATAGCTTGGCCTATGAGATCCAGACCGCCGATTTCTACCAAGACATCGCCCCGCACGTCCAAGCGAAGTTCGACACTTCCAACTATTCCGCCGAGCATCCCTCCGGCATCCCAACCGGTGCGAACAAGAAAGTGATCGGGATGTTTAAGGACGAGTGCGGTGGCATGACCATGACCGAATTCGTGGGGCTCCGAGCGAAGCTATACGCCTTCAAGATGGATGACGGTCAGACCACCAAGAAGGCGAAGGGAGTCACCAAGAGCGTCATCAAGCGCAACATCGCCTTCGAGGATTACAAGCGATGTCTCGACACTCAGAAGGAGATCTACCGACCGATGAATATCATCCGGAGCCACCTCCATCAGATCTACGCCGAGGAGATCAACAAGATCGCACTCTCAGCCAAGGACGACAAGCGCCACATCCTACCTGATGGTATCAGCACCCTTGCTCACGGTCACTATCGAATCTAAATAAATGAGCAGCGTACGAGTTTACCACTTAACTCTCCCACGCAAACCCCTCTCAAATGTAGAGCTCGAAGAAGCTGCCTCGGCCCTAGGGATCCATCGATTCAGAGGGGTATTCATGAGAGATGCCCTACCACCAGCGCCACGAGGTAATGAATGCGGCATCCTGAACCACGATGACTTTCAAGGTCTCGGAACGCACTGGACCGGCTGGCACAAGCGCGGAGGACTCAAAGTCTACTTCGACTCTTACGGTCTGCCTCCGCCCGACGAGATGGTTGACTATCTGCGTCCGAAGATCCAATACAACACCGATAAGCTGCAGCATCTACGTACTGAAGATGCTGTCGGAGGGTAGATCGTTCGATGACGTGATATTCTCGCTATAAATAAATGGACAAATTCGGATCTCACTCGAGAAAACGCGCATTGGTCTGGTCCCAAGATCTCGATATGAACGGCAACCGCATCACCGGGCTGGGGGCACCGCAAGAGGGGTCGGACGCTGCGACGAGGCACTGGGTCAATCTACAATTGAAAGAGGGTCAGAAGGATATCGCTGAGCTCGCGGCAAAGATCGACAAGGTCTTGAAAGTGCTCGAGGATAAGGAGAAACGCTTGAATGGCATCGAGAAAGACGTGGCAAAGTGCCTGCCCACGATCGGTGGTAAGATGACCGGCGCGATAGATATGCAGGGCCATGCTATTCGTAACCTTCCCGAGGGAACCGACTCCAAGGATCCCGTGACGAATGGTTGGTATGCAAAGAACTGGCAGGATTTAGCCTTAACCATGCAGGAGAAGATAAACGCTGTAGAATCTAGATATAAAACCCTCGAAAAGCAGATGGCTGATAAGCAGGAAAAAGATTGAAGCTCTTGAAAAGTACGTGAAGTTTAAGCCTCCTACTCCCGGCAGGATCGGTTGACCCCTCCTCCGCTTCTCTAGTCCCCCACTCCAGGGACTGGAAAATCGAAGGACTATTGGAGCTCGGAAGCCTTTACCCATGAATTGAACGTCTTGGGATAGCCTCGCCATTTGACGTAGACTTCCCGTTCTCCTTGCCGGGTGCGTCGCCGCAAGATCCTTTCGATGCGAAAGAGTTCCTGGGTGGTCTTCTGGAGCTCAGGCTCGTAGAAAGATCCCTGAATCTCCTCGTCGTTGAGGTCCATGAGACGATACGTGGGTGGTTGCGTTCCTAAGACCGTGGATACGGTGAAGACTTCTTCGGTCCAGCGTGTAGTATATCCTTTCTCGAACACGCCCTTCTTCTTGGTGATTCGGACCTTATCGCCAACCTTGAATCGCGGTGGTTGCATGGAAGGGAGATCTCCGTAAAGGTTACAGAAGACTTTGGTTTCGTTCTCCTTCTGACTGGCGGCAGTGGGAGTCATCTTGATGGAGCGGTGCTTGGTGGTATTATACTGATGAACCAGATCGCTTAGCACATCGATATAGGTTCGCGTGGAGTTGGCGGAAAAGTACTTGAACATCTTCTCCTTCATGGTACGGTTCCAACGCTCCACGACGCTCGACTTCTCTTCGTTTTCGGTGGAGTAGAGCTCGACGTCATGCTTCTGGAGAAGCTCCTTCACCTCCTTGTTGTAGAATTCTGTTCCATTGTCCGTCCATAGCTTCTTGGGGATGCGAGACTTGAAGACCGCATGGAAGGCGTCGCGCACCGTAGTCCCCTTCTTATCCCTGAGCGGCACTAGCCACCCATACTTGGAGAAGACATCGATGATGCTCAGGATGAACTTATGGCCTTTGTTGTCTCGGGAAAAGGCACTCATATCCACGAGATCGGCCGCCCAGGTTGCATCTATTCCACCCACCACCACGCGACGCTTCTGAAATTTGCGGCGGATTGGCTTGTGCAGTTCCTCGGCTAGTTCGTCCGACCAAACGAGGGTTTTTTTTTAACCCCCAATCCAAATCGCGCTTTGGTACCGATGATGGGCTTGACGATGCTACGGTCCAGGCGTTCGCGTGCGGTGGGGTCGGAAATGGCATCGAGGGAGGACAGCATGGTCGCGTCGCAGATGGAGTTGCGCGAGGCCGTGTCCTTATGCCTGGCGTAGCAGAGATCGTGGTGATACGCGGCCTCATCCACTCGATTGATGGGTTTCGACCAATCCTTGGGGGTACCATCGGCGTTCAGCCGCTTGGCGAGGTTGGTCCCAGGTCCGGTGAAATTGTGGCCTGGAAGGTGCATCTCTATGGGTAGTCGGTTGATCAGGTGGTTCATGAACCCAGTACCCTCCACGGACCGGATGAACTGAGATTTCCTAGAACCGCATACGGCGCAGATACCCACCTTCCTCCGTCGTCCGTTGCTGGTCGGGATCACTCCGCGGCTATTCGTCTCGGTCTTCGTTTTGCACTTCAAACAGTACATTCCCATTTATATATATATAAAATGGACGTTGAAGATATTTCGTATAACGAGTCCACCTCGACCAGGTGCAATCACTACCTTCTCCCGCAGCGATCAATCCGAGGCTTAATCATAGGCAAGTCGGACTGCGGCAAGACGACGCTGCTGAATAACCTCCTTTTGGTGAAGGGTGGTTAGACTACGATCAACTATACGTCTTCGGAAAATCGCTCCACCAACCCATCTACCAGCTGCTGCGGCGGGCGCTGGAAAAGGGATTCTCGAAGGACGATATCCGAGAAATACTCTCCATCAAGGATAGATGCCCCTACCCATTGATCGATGTGGTGGAAGTACTGAATCCATCGCCTAACCGTGGCGGTATCGAAGCCTTCTTCTTTGAGCATGGAGACGATGTGCCAGACCCCCGCGAACTCGATCCCACCCGCAAGAATCTCATGATCTTCGACGACTTGATGATGAGCAAGCAGAGTAAGTGTGAAGATTACTACGTGAGAGGTCGTCACAACAACGTGGACTGCTTCTACCTCTGCCAAAACTATTTCAAGCTCCCCCGGCAATCGATCCGTGAAAATACCAACTTCATCTGCCTCTTCGAGCAAGATGCTAAGAACCGCGAGCACATCCGTC
The DNA here is from genome assembly GCA_944474755.1 of Limnoperna fortunei. NCBI lineage: Eukaryota > Metazoa > Mollusca > Bivalvia > Mytilida > Modiolidae > Limnoperna > Limnoperna fortunei. The sequence goes on along the minus strand of OX104114.1, from coordinate 70,240,991 downwards.
GCGATCACTGCAATGACCTCACCAAGGAGCAGTTTGACGTCCTTTGCGATCGCTGCTGGTCCGAACCTTACGGATTCATGACGATCGACCTCACGAGTCCCAAGGCGGCTGGAAAATATCGATACAAATTAGAAGAGTTCTATTTAGTCTAAGATAAAATCATGAACCACGAATCTTTGATGGATCAGATCGAGCAGAGGGAGCGCATGATCAAGCTGGAACCTATCTTTTTGCTTAATCATATACTGCTGAAGTACGAATCTTGGGTGGAGCAGATCGAGCTGGAGTTAGGTAGACCACCATCCACCGTCGAGCTACAGATCATGCTGAAGAGTCCTTTAGGTGCCCCTGAGTTTAAGTGGGAGTTTGAGGATTACCTCAAGAATAGGTGCGAGTGCCGAACGGAGATCGGAGACCCCAGCGATGTATACCCACTCTGCGGCTTCTGCCGGTCGATACCTGCGGAACTCAGAGAGAGTCTCTGTCATCCTCATGAAATGGTATGGTCACCGAACACAAAGTCATCTTACTGTATGAAGAGTGGTCATCCTCATGAAATGGTATGGTCACCGAACACAAAGTCATCTTACTGTATGAAGTGTGGAATGGAGTCAACGAGACCTATGTTCGATGAAGCAGATTTTGATACACTGAATGCTCGTCGCCATAACGGGGTGAGAAACCCTGCCAGATCCCTCCAACCTCCATGTTCAGTCAAAACGACCCGTGGACACCAATGCACATTCCCATGCCAGCCGGGTAGCGATAAATGCAGAAGGCACTTGAATCGACCCTTATCAGCTTCCTCCACGCTGGCAGTCGATAGTCAAACGCTCTCCAACGCTTAGGGGCGTTCCGTCAACGCTCCCGAACGCTTAGGGGCGTTCCGTCAAACGCTTAGGGGCGTGGGACCAAACGCTCGGGGGCGTTCAACAGCGATCAACGCTATAAATAAATGACATTCATTAAGATCACCGACCCCAAGCAACGTGAGGCGCTCGCTAGGGAATTGCAGGATCTCAAGCGAAGTAGTCAGACTAGCAATATGCAGCATCGCCTCGACAATATCGGACTCGACCGCGACCTCGCCAGGATGTTCAAGCCCGTGGTGGAAGCTCAAAAGGAAGCGGCCTCGCAGATCACTAAAACGATCGAGGAACTACCTGCGCCGATGCCTGCGCTACCTCCCCCAACCGATTTAGCCCATCCATTAGCCATTGAACCACCTCAAGACACCCGTCTAGGCCCCCGGGCGACTCAGTATCTGCAGCTCAGCATGACTCCAGCAGCCGACCATACCTTCGGATTGAGGGTAGAGGAGGATACCATCATGATCGGAAGTCGGCCCGTCACCTTCGATGGAGATGATATCTTCGTCGATGGCGTGCGCCACAAGGGAACCCCCGGTCTTTGGGAGCTCATTGTCAAGAAGCGCCCAGAATCGTTCGATCCCGAAGATTTGATGACCTATGGAGATATCCTGCGAACCTCGGGTGCCATGTACCAAGGAAACTCCGTGGACCCCCAAGTCGAGCCGAAGTTACAAATGGAAGGAGATCGTTTCTCATCTCTACCGGCAAGACAGACATGGCTCCGGACTCCAAACGGTATTCTTACCGAAAGACCTCGATTCGTTGATAGATCGCCTCGAACTTTGCGCCGCCGCCTATAAGGCTGGTAATAATGGGGTGCGCAACGAGATGGTGGCCATCCTCGATGCTATGAGGACGTTCGGTCACATCGACGACTCCTATTACAGAGAACTCCATCGCAGCCTTCTCCTATAAATAAATATACGATGCCATTGTTGATTAAGCACGGATATCGTCGAAAATACGTCGTCGGCGGGCGGGGGCTATTCGATACGGTCGCTAACTTGGCCGGACGCATATTCACCTCCTCAGCCGCGAAGACCTTGGGAAGCAAGGCCATGAGCGCCGCCACCAATGCCGCCCTGAAAGGGGTTGAAAAGGGGGCCTCCAAAGCTGTGGACTATATGATCGATAAAGCGACCTCCAAACCTCGCAACCTCGTCAAGCCAAGTAACCCCACGATGACCCCCCATCAGCAAGCCCGGCTGAACAATCTGATTTCGGGAAATAATTCCACGATGACCCCCCATCAGCAAGCCCGGCTGAACGATCTAATTTCTGGAAGTGGTATTGCCACAATTCACGACTTCGTCCGCCGCTATAAATAAATATATCATGTCAAACATTCTCGACATCGTCGAACCCCTAGCTTTCGATGAAAGCCTCCAGGAATATCAAGTCCACGAATACGAACCTCAAGCCGGGGCTCAACTGAATATCGCCGGTGCTGAAATACACATCAATATTGAGACCCAGGATCTCTTCCTTCATCCCGCTGAGAGTTACCTTTTGGTGGAAGGAAGGCTCCAGAAGAATGATGGGACCGCCTATGCCAATGCGGATCTCGTCTCGCTCGCCCACAACGGTATCATGTATCTGTTTCGAACCATCACTTACAGGCTCTCCGGTCAACAGATCGAGCACATCAACGACCCTGGCATCGCCACCACCATGCTAGGGATGCTGACCTATCCCGACGATTTCTCCAAATCTCAAGGTCTCAACCAACTGTGGTTCAAGGATTCCACCGCTATCGCCGCCGCAGAGAACTCCGGTTTTGCAATTCGCCACGGGTATACCACCGTCAAACCTGCCAACAAGGGGTCGTTCTCCTTCGCCATTCCCCTGAAGCACATCTTCGGCTTTGCGGACGACTACGATAAGATCGTGTACGGGTTCAAGCATGAACTGTCTCTCGTGCGCGATTCGGATGCCAATGCCGTTCTGAGGGCTGCAGCCGTCAATGACCCGGCAAGAATCATCCTGAGTAAGATCTCCTGGTTCATTCCCCACGTCACCCCCTCCGATCAGGAGAAACTACGGTTGTACAAGACCATCCAGAGCAAGAGTAAAATCGATTGCGGTTTCCGAATGCGACAGTACGATTCCATAGCCGTCCCCGAAACGTCTCAGTTCAACTGGCGGTTGACAGCCAAGAGCGGTCGAGAGAAACCCAGATACGTCATCGTGGCCTTTCAAACCGGCAAGAGCAACGACCAGACCCAAAATGCTGCCGTGTTCGACCACTGCCGCTTGCGAAACATCTACGTCACTCTCAACGCTGACCGCTACCCCGCCGTCGACTTTAATGCAGGTTTCACCCAAAGTCGGACCGCTAGACTCTATAAGAACGCGGCAGATTTCCGGAAGAATTACTACAATATGGATCCTCGCCACAGTAACTGCAACATAACACCCAACGACTACATCGACCTGTACCCACTGTTCGTCATCGACGTAAGTCATCAGTCCGAGCGGTTGAAAGAGTCTACGGTCGACATTCAGGTCCGCGCCGAATTCGAGCGTAACGTGCCAGCCAATACTCAAGCGTTCGCCCTCGTAATCTCTGATAGGATTCTTCAGTTCGAGTCCGACGGCCAGAAGATGAGCGTCGTATTCTAGTATAAATAAATGGATCAATCCTTGCTACAGCGAATCGTCGAGAACACTGCCCCCAAGCAGGGGTTTTCCTTCATTGTGTCCGACAACCAAAGTCGGATTCTCACTCAATTCAGCCCGCCCCTGCAACTGAGCGAGGGGAAAAGTTACGAGATGGCCTTGGTCAATCTGGAGACGTACTACTCTTTTCCCAATATCCATGCGGGTAACAATTCCTTCCGCTACTCCGCGGACGGTGGTGCCAACTGGTTCCCCATCGCACTGAGTACCGGGTCCTATGGCATTGAAGACATCAACAATGAGATTCAGGGGCAACTGCGTCTCAACGGTCACAAGACCAAGATCATTCTCGACGCCAACCGCGCGACTCTGAGAGCCACTCTAAACCTCGCCAGAGATTATCAAGTGGACTTCGACGTCGAAAACAGCATCAACACCGTGCTGGGCTTCGGGCGCAAGGTCTACGCTTATGACCGAGGCACGAACGGTTACACGGAGGGTGATCTCATCGTCAACATCATCAGCATCAACAGCATTCTGGTGAATAGCGACATCATCCATGGAAGTTACGTGAACGGAACCCAGCAGTCCACCATCTAGTTTCTTCCCCGACGTGGACCCAGGCATGAAGATCCTTCAGACCCCCCAAAATCTAGTGTACTTGCCCGTGACTTTGCGAACCATCAATCGTATGGAGACTCATCTCACCGATCAGAACGGCACCCCCATCGATCTCAGGGGTGAGAATCTCACCATTCGTTTTCATCTTCGCGAAGTATAAATAAATGAGTTACTCCGAATACAGTTTGAGCTTGACGAAAGGTCAGGCCGATAAGCTCCAGCGGGCTGTGAAGAAAGGCTGCCCGATCGCCATTCGTTTGTCCCACGCGAACTTGCAAGGCGACCACAAGATGATGCTCACCACGCAGCAGATCCAAAAGATCTCCAATCTCCTGCAGAAGGGTACCGGTGGTATGACTCTGAAGATGAGCACCTCTCAGTTGAAGGCGAACGTGCAGAAGGTAGGGGGTTTCCTACCCATGCTGGCCGGGCTAGCTGCGAGGGCTCTTCCCATGATCGCGAAGACCGTATTGCCGGCCCTAGGCATTGGAGCTTTGAGTGGGTTAGGTAATGCCGCCGTATCCAAAGCAGTCGGTTCGGGGTTGTACTTGAAACGCGGCGGATGCATCTGCACCGTGCGACCCAGCGGGGATGGACTCTACCTGAAGCCTTCGACCGCACGAATCGTCCAGAGGGATGGGTTCTACTTGAAGCAGGGTCGGCAGTTCCACGATGGCTCCGGTCTGATCTTAGGACCCGATAGTCCATTTAAGAATATCCCCTTGCTCGGCATGCTCTTATAAATAAATGGATGAAATCGATGCCAGTCGTATCGCACGCATGGAAGAAGAACTCACCTCAGAGATCCAGAGGTATGAGCATGCCTTGAGAATCTATAACCGTTTGGATAAGGTCATCTCCATTGCACAGGGTGGGTGTTCCGTGGGCAGTCTACTGCTGACTAGTGGTACCATAGGATCTGCCCTGACTGGCGTAGGTATTGTGGCATCCATCCCCCTTGGAACCCTAGCCTGCCTATGTGCCACCGGTACCTTAGTATTCTCCTTGATCTCACGACGAGTCGCCAAGAAGAAAAAGAAGCATCAAGATACCGTGCGATTAGCCCGATCCTTCAAGTCCCAGCTGACCGGTGAAGACGGTGCTCCTGCAATCTGTCTGAAGAGCTACTACGATGAAAAGGATCAGTTGCGTCAACCTTCTACCCTATTTAGTGAAGAACTGGATGCGCATGCATCGTAGGTTGTGTTATTCCATTCGCTCCTATCTCCCCCATTTCATTCAGATTCCTTTCAGTCAAATTTCCCGATCCGTTTGGATCGAGAAATTTTTTTTTTTTTGCACCCTTCATTTCACCCCTCAATCTTGAGACACACGGAAAAGTTAGAATCTTTGGCCGTCTGGCGTCCCGACTTCACTCGTGAGACAGACTGCAGACTTACCAGTACTTGCCGGAGTTGATGGACCGCTGGTCCACCTTGAATTTCGCGATTGTGGCATCCGACAGCGAGTCGGCGCCGGCGTCATCGAGTACGATGTTGTGCCGACCAAACTTCACCGCGGTGAATCTCCTCCTCCTCGCAATTCTCCCGTAGAATACGCTTCCCTCTTCGAACACTTCCTTCTCGACGGTGAAGACTACTTGCATGAGAAGGTGTATGCCGTCCGTCGCGACCGCCGGGAGACCATTCGCCTTCCACGACACTCTGCGTATGCAGTTGGGGTCGGAATCGGAAAGAACTAGTCTCTTCTTTCTAATTTCCGATTTCACAAACTCCGAGAGGTTTCCGTAATACGTCGAAATCGGGACGACTAGCGTCTTCTCGACGAGGACAGTGACTCTCTGGAGTCCGGACTCGTCGCGAGTCTTGGGGCCCGGAATCGTTTCGTGTTTCATGAGAAACTTGTATCTACCCTATCTTTCCTTCTTTCTAAGGTGTTATTTCAATTTCTGATTCCTGTGTCACAGGAATCAGAAATTGAAATAACACCTTAGAAAGAAGGAAAGATAGGGTAGATACAATGAACACTGAAACAGTAGGTTGCAGTCTTGCCCAACTCCCCCAACCCGTATGCGAGGTTGAGCTTACCCCCATCGAAGAGGAAGATTCCTACTCCAGTGAGGAGGTGGATGAAGATGAGGAAGAATACTTCGAATACAGCGAAGAGGACGAGGATAAGGCAGAAGAAGACGACTTCTTCTGTGAAAGTGACTTCATACCCGAATACGTCTTTCAGGAAAAAGTGATGACGAAGCTAATCAGGGAAGCCAGAAGATGGGAGGACCTGCCCACCTGGGTAATCTTTAGGATAATGGAGGTGGATGAATGGTGGGACGAAGGAATAAGAGAATACATCCTCACACTGAAAAACTTAAAAGGAAAGACATACAAAGTCTGGGCACCCCACGAGCTCAACAATGACTATGAGCATGACTTGAAAGGAATGTTCATTCGGAGCACGGGATACAAGCTGAGCAGTCAATATTATGCTTCATACGATCTGGTGAGGAAATGAGGGGCGAAATGAAGGGTGCAAAAAAAAAAATTTCTCGATCCAAACGGATCGGGAAATTTTGCGTTCCCACCCCCTAAGAGATTGGTTTTGCACCCCTCATTTCCTCACCAGATCGTATGAGAGGTACTGTTGCTTGGACTTCTTGCTCAGCTTGAATCCCGTGCTGCGGACGAAAGCTCCTTCCAAGGGAGTCATCTCTTTGCTGAGCGTGGGGCAAGCCCATACTTTGAATGTCTCTCCTTCTCTGTCTTTCAGGGTAAGGATTTTGCATTTCCCATACTTACCATCCACTTCAATCACCTCCATGATTTTATAGATCACTCCGATGGGTAAGTCAATCCATTTGATGGCTTCCTGATTCTGGTCCTGCACCTTTTCCTGAAAGGCACCTTCACTGATGAAGTCATCTTCCTTGTCTTGGGGCTGGGGCGTGTTGATGAAAGCAGTGTGTTCCACACTCATTCTTGTATTTACCTTGTCACACACTTGTCTTTAAGGTGTTCTAACTATCTTCAGGGGCGACTTGTCTGCCATGATTGTATTTACCCCATAGTTAATAGGAACCCCTTCCCGTTTGTATTTTTGGTCCGGATCGGCATTTCCAAGCAGGATTTTCCCTTAGTGCGGCAGAAACCCCCTTTGCACACTACTTGTAATACAGTGAACACCTCCTGTAATACAGTGAATACCTTTATTAACACAGTGAATACCTTCAGAAACACATTAAATACCTTCTGTAAGATACCGCTGTAGCACAGGGATACCTTCTGTGACACAGTGAATACCTTAAATAACACAGTAAATACCTTCTGTAACACATTGAATGCCTTCTGTAAGACAAATAATGCCTTCTGTAACGCAATGAATACCTTCAGTAAAACAGTAAATACCTTCTGTAACACAGTGAATACCTTTAGTAACATAGTGAATACCACTGTTACACAGTGAATACCTTCTGTACCACAATGAATGCCTTCTGTTACATAGTAAGTATCTTCTGTAACACAGTGAATACCTCCTGTAACGTATTTAAAACTGCTGTAACACAGTGAATACCTTCTCTAACACTATTAATACTTTCTGTAACACATTGAATACCTTCTGCAAGACAGTGAATACCTTCAGTAACACAATGAATGCATTCAGGAACACAGAGAAAACTTTTTGGAACATAGTGAACACAGTAAATACCTTCGGTAATATAGTGAATACCTTCAGTAACAAATTTAATACCGTCAGTAACACAGTGAATACCTTCAGTAACAAATTTAATACCGTCAGTAACACAGTGAATACCTTCAGTAACATAGTAAATACCTTCAGTAACATATAGAGTTCCTTCAGTAACACAGTAAATACCATTAGTAACACGGTGAACACCTTCATTAACACAGTGAATACCTTCAGTAAAAGAGAATACCTTCAGTAGCACAATGAATACCTCAAGTTAAACATTGAATACCTTCAGCAACACAGTGTATACCTTCAGTAATATGGTGAATAACTTCAGTAACACAGTCAATACCATCAGAAACAGAGTGAATACCTTCAGTAACATAGTGAATACCTTCAGGTAACAGAGTGGATACATTCAGTTACACAGTGAATACCTTCAGCAACACAATGAATACCTTCAGTTACACAGTGAATATCTTCTGTTACAGAGTGAATATGTGGCAGAGTGTTATTTTCCAGGATTTAGTTAGTGTCTTTATTTTGTAAATTATTATTGTAGTACACATGTATTATTTAGTGTGATTATTAAATGAACAGGTTTATATATTATTATATAAACTGACTCACTATAAAATCTTCTCTAGTTTTGTGATACCTATTTTGGATAATAGTAATCACTGATTGTGGAATTTGGAGTTACCTGTCAGGTGACAGGTATTTTTAGCAGCTCTTCTATTTTTATTCTAGTACTTCTTACAGTCTTATTGTCTATTGGTCATTTTGAGTCACATGTATTCTTTTGGAGGTAAAATTCTAATTCTATTGTTTTGGTGAACACTTCTTGATAAACCTTGAGAGAGAAAGGCAGACATTTTTGTTTCATACTGATTTCAACAATATTTCACAGCCTTTGTTCTGAGAAACTTTCAACTCAACTATATTATGCTGAATAAGGTTTGTTACTATTTTCTTTCACTAATTCCCAATAGTTATGACATTTTCAGAGCAGCTTGATAATGATCTGAAAGCTTTGTAGGAATCTGAGAATAAATCTGTAATATGAATCTGATCTGATTGCATGTGTAAATTTTAATAGCGAGCACAGCTCGCAGCGGGCAACGAAGCTGCCCGCAAAGAGCGGTGAGCTCTACAGCAATTACGTGTCACGTGATCAAATGAAATCACGTGATCAAAATCTGCTTAATGCTGATATTGATTTTTTTTCGTCCGGAAGTTGATATCGTCAAAAAACTGGAACAAAGTGAATGAAGAAGGGCAAACGTTAATTTTAAAGAAAGACTTAAAATTAAAGTTGAGATCGATAAAAAGTAAATGTTATATTTAAAGATAACAACAAAAATTTCATACTATTTTTTTGGAATCTGTAAATCGATCTTTAAAAACTGACACTGAAAGACATTTCATGTGACGTCACCATTACAAAGAAAGACGTCACGTGACCACTGGAATTTAGATGCACTGTCATAGGGTAGCGACAAGTATTAAATATGGTGTTAACTTTATAAATTAAAAATGTAGAATTTGATGGAAATTAAAATAATATTGTGTTTCAAACAAAAATTTAGTTGCAAGCTGTTTGCCTTCCTGATTTATTTTTTAAAAAAAAGTAGCGTGATAATACTACCCCCTTACACTACACAACGAGGAATTTTCATACATTTCAACATTTGTATTTCATTATCTACCAAATATATAGTATTTGTCTACATATATGCATCGACTACGGCTCATGCGCTTACTGATTTTCGCTTGGTACAGAATATCTATAAAAAGTAAATTGACATTAATTTCTTCCTGCTAATTCAACAATTTTGGTAAGAATAAGATTATGAATTATTTAATTAATGTATAAAACAGTGACTAACACATACAAATTCTTATGTGCATAAAAATTAAGGAAAAACTAACTTTTCCCAATTTATTTCTTCAATATTTATTACGTAATCGCCTGTTTATTACCTGTGGCACAAAAACGGAACAAGATTCAAGAATAACAAGCTGCGAGTTCGTACCTTTTTAAATCCGAAGAAGGTTATTTGATGTTTTAAATTTATTTCTTTAAGTCCTTAGCCGTTATTTAAAGTATGCTACAATGACTTAATAATTATAATATAGACTGCAAAATCAGAAAAATACAACACATATCAAACAAGACTGTGAAGAGCTACTGGACCCCTAATTAACTTAAATTTGTCTCAACATTTTCGCGATAGTTAGCCAAATAAGAAAATATTTTTTAGCCATACAATTTTTAAAAACTACACTATAACATGTATTTACTTTCTTCAACTCTAAATATACATAATCATCACCAGTTATACTACAACTGTGGAACCGTACTGTATTCGTACCAAATTTTTTTTATGTACTGGACCAAATTATAACAAGCTACGGTTCCGCAGCTACAACATCACATTACACAGCGACAGGTCCCGTTTTCAATTTGTAAATTTAAATTTAATAAAATGCAATATAGCTGACCAAACTGTACATGCGTTATTTAATACGAACAATACAACAAACTGTAAATTAGATCAACATGAAAAAAGTAAACTTACTGTAGTATAATATTCCCTAGTGACACAATATTTCCGGCAACATAAAACCATGAAACATCGAACTGTAACTGGAACTGATCCACGAAAACAAAAGAATCTTCACAAAATGTTATTGCTCCATAGAACACTTCCTTATCACATGTATTTTTTAATCACATTATAAACTTCTTCACTGACAAAACTCTAAAACATCTGAGTATGAGGCAAAAATGGCACATTATTCCACCAACATAAAACATAAGTAACGGAACGGATCCAGAAAATCAAACTAATCCTTACCAATATGTTATTTCCCCGTAGAACACATTCTACTCACATAATTATTTATCGAATTATGCAGCTGTTAACTGACAAATTTCTAAAATATCGGAATAGAACACATTTTGAATATTTTACGCCAATGCAAACTGTGTCAAGGCCCTTAATTTCCATTGGCAGTTTAGAAAGGGGTTCCAATTAGGGGTTATGGGAAGGATAGTAACACTGACCAAAGCGGGATAACTCTTAACAAAAGTTAATGAAATATTCTGTATTCTGAAATGGGAGGGGCTCGGAAAGTATGTCCGAAAATGGAAGAGTGAAATCTGTATAAATGGAACTATGCTTAATGTTCATTACAAAATATGACTTAATAAATAGATTAATAAATTGTTGGCATCTATTTGACTTAGTTACTTATTGTTGACGCTATAACTACATGTAGTGAAATAGTGTACTATACTAAATGTTACACCCCGCTGCGCTAGGTGTTTTGCTTGCTTTTTTTTAATTATTCCATATTGTACCTTTGTAGTGTTATCCAATTTAAAACATTTCTACACAATAACACGTCCATATTTTATATTATGCCTTTGTTGTTGACATGTTCCAAATCGTCCTTGGCATTTGCTACGGGAATTTTAATAGAAAGTCAGCCATTTGAATTCTACAGGGACCTCGCGTTGTTTTAAAAAAAAGATCGTCTGCTTTCGTAACGTTCAGTGGTATTCAGGCAAACCGCAAGGATTTTACCGCCTTAACTGCAGACGATATTACCCGAAGGATTTCGAACAGACGACAATGGACTCTTCCAAACATACACTTCCATTATAATTTAGGTCAAACTTTACTATGGAAAATTGCTCTATCACATTGAAAATACGCCACATTTTAAAACGCTAAATAACTGTGGAAAATAAAGTGATGAATTCAATTTACACAGTTATTATTCTACAAAATGAGCGTAAGCTGGACCATACGCGGTAAGTAGTTTTCATTTGTCATGCAAAAACAATAACGAAAATACATATAGTATAAGGTCCTCACAAAATTAAGGAACAAAGTACAACAAGGAATTATTTGTAAAAGTTAGAAAAACATATTTGTCTGTGCTCGCATTTTGGCAATGCCTACTCCATATTATTGTAAACCATTTTTATTGAGATAAACATATCTCTAGGAATATAAATTGATAAAATAATAAATAACTTCAAGTAAATACAGAAATCATAATAAAGAAAATACGAGTGAGTACAGTTTCTTATAATTAGTTAAATAAGGTGTTAAATGGTTAATTTTTAATTGTAAATAATGCTCATCTTATATATGATGCACTCTGAGATATTTTGTGTTTGTCCGTGTTCAGAATGTATATTATATTTTTATTAGCTGAACACAGTATTTATGATATATAATTTTGCTTCAAGTATAACCATGATGTAGAAGCATATATGATTGTAATGTTTTGACTGCCAGCCTATTCATCTTTTTGAGTGGTAAGCATATTGTGTAATTTTGTTATTTTAAATCATCCTTTGCTGCTTAATTGCTTGCTTTGCTTATTAATGCTTGGCATTTGATTTTAACCAATGTGATAATTATGTTGATATATATTTTTGGGTTTCTTGATGTGCAAAATATTTATTTTGCAAGTAATGCGATATTTATAACCGAATGAAGTCTATGGTTTTCAAGGACACTTTCATACATGCAAAGACTAATCTATTTTTAAGTCTTGTGAATTAAGTAGAATAAGAAATATTTATATATGTAATATTTTTATTTTCATGGTGGAGACAATATTTGTTATGAAACAAGTTAGAGTTATTTTTCTTGCACCAGTATTTATGTTATTTGAAATTTGTATATTACAGGGCTTTATTTAGTCATTGTTTTCTGTTGATTCCCACTACAAATAAAGAACCTGAAAATTAAAACCAGTTGGGTTATTTTTCGCATGGTTTCAAATACCTTCAGTAACACAGTGAATACGTTCAGTAACACAGTGAATACCTTCTGTAACACAGTGAACACCTTCAATAACACAGTGAATACCATCAGTTACACAGTGAACACCTTCAGTTACACAGTGAATACCTTCAGTAACACAGTGAATACCTTCAGTAACACAGTGAATACCTTCTGTTACACTGTGAACACCTTCACTACCACAGTGAATACCATCAGTTACACAGTGAATACCATTAGTTACACAGTGAATACCTTCAGTTACACAGTGCTTTCTGTTTCACAGTGAATACCTTCAGTAACATAGTAAATACCTTCTGTAACAAAATGAATACCTTCAGTTACACAGTGTATACATTCTGTTACACTGTGAATACCTTCAGTAACACAGTAAATACCTTCAGTAACACAGTGAATACCTTCAGTAACACAGTGATTACGTTCAGTTACACAGTTAATACCTTCAGTAACACAGTGAATATCTTCTGTAACACAATAAATACATTCAGTTACACATTGAATACTTTTATTTACATAGTAAATACTTTTGTAACATAATGAATTTCTTCAGTAACACAGTAAATACCTTCAGATACACCGTAAATGCCTTCTGTATCACAATGAGTACACTCAGTAACACAGTGAATAACATCGATACACAGTAAATACCAGCAGTTACATAGTTAATGTCAGTTTATTTGGTAAAATAAACTGTTTTATGCACGAGCGATCGATGGTTTTCCCTTATGGGTACCTCATTTGAGTAATGTCCTTCAATGTATGTAGGTAAACCCCAATTAGAACTTAAGTCCTTGAACGCACGTTTGTTAACCCCATTATAACAGGATAATTAGATCTAATATCATACGTTTTGTTTTTCAAAGAAAATTGATGTTTCTTATTTTGTTGTATAATGAGAACATATCATTCTGCTTTGTGATTTATTACGCGAAAGTATTTTCTTTGATTTATTTTCGTGGCAGTATTTTTCTTGGGATATATTTCGCTATATTTTTCTGGATTAGTTTTCTGACGGAACCATGCGATCATACCGATAGGTTTCTTGCTATAATTTCTAGAGTTTTCTTGGTTATTTTTCACAGTCTATGATTTTATGACATTGGGAACATATATTTAACATATTTACATTAATGTGGGATCAACTGCAGTGTTTCTTGTGGATAATTATTTAGCGGAGACAGACAATTAGATAATTACGTAATCTCGGTTTTTAAGACGAGTTATTTATCTTAATCTTCAATTGTTTACGAAAAGGTTATATCGCTATTAATGTTAATAATTTTATTTAGTAATATTATGGATATTATGAACGATTTCTGCACTGTGGTATTATGCAATTGAATTAACTTCAGTGCCCCAAGTGTTAGTTGATAACTGTACAGGTCGTCACGACCGGATGATCACAACAGCAGTACGTGACCTTTGATCTGACCTGTGCTATAAATAGCGTTATAAGGTAAATCGTTTGAATATATAATTTTTGCACTACTTTTCTATTATTTGGCAATTCATATGTTGAAAGGCTGAACCGATATGTAGAAATATGATATGCAATTAGCACAGCATAAGTTATGTTAAGTCGATAAAAAGCTCACTAGAGCTTATGTTATTGTAAATGTTTTGCATAATCGCCTAAGGGGCCTCGGTGGCCGAGTGGTCAAGGTAGTTCGTCTATCATTGACCACGTGGTCTGTCAACACTGAGATTGTGGGTTCGATTCTCACTGCAGGCAGGGTGTACTCGACTCCAATCTTAATTGACAAGGATTGCCAGTTTTCCTACCGCAGGTCGGGGGTTCTCTCCGGGTACACCGGCTTCCTCCCCCAATAAAAACTGGACGCCATGAAATAGCTGAAAAATTGCTGAAAGTGGCGTTAAAACACCATTCAAACAAAACAAAAAAAAACATAATCGACTATAAATAAAGCTTATTTGATTGATTTGATATTGACTAGTGTCGGTCAGGTGTGGTCCCTTTATCAACATGTGTTAGAGCTACGAGCCTCACTTGACAATTGTTCAGATTGGTTCAAACGATATTAATGATCCTTACAAATCGGTGCCACTTGTAGCATTATCAATTTAACGTTATAAGTCTAGATCTGACAATTTATGAGTACAACAAGAAAGCAGATGAGCTATATATTACGCTTGCACAACAGTCCCTTCTGTCGGACTGTTACATTTTTTGGAGACACATAGGTTTACATGTCCCAAAGGTTAATGTGCCACGTGTAATGTGCTAAGTAAAGATGGGGTGCACCTCGGCGACATTGGCAACTGGCGTTTGGCAACTAGTATACGTGGGCTGATATTGTTCATTGAATAGCATTTGAAGGAATTAGTACATTATTAAGGTTTACACAAGTTTATCCTATTTTATATTTATGCATTTATCACATCATAGTTATATTATATATATAGCACTAGAATGTATATATATTTTTATAGATAGCATGATATATATATATATATATATATATATATATATATATATATATATATATATATATATATATATATATATATATTGAAGGAAAAAATATATATTGATATGATATATATGAAAAAAAAGATAATATATTGATATGACGTTTACTATATTTAATATATATATATATGAAAAAAAAAATTATATAATATATTGATATGATATATATGAAAAAAAAGATATATTATATTGATATGACGTTTACATATGAAAAAAAAATTATATAATATATTGATATGATATATATGAAAAAAAGATATAATATATTGATATGATATATATGAAAAAAAAAAATATAATATATTGATATGATATATATGAAGAAAAAAAAGAAATAATATATTGATATGATATGATATATATTGAAAAAAAAAAGATATAATATATTGATATGATGTTTGATTGATATATATATGAAGAACAAAAATGAAAATATGTATACATATTATAAACATTTATACCAAATACCAATATACATTTTAAGGCGTGTGTATACTTGTATTTATTAAAATTTTCCTTATTATTGTGATAAGTGCAGTGTTCATATTATTCAATGCTATCTTACTTAAATTTTTATCTGGTTCTATTCTGGGGACAGTAGGTGCATTAAAACGTACGTTTGGCAGGTTTCAAATTCATGTTGCTGGTCATAAGAAGTCAGTATGTGATCACAGTCACTGCTATTACAGCTGTAGTAGCCAATAATAAACCTAATTTTTAATCTTGAATATTTATATAATATTCATAAGCATGTGTAGACGTATGAATACACAACTAAAAAATTGTTGTGCTTTCATTAAATGGATAGTTGATATATCAAATGTCATTTTACACTTTGAAAAAGACTCTGCCGTTAAATTTATTATTACAGATGCCTGGCTCCCGAGTGACTCGGGAGCGAAGACAGAAGATAATTAGGACTGCAGTCGCCACCATAGTAAGACCATGAAATAATGTGGATAGCGCTAACAGTCAAGGGAATATTGTGTAGTCATTAAAGACGTTATCTGACGGCTTTTCAAATCTGTAAGAAACTATCGTCGAGCATAAAAGCATAAAAGCAGCCACAGCCCGTCCCAAGATGTTCGAGCGGTGGACATACACAAACAAACGCTCCTACCATAGAAATTTCGAGCACCAGTTTAATTTCTCTACCCACTACTGTAGGAAACACTAGTGACTATGTTCCTATATATTCAATAGCTGAAAGTGCTGCACCTGGAACAGTTTCAAGTGTCAATAATTCCATACCATGGAACTTTATCAATACTGCAACGATGAAATCGAATAACGCAATTGCGACGTTAAATGAAGTCAGTAATGGTTTCCCTTCTTCGGCACCTCCGGTGGTTCCTGGCCTACAGATGCATGTCAATGATAGGACAATTTCATCAAATAATTGTCATGGTAATTTAAGTAATTATGTTCATCAAAATGTTCTTTTATCAGCCCAGGTGCCTGATAAGATATAAAGCCAAATTTGGGTGGGGGAATGTAGATCTTAATAGTATTCAGGCTGATGAAAAATAATTTAAATTGGTGTTAACAGGTCAGGAAAGAATGGACAAAGTTTAAGGTTTAAGGAAGAAAGTAGTAAAAAACTACTAAATATTTGACCAGTGGTTGTCGGCGTTTTTAATTTTTACTTTAGTTTATCTACAATGGTGTCCAAATGAAAGTGAAGCAATTTTACGTTACATCGAAAACAGTAAGGCGCCTGGAGAGAAGAGGGGGGGGGGGGTAAATCGGCGTTATTACGACGAAAAACATTTCTGACATACAGAGGTTCAGAAAGTGGCCCTCTTTTTTGTCACCCTAACCTAAAAAAACTATTTCAAGAAAAGAATTTGGAGATAAATTAGAAAACCTTACCCATACTTTAGGTTTGAACAATGACTATACCACACACAGTTTTCGGTACGGTGCATGTACTTTTGCAACGAGTTTAGGTTTGACAGATTCACAGCTGCAGTCGTTAGGAAGATGGAAATATAAGTTTTTGAAATATTTAAGACCCAGTTAATTACACTAGTCACAACCATGCGAGCACGAGCCACAGCGGTTGGTGGTTTACGTGTTTTTCTCATGAGAAAACGCGACATAATTTTATAATACGGATTTTAATAGGGTTCAGTTTATAAGAATGGTAATAAATTAGGCATCTGGGATTGTAGGTGTGGACAGATGTTTTAATGATGTTTTGGTTTTAGATAGGGTAATCGTTTGTGAAACACTTAATTATAATTGAATTATAAAAAAGAGTTTATGTTATTTTAATTTGTTGACGTTGTATACAAATGTTTCATGGTATTTTATGGTTATATACAATGTAGTTGACTTTTATTGTGAAATAGTTTTTATGTTATGATTAAAGCGATTGATTTGTATAAAAATGTTTCACGGTAAATTATCGCTTTCCCTTTTATCCCTAAAAATGAGGGTTTTGGAGTTTTAGTGCGAATCTACCAGTGATAACCTATATTGAATTTTATGTTTCCCACACACAGCTTGGGTGGGGAGGACCTTGACGGTCCAGTGGCGATTTTTGAACCCTACTCTCGCATCCTATCAAAACTAAGGAGGAGTGGCTAACGATTGATAAAAGATGCGTGTGATTAAGGCAAAGCACTTTAATCAGATTATCGAAAACGGGTTATTTAACTTGTGTGAATTTGAATTGTTTTTGTTTTATATTTGTGTTCAGTTACAATTTGTGAGACATTTTAATTGTTTAAGCGTATGTTTCATGGCGACCATGAGCAGCCATCAGCAAAAATCGGTCATTTATGTATAGAATTTGTTGCATTTTAATTGTTTCCATGTCGAATTGTAAACTTTAACATGTACAAGTGTGTTTCCAGGCGAGCAGGAGCAGCCAGGAGTATAATTTTGTCTTTATTTATCGACGGCTAGGTGGTTCTTGTGTTGATATAATAAATCCGTGCAGCTTCGGGTGGGGGGATCTGTCGATCTTGTGGCCATTGTGGAGTCCCCCACCTTTGCATTGCTTGTAAATATTAGATGACCATAAGTAGATAATAAACTTCGGCCACAATTGGTGGCCCATTTTCTTCCAAATTTATGTGTTTTCTTATTTATTTGCAAACAAGCTCGCTGCACGGAGAAAATACAAATGAATGAGTTTAAAATCAAGTCAGATGATTTTTATTTCTTGGAATGAGCTCAAGTTGCATAAATGTCAGTTTATTTGGTAAAATAAATTGTTTTATGCACGAGCGATCGATGGTTTTCCCTTATGGGTACCTCATTTGAGTAATGTCCTTCAATGTATGTAGGTAAACCCCAATTAGAACTTAAGTCCTTGAACGCACGTTTGTAAACCCATTATAACAGGATAATTAGATCTAATATCATACGTTTTGTTTTTCAAAGAAAATGGATGTTTCTTATTTTCCGCCGCTACCCCTCCTCCACCCATTGCAGTTTACAATAGTATTATTTCTAGTTGTCAATCAGAGTTATTAAAACTTTATTTTCTTTTTTCTCATTTTATTATTATTATGTGTAGTTTTCTATTGGATGTTATGTTATTATTATTATGTTACAATTTTGTTATGTTCTGTCTTTTGATATTATTATGTGTACAGTTGTATTTTTTATGTTGGGTCGGCCATCGTGGAGCCCCCCACCTTTGCATTGCTTGTAAATATTAGATGACCATAAGTAGATAATAAACTTCGGCCACAATTGGTGGCCCATTTTCTTCCAAATTTATGTGTTTTCTTATTTATTTGCAAACAAGCTCGCTGCACGGAGAAAATACAAATGAATGAGTTGAAAATCAAGTCAGATGATTTTTATTTCTTGAAATGAGCTCAAGTTGCATAAATAACTTCAGTATCATAGCGAATACCTTCAGTAAAAGTGAATAATTCTGTAATAGTGAATAATTCAGTAATACAGTGAATATCATCAGTAGCATAGTAAATACCGTCAGTAACACAGTTAATAATCCAGAAACACAGAAACACAGTGATGAAAACTTTAGTAACACAGTGAATACCTTCTGTAACATAGAGAATACCTTCAGTAACAGTGAATAATTCACTAACAAAGTGAATACCATCAGTAACATAGTGAATACCTTCAGTAACACAGTAGATACCTTCAGTACCACAGTGAATACCTGCAGTAACATAGAGAATACCACCAGTAACATAGTAAATACCTTCAGTAACACAGTGAACCCCTTCCTCAACACAGTGAATACCTTCAGTAACATATAGAGTTCCTTCAGTAACACAGTGAATACCTTAATTAACATAGAGATTACAATCGGAAAAATTTGATAAATACCTTCAGTAATACAGTGAATACCTTCATTAACGCAGTGAATACCTTCAGTAACATAGTAAATACCTTCAGTAACACAGTGAATATCTTCAGAAACATTGTAAATACCTTCAGTAACACATTGAATACCTTCAGTAACATAGAGAATACCTTCAGTAACATAGAGAATACCATCAGTAACATAGAGAATACATCCGGTAACATTGAGAATACCTTCAGTAAAATAGTGAATACATTCAGTAACATAGTAAATACCCTTGGTAAAACAGTGAATACCTCCAGTAACATAGTGAATAACATCAGTAACATAGAGAATACATTCAGCAACATAGAGAATACATTCAGTAGCACAGTGAATACCTTCAGTAACATAGAGAATACCACCAGTAACACAGTGAATACCTTCAGTAACATAGAGAACACCTTCAGTAACATAGAGAATACACTCAGTAACATGGAGAATACATTTAGTAACATAGAGAATACATTCAGTAACATAGAGAATACATTCAGTAAGATAGAGAATACATTCAGTAACACAGGGAATACATTCAGTAACATAGAGAATACATTCAGTAACACAGTGAACACCTTCAGTAACATAGAGAATACATTCAGTAACATAGAGAACACATTCAGTACCATAGAGAATACAATCAGTAACATAGAGAATACAATCAGTCACACAGTGAACACCTTCAGTAACATAGAGAATACATTCAGTAACATAGAGAATACATTCAGTAACATAGAGAATACATTCAGTAACACAGTGAACACCTTCAGTAACATAGAGAATACATTCAGTAACATAGAGAACACATTCAGTAACATAGAAAATACAATCAGTACAATGTAACACAGTGAACACCTTCAGTAACATAGAGAATACATTCATTAACATAGAGAATACATTCAGTAACATAGTGAATACATTCAGTAACACAGTGAACACCTTCATTAACATAGAGAATACATTCAGTAACATAGAGAATACATTCAGTTACACAGTGAACACCTTCATTAACATAGAGAATACATTCAGTAACATAGAATATACATTCAGTAACATAGAAAATACATTCAGTAACATAGAGAATACATTCAGTTACACAGTGAACACCTTCAGTAACATAGAGAATGCCTTCAAAAACCTTTTAAATACATTCAATAACATCGTGAATACCTTCAGTAACAGTAAATTCCTATAAAAACATAGTGAATAACTATGTTGTGTTCTGATTTAGTAACTCGACCAATTGTAGATGGGGATTGTCAGGTTGTAATACAGGAAGCCTGACTGCGGACGGTAGTGGGTAACGTAATTGAACACGCTCCTTGCACGACAATTACCTCCTTTGTAGATGTAGAAGAAAATTTAAGCTCATTGTAGCCGTAAAACGACTAAATTCTCCTTTACTACCCATTACACCATTTTTTCTTATTGGCAGTCAAGATTTTATTCTCGACCTTACCCCTTTTTCTTGTTGATTTATTTTTCTTAACTTGTTGCGACCTAATAGCTGAACTATTACTCACTGGACGTTAAGCCCAAATTAACAATCAATCTATCAATAAGTCAATTAAACAGTCTGTTTCATTCACACAATTTGAAGGAACATTTTAATGCATACATCTATGCGTTAAAAAAAGTCAGATGTGAATAAGAATTTTTGGTTTAACTTTAATTCGTTCCATTTCAAATATAGTCAACTAAATACATTGATATTTTTTTCTGGGGTATGACTATTTTACCATAGACTAAATTAAATAAATTAATAATGGCTTGTTTAGTCCATTAGCCTTGTCTTCAAAGTGCTGCCTTCCATTGATGTATTTGGCCTCAGTGGCAAATCACATATATGTTAGTATTGTCACCAACCGAAAATATACTTACTCAAAAACGAAACGCACCAAACAAAAAATGGGAATTTTAATTCATATATTATTTTAATAATTTATTTTTTAAATAGTTGATACAGAAATGTAAAAATTCCCACACTTCTTGTTCATGAGTTCTTTTACTACGGAATATAACATTTGGTCGCATTTTGTCAATAAATCACGCATAAAATTTCTACTCTAATTGTTGCAGATATTACGGCGGTAGTTGTCGTTGGCGCACGCGCCGATCCAGTACATCCCACAGATTTACAATTGGGTTAAGATCCGTAGATCGTGATGGCGAACGGATCACATTGACATCTCTATACCTAACAGCGTTAAGACTGTCTTGGATATGTATCAGCTGTGTGTTTCTAGCGTAAGAGATAGCGGTCCACATCATAACACTGCCTCTGACAAAATTGTCTCTTTCTACAACACAGTTGCGCAAAACGTTCATTTTGGAGCATGTACACTCGTATGCAAACATCTCGCTTTTCAAGCTGAAAACGTGACTCATCGCTGAACCACACTCTACTCCAGTTCTGTAAATTCCATTCACGAACGGTAGTACACCATCTTACCCTTGTCGGCGGTGTTGGCGTCTCAGTGTTGCTCCGACGTTAGGTCTTTTTTTCCCGGAATCCATCAGAGCGTAACCGATTGCGTACTGTCTATGGTGATATACGGCGCATCCCAGGGGCGTTTACAGCTGTATCTCTTGCAGCAATAGTCCCGTTCCGTAGATGTAATGATCAAATGTAACGATCCTGTGCCTCAGTTGTAACACGCGGACGGCCTAAAAATAGTCGGTATTGTCGTAGTACCAAGCTCCTGGTAGCGTCTCCAAAGGCGTGAGATTGTGCTACGATGAACATTGTACGTTCCGGCAACAACATTCTGTGATTCCTGGCTTGATTCGACCGATACCGATAATCCTGGTAGCTGAATCTAACCTTGGCATAGCGTCACCTCATCAGAATTTTAGTTTACTAATGCAGTCAAGAAACGAAATAGCGGAGTTTTATACCGATTTTATACCGATTACCGAGTTTAAAAAATACACATGATTTTCACGTGAAAGCCGACCATGTTTTTAAGAATGCGTAATTCATAGTGTGTCCAGATTTCGACCACAGTGGTTCACGGGTGGTGAACTTAACTGCTATCACATGGAAACCTTTAATTAAGGTGTAATTATGATGTTGTGCATATATATTTGAATATTTATAGGTTATTTTTCCGCAAAAAATGATTTGAAAAAAATTATCCGATGTTGCGTTTCTTTTTTAAGAGTAAATTTACTTCTGTTCTACTTATAGGCGTATACACAAGCAACTGGGCAACTCGAAATCTATATAAAAAACGTGCATACCTCAATACATAAGTAAAAAAGTATGCTGAACTAGTGTTTTTTTTTCATTTCAACACGCAAAATTTTTCACCCAACGCAGAAACGAATCATTGCTTTCATACTGTCCACATGTCTGTCTCTTCTCTAGCCTCACCAGAGATATATTTGAAAAAACACAAGTATAACAACATACATACATACACA
This sequence comes from Limnoperna fortunei, assembly GCA_944474755.1. Classification (NCBI taxonomy): domain Eukaryota; kingdom Metazoa; phylum Mollusca; class Bivalvia; order Mytilida; family Modiolidae; genus Limnoperna; species Limnoperna fortunei. The sequence goes on along the minus strand of OX104114.1, from coordinate 70,218,155 downwards.
CACACACACGTCAGATAACATTTAAAAAAACGTAAATCCTCTAATCTTTTGACATGCATTTATTCTGTAAAATTCCCAATTAGTACATAAGCGCAAGGTCACTGTGAGGTGGCGTTGCTTCATGACTAATTAAGGTATACAGTCATGACAGTATAAACAATCTCACACACTAGGTACCAACCATTTTATATTTCAGTAATGACTCTAATTCGCGAAGCGGATTATACAAGGTGTGAGCACCCTAATTGTATTTTACAACCGAATAAAAAGTAAAAGTATAAATAAATATTATACAAAAAAGGAACCTCAACATGATAGTAATAGACTAATTACAATCTTCATTAACGATTTCCCATGTTCCTTTTGAACCACTGGCTGAAGAACAAAATGACGTAAGGTATCAAAACGCCTGACGTCAACTCCATTTAAACGCAATATTAGTTTTTTCCGTGAAACGCACCTAAAACTATTTCATTAAAAGTTTCACACTTTGACAGATTTTTCGATTCTGAAAGTGCAAGATATGCATTAGAACACGTTTTTGCCATAAATTTGAGACCAAACCTCGTGCTGCCATTTATATCTTATCTGGACATCGGTGAATAGTAATCAAGTATAGATGCAGTTTTTAAAGAGTTCACTTGTCCCTGCAGTAAAAACGTGTTCTTTCTAATCGTCTTTCTTAAATAAATGTGTCATTTAGAAAATAAATGAATTGTGAAGTGTACGTTAGATTTATCTCCTCTGTATGGGTATTTTACCTTACACAAAAGTTTATGAATATCCTATATGAAGAGTAATGGTATGTAAAAATATTCATTTTTTCCTTTATTTAAAATTATATTGGGCTAAACATTTGCATCTTTACAAGACATAATGAAGACTGGCAGAACATATCTTTTACAGCAATGCAATATTATGTGCAGTTTTACGGAACATTACTGGGAACGAGGATTTGCTCACGAACGAGAATTAAAAGAGTTAAAAACTTGTTGAAACAAAGTATATATTGTACACCTAAAACAGCTGTCGCCATCCATAGTAATATCAATAATTGTATGCAAAATCATAAGCGAGTCTTTTCCATGTTAGTCAGCTACCATTTCCTGGACATTAGGAATATATTAATTATTTCATTTTTCATTTCCAAATTCTAGTTTTACGTAAATATTTACGTAATTTATAACAATGTATTAATAAACATTGTGAACAGCGATTGATCTACATAATCTTCTTTTCAAATTCTAAATACAATTTCGTAATAAGCAAACAATACAGGAAGTCAAAAAAGAAATCGCGTTGTTTCATTAAAAAGAATGATGCGAAATTTACATCATTTTTTAAGTTACCTAAAAGAAATGTTAAACAATTCTTTTAAATATGTCGTAATCTAATTTGTGTAGGTAAACCTAATGCTGATAGCTTGATCCCATGCATTTGATGTAATATCTCACATATGCCTCTTTCTTAATTGCCAGAACATAAAAAGGGATAATTGCATGATGTACTCCCCATTCTAACTGATAACATGCTTGTTTGCAGATTATTTCTGAATTATTGTTTAAAATTTCAGAACGACTAGTTCATTCGCGATTTTATTCGTTTTCTCATTTCGCAAAAATATTTTTTCTTTTCGATTTCCGGACATTGTCACCCTAGGGTGGGGGTTTCTACTGGTTCTCAGGTTACTCCGCCTTCCTCCCACCAATGAAACTGGATTTCATTGTGTAGTCATGTAGTGTAGCTGAAAAATTGCTGAAGGTGGTGTTTCAAACAAACAAAATAACAATATATATTTTTATGGGATTATTCATTTCATAACTGATATTGACTGTAGCATAGCATTCACTAAATTAGGTATTCGAAATGGATGACTATTGTTTTTATTAACATTAAACTGTGTTGCAGTGTCATTGAGTTATCGCCTTTGTCTGACAAATTTTCATTGCATTTCATTGAGTTTATTTCTCAGAAGTCCGACATTAAAATAAGAAATAACTGTGATTTTCATGGACAGAGATTTTAAAATATAAAACCCATGCTCAAACACGTTTTTTTTTTACTTTTACTACTAGTATTTAAGAGTATTACTATACACTTTTTCATACCTAGCGCTTTTAAACTGCTACAGAAAGAAATGAAATTATTTTGTTCTGTCGAAAATATCAGACAAAAAACTTCTTTGTTTCCACTGTAGTGAATTATTCTAACCAAACAGAATATAGCATAGCATAAGTTGCTCGTTTACAAATCGTTTTTATCGAAATAATTATTGTTTATTCAATATATTTACATAACACTTTCCTACATTTTTTATTAAAATGATGGTAAATAAAACACATGTCGGGTAAAATATGCTTCTTATGTGTTGTAAAGCAGGAAGTTATCAAGATATACAATAATGTCATATTTTTTTACGGATTTGATGTAGTAAGTAACACAAAGTGGAATTACAAAATAAATACCTGTAGCAAGACAATCCTTTATTATAAAAAGTAGAATTTTTCAAATAAAATTACATATGACTGGATAGAGTCATATGTATGATATATTACAGCAACACGCTAAAAATAAATGAACACGAGAGAAGGGGGAATATGTACATCATTGTTACCTTGATTTATTTGGTAAGACGTAAGCTATGATTAAATTCAATTCAACAAATTTCGGAAAACCAACTCTACTACTCAGGGTAAATCAACAAAGATATTCATTTAAACGCAAATTTTAAAATTTTCGAAAAGTTTGCTATCGCATACAAACAAATAACTTCGCCGCTTATTGTCTGCAATTCTGGTTATACAAGAACATTTAACTTACTTGTGCTGAGTATAGGGTTAGATTTGCATGATTTTCCCTAAGAAGCTACTTTTAATGTCCCAGTTGATGTATAGAGGTGGGGTTTAAAGAAACCTGGCTACGGATCATAGTGAGCAATGTGTTCGGAGATATTCGCGCACCTTCCCCGATAAAGATTTTTCGGACAAAATAGGTATTTGTAGCCTCTACCGAAGGCTACATTTGTTGTGTCTTCCTAATGCTATATACATTTCTAGTTAGTCTAAATTTTCTGCTCTAAAGTCCTACCCATTCATCTACTTTGTTTAACAACGTGTTTTCGTCTTAAATATAGCTCATATAATGCTGACGTGAAGAAGTCGATAAATCAATTGACTTTCTTCTGTATTACCACGGAGCACGTGTCCACATTATAGGTTATTTAAATGTAAAATGTTGATGGTGTTGATCATTTTACAATTATTGACATTGATATAAGTTGTCATATATTTTTACCAACCAGAAAAAAATTAAAAAATCAAAAATATTTTTATGCGGGTTGATAAAAAACTATTTCAAACCATGTTAAATGCGATAACTGTTTTATGATTCGACTACATTTAACGTGAAAGTTATGATATCAAGGTCAAAATTAATACATACAAAAGCTTCCTTCCTATTTTTTAGACACTACCAGAGTTCTTGTATTTTTTATAAACCAGGGTGACATGACTATCAAGCGGAACTGGCTCGAGAGCTTGTGCTGTTTGAAACCTATTTCAGGTTGTTCTTGAGCTAAATCATTACTTTTTGAAGACAATTTTAGGCAATCAAATGGAAAAGGTTTTTGGTTATACAATTAAGATTCTTATGTAACAGTTAGTTATACTAATAATTTTGACGTTGAGGCAATAAAGAAAGCATCAATACCAACTGCCATGTAAATTTCTGATTCAGATTAAATTAGTATGTACGTATAAGTGAGTTGGAAATAGGCGTGTTTACTTGAAGAAAAAATATATTTTTAAAAATGACGACTTTCAAATATCCTTTTTCTAAATTAATTTGTTGTTTCGTTATCATTAATCTTTTGTCAAATTTAAACCTCAGAGTGTGTTTTGGTGTTCTCACTTTTATCAGCATAAAAATTATTTTTCAAATAAATAGCGACTTGCAGCTCCCAATTTCGAGTATGGTCAAGAAGTCTTTACCAATAGCCTACAGATGTAAATGAGTGGAATAGCATAACAAACACGGCATATATATTTTTTTGTGTAAATAACTATAACCATAACGATAATTTAGTGACTAGGAAATCGTGCAGTTTCATGTACCGCAAACATCAACAAGATTACAGCAGAATTTTCATAACGGCAAATATTAAAACTTGACTCTATACAGGACCCTATAAAGTTAAACTAGTCCTAGATCTAAATGGAAGGGAGTGTATTCAGCTTAAATAGGCCGCAATCTGCCCTTGGTTTGGTAGATTATGTGGATGTTATTCCTTGAAGTTCGTACAATAAGAAATTATTGTTGAAAGATCTAAACACGTCATCTTTAATTATATTTAAAACCTTTTCCCTTTTATAAATATGAAGAGCAGCTGACAACGACCTCTTAATTATTTGAGCATAGTGGAAACTATAACCATTTGTTGCTCTCACTTAGACACCAAGTTTCGTTGAGTAATAAGAAATCCCACAAAACGATCGGAATAATTTCAGCTGAGTCACATTAAATTTTCATGTCAGATATGAAATTTTTGCAAACCCCGAAGGGTACTCACAAGCACCCATAAAATAGTTCTTTAATAGGATTTGCACAATCACCTACGAAATGTCAATATATTTAACAAATTGAATACATTTATTTATTTATAAATTCTATATGAAACTGCTTATAAAATACAGCTTAAATATCAAAATTCCATTTCCATTGAATAAAGAACTGTCCATGCTAATGCTTTTTGTGTTCAATTGCTGTGTTCCGTTTGTCATTTGTAAATAATTGCCTGCGGTCCGTTGTGTGCATTTTTGCATGACCTGATCTAAAAGAGTCGGACACGAAATTGCATTTTTAAATAATAAAGGATTTTATCATAATATGTCAAGGGTACATCCCAAAATATCAAACGATAAATTATGTTTAGAACCTTCAACATCTGGAAGACTCATGTTAACATCAGACTGCTAACTTGTCAGGCAAAACCCGTTTGTTAACAGGACAGTTGCGGCCTAACCGTATGCTTTCATCATGAACATTAGATTACCGATTAAGACGGTCAGTGAAACGTCTAATTTCCACAAGGGACACATATCAGCACGTTTGAATGGAATGTCAATGGAACTCATTTTGCGAAAGGTTCATTGGTCTAATGAGAGGCGCTTTCTGTTGCAAGAAACTGACGGCAGAGTTCGAGTATTGAACAAAAAGCTACATGATTGATTAATTAGATGTCTGTCTGCTTTACGTCCAGCGAGCAGTATATTCAGGACGGGAACAAGTTAACAAACAATAAATCAACGGACAATGGGGGTGGGATAAGTACCACGGAATACAATTTTGACTGCCACTAGAAAATTATGGAATGTTGGGTAGGGGCGAAATGCTACATGAGCAAAACTCATTGCTGAAACGCACCGTTTAGTGGTGGCTCACGAGTGTCATAAGACTGTAAGATTGTCTGTTGGCGGTAATTTGAATGTGCAAAGGTACCATCATGACATTGTGGAAACTAATGTATTACCTCATTTTGACATCCGTCCATAACGGATCCGTCATGGACGACAACACCAGAATTCATCGTGCTGGCGTTATTACTGCTTATTTTCGTGACGAGTTGGTGGCCACTTTCACATGTTGAACAAGAAGTCAGTTTCTTTGAGCAATATCCCATTGTTTGTTGTCTTCCTTTCATTGACTTTGTAGACTGGTATTCTGGTAAAACAATAGTCGTAATCGTTCTTTGTAACAAATACTTTACATAATAGGCTAACCATTTAACTATAGGCAGCCTTTTTCTCAAAAGATTTTGAACCAAGGAAAATGTAAAAGAAAATATAGTTTAATCACATAAGATGTTATTCTCAAATTAGTATAATAAAAAATGACGACTTTAAAATATCCCTTTTATAAATTAATTTGTTGTTTTTTATCATTAATCTTTTACCAAATTAAGAGTTTTAGAGACCTAAGAGTATATTTTGGTGTTCTCACTTTTTACAGCATAAAACAAAATAAAAAGCGACTTCCAGCTTCCTGATTTTCAGTATGGTCAATAAGCCTTTACCAATAGTCCATAAATGTAAATGCGTGGAATAGCATGGCGCACACGGCGTATATATATTATTGTGAAAATAACTATAACCCTAACTGTAATTTAATGACTAGGGTATTGTGCAGTTCTCATCAACAATATTACAGCAGAATTTTTATAATGGCAAATATTTAAACTTGACTCTATACAGGAACCTATAAATTAAAGTATACTAGTCTCAGATCTAAATGGGAGGATGGAAGTGAGTGTATTCAGCTTAAATAGGGCGCGATTTGCCCTTGGTTTGATCCATTCAATGAATGTTATTCCTTGAATTTCTTACAAAAAGAACATTATTATTAAAAGATCTGACAAATTAACGTTTAAGACCTTTTCCCGTTTATAAATATCAAGAGCAGCTACATGCAGAAAATAAAATATAAATTAAACAAATAATACTTTTTTTTGTTTGAATGGTATTTAACGCCATTTTCCGCAAGTTTACAACCATTTAATGGCGTCTAGTTTTTATAAGGAGAGGAAGACAGTGTACCTGGAGAAAACCCCGGACCTTCGGAAGGAAAACTGGCAAATCCTTGTCAATTAAGATTGAAGTCGAGTACACCCTGCCCGCAGTGATACTCGAAGCCACAACCTCAGTGTTGACATACCGCGTGATCAATAGTAGAACTACCTTAACCACTCGGCCACCGTGGCCCCGAAAAATAACGATTAATCAATATGACTATATTGTATTATTACTGTGTTGTGGCGTCTAATGGCCGTGTTCCGTTTGCTATTTGTTAACAATTGTCAGCTGTAAGTTGTGTCCACTTTTGCATATTCAGACCTACAAAATTCGTACACGAAATTGCACGAGTGCCTGGGTTTGGCCTTTAAACATAAGGAATGGGAAGCAAGATTTAATTGCAATTACAATTACAAGAAGTGTACAAAAATTCATGGTATTATATGTTTCAAACTATAAAAAGAATGACAATTTCATTTCCGTGCTGTCAAATAATAAAGCCAAAAAAATTAGTTACATACAACAACAAAAAAAACGTGAAACTAAAAAGTAACTTAGCGAATTGAATAAAATTAAATAAACAGTTATTATACATTTTTCATTTATTGGGAAAGATTTAAAATTTTATTGAAATGGTCCTCTTGTATGTTACTTTGACAACGAAAATAATATCAAAACAATATGTTACCAACATCACAGATTGGCATGAATGAAGTATTAAGCTGACCAGAAAAAACAGAAGATAATATGTAAAAATTTCATTTAACAGGAAAGCAATTGCATTTAATAAGGAATGAATGTTATTTTTAGAAGTGCACCAACATAGCCACTAAGTGTGAATCACTGACATGCTTTTTGTAAATGTTACATACATCCATACTGGAAATTATTCTCATTTGGTACAATTCCATAGTGTCCAAAAATTAAAATAAATCTTCTTTTAATATAATGAAGAATTATTTATATAAATACGTTTAAAGTATTTTCTAATTTTAAAGCACGATTAAGAATTAGTATGCATTTGTGACAACAATAAGTAATATTCCAGAATTTTAATTTGAAATGAAGCTGCATTCAAAATCAATAACTGTTTATTAATTAGTGCTTTTCTTTAATTATGTGTTGATCAAGACAAATGACCTATATTCAATTTGGTATTTTTTATTCCTGCTTTAAATATATATAATTTTTTCAAGGTTACATACTGCAAAATTTTCAGATCATAGCAACAAAAAGATTTCTGACCTTCGACAAAAAATACTTATTTTTTTTCTGGAATTCCACCATTGCTTGACTCTTTATTGAGACTGTCTTTTACCTTAGCACTAACTTTATTTTTTTGTTTTATTTTTCACACTTTTAGTTGCATTGGTGAATAATCAGTTGTAAACATGTTGTAGAATGTTTTACAAATCTATGCGATTGAAAAACTAACATAGTATTTTTGCATTCACAATATTTTAGTATGCAAAATTGTATAAACAATGCAGAATCTGACCAGTGCTTTTGATACTGTCCAAATAATTTATGCAAAGATCAAATGTTCAAGGTTAGTTTAGTTCTAAAAAGTCCTATTATATGCCAAAAGATATTCAAATGTTTTTTATTTGGTATATTCATATTGTGAAATGGATTAATTTCGATACAAAAGCGCTGAGATCAAGGTCATAGTGTGCTACAAATTTACCTCATGTATCTAAATAAGTTTTGGTTTAAAAGATAAATGAAAGTTTATGACAATGCAGGTAAAATATCAAGGCTGAAGTATTCCCCGTTTTTATCAATAATGACCACGTTTCAGTATGCAAAATTCTATACACAATATAAACAAAGCCGAAGCTAGCTATTACTTTGATACTTCCCGCTCCTTATTATCCCACCTCGTATAGAAGCTATCACATTGTACGATGCGAGATTATAAAAGTGGACCGAAAATACCTTTGTTCTCTCTATCCCTCCTGATGTAGACAGTCTTACAATTTTCTCCTCCTATTACTATTTCATATAAATTAATTTCATTACAAGTATTTCGCGAACCGATCAAATACACGAAGGCATCTTTACATGTTTTCAGCTGGAACGATATACCCTTCACAGAATGTATGTCTATTCCATATCTGGACAAAGGTGTAACATTATCCAGTAATTCCCAAATGTTGGTTCTAGAGTCTTTTCCGCCAACATCAAATGTATTTATAACATCTACATCTACAATTGAGTTTTCCGGAAAATATTTCTTTTATTTTGTCATTAAAGAGCTTTTTCAGTAATCTCAACAAAACTTACCTTTGTAGTGTTTTACTGCTATGTTTTATTTTCTTTATACTGAATAATAAATAGAAAATGACAATATGTATTGACGATAAACAATAAGTTATTGCATATGATTTTTGTACAAGTAATGTAAGGAATAAATGGAGAATAATTAATGTTTCCTGACATGGAAAGGTAAACACTTAATGTTTTTGGAAAATATGTTGTTTTTTTATAAATTATCACATTAAAGAGCTTTTACAGTTAAAACATTTCATAAATTTCTACAAGACTTACTTCTGCAGCAACAATCTCTTTTAGCAAACTTTCAGATATGTTTTATTTATTTTAACACTGCATTATAAATACCAATTGACAATATATAAGGACGACAAACAATAATAGCAATCGATTGTTGTACAATTAACAAGAAAAATAACATTTGTCAAATTGAACAAACAAATTCTTACATCTTTAATATTCTAATATTTCAATCTTTGGTGATGTTGTGCCAGAGAAAACAAAAGGTCACTGTCGAAAGGAGTCGCTCCACAACTAATTAGGCTATACAATATAAACACGCGATGGCCACACATTATTTTATGTTTAAGTAATGACTCTAATTCGTGGAGCGGATTATACTAGGTGTCAAAAGCCAAATTTTATTTAACAACTCAATAAAAAACGAAAATTAGAATAATTACTAAAGAAAAGAGAACGTGAACAATTTAATAAACAAAACAATGAACACTTTAAGAAGTGCTTAAATAAATGGCGTATTGTATGCACGAGTTCCAGTCCAGGTGGGCATGTCACCATGATAATTTTTTTATTAGAAAATAACAATGTTTTTGTCCAATAAAACACCCTTTCATTAATATTTATTTATTCAAGATTAGCAACGCCAAATAAACAAATTATTTCGTACAACGGTATTATCTTATCGTGCTTAAAACGCGGAAATTTTAAAACTTGTTTATATACCCGTTAGGTTCAATTCACATGGCTCTTTTTATTTATTCAGTGTATGAAATTAGTATTTTATTATTGTTTAATTCAATTATGTCTTTTTAATAACGTTTTCTCTCGTGCAATTTATTATATCATGATATAATACTATTACAATAACACACAGAAACCACGTAATATATCGTCATTAGGTCACAATCGTTCTTTAAATTATTGTTAAACGATAGTTATAGACTACCTAACATTTACATTAAAGATTTTCCTTGTTCCATTTGAACCGCTGGCTGACATAATTCCAACAGACTGAACCTGTGATGAATTGGAGAACGTCAATTTAGTATGATCGTGGAAATCTAAGCTCGTTCTGATCAGTAAAATTCCATTTTTCCATGTTATCCAGAATTGCCTGTATTCGTTACAAAGTACAAAATGGTGTAAGGAATCAAAACACCTCACGTCAATTCAATTTAAACGCAATATTAGGTTTTGTCCATAAGACGCACCTACAGCTATTGCATAAAAAGTTTCAAACATTGACAGATATTTAGATTCCAAAAGGGCAAGAAATGCATTAGAGTCCAAATCTGGTGCTGCCATCTATACCGTATCTGGACAGCGATGGTAATAATCAAGTATAGATGCAGTTTTCGAGGAGTCCACTTGTCCTTGGTCGTACGCGTTAATGTATTCAATATGCGTGCCTGCAAAAAGTAGTAAAACTTAGTCTATTTACCTTCAATGTGTTTACCTCTCTAAAGTATCATTATTAAACCGTAATATATCTTATGCAACAATTCATCAATCGAATACAAAACAGTACTATATTTTGTGCAAAGGTTTAAAAACGATTTATACAAATCCACATATTGTGCATGGTTTTAAAACCATATATAAAAAGCCACATTTTGTTATGTGACTGTTCAAGTATGTCATGGCCTCGTATTTGTCCGGTATGTTGTTTTCTATTTTTTGTTGTTGTTATTTTACGTTCTGTTATTTAGTAAATAATTGAATTGAGAAATGCATGTTTGGATTATCTCCTCTTTATACGAATTTTACATTAAAAAAATTATGAATCCAATAGAGCAATGTTATATAAAAAGAATGATTTTTTTCTACATTAAAGATTTTATTGGGCTAAACATTTGCTTCTTTACAAGACTTTACAAGACCTAATAATAACTAGCAAAACATATTTTCGACAGCATTGTGATATTATGTGCAGTTTGACGGAAGATTAATGGGAAGGGAACGAAAATATGCTCACGAACGAGGATTAAATTTAAAACTCACTGAAAGAAAGTTTACATTTAATGATAGCAATTACATACATGTACCTAAAACAGCTGTCGCCATCCATAGTAATATTATGAATTGTAAGCATAATTCTAAGCGTGTCTTTTCCATGTTAGTCAGCCGAAATCTCCTGGAAATAAAGAATAAATTATTTCATTTTTCATTTGTAGCACATTCTAGTGGTTACGCAAATATGTACGTAATTTATAATAATGTATTAACAAATATTGTGCATAACGATTAATTCATAGGTTGTTATCTTGAAAACATCAATACAATTTTAGAAATAGGCAAATTTTGTAAATCCGGTACAGGAGGGCAATAAAGAAATCCTTTGTTTCATTTAAAAAAGAATGATAGGAAATTTACATCATTTTACTTTACACATACTGAATGTACCACAATTCGTGTAAAATATGTCTTACTGCATTTTTTGTTTTATGTAAAAGCAATGCAGACAGCTTGATTCAATGCATGTATTATCTTATTATTTCACTTGTTTTTAAGGCCAAAATATGTAAAGGTATAATCACATGTTTTACTTCTAACTTATGAATTGTTTGTTATGCACAATATTTTTGAATTACTGTTTAAAACACGCTCTTTAAATGAACTAAAGAAACACTTTTACTCGTATATATATAACGGAATTTGTGTTCGCAAGTCTTGTGGTTATTAATATGAAACTGCTTAAATGCTGTATTCATAGTGCCCAATTCTCTTACAACAAGCTTAATATGCTATTAAAATCAAATCTAAAAAGATCGCAATATTGAAGAGAAACTAACAAAAAGTTATTAACTTGGCTTTAAAACGTACTCAGAAATGTTTTAAAATATCAAAACATATGAATTTGACATATATAAATTTCGTCTAAATATGACTAAAACATCAACATCAACAACAAGAGCTTGTCGCAAACAAAGAGAACACTCAAACGTTTGCGATTTTTAGTTTTATGATATTGCAAGCTCCAATTGTCTTATCGTTCTCTGGACATATTTTGCCTCAGTTGATATAGGGTCCAATAAGTGGTCAAAAGCGAATTACACTTTCAAAAACTATAACAAAATCAAATGTGGAAAAATGTTCATAAAATTTTGTCTGTAAAAGTCGAATACAGATTACCCATATAATATAAGTCACAAACCACAATCAACAAAAGACAGGGGCCTTGGTTTGCGATTGGTTAATATAGTGAGTCTTATGAGGTTGCAGGTTCCAGTCTCGTTGTGTATTAACAATAATTGCAGGTTTTCCTTCTAGGGTTTTCAATGGTTCTCCGGTTACCTGCTTCTTCGGCTTTCTCCCATAAAAACCGCCCGTAATGGTGTAGCTGAAAAAATACTGAAAGTGGTGTTAAAACCATTCAAACAAACAAACTAAGGAACACAAGAAGAATATATACATGAATAAGACTATTTAGTTTATAACTGATATTTTCTATATCATTGACAAAATTGAGTTTTCGAAATGGATAAATATTTTTTTAACATTAAATTATGTTGCAGTGTCATGATTTATCTCCCTTGTCTGCAGGTTTTCGTTGCATTTCATTGAGTTTATTTCTCACAAGACCGACATCAGAATTAGGAATAACTGGGAGTTTCATACCAAGAGAGTTTTAAATATAAAAACCATGCTCAAACACGTTGTTAAGTTACTTAGAAATACTTGTATTTAAGGGTATAACTGTACTCTTTTCAATAAAACCGGGGCGGCATTTCAGCTTATAACTGGTTACAGATAATGTTAAATTAATTTATTCTCACACAAGTATCTCTCAAGAAGGATTCTGTGTTTCGACTGTTCTAAGGAAACAGAATATAGCATAACATACGCTGTTCGTTTACATTGCAAATCGTTCTTATCGAAATAACAATTGTTCCATTTATTATATTTCAATTTAGTTTTTTTTAATTTATAGAGTATGGTTACAATTGTATCAAGAGTACATTTACATCATTCTTTTTGACATGTTATTATTAAAATGTTCATAAACAAAAACACCTGTCATGTAAAATATGCTTCCTTATGGGTTTTTGAAGAAGGAAGTTATCCAGATATACAATATTGTCCTGTTTCGTAGGAATTTACACGAAGTGGAAGTAAAAAAAATCTATATAATATACTATTGTTTTATTCTTTTCAAACTTAATGAAACAATGATGGGTAGAGTTGCAGGTATGAATGTACTAGGGCGACGCGATACAAATAAGTAAACTATCTCGTACCTTAGAGAAATGTAGAATGTGTACATTTCCTTTGTTGCTGGTAAGAAAGACATAGACTGTTTTTAATTTCATTTTAACAAACTTTGAAAAACTGGCTCTTTTAAAGGTAACTTAGAAAATTAAATATTTGCTTTAATTTAAACGAAAATCTTAAATTTTTGAAAAGTTTGCTATTGCATACAAATAACTACATTGGGTTACATGCAACTTTAATTTAAGTCGCCGCTTAATTTCTGCAATTCTGGTTTAAAATGAACATCTAAACTTGTACTAGGCACGGGGCAGATTCGCATGGCTTGCCCTACGAAGCTACTCATAATTTCCCAGTTGATAGAAAGGGAAAACCCCCCTCTGTGGTTTGCGGTGAATTAAAGAAAGCCTGGCTACGGATCATATTAATTAACGTTTTCGGACATGTTCGTGTCCTCACACTCCTTCCTAGATAAAAATCACTGGTGCAGATTTCGGAAAAGTATATGTTTTTGCCCCTACAAAAGGCTGCATTAGACACTTCTACCTTATACTATATACATTTCTAGTTGAAGTCAAAATTTTCTGGGCTAAAGTTCAACATATTCAGCGAATTTATTTTTAACACTTGCTTTCGTCATAAATATAGCTAAAATACAGCTGGACGTGAAGCAATCAACCAATCAACTAACTTTGTTGTGCGTTAAAATGAAACAGGTGTCCACATTACAGTAAAGTTTAAAAAATGTAAAAAGTTGATGCGTTCATTATTATATAATTGTTGACTTGGGCATAAGTTGACATCTATTTTTATCAACCATATTTTCATGTAGGTTAATAAAAAATGTCAACTAATGTTAAATTCTAAAAAAATTTTATGATATGAATAAATTTAATATGAAAGTAATTATATCCGGGTAAAAGTAGACAACAGCATCATACATATTTATTTTGGTGACACTACTAGGGTGACATAACTTTTCATCGTATTTATCTTGACTGCTTTTGCTATTTAAACCCATTTCAAGTTGTTCTCTTGCTAAATTATTACTTTTGAAGACACTTGTAGCCAATCAAAGGAAAGAATTTTTACACTAATATAATAAAGCTTCTTCAGCGAAAAAGCAACCGACACAGAAGAGTCATTTTTAAAAACACGCGGGAAAAGGGAGTTAAACAGATTATTATAGGTGGCGTTCCTAAAGATAAATTGTACAGAAAAGTGTCGATATTTAAATTAATTTAAACGATTTATATATACATCGGGCAAGGTTTATTAGACTGCAGTCTTAATTGTTAGTTTTCTGCGGCCCCATTCCACAATAAACAACTTGACGCTATGTTATAGCTGATAAATTGCCGAAAATGACTTATACCACATCCATGCAGCCTAACAAAACACAGACTTTGTACTTAAATAACCGATGATCTTAGACCTGTTTTATACCCTAAATTCCCGCGGACGGTGTATAAGTAAAGTTTAAAATTTCCCATATTTAAACATTTATTTCTCAATTTAACGCAATTGTTTTTTAACTCAAATATTTCTGTTAATGCATGTAATACATTAGAAGTACAGGTACGTGAAGTTTTAGAAATAACTTGGTGGTCGTGTCTATCATCAAATCAGATTTGACATATAAAACCATTTTGTTGCAACATCAAAGTTGTATTGAAATTCAAGATATAAAAATGGGGCGTACATGTGCATTCTGGTTTAGAGCATAACTTAAGATTTATATCAACTTATAGTAGACTATACTTGCTATTGTTTTGTTATTAGGTGGAAATCCTGTAGCATATCCTAATGGAGATAAGATAGTTTCACATCTCACTGATATAAAAAAGTTACTACTTTGATTGGAATTTGTAATTTTCATATTTATAGAAGGTTCATCTGGCTTCATATTGTCAAAGAACAACGCTAAATAATAACCATGAATTTTAGAGCTGCAATTATCAATTTATGCTTACATTTATTTGCATCATCAGTATTAATCAGTGTAATCGGAATATAAACTTGAAAGACGAATAAAAACAGTGAATACAAATCATATATTCAATAGATTTAAGTGAATTAAATGTTAAATTAAATGTTAAAAGTGGTTTTAATGAAGTAGCTGTAAAGCACGTAACTAACATGTTGTGTGTAATTAATTATACATTTATGCAAAATTCATAGTACAATAAAATGCCATGAGGATAAATATTCATTCAGTTTTTTTTATTTTTATACAAAACACATACCCTAGAATAAAATGTTAAAAAGATTCAAATTGTTACACATTACCACGATAACAAGGGGAATGCGAAAAGACAGTACGAAATCAAACGCCTGAAATGGCGCATTTTTAACGACTTCAGTCACGTGACTCAGTCAAGTTTTGTCGGTTTTCTTGTAAACGTAAAATTGTCTCAGTTTTCGTTATTGTACGTAGCACTGCCGTAACAGTCATCAATAAAAGAAAATACAATAAACTCCTATGATAATTACCTGTTATTTATAGAAATTTTGTACTATATAGTTTTAATTTACCAGGTTGCATGTTTTGATCTGAACTCGGCACCCGGCGGACAAAATACTCTTAAAAATATATATAGGAACGGTGATAAATTGCAACCTATAAACTATTAAATCAGTTATAATATTTAGTCTTAAGTCTAATGTTTTGCTTTCTAAACACAAAATTAAAAATGAAAGAAGTAACACAAACAGAATCACATGCAACTTTATAAACAGAAACTACATACAAGCAAAATAACCGATTCAAATATGGTGAGGAGATACATTCAAACAAGCAACTGCTAATACAAAATGATTTGACATTAAAACCAAAAAAACGAGAATTAACTTCGTAAACCAAACCAAAGGCAAGTGCATCATTAAAAAATCATTAACTTTGATTCGTGCTCCATTTCTAACAATTTTATTGCAATACACCCTGATATGACTCCTGGAATATAATTTAGCAAAGTTGATTCTGTTGACCAATAAATAGCCACTTTATATTGAGCCCAACTTTGTGCAGTTGATCTACTTAAATGAACTTTTATTGGTTCATAATAGGCCTGCGTACTTGTTTCCACATTTTTAAAGTTATTATGTCTGATGAAAATGACTGATAAGTTTAATTGAGAATCAAACATTTCTCCACATGTTTGATATGCTTATAAAGAGTTTGGGGAGTTTGTGGATACTGCGGTTCTTTGTTTACAACATAAGAAAAATTGATTGCGCTTCTACAATAAGCTTAATACTATCTTAACTTTGTTTAAGGATATTCCTTATACAAGAAGTCGTTGAACAAAACAGTTATCAGCGAAACAAACTGTTAGGACCTTAAATTAAAAAAAATATTCTTTAATGAAGTAAGAACACAACCGAGATCCCATTGTGGAAGTAATGTTCACTTTGATGGTGTATTCTGGAATTGAGCTGGCTAAACAGTAATCTGATTGGAGGAACAATTATCATTGAAGAATCGCAACATATAAATGCCTTTTTAAAAATGTCAGATTTTTCTATTACTGGTTAAGTACAAAATGTAAATGGAGCACTAAACTGTAAACATATTAGTATGTTCGTCAGTATGTTAGTTTGTTATTGTCGATATTATTGGGGTAAATTAAAACAAACTGTGAAATTGATACCAAATCTGTCCACAATTCAGTGTATCAATCATGTAAATTAATTAAAACAAGAATAGAATTATATCAGACGGGAAGCACTTGTACTTTAAGGTTTAATTGCAAGATGTATATAAATAATGCAAACAATTATTAATGTGTGTTAGATTGTCACACGTTAAATAATGTTTTAAATACAAAATAAAACACAACCAGGTTTACACAATAACAACTTGCTAAAATATTGTCCCACCCTGACTATCCAAACGTCTATATAACAGATTTCAGTATGTTGATTTTAAAAATTAATCCCTTTATTTTATGAGAACTCGCATGGAGTCGTGTGGTTTGTTTTGTGTATGGAATCAAACTTCAAAAAAGTTTGATAAAAAGACAAAAACATAGATATGTGAAAAAATGTTAAATTATTCACGTGTATTTATTGTATAAAAATACAGAATCTATTTATATAATACTAGTAAGTATTTCTTTATCGTGTATTTAAATCATAAATATTGTAAAACAGTTTTAATCATGGTTAAATAAAGAACATATATTTTTTTTATATTATTGTACGAAAAACTGCTTAAAACATGTCTGTAAATAAAGTAAATCGGGAAAAAAAACGTTTACATGATCTTCAATTTGTTGTATTATATACTTATATCTCAAACAGCTATTTACATGTTCATTGCATTTGAGTAGCAATAACTATACAAGGTCGGTCTAATATATACATACTAACATACGAAAGCGGCTATACAAGTAAACAGCCTTGAGTACAAATACATGTATCATTTCAGGCCTATAAATAAAATTCCGGATATGTACTATGACTGATACCATTTTTTTAAACATTTTCGTTACTCATATGTTTAACGTGTTTCTGGCCGTTACAATGGTGACAGGTATAGAGAAAGAAAATTGAAAAAGTGGATTTTTGTACCCATGACAATCTTATTCTTTAGAACAACTACAACTACGTATATGGTGTTAATTTTCAGGAAGTATGGAGTTAAATAGGAATTATTTGACATATTAATGCTAAAAACGGTTTACACTTTTTTTCAAGAATTTATATAACTTTTTGACAGTGATTTTGCAGTCCCACAAATTTAAGGCCAAGTTACGCTCAAGTAAAACTTTTATCTGAACTAAACTACGATGGGTATCATTATTAATGTAAGAAACCCTTACTTTCTAAAACAAAAAATTCCACAATTTGATACATGTAGGAGTTCGTGTTTGCTTTACTTTGAGCTGTATCCGCAATTCCTATATCTGTTTTTTTTTCGGAATTATGCTCTTATCTGTGAGTTAGCTTGATATTTTTCTAACTTACAGTACATATTAACATGGTTTTTGACAATACATTTAAGTAAACAATTAGAAATACATCTCATAAAAAGAAAACCACTATAAAAAAAGAAACCTTTATTGAAATGTTATAGTACAAATGCTCGCCTACTGAAAATAAAATCCAATGGTAACAAATTTTCGGAGGACACTCTAGTAACTGTTTATTCTTACGATAGGCGTTTCATAAACACTTGAAAGATCGATATGTATAGGAGAACACCATCTACATATTACACAGAATTTAAACTTTATTTGGACGTTTGGCATGTGTTGGTTAAAAAAAAATTCATTTCTATAAAATTTTTCATGTTTAATTGGTATAAGTTTTCATTTACTAGTATATAGTATTATTTTGAGTTTTAAAGCAATGATTTTCATGTGTTAAATGTTCCATTTAATTGTTGTATTTTCCATTCAATTGGCGTAATTTTTCATTCATATGGAATATTTTTGTATTCAATTTGTATAATGTTTAATTTATATTATGTATATTTCATTGATTTTATTTAGGTGCTATAAAAACATGGTTGGAAATCATTTTAACGTCACTTGGTTAAAATTTGAAACGATTTTTGTCTTAGCTTTACTCCGTTCAGCACAGAATATGTTTTACTTGTTAGCCGAAATTGCATGAATTTGAAGTTATTGTCCTTGTTTCGGGATAAGCTCGATCACAGTAGTGATTATAAAAATGATTTGCATATGCTTCAAATAATGGGTTTTTCAACTATAAAATGGGTTTTATTGTTTTTAGTCCTAAGATATAAGATACCAACTATTTCCTTTATATTCTGCTTATATAACTAAACAACACTTCACTTGAAATGGATAACAATAAAGTTAATAAATATATTTATCTGCAAAATAATTAAAACTGTGAAAAAGTGAGGGTTTTTTATTTATTGTTTACACTTGTTCGATTTGATTGATATTAAGCAGTTTTGTAAATTATGCGGTCTGAAACATTTAAGGTTAGGATGAAATCAACGTATCTGTAAGAAATGTATTGCCGTACATACATTGTAAATTGCGTTTAAAATATAAGTAATCTAGTAATTAAAACTGATTTCCTTTATTTGATACCCCAGTAGTTTGAATGTAGCACAATTTTATTTTTTGTTGAGACTTAATGATAGGAACATTTAATCAAAACACCCTTATTATGTATCTAACTGTTATTTAGTCAAACATATCAATTAAAATCATTTAAAATTCAGTGAACGGTTAATAAAAATAAATTATTTGCACAATATATACATCGTTGTCAAGCATTTAGTGAATACTCGTTGTGATATTGTTTTGTTGAAAGAATCACCTGCACTGGCAATTATCCAATATATCGTATTTACCTGTGACAACATATCATGTATGGTTTTTTGAATGATAACATTGCCAGTGATACCGGAGTAGATGAAACGCCAATCGACATTACATGTAGTTGTAACGTTGACATACAAGATAACGCTATTATAATTGTTTCAGAATGCATCGGATAATCGTACTTTGAAGTTGTAAGTATTTATTAACGTGCGAATTTAAAAATAAATTTAAAATCTGTCATGTAACATGACACAATAACTTTTGAAACTATTATGTATATTTTGGAAAGTGGAATGTGTAAAACGTTTCATTGTCAATGTAATGTACCCGTGGGTGTCGAGATACAGCTAATATACTGATGACCAGAGTCTTATTTAAAATTTCCTCCCCCGGCATCCCAGTCCACCATTGATAGAAAATATTCTAACATCGGCAGTATTCAAAATGTTTTAACATCGGCAGTAAACATCTTTTCACATGTAATATCACTTTATTTGTCTGATGATAAATAGTATCTTTAAATAATTATCCAGTTTTAAAATGAAAAATTTGCAAGTCAACAACGGAGTTATCCCTTTGAGTGATTACAGATACTGTACATTATATTTATGTAAAATTGTTTTATTGCTTTAAAACTAATTCACAATTTTATTTTCGAACATGCAAACGTGTGCAAGTTTTCAAAATTAGTAATCTATTCTATATTCTAGTTTGCTCATACAATTAGTGATTTGACTCTTCATGAAAGGTTCTCTTAAGTCAGCATAATGTAACAGTAAAATAAGTCCATTAGTCAAAATTCGCCCCACCCTGACTATTCTTACTAGTTTAATTATTCCATGACACACAATTTCCTAGTAAATATGGTCTACAGACAGACCATTTTTCCTGGGAAAAATGTTCCCAACTCGGTAAAAAAAATCCGGTATATTTTTCCTAGGAAATTCGTTCATGGACCAAGTACAAAACTTATTTAGAGGACTTTTTTACCAGTTATAATATATTGTCTGTTCGTATTACATGTGTACCTAAACAAGCGATTGGTGAAGACTTCAATAATTTAAAAAGTAAGATAACTGGACTGTATAACAACATAATTTACGTGAGTAAAATCTAGAGAATTAAGTACATAAAGCTGTTCATATCTCAAGGGGCCTCAGGGGTTAAATGGTTAAGGTAGATAGTGATCTACTAATGATCATGTACATTTCAAAACTGAGGTTGTGTTTACATGCCTTACTGTGGTCGACTACAACGTTGATTGACAAAGACTAACATTTTTACTATATATCAAATTATTTAACGAAGTAGATTTCTTGTCTAGGAAGATTGTGTCGTATTTTTCTTTTAAAAATTAAATAAAGCACAGTTTCAGAAAAATTACTCCATTCCATTTTCTCATATGATAAGCATTTAATTTATTTTACTTGGAGTGTTAAAAGTGTTCACTAGTAATGCAGGTAATATTCTGTGACGTGATATTTTTAAATGTTACTTGAAGAAGTTAAAAGTGCTAACTGTGAATACATTTCAAGGTTTTTAAGTGAATTGATAAATAATTGTATATGCATGTTTAATTGTCCACGTAATTTCAGTGTCAGACTCTTATTCCTAAAAAGTAAAAATAGTCTGTATTATCAATATTTTAATAGAAGAAATTTCATTTACTTTATTTACTAGACAAGGACTATTTTAACTAATAAAATTAGTAACCACGGTATAGCTGATAGTTATAAGCCGTTACACCAAAGCGTAGTAGGTGTTGCCACTGTCAAGAACTGAGGACTTGTTTGATGGATTTTTTCAATGTAATGGTGAAATGCTACAAATAGAAAAATTAAAGTACAAAAATACCATTTCCAAGTTTCATAGACAAATCAATAGAGGGGTATACAAAAGCAAAAATAATCCACAAATTCATGACTATACAACAAAAACTCTTTTTGTTGATTATCATTTTTACTCACCTTGTTGACACCCTTTCATAATAAACTGAAGTTAATGATTAGCATGTTCAATACACAGACTGACATATGCATATTTTGCCAGACTATGTAAACACAACTTTGTAAGGTTTGTGTGAAAAGTCCTAAGAAAGTTAATAACCGTGATCCTGTTTTAAAATTGTTTATGACAGTTTAAGAACAAACTAATTACTTACATCGTGATATAAGATAGATATTTAGAGAAAAAACTTAAAACAACGTCTAATTGTAGCTGAAATCATCAAATTTCTAATGACAAAAATGAAATCCGGTTGCAATTCCGGGAATCACAAAATTGTAACAAGTAATAAACACAAAATATTAGACGGAACACACAGACAAATTTCTTAGAAGTATTGGTCTGTCCTTACTAACTTTACTAGCTTAACTAGGAAAATTTATCCATGGACTAGATTTACTAGACATGACTATTTTAACTAGGATAATTAGTAACCATAGATTAAATGTACTCAAAATATTGGTCTGTACAGACAAGTTTTACCAGGACTTATTTATCGCTTACACAAACACTTTCAAGTAAACTAATACGTCACATAAATATTACAATATACACCTTGTACATAATATGCGGTTATAATTACCATACTTTTAACCTGGTAAATGTTTACTTCATTAACATTATGTACGATTTCAAATAGATAACAAGGAAAATTATTATCATTCTACAGTTGCAAATAAGAATAAAAACCATAAAGCTCACAAACAGATGAAGACCTGACACCGGTAAGGTTCAAAACTTTTAATGCAGTAATTTCAAAGGTAGTGTTGATCAATATTTTAATGGCATTATAAGACACTTATAGCATGCCATCGTGTTTAGTGGGAAGATAGCCTGAGCACTCCATTTTCAGTTAAAGTCGAGCCGAGTACACACTGACAAAGTAAGGAATGACATTGCAAACTCAATATGAATTGATAGATGGCTAACTACATAGCCTACAAAATTCACAAACCTGAACGTATTCATAATGTGATAATATTTAACAAAAACATCAAGTTATAACTTATTGAGTCACTCATCAATATATATATATATACATTACTTGTTATTTTTAAAATAGTGTTTGACCTTTACACGACACGTACTAACCTAATCTGATGCTGTCTACATCCCATATCCCCCTCGACATGTAAAGTCACTATAGAAGGCATTTTACCAATGCTACAATTTTATTGTTATACATGTCCATTGTAAAGTGGACCATACCATGAATATTGTTTTGGTTTCTGCTGGAAAACTGGATTCAAATAAGAAATCTAGAACATGTTTCCTGTTGGACCATCCAAACAATAAAAACAGTAAAACAAGGCGTGATGAAATGGAAGTCATCATAAATTGCCGATAGAATCAAAAAAATGTAGAGGACTATCAAAATAAAAATTTTCCGACATTATGGTTTTATCTAGCTTTTCACTTTCCCTAGAAGCATTGAACGTTGGTCATTTTTTAATTTCAATGAGGATACAAAAATAAAATTTGTAACAAATATCGGAAATAACAAACAAATTGCATTATTTAATAATTATCTGCAATTTACAGTGTTTGGTTTGAGCAACAGTCTTGTATAATACCAAAAGAATTGTCAACATTAGTTGTGGATAGATCAATGTCCATCCCGCCTGTTGTATTTGCCCATTTTCTTATTTGTATGTGTTTACATCGTCTAAATCGCAGTGGAGACAAATTGAATGCACTTCGAGATTTAGCTACAACTATAAGGGAGACGTACTTTATAGCTGATAGTTGTAAAGAGGTATCTTACACATGTTTTCATGTAGCTCGTCAACTTTTTGCAGAATGACAGTGAAATAAAACTGAAGTTTTAAAGAACATTCACAATAAAACAAGAAAACTTTTTTTGCAGAGCGTAAATTCGCCGCCGAATTATTCTACATGTTTGTATGATAATAATTTTCGGACACATTTAAAGCATTTATATCTAAGTGACAGAGGTTATTTTATGTTTGTTTGTTTAAATTCATGTCTCGCAGTTTGTTTGTATACTGGAGGAAGCCGGATTATCCAGAGAAAACACCCGACTTTCGATAAGAAAACTGGCGATCTTGTCAATTAAGTTATTTAGTGTTCTGTGCAGTTATAATTTATAATGTTGTAATGAGTCAAAGAAGATTTAACTCAATATTTTAATCAAATTGTACATGAACAGCATGTATTTTAGACCCAATAGTGTCATTTGCTACAATTAACACTCTTGGCTTAGAAGCTTTATTACAATGAAATTTGTTTTTCCATATGCTTAAATGCAAAATTTTTCCTACTAAGGTCTTTTTCTCTGTGTATTGCGGGTCCCCCCCCCCCAAAAAAAAAAAAAGAAACTGGACGCCAGTATAGCTGAAAAATTGCTGTAAGTGGAATTAACACCATTTAAACAAATAAAACCAAGCAATGTAAAATACAAATCATCGGACAATATAGCACCTATACGAGACAGATAATCTGATATAAAAAAAAGTATGTTTTTAAATAACTTCACGACTTGCGGACTTTAGATCAAAATAAAAATATACTGTTTGTAAGGACTATCTAATAAACATTCTCTTAGAATTAGAATTGCAATTTTTAAAAAGAAGGCATTTTAACTTTTTCCCCAGTCTTGTAGCTGGGATTAGTTTGAATTATCGATTTCTAAATTTGGGCCACTGTAATCTTTTGTCATATCTTAAATCATAAATATATTTGAATTAAAACTAATATTCATGTGCTTCAATGTAACGAATTATTTACATAACATTTATTTATTGCATCTTACAAAAGACGGCTTACTCCGGAATTGTATAGATAAAATAGCCGTTTATTCTTGTTTTCATCCGAAATTGTATACATCAAATAGCTTTTTTATTCTGATTTTCGATTTTTCAAACCTACGCTTATCGGTAGCCCTTTCACCGAAGACAAAGCACTAGGACAAAATGACCTCCATTATTAACTTCCGTAACGATAATACCAAACATATTTATCATTGAATGAAACTTTGATATCACTCATTGCATTTTTGCAGTCCAACGTTATATTTTGTGTAATTTTTCACTCAGCTTGAATGATTGACAATCTTTTCGCAAAATTCTGTTCATTGAATCGTTACAAAGTATACTTAATAAAATTACTATGTCAGACGCGTTTCGTCTAATCAAGACTCATCAGTGAAACCCAAACAATATTTAAAATCCAAATGAATGATATGTTGTAGAGCTTTTATCATCAAAATTCCAAAACGTTATACCAAATCCGGCTAAGGCTATCGACACCTTGAAAATAAAAAAACCCTTAGAATTAAAATAATTTTCAAAATTTCAGGGCAGTTAATTTAGACAATGACTATATCAATGAGAGAATCAATGATATTCTGGTCAGCACCAAAGTACAAATATATCGCCGCCGGGCGGCGTTAATAACTTGAATTAATAACACAAGAAAATTAACTTATTAACCTATTTTAAAATAATATTTGTGTCATGATTTTTTGCAGTAATTAGACACATATGAACAAATTATTATGAAGCGTATAAAAATACTTTGTGCGTATCGCATCACAAAGAAACGACAATAAGCCACCGATTTTTGCTGTCTTGGGACAATATTCATAAGGTTTCCATTAATAACCGACTGACAAGGCCACTTATTTGGCTTCCATCTAGATTTATTTAATAAAATTCTAAGCCTCACCGCATACTCTGCATAAGCGAAAATTGCATCTGAAGCTCAATCTTGAGCTAGCGTTCACAGTACAGTCCTAGACAGACAAAAGTATGCACTAGGTTGTTTTAACAATAGTATCGATATGTTGTATGTTATTTGATATTATTTATCAAAAATCAATTCTCCTAAAATTTCTCATTATTATAAAGATAGAAAGGTCAGAAATTCAGCTTAAAAGGGACAACATTAATAATTGAAGCTTTTTACTGCATCTTACAATGGTAAATGGTAATTACTTCACATAAATTTCAGGACTCCTCCCCGAAATTTTAGAGTATTGCAGTTAAACGGATGGCGCATATGTGTACTTCATCGATTCTATCCGTATATAAACACATTGATAATCCAAAATATTGCTGTTATTTAGTAAAATTACAATTACTGTTATGAAAGCGCTACAGCTTTGTCTTTCTTCCTCCGAAATTGTGTTAAGACGCTTCGAGACAAACGTGGATGTCGATAATAATAAAAATGTTACCCATGCAGAGCACCTGGTTTCAAATATCTTTTTTATACAACTTCTTGCTTTTTTTTAGTTTTATCTTTACCTTGTTTGTCAATTGTATTGTGTATTGTGAGTGCGTGTCTACTACAATGCTTATGACCCTACTGTCTGTGAGATTTCATAGTGCTCGACCAACAGAGTTGCCCATCGCGTCGCCAGGTGCCAGAGAAGGATTATCTTCTCATTGGGGCTGTCAGGTCATAATACGGAAATTATGACCGCGGACTACAGCTGGTAACGTGTTTGTAAAGTGCCACGCTCCCTGCAGGATAAAGACCCGTTTTGGTATTCATAGTCGTCATCGAATTTATTTGTCCCCTAGCGGCTAAACGCTTGCAGATAGGTAAGCTAATATTTGATATGTGAGTTAACCATAATGAGTTACAGATCAAGTTTGAATTTCGTTACGGTCCAATGAATTTTGAAGAAATGATGGTCCTTGGACCTAGAACGTTTCTTAAAAATGACAGTTTTCATGATTTATTTTTTGTTAACGCTTGCATATATTGAGCTGAGTTTTGGAATGTGAGTAAACCGTGATGAGGTCCAGTTCAATTTCGAATATCGTTTCGGTCCAATGGTTTTTGTCGAAATTATGTAGCTTGCACTTAGAAAATTTCTAAAAATAACAGTTTTCCAGACCTTTTTTCTAAATGCTGGCAGATATTGATGTGATATTTGATATGTCAGTCAACCATGATTAATTACAGACGAAGTTCGGATATCGCTCATGTCCAACGATTTTTAGATTGCCGAACTTTTTTCTAAATGCTTGCAGATATTGCAGAACTTTTTTCTAAATGCTTGCAGATATTGGGCTGATAATTGGTAAGTGAGTCAAACATGTTGAGTTACAGGTCAAGTTCGAATATTGTTCGTTCAATGATTTATGACGTAATTATGGCCCTTGTTTTCCGTCCGTAGATCGTCAGGCCATTTAACATTTAAAAATTCTAATATATGAAATCACTTGGCAAATAGAAACCAAACTGCAAGAAATAAGTTGATTCAAGTTATCTACAAGTTCTCTACAAATGTTGTCATTCTGCCGTGAGTGCTAAAATGTATCCGCCATGGCTCATACTGGTTTCTGGCGAAATAAAGAATATGCGAAATAACTGGTTGGAATGTTTTCTTTTTGTTGCTAGATATGATCGGACATAATCCTAGACAATCATTGTTTCTGATTATCTGAAATTAAAATAAACAATCTTCTCGCCTAGTCCAAGTACTAATGTTTAATAATTTGAAATGATGCACGCAAGGTACTCTAGAAAGATGTTTCATTGTGGATTAACCAAACACAAAACCGTGCCGATTCGAGCAATTCTTGCGTTAAACATTGCTGCCATGTACAACAACTGTGTCTCCTTAACTGAACTTATTACAACGCTGTTTTTTATTTGCCTAATATTTTTAATTTTTTACTCTGAAACTAAACAGCCAAAAGAACGCCAACTTTGAAGTACTGAAGTGACTGACCAGATACCATCAGGCTTGCATTCTATGTCACTATTTAATTAGCAAAAAGTTTCACTGAAGGAGACGGTTCATTGTTAATAATCCTACTATGGACGTTATTTGACGCCCAAGATTGATGACAGGTGGAATAATTTTGAAACATTCATCGAACACTATTCTTTCTACTAATGAATATGTGTTTCAAAAGTAAACAACTCAAATTTTAGATAACTAAAGTCTTATTACAAATGATAAAATAAATACTAGTGTGTGCCCATTCAAACTTCCTTATATGCTTCCTGTTTAAATTATCTTGACACTGGGTTTTTAAACTTAATGTTATATCTTTGAGAATTTCTATCGGTCATAATCGCTCCATGGAAGTTTTGTTAATATCAATATTTAATGAAGTTAAAGCATATCAAGGGAAGTAAGTTCATTTAACAATATAACAAAACAGTTCACACAATGTGCTTTTGTAAATTTTTGTAACTAATTCTGGTCTTGTGACAATAATTACTTATATTATTATTATAAGTTGTAAACCTGTTTTAGAACCGACTGTAGCATGCCTATTGTTTAATTGTTATAAAATGTTTTCACAGCGAAATTAACCAACTATTACAGAATTATAAGTAATAGCCACATGTTTATATGATCGACATTTTGTTTATATTATATATCACAGTGAGTAGAACATTGTCTATTACAGATAACTATTAATTTTTAATGAAATATGAAAAGGCGAGTAAAACTTTAAAATATCAGAACTTCATTTATTTAATACATATATATTATATGCGATATCCGTTAAATGTTTGATTGTTGAAATATAAACGATAAATGTATCTGTAAGAAAATGCTAAAAAACAGATCAGCCAACCATACAGTGACAAAGTAAAGATTGAGACAAAAATCATATGACACACAGAAGAAACCAAAACCAATAATAAAAAACAAACGTTAGTAACCTAACCCCTAAAACAAAACATGCGCGCACTTAATTGCTATGGACGAGTAAGCAGTACCTGAATCTAAGTATACAACCGTCGAGTTTCTGATAGCCAGGAAAAAGTCACAAACTAGTAGACTAGTATACACATTAACGTCTCGGCAACCGAAGCCCCAAGATCAAGTGTAACCTATGCGTTTTCAAATGTACACACTATGCGACTGAGATGATGGAAACTTGTATCACAAAGTTAATCAGGATACAGTCAAAAATGTGTTTACACAAAATCTATTCTTTGGATAACTACACCACTTAATTTCAGTGTTTGCTTTTAAATATCATAATGATAATAATCCCTTTGTACTCCCCGTCAACCTCGTTATATGATTTTCTCTTATATTACTTAAGCTTGGGTTTGTTATCGGTGATCCCCATTGGTAATTTAAACAGTGTTTTATTTGGGATTTTTAACAAATATTTACATAAAGACTTTTACATAGAACGTATGCTTTTTATTTGAACCTTGTGAAAGTTGTTTATTAATGTGGCTTACACAACAATATAGAAATTACAAGGTTTTCAACTTTACTATTTACATCTTTATAATAAATGGATTTAATTTCAAGCACTCTCTGACTTGTTTCCAAATTTGAGTGGTTTAGCCTGTATCCTTTCATTTTAGTTGAGTTGAGCTGCGTTTATACGGAAAGTTTTCTAGTAATAATAAAGAACATAAATTAAAGAATATATGTACAGCTTACTAGGTTAATAATTGATTACAAAATGATCATTGCGTTATGGTTTATCACACCTTTTTTATTTAGAAAATTGTTGATTGGGGTTTAATACAAAAATGTCAAATTTGTCTAATGCATGAAGATTGAGTAAGTTGTATTAGACAGAATAGTTTCTTTTTTTTTTTTTTTTAACACTTAAAACATTTTATTGCACATTGCTTGCTGTATAACAATTTACACGGTTTACAGCTTCCTCCGTGTATCCCTGCGTACAGTTGCTAAACAACTAGGGAAAATTGTTTAGTGTTTTTGTTTTAAAAATAATAATTTTACACAAAAACGTGGTCTACATTTTTACAATTAAATTTTGTCTCCGGATAATGATCAAGTTCATTCCGATATAAATTTTGTTTGCTATACTGTGTTTATTGTTCATCGACCGTGACGAAAAAAAACCGTTATGTGTGTATTGATCACACATGTTTTCTAACAGCTAAAAGGTAAGTATTTATTAATTGTTTAGATTTCTTCATCATTATCCGTATCGATACTTTACAACAGAACAATTTATGACGTTCGCTTAAATGTGATACAAGGATTTAAAAAAAACAAAATACACACTACAGTGTACACATCACACGTACATGTCAAGATACAACCTGGTTTAAAGTGCTTGCATCAAAAATAGATTTCCAAAATATTTTGTAATTTCTTACAAAGCTGATCTTTTTTATACAATGATATCACTTGTCTTTTCATAAACTCATATTTAAAAACTTTGAAAATATCCAAACTCTTTGACCTTTGATTTGATAGATAGTAAGTTTTGTGTATTACAAAAATAAACAATGTAAAGAGATAATTTATTGAAAAATATTCATTTTCCTCAATTTTGTAACCAAAAACAATGTTTTTCAATGTTAGCAAATGTTCACCTACACCAAGTTGTTTGTCAAATTTGTCTAATGCATGAAGATTGAGTAAGTTGTATTAGACAGAATAGTTTCTTATGTATGTTGCAGTACTAGTCTTGATCTAATGATATATCTCGACCATTGCCATGGCAGTTTAAAATTTTAACAGATAATAAAAATTTCGTTTTAATTATCGATGTTAAAACTTTTATGAGTTGCTATTTTAAAAACAACCTAAGTAACTTGCAAGGCTTGCATGTAACATATTGAACTTGAAGTAATTAAACGTAAACGTATTGCAGGGTTAATTTGTGATACACATTTTAAAGATACCCGCGCAATTTGTATTATCTTGATAATTTGCACTTCCTTTTTGGATTCCATCAAGAAGAAAGAAATGTGAAAAATTTAACAGTGTCGTTGTCTGAAGTACAAAAAACCCTCCCGCCCCCTTTGTAAGGATATTTAGGGCCAGGGTCATACTCAAGACATTAAGATTGTCATGTAAAACAGAAACCCTTGGGAACATTAGGAGAATTTGCCGCATTAAATGCATTTGATAATAGTCTTTTTACATGGATATTAACAATGTAAGGGTTTTTAATCCGTTTATCTGTGTGTTCTGCCGTGATTTCCAAATTGTACTTTTATTGGAGTATCCCACGGTGATTAACACCTTTGGTGAGACTGAATATCTTGTGTAACACAGTGAAAACCATAAGAAACACTGAATACGTTAAATAACAGAAAGAATATCTTTAGAAACACATTGTACACCTTCAGTAACGAAAAGCCAACCTTCAATAAAACAGTGAATATCATCAGTAATGCAGTGAACATCTTCAGCAAAATCGGGTTTGAATGAGAGTACTACTACAAAATGCTTGGGTGTTATGTATTTTTTATGTAATAATACATATTTTTGTTCAATTTTACAGTAGATAATGATAACGATTGATCGTTTTCATTCTGGTACTATATGTATGTCTTTTAGTGATGAGCATAGCGTTGATAGCTAAAAACCAATATAAAAGTTGATTTTATAAAATTATTGCGTATGCCGACTTCATTTATATATTTCTCGTCTTAATTCTTTATATTTTAAAAACAGTAAAACTAACTACACTGATAAAGTTTTAAGGGTCTGCCTAATTTACTTTGGACCAAATTAAATCCACCAATTTATAGATTATTTACTCCGTAACTACGTTGTCTTCAACCTGCCTCTGTCCATCGATGTCTACTACTTGTAACGTATTTTTCTTAACATGCAAACAAAAAATTTCCACAGTCCAGCATAAAATTATTAATCTACAATGAATTATGCTAAAAATTCAGCCATTTAGTACTTGTTGTCGATTATTATTTTTTCTTAATTATGAGCGTTACTCCCTTTTCCCACAAAGTGGTTCATTGTAATTTTCATATGTTAGTATTGTCGCCAATACAAATATAGTTGAAAATACTAGCACTTCTGTGATTTGCATACCAATCTAACATTCCACAACATTCAAAAATATATGCCATATATATCTGTAGCCGATTCCCCTTTTCATTAGTTAGAACAGTTTGAGATGCTCCCACTTGTTCCCATTTTCTCATGCATTTTATAATGAGTGAATGTAAAAAATTAAATTGTCAAAATTATTACCAAAGTTTTATCTTGCAAGATCAGAGAAAACTTTTACCACTTCTTAAAACTTAATTGATGCAGGTGCTTACAGACAAAAAATTGTACACATGTTACCACTGTTGACCAAATCAAAACAAAACGTAGTATTCAGTGGTCTACTTATTTAATGTACGATACACGAGTATCACATATAAAAACACACGTCATATAACATTTCTGTAAACCTAATTCATCTAACGTTTACGACATGCATTGACCTGTAAAATTTCCAATTTATAAATTCCTGTGTTTTTGTTTTATCTTCCCTGTGAATCAAATAATCGAATGACATTCGGATGTGTGACTGTTGTAATAAATTCCAAAACAGAGATCATTACAAGAGCATTCTCAGAGCACATGCAAATATTGCGTCCATTGTAGAGTTTGTAGACGACGATACTGGTTTTGTTCTGCCTACTTCAGTAGGAAATGTAACTACAGGAACAGGCGATGTTGCTATATAAGGATATTAATTATATATGTCATAGACGCTACCAAAATACCTGTACTCTTGACTTTGGTGGTTACAAATATATTTGAACAGGTTTAACATAATCTATGTAAAGTCTATAAGAATATCCTTCATCTTTGTTTGTTTGATTGAATGTGTTAAACGCCACTTTCAGCAATTTTTCCGAAGTACCCTGAGAAAACCCAGACCTTCGGTGGGAAACTGTAAAAATGCTTGTAAATTACTTATTGTGACGTACACAAAATAATCGTTGGTATATATTGGAAACCACAGGTACCAAAATCCTTAAAGGGCTTACCACAAAATAAAAAATCGTAAAAACCAGATATTATTAAATGTTGAATGGGACATTAGTACATTATGGCTTCAATATAATAAACGTATAAGTCAATACAATACATAGTTATTATATCTCATATTTTTGTAAGACATACTTGTTACATAACCGATTACAGATTATCCGTTTTCAGTTTGATCGCCAGTTGGTCATCACGCCAATATTCTCCACTTCAAACGGCGTTCGGTCAGTCCGAGATGCAACAGCGCAGTTGCCAATTTTAAGAACAAGACCTACTTTAATATTTCCATCCTTCAATTACGTCCAAAGCTATGGAAGCTATCACAATGTACAATGTGATAATATAGAAATAGCTGAAAATGTTTTTGTTCACTCGATGCCTCCTGATGTAGACAGCCTCACCTCCTCCTATTAGTATTTCATAGAAATTAATTTTGCTAGAAGTATTTTGCGAACCGATCAAATACATGTAGGCATCTTTACATGTTTTCATCCGAAACGATATACCGTTCATAAATAAGTCTATTCCATATAGGGACAAAGGTGTAACGTGATACATTGATTCCCGAATGTTGGATCTTCTTCGCCAACATCAAATGTATTTATAACATCTGAGGAATAACTGCAAGTGGAGATTGACCATTGTGTCGTGAATATTGAAAGGTAAATATTGAAAGTTGTCGGAAAATATATTTCTTTTATTTTGTCACATTTAGGAGATTTAACAGTTACTACATTTTATAAATCTCTACACAACTTACTATCGCAGTTTTCAGGGGCAACATTTTCTTTTTTCAACATTTCAGCTAAGTTTTATATATGTTTATACTGAATAATAAATAGAAAATGACAATATGTACTGACGAAAACAATCAGAAATGATTATTGTCCCCCGCCGCAACGCGACGTAGCGACCTAGTAATAGTCTGCGTCCGTGTGTCCGTGCATCCGTCCGTACCGCACACTTTTGTGGACACAACTCCTTTGAAACGGCTTGACAGATTGCTTAGATATTTGGTAGGATTAATTGTTATGATAGGTAGATGTGCATACTATCACTTTTTTTATTTGTCAAATTTTGTAGAAGTTATGCAACTTTGACCGTTTCAGCAATATAATACAATAGTAGATCATGTGGACGCATCTCCTCTGAAACTGCCTGAAGGATTGCTTTGATATTTGGTAGGATTAATTGTTATCATGGGTAGATGTGTGTTTTTGTTTGTTCGTTTGAATGGTGCTTTAACGCCACTTTCAGCAATTTTTCAGCTATTTCATGGCCTCCAGTTTTTATTGATGGAGGAAGCCGGAGTACCCGGAGAAAACCCCGGACCTGCGGTAGGAAAACTGGCAATCCTTGTCAATTAAGATTGGAGTCGAGAACACCCTGCCTGCAGTGAGAATCGAACCCGCAATCTCAGTGTTGACAGACCTCGTGATCTATAGCAGATGAACTACCTCGACCACTCGGCCACCGAGGCACCCGGGTAGATGTGCATACTATACTATATTGTCATTTTGATTTGTCACATTTTATAAGAGATAAGGAACTTTGACCGTTTCAACAATATATAATACAATAGTGGATATTGTGGACGCATCTACTCTGAAACAGCTTGACAAATTGCTGTGATATTTGATAGGATTAATTTTTTATAATGTGTAGATGTTCATACTGTACCATAATTTTAATTCATCAAAATTTGTAGGAGTTATGTCCCATCAATATAATACAATTGTAGATCTTGTTGATGAATTTCTGAAACTGTAAAATGGATTGCTTTGATATTTAATAGGATTAATTGTTATGATGTGTAGATGTGCATACTCTAGAACCATTTTCATTTGTTGAATTTTCTAGGAGTTATGGGACTTTGACCATTTTAGCAATATTGAACAATATTGAAAGCAAATTTTATCAAGCACTTGACTAGAGTTCCACATTCTACATGAAGTTATTTCATGTAGTTGCTAAGCACTTCTCAAATATTCGTCGAAACAGTTCTAATATTACATAGTTATTATTTTGTCACAAAACTAAATGTATCAAAAAAAATTTTCTTAATTTTATTTTCTCACGCATCTTAGGCAATTAGAAACTGCAGCGGCGGTGGACAATTGGCAACGTGTAGCAACTTGCCCTTGTTATTATTATACGAGAAATAAAAGGATAACATTGAAGAATATATAACATTCGTAAAATTTAGCAATAAATTTTATTTATAATATATTCCGTGTCAATGTCATGCGAGGTCGCTGTTAGCCGGAGTTGCCCACAACTAAATAAGGCATAAAGTACAAACAATCTCACGCAATGGGCACCAATAATTTTATATTTAAGTAATGACTGTTATTCGCGAAGCGGATTATAATAGGTGTGAACAGCCTAATTTTTTTACAAACCCAATAAAAAATTTATAATAAGATTCATGACTTATAAATAGATATTAGACAAAAATTTTATCAACAAAACAATAAAAACTTTTAACAAGTGTTTAACTGAAAGACGAATGATACCCACGCGGCGAGTTCTAGTCAAGATGGGCGTGTCACCATGGCATTTTTTTTATATCAAATATAACAAAATGTTTTTGTCCAATAAAAAAGACTTTATGGATGGTTTATTACATGCTTATATACCCGTTAGGTTTATTTCACATGATTCAGTTTATTCCTTCAGTGTATGAAATTTTTATTTTATTAATTGTAAATTCAATAATAAAATATTTTTTTCACATGCTTTCTCTGTCTCTTCACAAAAACACAGAAATAATGTGATATATCCTCATTTGGGTTTTATAATTGAATTACTTACAATCTACATTAAAAATTTCCCATAATTTCTATAGATTGAACTTGTGATGAATTGAAGAATGTCAAATAAGTATGCTCGTAGAAATCAAGGCCCCTTCCGATCTGTAAAATTCCATTGTTCCATGTAATCCAGAAATGTCTGTATTCGTCACAAAGTATAAAATGGCGTAAGAGATCAAAATGTCCGACGTCAACATTTAAGCGCGATATTAGGTTCTTTCCGTATAACTATAAAATGTTTCTAATTCTGATAGATTTTTCTTTCGATTCGAAAAGTGCAAGATATGCTTCAGAAGACGTTTTTACCATACATTTAAAAACCATACCTTGTGCTTCCATCTATACTCTATCTGGACAGCGGTGTATAGTAATCAAGTATAGTTTTTAAAGTGTCCACCTGGTCGTACATGTACATGTATTCAATATGCGTGGCTGCAAAGAGTAGAAAAAACTTATTTTTTTCTAATTATTTTTTATAAATATGTGTACCTTTCTTAAGTATCCTTATTAAAATCATGTTATATCTTACACAACAGTTCATGAATTAAATATACGAAACAACACTATATTTTGTGCAAGGGTTATATAATCATATATAAAAAGCCACATATTGTTCATGCGACTGTTCAAGTACTTCATGCCCTCGTATTTGTCCTGTATGTTCTTTGTTTTCTATTTTTTGTTGTTGTTATTTTATGTTCTGTTATTTAGTAAATACTTGAATTATGAAGTGCATGTTTGGATTATCTCCTCTTTATACGTATTTTACTTTACACAAACGTTTATGAATCCTATATGAAGAGTAATGTTATATACAAATATTCATATCTCCTTATATTTAAAATTATAGTGGATTAAACATTAGCTTCTTTACAAGACATAATTAATACTCGCAAAACACTGTAGTGAATTATTCTGACCTAACAGAATTTAGGATAGCTTGCGTTGTTCGTTTACATTACAAAGCGTTGGTTACAATTTTATTAAGAGTTTGTTTACATCATACTTTCTACATTTTATTACTAAAATGAGGGTAAACAAAAACACCTGTCAGGTAAAATATGCTTCCGTATGGGTTTGTAAAGAAGGAAGTTATCCAGATATACTTTATTGTCCTGTTTTAATGATTTAATGCAGGAAGTGACATTAAGTGGAAGTACAAAATTTAAACTGGTAACAAGACAATGCTTTATTCTAAAGTAAATCTATTTTTTTTTAAGAAATGAGAAATGATTGGGTAGAATAATAGGTATGAATGTATAAGCTTAGCATGCTAGAAACAAGTGAACAATCCAGTAGATAGGAGAAGGTTAGAATGTGTTCATCGTTTTTGTTACCTTGATTTATCTAGCAGAAAGACTTGAACTGTGTTAAATGTCAAATTAACAAATTTTGGAAAATTAAATTTGCAAGGTTACTTCGCAATGATATTATTAAGCTTTTCATTTAAACGCAAATCTTAAAATTGTCGAAAAGTTTGATATTGCATACCAACAAATAACTTTTTCAGTTACATGCAACTAAAGCTTAGCTCGCCTCTTATTATCTCGAATTCTGATAATTTACTTTACTAGGTACAGGGATAGATTCGTATGGTTTGCCCTACGAAGCTACGTATAATGTCTCAGTTAATGTCTAGGGGTGCGGGGTTAAAAAAACCTGGCGACGGATCATATTCAGCAACGTGTTCGGAGATACTCACGCTCCTTTTTCAATAAAGATCACTTTGCACTTTTCGAAAAAATGGTATTTGTAGCCTCTACAAAAGTCTCCATTTGTCTTGTGTAACTTATATTCTTTTCATTTCTAGGTGCAGTCAACATTTTCTGCGATAAAGTCCAACTCATTTATAGACTTTTTTTTAAAAAACTTGTTTTGTCTTAAATATAGCTAATATACTGCTGCACGAAATCAATCAATCAATGTTGATTGCGTTTTAAAATTTTTTGTTATAAGTTGACATTTATTGATATCAACCAGAAACACATTATAAATTAAAAATATGTGTATATGGGTTGCAATTATTTTAAACCATGTTAAATTCGATAAATGTTTGATGATATGAATAAATTTAACATGAAAGTATTGATATTTAGGTCAAAATTAAAGACAAAGCATCATACATATTTCTTTTTAGACACTACTCGAGTTCTTGAATGTATTTTTTATACTCCAGGTTGACATTACTGTCCAGCGGACCTGCCTCGAAAACTTTGCTATTTAAAACATATTTTAGGTTGTTCTTGTGCTAAATCATTACTTTTGAACACACTTTTAGCTAATCAAATGAAAGAATTTTATTAGTCATACAATAAATCTTCTTATATAACAATTAGTTATACTAATACTTTTGACATTTAAGCAATAAAGAAAGCATTAATACCAACTGCCATGTAAATTTCTGAAAAGTGAGTTGGAAATAAGCGTGTTTACTTTAAGGAAAAAAACTATTTTATTTCAAGATATGTACCATGACTTTTAACTTTGTATAGATAATTTTTTTAAATA
Organism: Limnoperna fortunei; assembly: GCA_944474755.1. Lineage (NCBI taxonomy): Eukaryota > Metazoa > Mollusca > Bivalvia > Mytilida > Modiolidae > Limnoperna > Limnoperna fortunei. Next base: position 70,180,504 of record OX104114.1, on the reverse strand, counting down.
CTAAATTTCACTTGTAAACACATTTTTTTTGTCATCGATTTGCAAATTACTAGAAACTAAAGTGTGTACATACTTTACTCCATCCGTTTCCATTTTAATAACAAAAATGATAGTAAACAAAGCACCTGTCACATAAAGTAAACTTCCATATATGTGTGTGAAGAAGGAAGTCATCCACATATAGTACATCATGTAGGGATTTTCCTAAGTTGGAAATACAAAACCTACAAAATGCTTTTCCAAAAAAACCGTTCTATTGTTACAAAGAAATAACCGATTGTTGGATAGAATTATAAGTATTAATGAATCCGGGCAACATGCTAGAATTAAATATGGGACTAGTATAACTATAACTGCTTGTAAACATGAGGACAACTCCATCCTGTAACGTATTTCTAATTTCTATTTTACAAAGATATCTTTTTTAAATTTTCAAAATGAGTAGGCGGAAGAAAAATTTCGTAAATTGCTAATGACACAAAATCAAATATATAACTGTCATGACTATTTAATGTATTAAATCATAGAAGTTAAAGACGTCTTCGACTCCAGCATTTTATTCCATATCCAAATACGAAAAAAATTGCGTACATTTATTTTTATTAGGTTGCCACCTGTTTTCATCGTTTTGTAATCACATATGTAAAAAAAAGTGTTTTATCATAAGATGTCAATAGTACATCCCCAATATCAAACGGCAAATTTATTTCCGGACCTTCCACATCTGGAAGACACCTGTCAACATTAGATTTCGCTAATTTGTCAGGCGAAACCCGTTTGTTAACAGGACAATGGCGGCCTAACATCGCACTTGCAGCATGAATATTAGGTTACCGTTCAAGACGGTCAGTTAAACGTGCTCGCCTTGTGACGGCTTATTTGCGTGACGAGTCAGATACACATTGCCATAGCGAACAAGAAGTCAGTTTCTTTCAGGAACATTCCGTTGTTTATTATCTCCCTTTCCTTGACTTTGTTAGCTGGTATTCTGGTAAAACAATTATAGTCGTATGCGTTCTTTGTAAAATATACTAGGCACCGTACACTAACTATTTAATTATTTTTTCTCACAAGATTTTAAACCAAGGAATGTATAAGAAAATAAAGTAGTTGGAATGGATAGACCTAAGAGTATGTTTTAGTGCCTCACTTTTTTCAGCATAAACGGTATTTTTCAAATCAATAGCAACTTCCAGCTTTCTGATTTCCAGTATGGTCAAGAAGTCTTTACGAATATCCTACAAATGTAAATGCGTGAAATAGCATTGCACACTCGGCTTATATACATGTATGTAATTGAAAATAACTATAACCCCAACGGTAATTTAGTGACTAGGGACTTGTGCAGTTCCTTGTGTCGCAAACATTAACCATATTATTGCATACAGCAGAATTTTGATAACCGCAAATATTAAAACAGGAATTAATAAATTAATATTAATCCCAGATCTAAATTGAAAGGAGTGTATTCAGATATATAGGCCTCAATTTTCCCTGGGATAGATCCATTCAGTGGATGTTATTCCTTGAAGTTCTTACAAAACGAAATTATTGTTTAAAGATCTAAAGAAATCATGTTTAATTATGTTGAAGACCTTTTCCCGTTTATAAATATAAAGAGCACGTGCATTGATCAAATAAATAAAAAAGAAACAATAAAAAAACGAAAAAGATGATTAATCAATATGACAAAACTTTGTATTGTTACTGGGTTCGTTGTGTCCATTTGCCGCATTCCGCGTACCATTTGTAAATAATTGTCCTCGATACGTTGTGTCCACTTTTACATACCCTGACATAAACAAGTCTCACACGAAATTGCATGAATGGCTTGGTTTGTCTTTTTAATAAAAGCAACAAGAATCAAAAATTAATTTGCAATTAAAATTACAACAAGTGTACACAAATTCATGGCATTATATGTTTCACTCTATAAAAAAATGGCAATTTCATTTTTGTGCTGTCAAGGAACAAAGTCAATAAAATTAGTAATATACAACAAAGTAAAAAATGAAAGTAATAAGAAACTTAGCTGAATGAAAAAGACTATTACACAATTTACTGTACATTTTTCATTAATTGGGATACATTAAAAATTTTGTTGACATGGTCCTCGTGTATTTGACTTTGACAACGAAAATAATGTCAAAAAATGTGTTACCAACATAATAGATGTTTATAAATGAAGTATTACTCTGACCAGAAAAGGGAAGATGATTATATTGAAAATTTCATCAAACAGCCATGCAATTGCATTTCATAATAAATGAATGTTAGTTTTAGAAGCGCACCAATATAGCCATTGTGTATGTAGCATTGACATGTTTTTTTTTTAAAACGTTACCTACACCTATACTGGAAGTAATGGGCATTTCGTACAATACGATAGTTTCCAAAAATTTAAATAAAACTTCTTTTATTATGATGAAGAATAATTAATAAATATGTTTAAAGTATTTTCTAATTTTAAGTTTAATAGCACGATTAGGAATTAGTATGTATCAGTGACAACCATAAATATTATTCTCGAATTTTAACTTGAAATGTAACTGCATTCAAAATCAATAACTGTTTATCAATTAATGCATACTTTAATAGGGGCCTCGGTGGCCGAGTGGTCAAGGTAGTTCGTCTACTATTGATCACGTGGTCTGTCAACACTGAGATTGCGGGTTCGATTCTCACTGCCGGCAGGGTGTACTCGACTCCAATCTTAATTGACAAGGATTGCCAGTTTTCCTACCGCAGGTCGGGGGTTCTCTCCGGGTACTCCGGCTTCCTCCCCCAATAAAAACTGGACGCCATGAAATAGCTGAAAAATTGCTGAAAGTGGCGTTAAAACACCATTCAAACAAACAAACAAACATACTTTAATAATATGTAGATCAAGATCAAGATCTGTATTTTATTTGGTATTGTTTTGTTCCTGCTTTAAAACTATATAATTTTTTCAAGGTTACATACTGCAAAACTTGCAGATCATAACAAGAATAAAGATTTCTGACCTTCGACAAAAACACAAAATTGTTTTTTGAAATTCAACCATAGCTAGACTCTTTATTGAGACTGCCTTTTATCTTAGCACTAACTTTATTTTGTGTTTCATTTTTCACACTTTTAGTTGCATTGGTGAAGTTTTAAACATCTTGTAGAATTTTTTACAAATCTATGCGATTGAAAAAACATGGTGTTTTTGCATTCACAATATTTTAGTATGCAAAATTGTATAAACAACTCTGAATCTGACCAGTGCTTCCATATTGTCAAAATAATATATTCAAAATTCAACGGTCAAAAGGTCAAGGTCAATTTAGTCCTCTAAAGTCCTAATTTATTCTAAAAGATATTCAAATGTTTATATTTTGTATATTGTGAAATGAAATAAATTTTGAAATAAAAGGGCGGAGGTCAAGGTCATAGTGTCCTACAAATTGACCTCAGGAATCTAAATAGTCTAAATAGTTTTTCGTTTAAATGATAAATGAAAGTTTATGACTATTGTAATGCAAATAAATGCTGATCAGTATTAGAAAGCTTATAGATGCAAATTACAAGCCCAAATAGAAAACATATATCACCTTTCTACTTAAAGGCAAACACAATAACACATGAAATATCAAAGCTAAATTATTCTCCTTTTTTATCAATAAAGACAACGTTTCAGTACTCAAAATTATTTTAACAATGTAAACAAAGTCGAAGCTAGCCATTCCTTTTATACTGCCCGCTCCTTCTAATCCCACCTCGTGATGTTAGGATTGCATAGAACACAAGAAACATCAAACATCAAAGAAACAGATAACATTGAATTTCGATAAACTTAATTCATCTTAACATTTTGGACATGCATTGATCTGTAAAATTCCCGATTTATATAATGCTGTGATTTTGTTTTATTGTCATTATCATCTGTATGGCATTCGGATGTGTCACTGTAGTAATAAAATCCAACACAGAGTTCATTACCGGCGCATTTACGTGCGCATGTAAATATTGCGTCCATTGTAGTGTCTGTAGGTAATACTTGTTCTCTACTGCCTGCTCTGGTCGGAAATGTTATAACTGGAACAGTCGCTCTTTCTACAACGGATATAAATATTTTGAATCGTTAGACTATTAAAACCAAAAGTAAAACTTTTTAAACGTTGTAGTAGAACGAAATGAAAAACCGTTTAAAATTTTAATTTATACAAGACATTTCTAACTGTTTAGTACACTATTGCTTCAATATAATCAACATAAAGTCAGTACAATACAACGATAGAAATAATATACGTATTTTTGTAAGACGTACCTGTCACATTAAGGATTTTCCACGTTCCGTTTGATCCCCAGGCTGTCATCACGCCAATATCATCCACTTCAAACGGCATTTGATCAGTCCAAGATGCAACAGTGCTCCTACCAATTTCAAGACCAAGACCTACTTTAATTGTTCCATCCTTCCATTGAATCCAAAAGCTATGGAAGCTATTATATTGTACGATGCGAGAATATAGAAATGAACCGAAAATACCTTTGTTCATTCTATCCCGCCTGATGTAGACAGCCTTTCCATTTTCTCCTCCTATTTCTATTTCATATAAATATATTTCACTTAAAGTATTTCGCGAACCGATCAAATACACGAAGGCATCTTTACATGTTTTCAGCTGGAACGATATACCCTTCACAGAATGTATGTCTATTCCATATCTGGACAAAGGTGTAACATTATCCAGTAATTCCCTAATGTTGGTTCTAGAGTCTTTTTCGCCAACATCAAATGTATTTATAACATCAGAGTCTATATCTACAACTGAAGAATGACCATTGTGTCGTGAACATTGAAAGTTTTCCGAAAAATATATATTCTTTTATTTTGTAATTAAAGAGTTTTTACAGTAATCTCTACAAAACTTACTACTGTTTTTCAGTTATAACAATCTCTTTATCAACTTTCAGCTATGTTTTTATACTGAATAATAAATAGAATATAGTCCAATATGTGTGGACTATACACAACAAGTTATAATATATGATTTTTGTACAAGTAATATAAGGGGTAAATGGAGAATAACCATTGCTTCGTGAACATGGAAAAGTAAACATTTAATGTTTATATAAATTTTGTTTTTAATTTGTCACATTAAAGAGCTTTTACAGTTAAAACATTTCATAAATCTTTACAAACTTACTTTTGCAGCAACATCTATTTTAGCAAATTTTCAGATATGTTTTATTTTTTTAACACTGAATTATAAATACCAATTGACAATATATACGGACGACAAACAATAATAGCAACCGATTGTTGTATTAAAAATACCAGGAACAATTTGTCAAATCGAACCATAATATTCTTATATCTTTAATATTTTAATATTTCAATATCGGTGATGTTGTGCCAGAGAAAACAAAAGGTCACTGTCGAAAGTAGTCGCTCAACAACTAAGAAAAATAGCAAAGAAAACCGAAAGAACAGCAAGAGTCAAAAGTCAAGGGACAGTTACAAATCCGGATATAGACAAACGAAACACAAAAACCAAAAACACAAAAACAGAAAAAGAGTAACCCAAACCCAATCCGGACGAGTAAGCAGTTCCTGCCTCTAATTAGACACCCGTCGAGTTACTCATTTTCATGTCTAGAGAAATGTCAAATCCAGGAATAGGAATCACTGATTTCCCATAACGATCCATTAAGTCATGGTGACGACCATAGAACTTCTGGAGAGATAACATCAGCCTAGGTGCAAAAAACCCTTGATTGAGTAGTTTAACATTCAACAGCAGTGATCGGTCTAGAAATTCGGAGTACCGATCGCAGGATCTAGAATAACGTATAAGTTGTGAAATTTACGCACCATACGCTGGAGCTGCTGGAATTTTGCTGTCGATGAACGGGAAGTTGACAATTGGAAAGTTGGAAGTCATCACGTTTGTCGTAGAGACTAGTTTGTAGTTTTCCTGGGTCAATTTCTAGAAGTAGGTCTAAGTAAGACGCTGACCTTAGTGTATTGGTGGTGTCTTTAATTTCAAGCTCGCTAGGGATTAATTGAATGTAAATTTAGCATTGTTGAGGGACAAAACATCATCAATATAGCGGAATGTTAAATTAAAGATCTGGGCCAGTGTGTTTTCTTTCTTCATCAGTAGGCTTTCTAGGAACTCAGCATCATAAGAGTTAACTTAGTTATACAATATAAACAATCTCACGCAATAGGCACCAATCATTTTATATTTAAGTTATGACTCTAATTCGTGGAGCAGATTATACTACGCGTCAAAAGCCAAAGTTTATTTTACAACTCAATAAAAAAGAAAATAAGAGCAATTACTTATAAAAAACGAAACGAAAACGTGAAAAATTTAATAAACAAAACAATTAACACTTTAACAAGTGTTTAAATGAATGGCGTATTTTACGCACGCGGCGAGTTCCAGTCCAGGTGGGCATGTCACCATGATAATTTTCATTAGAAAATAACAATGTTTTTGTCCAATAAAAACACAATTTCATTAATATTTATTTATTCAAGATTAGCAACGCCAAATAAACTAATTATTTCGTACAACGGTATTATCTTATCGTGCTTAAACCGCGGAAATTTCAAAACTTGTTCATATACCCCTCAAGTTCAATTCACATGGCTCTCTTTATTTATTCAGTGTATGAAATTAGAATTTTACTATTGTTTAATTCAATATGTGTTATTAATAACGTTTTCTCTCTTGAGCAATTTATTATGGCATGATATATTACTATAACAATAACACAGAAACAATGCGATATATCCTCATAAGGTCACAATAGTGCTTTAAATGATTGTTAAACGATATTAACAGTCTACCTACCATTTACATTAAAGATTTTCCATGTTCCATTTGAACCGCTGGCTGACATAATTCCAATAGACTGAACCTTAGACGAATTGGATAAGGTCAATTTAGTATGCTCCTGGAAATCTAAGCCCGTTCCGATCTGTAAAATCCCATTTTCCCATGTTATCCAGAATTGTCTGTATTCGTTACAAAGTACAAAATGGTGTAAGGAATCAAAGCGCCCAACGTCAATTCCATTTAATCGCAATATTAGGTTTTTTCCGTGAAACGCACCTATAGCTATTTCCTAAAAAGTGTCAAAATTTGACAGATTTTTAGATTCCGAAAGGACAAGAAATGCATTAGAACAGGTTTTTTCCATAAATTTAAGTCCAAACCTGGTGCTGCCATCTATACTTATTTGGACAGCGGTGTATAATAATCAAGTATAGATGCAGTTTTCGAGGAGTCCACTTGTCCTTGGTCGTACGTGTTAATGTATTCAATATGTGTGCCTGCAAAACGTAGTAAAAAATAGTCTATCGAATTACCTTACATGTGTTTACCTTTCTAAAGGATCATTATTAAACCTTGGTATATCATATACAACAGTAAATGAATCGAATACAAAACAGTACTTTATTTTGTGCAAAGGTTTAAAAACGATGTATAAAAATGCACATATTGTGCATGGTGTTTAAACCATATATAAAAATCCTCATATTGTTCATGTGAGTGTTCAAGTAATTCATTGTCTTCATTAATTGGAACAAAGATATGCTCACGGATGAGGATTAAATTTAAACATCATTGAAACAAAGAATACATTTAATGATAGCTCTTACGTACCTAAAACAGCTGTCTCCACCCATAGTATTATCATTAATTGTATGCAAAATCCTAAGCTAGTCTTTTCCATGTTAGTCAACCAAACTCTCTTGGACATAAAGAATAAATTATATATTTAATTTTTCATTTGTAGCAGATTCTAGCGGTTATGTATATATGTAGTAATGTATTAACAAATATTGTGTATAACGATTGATCCCCAGATTCTTATCTTCAAAATCTCAATAAAATATTAGATCAATTTCCGTTGTAAATACGGTACAGGAAGGAAATAGAGAAATTGCGTCGTTTTATTAAAAAAGAATGATATCAAATTTGCATTATTTTACATTACACATAGTGAATGTACCACAATTCCTGTAAAAAATGTCTTACTGTATTGTTTGTTGTTGGAAAAAGTAATGCAGACAGCCTGATTTCATGCATGCATTGTCTCATGTATTTCAATGTTTTTAATGCCAGAACATGCAAAGGATAATGGAATTTCTCACTCCCCATTCCAACTGATGACATGTTTGTTTTGAAGAATATTTCTGAATCACTGTTTAAATTTGCCAAAGAAGCTCATTAAATGAACTTAACCCACATTTTTACTCGTATATGGAAAAGTAAATTTTTTTTCGCTTGTCTATTGTTATTAAACTGCTTTAATGCCTTATTCATAGCGCCGAATTATCTTACAACCAGCTAAATATGCTATTAAAATCAAATCTGAAAAGGTCACATATTTAAGAGCAACTAAAAAAAAAACTTAATTAATCTTGTCTTCAAAACGTACTCAGACATGTTTTTAAAATATCCAAATATATGAATTTGACATATCAATTTGTTCAAAATATGACAACACCAACAACAAAATTGTGTCGTTAACAAAGAGAACACTCATACGTTTGCGATTGTTTGTTTTCTGCTATCGCTTGCGATAATTTTATTCTTTTTCTGGACATATTGTGCCTCAATTTATATGGGGTCCAATATGTGGTCAAAATCGAATTACACTGTATTCAAAACTATGATAAAATCAAATGTACAAAAATGTTCATTAAACGTTCCTAAGTGGTCTGTAAAAGTCGAACATAGATTACCCATATAATATCAGTCACATACCAAAATCAACAAAAGACAGGGGACTCGGTATGCGAGGGGTTAATATAGTTAGCCTACTGAGGTTGTAGGTTACAGTCTCATTGTGTATTGACAATAATTGTAAGTGTTCCTACCGAAGGTGATAGGGTTTTCAATGGTTCTCCGATAACTCTTGTTTTCTCCAATAAAAACTGCGTAATTGTGTAGCTGAAAAATTGCTGAAAGTGGTATTAAAACCATTTAGTTTATAACTGACTATAGCATTGACAAAATTGAGTTTTCGAAAAGGATAAATATTTTTTTTAACCTTAAATTATGTTGCAGTGTCATAAGTTATCTCCCTTGTCTGGCAGGTGTTCTTTTCATTTCATTGAGTTTATTTCTCACAAGACCGACATCACAATTAGGAATAAGAGGTTTAAATATAAAAACCATGCTAAAACATGTTGTTGACTTAGAAATACTTGTATTTAAGGGTATAGTTATTCTATCTTCCGTAAAGCAGCGGTATTGCAGCATACAGATACAACACCTGTTACAGATAATGTAAAATTAATGTGTTCTCACACAAATATCTCTCAAGAAGGCTTTTGTGTTTCGACTGTTTTAACCAATCAGAATATAGCATATCATACGTTGTTGGTTAACATTACAAACCGTTTTTATCGAAATAATAACAGTTTAATTAATTATATTTCAATTTAGTTTTTTTTTATTTATAGGGTATGGTTACAATTTTATTAAGAGTATTTTAACATCATACTTTCCGGCATGTTATTAATAAAATGTTCGTAAAGAAAAACACCTGTCAGGTAAAATATGTATCCTTATTAGTTTGTGAAGAAGGAAGTTATCCACATATACAATATTGTCCTGTTTCGTAGGAATTTACATGAAGTGGAAGTTAAAAAATCTATACTTCACTATTGTTTTGTTCTTTTTAAACTAAATGCAAAATGATTGGGTAGAGTCGTAGGTATGAATGCACTAGGGCGACACGCTAAAGATAAGTAAACTATCTCGTACATTAGAGAATGGTAGAATGTGTACATTGCCTTTGTTGCTGGTAAGAAAGACATAAACTGTATTTAATTTCATTTTTAACAAACTTCGAAAAACTAGCTCTTCTAAAGGTAATTAAAAAAAATAATTGCTTTCATTTAAACGAAAATCTTAAAATTTTTGAAAAGTTTGCTATTGCATACAAATGACTATATTGAGTTACATGCAACTTTAATTTAACTCTCCGCTTATTTTCTGGAATTCTGGTTAAACTTGTACTAGGCACAGGGGCAGATTCGCATGGTTTGCCTTACGAAGCTTATAATTTCCCAGCTGATGGAAAGGGGAAATTCCTTTCTGTGGTTATTGGGGATTATAGAAAGCCTGGCTACTTATCATAGTAAGAAACGTGTTCGGAGATGTTCGTGTCCTCACTCTCCTTCCTAGATAAAAATCACTCGTGCAGATTTCGGAAAAGAATATGTATTTTTAGCCCATACAAAAGGCTACATTAGACGCTTCTACCTTATACTCTAAACATTTCTAGTTGAAGTCGTAATTGTTTTCGCTAAAGTTCAAACTATTCAGCGAATTTGTTTTAAAACTTGCTTTTGTCCTAAATATAGCTAAAATACTGCTGGAATTTAAGCAATGAACCAATCAACTAACTTTCTTGTGCGTTATAATGGAGCAGGTGTCAACATTACAGTTAAGTTTTAAAAAATGCAAAATGTTGATTGCGTTCTTTATTATACAATTGTTGACTTAGGTATAAGTTGACATCTATTTTATCAACCAGAAGAAAATCATAAATTTAATTTATTTTTTGTGGCTTAATAAAAAAATGTCAACTAATGTTAATTCTAAAAATGATTTATGATATGAATAAATTTAATATGAAAGTAAAGATATCCAGGTAAAAGCAGACAGCAGTATCTACATATTTATTTTGTGACACTACTAGTGAGACATAACTTTTCAGCGTACTTGAGTGCTTTTGCCATTTTAAGCCCATTTCAGGTTGTTCTCGTGCTAAATTATTACTTTTGAAGACACCTATAGCCAATCAAATGAAAGAATTTTTATAGTAATATAATAAAGCTTCTTATATAACAGTTAGTTATATTAATATTTTTGACATTAGTGCAATAAAGAAAACATCGATACCAACTGTCATGTAAATTTGGGATTCAGATTTATTATAATGTACGTTTAAGCGACTTTTTATGTTTGTATTTTTTTTCTTGCATTGCTATTTTGTTTAAATCAAAAAGTGCACTTGTAAACAGATGTTTCGCACTGACGAGCACATTAAAGGAAACTACGATGTGTACATACTTTACTCTATTTTAATTAGTAAACGGATAGTAAGCGAAAAAACCTGACAGTTAAGATACACTTCCGTATATGTGAAGAAGGAAGTTATCCAGATCTAGTACATCGTCTGTTTTTTACGAGATTTTTGTAGGAAGTTACATAAGGTGGAAATATAAAATGTATACCAGTTACCTTTATCCAAATACGTTCTATTTTTACAAGAAAATGACCGATGATTAGATGGAGTCATAAGTATTAATTCATTCGGGCAACACGCTAAAACTATACCGTACATTAGAGATTGGGAGAGTATGTACATGTAAATCTTTTCTTACCTTGATTGATCCTGTTCTGGCAATAAACTTAACACATTGAAACTTAAATTGTATTAATTCTTTTGTTGTTTCGCCCGTCGTTTATTCGGTTTTTTGCGTTCATCGTGCGAAGTTTAACATAAAAATCAGTTTTATTTAAATTAAAAACTAATATTATATATTCAAGAATTAATGTGTTATTACATTTTTAGAAACTATAGACTTTCGTAAAACTGAAAATTGACTGAAATATAAGGTCGCAAAAAGATTTTGTTCTGAAAAATTAATCTCTTTGTATTTGATGTAAGTGTGTAATTTGCAGAAATATAAAGACAAGTTTTTTATCAGAAACAAAGGTTGCTAGAAAATAATGTAATTCACAGATTATAGATGCCAATGTACATGTTGTCATATTAATGAAACGTTCTTTGGCTAGTACCAAAAAAGGCGGTACTTGCAACATAGAAGAATTTGTTAAACTTCTTTACTTTAATGGTATCGGTAGAGTATCCGTTCAATATATGGAAACTGTTATAAAAAAACTGTAATGTCCAACATTTTAAATGGAAATAGTCCACAATATAAGAAATATTTAGTAAAAATGACTCAAACGCCTAAGGTAACGTAGTTCACATTTATCACGTAGTTCACATCGAAAGAATGTAATCAACATACTCATTCCAAACCTTTTATATTATGATCAATATATAATCAGAAGCTGAAATTGAATATTGATATATTCTCAACAGGTCTTTTGTGCTAGATAAATAGAGATTGCAAACATTCGTGTATCGTAGTTCATATAAGGTAACTCACTTAGCAAGTTTTAGGCTGATTGTTTGTTATTTTACATTTTGTAAAAAATATGTTTGTGACGTAAAAGGGTATAACTTTAAATAATATCCATTTACAGAAACAAAGTACTGTAATCAAACACTGTTGAATTATATAGTTATCCAGAAAATAGCCATGGCCTTAATGTGAGCAACTAAAACCACTCTATATGAAAGTGTTTTGAAGCCAGTTTGGTAAACAAATAATAATTGTGTTTTACACTGCGATATAATACCCGAAAATGGCTGCTGATAGTACTATTAGAGATAGCGATAGCATGCAAATTTCTTTGAGAGATTATGGTCGACTTTTAATTGCAAGTCAAAGGGAGATACCAAACCTTTTACAGGAATTACTGGAATACTTTTTACCCTCAGATGAAGTTTATTCTAGATGTATACCATGGATGCGGAAGCTTACAATAACTGAGATGAGAGCTCTAGGTGTGGCTAAAACGGCTGGTTATAAACAATTTGATAGTACATTGGTTTACAAATTATTAAGATGGTCAGAACTTGTTCCACCGCCAAGCTGTGGTTGGGGTTGCCCCCGCGATCCAGCACCACGGGAAACGACAATTGGAGATGACGTAGAACGTCTACGGCTGATAAGAAATCGCATTATTAACAAAATTACTAAAGTAACTGTGACTGAGTTTTCTGAAATATTCTTAATCTTAAAGGAAATAGCAAAAAGATTCGAAATAACATTACACAGAAAGAAAAATGAACTTGTTTCTAGATTTGAATTATTGGAGACATGCCATTTAGACAATGCGAACTTTTTGGAAGGATATCGTCACGATAATATTGAAGACAGAGCAACAGGTTAGCGTTTATTTTTTATAACACAAAATAAAACATACATATAATCTATCTGTATTGTATTAGTGTGTACCGTGTTCAATATACTACGCACATGATTATTTTATTTGGTTTGTTAATTGACTTGTCCGACCAAAAATATTTCAGCAGTATATAATTGGGAACAGCTTTAAGTCTACGCAAAATGTTTGTGTTTACCTAGCAAATTTGTCCGTTACGATTAGGATATACGCAAATGGTTAAACAATAAAAGAAGATAGCATGGTGTACAGCGCGGACATCAAAATAATGTAGCAATCTGCTAATTTATAAGCCATGTTCGGTCGAGATAACTAAAAACAAAAGAATGAATATAACATATAAAAAGGAAGCTATGAGCTACTGCTCACTCAGTATACCACTGCTATTCACATCTCTTTATAATGACTAAGGTGATAACCGATGAATAAGAACACATCTTAATGTCACATATCAAATTTATCATATTAATGTTGAAAATTGACTAAGTCGGTTAATAGGAAGTATATATGCGACAGACCTGAAAAGTACTCGCAATATAAAACCACATGGTAAGGTCACATATAAAATGACAAGTAGTTGCTGAGAAAACCGTTACGAAAGTTGTGTTGCGGACGGAAGGACGGACAGAGGTAAACCAGTATACCCCTCTTATCCAATGGGGGTATAATTAAAAAATTGGTTTTTTATAGTTATTCTGTCATAACTTCAATCTGTTTACACTTGTTCCTACATGTTTACAGATTATGGCCTTATGTTGCTAGAGGGTGAGTATAGCTCTTATGAAAACAGGATATTTCTGGTTGGTCCCTGCAAAGCTGGGAAGACTACACTTGCGATGGTTTTAACCGGAGGGAATATTGAGACAACTTGGATATCGACAAATGTTTTATCAATATACTTCGGTAAAATTGGAATTATATTATCCAAGAAAGAAATGGTTTGTATGGAAGGTAAAATTCATGATAAGTTATATTAAAAAGTTAATAGGCTTGGATGCCTATGTTTTTTACAGTTACATTTATAACATGAATTATTATTATCGGTAGAATTTTATTATTATTTTTGTTGTAATAATTTGTTTACATGTAGCGTAGCTAAATTACATAATAATATTCATGGTACTTATAATCAATAAAGCTTCACTGATAAAGTTTTATTTTATGTTGCATGGTTTTTTTTAACATTGTGAGCCTACATGTGATGTTTAGTGCCATAAATTGAAGGTAACACTCCAGAAAATGATATCTTTCAAAAGTTGAAAATCGGTAATCCTAAGATAAATCAAGATCGACATACCCACACTGAATATCAAGAAATGCCAGAAAAAGGAGATATCAAAATTACAGCACCCGTAAATGACCATAGCTGTACATTTAATGAAAAACCTACCATGGGGCCATTTGATATTCAGGCGAGGACATATGAAGTTGATAAACGAATCCTAGATGCCATTAGAAGACGCGAATATTCCATAGAGATAGCACCTGGAGATATTGTTGATTTTGGAGGGCAAGACGCCTTTGATATGATTCATCAATTATTTATCTCACAGAGGGGAACATTTTGTTTTCTATTTGACGGAAATAAAAATCTCCTAGAACCCATGCTTGAACACAATGGCAAATCAACAGCAGGTAAGATATAAAGAATATTGAGAAAAATATTTCTGCTAAATTGAAAATTAAAGAACGTTGCGTTTAATTGAATATGTGTTTATTATAACAATTGTTTGCAGCATAAGTTTTTTTATTAGAGATATTTTAATTCAGATTTGTAACGAGAGTAAATTACCTGTAAGTATATAAAATCTGTACAGGTACATTGTGGGATGTATTGAGTTATTCACCAAATTTGGGACGCAGTGCAAAATCATTTAAACAAAGGGTGCTCTAAAAAAGAGCCAAAATGCATACTTTCTAAAACTTGTGAATAAGACTTTTCTGATTTATAACATGTATTCTTCGCTTTATTCAGCACAACATTTTTTCATATTGGATCAATTTACGATCAAA
This sequence comes from Limnoperna fortunei, assembly GCA_944474755.1. NCBI lineage: Eukaryota > Metazoa > Mollusca > Bivalvia > Mytilida > Modiolidae > Limnoperna > Limnoperna fortunei. The sequence continues at coordinate 70,165,442 of OX104114.1, read as the reverse complement.
AATATTATTTTGTATGAGATGTGATTGAATACTTTTAAATATACTTCTAAAACTTAATTTAGATTTGCAGTCAATACATTAACTTAGGAAATAATTTTAAAATGCAAATATGTTGAAATATAGATGATGGAATAATTTAAATGTTCTGCATTTAAAGATCTGATGCAGCACTGGATAAATTCCATTCTTACATACTGCAGTAGTAGTAACAGAGGATTCCCGAAGGTTGTCTTTGCTGCATCACACAGTGATAACTTTCGGATGGTAATTCATTTATTTATTATATTGTTTCCGCTATTTCACCCAAATGCCTAGCAACCGGTGTTACTATGTGTTTGTTTCCATTGTAAGTAATTTCTTTTGTGTTTTTTTTTCCTGCTGTATGATGATTTTTTCATCTCATCATATCAACTGAAAATCATTTTGAAAAAGCATTGCATAAACCGGTTTACCACACAAAGCAGACAATATAAATTTCATGATGACCAACATTCAACATGTATGTTATTATATTCTACTTAGTATTGTCTACAAAAATTTATTAAAAATAAAAAAAAAATTCTGTCATTCTACCTTCACTAGTACCATAAATAAAAACTATTTACTGGCCTTTAAATAGGCTTGAAATCAAATTTCGCGGATTTTTACAAATGCTGCAGGATGAATATTATTCAAATGTATACAATAACAGTCGGTTTTTATGGTAAACGTGAAGGTAAACGTTATTGAGTTTAAAAATGTATATTCTGACTGAGCCCGCTAAGCCGTGGTGAATATCAATTTTTAGTCAATAAAAATCCCACTATTGTCAATGTCAGTGTAATTTGGTGGAGGATTATTTTTGACTGACAAATAAAAACTGCTAACGGGGTATGGTTGACCTTATGTCCTTTTGTAGTTAAAAAAAATATAGTTTGAAATCAACAATTATTTCCTCAAAATATTTGGAAATGCGGTGTTTTGCATTTTGATAGGGCGATTTTCCATAGTAAATTTTCACCTAAATTGGAATAAATCTGTTCGTTAGGAACAATCGATTTTTGTCTATTAGAAATCATTCGAGTAATGTCGTCTGCAGTACTGCAGTTAAGGCGGAAAAGTCCACTGAATACCACTGAACGTCACGAAAACAGACTAACTTTTGTAAATAATTTTAGATCCCTTTAGAAACCAAAATGGCGGACTTACTATGGAAAATCGTTCTAACAAATTGAATAAACCGCCGCATTTGACAACGCTGAATATTTTGAGGAAATAATTGTCGATTTCAAAACAAAATTTTGTTTATCTTAGTAAGGAACATAAGCTCGACCATACCCAAAGTACACCGGTATTGATTATAGATTGTTCTACAATCAAATTTAACTAGCACGAAGACTAGAGCTATTTTATGTCGGATTCATGAAAATTTGCCACATATTTGCTGAATCAACAGAAGCAAATAGAGGTTTCTTTCTAAAGTGGCTTATTGTCGTTTCTTGTATTTTTTGCCGATGTAGGACAAGATTGACGAACGAAGGCATGAGCTTGTTGGGCAGATCGATGAATTGTTTGCTGAACACCCATTAAGACATCATTTAGTTTATGAACAGTTACCTTTCATTGATACACGAGATCAAACATGCCAAGAATTAAATCGTCTAAAGAAAGCCTTTGTTGATATAGCTTTTTCTCAGCCAACATGGGGTGAACCAATGCCAATAAAATGGGCACCACTACAGCTGTCATTATCAAAGTTAAGACAAGACGGAAAATTTATTATCAGTCGTGAACAGTTTGAGGAAATCAACGCATTAAATGGGGATCTTGCTCTAGACTTCCAGCAGATGCATACTTTTTTGGAAGTTCAGCATTCTTTGGGAAAATTGATGTATATCAATGATATCAGCTTAAATCAATTTATCATCCTGGATCCTTCTTACATGGTTACAGTTTTGAGATCTTTTTTAACTGACAAAGAGTTTTTTCCTGCTGATTCGTCAATTCGTACTATATTAGAAAATATGCAAAATACAGGAAAAATAAGAAAGCATGATTTATTTCAACTTTGGGAGCAGGAGGACTATAAACAACTACTGCCTTTTAAAGATTTTCTGACAGGCGTACTGATTCGCTTAGATATTCTTACTACACCACAACGGTATTTAACACACCACGAAGAAGAAACAGTACTTGATTACTTTCTTGTCCCGTGTATGGTTCAAAGAATAGATACGACATCGTATATGAACGAAAATTGCACAGACGAACGAAGCATATGTTTGTCGTATAAATTTCGAGCATGTCCCGTGCCTTCTGCAGTTGCATTTCGACTGTTTGGTGCTTGCCTTTGCATGTGGAATTTCAAAGAATACAAAGGAGTACTGCTTCTGTTTCGTGATTCCGTCACTCTCATCGTCGATAAAAATCATGAATTATCTGTTCGATTGGAAGAGTCAAGGATAAATGTTTATCTGATCCATTTAAAGTCAAAAAGGATGATAGTACCAAATGTGGCATCGACTATTCAAGAATGTATATCTATTACTATTGAGAAAATCTTATTGTTTTACATGTCTATGTTTGGGACAAAATTCGATGGGACTTCTCTTTTGCACTTTGAAACACAATTTAAAGTGATATGCGGTCAGCATGTTTGCTTCGCCCCTGGAACTTGCAAGAATTTCACACCTGACAGCAAATGGATTTGTCAGCATGGAACGCACCATGAAGTGAAATACCTACTCAACTGGTTCCCTAGTAGGGTAAACACTTTTATTGTATTAAAGATCAATTAAATGTATTATAAATTTACAAATAAAGTTTACCCAGAAAGTCAAAAATATAATCTCAATTTATACCGGTAACAAAAATCAAAACATTTATATTTTATGTTTTTTTGTTCCTAATGTGTTTTTTTTAATTCTTATAATTGATATCGTATGACCTATAGAATGGTACTAGTTTTTTCAGAAATAAACTTAAATTGTTGCCAACAAAAATTTTAGAAATGTTGACAGCTAAAATAAGAATGACCGAAACAAAAATAATGGCAAGAGGGGATGTTTTATTTCATGAAATTTACCTATAAAGTGTCACAATTAACACACAAACAATCTCTTAATTCGGTCAGTCTAACGATTTCTTTTAGTGAATGTATGTTGTCTCATATAGGAGCCATCTTTATTTATATTATCTTTTATTCATTAACAGGTGAATGAAGAATGTGGCAAAGAATGTTTAGGTATAAAAAGTTTTAAATACATATCTCACATAGTAACTGTCTATTACTTAATAATAACATTTGGAATATATATGAAAGGGCCTATTGGATGGAAATAGTGTGATAAGTTTCAACGCAATGACAAATATTACCTATGCCCCTTGTTCAGCTCAATGCCACATTGTTCATTGTCGCTTGAGTGTCATTAATGACGTAAAGGATGCGTTTTATAAAATAATAGTTATTTGTTAGGCAAGTAGAAGCTTATTTCTAGTTTAATTGTTAGGTACAACTCTAGCTCAATTGTAAGGCTATTTGATCTATTGAACTATACTTACTGAAATATTTAATTATTTAATACAATTAATGATATCAAATTTCATATCATATATATACTCTTTGTTAAATTTGGGGAAAGAAGGAATTTAGTTTTTAACCTTGCAGGGTTATCACAGGAGCAACTTTTACTTTGTCCAAGCAACGTACATCTTAGAAGGCTTGTGACATTTTTCATCCCAGATGACTTTAAACGATTTATGATGAGACTCAATTTACCCTTCGGCTACTTGTCACAGACCTTAGATCAGTATCACTACAACCTGACTGATGCCATGTTTGTTTCACTATGGACATGGAGATGCCGGAATATAGATTGTTCCTTTCAAAGTTTACAGACTGCACTAAGAGAGTCCAAACTTTCTTCGCATATCCTTTGTGAGGTTTGTTTTAAAAATAGACGAAATCTAAAACTTTTAACTGGATATAATTTTATGTATTATGAACCAAAAAGTAAAAAATGTCATAAATACACACATATATTTTATGCTTTTTGGTTTCAAAACTACATTACACTGAGAATATATGTACTAAGAAACTTTTCTCAACAGTTTTTCTAAGAGACATATCTCCGATTATATCTGGAACCCACATTTATTTTCTTTCTGATTTTTACTATGTATTGTATGCGTCATAATAATTGTATTAAGCCGCTAAAACAAATCCAAACCTGTTGTGTGTAATAACTTTGTTGGTTACTTTGTTTCAACAATGTCTTTAAACTACATCATAGAGTCTAGTTTTATTGTGCGAATGACGCTGATTGAAGGCTAAGGTAAGAGTCAGACCAACTTGTTCGAAGCCGTCCAATATTTTCAAAAAGGGCATTTTTCGTCTATATTCCTAACAGAATTGATATTTATATGAAGCATTTTCTGCTACTTTCTGGTAAGCTTTTAAATTAAAATATTGTGTACATTGTACACTAGCATAAAACACATTGCAAAAATTGCGCCTTACTTTTCAAGAGAGCGCATTAAGCACTATATGGTTTGAAAGTTCATTCGTCTATTCTTGCATTTGTACATTATTATTCAATACGACCTTCTTACGTTTTTCAGACACTAAAAGAAGAACCAGTAGACATAGGTATGGTAGAAGCCTTTCATACTTAATATTAAAATGTTGGTGGATTTTATTATTGCTTGCTTTCCCGCTATTGAGCAATATTGCAGCTATATTTGAGAAGAGAATAAGTTATCAACAATAAATATTTGGAGAAAGGGATAGATCAATTTTTAAAAAAAGTTTTACTGCCATTGGAGAAGTCTCGAGAGTTAGATTGGAACGGACATTTTTGCCTTTTTGTAGCAGCTATAAGATGCCTGCTCATTTTCGAAATCTATAGCATTGTACTTAATCGTACCAAGGAGGCTGGCAACCTCCAAACATTTTACCATCCATAATTAGGTCACAATTTTTGTATTAAACAACAATACTTACTAATTAGAGTACATCCCCTATCTGTTAATTTGGATTGCGTTGAATAACTCTTTGGGTTTGGATATGGAAATCCATCCTAGTACCCAGTAAATTGTACCGTTGTTTGTAGAACTGTTTTTGTTACTAGATTTTAAAGTGTATATTTCCTGCTGATGAAAAAATCGCATTGAAATTTAATCCTCAAAACTTTTTAAAATTTATCATCAGACCCAAATTTGATTTATTGATATTTGATTTAACATCCAGCTAGAAAGCTTTATTCAGGCGAAAAAGTTAACAAACAACAAATCAACTTTATCATAAACAAAATTTTGCCTTCAACTGGAAAAGTATGAATTAATGGGTAGAGGTGGAGAATTTAGCCTTGCCAGTTTGTAGCGGCTACATAAACCTACTCTTTTTCAAATTATACCAGAGGTGTGTTTAGCCTACAAAGAACGTGGCACTATTCCGACACGATACCCACTATATGGTCTGTGTTATAACCGTACAATCCCATCACAATGAAATTGAAATGGTATTTAAGTATTATTAGACAGTTCTTTGCAGTTATTTTGCAAACCTGTTCCAGGTTTCATGTCACATTAACAATACGTAAAATTATGTAAACTTCAATTCTAACATACATGAGATCAATCATTCCAGAGGGAATCCAAAGAAACAATGAACCACCAGAAGAATTATTCCGAGAGTTGTCAAAACACATTGGTATACAAGTTATGCAGCTAGGTATAGAACTAGGACTTGATGTTCCGTGCATTGAAGATATCCAATACAGGCATAGATATCTTCCAGAACAAGCGTATGCTGTATTGATGAAGTGGAAACAAATGACAGAGAATCCAACTGTGAGAACGCTCGCCATGGCTTTGAAACATATCCAAAGAGGTACTCATTGTTTGGTTGATTTTTATCGCTTGAAGGAGTGTGTAAACTAAAGGGTTATGTAGTTCCTTATGTTCTCATCTATTTAATTTGGACATTAAAGAAACATAAAAGTCATAACTTTGATTAAAATACCTGTAAATTCATGTGAACATACATGTACAAATAATGTTTTATGTATTAATTCACTCAGTTAAACGTTAGAGGATTCTAGGTATAGGCTAATTCCGAAATTTCCTAATAATACTTAAACTTTCTAACATATACTTACTGACTTTTTTTAACCAAAAACATGCACACCTGTGTATTTTTTTATTGTTGACTCACATGACTCAAAGTTGGGGAAATCCGTATCCCTTGTCAAATTAATGCCGTTTGTAAAATATTCCTTAGATAAAATGATATTGTATTTTTACCATCTGTATTTCAAAATACGTTATTTTAATATGATAAATCTTTTTTGAGGAACTCAACCATACCTTATAATATTCATATAGTTGGAATTCTTTAGAAAGCAAATACTAGCAGATTAGTCAATGTGTGCAACATTTTATCAGTAAGGAAACAAATGTTTGGTCAAATTAAAAAAAACACTGATTTTTTATAAAATTGTTATTTGTTTGATTTAAAAGTGCGATGTTGATCCGCATATACTTTTTGAACATGTTTTAGTTTATGTCTGGCTGACTGCCTGGGTTTGTGTTCGAACATTTTCTTAGTTATTATCGTTTTAAAGCTGTTATTGTTCATGAATAAGTAATATTTTAAGGTGACATGTGGCGTACAATGGTTGATCATATTGACCTTGAAGTTGCATTATTTATTTCTGAATGAAAAATAATTGTCTGGGCTGTATTTTTTCTCTTTTGAAGTAGGCGCTTTTGATGTTTGGCATGTAGGTAAATAATTTCAATTGTGGTTTCTGAATGAAAAATACTTGTACGGGCATATGTAAAATTTGAACTAAATAAATTCAGCATTCCTGAACTAAGATTGAGATAAGTGTTTTTTGTGTATGCCTATTAATTATTTTGTTTACCATTGATTGATTAAAGACCTCTAATTTTAACCGCTTTTTTCTATCAGACAAAAAAGTTATTTAATGGGTAATAACTCCTTCAAGGAACTGGTTGATGATTTTGAATCAGTGGCTGGGACGTTTTTATTTTGGAGATAAAAACATGTGTTATCCCCTATAACTAGATTATTCCCTGTGGAAATATCAATATTGGTATTTCTCAACTCTCAAAAATGTATATTCGCCTTGACTAGCAGCTTGTAAATATAACATTTTCTCTGGTTTAGAAATCCTGATGGCAATATACTATTCTTTGAAAGTAAGTTAGTGTATAATATTGTTAAATGTAAATCAATATCTTTCTTTTTTTCTTTGAAAACAGTTTTATGTGTCATGTGTTGAATTAATTTGTATAAAAAAAAATCCGAAAATGTGATACTTTACAGGTAATTAACTGTAAAAAGGAATATTCATTTAAATTGTTAGAAGAAACAATGCTGATGTGTAATGTTGCTTTTTTAATTTTTAAAATTAGTTATTACAGTTATTACAGTGTATGTCCGTACTGTACATTTATGTCTATATTGTATATCGCCATCTACATAATTATATAAAACGATAATGTACTACAAAATTTTGATTTTTTGCCTCTTACAGTAATTTTTAAGCTATATTCAGTTCTCCACTTTTTATTGGGGAAGGAAACTGGAGAAAACAACTTAACTTCAGTAGGAAATCTGGCATTGTCAATTACGATTAGAGACCAGCATAACCTGCCTGCAGTGAAACTTTAACCCATGATCTCAGTGATATAACAACCAAAATATTGTAAGAAATTTAACACATGTAAGCAGATCCTGTACAATTCAAAACAATCCATTTGGTTTTTAGTTGTAATGGTCTTTTGTGACACTTTTAGCAATTTTTCAACCAAAGGTGAACTAGACATTGTATATATGAACTGAACATTGAAAGCATACCTGGGGAGAATTCCTAATCTTTGACAGGAAACTGGTAATCCTTGTCAATAGGGTAGGAGTCGAGCACACTGCACAATGTGAAATCCAAACTTTAAATGTCATTGTTGATATGACTGAGATCAAGAGTAGATGGCTACCTTAATGGTGTAGGGGGTTTATGTATGAGCGCTAATACAATATATGTAAATTGTATAAAATTATATAACAATCTTCATAAAAAACTTTTATTAAATTGTATCACAGAATACCACTACAGTTCAAACGTTACTCTTTATGTCACGTTTCACTTTTGGTTTCATCGATGAATTCTCTGATGAGTTTCTCTGCTTTAGACTTGTTAGACAGTTCGTTAGCTCTTCCTTGATATGGCCCCCTATTGCTGGAACCTTTTCCCTCCAATATGTCAGCCACTCTGTAACAAATAATAAATTAGTATTCAATTTGTTCAATTTTTAAAATAACCTGTTTCCATTATTATACAGTTATACACCAAATTTTATGACAGGTGTGGTCATTCAATCTTGATTGCTTGATGCTTTATCTACTATAATTGAGATAAAATAAGGTTACCAACCTACACACATTTTTAGCAGATGCTCATAATAACTTATGTCAATTATGATCCCAATATTAACTAGACCCTGTTTTAGTAACTAAAACGAACATCTCATGTTGGTTGGTTGATTGATTGCGAGCAGTATTTCAGCTATATTCAGGACATGAACAAGTTAACAAACAATAAATTGATGCTGGAAAGATAGACCAAAAAGTGTGCCTTTTGTAGCGACTAGAACGAACCTACTCTTGTCAGCATGTGCAAAAGGGGTCTTTATACAAGGAGGAAGGATCATGGCAAACATGTAACCCACTGGGGGCTGCGGTCAGGCCTTTCGTATTATGATATGGTAACCCCAACGAGAGGGGCTAATATCTTCTACACCCACCTTAGGATCTGCTTGGCAGCTCTGAGGGTCGAACACTGTGAACGCTAACAGTATGATCCCTGACCTTCACTTGGATATACTGTAGGTAATCCCAATACACCATGTAAACTAGATGAACAATTGTACGAAGATATGTTGACATGTTCAAGATCTTCCATAACGTAGGATGCAAGTATATTTAAAAATATTCAGAAACTTGATACAAAATTACCGTATATCGGGTTATTTCGGCGTGATGGTTATTTCGGCTATATTGGCGTGCAAGAAAAAGTCGCCAAAATTAAAACGACCAATTTTTACAGACGATAATTACCGGTACGGTATTTGTTGACCTTTAGAAATTTAAATATGTAAACTGACCGACTGATACCTGACACTACACTTATTATCGATTTGTTGTTGTGAGACGAAGCGTGTAAAACTGACCACGAATCAATTTACATTTTTACTTGTTCAGTTTGAGTACAGCTTTGGACAAATAACGTCGATTTTGAATTATCTATCGAGGGATTCACTGCCAACCCCTAAGGAAAGTCAAGGTCATATAAATGTTATGATCCAAGTGATATTGATGCGAAATAAATTACTTTGGTCGAAGTTCCTGGATAACGGAATCTTCCCCTGACAATAAAAATAATCCTGCTCCTTTTTCATCACCCACTGTCAAGAAACATGTAACTGGCTGTTAAAATATATAAATTGTGTTTATGCACCTTGAGTTCATACCAGTATGCTCCTTATGAGGTATTGTTCGGGATGTACACCAAAAAAATCTTTTTATAAAATATAAATCTATATACAAGTACTTACCCTATCTCAGTTGGAGCACTCGATATCACTGAGATGGTACCCATCTCTGTGGGCCCCACCGACCTTGAGGTCAAGGTCAAAGGTCATCAGCCATGGTATGCGACAAATCGGCTTGATATTATCTACCCACATTCCAAATATCAAAAGCCTACCTCACAGGATTAGAAAATTACAGCACTGACATGAAATATCATTCATAAAGCAATAATGTGACCTTTAGGTCAAAGTTCACGGTCAAATGCGACACATCACCTTGATATTATCTACCCACATTCCAAAAATCAAAAGCCTATCTCAAAAGATAAAAAGGTTACACCCCGGAAATGAATTAGTCATTTATGACCTTTAGATTAAAGTTAAAGGTAAAAGATCAACAACCACAGAAAGCGACACATCACCTAGATATTATCTACCCTCATCCCAAATATCAAATGCCTACCACAAAAGATGAAAAAGTTACAGCCCGGACATGAATTTGTCATTCAGAAAGCAATAATGTGACCTTAAGGTCAATGTTCAAGGTCAATGATGACCAACCACGGTATGCTACACGTCGCCTTGATATTATCTACCCACATTCCAAATAAAAAAAAAGTTACAGCCCGGACACGATAAGTTTCAGATGGATGCACGGACGGACGCACAGACAGATTACTATAGGGTGTCCGCCACAAAGTGGCAGGGCCCTAATAAAAGTTTTAAATGTTGGCTTCCAACTTTGATAGATTTTGAATAGAAATTCGCTGCTTGAACTCTAAGTACACAATTATGCAGCTTTATCAGGGTCCTGCGTGTTTCTGCAACATGAAGTCATCTTTGAACTAGGTCAGCATATTAGGTTAGACTTCAAGAATACTGTTCAGATGTTTGGCATGAAAGATTCTTTTTTCATTAAAACGGTTGTATTCAAATTTAAAAATAATTATAACTGTTATTGTTTTATGACTATTTGTTTGAATGGTGTTTAATGCCACTTCCAGAAAATGTTCAGCTAAATCATAGCGCCCAGATTTAATTGGGGGGGGGGGAATCGGAGTACCCGGAGAAAACTCCAAACCTTCGGTAGGAAAAATGGCAATCCTTGTCAATTAAGATTGGAGTCGAGCCCACCCTATCTGCAGTGAGACTCAAACAAGCGACCTCAGTGTTAATAGATCACGCGGTCTGCAAACTGCAGCAATATATAATAACAGGTATAAAACAACATTGTAGAACAAATCAGTCATTGTCATTTATCTCGTTAACAACTATGTTCATAAATTCATTGTCATCTTCTTTCCTTAAACAAATTTTAAACACACACTGTAAATGAAATTCAGAAAAATAATGAATAATACTTCAAATCATAATTTGTTTAGAAAACGACAATAATTTATCACAATCAACTGGTTTCTGTATACGGATATACAGCATACATAAATTTTGTAAAGGCTGCAACAGATGTTAAGGTCTAAAAAACGTACAATTCTAAAACTTGTTTAATGTAAACAAATAAATTTTCCCAAAAATTGCCAAAGTTAATAACAATGACATGAAAACATGATAGTTTTTTTTCCTTAAGCTCTGGCGAGTACAACATAAGTATTAAATAGGACAATAATCTTTAGTCAGTGATTGAATAATAGAATGAAGTAGTTCCAAATTCTGTAGTCCTACACTTCACGAAAGTTATAATAGTGTTTACATGTCATTAGCCATGACGAATTAAATGCCTTTTATTTGGAAAACAAATATGATTTTATTCTTTTGCCATTCTCTACACCTAACAATTTGATGAGCTAACAATAAAGTAATACATACAAATGAGAACTGACAATAACATGAGTTAGTATTAAATTTTAACTAGTTCCTAAAAATACATTGTAGATATGTCAATTATTTTTTTTCAACATGGATATTATCCCTCAAGGATGAGATCGAGAGAATAAAACAAACCTGATCTGTTTATATCTATTTATCATGGTATTGTAACACTGTTACGAAATGTTGCCCTTAGAACCGTCTGTTTATAAATATTGACAAATTATGAAAAGTATGTATGAAAACGTGAAACTATCTATAAAGGATTTATTGTCGTTATATGACCAAGAAAAATTGTCATATATATATATATATATATATATATATATATATATATATATATATATATATATATATATATATATATATATATATATATATATATATATATATATATATATATATATATATACAAGTCTAGAAGATTATGCAACGATACATATGACGGTGTTTCTTGTCATAAATTTAGACACAGACTGACCAACGAATGGCCTTAGTCATTGAGTGTCAATATAAATAAATAACGTGAACAATCACAACATATTCATCTTAAACTTTCTCATTTTAAATTAACCCAAAACTTTTTTAATAGTTGCTTCTCAGTCCGCTAACCGGGGACGTGCCGTGCTGTTACTTGGCTTTGCTCAAATATTCTAAGATGTAATCAAAATTATCAAGGTGACAAATTCATTACGCCAGACGCGCGTTTCGTCTACATAAGACTCATCAGTGGCGTTTAACTATAAATGTTTAAGATATTCTTCATTGGGAGATGGAATAATATTTTTTTCATTGGGAGATGGAATAATATTTTTTTCATTGGGAGATGGAATAATATAAGTCCACTGGGATCGTGTAAATACACAATACAGGCAGTTCAAAATATTATATAAAGGGTCTAAAAGAATGCTGCTGAACCAGTACACTTATTTAGTATCGGATCGACAAACATGACGATACAGCATAAACAAAAAAATAATAATATACAAGTCTAGAAGATTATGCAACGATACATATGACGGTGTTTCTTGTCATAAATTTAGACACAGACTGACCAACGAATGGCCTTAGTCATTGAGTGTCAATATAAATAAATAACGTGAACAATCACAACATATTCATCTTAAACTTTCTCATTTTAAATTAACCCAAAACTTTTTTAATAGTTGCTTCTCAGTCCGCTAACCGGGGACGTGCCGTGCTGTTACTTGGCTTTGCTCAAATATTCCAAGATGTAATCAAAATTATCAAGGTGACAAATTCATTACGCCAGACGCGCGTTTCGTCTACATAAGACTCATCAGTGGCGTTTAACTATAAATGTTTAAGATATTCTTCATTGGGAGATGGAATAATATTTTTTTCATTGGGAGATGGAATAATATTTTTTTCATTGGGAGATGGAATAATATAAGTCCACTGGGATCGTGTAAATACACAATACAGGCAGTTCAAAATATTATATAAAGGGTCTAAAAGAATGCTGCTGAACCAGTACACTTATTTAGTATCGGATCGACAAACATGACGATACAGCATAAACAAAAAATAATAATATACAAGTCTAGAAGATTATGCAACGATACATATGACGGTGTTTCTTGTCATAAATTTAGACACAGACTGACCAACGAATGGCCTTAGTCATTGAGTGTCAATATAAATAAATAACGTGAACAATCACAACATATTCATCTTAAACTTTCTCATTTTAAATTAACCCAAAACTTTTTTAATAGTTGCTTCTCAGTCCGCTAACCGGGGACGTGCCGTGCTGTTACTTGGCTTTGCTCAAATATTCCAAGATGTAATCAAAATTATCAAGGTGACAAATTCATTACGCCAGACGCGCGTTTCGTCTACATAAGACTCATCAGTGGCGTTTAACTATAAATGTTTAAGATATTCTTCATTGGGAGATGGAATAATATTTTTTTCATTGGGAGATGGAATAATATTTTTTTCATTGGGAGATGGAATAATATAAGTCCACTGGGATCGTGTAAATACACAATACAGGCAGTTCAAAATATTATATAAAGGGTCTAAAAGAATGCTGCTGAACCAGTACACTTATTTAGTATCGGATCGACAAACATGACGATACAGCATAAACAAAAAATAATAATATACAAGTCTAGAAGATTATGCAACGATACATATGACGGTGTTTCTTGTCATAAATTTAGACACAGACTGACCAACGAATGGCCTTAGTCATTGAGTGTCAATATAAATAAATAACGTGAACAATCACAACATATTCATCTTAAACTTTCTCATTTTAAATTAACCCAAAACTTTTTAAATAGTTGCTTCTCAGTCCGCTAACCGGGGACGTGCCGTGCTGTTACTTGGCTTTGCTCAAATATTCCAAGATGTAATCAAAATTATCAAGGTGACAAATTCATTACGCCAGACGCGCGTTTCGTCTACATAAGACTCATCAGTGGCGTTTAACTATAAATGTTTAAGATATTCTTCATTGGGAGATGGAATAATATTTTTTTCATTGGGAGATGGAATAATATTTTTTTTCATTGGGAGATGGAATAATATAAGTCCACTGGGATCGTGTAAATACACAATACAGGCAGTTCAAAATATTATATAAAGGGTCTAAAAGAATGCTGCTGAACCAGTACACTTATTTAGTATCGGATCGACAAACATGACGATACAGCATAAACAAAAAATAATAATGTACAAGTCTAGAAGATTATGCAACGATACATATGACGGTGTTTCTTGTCATAAATTTAGACACAGACTGACCAACGAATGGCCTTAGTCATTGAGTGTCAATATAAATAAATAACGTGAACAATCACAACATATTCATCTTAAACTTTCTCATTTTAAATTAACCCAAAACTTTTTTAATAGTTGCTTCTCAGTCCGCTAAACGGGGACGTGCCGTGCTGTTACTTGGCTTTGCTCAAATATTCCAAGATGTAATCAAAATTATCAAGGTGACAAATTCATTACGCCAGACGCGCGTTTCGTCTACATAAGACTCATCAGTGGCGTTTAACTATAAATGTTTAAGATATTCTTCATGGGGAGATGGAATAATATTTTTTTCATTGGGAGATGGAATAATATTTTTTTCATTGGGAGATGGAATAATATAAGTCCACTGGGATCGTGTAAATACACAATACAGGCAGTTCAAAATATTATATAAAGGGTCTAAAAGAATGCTGCTGAACCAGTACACTTATTTAGTATCGGATCGACAAACATGACGATACAGCATAAACAAAAAATAATAATATACAAGTCTATATATATATATATATATGTAACACTCTCAAACGTGTCCGATCCGCCCAAACATGTCAACCTTACGCCAAAACGTGTCTAGAGCGGACATTCGCAAAAACGTTTTCTTCCATTGTGACGTCAATGGCATTTTACAAACTCCATGACGTCAACAACCTCCTTTTTTTAAAACAGAGATTGATGGAACGCTTGAAGATGAAGGTTTTATCCTTACTAAAGAAAGTTACAATTCGAAGCCATTGTCTCAGGATGTTAATCAAATTAGCTACAAAGCTTAAAGACGAAAATCCAAAGTGGGTACCTAGGAAAATAGCATTTAAAAGAATGTTTCTGAGAAAATTATAACAAAATATCTGCTGCTGTATTTCTGCGACAATGAAACTCCAAACAATTTTCCGAAAAAACTTGCACGTTGGGCACAGGGGAAATGCGTGGACATGGAAGATCTATTGGAGTTGATAAAGATAAAACACGTCGCGGACCATAGAAATGTGACACCATATACGAGAGCATAGGCATGCAGTGTTTCCTGTTGGAAGAGAACACATAAGAATCCTTTTTAAGAAAGCAGTCAATTAGACCAGCCGTAATTTTGGGTATCTTTATACTTGCAAATTTAATTATACCCGAAATTTAAGAAATTGATTTTTATGCAACCTTAGTATATCCTGTAGAGATGCTTGGAGAAAAACACGGAGAGCCAGAGGTGACTTACTATCCCAGAGTGGTTTCTGGAGAATAGTATACGTACATATAATAAGAACGGAACAATGCTAAACAAATGAGAAACATTGTACATAATTAAAGACAATGTTAGATTATTGTTTTCAAATTAATAGATTTGAAATAAGAAAAATGAATGTAAATGTTATTTAATAAAAATGATTAGTTGTCAGTGTATTGTTTAATCAGATGTATATGTTGTGTTTATAATGGTGCGCAAATATAATTGTTCTTGACTTTACTAAACATAAACCCATGCAAAAAAGTTCATGCAGAAAACAATCCAGTATAGAATTTGTTATGTATAGTTCTTACATTAAAACTTATAGTAATATAAGTAGGAACCTATACAGAAACTAGTTAACCAATACAAAAATAACCGCATAGTGCAATACATGTTTTTTAATGGTGTTTAAGGTCACTTTCAACAATTTGTAAGCTATATAGTGGCATCCAGAGTACACATTGACTGCAGTCATACTAAAATCACACCCTCAGTGAAATAAATGAGAATGTGACAAGTAAGAATGAAAACAACCAAACTATTATACACAAATCAAACCAATAAACCCTTTCAAGTGGTCAGGTTCAAACAGCACCGTTGGCATTTAAGGTTAAGGGCAAACTGGACACGTTTAGGCGTACAAGGGTGAATAGACACATCTAGACGATAGGCCTTGGGCACATTTCGGCGTAAAGGAGTAGAACGGACACGATTGGGTACAACAGAGAATAGACACGTCCTTATATGATACAAATCGGACACCGTTTCGACGTGCAGAAGTTGAACGGACACCATTTGGCGAAGACTGACGTCAATCGGACACGTTTGGTCGAATCGGACACGTTTAGGTGTAAGGACACGTTTGGGAGTGTTACATATGTATAGTGGGTAACAAACAAATGGTATATATCTATATGGTTTAAATTGTTTATTTGAATGATGTTTAACGCCCCTTTCAACAATTGTCCGGCTGTATCATATGGTGTCCAGTTTTTATAGGGGGAAGGGGAGGCGGAGTACCCAAAGAGAACCCCCGAGCTACATTGATAACTAAGTCGGATCTTATAGTTCAAGCCCATTTTTTTCAAGGTGGTTGCTGGATTTATAACTATATATGTACATTTATAGTTATAAATGTACACATTTAGACATTTTAAAACGAAATCATCATAATCTATCATCAGAAAAACGAATAATATAAAATGAAGGAATTTAAGGAATCCAAGATGGCATTAAACTCGTCGAAACTATATATATAGGTAATACTACTGGTAAAGTTCCCGTTTTATAAAGAACTTGAAATGCAGCGCTACCTTTCTGAATACAAACTGGACGCATTGAAACTTATCATCTTCCACGTTTACTTCAAAGAAAAAAAAGAAATGTCTTCAATAAAGATCGTTTCCCGTTAGTTTCGCAATGTCTTATGCTTAAATAACCTAAAGAAGATGAATATTATGTTTGAATTTTGTATAAATAGATCGAAATTAGAATTTTTTATTTGCTACATTTCGAGCAATATGACTGAATTCTGCCGTTACTCCGACAAATCACAAAACCAACTTCGGATCATAAAGTGAAATTCGGCCTAGCAGGTAACAAGTGTAACGAAGCCAGAACAGTTATTGACTCGTATTTTCTCCTTCGACTGATGAAACTTGCCGCTGTATTTGAAAACGTTGAAGTTTTTGTAACACACAACTATTTGTTCCATAAAGAAGCCCATTACAATAATCAAATCGGGATGTAACTAGTGAGCACAAAAGAGTCTTAAAGGCTTCATCTGTAATCAGAGACCTTAAACGACCAATAAATGAATGAAAACATGATTTTGTTAAGCAATACCTTCATGGTCCATACTAAGTGACTTGTCAAAAAGCACACTAAGTTTTTCACATAAGAGACATCTGTTACTACTGCTCCATCAAATGTAAGTTTTAAGTTAGAAAGTTATTTCACTCGTTGCTTTGGCGCAAAAACAATTTATTCTGTTTTGTCTTGGTTTGATTTAAGCAAGTTGATGCTCATACACTAATTAATATCCGATCAACAGTCACCAAGAGGATTAGAGAGATCAGACCAATCACCAAGAGGTTTAATGACTTGGCACACATGCGTATCATCTGCGTATGAATGATACGACATCCCGTGTCGCTTGCAAATTTCACAAACTGGTTTGGAAAACATGCAAACAAGTTTTGGTCCCAACACAGAACCTTGTCGCTCAACAAAGCAGAGTTTGATATCATCAGATTGCACCGTTCCGACAGACACACATTGGGTGCATTCTGTCGAATATGATTTCAACTGTAATACGGATTGTGCACTTTACAGATCGTGAACCCAGCTTAACTGGGATAGACCAGAGACATAGAAAAGCAGAGGAAGGTTTATAGGAAACCAGATTAATGGTTAAACAAAATTGAAAATAGTATCAAAAAATAAACGTGGGAGATCACCACCGCCCCGACCACCATTCCTAACTAGCTCGGCAAAACAAGAAAATAGAGACGGGAGTTGGAATCGTTATGAATGTTTTCGATCGGGGCAAACTAGACATTTCTCCAGAGATTGACCTAACAAGGGTAATATCGATTCTCCAACTCGAAATAGATCAAGGTCACCATCACCAAAGAAGCGATAAACTTCAACGGGCTGAGCAAGTAGGTCGTTCTTCAATCCACCTAGACGATACTGGCCATCACCACCACAAGAAGCAACTTTAACGAAGGTAAGAGAGATAACTTTATACGACCGAGGACTTATAAGTGCAAGTGAATGCCGATCTTCGTCAAAGAGTCATTGATAGTGGCGCTAAAGTCTCCATTATCAGCAGAGCGTTGTTTGACAAACTTAAAAGGAACCCGAAGTTATCGAGTGTTGATGTCTTAATAAAAGAGGTAAGTACAGTAAGTATAATAAAAGGAGTTAAAAGAGAAAAAGATGTTGAGCTACAAATATGCAACAATAAGATAATATGTACATGTAACCTGATTTTTGCAAATATCCTTCGAACTAATTTTGAGGTTAGATTTTCTAGAGGGAAACAAAATAATCAATCACGGGCAATTCACCATCACCTTAGAACAACAGATAATACCAGCATTTACCAAGGAGAATGGGGACGTAAAAATATCCCGAGTTTCGCCACCCTGTAGTGCACAATATATCAAAGCAAGCTTATACACAAAACCCGAAACTGATATTGTTATTCAACCGTCATTAAACTTTACCAGTTTTTTTTCACCAAACACGTTGTATTTACCAAAACAGTTTACTTATCAGCAGGAAACCTAACCGACAAAGGAATCAGAATGAAAAAAGCAGTTGTTCGGGGTAGGCATCAAAGCATAGTTAGAAATGGAGGACACTGAAAGCGCGAAAACAAATGCTAGAAAGGTAAATATCAAAGAAGACATTTCAGAAAATAATAAGCAGTTGCTCGAACACCTAACTGAGATATATAGAACACCTAGGGAATGCTGGACAAAGGCAGGTTTTCAACTTATTATAGGACTACCAAGATGTTTTTTCAAAGAATGACATCGGACTTTTTAATGGAGACATTAAACACAAAACAAAACAGGCAATGCTTACCACATAAGCAAACATTGCGAAGGATACCACTTCAGTTAGAAAAGGAGGATGAAGAACACCTTAAACAAATGTTAGCAAAAAAGGTATAATTCAAGAGTCAAATTCAGAATTGGCCAATGGGCAGCTACTCCAGTATTGGTAAGAAAGAAAGATCATTGCAGTTTACGATATTGTATAAACTACAGATCTTTGAATAAAGTTACGATTAAAGACGCTTTTCCACTTCCGAATATCGACTCCTGCCTGGATACTCTTGGTAGAAATACATTTATGCCAACACTGGACATGGCTGCAGGGTACTGGCAGCTGGAAATTGACGAAACTGACCGGTACAAGACCGTATTTATCACTAATTTATAGTCAGTTCAAACATTTGAAGTTGGCCTTTGGTTTGTGTAATAGCCCAGTCACATTTAGTCGGCAATGCAGCTTGTGCTACAGGGCATTACTTGGACATGTGCTGCAACGATTTAGGAGATATAACTAAAAGTTGAAATCTAAAAGTGTAGTTTGTTTGAAAAAAAGTTAAAATTCTGGGAAAAATTGTAAGCGCAGAAGGAGTAAGAGTGAACCCAGAAAACATAGATGTGGTAAGAAAATGGACGACTACAGGAAGCAAAAAGGACTTTGAATCTTGCCTTGGGTTTATGAACTACCACCGAGAACACATTGCGCAAATTTTACTAGTCTAGCGGGCCCATTACACGTAGCATTTAAGAAAAAGATCCGATTTTCCTGGGAGGGTCAGCACCAAACGGCATTTGAAGCATTTAAGACCAGACTAGTGGAAGTTGTGGTACTACACTACCCAAACTCCACTGATACCTATGTGCTGGGTACAGATACCTCGGACACAACAATTGGAGCATAGGTAAGCAATATACAGAAAGGTGAGTAAAAGATACCTGAGTTAAAGGGTACATATGAATATTCTTGAGCCACTTCCACTTACCGATCAGAAAAACAAGTACCTGTTCTGATGGTAATAGATCAATTTACTAAATGGTTGGAGTGCTACCCATTTTCTAACCTGAGCGCAGAAACCGTACATCGGAAGTTCCGATGTTCCGTAAATCAAGAAGAGACAATACATCGGATGTTCCGATGTACCGTAATGGAAATGAGAGTAGCGAATCGCGACAAGTATCTTAAAAATCTGCGTTTCTTGGTGCATCCGGTCCGGGCACAATGGGTCACTTTCTTTGCCAAAATAGAGTAAAATATAAACCTACAGTAAAGAGGCTAGAAGAGACCGTCCTTTATTATTCGAGACCGTCATTTATTATTTGAGACTGTCATTTATGATTTGGATGACAAATGTATATTAGACCACAAAGATCTTGAAAAAGGAAGAGGACGATGAAAAATTGAAAAACCTTCGTAAATCGCCGACTATGTGGAATATGAATAATTACATGTATTCGAGACTTGTGATTTTAGTGTATATTGAGTGTACCTGTCTTATATATTATGACTGTAAATAAACATATTTTACATGTATATAGTCAATGTATGTTTAATGACAAAGTTATCTGCTTCGTTATATTCTGTTTTCCTGCATACGTAGCACCTGGGGCTAAAAAAATTACTTTATAATTGGATATGAGATAGGCACTATAGTATATATGTACATATTTTTCCTTGTGTTTTTATTAGAGTGCTAAGTAGTTTATTTCAGGATGATCGATGATGACTTTGAATTAGACTATGGCCCCATGTAGGAAAAGATTCCTACAATAATGCAATTGATAAGCGAACGTTCAACCAGAACGAAAAAGAGTTCAAACGTGTCCTATATACTCTGGGCGTTTTGGCAATGTTAGAAAACATGCCATTTTAAGCCATATACCCTGGTATATTGCCCCTACAACTGCATGTTGGACTTGCAAACTCCAGTTATTCCAACAGAGACTTGCACTTTTAATCCAACACACAGAATCGGCTGAAAACCTCGTTACTTTGGAAAAACACAAGAATCTACATCCACCTAAAGAAAAGATGAAAGAGGAAGTTCTTTTTCACCTTATAGACACCCATTTTCATCTAGATAGGTTGTATAAAAAGACCAGATGTTCTGATCTACCGCGTCATTTCTGGCAAGATGAGAACAGGAAGGTGGTAAGTATAAGGTTCCTTTTAGCAAATTATTGTTAGCCGGTTCATTGACACACTAGCCTACGACGAAACTAACTAAGACAAGATGAACGACTGAGATTCACTTTTGGAATCCATCCAAACTTAGTTTAGACAATATCCAACAAACAAATTGAGCAGTGACTAAATGATTCATTAATATTGGCCCGGTCGAAACAAGGAGAGTGGTAGGAGTAGGAGAGTGCGGACTTAATACCGGTACAGATATGTCTAAAACGTCCCTAGACAAACAGATTCGAAAAACATCTACAAATAGCAAGCACGAAGAAATTAACGCAGGTGGTGCATTGTAGAGGAAATGAGAATATTCAGCATCAGTGTCTTTCTGTAATGTGTAAGATTTTAGACAGAAAACAACATTTCCATAAACACTGCTTTACCGATAGTTTTGATACATACCGAAAATGGAAGAGAAATTTCAAGAATTATAAATTTGGTGTATCGCCTTCTTTATTACAAGGGGACAAATATCCGGGGCTACGTGCTACAATTAGTGAGATGGACATTGATGACATGTTATAGAAACTGATGCCCTTATAAGAGAAGGGAAGAATGGGGACATCTGCACTCGTACTTGAAATTGCAAATAAACTTGCTATGATCATGTTTGACAAAACCGACAACGAAATACCTGATATTACAAACTCCAATGCGTGCAGTTGTACAAAATAATCTCGGAAACCATTGTATATTAACACTGACGTTTTAGTTGTATATAAAATAAACTTGTTTTTGTGTTTCATCATGGTCTGCGTGTACAGAAACATTTATATGTTCCGTCTGTTAATAATAAATGTGTGTGTTGAAAATGTTACCGTCTAAATATATATACCTTTTTGTTCTGGTGTCATGTGGGCCGGATTGATGCCACTGTTACATACATAAAACATTCAAATATACTTCTGCAGAATATATAGAGGTGACAGTTCTTTAAAATGGAGAAGAATATGGTGCAGTTACCGGAATCCTAATCAAGCGATCACACTTGGAGAGTTCCGAACGGGTGTGCTTTCCCTATAAAGACTGAGTTATTCCTGGACAGTTAACTGTCAGACGTACCTGCTTGGTAAACGGCATGAAGACTGTTTAACTCCAGACCTTAGAGTGTCACAGATACTTTAAAGATAATATATTTATTGGTATTTAGTGCTCGTATAAGCGGGCACAGCATTTTTTATAACTATATATATTTTGACTTATCTTGACGTTTGTGTGTTTTTAATTATTTTATTTATTTTATCGTTAAATGATTTCTTTATAAATCCTTGAATAAGGAATAAAGTAGGAATTCTCAAGATCTGTTGTTCCTCAATACGTAGCAAATCAAATTATTACGTCCAGGTACAGACGGTAAAATGTGTAGTTTTTTTTTTAATTACCCACTATATACTGTGAAGGTGATATTTTTCATTCAGAAATTCACCACCATACGCCGCACCGAATTGGGTATATTGTGTTCTGTCCACTACAGATTAAACTACGTTGAGATTTTCACTTTCATCATATGCTTACACATTGGTCAAATTCAAATGTTTTCATTTCATGTATGCTGGAAAAATTCTCTTCTAAAAGGTTCTGAGAACACCGCATGTAGCCCTTAAAATTGTTACAATATTTACAGCTTGCCTTTTATCTCCGAAATTACCCTATCAGTGCCTCATATTAATGTTGCAACTGTTGTTGACTTTTACCGGATGTAAATTGTGTAACACCTAAATTGGCTTGTCAATATCATTCGATTACCTATCAACACGTGCTATTAAATATTACAATAAACTTGTGTATTTGTATCATTTCTAGCCAACTTTTTAAAATCAACCATTGAGCATGTGCTTCATATTATACAATAAATACGAGAATTGTTAAATAGAATCAATGTAAAGAATGATGTTTTGTGTGTTTGTTTTAAATTTTTTTTACGCCGCATCAAGCATTTTTTTCAGCTATATCATTGTGTACAGTTTTATTGAGTAGGAAGCCGAAGTACCAGGAGAAAATCTCGACCTACGAAGAATCAACCATAGAAAGGTATATAATAATCTTTTCTGTGTTGAACGAAGTCAATCACATAATGAAATTTATTGCTTATATTTTTTTCATTATATTGCGACACTACCAGATAGTGTCCTTAACATTGTAAACTGTCTTATCGGTGTGCCAAAAAAAAACAAACAAACAAAACAAAACAAAACACACACAGGCACACAAAGCAAAGCAAAAACAACGCTAATGTAAAGTCGGAATCAAAATGAATATAACGTTTAAAAATTTTGAAGAAGTATGTGGACAAAGCAGTACTTCCCGTCTTCATAAATAATTTTATTCCGATTTTTGTTTTGGTTAACATTATTTGATTTACAACAAATAATGTCAAAAGTTGTATTTGTATTTAGAGAACTTAAGAATGACTTGAAGGAATCGGATGTCCAGAACGTTCACTATATCACGCAAAAAGACCGAAATGGAGTTAATTTTAACAAAAAAATTTATGCATATAAAACGTCTGCTTCGATTTCAATTTTTCAGTTTACAGTTTATCCGTTCTAAAAGGACACCATCTTTCGAGCGAACGCGGACTCAGAACCCCTGACTTGGGAGGATGAAAGGACACAGGATTAGATATGAGATTAGCTAACTTTGGACCGCTTGGGACTTTGTTACTTCAGCCTGATTGGACACTTTTGTTGAATGTGACGAATGTTTTTTTAAAGAAATATATTTTCCTTTTGTAATGTATTCATTATTTCCACATTGCAATAAATCCGAACAGTTAAAAAAGAAATGTTATGCATCTTCTTAATTGTAACATACAGTTGCAACGTATTACCAGATATAGATATATAGCTATTATATTGACGGATTTGTACGACCAAATATTGAACAACATACGAAGATTCGAAAATGGTTGAAGATTATCTATTTATTTTTTTTGTAATAATTGTACAATTTAAAGATCAGCATTCAGAAAAATCCCTTTTGATTAATTTAATCCATGCGTACACTTGAACGTAGTAAAATATGTCGTAGTGGCCTGGTACAGCCTATTTGAATGTTTAATTTTGTAAGTTGAAATCTATTTAAGTTTTCTTTTTTTCTCATAGCTACTCTAATACTTAAAAGAAATCATGTTCATGTTAATGTTCATCAAATCAAAAGGCTATGTTCGAAAATCTAAAATTCGGAAAAAACGCCTATATAGGTGGTCCACGTCACGATCTCAAAACTTTGACCAAAATCAGGAATATATAGATCCACCCTATCTACAAGGATTCGAAATTGGTTTTTCGTTCCGTACTTTAGATTTTCGAACATGACCTCTACTTTTCTCTTCTGATAACGATGCCCCTATGTTTGATCTACAACGCCTATATAGTCGGTCCCGGTCACGATCTAAAAACTTTGACCAAAATCAGCCATATATAGACCCACCCTATCTACCATGGTTCGAAATGGGTTTTTTTCTTCCGAACTTTAGATTTTCGAACATGACCTCTACTTTTCTCTTCTGATAACGATGCCCCAGTGTCGTCTCAACAACCCCTATATAGTCGGTCCCCGTCACAATCTCAAAACTTTGACCAAAATCAGGCATATATAGACCCACCCTATCTACAATGGTTCGAAATTGGTTTTTCGTTCCGAACTTTAGATTTTCGAACATTACTTCTACTTTCCTCTTCTGATAACGATGGCCCTGTTTATCCTCTACAACGCCTATATAGTCGGTCCCCGTCACGATCTGAAAACTTTGACCAAAATCAGGCATATATAGTCCCACCCTATCTACAAGGTTTTAAAATTGATTTTTCAATCCGAACTTTAGATTTTCGAACATGACGTCTACTTTTCTCTTCTGATAAAGAAGCTGCTGTGTCTTCTCTATAGTTGGTTCCCGTCACGAACTCAAAACCTTGACCAAAATCAGGCATATAGACCCACCCTATCTACAATGGTTCGAAATTGGTTTTTTGTTCCGAACTTTAGATTTTCGAACATGACCTCTACTTTTCACGATGCCCTTGTGTCTCATCTACAACGCTTATATAGTCGGTCCCCGTCACGATATCAGAACTTTGAGCAAAATCAGGCATATATAGACCCACCCTATTTACAATTGTTCGAAATTGGTTTTTTGTTTGGAACTTCAGATTTTCGAACATGACTTCTACTTGTCTCTTCTGATAACGATGCCCCTTTGTCTCCTCTACACCTCTAATATAGTCGGTCCCCGTCACGATATCAGAACTTTGAGCAAAATCAGCCATATATAGACCCACCCTATCTACAATGGTTCGAAATTGGTTTTTTATTCCGAACTTTAGATTTTCGAACCTGACCTCTACTTTTCTCTTCTGATAACGATGCCCCTGTGTCTCCTCTACAACGCTTATATAGTCGGTCCCCGTCACGATATCAGAACTTTGAGCAAAATTAGGCATATCTACAATGGTTCGAAATTGGTTTTTTGTTCCGAACTTTAGATTTTCGAACATGACCTCTACTTTTCTCTTCTGATAACGATGCCCCTGTGTCTCCTCTACAACGCTTATATAGTCGGTCCCCGTCACGATATCAGAACTTTGAGCAAAATTAGGCATATAGACCCACCCTATTTTCAGGGTTTTGAAATTGATTTTCAATCCGAACTTTAGATTTTCGAACATGACGTCTACTTTTCTCTTCTGATAAAGAAGCTGCTGTGTCTTCTCTATAGTTGGTTCCCGTCACGAACTCAAAACCTTGACCAAAATCAGGCATATAGACCCACCCTATCTACAATGGTTCGAAATTGGTTTTTTGTTCCGAACTTTAGATTTTCGAACATGACCTCTACTTTTCTCTTCTGATAACGATGCCCTTGTGTCTCATCTACAACAATATATAGTCGGTCCCCGTCACGATAACAGAACTTTGAGCAAAATTAGGCATATATAGACCCACCCTATTTACAATGGTTCGAAATTGGTTTTTTGTGCGGAACTTCAGATTTTCGAACATGACTTCAACTTGTCTCTTCTGATAACGATGCCCTTGTGTCTCCTCTACAACTCTAATATAGTCGGTCCCCGTCACGATATCAGAACCTTGAGCAAAATCAGCCATATATAGACTCACCCTATCTACAATGGTTCGAAATTGGTTTTTTGTTCCGAACTTTAGATTTTCAACATGACCTCTACTTTTCTCTTCCGACAACGATGCCCCTGTGTCTCCTCTACAACGCTTATATAGTCGGTCCCCGTCACGATATCAGAACTTTGAGCAAAATTAGGCATAACTACAATGGTTCGAAATTGGTTTTTTGTTCCGAACTTTAGATTTTCGAACATGACCTCTACTTTTCTCTTCTGATAACGATGCCCTTGTGTCGCCTCTACAACGCTTATATAGTCGGTCCCCGTCACGATATCATATCTTTGAGCAAAATCAGGCATATATAGACCCACCCTATCTACAATGGTTCGAAATTGGTTTTTTGTTCCGAACTTTAGATTTTCAACAATACCTCTACTTTTCTCTTCTGATAACGATGCCCCTGTGTCTCCTCTACAACGCTTATATAGTCGGTCCCCGTCACGATATAAGAACTTTGAGCAAAATCAGGCATATCTACAATGGTTCGAAATTGGTTTTTTGTTCCGAACTTTACATTTTCGAACATGACCTCTACTTTTCTCTTCTGATAACGATGCCCCTGTGTCTCCTCTACAACGCTTATATAGTCGGTCCCCGTCACGATATCAGAACTTTGAGCAAAATTAGGCATATAGACCCACCCTATTTTCAAGGTTTTGAAATTGATTTTCAATCCGAACTTTAGATTTTCGAACATGACGTCTACTTTTCTCTTCTGATAAAGAAGCTGCTGTGTCTTCTCTATAGTTGGTTCCCGTCACGAACTCGAAACCTTGACCAAAATCAGGCATATAGACCCACCCTATCTACAATGGTTCGAAATTGGGTTTTTGTTCCGAACTTTAGATTTCCGAACATGACCTCTACTTTTCTCTTCTGATAACGATGCCCCTGTGTCTCATCTACAACGCTTATATAGTCGGTCCCCGTCACGATATCAGAACTTTTAGCAAAATCAGCCATATATAGACCCACCCTATCTACAATGGTTCGAAATTGGTTTTTTGTTCCGAACTTTAGATTTTCGAACATGACCTCTACTTTCTCTTCTGATAACGATGCCCCTGTGTCTCCTCTACAACGCTTATATAGTCGGTCGCCGTCACGATATCAGAACTTTGAGCAAAATCAGGCATATATAGACCCACCCTATTTACAATGGTTCGAAATTGGTCTATTTGTTCGGAACTTCAGATTTTCGAACATGACCTCTACTTTTCTCTTCTGATAACGATGCCCCTGTGTCTCCTCTACAACGCTTATATAGTCGGTCCCCGTCACGATATCAGAACTTTGAGCAAAATCGGGCATATATAGACCCACCCTATCTACAATGGTTCGAAATTGGTTTTTTGTTCCGAACTTTAGATTTTCGAACATGACCTCTACTTTTCTCTTCTGATAACGATGCCCTTGTGTCTCATCTACAACGCTTATATAGTCGGTCCCCGTCACGATAACAGAACTTTGAGCAAAATCAGGCATATATAGACCCACCCTATTTACAATGGTTCGAAATTGGTTTTTTGTGCGGAACTTCAGATTTTCGAACATGACTTCAACTTGTCTCTTCTGATAACGATGCCCCTGTGTCTCCTCTACAACTCTAATATAGTCGGTCCCCGTCACGATATCAGAACTTTGAGCAAAATCAGCCATATATAGACTCACCCTATCTACAATGGTTCGAAATTGGTTTTTTGTTCCGAACTTTAGATTTTCAACATGACCTCTACTTTTCTCTTCCGATAACGATGCCCCTGTGTCTCCTCTACAACGCTTATATAGTCGGTCCCCGTCACGATATCAGAACCTTGAGCAAAATCAGGCATAACTACAATGGTTCGAAATTGGTTTTTTGTTCCGAACTTTAGATTTTCGAACATGACCTCTACTTTTCTCTTCTGATAACGATGCCCCTGTGTCGCCTCTACAACGCTTATATAGTCGGTCCCCGTCACGATATCATATCTTTGAGCAAAATCAGGCATATATAGACCCACCCTATCTACAATGGTTCGAAATTGGTTTTTTGTTCCGAACTTTAGATTTTCAACAATACCTCTACTTTTCTCTTCTGATAACGATGCCCCTGTGTCTCCTCTACAACGCTTATATAGTCGGTCCCCGTCACGATATAAGAACTTTGAGCAAAATCAGGCATATCTACAATGGTTCGAAATTGGTTTTTTGTTCCGAACTTTAGATTTTCGAACATGACCTCTACTTTTCTCTTCTGATAACGATGCCCCTGTGTCTCCTCTACAACGCTTATATAGTCGGTCCCCGTCACGATATCAGAACTTTGAGCAAAATTAGGCATATAGACCCACCCTATTTTCAGGGTTTTGAAATTGATTTTCAATCCGAACTTTAGATTTTCGAACATGACGTCTACTTTTCTCTTCTGATAAAGAAGCTGCTGTGTATTCTCTATAGTTGGTCCCCGTCACGAACTCAAAACCTTGACCAAAATCAAGCATATAGACCCACCCTATCTACAATGGTTCGAAATTGGGTTTTTGTTCCGAACTTTAGATTTTCGAACATGACCTCTACTTTTCTCTTCTGATAACGATGCCCCTGTGTCTCATCTACAACGCTTATATAGTCGGTCCCCGTCACGATATCAGAACTTTGAGCAAAATCAGGCATATATAGACCCACCCTATTTACAATGGTTCGAAATTGGTTTTTTGTTCGGAACTTCAGATTTTCGAACATGACCTCTACTTTTCTCTTCTGATAACGATGCCCCTGTGTCTCCTCTACAACGCTTATATAGTCGGTCCCCGTCACAATATCAGTACTTTTAGCAAAATCAGCCATATATAGACCCACCCTATCTACAATGGTTCGAAATTGGTTTTTTGTTACGAACTTTAGATTTTCGAACATGACCTCTACTTTCTCTTCTGATAACGATGCCCCTGTGTCTCCTCTACAACGCTTATATAGTCGGTTGCCGTCACGATATCAGAACTTTGAGCAAAATCAGGCATATCTACAATGGTTCGAAATTGGTTTTTTGTTCCGAACTTTAGATTTTCGAACATGACCTCTACTTTTCTCTTCTGATAACGATGCCCCTGTGTCTCTTCTACAACGCTTATATAGTCGGTCCCCGTCACGATATTAGAACTTTGAGCAAAATCAGGCATATAGACTCACCCTATCTTCATGTGTTAATATGTACTTATTTTCATGTTTAAAATTCGCTTTTATGATGTTGAAAACAAAACAAGATGTATTTGTTCTTTGGTTTTTAGTAGTACCTCCTTATCGTTCGCTAGATAATTGTTCGCTGCAATTGTTCACTGGCTTGAGTCTGGCGCTTGTATTGGGGTATACATTTCTTAGTCAGGAAGATTGTAAACGTATATTTTGTAATGCAATTTGCCCTATGAAGACTTGATATGAAAACTTCAATGTTAACGTATTCCAGAATATTGATGCTTCGTATAGGTATACACATCGGAACACAAGGTGAAAGTTAGTGTAACGTTTTCTATACACATGCACGAAATTTCCAACTGAAGTGCAATCCTTTAAAACTTAGAAATTACTGACAAAATAATTTAAAACATATTGACCTTAATATATAATTCTTGGAGTTTACGATGATATTCGATGGATAGAACATGAACTTGCGCATTTCGAAAAGGTCAATGGGCTCAGATATTCATTTTGTCAGCCTAATGTCTAAGCAATGATAATTAAACTAATTTCATTTAATAGCCATCGTTTGTTATAGTTACACCAATAAAATCGTAAAAATTAAAGCGGCATTTACACCAAATATACCAAAACAAAACAAACTAAAAACAAAAAAATTTGTAAGAATGCAAAACAAATAACGTGAAATTGTTTAACAATAAATTTAATTTGAATAAGACAAACTTACCATTAAACCCGAGGAAATTGTTTTTTTGTTGAAAATACAAATACGATCCGTCTTTTATTCCTTTCATTTGTTACAGGTCAACAAGCAGTATGACGGATGTGTATTGAAACATGCAGTGATTTCTCATTATTTCAGTTACCAACCGATCTTTAAATGGAAAATTAATCTTGTATTTTTTGTATTATACAATCACGGTTACTTACGAATTACGTAATTTTCGTAAAATTTGCAATAAACGCATTTTCTGATTCAAAGTTGACCGGAAATGCACTCACGTTCATTGCATTGTTAATTTTTAGGATTTTCACACAAATTCATTTGGAGAAGAATCAATTTTATACATAAATATAGATTTATAAACATAGATCTACATTGCATATATACGATTAACTGATGATCGTTATCAATAACGATGCCTAAGGGCTTAAAATCGATACATGGGTCCAATCAACGAAAAACCTTAATCTCCGCGGGAAAACCTTCATCTCCGAAGGAAAACCTAAATTTCCCGGCGACAACCTTAATTTTAAAAACAAACACTGAATTTTAGCGGATTTCCTTTAAAAAATTAAGGTTTTCCCCCCAGAGAATTGAGGTTTTCCTGGGGAATTAAGGTTCTGGTGCATGTAGTGTTACGTTATTGTTAAAATGGAGATAACTTATACGATAAACATATGTACAAATTGTTAATAATATATATTGTATATTAAAATCGTCCATTTAAAGATCGCTAAACTTTTTAATACAGCTTTCTCCTATAAATCTGTCTTGTTTTAATATTTTGTGAAAAAGGAATATTTTTAAAACCCCGCCTCCACAAGATGTTTCAAGATGTGACTTAAGTGGTATTTGTTTCCTTAATTTCTTTGTTGTCTACTCTTGACGACTTTGGAGTACAATCTGTTGTTGCTGCGCTGTATTCTGCTGTTGTTGCAACGCTGTATACTACTAGAGCTGGATCGGAAATTTAATCTATTTGGAGTTGGTCGTCTAGGATTGGACTGTTTTGTAAATTGTGTATTTTCGCGACCCTCATTATTCTTACCAATTTGTTGTCGTTTAGCTAATTGGTTCCGATCTTTATTATTGCGATTCGCGTGTTGTATAAATTTGACCGTTGTTTGGAAATTTTTTAATATAATTGTTTATATTTCCTTTGTTACTACGATAACGGTATTTGTGGCTTGGTGTAGTCGTTTCCTTACCATAATTAGCTGCGTATTTCTCTCGAATGTAGCCTTTCGTATCCATGTGTTTTTACACTTTTCTTCTGCCTTGGAAATATCTTTTATCTAAATCTCCCGCAGTTTATCTGCGATGCTTCCTTCGGCGAATTCGTCAATAATTGTATTAATTTTGACATCCAAATCTTCATTTCGTTTTGTGACGAGCATGTTTGTGTTGTATAATCCGGATGTACGTCTTGAATTTGGACAAAGCAAGGTGCGATCTAAACTTGGTTTCTTCCTCTGGTTCGTCTTTTATTTCTTTTATTAGATACTTGCGTGGAAAACTGGGCGACTCTCGCGTAATCCAATCATGAGTATATTTCCGAAAATCGATACGCTTCCTGTTCTAGATTTGCTTAGTTCAGAACAATAATCCATGGTTGTTGATTATTCAGTTTTCCTTGTTGTTTATCCATGTTCTGAAATTTTTTCGAAATATTTTTCAATTCATTTGTGATAAACTAACCACTTTGTTTACTGTCCGTTGAACTATTTAAGGACAGATGTAACCGATTCGATCTGTAGCAACAAATCTGATATCTTGCCTAATATCGATCCGAGTAATCTTTCAGATTCACTTGTGCGTGTACGTGTTTCTCAGGTTTAAATATTCCCGTTTTACAAAATATTTAAAGAAGACGGATTTATACGAGAAATTAAGGAGAAAAGCTTATTAAAAAGTTTAAACCATGTTGAAATAAACGACTACAATTTACAATATATATCTTTAATTATTTGTACTTATTGTACATATGTTTATCGTATTAGTAATCTCCCTTTTAACAATAACGTAACGTCATGTTAACGTTACCGATAGATTCACAAAAACATTCACCTGAAGATTGTAATGATACATGAAAGCGCTTAAGAAAATAGAAATGTAAATTCTGGTTACATTGGACTTGTTAATGGATTACTTTTTAATAGTTAGTGATGTTTGTTATATGATTATATTATAATTCAAAACTGAAATGCCATATGATGTTTTGCTTTGATGACTTCAACTTTCCAATTGTCAATTTCCCATTCATCGACAGCAACATTCCAGCAGCTCCAGCGTATAATGTGTACATTTCACAACTTAAACGTTATTCTAGATCCTGCGATCGTTATTCCGATTTTGTAGACCGATTTTGTGTACACTGCTGTTGACTGCTAAACTACTCAAACAAGGGTTTGTTGTACCTAGGTTGATGTTATCTCTCCAGAAGTTCTATGGTCGTGACCACGACTTAATTGATCGTTATGGGAAATCAGTTTCTCAAATACGATCTGACATTTTCGCTGAGTCATAGGTAGAGTTTCCTATTCCTGGATTTGACTTATCCCTAGACTAGACAATGAGTAATTCGACGGTGTCTAATTAGAGGCAGGCACTGCTTACTCGTTCGGAGCTAAGTGCACCCATGGTTTTTATTGGGTTCGGCTTACTCTCTTTCTGTGTTTTATGTTTTTGGTTTTTGTGTTGTGTTTGTCTATATCCGGATTTGTAACTGTCCTTTGGCTTTTGGCTCTTATTGTTCGGTAGGTTTTCTTTGCTACTTTCTTGCTTAAGAAGATCTTCACCAAAAATATAATCTTAAAATTTTACTATAAAAAATAAAACCTTTACATAAAAATTAGTATCTGGAACACTAAATGTGATTTACACGTACCTGCAATTGTTTAAGTATTTTTAGTGGTAAACATTAGTCTTTTCCAACACCTTGTGTCTTTCATTACAGTATTCTTCTATAAATTGGGATATTATTTATAGGCAATCTGATTATTTCTTGCCTTCTACAATTGCCTATATTAGTAGTCCTTTACGGAATATGTTGAAATTTTAAATAAAACAAATTAAGAAAAAAATATTACACAAAATCTGATACACCTATAACATATCATTCTAACCTATCTGGATATTGGTGTAACCATATCTTTTTCTTGTATGTGACGGAAATTTGATCTCCGGTTTCTAAAATAATTTGAATGCATATACATATACGTTTAGGATAATTAATCATGCTGATTTCATCTTGACATAAACATATATGGACCTATTTAAAGAAGTCGAATGTTTATTTGTATTCAGAACAAACACCGAAACACATAATGATCATACGGGTACCATTCGTTGTAACGTTATACCTACATTAAAATGTAGCCTTTTTTATTTCAATATCAATCGCATTTACAATCTGTTGATTGTGAGGTAATTAACGCAGAAGAATTGCTACATAACTAAAACATTATGTCTTGTACGTTTGTACTATATGTCTGTATTTGTATAGTTCGTTAGGCTATTATGTCGGCAATTGACGTCTGCTATATCGTTATACTTTAAGTACTATTAAAAAAAATACTGTGAATACAAACAGTAATATATATGATTTTATACTTTTGTCCTCTGATATACAACCACTACCGTTTTAAGCGCACCTGTCACAGCCATATAAGCTGTCTTCCTTTGTTTGTTTGATTTTCTTGACACGCATTCCCCTCTGAAATCACCGAGTTAAGTTAAACGAAACTGTGTATCAATATTCCTATTTTCTATTTTATACAATTCAAACGCTGTGAGACAATTCCTAAAATTATTGCCCAGAAAGACGATTTATAAAAACAATTTTTGCAGGTTCTGCTTCACTACTTGCACTACTTGATTTTCTTTTCATAATAACCAGATTAAAAGGTTATTAAAGTCCAGGAAAATCTTAGCTGTAATAGTACTGTATACATCAAAATTAAATGTCAAGGCTTTTGGGGAGTTTCGGATTCTCTGATTGGAAACACTCATTGAAAGGAAAATTGATACGAAAACTGCATGGTGACTCGAAAGACGAAACGTCGGTCTCGACAATTCAACAATGTACATATACAGGTATTGGTGACTATTTGTATTCAGCCTTCAATACATACCAGCAGAAAAGTTTCAGTCGAATAAACTTAAACTACCATTTTGAGTATGTTCATCGATGGTTGCATTTACAAGTCATACTGTTATAATTGTAATGTTGCAAAGTTAACACAAAACAAACTACACAGCCAAATACTATAACTTGTACTCTGTAAATTGTGCGCATTTCAAGCACATGTATAACGCATAATATACTAGTATTGCTGATTTGTTTCATGTCGGTTGTTCATGACAGATGCCCGTTGTGGTTTTATATGTTATAGATTTTAGCAGATTAACAATGATTTCCACTACAAAGTAACTTTTTTCAAACTACATGTAGTTGTCTTCCTGTGACTTTTGCAATATGTAATATGTCTTTGTACGCACTTTCAATCGTTATATATTTAGCTTAAGTAAAAGCCCAAAAAGACAATATTGTTTACTTGAATGCTGGGGACCTATTACATGCATGTAAGATAAAATATGTTGGATAAAAGCAATGACGATGAATTTTATTCAGAGGTGACTTTTAAAATGATTATATGTTTACAGATTGTAACAGATATTTCGTTTTAAAGTATGGCATGATCTTGTTTGCAAAAATTCAATAATTTCATTATCCTCATTTTTTAGCCGGATTTCACGGAGTGAAAATCCGGGTTATAATATGTTGAATGGTGGGCGGGTTTGCGGGGAAAAATAATCGTAACAGTTTTCTGAGCATCTATTGAAATTTGGTATGCAGCATCAGCATGGCCTAAAATAACGTGGGATTCGATTTCAGTCTGTCGCTCACCTATTTCCTGTTGAACGAAATCCGGCCATTTCTGTCTTTGAAAGATTTTTCTTGTTGTATTTGTATAATGTTTTCTTTCATATGGTATATTTTTACGTTTAAATGCAATAATTTTCATTTAAATTGGTAAACTGTTCAATTTAATTGCTATATTTCCAATTAAATTGGCATAATTTTTCATTCCTATGGAATATTTTTGTATTAATTTGCTAGATATATTTCAATATATGCAATACATTTTATTCAGTTGGTATACTTGGTAATTTGTATGCGATATTTTGTAATTTATAT
The DNA here is from genome assembly GCA_944474755.1 of Limnoperna fortunei. Lineage (NCBI taxonomy): Eukaryota > Metazoa > Mollusca > Bivalvia > Mytilida > Modiolidae > Limnoperna > Limnoperna fortunei. The sequence goes on along the minus strand of OX104114.1, from coordinate 70,130,024 downwards.
GCAATACATTTTATTTAATTGGTGTAATTTTTTATTTATAAACGGTACTGTATTCATTCATATGCTATAATTGCATGATGGGAAATAGCTTCGACGTCACTGGGTTTAATTTGAAACGATATTTGTCATTACCTTAAACGCAAAACGAGCGCAATAACTTTAGAATTTGTGCAATTTGAGATAACAAGTAAAATAGTCTTATCCAAATACAGTAAGACTAAGGCGCCATATTTATGTATCACAAACATCGTTCCAAATTTTCTGATTTGCTGATTTTCAAAATTAACTGATTCAGTATATAAAAGACCACCTGCATTTTAAGACCTTATATTTGATCTCACATTACAGTAAAGGTCTCTTAAAAGGTAACAGGGCCTAGGTGGTCGAGTGGTTCAGGTTGCTAGTCATCTGCCTTTGATCACGTATAAGTTACTGAGGTTGCAAGGGATTCAATTCCTACTGTGGACAGTGTGTGCTGGACTATAACCTTAATTGACAAGGATTGCCAGTTTTCTTGCCAAAGGTAAGGGTTTTCACCTAACACATCCCTTTATAAAAGCTGGCGCCATTAAAAAACCTTGGCATTTCTTGTCAACTACGATTGGAGTAAAGTATACCATGCCCGCAATGTGATTCGAATCCTCAACCTCAGTTTTGATAGAACACGTGATTAACAGTAGATGTGTAACTACTTCAACCATTAGGCCACGGCTGACAAAACTTGAGAATACAAAAAAACTTGGCGTTATCTTTCCACATTGTTTTATAACTGTTAATTGTTAAGAATATGAAACATCTCTGTTGACAAATACAAGTGATGTTAAAAACACACGTCAAGAATTAGTATAAAAGATGAATCTGTGACATATTTAAGTCGGTTTTAGAACTAGAAAAGTTACAAAAATATATCAAGAGTTCGCAGCACCGGCATTTAGTTTATGTCGTTTTCTGGGATTAAGAAGCAATGGGAACCCCACTCCAAATTTCTTTGTTTGCAGCTGATAGATATAACATAAGGCAATAATATACAACTTAAAAAGATATAAAATTTAAATGGATTCACAATATGAAATTACGAATAAAAAAAATCTTTCTAATAAACTTCTGAAAAGATTCTTGATTTTAGGCTTCTGGAACATTTTTTTTCTGCGACGCCTCATCTTTGCCATATCGTTAAGTATGTCGCACTGTGTGTATTGCTGCAAAAAAGAAACGATTCAAATATTATTTAAGTTAGTTATGGTGTGTTCTTACCTTGTCATTATGGTTTATATTTGTAGTTGTATATTTGCTTACAGTTAATTCAAACAGTGACGAAATAGATGTAAAGATAAGAAAATAAATTTTATTTTGTAGACGAAAACTATATTTGAAAAACGTCAATGGTTTGTATTTGAATGTAGTTTTAAACTTTCTTCCGAATAATTAACAGCTAAGGTGGGCACCAAGTCCATGATCTAGTTTATTAAAACGGGACACGAAGATGTGTACAACACGAACTCCATTGATTCGACTCATCAACAACAGCGTAACCATGAAAAGGTGACATACGTTTAACGATTTTTAAATTTGTTTACTCTCTAGCTAAGTCTATAGACAAAACAAATCATAAATCAGCCCAATAACAATAGAAATGTTTTGCTACAATCCTTTGACAAAAGGAAGAACAATGTGTTATCTAACTTGATATTGTAATACCTTATTGCTTCAGGGAATCAATTATTAGTGTCCTGAATAAGTCCTAAATGGAGTTCAGTAACATTATAAATATTTTAAATGTTTCTCGCCGACGAAACTATTGCAATAGTAAACGTCATTGATATTTCACCTAAACATCAGGTATCTCATTATTTGCCAGTTTGCCTTAAAATACTATAGCACAGTTTATACATCGTATTTGGATATACCTATAGTAATTATCACGTTGAAATTAAGAATAACATCAACACTATAAATCCGCTTTATACAATGACATCCTTCACCAGCGCCCAGTTTTGAGTGATAAAGTATTATCGAGGTACTTAAATGTGAAGTTAGCAATACGTTCTCGTTCTGGTCCTTTGTGTTATTGCTATTGCTGAATAGGATTAAAAGTTTAGAAGTGGGAAAAAGATGATAACCATAGTACAGTTACCTTGCTTACTCAAAACTTGTATTGTTTATCAGAACCTTCAACATTTGAATTCTTCACCTTCTAACCTTTGACTGGAAAGTGTTTCGAGAACTTAACCTACATAGGTGGCAATATATGAAGCCCTCTCGTACAGGGTTCTCATGTAATAATATGAAAAGACTGGCCATGGGAAGTAGTGAGTAACATGTTTGGAGAATGAACAATGCATGATGAAGACCCCCTTTTTATTTGGAAAAAGAGTAGGACCATCGTAGCAATTGCAAAACGCTAAATTATCCGATCCGTTATTTCTAATATTCTACACTTTTCCATTTGCAGCCAAAGTCATGATCCTGTTGATACATTCTTTTTCAATGGTCAAGTCTTTTTATAGAGATCCAATATGACTCGCTGGACGTTAATCGTTTTAGCATTGCATACTTGTTTGTGCGTTACTATTGACGTAGAAACATTGAGATATAAAAGTTATAAGTCAATTTTTAGGTGATGCAGGACACTATAGCCACCTTTTTGTTGTGAAAATCTCATAACAGATATCCCTTTTATTGTAAAATTAATAATAATTTCTTTCATTAAAACTTGTACCGTAAATCTGGTTATATTGATTGTAGTTTTATTTTGGTTTATTTAGCGCTTTCGGTGAAAGAGCCAAAATTATACGCACGAAAATAAGACAAACACCAACATTTTACATGCCAATATAGAGGACCGGTTAAATAATATCGTCAAGTATGCCTTTAAATACCGGTAATACAGAAGTGTGTGTAATTACAGGTATACGTCTGTGTTCATATTTTCTCGTTTTCTTCATAAATTGCTACGTAAACCTAACGTATGAATTGCTATTCATACATTATTATGTGCGGCTTATTAACTAAGTAGACTCTGTTATTGATAATACAAATAACACATTAATCGTCATTTAATCAAATTTTACAGTTGGAAACAAAAACGATCCGTGTTGGTTAATTACTGTCAAAAGAACAATAATAAACGTTTGTTTTATAAGATATGTGTGGTAATTACTTAATATAGTACAACTTAAGACATTTAAGGCGTCAAAACTGGATCTCTTAGTGGATACACGCCGTCCCCTCAAATTATACACCAATATATAATATAAAACACATATAAAAACCTTGCTCACTACTGCGATTTAGAGAAAGCAGCTATCAAAGGTGCAAAAATGTAAAACATCATTTGGATGAAACACCAAAATTAAACACACCAAAAAAAAACACACGGCTTTTTAGAGAAAAACGCCAAAATGTCAAGACGCGAAAATAACCCGATTTATTGTAATTTCTAAAAAAATAAAATAATAATGAGAGTCTTACACATAGTATTACTTTACTTTATTAATGGTTTAAAAGATAAACTTTGATTAAACCAGAGTTGCTAGATGACAGCCTACGGCGTTAGACTGTACGTCAGACAAAGTTTATGGTATTTTAAATCCGCACAGATACAGCCGAAGTCGCTAGAAAGGGTGTATGACACAGTATACGACGCTAGACACGACTTACGAGACAGCAAACGGCGCTAAACATGACATTTGATACAGTCTACGGCACTAGACAGGATATACCTATAGTAATTATCACGTTGAAATTAAGAATAACATCAACACTATAAATCCGCTTTATACAATGACATCCTTCACCAGCGCCCAGTTTTGAGTGATAAAGTATTATCGAGGTACTTAAATGTGAAGTTAGCAATACGTTCTTGTTCTGGTCCTTGGTGTAATTGCTATTGCTGAATAGGATAAAAAGTTTAGAAGTGGGAAAAAGATGATAACCATAGTACAGTTACCTTGCTTACTCAAAACTTGTATTGTTTATCAGAACCTTCAACATTTGAATTTTTCACCTTCTAACCTTTGACTGGAAAGTGTTTCGAGAACTTAACCTACATAGGTGGCAATATATGAAGCCCTCTCGTACAGGGTTCTCATGTAATAATATGAAAAGACTGGCCTTGGGAAGTAGTGAGTAAAATGTTTGGAGAATGAACAATGCATGATGAAGACCCCCTTTTTATTTGGAAAAAGAGTAGGACCATCGTAGCAATTGCAAAACGCTAAATTATCCGATCCGTTATTTCTAGTATTCTACACTTTTCCATTTGCAGCCAAAGTCATGATCCTGTTGATACATTCTTTTTCAGTGGTCAAGTCTTTTTATAGAGATCCAATATGACTCGCTGGACGTTAATCGTTTTTGCATTGCATACTTGTTTGTGCGTTACTATTGACGTAGAAACATTGAGATATAAAAGTTATAAGTCAATTTTTAGGTGATGCAGGACACTATAGCCACCTTTTTGTTGTGAAAATCTCATAACAGATATCCCTTTTATTGTAAAATTAATAATAATTTCTTTCATTAAAACTTGTACCGTAAATCTGGTTATATTGATTGTAGTTTTATTTTGGTTTATTTAGCGCTTTCGGTGAAAGAGCCAAAATTATACGCACGAAAATAAGACAAACACCAACATTTTACATGCCAATATAGAGGACCGGTTAAATAATATCGTCAAGTATGCCTTTAAATACCGGTAATACAGAAGTGTGTGTAATTACAGGTATACGTCTGTGTTCATATTTTCTCGTTTTCTTCATAAATTGCTACGTAAACCTAACGTATGAATTGCTATTCATACATTATTATGTGCGGCTTATTAACTAAGTAGACTCTGTTATTGATAATACAAATAACACATTAATCGTCATTTAATCAAATTTTACAGTTGAAAACAAAAACGATCCGTGTTGGTTAATTACTGTCAAAAGAACAATAATAAACGTTTGTTTTAAAAGATATGTGTGATAATTACTTAATATAGTACAACTTAAGACATTTAAGGCGTCAAAACTGGATCTCTTAGTGGATACACGCCGTCCCCTCAAATTATACATTGTTTTATTCGCGTGGGGAAATTAAGCGGTTTTTTCTAAAATAAAATATCATCACTGATACCAAGGTTAATACAATTTACTACGCCAGACGCGCGTTTCGTCTATTCAAGACTCATCAGTAGCGCTCGAACCCAAACAATATTTAAAATCCAAATGAATGAGATGTTGTAGAGCTTTTATCACCAAAATTCCAAAACGTTATACCAAAATCCGGCTAAGGCTATCTACACCTTGAAAATAGAAAAACCTTAGAATTAAAATAATTTTCGAAATTTCAGGGCAGTAAATTCAGACAATGACTATATCAATGAAAGAATCAATGATATTCCTGTCAGCACCGAAGTGTGACTACTGAGCTGGTGATACCCTCGGGGACTAACAGTCCACCAGCAGTGTTTTTTTGGCGTAATGAAATTTTCGCGGTTGTAATCAGAACGTATAACTCTATTGTTTTTTTCTAATATTTTGCGCGTTTTCATTTTCTCGCTCCAACTTTTGCCATGAATATAGCGAAAATACAATCACGGAAAAAACACTTATACGCTAACAAACACCGCAAGGCTGGATGTAGGACACTGCGTCAGGACATGAAATAAAGGTTGACATATCTTACGGCGCTATACAGCTTGTTTGACACAACCAACGGCGATAGACATAATATATCATACAGTCTACTTTCTTTGATAATAACACGGCTTCCCATTTTGGATTTTTACTCGACGTTACACATTTCTACTTTGACGTGACATTGCATATAGTTTCGCGGAATCCAAATCAGATGTATGATTATAGTTATAAGATTTTTGTTGAAGACATTTTGATCGGATCGGCCATGATTCAGGAATCAGGCTTGTGTTTTGAACCGGACACAATGTTGTACAACTTTAAATAAAATTCCCTCTAAACAATCAAGTACACATGTCGTTTTCCGCCATTTTCTTACCCCCTTTTAATGCTACAGATTTTATCAGTTCTCATTATAAATCACTCTAAGCTTAACTTTAATTGTCTTCTGCTTTTCCAGGTAGCAATTTCAGTGTTTTGCTAAAGCGTCATCATGAGACATTAAAAGTTATCATTGGGATTTAAGGGTCTAAAAGGGAGGTATTTTTATTAAAAATAAATCACAAGTAGAGAAGTGTATCGCAGTCCAAATAGCCATATACGTATTACAATTTAAGAGGCTCTTAATGGTATTTTTGTGCAATTCGCCTGGTTGACCACATATAATTGCATGCAATAACCTTTTTTAATTTACTTTTTGAGTTTTCTTATTCTTTTCAAGTTTTTCAGACTCACTACAAACCTACAAAATAGACACAGTGGTATCTCGCTCGCTCGCTCAAACAATTGATGCTCTGAGGTGTAATATATACGACCCTATAATAAGGTTACTTAAATAAAATGCAATGCAGACCTTTCTCTTATGTTCAATTGATGATATGTTTCACATAATAAAGAATCAAACTGTTGTCTACTTTGTCATCACATTAGTCATCGAATACCTTTCGTTTATTTCTAACACATTATTAACACGATGTTCAATCAAGAGTATACTATAAAAAGCAGATGGATTGATAAAAACTTGGCGGAAACATGACTCTGGGTTATTATTGAATTCAGTATAAAAGAATTTATGTGATTGTTTACTTACCAATACACCAAGTTCACTGACAAAATTTAACCTATCGAAAACACCTCAACCCAGCATATACTAATTGGATGACATTATAAATGTATAACAAATTTGGAAAAGTTCAATGAACAGAAGATTTTTAATTTATTGTTTTTTATTCTCTACTCTGTATTACCCATATGATTACCTGTATACAAAAAACTATACGGTAAGATTAAAAAAATATTTCCTGTGTTTTTTGTTGTGAAAACCTTTGGAAATGGAACGTTTAAAAGCTTGCACGCGATTTCATAGACGGCTATGTAAATGAAGTTTGACTCATGGTTAGGAAAAAAATAGTGTTTAACTGAATATTCGCTTGCGCCAAATTGTAGCAGTAGATTTATTATTCAATGGAATTTTATTATTGAAGCTGCATTTAAAGAAGTTTTATATCAAATCGGAAATACATGCATTTAATAAATTAAATCAATAATCAATCAAATGAATTGTTAAATTAATTTGCTGATTGGTCTTCATCAACAACCCAGTTCGGGACCCTTTGGTAAATTTCTTAAAAGGATATTATCATTGAAATAGCTACAAAAGGCTAATTTCCTGCCATGTGTTCATAATTTCCCGTGCAAGAAGTAGTCAGAATTTTGTTCCAGCTGGTTCATCCCTTTCTACAGTTGTTTTTTTTTTTTCAGAAAAACATTAAATAATCTATCTATTAATTTTCGGACATTTTAGCGTGTTCGTGCGTTTCTCTTGGACCATTTAGGGTTTAAACCAGTTTGAACAATATACATTATATACCGATATAACAACTCGACATTTTGATGAACTAAAGCTGAGATATTTGCTATCTTTTTCAATGCTATTTATAACTCAACGAAAGAGGAAAAGTGTATAAATGAGAGCAAAAAAGAGAAGATATTCCCCAATTTGAAGCAACTAGGAGGCATTTCCCAAATCTTGTTTAAACAATACAATAATAGTATTAATTATTAAGAATTGATAATGAGTTCTAATTAGGAAAATAAGCTTGGTCAGTTTTTTTTGTAGACACTCTTTTGCAGAAATAGGATTTTTCACTTTTACCGTGTGATTATAGAGTCTAGTAGAAAATACAGTGAAGACAGATCAATAACTTAATCGTTGGTCACAGTGGCAGAAAAACTGTAAGTAAGCGCTCTCATCAGCCTCTCAAAATAGTGTGACTTACATCATAACAATACATGTTACTGAGTTATTTGTAGGGATTGGGAATCGATGAATATATTAAATTTGCAGATCCTAGTACTTTTTTGTTCATAAAATACCGTAATCTGTATATTTGTGACCATTGAACAGGGATGATTATTACCAAATTGTACAGTCAAGAGTCATTATGTTCAACGGTTTCATCTTATGTAAATATTGTTTTAGTTTATACTATTTGATCCTTTTGTACCTGGCCTACTCTTATTAACTATAAGGTAGCCGTCTAAACCTTCCACACCTGTTAATGTGGTGTAGTAACAACTAGATAGAATTTTAAGATACCTAAATAATCGATTTAATGTACCGGTGCAAATGGATATACCTTTAAACTTCACGATACTTTAAAGATCATTTGAGTACTTAAATAATAACCACCGAACTTTATAACACAAAACGCAGATATAATTTTGTGATTCTCTTTTTAGAAGGCATACCTGACACTAGGGAGGGGGACAAGAAAAAGATCACATTTCACTTAGACTCTAGAATTATTTTACCTTCAGGAGTTAGTAACATATGAAAAATTTTCCAATTATAATAAAGAAACAAAACTACCATTTAATTTTAGTATCGTCGGCCTTGTGCTATAGCATTGGCATCAATTCCTCTTCATTCAATCCCTTGCCAACTGCAGAATGCATATACGTTTGCTTCTTTATATCTGAAAACGGGGGGTACACAAATATTATTGTTGGTATATTTACGTTCCTAAAATGACGTTGTAAATTACTATTTTTAAATTGCAGTTATATACATTTCTGTTTTTCAAAGTATTTATGGAGGATTCATGCCACACAAAAACATGTAAACAAACAAAAGGCATATCCCTTGGAAAAGAATTATAACAATATGTCTTTCATTATCATTCATAAATGAATGTTAATAAGAATTTATTACTTTGATAAAAGATTAATTATAAGTAAGAGATCCGTTGAAAATTTTGATTAATTTTAAATGGTAATTAGCCTTGAAATTATGTGTGAACATAAGATCTTTGTTAATATATGGGTAGCGCACTATTCATTTAGAAACAAACCTTTGATTTGCTGTAAACTTTTATATCCGTTCCATAACACTGGTCTTGACTGTTTAGCATTCGTTTGCAGATATTTGTCTAAAGACGTAATTTGCCGATAAGAAGCAGCGCTTTTTGTAATTGTATCTGAAGAACACAGTTAATAAAATAAAATCTGAGCACCATTATGTTTTTTTAAAGTGTGTTTTGCAAATCAAAATGCCCACATTTTTGTTTAAATTGCAGCATATTCATATTAATCATGATGAAAATTTGTCTAAAGACATTACTAGTACCAGAAAAGGTATGAAGGTCTTTTCTTTCATGCAGAGACGTGTTTTTGGTTATATTGTTTTACATTTTACCTGCAATGATTTTATTATTTACAGTTTTAGATTATCTCTTAAATTCCGATTTAATTGACATAATTGTGTTCCTTAACTAAATTGTGTTTCTGTAAATAAAGCCGAGACAAGCTTGTATCAACCGCAAGCTTCAGTGACTTCTTGCACAACCTTGCCATTGAGCTTATTAATCGGTTTATTTTTGTTTTGTGGGAAGTCATGCCAGGCTTAAGGAAGGAACTACTGTTCGATATGAGACAAAACTGGACTGTATGTTGGCCAATTTAACTGATAGACATTATGCTGATTCAGCCAACTTCTGTACATTCTACCAATGGGGCCTGAAGTCATTTTGCTGAAAAATCGGGGTAATTCGCAGGACGTAAGAGAACGTATGGAAAAACAATGTGATAAAGTGAAGTGTTTTTCGCCAAAGAAAATCCTAGCCATAACCACAAATAGATCCCTCGTACCGATTGCTGTTATTTTGCATTGTATCTGCGTATTTTTTTTTTCTACGACTCTGTATGCACAATCGCGTCAGCATGACCGATACCTTTTAAAATCAAAGGCCCTTTTAACCTACATGTATGGACCATTTATTAGAGGCAATTAAATTTATTTCAGTGCAATTAGATGAACAGTTCAAAGCTTCGTTTTAATATAGTTTTCAAATCAATATCACCTATGCGTAGTTTATTTGTACGAATTCGGTAAAATCGAATGAATAGCCTAAAACGAAAAAGAACGTCATGGTTGGTTGCTTTTTTATTAGCCATTCGTTAAAAATTTTACAAAAGTTAGTCGAAATAAAAATATAATACATACGGACTAGAAATAGAGGAAAACTTTGCTAGCAAAGAACTCAAGTTTCTGTTTTTACGTGTTTATTTACCCACTAGTATGCATCTGTCGGAGAATAAGTAGTTTGAGGAAAGCTGAAAGCCATAATAAAGAACTGGTAACTAAAATTATCGCAATTGTGCAGTATTTTTCTTTGATCTTTGTGTGCGATATTATTCCATCTCACTCTACTAGCGTGAGATAGACCCATCTCAGCTCGCTGTCAAGACGTCGTTAAGTAAACACTGTGACGTCACAATGTTACAAAACAGCGATAAACAGATTATTTACGTTTTATGAAACTCGATGCATTTTCTCGTCATCTCATCTCAGGGCTGTCGCCCTTCGATGAGATATGGACGAGAAAACGCATCTCGTTTCAAAAAACGTAAATAATCTATAATTCGAGGAAAATAGAATCTTTCATATTGACTTATGTAAGGAGAATTAACGACAATTCAATATTTGACAAAAGATAAACTAAGTCAGGTCTATTACCTTTGTCTGGTATTTTTTCATTTTCCGGAACTCTATGATGTTCCCCTAAGTCAAGCATAGACGTTACACGTGAATCGTCTTCATTATAACTTTTCTGATAAAAGAAAGAAAATCTGTCTTTCTTTCTCTCGTTTGAAGCATCTGTAAAAATAAGTTTGTCACTGTTTATCTTTATTAACAAGAATTTATTTATCGTGGTGAAAGTACATGTAAAACTTTGTACAATCAAATAAAAATTAAAGTAGATATGATTGTATGTACGCGAAAACTTGTTATAAAGTCTAGCCGTAAATTGCACCATTTTCTACATTGTCATTGTATATAACTGTTCCCTTTTCTTATGCATTGTCTTATTAAACATTTTTTATATGTCTTTAAATTAAATCCAAGACTATTCGAATTAGTTTAAAATACATTCAATTGTTTTTATTGCCATGAGCGGTTTTAATTTTAACAAAAACATTTTTCGTTTGCAATAAAGCAGCTATTAAAGAAATTTATGTTGTACTAATATATGTATTATTCTTTATTATATAGATAGAGATGAAATATCGAATTTTCCGAGTGACAGAAATCACGGTAAATCACATGTGAAAATTATCGATTATTTTCACTCTCGGGTTTTTTTCCCGCCAAAATGTCACAATGGTTTTGTACTATACAGATATTCATCCGCCGTTCATAAAATGTAGGATTAAGCATTAAAATTTTACGAAAACAATTTTGATCTATATAATAAATAGGATAATCAATTGGGCATCGTGAATATCCAAAATATGATCACTCGTGCCGCATAAAGCATCAGATTAAACTCGTGCGCGGAACAAGTTCCGCGCACTCGTTTAATCAGATGCGTTATGCGGCACTCGTGATCATATTTTGGATATTCACTCCGCCCAATTAATTATCCTATAAATCATACATGTGATCTACAACAATAAAAAAGAGTCAATTTGGCATTGATTAGAATATCAAGTCAAAGTTTCAACTAAAAATATGTGCCGTATTAAAATAAATTAATTGAACGAATTTTATTTACTTTATGCTCGTTGGATGATATATTTAAAGTCAAGCCTATGATAAAATAAAAACATCGTCATAAAAACGCAACCAATTCATGTTAACACATGAAGCAACAATTAACATAATACAATTAATAAAAAGAACCCAAAGTGCATTTGTAATTGATAATAAAAAAACTGAAAACAAAACCGACCACTTTTAACCTTTAAGAACACGCAGTATTCAGTGACAAATTATTTATATATAAATACACATGAGTATTATAAGATAATAATATTTATGATACGTAAACAAATATTTCTTTCCAATTTGTTTCATAGGTGTATAAAGTCTCTTTATAATCACCCACGCTACTGCTGCCAAAACTAATGATCTAAACAGTTTTGGGAACCAAATAATAAGGCTATATCAGCTTATTTACTAGCTTTGTACATATAGCAAAACATACATTATTCTTAAATCAATGAACAAAAATATCACCATTGCAACCGAATACCCGCCAACATACAACTTTTTCTGGTAATTTGTAGCCGTACATAAATATTTGGTGTTAACCCTGTATTGAAACCTTCTGGGTAGATATAGTATATGGTCTTACCATACTTAGACGTTTGTATATAACTGAGTTACTGTGACTGTATGACAAGTAACTTCATCTAATATATAAAAAATTTAGATTACCGTCAGATTAATTGTACGAACATTCCATCGTCAAACGCTAGTACACATGTACTATGTCTATCTTTACCATTCCCCTCGGTCGATGAAACTATACTTTTATATAATGGATTTGGACAGCGGTCTAAAGCGCTAGACATAATGTAGGCGAATGGGTGCCACAGTGTCACAACGGTGTGAATTCGAATCCCACAGAGGGTAAGCAAACATTTGGGAGTGTTAAAATATAATCTAACAGTGTTGGGCTTAATTCGTATATATACATTAGCTGGAGAAAACATATGTCAACAGAATGTTGACATTTTCCAAACCATCAATGATCATGACTTCTGGACTCAACTATTTATATCCCGGAAACAGCTGGATAAATCAGCATTTGTACACAAATAAAATGGGAAAGTATACACTGGGGCGTGATTGTGCTTACAATTAAAACAACTGTGTAGCAACAATTCCTGCACGGTCAGCCTGTGACAGACTATAAGTTCCATCACAATACTTGTTCTAGAGATCTTTTGTTATATAACAAAAGTTCCAGTTGGAACATTCAGTATGTAATATTTTATCAAATGTCATAAGGAAAATTCCACCCGAAAGAAATGGAAATATCATTATATAAGTAATTTTCCGTGGAACTTTTATTATATTCTAAAATGTTCAGGCGAAACAATTATTATCCGGAATAAATATATGTTCACAAGCCAGACTGTACAGATAGGTCTCTGCAAGTTTGACTCTGGCTCAGCAACATCAGTAAAAGAGAATGAAAAGACAGGGTGCGGCTAGGCAGACGGACCAGTGTCAGACTTTATCTTGGAATAAATTTTGCATAAAATTGTTTTCATATATAGAGGAATTTATTTTTGAAGATGACATTAACAAAAATTATGTAAAATAACATGCATAACCGTACTAGTTTCAGATCGAGGAACACTGTTCATCTTCAGTAACTCTTCCGTAAATCTGTGATGTTCTCCAAAGTCATGCATTTGTGTAACTGATGAATCATCTTTACAAATATACTCATTCCAAAGAGAATACGATTTGCCTTTCTTTTTCCCATTGGAAGCACTCTTATCTATAAAAAAGTTTATTAAGGAATATCTAATAACATGCATGCAATAATTTTAAATATTACTATTAAGTGTGAAAACTGTTACAATAAAATGAATAATAATAGAAAGACATAGAAGTAATATTATTACAGATTAACTTGCTATTTAGCATCATAAAAATGAGACAAATCATCAGAAGGATTGGAATGCTCAGAGTGAGCTGATACCTAGTATCAGTGTATGTCTACATATAAAACCATCTATTTGAGCATGTTAAGACATAAGTTTAATTTAAAACGTCAGCAGGTTCATATAATAATAACAATAATGAATATTTGTTATACAATAAAATTAAATAATTGATATATTGTAATAACACAATTTTTAAGGTGTTTTAAATGTGTTTACTGCAGGAAAACAATGAATAAATGCTTGCTAATAAGAATAATCGAGTGCTGAAAAATATTTGGTTTATTGAGTCATTAAGTTTATTCACCTGGTACTGATGATTATGTTATAATTTTATTATTGTAACCTTACAGGCGAATACAGAAAAATAAAACTCAACGAATTTTTCGTCCATAAAGATAGGTCTCGTTTTAAGGGATGATTGTAAAAAAGATGAGCTAAACTCGTATCCAGAATTTGCACATTCACATTACCGAACTATTACTGAACCACCGCCAACATTGCGTTCGGCATAAGCAGTGTATGTTGTTGCTATACTCGAAGTTTGACCTTGTCTTAGCGTACAAACTTGAGGTCATTGACAAAAAAAAGAATGAATCAATTAAGAAGGTCGATGAGTACAAAAGCAACAAACGTCTTCAGAAATCTTAATCCTGCTAAAACTATGTAAAATATTCATGACCAATAAGATGTTGTATCAGCTGATTAGGACCCAAACAACATTATTTTTATCCGCAACGACATTTATATACATGTAAAGTGTTTGATAAATGAATTAAGCATGGAGAGTGCACTTGGCAGTCATACTTACACATCCACAACGCTTTTAAAGGAGGAGGTTCTTACTAATAAGACATCATTTTTTGGCATCTTTTAATCTACACAGCAAAGTTGAAGATTGTGATGTCCCCTTTTTTATTGGATACAACAACTTCACAGAAATCCATAAAAAGCGTTTCAAAGCAGAATTAATCAAAGCGTTCCACCTTACCTTGATCGAAACAACTTCTGACCATTAATTTAACATCAATGAATACGGATCTCAGAATTCAGTGACAATTGTTATTCTAGGAGTGGCGTAAATAAATTTGCCTACTAAACAATTCAAAAGACATGATAGACATCTTAGATCTGGATCTCATTTTCAATGTAAAAGAATGAAAACATAAAATTTTTCGACATTACACGGCCATCCCCCACATGCGGCTCAAAACAGACTTACAAATCGTATTTAACGCTGCTTTTTCAAGAAAAAACGATATTAATACCTGGTAATCAGTCAAGAACTCAACCGGTCATCACTGGCACTAAATCAGATAAAAAGTTAACAGGAAATCAAATCTGTCAAATGTTATTTTCTGATTAACAAGATATTTGTCATGTTTGGAGAACATTTTTTTCATCTGACTGTTGGTATTCATATGGGGGCTAAGTGTGCTCCTCTTCATGCCGACCTGGTTTTGTACTCTTAAAAGGCTTGGTTCCCAGGCCTACTGGTGAAGAAAGAAAGACACTGGCTCAGACCTTTAATTTCCCATTTTGCTATATTGATGATGTCTTGTCCCTGAACAGTTAGCCAGGTCACTTTTCGCATTTGCCCTAGCGAGTTTGAATTTAAGACACCGCTTATACATTTTAATCATTCTCTAAGACATACTTCCAGAAATACGAATCAGGAAAACAACAACCTAGACTCTACAACAAACGTGATTACTTCCACTTTCAAATTGTCAATTTCTCGTTTATAGATAGCAATATTCCAGCAGCTCTGGCGTATTGCATGTACATATAACAATTTGCGCGTTATGATTGATACTGCGATCGGTAATGTGATTTTTGAAAGACCTGTCACTGCTGCTGATTACTAAGCTAATCAAAAACAGGTTTGTTGTGCGTAAGTCCTAACTTTCTGTTTTTATTTTATTTTTTTTTTTGTTTTTTTTTCGTGTAGAATAAATGTGTTAATATCCGGATACTGTGAAAGTACTTAAATTCGTGGGTATCAATTTTCGTGGTTTGGTGAAATTTTACATGTTCGTGGGTTCTTAAATTCGTGGATTGACGGTTTCCGTAAATGCAAAAAGTGAGGTACCGATCAAAATAAATTATTACAGCAGAATCATATTCACCAGTTTCATAACATGATGTTGTTTACGCGTGTAGTAACGAATGTAAAATTAACAACACGGAAATCAATAGCTAATTATAAACAAGGTAATGTATTAATTGATTAATTGCAATAAAAACTACTTTGAGTCTATATAATTCTCTAATTGTTATCTATGCATTCCCAGCCGAAGGGGATTTGTCACTTTATGTGTTGAGTAGCAATAAATAACTGTTACAAAGGTGTAATTTAATGTCATTTGTGCCATGATCGGTATTATCACAACATCCATTTGATATAGCGTGTCATTGATATGCACTAATAAAGATTAAGTATAGCTTATCTTTAAATATTTTATTTGTTATTTTAATTTATGTTCAAAGGAGCAACCAAACTCATAATTCCGATAATAATTTGTTACTTTTTAACATCGAAAATGAACACCTCATATATCACCACCTTGACCCTTGACCGGAAGTCGATGTTTATTCGTACGCTTTACAATTAAATAACATCTACATGTAATAAACACAATTCGAACATGAAACCTGTAACATAATCATTTAAATGGATTTTGAGCAGAACGTTAGTAATGGATCGAACCACAAAATCATTTATTACATGTACAAATAAATGTCCGATCTCGGACATTTTCAGATCGTTTTTCACAAGTTCCCATCTGTTAATGAAGTTTTATTCTTCGTTGGATTTTTAATTTCGTGGTCCGAGGCCTCCACGAAAACCACGAAAATTGATACCCAACGAATAAAAAGTATTTCACAGTAAGTAATCGTTCATTGACTTTAAGTTCTTGTTGTTTGGTCAGTGGGTCTTCCTGGCTTTTTTAACACAAGCCGTAAATATGTTGATGCTACAACTGTCTTAAAAAACAAATAAAAATGAAATGATGAACCATTAAAAGGTTCCCTACATTCGCGGTTCATTAATCTTACCTGTGTCCCAAAGTCTTCTCATTCGAGATTGTTGTTTTGTACTTTCGGTGGTGTCACTGTCATTCATAGAAAGATCTTGTTTCTTTTGATTGTTAAAATAATTATTATCTGCAGAACAGAGTTTATCAAGATCGCGAGCATTTCCGGACGTCACGGTTGTGGGTGCCATGTCATTCGACGGTGTTTCTCGTAGCGCTGACTTTTTTGAATCACAATGATCTTAAATTAAACAAAAAGGACTATTGCACAATAACATGAAAAAGAGAAATATGTCGTTATAGTTTTTTAATTCAGATATATATGTGCAATGAATGATATCTGTTAATTACAATAACAAATAAAGAACTAAATACCAAATGTAACATTTCTTACATAAAGCTAATATATAGCAAGCCGAATGATTGTTTTAGAAAAAATCTAACGAAATGTCGGTCAGCGAGACAATATTCGTGTAAATTTATCATAACTGGTAGGCAAAATGAATATCTCACTGATGCGTACATTATCTGTATTTCTGCAAAGCGATATCACATTCTTTAAGAAGTAGGCAAAAGCGAAAAGTTAATATCACCCTCTTAGAGCCAGCATGGTTTTAGGATTTGGTTAATAAACACTGGTCTTATAAGTTTGACATTAATTGCCAGTTTTCAAAATGCTGTTATTTGTGTCAGCTTTCTCCCTTAATAGAAATTTGACGCCAGGTTATAGTGGCTAAATGTTTAGAAGAACAAAAAATAAAACCATCATACAAACACAGAAACAGAGCAAAAGAAACAGTCTTAAAGCAATAATTAGTATGTAGTCGGAATTATTTCAGTAGAATTTTCATGGAATACTTATTTTGCAAGAGACCAGATAAGACAAATTCATGTCATTTTATCAGTCACATAGACTTTTCAGATTCTCTATTTAGTAAAGGCATTGTCTTGGTTTACACAGTGTCACACATGCCCAATTTACATGAATCATCCATAAAAATTCTACGATTTTAATGGGCTGAGTGGCTTCAGAGGGGATTTTGCATTATTTTTGTCACCAATAGCTTTAATTTCCATCAATGGCCAAATAAATACGTTTTAGTGATTGTTAAAAAGATCTAAATTTAAATTTGATCGAATTTTTCTTTGAAATTACGCAAAATCGAGTGGTCAAGGGATTTTTGTTTTAAATCCCGCAACCATTGATAGCTAGGATAATATAATAAAATTAATTAAAGCGCCCAACCACAATATATCTTTAAATACTCATCATTATTTAATTTAAAACGTCAGCAGGTTCATATAATAATAACAATAATGAATATTTGTTATACAATAGAATTAAATAATTGCCATATTGTAATAACACAATTTTTAAGGTGTTTTAAATGTGTTTATTGCAGGGAAACATTGAATAAATGCTTGCTAATAAGAATAATCGAGTGCTGAAAAATATTTTGTTTATTTAGTCATAAAGTTTATTCACCTTGTACTGATGATAATATTATAATTTTATTATTGTAACCTTACAGGCGAATGCAGAAAAATAAAACTCAACGAATTTTTCGTCCATAAAGATAGGTCTCGTTTTAAGGCATGTAAGGGATGCTTGTAAAAAAGATGCGCTAAACCGTATCCAGAATTTGCACATTAACATTACCGCGTACACTTATGAGGTCAATCTGACAGTTAAATGACACACATCTTAAAACTATTACTGAACCACCGCCAACATTGCGTTCAGCATAAGCAGCGTTTGGTTGTTGCTATACAAAAAAAACAAATAAAAATGAAATGATGAACCATTAAAAGGTTCCCTACATTCGCGGTTCATTAATCTTACCTGTGTATAAACGTCTTCTCATTGGAGACTGTGGTTTTGTACTTTCGGTGGTGTTACTGTCATTCATAGAAATATCTTGTTTCTTTTGATTGTTAAAATAATTATTAACTGCAGAACAGAGTTTATCAAGATCGCGAACATTTCCGGACGTCACAGTTGTGAGTTCCATGTCATTTGACGATGTTTCTCGCAGCGCTGACTTTTTTGAAACACAATGATCTTAAAATAAATAAAACAAAAAAGAACATAAAAAGAGAAATATGTCGTTATAGTTTTTTTTAATTCGGATATATATGTGCAGATTATATAGAGCAATGAATGATATCTGTTATTTAAAATAACAAATAAAGAACTAAATACCAAATGTAACATTTCTTACATAAAGCTAATATATAACGAGCCGAATGATTGTTTTAGAAAAATTCTAACGAAATGTCGGTCAGCGAGACAATATTCGTGTAAATTTATCATAACTGGTAGGCAAAATGAATATCTCACGGATGCGTACATTATCTGTATTTCTGCAAAGCGATATCACATTCTTTAAGAAGTAGGCAAAAGCGAAAAGTTAATATCACCCTCTTAGCGCCAGCATGGTTTTAGGATTTGATTAATAAACACTGGTCTTATAAGTTTGACATTAATTGCCAGTTTTCAAAATGCTGTTATTTAAGTCAGCCCCCTCCCTTAATAGGAATTTGACGCCAGGTTATAGTGGCTAAATGTTTAGAAGAACAAAAAATAAAACCATCATACAAACACAGAAACAGAGCAAAAGAAACAGTCTTAAAGCAATAATTAGTATGTAGTCGGAATTATTTCAGTAGAATTTTCATGGAATACTTATTTTGCAAGAGACCAGATAAGACAAATTCATGCCATTTTATCAGTCACATAGACTTTTAAGATTCTCTATTTAGTAAAGGCATTGTCTTGGTTTACACAGTGTCAAAAATGTCCAATTTACATGAATCATCCATTAACTTGCTACGATTTTAATCGGCTGAGTGGCTGTAGAGGGGATTTTGCATTATTTATTCTCACCAATAGCTTAAATTTCCACCAATGGCCAAATGGCCAAATAAATAAGATTAGTTATTGTTAAACATATCTAAATTAAAATTTGATCGAATTTTCTTTGAAATTACGCAAGATCAAGTTGTCCAGGGATTTTTGTTTTAAATCCAGCAACCGTTGATAGCTAGGAAAAATAACATATAAAATGAATTAAAGCGACCAACCACAATATATGTTTAAATACTCATCATTATTTGATATTTTAAATGTGAGATTATTCTGCTTGAAAATATCTCCCCTTTTTGTAACAGTGGTCATCTTAGTTGAATGGAATATTAGATACAAGGTTTCAAGAAGAATACAATAAAAAATGTGTTTCATTGGTAGACTTGTTTCTGATTATTTGAATTCTAAATAGAGTTTTGTAAAAAATGTAAATTGTTATATTAAGCCAAATTTTTTAACATATATCAAATTAATCCAGTGCATACAGCTGCATTAAAAATTTGTGCTTGCAAAGAGTCAATTATAGCACAGAAGAGCAATAAATCACACTGACTATCAGTCGATGCAGCTGATATGAACGATTATATGATTCTACTAAAATACTGTTATGCAGTTTTTTCCAAAGAACATCGAAGTTTACCTTCCTCTTAGTATTATATCGTAAGCTCGCAGAACACACAGTTATACAACTAGTATTGAAAACTGTGTTTAAATCAAACGCATATTGCACGTGCTGATAAAGCGCTATATGTAGATTTTTTGAAACCAAAACAGATTGCACATGGCATTTCTTTGTTGTTTAGACCAATTAATTTTTTTTTGGTTTATCTTTTCAAGATTTCTGACAGTTCTGATTGGTAAGAGGCAAAAGGAAAAACTTTTCATTTTTAATAAAATTCAATTCAGAATTCTTCTTTGCATGATGCCTACCGCATTCATTTAACAACAGTATATTCAATAGCATCAAACATAACTCATTTCTTTATTTGTTTAACTAGCAGTCGAAACTTTATCTAGTGAAGAAAAATGTTAAATGTATACGTACATGTAAACATGAAACACACTGTATTTATACATTGTTTTCGCAATTTTTCCAAATGCTGTTTTATGTTTGAATTCGCTTCCCTCATATAAACCAATTAGCAACATTGCATTTTGGTTTCTAACACTCTCGATAACAATTGTGAAATATCTTTGTTTGGTATTACATGAATATGTACATTTTTTATGATAATGAAATTTTACTTTACCTTTACGAACAAATATTACAACTAAAACGATGATCAACAAAGGAACTATTCCAACAACCAATGGGTATAATATTCCTGAAAGGGGCAAAAAGTCAGTAAAATATAATTATTAAAACTATACTCACTTAACTTTAAGTGAACATACATGTATAAGAGGCATAAGTGTACAAGACATTGCTATTTAGTTTTTGATTACGCTTTGTAAAGCAAAATCAACAAAAAAAATGTTTCTACTGCAATATTCTGAACTGACTTAATGACCTATCTGATTCTCTAATTGGATAGTGCCATAATTATTTATACATGTAATCTTCTTTTGGGACAGAAAATAGAAATAATTTTGTTTGGTGGAAGATAAGAGAAATAAAACAAGTGTGGACTGTGAGCTAATGCTCACTAGTAATACACTAGGTAACACAAACATTTTGCATGTATGTCAACGATGTGTTAAAATCTAAGTATTCGGTAAATACGGAACTATAGGATACAGCACTAAAGTTGCTTAGAAAACTACGACCGAAATGTTTGTAACGAACAGGCGGTCGAACAAACGTATAGACAAGGGTAAAGCAGTAAATAAATGCATTTTACTAACTCTCAAAATAGAGTGAAAAAATGTGCACTGATTCAATAAAAATACCAAGATCGTTTATTGTCACAGTTTCCTCTATTTCTTTGGTGTCATTTGTTTGATTTATCATGACAATTCTTTCGTTTTCTTCAATAATATCTAAAACAGAAAATTAAATGCAAGTTACTTTATAAACAAGGAAACAGTATAGAAACTTTAAATAATGTATCAATGGAAATAGACACTTTAATTCAAAGCATTTATGTCTACAATGTTAAGAGTTTAGCTGGTCATATAATAGTTTTTTCAAGACGAGAGCAAATGGAGAAACAATAAATCAGTAGTCATCCCCAATTGTTGGAATGGAATGAACTCGACTAACAACAGAAGCTTCTTAACGAGGTGGTGCCTGTGATCTTCACATACACACATGCCGGCTCAGAAGCCCCTTAAAGGGGTATTTTTATCCCCCCCCACTAAACACAAACAAATCACACAATATTAGCGATTAAGGCGGAATTTAATTACAGAAGAGATTCATTAAATGTATAGCTCGTTGTAAATTGATTACAAAATAACTGAATCACTTTATCAGAATCACTTTACTGTTGTTTATATATCTACATTAGATATTCAATGCTACATTTTTACCTTGATCTTTGAAATTAATGGTTTTATAAATAGTTTGATGTCCATTGATCCCATCGAATCTCATTTGACAACTAAAATTGTTGAATTGAGTCATCACTGATACATTGAAATTCAGCATATAATAATACGGTGAGCATACACATTCTTGTATGGAGCATGGCTTCTGTCTTATGTAGCAATCTTTATTGTTATATCCTATAATTGCAATTGTTCGACCATTTCGCTGAAATTCTGCAGCATATCCAAGTGGAGGTAAAGTCGTGGTGCAGTTCATGGATATAAGAGAATTAATGCCATGTTTTTCAATTGAAATGTTTAGAAACAGTTTATTTGGCATCACTCCGCCAATAAAAATTGTCCAAATAATATTCAAGATTGCATGCATTTTAACATAACTGTATTTTAATTGCTCATTTTCGGGTACCAAAATCCACATGTAAATATCTAAATGACAGAGAATAAACGCAGTAATTACAACTAAACAAAGGTATTAAATGTAATGTCAATCATTGGATGTATTTAGAAATGACTACATGTATTCAACTATAATTCATAAACCATTAATAATATAAACAATTATATAATAACAAATCGCTTGGCGTTACATTAGATTAAAGTCACTAGAAATAGCACAATCATCACATGGAATAGCTATTCGATTTTAACTGTCGATATTTATCTACCTCCAAAATATATGCAAATATAAGATAAAGTCGTTAAAATATGATAAATTACAATGAAGCATGCAACCAAGACATCTGGATATCTTTTTGTACTCAAAATTAATAATGTAGTCCACAAAATGGGTTGTTTTGAACAGTTTGAACCAGTGTTAGCTTTTCAATTGTTTCAGTACAGTATTTCCTAAAATGTCTGAAAGATACGAAGATTAATAACTGTTCTGCTCCAGAAGCCCGTTTCGTCTAATCGAAAGTAGGCATTGGAACTCAAAACAAGCAATCTTGGAATAAAGGTAATAACAGAGTGCTACCGCCCCACCTTTCCTTTTCTGCTTACGTACAGTCACAGTTTAAAGTCAGAATTTCTTTAATAAATGCACACAGTTTTGTTAAAAGTTATCACTCCTACATAAGTGTTGCTATTCTATCCCAATAGCCATTATTTCAAACCCCGTTTTTAAACGACCAATAAAAATTAAGGGCCATGACCTAAAAGAGTCACCTTGACATACAGTTGGCATTGGCGGAAATATTTAAAATGTGTTATATTTTATATTCGCAGGATTTATATATTTGTCGGTCAACAAGTTCATGATTTGATAAATAGCAATGACAACATAAGATGTTCTATGGAGAACTAAAATACAATTTTAGAAAGGATTTGTTTGTTTTCATGTATGAGTTCCAATTAAAATTGGATGTTTAATGTTGTCGGAAATATTGTGCCATTCTTTCTAATATTTAAGAATTTTGTCAGTCAAGAAGTTCACTATCTGATGAATAATAATGGATCACCTACAGTTATAGTTGGATTTTTTATATGGGCGGAAGTATTGTACAATTTGTGGATATTTGCATGTGACATAAATTGTTCATGTTCTTGTTTGTTTGTTGACAAATGTGTTCAGCTTAATTAACGCATATAATGATCTATATTGCATTTTATTAAATTAGGAAATTGAACACCGGACGTGTCGTTGTGTATTGTTACTGGTGATGATCTTTGTTATGTACATTATGAGTTATTAGACAAACTGTATTAGTTTATAATAGTTTAGAATAAAGTATTTATTCATAAAAATCGTATGGCTACATAAAGTTGTATAATTGACGTTACTTCCGAGCACACTTACAGTATCTCTGAATTCGGGGTCATGTGACGTCTTTGGTTATGTTATGGTGACGTCTTACGAATTACGATTGTCAGTTTTTAAATAGAACGTTTGACTGAAAGTTTTGTTGTAATTTAAAAAAAATCATTTTTTTTCGATGTCAAATTTATTTTTAAGTCTACCTTTAAATTATTATTGTGCTTTTCTTCATTCACTTTGTGACAGTTTTTTACGGTACCAACTTCCGGACGGAAAAAGTCGATATTAGCACTAGACATGTTTAATTTTTTATCGTTGAATAGTTTCATGTCTTTGACGTATAAAACTATATCTAGGAGTATAAATCTTTTAGAAATCAAATTTTAAAATTTAGTAGTAAAGCATATAACATTTTAGCATATATTGTTGCATTGTTCCCTTTGTTAAAAAATTTTGTTTCTTTTTATTGGATATGTTCTTCAGCAGGCAATCAAAGTTTTGATTAGTACAAATTGTGCCCCACACCTTTCTAAGCTGACTGGTTGGTAGATTTCTTTAGATGGTTTATATATATATCAGACTGACCAATGAATGGCCTAAGTCATTTAGTGTCAATACACGTATAAATAAATAACGTTAACAATCATAACATATTGATCTTAAACTTTCTCATTTCAACTGAACCCAAAACTTTTTTTATAGCTGTTTCTCAGTACGCTAACCGCGGACGTGCCGTGCTGTTACTTGGCTCTGCTCAAATATTCCAACAAGAACTAATCAAAATTATCAAGGTGATAAATTCATTACGCCAGACGCGCGTTTCGTCTACTTAAGACTCATCAGTGGCGTATAACTCTATTCTTCATTGGGATATTGAATAATATTTTTTTTTCATTTGGAGATGGAATAATATAAGTCCACTGGGATCGTGTCAATACACAATGCAGGCAGTAAACTTATTAAGTATCGGATCGAAAAACATGACGATACAGCATAAACAAAAAATTTATATACAAGTCTAGAGGATTATGCAACGATACAAATGACGGTGTTCGTTGGTCAGTGTTTGTCTAGATTTTTTACAAGAAACATCGTCATTTGTATCGTTGCATAATCTTCTAGACTTGTATATTATTTTTTGTTTATGCTGTATCGTCATGTTTGTCGATCCGATACTTTATAAGTTTAATGGTTGGTACATTCTTTAGTCTTTATATATATTTAAAATCTTCCGTGCAGTTACTTTCAATTAACAACCTTCAATTTGCGGATTGGAGTCCGTTAAGGTAACTTATTATTTTATGAAACCCATCCATTTTTATCAACAAACCAACTCATATACTTAAATGACTGTATCAAGTCAGGACCATTGTTATAGTTGCTACATGTATGGTTGCTGGTAGGAAAGTATGTCGGTTCTAGAATATTTTTTATTGTCTTTTTGACAGTGTCGTTTGTGTTATCTGCATTCATGCGTGATGTTATAGAAAAAATAACATAGGTAATTAAAAACTAGGGGTCTTAGAATATCTTACTTCTACCTAAAAATTTCTGCCGGGAGTTTTTGATAGTTATAACAGTCAGCTAAGGTTCAGGATAAAAATTAGCAGCCAAGGGTAAGAGTTTGTTTCTCATTTTGTTGGCAAAAGGAAAGTACAGTATTAAAAGTCAAATTACAGTAAAAAAGTAAATAATTAAATCAAATTTTCAAAGAATTATACTACCAAAACTAAGTTTGAACTCTCCTATCTTGAGTGAAATTTTGTGTGCATAATCAACATTGGAATGGGAACACACTTGCTTCTCTTTATGTAATTTTTGCGATGAATGTTTGAAACAGTATTATGAATTGTAATGACCTTTAGGCAACCAGTTTGAGCTGTTTGAAGATTCCACACCTTAACTCAACCTTAGTCTTACTTTACTTTGTCCTAATTTGTAATGGACCCTACCAAGTTTGAAATAAAGAATAAATTAGTCTTGATTCATTTTGGCCCGTCTTTAGTAGTCTCATTGTTCTACGGCATGTTCTGCCATATATTAACATCGACAAATCAAAATTTAAAAAACATTACACCTCGTCTCATTTATAATAGGTAAGATTCTAAACGATTAAATGTCAACCTTATCAATCTTTCAAATTACTCCAACCGTATAGACTTGTCATTTTTACTATATATAACATTGTACGATATTTAACGACAGATAATATAAATAATAAATATGTTAATAGAAACTAGTTTTAGAATAAAGGAAGGGTTCTAGACATATTTAAGTGACTCACTAGGTAGATAATGCATCACAAGTTTCTTATTTTATATGTCTATAGATTATTGTTAGAAAAATACTTTACCTATCAAGTCCGTTAAAGAAATTATGTTTAAGGCGCTGCTAAAAAAATCCGACTGACTTTTTAAAGTTACAAGTTTATTTCCATGCAGTAGGCATTAATATAGCTTTCATTTAAGATATTTGATGATATAACCACGTAGTCTAAAAATATATCATATAACATATCTTAAAGGTTAAAGAAAGAAAAAGGTATTTTCGCTTCAACATACTTACATTATTTAATTCTTTATAGTCTAATTTATGGATCAACTTGTCTGTATTGACATTCATAACGCTTCATTATTCACATAAAAATGACTTAGTAATATGTTTAAAATGAGTTCAAAGTTTGATTGCTAATTTGTTCGTTTTAATAGGGGTTTTACTGTTATTTTTCCCATTTTAAGATATATAATTGCGTTCAGTTTGAATTTGGTTAGTAATCCAGAGCACCCGGTTAAAACCCTAGGAAGGCTGGCAATCCTTTAGAATTATGACTGGAATTCACGGCAAGACTCGATCCCGAAACCTAGTTTTGACAAATAAGTGATCAATAAGAGATTATTTCCTTAAACACTCTGTAACCGAAGACTCTCAGATGTTGATACTGGAGAGTTAAACATATGCCTAGTATAAAATGAAATGTAAACTATCACAGACAAGTGGGTACGGATCAAGACAGGGTTGAGATATATTCAGACTGTACAATGAAAGGTAAAGACTTATTCAGGCAAATTAAGACAAGTCAGATAGGTGGAACAGAATAGGACATTTCAGACCGGTCTAGCCAGGGTTAAGACTAATTCAGGCACGAGAAGACAATATTTTATAGTCTACACATGGTCCAGAACAAAAATGAATCTATTTAGACTAATATAGTACAATACAGACTTAGGTCAAGTAAAACTATTTTATTTTCAGACTGTTAATGTACAGGTCGGTATAATTAGGTGCAATTAAGACAGACTTCACTGTTTTGTACAGATGGTCAATTAAATGTACTAGTTTTAGTATTTCTTTTCAGTTTTTTTCTGTCAGCATTAATTGGAAGCTTTGATTTTGTGGAAACTAAAACGACTTACCTGTCAATGGAGGCAAATGTAAATTACTCTATATATAACAACAGATTTAAACTTAATATACAGCTAGCAATTAAATCTCCACTATGTTTATTAGTCAATACAAAATTATTGAAGTAGGACAAGGTAAACTACATACTTGGAACTAGATTTGTAAGGTAAACTACTGACTTGGAACTATTTTTTTTAAATATTACACGTATCTCTGTATATAACGGTTACGGTATCTATTACGATATCAGTGAAAAGGTAAGTTTGCTTTATTGTCCTTCATAATATTTGTATAAAATTTATATATAATTAACTTGAACTTAATACATTATTGACATTGATATAAAATCTCATTATGAGTTAATTAAAACGTATTATTCGCAGTATAAATGGAATAATAAGTATTATGTAACAAGTGTTATGTCTATTGATAACGCGCATGTCACCACTAAGGTTGCGGGATAGAGCATTTCTTCAGCAAGGTTTGCTCTACTCCAAATTTGACTGACAAAATTGTGAAAGTGGCGCTAAACCTCATTCAAACAAAAAATCATCTGTGATTACCCAGACGTGATAGTAGAAACTATACTTGTTTGTCATCTTTAAGAAACGTAGCTGTAACATGATTAAAAAAAGATATTTGTATTGCAAAATTTCCTATATTTGATTGAATAAATCAAATGTATCGTATGCATTATACAATATAAAGATATATAATTTACTTCGCCAAACAGGCATTTACTAATCAACATAAAACCAAAAATATTGGAAAGCTTAATATTTTAAGATGTTTTAGAGCTCTAATTAACAAATTAACTAGGAGTGATGCAAGCTACACTATTAAAATAAAAAACCCTCAATTAAAAACATTATCGCAATTTAAACAACTAATGAACAAATGGATAATTGTCAACATAGCATATTTATCGGCCTGTAAAACTATAATTACTACATGTACAAAAAATAACCTAAATTTATTTTTGTGTTAATTCGTTTGTTGATTTGTCATTAACCATGCAATTTCCCTAAAATGAGTCCACAAGGTAGGTTAACCAATTTTAATGAAACGTTGCAGGCTGAACAGGGTTTTTGTGAGAAATCTATACTAGGTTGAAAAAAATTTTAGGTGTTGTTTTTATTGTAAAACAGCGCCACCTATAATATACATAAAAATGGCGTTGGAATCATAAAACAACAAGCACTTTTCGTTGATTTATTTTGAAAAGGTTAAGCAGAGTTTCAAACAATTGTTTATGGAATTAAGCGGCCTTAAGGTGCTTCTTCTAAAAACAAAAACAAAATGTTTTGCCAACTTTTGTTTTCTAATACAAAATCTAACTCTAAATGATCAAGAATTGGACAAAAAAGAAAAAATGGATTTCTATGCACAATCAAATGAAATTATCTTTTGAAGATCTGAAGTGCTTTTATTTACAACAAATGACTGTCATATTTTCCCCTGTGATCCTTTCTACCTACGGTATGATTTTTTGCTGGGCAATTATTGCTTGTTGCCATGGCAACCATTCTAAACTACGATGAATTCCACAAAAAATTGACTTTCTTCATAGGAATTCTCTTTATTTTTCTACTGATGAATCTCTATAAGCATAAGTAAAGTTCAATATATATTAATGAATTGATAAAAAACAAAAAACTTATTATTTATATTTTAACATAAATGAATAAATTACATGTTATTGTCATCATATTTTTATAAAAATTTCTAACTCATTTATGTGTTTTTTCCAACGATTCCAACTATATATAAGATTTGATGGATGTTGCAATAAGGTAGTTATGTGAAAGTACAACCCTTCTTTATATATTCACTTTTGTAACAGCTGTAGAAATAGTAATGAATGGTAACATTAATTGCTGTATAAATATATATAAAAGTATAATAAACTGCAATCAAAGTTGGTGTTTTAGCATCACCTCGAATTACCTCCCATTTTAAAACTTTCCAGTTCCTGTAAACCGTAAACAAACACGTGGAACTGAAAAACCTAGTGAATTATTGTTTTTTGACCATCATTCATGCGGACTCCCAACATTTAAACCAATCGCCCAGCCTTTACACAACATTATTCCAAATGTAAGAAAGACAATGAGTGAAGATCACTTGGCTTTTTGTATTACTCTCCTTACATTGATGATTGAAGACGTCAAAAAAGGTTGTTACCAAAATTGGGCAAAAATGTGAAGCAATTTATGAAATAATTTGTAAGGGTGAAAAGATCATCATACGAATAAGTAAGTGACAAGTTTAGAAAACAAAGAAACCCAGATGGAACTAGAAAGTTGTGCCAAGTGAATGGCTATCGTGAAATCAAAATCCAAATACGCAGTCTCTTTGGCATATTCACTATGAAGTAAGCAAACATAGAATCATCTGCTGAGTTAAAAAAATCGTTGATTACTGATGTTGATGTTTCAGATGGTACAGGGGCCAATTGCGATTTTTTTTCATTTGGCGACAAAATATTGTGTCTTGAGATTTTTTTGGCACCTAGGTTTTATAGTGTTAAACGATGCATGCGTGTTAAATTTATCGGTTATGGGCGATTGCATCATTTACGATCCTTTGTCGGCTTCTATGGTCGTAAATACATGTGTATTTTGTAGTATCCAGTGACATGTGTGTTATTTGGAGTTATTAAACGGAAATCGGCAATAAATTAATCAACAAAGTTGTCTGATGAAAAGCAGCTTTACTTGCATCAGAGTTGAATAGACGTGTAAAAAAGCAATTGATGCTGGTCCTGATTTTCTTAACATATTGAAATTATGGTGTGTTGAGAAAGAAATGAACAGATTGAACAAAGAAAGATAATGGAATGGATGTTTTATTCCTAAATACTGTTCACATTCTTTTAAAGAATCCACATATGAACAGACCCTTGATTTTAATGAATTCTTAATAAATTTATAGATAAATATAGTTTGATTTTTATTAATTTTAGTTAGCTTTCCTGGACTAGAGGTCCATGTCAGCTTTTGTCATCATTGTCATAGTCTAATATTTTTTCCTGAAATATTCTCCTAAACTGCTGAAAGGATTTTATTGAAACATGACCAGTCACATCAAGGTGTCTTCTATCAAGTTTGTATTTGTTAAGTTTGCCGGTGTCATATAATTGCAGGTCTGGTCCGCCCTGACCCTAATGTTAGTATTTTGGGTCCTCTTTCGATCGATTTTTGTCTATAACTATAGGTCCATGTATTTTGGTACTCTGACGATGATATCATCTTTAGCATAAGCGGCCTTCAGATATAACGTCAGGTCAGGAGCATTGGGTTTCAACGGTGACAGCGTTGAAATTTGATGTAGGATATTATCTAGCTAAAGGTAGAACAGTAGTAAATGTTTGGCTATAGTCGAAAGTACTAACATTTCTGTGATTTGCATACCTTTTTAACATTGATGAGCTTTTATCAATGCTAGGAAATTAATAAACTTTCATTCAACATTAAAAAAATTTATGCCATATATATCCGTGACCAATTCCTTTTTTCGCTAGTTAGAACATTTTGAGACGCTCCCACTTTTACATGCACTTTCTAATGCAGTGAATGTAAAAATACTAAATTGTTTTAAAAATTACCAAAATTTTATCTTGCAAGATCTCAGAAAAATTTTACAACTTTTTAAAACTTAATTTATGCAGGAGCTTACAGACAAAAATTGTAAACATGTAACCACTTTTGACTAAATCAGAACTCGACAAAGTATTTAGTACTGTACTTAATGTAGGGTACACAATCTGGTAACCGGTTACTGGTACACATTTACTACTGTACTACTTACTAGACATGATAGACTAACCATTTTGTAATATAGATAAGTTCAAGAAGACCAAAAGTATTATGACGCCGCCTCCTTTATGACGTTCAATATTTACATTTCTCAGCTTTTTACATTTAGATTTCATCAAAAAGTTAAGTTAAAATATACTTTAAATTTTATAAAGAAAAAGTATTTTCAATTCTAAAAAAGATTGACATGTACATGTGATATTAAATGGCGTCATATTTTCAACCAATCAAAATGCTTATATGGAAGGTCCTGACATGATGTTATATTTAAAGTGTAGCTTGCTTAAATGAAAAATATTGCAGCAGGAGACCAGGTTATAGGTTCGGGGTGGAACATTATATCAGTAATTCCACTGTAAACTCCTTTGTAGGCTATTTTGTTTAAATAAATTTAATAGTCCCACACCCATAAATTGTACAGTTTACAGGTCTAACTTTCTAAGTTATGTTTAAGCCACTGACCCATGAAATTTACTGGGGGTCCGCATATCTTGTTCAACTTTTTGCATAGCCCTGGAGCCCTAAAATGTACACTTTACAGGTCCACTTTTCATATTTATTTTATGGCCAGAACCCATGAAATGTAAAGTTTACGGGTCTGCCATTTTCTGTCATTTAAAAGCCGAGGAAGTTGAACACATATGTAAAAATACATGACTGCAGAAATTATCATAATATACGCAGAAATTTTAAGAGATAATGATACTCGTGTGACTATTAGATAATACAGACATTGATCTGATTGATTAATTGATTAATGGTGTTTAACGCCCGAGCAGCAATATTTCAGCTATATTCAGGCGAGACATTGATCTGAGGTAAAGACTATAAAGGCCATCGATTTAAGACTTGTGCATATAAGGTTCCAGGCATATTTACAAAGATCAACGATGCGATCACGTTCCTTTCCCATTTCCATACAAATTATGGTGCCACTGACAGCGTCCATGTTGTAAATGGTGTAATGGATCATCTGGTCTTCTTAGACTCCTTTCTAAAGTGCAAACAAGATATGAAGTGCCCAAGGCAATGAATTTTATTGTCACTTACGATATTTTTGTTTCCATTTTTAAGGTCTCTTTCAAAACACCACTTGGGGAACATAAAAATTATCGAGTGGTAGCTAGTCAGAATTGGCAAAAAATGGTGGAACATGAAATAAAATAATATATTTTTTTGAAAGTCAGTAGTGTGCTGAACTTCTCACATTTATTTAATATATAAACTAGTTGCATTTACAACCGTCGCCAAACAAATATACATTTACATAGGGGAAGTATTAATTGTTCATGTAAAGATGTATAACCCAGTTAAAATTGTAATAATATAATAATAATAATAAAATAATAAATCGCCTATATATATCTAGTATTTCCGAGTATTGACACCAATTACTGTATTTAATAATCACTCTTTGAACCCATATAAAGCATATAATTCGAATTTAAGTAATTGTTTAGAACGTACTTGAATATTCATATTTGAAAAATAAAAAGGAAAAACGACCCGGATACGACCATTCTTATACGTAAATGTTAATTTTGTGTATCCGGCCCGATACGTAAATTGGGGGACCTATAATTATACGTACGACACCGGTCAAACAAATGGCTGTCATCAGTAAAAATAAAACATTTTGGCCAAACATAGCTTTTTGCAAATATCTCAAAAATTACAAAAATGCTACATTTATCTTAAGTCTTGGAAGGATCAACTTGCTCAGAAAGATAATATGTGCAATTTTTAAAATGATCTTAAAACTAATGTTGTAGTTTGTATGTTGATATTTCCCAATTTTTGCATTTAAATCAGTGTTAAAGCCTATTTTTCAGAAAATATTTAATGAATTAAATTCCAATATGGTAAGAAACATCATCTAGGTGCTTCTAATCATGGTTTTGTTTTTGTAGTGTATTGGGAAACAAAATAGGCAGATTTGCTTAAACTCTTAGACTCTTGGTATTTGCATATCTTTAAAACATTTTTTCTGAAACCTGACAGTGTACATTTGTTTAAAATGGGGTTTTTACAATATTGGCCTATAACTTAACAACCATAGCAGATAGAGTAAAATTGTTATTGATAAAATGTTTACCTAGTTATGGTTTACAACAGTTAACTTATAACGATAAACAAATAACTGTTAGAGCTCAGCAACCTAAATAAGGAAAAGAAAAAAACACAGGCAAATTATCTCCCTTTATAAAGTAAAAAAGGGAATATTTATTAATTGTTATGACTTAATGTTACTATAAACTTCACAATATGTTTATTTGTTTATATGTCTCATAAACCAACAGTATAGTTGGGAAAAATTAGCATTTGCATAAACTGCAATTTATTTGAAAGAACCATTAAATATTGAAGTAATAGTATATGTAATATCTTCAACAGAATATTGGACTTATTTTATTGTTTGATTTTTAAAGATTAAAATGACTTAGTCTGCAGTTAAATTAACTCTGACTTTAAAAGAATGGTGTAAAGTTATGAAATGTGTTTGTAAAATAAATTATAGCTTGGCACTAAGATCAATATTTTATTGCAAAAAATGAAAAAAGGGGCAACTTTGCGGTATGCTCACATATACCTGA
Source organism: Limnoperna fortunei (assembly GCA_944474755.1). NCBI lineage: Eukaryota > Metazoa > Mollusca > Bivalvia > Mytilida > Modiolidae > Limnoperna > Limnoperna fortunei. The sequence continues at coordinate 70,096,480 of OX104114.1, read as the reverse complement.
CTTCATTTGCCCAGAAATTTCAATTAATAACACTATTAGGGTTCTATAAGAGAGAATTAGTGAAATAAGAAAATATTTACTGAAGCGCATCCTACAGTGATTTTGAAAGTGTGCATATTTTGGCTTTTTCTAGATATGGGTTTTAGAGGATTATCTCACCTCATTTCCTCATTTTGTCTGAAAACACAATTGTTTTTTTTTCATTGAAAGATAAAACACAATTGTACATTATTCAAGACATAATATGTTTTCTTTGTAATTAGTTGTCTCAGTTGAAAATTTTAGCTGTCGAAAATGTGATTTTTCATGAAAAAAGTGTAAAAAGCAGGAAAACTGGTTCCTGGTACTTAATAGGTCATTGCAAAAAACGGTTTAGATACCAGAGGAAATATTTTGTCAAAAAACATCTTTTGTAGTGCCCATTCATCACACCAAAATTTATCAAAATTGGTTGACCCCCTTTGTGGACAGTTTTGCATGGTTTTCTCAGAGACTGGGTGTTAAATAATTTGAAACGGATCGAAGACATTACTCAAATTCGGTATATACTAATTGAGTTATCCCGAAACGACTTCTAACTTCTATCTTGATTACATGTACCTGAAATAGTAACGTTTGTTTATAAAAGTAAGGTCAAGCTAATAGTAATTATTGAACTGTACAATACAATTGAAATTGTACCCAGGCATTTATATCATATTTTATATTCTCGAAAATTAAAATATAATAAAACTCAAATTAATCAAACTTATCTTCTCCAGTATACAGTATGTTACAAAAAATATTGGTAGAGCAGTATACATTGATTGTAATACAATACAAATTTATATTATGTTTATAAGAGATAAAACAAAACTTTTGATGACAAACATTAAAGGGAAAAAAGAAAAAAGAATGAAACAGAGAAAGAAAGATAGATGTGATGATGATGAGTGTGATTTAAAATTCTGTTGGGTAACGATTCAACTAATGGAGAACCTTTCTGACCCTTTGATATACTCAAATACAGCTGTTATGAGCAATACCACAAATCTTGAAACTCTTACTCTAAAAAGTTTCCATTCTAAGTTATTAAATTATATAATAATGTTGTGTTTAGCATTCACTATGCCAAAATAGTGGACAGGGTTGAAGACAAGTAGTGCACGACCCGCAGGGTAGTGCACTATGTCTTCAACCCATGGCCACTATTTTGGCATAGTGAATGCTAAACACAGCATTATTATAATTATTATACTGACTGTCTTGAAAAGAGCTCTAGATAAGATTTTCTTCATTGGGTTTTTGATGATTTATTTCATTGGGTATTTGTTTCATATATCACTTTTATCATTTTTTTAACCCCCTCAAAAATAAGTTAATTGGGTTTTTCACCCATCTAAAATTTATTGAATGAGGTTTTTTCATGCTGACAAAATGTATTTCTATAGGCGAAGCAGCCGGTACGGCAGGTATGGCTTCCGCCGTACCAATACGTTTCAGAAATAAAAAAAAATAAAGTATTGCTCACGAAACCCATCTTTAAAGACCTCAGAGTAAGTGCTAGGAAATCGCTAGAATGCAGGATTTTGCACAATTTACATCCAGAGCTTCCGGGGGGCCTTAAGCGGCCCCCACCCCCTGCCGTAAAACTACCTCTGCGAGGTGGATAGGATCGCTACGCGATCCTCATTAGCATTTCGCAGTACCAATATCAAATACGATGCAACGCCTTTGATTTCACTATAATGGTTTTATACATGTAGATAACCTTTTGTCGTTTTGTATTGTTCAGATTAGAGGATGTCAGGGAAGCCTTGATTCTTCCACGTCTATTCATGGTGCCACAACGAAATACTAGACTGGTTCTAAAGTATATTTAACAGGAAACATGCATCTCTTCTTGTGAAATAAATCTCCATACCTGGAGCACAGTATGCTGCATGAAATATACATTACATTCGGAATACCTCGGTTACGTGGCCAAATAATGGGAATCGTAACTACGCAACTTTGTGTATTTATTTGAATGAATTAACGCAATCACTGAAATATTTTATGCACTCATTGAGTGAATTAAGCATGTTTATAAAAATTGATTGGGTTTAAGGCCTTTGAAATTGCGTTTTGCAACGCAAAGCTATAAAAAATAATTGGGCTGCAGTCTTGACTTGGAAAATTATAACAATAAGAAAAATAGGGCATTGATGGAGCATTAAATGATACCCCGCCACGTTGTCATGTAAAGTATTCATTACGAAATTTATTGGGACATTTTCAGGCTTTCACCGCCGCTTTGTTTTTTTGTTTTTTGTTTTTTTTTTTTGCAGACGTTATACGTTGATCGGCTTCTTGCGTCGACTAGGATAAACATACCTTATTTAAAGCGCAGCAGTGATCAATCATTGATTACAAGTTAACCCCGCCCATTCACGTGAATTACAATTGTTTAACGTCCAAATCAATAGTTTTCTTTAGGCAGGTGGTAAAACTATGAGGGCATAGTGCACGGAGCACAATTCGTGTTGAAATATATGTCAAAATAGTAAAATATTTCTATTAAAGGACATTCTTACAGAAAGTATAATAATTTGTGATAATAGTAATAATAATAATAATAATAATAATAATAATAATAATAATAATAATAATAATAATAATAATATTATTATTATTATTATTATTATTATTATTATTATTATTATTATTATTATTATTATTATTATTATTATTATTATTATTATTATTATTATTATTATTATTATTATTATTATTATTATTATTATTAAACATAATTTCTTTTATGGACTTGATAGGTAAAGAGGCAAAGTATTTAACTAGAAATAATCAAGAGACATATAAAATCAGAAACGTAATGCCTTATTTCACCAGGTTAGTCACTTCAATATGACTAGAACCCTTCCTTCTTCTAAAACTAGTTTCTATGAATATATTTATTATTATTATTATTATTATTATTATTATTATTATTATTATTATTATTATTATTATTATTATTATTATCATTATTATTATTAGGTTAAATATAACATCAATAAGTAAATAAAATATGTATTAGGCATAAATTAGTGGTATTGATACATCGCAACTGAATACCATATCAACCTAACTGTACGCATCTCTCTAACATGAAAATCAGATACACGAAAGCCACATTTGGGGGTTACGTTGAGCTGACCATATAGGTGATAGGCAAATTCTACCCATACATAGTACAAAATCACTTACAATTTAAATATAGCTTGTTTCCTATTGTGTGGGGTGTCTATCCACAAAACTAGGAAAATTATTGAATCAAGGTATAATAAGGTAAAACTATGACTAACAAGGTAAATTTTTGATTTGCTTGAATTTTTTCTACAAAGTCACCTTAAGATGAATTCTAATGCAGCGGTTTTTTTTTCTATATATTTATGAACAACATAAAAATTGCTTAATGCACAGTTTGCTTCGATTTAAGTAATATGAAATATGAAACTCTCAGTCTCAATGAACAGTAACCGAATGTTATACTATAAGGGTTGCAATATAGAAGAAAAGGAATACAATGATAAATTCATTATAAAATAAAATTTGTGATTTAAAAATAAAGAAATGTATTTATTTGTCTACTATCTACTGGTAGCATTGTTGTTATACCTAAACAACGATTTTGAAAGTGCACTTGTTGGGTCACCTGAAAAGTTATTTTGACACTGAGCCAGTCTTTGGTCCAACTCTAAGTACTACTTGTATATCGCAAGTCTATATTTGGTTTGCAGATCGAGTAAATCTTCCCCTTTCTACAAATATATCATCGGTGGTTGATTACGTACGTAAATGAAATTTCATTACTTTTTACAAAGGTAATAAAATAAAATTTACTAATTGAGACTTATCAGTAGCGCTGAAACAAAGTATTTACAGTCCAAATATCTTATGCTGAATTTCGGACTAATTTTGCTGACAACATCGGTTTTTTAGAGATTCTTATTTGTTCGGTCTGTTTTCTTGCTTTTTTCTTTCGCTATTTATCATTTTCAGTTCGATACGCAATTAAAATAAGAAGATCTCTTCTATTTTTTGTAGGTGTAGATCACAGTATTTTCAAGATGAAATTGGTAAAGCTGGAACTGCTATTGCTGACTATTATTCCAATTACAGGTTAAGAATTACTTTTTGATTGATGTTTTGATTTATGCATAATACTTTTTTTCTCATATACAACGAATGTTTTTAAGTTTTGGATTTATGTTACGGTTAAGGTGAGAAGACGTTAACAAGCGTTGAGGTATTGGGTGAAAATTGAATTTGAACTGTTGATGAATGGTGAACACTCTGTGTGTATATTGCTTCTGTTTCTTATTTAAGCCTTACAGGTAGTCTAACAAGCAGTGATTTATTCAAGACGGGTAAAATAAGTTAAAATGATGTCATTTAACAAGTTCTTTTCTGAACAGTCTTACGATTTGTATTTTGAAAAGTGGCCAACCAATGTTTTAATAATCTCAGAACAATTTTAAATTCTACTTTCAGGTGCAAACTCATGCGACATTAACATTTGTCTATCATGGACATTAAAAGAGAAAAGATTAACATTAATATGTAAAATGAGCTATATACATTACTTTGTTAAAATATTGAATCCATCGGGGGAAGAAAAAGCGTATTGTTTTCCACCATTCCCACATGTAAACTGTATTTGTGCCAATAACAATACGATTGTGGAACAGAATCTGACAACAAATGAAACACTAGTAACATTTTTTGATATAAGTACCAGCTTCAATGGAACTTGGACATGTTTGCATGGATCTGAGTCAGGCAAAGCCACCACAGATGTGTTTGTAGATACATTGATCGGTAAGTCTCAACAGCGTTACATGAGAGGATGTGCCAGGTGTTTTTATAAATCAAAAGATGAAGGTATAAATCAGAAGTTGATAATAGCTGATTGAAAGACCTAGTCTACATCCCATTTTCTCGATAATAATGTTACTTCATTAAAACTTTAGATTTGCCCACGCACTATACACGCCCATGCAGCTTACAGTCAAGCTAAGGGATCTGAGAAAGGTTTTCTTTTAATGAAGCAAATAAATGAGACGATACATGTACCTTGTAACAAGGCATATATGACTCATCTTTGTCATGAATGATACACAATCTAATAATTTCACTGAAAAAGAAAGCTGTCATATTTTTTATTTAATAACACTTGTCACGTTTTGAGAACAGCTTTTAAGAAGACAAGACTTATGCAAACAGTGTTACTCTTCTTAGCCGACTTATTGCACTTGTATTATGCCGCGTTTTTCTTACATTTATATTAAAAAACGTTGGCCCGTGTGTTCAAGTTCAACTTTCGCTATATAGCTGGTGTTAAGTAGAATCAAGAGTTAGACTTCTACATAAACTCTACAACTAGTTTGATGACTTCAAGCTCTTTTTTATACAAATATTTCTTCATGTTTTTAAATAAAACAACTCTTACGTTATGCAAGATGTGATTCAAGTTTCCAACTATTTAAACACGGATTCGTTGCACCTAGGTTGATGGCATCTCTTCAAACGTTATATGGGTTTCTAACAGCTTAGTTGGTCGTTATGGAATGTCCATCTCAAAAATGGTATCAGACATGTTTTGCCCAATCAATCAGTAACATAATTTAGCTTTTTTTCTTTTGTAGATCAGCGTCATATGCAGGAAAATGGTATGTTCATATTGCGTTCTTTCTTTTCGTATTTACTTTTATAAACCTTATGCTTACGATTTTGCTTATTATGATAATAAGGACAATACTTCAAAATTTCAATACGGCATGAACGACCGGTTTTCTGTAAAAAAGTAAAATTATATGAATGTACCGCATACATTTTTTCGGTATCTGATTGTCCTTCCCATTTTAAACTTATTGAAAGTAAAAAGAACCTACTTGCATGTAAATGACCTTAAAATGTTGTAACATATACAAATATTTGTAATTTAGTTAAAATTATGGATCATTATCACATTGACCTCTTATTAAAAAATTAATCTGATTTACTATATAAACAGAATAAACAAAAACATTCTGATATCGTTTGAAATTTAAAAGATCATGAAATAGACTCTAGAGACATCAATTTCCTCTACTACTTACCTTTGTGATCTTTGCATATATTATGCATAAAAACGCAGCAGTAATTAGGATGTACACGTACCTTGTCATAAACATGGAACATGACAAATTTTAAAATTATGTTTATACCTCTTTCATTGTTACCTTGGCCATGCTGAAGTTCAACAATGATCAGCAGTGAAGATTTTATGTCAATATCTGTTATATCCATTAACTGCAAAAGTTTAATATCTAATACATTAATGGTAAAAAGTGCAACGTGTCAGGAAACGAAATTGATTTTGTAAAAGAAAGAATAAAATTGAATCTATTTCACATATGAAAGAATTAACGAAGGAATTATTTACCAATTATTTTGTGTGACCGAGGAATTAATTAAAATAGTTCATAACGAATAATTGATTAATTTATTGAATGGTTGTTTTACGTCTAGCTAGATTCAGCTATATTCAAGACGAGACCACGTTACAAAAACAATCTATTCAGAAAGATGGAATAGAAGTCATAAATTTTGAATGGCATTGGAAAAGTGTGGGAATGGGTAGGGATGGTAAATTTCGACTTTTGTAGCGGCTTCAACTAGCCTACTCTTATACCCAAAAGGGGTCTTTATTGTTCAAGTTTGGTCACAGTGGTCCATGATCAGGCTTTCTGTATTATGACCTGACTACCCACAAATGAGAGACAATCCCTATCCGCCGCCCGTTGACGCGATGGGCAGCTCAGTGGTAGTTCGGAATGAAAGTATTTTATTAAATACACGGAATTACCAAAATACGGAGGATTAGTAATTCCATCCCGCCCGACACATTTTGTGATATAATACGAATGCAATAGTAATATACTCGAACCGAATTTTTTTTGTGAATATGGTTGTAGACGATAGAATGTAAGGTAAAAATTACAAAATTACAAAATGGCAATTTAACATTTTAAGAAAACTAAATGATATAAAAAGGACAAGGTAAGACGCAGATATAAATACAAAAAGGAAAAACATGACAGTGTTAATTTGTGTTTTGATGTATTACATATATAATAAAGATAAACAACTGGTCTTGTAAACCAGGAGTCGTGAGTTCAATCCTCACTGGTTAACTGGACCAAATATCTAAATCTCCAATATTTTTGATTTTCTGCAACGGGTTTAATCAAAAGATGATTGTATCTTAATAAATTATTTGATTGTGTACTTCATAACTACTGGTAGAGATTATTTGTAATGACTATGACCATCATCTAGATAATAGCTCAATGATACTTTTTAATTCTTAAGGCAAGACGATTTTAACCCGAATAGTAAAGTATAGGTAAGTTTATCGAATAGATACAAGCAATATTAGGTCGTGTTTGGACGAAATGGTGCGAAAAAACGAAGAAAACACCTTTCGATATCTCTTGAAATAAAAGCGTAAAAAATGAAAGGTCATTTGTTCAAAGAACAAATGTAAAGGCCTTCCCAGTAGGGTATAAAGTCATTAAATACCCGGCATGTGGACGCTGTGGACTCCATATCTGTAGCTTATTACAAAATGTCACTAGCAGTCATGAAAATTAGTTATTTAAGTAATGCAAGAGATCCCAATTTATACAATGTATGGTTGCTCAGGATCTTTAGGATCGTTGCTACGGACAAAATGTCACTTGTAAAATAAGGTATTTCAGCCTGATTCTGAAGATAAACACATCGCCATAAGTAAAGCAACACCTACATTTTTTTATACCTCAGTTAAATCTTTAAATAGCAAAACCAGTTTGTAATACGGTAGTCTAGCACGCCTAAAAGCCTTGTTTTCTATAACGATTAAGTGTTCATCTACTGGTCTTTTTCAACTTCATCTTTACATTTTTACAAAGACTATACGGAAATTATGTGAAGCAGATCGTTGGAATGCGTAATAGTGGACATAGCTTGCGTCAGATAGCACAACACTTTGGCATTTACTTTAGTATTGTATCCGGGCTACTGAAACGTTATCGAGATGGTGGAACTATCCAGGAACGTCCTAGGTCAGGTCAACCACCAAAAACATCTGAAAGGGATGATAGAGCACTCGTTCTTGTAGCCAAACACCAACCGTTTGCCACTGCAAGATATCTTCGTGACGATTGGAATATTGCAACCAGAGTCGCCATTCGAACAGTTAACAGGCGCCTAAGCAATCAAGGTTTAGAGCTCGTCGTCCCTTGAAACGTCCACTGTTGACACAGGGACATCGCCATGCACGTTTAGAGTGCGTACAATATCACCGCCATTCGAATATTCGAAGCTGGTGACGAGTACACTGGACCGACGAAAGCAGATTCCTTCTTCGTAATACTGATGTGCGCATGCGCGTTTGGAGACAACGAGTCACTGTTTACAACCAGAACAACATACAAAGCACTACAGCGTTTTGCGGTCGTAGTGTTACAGTGTGGGGAGGCTTGATGGGACAATGACAGGGCAGAAATATCGAAATGACGTCATTAACGCAATTATTGTGCCACATTTTGACAATCATACACTTGGTAACGGACCAATCTTTATGGATAACAACGCAAGACCTCACCAAGCTGCAATTGTATGTGATGTTATCGAAAAGAAACCCGATATGAATCCAATTGAACATTTGTGGCAAATCATTGGCCGTTAAATCAAGAACAGAGCACCTGCTTGTCAAAAATATCCAAGAACTACGTGTTGCCATTCAAAATAAATGGCAGAATTTACCACATGCTACACTTCGTCGTTTAGTTAACAGCATGAGGACGGTTAATGAAAGGTATATTTGCACTGTTTTTTTATACTTTACTTTTTTCCTTTGAACATTTTTTCATCACATAAAAAGTAAATCGACTGTAAATATGTTGTTTGTATGTTTCATTTTTCATTTATTTCAATAAATTATCATAACTAATGACTTTTTATAATAGCTACCTTGTTGCAAGGATGTGACCTTGACCGACCCATGACCTTTAATCTTGGGCTTTAGTTGATGCACTTTTCCTGCTGATTACATGCTTAATACATTATATCTTATATCTAACCGTTTTCAAGTTAAAAGTAAAAAACCAATCAACCAAAACATGTCAAAGGCAATAAGTACAAAACGATTGATTGAACGGTTTCGGACACAAAAACCAAATGAAGGCCTCAATGAGAGAAGTATTTTTTAATTTATTGTCGGCTTCTTTCTTTTACGGTTTTCGAGGTGTAGTTATAAAAAGATTGGCGGCCTCAGGTCGATGTCATATCTGAACTTTGACCATGAGATTTCCTATAAGGTCATGACAAAAAGAATAGGTTAAGACCCAAGATGTTTTCGACTTCGGTTTGCGAGTTTCGGTGATAACCTGAGTCATTCAAATATTCAAGGTTCTAAACATTTTAGGGTCTTTCCACATTTGTTTAAATTTAAGATTATGTGATGAAGTGAAAAATAATTAAAACTTGTTGCGACATATCTTTATTTAATGGTAATTACATATAGACGTTTTATAAAGAAAAGTGATTCTTATATCTTAATAATTAAGACAAGGTTAAAAAAGGACATGACATGTTTTTGGTAGTGAGGGAATTCGAACATTATAAACAATACAAGTTGGCATTTAATAACTTTGATATAAATATTCTTTTTATTATTTTTGTATTATTTACTAAAGATTGGCATTCTAATAGATAACTCCTATAACAATTTGATGAAATTTCTCACGAAATGTCTTAATTTACTCGTGATAATCAATAGAACATATTAGGAAGAAAAATCATTTCAATATCTATGAAAATAGTAAAGGTTTAAAAAGTAGTACGTCACCTTGACCTTTAGGACATTTTCAAAGTAAATTGGTATTATGGTTTTTGGTGAAGCCACCATGCCTTTACTATCGGTAGTTAATAAGATATATATGAAAAACTAATAATAACTGTAATAATAGGAGATAACGCCTTTAAAATGAGGTCGAATTACTTCGCTCTAAATGTGACAAAGTTACGTCTTGATAGTGTACATTTTCTCCGTAATAAGTGTGTATTTATCTTTTACCGTTTCTAAGGAGCAGCGATAACAATCAGATGTCAAAATATAAAAAGTGACCGTGACCTTTGACCTTTTGTCCATTCTCAAGGTCAAAGGTCAAGGGAGTCTATAGTGAAGACCCCAGGTCTCTATATCTTTTGGTTCTTGAGATTTTTTGAATGTCACTGACAACTTTTATATATGATATAAGAGGGGAGACAACTTCAAAATGTCATCAGATCCATTCAATCAATCTCTCCTAAAGTTGCGCAAGGATATAAGAAACATGTTGGTAAAAGTTTGGCGTTGCTATCTTTATTTGTTTAGAGGAGTAGCAATACAAATCTTTTTGGCAAAAAGGGAGATGACTCCATAAGGGAAAGGGTGAAGTCAGCTAGGGTTAACTGCGAAAGCGCAATGGGTAAACGATATCAGATGTAAAATATCAAAGCAACATGTCGCGAAATAAACAAAAAACAATTCACCGAAGAAAGTTTGCGATAGAAAAAAGAAAATAATAAAGATAGGGCTAATTGTTCAAGGACAATTAGAAATGCCTTTCCCAGATTCCTATTAGAAATAAATTTTTCTTCATCTGTTGTTTTGAACTTGACAACATAGGTTGATGTGCCATTCTTAAAGTGATCATGAGTAAAACAATACATGGTTGTCAATGACTTTTGTCGCCGTTGCTAAGGACAAATTGCCACTTCCGATTGTAAAATGATATATTTTAGTAAGGGTCATTATCCTAATTTTAAAAATATATGGTTCTTAGGACTTTTTATAATGGTTACCTTTTGGTATGGTATAACCTTGACCCATAATCTCTTAAATTGGTCTCAAATTGAGTGTCTTGGTGATCATATTAATCCTATATGTTTACTATATTATCTCTAACCGTTTTCAAGTAAAAGCAAAAAAAAAAAGATTTACCGAAAGGAGTCAAGGGCTGTAATTTGAAAATGGTTTATCGCACAGTTTCAGACCAAATGTACAAAAGGAGGTTCTTGATTAGTGGAGTATTTTTCCCATGTATTGTCTTCTTCTATCTTTTATAGTTTTTGAGTTGTAATGAAATCAAGATAAGAGGCCTAAGGTCGAGGTCACTACTGAACTTTGAGATTTTTTAAGGACATGTCACAGGACGACAAATGGTGAAGACCTTAGGTGATTTCCACTTACGATTTTGGAGTGATTTTGTTAAGCATAGTTCTTGAAACATTCCAGGGATACCGCTAGCCTCCGCTAGTCACAAATTGTTAGCCAAGTTATGTTATAAAGTTGTCTCAAAAGTTCCTTAACATTTGTCACTTTTCAGTTTTCTTCTATCTGTTATAGTTCCAGAGATTACGCGATAACAAGGTTTTCGGTGTTTGGGCAGATAACTCCGTTAAAAAATTGTTTCCATTTCACAAGGTAAATTCAGAATAGACTTGCAGTGCCAAAACTAGTCGCGAAACATGAAAATGATATGTCACGTACTTTTTAAACTAGTTGGTCAATATGGTCTTCCCACTAGAATGGGAATAATAATATAAATAATAATAATAAATAATAATTATCAGAACAATAACTATAGGTCTTTCCACAGAAAGGTTGAAAGACCTAATATAATCAGAACAATAACTGTAGGTCTTTGCACTGAAAGGTGAAAAGACCTAATAATAATCAGAACAATAACTATATGTCTTTCCACTGACAGGTACAAATACCTAATAATCATAACAATAACCTTAGGTCTTTCCATTGAAAGGTGGAAATACCTAAATCAGAACAATAAGTTTAGGTCTTTCCATTGAAAGGTGGAAAGACCTAATAATTAAAAGAAATATAGTAAGGTCTTCCCATCGGAAGAGGGAAAAACCTTAATTATAATAATAATGTTCTACGAGCAAAAGCAAAGGACTTTCCCGATGTGGCTTGAAAACGTAAATATATGGATGTTATTGATTGTTATTCTGTTTCCTACGACAAAATGTCACTTCCGGTCACAAAAATAGTCATTTTAGTAAAGCAAGTAGTCCCCTTTCAGAAAATATATGGTTGTTAAGGACTTTGGTGCCCGTTGCGAGGGACAAAACGTCACATGGTTGGAAAATGATATTTATTAGTAAAGTACATCATCCTAATTCTAAAAATACATGTTTACTATACTATCTGTAACCGTTTTCAAGTAATAAGTCAAAACCAATTAACTGAAACACTTCAAGGGCATTTACGCCGAAATGGTTCATTAAACGGCCTCGAACTCAAAGACAAATAAAGGTCTCGATAAGAGGGGTATTTTTCCCTTTACTGTACTGTCTTCCTCCATCTTTTACGGGTTTCGAGTAATAATGATAACAGATTGGAGGCCTCAAGTCGAAGCCACTTATAAACTTTGACCATGAGATTTTCTTGAAGGTCATGTCACAGAACAACAACTGGTGAAGACCCAAGGTGTTTTCGAGCGACGGTTTGTGAATTTTGGTGATCAGCAGTCCTTGATACATTCAAGGTATACCACTAGCTTCCGCTTGTCAAAATATTTTGGACATATTATGACACAAAGTTGTCACAAAAGTTCCTTAACATTTCTCACTTTTCAGTTTTCTTGTATCTCTTATGGTTCTGGACTTATTTCAATAACAAGGTTTTCGGTGTTTGGGCAGATAACTCTGTCAGGATAAATTATTCGGCGTGCAAAACGCAGTAGGAATAGAGAATATAGTCTAGGTCCATAATCCAAAAATTCGAAATGGTATGACCTTGACCCTTGACTTTTGACCTCTGCCTCAAATTGTGGCTCTTTCCTACTGATAACTTGAGGTATACATGTTTACTATAATATCTCTAACCGTTTACAAGTTATAAGTCAAACACCAATTAACCAAAACACGTCAAGGGCATTAACTCCAAAACGGTTCAACGAAAAGTTTCAGACACATTGACCAAATAAAGGTCTTGATGAGAGGAATATATTTCCCTTATTGTCTGCTTCTATCATTTATGGTTTTCGAGTAATCATAATAACAAGATTGGAGGCCTCATGTTTAGGTCACTTCTGAACTTGACCTTGAGATTTTCTTAAAGGTCTTGTCTCAAGATGACCAATGGTGAAAACCTTAGGTGTTTTTGACCTACAGTTTGTGAGTTTTTGTGATCAGCGGAGTCATTGACACATTCAATGTATACCGTTGGCCTCTGCTCGTCAAAATTTTTTGAAAAAAAATTTGGACAAATTATGTCCTTAACATTTCTCACTTTTCAGTTTTCTTCTAGATCTTTCGGTTCTGGGCTTATTTGGATATCAAGGTTTTTGGTCCTAGAGCAGATAACTCTGTAAAGAAAGTATTCGGCTTGTAAAACGCAGTCTCGAATAGAGAATATAGTCCAGGTCCATACTCCAAAGTTTCGAAATGATATGTCGTGAACTCTCAAATTGATGGGCTTTCAAAAAGTGGCGGGGACGAAGAAAGAACAATAATAATAATCAGACGAAATACAATAAGGTCTTCCCACTGGAAATACCTTAATAATAATCAGAGAAAATACAATAAGTTCTTTCCCTTGGAAAGGGGAAAGACCTTAATAATTAGAAGAAATACAACAAGGTCTTTCCCTTGGAAAGGGAAAAGAACTTAACCTGCAGAAATACAATAAGGTCTTCCCACTGGAAAGGACATGAATGGCCTTAACAACCACCATTCTTTTAAACTGTTCATACATTCTGCATGAAAAACAATGATCAATTTAGATTTCCAATTTCATAAACAAAATTTAGAATTACACAATAAGGAGATGTTGACCTTTGATCTCTTTTAAGGTAAATTATGATCCAACAGTGAAGATTCCATGTTACTGTCTTATATAGTTATTGAAATATGGCTATTTACAATTCATTCCATTGAGGGATTATTAAAAATATACCAGACAAGCAATCCTTAATGGGATCTACACTATTTTGGTCGTGGTTTTAGTTCTGCATCTGTTATTAATAAGGAAGATATCTGCATGCAACACAAAGGCTGAGAATTAGAATGTGACATTTTATCTTTGACCTTGTGACCTTCTTCAAGTTCAATGTCAATAATGACCAATAGTAAAAGTCCTGTGTCAATGTATATTATGGTTACTGATATATAACTCTGCAATATACTTCATTCATCTAGAAAAGATTACTTTTCCAAAAGGGTCGATAAAAGTATATGACAATACAAGACCGACATTAAAGGCTGTTACATGTATGGTTAAGGAGATGATCTGCGAACAACCCAAGGTCAAACATAAGAATGTGACCTTGATCTTTTACAATGTGACCATTTTCAAGGCCAGGTCAATGATGACCAACAGTGAAAACCCAATGACAATGATACAATAATGACTTTAATTTAAAAAGGGGAAACAACTCATATAAGGACCTGCAAAATCGTTTGCTCAAATTGTAACAGTGTCGCAATGAATCACTGACCATATTGGAACAAATTTCATTGCGACATCTTAAAAGGTTTCAAAGTTTATGTGTACACAAGCTTTTAATAATAATTCCATTTAGAAAACTGGTTACCTGCAGAAACGTAATGTCCAATACATCCATGGTAGAAAATGTCTTTATGACATGTCGCAAAACAAAATTTATAAGTCGAACCGAAAAAATGAAAAAGAAACATACAAAAACAATAAGGATTCCCATTCTGAAAATGGAAAGCCTTAAATAAAGGTTCAATCGTTCTTAAGAAAGATTAATAGAATCTCATTTTGATACCTAAAAACACATTTATTAAATGACCTTGATAAATGTAACGTCTGAACAATTTTAGTAATTTGTCTTTTGACATAAAGAAATTTGATAAAAAAAATTTCTTTCAAAATAAAAACGTCATTAAATAGGACGTTGGGAAACTTAAATGACCCTCACCACTGACCTCTTGACCTTTTCATGTATTATTCATAAAAATATTCATTTATAAGAATTGATCACTTAACATACATGGTAAATGGAAAATTTTAAAAGGACATGATGATAACATTTCACAGAGTGACCTTGACCATACTTTAGGTAAACAATAAACAACAACAAAGATCCCATTCCAATATTTGTAATAGTTATGGAGATATGGCTATTTTAATAAATTTCGTCGATCCAGAAGAGATAACTTTCACAAAATTATACGACTTGTGAGACCTATAAATGATCTATATTCTGGTCATAGTATCTGTATCTGCTATGGTTAAGGAGGAGATCTGTACACAACATAATAACAAAAAATAGATGATTTTGACCTTGGGCCTTGCGAGCCTTTTAAAGGTCAAAGTCAGTGATGACCCATCACGAAAGTGCTATGTCAATATATATTAAAGTTATTGAGATATCACTATTGACAATATATGTCATTGATCATGGGGAGATAATTCTTACAAAGGGTTAACTAAAATTCAAGATCTTAATAACAAGATCTGCATGTAAAGATTTCTTTTTTTGTATCTTTTATTGAGCAGTAGGAGATCTGCAAACAACAAAATTACATCAATAAAAATCTGACTGACCTTTGACATTGTGATCTTCATCAAAGATAAGGCCAATGATGACCATAAGTAAAGTCTGTATCACATCTGGCTGTTGAAATTCAATAATGCAAAATTCATTTGCCATTAAGAAGCAAACTAACTCCTATAAGGAGTAGTCAAAATGTTTTGCGATATATGTTACAAATGCCGCGATCCACTTTTATTTAATCTTTTACGGTTTAAAGTTTATATCCTCCCACAAGCTTTTTGTGACAGGCGAACTAACTCCATAAGAAACGTGTTTGATGTGCCATAATTAACTCCAAAAAGGTAATGCCTAATATATGCCTGCTACAAGATGGTCTTACGACATGTCGCAAAACAAATTTATAATCCTGAAAAACAGACCAATTGGAAAAAAAGATTAATAAAAAAATTAAACAGACTAATAACAGTTAGACTTCTACTCCTTTGGAATTGATTTCACGATGAGTCGATCGAATCTCATTACAGTGCTAAAGATTGCACAAGCAAGTTCATAAAGTTCAAAATTGTCTTTGGAAGACGTCATCATTTTGAACCCTTTGCTTCTGCTATATTTTGTGGTTTCATAGTAGTAGTGAGCACACGCACAGTTAAATGTTAAAAACATTTATAATGGGAGATAACTCCTATAGGATGACTCAAAATCCTTTTCCTGCAAATTTGACAGTTCCTTTTTTAGACATTAACATTTTGCAATCTTCACGTTTCTTATATTTTTTGTTTTAAGAGGCGTAACGAACGCAGCAGAGGTATAAATCTGGAACTGACCTTTAACTTTGACCTGGGGGTCTGTCGATAAAACCCCATTCTTTTATCATCGATAGTATAGGGGTTATACGTAGAAAAAAAACAATAAATTACTTTTATTATTGCAGATAATTTTTTAGAATGACTCCAAATTCATTTGCTACCAAGAAAACAAGAAGACAATGATCAATGCCTCTGTCATCGATAATATATGGTTTATACTTGGAAAACCACTAATTTACATTTATAATAATAGATAACTCAACTTCTTGTCCTGCTAATGTTACAAAGTTGACTATTTATGAGATAATCATTTTGCAATATTTGCTTCTCGTGTAGTTTTTATGGCTTTAAAGGATTAAAGAACAAAAACAGAGGTCAAAACTTAAAGCATGCCCAAAGCTAATTAGGGTTTATGATGAAGACCCTAGGTCTTTATCGCTTCTTGTTCTCGGACTTTATTAACAAGTCTCTTATAACCAATATATATTTATAAGATGTCTGCGACATGTTACAAAGTTGCTCACAGCTACACTGCTATACTGAGGACTTTGAAAAATGTTGGGAAGCGACATCTTTTATAGTGAAAGAGTAGCAGTTTACATTTTGGTTGTGGTTTCAGTTCTGTATATTTATACTTAAGGACCCCCATTTTGGATGTTTACAGAATAGCAGAGTGAATGGTAAAACACAAATATTTCTCACATGGTTATTGCTACATGTCACAAAATTAAAAATACAGGCAAAATTAAAAAGTACAAAAATTCACATGTCACTGTACTGAAAGACATGTGACCTTGACGTTTTACCGTGTGAGACCTTAGTCAAGATCAATGTGGAAAACGAGCTGTGGTGAAAATCGCTAGTTTCTAGTCTCTGTTCCTTCTGTTAAATAGTTACCATTTTCATGTAATAAAAAAGGGAGGAAATTCATATTAGGAGTTGAAAACATCCTTTGGCCCTTTGTTGGAAATATAAAAAAAAGTGTCGTAATTCAACACTGAGCGTATTGGAACAACTTTCTTGTGGCATCTTTCAAAGTTTCAAATTGTATCTGCACACAAGCTTATTTATGAAGAAATAAACAACTCCAAAAAGAAAATGTTTCAGTTTGACAGGCGAAAGCATATTGTCTTATACATCCATGAAACAAAATGTCTTTACAACATGTCACATAACAAATTTATAATGCGAACAAACAAAAATTGAAACAGACAAAATGGAATATGGATTTCCACTCTAGTGTGGAAAGCCGTAAATATAGGTATACATTAGTACATTAGTAGGCTTTCCACTGTGTGCATTAAAAAGTACACCTAAATTAAATGACCTTAAAATTTAATCTCTAAACATTAGTAATTTGTGTTAAAAAAATTAGGGGCCATGGTGGCCAGTGGTTAAGGTTTTCAAATGCATGAAAATAAAAAGAACTTTAAAAAATTTGACCCCTAATAATGTGATCTTGACCACGCTGAAGTTCAACCGTGAAAAAACAGCTAATATGCTATGTCAATATTTGTTATAGTTACTATATGGCACTTTAAGGGATCAATATTTTGGTCATAGTTTGAGTTGTTTATCTCTTATGGTTACGGAGAGCTCTGCATAGAACATACTATCAAAAATTAGACTACCTTAACCTTTGACATTGTGACTCTTTTCAAGGTCAAAGACAATAAGAACTAATAGTTACTTCCCTTGTCAATGTGTTATAATTACTGAAATATGTATATTTACAATAAATGTCATAGATCCAAGGAAGATAAAAATTCAAGATCTTTAACAAGATCTACATATTGGTAAAGATCAGTTTTGCAACTTCTTTCACATCTGGTTGATAAGATACTATTCTACAAAATAAACTTGCAATCACAAAGGGGAGACATATAAGGAGGTGAAAAAACGCCTTCGGGATTTCTGCAACATGTGTCGCAATTCATCACTGATCATGCTGGAACAAAGTACATTTTGACATCTTTTGAGATTTCAAAGTCCTTGGCAGGAAAATTCCTCCGGTTCGCCAAATAGCAAAATATTAAAAACACAAAATTTGACACCCAATATTATAATACAGAGTAAAATAAAAGATTCTAATTCATAAACTTTTACATAGACGATTAAAAATGACTTACCTTGTAAATGTACCAGGGATCAATGAAATAAACCTCCATTCATTACGCCACATTACGGTTGAATGACGTGGACGCTAAATTACGTCTCACTTCGTTGTTCACAGATCGCTTCGACAAAATAGTCCCTCCAAATTGTTTTGAATAACAGATTGATTCTGTATTTTTTGCAAACTTTTGCCTGGATTTCATACAGATATATTCTTGGTTATAAATTACCGATAAACAAAATATAAGGCAATTGGATTTAGGTACTGGCTTTCTAACGGTGATATCTCAGGTTTGCCTTAACGGGCTCACCTGAAATACACTGTGAGAAAACCGCTACTAAAAATCAATTGCCTTATATTCTGTATTTATTTTGCACTTTGACTATCAATTAAAGTCGAAGTCACCGTCGGAGGCCGATCAAAAATGCTTTCAAAATGAATTCCTAAGCTTATTCATACTTTCTTTTAGCGATGTTATGATTATAACGACTAAATTGTATGACCTCTATAATGAGATTTCCTTCAACACCGAGCGGGGGTGGGGATTTTAATTTACGAACTGTCGGCATTTTCCGTATCATTGATTAACCAATAAGATTCCAGTTCAATTGCTTATTACTTAATTTCGCGTCATAATGAAGACTTAGTTTCTTAGTAGTTAATGGAGGCAACCATTCGGGAAAATATAATATTCAGTCTTTTCTATTCTGACGTGAGTATGTAATTTAATTTTATAATTTGTCAACTGTCCTTGATAATCTGCAAACGTTAGAACAGGCACAGGCAAAACAATAAGACAACGTGGTCAAAGTTTTCTGTTTTTAATCAGAAAGAAACGTTATTTTTCTTATACCTCATTTCTTTTTTATTTATAACATAAAATGAAACTGGATTCCATTGTTTATATATGCCTATGCATGGGTAAAGGATTTGAATTTTAATTGACTTAGAAGCCGTTTTCGTGGTCTAAGCGGCTGATATCTCTTGTTTTTTTGTTTTCCTTTTTTCTAATTTTTTTTTTGTTTTGTAATTTTTCCAGAACGATGTAGAAGCCATGACTTTCTTCTTCCGCATCAGAAAGAATTTTCAATTATTTATGCATGTTCAGTGAGACAATTTGATAAAACTATGCCTGATCTAAGCAAAATTTGTTCAACTTGACTTTTGCTTTTGCTGAAACGTTTAATAATATTTTGATATAGTTTGCATTTTATTATTTTGGGAAGGGTTCTAATTTATAGTTGTGTCAAGCAGTCGACACAATTATCTTAAGTTGTTAAAAATATTAAGACTCGGAAAAAGGATCATTTTTGGCTGATTACTGGCTAGAACATTTTGGGGTGCAACTTGATGATTGATAACATGTTTTGACAATACATGGAAGTCATCAACAAAATGTGAGCCAGAATTGATTATAATTGAATATTGGTTGTTATAAGCAAAACTGTATTGGTAGACCTTGATTCATATAAGTAAAGCAAACAAAACTCAATGTTGGCAGGATAAAGCACTGGTATGCTTCTGTGTCAAAAGGTATTTAAATTATGAATGAATAAAATGCTTTCATACATATACTAACAAATCAAATATGGACAATGTGTTATTGAAGCAGTAAAACATTATCAGCAGGTATAACTGTAATTAGGGGTGGGGGGGGGGGGGCTTTCTAAAGTTGATAACGTGTTTTTCTTGCAAATTAATACCCTGAAGCAGTCCTGCAGCAGTCCTGTAGCACAAATAAACCACTCTACAAATCTCTTGGCAAGAGACCTTCACATTTTGTAAGCTACAACAAAGTACACTAAAATGTAGACCTACTGTTCCGGCACTTGATTTGTAAAAACACAAGTACATACTCTAAGTAATGCATATACAACTGCATTACTTAGAGTATGTAGTTGTGTTTTTTGCTTATTACAAATTTACATCAAGTTTATTCTGTAATTTGATGTTTCGTCTTTGAAGTCAATATTTTTACTAACTGATTTGTTATGTTGTTTCCATTATTCCATTAATTTTATCTTAGGTACAAGGTTTATTAGTATTAAATTGTACTGTAGATGTACTATGCAATTGCAAAGCCAAACATTTGCCAACTGTTGTCAGTATTGGTAAATGCCGTTGTTGTGCCTTTTGTTTTGGTCATTACAATACGATTAATGATTGAAAGACATATATTATGGTAAAAAAATACTTAAATGAATATCTTAGACAAACGATAATTTATTATTTATAAAAAACGAATAGATTAGGGTTCATTGGAATTCTTTTTCAGTAATAATAATTATAAATTGGCTTACACTTTTTATTTCAAGTCGGTAATATTGTGTTTACGTCTCAAAAAATTAGAAAACACAAATTAATTAGTAGGGAAGCAGAAATGCACATCATTTGTGCATCCAGACGTTTAAGATCTGTCACACCAACATTTCAACAAAAAAATAATATAAACAACGTCGGGGTTGGATTCAAACTTTGTCATAAACTTATTTTAAGGGAGTTAAATTGTGATTTAGAACAGGTGGGACAAAAAAAAATTTCTGAAAATTTGCATACCTTCAATCTAAAATGTGACCATTTGTAAATCACAACCCTTGATTTACACGGGTGTGAAGTTAGCAGTGGGTTCGATATTTGATATTCGACATTCGAATATCGAATTCGCTGCTAGCAGTGGGTTCGATATTTGATATTCGACATTCGAATATCGAATTCACTGCTAGCAGTGGGTTCGATATTTGATATTCGACATTCGAATATCGAATTCGCTGCTAGCAGTGGGTTCGATATTCGACATTCTAATATCGAACTTGCTGCTAGCAGTGGGTTCGATATTCGACATTCTAATATCGAACTTGCTGCTATCAGTGGGTTCGATATTCGACATTCTAATATCGAACTTGCTGCTAGCAGTGGGTTCGATATTCGATATTATTAAATACACTCCATCAAATACAAGATAAAAAGATGTATAATATTTGATATACATACTACCTAGGGGAATTTTATACATCTGGAAAAGTTTGGTATGTAAGGGAACCCAACAGCGTCAAATTTGAATATCGAACTGGTAAATAATCAGTTACATGTGAATATGCACGTGCATGCCGAGAAATAACCTCAAAGCTGTCCTGCTGTGGTCATCAGTGTTAATTAATATGCATAAGGCTTACCTGTAGCAAACTATATGTGTCCGTTACGCCACTGAGGCAATACATTTTCTGTCTTTTACCCCGTTATAAATTTTTATGAGTTAATTTTGAAAGTTAAAGAAATCGTGAAAGTTAAAGAAAGGTCATGTACGAACACATTTAGCACAAGGTATCGTGCTTTATACGATAGTGACTTACAAATACGAAAACTTGGTAAACCAACTGTTATTTCTCTCCAGTGATTGTATACCACTTTTCATTTTTAATAAAAAAAACTGGCTATAAACGGAAAAAGAACACAGCCCCACCGAGAATGTCAACTAGCATATATTTGAGCTTACCTCCCTTTCCATTGATGTCTTTCTTTTTTTCTTTTTTTTTTCTGTTTTAACAGTATAGTTTGTATTTCAGTGGGTTTTCTAAACTGCCAGGAATGCTAAATCTTTATTTTATTAAAAACCAGAATAATTGTTGATATGATGTCACGTGACTTACCTTTATATTACCGCGGAGATATCGAAATGGTAAAAAAATCACTTAATTGCGAATATGCGAACCTCGGGACCACCCCTTCATCCTCTTTCAATCTTCATGAAACTTGGCAAAACAGTTGGCATAATATAGCTTTAGATGCTGTCAAAAGGAATTAAAGGCATCTGGACGGGTTTGGTATGTAAGGGAGCCCAACATCATTAAATTAGAATATCGAAATGGTAAAAAAATCACTTAAGTGCGAATATGCGAACCTCGGGACCACCCCTTCATCCTCTTTCAATCTTCATGAAACTTGGAAAAACAGTTGGCATTATATAGCTTTATATGCTTTCAAAAGGAATTTAAGGCATCTGGAGGGATATTTTATATTCTTTAAATGGTTTAATTGGTTAACTTTCTAATTTTCACGTCATGAATAAAGCTGAAATATTGCTTGCTGGACGTAAAAAAACAATCGATCAATCGTCACTTATTAAACCAGATTTTGCGCCAGTTCTGGAATGTCCAGACCCTCAACCTGTTGCTCCATCTGACTCTTTCCGGTCGATGTAACTCTGCCCAAACTGCTACAAAATACTACCTCCTTGGTCTATTTCCATGTTGTCGGTGCCGTTTTTCTGATAGTCTGGAAGCCAATTCATCGCAATCCAGGTATCTCGACTGCAGTTGTTGTTGCTGTGACTATTCGATTCCGTAAATAGAATACCCAGATGTATCGATCTTGACGTGCTGTAGTTTTGCTTGGTAAACAACTTCTTGTACTGTCATTAGTCGTACCGGTCTGTTGGAATCTGGCCCATACTCTGGAAATGGTAATGGTTTACATTCTCGCTCCGTACAACCCCACTTTGTGGGACTCCAGCTTGTAGTCGCCCGATGATGATTTTCTGTTAGCAGTATCCAAGCGCGTCATGGCTTAACTTTTATGTTTTGACTAGCTAGACCATCAAACTTGTTCCTTTGTTTTCGATACCGAAAGACGGTTGAGTAAACAACGAACTTTCCGTTGGAAAATTTCGAGGCAATTCACGATGTATGAACTTTTAGTGTTATTTTTATAATGTGGCAATTTACCAAATCTGAAGAAGAGAAACTAAACCATTTAAAATTACCTGTACATTAAACTAGAGGCTCTTAAGAGCATAAATTGCACACCTCACTTACAAATTTTTTAGGAGACATGACTTTTCTTGCAAATTTTGATATAAAATGCTAGAGAGTTTATGGGAAGATTATGTTTCTATGCATGTTGCCATGTTGAATTTCCAATCAGCAGAATTTGTAGGATAGTTTCTGTGAAGAAGCCGTTTTATGTTTTTTTCATAGGTTAATACGTTGAGTGATATTCCATGGTTGCAGCAATCTTGTATTTTGGATCGAAACAAAAAACTCAGAATTAGTAGAGGACCATACAATATCACATATTCTTCTGCCAAGCTGTTTGTGAGGAAACGTATGTTGAAATATCCGCCAATTAGAACGCATTTGCAGCTCTGTCAGCCATGTAGCATTTCCTATCGGCTCAACAAACATAAAATAATAAGATTACTATCTAAGATTCACTTCTGCATAATTTGGTTTAATTGTGTGGAAAAGTTTCTGATAAGAAGTTGTTTGGATGTTTTTCCCATAGGATCCTATGTTAAACTATGTCCTGCGATGGCGGCCATATTGGATTTTGGATCGGCACAATAAACTTAATTTGTAGAGGACCATCTAAGGTACATTTCTTCAGTATCTCAAATCAGTCTGCCAAGCGGTTTATGAGAAGATTGGTTAAATTAAGCCAATCAGAGCAACGCATTATTGACCCAGGAAGCCATGTTTTTTTCATATTTGGTCGGCACCAAAAACTCAAACTTTGTTAAAATCTACCCAATAAACATTCCTGCCAAGTTTGGTTTCAATTGGCCAACTGGTTTTAGAGAAAAGGATTGAAATGTGAAAAGTTTACGGCCGACGACGACATCGACAACGACGACGACGACAGACGCTAAGTGATGAGAATAGCTCACACTGACCCTTTGGGTGAAGTGAGCTAAAAAAGGTTTAATTGTCATTAAATTATAATTTATATTTATTTTTATAAATTAAAACATTTCAGTAAGCCGCGTGATCTTCCATTTGTGATAGAAATTTTATATATTGTTTGCTTGTTGCGCTGCGCTCCACTCGCTAAAAGACACTTCTATCACACGTGGAAGATCACTTTGTTTGCCCAAAAAAACGGATGTGAGAATCTATTATTCTTTAATGTAATCATCAACAAGAGGACACAATTATCAATCGATAACAAAAACTTGAGCAGAAACTGTTTTGGACGATGTTAAATCTTTTCGTAGGGGAGTTTTGTATAGACAAAAAAACGCGATGAAACTTAAGAGTACACATCACCATCTAAAACCTCCATAAATTTTTATTGAACAGAATTTCAATACGCATGCGTACTGAAATTATCATTTCTGTGTTTTATGGTTAATATTAATATATTCTGGGTTCTTGGTACTAATTACAACGTTAAGAGAACAATTTACGACAACCTTTGAAAAATGGTAAAAACTTGTACATTGCTGGTATGCTAAATAACCTGGCTAAGTTTGCGCCAATCCTTTCTCAGATTACGAGCCCGAGGCGGAAATAAATTAATGATTAAGGACATGCAGTTCTCCGAGACATATGCACAAGAAACGGTCTTTCGAATGTTAATGAAATAATTACGCAATCACACAGAAAATGTTTGTTTTGAAACGAGTCAAAGAAACCAGTAATGATTACTGGTCGATAAGTTGAAGTTTGGTTAGGTGCCACAATAGCCAATTGCATTCGCGTCTAAATAGCTTAAAGCCAGTGAAATCAATTCAGATCGCAAAACAAATGTTCGCCATTTTGTTCTGTAATAAGCACTTTCACCAATGCGTTAATGGTTATAAAGTTCGCGTTACTACTGCAGCACCGACGCGGTTACAGCGAATGTTGCTTCAGCTGCAGAATATGACATCAAGTGAAAAGCATTTACCTGGTAGTCTATACGCGGCTTTATAATATCAAGAATACTTTATTTGAACTTTACTGCACGCAAAATTGACATTATATTCATGAATCTAAGATTAAGATCATTATTTGCAGGTAACTGTAGTATGCTAATTCGTAAACTTGTATTAATTAAAAGTAATTCATAGAAAGCTACCTAATACGTAAACTTGAACGTGAATATGAGCATTTTAACATATATTAAGGCAGTGTCGTATAAGTTTTTGCTACCATGAAAATCGAGCTACTTTTTATTGTTCGGAATACTTATTATGTAAAACAATGATATGCTCCGAAACATCGTTATGAAAATCTGGCACCCAATAATAACATTATTTTAGTTAATACCTAAAATCCTCATGAATGCCATCGTAGAACTCTCACTTACTACAGTCCCTGGAACGTATAAGTTAACAAAACGCACGATGCACGAACGATGTACGATGTTTGTTTGAATGGTGTTTTAACGCCACTTTCAGCAATTTTTCAGCTATTTCATGGCATCCAGTTTTTATTGGGGGAGGAAGCCGGAGTACCCGGAGAGAACCCCCGACCTGCGGAAGGAACACTGGCAAGCCTTGTCAATTAAGATTGGAGTCGAGTACACCCTGCCTGCAGTGAGAATCGAACCCGCAATATCAGTTTTGACAGACCACGTGATCAATTGTAGACTAACCGTGATCAATAGTAGGCGAACTACCTTAACAACTCGGCCACCGAGGCCCCCCTCCCCTCATTAAGTTATATAACATCTTAGGTAATCAATCAACCTTAAAAAAGATAACAGTAATGTACTGTGATTTAAGTGAGACGAAAGTTTTTTTAAATTGTAATTACCTCTGAATCAACAAAAACCAAGACGTATTTTCAAACAATTCCAATCATCACAGTGTCTTTTAACAGGTTAATGTGTTTTTATTACACTGAAAACTCAACATATCTGCACTAAAGTTTACCATGAGTTTAGGTTTTTAATTATCTGAAAAATGATTTGATTGATTTATCTTTGAAGTGATAGGCCACTTTCAGCACTTTTCAGCAGATCATGTAGGTGGGCCGGTCAAATGATTAATGGAGAAGGAATCGCGAGAACCTGGAAATAATGCAAGAACATACATGTAGATGCATTTTGTATTCCAACCATACGTACTTTTTAAAAAATAAATTTCCATATAAAATGCGTGAATCGTAATGCACTATAAAATTAGTTGAAAATACGAAACGCAATTTTTTGTAATAATTGTTAGTATGTATTAAATTTGTTCTTTATTTTATGTATATGTGTCATTTTCGTGTATCTACCTGGGGTGCAAAAATGCACTAGTAAAAGACAGTAATTGTTAAAAACACCACAGGTAAAAGCGGATAACGTGTCCCTTTGAAGTGATTTTATTACAGTGTAAGTTATATAATAACTTGATTATCTTTTGATAATTACTCTAATTTCAAAGTAACGGTGTCATACGGCCAGCATCATATATAGTTGATGAAAATGTGGAGATACATGTATTCCTTGAAATATATCGTAAAATATATTTTTTAGTGAAGACAAAGAAAAAAATCTTTATTGCCGTTATTTTTATTTCGTCATTTTAATCATATATAAACTCGTAAAAATTGTGGATAAATGTTATAATTTTAAAATTAATTCGGATGCAAACGATCATTATTCAAAGTTCGAATAAATACATCAAGTTGTCGTTTAATTACAAACTAAAATAGGTACTAATGAAAAAAATCCTTATTTTTTAACAAACATAATATACTAGTCCCGGATTGTTACATGCGTATACAAAACCCGCGCTCCCACAGATGTACAAATACTCATCCATTAGACAGCTCAAAATCAAATATAAAAAAGTTATTAAATCAATTTGAAATAGGAGTGTCTCGTACATGCGTTGATTTATAGGTTCCTGCTTAAAATAAAACTTTTTTGTATGTTCGATGTATTCCTATTTATTTATTAATTTATTTATTTATTTATTTATTTATTTATTTATTTATTTATTTATTTATTTATTTATTTATTTATTTATTTATTTATTTATTTATTTATTTATTTATTGTTACTTTTTAACTGACGACTAAATTACAGTTTATATTATACAATTAATGAATTTGATATAGGTCGCTATCAGGATTTATCAGCCAGAGAAAATGTAATATTCACCGAGCCGCTAGGCGAGGTGAATATACATTTTTGAGGGCTGATAAATCCTGACAGCGACCGTATATCAGTCATTAATTGTTTTATTACATGAATAAAACCACGTTCTCAGAGAATGCCTTTTCTACTGGGAGCACCTACGTATATTCTGTATTTTTTATAATGCTAGTTAATCTTAATATTTTTTATTTAATACTTTATTTTGATATCAATTTGCTGATAATTATGAAATTCCCGTTTCAAATATTGAAAAGAGTATAAATAAATCAATATATCGCAGATACGAAGTTTCTCCCATTTGTTGTTAACACGCACGATGTAAGCGTAGCAGACGTCAATGAATTACAATAAAATTAATACAATCAATTTGATTGGACGAATAAATGTATTAAGACGGCTATTCTGATTGGCTAAAACATAAAAACCAGGTCGATGTCGATTCCGCTTGACTACTATGCAGCGGAATCGTGCAGCGTACAAACATTTTAGGTAATGTTAGTACTCTTGCGATTTATCGTGACCCGAAAGTTGGTTTTAGACCAATCAAAGACACGCAAAATTCTATTCATGTAATAATACGAAATAAAAAATCAGATCCTGTTTAATGCAATATTGTATCAACGTATAGCAACTTTTTTTTACGTCAATGATAAGTTATTTAAAAACTATTAATGCACAGTTATTATCCTTAGAGCACAAAGATGTTATTTAATATTGCAGTTTATTAAACGTAAATAACGATGTACATTTAAAATAAAACTATACGATGTACGTGAATACAATAGCAAACCATACGGCGAACGATAACACAAACGATAAACCATACGATATATGCTAATATAACGGAAACCCATACGATAAACGATAGAACAAACGATCCACCATACGATGCACGCTGTAGAAAACGATGCACGATATACTATACGTTATACGGTACCAAGTACGAACGATATACGCACGATGTACGACGATGTACGCACGATGTACGAACGATAAAATCGTTAACTTACACGTTCCAGGGACTGTATCTACTGTACTTATAACCGTAAGCGCAACATTTTTATTGATTGGTGACGACACGACTTGACGAATCCGGCATTACTTTGGCAACCAAGTACGATCAGTGCATTCTAGACTTCGTCATTTAATTATAGTTTATTGACGGATACATATAATTTAATTATTTTAAAATGAAGCACATTTTGTTTCATTGGTAAAATATATAAATAGTAAAATATTGACAAAAATATCATGTTTCTATAACCATGTAAAAAGAAGGCGTTCAGTAATTTAAATACTTAATACAAATTATAATTAAAGACTCGCAATAATAAACTTTTATTATACATGTACATGAGATATCAAAAATCAAATATAATAAATTATTAATGTAATAAATCAAAGCCACATACAACTTCTATATAGTGTTCTGCATAAATAAGAATTATACTTTTTATCAGGAAACACGAGTTACCAGCAGTGATTGTTTTACCACTTCGATATTCATATTTGATACTGTTGGGCTCCCTTACATACCGAACCCGTCCAGATGCCTTAAATGACTTTTTAAAGCATCTAAAGCTATAAAATGCCTACTGTTTTGTCAAGTTTAATTAAGATTGAAAGAGGATGAAGTGGTATTCTCGAGGTTTGCATATTCGCACATATTAAGTGATTTTTTTTTACCATTTCGATATTCAAATTTGATACTGTTGGGCTCCCTTACATACCGAACCCGTCCACATGCCTTAAAATCCTTTTGACACCATCTAAAGCTATATATTGCCAACTGTTTTGCCAAGTTTCATGAAGACTGAAAGAGGATGAAGTGGTGGTCCCGAGGTTCGCATATTCGCACTTCAGTCATTTTTTTACCATTTCGATTTTCAAATTCGATGCTGTTGGGCTCCCTTACATACCGAATCCGTCCAGATACATTAAATTCCTTTTGACAGCATCTCACTCTAGATAATGCCAACTGTTTTTTCAAGTTTCGTGAAGATTAAAGAGGATAATGGGGTGGTCCCGAGGTTCGCACTTCAGTGATTTTTTTTACCATATGGATATTCAACTTTGATGCTGTTGGGCTCCCTTACATACCGAACCCCCGTCTAGATGCCTTAAATTCCTTTTGACAGCATCTAATGCTATATAATGGCAAATGTTTTGCCAAGTATCATGAAGATTAAAGGAAGATAAAGGGATGGTCCTGAGGTTCGCATATTCGCACTTTAGGGATTTTTTTACCGTTTCGATTTTCACATTTGATGCTGTTGGGCTCCGTTACATACCGAACCGGCCATATGCCTTAAATTCCTTTTGATAAAATCTAAAGCTATATAATGCCAAATGTTTTGTCAAGTTTCGTGAAGATTAAAAGAGGATAATGGGGTGGTCCCGAGGTTCGCACTTAGTGATTTTTTACCATTTCGATATTCATATTTGATGCTGTTGGGCTCCCTTACATACCGAACCCGTCGAGATGCCTTACATTCCTTTTGACAGCATCTCAAGCTATATAATGCCAACTGTTTTGCCAAGTTTCATAAAGATTGAAAGAGAATGAAGGGGTGGTCCCGAGGTTCGCATATGCGCACTTAAGTGATTTTTTTTACCATTTCGATATTCAAATTTGATGCAGTTGGGCTCCCTTACATACCGAACACGTCCAGATGCCTTAAAAACCTTTTGACTGCATCTAAAACTATAAAATGCCAACTGTTTTGCCAAGTTTCATGAAGATTGAAAAAGATTGAAGGGGTGGTCCCGAGGTTCTCATATTCGAACTTAAGTGATTGTTTTTATCCTTTGGATATTCAAATTTGATGCTGTTGGGCTCCCTTACATACCGAACCCGTCTAGATGCCTTAAATTCTTTTTGACAGCATCTAAAACTACATAATGCCAACTGTTTTTGCCAAGTTTTATGAAGATTGAAAAAGGATGAAGGGGTGTCCCGAGGTTCGCATATTCGCACTTAAGTGATTTTTTTACCATTTCGATTTTCCTATTAGATGCTGTTGGGTTCCCTTACATACCGAACCGGTCAAGATGCCTTAAATTCCTTTTGACAGCATTTAACGCTATATATTGCCAATTGTTTTGTCAAGTTTCATAAAGAATGAAAGAGAATGAAGGGGTGGTCCCGAAGTTCGCACTTAGTGATTTTTTACCATTTCGATATTCAAATTTGATGCTGTTTGGGCTACCGTACATACCGAACCCGTCCAGATGCCTTACATTCCTTTTGACAGCATCTAAAGCTATATAGTGCCAACTGTTTTGTTAAGTTTCATGAAGATTGCAAGAGGATGAAGGGGTGGTCCCGAGGTTCGCACTTAGTGATTTTTTACCATTTCGATATTCAAATTTGATGCTGTTTGGTCTACCTTACATACCGAACCCGTCCAGATGCCTAAAATTCCTTTTGACAGCATCTAAAGCTATATATTGCCAACTGTTTTGTCAAGTTTCATGAAGATTAAAAGAGGATGAAGGGGTGGTCCCGAGGTTCGCACTTCAGTGATTTTTTACCATTTCGATATTCAAATTTGTTGCTGTTGAGCTCCTTTACACACCGAACCCGTCCAGATGTCTTAAATTCCTTTTGACAGCATCTAAAGCTATATATTGCCAACTGTTTTGTCAAGTTTCATGAAGATTGAAAGAGGATGAAGGGGTGGTCCCGATGTTCGCCCTTCAGTGATTTTTTACAATTTCGATATTCAAATTTGATGCTGTTGGGCTCCCTTACGTACCGAACCCGTCTAGATGCCTTAAATTCCTTTTGACAGTGTTGCTGGTTGTATATATAGCAATGTTATACATCTTTTTTTCTTGTATTTGATATTGTGTATTTTTTAATATCGAATATCGAACCCACTGCTAACTTCACACCCGTTTGATTTATTGTGTTGTAAAGTCCCTCTTTAACTGGTATGGCAAATGGGGTTGTATATGTTCATTGTTCAGTATTTGTCTTGATGAATTTATGCAAAAGATATTTGGAGAATTCATGTTGTTAAAGATCTTAAAGATGATTAATAAACTGATACAGTGTTAAGGAGTGTGCTTTAAAAAGCTGTTGTCAAGAAAAATATGGAAACAACATTTATGAAAAGGCAATTCACAGCTTTGGATAGAAATAATATATATGCTCAGAACATTTCAAAATATATTACTTCTTTTATAATTGTCACTAATAAATATACATTATATCCATTTCTCATTTTTTGCTCTAAGTATTATTTATAATTTGTTTGATATGGAATTTGGGTTTAAAACCACCGTCTGCAACTTTTCAGCTATTTTAATGTATTAATTGTTTTTACAATTAGAGGATGCCTTAGATACTTTAACCAAATCACTGTTTTGGTAGAAAAACTGGTCATTTTTAATAAAGGCTCAAACTCGCAACCTTAAAGCTGACTTCTGGTTATCAACGACTAACTGCCTTAGCTTTGATGGACCCCACTCAAATTAATATGAAGCAAATACCTATATGCCTCCTAAAATTGCAGATTTGAATGCAATATCAAACAATAATGGAATAACGTTAAAGTGAAGCTAGTATAAATAACGGGATTGGACCATCGCTAAGTCTTCAGTTAAGTGCGTACGATTTCCTTCTCAGAAACGGGACTGGAACGAGATTAAACGAGAAAGTACAAATGACAGTGCCTAGAACAATACAAATACAAATAATTTAGTTAAAAGTCTTGCAATTATCATGTGACAGTAAATATTTATAATTTTGTATAATTTTAGTATCTTATTTACCTACGTGTATGTGACCATGTTTGATCGTTTAACAAATATTAACATTAGCGAAAAGCAATTTAACGGCCAACAGTTTTGTATGTTATTTTGACAAACTTCATACTTTTGTGTTGATGTATATTTTCGTTACGCAAAATTAAACCAACCAACTGGTACTTTTGTCGCATTTCCACAGATATTTGTTTTGTTGTAAGTATCCCAGATACTTTGGGATGAGGTAGCATGAAATACTACCAGGTTTTCAGGAAGTCGGCACATATTTTTCAACTGTCCCCTTAAATTGAAACGATCTACGCCGCCTGCATTAATATGAATAGAGTCGCGAGTTTCGCATATTTTATGGTTCATGACGTTATTTCAGAGCACACTAACAGAGCCTTTGCATTCCACTTGTAACGTGACGTCTTTCTTTAATGTGTTCGTGAAGTCATAAAAAATGTTAAAAAAACAACGTTTCTGAGATTACAAAAACAATTGTCTGACATTTTTGTTGTTAGTTAAAAATAAAACATTTCAATTTAATCGATGTCAAAATTATTTTTGTCTAATTTTAAATTAGTTTTTGTGTTTGTCTACAATATTTTTTTCTCACATCCATGTTATCGTATAGCTCGCATCTGCAATGTTCGCCATAAACGTAATATTAGTTTTCTGTCATAGTTCTTAAAGAATACTGTTTTAAGAAACAGAAGAAATACATCATAATTCAGGAAACGATGAAAAAGCATATTTTTCTCACCCTTTTTCGAACATGTCTTTTACACAAGGACATCTCTATCGTGTTACGTATATTTAGCTTCTAATTAATTTACAAGAAAGTCTTTAATTTTAAATGTCAATAATGGAAATTAGTATGAGATTAAAATAATAAGGAGTGTTGAATTTGTTTGAAAGAATGTATCCATTATGAGAATACATTAATCTATATTGATCCTCGTTATGCTAGTAGTTATTTCCCATGTTATACCAGGAGCCTATAAAGCAATATACTGGTCCCAATATCTGCCCCCAAATTCTCCAAAGGCTCTATACACATTTGAAAAAAAAGAATTAAAAAATTGTGCATTGTTTTATATTTTCTTCTTAAAATAAACACATACTTAGAAGAAGCTTTCAAAAACGTGTTCCTCGTTTTCAGAGGGCATATTCTCTCAATTGTTTTTCTAGACTAAACCCTTATTAATAATAATCCTCAGAAAACTCCATACACAAACTATATCAAAAGTATGATTCTTTTATCACTAAATATTTCATAATGTCATGAAATCGGTTTTTGTTTTAAATATTTTTCTTGATCTTGGTAACTCTGATTAATAATTTGGCTATTTTTACCTACTTTATGTATTAAAGTTAATAATTGCTCTAATTAAATAGTAATAAATATATTTTATTTCCTTCCTGCAAACGCACTTTAAAATTTGAAAAAAATATGTGTTACAAACTTAAATAAAAAAATCCATTCTCTTTTATTTTGGTGACAATCTGTTGCATATTCCATACAGATATATTATATAGTTGTCGCAATACTTTGACGTTTGTAATAATAAAGTTACTTCAGTCACAATAAATAAATTATATACAAACGTAAGTATTGTGACAATAATATAATATATCCATCCAGCGGATGTTGGCATCAGAAATACATGTAGAATACTTGTAGTTTGCGGAAAAAAGCACATATATTTTTATTTTAGCGATATTATTGCCACTGATAAAATTTGTTCTTCGCGTTAAATATACGTCAAGCGTATGTAAAATACAATTCATGATTTAAACCTGTGGTATTAAGACAAACCAGACACCTTACAATACCCATAGGGCTATACAGAATCGACGTGTTCCTTTGCAATGTTTTTTTTATCAAAATTGGCAGGTTAAATTTAGTTTTTATCAATATAACTTTTCGATAATTATTCTGAATTCATAAAGAAGCACATCTTATTTAGTTTTGATTAGAGTGATATCTCATCAATAAAAAATCAGTGAAATGTGTAAAAATTAATCGGTGTAATATTAATTTGAAAATAAAAATGTATAGACATAAGACATTACCAAGTAATGTTTGCTTCAAAATCTCAATGCAGCACAACGACAACGACATCGACCTCCATCTTTCTTTACCCCCCAATTCAGCCTTCCTGCATTTCATAATTTCAAGAAACATCTTATGATATATTTATCAATGAAATTAAAAATCAGTTATAATATCCATAAAAATTGTTTTTATTCAAACTGAATGTATTTCTTAAATAGGAGAGAACATTTATCGCAACATGTTCCTTGTTGGACTTCATTATACTTTTATTGCAAAAAACACTCAGGCGTACTTCGTCATCTCCTATTGTTATATAGACGCTACTAGTAAATCGGCACATTTTTGTATTATTATTTATGCCATTTTGCTGACTTATATCCACGTTAGGGCGTAACCGTAGAAAATATATTAAAACATCAAAAGCCAAATATGTTTTTCTTTATTAGCGAGCACAGCCAACAGCGGGCAACGAATCTGTCCGCGAAGAGCGGTGAGCTCTACGGCAATTACGTGTCACGTGATCAAAATCTGCTGCATTCTGATATTGATTTATTTTCGTCCGGAAGTTGATATCGTCAAAACAACTGTAACAACGTGAAAAACGGCACTTAAATTTATATTAAAGAATAACTTATAAATAAAGTTGACATCGATAAAAAATAAATTTTATGTTTAAGAATATCAACAAAAATTTCCTACTATTTGTTTGCAATCTCGATATCGATCATTTGACATTTCATGTGACGTCACCATTACAAAGAAAGACGTCACGTGACAACTGGAATGTAGAGGCATTTTTAGGGTGTTCAGAACTTGAGAAGTAACGTCAATTATTCAATGCACATTATACGTAAATAATAAAGAACTATATTGTCTTGCTCGCATTTTGGCAATGCTTACTCGATATTAAATAACCAACATATGTTTCCTTATAACAATCATAATAGAACATACTTTTGGGTGTATAAAATTTTGGAACAAACATACATTGTTTTTGGGCAGTATGTTGTACTTTGTATTTTTTTTTTATTTTCTTAGGAACAACTTGTGTTGAGATATTCATGCTGTGGACAATGATAGGCCTAGCTGCATCAATTCTTATTTTGCGTATAGTCTGGCTGATACTGTATTTTACTAAAAGTATTGGTAATTGTTTAAAATAGTTTACTAATTTGTTTAAGAAATAGATTATTGCGAGCAGGCTTTATGGGAATAAGAACATGGTCAGACCTTATATTTGTCTTCATTTTATACCTCGCTATCGCTCGGTATAAAATATTGACAAATATAAGGTCTGACCATGTTCTACTTCCCATAAAGCCCGCTCGCAATAATCTATTTCGATTCTAATATGTCTAACAAATGTTTTAAAATTTCGAAGCGGTTCTAAGAGGACGCTTTCAGTGGTAATATTGTTTTTTTGAAACTAATACGATATATCCCAAAACAGTATGTTAAAGCAAATAAAATTGACATAAACTTTTTTTCTCGTCATTTTATTGAATTTACGTACCTTTTAAACAAAAAATATTGAGAAATCTTAACGAAATTGCGTCGTTCCAGTTTGAAATTTTCAGTTCAGCGTAATATGACGTCGGAAATCTAATTGTGACGTCATATTAATTCGAATGTAGAATTGTTAAAAAAATAATGTATCGGGAGTAGTTTAAATCATATAAATCTCGGAATTCAGACTAAAAATAACTTAATTATTAACAATAACCATAATTATGGATAGCACATAACAAACGCCATTTGTTAGTCAGTTTTTACATTAACACAAAACACGCAGTTTACGCATGTGCGAACTAAACTTATTGGAATTTTGACACGGCCTTGTTTACATAGCTAAAGCAGGACGTCATATTAGAATATTTTGTAAAGATAATTAACCTTAAGATCCTCACCATTTGCATAACTTTAAGAATTTGCATGCACACTTGTTTGCACGTTTCCTGGATATTTTATCGCAATATAATTTAATTGTTAAACATATGGTTGGTATTTTCTATAACAGTGAAAAAAATATTTTCATTTCTTTTTTACAGATGTATCTAGCTTAAATATATTTCTACTCAGGAATCTCTAGCTGACACTTGACAAAATCTAATCCTCTGTTGACTCGGATTTTATTATCTTGCATTGTTATCGGTGTTAAATTCTATATATCCAACTTAAGCAAATTGACTTGGTAATATCATTTTAGATAATCGATGTTACCGAATGCTGTCGTATGGTTGCAAAGTTAACTCAAACAATGGTAACCGTAGAAAAACAAAAACTGGTATGTTTTTGAAATTGTTTATTTGAATTTGTTCGAGATTACTTTAAATCATGATAAACATGTAAAACTTTCATTAACAAATATACACATTACTCATTTTTCACAAATTTTTATAATGTGTCAGATAATCTTTGCAATGATGGTCTTAGTATACCTTCTGTGTGAGATCTTAGTACCGTCCTAAAATGGTCCTAAATTATATCCTAAGACATGTCGGAAGACCTTTTTTATGATAGCTTTGAAAACACGACCGATAATTAAAAGACATTGAAATTGATTCAAAAACCTTATTAGTTATTTGTTTTAAGATATTAACAAATGTGATGGAAAAATCAATTAGAAAATGTTAAAATAGAAAAGGTAAAATTATAGGACGAAATGATCTTGACCTTAACACTTTTATAATTAAATTAAATTAATTTTACAATATAAAGAATTCAAATTTGTAATTATTCACATATGTTTCGAAATAAAAAAAGTACATAAAATAGAACGTCAGAGGTCTAAATTGACCTTAACCTTTGAAACTTCATCTTAACCTGCTAAATTGTGACCTTGACCTTGTTGAAGGTCAATAGTCAATAACAGAGAAAAGATCCGAGGTCAATATCTGTTAAAGTTGCTGAAAAAATTGCTATTTACAATATATTTTATGATCTAGGGGAGATAACTCTTTCAAAAGTATAATAATTTATTATTACCTTTCAAGACCTTAATATGTTCTACGTTTTGGTATAAGATTTACTTTCATAGCACTTATGGTTAATGATGAGAATCGTATACAACATTTGGTCAAAATTATGATTGGACCTTGTCATTTGACCTTGTGACCTTTCTCGAGGTCAATGTCAATGATGACCAACATTAAAAATCCCGAGTCTACATTTATCTGGTTCTTTAGTTACAATGGTACAAATTTCATGTTTAATACTGGGACCATACTGGGAGGGTTCCCAGTACTCGACCCACAGAGCAGCCCAGCGCGTCCCCGGGTGGCGGATAGGAAGACCCTCTCGTTGGGGGGTTGTCAGGTCATAATACGGAAAGCCTGACCGCGGACCGTAATGGGTAACGTGTTTGGAGAGTGCCACGCTCCTCGCACGATAAAGACCCCTTTTGTAGATTTCGAAAAAGAGTAGGCTCATTGTAGCCGATACAAAAGGCTAAATTTTCCGCCCCTACCCAAAACTCCATACTTTTCCAGTGGCAGTCAAAATTGTATTCCCTGTGACCCATCCCCCCATTTTCTGTTGATTTATTGTTTGTTAACTTGTTCCCGTCCTGAATATAGCTGAAATACTGCTCACTGGACGTAAAGCAAACATCCAATCAATCAATCATGTTTAATAAAGAAGGGGAAATAAATCCTCTAAGGAATTGTCACAATTTTTTTCCGTTATTTAGTCAATTGTCGCTTTCAATCACTGACCATGTCTGAAAAACTTTCAAATGTGAAAAATTGGAACGCTATAACATCCCATTTATTACCAGTCTCATTTTCCAGGTCAGTTTCAGTAAATGTTTATACCGTTATAAGGTAGTCATCCCTTTCTTCATCCTATACGGTACGCTGAAAGATATTCATTTAAATATGAACAGTTTATATGAGCACGTATTTCTCAGTTCATCGATATTGTATCACTATCAACAACCGGTATAATATAATAGAATATAATAAAAGGAAGGAGTCTGAAATTCATTTAAATTCTTTTTTCAAATTTTGCTGAATTTACATAATCGTTTCCTTTTGGACAGCTACAGGGCCACATTGTACTAAACATTATGTGTTAAAATTGGGTCCTTTTAAAGACTAGACCACGTGCTGTTTTTTTTTTTTTTTTTTTTTTGACTCTTTACTATCGGAAGGTTTCCGATTTTCAAAATCGATTACTAATGTTACGTTTACTTTTAGGAAAATGTAAAAAATTACGAATGAATTTTTCTGTGATAATCATATGCGAGGGTTATTTTTTTTTAGCAAATATGTCGGCACAGAGGGCAATTCTTTGCCAAATACTCCGGGGACGAAATGGATGCAAATCAGGAAATGTGCGAAAAATACACTGTCTATTGATAATCAAAAGCGAGCATTTTTTATTATGTGTAATTATAGTTAATATATCCTGTAGTATTAATATTACAAAATTTGTAACTCATTAAATTTCGATAGGATTTTTGTTTTTTTTAATTTTTGGTTTTCTTTGATCATTTATCTTATTGCACAGAAATGCGAGAAATCATCTCAAAAAATCTTGGCAGGGCATGCGTGAAAGTTTGTTGATTGTTTGTTTGAATGGTGTTTAACTCCACTTTCAGCAATTTTTCAGCTATTTCATGGCGTCCAGTTTTTATTGGGTGAGGAAGCCGGAGTACCCGGAGAGAACCCCCGACCTGCGGTGGCAAAACTGGCAATCCTTGTCAATCAAGATTGGAGTCGAGTACACCCTGCCTGCAGTGAGAATCGAACCCGCAATCTCAGTGTTGACAGACCACGTGATCAATAGTAGACGAACTACCTTGACCACTCGGCCACCGAGGCCCCGAAAGTTTGTTGACACCATGCATTTGAAATAAAAGGTTTTTCCTGTTGATTGATTACTAATTCTATCTGTATTATCTCGGGAGCGTCAAAGCTTAGCATTTACTATCATTTTGTCACTCCCTCTCAAACCCTGTAACTTTTTACATTTAAAATGTCTTCAGACATACTGAACGAAAAGGAATCAACATTAGCAGACATTATTTTTAACGTAAAATAGATTCAGATATGTTTTAAAGGAATTGGCGGACCGACTGGTAGGGATCAGAATTGAAATTAAGGATATGTTTATAAACATAACAGGGTCATTCAATTTTGTTCAAATAATGACTCTGTACCTGTTAAATGATCCACGTGGATTCAAAAAATTATTATATATGGTTAAAATGTATATCTACCAACATCCGTATAAAAAAACTGAAATATGTATGATATAAACATCAACAGATAAAAGTAAGGACTGCCTTTTCTCATCCGAGGTATAGAAATATCTCGTGAATTCCTGTTAAAGAGATTTCTCTGCCTGCATCATCGGGTGAGATAGCTTATTATGACGCCATGAACGTCACAGTAAACGTATACACAAATGGCTACCAAACAAACTGAAGAACTAGATAAACAAACTGGAACTCGGGTAAGAAAAAGACATCTTTCACGCGGGTGTCTGATATTTTCCCGTCTTGCCCTACTACCGGTGTTTGATTTTATTTCTCACTTATTCGTTAAAAAAAATCCGGTTCTGTTCTATTGAAAGTAGGCAATAAATAGAGTTGTCTACCCTGAACGTAATCTCCAGTGTACACATGTTGCGTCACCGTGTTTGTTTTGATGTTTACCGCTATCATATTGTGGCATTAATTGGGTCATGGAAGCTCAGATATGTTGTTTTCATGTTAATAGTTAAAAAGGCATAGTAAACCAACACAACTAAAGAGGCATAGTAAACCAACACAACTAAAGCATATATTTTATAATTTTTATTGCTGAGCCGACAGTTGACGCTACAATACATTTTTACGGGAAAAGGAGCGTGAAATTCTATCTCACCCACGGGTTGAGATATTGGATACCTCAACCGGCTAAAAATAGGTACTACGCTGTCTCATTAGTGAGACATATAGGATCTAACACATGTGGGAGGGCAAGACGGGAAAATCTCAAACCCCCAAGTGAAAAGATTTCTAGTCTCCAACGAGGCTCTGCCGAGTTGGAGACTAAAACAAATCTTTCACGCGGGTGTCTGAGATTTTCCAGTTTTGCCTAACCACCGGTGTTTGATTCTATTTCTCACCAATTATTTAAAAAAAAATCCGGTTCTGTTCTGTTGGAAGATGGCAACAAAAAGAGTTATCTCCCCTGAACGTAATCTCCAGTGTACACATGTTGCGTCGCAGTGTTTGTTTTGATGTTTACCGATATCATATTGTGGCATAAATTAGGTCATGGAAGCTCAGATATGTTGTTTTGATGTTAATATAAAAAACAAAACATAGTAAAACAACACAACTAA
The DNA here is from genome assembly GCA_944474755.1 of Limnoperna fortunei. Lineage (NCBI taxonomy): Eukaryota > Metazoa > Mollusca > Bivalvia > Mytilida > Modiolidae > Limnoperna > Limnoperna fortunei. The sequence continues at coordinate 70,055,986 of OX104114.1, read as the reverse complement.
AGCAAATATTTTATAATTTTTATTGCTGAACCGACAGTTGACGTCACAATACATTTTTACGGGAAAATGAGCGTGAAATTCTTATCTCACCCACGGTTTGAGACAAGGATATTTCAACCGGCTAAAAATAGGTACCACGCTGTCTCATTAATGAGAATTTCTTTTCTTCCGTAAATAGCCGATTTCTGGTACAGATGACCCAGTACAGATGAACTCACGCGCACACATCTGTACTTGCTGCGTCATTAACCTGGTCCCCTGGTGCAATATTTTTCATTTACGCAAGCTTCACTTTCAAATATAACACCAGGTCACCACCAGTTTACTACCCAGTTTGATTCGTTGTTTAAACCGCCATGTTTTACCTAACTTTTCGCGCGTTGAAAATTCTTTCAGAATACAATTTAAATAAAGTAACTACCAGCTGCTTGTTTTACGGCTTTTAAGTTAAACTGACAAATGTCTGTAGAGTTATTTCCACATTCGAGACATAAATCTATAAAAGCATTCTTTTGATAAACTGTATTTTTATTTGAGTTTGATTACTACACGCCGGACGTGACGTCATAATGCTTTGTATCGGAATTACGTCAGTTACAGTTAATACTGACGTAAATTTTGAGGCACTCCGAATGTTGTAAACCGGTCAAAATTTTGACCGGATTCATTGCTGGTGACCTGACTGTATATTCGAACCGGAAGCCCGCTTACGGTATTGAGAATATTTAGTCAGGATCCCAGACTAGCTACGTCATCCGATGAAAACGCCAGAAACAAGAACGTTGTTATGGAAGCATAACAACGTTCTTCTATGACGTTCTTGTTACCGGCGTTCTAATAGGACGCCAGAGACAATGGAGTCTAAACAATGGAGAGTCTATATGTTATAGCGATGTGAAAGTTGCTGGTTTACGGACGAAATAGGTACTTTCATACGTTTTTGGGAAAGTCCGTGTAAACTTTCACACGTGATAGAAATGTGTATGTCTTTTGGCTCGTTCCGCTGCGTTCCACTCGCGAAAAGACATAAAATTTCTATCACTCGTGAAAGATCAACCGGTCTTTCCCAGAAACGTATGAAAGAACCTATTATTCTCATCCGAGGTATAGAAATATCTCGCGTTTTCCTGTTGGTGAGATTTCTCTGTCTCATAAGCGAGATAGCTTATTGTGACGTCAATTTATTATGACGTCATGGACAATACAGTTAGATATACACAAATGGAACCAAACATACTGAAAAAATGCCTAAATAATCTGCAAATGTGGTGGGAAAAAGTATCAAATCACTCGTAGAAAGTCGATTCAAGAAAATCGCAAACCCGCGTGCAAAGATATCTGTGTGTCCAATCCCTCGACAGAGCCTCGGGATTGACAAGATATCATAGCCCTTATGTTTGAGATTTTCTTGTCTCGCCTTTTTATTTGTGACATATACTATTTATCTCACAGTGTGAGGTAGCTTATTATGACGTAAATTTAAGTTTATAACGTAATCGACGTCACAGTTACCTATACACCAAACATACTGAAAAAATGCTTAATATAATCTAGCACTCTGGCGAGAAAAAGTAATAAATCACTCGTGGAAAGCCGATTCAAGAAATTTTCAAACCCGCGGGCAAACAAATATATTGTGTTTCGAGATTTTCTTATCCACTTGTGATAGATACTATTTTGCTCAACCAAGGTATAGAAATATCTCGTGATTTCTCTGTCTCACCGGGTGATAGCTTATTATGATGTCACGGACGTCACAGATACGTATGCACAAAGGCCACCAAACATTTCGAAGAAATTCTATTATAAGGTGCTTTATGTCCAAAACACACTTTTTGTGGCGACGTCGTAGTAAGATTTAATAGTATACAATTAATGACTTTGATATAGGTCACTATCAGGATTTATCAGCCAGAGAAATGTAATATTCACCGAGCCGCTAGGCGAGGTGAATATACATTTTGAGGGCTGATAAATCCTGATAGGGACTGTATATCAAAGTCATTAATTGTTTTATTACATGAATAAAACCACCATCTCCATTGATCAGAAAAACTGAGGATGTATATTCTATTGGAGCGCCTGCTTACATTTTGTAATTGTTGTAATGTTAGTTACCCTTAATATGTTTTATTTAATACTGCATTTTGATATCAATTTGCTGATAATCCTGAAATTCCAGTTTCAAATATTGAGAAGAGTATAATTTAATGAATATATTGCAGAACCGACGTGTTGTTTCCACGCACGATGTATGTATAGCTGACGTCATTGAATTGTGTACAATTAATACAATCGATTTGATTGGACGACTGAATTTATTAAGACGGCTATTCTGATTGGCTAAAACATAAAAACCAGGTCGATATCGGATTCCGCTTGACTACTATGCAGCGGAATCTTGCAGGGTACAAACATTTTTATGTAATTTTAGTACTGTTGCGATTTATCGTGACCCGAAAGTTGTTTTTTGACAAATCAAAACCACGCAAAATTCTATTCATGTAATAATAAGATTTATCACAAATTTTAATGCCCATATTGGACATAAATGCCCAGCCGGTGATAAAATCAGTATATATTCGTGCATAATGAATCATTTTTTTAAATAATCTTCAATTCTGGTGAGAAAAAAGTATCAACACTCGTGGAAAGCCGATTCAAGAAATTCTCAAAACCGAAATCTTAATAAAATTGCATTGTTCAAGTTTGAAATTTTCAGTTGAGCGTAATATGACGTCGGAATTCTAATTGTGACATCATATTAATTCGAATGAAGAGTATTCTGGTACCCTGACGATGATATCCTCTTTAGCCTAAGCGGCCTTCGGATATAACGGTGAGAGCGTTGAAATTTGACGTTCGGGCATTCTCTAGACTAACAATTTTGTAATACAGATAAGTTAAAGTAGACCGAACGTATTGTGACGTCATTCTCTTTATGACGTTCATTGTTTACATTTCTTAGCTGAGTTTACATTGAGATTTCAAAATTTAAACATAAAGTTAAAATGTAATTTATATTTAAATTTTATAAAGAAAATGTATTCCCGGCTTAAAAAAATTGACACGTGCATGTGATATTAAATGGCGTCATATTATCAACCAATGAGATTGCATTTATCAGAGGTCCTGACCTGGTGTTATATTTGAAGTGAAGCTTGCGTCAATGAAAAATATTGCACCAGGAGACCAGGTTAGAATGAAGAGTTGTTAAAAAATGGAGTATGTTAAATTATACTATTCTCAGAATTCAAACAAAAAAAAACTGCATTATTAACAATAACGATAATTACGGATTACACATAACAAACTGTATTTTTAAGTCAGTTTTTACATTTACACAAAACACAGCTTACGCATGTGTGAACTAAACTTGTTGGAATTTTGACACGGCTTTATTTACATAGCTAAAGCAGGACGTCATATTAGAATCAGAAATCATTTCTCACAATGGCTTCCAATTTCTTGACAAGGTCACCTGATTTTCGATTTGATAATTTGAAGTTTTTATTTTACGATATGTTGGCTTACAAAAAAGTGTTGCACTGGCATATTCTGACACTATTTTGAACCTCGGATATCTGATTTTTATTTTTTAAATAAAATTTGGCCTACGTTGTAAAGTATTTAAAGATTTTCATTGAAAAGTGAAAACAAAAAATGGCGTCGATTTTAAAGTGTTGCAACACAAATCGATAAGATGGTGCAAGTTCCTAGATAATGCAAGGAATCACAGAGTTAAATATACGCAACATTTTGTCCCTATCGTTTGATTTAAATGCAGTTCTAAAACGCAATTGTGTGAGACTGTTCGCTAACAAATTGACGTTTTTAAAGGGGGATAATTCGAAAAGACGGAATTACAACTTTTTTTAATAACCATGCCTTACTACCCATTTAGCTTGCATTCACAGTAATTTTGAAGTACTTAAATTTGAAATATAAAAATTATTGATAACTATTTTACTAACATCTACAAGTTTGTTCAAATATTTTTGTTAGGATTTGGTTAGGACTTGTCAGTATAGAAAAATTGGCAGTGTATACAAAGTTTGTTTTTAATTTATAAATTCAATGCGCAAAATAATGTCTAATATTGGAAGTTATCTTAATAATTAATTCAAATAATTTACTATGTTTTAGAGGAGTTTAATTAAATATTATTTTAAAAGTAGATTTTGAAATCTCGAATAGTTAATAGTCATTTTATCGGACAATAACCCGGCTTAAAGGGTTGGCTATACATGCATGGATAATTCTACTATTTAAATAAAAAACACTTTTGTCAATATTAAAAAAATATAGTTTCCATTACTACCTTTTTTGTAAAACAATATGTGGAAATAAGCTTTTTCACTATAACAATTATTATATAGTTCGTCAGTCCATATTGGTCAATGAATTAATTTTTTTTTATGTTTTAGTTTTTTTTTAAATTAAAATTGACCTAATAGACAACTAAATTTCATAGACATCAATAAGTGAGCAATTGGCAGTGTATAGAAAGTTTGTTTTGTATTTATAAATTCAATGCACAGCATTATGTTTAATATTGGAAGTTATCTTAATAATTAATTCATATAATATATACTATGTTTTAGAGGAGTTTAATTAAATATTAATTTTAAAATAGCTAGATCAAACATCATAGAAGACTTACTGTATTAAAATCGACAGTAATAAAAACCTGTTCCTACAACCTTAGTAAAAATATTGTTCACTGAATGGTGATAAAATGAATATTCAATTTCTATCTTTGTTTAATTTAACAAAATAAATTACAATACTCACTATTTAAAATACTATGTCGGTGTAACACATTTATCTAAATGAGTAGAATTTATCGGATAAAGGAAAATCTGGGATTTGAATCAAAACTAAACACAAATTGAATCACACTTCTTAATGTTTTTTATTACAGACTTTTCTGTTCTGTGGTACAAAAAAAATTAAAATTTTGTTGTTCTATTTAGAAAAACTAATTTTATAAGAAATTGCTCCATTCATTTTATTTCATTTTAAAATTGCACAAGTCTGAAATTTGCCACATCTAGGTAAATTTTGCATGGGTATCAGTAGAAAATCAAAATAGACATTAAAACGCATGAGAAATCTGTAATCTATTAAACAAAACTGGTTTGTTTATATTCATACTGAACTTACAATTAAAGATAAAAAAATATTTAGACGTAATTTAGCATATGGATTGTGATAGCTGAGCATCTCCTTTACTACATTAGCCTTATGCATTATTGTACTATAAATACTGCAGAATCTTAGAATGTTATGTCGTCATAATTCCTAATTTTATCATCTAAAGCGTACAATACTAAAGTGTTCCGCGTAAAATGAGCAATTTTCACAAACCTTGGACGTTGTTCTCCTTGTACGGCTTTACGTTATAACGTTTTAGTTTAAGTGAAATATAATTTTGTGCTCCGCGTAAAATTAGCAATTTTCACAAACCTTGGACAGCTGTTCTCCTTGTACGGCTTTACTTTTTATTTTAAGTGTACGTCAAGTTACATTCTGATTTGGGTGAAATTTTACTTTTGCATGAATAGAATAGCACATCTTTTGTAAGAACATTATATAGCTTAACAAAATCATATATTTTTTATAATAGTATGGGCGGCTTTTTTAACTACTAGTCGTCAAAAATACTACAAATAACGAGATTTTTCCATACTATCATGTGCTTTAGGGGACGCCGAAATAAATGACGATTGCACAGTTAAGACAATAACAACATGTTTCTCAAGTTTCTTGTCAGTTCTTTATATCATCTAGTTTAGAATTAACCGGTCAAAATGTTTGCTTGTGTGTTTGTTTGAATGGTGTTTTAACGCCACTATCAGCAATTTTTCAGCTTTATCATGGCGTCCAGTTTTTATTGGGGGAGGAAGCCGGAGAGAACCCCCGACCTGCGGTAGGAAAACTAGCAATCCTTGTCAATTAAGATTGGGGTCGAGTACACCCTGCCTGCAGTGAGAATCAAACCCGCAGTCTCAGTGTTGACAGACCACGTGATCAATAGTAGGCGAACTACCTTAACCACTCGGCCACAGCGGCCCCCCCCGGTCATAATGAATATTCTGCTTAATACGCAATTGTGTCAGATTATTTCGAGCTTTAAAATTGTAAACAGCTTTCAGTCACTTCGCACTACAGTAAAATAGTATCAAACTTATATTTCATAGGTTTCTTTTCTTTTCAATATTTATTATAATATAATGCATTTTCCGCATGGTCATGACAACGACGGTAATAAAACATTTGTTTTTCGCCATCTAGCGGCCGTTAAGACTATTACTATCTCCAATTGTTTCTCTGTCAATACAAAGCGGTTTGATGATCTTTAAACGCTCACTGGGACCATACTGGGATGGTTCCCAGTGCTCGACCCACAGAGCAGCCCAGCGCGTGCCCGGGTGGCGAATAGGGGAGACCCTCTCGTTGGGGGTTGTCGGACCATAATGGGTAACGTGTTTGGACAGTGCCACGCTCCTTGCACGATTAAGACCCTTTTTGTAGATTTCGAAAAAGAGTAGGCTCATTGTAGCCGCTACAAAAGGCTGAATTCTCCGACCCTACCCAATACTCCGTAGTTTACCAGTGGCAGTCAAAATTGTGTTCTCTGTGTCCCATCCCACCCCTTTTCCATTGATTTATTGTTTGCTAACTTGTTCCCGTCCAGAATATGGCTGAAATACTGCTCGCTGGACGTAAAGCAAACATCCCAATCAATAAATCAATCAATCAATCAATCAATCAATCAATCAATTTAAACGATCAAATCAGAGAATTGCTTTCCGTCTGATTAATACAACTACGTTGTGTTCTACTATAATTGGTATATGTGTACAATTTTTTGTTTGCAAGCTCCTGTAGGAATTAAGATTTAAAAAGTGGTAATTTTTTTTTCTCTTATCTGGTTTCACAAAATTTTGGTAGTTTTTTTAAACAATTAAGTATTTTTACGTTCACTGCATTAGAAAGTGCATGTAAAAGTGGGAGCGTCTCAGGGTGTTCTACTTAGTGAAAAAAGGAACTGGGTCACGGAATATATGGTATATATTTTTTAATGTCGGATAAAAAGTTATTAATTTTCTAGTCCAGGTAAATGCCAAGGAATGTTAGAAAGGTATACAATTCACAGAAATGTTAATATTTTGGTATTAAGGCCAAAACATTTACTACCGTTCTACATAAACTGATCCGTACACAATTAAAAAAACAATCTGAACACGGTCCTTACATACTGGAGTGCTATAGAGTCTTATTTAAGACATTAGGATGTAATGACTGAGTACTGTGCTTATAATTTGGAGAAAGTTTATTTCAGTTTTCAATTTCAAATTATAAAATTTTTGAAAATCTCGAAAGTTAAACAATTAAATGGTGTGTTTTTCTTGAAAAATTGTCTCGTTCCGTGACATAAACATGTCACACTTTAAAGACCTTGTACACAAGACATTGGTTTGATATTAAAAAAGTGAAGAGTGATGGATCTCCGCCAATACTAATTGTCTTAATTTCTGAACAAATGTTCAACAGCAGAATTTTTCTGCATATAGATGACTGACACAAAATGTGTTCTTAATAAATTTTAAATGAAAATTGGTCATTATTTCTATATTTAAGTACCAGTCTTTGCAAGAATCACGCAATAGGTGATACATCAACATTTTAAATTTTTGTGGAAAATGGGTTTTTCATATCAAGTAAGGTGTAAATCGATAAATTATTGTGAACTTTTATTTTTGAAATTATGGTTGCCATGGTAACAACGCTTTATAATGTTTCCCTAAAAAATGAAAATTTTCAAATTTATATAGTATAAATCAGGAAAACAAAAGATGTTGCTCATAACATGGACACATGTGTCAAAACAAAAAATTAAAATCTCAAAATATTTTTTTTATTTCATGAAAAATAAATATAGTCCATTTGATACTAAATACCATCAAATTATCTATATAGTAGCAAATGAACTATTACACCCAACATGTTTGATCGTGCTTATAATTTAATATTTTTCTGCTATAAAGAATTTAACAATTCTGTATGTTGTCGATGTATGTTATACATGTATTTATTCATTATACCTGACCCAACTGGAACTAGACACATTTTGGTTGTCCAAATAACAAACTAATGAAGCTGTTGATGAACCTTGATGGTTTAGCTTTTCCCGTATGACCAGGATACCGACATGTTGTTTTTGGTCTCCAATATATTCCAAGATCATATCTGTGTTTTGGGCAAATGCTAAAACAACCGTAGTACTCAAACACTCCAGCACGCCGGAAGATAAGGTAACACTCAGATGGCACATCACAATCAATATGATTTTGACCTGTACCAAGTTTGAATGACGACAAATGGCTGGATATATCTCGATTACATTGTTCAAGGGTTGTTCCCTGCTCTTTAGGGTAGTGCACAAATGTGTCACAAGATGTTTTTGTTAAAAATCCTATGTTACATGATGAAAACATATCAAAGACTAGTGATATAAGATCACATTATTCAAACTACAAACATAAACATGATGACAAAACTCTCAAAAGTTTGGTTTAATGTAGATCTGAAATTGCCGCCATCTTCACGTGTAAACAAGAGTAGTAATCTCTACACAAAGTGAAAGAGATCGAATTCACATTTAAATCCAGCAAAATTAGAAAAATTTCACTGAAAATTTGCTAAAAATTATTTTTTGATGATAAAACATTACATATTTGAGCTAAGAAGTAATAATCATGTCAGATAGGAAACTGATTATTTTTAAAAGTGGAAATAATTCTGAACAAATTTTGGCGGGAAAATTCAAATTATTTTTTAAGAATTAAGAGACACAGAAGGTAAAGCACAAGGATTTCTCAGTAAAAAATGTACAACGGGTTTTTATCAATATTTCGAAAAAAGAATTATAATGCCAAATAGTCCATCAGCTGAAAAATATGAACTTCAAATTTCCCATATAAATCAATGTAAATGCACCTTTAAAGTAAATGACGCTGATCTATAATAAATTGTTTTTTCTTCAGTTGTTTTTTTTCAATTATTTATGAATATATCATTCAGAAAAAAAACAAAAAAGGAAAAATGTACTGACACCTATGGATCACTATTTTTATCAAATTGCATGATTCTTTCAAAGACTGGTACTTAAGTTATAATTAAGCAATATTAAGAGGTTATTATATGGTGATTTTCATATCACATATCAACCCGAGGCCCCCATATCTACCAGAGGGCCTTTAGGGGTAAGTATAGGTCGAGGGTTGATATGTGGTGTGCTATGAAAATCGCCATATAATAACCTTTTTGTTATATATTTAAGACATTTAAATGTGATTTTTTCATCATGTATGGAAAGTTAATAAAAAAATAATGAACTTGAGATAATATATATATATTATATATATCGATAATTTTCAATATTTTCTTGGTTATAATAAGTGTGCATATGTTCGAATCATGAACACGCGCATCAAAATTAAAATCGCATCTTTGTGTGAAGTTTCAGAGATCTGGATTGAAAACTGTAGGAGGATACTTCTGCAAATGTTATGAAAAAATACACAAGTCTTGAAAATTAGGGGAAAATATCCATGAACAATTCCATATTTGCAGGTGCATAATTCATGTGCAGTCTTTCTGTGAAGTTTCAGAGATCTGGGTTGAACACTGTATGATTGTGTTTATTACACGAAAAAAGTAACGTCTTCTAAAAATGTTCTGAAAAATTACTAATTCCCAATTCCATAATAGTAGGTGCACGACTTCATTACATGATAATTCTTTCTGTGAAGTTTCGATGAAAGAAAGTGTGTCCTTTTCATCTCCAAACTTTCATGTTTGCGTTCTCGTTTGATTCCATTTTTTAGCAGACACATAAATGGGAAAATCCCTCAATATAAAATATAAATTAAACGGATCCAGACATGTTAATGTTACACGGAATGTAAAAAAAGTCCTTTTATACAGACTGGGCATCAGTTCAGCGAGGTGTGTAATATGGATTCATAGGGACGGGATATGGCATCCGCATCCATATCACACCCCTTGATATCATTATCACACCCCTTTGTGATATGAGTTGATTGAAATTGTTTTGTATCACATATGCAAAAATAAACATATTATTACAAAGTATATGATAATTAAAATTATGCAATGTGCGTTTTATTTAATAATGTTAGCAATATCGTTTTTATTTCGTTCAGATCAGCTGTTTTCTTTGTAGAATTTTAATGCGACAAGGACAAATCCAAGATAAAACAATGAAAACAATAGCAAAGTAACATTTTTTCTTACCATGCTGCTTCAAAGGCAAAACATTTATTCTTTTAAAGTTTAATAAAATTTGTTATGAGATAAGAATCCGTAAAACGAGCACAGAGTTCAAACCAACATATTAACTCAAATATTAACTAAATCTCTCAAATGAGTACTGATATAAGTTTGTCATAAAGTTTTTGTAGTAATTCATTTGCCAGACGACTTACTCTGGATTGACCTCCAGCGACACGACCGGTGTGTTGCATCACTGACAGGGACTGCTTACTAATCAGGAGCACCTGAGTTTTTTAAAGTTCGTGTCGCGCTGCCTTTTGTATTGTTTTGTGTTTGTTGTGCTCCAATGTTTTGTATTAGTATTTTTTCCCTTTTGTAATTCCAAACTCCACTCAAGAACCCAATATGTTTTAAAATAGATTAATAGTTCTCTCTGAAATAACTTGGCTGCACAACAATTATTCTTTAAATGTGTTTCACTGTTTTTAAATATTTTTATAGTCCCACACTCTCGTCGACAGAACTGCCCATCTTAAACAGTGATTACAGATTCCTGGATGGTTGAGTTATTATTAAATCCTAACCTATTTACGACACCATTGCATGAACCAATTACACCCCATAACCATATCTATAAGACTAAAAAATGTTTTGTTTTCTAGTTAAACTCTCATTATCTTGTGTTTTATCTTCGATCCGTATAGGTTTTCTTGTGTCGCCAAAAGTGCCAGCACAACGGTTAACGTTAGCCCAGCCACCGCCCAGTTTGCTAGAATCCTCTTAATTAAGTTGGATCATTTTGGTTTTAAAAATTAATTGAATAATTAATAATTGTTTTTAAAATCATTTAATAGTCTTTTTAGTTTCCTTTTTATATTCAATATACAAAATTTTTATTAAACGTTGCGTCACAGCCAGTCCAATTATTATTTTTAGACATTAATAATGACTCTCACGCTAACTGTGAGGAACTTGATTGACGTGACCAGACTAAAAAAATCCGCGTTAAAGTCGAAAGATATGACCCCGACAAAAACGCGCAAACTAATCATAAATAGCTCAAAATATCCAACTGAAATCTTCAAAGGCATCAAGGATTATCTTACCACTCAAAGAACAGGAAACAATGATAAAAAATCAAATGAAAATTGACGTTAATCTTAAAGAATTCGGAAAGGCCACCGTCTTCTTGCCCACGGTAAACTATGATAACAAGCTTGGCTACAAAAGAATTTACGTACAAATTAGATAATGACATCCCAAAAACCAAACTTTTGACACAAATGCTCCAAATTTAGACGTTTTGCCAGTCTGCACAATTGTGTTACACTAAATTGCTCAAAATGATCCGGAAAACATTGAATTAAAACATGTAAAAGTTCTATATATATGTGTGTGTGTGTAATTTTCATCAATGCATTCCTTTCACATTTGTAAATATATATTTTGTCCAAATTTAATACATTTATTGAATTTATTAAAAAGGTCTCCTTATTGTATGTCATGTGACATTTTATTGCATGACGGATATAAGGATGCGTATTTTTTGCAGAAATTATATTTGCTTTGTTCGATTACATTTTATCTCATTGTACATATGATTTTCTTGTAGCAGCATTTATACAGCTTATGCTTATTCTTTTGTTGCTGCACTTATTTGGATTGCCAATATTCATCGGCCTAATACAGCAGAGACGTTGCATAGGTAAATATGTCACACTTTATTAATATTTACTATACAACCCGGAAAAACCGGAAAAACGGCGAGATTTAATATTTTGATATTAAATGTGCGATAACTTAATTATTAGGAACATTTAAATGTTTTTGTTTCTTTTGCATCACTAAAAAATTGTGTCCCGTAACACAACTGTGTGAGCAATCTTGGAACAAAAAGTACCCAATAGTAAACTTATTAGAAGCAGTAATGTTGTGGCACTTGAGCTAATTGTACTTTGAGCTACATAATTCTGTACAGGGCGTCCACGTTCTTTTGTTCTGTGTATTTATTCCATACATGTCGATTAGGGACAAATATGGTATATCTCTTTCGATTTAAAAAAGCAGATGGAAATTAGTTGGCTAAGAAAGAAGTACCCAACCCTCGACACAATTGTCCTGGCAATATCCTGCAATGTCAGTTCCAATTCTGGGTAACTAACAAAACGTGTGGTTGAAAGGTGTCATCTTGATACCTATCGGAAGCTAGCTTGTTACACGGATGTTCACATTCCATTTTACGCCTTGAAAAATCACAGTACTAAGTATAAACGGCCATCCTTTAATCGATCGCTTCAATGAATACATGCGTCTGTGTATCTTTCGCTGACGTCTTTAGACAAGATAATGTTTGTTTTACCGAAAATGGGACTCGGTCGTGAATAACACCTGTCTCTAGTGTTTGAAATTCAATGACTTGGTGCATGTGCACACAACCACTTAAACTGCAAATGAACATTTCATGTAGTCGTGGCCTCCACTACAACTTCCTCAAACGATTTATGATCGTCCCTGAACCCAATAGACCAAGCGTAACAACAATATCATTAGTATGACACAACTGTCAAAGTTTTTTTTTTGCATTTGCCCTATAGCATTCGTTGAAAAGGGTAAAATTTTGATACGGGTTAATCAGAAATAAAAATGATATGACATACAAACATAATTTATTTAGACTTTCCTAGTATAGAAATATCAATAAATTGTTAAACATTATATCGGTAGTGTTACCTACAGTAAAATTCATTTTAATTCATTTACTACAATTTAACTAAACTGAATCAAGAAAATAACAGAGTAACAAGATAAACTATGTATGTCGACTTGAATAGTTTGTTCACTTTGCACACTCTGTCGTACCATATATGGCAAGTTGAATCTACAAAAATAGAAGCATTTAAATTAGTTTGGATACATAATTTTGACTAATTATAACAACATCCGACAGAACCCAGTTACTGGGTGAACTTTCTTTTGAACATCCACATCTAATTGTTATCTAATGTTTTATGTTAGGCCTAAATGAAAATAATCTTTCAATTGTTTTCGTTTTGGTATTAAAGTTTCTGGGACATATAAGTTAATGAAACACCATGAACGAACGCACTTTGTGCCAATCGATGTACGATGGAAACTTTGTTTATTCTTCAGCTTCTTAACTTTAGCGTATCATGTATATCGTATGAAACGTTTCGCTTGGTGCATCGAGTAATACTTTGCCGATGTAGTTGTCAAAAGCACGAATATAGTGATAATAGACTTTACAAAAGCGCGAATAATTGACTTGTATTATTAATGTCAAATAACAATGTCAATGATACAATACAGAGAAAGGCGAAAGAGGCATTCAAATCTGTCTAAGTATAGGTAAGATGCAGTTTTAGATGAATAAAAATTAAATCGTCAAAAACTCCTAATCTGATAAATGACTAGAAATCGGGTTGTTATGTACACAATTTGACAAAATATTTAGAGGCGGAACCTTTAATTTTTCAACACTGATATTCTGTTAAAGGATTTCGAAATGGATACTTTTATCTTATTTTCGCTTCATTGTCCTTAAAATCTGAAGCCACGTACACTCAATTAGTTAAATATAGGATCTTACATTGGTACGAGTGGATTATCGGATTTCTCCAATCGAGATAGTTAACTTATGGAATTTTAAGTCCGAGCCTTGGTGAGGACTTCAATTTTTATCATATAACTATTGAGATTGGAGAAATCCAATAATCTAACAGTACTTATGGAGGATTCTGCTTCTATAATTTAAAAAAAATATAGTAAATTTGCGAAATAATTTACAAATTCTACCAAACCAATTTCTATACGTTCTTGACTTGAATACGCGGTTAATAGAAGGTGTTTTGTTTATGACTTCATCAGTTCTTATTATGACCTTATTATTTTAAACCAATCAACTGTTAAGAACAGCATTTTCACTAATGACGAGAACTATTTATTCCACACCAGTCACGCGGCTTGAATATAACGCAAAAAATGAGAGAAATACAAATAACCTGTATTAATCTTGGTATATAATGCGCGCTATGTGCTGATCTTTTTGCGCTTTCGTAGAGTTTTTGTTCACGCGTATTTGTATTGTCCAAGTAACTGGTATTATATGGTATGAGATTGTAACGAGCGCAACATTTGTTTTTATTGTGCAAAGTCGTTCCCGAAACATAATAAGCCGGAGAATTTAGAAATAAGGAATAAGAAAAATAAATTATACGATGCCAAGAGCGAAATCACCTCCGAATCAAAACCAAGTTCCATTTCTAAATAGATGTACTAAATTCATTTTCACTTTCACGAGTTCAGGGTATTGATCGTTTGTAATTTATTTATTTGTTTGAGTCATTACGCTATTTCCAACAATCATTGCGTCCAATTGGAAAGTTGGCAACCCCATATACCCCTCGCCAACCTTCGACAAAATACCTGGCAATCATTGGAATCCTTGTCAATCGAACTCGAACACACACTGATGTCAACAAACTGACTGACACCCGCGGTGTTATGTGTAAACTCCATAGACTCACTCACAAACTAAATAAACTTCAATGACTTGATGTCAAGTTTGTGAGGGAGTTTACACATTGATAATTTCCTAAAACACGGTGTTTAATCCTTATAATTCTCATAAATGTTAATTGCAATTTTAAAGCTGCAAAAACCAGTTACAGAAACGCACATAGATCTCAAAATGTAACAAAGACGGAAAGCGTAGGAATATACAAAACATAGTACAAAAGGAATTTCGGTTCTGTATATGTCAATAGAAAAAACAACGAAACCAAACCCAAATATTTTATGTATATAGTATTTATTTGAAATCTCAATCGATTCAATTAGAAATCATTGTGACAGACAATAACATTGTTCTCTCTCCGTTACAATACACTAGGAGATCATAGAATGACTTTGTTTAAATTGGATTCCGAAAGTAGTCCGTAATTTAAGTGTTTTTATCCAATCTATATTAGCCCGCCGTCATCGATAACGTCATCGGGAGCTTATCGTGGACTGCTAAATCCGTGACAAATATTGAATTTCAAAGTAATGATGTTCTACAAATTCGTCTGCAAGGCATGAAACCGCCTGGGAGACTCCAAATGTAAATATATCGATAGTGTAAAGTGTGCGCGTCAATGATGCGCGAATGGATTGAATACCGTGTACTGTATTAAATCTGGGACTAGAATACGTAAATATATATATGTTCCTGATTAAGTACTAAATATTTATAGGATAATTAATTGGGCGGGGTGAATATCCAAAATATGATCACGAGTGCCGCATAACGCATCTGATTAAACGAGTGCGCGGAACTTGTTCCGCGCACAAGTTTAATCTGATGCTTTATGCGACACGAGTGATCATATTTTGGATATTCACGATGCCCAATTGATTATCCTATTTATTAAATAGATCAAAATTGTTTTCGTAAAATTTTAATGCCAAATCCTAAATTTTAAGAACGGCGGGTGAATATCTGCATAGTACAAAACCATTGTGACGTTTTGACGGGAAAAAACCCGAGAGTGAAAATAAACGATAATTTACACGTGTGATTTACCGTGATTTCTGTCACTCGGAAAATTCGATATTTCATCTCTATCTATATAATAAATACTGAATATATAATGCCAGAATCTATCACAAGCTGCATCAACCAGAGAACCCTATATAATCCCAACAACGGTAGAAAAGTTTATACAGTATGTGATATATTTTTTGACATGTTATGCTATGTTCTTTACATCATTTTTAAACCATACAATTTAAGGCATATGTATGAGACACGGGTCAAATGCGATATATGGACATTGTTTTAAAGGGTATGTGCAAAAGCGTTGAGACAACGAACATTACTTTTTCGTTTGTTCGGAAAAGTTAATGAGTTTATTAGGTCTTGTTGCATTATTCGCTTCGCAATATTTAAACGTTAACGAAATAAAAGTTTAGAAGTATAATTTGGCATATTGTTAATAAAAACAAAATATGATCAAAGACTTATTGTTCATTCGTGAACTGCAATAACCACAGTTTGTGCAGGATGTACGTCTTGTTGCACAGTAATGTAGAGTAATGTCTCCTTGTGGATTAGCGAGGGATAAAGCATAAAATAATTTGTTGTTTTTTATGAAGCGCAATAAACATAAGTAAGAGGAAAACACGAGATCTTCCTATATACATTAATAGAAGATACGCACATTTTAACATTTTAAACAATAAGATTCCTTTAAAATGTTTTAAAAAATTATTGAATGTTAACTTAAATTATTTTGACACTCGTTTTCGCTTACACATAAGACTGCGCGTGTATACAATTAAAAACAATATGTTCAAACAGTTTTCCATCGAATAAGAATTTATTATGCATGTGTAGGTGACTGGTAACTTCGTTTCGTACTGAAAAAAATATGCCATAGTCTCCACTACGTGTTATTCACATAGTCTACATGTTTAGACTTCCAATTCTGACATAACAAAAATCGGAATTGTCACCAATAGTTGGAGACAAAACAATAATTCTATTTGTAGGGCCCTAATTTAAGACCAGAAAAGCCATTAAAAATGTCAACACTTATAAAATGACGTCAGATGGTGCTTCTCTTGACTGTGCATAACAAAAATGAATGTTTAATTAATTGTTAAATTCATATTTAATAAAAATATTAAAATTTAAACTTTGGCACATTTTTTATACGCTTCTTCATATGAGCGGACTTAATTTTTTAGAGAATAAAAATATCCAATCAAAAACGCAGAAATGCAATTAAGGCGTCTGGATGTTCGAGACTATTGTCGTTGCTGAGTATACCAGAAATTACCACCGACCTATACCGTTGAAATCTGTTTCGGTTTTACGACCCGAACTCGTTAATTATCTTTAATAAGTAAGTAAGAAAATACAATTAAAATGGTCTGGAATGATGTTAGTCTCAATCTGTGCCAGGGTCTTGCACTTTTCATATACAAAGTTTAAACTGTTGCTTTGTGGTCGAAAAGCCATGCCGGCTAACAATTTTGCGTCTCGTAGATTAAGTAGTGTATAAGTAAACTATTGACTTTTTGAGAATAACGATATTCGTTATTTGGAGACAACCTACATGGAATATATACAGTCATCATACTGGTTTTTCCGTCCTGTTTTTTTAAAAGAAAATTATCATAAGATCTCCAAGAACTCGTATTACACTTTAAACTAGTATATAAGTGTAACAAATATACTAAATATAACGCAATAACAATACAAGTGTGGCTTAATATTTGCATTTACAATTATGTGCTGGGTCTCACTGATTAAAAGGATTCAATATTCAGCTTAGGCCAATGTACTAGTCTCTTCTCTCATCCCCCACTTTATATTGATTTTTGCCACCAATGATACGACTGGTGTCTATAGTGAAGAAGGGATTGCCTCCCCTTCATGAAAACCATGATGTGTTCAGAAAGGGTCATGTTGCTACCTTTTTACTTGTTAATTGCGTATTGTTGAAAATAGACTAATTGCCTGGAAGGCAAAACGCTAAAATGCAAAATGATATTTTCGCGTATTCAATTTTGATTTTACAAGGTAAATTTATATCCTCAAAACGTACTATTCTTTTTACTACCTATATATGTAGCCATTGTGAATTTCTCCAATAACGATGTACAATTAATGTCTTATCCAAAAACGATTTTATATCAACAATGTTTTAAACAAAATGTGTGTGGTTTAAATTTTGGCGATATTATATAGCATGCCGTCGAAATACCGGCTGCACAACTGCGCATGTCCAGCATTTTGAGATCAAGCGATCACATTGTGATTTGTATATTGCAGATGTGGTCAAATGGACTAGGACGCTGGACATAGTGAACGAAAGTGATCTTTTACGTGTTTGTCCGCTTTAATATGTAAGTTATGAAAAGATGTGATCACATTTGTTCCTGGTTTTGTAAATTTAAAATCGTCGACTTTAGCTTGTACATGTTTTGCTTGCATACTACTGATTTAAATCAGGCGTTTACTTTTAATATCCTAGATACCAGTGAGATGGTATCCATCTTTATTGGCCTCGCTGACCTTAAGTTCAAAGTTCAAGGTCAATGCCCATCAACCATGGTATTCGAAACATCGCCATGAAATGATCTGCCCAAATGCTAAGTATTAAAAAAAACCTTAGAGAATAATACAGTTTATATGATTAGCTTTATCCTAGAGAGAAACGACACAAATGAGTGCAATTTTGTGAAAATAAAATTTAGAGGTGGTGGTCGTTACATGTATATTCTTGCTGGTTTTGTTTTGTAAATCGTCAACCCTTTCGATATATCGTTGACGCATTTTGTGGACTTCGTGACTCAGCGAGTAATCATCAAAGTGATGGATCATTCAAAGCAAAGGTGTTATAGATACTTTAAAGCCGATTCTAACATTAATTCCCAAGTCAAAACATTGTTATTTTCAGTTACGGGTATTGAGACTTAACCCTTTCAATTAATTTTATTTCAGGTTACCAGTCATTTATCGTTGTTGGAGCATTCATATCAATAACATTGAATTTAATCTTCAATGATACAGTTGGTAATGTATATATTTATATCACGACGGATCTTATTTTCGCATAATTTATGTTTTTTTATTTAAAGTTTTTTTTATTTAAAGTATGAACCGCAAATAATAATTGTACAATATTTTGCATTTAAGGTCTGATTGAAAAAGTCAATTTATGTGAATCTAAGTATACTAAAGCGTAATAAAATGAACTTTTACATAAATAAAATTATGAGTGTATCTGGTTGGTCTAAAAGCTACTATCCGGTCATGTTAAATCAGTATTCAAATTACATCAAAATATGGTTATTGTTGTCTGCTGCACAATTTGGTGATCTGCTACCTTTTCGGGTGTGTAACACAAAATCTTGTCACCAACAATGCAAACGTCTGCTGCTAATAGTTTTTCATCGATTGACGGGGATTTGGTGATTTTATTAAAGTATTAAAACAGTTACTGGCTTTCGTATACGGTTACTATAGGTATTTCTCAATCCATGTCGAGCAATGAAGTCAGAAAAACAAGTTTTCGTACAATGTAAGTCATTATCGTATAAATTACTCTGCCTTGTATTAAATTTTCTCCTTCAAGATCTTCCACAACACATAAAACAATTGCATGTACATGGGGAAAAGATTGATAGCAATTTATTGCCCCTGTGGCGTAAAGAGTTCTTACAGTCTTGCCACAGATAAGCCTTATTCATGTTAATTAATATTATTACCTGATACCTTATATAAATGTAATTTGGTATTTTTTTACTATTTTCTGAAATTCTACAAAAACGTCCACGTTCGCGAACTGTTGACCGGTCAACAGTTTAAGCGGTTTCCCCTCGCGTGCATTATACGTCATATAGGATTTCCCAATTTCATGTAAAACAGTAAAGAAACAATATTACTTTATTCTCTTATTTTTATGTGGTGGAAATAACTTGTTTAGAAAGAATCCAACGACTATTTCTCAATAATTAAAATGTGTTGAAGTATTTAAACAAATTACAGTCAGGAATTCGAAAATAGCAAAATGAATGTTTCTTTAATTTTTTTTTGACGAAATAACAGAGAAAAACAATACGGAAACATACACACATAAAAAAGGTTGGCGGTGTGACATAGTTAAAAGATTGTTAAATTGATAAAGTTTAATTATTAACATATTTGCAAATTTATTTCTTGTTCTTTTTTTTCTGCACGTATTGTTAAAACAGTAATTGATCAGGTAATAAAACAGTTATTTCATACGGCCTCGGGCAACAGTTCAAAACACTATCCCCTCCACCTCGGGACAACAGTTTGACTGTTTCCAAATCACATATGAAATAACTGTATACTTATAATCACAATGGGGCAACTTTTTAATCAAAATTGTTTTTGAGCTATGCTCGTCATGCTAAAAATGTATATTCATCTCGACTAGCGGCTCGGTGAATAATAACTTTTCTCTGCAGTTGAGAAATCCCGATAGCGACCTTTATTAAAGTCACCAATTGTATAATAAGAGTACGAAATTACAAATCCACAGAAACGCAACGATTAACAATCAATTACAACAGACAACAAAGAAGTAAGCAACACAAACCCCTCTGGGCAAAGGGATATTAATATGTTCTGGAATCGTCAGCATATTCTGCTTCACTAGTTAAATACATGTAGGTCAAAATAGATGGGGGTTCATTATAGAAAATATTCACCAGTAAAATATCCTAGAATAGGCTTCATTATCTGTATGACATACATGTACCCTGCTAAATAAAACGGTATATTGGTCAAGTTCAAGTGTAGTATTGTTTTATAACATTATTTTGAGTCATCAATCAATCAATCAAATAGACAAGATTTTTTTAACCCTGAAATTTATAATAACACTTTATCAAATCAATAAGCTAATGTTAAAATAAAAATCCAACAATATTTGGTAATTTAACAGTTTTTTTTTGTAATGACATGATATGTAAAACTAACATTTTGCTGAATAAAAAACCATATATTAAAAACTCGTGATTGGCTATCGTATCTTCATCTGATCATATGATAACCAATCAAATTACGAGTGGAATATACCTATACTATTAATTAGGTATAGGCAAAAATAATGAAAATGAAATTTTTAACAAAGAGGTAATTTTTCTAACTTTTTGACCAGTTAGGTCCCAATAGACAAAAATTTTATCAGAAACCGAATTTTCTTTCCATCACTAAAATGTACACTATTTGCTTGACATTAAATAAAAAATTAAGAAAATTTCAGTGGACAGCACTTAGTAACTTTTATTGTATTAGAAAATTAAAAAATTTCAGTTGTCAATCAATCGAAAAAAAACCTCTGAAAACCCTATTTTGTAATTTGAATTATGATTTGTTGTACAAAACATTAACTATAATGCAAATTTAAAGAACACTCAATGACACATTATTTTCACTGTCGTAACTGCTGAACAAGCGAGATAAAGAAATCTTTTTTAACGTTACTACTGGGCTAATAAATACGATATAATCGACTATGTTTGTTGCACTCTGTTTTGTGTAATATGTAACTTTAATTCATTTCAGACCTGAAATCAAGTAAAATGTTAAACTATTTTACAGGCAATGTTGATCGTACCGATAACAGAGGACTCGAGTTGTTGCATGGACAATCGAGGTAAGCCCGTATTTCAGTAACGGCATTACACGTAGCAATACACACAAGGCTGTTGTGCAACTTAATTGAACACAGTTTCTGAATAATATATATGCAAATAACTTTTGCAAATGCAATTCAAATAATTTGATATGAATATATATATTTGTCATCCTATATAATATATACAAAAATGCTGAATTAGATTACTGTCAAATTAATACGTATTGGTAACAAAAAGTCCATCGTCACACGCTAGTACACGCTCGTTTAATATGGATCAGTCAGATGCAGACTGATACAATTACAAATAAAAGTAATATAGTTGTCTACTAAAAAAATTATAACAACACTACTATGTACAAATAATATATAAGGGACGCAATATGTTCTCATCAACAATTTTCACTTAATATGTAATAGACAAGTTAACGCCTATTGCTGTTGGCATATGATGCAATTTACCACATTGTCTGTCAACACTGAGATTGCGGGTTCTATTCTCACTGCAGGCAGGTTGTACTCGACTCCAATCTTAATTGAGGTTTTCTCCGAGTACTCCGGCTTCCCCCCCAATAAAAACTGGACGCCATGATATAGAAGAAAACTTGCTGAAAGTGGCGTTAAACACCATTCAAACAAAAAAATAACTATAAATCCTTTTAAGACATATCTGTGACGGTCTAACTAAACATACTGAAAACCAATTAAACACAATGTAAAATTAAACATCTATTATTCTGTTTCTTTAACCTTTAAAATATTGTTTGTTTGTTTGTTCGATTGGTGTTTAATGCAATCTCAGTGTTGACAGACCACGTGATCAATAGTAGACGAACTACCTTAACCACTCGGCCACAGAGGCTCCTTAAAATATTGCATCATACTCCAACAACAATATAATTACATAAAACAGTAAAATAAGAAAATATCAAACCTGTCCATGAAACGGACCATTTCATGATAAGTGTATTTTAATCTTGTAAACAACCTTTTAATGAAGCAAAATTTGTATCCCGCAACCGTTTAATAAGAGCAGCTTAAATGCATTGACTGTGGATATTTTTTGCGGTCATTGACAGTATATTACTGTCGTCACAATTGATTCTCGTCGCTTGAAATTCAAAAACAGCGAACATATCAAACGATTGTGTCTTAGTATTCTGCTATTTAAATGAATTAACACACTTAAATGTAATTTAGACATAAAAGTTATGAGTAATATGTAGAGACCAGATAAAGGTTCAAATTTTTAAGGTCGTCCAAAAATAAATAGAAATTACGAAATTATGGTCCATGTGTGTAAATTTCGTATAATAAAATTGCAGGATATACATGATATCAGTGCATTGACGTGGCATAAAAACAGACTCGGCTCGAATATTATATATGTACACGATGTTAAATGTCAAGTTGCGTTATAATAAATGATTCATTTCACTTTGATGTATTGTTCCCGGACTCCTAAAAAGCAGCATGATTCTCTAGTTTTTGTCTACATTATTTATAAAAAGTAAAAATATACCGTTAATATGTAAAACATATTTTTCAGCCAACAAAACGTATAGCTGTTACTGGTGAATGCATTGTATGCGGTTTGTTACACTTTTATGTATTGTTCCCGGACTCATAAAAAGCAGCATGATAGTCTAGTTTGTGTCCACATTATTTATTTATTTAAGTAAACCATTATTTGCAGTATAAGTTGTTGACATTAAATTTTTTTATTTTTATTCCAAAGTGCCATTTTTGTTAATATCTACATAAGCAGTTACATATAGAAAAGACAAAACATTTTATAGTGATGTTACAAATATTTTAAATGCGTTATGTTAAAATAGTTAGAACATTTAACTCGTACGTATGGAGGTTATAAACAGAATACCTACCACACAATTAATAAACAAAGATCAATACAGCAAATCACACAAATTTACGTAAAAAAACATAATGGGCAAATGCAAGACTATAATACACTGGTCTAGGTATACTGCATGGGTATAAATATCCTGGTCAGAAAAAAGACATGTTGCGGTTTGAAGCAGTTAAACTGATTCCACACATTCCCTCTTATTGAAAATTCATAACAACACAGACATGCAGAAACTTTTACATGTAGCAGCAATAAAACACCAAAAACTACGCCTGCAAATACAGACTGGCTAAAGTAACCATTATGTCTAAAGACCAACTTACAACAAGAAACAAATTATTCATATTTGTTTGTATAAACTGAGTTTATACGCAAGTTGCAGAAATTTGTAAGCTATATCGTGGTATAATAGAACCAGACTATAACAGTTGTCAATTTTTCACCCTGCTACATTGTGTGTCAAACCCTGTAGCTGGTGATTATAGCAGTACATGTAAGATTATCACAAAATCCTAAATTTGTGGGTTTGGAAAATTTCATCAACATTCATTCATAAACTTCAAATTCGACAATATTTTATTATTGGTTTCTTTATTAATGAACATATAATATGATTTTAATTTATTTTTGAAAATGCTTAAAATGATTAAATAATTCATAAATATTTTTCTTTGTCATGAAGCAAAGAATGCTTGGTAAATGGATAATACGAAAACAGTTAATATACGATAGAATCAACATTTTTCATTATCATTAAATTTTGATACACATGTAGCCATGTTTAACATTATAAGTAAAACTTATTGAAAAAAAACTATTTAAAAATATTCGTTTCCAAAAAGTAACAATAGATTTATTACAGATAAAGACTTGTTGTTATGTCTTAAGTCATTCGAAAAATAAACCGTAAAGTGTTTCTGTATTTTTGTAATAAATACATTCTTGATTTGGCAAAATGTAACTCTTAATTTCCATCTATACATCTTTAGCTTGTTTATTTTACACTTTGATGGCAACGTTCTACAGCTTTTTCAGTTGATATTGAGTGAATGTTTAATGTTCTCTTCTAACATTTATTCCAATGTTTGATTTAATTTCTTTATCGTTTACAGTTTTCGATTATACAGATCGTTCATTGGCAGAGATATTTAGTTATTTTTAATTGTGTCATATTTAATGTTATATTTAGTTTTCGTGAATTTTTTCAGAGTGGTTGAAGCATGGTTATGTTATCTTTTTGATTAAGATATATAAATGTAGAATGTTATTCCCAAAAATATCGTCCTTTTAATCGACTACAACAAGAAATTAGCTACTTCTTATGATTATACAATGTGCAAAACGAAAATTGTGTTATTCCTCGATGGAGAAAATATTTTTTGTAGTTAATCCTTAAATGTAAGTGTTTTTCCTCAATGTATTGGCAATAGTTTTAGAACTATACCGAAATAACAAGGACAGTCTAATCAAAATAATTCATGTAAGAAACCGAAAGGTCAACTAGTATCGATAACCCTGCATAACAGGACAGAATCCGGTTTTTACAATACAGACGACACATGCATACTACATAAAGAAGAAACCAAAAAAAAAAATTTACAAAATAAAAACAACAAAAACCAGAAATGAGTAACCTGAACCCAATAAGAAAGCATTGGTGCACTCATTAGGTCCGGACGAGTGAGCAGTGCCTGCCTATAATTAGACACCAATCTAAATTTAGGAATACAAAACCTTCCTTTGCCTAGAAAAAAATGTCTACTTACATTTAGGATTTTCCTAATGAATAAATACGTCGTAATTACATATAACTGCTAAAGAGATTCCATCAATCTTGGTACAACAAATGCCTGTTAGAATACTTTATTGGTCAACAGCGTCAGGTCTAAAAAAATCGGAAAACTGATCGCAAGATCTAGCACAACGTTGTGAAATGTAAACACCACATGAAGGATTTGATGGAATATTGTTCAATAAAGGGTAAGTTTATGTCATCACGCTTGTCAAAGAGTTTAGTTTATAGTTTTGCATATGAGTCTATTCTGAAAAGAATGTTTAGGTTAGTGCTCGACTTGATTAAATCTATAGTTCTTTTAAATTGTCAATAATGTCAGACATGATTTTAGTGACATACAGGATCTTTCAAGACGGATGATGCTTTGATACTGATCTTTCGTCTAATTTAAATCAAAGACTTTCACCTTTAACCACTCAACAAGGTATCGAACATTTCGTCCTCGTGATTTAGCCGTTTATTGGCATAATCATGTACTGAGCACATAAATAATTTGAAGTTTAATTTCTAATTGATGGAAATTGAAAGAGATTAATATATATTATATATAATTATGTCCGAATCGTAGTTATAACGGGTATATGAATTGAAAATTGTGTCGAGAACAGTACAGGGTTTGGCTTTGAAATTATCAATCTAAAGGTCCTGCAATACAAATAATAGTGAACATGGGTGAAATGTGTGTAGTTTATGTATAAAAATCTGTTTAGATATGACAGACTTATAATGCAAGATATTTGTAAACCTGATTGCTTCTAAGCCCTTGTTGGAAAACGGTAAGAAAAGAAAAGAACGTTTCTTCTCCATACATGTATCTTTGTTGTTATCTACTGAATATTCCTACTAGCCAGAGCATAGAACTGGCAGTGTTCGTAACAGGTAAATAGAGATTCTATAGTGGCTTGATATAGTTAAATATATGATATTAATTCCTAAATGTTGCAAGACTTGTTGAATAGAATTCCGTTGTAGTGCCAGCTTCTTTTATATCTTTATTTGTCGAAGATTAAATTTTATATTTAAACATTTTTATAACCGATGGTTGTTCCAAACCGAAAATCAAATTTTAACGTTATATTATGCTAGAGTTATGGTGAATATTAAACAGGGTGTTTAGTCAATAAAATTCTAAGGGGTCATTTTTATATATCAGTTCTAAGGGGTCATTTTTATATATCAAATTTTGTATGCTTTATCTTTTTGACAAAAAAGTTTTTTAAATTGAATTTATCAATACTAACAAATTCCAGAATTTGTTATTTCTTTCCTTATATTGAGTTGCAAATTGCTATTTGTTGTACTCAACTTTTCTAAATTTACGTATCACAACATTTACTTTCCAATGTTAATTAATTTTCGTCTCTTAAAAATTAAATATTCAGAAGACTCGTAACTGGATGTATATTCTTCAAATAATTTTTGTGCAAAAGGATCTATTAAATTAAAATGCAGCATATTTGTTTGTTTTGTTACAAGATTTCATTGTTTTCTTTGCATCCTTTTTCTCTGAGCCTAAAAGAATTTTTCGACTTTTTCCGTTTTAAATACATTCTTGATTAAAGGACATGAGGCATTAAGGGCCTTTTTAGCCTCATGATTTGGCAAAAAATAAAAACTGTGATTGTAATTTACTGCCTTTGCAAAATGAATAAGTAGAAATGTCTTTTTAATATTCTGTAATCATTCGCAAATTAACCTCAATAATGAAGTCACAATTGGCTAAAAGCACCAATTTTGGTATTAAAATGTGAAAAATACAGCAATTTTAAAACTAAACTTCGGAAAAAGGTATCGCCACATCATTGGATCAAAACTATATTCAACATATATATTCTTTATGATGAGGGAAAATATTGTTAAATTAAGGTTTGGATCCAAGCGTGTGGGAATACATGTACTTATTTATTTTAAAAATGGCTCCAGTTTTGTTAAATATGGTAAAGAATATTATATAAGATAGTTGTTCTGTTTTACAGCAAAGCTTAAACTGATTATTTGAGATTTCAAACTTTGGGTCAATTTTGGCCCCTAATGCACTTCCTTATTTATGTGATACTGTTTTTAACTAATATTTAGTTGTTTGCTCTATTTTATCACAATTTATGGCATACTCTTACTTTCAAGGAACAATTATCAGAACGAAAAAACACCTTTAATTAAGCTCACCTGCCATTAATCGTCAGAAATGTTGCGACAAATATCGTGTTGCAAGAGTCGCAAGTTTTTACATGTTCTGCCAAATCAAATCACTCAGCAAAAATGTCCGATCGTATTTGAGAGATTCATTTTCCATAACGATCAATAAAGTCATGGTGACGACCTTAAAACTTCTGGAGAGATAACATCAACATAGGTAGAACACACTGTTGCTTGAGTAGTTTAGTAGTCAACAGCAGTGATCGGTAAAAAAAATACCGATCGCAGGATCTAGAATAACGTGAAATGCTGGAGCTGACGAATGTTGCTGTCGATGACTATTGGAAAATTGAAAATGTAAACACCACATGAAGGATTTGATGGAATATTGCTTTCAATAAAGGGAAAGTTTATGTCATTACGTTTGTCGTAGTCTAGTTTACAGTTTTCCGGAGTCTCTTTCTAGAAGTAGGTCTAAGTAAGAGGTTGAATTTAGTGTATTGGTGGTGTTTTTAATTTCAAGCTCGCTAGGTTTAATTAAATTCAAATAGGCACCAAATTAAGCATTGTTGGGGGACAAAACATCATCAATATAGCGGAATGTGAAATTAAAGGTCTGGGTCAGTGTTTTTTTCTTTCTTCTTCAGCAGGTTTTCTAGGAACTCAGCATGCATCATACTAGTACAAAAACAGGTCGGCGCAGAGAGGAGCACAATTACATATAGTACCCATTGGAATACCAACAGTCTGTTCAAAAACATGTCCTACATACACGACAAATATTTTGTCAATCAGAAAATGTAACATATGACAGATTTAGTCTTCAGTATATTTAATAAGCTTCTCTTAACATTACAATGTTCTTTGCCATCCAGTATTCTGGTACTTCCATTTTAGCGACTATTTAAATATTTAATGAAACGTCCATGTGGAAATTGCTTTTTTTATATTTTTGGACGAACACAACATGATTTAACATTAATAGCACAATCTTTATTATTAAAACATAAAACACACCCGTCCGGTAGCTTGACTGTAGTTATTTCTTTACATTGTAAATTATTTATTTTAGTTTTGCCAAATATCAATCAAATGATGTGGTTGATAAGAGGTAGACGGGCGTAACTTTTCTTGTTGCTTTTAATACGATTTTTTTCTGAATGTGGTAGTGTCATTCTTTTATTTTCTTTTTATTAAATGTGTATTTTTGTTGCATAACTATGTAAAAATTACAGTAAAACCTCGTTGTCTCGAACTTTGTTGACTCGATACCTCGTTCATGTCGATATAATTTTTAAGTCCCGGCATTTTTCCCTTATCAACAATGAATTTCTTACACCGATGTGTTGATCTCGGTTGTTTCGATATTTCGCTTAACTCGATGGAGTTTTGTAGTCCGGACAATATTATCTAGTGCAATTTTAACCTCATTGTCTCGAAGTTAATATTGTTCTCGATATCGATGTCAAAACTAGCAATTTCATTTCTATTTTGTATTGTTACTTAATTTGCATCTGTTTATTTGAAACACTTGTCATACAGTAAACACGATTATTGATTGGCTATTACAATTTGAATTCGTAATAACACGAATGGGTAATCCAAGCGCAGTACATAATTACTAAGGTTAATTGATAATCCGCTAATTACTGTCCGAATTATTTTTCATGTTTAATTAAAAACATTTCTTGTGATCGGATCAATGATATATGTTTCTTTAAAGACATACTGTTATTTTTGTAGACTTGTGTGTTGTCAATTACGTAAATACCAATCTGTATTGTTTAACTAGTTCTTACGAACTGTAAGTTGATAAATGTTTTCTTGAAATGTTTTTCATGATTTCGTAATAAGTTTATAAATCTGATTACACTATTGATTAATTATTGTCAATTTATATGAATGGATAAAATACTTCAAATATCGTACGCTACAAATACCGTGACAAATACAGGTGATGGTGAAGTTCGAAACCAATATACATGAAATAAATACCCTTAGATTTTTTTTTAAATCACATAATGAAAATGACGTCACACCCTTAACTCGGTTGACTCGAACTTTGGATAACTCGATATATTGTTTATACGGTCCCGCAAACTTCGACTAATCGAGGTTTATTATAACATTTTCAATGTCGATGTTTCGTTATACAGTTTGTCCTTCTGTTCCTTAAAGCTTAGTAATCATTTCAATTTTAACATTTTATTAAATATTGCTACCCAATCCTGGGTGGAATGCCATTATTAAAGAAAAACATTCATTTATGTACTGATAAAATTTCCAGAAAAATGTCTATGATTATCTTATCATCTATTGATTATCTAATATTAATGCTCTTGACATTTTTTTAATCCACTGATAACATTAATAATAAGTTGTGTGGGATATATAACAACATCCAATTAAATATTATTTCTTATTGAACATTTCTATTTACCAATCAAAAATTAGATTTACCAATTTTTTGTGTTGTTGAATTAGGTTATTATTTGGCACCTTTCAGGCAATTACAAAAAACATTAGATGTCAGCAAATCTTTGAAAAAAAGAATTTGCAGACAAATAGTATATAGTCAAGACAGTCGTGACAGCATATATTATTACATCTGGTTGATGTATGAGTGGTTTGGCATGTCATAAAACCTTGCTTAACCTACCATGTCTTTCGAAATGGCTATACCAAGTCAAAACCATTGCTGTAGTTGCTATATTTGTGGTTGTTGGTTCTAAAGTTGCAGGGTTCTAGGACTGATTTTTGTGTATTGACTTTTTTTATAGTTTCCTTGCTGTTCGGTTATTTGTTATCACCTTTATTTGTATAGATTAAACAGTACAGTTCTCATTTCAACAACATGTATCTAAAACGGTACAGATAGTCGCTATCTGTTAGAAAATATTTTTATTATTACCTTAAATGCAACGTTATTAGATCTCTTACGCGAAATGATACGGGAGCAAAAAGAGATTGAATTTTAATTTTAATGCATGTCAACACTGTGGTGGCAAGTTAAAGCATTACTGTGGTGATGGTATGCTTGACTCCAACCTTAACTGACAGCTATTCCTCGGGGTTTTTAACTGGTATTTTGACTTACCCGTAAAAGATGCCATGATATAGTTAAAACTTCCAGAAACTGGCATTAAAATCATTAAGGTAGTCAATCATTGGTCGGAAAGTCTGATGGCATTTGTTTTAATATCAAACAAGTATAAGGTTCTCAAGTTTTTGAGGTTTTTTTAGTGTTTTGCATATTGGATGTCAATAGATATTTGTTTTTGTTATTTGAAAGTTATATTATACTTTGCTGCTATACACATTAACTTCCGTGATATTTGCGATTACTGTCAAAATAATATATTTACGAAGTTTTAGAACAGTGAAGTAATCTATTAACTGGTATGGCACATGCGACGATTGATTGCTTGTTTTCTTTAATTCTAGCGAGCATTATTTCATCTATATTTAGAAAGAGAACAAGTTAACAAAAATATATGAACGGAAGAGGGGTGAGATGGAACATTAAGAGAACACAATTTTGACTGCCACCGGAAATGATGGAGTATTGGGTGGAGAATTTAGCCTTCTGCAGCGGCTACAACAATTTTACTACATCCGAATCCACGGTGACTAGGACTCAAATAAAAGTAATACATTATTATTGTAAAGCATACTTTTCAGAAATTTTATTGCTTTTACTCACGACATGTTAATACAAATTATTGAGTAAACTTATCATTACTCTTTAAAAAATAAAGCCTTTTAGAGTACAGAAACCTCGATCTACTAACACTCATGAATATGCCCATGTAACAGATTTTTAGCTTGTCGTAGCCAAAATTGTGCAGTGTTTAAGGTCTGTATCTAAGTAATCTAAACAGTTGTTTTATTTTAATCTATGCTATGGCATGTGCCTACCATTAAACAATTTAATCAACAATGACGTAGTCAGTGCTAGCTACGTCAACGAATTCACACAATCTACCATAATAAATGTCTTTACAAACATATCAACAGACATGAAGATGATTTTAAAATGTCTTACCATGTAAATATAGCACTTGTATCACGAATGAGCAATCGCATGACCATATTATAAACAATCATTTGACCGATCAAGACGGAAATCCCATCAATCTCAGAAGGCAACGTTTCATCTTGGCAACGTTTAGCAATAATAATTATTACAATCACCTTTTTGCGAAGTAGAAAGTAAAAGCAACAACAACAAAATGAAAAAAACAACAGTTGCCAGGGGAGCATTTGTTTGTTGCTAAGAAATACAGGAAGCCCTGTAACATACTAAAACATGATAATATTTACAAAAATCTTGAAACTGAGTTGAACATGCAAAACAAAGATGAGTCTCTACCCTTACTGTCAAGTCCTCATTCTGACGCGCTTTACATCATTGCGATGATATCAATTTGAAGCTAACTATTATTTTCATCATGCAAATCCTGTAAAAAAGGATTCCTATAAAAGACTCCGCAAGAGCCTTTCAATATAAAATGACCCAACCGCTCAAAAAAGTGTTCCAGCGGACAAAAAATATTACACCAAAAAGTGCTGCACAGCAATATATGATGGTATCAGCATAGTATGCTTAAGCGTAAAAAAAATTCTCAACAGCATTAATATTCTACTACAGATCCCGTGCAGCTATGGACACGATTGAAAACAATATTATCTTTAGTTGGTGGTTCGTGGGGTTTTTGGTATTCCATAGTTAAAAAAGTACAACTCTGTTGTCTTCATCTTTGTTCATAGTTGTTCGCCATGTTGTATTAAACGCCGTGCACAAGTGAAGTGTTTCATGTCACATTTCCGGTTTAGTCATATTTAATTTTACAGGGAAACAAAATAATATTCACGTTATTTCCTCATTATTTGCAATTAACCAAATGATCTTAAAAATTGAGTATATAAGAAAATATGCTGCGATCAATACTTTTTGTTGTCCTTGTATTCAAAGGTAAGACCTATTCAAGGTGTATAAGCGTAGGTTTTATATTAGTTCAGTATCTTATCGTTATTTTATACGATTATTTAAGACGATTATACTCGATTTTAAAATGATACATTTATTTCATTTTTAATTACGTTTTTAATAGATGTCACCACATAATATAATATTAATATAAATAATTGCAATCACTTTAACACGAAGTTTACAAGTTAACCTTCAAGTCATGTTAATTTTTTTTTCAGGCCAGATCTAAAACAAACTGTATCTCCAAGTTTCTTTTTAAGTCCGTTCTACGCTTCCATGTTACATCTGCTTTGACATTTATAATGTAATCTGACAATGTTATGTTTGAAGGTCTAGATGCATAAAAGTTAAACTAATTGAGAAACGTTTCCTCCTTAACTGACAATTTAATTCAAATAAGTGACCGTTTGGTATATACTTAAAGTCGCATAATCTATGAAAATCAAACGACGACGCAAACTGTGACTACAGTATTTCTTCCACGTTTCAACAGTATCAAAATGGAAGGAAATTAAATTATTTACGTTTAATATGATTGGGTAGTAATTAATTCTTCGAAACTTATTACTACGAAAAATTACAAAGAAATCCGACCAAACATCAAGAGCTGAAAGTCAAGGGACAATTACAAATTCGGATATAGGCAAACATAAACAACAAAAAACAAAAACTAAAAACAGAAAGGAACCCGATCACAATAAAAACCATGGGTGAACTCGGGTGCTCCGGACGAGTAAGCAATGCCCGGCTCTAATTATACACGTCGAATTCCTTATTAAGAGTAAATTAACGAATTATATAATTAAATTAATTTAATTAATTAAATTAATTCACTAAATTAACTAATATAATCGTGTTTATAGCGACAGCAGTAAATACATGTTTGTCTAAATCTGAAAAAGGTCACGTTTCTTAAGTAATCTTAATTCCAGTTTGTTCTGAGAAGTGATTTTATCAAGTTTCACTTATGAAAACATTCATTTAACATATACAAATACCAATGTCTTGTTGTTCGTCAAGAGCTACAACCAAAGTGACATGTTTTTATTCTGTGTGCATCGTATTCATTACAAGTGTGAAACACTTAATTTATTAAGGTGTTATGTCTTAGAAAGTCTTCAGAGAAAACTTATTTAATACCTGTAATTATTCATTTGAGGATGTTAGGAGAGTTATCTTAGCATGATCATTATCGTGAAAGATAAACTTACGTCATGTAAGCTTTGGTTTTCAAAACGTTAGATCCCAATTAAACAGTCGAATGATTATTACAATCTCCAAATTGCGATTGTATATCTATCTATGAACTTATATCAACCTGTCTTTATAACAAATTTATTTCGTAATCCAGGCAATAAAGACAGAATAAACTGTTAATATAAATGTAGGTGCAAAAAGCATCGGTAAACGGTGTGCAATCAAGAAACCTTATATGATACGTCCAAATATTCATTACAGGTTGTTTGTCAGTCGTTTACCTTTACGGTCCGAAATATGTCGAAACAAGGGAAAGAATAAACCTAACCTGCTCATCAGATGAAACACCAACAGGGTTTCTTGCAGATTTTATAATTAATAGGAAGTCCTATACAAGTTTACTAAAAACGGAGGAAGATTGTATTAATACGAAACTACGTTTAAGATGTGACTCTGGTAGTTGTGGGTGTTCAGAAGATGGGCGAACGTTTTTCTTACTAATTGATGCAGTTTCATTGAAGGGTGTCAATGTCGTTGTTTGTTCAATGAGATTCAATTCTATGGAAATCGTAGCAAGTTTAAACCTTACAGTGTATGGTATGTTGAATATATATTAAATGGAAGTCTTGTACTTAACAGAGTTGTAGGCTTGAATGCATCACAGAGAGGACATATATGGATCAGCAATGTATATTTAAAATCTCTAAAAAGTACGCGAACGGCAAGTAATTTTTTGCAATTGACTGAATGAGACTGCAGCAATATTTTTCTGAGTTAATATTCGAGCACCGAGCGACTTAACATACCTTATTTGATCGAAACGAAGAACATGATTTCCATTATACTGCATATCTCAATAATTAGAACGTTTGGTTCAGAATGACACTGGTCTTTCGACTTAAAAGCTGGAAGACAATAAGTAACAAGTTTTACGAATGTAATAAAAATGTTCACATTACTTCAAAACTAATACTCTGGTTGGCACAATTAGTACTTATTCTCAAATAAATATCAAATTTATTGATAAAAAAAAAGTTACAGCTATTTTGAATCAGAATAACCTCAAAGTTCCTATACAGAAACTTTGAAAATCCACACACAATGTAAATAACCAATAATTTCCTGCTTTTCGCCATGTGAAAATAATATTTTAATATTTAAAATTAGAAGACTATAACCTCTCAAAGGTCAAATGTAATGAACGTACAAATAAAAACTGACACAATTTACAGTTTAGTTCTGTTTATTGTGAACGATATTTTTGTCTACAATCGTTAATAATGTGTCGACATAATTGTTTTCATCAATGGGGAAATATGTACTCGACAAAATCAATTTTCATATTTCCAGGTAGAACAAATAATTAGGATACAACAATGCTGTAATATTAATTGGTACTTTAATTGCAGATGTAGTCGGTCCAAAAATAACAACAGATCAAGAATTTCCATTCAAGGCCGGCACACACGTTGAACTAACATGCAACCTAGAAGTAGACATAGAGGATTTCGAATTTACCCTGAACTGCTTAAACCTTTCATCCGTTTCAGAAAAACAAGAAAATTCGCAAATGTATTTTACCAGAGTTAAGATAAAAGCTGATAAACAACACCGCGGAAAAGTTTGTTCTTGCAGTTTCAAGAAGGATAACAGTCTGAAGACAGATTATATTGTGCTTGATATAATAAGTAATTTCAAATCAGGGAGTTCTGTACCTAAACAGTTTTCGTCTTGAAGGTCCTGTGCCTCGGTTCTCTTTTTATTGATTGCAGTTTTTAAAATCATTTATGTTTCACTAAAAAAAATTAAATAATGCAATTTGAAAACAACAGTTGAGTCCTTAAGTACCCAAATTTATGTTATTTCCGTAGCCGTTCTATGGTCATCCCCATGAGTCATTTGATTGTATTGGGAAATCAATCACTAAACATTTTGGCTAACTCATGTGTAATATTTTCTTATCCTAGATTTTTTTTTCACCTACCAATGGGTTACTGATGTCGAATATATCCACTGCAGGTATGCAGTACTTACTCTCATCTAGGTGCTTCGATTTTTATCTTAGCTTCGGGTTACAAGTTTTTTGTGTCTTTTTGGTTTGTTTGAATCCTGACAAGTTATAGTTCATGGACTGTTGACTCTTGTTGTTTTGTCAGTTTCCAGCTTTACTTTTAAGTACAAACAATAGTGTAACTATAACTGCCAGTAAAGTGCATCATAATATTTCAGCATTTTATGGTATCAGTAAAGGTAATAACGAAATAATTATCAAAACACCAAGGAAACTGGCAAAATGACAAGCCTCATATCAAAGTCCAAAAATCGACAAACTCGAGAACCAACAACCAAAGATATATCTCCTACAGCAATAGCTCTGACTTGGTACTGTCATTTCAAAAGAGATGGTGGATTAAACCATGTTTTATGGCTTCCGTTCGGGATTTGGTCTGTTTATGAAAACGGTTGGACACCACACAACAATAGTCAGTAATATTTTTTCCAATAAGTACTTCAGCACAATCACTATGTACTGTATGAAAAAATAGAAAAATTATCTGCAATCTTATTTTCAAACGAGATGAAATAGGTTTCAACACGGAATGATTAAGAGCTATTTTATGTGTTATAACCAGCAGTTCAAAATACATGTTTGGAATCAGAATAAAAATCTTAGTGTTTTTAAATTATTCTTCTGCAGAAAATAAACACAATTATTTTGCAAAACCAAATTGTAATGGTTTTGAATTTTTTTCGATTCAATAGATATTCAAAGCTATGTCCGGTATACGTATTATGTATGGTTTGAACTCGAACGCATTTCACCCGAATAAACACTATAAAGACACTATTGACTAAACACGTTATGTTTAAAAGTAATTCATCTGTTAGAACCTAATTCATACGTTAAATTGTTCCTAACTATCTATAATACATATGCAATTAATTCGTTTTAAGTGTTAAGGTGCACTAGATTGAAAATCACAATATTAGGAAACAAAATTTTATATCAAGTATTCTTCATTTTATTATTAACATTTTTTTCTTTCAGGTTATCCTGTAGTTGAGATTCAGAACAACCAAAGATGCACTGGTTCTGTTAATGTCCAAATAATATGTTACGGCATTGGAGAGTTAGGGTTTATCTACTCCGACTGGGAACATTTTTGGAATGGTACTTTCATACGAAAATTGAAGGGTGAATCTGAAGATAATATGTTTGTTTTAACAATCGCTGTATGCACATATAAAGATGCTGGCGAATATATGTGTTCAGCTTATAAAACATTCCAGAACAGAACATTTTGGTCAAATAAAACCACGTCAATTGTTTTTCAGGGTATGTACGTAGAATGTGCACAATTCATGTGGTTTATCTCTTATCCGTACACAACTCGTCTATTGTATTTTTAAAGTTGATTGCCCTTTTCCATTGCTGAATATGACTGAAATCGTGAATTCTGGGCATTAAACGACAATTCCATTTAACAAATAAAACATAAAAAATTATAAGTAGACACATATTGCCAAATAATGTATCATTCTTTTCTATTTCGTTCATCAATTAATGGATATTAGGATTACGTAATGCATTGTTAAAATCGTTAATTTGCATCGTCATAAACTAGCATACATAACTTTTAAGTCAATATGAGTTTAAAATATCAACAATAAAAAAGCATAAGTACAGAAGCAAATACTGCCAGGTCTGTAGAGTACATGGTGTATGAAGGTAATAACAAAATATTGAACACCAAGAAAACTGAGTCCGAGAAACCGGCAAATTCCAGAATTACCAACCAAACCTATAGTAACGGCAATGGTTCTGATCTGGTACAGGATTTTCAAAAGAAATGGTGGATGAAACATGTTTTTGGCATGCCAAATCTCTCGCTTCCATTAGTATGTGAGTTGAAGTAGTTTATTAAAATTGATATGTGTCGTATACAACTAGTTAGTAATAAGGGTCTCCAACAATTCAAAAATTGGGAAAATTATCTATAACAATATTTTCAAACAAGAAGTGGTATAAATAGTAAAACTTGTTAAAGGCGCGAACGAGTCTTTTTTTCTTATCTTATAAGAACAGAAAATGTTCAAATATTTTCTCTCACTATTGAATTGACTTGTAAAAGTTCAACCATTGAGTTTATCCAACAAATATAAATATTAATGATTATGGTATCAAAATATAGTATTATATCAGCTCAGAGTTTGATTTCGCATGTAGACCTTATCGTGCAAGACATTTGTCCCATTAATAACATGCTAAATATCAGGTTAACATCTATAAAAAAAACTATTTATTTTTATTTACTAATCTTTCATATTTATTATAATGATTACTTTTGTAATTAAGTAAGCCTGGTATCTTTTATGACTTTTATTATCAAAGTCCAATAATGTAATTAATTTTTACCAATGGTTTTATATATTTTTTTTATTTTTCAATGATGTTTAGCGAATCTTTCAGCTATATTTCAGTTATATTATGTCTAACAATTTTAATTGATGGGGGAGTCAGGAGTACAAAGGAAAAAAACCGGACCTAGGAAAACTAGGAATCGTCAATTATTATTGGAGTAGAGTACTCCCTACTCGCAACCTCAGGGTTGACAGAAAACGTTATTAAAAGTAGACACGTTGCATCATTTTGAAATGCGTCAAAATATTGTTCATAATATACGTTATTGCAGACAAATACATGTCAGTCAAACAGATGGAAATGATAAATGTGCATCTTTGCTTACTCATGACCACAGTTTTTATTCAGACTACAAGCATTTGTACCTTAATAATGCAAACAATCCAGTCTTTTATATTGTATAGAATATTCATACGAAGGGTTTGGTTTCGATTCAGAAGCTATGGCCTCGGTGACCGAGTAGTTAATGTAATATTAATCTCGTGGCTGCCGTTACTCAGGTTTGGTTCTATGCTGTTGGCAGGTGCACTCTAACCCTAATTTTCAAGTACCACCAGTTTTGCTGCTAAAATCGGGTTTTTTCAACAGGTACTAAAAAAAACAAAACGTCGTGATATACCTGAAAAAGTGCTGAATTTGCATTAAAACTCAAACAAACAATCAAACTTTATCTGACTATATAAATACTTCACAAAAGACCTCAGTACATCTTATTTTATAACGAAAATGTATGGTTTTATGTTTGACGTGTAAAAAATCTATACCTTCAATTCAAATCATACAAGGATACTTTACGAATACACTGTAGCTTTCCATTTACTCAGGAGATATGCAAACTGTTAAACGTATGATATTGAAGTGGTTCTGTTTCCTATCGAATCTGGTAGCGCAATTCATTAAAATGCGTGTAAATCAATAAAATATATAACAAGGTTATTTAAAAACTTTGATTATAATTTTAAAAATTTGAGTGGCGTGTCTTCCCATGACTTGACTACACCTGCATTAAAATAATGCATTTTTGTCACAGAAATTCAACTGGTTTGACCAGAATTATTGTGATGCCTTAAACTTTCGATGCCTGCTTGTTGTAGGTCCTCCAATATTGATTTCTGCAGACACATATATAATTTCTGCTACAACCTTTTCTGTGCAATATTTGTCAATGTCTAAGCCAAAAGTAGAGCAGTGGTTCATATACGACGAATTGATTCTTAGTTCACTTGGATTTATTTCGACCGCGGCAAAGAACCAACTCTGTTTAGAAATATATGGAAAAAGATTGGCAACCGAAGGCTATTCGACAAATTTAAGCATAACCAACAACAAAACTGCGGTATATACGGTTTTGCTTCAAAACGAATTTGGGATTACCAAGCATCAGTTCTTTTTAAAACAAGGTAAACAATTTACCTCCATTTTATAATTGCACTGATGTCAATTCACAGCGCCATACGTGTTTTATCCTCGTACTTCGTACAATTTTGTTGTCGTAATTGAACATTAAGGTAATTCAGGACTTTTTACTTGTCAATAAATCTGGCACGCACTCTACTTATTGTAACGAAGGTCGGGGCTACCATGATATAGCTGAAAAAAAGCCAAACACCATTAATACAAATAAACAATCTTATCTTCTTATTTATTTTTTACATAAACAATGTTAATTATATATAACTATAGTAGGAAAACACTTTTTTACCCGTTGTCAGTCGTTGTGGCCATTCGATGATTTATTAATATTCTTGTATTTTGATTATGGAAGCTTCTTTTACAATCCCTCTTTAGTATTATTTAAATAATTTTTACAAGGCTGTTTAACTAGTGTAATATTAACTGCATTTGATGATAAAACACAAAAAAAAACAAGTACGAAAAGCGATATTATGTTTACCTGACATAAGGAAAAATGTAAATGACGCCTTTAATAGTAATTGCAGGTAAAGTTGTTGTTTACTTGGGCATTCATGTGTTTTTCCTTCCTGTGATTATCTGAATTATTTATTTCTACATATCTGTTTACTACTTCAATAATCTTAGAGATAGCTATTGAATTCAAATCTATTAACAATCATGCACTGTTATTTATGTCTCAATTCTTGTCGAGCCGGGTATCCTTAATTTTAGTCATGTATTTAAAAATTTATATGTGCATTTGGTAGTCGAAATTTTGAAAGTAGAAAGCTGTTATTTAAATATAATTTATTTATAAAAACTATCAAAAAAATAAAAGTAATATATCTTTCAGCTGGTTCAAAATTTAGTATGAATTCCATAATTTGGGTATTAGCTGTTGGTATTGTGTTTATTACCACTGTAGTAGCCACAGTGTTTTGTATGAATAGGAGATATCGACAATGTACGTAATAGCATTTTTATATACACTTACAACTGTACAATTACATTTTGCACACTTCATACGAATGTATTTTATTAAAGGTAAAACACTACCAGGAAACACTTTTTGAATCGTGAATATATTAAAGGACAGTACCTGCTGATTTTTATATTTATAAACAAGATTGTAAAGGACAATAAAAAAACCAAATTGAAAACGATATGACAATGTCAATTGACTGGATTGACACAAAGAATAACCAAAAAAAAACCAACAACAACAAAAAAATAGTAAGCTAAACTCGCTGCTAGTAGTGGGTTCAATGTTTGATATTAAGAAAAACATATTATTGCATTCAAGATAAAAAGATGTATGATATTGCTATACAGACGACCAAGAGGAATTTTATGCATCTGGACGGGCTTGGTGTGTAAGGGCGCCCAACAGCGTCAACTTTGAATATCGAACTACTAAATAATCACTTGCGTGTGAATATGCACACTTGCCGAGAAATAACTCCAAAGTTTTTAATTCACCTATCCCGCTATTGTCACCAGTATTAATTAATATTCATAAGGCTTATCTGTAGCAAGACTATAAGTGTTCGTTGCGCCACCGGGGCAATACATTTTCTATCTGTCTTTTTCCTTCCTTGTGATTGTTTTATGAGTTGTGAAAGTTAAAGAAAAAGAAAGGTCTTGTACGAACACATTGAGCACAAAGTAGCGTGCGTTATACGATAATGATTTACATGATACGAAAACTTCGGACTGTTATTTCTCTGCATTGATTGAATATCCATTTTTCATTTTAATAGATGACTGGCTATAAACGGAAGAACACACCACCAACTTGGATGTCAATTTAACATAATATATGGAGCTTACCTCCCCTTCCGTTTTTTATTTCTTTTTTTTCTTTTTCTTTTTAACTTTATGTTTTGTATTTCAGTGTATTTTCTAAACTGCTAGTAATGATAAATTCTTATTGTTATTAAAAACAAGAATAATTGTTGATATAATGTCACGTGACTTAGCTTTATGTTACCGCTGAGATACTTTATACTTTCTCTCCTATGAAGACCATAGTCGAATATGGTCGTAAATTGTTTGAAACCCGATCGTGAATAATAACAATTGTTTATTAAAGTACCACGTGGATGACTATAATCGGATCATGTTGAAGATTGAGCAAGCGTGGTCCGAGCAGACGAACAAAATTAAGACAAAAACAAACAAAAAACGACGGAAATTGTTGTTACTCTCGTATCGTATTTAAGTTGAAATACACTGTGGAATGGTAATTTTTTCAACAGTCCGAGTCAAGACGACCCCTTCAAAATCGTTCAATCTTTATGAAACTCGGCAAAATAATTGACATTATATTGCTGAAAAGGAAATTTAAGGCATCGGAACGGGTTCGGTAAGTAAGGGAGCCCAACCAACAGCATCGAATTTGAATATCGAAAAGGTAAAGAAATCATCTTGGTGCGAATATTCACAACAGGACCACTTTTTCATTCACTCTCAATCTACATTAAACTTTGCAAAACAGTTGGCATTATATTGCTTTAGATAATTTTTAAAGGAATTTAAGACATCTAAGCGGGTTCGGTATGTAAGGGAGCCCAACAGCATCAAATTTGAATTTCAAAATTGTAAGAAAATCACCTATGTGCAACTATGCACAACTCGGGACCACACTTTATTCTCTTTTAACCTTCATGAACTTGGCAAAACAGGTGGCATTATATTGCTTTAGATACTGTAAAAAGGAATTTAAGGCATCTGAACGGGTTCGGTATGTAAAGAAGCTCAACAACATCAAATTTTAATATCGAAGTGGTAAAAAATTCATCTATGTGCGAATATGCACAACTCATGACTACCCTTAAATCCTCTTTTAATCTTCGTGAAACATGACAAAACAGTTGGCATTATATTGCTTTAGATACTGGCAAAAGGAATTAGAGGCAGCTGAACGGGTTCGGTATGTAAGGGAGCCCAATAGCCTCAAATTTGAATATCGGAATGGTAAAAAATCATATATTTGCGAATGTACATCTCAGGACCACCCCTTCATTCTTTCAATCTTCATGAAACTTGGCAGAGCAGTTGTATACATTTAGAGACTGTCAAAAGGAATTTAAGGCATCTGAACGGGTTCGGTATGTAAGGGAGCCCAACAGCGTCAAATTTGCATATCGTAATGGTTAAAAAAATAATCTATGTGCGAATATGCACAACTCAGGACCAAGTATCTTTCCATCTTCATGAAACTTGTCATTATATTGCATGAGATACTGTAAAAAGGAATTATGGGATCTGGGCGGGTTCGGTATGTAATTTGTCGATAGATGTTGAAACAGGAATTGCGGAAAATACCTCATATAATGTTCGTGATTAGTTGACTGTGACTTGTGATTTTTACTGCTAGTTTTCAAACAAAAAACATTATTAGAGCGTATTTTTCGCGTAATTGTAAAGTTTGATTTGAATGTCGCTTAGGAAAATATGTAATAACGCACTATGCGTTTCTTTTTTTTTGAAGGCAGTGTCGTATAAATTTTATCACGATTTCGATATTCAAATTTAGCTCCCTTATATACCGAACTCGTCCAGATGCCTTAACTACTTTTGACCGCATCTAAAGCAATATAATGGAAGCATACATTTGCAAGTTTCAAGAAGATTGAAAGAGGGTGAAATGGTCGTCTTGAATTATGCATATTCACACATAGGTGATTTGCTTTTACAAATTCCTTTAGACAGTATCTAAAGCAATATCATACAAGCATGTTTGCTAAGTTTTATTAAGATTGAAAGAGGATGAAAGTGTCGTCTCGAGTTGTGCATATTCCAACGTAGGTGATTTTTTACCATTTGATATTCAAATGTGTCCCTGTTGGACTCCCCTACATACCGAACCCATCCAGATACTTTAAATTCCTTTTAACAGTATCTAAACTTATATAATAGAATAATTTTTCACAACTTGCATGAAGAATTAAAGAGGATGACACTGTCGTCTTGCGCTGTGTATATTTACACGAAGGTGATTTTTT
Organism: Limnoperna fortunei; assembly: GCA_944474755.1. Classification (NCBI taxonomy): domain Eukaryota; kingdom Metazoa; phylum Mollusca; class Bivalvia; order Mytilida; family Modiolidae; genus Limnoperna; species Limnoperna fortunei. Next base: position 70,012,688 of record OX104114.1, on the reverse strand, counting down.
ACCATTTCGATATACAAATGTGTCTCTTTTGGCTTTCTTGCCTTAGTAGTATGTTTAGAAGTATCATACATATTTTTATCTTGCATTTGATACTATGTATTTCTTAATATCAAGTAACGAACCCGCTGCTAGCAGCGAGCAGTTCGATTATCGAATATCGAACCCACTGCTAACTTCACACCCGTGCAAAAGTTACGTTTAGTTAGCTTCCACTGTTTTAAGATAAACTTGTTGAATTTTTTTGCTTTTAGAGAGTGATCAATAAACGATTTTTTTTCTAGATTTCCTATCAAGAACGCAACACGGTACACATGTAGGACCTATGTAAGATTTTATGTTTGTAAAATATTTATTTCCATTCCTGAATCACTTGTTAGGTAAAAAACTAACGCATTATGCCAATCATTAGGATGGGTTGGGCAAATTTATCTTGTGCTTTTAATTTAATTATATGGCAACGAAAAAATGAAACGACGCGATCTTGAATCAAATTGATGCAATGTATACACATTTGAAGTAACGTTATTGTAAACAACATGTCGGTGGTTGATTTATATAAGTATATTCGAACAATTGCCTATTGAATTTTACATTGTCTTTGAAAACTTATCATAAATCTAAGATGCAGATTACTTCCTGTCAAGAACCTTTATATCAAATCTCTAATCTGTAACCTTTTTTGATATCAAAGGTCGATGGAGACGCCAGGTCAGTACAATCAGTAAATCTGTACTATCGGGTGAATAATGAACATGACGACTTATCCCTTTCAGATATTACGCAGCACCGCCACCAGAACAAGCAGATAGCAGTCATACATACGATTCAACCTCGCCAAGATATGAAACAACTTTACCAGACGAACACAGACGACAATATGATGTCACTGAACCATATCTTGCAGAAAATGATGAACGAAAAGAAGACACTGAGGAAGAAGATATAATTCATGACTACATCGAAATAATATGACACAATACAAATTCTGACAGGGTGTAGTAAGTCATCTGTTATTAATCACGTGCCTGTCAACACTTAGGCTTCGGATTCGAGTTTCATTGCTGAAAGGGCGTATTAGATTCCATTCTTAATTCACAAGAATTGCTAGTTTTTCTACCAAAGGTCCGTGTTTGTCTCCGAGTACTTCGGCTTTCTTTCACCATAGAAATAAAAAAAAAAACTGGACGCCATGATATAGCTGAAAAATTACGGAAAGTTGCATCATTCAAAGAAACGAACAATCTAACACAAAAAAAACCAAGAACGTGTGACTGTCAACGCTGCGTTATTTCCAACTACAACGTTTGCACAAAATTGACCATACAAAATTATATGGGCCTACTTTTCAAAAAACAATATTATATTTATTCGCATATAAATTCGATACTACATATATTTTTGTTCGAAAACATTATTTCACGTGTAAGCCGCTTGCGTAAATAGTTGTGTGAAATAATAAAAAACCACTCTTGTGTAGTTTTTGGAAATATTTACCTATTCTAGTTTTTTTTGTTTTGGTTATTAATGATGTATAACGCTACTGTCAATATTTGGTGGCGGAATAGCCAATAAAAACCCCAAATACAGTAGGAAAACTTACAATCCTTGGAGTCGAACCCATACTTGCCGATAGTGGGCTAGAATTTCGTTGTTCACACGCAGATAGCTTGCTACCTAAGCTAATCGGCTACGCTACGGAATCTTGCAATATATACATGCTTCATGAGCTTATCTGAAAATGCGGAGTTCAAAGTCGTTACATGAGTTTTTAAGTTCAAGCCACAAGTTATTAAAGTAGTGGTCGAGAGTTACACGTGCTTGCGTGTCCCAAACATTTTTTATTTTAATGATTTTTTGGCAAATTATATATGTATAATTGACAAAAAAAATCATTTTGCTGTGTAAAGACTATTGCAAAAAACGTATCAAATACAGAATAGATGGATATTTTTAAAGACATGTTAAGAAGAACTTACTTCACAATGAAATGTTCCGAATGACTCTTGTCCGTTGCACTTGAAAGACCCCGTTTGTAGATGTCGTAAGAACGTTATGTCGGAAAGGGGTAGGTGCTTTGTCGGTGCCAGATAAAGCTACATTTTTCTCTACCTAACTTTCCATTACGGATTAATTGGTTTATTCTTGCTCCAACCAAAACCGAATTAGATTTTGAAGTTCCAAAAACGAAAAACAAAATTCAGTTTTATTGAGATTACAGATTGCATTTTTTGCTATATCGAAATCATTTGAATGACGGTGAGACCTGTTTTAGATGTGGTAACTTTCAATGTTTGAAGTATGATTATTTATTTATTGGATAATATAATGTCCTACCATCTCACATTTGTCTGTCGACTTACTCACATTTATATTATTTGTAATAAAATTGTCGTCTTGTCTTATCTCAATTAAAAGGATAGATAATTAAAATTTACTGAGATTTTGCATATATGATTTTTTTTTAAGTGTTTTAATCCGTATCAAGCTTGCCGTGATGATACGCGCATCATTATTGCCCTCAAAAACATTAAATGCCACATACATTACCTTCAGTAACGCAGTATATACATTCAGTAACGCAGTGAATACCTTCAGTAACACGATGAATAACACATTGAATACCTTCAGTATCAGCGCATTACATTTTCAGTAATAACAGTAAATACTTTCAATAACAGAGTGAATACCATATTGAATATACCGTCAGCATCAGCGAATAACACTTTCAGTATTAACTGTAAATAACTTCAATAAGGCAGTGAATACATTCAGTAACGCATTGCACACCTTCAGTGACGAGTAAATACCTTAATACCTCAATAATACGGCGAATAACTCTGTGATTACTTCCGTTACAATGAATACCTCCAGCACCTCAGTGGATACATTCAGCAACACTGAGAATACCACAGTAAATACCTTCAGTTGCAGTGAACATCTTCAATAACAGTTGATATTCACGGTAACACAGTGAATACCACGGCCTTTTGTAGCTGAAAGTACTACAGCAGTGATTACCTACAACAACAGGGAATGCAACACAATGAGTAGCACAGGAATACCTTCCATTACAGTTAATACCTTCAGTAATTAACGCAATGAATGCTTTTGGTGTCGGTGTCGGTGAATATTTTCAGTAACGCAGTTAATAACTTCAGTACCAATAGGTACTTAAGTTATTACCTTAAGTAATTTAGAATACCATCAGTAACACGTTGAATACCTTCATTAATTAGTGAATGCCTTTCAGAAGCATATTGAATATCTCTATTAACACAGCGAATATCTTCTGTAACACAGTAGCATCGTGATTATCTGCAGAATTACAGTGAATACCCGCAGTTATACAGTGATTACATGCAATAACACAGTGAACACATTCAGTAACCCAATGAATACCAAATTAAATACCTTCACTATCGGTAAACAATTCTTTAAAATAGTAACAGTGAATATCTTTAATAACACAATACTGGAAAAACGTCAATAAAACAAGGAATACCACTGTGAACACCAATAACTCAGTGTATACCTTAATGCAGTTGAACAGTAAACACCCTCAGTACCAGAGATTAACTAAGTGAATACCTTCAACACAGTGATTACTTTCATTAACCTAGTGAATACATTAACATAGAAAATAACTATGTTATGTTCTGATTTAGTCACACATCAAATTGTGTCAATAGTGGCAACATATACCTATTATCGCCGCCCAGGTTGTGGCTATATAGTTATTATAACTAAGATTCTTTGGTCCGAAAACCTAACTTTCTCATAAATAAAACATTACGATAATTATCTCGTAATTTCGAAATAACTCTTGTTATTTTGCGCGATAATAACTAGTTATTACGAAAAAAATACTCGTTATTACGAGATAAATGTGTAGTAATTACGATATAAATTTTTGTTTTTTACAAACAAAAATTATGAGGGCAATAGGAGATAAATTTTTGCTTTTACAGATATGTATTTTATAAGGACAGTATTATAGGGTTATTGCATGAATATTGGGAAAAATTGTCCCAAGCAAGTGTTATATTGCACGAGCTTGCGAGTGCAATATAGCATCTTGCGAGGGACAATATTTCCCAATATTCATGCAATAACCCTTATATTATATAGTAATAATTTTTTTGTGCTTTTCAGTGATTATTCATTATCTTTGCTATTTTGTAATATTTTACTAGGTCCAATATTATCATATTTTCACTTGGTCAATATTACAGATATATATTTTGATGTAGATTTACATATAATAAAAAACGGATTTTTTTTTCAATTTTGTGTTTTTATTTGTTGCTCCTTATTGTTGTGAATATATGGCCACACACTCGAATTTCATACATACTCGAAATTTGGCGATTACCCTTCATTCGGCAATACGTAAACAATGATCCCAAGGCTAAATTTATTTTAAAATATCTTGCATTTATTGCTCTAACCAAACGACTCCTAAATAATAAAATAAAATGCATTTCAGCGAAATTTACGTCCGTGAAAGCGACACACTTTCATCGCCAAAATTCGAGTGTACTGGCATGAATTCCTGCTTTGAAACTGACGAGCCACTTGTGTACACGATATTTAAATCCCATTTTTTACAGTTTTCACTTGCTTTTTTCTTTTGTTGGTCTATGAAATTTACTTTTATCTACAAGCGAATTCACTTCTATTTGTTCAGTTCAAACGGTTCTGCTAATTTTCCCCTCGAGAGCAGATCATGTACGTCATTTTCGGCCATGTTTGTTTACCAACAACAGTAAAATATAAAAGCCAATGTTCGGAACACATCTGTACTTTTCCCGGAAATTACATAAAAGACCGAGATTCAGTGTAAAATATGAAAATATACTGCACTTTATTGCTATATGAAATACAATGGGGGAAAAATTTACTATATAATAAAACGAATTATAATGTCGTAGTAGCAAGCTACTATCGCGTAATAAGGAGCTAACTATCTAGTAATTATTAGTCACGAGGGTAGATTTTAAAAGTACCAGTCATGGCCAAAAACTAATATTTGTAAGTTCAAAAATTAATCTTTAAATATATACTGCCGACAAATGAGTTTTTACGTCGCAAATACGGAAAAAACTTGTTTTTATATTCATTGTTAAGAACATATAAAAACCATCCTCTCAAGTCAGGGGTTCTGATTCCAAGTTCGCTCCATCATCACCCTTGACATCATACATTCCTATTTTGCGGTTTAGAAGTGAAGTTTTTACGTAATGTGCATGTCGAACGTAAACAAAATAATAAAGGTTAACCAAACGTGTAAATACTGAAAATTTGAACTAAAGAATACACAAAAATTACTGGCCTTTCTATGTTATTTACCATATGTGGTACCCTTATTCGATTGTTATTTCGTTGGAAAAAAATTTATGTTAAATCAAAACAGAAAACCTTTCTTAAATAATACGTAGTTCGTTTGGTCAATATAGGTTCGCATTACTTTTCTGACAGGAAAATGAGGGTCTAAGAGAGGGATCATATTTTTTCAAATTTCCAAAAGGTTCCCCTACGTTTTCAAAATTCAATTTCATCCTCTAAATTGCTTTCAAAACGCTTTTATTTTGTATTTTCGTACTAAAGATTGCATTTATTTCTAAAATATATTTATTACAACAATTCATATTTATATACCATCAAGTTTGACGACGTACCCAAAGTGATCCAGCAACTCCACTAGGTTTTTTGAAAAAGAGCAGAGACAAAAGTTACAATTAAATGTCATTTTAATAATGACGCAAACTAAAACAAGAATAAACATATAAAATATATACAACAAACAGATGGTATTACATAATATTATGGAAACATTAACTTCAAATGATCTACTACTAATAATAAAGCTCCATAAACAAAAAAGGGATGGCCTGTAAAATGAGCCACATATACACATGGCAGCAGCCATACCTGGAGTTGGTGGATCAGTGAAATAGATGTTACTATTAGCTTCCTAAATTTGTTGCATAAAACATCTAGATATTACAATTATAATATAATGTCTCATGAGAAAAGGTACAAAAACTCATTTTTTACCGAAATTCAGATTTTTACATTTTATTATAGCTTAAGTCCTGCTGATTTATATACGCTTTTCCGTTTGTTGGTATCTTTATTAATAAGGAAAAAATTCACATTTGAAAAAAGGGCAGATAAATACAAAAAACGTCAAAAAATAACGTTTGACGTCGAAAAGTTTTCGCGAATATATACCTCGTCCAAAAGCTCTGAAACACAAAGTTGGTGTTTGAAGGTCTTTTTAATTTGAGGAATTACTTACAACATATTATACAAAAAGTGTTTACTTGACACGGAAAAAGTCATTTTGATCGTTGTAAAGTTTTGATTTAATCGTTCTGAATTGTCGATTCGATGTTCTAAATTAAATTAATTTCAAATATTACCTTTTCTTTTTTTTTTTTTTGCAACACAAGCTGATGTACTGAATTCAAAGAGTAAAATGCAAGCCGGATCACATAGATCAATAGAACGAATAATCGTACCCTCGCGTTATTTGTTTTTTGTTTTGTTTTTTTTTGTTGTTGTTTTTTTTTTTTTTTTTTTGGCGAGGGTACAAATTTAGTCCCATTAATCGTAATGTAGCGGAGCGAGAGTGAATCTGTACCGGCACTTTCATGTCAAAAAGAAGTTGCATATGTAATCCGGCGTGGTCAATCTTGATATATTTCAACAGTGTCACCATCGATCATTATTGATACGTGATGATAGTTATTGAAGTTTTTAACAAGTGTGGACTGTGAGCACGCTCACAAAGGGATACCCCCGCATCGCTTTCAAGTCCAATTATCTCTCCTTAATGATATCCGAGGTCAATAAAAATCATTCATGCACATCTACGTATAATGTGCTTCCTTTATGCTAAGTTTCATATAATTTCATCAAGCGGTTTAGGAGAAGTTGCGCTTACAAGGGATGTGGATAGACAGACAGACAGGGTGATTCCTATATAACCCCCAAACAAGTTTGCGGGAGGGGGTATAATAACCCTCTGTGCGTTGTGTATTAATTGATATTTGTGTCTCTATTTAATTACGTTGACTACACGAAAAACATTGAAAAACCCGAAACTGAATGGTGTGTTGCATCTTGGGGAAACTATATGTAAATAACTGGATTCTTACTACGGATTGGTTGTTACAGTATGCAATTTAGCACGATTTTACTAAACTTAGGTCACATTATCCGTGCATAGAAAAATGATCAACATAGCATATTCCACATGCATTTTCAAAGACGAAAAAGGAAATTTCTTCAATAAAGATCGTTTCCCGTTATTTTCGCAATGTCTGAGCTTTAACAACGTAAAGAAGATCAATATTATGTTCGAATTTTGTATAAAGAAGGTAGAATTTATTATTTGCTACATTACGAGCAATAAGTCTGAATTCTGCCGTTAATCCGACAAATCACAAAACTAACTTCGGATTATAACGTCAGTAAAATTCGGCCTAATAGATCAAGAAATAAATTATAATGAAATATCGTCAAAAACAACTCAAATACAATAAAATGAATAATAACATAAAGTTATCTTTTAAAAAGCAGATCGAAAGTCGCATTAAAAGAATGTGTTAATGGTGTATTCGAATAAAAATAAGCTTCGTGCTTTTTAGGATATACATATAGAATATTGAAAATTTCGTTTTTGATGCAGGCTTTATCACGGCAAGTATCAGATAAGCGAGCAGGGCAAACCTGATACATTATGCTATTACAAAGTCTGTTTAAAATACAAAATGGCTCTATATATTCGTTACATAAGCTTCTGACCTGATAAATCCCAGTTTGTTGTTATTGACTGTATCGGTGATTTATGACCCAATAAATTTGCTGATGCATTTATCAGCGGTAATAGACAAAAGGGAAAATGACATTATACAAATTATCGATAACTGTTAAATTACTACCTGATTTTGACATTTTTGAGCCATTATATATTTCATCGCACCGTATAGAGAGTGCATGATCCAACTTTGATATAGCATGTACATTTGACCCATCTTTTCTTTACCTAAAGATGTCAAACAACATTTAAATACTGGCCACATATAACATGGTAACAAGTTAAAATGAGTATGGATGTAAATACATGCATATAGTTGCTACATGTATGTGTATGCGATCATCACCACCCTTGATCTTCCCTGAACCCCAGCCCTCAAGCATATAATAAATACTTTACAGTCTTGTAGTTTCTACGAGTATTTTTATACATACTAGTAATACAATACGCACGTGAATGTATACACGTTTATAATTATATCCTACATACTGTAAATACATGCGTTTTTGATTTGATGAATTTAAAATAGTTTCGGATGAAGAAAGAAATATCGGATCATCTTCATCGCGTCCTCATGGAGCCGCAGGTTGGGGTAGTCCGAATTTATTTGCATAGTCTATTAAAAAAATTTGTTTTGGTGTAACACTGGCATTTCCATGTTCACGAGGAACAGCACCATTTTCATCCATATGCATTTTTATATTTCGAAAATACTTGTCAACAATGTCCAAACAAAGTTTAAAACATTCGCTGCATACTGGAGGGCTTTTAAAAGTACTACTACTCTACTCAGAGAATCCTCTGCCGTTCAACGCTTTTTGGAGTGGGTCGACACAAGATTCTCGGACTACTTCTCTTTCTTTTACTTTCCGTTTTATCCAAATATTTATTATTTACGTACGATAAGCTTCCATAAAATACATAAAAAAAATCTTGTATTTCCTTTCAATTAAGTGATTCAAGCATCCATGGGGCTTACTTGAACAGTAACCCATAGTAAAAGCCACTTCTACATTATTTAAATCATTGTCAAAAATAAGAGCAATATTACTGTTACTTTGAAAAGACCTATTATGAGATTCAGTATTTAATTCAGATGAAAGCAGACCGCAGTTTTTCCGTAGTGTGAATTGTTTCATTCATTTGATCATTTTGATCTTCGGAGAAACTCTCATTCCGATTTTTATAATTATTTTCTCGAACGGGTACTTGTTTTCCAAAATGTTTATGACACAGCTTGTTAATTTCCCGTTATAATATTTAAACACCATACGCGTGAAATGCCACAGGAACAGATAGTTAACAAAGCAGCAACAAAGTTTTCATCCGGTTCTGAATCCGCGTTCGCTCAATCAACGATGATGGAGCGAACGCGTACTCAGAACCCCTGACTTGGGTGGATCCAAAGTTTTATAAACAGCGTAAATAAGTAAACAATTTCACTAAAATGCAACTCATTGAAATGATGTACTCCAAATAATTTGACTTAATTTCATAATCAATGTTTATGACTTCTTACTTAATTTATTTTATCATTTTTACTGATTTATTAATTGATTTTTTTTTTTGGGGGGGGGGGGGGGGGGGATGTAAAGCAAAATTTTGGCTTACAAGGCAAACAAAAAAAGAACATTAAAAAATCAGATAGTTTAGGTGTTGTCGATAAATGCCCAAGTCAATTATAATAAGTATTGTGTGTGTGTGTGCACGAGAAATAAATAAAGTTTCCGTCCAAGAAAAAATTTCGTGGTTGCAAAACTATGGATCTATTATAGGAATCGATGTCATAATCTTGAAGCTACAATAATGTAGCTCCTTTAAAAAATTTTTTTTTCTTTATGAACGAAAAAGGAGCTACATTATTGTTGCTAATAATCTTGTAGAATAAATGTCCGCGAGTACGTACAACACCCATAATTATGTTGGCAGTGAAAATTTCCAAAGTGTACTCATTAACAAAGGTATGGGGTAGTTATTGTTTATTTTTGCGTTAGACTCTTTCACTCACTTAGTTCGTGACAATTTTTTTTTCGTTTTCTAGCCACATTTCGCCCGAAATAATATGGGTTCAAATTCCTGTGTGTGTGAGAAAAATAATTTTTCAAAAGATTGGTAACGCGTTTAAAGACTTATTCTTTAATTATTCTATAATTGTTTTGTTAAAATAAAGGTCATAAACTGCAAATAGCATATCCGATAATAAAAGAAGCAATTTGATCTTTTATTGATTCGAGATATTTTTTAGAAATATTGTACATGAAAGGTCAAGTGAGTGATTCCGTAAATAGTACTTTCACTTTCATTTGAGCCCGGATACGACCACATAGTACAAGGATGATAATATAAACATTTCACTCTGTACATATTCGTCAAATAAATGACAAATTTAAGAAAATAACAGGCTTGCATCTGGAAATCATTCAATTCTTCAAAGGGGTTTCCAGTGACTGACGTACTGATTATTGACCCGTGGTAAACTCTTTTGTATGGAATTAAAAATGTCGTAAGTTTTTTTTTAATATTACACAGTAATAAATCCATATTCAAATAATACTTTTTCCCAAAATTTGTAAAGTTTTGGCAACCCATTATCAAGTTTTTCACGAAGGTACCGTCGTCTGCAAAAAAACAACTCGTAACTGAATAACGCTAAAATCATAACGTTCATTCCGAGGCCGTTTTCTCGATAACAACGTCACGAAGTTTTTGTACCTTTTCTCATGAGACGGCTCATTATGTATCCTTTATCTGTAAACAGGAATACCAACCCTACATGTACAACTTGGACCAAACACACCTTAATGAACACTGGCAACCAAGTTACCGAAAGGTCAAAGCTCTATAATCTGAAGCGATCAAATGATTACATATACTAAAGCAGCCAACTGCTGACCTTCAACATATACATGCATGGGGAGCAAACATTTCAAGTAATGTGTAACACTTTATGTGATATGTATGAGCAATCCAAATTTAGTTACTAAAAATAGTATCTGCATCATAAAATGTAGCAAATATAAGCCATCAGCATAGGTAAAACATAAAATTCACAGAAACATGAATATAAATGACACATACATGTAACATAAAACTATACTCTATAAAATCAAAATGAAATATTTACTGATTGTATTGTTCCGTGTAATACGTGGTAACCGAATCCAATTTTTTATTATAATAAATCAGATCAGATTTGAATATTAAACTTATTGGGGTAAGGTGAGCAAATGACATACTTTAGGTTGGCAAAGGGTGAAACACGAATTTTATTTTTACGTTCGTATGCTCTCATTATGTCATTTTTAAACCCCATTGCAATGTTAAAAGTATCGTTCGTTATTAGGTACACTTAATACCCGATTTTCACTTTAAATAATTGCCATGAAACAACTGAATTAGTACTATTTAAATGTGTTATAAATGAATTAATCAATGAATGAAAGAAAGAATGAATCATTTAATCCATTCATCTGTCTATTCATTTACAACGAATTTAAATAGTATTAATTTAGTTGTGTTTAATGACAATTATTGCAAGCGACAAATCGGGGATGCAGTGTACGTAATAACGAACGATACGTTTAACACGGCGTTTTGGTTTTAAAAGGACGGAATGAGAGCATACGAACGTAAAATAAAACGCTTTGAACACCATTTGTCAACCAAAATATGTCATTTACTCTCCTTACTTTAATGAATTCAATATTGAAATCTGATCTGATTTATGATAAAATAATAATTCTAATATATTTTGCATATTTAGAAATATGTTTATATACTTGATAGAGATTACGTATAGATTTCAATGGAATATATTTTTAATAAATGAAGTTGACTAAATTTATTTGTGGATAAATGACGTTGATCTACTTTTAGTGTAACAAATATGGCGGCATTCAATGATACATGTAAATTCACATTGACACTGTTCAGTATACTGTGACGTGTTCAGATGTAGTCACACTGACAATCTTCAATATACTGTCACGTGTTCACATGTAGTCACTCTGATTGTGTTCAGTATACTGTGACGTGTTCACATGTAGTCACACTGACTGTGTTCAGTATACTATGACGTTTTCACATGTCACACTGACACTGATCAATATACTACGACGTGTTCACATGTACACACCGATGCTGTTTGGTCGAATGCGACGTGTTCAGATATAGTCACAGTGACACTGTTCAGTCCAGTGTGACGTGTTCAGATGTAGTCACACTGACACTGTTCATTCCACTATTTCTTGTTCACATGTATTCACATTGACAATGTTCAGTCTAATGTGACGTGTTCAGATGTAGTAACACTGACACTGTTCAGTCTACTGTGACGTGTTCACATGTAGTCACACTGACACTATTCAGTCTACTGTGACGTGTTCACATGTAGTCACACTGACACTGTTCAGTCTACTGTGACGTGTTCACGTGTAGTCACACTGACACTGTTCACTCTGTAAGGATGTTAACAAGCTTTATTGACAGTTCACCGCGTTACAATGTTTTGGTACTACAATTTAAATATTCAGATAATATATTGCCTGTATGCAACGTTTTACATATCTTGAAACTTAGGTTCAAGGTAAATTATACAGAAATATTACTGTTTTACGACAGTTTCACTTGAAACCTATTTTCATATTTATTTGTCTAGTCAATGTTTTCTGTACTAAAGAGCAACTGGTACGTAAAACAGATATATTAAAAAATTAAACATGTGATAAATTGTTTATTGCTTAAGAGTGTGTAACTGAATGGTTGGTTCGTTTCTTTTGGTATGCAGAGCAGTAGAACTATGTAACTTTAATGATTTTTCTTTCAAGTGTAACCTTGTTTTAGGTTAATAATAAGATTAGAAAAAATTGTCTACAGTACATGTGTGTTTTTGGTCAAAGATCAAACATAAAATGTCACAAATGTGTGACGTTGCCGTTTTTCGGTACTTGTCCTTTGTTTGATAAATTAAATAAAAATCTCCATTTGGACCACCTTTGTCAACCACAAAATGATTTACATGTAACTTAAGAAATATACATTTCATGTAATATGATAAATGGAGTCTTTTTATCCGTTTAAGTGACGTCCTTTGTAAACATAAATAAAACAAATTTGTACTATGATATATGTTAATTTAATTAAGCTAATTACAAGAAGTTAAACACTTGTTAAAGTATGTCCAGATAGCAACATACATAATGTGTAACACATGGCCGTCGGAACGGAGGGTGCGTTGGGTACGTTAGCTCCACTGTTTAACAAATAAGTATTAGCTGAATGTCATTAAACCTAGTTCAGAAGTGCCTGAATTAGTTGCAAGACTGCAGACGGTCAAAAGGTTACCTGTAGCATTATCCACATTGTTACCTGTAGCACTGCCTAAATTGTTACATGCAACATTGTCCATATAGTTAACTGTGGAATCGTCCTGACAGTTACTAGTGGCATCGTCTACATCATTAACTAAAGCATTATCCACATTTTTCAACTGTTTCATTGTCCAGCAATTTCCAGAAAGTTACCAGTACCATTTTACCCATAGTTACTTTCGCATTCACCTGAAGGTAGCCTGTAGGTTTGTTTGAATTGTTACCTTAAGCCTTTTATAAAAGGTTACCTGTAGAAGTGTTTACATTGTTATTTGTAGAATTGTCCAGACAGTTCCATTTACCTATAGCATTGTCCACATTGTCATTGGTAGCATTGTTCCCATTTTTACATTGAATTTATCATTTTCTCCATTGTTAACTGTAGCATTGTTCAAATCTTTACTTGCAGCATGGTCCCCATTGTTAGCTGTAAGTTTGTCTAAATGTTTATTAAGCTTTGTCGACAATCTTACCTGTAAGATTGTCCAGAAAGTTACCTGTAGCATTGTCTAAATCTTTACTTGTAGCTTTGTCCACATTGTTACCTGCAGCATTGTCAAAAAGTTACCTGTAAAATCGTCCAGAAAGTTACCTGCAGCATTGTCCATAAAGTTACCTGTAGCGTTGTCAAGACCGTTAAATGTACCATTGTTCACATTTTAAACCTGTACCATTATCAAAATCTTTTATTTGTAGCATTGTTCACATTGTAACATAAATAAATTTTGCGAGAATGCTGACTTTTGATTGGCTGAAAAATATTTTCTATCAGAGGATGGAAAACAAATTTGATCGTCATGGAGACACGCGCCCTTTGACGTCATATATTACTCCACGGGAAACTAACAGTTTTTGTGTTGATCTTTTTTTTTTCAAAAATTTCCAGTTAAAAAAAATAAAATTGTTGAGTTTATTCTATTATTTGAATTTATTTATAAGTATTAACTACAAAAAATATTTTCTCTATCGAGGGATAACAAAATTTCCGTTGTGCACATTTAATATAATCCGCTAAGTGGATTATACAATGTGCAAAACGGAAATTTTGTTATCCCTCGATGGAGAAAATATTTTTGTAGTTAATCCTTAAATGCACATGTAAGAATGTCCAGAAAGTTACTTGAAGCTTAGCAAAGACATTAGCATTGTCTACATTGTTACCGGTAGTATTGTCCAATTAACTTTCTGTAACATTAGCCATATAGTTACCTGTAGCAATGTCTTCATAGAAATCATTAGTTTTGTCCGAGTAGTTAACTCAAGCAGTGTCCACGTAGTTACCTGTAGCATGCCCAGACTGTTATTATAGCATTGTCTTCGCCGTTACCTGTAGCATTGACAATGTAATTATCATTTTCATTGTCCAAGAGTAACTTTATACAGTTACCTGTAGCGTTGTTCACGGTACTTGTAAAAATGTCCACATATCTACCTGTAGCATTGACCATAAAAACTGACCTTCAACATCGTCTAGACAGGTAATTGCAGCATTATCCACATGGTAAGTTGTAGAAATTCTTTTTAAATGGTGTTTACTGTAATTTCACATAAACGTATGTTTACTTCAAACATTAAAAAACGTTTTAAAGCTTGAGTTAGGCCTACGTACTTTGAGTGCAAAGGTTCTGGAAGCATAGAATCTGGCCTTTACAACTAAAGTAAAGTCGAGGTCAGAACTCCTGACTTCAGACGATAACCTAACAGAGGCGCTGGATGTAAGAACTGTAGTTATAACTTATACCTGAGTTACTATATAATAGTAATTCTGACGGACATATTACATAAGCATGCATACGATGGTACATATCAGTGTAATTTATCCTGACAGATTCTTGTGATAAGCACGACATACGTACGAAAAATTTAAGGCATGTAACATATAGGTAAACCATTAGAACAAAACATGTTATAATGGCTTACAATGCCTCTATGCCTCAATATAAAAGGAAAATTTAATTAAATGAAAACATGCGTTGTATATGATAAATTTTTAGTAACACCACGACACTTTTTTGTTTTTTTTAATACAACAAATGAGTTCCGTGATTATAGTGCACGTTTTTAAATTGGGAGCAAAAAGTTTGATGAAAATATGAAGACATCTTACCTTATGAGAGAAATGGACATCCTAACATGTGATCGTAACATTTACTAATGGTGTTGTGGTTATGTTGTACTTTACAGGTGAGTTGTAAACATCTCGTGTTAATATGATGTATAAACATCACTGCAGTTTGGCGCAGGTAGAGGCAAATAATCTTGATAGATATGAGATCGTACAATACAATTAATTTTAATGACAGGAGTGGTTTATAAGAAATGTTAACGGATATTTTTTTATTTTAGTTTAAGTTGAGTTTGTTGTAGTGTTTTGTAATTTAATTGCATTTGTCACAGTTTTTACTGTAGGAGGAGCCAATAGTTTTTTTCTTATTCATGTTTTTATCCATTCTGTTACGGAGTTATTGCTTACTCAACACTTAGACCTTATTCTCTAGAAGTTTTAAAGAGGTTCAAATTCAAATTCAAAATTTTATAATTCTTATCTTTCTTTCGTTTATGTTTATAATCGTTTTGATTGGTCAAAAGGGCTTAAACCACTAGTTCCCAGATTAGTTCACGCTTTCATGAACGACTGTTTGGAAACTACTTGTTTGTCGCTAAACGTAAACAAATATGGCGACCCCGACAATAAACTCAGTCAGACTCGAATTTTGGCAATAAAAATATCTTGAGCGGTACGTGTATCGCTTAAACGGAAGTTATTAAGTTGAAGCAGCTGTATATTATTATTGAGTCATTTGTTTAGAGAAATACATACATGTATTTTAGCAGTACACTTCGCTTTAGTTTCATCGTTGAATGACAGGAAAAGTCGAAATTCGAGTATGAATGCATATATAAACGATACTTGTAAATTTATTGACATGTAGAGGAAGTTCAGCTTTGCAAATTATACAAACATGCAATCAAAAGTGATTACTTTATTCCTATAGAAAATTTAATATAAATTTCGTTGATTTTTAACTTAATTTTATTATATTTTAATGTTGTGCTGCCACTCTGTTAGTTGTGGCAGATTTTCAAGCACACGTATTTAATGACTCGTTTGGGGTTATCAGGCCATGGTGTAGAGAGCCTGGTAGCCGACCGTAGTGAGTGGCTTAGATGGAGAGTGCCACGCTCCTTGCATGATGGAGAGCTCTTTTGTAGATTTCGAGAAGTAGTGGCTTGTTGTGGCTGCTGCAGGAGGATGAGTTTTCCGCCCTTTACATACTCCATACTTTTCCAGGGACAGTCACAATTGTATTCCCTATGTTCGATCTCTTTTTCCCGTTGATCTATTGTTTGTTAACTTGTTCTTTTCCTGTGTGTTCCTGAATATAGCTGAAATAATGCTCGCTGGACATAAAGCAACTTATCAATCAATCAATCAAATTATTAATCCAAATGATAAAAGGTTAGCTAGATTTTCATACTAGTTAAAAATAATACGACAGCGGATTAAAGATTACATTTGAAAAATAATCATGAATATTTTATAAATCAGGCTTGCCAATACTAAATTATGTTCTGTCTGTATACGCTTTCAAACCAAAATGATACATTCTTGGTGACATATTAAAATACATGTACATGTAATTTGAAAGAAAGTGTTGTCTGTTTCTTTGTGTGTGATTTTTTTGTTGATTTGTTGTCCGGTCATTGAGTAATAATTAAATCAAAAATATTTATGATCTAATTTATAAAGTCACTAAAATGTAGTAAGCTTTAATCATGCAGTTCATTTGCAAACTTTTAGATAAATTATAAACTGTGAATAAATTGCTGTTTATACGAGCGGAATGGTTTGGTTTGAACTTAGCTACAATAATGTAGCGCCTTTTTTATGGACGGAGCTACAAAGAGGTCCCATTACTCGTAATGGAACAAAAACACTCTTGATAATTATACATATTTTCCGCTTTTAAACTGCTATTTTTGTTCAATTTATATTTTTTCCTTTCTCCGCCGTTCAGTTGACATTTCTACAATGTCTAATTAAATAATTGTAACACTTTTTCGTAATCATGGCATTAATTGTTGACAAAATTGAAATTGTGGAGTGTAAAGAATTGTAGAATCGTATCGGTATAAACATGATCCCAGCTAATGCAATAAAGCCGGAAAAACTTGATCCGGATAATTTTTTACTACATCGATTTAGAAATTACACACTTCCGGAATTCAAATTTTGACAACAATGCCTAACCTGGTTCCCTGGTGAAATATTTTTCATTTACGCAAGCTTCACTTTCAAATATAACCCCAGGTCACCACCAGTTTACTACCCAGTTTGATTGGTTGTTTAAACCGCCATGTTTTACCTAACTTTTCGCGCGTTGAAAATTCTTTCAGAATACAATTTAAATAAAGTAACTACCTGCTGCTTGTTTTACGGCTTTCAAGTTAAACTGACAAATCTCTGTAGAATTATTTCCACATTCGAGACATAAATCTATTAAAGCATTCTTTTGATAAACTGTATTTTTATTTGAGTTTGATTACCATACGCCGGACGTGACGTCATAATGCTTTGTATCGGAATTACGTCAGTTACAGTTAATACTGACGTAAATTTTGAGGCAGTCCGAATGTTGTAAACCGGTCAAAATTTTGACCGGATTCATTGCTGGTGACCTGACTGTATATTCGAACCGGAAGTCCGCTTACGGTATTGAGAATATTTAGTCAGGATCCCAGACTACAACAATGCCGTGATTACGAATAAAGTGTAAAACTAACGAATTAGGTGTTGTAGAAATACCACTTAAACTTTAAAGACATCAAAAAGTATGTAGCAATTGAGGGAAACAGTTTAACCCTCTTGCTGCCAAAGTGACATTTCTGTCATTCCCGCTTAAGTATGTTTTTCTGTAGTAGTATTTGTGAAGTCATTCAATTGATCTTCGGCAATTGACGTCAATTATGGCGGGAACGATTCGTAATTTGGAACAAAATATTAAAAGATGAAATAAATTTAGTATACGAGATACATGGAGCGTATTATTAACGTCCTATTGACATTGTTTGAAGTAGACAACAAAGTTGATTAATTTTGCAAAAGGTTCCAGCAGAGAATCTTCAAACATCTGCGGAATTTGTCACATTTAAAATGCACTTTAAATCCTTAATTTGCACCTAATAAATAAATGAATAAATAAATAAATAAATAAATAAGAAGCACACGAGTTTGAAAGACCGAACGAAATAATGCATTAAAATTGTCCGAGTGGCACACAGAAGCACTTGACTTGTTTTATTACATCAACCATCGATTCATTATTTTAACGGTAGAATTCTCTTTTCTTGTTTCAAAAATTAAATATAAACTGCAAGACAAATCAAACGTTCATATGTGACATATATAAATTTGTAACTACATAGTGCACATCAAGTACTGTTTTCTGTATTCATCAGTGTTCGGACTATTAAAATTGATTATGTCTGTTCCTACTTTAACAACGCTTTTGAACGCCATGAAATATGAAATAAATATATAACTTATCAAATAATATACCTAAACTACTTTCATTTCCCAAAAGTGTGTTCTGGTCGTTTTTTATTAAAGATTTTATTGTTGCTGGGACTAGCTAATTAACTTATTTATAAGTACCTGTTTGAAACAAGTTGTAGGTAAGAATGAATGAAAATTTAATTATCCCGGGTACCTATAGTAAAAGTCTGCGTGTTTTGGTGGAGATTGCGTATGGTCAAGCTTATTCTATATTGTACACCCCCAAAATTATATTTTGAAATCGATTGTTATTTTCTCATAAATTATACGCACCAAAAAAGGTATAATAGTAGTCTATATATAATTAGCATACTGTAAAGTTAATGACATGTCTATGAGACAATGATCCGAGAACAAGAGAGTACACGTTTAAAGCCTAAATGACGTCATCATTGAAATGGTGTTCCGATTTGGAGGATCGAGAGTCGTTCTGATGTCTGTGACAGCGGAAAATGACAATAAAGTGTAGTATTCACTATTTGGACTTTTTGGACTTGAGTTTCTATTAATTTCGTATTTTTATTATTTCGGACATGTGAACGCCAAGAATCTTAAATATTTTGTATTTAATTATTTCTTATATTTGAAGACCAAAAATTAATTAATTAGCAAATAGTTATGTAATTTGTTGCTATAATTTATTCATTTATCTTTTAATCCTATGTCTGTTCTACGCGTGAGAAAACTTTCTATCTAGAAATTATGTTTATTGTTCAAATGAACAAATCTGTTTCTATAATTATTTTACCTGTTAAATTAGTATCTTGTATACAGTGTCAAAAGACAATCCGTTTTATAATTCTTATCTTTAGTGACATTAATTCTTTCTGCAATTATCACCTTGTGTTAACTAATTATATAGTTTTGTAGATTTGATTGTTATATTCTTTGAGCGCTAATTGTATCTTTTTTTACCGTCACTTTATTGTTACGTAATGTTAATTCTTTAATTTAGATACATGTTTGTATGGTGACATTAATCCTTTTATTTCTATTGTTAATCTTTAATCCTTAATTGTATGTTTTTCTCAGTTGTATTGTTATGTCATGTTACACGTTTTGTTTATAATGTAACGACTGAAGTTTAGACTTCAGTCGGAGTCAGGCTTCCAAACTGACAATTTCCGATAAGTAAGAAGTCGAAAGAAATAAACTCCATTCTGAAAATCTGTATTGTGTTGATCATCGCTCTACCAGTCTGTGAGTTAGTTCCGCCATTAGTATTAGTTTCAAGGCAGGTGACTAGCGTCAGTCACTGTCGTCGTTTCGGCATCTTCGCCAGTTCAGCAACAGTTCCAGTTGCAGTCGTATATCATATCGTAAATATAAAATATTCGCAGTAAATTGTAACAACGTTGTTACACTGTAACATGTCGACGAACAAATTTAGCTTCTTAAGATTTCGAGGAATATGATGTAGGACTATATGTGTCGATAATTTCTAAAAATAAAAGGTACAGTTACCGGGGTATATAATTTGAACAATAAGTTCTGTTAAAATCTGCAACCAGAAAAGAATCGACATTTAAATTTCAATATGTTAACACGATATTATATAATACCCTCTATTTGAATGCGTTTCTGTCCAAACTCATATTGTTTACCGATTATATGCTTAGCACTATATAGTTAGAAGAAACAAAAGATAATTTTAAAGTATTTTTACTAATCTGTTAATAGAGATCTCCGTACATTCTGTACATTAGAAATAGTAAATATTCAAGCTCAATGTCTTCCGTTGCATTTTCGTTAATATATATTAATTTTGAAACTGATATTTTATCAATTTTATCAATTTAAGCCTATAATTAAAAAGCGCGGGATATCCAATTAATATTTGCGTGAAATAATGTGTAAACGGCGGGAAATGGATGAACTATTAAAGCCGTATACAAGATGCGACAGCGCAAACTTCATAGAACAAAGACTTGTTTTGATATTTGACGCGATAAATAGATAAAATATATTCGACAGCAAGAGGGTTAATAGCATATTATATGCATAAAACCCCCGGGTGTGAATCCCTCCCGGCTTGCTCCATTACGAGTAATGGGACCTCTTTGTAGCTCCGTCCAAAAAAAATAATAATAAAAAAATGGAGCTACATTATTGTAGCTAGCTTGAACTATGCGAATAAATGAATTTCGTGTAAAGTTATCTTTATTATGCGGGACGAATTAAAATTTTCAAAACGGCAAAAATATTCAAATTCAACAAATATCACAGTCATAATCTTGAATGTCAGTGAAACAATAATCGACAATATATAAATTATATTTTAAATTCCAAAATAAGAAATGAAGCTAAAAATAACTTGGTGTTTTCCGAAATACTGAAGAATCCGTCACAGCATTCGCCGTTCCAAGACGAAATATTCAGTAATATTATTAAATTAAATGTAATTTAATATTACTTATCAATTTCTAATAAAAAGAATGTGAAATTACCAAAGAAATCTTCGAGTTTAAGTAAAATTACCAAGAGCGTTAAAAATGCGCATGCACTGGACAAAATCCAAAGTTCATTACATACTGTACGTCAATACATTTTTATTAAAATTGGATTTTCTAAATAAATGATGTGTAACTCGTATCTCCCCTGGCCACTGCAAAGTACTGAAAATTAAAAATAACACAGAACGAAACAGTTACCAGAAATGATAACGATATAAAATACAACATATAGAAAACAATAAAAGTTAAAACTGACACTCCATTGGAAAATCGGCCAGAAACGTTGGCACATAAATTTGAAATAATAGTTAAAATGATTAATTCATAATTTTGCTGTATTTTAATTTGTCCAAAGTTTACCACGTGATATTTTGTATTTTGGCGGATTGACTGATTCATTGCGGATTGCACGGTTACTAAAAATAGAACAAAAAAATCCCAATATCGTGTGAAGTTTCGCAATCAGCCAACCTTATTTTACAATCGGCTGTCAATCGTCTTCTGGTACACAACAACAACAATGGACAGTGTTGAGCACAAAAGGTTTGCATCCTTAAATAAGGATGAGATAGACTTTATATATATTTTTATATTTTGTTATGTGACAGCCAAATTTTCAATTAATAATATAAAAAATACAGCCTTTCTCTTAGTCAATACAAGTTATATATATCGACCTCGAGTTATATATCGACTCGGACTACGTCCTCGGTCGATATACATCTCTCAGTCGATATAAACTTGTATTGACTAAGAGAAAGGCTGTATTTACATAATACGGTTGTCAAAGACAAAGGGCAAAATATTAAAAACACAAAATTTGACACCCCATATTATAATTAAGAGTAAATAAAAGATTCTCATTCACAAACTATTACATAATGTCTTAAAAATGACTTGCCTTAATTGTAACCTTACACAGGATCAATGAAATAAACGTCCATTCATTACGCCACATTCCAGTTCAATGACGTTGACGTTAAATAACGTAGCGCTCCGTTTTTCACAGATCACTCCGACAAAATAGTCCCTTTGAAATTGTGTTGAATAACAGATTGATTCTTAATTTTTTTTTAATTTTTGCATGGATTTCAAAAAGATGTATTCTTAGTTATACCGATAAACAAAATATAAGGCAATTGGTTTTAGGTAGTGGCTTTATCACGTGATATCTCAGGTTCGCCCTAACAGGCTCACCTGAGATTTACCGTGAGAAAGCCACTACCAAAAACCAAGTGCCTTATATTCTGTATGTATCTTTTATGTTCTTTATGCTAATCTCAGTTAAACTAAAACAAAGGTAAGAAAACCTCGACAAAAAAGCATCAATATCATAACAAAAATGAGAAAATAAAGATACAGAAACTATCAGTTTTTTCCCAAACAGCTTTAAAAGTAGAAAGTAGGGAAATTTTGGTGCAATGTTTAAGTTTTAATTGTTAACAGACCAATGCAATGAATGAAATAGATATTTATATATTTAGTGAACCACCCAATCAAGTAACAGATAGACATTTACTCCGTATACTGTTCATCATTTGACTATGTCAAGGTTACAATAAACCAATTATTTGTTTACATTACACCGGGAAATTTTTGAACCCAAGATAATAATCAGAAGAAAATGTACGGATTCATCTGATTGGATGTTGGGGTTCTGAAAATAGCAAAATTCAAAAATAGAAACATAATTGATTGAAAATTTTCTACATTAGGGGGAACCCAAAGAGCCGGGTTAATAGAGCTTTTTTAAAAAAGGGGGGAGGTTAGACTGTTTGTTAGTTTCATTCAGTGCTGATTTTTCACCCAAAATTTAAGGTCATTTTTGCCGCACGACCTTTATTTTTTTATTTGTTAATAATGAAGTCTAACATTTCAACTTCCACAAGCAACTGCTTTCGGGGGTTTAATTTGAGAGGATTTTCACACATAAAATCTTAATTGCAGGTACCCCATATGTAAGATGGAATGTTAAATAGTTGGTTTATTGTAACCTTTACATACTAATTATACTGATGAAATGAAAAGTTTAAAGTAATACAGAATTCAGAATACATGTTATACAAATGTGTCCTTATCTAAATTACAGGTTGCTTATCAACTACAGTACTTGAGATTGAAAATTCAACACTTTTAACAATCCATCAGCGTTCCAAAATCTGTCAGCAATCAGTTATCAATCAGTCAGATCAGTCAAATCGTTCCCAATCCGCCAGATCATTCCCAATCCGCCCATCCGTCAATTGACGGATTAGGAACGATTTGACTGATCTGACGGATTGATTTGGACTGATCGCTCCAATCCGTCCATTCAACTTCCGGTAAGTGAAAATAATATTTCGAAATGTGAAAATTCGTTTCACTCGCAAATATTTGAAGTACAAACATGGCAACTGCTATGTCCGCATTTATGGCTTGTTTTACCTAATAATAAGGCTTAATGTTATAAATGATTTAAATGGAAATTCCCCAAATTTATAAAAAATGCATCTGTGACGAAATATAAACATCACATAGTGTTATTTTATTAACAAAATAATTAAAGCAAAGTAAAATTTAAAAAAAACCCCACACACTCACATAATGACTAAAAAAATATTTGAACTGGCTTGCCAAGGCGTACATCTCGTATTTGACAAATTTTTTTGAGGGGAGAAAAGGTCTAGTCTTAAGTTATAAATGATAAATTTAAATTCTCCCAGTCAATACTAATGCATCTGTGACGGAATATAAACATCACATAGTGTCATTTTATCAAAAAAGTATTTAAAAAAGAAATAAAAAAACACACAAAATGAATTCAAAAAATATTTGACCTCGCATGCCAAGACGTACATCTCGTATTTGTCGAATTTTTTTTATTCGGATAAAACGAGAAAGACGCAAAACGCGAAGGCGGAATCGTAGTTACGTTTTTTTCTCTTCGCGCTTTTGCGTTAGCATTACTTGTATGTATGTTTGAAGTTTGTTCTACACCATTTAAAAAGAATTATATAAGTCTATTTAATATGGCGTCGAGTGTTTAAAGGGAAGAGCTGGAGTACCCAAGGAAACAGCAGACCTTCGACAGGAAAACTGGTGGTCTTTGCAAATTTAGGGATGAGTCGAGCACACCCTCTCGCCTTAAGGGTCGAACTCAGTGATCAATAATAGATTACTGCTACCTTAACCACCGGTGTCGCGAATTTTTCTAATAAACCCCTAAAAAGATCATTTTTCGTGGTTTGATCAGTTTTCTTTCTGTGCCATAATTACTAAGAATTCCTGTGTATAATACTGAATAAGATTTACGACAAAAGCGAAAACATCTTTTTATATATTTTATTCACTATCTCATTGTGTCACATAAATTTACACAGAATTAAATCGTAGATAAAGAATAAGCTACTTAACGCGTTTGTATATAGAAGCTTACGAGTTAAAGATGCGAACATGTAATGGTAATATAAAAATCAATTCTGCTTTCGCATTTTAGACGTCACAATTTGTTTATTTTACGATATCTGTTTTAGTCATTCGACATTTAATGATAAATAAGTATAAATGATTTCCTTTAAATTCGGAAGTATTTGAAATTATTACTAGGTCCAGCATGTCCTCAGCTGGCGGACATGTGATGCCCTGTCGTTTTTTTGGAGGAGAGGGGTTGTTCAGGTCATATTAGAATTGCCGCGAACCATAGTGACGTGTTTAGAGTGTTTAGAGGGGATCTCTTTAGTAGATTTCGAAAAGGTGTAGGCTTAAAAAGGTTAATTTTCCGCCCCTACCCATACCCCATATTTTTCAGTGGAATTAAAAGTTTTTGCCCTTTGTCCATCTTTATCTAATTGATTGAGGGGGCCTCGGTGGCCGAGTGGTTATGGTAGTTTATCTACTATCAATCACGTGGTATGTAAACACTGAGGTTGAGGGTTAGAGTCTCATTGTAAGCAGGGCGCACTCGACTTAATTGACAAAGATTGCCAGTTTTCCTACCTTAGGTCATGGGTTTTTTCCGGGTTCTCCGGCTTCCTCATCCAATAAAAACTGGACGCCATGATGTAGCTGAAAAATTGCTGAAAGTGGCGTTACATAAAATTCATACAAACAAAATCTAATTGATTGATTTTTAACTTGTTTTCGTCATTAATAAAGCTGAAATACTCTCGCCCCCCAAAACGCAAACATCTAATCAATCAATGAAATAAGTTATTGTTCAAATTGAATGACACTCTTTTAAAGAGCAAGTTTGGAAAGGTTCTGCTTTATCGATATAACTGTAATGACAATGTTGAAACAGATCTTCATAGATCTAAAGAATTAATGACGTTTTGTTCAAAAATTACTATTTCGTGCTATAAAACGTGTCAATCTGTATCACATTTTATGCTTAACTGCACTATTCGCAGACTTTTCTCCACGGCATTATTGGGGCCTCGGTGGCTGATTGGTAAGTTATCTACTGGTTATCACAATCCAGTCAACAGGTTGCTGATTTTCTAACGACCGCAGATAGTGTGTGCCCAACTTAATTGGCAAAAATTGTCAGTTTAAATCAGTTCTCCGGCTTCCTCCTACCCCACCCCCAATAAAAATTTGATGCCATAAAATAAATGGATAACAATAAAATTATATAAACAATCCTGCGTAATTGTAAGTATACTTTTTTAACTACTTTTATTGCCTGTCAAAAAAAAACTTGCGACAAGTTATTTTACCATAAACAATGTGCTTTGATTGACAATGCTTGTTCAACAATTGTTGTTAAACAACAGTTTTATAATTGTACTTTAAAATGTTGAAAACTTAATAAAGTCATACAGTCATACATTTATTTAAGTAACTAGTAATGATGTCAAAAAGAGTCCACGTCCTTTCTTAAATGTGAAATAAATCTGTTACTGGTTGGGGGAGTCGGGTAAGTTTAATATACGACAAAAAAAAAATAAATAAATGTAACAGGTCGCAGAAAATAAGATAGGCCGAAATCACGAGTCGCGGAAATAATAAAAGAGAATCAATAATGGATTACGAAAATAAACCTTTACCTCGTCGCTACTGTTGTGCCTTAAATCGAAGTTTTTTTAAGGTTTGCAGCAATCAACACGCAGATATGTCCTGTCTTAAAGAAATTTGCTTCATTATATGATATAAAGAAAATAGTTTTTTTAAATATGTATATTAATTTTTTTTAGAAAGAGACATTGTATTAATTATTCTTTTGAATACTTGCATTTATTTTATTATATATGTTACTATAAATGCAAATATATATATACAAATGACGCAGAATTCGTTTTAATTTATACGTATCCGTCAATAAACTGACCGATTTATGCATTTAATTAAATTACGGATTCTGGATCGCACTGATTGGACTGATCGCACTGATCGCTGACGGTTACCAAGGTAATGACGGATACATAGTTTTAGACGGATGTATTCATCACCAATCAGTCAGCGTTCCAAAATCCGTCAGCAATCAGTTATCAATCAGTCAAAGTGTTGCGTTTACGGGTGCAAGTACTGTATTCATATTCGAGGTCCAACGTATGTAGAGGCAGGAGAACGCAGAAACCTAATTTGTTCATCAGACTCCTAAATTTACTGCGGATTTTCTAATTAATAACAAGTCATACACTAAAAAAAGCAATTAGTTACATTAATACTGTACTACGAACAAGATGTGACTCTATCAGTTGTGGATGTTCGGATGATGGAAAGAAGTATTACTTACAACCTGAGGGATTGTTCAGAAAGAGTGTCAATTTAATTGCTTGTTTATATGAAGACCGATACTTCAATACTTGACATTATAAGTAAGTAATTAAAAAAAATGTACATTTTTTTTTATCAGCAATTGATAAATCATAAGCTTTTTACTTCGAACAAATTTTCTAACTGATTATTTTACAATATAAATCTAGTAGATGCCAAGGATAACTGTTGTTTTGTAATTCGTTTACATTTGTATGTGTATCTGTTTATTACCCGTGGCTAGCCCCAGTAGGATATTTAAACCCTTTATAGTAAGCCTCAATCAAATCACATGATTAAATTTGACCTGATCTTGCCTGTATACTATTTGGATCACTTTCGAGTTGAGTGCTTCAGAGAAAGCATGCACATTTCTAAATTTTGTACATTGTTCTTGCACGTGGCGCTGTTGGGAGCTCACTGGTCTGCTGGGGTACAAGAAAGTTTTTAAAATTAAATGTGCTAAAATATAGTTTTTTGCTGCAATATTTATGGTCTTACGGTTTTCACTTTATTTGGTTTTAAATATTGTATAAGAGAAATTCAAGACATTTTGTAATTTATAATATTTTTTCTCGAAAACGCTGGAATTTAGTGTAAGCGCTAGTTTAGCATATGTTCTCGACACACGGTGTATTGTGTAAGTGCGACATACTAAACTGTTAATTTTCAGTGTCATACGAAGTGTTTTATCATGCATAATTTATTTCGGAATAGATGTAATTAACACGACCGAAGTAGTAGTGTTACCTGTTGTTATATAATATAACAAGTATATATTTGAAGTAGTATGTAGACAATTGCACAAATAAGTGCGTAACGGATGTGACGTAATTAGCGACTCAGTAGTATATGCATTATGTAGTATTATGTAATCTGGTATTTTGGTAGGTCCCAGCAGTGGCCAGTAGTATGTACACACCGATCAACCGACTTATATCATTTTGGTGAGAAGTAGTATGACACGATGAAAAAAGATATAAACAAGGTAGAAGCGATGCAAACGTATGTAAGTTTTTTCATTTTTTTTATGTTTTAAATTTACTGTAGCGAATAAAATATATTAAAACACGATTTAGCATAGATTTGGCAATAGATATATTCAGTTCTTTAATCACTTGCTTTAATTTTTGTCCAACTAATCTTATAAAATAAACGAAAAAATGCAGATATAGTTATTAAAGTGCTAAAATGACCTTTAATGATATAATTTTATTTCACATCGGCCGTTTAAATATAGAGAATATTCCTTCAGCTTTCGTATGGTGCAAAAAATGTATCTTGAACATAAAGCATTAACAACATTAATTTGATTTTAATTGCAAAGTCAGAGAAAGTACGATACTATATAAATCAGTTCAATGATACGACTAAAACAAGAAATATGACTTTGTGTAAGCTATTAAATTCTGCTAACCGATTTAATAAGTATGCACTTTAAGAGTTCGTAACGTAATAATATATGTAATTTTCTTGTCAATACAAAGCCTGAAGAGGATGATGGGGAAAATTAATTTTGATTATTGTGCATAAAATATACAATGAACAAATTGGGACACACAATAACATTTGCAGAAAAGCTTTCAAACTATACTTTCTATTTGTATGCAACTCTTATTTTATTATGTATACCAATCGAAGATAAATGGGAGGCTGTTTTTGTCTGGTAATTTACTTCATCTTCTTTCTTCTTTTCTTCTCCTTTAAGGCTTATATTTTCAGCCAAATTCATTTGACACTGCAAATCGCATACTAATACACGTTAAGGATTACATTCCACTTTTCATTTTTAGTAGGTTTGTATTACCTCTTTTCGTAAAAAAGGTCGACATATTGTGTTCTGTCCGTCCGTGCATCCATAACAAATTGTGTCCGTGATATAACTTTTTATCCTTTTAGTTAGGTGTTTTGATATTTAGCATGTGGGTAGATTGTAACTAATCGATGTGTCGCATGCCGTGGGTTTTGACATTGAATTTGAAATTTTACCCACAAGGTCACATAATTGCCTTTTGTTTGACCGCTTTGTGTCCGCGATATTTAACTTCGAAATTTGAACCCTATCCCCTAAGATCACATCAATGCCCTTTAAGTCATTGCTTCGCGCCCGGGTTTTAACTTTAAAATAATTTTTTGACTGTTTGTTTGCTTGTATGAATGATGTTTAATGCCATTTTCAGAGATTTTTTCCAGTTTTTATTTGGAGTACCCAGAGAAATCCCCGACCTTCGCTGAAATAGGCTATACTTTTCATTTTTGCCATTTGGGTAGATAGTTACTAGACAATGGGTCTCATAGAAAACCCAAAAAGAGTGACAAAATTATGTCGACGTTAGTACCTTCTGCAAAATTGAATTTTTATGTCACCGCCCAAAGGCTTCGCATTTGGGGCGTTAACATAAAAATAAAGACAATATTATATGACATCGTTAAAAGCTGGGGTGTTTTGTTTATTGTTTTGTTTGATTGTTTATTATAATTTATTATTCGTGTATTAGAATTAAAAATGAAAGAAAATGGGTGATTAAACTGTGACAGCGGAAAATGACAATAAAATATATTATTCACTATTTGGACTTTTTGGACTTGAGTTTCTATTAATTTCGTATTTTTATTATTTCGGACATGTGAACGCCAAGAATCTTAAATATTTTGTATTTAATTATTTCTTATAGTTGAAGACCAAAAATTAATTAATTAGCAAATAGTTATGTAATTTGTTGCTATAATTTATTCATTTATCTTTTAATCCTATGTCTGTTCTACGCGTGAGAAAACCTACTAGAAATTATGTTTATTGTTCAAATGAACTAATCTGTTTTTATAATTATTTTACCTGTTAAATTAGAATCTTGTATACAGTGTCAAAAGACAATCCGTTTTATAATTCTTATCTTTAGTGACATTAATTCTTTCTGCAATTATCACCTTGTGTTAACTAATTATATAGTTTTGTAGATTTAATTGTTATATTCTTTGAGCGCTAATTGTATCTTTTTACCGTCACTTTATTGTTACGTAATGTTAATTCTTTAATTTAGATACGTGTATGTATGGTGACATTAATCCTTTTATTTCTATTGTTAATCTTTAATCCTTAATTGTATGTTTTTCTCAGTTGTATTGTTATGTCATGTTACACGTTTTGTTTATAATGTAACGACTGAAGTTTAGACTTCAGTCGGAGTCAGGCTTCCAAACTGACAATATCCGATAAGTAAGAAGTCGAAAGAAATAAATTCCATTCTGAAAATCTGTAATGTGTTGATCATCGCTCTACCAGTCTGTGAGTTAGTTCCGCCAGTAGTATCAGTTTCAAGGCAGGTGACTAGCGTCAGTCAATGTCGTTATTTCGGCATCTGCGCCAGTTCAGCAACAGTTCCAGTTGCAATCGTATATATATCATATCGTAAATAAAAAATATTCGCAGTAAATCGTAACAACAACGTTGTTACACTGCTACATTTTGGTGGAGTTAACCAGAGGCGTGTTGCCTTTTTAGAGCGACACACGATACCGCGTATCTCAGGGACAAGCGATTTATTCCCCATAATTCACAATAAGGAGACATTAAGTTCAGAGATGGAATTCAATTTTCGGCCACAATGGAGTGTATGGAAGTACCACCGTATGCAGCAATCACCATTATGTGGAAAATGTGGACTTGTCTATCATCGTTTTCATATGTGTCCAGCGCAAGCCAAAAAGTGTTTTTCTTGTGAAAAATTTGGACATTTCGCAAGACAGTGCTACAGTCAAAAACAACCAAATGTTTCTACCGGATCTTCGAGCGCAAGAATAAAATCCAGGAGACAACAACAAAGAGACAAGCAGAGGATGACCAGCTATTATGAAAGAAAGAACACTTTACGCGAATTGCCGTTTAGTAATGTCAGGAACTCTGTTCTCATAAAATTTTTCGATAATTCAACCGCCGTTAAAGTGGAATTGAAAACAGTGTATAAAAATCTTAAAACCTGCGAGACGAACTCGTCTAAAATCTCAAATCAACTACGAAAAGTAGAGGAAGAAAACAGAATTCTGATCGGCAAATTAAATGAATTGCAGAGCAAAGCAGAATCCGAATAACTTAACATTGTGTCAAAACGGTTGAAAGAATATGAGGATAAGATTTGCGAGCTAGTTGAAAAGAAAGAAAAAATGGAAGCCATTAATACAGCTCTTCTATCGTTAAATAATTCTAAATCAAGTGAAATTCAAAGACTTTATTCAGAAAATCAAGAACTTCGCAACAGTGGAAATTTTATGTTGAGCCAACGAGACAGTCTATCAAATCTAACGGAAATATGTAAATCGCATCTTACAACGCCAAATCTTAACTATACGAACAATTCGACTAACAGAAGTTTCAACACCTTTAGGGGTCGACGGAGATAGTTATGTAAAAATACAACTGCGGAACGCGGGACGCGTTCAATTTGACGAGGGAGAATCTGTGACAGCGGAAAATGACAATAAAATATATTATTCACTATTTGGACTTTTTGGACTTGAGTTTCTATTAATTTCGTATTTTTATTATTTCGGACATGTGAACGCCAAGAATCTTAAATATTTTGTATTTAATTATTTCTTATAGTTGAAGACCAAAAATTAATTAATTAGCGAATAGTTATGTAATTTGTTGCTATAATTTATTCATTTATCTTTTAATCCTATGTCTGTTCTACGCGTGAGAAAACCTACTAGAA
The DNA here is from genome assembly GCA_944474755.1 of Limnoperna fortunei. Taxonomy (NCBI): domain Eukaryota; kingdom Metazoa; phylum Mollusca; class Bivalvia; order Mytilida; family Modiolidae; genus Limnoperna; species Limnoperna fortunei. The sequence continues at coordinate 69,981,036 of OX104114.1, read as the reverse complement.
ATTATGTTTATTGTTCAAATGAACTAATCTGTTTTTATAATTATTTTACCTGTTAAATTAGAATCTTGTATACAGTGTCAAAAGACAATCCGTTTTATAATTCTTATCTTTAGTGACATTAATTCTTTCTGCAATTATCACCTTGTGTTAACTAATTATATAGTTTTGTAGATTTAATTGTTATATTCTTTGAGCGCTAATTGTATCTTTTTTACCGTCACTTTATTGTTACGTAATGTTAATTCTTTAATTTAGATACATGTATGTATGGTGACATTAATCCTTTTATTTCTATTGTTAATCTTTAATCCTTAATTGTATGTTTTTCTCAGTTGTATTGTTATGTCATGTTACACGTTTTGTTTATAATGTAACGACTGAAGTTTAGACTTCAGTCGGAGTCAGGCTTCCAAACTGACAATATCCGATAAGTAAGAAGTCGAAAGAAATAAATTCCATTCTGAAAATCTGTAATGTGTTGATCATCGCTCTACCAGTCTGTGAGTTAGTTCCGCCAGTAGTATCAGTTTCAAGGCAGGTGACTAGCGTCAGTCAATGTCGTTATTTCGGCATCTGCGCCAGTTCAGCAACAGTTCCAGTTGCAATCGTATATATATCATATCGTAAATAAAAAATATTCGCAGTAAATCGTAACAACAACGTTGTTACACTGCTACAAAACCATAAAAATAAATAATTTTGTAATAAAACGGTGTACATTTGTGTAAGTATTCTCTTACCAGATTCGTAGATTCTTTTCTGTGTATCTTCAGGTGTCTACTGGTGTAATACGCGATTAACATTGTGTAAAGTTCGGTCAATTAACGTCAAGGTGTAGGACCACCAAATAAACCAGTCCTGAGGTTGTACGTAAAAGTAGTGTTAATGAAAAATAGCTGCCCACTGTTATAATTATAACTTTTGAACCATAATAGATATTGGAACAAACTTGGTATTATTGGAAAGCTGAATAATTCAGGAAAACAAGATGATAAAGTTGAACTGATGTGTACTAAAGATAAAAATTATGTGAGTCATAGGATGACAAGCACTATTTTGGGACTGAACTTGAAAGTGAAAGTAGATTTTTTCAGTGTGTTGACTTCCGGTTGGTCGTATGTTCTTATATGCCATGAAAGTGTTGCTGAAATTTTGAGAGAATACTTAGGGGTTACATGTTGTCATGTGACAGGAATATTTCTTTATTTAAAACAAAGGTAAAATGTTAAGAAAAATTACAAAATCAACTAATTTTATATAGCCGAAGAGGCGATGAAGAATGGTGGTCCTACCCCTCAATCTCCAGGTCCGTTAGAATGATATAATATTGTGCTTAGTAACTTCATGTCTTGCACGTTTTCCTTTTTTGTTTTTATTTAAAAGATAACCGATAATGTTAAAAATTATTAGACATAGGAAGTATCCGTGTTACAGTTATATATGATGTATTAATTCTTGAGATTTAACTCCCATTTGTACGCTAATTAACTTTTAAGTTTTTCGCTCTGCGTCTTTATTATAAATTGTAAGCAGCAAATTTGATAATGTTTGCCTAAATTCCTACATTATAATTTGTAATAAAAGTTTGACATCAATAAATTAACCTATACCAAGTAGATGGTTCTGTTTTATACTATTTAATGTCGACATAGTAGAAAATATTTGTAAAAAATCTTGTTCGTTATGTTTTTATTTGTTGATAGGTTCGAACTCATATGTAAAGCTTTATCGACATATATAACACAGATTTCCGCTTAAGCCCTGCTCTGGGGTTGTCTCAATGAAAGACTATGGTTTTAAGATGAATTAAAACGCTGCTCTGAAGTTTTACATCATAGTCCTATTGTATTAACAATTGTAGACTTTTTGTATAATATTCAATGATATACAGACATTAGTTGTAAAAAGTTATTGAAATGCCCCATGTGGAAGTATAAAACAAATCACTTAAGAAATAAGTGACTGTTTTCAAGGAACTTTAATTCATCGTGTCAGAAAAAAAATTGTGATGCAAGTACCTTTATTGGAACATATTTTCAGATAACTATTGAAAACATTAGTTAAAACGATATGCTCATGGACAAATATATGCAAAATAATTTTTAACTACACTATATTTGATACAGTGAGTTTTTAACGTAGCGATTTGGAAAAAGTCATCTGTATACGAATAGGTTTAACTTGTGTTTAGATCTTTTTTCATCGTGTCATACTACTTCTCACCAAAATGATATAAGTCGGTTGACCGGTGTGATGTAGTCTGATGTTGGTGTACAGTACTTGGTTTATGTTGTGGTGTGATGTTAGTGTAGTGCAGTTTTCGAGTAGCCGTTTGTTGCAGTACATGAGAATGCACTCCCCAGTAGAAGCAACGATTGAAGTGTGAATTTACAGCTGTACCTACGGAATTTTGGAAGTATTTTGGGTTAATGAATAGTAATGTTTGGAACTTTGGACTTTCCATTGTTTAAAATTATATTTGTAAACAAACATACTCGTATAATTATTTGTTTTATATGTTTTGCTGTATATTTTGTGAAATAGTTATTTAAATTGTTGCTTTTGTTGTCATTTGTGTGCCTTCTACTAGCCATCACTCGTTCATCCGTGACAAATGGTGTCAGAAGTGGCATACTAGAGGTCTAACGGAACACTGTTTTACAATATATGTAATTAAATGCATCAAAGAAATAAATGAATCAATTGTTGTTAAAGGATACAATTTACTGTCATATTTTGTATTTCGGTTAACCTGGTTCATTACAATTCGAACGTGCACTATAATATGCTGTATAATTGCAGATGTTACATCAGAAATAGAGTATTTGTGACGCTGAAGGTTGATTTGTCATTACAGAGCTGCAGCTTGACTCAGCGGGTTGGTGTTTTTTTTCTTCGGCGTTATGTGTATGAACTTTGAGTATGGAAAGTATTGATATAGTATAAGTATTGAGGTGCATCTAAATAGTATACCGGGAGAAAGCGCGGTCTGTTCTGCTAATTTATTGGTACAATGTGATAAATTTTATTATTCAGAATGGAAAAATTGTTAGAGTTGAGAGAATATGGGGTGTCCTTGGGTTACAGGTTAGAAGAAGTAAGACAATTTGTTAGAGAACAACAAGTTATTCAGCGTGATGAAAGATTAGCAGCACGTCAGAAAGAAAAAGAGGAAAGTGAGTATAACTTACAAATTGAAAAAGCTCAATTAGAAAAGGAAAGGTTAGTACAAGAGATAAAATTGCAGGAAACTGCACATATGCAAAAGATTGAAATGTTAGAAAAGCAGTCGCTTTTAAGTCCAAGATCCGAAGTGTTTTTTTCTGATAATAACAGTACTCCGCGGGCACCTAAAATTTCGTTTTTAGAAGATGGAAATATGATATGGATAGTTATCTTCGACGTTTTGAACGGTATGTCATTTCGCAAAAATGGAAAAAAAATATCGGAATTGGCAACTAACCTAAGCGCCCTGTTGAGAGGCAAAGCTTGAGACGTTTATGCATTGATGCCTGACGATAAAGCTCTCGATTATGAAGCATTAAAGGATGCTCTTTTGAAACGGTACGATTAACGGAAGATGGTTTCAAACGTAAATTCCGTAGTTGTAGGACTGAAATAGCTGAAAACTTTGTTCAATTTTTGGTCCGATTTATTAGTTATTTCATAAGATGGATTGAAATGTCTAAAACCGAAATGATATTTGACGGACTTTTTGACTTGATGCTACGGGATCAATTTATGCATGTATGTTCGAAAGATTTGTTGTTATTTTTTAAGGAACGAATTCCGTCTTCTTTAGACAAAATGGCATCATTGGCTGACCAATATAGAGAAGCGCGATTTATAAGCGCAAGCGCTCTTCTTAACAAGAGTAAAACAGTTCAGTCAAGTCATAACTCTAGTAATTATAGACACTCTGATAAACCACAAAATGAGCAGTTGAGTAAATCAGTTGAACGTACCCGTTTTGTTAAAGTAAGTGACAGAAAGTGTTTTAAATGTTGGAAACAAGGGCATATCGCATCGAATTGTCGTGTTAAATCCAATACAAATAAGGTAAGTTCTGTGACGGCGGATATGAGATCACCCCATGGTAACTCATTTACAGTAAGGATAGTGAGTATGTAAATCGTATGATACGATGCTTTATGTCCGACATTTCTTTTTGTCCGACGTCGCTTTTTGTCCGAACTTTTGCTTTTTGTCCGTCCACCTTTTATCCGATTAGCTTTTTGTCCGATATTTTCACTTTTTGTCCGATTTTTCGCCATTTGTCCGAAATTTTGTATCCGATTAGCTTTTTGTCCAATATCAGTTGTATTTGGTGACCATATGGTATTTTAGTTCACTTATTGCGTTTGACTGTTATACACCCCCTGAAACGTAAAACGTTCCCATTTATGCGTTCGTATTTCGTTTTCCGTTCGTTCGTATTTCGTTTTCCGTTCGTCCATCCGTACGTCCGTTCGTTCGTTCGTTCGTCCGCATGCGCAAAACAAGTAAATAAAAACCGTTCGTTCGTTCGTCCGCATGCGCAGTACAGGTAAAAATAAAGGTTGATTCGTTCGTCAGCATTCGCAAAAGAAAATATTTTACACTTTGTTAGTCTGATAGAAAATACTACATTCTGTTATCAAATTAAAATAACCTGAACATTAAAATGTCAAATAAATTGTATTTATTTTAAAACTATAAATTCAATAAAACCATTAAATTAAATATAAACATTAACAATTTGAAACATTTCTTCGTCTATTTTGTTATATGTAAATCTACAATATTCAGGATGTACAAATAAATATGATTTATTTGAACACTCTCCAAATTTTATAAACACATATGACATTTTTCTATTTTAGTACCTAAAACCTTTAAAAATGTATGTTTTATCCTAAAGTCTTTGAACATCTTTACATTGTCCTCATTTGATACAAAAACTGAATAGCTGTTTAAACAGCAAACTTAATAAAACTGAATAATCTTGCATAAAATCTTAATTTGATGGCACAATATTTGTTTGGAAATACAAACATTTCATTTCCTATGTTTTAAATTGCATATATAATCTCTCAGGACTGATTTAGCATCTCTTAGTTAGGTCAAAGAAGTTAATTATAGTATGCTATGGTTTAATATTGCATCTTGTAAGGAGTGATTTTGTATGTGAAATATGGTTTTTAATTGTATCGCAAAGGTCTCAGGAGTGATTTTATATGTGAAATATTGGTTTAAATTGTATCGCAAAGTTCTCAGGAGTGACTTTATATGTGTAATATAGTTTGTAATTGTATTGCTAGGGTCTCAGGAGTGATTTTATATGTGAAATTTTGGTTTTAATTGTATCGCAAAGTTCGCAGGAGTGACTTTATATATGTAAATTGTTTGTAATTGTATTGCTAATGTCTCAGGAGTGATTTTGTATGTGAAATATGGTTTTTAATTGTATTGCAAAAGTCTCTGGAGTGATTTTGCATGTGAAATATGGTTTTAAATTGTATTGCTAGGGTCTCAGGAGTGATTTTATATATGTAATATGGTTTTAATTGTATCGCAATGGTCTCAGGAGTGATTTTATATGTGTAATACTCTTCATAAGTTATATCCATTCTTTTTTAACCTAACCTGACCATTGGCCATTTATATATGTATTTATAATCATGACTTTGTATCAATGGGGCTCCTCATGATGGTCCCTGGGAATAAAGTAATCATTAAGGATCATTAAGTTTTTGCTTTGGTAATCATTAATTATTTACTGAAAATTACGTAATTTAAAAAAAATCTTCAAAAAGTGGTAATCGAGTAAGCAAGAATGAGATGTTTAAAATCAAGTAATCACCTCAAAATGACACAGTAATCAAGAAACACATGACGAGGCTCATCAATAACTCGTTTTAAAAATTCTAACTCGTAAATGGCTAACTAGTTCCCAATCACAAAATGTGGCTGTCTCATTATAGTTGTCCGTCCGTAACCAATTCTTGTCCGGGTTGTTACTATACTTGCGGCTGGAGTTTTGGAAACCCCACCAATTTATGTACCTTAAAGACTGAAATTTTTAAGTATAAACATTACTTAAATTGAATAAATGACTGTCAGTATGACTAGATAATCAAGGAAGATTGACACCAGTATCAATTCTGTGGAAATGTACCTATGCAAATACAATACTCTCATTTTAAATTTTCTACCAAAAATATACTTGAACCTAAAAAGTATGCCTAATCATATACCTTTAGATCCGAAAAAGTAGACCCATTCCAGCCACACGTCTGTAAATACCAATATATATGTAGATACCCCACCCCAGAACATTTTGTATTTGTCTTTTTCATCTGAAATGTCCAGCAGGGGATCAGTGTTTGACAATTTTTGGACCGGATTTGAATAGTATGCATGATACTTTGTTCCAGCAAGCAGCGCCCTTGAGTAACATTAAAGGCTACAGTCTATTTCCCGTTGTGGAGTTTGTAATTTCTATAGTTTTGTGTCAAATTTGCTAATTGTTAGAGACAATTTACTATTGTAGCTTAGATGTTAAATTTCATGATAATTTAATATGGTGGTTTTATTATCATGCATAACGTGGAAAGCCAATTATACCTTATGTAGAACGCTGTGACCTATACAGAGAACTATTTCTTTTTGTAAATAGTTCTTCACTTTGTTGTGTTGATAACGCGATCAAGCTGAATATTGACTTTTCTCCTGTTGATCCATGTAGCACGTCTCCTAAAGAATAAGGCGTAATAGGGACACTCCATAACAACTTTGTGTGCAAGTTTGCTCCGAAGGTACAGCGAATGGTGATATATTTAATTGTTTATGTAGGTAAATTCACGTACATTTCCTTCCATACTCCTATTTGTTAACATTATCTATAAGCTTGGTGACAATTAAGGCTACTGGCTCTTTTCCGTTGATTTTGTAATTTCATTGTATATCGCATACGTTTATTCCGCATCTCATTTTCTTCTATTGTAGCAGAATCTTTTTGCAGTCCTTGTGATAAAGGCAATATACGATGAATGCTAAATGATGGGGATAAAATGAGATAATACAATGCTTAAACTGTTAATATATTCCAATCAATAAAAATACGAGTATATAATCTAAAAGAAATCAATATATCCCTTACAAAATATGCAAAATGAACAACATAATCCATACAAACGTATAAATTGTAAATATCCCAACGTACACGATTTTACTAAGCAACGCATAATAAAATAACTAGAGGCTAGTTTATCTATGACGAGTCAGTAGTTATTTCTCTTAGTGCTACCACGAGCCCACTATTTCTACCAGCAACTCTGACTAGTCTTCTTGCACTTATCGGTATTGGTACTGGCGAGGTGAAAAGCGATACTGTTAAATAAATTCTTGGAGTTATTACTTGTCTAAAGAAAGAATTGACCTGTCGCAAAATGTATCGAGAAGACGGATTTTCTTGCCAAACCATGTGGATTATCATATACTGTATTCCTCTTGGCAAGGCCTCGGCTACAAGTGTCAGACAATTTCTACGATTCCGCCTTCTCATAACTTCGACCTGGTTTCGTAGGTCGATTACACATTCATTCTGTTCTCTACTCTCTTCAAACCCTTCACTTTCATTCTCACTTTCTCTCAAATATAATAATACATTTTCCATAATACTTTCAGACACAGCAACATATATATAGAATTTTCGTATAGTCAACCAAACTTTACCCATTGGGGGTATAACAAGTATACTTTCCAAATGTATCCCCAAGGGCTATTCCAATGTTTACTTATGCAGAAATCTAATAAATCTTTCCCCCCTGGTCAATTGTTTCATCTCAACTCTGCCGTAGCATTATATTTTTATCAATGGGATAATTACAATAGATAGGAGTGAACTTCGTATCATCATTCAGTATACATCACTTCAGCCAACATGTTTTTAAACGAACCTGAATAAGCAAGGGATCCGGGATCATTCGTAACCACATTTATATAACTACATGTATTATATACACTCTGTATTTGTTGTACGTAAAACTTTTTTCCAATTTTTTCTCCCGTGTAATAGATTGATAATCTATTGTACTAGGTTGTCTTTTTTAGTCTTTCTTTTTTATTCTCTGTCTTTTTGTTATGTCCAAATCAAGCCGAGCATCTATAAAATTTTGTTTTTGGAATATAGGTGGTTTGTGCACAAGGAGCATGAACAAAGCTGAGGATGCTCAGTTTCTTAAACAAATTGAAAAATGTGACTAAGTGTTGTTAGTAGAAACTCATATGGGTTACAATTCAACAGTTTGTTCAATTGGTAAATTTTAATTATCATCCGATTTGTAGATTATTTCAAGTAACAATAGACATTTTGGGGGTATAGCAATCTTACAAAAGAGCTCTATTAAACCCCATGTTAAAATTCTCTGTAATAATAACCCTGATTACCAATGGTTAAAGATTGAAAAGACTTTCTTTGGTTTCAAAAAAGATTTGTATGTATTTGTAATATATATATTATCGCTATTTTGCAGTATTTTCCTTTGGTCTTTGTGTGCGATATTATTCCATCTCACTCTACTAGCTTGAGATGGGCCCATCTCAGCTCGCTGTCAAGACATCGTTTAGTAACACTGTGACGTCACAATGTTACCAAACAGCGATAAACAGATTATTTACGTTTTATGAAACTCGATGCATTTTCTCGTCATCTCATCTCAGGGTTGTCGCCTTTTGATGAGATATGAACGATAAAACGCATCTCGTTTAAAAAGACGTAAATAACCTATAAATTCCTCAGCAGCTTCGAAATATGCACGCGAGCTCAAATATGATATAATTGAATGTGTAGAAAAAGATGTCTTACAATTTCAATTCCAGAATAATGGTGACATTTTAATCTGCGGCGACTTTAACGCTAGGACTGGCTCCGAAAACGACTTTATACTGAATGATGATACGAAGTTCACTCCTATCTATTGTAATTATCCCATAGATTAAAATACAATGCCACGGCAGAGTTGAGATGAAACAATTGACCAGAGGGGAAAAGATTTATTAGATTTCTGCATAAGTAAACATTGGAAGAGCCCTTGGTGAAACATTTCGAAAGTATACTTGTTATACCCCCAATGGGGCAAGTGTGGTTGACTATGTTGCAGTGTCTGAAAGTATTATGGAAATGTATTATTTTTTAGAGTATCTGATTTTATTCCCACATTATCTGATTGTCATTGTAAATTAGAATGGGAACTATCTGCAAAGTATTGTATTTCTGGAGTGAATCAGGATAATGCTCAGACTTATGACACATCCCCTAATTTCATATGGAACGAAAATTCATCAGTTAAATTTCAAGAGGCCCTATCCTCTGATACTATACAGAAACATATTTCTATCTTCAACAATATTAAGATACAATTTAATCAAGTTTCAATAGATAACGCATCTTCTTAATTGTCTAATATTATATTGTCAGCAGATAACTTATCATTTAAACGTAAATGTAAAAAACCTACAGCGAAACACAAGAAAAAAAGTGGTTTGATACAGATCTCCACAAAACAAGGGCCAACTTGATTAATTACGGCAAAATTTATTAACAATTTCCATTTGATCCCGCTCATTTCTACAAGTTACAACGTGAATATACTAAATTAAGAAAATAAAAATATAAACAATACAGAAAATCCTTACTAGAACAGCTGAATTCTCTACACGAAGAGAATCCAAAGTTATATTGGAATATCTTTGATGCTACAAGGTAAAAATAATCAACCAAACAATGTTAATATATCATCATCTCGTCTTATTTCACATTTTAAAAATTTATCCCAGCCCAATGGTGAATTTCATGACAGATATCTACAACTTAGTGAAAATCTGAAGAAATTAGAAACTATTAAAAATGTTAATGAATTTGACTCCCCTTTTACAGAAAATGAAATTGCAAAAACCATCTCCCATTTAAAAAGTAATAAATCGCCGGCATTAAAAACATCAGTAATAGTATGATAAAACATGGTTATACTTATTTATTAAAAAGCTTCCATATAATATTCAATGCCTGTTTATCTTCAGGTATATACCCAACTTCTTGAACAGAAGAGCTTATAACTCCTATCTATAAGAACGGTGATCCTTATGATCCCAACATTTACAGAGGAATAACTATAACTGGTGCTGTTGGAAAGTTATTTAATAGAATCCTGGGTCTAAGGTTATACCAGTTCCTCCAGAAAAACAATATTATTCATTTTTCCCAAATTGGTTTTACTAGAAAAGCCAGAACTGTTGAACATATGTTTGTAATTAATTGTCTTATCCACAAATATTGTAACTCAAAGGATGGAAGATTGTATGCTTGCTTTGTTGACCTTCAAAAAGCTTCTGACAGTGTCATTTATACTAGCATTATGATCAAATTACTAAATATTGGAGTCGGATGTTATTTTTATAATATTATTTAAAAAATGTATGAAGTCAGCAATTCATGTGTCGGAATAAAAAATCAAATCGGTGCATTTTTTCACTAATATTGGTGTCAAACAAGGGGACAATCTAAGTCCTGACATATTAAAAATATTCATAAATGATTTTCCGGATTTTTTATCTAGTACTTATGACCAAGAAAAAATTATAACACTTATCTTCATTGTTTAGTGTATGCTGACGATATTGTTTTGTTATCAACATCTGCAAGTGGTTTACAAGAAAAACTTAACACTCTTAACTTATATTGCAAGGAGTGCTGTCTCAATGTAAATATTAACAAAACCAAGGTCTTGATCTTCAAAAAAGTAGGCAGACATTTCCAAGAGACATTTATATTTAAGAATAAAACTATTGAATGTATCTCAAACTATAAATATTTAGGCTTGTAATTTAGTTCATCTGCATCATTTAGCTATGCTCAAAGTGAATTATATAAGAAATCGTTAAAAGCCTTTTTCAAATTACGAAAAGATTTTTTATCATTGCATCCATCTATTAAAACTAGTATCCAAATTTTTAATCATACTATAACACCTATATTATTTTATGGAATATTTAATCCTCTTTCCTCCAAATGTAAAAAAGAAACCATATCCCTACAAAATTTATATTCAGGTTTGCCATGTGAAAAGGTACATTTAAAATTATGCAAATCAATTCTTGGAGTGCAAAAAAATACAACTCATGTTGCTGTTTTATCAGAACTTGGGCGTTTTCAACTTTACTTTAATGTAGTTAAAAGCAAGTTATTATATTGGTACCGCTTGGAAAATTTTTATACTAAATTCCCATTATTACATGAAGCATATATTCAATCAAATACTTAAACAGGAAAATAAATCATGGTATGGATCACTAGATGTTGTTTTGAAATTGCTTAGTGCTGAATATACAAATGTGTGGACTACAGAATGATGTGAATCGCATAATAAATTTAAAAAGACTATAAATTATATGCTTCTCTCCTTATTTACTAATGAATGGCAACAACATTAATAAATTATGATAGCAAACTTAAAGTCTATAACCTCTATAAAACAAACTTTGGTTTAGAAAATTATGTAATATCCATCAAAAACTTTGAGCAGAGAAAAAGATTCACAAGGTTACGCATATCCTCACATGGATTAGAGCAGAGAAGAAGTTTCACAAGGTTACGCATATCCTCACATGGATTAGAGCAGAGAAGACGTTTCATAAGGTTTCGCATATCCTCACATGGATTACAAATAGAAATAGAAAATGCAAGGGTACTTCCAGGCACAGCAGACTATATACTAAATGCTACAAAAATGCTATTGAAGATGATCTTCATTTTTTATTTGATTGTCCTAAATATGAGTTCGATAGAAATGTTATGCTATCTAGTATCATAACTTATAATAAACATTTTGATAAACTAAAAAATGAAAATAAAATAATTTGGCTATTTAGTGTAGAAAATTCAGAATTACTCCAAGTCATTAGCTCTTTTATACTTAAACATCTTCCCTGATCATTGTAAATTTATTTATAATTAATATTTTACAAATCTATAATACAAGTATGTCTTCCTTAATTTGATTGTAGACGTATAATAACACTGCTTGATATATCCTACTTTAGGCATCGTCCCCTGGTGGCAACTGCATCAAAGGTACAAATTAATCTACCTTTGGTGCACCTGACTCGGGAAAGATAACCAAAGCTTCACATAATATATATGTATACGTATATCTATTTATATTTTTTTATTTATTTATTGTTTAAAATGTCACTTGACCCTTATGGCTAATTTGTAGCACTTCCAAATTAAGGCAACGTCCTCCGGTGGCAATTGTATCATAAATACATGCAACTTAAATCTACTTTTGGTGCGCTTGACACGGAAAGGATAGATAAACCTTATATATATATATATATATATATATATATATATATATATATATATATATATATATATATATATCTATATATATGACACTTAGAAATATCATTTATCTTAACTATGTATCTTTAATGCATTTCTAAAGATCCAATGTTGAAATACAATCAGATGTTGGGCATATATAAATAGACATTATATATATATATATATATATATATATATATATATATATATATATATATATATATATATATATATATATATACAAGTCTAGAAGATTATGCAACGATACAAATGACGGTGTTTCTTGTCATAAATTTAGAGAAAGACTGACCAACGAATGGCCTTAGTCATTGAATGTCAATATAAATAAATGACGTAAACAAGTCATAACATATTGATCTTAAACTTTCTCATTTTCAAGTTAACCCAAAATAGTTGCTTCCCAAGTCCGCCAGCCGCGGACGTGCCGTGCTGTTACTTGGCTTTGCTCAAATGTTCCAACAAGATGTAATCAAAATTACCAAGGTGACAAATTCATTACGCCAGACGCGCGTTTCGTCTACTTAAGACTCATCAGTGGCATTTAACTCTAAATGCTTCAAGTATTTTTTCATTCGGTGATGGAATAATATAAGTCCACTGGGATCGTGTAAAAACACAATACAGGTAGTTCAAAATATTATATAAAAGTCTAATGAGTCAGCTTATTAAGTATCGGATCGACAAACATGACGATACAGCATAAACAAAAGATAATATACAAGTCTAGAAGATTATGCAACGATACAAATGACGGTGTTTCTTGTCAAAAATTTAGACAAAGACTGACCAACGAATGGCCTTAGTCATTGAATGTCAATATAAATAAATGACGTAAACAAGTCATAACATATTGATCTTAAACTTTCTCATTTCCAACTTAACCCAAAATAGTTGCTTCCCAAGTCCGCCACCCGCGGACGTGCCGTGCTGTTACTTGGCTTCGCTTTTCTAGACTTGTATATTATTGTATATTATTATTAAAAGCAACTATTTTGGGTTAAGTTGGAAATGAGAAAGTTTAAGATTAATATGTTATGACTTGTTTAGGTCATTTATTTATATTTACATTCACTATATCATAGTGAAAATTCAGTTGAGGTATAAATATAGTATATTGGTTGATGACCATTGTACAACATTTTGCTAGATATATTTATGGAAAATATACGAGTATGACAAAGAGATGTAAAAAGTGAAACTATTCAGTCTGATTCTCTCTCTGTTAACCTGAACCAACTATTTGTGTTGAATGACATTTTTTAGGTATTTTGTATAAATAAAATAAAAGCTAACAATTTATTATGTTTTAATTATCTTGTTATTTTCCCTGTCTTGAGGTGTAGGTGGTGTTCTCTTATTTCCTTGATTCTTCCTTCTGTTCGGAGTCACAAGGGTAGATAAGTCCAACAAGTTGCTTTGTGATATTTGTCGCTGCGGCGGTTCTTGAGTTGTTCTTCTCTTTTCCTGATTTTTTAGATTGACTGTCATAGTGCATGTTTTTGCACTAAGCATTTCCTGGTTTTGATTAAGTGTTAGTTGTTGAGTTTTTTTGCGTTGCTCTTCGCTGTCTCATCTGCCGATGTCTGATTTCTGCGTAGACGAGGCTTGGTTTTTTCCTGTTTTCTGTTTCATTTGCTTTGGGTGATTGTTCATTACTCTGATTAGCATTGTCTGCATTAACATTGTCATCTTCACCATTCTCTTTATTGTTTTCCTCATTATCACTTTCACTTTCTTTTGTTGTTTCTTTGTTCTTGTTGTGCAGAACAATCTGTGCAAGGTAGTCAAGACACTCCATCATTTTGTGGTCTGATTGGTTACATCTGCATTTCCATTCATGGAAGCAGGTTTTTGTGGTGCGTCCTGCTTCTAAACATTTATTACCGGGAGAGTTTGCGTTTTCTGTTACTTGTCAATTATGAAAAAACCTTGCTGTGTATTTTCCTATTTTCATAAATTTTGGAAGAAGGTTTTCAAATTTTTTGCATACAAGGAAGTTGTAACAAAACTTTTAGGACATTTTTTATTTAGCAATAAATATCATTTTCCCGTCGATGTAACGCCGTTAAAACTGCTTCTAAATACGGTCTCCTGGGTCAAATTCCAAGTTGTTGGTTCCGGTTTCTGACAGTTTGGGAGCTGATTCTTCGCAATTAAAGTACCTTAACTGCAGTTGTTGCTGTGGCTGCTTTTATTGCGTGGGTGGAATAGCCTGATGTACTGATCTTTAAATACTGTGGTTATGCGTGGTCTGCCACTTCTTGAATGGTCATTAGTTGTACCCGTCTATTATAATCAGGCCTTTGGTTTGGAAATGGTACTCTGGTTCATGTTCTTGGTTCGTGCAACCTATCTTTGGGAGACTCCAGCGCATGGCATATTTTTTACGTTTTGACGAGCTGAACCACCAAACCTGTTCCTTTTTTACGCTACCAATAGACGGTTGAATAGACCGCAAACTTTCCGTTGGAATCCCTTTCAAATTTCTCGTAATTCAGAGTGTATGCACTTTTCAATTGTCATTTTTATATTGTTGCAATATGCCAAATTTGAAAAAAGACGCGAAACCATTTAAAATTATTTAAAAGGTGCAATAGATATTTTGAATTATAATTGATAATTATTTTAAAATAAATTTTGTAAATTAAAACGTAGATTGCGTTTCTTTTTTTAATGAGTATAGTAATTTTTTCTTCAAACATGAATTACTGTGTCATCTTTTATAGAACTTAACTTTCATATTTTTCATTTCTGGAATTTCGGAAAATTATTTTCTTTCAAACAAGTGTGTAAAAAATGAAGAGAAGACATCGCCGAAGTTAGTCATTTGGCCGACAGTATGCACCCGGCGTAACCTTGAAAAGTGTAATTTGTTACAATATTGTTTGTTACAAGTTATAGAAAGAAGTAAGATATTATTGACCAAGTCTAGACATTTGGTGTATATTTAACATTTTACCATCCGTGTACAAAAACCATCTCTTTGAATGTTATGAAAAACGGCACTGTATCGGATGTTTCTTAATCCGAATGAACTTTATATATTTTTATAATACATATTACATCAATTAGTAATTTAACTTTCTTTTTCATGCCATCGTCTGCTATATTCCACAAGGCGAAATATGTTCAAGGTATTCTTCCGATTTTATAGGATAATGTAAGTACACTATACAGGTAACTCAACATATATTATAGACTCTAAAGGAAGCTAGTACACTTACAAGGCATCGGATCGACATGTTAAATATTTCAGTAAAAGTGCTTTGGTTGATATCTTCCTTAAGACTCTTTATGTATATCGTGAGAAAAATAGGTCGCAATGAACCTATGAAAAATGTTACTTTTAAGAAAATTTTAAGATAGATTATTGACTGAAGAAAAAATTTTGTGTGAAAATTTAATATGCACAATAGCTTCTATATACTAGTAATCAATATAGCGGAACGTCTGATACATTCAGTCGTATTCCACGAGATGGAAACATACATGACGAGTCAATGATCAGTCATTGTCATCAATAATTCTAAGTTTTTGTACCTTTATAATGAATATAAACGGGGATAAAATAACTTTGGAATGCAATTATAAATTGTTAAAGTATATGGCATGTTCTTTTTTACTTTGTCAAAAAGTGATGAACAATTGAGCCATTTTGGTGTAACTGGCCTAATCTGGTTTCTAATTGAGAAACAAGACATTCCGAACTAGATAAGTGTTAATCAGACAACAAAACAAACCTTGATCCTTTTTAATTGACCATGTCAAGACGCACACACTGTGTTAATTTGGTACGTCGCGTTCACTTTAGTGTTCAAATGTACGTGAGTTTCTATTTATGTGCATTTTAATTATATACCTTTCCTGTCTCTTCATTTATAGTTTTGTCCATCAGGAAACAAATAATTACATGATATATTTCGAAAACATGTACTTCCGCGTAGTTCGATATCAGTTCGATAATATTTTACATTCAACAACAATATCCCAAAATGCCGTTTATCATTCTTTTAGCTTTTGTGGTGATGAAAGGTAAGAGATATAAGATTATAAAATACACTTATTGTTTAGAACATTTATAGTGCAATACCTGTATTCTATATTACAATTTTGGTAACGTCCATAAAAAACAAACAGGACAATTTTATTCCTGCTTACAAGGGTATTAACCTTGTTTGTTTGCGTTTTTACAAATGTTTTAACAGTTTACAGCTACAAAATAGCGTCCAGTTATTACACGAAAAAGAAATCGATGATATCGATGAGTTTTCAAGAAATCAAATTGGAGAAAAAATGACCGATCCTAATCTGTACAATATGTCTTCAGTAGTATCTATTTTGCTGTTCATAAAATTTGCTGTATCAGCTAATTGGTCATTTCCTTACAAAATGAAGGTTACCTCTCTTGAATAAAGAGTATGAACTGTATTTACACTTTGGTATAATTACGTCAATCGACAAAAAAGGAAAATTGAACGAAGACATCTTATATTTATTTGCTCCGTGTAACGATTTTCATTTTCAAACATATTTGAACATGTAGAAAACTGTATAATTTTGTGTGTGTGTGTGTGTGGACCAATGCATGTATCTCATGTGGTGGAAATTGCTTATTTGCTCCGTGTAAGCATGTCTCCTAAGACATTTATCGACGGTATTTTGGTGGTAATGTCCCTAGTACATGCTTTTTAATTTCAAGATTTGTATTTCTTAATTATTGAATTTATAATTTTAAGGAAGTTTTCTACAAATGCTTTATATCAGCCATTAATAAAAGCGACAAGTTGTAGCGAAATCATAGTACGTTTGAAAGTAAGTTTGATCATTGGTAAAAAGTTTAAAATTGAATCGTTTATTACTTTTGCACTAATTAGTAAATAATAACAGATATTTTTTAATCAGAAATAATTGTCGTTGACGTGTTAGGAAACTTTGTAATGTCAGAAAATGAACCTAGAAATAAATCATTGATTATCGTAGTTTTAAGTGCATAATAACAAAATATTTATGCTAAGCTTATAAAACTATAACCTATTATTATTTTGAGCTTAATAATGCACTAGCTTATTATAACTGTCAGTTGAAATGTAGAAGTAAATATGCTGTATGGTGCTTTAGACAAAAAAATCTGTTATATAAAGAGGAGATTATCCAAAATTAAACACGAGATTCAATTAAATTCTATATTACACAAATTAATGAAAATTTAAAAAAAGGACAAATACGAGGGCGTTTGAGAGCAACCTCTAATGTAACAATTTCCTAATACAAGTTGTGTTTCACGTAGGTGTCACATTTGACGTTTAGGCGACATGTA
Source organism: Limnoperna fortunei (assembly GCA_944474755.1). Taxonomy (NCBI): domain Eukaryota; kingdom Metazoa; phylum Mollusca; class Bivalvia; order Mytilida; family Modiolidae; genus Limnoperna; species Limnoperna fortunei. The sequence continues at coordinate 69,963,331 of OX104114.1, read as the reverse complement.
GGCAATGTTATTAAACGGTGTTCTGTTAGTTTACGTTTTATCAAACAGCACTTGTACACCAGTTATTAATTATTATTATTTATTGATCATAAAAATGTCAGAAATTGTTTCACCGACAAAGGTTTATACAAGCATTATGATGCTTAGCATAGTTAATATTTGAGTTGTATCGATTTTGATATTTTCACGTTGGTCGCTATTTTAAAATAGCCGCTTTCAAAAAACGATTTTAAAAGATTTAATTTGTCCGATTTTGACAAAATTTTGTATATAGGTAGAATTGGGTCCACTGCGTGTTCCAATGCTTAAGGAATTTTTGTCGACTTACGATTTCAAAATTGCAGCAATTTTATTATTCATGGGTATTTTGGGCGACTTGTGTGTTGGCATTTCAACAATCTTTAATTATATATTACCTCACTCTATTGTGGCACCAATCATTAAAGATTAATATAATATTCAACTTCAATAAAAGAAGGAAAATCTAACATTTAAAGTAATACTCCACGGAACAGCTCAGTAATGGACTTAATTTATCGCCGTGAAAGAGAAGAATAAGAAGGTCTTAAAAATAAAACATAATTAAAAACATTTCTTCGTATTTTTGTAATTTTTGTTTTTGTTAACGGATACAACAATATGTTAAGGGGACTTTTTATAAGTTTAGAATATTGCCCTTTCTTGAATATCGAAAAGCAAATTTTTGATGTTTCAAATGGGTGAGTAATGTGACAAAACATTAATATAAATATGACCCGTGTCAAACGCACTTTAAAGCAAAAAACAGTCATCATTCCCATTATGCACTTATACGGGAATGTCAATTTCCGGCCTAGATATCCATTTTATCATAATGAGCATGCGCAAAATGCACGTGTTTGTCGAATAATTTGCAAGTTTTTAAAATTCTGTATATTGCTTCATTCACATGTATTGCTCACTATGATACAAATTACTTATGAAAGAAATCTTGACAATGAGAAATGACAATTCTTATCATGGGCGCTTTACCGTAGAAATAGCGTCTACATGAAATTTAAATACAATTGTAGGTTGTTTATCTTCTGTTCACCTTCATGGTCCAAAGTATGTAGTATATGGCATGTATGGAGGCACAATAAACCTGACATGCACATCTGATGATCCACCGCCTGGACTAATTGCAGATTTTTTAATCAAAGCATATACCAGCCTGCTGAAAACAAAACATGGTTGCTTTAATACAGTATTACGCTTAAGATGTAACCCCATATGTTGTGGATGTTCTGATGATGGGAAAACGTATTACTTACAAATTTAATTGTTTGTTTGATGAGATTTCAGTCCTTGAAAATAGAAGACCGTTTAATGGTCTATGTTGTTGGTATGTTAGCTATATTAATTGATTAAATTATTATTCTTAAAGATAAATAAATATTATTGAAATACGGAACTAACTTTATATAATTCATAATTTCGATTCAGAGGGAACCCAAGAGTTATATTTGTTAATTTCTAGAAAATATATCAAGATTGTCATATGAACACTTTAATGGGTTTCATGAAACTTACACTTAAAATAATTTGTCAATGAATGTTTTTTTTTAAACTTGGCATATAGATTTTGTATACAAGCATTCACAATTTGAATTAAAACAATAATGGTTTCTAAGCTTGCTTTTATTTGCCCTGATATTGATTCGATATTGGCTGTCTTAGTCCCTAGATAAAGAGTGTTGAGGTCCAATACAGCCGATTGAGAATCAATACAAGGCTAAAACAGAATCAGCCAGTTCGTAACAATTTTTTTAAATAATCAAAACAGTCCGTTTGACTGGTCTGTATGAACAGTTTGTATAACTAGCAAGTCTAACAAGAGTATGGACTATTTGTATTACACACACTACAACAAACAACCCAGTTATAATTATATTATGCGTAATTAAATGTTCATTCAATGCAGATCTGGGCGGTCCAACATTAACAATGGATCATGCATTACCCTTGAAGGCTAGTACTGATGTTACAATGGACTGCAGTATACAAACAGACCTACAGGATTTTGAATTTTTTTTGACCTGCGTTAATCTGACATCGGTTTCTGTAAACGCCCCAAACACGACACTGTACATTACCAGACATATGTTCAAGGCTGATAATTAACATCATTATAAAGTCTGTTCCTGCAGTTTTATGAAGGATAATATTAAGAAGACCGATTGTATAGTTCTTGACATCATCAGTAAGTATAGCTTAAAAAATTTTCAGTGTTTATTTTTGCAATAATTCAGTATAAAGTTCTCTAGTTCTTTACTGTATTTTTCAATTTCTAATAAATAATTTTTCCGCCAGTTTTGATCTGCACTTTAAAAAGTACGTTAAAATCTTGTTTTCATGTATGCATGATGGAAAGGGTACGCCACTACAGAGACAATTTTGAACTATAAGAATTTGAAATCAATCAGGTCAACAAGAAAGACTTGCCTTTTTGTACAATCGTATAATTGAATATATTATTATTATTATAATTAGTAGTAGTAGTAATAGTAGAATATTAGTAGCAGTAGTAGTAATAGTAGTGTTGTAAGTGATATAATTCAATCTGTGTTGTTAAAATACATGTGTAATAATTCATACTGATGGTTCTTCAATAAAACATTTTCTAAGCATTGAGACAAACTATTTATATGCAGAAAAAACAGAAGCCTCAAAACTCAGTTATTTTATCTGGTATTATGAAAAAGATTAACAAAGATATTTCTATAACATATGCAATACCATTTCTAAACATAGAAAGGACGATAGCTTAAATTCGATTCTTCTTACATGATACAGATTATTCATTTTCCAAACAATATTAATCATCGTCAACTCTTACAAGTGCGACAAATCAATCAAAATTCTTGCAAGACTTATTGAAAAGTCAATGATAATTCAAACAAAAGACATGATATTACGAATTCTGTAAAAAGAAGTTAAACCAAATGATCAGGAAGTCATATATAAGGATAAGCAAAATGTGGGATATAAAATGATAATGTTTTAAAGTCAAAAATCAGTAGATATCAGTTTCATGGAACTGAGATGCTTTGACACAGATTTCATAAAATAACGAACTTTCCTTATAATAAAAAGATCGAATAAAGAGACTTTGGTAACTGAAGAAATAGTATAATTTACAGGAATAATGAAATCGGGAAATTTTCATTGGATTTATATTTCTCTTTATCTCACAGGTTATCCATTAATCAAAGTCCAGGAAAATCTAAGCTGTAATGGAACTGAAGATATCAAAATCACATGTCAAGGTGTTGGGGAACTAACAAGTTTTGGATTTTCCGATTGGATCCATTCTTTTAATGGAACTTTCATACGAAAATTGCAAGGTGACTCGAAAGACGAAAAGTCGGTTTTGACAATTCCACAATGTACATATAGAGATGTTGGCGATTATTTGTGTTCAGCGTTCAATACTTACCAGCAAAAGAGGTTCTGGTCAAATAAAACAACTTCAGTTACCTATTTTGGTACATACATGTAAAAAGTATCAAGTGCATCATCACTAAACTTATTTTTACTAATTGTTACATGTAGAACTCAATTTTTGTGGACCATAAACACATCATACTTTATCTTCATTATACGTTGCGATAATTCCAAACTCATGACGTGCGAACAATAGCCGTTTCTAATTTAATTGTTTGTTGCTTATTGTGCTCATGAATATTTTGTTAGCTATGAATTTGTTTTTCCTTCTTAGAATTTGTACTTTTAATTAAGTTTTAGCATATCCTGATTTCCCTTTATTTATTAAATAAGAGAAAAAATCATCCTAACAAAGCATTAAAACATGCTAGTTGAATGAGGTATTGCGTTTTGTGCATCAAATGTATTGCATTTATCGTATCAAGTAATGCCTCTTCCACTAATACTGACTCTGTGAACTGTGAAAGGTAGACATTTCTAAAACTCTCAAGTAACCTTTACATTCATGACAAACCAGAAACTCCAGGGTAACTGTAACAGTGGTGGATCCAGGATTGCTCATAAGGTGGCCTCAATCTCTTGATATTATTAAGGATACCAAGGTCTTATAGACAGCCATACAATATGCAAGATTTTGACTATAAGTCATATTTCATAAACACTGGTGACAAACAAATATCACTTCCCCCAGTTAGTGCTAGTAGGTGTATCTTTAAATTTAAAGTAAAAACCAGTAATTGCTTTTAGCTCAAAATCTATCACTTTGTTACTAAAATTGGTTCAGACCAGCTTGAAAATGCAACTTTTAAATTTTACTGTTATTTAAATTGATCATTTTTATTTTTAAAATGATGAATTTTTGTATATTACACTAAACTGTGTTTGTTTTATATATGTGTACTGTAAAACAACAGTGCGCTTGGAAATATATCTGTAATAATGATGATTTATGTGATCTTTAACACTTGAGATATCAAAAACTGAATATTGAAATATTGAAAAAAATGATTTCTTATATATAAAATGAACGATAAAAAGCTTGACACAATAATTCACTTCACAGTACAATCGGGAGCAAACTTTAAATAAAACAAATTATCGTTTATAATATCATAAATATATCAAACAGTCCACCGTCTTTGAATATCCACGAAGACACAAGTTTAGATATTCAACGATGTCGTTGTGTTCACGTGTTTATCGCAACCTCTTCTCGTATAATATACTGTAATTTATTAAATACATTAGCTCGAGAGTTAATCACGAGTTAAATCAATGCCAAAACGTCTATACAAATTGTTAAAAGTTTTTCAAGTGCCACAGCGAACCAGAAGTTTCAAAACTTGCATTGTTTACACTGGAAGCGACTTGTAGTTTGTTTTGCTCCAGCCCGCTTGCATTTTTAAAGGAATAAGGAACTTGCATTTTTACGCACAGCGCATTTGATAGACACTGCTTTGTAAAGGGGGACCCGAGCCTTCCCTGGATCTGCCACTATGTAATCGGAGAGTTTATTCAAACCAACATTTCACAATGTTGAATGATTAAATCTTATGGATGTTAGTGATATTATTTCTTTTTTCTGGGCTTAAGCTTAATGTTGCATTAATTTTATAGTAACTTCTGATTCAAATGGTTAACCTAGTGTAGTTAATTAACATAGTTAATAACTTTTCAAAACTTTCATTATAGTCAATTAGAGGAACGGTCGCCTAACGTATTAAATGTTACACACGTAACTTTCAATGCCATTTTAGTCGTATCCTTCGATGTTCTTACAAACTTATGTTGATAAGTTTCATCATGGTTTTGTTTTATTTCAGATTCACCAATAGTGATATCTGCCAACACATATAACACTTCAGACAACATTTTCGGTACATTATTTCTCAAGGCCTACACCAAAAGAAGAGAAGTGATACCACTTTGACGAATTAATACATGGTTCACCGAGATTCATTTTGAGATCTGCAAAGGAAGCAATACATTTCGAGATAATGGCAACCCAATATCTATTGAAGGTCATTCGGCTAATCTAACTATAACCAATAATGAATCGGGAATATATATACAGTAGTTTTACAGAACAATTCGGGAATTGCCAAGCATCAGTTCATTTGAAAAACAGGTATGTTTATATATAGTTTCATAAACTTATATATATAATTATTTACACGGCTACTTTGCCCCAATCGGACAAATACGACGAAATAGCTTAAATAAATTGACTTCGTAAACTTTCAATTGAACCTGGATATTGGAAGATATGTAATGTGATAAAATAAATGAAACGATATAACTTAACTTTATATTTCAGCAGCTGGTTCAAAGTTCCCTATGAATTCCGTGATTTTGGTGTTAGCTGTTGGTATTGTGTTTATCATCACGGCAGAAGTAACAGTAGTTTCTATGAACTACAGTAATAGACAGCGTAATAATTAAATATTAATACACTTTTAAAAAATAAATAACCGATTTGATAAAGTACAATCGGTAATATACACGTATTTTAATAACGCATAAAATTAACATGATATATCCCTGCTTGGTATTAACAATATATTTACGTTGATAATGCTCAGAACGAAAACAAAGTAGGAAATAAGACTAATATTGTCTAAAGTCTTTACAATTGTGGAAGTCAAGGACGAAATCACTTTCAAAGCATAACTTTTAACATCATTATCGGAAAATGTTGTCAATGATGATACCACAATTTATTCCCTTTAGAAACGTTTTAGTGACTGCTCAAATTATAAGCAAATCCATATGAACATTATAACAACTACACAGCAAACAGTCACTTCTCTATTAAAAATAGCGTGTGTATCAAAGAAAAAATATCTATAACGAAGAAACTGACAAATGTAGCAAGTCAATCGTTGTATACTTACATACAATTCATTCTGCTATAGAAACCATCTGTTTTAAGGAAATTGTGTGCGCCATTTTACTGAATTCTATTCTCAGTTTTGCAATTATTTGATACTGTATTAACAGACTACCTACAATGTTTTTAATCATTTTTTGTTTAACAGATTTCTTTCCAAGAACAGAACATAGCACACAAGGTGGATCTATGTAAGAATTTGTAGATGCGTTTTATGCTATATTTCATAATTGTTTTATTAAAGTAGTAAACCAAATACAATATATGAAATAAAAACATTTGTTGATTGAGTATAACGTGTATACAAGTCGCATGCACTATTTAAAGGGTTTCTTGAGCTAGAATAGACTTTTAGGGGTTAAGGTGGGGATGTCTGGGTAACGAAAGATATACCTCAATCAATATTGGAAATCATGTTTAAAAAACGCGAAGGCGGTGGCTATAATATCTAATTAGATTTGGTTGTACATAAATATAAAATATCCGGATTTATTTTGGCGTTAACGTTTTTTATTAAATGAACTGACAGAATTCAAAATGAGGATTTTTTCTTTTCGATTCGTTAATGTGTTACATATACTACTGTTACTATTAAGCAGCTATATTTTTATGCTATTTATTAATAATTTATTATTTGTAATATGAAATTTAATTGGCCAATTCAAAAGTAGAAACCCTCGTTATACGATATGATTTACATTGGTCACTTGTCATATTCTTACGCCGTTATAATTCAAATAGTTTGTGAAGTCGTCGCTGTTTTTATGGTTATACTTGTCAAGTATATATATATCGTAAACGTTGAATTATATTGAGATTTTCAAATTTCTGAATGTTCTGTGTAACCTTTCAACACCCAGTCTCTGTGAAAACCATGCAAAACTGTCCACAGGGGGGGGGGGGGGTCAACCAATTTTGATAAATTTTTGTGTGATGAATGGGCATTACAAAAGATGTTTTTTGGCAAAATATTTCCTCTGGTATCCAAACCGCTTTTTTGCAATGGCCTGTTAAGTACTGGGAACCAGTTTTCTTGCTTTTTACACCTTTTTCATGAAAATATCACATTTTCGACAGCTACAATTTTCCACTGAGACAACTTATTACAAAGAAAACATATTATGTCTTGAGTAACCTACAAATGTGTTTTATCTTTTAATGAAAAACACACAATTATGTTTTCGGACAAAATGAGGAAATAAGGGGAGATAATCCTCTAAAACCCATATCTAGAAAAAGCCAAAATATGCACACATTCAAAATCATTGTAGGATGCGCTTCAGTGAATATTTCCTTATTTCACTGGTTCTCTCTTATAGTACCCTAATAGTGTTATTAATTGATGGCATGAAAGTGCTGGGCAAATGATCTCAGGTATATGTGAGCTAACCGCAAAATTGACCCCTTTTTCATTTTTTGTTCAATAAAATATTGATCTTGGTGCCAAGTTATAATTTATTTTACAAAACATTTCATAAATTTACACCATTCTTTTATAGTCAGAGGTAATTAAACTGCAGACTAAGTCATTTTATTCTATAAAAAACAAACCTTTGCACAATAAATAAGTCCAATATTCTGTTCAGGATATATAGTATTACTTCAATATTTAATGGTTCTTTCAAATAAATAGCAGCTTATGAAAATGCTATTTTTTTCCAACTATTCTGTTGGTTTATGAGACATATAAACAAATAAACATATTGTGAAGTTTATAGTTACATAAAGTCATAACAATTCATAAATATTACCTTTCTTATTTTTAAAAAGGGAGATAATTTGCCTGTGTTTTTTCATTATTTAGGTTGCCGAGCTATAAAAATTATTTGTTCATCGAAATAAATTATAAGTTAACTGTTGTAAACCAACTAGGTAAACATTTCATCAATAACAATTTTCTCTATCTGCTATGGTTGCTAAGTTATAGGCCAATATTGTGAAAACCCCTTTTTTAAACAAATGTACACTGCCAGGTTTCAGAAAAATGTTTTTTTAAGATAAGCAAATACCAACAGTCTAAACACATGTTACATTTTGAACAAATCTGCCTATTTTGTTTTCCAATACACTACAAAAACAAAAACATGATTGGAAGCACCTAGATGATGATTCCTACCATATTGGAATTTAATTCATAACAGTTTCTGAACAATAGGCTTTAACACTGGTTTAAATGCAAATATTGGGAAAAATCAACATACAAACTCCAACATTAGTTTTAAGAGCATTTTTAAAAATTGCACACAGGTCAATATTATCTTTCTGAACAAGTTGATCCTTCCAAGATTTTATATAAATGTAGCATTTTTGTAATTTTTGAGATATTGCAAAAAGCTATGTTTAGCCACAATGTTCTATTTTTACAGATGACAGCCATTTGTTTGACCGGTGTCGTACGTATAATTATAGGTTCCCCCAAATAACATATCCAGCCGGATACACAAAATTACATTTTAGGTCTGGGGTCTCTATAGTTTATGGTCCACCCGTATAATAATGGGTTGACCCAACTTATGTATCTGGGTCGTTTTTCCTTCTTTATTTTTATTTTTCAAATATGAATATTCAAGTTCCACACAAGAACTTAAATTCGAATATATGCTTTATATGGGTTCAAATTATAGTGAATATTAAATATTTGTGTGTCAATACTCTGAAATTCTAGAGGCGATATATTATTTATATTATTATTAATATTATATTATTATAATTTTAACTGATTACATTACATGCTATGTGACATCTGGGTTATACATACTAACATGAACAATTAATACTTCCCTTATGTAAATGTATATTTGTTTGGCGACGGTTGTAAATGCAACTAGTTTACATATTAAATAAATGTGTGAACACACTGCTGAATTTCAAAATAAATTATATTATTTTATTTTATGTTTCACCATTTTGCCAGTTCTGACAAGCTACCACTATACTAGTATAATTTTTATGTTCCCCAAGTGGTGTCTCAAAATGGAGACCTTAAAAATGGAAAAAAAACCTAAGTGACAAATAAGTTCAATGCCTTAGGGGACTTCATATCTTGTTTGCACTTCAGAAAGGTGTCCAAGAAGACCAGAGGATCCATTACACCATTTAAAATATGGACGCTGTCAGTGGCATATACTCTAAGTTTCACCATAATTTGTATGGAAATTGGAAAGGAAAGTGATCGCATAGTTGATCTTTGTAAATATGCCTGGAACCTTATATTCACATTTCTTAAATCGATGGCCTTTATAGACTTTACCTCAGATAAATGCCTGTATTATGTAATAGTCCACCGAGTATCACTCTCTCTTAAAATTTCTGAGTATATTTTGATCATATTTGCAGTCATGTCTGTTTACATATGTGTTCAACTTCCTAGGCTTTTAAATAACAGAAAATGGCAGACCCATAAACTGTACATTTCATGGGTCCTGGCCATAAAATAAATATGTTTGTTTGTTTGTTTGATGGTGTTTAACGCCACTTTCAGCATTTTTTCAGCTATATCATGGCGTCCAGTTTTTATTGGGGTAGGAAGCCGGAGTACCCGGAGAAAACCCCCGACCTGCGGTAGGAAAACTGGCAATCCTTGTCAATTAAGATTGGAGTCGAGTTCACCCTGCCTGCAGTGAGAATCGAACCCGCAATCTCAGTGTTGACAGACCACGTGTTCAATAGTAGACGAACTACCTTGACCACTCGGCCACCGAGGCCCCCTAAAATTAATATGAAAAGTGGACCTGTAAACTGTAAATTTTAGGGCTCCAGGGCTATGCAAAAAGTTGAATAAGATATGCGGACCCATAGTAAATTGTATGGGTCAGTGGGTTAAATGTAACTTAAGAAGTCGGAACTGTAAACAGTACAATTTATGGGTATGGGGCTATTAAATTGGTTGATAATATGACGCCATTTACAATGTAATATCACATGTACATGTCAATCTTTTTTTAGAAATGAGAATACTTTTTCTTTATAAAATTTAAATTATATTTTAACTTAACTTTTAATTTACAAAATCTAAATGTAAACTAGAGCAAAAAAACTGTGAGCAATGCTCACCATTGATACTCCCCCCCCCACACTTCATGATTTCTTAAAAAGTGCATGTGTTCTTACTTATGAACTTGAAACTTAATCGACAGTGTAGGCAGAGTTGCAGATAAAACATAGGAACCCCATCCCTCCCCCACCTCAAAGAGTAGCAATGTCCATTTTTTTCTGTGGAAAAACCCAAATATCATTACGATCAAAATGTTAAATATCAGGTGCACAATGGCGCTATGACAAAGATTCTGTGTAAGTTTCATCAAATTCCATTTAGTGGTGTAGGAGGAGTTGCACATAAGAGATGGGTATCCCCTTATGTCAATGACAATGTCCATGTTATTCTATGGGAAACGCCAAATATCATTCCGATCAAAATTATAAATATTTCCTGCACAATGGCACTATATGACAAGGATTCTGTGTAAGTTTAATCAAATTCCAATCAGTGGTGTAGGAGGAGTTGCACATAAGAGATGGGTATCCCCTTAGGTCAATGACCAAGTCCATGTTTTTCTATTGGAAACCCCAAATATCAATATGATCAAAATAAATCTTTAATATCTTCTGCACAATGGCATTATGTGACAAGGATTATGTGTATGTTTCAAATTCCATTCAGTGGTGTAGGAGGAGTTGCAAATAAGAGAAAGTGTAACGGACAGACGGACGGACACCCCCATCACTATATACCACCTCTTTTCAAGCTGGTGTATAAGAAGCTGAGAAATGTAAACATTGAACGTCATCAAGGGAGTGACGTCATAATACTTTTGGTCTTCTTGAACTTATCTATATTACAAAATGGTTGGTCTATACACAATGTAGCTAGATAATATCCTACATCAAATTTCAATGCTGTCACCGTTGAAACCCAATGCTTCTGACCTGACGTAATATCTGAAGGCAGCTTATACTAAAGATTATATCATCATCAGAGAACCAGATTGCTCGGACCTATAGACATAAATCGATCAAAAGGGACCCAACATATCAACATTAGGGTCAGGGAGGACCCAGACCTGCAATTATATGACACCTGCAAACTTAACAAACACAAACTTGATAGAAGACACCTTGATGTGACTGGTCAAGTTTCAATTAAATCCTTTCAGCAGTTTAGGAGAAGATATCAATAAACATGATAAAAAATATTAGATTACGACAATGATGATGGATGCACAGTGATGACAAATGCTGACATGGACCTCTAGTACAGGAAAGCTAACTAAAACTCATAAAAATTGAACTATATTTATCTATGAATTTATTTAGAATTCATTAAAATCAAGGGTCTTCTTCTTCTTCTTTATGGTTTCCAGTATTCCATCTAAGAGATGATTAATTACTGGTGCATACGTGGCCTATTTACAACAGAAAATGATAACTGAAAATTTGTTAATTAAAGATAAGGAAGTGCGATGAACAAGCGTAGGTGATTAAAACTATGTACACGAGATGAATATAACTTAGTGGAGTGTGGAGAGGACAGCTGACGTTAGCTGTTCTCTGAAGATATTGACAGAAGAGGATTGTATGATTGTAACTGGAAGGAGGTTCCATTGAGTAATTGTATGAGGAAAGAAGGAATATCTGTACGAGTCTTTGGATGTGTGTATATGTCTGAAATGCAGTGAGTGGTGCCGTCTAGATCGTGAGTCTGATGGAATGAGAATTGTGCTAGTTGGTATTGCAACAAGTTGATGTGTGATTTTATACATCATAATTAATCGTGTTCGTAGCTTACGTTCAAGTAATTGTGGCCAGTTTAATGAATTTATCATTGAAGATACACTGCTGGTATTGTGGTATCGATTACAAGCATACCTTGCTGCCCTCCTTTGCACCATTTCTATCTTCGAGATAGATTCTGTAGTGTGCGGGTCCCATACTGAGCGGGAGTACTCAAGTGTGGGACGGAGTAGAGCTTGGTATGCTTGGCTTTTGATGTTTTGATTATTTGTTTTGAGGTTTCTTTTGAGAAATCCTAAAGTTTTATTTGCCTTGGAGGTGATGTCAGAGATGTGTTGGTCCCATTTGAGATTGGATTGAAGAGTGATACCAAGGTACTTTGCGGAAGTAACAGATTCTAGAGTGTGATTATGGAGGACATAGTTATGGCGGAGTGGTTGGCGCTTAGTTGATACAGACAGAACAGTACATTTATCCGGGTGAAAGGCCATCAACCAATCCGATTCCCATTTGGCAGCTGCATTAAGATCAGCTTGTAGTTTTAAACAGTCACTCTGTGTTTTAACTGGCATGCAAATTATACTGTCATCAGCAAATAAGCGTAATTTGCTGTTTGAAAGGTAGTCTGGGAGGTCATTAATATAAACAAGAAATAAGACAGGTCCTAGGACTGTACCTTGTGGAACGCCAGATGTAACTGGGACTGTGTTTGATGTTTTTCCTTCCAGGACAACTGTTTGTGTGCGGTTTTCAAAAAAAGATGAGATCCAGTTTAAAGTGTTTCCAGTGATACCAAAGAAGTTTAATTTGTAAAGTAGATGGCGGTGTGGGACTTTGTCAAAGGCTTTGTCAAAGTCCATAATGATGAGATCAGTTTGTGTGTTTGAGTTATTTGAAGAGTGTAGTTCTTGAACAAACGATAAAAGTTGTGTTTCGCATGAGCGAGAGCGTCGAAAGCCATGTTGGAGGTCGTATAGGATGTTGTGTGATTCTAGATGGTTCATAATGTGAGATGTTACAATATGCTCCATTAACTTGCAGCAGATGCAAGTTAATGAGATTGGTCTATAATTATCTGGTTTGTATTTATCACCCTTTTTGAACGCTGGTGTGACGTTAGCGTGTTTCCAGTCATTTGGTGTTATTCCTGTGTCGTAGGATTTTTGAAATAAAAGACAAAGAATGGGTGCGATATAGGTTTTCGTTTCTTTGAGTAGGCGGACACTGATATTGTCAGGTCCTGTGGCTTTATGTGGATTGATATTACTTAAAAGTTTTTCAATGCCCGGTGTTGTGATATTGAGACGACTGATTTTAGGGTGTGAGCTAGTGCCTTTGTCAGGAATAGAATCAGATGTAGTAGGTGTAAAGACTGATTGAAATTGTTCATTCAAGAGATTGGCTTTTTCTGTTATGTCTGTTATAATGGTGCCTTCTTTTTTAAGTGCTGCAATTCCAGACTTGTCAGTTCTTATTGACTTAATATATTGGAAGAGTTTTTTTGGTTTATATTGGTTTTGGGGAGTAGTACCTGGCTCGTTTATTGGGAGATCCAGTATAAGTTTGTCAATATACTCCCAATAAGCTTTTCTCTGTTCTTTTTGAACTTTCGATTTTATATGCTTATATTTATCACTGTATTTACCGTGATGTGTCTGTTCATATGTGGATTCTTTAAAAAAATGTGTACAGTATTTAGGAATAAAACATCCATTCCATTATCTTTCTTTGTTCAATCTGTTCATTTCTTTCTCTACACTCCACAATTTCAATATGTTCAGAAAATCTGAAACATGTTTGCTTACTTCATAGTGAATATTCCAAAGAGATTGGGTATTTGGATTTTGATTTCACTTGGAACAACTTTTTAGTTCCAGGTGGGTTTCTTTGTTTTCTAAGCTCGCCAATTACTTATTCATATCACCCTCAACAATTATTTCAAAAACTGCTTCACATTTTTGGTAACAATCTTTTTTAACGTCAGGTCTCAGGAGAGCAATGCCTAAAGCAAAGTGATGTTCGAACATCATTGTCTTTCTTACATTGGAATAATGTTGTGTAAAGGCTGGGCGATTGGTTTAAATGTTGGGAATTCACATGAATGACGGTCAAATTTGTACAAAAAACAAAAGTTCACTCGGTTTTTAAGTTCCTCTTGTTTGTTTATGGTTTACAGGAAATGGAAAGTTTAAAAATGGGAGGTAATTCGAGGTGATGCTAAAACACTGACTTTGATTGCAGTTTATTATTTATGTAGCGGATTTCTCCGTTGATTCCCGGTTCTCAGGATGATTTACTTAAATAATTATAGACGTTTCAGTTCCGTATGTTTAATTTGTCATATGACGTTAAACATTCCAAGAATTATTATATACATAAAGTTTTGTGAGTGTGGTGTTAACCGTGTCTCACCTCTTTTATAATAATTATTTTAGAGCAAAAACCAAAAGCTGGCGTCGTCTGCTACGTTCTGAGTCCGAGTGCCCGGCCGGGGCAAATACATCAAAACTAAAAGAGATATCCCGGCCGGTCCCCACTCCCGACCATACCCCGGATACAGCATATATTGTTACCATTACTATTTCTACAGCTGTTACAGAAGTGAATATATAAAGAAGGGTTGTACTTTCACATAACTACCTTATTGCAACATCCATCAAATCTTGTATTTAGTTGGAATCTTTGGGAAACACATAACTGAGTTCGAATTTTTTTTAAAAATATGATGAAAATAACACTGAAGGGGTCATTGTCGACCTGGGTACTATATCAGCGTACCCAGGGTACTTAAAATTTGAGAAATGGTACCCAGGGTACTGTCGCTTTACATAAACGTACCCAGTATATGGTAAGTATCGCGAGATTACGTTCATTTCCTTCCCGTATTTGGTCCACAATTATAAATAGAAGAATGGCGGTTTGTTACAGTTTACAGTTAAGTTTGTTTTGATTATGTGCATGTTTATGAACACTGTTGAAAAATAATGGATTTGGTTCAACAATAATGGTCTGGATACGTTTATGTTAAGCGACAATACCCTGGGTACCATTTCTCAAATTTTAAGTACCCTGGGTACGCTGATATAGTACCCAGGTCGACAATGACCCCTTCAGCGAAAATAACATGTTATTTATTCCTGTTATGTTAAAATAAAATAAATATGCAAGTTTTTTGTTTATTATCAATTCATTAATATATATTGAACTTTAATTATGCTTATAGAGATAAATCAGTAGAAAAATCTAGAGAATTCCTATGAAGAAAGCCAATTTTGTGTGTGGAATTCATCGTATTTTAGAATGGTTGCCATGGCAACATGCAATGATTGCCCAGCTAAACAAATCATACTGTAGGTAGAAAGCCTCATGGGAGAAAATATGACTGTCATTTGTTGTAAATAAAAGCACTACTTCAAAAGAAAATTTCATTTGATTATGCATAAAAATCCAGTTTTTCTTTTTTGTAGAATTCGTGATCATTTTGAGTTAGATTTTGTATTAGAAAACAAAAACTGGCAAAAAATTGTGTTTTTATTTTTAGAAGAAGCACCTTTAGACCGCTTAATTCCATAAACAATTGATTGAAACTCTGCCTAACTTTTTCAAAATAAATCAACGAAAAGTGCTTGTTTTTTCATGATTCCAACACAATTTTTATGTATTTTATACAGGTGGCGCTGTTTTACAATAAAAACAATACCCCAAATTTTTTTCAACCTAGTATAGATTTCTCACATAAACCCTGTTCAGCCTGCAAAGTTTCATTGAAATTGGTTAACCTACCTAACTTGTGGACTCATTTTAAGGGAATTGCATGGTTTTCTCAGAGACTGGGTTTTTAGAAATATTTCTTAAATGTTTATTTGTTTGAATGTTGTTTAATGCCACTTTGTGAAGCTATCAGAGTGAAGAATTTAAACAAGAAGCAGCATACGAGGTCGCATTAAATATTAGAAATGAGGGACAAGTTTTATTCCAGATATAACGCAGCACCACCGCCCGAGTCAGCTGACAACAGTCATGCTTACGATTCAACCAGACCAATGTATGAGGGAATTAGAGAGTACGAACACAGTAGACATTATGATTTGATAGAACCGTATCCTGACGAAAATATTGAAAGGAAAGACGATATTGAGGAAGAAGATAGTATTCACACGTACTTTGAAATTGAATGACAGATACTGTATACTTGAAGAAAAAATTGTATTTATTACGTTACAATGTTTATTATGTAACAATATACTTATGCATTGTTAACAGTTTTTTTAATCTAGCCCCAAAAATTTTTAAGATGAAAGCCATGGAGGTTTTTGGATGGACGGAAGGGTTAAAAACTAGTAATTTTAAATGTTTAAACATAAATAAAATATTTAGGTTTTGAGATTAAATTGTAAAGGATTGAATAATGAGAGTTTAAAAGAGTAAAGGTATCGTTAAATTCAGTGCAGATTTCGTTTATTAGGTAACAATATACTTATGCATTGTTAACAGTTTTTTTAATCTAGCCCCAAAAATTATAAAGATGAAAGCCATGGAGGTTTTTGGATGGATGGAAGGGTTAAAAACTAGTAATTTTAAATGTTTAAACATAAATAAAATATTTAAGTTTTGAGATTAAATTGTAAAGGATTGAATAATGAGAGTTTAAAAGAGTAAAGGTATCGTTAAATTCAGTGCAGATTTCGTAAAATCAATCTTCTTGTTTCCGTAGCGGTTCGCTACCGTTAACTATCGAAACAGTACGACACGCACGACCGCAGGTGCCGATATATTAAAGAAAGTTGTTTGTAACAGGAAAATGCCGCGAAAGATGAAAATCATTTCTGATGAAGTGTATCTATGATATACATCTTTGGCTTTTTGGCAACTTTGTACAAAGTCTAACCCATTAAATTGAATTGTGGCAGAATGAATGTTTTTAAACTGGTGTTGAAAGTTTATAAGAGGTTTATTTGTTCTATACTTACGTAAATACCAAAATTTTTAAAACACAATCAGCAATTTAAATATATTTTTTAAGCAATAATCATCGTTGTGTAATGCAATGTTGTATTGTTTTTTTTCTCTCTTTAGTTTTGATCATGAACATAATTTGTGGTAATTTTGAGAAGAATTGTACATAAAGATTATTACGAGTGACTATTTTTTTAATTATATTAGTATGTTGTTAAATTGAGACCCAGTTTTAAAGGTCTTTTTTTAAGTAAAATCATTGTTAAATAAAGCATTCCAAAATGATTCATTTTATATCCGTAAGTTGTTCCTAACATTTTATAATTTCATCAATTAATTAATGATTAAATATTTTCTATTAGGAGTACCCTATTGAAATGTCTGATTCGGGCAGCGTAGTGTTGGTGTCAGAATCATAGTTTGCGATACAGACACCATATTGTTGCAAATAAATGAGAACAAGATCTGTATGTATCAGACTGTCAGTATGGACGCCGCCATTTTATCATTCCTATATTTTCAGTCTGCATATTTTTAACGCTAAAATAGACCAAACCAAAAATAGTATTGTACATGTATAGGTGTGAAGTTTAGGAATAGTAAACAATTAGTTATAAAACCGTTTCATTTGAAATACTTTTAAAAATGTGTTTTTGTTTAAAGTTTTAAGTCAGAATGAGATTTATTTTGAGCATACGACAATTGTTAATTGACTATTTCGGGCATTAATGGTATATTTTTTATCGACATGCCTCAACTATATACGAAAGCCAGAAGGCTCATTCGAGATTCGAGATTCAAAATTCGAATTTCGAGATTCAAAATTCGAATTTCGAGATTCGAAATTCGAAACTCGAGATTCGAGATTCGAAATTCAATATAGTTATAACCAATCAGATTGTGTGTGACATAATCGTTTACCAATCAGAATAGTTCTTATTTTAAAGTAGCAACGTGCTATCAAGTTTGGGTTTTGTGCAATATTTTGTGTTCCTTAAAATTATTTTTATTAGTGGTTTTACCCGTCCACATATTTGTCAAAGAATGACTGTGTTCAACATGTTTTTGTTTAAAAAAAATAAAATTTATAAGCTTTATTTGTTATTTTATCAAATTAATTCAGTTCACAATTACATCTTAATTTACAAATCAAGAAACAAGAATGTACCCGTAGAACAGAATTCAACAAAACTTGGTGTGTAGGAAGTACACCATATGTTGTGCATGTTACCAATGCATATATAAATTTCACATCTGCTTCTGATGCCAAACGGGCACTAGAAACATTGAACTTCCACCTGATAAGAGGAAAACCTGTTCGATTGATGTGGTCCAAGCGTGACTCAGCACTCAGAAAATCGAACATTGGCAATTTATTTGTGAAAAATTTACCAAAAAATGTTGACTCCAAAGGATTTTACGACGTATTTTCCGTGTATGGTAACATTTCTTCTTGTAAACTTGCTATTAAGAATGGTTAAGCCAAAGGATTTGGATATATTCAATATTTTGATGCAGTTTCAGCCAAAAATGCGCAATTTTATCTTGATGGTATTATCTGGAATGGTCAGAAAATTTCCAGTGAACAATTTTTACAAAAATCTGACAGAACATCAACTAAGAATCCAACGATTGTCGATTCATCATCAGAACAGCAAAACATAATGGATCTTAATTTGGAACAATTAAACACATTTATACTTAATCCATCCAAAATGGAAAGCACAAATGTTAGCACTTCTGCCAGATTATCTGAATTATCTTATGTGTTTGTAAATTATATGGGAAATGACAGCATTTCCTTTGAAAATGAACAATTGTTAAATTTTAATGACAATACGGCTGGAAATGACTGCATTTCCGACAGAGAATTTTATACTAGACATGAGAATTTGTCTGTCCAGCAACCAGACCAGAACATTAATGGCATTACACACGGTACTGAACATGTGAGCATGAATACCAGTTGGTCTAGGATGTATGATAGCCATAAATGCATATGTTTGCTTGTACCAAAACGCTGTCAGCACTGTATATATCTTTATTTGCAAATGTCTTGAATTTATTTCATGTTTTGTAATAGTTATTATGCCTAGCAAGTATTTGTACTTCGATTACGTTCATTTAATATCTGGACATTAATTATTTATGTCCATATTTTGAAATAAGCTATTGTTTAATTGATTTGAATTGTTATAATGGAGGGTTTATATTGTTCTCTAAATGATTTTAAATGCTTATATATGTCATAGATGTGTGATTTGTCCGATGATTTGTTTGAAATTGTTCAGAAAATTGATTGAGTTCTAGGAGCCAGACTAGAACTGTTAGAAGGGAGACATTCACTGAAATGTTTGTAACTATCAATGCAAACGAAGTTAATTATTACCAGAAATAATCCTTTTTTATCTAGATAGACATTTAAGAGCCAAGGACTCTGCTGGTTATGCTTCGAACTAGATGTTTTTTATATTGATTGTTTTGTAAATCTCACTCTTCCATGCTGACCATTTTAAACAAATGGTATTTGTTTTTAATTGGGGCGGGATGTTATATGGTAAGTTGGTATGGTCAGTAGGTCAGAGTTATCTTTCTTGTATTATAACACTGTAATGTCTTCGTCCGTATATTTGCCCGTTTTTGTACGACGTTTTAGAAACATATAAAAATTTGGAGGTAGCACAGTAGTAAATGTTTTGGCTATAGTCGAAAACACTAACATTTCTATTTGCATACCTTTCTAACATTGATCAGCATTTACCTGGACTAGGAAATTAATAAACTTTCATTTACCATTTAAAAAATATATGCCATATATATCCGTGACCAATTCCGTTTTTCGCTAGTTAGAATATTTTGAGACGCTCCCACTTTTACATACAATTTCTAATGCAGTGAATGTAAAAATACTACATTGTTTAAAAAATTACCAAAATTTTACCTTGCAAGATCTTAGAAAAATTTTACCACTTTTTAAAACTGCTTTAAGCAGGAGCTTACAGATAAAAAATTGTACACATCTAACCACTATTTACCAAATCAGAACACAATGAAGTATTCAGTACTGTACTAAATGTAGGGTACACAATCTGGTAACTTGTTACTGGTACACATTTACAATGTTATGCCTATACCAAATTTGCAAGAGAACCAATTAAGCCAATATTTCTACATCAAGTACATAGGTCATATTTGAATTAAAATCAATAAAAGATATATTGGTATTCAAAGTGTTCTTGAAAAATTCTTCTATTCTTTAGCCCTACCCAAGGAGAAAAATTGCATATGTATATAACATGTGTTTGAAGACATCTTCAGAATAAAAAATTGCATATCTGTCACTGCCCCTGACCTTTTAAATAAGAAAATAATATCAAATTTCTATAACAGATACCTTTTAAATGCACTAGCCTTATATTATACTATTGGCCAGCCCAATCTATGCTGGCACACTAAGATATGGTGGCTTTCAATAGCTGACCACTCCATCTTTTAAACTATGCCATATTGTCCCCTAAATTGTTTCAAAGTGGCTTCAAATTCACAAGATGGTGCTTTTAGACAAGAAAACCTATTAAACAAGTACAAATAAATGAACAAATTTAAATTTAACCTGTTTTATACCTTCAATTAGTGCAAAATAAAAGTACCACTATTTCAGCCAAAGGCTGTTGATAACACTAAATTCCACAAAAAATTCTACTTAAGTAAAGGAAATCTGTTTTCTCTTTTAAGTTGGTTATTTTGACCATAATTATGCCTTTACAAACCATCTGTTGAACAGGTTTTGTTAAATCATGTGCATAATAATCACTTTTATAGACAATACATTACCATTTTTGGCTAATTTTTGCTTATTTTGGACTAAAATTTAAAAAAATTAGAACTTGTTCCTATTAATTTGCTTAATTGTGGCCCTAAATTCAGCAATTGGGTGACAAAATCTAGTTTTCAGCCAAAGGTTTTCATTGTCATATCAAAACTTTGGGGGAAATTGATCCAAAGTTCAAACTGATCAGTTCGGTTTAAAATTTACCTTATTTATAGCCCAATTTTTTTCTATCGAAATTTAATTTTATGCCTAAGAATATGCCCAATTCATTGCGAAAAGTAAAGAATACCATACAGAAAGAAAGTTAAAATGGAATAAAGAGAGGAGAACACTTTCTTGTGATTGTGTGTGGTTTTTTAATATGTGTATATAGAAAAATGCAAAAAGTGATGACTTAGCAGTTTTTCTAGTGTCCATTAGACAATACCTTCTTTTTGAGTACTGCCTACAGTTAGTGTCAACAAGAGATACCACAATCTTTGCAAAAATAACCTTGATGTACTCTCAAAAATAAAAATCCACAAAACATCATCTGACATATAGGTAGCACAGTAGTAAATGTTTTGGCTATAGTCGAAAACACTAACATTTCTGTGATTTGCATACCTTTCTAACATTGATCAGCATTTACCTGGACTAGGAAATTAATAAACTTTCATTTACCATTTAAAAAATATATGCCATATATATCCGTGACCAATTCCTTTTTTCGCTAGTTAGAACATGTTGAGACGCTCCCACTTTTACATGAAATTTCTAATGCAGTGAATGTAAAAATACTACATTGTTTAAAAAATTACCAAAATTTTACCTTGCAAGATCTGAGAAAAATTTTACCACTTTATAAAACTGCGTTGATGCAGGAGCTTACAGATAAAAACTTGTACACATTTAACCACTATTTACCAAATCAGAACACAATGAAGTATTCAGTACTGTACTTAATGAGGGTACACAATCTGGTAACTTGTTACTGGTACACATTTACTACTGTTATGCCTGGAAGCAGAAACTGGTGTTCGTGTTTTTGTTAAAAGAGCATTTTTCCCCAAATGAACGCACACAGGTCGTTACACAATAATCAAAACGCAGGGAAATTAAATTTAATGTTCAAGATTGACTAATTTTCTACATAAAAGTTCCATGTTCTACCCTATAAATAATGAAATAACCCAGAAATAATACTGAAAATTATCGATCAAGTCTTTCTGGATGAGTGGTTACAAGCCCGTTAAAAAAACTTCTTCATCGTTGGGCTGATGATAATGCACAAGGGGAACGCCATGCATAACGTTATACTACAAAATTTTAAAATGCATTATTATTATCAAATCATCTTATGAATTCCTATAAGAACAAATACATTCATACAACGCTTAAGTAAATCCTGATATAACCGATGAAATACAATTGAAAATTATCGATCAAGTCAAATTTATAATCAATCTACATTTTTATGTAAAGATACGAATGCAAAAAATGAAATAATCCAAAGAATACAAAATATATATGATAAAATTGAACCGAACACGTCTTTCTAACATATACATTACGTAATATAACGTAACAAAATATAAAATGCCTTTTTATTAGCAAATTATCTATTTAATTAATAAAAGAAACACAAATATATACATTTTATTATGCAAAGATAAGAAATGCATTAAAAAAAAATACTAAGCATACCCTACGAATCATGAAATAATCCAAGAAATAAAATTGAACTGATCAATTCTTTCTCGTCCTATCTAGCGACAACATTTGCTTTACTACTCCTTAGATCGGGACAAAAAATGTATTTTAAAGCTTAAGAAGGGATTTAACAAATACGAACAACTGTAAATGAAATATTTTCTTTAATATTAAATTAGCCATTTTATCACTTACAACATGAACTATATTGTAAAGTATGGTTTTTTACATGAAAATTGATAAATGGTCAATCGTACCCGAAAACAATTATATATCATTAAGAGATAATAAGAAGAGATCGAACATATGATAATAGCTATAGTTATTGTTTTTAACTTTGTTTAATTGAACCTCTTGAAAATAATTTTGAAATAAAAAATATAATTATAATTTAACATTCAATCTGTAAAGATTCTACGTGTACACGAAAACGTGTAAAGGATTTGTTAAGTTTATACATATTTTTCATCATTAAAGTTCCAGTATATGCTTAAGTATATGATTACCTATCTTTTTTTGGAACGGTAATTGGGGGGGGCGTGTTAATCCATGTGCTGGACACACAGTTAAATAGCGCATCCCAAGATGGCGGATATGGAATGCCCTTCCTTTGTGGTGGGTTGGGGGTTGACAGGTCATAAAACAGTAAGAATGACCGTGGACCGAGTATGTAACGTATTTGAACACGCTCATTGCACGATAAAGACCGCTTTTGTGGATGTAGAAAACAGTAACACAAAAGACTAAATTCTGCGCCGCTAACCAATACCCCCTACTTTTCTAGTTGACAGTTGGGATTTTATTCCCATTCCCGACCAATAAACTTTTTCTTGCTGATTTATTGTTTGTTAACTTATTCCGACCTAAATATAGCTGAACTATTGCTCACACGAAGTTAAACAAATTAACAATAAATCTATCTACAAGTCAATCAATAAACCTATCTATTCATTCACTAAATTTAAAAATGCCTAATTTACTTTGGACCAAATGTAAATCCACCAATTTATAGATTATTTACTCCGTAACTACGTTGTCTTCAACCTGGTGCTGTCCGTCGATGTCTACTACTTGTAACGTTTTTTTTTTCTTAACATGCAAACAAAAAATTTTCCAAAGTCCAGCATAAAATTATTAATCTACAAAGAATTATGCTAAAAACTCAACCATTTAGTATTAGTTGTCGATTATTATAAGCTTTTACTCCCTTTTCCCCAAAGTGGTTCATTGTTTTTGTCATATGTTAATATTGTCGCCAATACAAAACAAATTTTAACGGCGAACACATTTACTTGTAGAGCTGTAGGAAATGTTTTGGCTATAGATTAAAATACTAGCACTTCTGTGATTTGCATACCAATCTAACATTCCTCAACATTAAAAATATATGCCATATATATCCGTGACCGATTCCCTTTTTCATTAGTAAGAACAGTTTGAGACGCTACCACTTGTTCCCATTTTGTCATGCATTTTATAATGCAGTGAATGTAAAAATACTAAATTGTTAAAAATATTACCAAAATTTTATGTTGCAAGATCAGAGAATAATTTAACCCCTTCTTAAAACTTTATTTATGCAGGGGCTTACAGACAAAAAATTGTTAACATGTTACCACTATTGACCAAATCAAAACAAAACGTTAATGTAAGTACACGAGTATCAAATATAAAAACACGTCATATAAAATTTGTGTAAACCTAATTCATCCAACGTTTACGACATGCATTGACCTGTAAAATTTCCAATTTATAAAATCCTGTGTTTTTGTTTTATCGAATAATCGAATGACATTCGAATGTGTCACTGTTGTAATAAAATCTAAAACAGAGATCATTACAAGAGCATTCTCAGAGCACATGCAAATATTGCGTCCATTGTAGTGTTTGTAGACGATACTGGTTTTGTACTGCCTACTTCAGGAACAGGCGATGTTGCTATAAGGATATTAATTAGATATGTCATAGACGATAACAAAAAACCTGTACTTTTGACTTTGGTGGTTACAAATATATTTGAGCAGGTTTAACATAATCTATGTAAAGTCTATTAGAATATCCTTCATCTTAGTTTGTTTGTTTGATTGAATGTGTTAAACGCCACTTTCAGCAATTTTTCCGGAGTACCCTGAGAAAACCCCGACCTTCGGTTGGAAAACTGTACAATGCTTGCAAATTACTTACTGTGACGTACACAAAATCATCGTTGGTATATTGGAAACCACAGGTATCAAAAATCCTTAAAAGGCTTACCACAAAATAAAAAAAATCTTTAAATATCATAAAAACCAGATATTGTTAAATGTTGAATGGGACATAAGTACATTATGGCTTCAATATTATCAACGTATAAGTCAATACAACACATAGTTATTATATCATATTTTTTGTAAGACATACCTGTTACATTACAGATTACATATTATCCACTTTCAGTTTGATCGCCAGCCGTCATCACGCCAATATTCTCCACTTCAAACGGTGTTCGGTCAGTCCAAGATGCAACAGCGCTGTTACCAATTTTAAGACCAAGACCTACCCTTATGTTTCCATCCTTCAATCACGTCCAAAGATATGGAAGCTATCACATTGTGATGTGAGAATATAAAAATGGGCTGAAAATGCTTTTGTTCACTCGATGGCTCCTGATGTAGACAGTCTCACCTCCTCCTATTAGTATTTCATAGAAATTACTTTTACTAGAAGTATTTTGTGAACCGATCAAATACATGTAGGCATCTTTACATGTTTTCAGCCTAAACGATATACCGTTCATAGATGTATGTCTATTCCATATAGGGGCAAAGGTGTAACGTGATCCATTAATTCCCGAATGTTGGATCTTCTTCGCCAACATCAAATGTATTTATAACATCTGAGGTATATCTGCAAGTGGAGATTGACCATTATGTCGTGAATATTGAAAGGTAAACATTGAAAGTTGTCGGACAATATATTTCTTTTAATTTGTCACATTTAGGAGATTTTACAGTTACAACATTTTATAAATCTCTATACAGCTTACTATCGCAGTTTTCAGGGGCAACATTTTCTTTTTTCAACATTTCAGCTATGTTTTATATATGTTTATACTGAATAATAAATAGAAAATGACAATATGTACTGACGAAAACAATCAGAAATGATTATTGTCCCCCGCCGCAACGCGACGTAGCGACCTAGTAGTAAAAGTCTACGTCCGTGTGTCCGTGCATCCGTCCGTACGTCACACATTTGTGGACACAACTCCTTTGAAACGGCTTGACAGATTGCTTAGATATTTGGTAGGATTTATTGTTATGATAGGTAGATGTGCATACTATCACATTTTTTTATTTGTCAAATTTTGTAGAAGTTATGCAACTTTGACCGTTTCAGCAATATAATACAATAGTAGATCATGTGGACGCATCTCCTCTGAAACTGCCTTAAGGATTGCTTTGATATTTGGTAGGATTAATTGTTATCATGGGTAGATGTGTGTTTTTGTTTGTTTGTTTAAATGGTGTTTTAATTTTTAACGCCAATTTTTCAGCTATTTCATGGCGTCCAGTTTTTATTGGTGGAAGAAGCCGGAGAACCCGGAGAGAACCCCGGACCAGCGGTAGGAAAACTGGCAATCCTTGTCAATTTAAGATTGGAGTCGAGTACACCCTGCCTGCAGTGAGAATCGAACCCGCAATCTCAGTGTTGACAGACCTCGTGATCAATAGCAGACGAACTACCTCGACCACTCGGCACCCGGGTAGATGTGCATACTATACTATACTGTCATTTAGATTTGTCAAATTTTATAAGAGATAAGGAACTTTGACCCTTTTCAGCAATATATAATACAATAGTGGATATTGTGGACACATCTACTCTGAAACAGCTTGACAAAATGACTGTGATATTTGATAGGATTAATTTTTTATTATGTGTAGATGTTCATACTGTACCATAATTTTAATTCATCAAAATTTGTAGGAGTTATGGGACTTTGACCATGTCAGCAATATAATACAATGGTAGATCTTGTGGGTGCATTTCTGAAACTGTAAAATGGATTGCTTTGATATTTTACAGAATTAATTGTTTGATGTGTAGATGTGCATACTCTACAACCATTTTCATTTGTCGAATTTTCTAGGAGTTACATGTATGGGACTTTGACCATTTTAGTAATATTGAACAATATTGAAAGCAAATTTTATCAAGCACTTGACTAGAGTTTCACATTCTACATGAAGTTGTTTCATGTACTTCATTAGAAACAGTTCTAATATTACATAGTTATTATTTTGTCACAAAACTAAATGTATCAAAATTTTTTTTCTTAATTTTATTTTCTCTGCATCTTAGGCAATTGGATACTGCAGCGGCGGTGGACATTTGGCTACGTGTAGCAACTTGCCCTTGTTATTATTATACGAGAAATACAAGGATAGCATTGAAGAATATATAACATTCGTAAAATTGAGCAATAAATTGTATTTATAATATATTCCGTGTCAATGTCATGCAAGGTCGCTGTAAGGCGGAGTTGCCCACAACTAAATAAGGCATAAGGTACAAACAATCTCACGCAATGGGCACCAATAATTTTATATTTAAGTAATAACTGTTATTCGCCAAGCGGATTATAATAGGTGTGAACATCCTAATTTTTTTACAACCCAATAAAAAATTTAAAATTAGAGTAATGACTTATAAATAAATATTAGAACAATTTTATCAACAAAAAAACAATAAAAACTTTTAACAAGTATTTAACTGAAAGACGAATAATACCCATCCGGCCAGTTCTAGTCAAGGTGGGCGTGTCACCATGGCATTTGTTTATATCAAATAATAACAAAATGTTTTTGTCCAATAAAAAATACTTTTTTATCAAATTTCATTTATTCAAGATTAACAACGTCAAATAAACAAATTATCGTATTATAATAATATAATCATATTGTGCTTTAACCGTGGATGGTTTATTACTTGCTTATATACCCCGTTAGGTTTATTTCACATGATTCAGTTTATTCCTTCAGTGTATGAAATTTTTATTTTATTAATTGTAAATTCAATAATTAAATATTTTCTCACATGCTTTCTCTGTCTCTTCACAAAAACACAGAAATAATGTGATATATCCTCATTTGGGTTTTTATAATTGAAATACTTACAATCTACATTAAAAATTTCCCATAATTCCTATAGATTGAACTTGTGATGAATTGGAGAATGTCAAATTAGTATGCTCGTAGAAATCAAGACCCCTTCCGATCTGTAAAATTCCATGCAAACAACAAATTTTCCACAGTCCAGCATAAAATTATTAATCTACAAAGAATTATGCTAAAAACTCAACCATTTAGTATTTGTTGTCGATTATTATAAGCTTTTACTCCCTTTTCCCCAAAGTGGTTCATTGTTTTTGTCATATGTTAGTATTGTCGCCAATACAAAACAAATTTTAACGGCGAACACATTTACTTGTAGAGCTGTAGGAAATGTTTTGGCTATAGATTAAAATACTAGCACTTCTGTGATTTGCATACCAATCTAACATTCCTCAACATTAAAAATATATGCCATATATATCCGTGACCGATTCCCTTTTTCATTAGTAAGAACAGTTTGAGACGCTACCACTTGTTCCCATTTTGTCATGCATTTTATAATGCAGTGAATGTAAAAATACTAAATTGTTAAAAATATTACCAAAATTTTATGTTGCAAGATCAGAGAAAAATTTAACCCCTTCTTAAAACTTTATTTATGCAGGGGCTTACAGACAAAAAATTATACACATGTTACCACTATTGACCAAATCAAAACAAAACGTTAATGTACGATACACGAGTATCACATATAAAAACACACGTCATATAAAATTTCTGTAAACCTAATTCATCCAACGTTTACGACATGCATTGACCGTAAAATTTCCAATTTATAAAATCCTGTGTTTTTGTTTTATCGAATAATCGAATGACATTCGAATGTGTCACTGTTGTAATAAAATCTAAAACAGAGATCATTACAAGAGCATTCTCAGAGCACATGCAAATATTGCGTTCATTGTAGTGTTTGTAGACGATACTGGTACTGCCTACTTCAGGAACAGGCGATGTTGCTATAAGGATATTAATTAGATATGTCATAGACGATAACAAAAAACCTGTACTTTTGACTTTGGTGGTTACAAATATATTTGAGCAGGTTTAACATAATCTATGTAAAGTCTATTAGAATATCCTTCATCTTAGTTTGTTTGTTTGATTGAATGTGTTAAACGCCACTTTCAGCAATTTTTCCGGAGTACCCTGAGAAAACCCCGACCTTCGGTTGGAAAACTGTACAATGCTTGTAAATTACTTACTGTGACGTACACAAAATCATCGTTGGTATATTGGAAACCACAGGTATCAAAAATCCTTAAAAGGCTTACCACAAAATAAAAAAAAATCTTTAAATTTTATAAAAACCAGATATTGTTAAATGTTGAATGGGACATAAGTACATTATGGCTTCAATATTATCAACGTATAAGTCAATACAACACATAGTTATTATATCATATTTTTTGTAAGACATACCTGTTACATTACAGATTACATATTATCCACTTTCAGTTTGATCGCCAGCCGTCATCACGCCAATATTCTCCACTTCAAATGGTGTTCGGTCTGTCCAAGATGCAACAGCGCTGTTACCAATTTTAAGACCAAGACCTACCCCAATGTTTCCATCCTTCAATCACGTCCAAAGATATGGAAGCTATCACATTGTGATGTGAGAATATAAAAATGGGCTGAAAATGCTTTTGTTCACTCGATGGCTCCTGATGTAGACAGTCTCACCTCCTCCTATTAGTATTTCATAGAAATTACTTTTACTAGAAGTATTTTGTGAACCGATCAAATACATGTAGGTATCTTTACATGTTTTCAGCCTAAACGATATACCGTTCATAGATGTATGTCTATTCTATATAGGGACAAAGGTGTAACGTGATCCATTAATTCCCGAATATTGGATCTTCTTCGCCAACATCAAATGCATTTATAACATCTGAGGTATATCTGCAAGTGGAGATTGACCATTATGTCGTGAATATTGAAAGGTAAACATTGAAAGTTGTCGGACAATATATTTCTTTTAATTTGTCACATTTAGGAGATTTTACAGTTACAACATTTTATAAATCTCTATACAGCTTACTATCGCAGTTTTCAGGGGCAACATTTTCTTTTTTCAACATTTCAGCTATGTTTTATATATGTTTATACTGAATAATAAATAGAAAATGACAATATGTACTGACGAAAACAATCAGAAATGATTATTGTCCCCCGCCGCAACGCGACGTAGCGACCTGGTAGTAAAAGTCTACGTCCGTGTGTCCGTGCATCCGTCCGTACGTCACACATTTGTGGACACAACTCCTTTGAAACGGCTTGACAGATTGCTTAGATATTTGGTAGGATTTATTATGATAGGTAGATGTGCATACCATCACATTTTTTTGATTTGTCAAATTTTGTAGAAGTTATGCAACTTTGACCGTTTCAGCAATATAATACAATAGTAGATCATGTGGACGCATCTCCTCTGAAACTGCCTTAAGGATTGCTTTGATATTTGGTAGGATTAATTGTTATCATGGGTAGATGTGTGTTTTTGTTTGTTTGTTTAAATGGTGTTTTAATTTTTAACGCCAATTTTTCAGCTATTTCATGGCGTCCAGTTTTTATTGGTGGAAGAAGCCGGAGAACCCGGAGAGAACCCCGGACCTGCGGTAGGAAAACTGGCAATCCTTGTCAATTTAAGATTGGAGTCGAGTACACCCTGCCTGCAGTGAGAATCGAACCCGCAATCTCAGTGTTGACAGACCTCGTGATCAATAGCAGACGAACTACCTCGACCACTCGGCACCCGGGTAGATGTGCATACTATACTATACTGTCGTTTAGATTTGTCAAATTTTATAAGAGATAAGGAACTTTGACCCTTTTCAGCAATATATAATACAATAGTGGATATTGTGGACACATCTACTCTGAAACAGCTTGACAAAATGACTGTGATATTTGATAGGATTAATTTTTTATTATGTGTAGATGTTCATACTGTACCATAATTTTAATACATCAAAATTTGTAGGAGTTATGGGACTTTGACCATGTCAGCAATATAATACAATGGTAGATCTTGTGGGTGCATTTCTGAAACTGTAAAATGGATTGCTTTGATATTTTACAGAATTAATTGTTTGATGTTTAGATGTGCATACTCTACAACCATTTTCATTTGTCGAATTTTCTAGGAGTTACATGTATGGGACTTTGACCATTTTAGTAATATTGAACAATATTGAAAGCAAATTTTATCAAGCACTTGACTAGAGTTTCACATTCTACATGTTGTTTCATGTAGTTCATTAGAAACAGTTCTAATATTATATAGTTATTATTTTGTCACAAAACTAAATGTATCAAATTTTTTTTTCTTAATTTTTTTTTCTCGTGCATCTTAGGCAATTGGATACTGCAGCGGCGGTGGACATTTGGCTACGTGTAGCAACTTGCCCTTGTTATTATTATACGAGAAATACAAGGATAGCATTGAAGAATATATAACATTCGTAAAATTGAGCAATAAATTGTATTTATAATATATTCCGTGTCAATGTCATGCAAGGTCGCTGTCAGGCGGAGTTGCCCACAACTAAATAAGGCATAAGGTACAAACAATCTCACGCAATGGGCACCAATAATTTTATATTTAAGTAATAACTGTTATTCGCTAAGCGGATTATAAAAGGTGTGAACATCCTAATTTTTTTACAACCCAATAAAAAATTTAAAATTAGAGTAATGACTTATAAATAAATATCAGAACAATTTTATCAACAAAACAATAAAAACTTTTAACAAGTATTTAACTGAAAGACGAATAATACCCACCCGGCGAGTTCTAGTCAAGGTGGGCGTGTCACCATGGCATTTGTTTATATCAAATAATAACAAAATGTTTTTGTCCAATAAAAAAGACTTTTTTTATCAAATTTCATTTATTCAAGATTAACAACGTCAAATAAACAAATTATCGTATTATAATAATATAATCATATTGTGCTTTAACCGTGGATGGTTTATTACTTGCTTATATACCCCGTTAGGTTTATTTCACATGATTCAGTTTATTCCTTCAATGTATGAAATTTTTATTTTATTAATTGTAAATTCAATAATAA
Source organism: Limnoperna fortunei (assembly GCA_944474755.1). Lineage (NCBI taxonomy): Eukaryota > Metazoa > Mollusca > Bivalvia > Mytilida > Modiolidae > Limnoperna > Limnoperna fortunei. The sequence goes on along the minus strand of OX104114.1, from coordinate 69,931,531 downwards.
AATATTTTTTCACATGCTTTCTCTGTCTCTTCACAAAACCACAGAAATAATGTGATATATCCTCATTTGGGTTTTTATAATTGAATTACTTACAATCTACATTAAAAATTTCCCATAATTACTATAGATTGAACTTGTGATGAATTGGAGAATGTCAAATTAGTATGCTCGTAGAAATCAAGACCTCTTCCGATCTGTAAAATTCCATTGTTCCATGTAATCCAGAAATGTCTGTCTTCATCACAAAGTATAAAATGGCGTAAGAGATCAAAAAGTCCGACGTCAACATTTAAACGCGATATTAGGTTCTTTCCGTAAAACGCACCTATAACTATAAAAAGATTCTAATTCTGATAGATTTTTCGATTCGAAAAGTGCAAGATATGCTTCAGAACACGTTTTTACCATACATTTAAAAACCATACTTTGTGCTTCCATCTATACTGTATCTGGACAGCGTTGAATAGTAATCAAGTATAGTTTTTAAAATGTCCACCTGGTCGTACGTGTTAATGTATTCAATATGCGTGCCTGCAAAGAGTAGTAAAAACTTATTTTTTCTAATTATTTTTTATAAATATGTTAACCTTTCTAAAGGATCATTATTAAAATCCTGTTATATCTTACACAACATTTCATGAATTAAATATACGAAACAACACTATATTTTGTGCAAGGGTTATATAATCATATATAAAAATCCACATATTGTTCATGTGACTGTTCAAGTACTTCATGCCCTCGTATTTGTCCTGTATGTTCTTTGTTTTCTATTTTTTGTTGTTGTTATTTTACGTTCTGTTATTTAGTAAATATTTGAATTATGAAGTGCATGTTTGGATTATCTCCTCTTTATACGTATTTTACTTTACACAAACGTTTATGAATCCTATATAAAGAGTAATGTTATATACAAATATTCATATTTCCTTATATTTAAAATTATAATGGATTAAACATTAGCTTCTTTACAAGACATAATTAAGACTCGCAAAACAATGAATTGTTCTGACCTAACAGAATATAGGATAGCATGCGTTGTTCGTTTACATTACAAAGCGTTGATTACAATTTTATTAAGAGTTTGTTTACATCATACTTTTCTACATTTTATTACTAAAATGAGGGTAAACAAAAACACCTGTCAGGTAAAATATGCTCCCGTATGGGTTTGTAAAGAAGGAAGTTATCCAGATATACTTTATTGTCCTGTTTAAATAATTTCATGCAGTAAATGACATTAAGTGGAAATACAAAATTTAAACTGGTAACAAGACAATGCTTTATTCTAAAGTAAATCTATTTTTTTTTAAAGAAATGAGAAATGATTGGGTAGAATAATAGGTATGAATAAATGAACTTAGCATGCTAGAAACAAGTGAACTATCCCGTACATAGGAGAAGATTAGAATGTGTACATCTTTTTTGTTACCTTGATTATCTAGCAGAAAGACTTGAACTGTGTTAAATGTCAATTTAACAAATTTTGGAAAATTAAATTTGCAAGGTTACTTCGCAATGATATTATTTAGCTTTTCATTTAAAATCTTAAAATTGTCGAAAAGTTTGATATTGCATACCAACAAATAACTTTTTCAGTTACATGCAACTAAAGCTTAGCTCGCCTCTTATTATCTCGAATTCTGATAATTTACTTTACTAGGTACAGGGATAGATTCGTATGGTTTGCCCTACGAAGCTACGTATAATGTCCCAGTTGATGTGTAGGGGTGCGGGGGTTAAAAAAACCTGGCCACGGATCATATTGAGCAACGTGTTCGGAGATACTCACGCTTCTTTTTCAATAAAGATCACTTTGCACTTTTCGGAAAAAAAAGGTATTTGTAGCCTCTACAAAAGTCTCCATTTGTCTTGTCTACCTTGTATTCTTTTCATTTCTAGGTGAAGTCAACATTTTCTGCGATAAAGTCCAACTCATTTATCGACTTTTGTTTTTAAAAACTTGTTTCGTCTTAAATATAGCCTATATACTGCTGCACGAAATCAATCAATCAATGTTGATTGCGTTTTACAATTTTTTGTTATAAGTTGACATTTATTGATATCAACCAGAAACACATTATAAATCAAAACTATGTTTATACGGGTTGCAGTTATTTTAAACCATGTTAAATTCGATAAATATTTGATGATATGAATATATTTAACATGAAAAAATTGATATCTAGGTCAAAATTAAAGACAAAGCATCATACATATTTATTTTTAGACACTACCCGAGTTCTTGAATGTATTTTTTTATACTCCAGGTTGACATGACTGTCCAGCGGACCTGCCTCGAGAACTTTGCTATTTAAAACATATTTTAGGTTGTTCTTGTACTAAATCATTACTTTTGAACATACTTTTAGCTAATCAAATGAAAGAATTTTATTAGTCATACAATAAATCTTCGTATATAACAGTTAGTTATTCTAATACTTTTGACATTTAAGCAATAACGAAAGCATTAATACCAACTGCCATGTAAATTTCTGATTCAGATTAAATTAGTATGTATGTATAAGTGAGTTGGAAATAAGCATGTTTACTTTAAGGAAAAAAATATATGTACCATGACTTTTTAAATTTTATTAATTATTTTTTCAAATACTAAATTGTACTTGTTAACAGATGTTTCTCCTCGATTGGCAAATTACTGGAAACTACAGTGTGTACATACTTAACTCCATCCGTTTCCATTTTAATTACAAAAATGGTAGTAAACAAAGCACCTGTCAGATAAAATAAACTTCCATATATGTTTGTGAAGAAGGAAGTCATCCACATATAGTACATCATGTAGGGATTTTCCTAAGGTGGAAATACAAAACCTACAAAATGCTTTTCCAAAAAAACCGTTCTATTGTTACAAAGAAATAACCGATTGTTGGATAGAATCATAAGTATTAATGAATCCGGGCAACAGGCTAGAATTAAATATGGGACTATTATAACTATAACTGCTTGTAAACATGAGGACATCTCCATCCTGTAATGTATTTATACTTTCTATTTTACAAAGATATCTTTTTTAAATTTTCAAAAAGAGTAAGCGAAAGCAAAATTTCGTAAATTGCTAATGACACAAAATCAAATATATAACTGTCATGACTATTTAATGTATCAAATCATGGAAGTTAAAGACGTCTTCGACTCCAGCATTTTATGCCATATCCAAATACGAAAAAAATCGCGTACATTCATTTTTATTAGGTTGCCACCTGTTTTCATCGTTTTGTAATCACATATGTGAAAAAAAAAACAGTTTTATCATAAGATGTCAATAGTACATCCCCAATATCAAACGGCAAATTTATTTCAGGACCTTCCACATCTGGAAGACACCTGTCAACATTAGATTTCGCTAATTTGTCAGGCGAAACCCGTTTGTTAACAGGACAATGGCGGCCTAACATCGCACTTGCAGCATGAATATTAGGTTACCGTTCAAGACGGTCAGTTAAACGTGCTCGCCTTGTGACAGCTTATTTGCGTGACGTGTCAGATATACATTGCCATGGCGAACAAGAAGTCAGTTTCTTTCAGGAACATCCCGTTGTTTATTATCTCCCTTTCCTTGACTTTGTTAGCTGGTATTCTGGTAAAACAATTATAGTCGTATGCGTTCTTTGTAAAAAATACTTTGCACCGTAGACTATTTAATTATTTTTTTCTCACAAGATTTTAAACCAAGGAATGTATAAGAAAATAAAGTAGTTGGAATGGATAGGACCTAAGAGTATGTTTTAGTGCTCTCACTTTTTTCAGCATAAACGGTATTGTTCAAATCAATAGCAACTTCCAGCTTTCTCATTTCGAGTATGGTCAAGAAGTCTTTACGAATATCCTACAAATGTAAATGCGTGAAATAGCATTGCACACACGGCTTATATATGTAATTTAAAATAACTATAACCCTAACGGTAATTTAGTTACTAGGGACTTGTGCAGTTCCTTGTGTCGCAAACATCAACCATATTATTGCATACAGCAGAATTTTGATTACCGCAAATATTAAAAATTGACTCTATACAGGAATTAATAAATTAATATTAATCCCAGATCTAAATTGAAAGGAGTGTATTTAGATATATAGGCCTCAATTTGCCCTGGGATTGATCCGTTCAGTGGATGTTATTCCTGGAAGTTCTTACAAAAAGACATTATTGTTAAAAGATCTAAAGAAATCATGTTTAATTATGTTGAAGACCTTTTCCCGTTTATAAATATAAAGAGCACCTGCATTGATCAAATAAAATAAAAAAGAAACAAAAAAAAAACGAAAAAGATGATTAATCCATATGACAAAACTTTGTATTGTTACTGGGTTCGTTGTGCCCAATTGCCGCATTCCACGTAACATTTGTAAATAATTGTCCTCGATACGTTGTGTCCACTTTTACATACCCTGACATAAACAAGTCTCACACGAAATTGCATGAATGGCTTGGTTTGTCTTTTTAATAAAAGCAACAAGAATCAAAAATTAATTTGCAAATAAAATTACAACAAGTGTACACAAATTCATGGCATTATATGTTTCACTCTATAAAAAATGGCAATTTCATTTTTGTGCTGTCAAAGAACAAAATCAATAAAATTAGTACTATACAACAAAGTAAAAAAATGAAAGTAATAAGAAACTAAGCTGAATGAAAAAGACTTTTACACAATTTACTGTACATTTTTCATCAATTGGGATATATTAAAAATTTTGTTGACATGGTCCTCGTGTATTTGACTTTGACAACGAAAATAAAGTCAAAAAATGTGTTACCAACATAATAGGTGTTTATAAATGAAGTATTACTCTGACCATAAAAGAGAAGATGATTATATTGAAAATTTCATCAAACAGCAATGCAATTGCATTTCATAAGGAATGAATGTTATTTTTAGAAGCACACCAATATAGCCATTGTGTATGTAGCATTGACGTGGTTTTTTTTGTAAACGTTACCTACACCTATACTGGAAGTAATGGGCATTTCGTACAATTCGATAGTTTCCAAAAATTACAATAAAACTTCTTTTATTATGATGAAGAATAATTAATAAATATGTGTAAAGTATTTTCTAATTTTAAGTTTAATAGCACGATTATGAATTAGTATGTATCAGTGACAACCATAAATATTATTCTCGAATTTTAATTTGAAATGTAACTGCATTCAAAATCAATAACTGTTTATTAATTAATGCTTACTTTAATAATATGTAGATCAAGATCTGTATTTTATTTGGTATTGTTTTGTTCCTGCTTTAAATCTATATAATTTTTTCAAGGTTACATACTGCAAAACTTGCAGATCATAGCAAGAATAAAGATTTCTGACCTTCGATAAAAACACAATATTTTAGTATGCAATATTGTATAAACAACTCTGAATCTGACCAGTGCTTTGATATTTTCAAAATAATATATTCAAAATTCAAACGGTCAAAAGGTCAAGGTCAATTTAGTCCTCTAAAGTCCTAATTTATTCCAAAAGATATTGAAATGTTTTTATTTTGTATATTGTGAAATGGAATAAATTTTGATATTAAAGGGCTGAGGTCAAGGTCATAGTGTCCTACAAATTGACCTCAGGAATCTAAATAGTCTAAATAGTTTTTCGTTTAAATGATAAATGAAAGTTTATGACTATTGTAATGCAAATAAATGCTGATCAGTATTAGAAAGCTTATAGATGCAAATTACAAGCCCAAATAGAAAACATATATCACCTTTCTACTTAAAGGCAAACACAATAACACATGAAATATCAAAGCTAAATTATTCTCCTTTTTTATCAATAAAGACAACGTTTCAGTACTTGTACAAACAATATAAATAAAGCCGAAGCTAGCCATCCTTTGATACTGCTCGCTCCTTCTAATCCCACCTCGTGATGTTAGTATTGTATAGAACACAAGAAACATCAAACATCAAAGAAACAGATAACATTGAATTTCGATAAACTTAATTCATCTTAACGTTTTGGACATGCATTGATCTGTAAAAATCCCGATTTATATAATGCTGTGATTTTGTTTTATTGTCATTATCATCTGTATGGCATTCGGATGTGTCACTGTACTAATAAAATCCAACACAGAGTTCATTACCGGCGCATTTACGTGCGCATGTAAATATTGCGTCCATTTTAGTGTCTGTAGGTAATACTTGTTCTTTACTGCCTGCTCCGGTCGGAAATGTTATAACTGGAACAGTCGCTGTTTCTACAACAGATATTTTGAATCGTTAGACTATTTAAACCAAAAGTAAAACTTTTTAAACGTTGTAGTAGAACGAAATGAAAAACCGTTTAAAATTTTAATTTATGCAAGACATTTCTAACTGTTAAGTACATTATTGCTTCAATATAATCAACGTAAAGTCAGTACAATACAACGATAGAAATAATATCATGTAATATAGGTATTTTTGTAAGACGTACCTGTCACATTAAGGATTTTCCACGTTCCGTTTGATCCCGAGGCGGTCATCACGCCAATATCATACACTTCAAACGGCATTTGATCAGTCCTTCAACAGTGCTTCTACCAATTTCAAGACCAAGACCTACTTTAATTGTTCCATTCTTCCATTGAATCCAAAAGCTATGGAAGCTATTACATTCTACGATGCGAGAATATAGAAATGAACCGAAAAGACCTTTGTTCATTCTATCCCTCCTGATGTAGACAGCCTTTCCATTTTCTCCTCCTATTTCTATTTCATATAAATTTATTTCACTAAAAGTATTTCGCGAACCGATCAAATACACGAAGGCATCTTTACATGTTTTCAGCTGTAACGATATACCCTTCACAGAATGTATGTCTATTCCATATCTGGACAAAGGTGTAACATTATCAAGTAATTCCCTAATGTTGGTTCTAGAGTCTTTTTCGCCAACATCAAATGTATTTATAACATCAGAGTCTATATCTACAATTGAAGAATGACCATTGTGTCAGGAACATTGAAAGTTTTCCGAAAAATATATTCTTTTATTTTGTAATTAAAGAGATTTTACAGAAATCTCTACAAAACTTACCACTGTTTTTCAGTTATAACAATCTCTTAATCAACTTTCAGCTATGTTTTTATACTGAATAATAAATAGAATATAGTCCAATATGTATGGACTATACACAACAAGTTATAATATATGATTTTGTACAAGTAATATAAGGGGTAAATGGAGAATAACCATTGATTCGTGAACATGGAAAAGTAAACATTTAGTGTTTATATAAAATATTTTTTTTTAATTTGTCACATTAAAGAGCTTTTACAGTGAAAACATTGCATAAATCTCTACAAACTTACTTCTGCAGCAACATCTATTTTAGCAAATTTTCGTATATGTTTTATTTTTTTAACACTGAATTATAAATACCAATTGACAATATATACGGACGACAAACAATAATAGCAACCGATTGTTGTATTAAAAATACCAGGAACATTATGTCAAATTGAACAATAATATTCTTATATCTTTAATATTTTAATATTTCAATATCGGTGATGTGCCAGAGAAAACAAAAGGTCACTGTCGAAAGGAGTCGCTCAACAACTAAGAAAAATAGGGATATAGACAAACGAAACACAAAAACAGAAAAAGAGTAATCCGAACCCAATCCTGACGAGTAAGCAGTTCCTGCCTCTAATTAGACACCCGTCGAATTACTCATTTTCATGTCTAGAAATATCAAATCCAGGAATAGGAATCACTGATTTCCTATAACGATCAATTAAGTCATGGTGACGACCATAGAACTTCTGGAGAGATAACATCAGCCTAGGTGCAAAAAACCCTTGATTGAGTAGTTTAACATTCAACAGCAGTGATCGGTCTAGAAATTCGGAATACCGATCGCAGGATCTAGAATAACGTATAAGTTGTGAAATGTACGCACCATACGCTGGAGCTGCTGGAATGTTGCTGTCGATGAACGGGAAGTTGACAATTGGAAAGTTGGAAGTCATCACGTTTGTCGTAGAGTCTAGTTTGTAGTTTTCCTGGGTCAATTTCTAGAAGTAGGTCTAAGTAAGAGGCTGACCTTAGTGTATTGGTGGTGTCTTTAATTTCAAGGTCGCTAGGGATTAATTGAATGTAAATTTAGCATTGTTCAGGGACAAAACATCATAAATATAGCGGAATATTAAATTAAAGGTCTGGACCAGTGTTTTTTCTTTCTTACTCAGTAAGCTTTCTAGGAACTCAGCATCATAAGCGTTAACTTAGTTATACAATATAAACAATCTCACGCAATAGACACCAATCATTTTATATTTAAGTTATGACTCTAATGCGTGGAGCGGATTATACTACGCGTCAAAAGCCAAAGTTTATTTTACAACTCAATAAAAAAAGAAAATTAGAGTAATTACTTGTAAAAAAACGAAAAGAAAACGTGAACAATTTAATAAACAAAACAATGAACACTTTAACAGGTGTTTAAATGAATGGCGTATTTTACGCACGCGGCGAGTTCCAGTCCAGGTGGGCATGTCACCATGATAATTTTCTTTAGAAAATGGCAATGTTTTTGTCCAATAAAAACCCAATTTCATTAATATTTATTTATTCAAGATTAGCAACGCCAAATAAACTAATTATTTCGTACAGCGGTATTTTCTTATCGTGCTTAAACCGCGGAAATTTCAAAACGTGTTCATATACCCCTCAGGTTCAATTCAAATGGCTCTCTTCAATTATTCAGTGTATGAAATTAGAATTTTACTATTGTTTAATTCAATATGTCTTATTAATAACGTTTTCTCACTTGAGCAATTTAGTATGGCATGATATATTACTATAACAATAACACAGAAACAATGCGATATATCCTCATAAGGTCACAATAGTGCTTTAAATTATTGTTAAACGATATTAACAGACTACGTACCATTTACATTAAAGATTTTCCATGTTCCATTTGAACCGCTGGCTGACATAATTCCAATAGACTGAACCTTAGATGAATTGGAGAAGGTCAATTTAGTATGCTCCTGGAAATCTAAGCCCGTTCCGATCTGTAAAATCCCATTTTCCCATGTTATCCAGAATTGTCTGTATTCGTTACAAAGTACAAAATGGTGTAATGAATCAAAACGCCCAACGTCAATTCCATTTAATCGCAATATTAGGTTTCTTCCGTAAAACGCACCTATAGCTATTTCATAAAAAGTGTCAAAATTTGACAGATTTTTAGATTCGAAAGGACAAGAAATGCATTAGAACAGGTTTTTACCATAAATTTAAGTCCAAAACTGGTGCTGCCATCTATACCGTATTTGGACAGCGGTGTATAATAATCAAGTATAGATGCAGTTTTCGAGGAGTCCACTTGTCCTTGGTCGTACGTGTTAATGTATTCAATATGTGTGCCTGCAAAACGTAGTAAAAAAATAGTCTATCGAATTACCTTACATGTGTTTCCCTTTCTAAAGGATCATTATTAAACCTTGGTATATCATATACAACAGTTAATGGATCGAATACAAAACAGTACTTTATTTTGTGCAAAGGTTTAATAACGATATATAAAAATGCACATATTGTGCATGGTTTTAAAACTATATATAAGAGCCTCATATTGTTCTTGTGAGTGTTCAAGTATTTCATTGTCTTCATTAATTGGAACGAAGATATGCTCACGGATGAGGATTAAATTTAAACATCATTGAAACAAAGTATACATTTAATGATAGCTCTTACATACCTAAAACAGCTGTCTCCATCCATAGTAATATCATTAATTGTATGCAAAATCCTAAGCGAGTCTTTTCCATGTAAGTCAGCCAAACTTTCCTGGACATAAAGAATAAATTATATATTTAATTTTTCATTTGTAGCAGATTCTAGTGGTTAAGTAAATATGTAGTAATGTATTAACAAATATTGTGTATAACGATTGATCCACAGATTATCTTCAAAATCTCAACAAAATATTAGATCAATTTCCGTTGTAAATCCAGTACAGGAAGGAAAAAGAGAAATTGCGTCGTTTTATTAAAAAAGAATGATATCCAATTTGCATTATTTTACATTACACATAGTGAATGTACCACAATTCTTGTAAAAAATGTCCTACTGTATTGTTTGTTGTTGGTAAAAGTAATGCAGACAGCCTGATTTCATGCATGTATTGTCTCGTGTATTGCAGTGTTTTTAATGCCAGAACATGCAAAGGATAATGAAATGTCTTACTTACCATTCTAACTGATGACATGTTTGTTTTGCAGAATATTTCTGAATCACTGTTTAAATTTGCCAAAGAAGCTCATCAAATTTTTAACTCGTATATGGTAAAGTAAATTTTTGTTCGCAGGTCTATTGTTATTACTATGAAACTGCTTTAATGCCTTATTCATAGCGCCCACTTTTCTTACAACTAGCTAAATATGCTTTTAAAATTAAATCTAAAAAGATCACATATTAAAGAGCAACTGAAAAAACTTAATTAATCTTGTCTTCAAAACGTACGCAAAGATCTATACCACAAAAATTATAGACCCCCTTTTTTAAGCGCGCATCTCAAAACACAGAGAAATAGCGCAGTATTAACCTATGTAAGTGTACATGCAGTTAATATTGTATATGCAAAATATTTAATTTTTATATCGATTTTTGCTTTAAATAATTAGCAATTAACGATTAATGACGTCCGCAAATTTGTACCGGATACGGTCCTTCTTTATATTTAAAAAATTATTTCCGGGGTTCCTTTGAGGGGTTACAAAACTAACGTACGCCTACCCAACTAGCAACAATTAAATTAAAAGGCATTTATTACGATGTAAATTTGTAATCAGTGAAAGCGGAACTTGAGTTCTTTTTAACAAGAAAGATATGTTCGCTTGCTTCACGTGATGGAAGTCTAAAGCTGTAGTTCGTACTTTAATATGTATAAGGTGACTTGCAGTTGATGTTGCATATTAAAAATATTTAATGTTGATATCGCATAAGTCGATCATAAAATAAGAAGTCATTTATTACGAGGTAAATTAGTAATCAGTGAAAGCATAACTGCGGACGTCAATAGCTTTAGTTCTTTTTTAATGTCATATTAGTCCTGATCACTATGAAAACAAAATTCGTAGGACCTACCAGACATGTCTGGTGAAAATCCCTTCGATTCCAATCGTTTTCTTGAAATGAGCCAGCTAAATTCAAACAAGAACGCTTGCTTCACGTGACGGAAGTCTAAAGCGGTAGTTCGCACGTTAATATGTATAAGGTTGGATTATATTTCTGAGAGACAACGACCCCAAATTTATCCCTGCCATAATTAACCTATAATTGTGTTCCTTATATTACTATCATAAAAGTTACCACCAGAATCAATACCACGGGTTTAAAAAATCCGTCTTTCTAGTGTTTTTAAAATATCAAAACGTATGAATTTGACATGTATCAATTTGGACAAAATATGACACAACACCAACAACAAGAACGTGTCGTGAACAGAGAAAACACTCATACGTTTGCGATTGTTTGTTTTCTGCTATCGCTAGCGATAATTTTCTTCTTTTTCTGGACATATTTCGCCTCAGTTTATATGAGGTCCAATATGTTGTCAAAATCGAATTACACTATGATAAAATCAAATGTGCAAAAATGTTCATTAAACGTTTCCTATTAAGTGGTCTATAGAAGTCGAATACAGATTACCAATATAATATCAGTTACAAACTAAAATCATCAAAGGACAGGGGCCTCGGTATGAGAGTGGTAAATAAAGTTAGTCTACTGCGGTTGCAGTTTATAATCTCATTATGTATTGACAATAATTGTAAGTTTTGCTACCGAAGGTCGTAAGGGTTTTAATGGTTCTCCGATAACTTGTTTTCTCCGATAAAAACTGCGTAAGGGTGTAGCTGAAAAATTGCTAAAAGTTGTGTTAAAACTATTCAAACAAACTAACTAAGGAATAAAAGAACATAATAGACATGTATGGGACTATGTAGGTTATAACTGATATTGACTATATATTATGACAAAATTGAGTTTTCGAAAAGGATAAATAATGTTTTTTTAACATTAAATTATGTTGCAGTGTCATGAGTTATCTCCCTTGTCTGGCAGGTTTTCGTTGCATTTCATTGAGTTTATTTCTCACAAGACCAACATCAGAATTAGAAATAACTGTGATTTTCAGACACAGAGAGTTTGAAATATAAAAACCATGCTCAAACCCGTTGTTGACTTAGAAATACTTGTTACAAATAGTGTTAAATAAATTTGTTCTCACACAAATATCTCTCAAGGAGACTTTTGTGTTTCGACTGTTATAACCAAACAGAATATAGACCATACGTTGTTGGTATTCATTACAAACCGTTCTTATCGAAATAATAATAGTTTAATTAATTTTTTTCAATTTAGTTTTTCAATTTATAGGATATGGTTACAATTTTATTAAGAGTATATTTACATCATATTTTTCGACATGTTATCAATTATTAAGAATTTAAATACATGGAAACTGTTGATATATAAAAACTGTAATGTAACATTTTAAATGGAAATAGTCCAAACTATTTGACATATTTAGTAAAAATGACTCAAACGCCTATGGTGACGTAGTTCACATTCATCACGTAGTTTACATCGAAAGAATGTACTCAACATACTCATTCCAATCTATTATATTATAATCAATATATAATGAGAAGCTGATATTGAATATTGATATAGTCTCAACAGGTCTTTTGTGCTAGATAAGAGAGATTGCAAACATTCGTGTAATGTGGTTCATATAACGTTAGTCACATAGCAGGTTTTACGCTGATTGTTTGTTATTTTACATTTTTTTAAAACATGATTGTGGCGTAAAATGGTATAACTTTAAATAATAGTTTTTCACAAAATCTATTTACAGCAACGAAGTACTGTAGTAAAACACCGTTGAATTATATAGTTATCCAGACAAATGCCATGACCTTAATGTGGGCAACTAAAACGGAAGTGCTTTTAAGCCAGTTTGGTAAACGAATAATAATTGTGTTTTACACTGCGATAGAAAGTTGCCCGCTCGATCCAGCACCACGGGAAACGACAATTGGAGATGACGTAGAACGTCTACGGCTGAAAAGAAATCGCATTATTGACAAAATTACTAAAGTAACTCTGACTGAGCTTTCAGAAATATTCTCAATCTTAAAGGAAATAGCAAAAAGATTCGAAATAACATTACACAGAGAGAAAAAAATGAACTGTTTCTAGATTTGAATTATTGAGACATGCCATTTAGACAATTCGATTTTTTTAGGGATATCGTCACAAAAAACTGAATTAACTCAATATTGAAGACAGAGCAACAGGTTAGCGTTCATTTTATTTTATAACACAAAATTAAAGATCATACATATAATCTATCTGTATTGTATTAGCGTGCACCGTGTTCAATAAACTACGCACATGATTATTTTAATTGGTTTGTTAATTGACTTGTAACGTGCGACCAAAAATATTTCAGCTATATAATGTGGGACAGCTTTAAGTCTAAGCAAAATGTTTGTGTTTACCTAGCAAATTTGTCCGTTACGATTAGGATATACGCAAACGGTTAAACAATAAGAGAAGATAGCACGGTGTATAGCGCGGACATCACAATAATGTAGCAATCTGCTAATTTATAAGCCATGTTCGGTCGAGATAACTAAAAACAAAAGAAAATACTATATGAATATAACATATAACAAGGAACCTGTGAGCTACTGCTCACTCAGTATACCACTGCTATTCACATCTCTTTATAATGACTAAGTTGATAACCGATGGATAGTTAAAGATTATTTACGTTTTTTGAAACGAGAAAATGCATTTATGAGTTTCATAAAACGTAAATAATCTGTTTATAGCTGTTTTGTAACATTGTGACGTCACCGAGTTACTTAACGAGGTCTTGACAGCGAGCTGAGATGGGCCCATCTCACGCTAGTAGAGTGAGATGCAATAATATTGCACACAAAGATCAAAAGAAAATACTGCAAAATAGCGATAAGAACACATATTGATGTCACAGATCACATTTATTTAATGTTGAAAATTGACTAAGTCGGTTAATATGAAGTATATATGCGACAGACCTGAAAAATACTCGAAATATAGAACCACGTTGTAAAGTCACATATAAAATTTCAAGTGGTTGTGACAAGTAGTTGCTGAGAAAACCGTTACGAAAGTTGTGTTGGAGACGGAAGGACGGACAGATGTAAACCAGTATACCCCCTCCAATGGGGTATAATTAAAAAATTGGTTTTTTATAGTTATTCTGTCATAACTTCAATCTGTTTACACTTGTTCCTACATATTTACAGATTATGACCTTATGTTGCTAGAGGGTGAGTATAGCTCCTATGAAAACAGCATATTTCTGGTTGGTCCTTGCAAAACTGGGAAGACTACACTTGCGATGGTTTTAACCGGAGGGAATATTGAGACAACTTGGATATCGACAAATGTTTTATCAATATACTTCGGTAAAATTGGAATTATATTATCCAAGAAAGAAATGGTCTGTATGGAAGGTAAAATTTATGATAAGTTATATTAAAAAGTTAATAGGCTTGGATGCCTATGTTTTTTACAGTTACATTTATAACATGAATTATTATTAACGGTCGAATTTTTTTTTAATAATTTGTTTAGCGTATCTAAATTACATAATAATATTCATGGTACTTATAATCAATAAAGCTTCACTGATAACGTTTTATCTAATGTTGCATGTTTATTTTTGAACACGGTAAGCCTTCGTGTGATGCTTAGTGCCATAAATTGAAGGTAACACTCCAGAAAATGATATCTTTCAAAAGTTGAAAACTGGAAATCCTAAGATAAATCAAGATCGACATACCCACACTGAATATCAAGAAATGCCAGAAAAAAAAGATATCAAAATTACAGCACCCGTAAATGACCATAGCTGTACATTTAATGAAAAACTTACCATGGGGCAATTTGATATTCAGGCGAGGACATATGAAGTTGATAAACGAATCCTAGATGCCATTAGAAGACGCGAATATTCCATAGAGATAGCACCTGGAGATATTGTTGATTTTGGAGGGCAAGACGCCTTTGATATGATTCATCAATTATTTATCTCACAGAGGGGAACATTTTGTTTTCTATTTGACGGTAATAAAAATCTCCTAGAACCCATGCTTGAACAAAATGGCAAATCAACAGCAGGTAAGATATAAAGAATATTGAGCAAAATATTTCTGCTAAATTGAAAATTAAAGAACGTTGCGTTTAATTGAATATGTGTTTATTATAACAATTTTTGCAGCATAAGTTTATTTTATTAGAGATATTTAAATTCAGATTTGTAACGAGAGTAAATTACCTGTAAGTATATAAAATCTGTACAGGTACATTGCGGGATGTATTGAGTTATTCACCAAATTTGGGAAGCAGTGCAAAATCATTTAAACAAAGGTTGGTCTGAAGAAGAGCCAAAATGCATACTTTCTAAATCTTGAGAATAAGACTTTTCTGATTTATCAGATGTATTCTTCGCTTTATTCAGCACAACATTTTTTTCAAATTGGATCAATTTACAATCAAAAATATTATTTTGTATGAGATGTGATTGATTACTTTTAAGTATACTTCTAAAACTTAATTTAGATTTTCAGTCAATACATTAACTAAGGAAATACTTTAAAAAATGCAAATATGTTGAAATATAGATGATGGAATAATTTAAATGTTCTGCATTTAAAGATCTGATGCAGCACTGGATACATTCCATTCTTACATACTGCAGTAGTATCAACAGAGGATTCCCAAAGGTTGTCTTTGCTGCATCACACAGTGATAACTTTCGGATGGTAATTCATTTATTTATTATATTGTTGTTTATATTTTTCACCCAAATGCCTAGCAAACCGGTGTTACTATGTGATTGGTTCCATTGTAAGTAATTTCTTGTGTGTTTTTTTCTTTTCCTGCTGTATGATGATTTTTTCATGTCATTATATCAACTGAAAAAGCATTGCATAACCCGTTTTACCACACAAAACAGACAATATAGATTTCATGAGGACCAGACATTCAGCATGTATGTTTAGTATTTTCTATAAAAAGTTATTAAAAGTAAATAAAAAACTATTTCCGGGCCGTTAAATAGGCTTGAAATCAAATTTCGAGGACTTTTACAAACGCTGCAGTATGGATATCATTCAAATTTATACAATAACATGGTAAACGTGAAGGTAAACGTTATTGACTTAAAAAAATATATATTCTGACTGAGCCCGCTAAGCCGTGGTGAATATAAATTTTTTACTCAATAAAAATCACACTATAGTCAATGTCAGTGTAATTAGGTAGAGGATTATTTTTGCCTGACAAATAAAAACTGCTTTTGGTGTATGGTTGAGCTTATGTCCTTTTGTAGATAAAAAAAATACATTTTGAAATCAGCAATTACTTTCTCAAAATATTTTTAAATGCGGTGCTTTTTTCATTTTGATAGAGCCATTTTCCATAGTAAATTTTCACCTAAATTGAAATAAATCTGTACGTTAGGAACACTCGAATTTTGTCTATTGGAAATCAGTCGAGTAATGTCGTCTGCAGTATATTTACAGAATATTTGGAGGAAATAATGGTCGATTTCAAAACATAATATTTTGGATCTGCGTAAGGAGCATAAGCTCGACCATACCAAAAATACACCGGCATTGACTATAGATTGTTTTATAATCAAATTTAACAAGCACGAAGACTAGAGCTATTTTGTGTCTGATACCTGAAAATTTGCCACATATTTGCTGAATCAACAGAAGTAAATCGAGGTTTCTTTCTAAAGTGTCTTATTGTCGTTTCTTTTATATTGGGCTGATGTAGGACAAGATTGACGAACGAAGGCATGACCACTCATTAAGACATCAATTAGCTAATGAACAGTTACCTTTCATTGACAAACGAGATCAAACATGTCAAGAATTAAATCGTCTAAAGAAAGTCTTTGTCGATATAGCTTTTTCTCGGCCAACATGGGGTGAACCAATGCCAATCAAATGGGCACCACTACAACTGTCATTAACAAAGTTAAGACAGGACGAAAAATTTATTATCAGTCGTGAACAGCTTGAGAAAATCAACGCATTTAATGGGGATCTTGCTTTAGACCCCCAGCAGATGCATACATTTTTGTAAGTTCAGCATTCTTTAGGAAAATTGATGTATATCAATGATATCAGCTTAAATCATTTTATCATCCTGGATCCTTCTTACATGGTTACAGTTTTGAGATCTTTTTTAACTGACAAAGAGTTTTTCTTACTGATTTGTCAATTCGTACTATATAAGAAAATATGCAAAATACAGGAAAAATAAGAAAGCATCATTTATTTAAACTTTGGGAGCAAGAGCACTATAACAACTACTGCCTTTTAAAGATTTTCTGACAGGAGTACTGATTCGCTTAGATATTCTTACTACACCACAACGGTATTCAACACACCACGACGAAGAAAAAGTACTTAATTACTTACTTGTCCCGTGTATGGTTCAAAGAATAGATACGACATCGTATATGAACGAAAATTGCACAGACGAACGAAGCATATGTTTGTCATATAAATTTCAAGCATGTCCTGTGCCTTCTGCAGTTGCATTTCGACTGTTTGGTGCTTGCCTTTGTATGTGGAATTTCAAAGAATATAAAGGAGTACTGCTTCTGTTTCGTGATTCCGTCACTCGATCTCATCGTATATAAAAATCATGAATTGTCTGTTCAATCGGAAGAGTCAAGGATAAATGTTTTCTGATCCATTCAAAGTCAAAAAGGATGATAGTATCAAATGTGGCATCGACTAATCAAGAATGTATATCTATTACTATTGAGAAAATCTTGTTGTTTTACAAGTCTATGTTTGGGACGAAATTCGATCGGACTTCTCTTTTGCACTTTGAAACACAATTTAAAGTGATATGCGGTCAACCCTTTTTGTTTTGCCCTGGAACTTGCAAGAATTTCAGACCTGACAGCAAATGAATTTGTCAGCATAGAACGCACCATTAAGTGAAATACCTACTGAACTTGTTCCCTAGTAGGGTAAACACTTTTGTTGTATTAAAGATCAATTAAATGTATTATAAATTTACAAATAAAGTTTACAAGTCAAAAATATATTCGCAATTTATATCGGTAACACAAATCAAATCATTTATATTTTATATGTTTTAAGTTTCTAATTTGTTTTTAATTCTTATTAATTTGTATCGTATGACCTATAGAATGGTACTAGTTTCTTAAGCAATAAACTTAAATTGTTGCCAACATTAATTTTTATTAATTTTGACACCTAAATTAAGAATGACCGAAACAAAAATAATGGCAGGAGGGGATTACTATCTACCTATCATTATACACTCGATATCGGCAAACTTGTTTTGTTTCATGACATTTAACTATAAAGTGTCATAATTAACACAACAATCTCTTAATTCGGTCAGTCTAACGATGTTTTAGTTAATGTATGTTGTCCTCATAAAGGAGCCATCTTTATTTATATTATCTTTTAATCATTTACAGGTGAATGAAGAATGTGGGAAAGAATGTTTAGGTATAAAAAGTTTTAAATACATATCTCACATAGTAACTGTCTATTACTTAATAATAAAATTAGGAATATATATGAAAGGGCCTATTGGATGGAAATAGATATATAGTGTGTTACAGTTTCAACGCAATGACAAATATTACGTATGACCCCTTTTCCAATTGCGTGATTCTAGATTTGCGATATAATTTCTACCTTAACATCATACATTTTGTATTTGTATTTATTATTATAGCCATGTACAGAAATCAGGTATTCTAATGAGGCGTTACAATAATCGACTGTTCAACTCAATGCCACAATGTTCATTGTCACTTGAGTGTCATTAATGACGTAATGCATACATTTTATAAAATAATAATTATTTGTAAGGCCAGTAGAAGCTTATTTCTAGTTTTATTGTTAGGTACAACTCTAGCTCAATTGTAAGGCTATTTTATATACTTTTTGGCCGTTAAGTCCTTTTACGAATCAAAAAGTAAACATTGTAAATGTACATGCTTGTATTTTATTTTAGACTACATTACAAACAGATTATATGAGGTAAAACATTTTTCTCATAACACAAACAGTTTGTATGAAGCATTTTAAACTTTTAATTAAACATTGTGGAATATACAAGTATAAACACATTGCCAAAAAAATTGCCTGACTTTTCCAGAGAACTCATTAAGTACTATTGTGTTTATGACTGCTTCTGTCTATTCTTCCATTTGTACATTTATTATTCAATACGCCCTATTTTTTCAGACATTAGAAGAACCATAGACAAAGGTATTGTAGAAGCCATTCATACTTAATATTAAATTGTTTGTAGATGAATTGCATGATTGCTTCCTTGACGCCTCTTGAGCAATATTGAGCTACATTTGAGACGAGTAAGTTATCTACAGTAAATATTTGGAGAATATAATTATATCAATCATTAGAACAGTTTTACTGCCATCGGAAAAGTCTCGAGAGTAAGATTGGAACGGACATTTTTACCTTTTTATCATATTAAGATGCATGCTCTTTTCCGAAATCTATAACATTGTACTAAAATGTGCAAAGGAGGCTTGCAATCTCCAATATTTACCCTCTATGATTCGAGGTCAGAATTGTCGTATATAACAACACAACCTACCATTATCGTATATCAACAGTCTGTTCATTTAGAATGAGTTGGATAGCTTTTATAGTTACCAAGTCAATTGTAACAAGTTATTTGTATTACTGTTTTTGTTATTATAATTATTACCTTACAACCCCATCAAAACAACTACGAAAAAATATAATTGAAATGGTATTTATGTATTATTAGACAGTTCATTGGAGTTATTTTGCAAACTGGTTCCAGTGTCATGTCACATTTACAACACGGTAACTTATGTAGTAAGCTTTTATTCTAACATACATGAGATTAATCATTCCAGAGCTAATTCAAAGAGACAATGAACCGCCAGAAGAACTATTCCGAGAGTTGTCAAAACACATTGGTATACAAGTTATGCAGCTAGGAATAGAACTTGGACTGGATGTCCCATGCATTGAAGACATCCAATATAGGTAAACATATCTCCCAGTACAAGCATATTCCTTATTGATAAAGTGGAAACAAGTGGCAGAAATTCCAACTGTAAAAAATCTCGCAACGGCTTTGAAACATATCCAAAGAGGTACTCATTGTTTGGTTGATTTTAACAGCAAGCACTCATGACATTTTAAACTTGAAAAACATAATTAAATGTTTATGTTGTTCCTTATTTTCTCGTTTATTTCATTTTGACATTAAAGAAACATAAAAGTCATAACATTGATAAATATACATTATTGCAAATGTAGACATATATGTACAAATAATTTTAATATCTATTAATTCACTAAATGATGCTTAATATAAACGTCAGGGGATTATACGTATAGGCTAATACCATTGATTTCTAATAATACTTAAACATTTGTAACATATACTTACTGACAAATTTTTAAGAAAAAACAAATACAAACCAGTGTATTTCCGTATTGCTGACGCACCTGACTCAAACGTTGGGAAAGATCCGTATTTCTTGTCAATATTAAGGCCGTTTGTAACATTTTCTTTGATAAAATGATAATCTATTTTTATCATATGCATTTCAAAATAGATTCCTTGAATATGATAAATCGGGACTCAACCATACCTTATAATATGCATGCAGTAGGAATACTTTACAAATCAAAAATAGCAAATAATAGCAGTTAACTCAATGTGTGCAATATTTTATCTGTAAGGAAACTAATGTTTTGTCAAATTATAAAACACGCATTTTTAATATAAATTTGTAATATGTTTTATTTAAAAGTGAGCTGTTGAACTGCATATACTTTTTTGAACTTGTTTTAGTTGTTTTTATGTCTGTCTGCCTGTCTGTGTATATGTTTGAACATTTATCTTATCTATTATCGTGTTAAAGCTGTTATTAAGAATGAATAAGTTAACATTTCCTCCTCTTATTTTTTATGCAGTATTGTATGATAAAAGACTATCATGAATATCCCCCGATTGTATTTAATAAATTTATATCATATTTATTTACACTGTTATTCATTTGCCAATTAAAAATATGACACATTTCATACTTTTATTTAATATTTCTTTCATTCGTAAGAAACATGTCACTGTGAAACAATCGGACTCCGTGACATCTCGTTCTCAATGTGCCATAACAATACAGAATATTAAGTTGTACTTTATCAAGACAGCGGTGTACAGTAATTCAGGTTACAGGAGTTTTCTAGAGTCCACATTGCCCTGGTCATACGTGTTGACAGTTCTAGATAATAAACAATATTATATAACTTTTTACCCCATTTATAAAAAAACCTGTCAATTTTTCGTTTTCCTTTTTCTATCATAATGCAATTTGAATTATGGGTCTAAGTTAATAACATTGCTGAGATTTAAAATATCACCAAAATTTTTAATAAGGTTTTGGGAGTTTCTCGATTGTGGGACGCATTTTGTGTTTGTCTGAATATTGTTTAACTCCAATTTCAGTAATTTTTCAGCTATATCATGGCGTCCAGTTTTTATTAGGGGAGGAAGCCGGATTACCCGGGTAAAACTTCCGACTATCGGTAGGAAAACTGGCATTCTCTGTTGTTTAAGATTGGAGTCGACTACACCCTGCCTGCAGTGTGAATCGAACCCGCAATCTCAGTGTTGACACACCACGTAATCAATAGTAGAGGAACTACCTTAAACACTCGGCCACCGAGGATAAAGGGACGGATTGTGGTTAAGTATATTTGCTAACGGTAGCAGCGATCCTGTGACTCATCTAGTTCCCAGACAGGCGCCCTGTTTTAAAGGGAATGTTATATCTGAGAGACAGTTCCAAACACGAAATATTTTGGTGACGACACCCGGAGTAAACATACGGTCCTAGATAGATCTGTGAAAATTCCTAATAGATAATACAGGTAGGACCTTAAGAGAAATAGATTGGACCCATAGATATAATCAGCCGTATCCATAGTAAACCCTAACACCTTGGAAATTCAACATTAATATAAATTACCGCAAATCAGGGTTTTCTAAGTTCATGGATTTGTGTTTACTGAAATGTTTTACTTAATATAATTACACGTTTAGTCAAATCGAACATCAACTTCGTAAGAGGTATACGATGACAATTTTGATGTTGCTATCATATCCGTAATACGGACGTTTTAAAGTATTTTTAAAAATATGTCCACTATTATTAGGAACTAAATGTTAATTCTTACACTTTCGTTTTTGCTTTGCGCAGTCAGTTATAAATAAACTGTGAATGCTTCCGGTGTCAGTGTTACTCACAACGAAGTTAACAAGGTAAGTTGGAAACAGGTAATGTTTCAGAATAGACAACTAATATAATTATAACTTTAAAGGATATTTTACATATTATGGAATACAATGCACAAAACAATAATGTTGATACTATTAAAATTTCTGTAGCCACATAAATAGGTTTGCCATTTTTAATGTGGATTAAAAAGCAGCTACTTTATTTGTGAACTGTTCTATACAATTTTGTGAAGTATTTCAAGCAAAGAAAACTATATATCATGGTACAATGCTTATGAACTAGTTCACCTTTAACACACTAAGGATATTAGATCCTTCCATTTGCAACATGTTTTTCGTATGTAAATAAAATACTTGTCAGTACATAAACAATTATCAGTATAGTAGAGAGATTTTTTAAACAAATATTAATAAAAAGGTATCATTATTAACGTGTTATAACAGTTAGACAAAAAAGCATGGGACTGTCAAATTAGGATTGTCTTACCCTTTATTTTTAGTAATTACAAATGTTTCATTTTTATTTGGAATTTACATTTCTAATGACGTTAATTAGCATACGTATTCTCTGAGTCATAACAAAATTGTTACAAGAATCAACTTGTAATTAAAACGTTAAATCGTTTGATTAAATTGTTATTGATGATACCAGTAGCCATACTAGAAACGAATTTAACACTTTAAGCGAAATGTAATACTGGTTTGTTTAAATTATATTACAATATATGTGAAGAAATTTAGAACAATAAGGGTTGAATTTTAACACCTGCTAACATTATTTCAGCTATATTTAGACTACTTCCGAATTATAACGTCCTAACCCCCTCCTTCTTCTTATGAGTAGACTTCCATTTTGCCATTCGGATCAGCTTGACTCCTCAGCACCCACATGCCATCCAAATAAAAATATATAAATTATATAACGAATGATCTTTTTTCAGAGTAATTTTCATTCATATAAACGCATAGTATTCTAAAATAAACAATTTAAAATCTGTCAATGATTAAGTACTCAAATAATTTTTACACGAAGGGACGACCAATTTATCACAAAAATCAATAAAGTTTTATTTACGCAACATATTTATTTAACTAGGTTTTACCATTGATTTCTGTCATTATTAAGTAACGTAAGATGTTTAAACGTTAGTAGCTGACAGCGGCCTCTTAATCATTTGCGCACAGGGGAAAATGTTAACATTATTTGGTTTTACTCAGTCACCAAGTTTCGTTGAGTAATGAGAGATCTTTCGAAACGAGCGGAATAATTTCAGCTATTTAACATTAAATTTTCTGGATGTCATGTCAGATAATATTTTTTACGAACTTAGAAGCCCCAAAGGGTGCCCAAGGAAATGCACAAAAAACTTTAAAATAGTGCAGGGATGGGCTTTACGCAGTAAGTAAACAAAACAATCAATACATTTAATAAATTATCTAAAAATATTATATCAAATATTATAAGACACTGCTTTTTAAGTACAGCTCCTATATCAATTGTTAGCTTATCTAGATTAAGATAAAAACACTTAAAACCAGGTACATAATGCTCCACACAATTGTAGAAAAACTAGCAACCTTGTAAATTCATTAACATTTAAGTCGAGTTCACCAATTAAAGAACGCATATAATTTAAGTACTTACAATGCAATGCAATTAAACTGATTTCTTTCCAATAATTTTACAATCCTTATAAAAAGTCCCTTTTCCCAGGTGAAAAAAGATCGATGACAGTCGATGATATAGTTATACAGGTATTTTACTATTTTACTATGACAAAAATAAAGATATAACAATGTAGCTTGTCCAAAAGGAACTTTATTAGCAAGTGTGATTTCAAGCCATGAAAACTTTAATCGTAAATTAATGGTCGATTCCAGTTCAAAATAACTTTTAAGAAATCAAAAGATTGCCGCCTGACTTTAAAAATCATAATTCACAGTGTCAGTGATCTCGTAAATTTGTACATGTACATAAATGACAACGCACAATATATGACATATATGACAGTATACTTGTAAGAGTACTTTTTGCAAGACGGTTAGCTTAACACAAAGTCTATAAAACTATCCTTTACCACTGAGCGAGCTCATTTTGAATTATTTGAATCTGATTCAGTTAGTACCAAAAAATGTATAAATCCGAAAGATAAAAAAAGAATCGATAACCAACAGACATTAAACAGAAATTCCACATAAGAAGGAAATAGGAATAATAAAAAAACAGTTACCGAACCCAGTAATTAATGGGTGCATTCAGCTGCTCTGACGAGTAACTAGTGCCTGCCTCTAGTAAGGCACATGTCGCATAACATAATCATGTCGGTGAACAAGGTGCATCCAGGAATAGGAAAACCTACAAATGGCACAGAATGAATGACTGATCGCAATTTGATTAGTTTTTCATAACCATCAACTAAGTCTTGATAAAGGTCATAAAACAACTGAACATATGCCATACTAAACGCAAAAAATCCCTTTTTGAATATCTTATTAGAAAACAGCTGGTTATTGTCGAGAAATAATCGTACGATCTAGCATATACAGAAAAGTAAACAACACACAGAAGATGATCGATATTGTCATAAATAAACAGAAAGTTGACAGTTAGCAAGTTAAGGTCATCACAGTTGTCACAGAGTTCAGTTTGTAGATTTTCATGTGTCTATTACGGAAAATATGGTCTGGATGAGAGGTAAATTGATTGAATCTATTTCGAAAGTCGAAATTAAAACGTTTTCTCAACGTGTTTTCTCTTTTCTTCAATAGACAGACCTTCGAGGAACTTAGTGTCATACCAGTACACAAAAAACCCGGTGATAAGAGGTCCACACTTTGTACCCATTAAAATGCCGATAGTCTATTGTAAATCCGACCTCAAAGCATGACATAAATGTTGTCCGTTGCAAAAAGTTCATTAGACATGTTTTTCTGGGAATTTATTCTTCGATGTTAAATCACTAATGACAAAGTAAGTTTCGCATGACCTGTTATTAGGAACTTGTATGGTCTGTTTCCATTTGTCCTGAAAAAAGAACCTCCGACAAGATCTTTGAGTCTGCATATGAGATTTATGCAGCTCCTGACAGACATTTAAGCAGTTTTAAATTTAAAGGACCGTTTTGTATAGTTGTTGAAAAGGTTGTCAGGAGTTTAAAAAGTCGTTTGGTTGAAGAACTGGCATCTGGTTATACGAAATTTTCTTAATTTTGGTATTAGGTACATAATCGTAGCCATTATTTTGGATAGGGAGCCCAAATGAAGCCACAATTGATATTGATTTTCGAGATTCGTGGTTGTGCAAGTAGAATTGCCTTGTGATCTATCAAACTTTTCATAAAGCGGTGTTTACAAATAAATGTTATTAGGGGTCTGATCTACAGGGACAACATGAATGTCAGAGCATGGTTGTAGTATCATGAGGATCATTGAAGACTGATGATACTTAACTGTCGTCGTAAATGACAGACTTTAATTATCAAAGACCTCATATCCTTGATCCATTCTGAAATACAGCGTCCTCTTTGTCGTCGTTTTTTTCTCATTTTCTGACATAGTCTTATACGGAGTATGTCAATATCATCAAGTTTCAATTGTAGGACTGTTTTTTAGTTTTTTTTTTAAAATGACGTTGATATTGGTTAATATTGTAAAGTTACGCAGTGATCTAGTTTGGAAATTTCTTGACAAGCATGTGATAAATAGTAGATGGCAAACCAATCAGCCATCGAGGTCCTTAATAACGGACGGGGGAAAAGTCTGCGAATACTGTAATTAAGCGTAAAATTTGTTACAGATAGACACGTTTTATAGTACGAAATAGTAATTTTTTAAACAAAACATCAATTAATTGTTTAGGTCTTTAAAGATCGGTTTACATACGTACATTATTGTCAAATCGATGAAATAGAACCGTTTCAAAACTTGCCCTAAAATGTCGTCCTTTGATTTGAATAACAACTTATTTCATTAATTGATTGATTTGACGTTTACTTTTCTTCCAGCGAGCAGTATTTCAGCTTTATTCAGGACGAGAACAAGTTCAAAAAACAATCAATTAGAGAAAGATGGACCAACGGGTAAAAATGTTAATTCCACTGAAAAAATGGGCAATGGGTAAGGACGGAAAATTTACCTTTTTGACAACACTCTTTTTCGAATCTACAAAAAGATAAAGATATCTTATCATGCAAGGAGCGTGACACTCTCTAAACACGTTATCCATTATGGTCTGGGGCCAGGCTTTTCCGTATTATGACCTGAAAACCCCCACAACGAGATGGCATCCCATATCTGCCACCTGAAGACGAGCTGGACAGCTCTGTGAACACTAGTAACTAATTTCAAACACTCCCGAATTTTAAGGAAAACATTTATACTTATATATCATTACATATCGAACGCCTATAACAGACATCGTAAATAAACCAATTGTGACGGCTAAAATGCGAAAAACAGAATTGATTTTCATCTTAGGCTTTCATGTTCGCATCTGTACTTCAGAAGTATCTAGTATTTACAGGCATTTTTAGTAGTTTATTCTTTATTTGAGATTTAATTCTGTGTAAACTCATGTGACACAATAAAATACTGAATAAAATATATTATTGATGTTTTCCGTTTTTGTCGTAAATCGTATTTAGTATTGTACCCCGGAATTCTTAGGAATTGTGACACAGAAAGAACTCTTTTATCAAACAAAGACAAATGATCTTTTTAAGCGTTTATAATAAAAAAAATCGACCTCGGTGGTTTAAGAAGCAGTAATCTACCAATGATCACAGACGTTGATCACAGGGTCTGTTCGACCCTTATACGAGAGGGTGTGTTCGACTCTTCCCTAAATTTGCAGAATTCCAGTTTTCCTGTCGAAGGTCGGCGGTTTTGGGTACTCCAGCTAATACTTATAAACACCCGACGCCATATTTTATAAAGGTTTTGAAAATACAAATAATGCTAACGCGAAAGCGCGAAGTGAAAAAAAATGTTATGATTCCGCCTTCACGTTTTTCGTCTTTCTCGCTTTTACCACTTTAAAAAATTTCGAAGACTTATACGAGAGGTACGCCTTGGCATGCGAGGCCAGATATTTGTTGAAGTCATTGTATGTGTTTTTTCATTTAATTTTGTTAATAATTTTTTCAAATAAAATGATACTATGTGATGTTTACGTTTCGTCACAGATGCATTCGTTATAGATTGGGGAAATTTCCATTTATATCATTTATAACTTAGATTAGTTTTAGCCTTAATTTTATGTAAAACGAGCCATAAATGACGACATAATAGACATTTTTATACCTCTAATATTTGCGAGTGAAACGAATTTACGCATTTCAAAATATAAATTTCACTGACAGGAAGTTGAATGGACGGATTGGAGCGATCAGTGCAAATCAATCGGTCAGATAAGTCAAATCGTCAATTGACGGTCGGAAGGATTGGGAAAGATCTGACGGATTGGGAACGATTTAACTAATCTGACTGATTGATAACTGATTGCTGACGGATTTTTGAACGCTGGCGGATCGCGTACGGATTGTTAAAAGTGTTACGTTTTCAATCTCAAGTACTGTACTTTCCCGAAAACAATCAAATATAGTTCTATTATGTAAATTTCATAACCACCTATCAAATTTGTTTTCTATTTAATTTTTCAAATTAAATGTGTCATTTATATGTGCCAAGAGAAACTAGATTAACAGACAGTTTCTAATGTTAATGTTTTGATTACAATATTGTCAAATCATAGAGAATTCGCATCTGACAGATTTTTACAGTAAGCAAGCTAAATTTTATTTCAATAACTAGAATTAATTCGAAGTAAAACTGTTAAATAGAGCGGCATCTTATTTAGTTATTGATTAAACTGATATCAAATCGAGCTAATACCTTCGATTATATAGAAATCGATTCTTTTAAAAAAATATGTAAACAGAGCAAGCTGTTCAATGGAACTATTAGATTATTCATTTGAAGCAATAAAAGCAATAGTAGAAAAGATATTTGCCAGTGTATGTTTTTATCCCACTATATTCTATCGAAGAATCTCATACTTTCAATATACGCCCGATGTATAAGTCAACAGTACTAATCCAAATTACCAAGCATGTATTGACCGACCAGAGTTTAAGGTTCCGTGATGTATAAACATAACCAAAAGAATTGTATTTGTTAACACAATAATAAAATATTTAAGAATATCTAGTTTTGAAAACTAGTTTTATGTTATAACAAAATGTAATTTTTGTTTAAAATATGTTTTTTTTTAAAGCTGGTCATCAACCCCATTTCTTTACAGAACGAATGCAAAAATACAATACTTTTACTTGTACAGGAAACCGCGTAGGAATTACCTTGTAAGGTCGGAAGGAACAGATCTCATGGTATAAATCAACAAAACTGCTTCTTTAATTCAAATATGTTTTTTGTGGGTTAAAACAATGATAAAATTATATTTTTTAATTTTAGAAGTTTAGCATTTAGAATCTAGATAATTTTTTAACTCCAGATAAAATGAAGGGTGTTTTGTAATCGTTCTGTTATATACCATAATAATTCAAAATGTTTTGTACTCCTTCAGGATATCTGAAAATGACAGCTTGTAGCTCTATACAAGAAAGTGCTGGCATACAAATTTTTTTGAGAGATTATGGTCGACTTTTACTTGTATGTCATACAGAGATACCATTCCTATTACAGGAATTACTGGCATATTTTATACCGCCAAATCTAGTTTTGACAACATATTTAAAGCACAATGGCATGATGCGCTTACTGAATGCAACTGAGATGAAAATAATCAAGAATGCTTCTACGAACGGTTATGGGGACTTTGGTCTTCCTTTGCTGTACAAATTAATAAGATCATGTCGACTCGTTCCTAGCCCAACCAAAGGTTGGGACTACCCGGGCGATCCAAATCCACATGAGACGACAACTGGAGATGATATCGAACGTTTACGACGGATAAGAAATCGTATTATTCACATACATGGGAAAATAACTCAAATTGAACTTTCGAATACATTCATATCCTTAAAGCAAATTGCAAGACGATTTGAACTTCTATTGCACAAAAACAGTAATGAATATGTTTCCAGATTTGAAATTTTAGAGACACGCAATTTTGACGATTTGAATCTGTTGGAAGGACATCATCATTTAGAACTGAGTCCAGACAGAGCAACAGGTATATTTCATTTTTAGCAGCTAATTATATTCTATTAAGAATTAGTCCGATATATTATCTTTGGCTTTTTTCATTTGAATATTATCTGATCTACTTTAAACGTCTCAGTGGTCAATGCGTGTATTCAACTATATTCTTGCCAAGATAATGTTGAAACGTTTGGCATAATGATGCCACATAGACAGCAACACTTGCTGACACTGTTTTATGCACCTTAGATCGTCATAACGCTTAATTTTCTGTGTAGTCATCGTTCGTTGTTACTTATTTTGGACACTTGTTTATCATTCCATATTGATGTTGATAAATTATGTTAGTATTAAACCTGCTGAACCTAATTCGTAAACAAGTGAGTTTTAAGACACAGAATACGAATTTTAAAATTATAGATTGCAAAATTTAAAGCTTTGTTTTTGGTGAGCCATGGCCAAGTGTCGTAAAGAACAAATTGAATATAAATATTGCATATGATACACATAAAGATACTATAATATTTTGTTTACATTTTTCCACAAGATGAGCTTTTGTTACTAGAAGGTGAGTTTAGCTCGTTTGAAAACAGGATATTTCTGGTTGGTCCTTGCAACTCTGGGAAGACTACACTTGCGATGGTTTTGACTGGAGGGAACATTACGACAACGAGGCAATCGACAAATGTTTTATCAATATATTTTGGTAAAATTGGAATTATATTATCAAAGAAAGAAATGATCTCTATCAAAGGTAAAAAGTCATACTTAATTAAAATTTAAAAATGTCTTGAAATGTATTCGTCTGTAATATGTATAACAAGAAAGTGTGTTAACAGCAATTTAAGTCTACAGATATTTATCACACCCACATGAGTGATTTAATATAACCGCATGGTACTACTAATTAATAAATTATGTTTCAATTTATCTGTTGCATGTTAACTATTTTTAAAGTTATCTTTGTAGTAGTTTTGATGTTTATATTCGTATCTAAAAGGTAACACTCCTGAAAATGATATCTTTCAAAAACTAAAAATCGGAAATCCAAAGATAAATCAACTCTCTGACGATTCAAAGACATCTGAACGTCCAGTAAGTCACAAAATGCAGGAAAGTATCGATTGTAAATCCACATCAACAGTTGGTGGCCACGGATCAACTTTTCATGAAAACCCTAAACTGGATAAAATCCAGATACAGGTGACGACATATGAAGTTGATAAACGAATCCTAGATGCCATTAGAAGACGCGAATATTCCATAGAGATAGCACCTGGAGATATTGTTGATTTTGGAGGGCAAGACGCCTTTGATATGATTCATCAATTATTTATCTCACAGAGGGGAACATTTTGTTTTCTATTTGACGGTAATAAAAATTTGCAAGAACCTTTGCTGGAACATCACGGAAAATCAACGGCGGGTAAGATCAAGATTAAGAATATTAATATAAATAATTCACAGTCTACAGTAAATATTCAAAATATCAGATATAGTTGAATTTCTAGTCGTATTAAAACAGTTCGTTTAGATATGTTTGTATGTAGATTTTGGACTAACCATACGAATGTAAGTTACATATGTGTATATAACATTCATCCAGGTAAATTGTGAAAGATTAATTTATAAGCAAGACCACACACATTGATTATGCAAATAAGATAGCAGTGCAAAATCAGTTGAACATAGAATCTGAAAATGTGCGGAACTGCAAAACTTCAGTTGGAGACACAGACTAATTGTCTGTTTTGTCAAATGTGTTGTTTTTCAGTACTACCATTTTTGTACTTGCGCAGTGTACAATAATAGAAATTATCGTTTTTATATGCGACAACAGTTATAAATTTACAACACTAAATGTATTCTTCGGTTTCTGTGCACCCTGATCGACAGTTATTACTTTATTTAGATTCTAGACAAAATACACTAAGAAAATTTCCTAATAACTCAAACACGTTCAGATATTTATACAAAACATTTTATTGTGTAACCTCTAACATCAAGGAATAATTAGTAAATTATATGTTCTGCATTTACAGATCTGATGCAGCACTGGATAAACTCCATTCTCATATACTGCAGTAGTATCAACAGAGGATTTCCCAAGGTTGTCTTTGCTGCATCACACAGTGATAGTTTCCCACGGGTAATTCATTTATTCATTATATTTTACCGTGTGATTAACGAGTACTTTTTGCTTATATAGTTGAATGTGTATTAGGTATTACTACAAGTTTGTGCTCAAATTAATTGTTCGTCAATTAACTTTTTTTCGTACTGATTATAGCTAATTAAATGATTGCTCGCTTGACGCAAAATTTAATCAATCTGTTTTCTTTTCATATGGAGCGCTTTGTATGCACAGTATTAACATATATTTGTGCGATTTTGACTATTTGTTAAGTTTTAATTGTTAGTAATTTACTGTTTCTCTTTCTATTCTTTTATTTTATAATAATTACAAAAAATACCGACTTCCAAAACGTTATTATACGTTGAGAGGGATACTTTTATATTGCTTTCCATCATAATTAAAAAAAAACAATTATTGTTCAGAATAAAAACTGTTTGCCTTTGGAAATAGCAACTTGGGTCCAACAATCCATTAACCAGTCAATAATTTTCTTGTCTTATGAATACAGCTAATCCTCTTTACAAATCTTTGTAGTGAAATACACAAAACAGAAGACAGAAATTCTATCGTCTTATTCCAACCATGTAGAAATGTAATTAATTGATAGGAAATTAAATCTCACTATCTAATATGGCTTGTTATGTTTCCTTGTATATTATTTCTAATGTAGGATACGATTGATCAACGGAGGTATGAGCTGGTTGCTCAGATCAATGAACTGTTTGCTGAGCACCCATTAAGACATCATTTGGTTTATGAGCAGTTACCTTTCATTGACACACGAGATAAAACCTGCCAAGAATTAGATCGTCTAAAAAAGGTCTTCGTCGATACAGCTTTTTCACAGCCAACATGGGGTGAACCTATGCCAATTAAATGGGCGCCACTACTGCTTTCGCTGTCAAAGTTGCGACAAGACGGAAAACTTATCGTCAGTCGTAAACAGCTTGACGAAATCAATGCATTAAATGGAGACCTTTCTCTAGACCCTCAACAGATGAGCACGTTTTTAGAACTTCAGCATTCCCTAGGAACATTGATGTATATGGGTATCAGCTTGAATGAATTCATCATCTTGGATCCTTCTTATATGGTAACAGTGTTAAGATCTTTTGTAACTGACCAAGAGTTTTTTCCTATTGACACTACACTTCGTAGTATATTAGAAAATATTCAAAATACAGGAAGACTTAGAAAACAAGATTTATTTAAACTGTGGGAGCAAGAGGACTATAAACAACTACTGCCTTTTAAAGATTTCCTGATAGGCGTACTCATTCGTTTGGATATTCTAACGCTACCACAGCGGTACCCAGCACGTATCGGAGAGGAAGTAGAACTTGATTACTTTCTTGTCCCGTGTATGGTGAAAAGAAACGATGAGACATCATACATGAACGACAATTGCACAGAAGAACGTAGCATTTGTTTATCATTTAAGTTCCAAATATGTCCTGTGCCTTCTGCAGTTGCATTTCGCCTGTTTGGTGCCTGCCTTGGAATGTGGAATTTCAAAGAATACAAAGGTGTACTGCTTCTGTTTCGTGATTCGGTCACGCTAATCGTCGACAACAATCATGAATTATCTGTTAGATTGGAAGAGTCAAGAATAAATGTTTTTCTAATTCATTCCAAGTCAAAAAGGATGATTATACCAAATGTGGCGTCGACTATTCAAGAATGTATTTCTAGTACTATTGAGAGCATCTTGCTG
Source organism: Limnoperna fortunei (assembly GCA_944474755.1). Classification (NCBI taxonomy): domain Eukaryota; kingdom Metazoa; phylum Mollusca; class Bivalvia; order Mytilida; family Modiolidae; genus Limnoperna; species Limnoperna fortunei. The sequence continues at coordinate 69,898,119 of OX104114.1, read as the reverse complement.
TTTTACAAATCTGTGTTTGGAACAAAGTGCAATGCGTCTTCACTTTTGCACTTTGAAACAGAATTTAGATTGATATGCGGTCGGTATGTTTGCTTTGCCCCCGGAACTTGCAAAAATTTTACACCTGACAGCAAATGGATTTGTCAACATAGAATGCAACACGAAGTGAAATATTTGCTCTACTGGTTCCCTAGTGTGGTAAATACCATGTAGCACTGACATGAATTAAGAAATAAACTTAAATTTTACAGTTAATATTTTAACCTTCAGAAGGTTATTAGGGTTTCTTTACTCTTGCACAAATAACTTTAAGACAGATGCTTTAAAAGCATCAATATATTAGTATTACGATAAATTTATTCAGGAAGTAAAACATATAATCCCAACCACAATCAGAACATTTATATTTTATGTTATTTTTTATAAATCCTAAAACAATGTTTTCCATGGAAGGGTATGAAAATCAACCTAGTAATTTACACCAAGATGTGCAAACTGGTTTTCATAAATTACGTTTATTGTACACAGATCGGTAAACTGGTTTTTATTTTTTTAATAAATTTAACTTCAATATATTACAATCAGCAAAAAAATAATCTGTAATGTTGGTCGGTTTGACTGAAGTGACATTTTTGTCAGTGTATTTTGTCCTTGTAATAGGAACTATAATCTTTATTTATATGCTTTTATTTTTTTTAAGGTGAATGAAGAATGTGGTACAGAATGTACAGGTAAAAAGAGTTTCAATTACATATCTTATATATGTAGTACTATTAGCAGTCCATTACAGCAGTCATGCAATATTGAAAATATATGGTACAACCTAAGTTCCAAAGCTTTATACTAAAAATTGTTGCTTTATGTCCTATAGGCCGAAATAATCCGAAGTTAGTTTGTGATTTGTCTGATTAACGGCAGAATTTAGTCCTATTGCTCGCAATGTAGCAAAAAAAAGTATACCTTCGGTGTATTTAATACAAAATTCTAACATAATGTTCATCTTCTTTACGTTATTAAAGCTTCAGACATTGGAAAAATAACGGGAAACGATCATTATTGAAGAAATTTCTGTTTTCGTCTTTGAAAATGCACGTCGAAAATGCTTCTAAACATTTTTCCGTATATGGATAATATGATCTAATTTTATTATAAACGTGCTAATTTGCATACCATAACAACCATTCTGTAGTAAGAATCCAGTTATTTAATTATGTATTACCCAAGATGCAACACGCCATTCAGTTTCGGGTTTCTCAATTTTTTTACGCAGTAAACGTAATTAGAAAAAGACACGAATTTCAATGAACACACAACGCACAGCGGGTTATTAAAAACGACATTAACTATCATCATGTATCAATAATAATAGGTTTTAAACACGAAACCGATAAAAAATATGCTGATATTGTCGAAAGATATCAAGATCGACCACGTCTGATTGTAAATGCAACTTCTTTTGTACATCAAAGTGCCGGGAGTGGTTCACTCCCACTCTGCTACATTACGAGTAATGGGATAAAAAAAACAATAAACAGCGAGGGTACGATTATTCGTTCTATATGTCCTATAACATGTTTCGATGATATTCTATTCAAACGTGCTATCATAATGACCTGTATTCATATACTTTTGTATTTTTTTACCATTGCATAATCTGGATAAGCGATACAATTTTTACCGTCATATCCTATATTCATCTGTATTACACCAATTAGGCGTTACAAAAATCAACTGTTTCATAACATGCCACGAAGCGGTTAATCCGGGAATGTCATTAATGACAAAATGTACATATATAACATAATGCATACATATAACACATTTTTTTATAAAGGTACGTACTTACTCTTTTAGGCAAAAAGACTACAATTTTCTAGTTACGTTGTTAGTTCAACTCTAGCCGGGGGCCTCGGTGGCCGAGTGGTCAAGGTAGTTCGTCTACTATTGATCACGTGGTCTGTCAACACTGAGACTGCGTGTTCGATTCTCACTGCAGGCAGGGTGTACTCGACTCCAATCTTAATTGACAAGGATTGCCAGTTTTCCTACCGCAGGTCGGGGGTTCTCTCCGGGTACTCCGGCTTCCTCCCCCAATAAAAACTGGACGCCATGAAATAGCTGAAAAATTGCTGAAAGTGGCGTTAAACACTATTCAAACAAACAAACAAACAAATCAACTCTAGCCCGATTATAATCATGTCTTTTTATCTATTTAACAGTACTGAACTAGAATATTTCAATAAGTGGGTTGAAGTCAATAGCTGTACTTGTTATTATATACATTTCGTGACGGCAAGAATTTAGTTTTTAACTTTGCAGGACTATCAGATGAACAACTTTCGCTATGTCCAAGAAATGTACATCTCAGAAGACTGGTGGCCTTTTTAATCCTAGAAGATTTCAAACGATTTATGATGGAACTGAATTTTCCCTTTGGATACTTGTCACAGACCTTAGATCAGTATAATTACAACCTTGCCGATGCAATGTTTGTTTCTCTTTGGACATGGAAATCTCGAAATAGAGATCCTTCCTTTAGAAGTCTACAAAATGCACTTAGAGAGTCAGAGCTATCTTCACATTTTCTTTGTGAGGTATTATATACATAGGTTCACATTGGAATATTTTAAATATTGCTCTTAATTCGTTTTATGAATCAAAAAGTTAAAATAATCTCAATGCTTCGTCGCTTTTAAGACTAAATGAACACGCAAACAGAATGAGTGAGGTTATGGAATTTTCTGATAACGGTAAAGACTTAAAATGTTTATATATATTATAGAAAGGTAATTAAGTAAGATAAGAAAACCTAAGATACGCCGTTTAATTGTTTATTTTTCATTTGATATCAGAAATTATTTTGTGATATGAGAAATTATTTTCTTATATAAAAAAATCTGTTTTTGGTATCAATAATTCAATTTGTTAAATCACTACCTGTAACCGTAACTTCATTTTTGATATCAGAAATTCAATTTGTTTTAATTATTTAATATTAGAAAATCATCATTTCTTGAAAATATACAAAAATCATTTTCTGATATCAGAAGTTCGATTTTTTTTTATAACAAATTCATTTTTTTTATATAGAAAAAGACCGACTATTTTCTGATACCTCATACTGAATCTATATCCACAGTAAAATAACTGAAGTTCTCGTCATTGTCGATTGCCAATATCACAGCTCAAAATATATTTTGTTTCATGACAACTGAAGTTGATTGTAACTGCATTCTTCTTGAGTCACAAGCGGACTTTTATTTACAAAAAGTGCATTTTCGTCTATTACTTTCTATGGTCACTTTAAAATTGAAACTGTTACAAAGTAGTATACAACACATAGAACATTGTAAGTAACTTTCTCATGGTACATAATAAGCACATCAAATGGATAAGATTTTATTTTGTCTATTCGTTTTTTATCAACTAATATAAACAATGTCTTTCTTATATATTTCAGACATTTAAAGAAGAATCAATAGACATAGGTATTGTACAAACCATCCTCAATATTTTAATTGGTTTTAGATTGATTGAATGTGTAATAACTTTACATGAACAACTCATACACTTCAACAATTTATTTTACAAGTGCACAGTTCGATGTTATTTACAGAAGTGAAATGTATTTGGCCGACAGAGTATAATTACCGAAAACCTAACATTTAACCTTTCATCTAATACTATTAATGAAACAGTAAACAAATCCTAAACATAAAGCAGCTGGCTCCGATATAAGATAAGGAGATTACTATAGAATGGTCTGCTGCTCTACATTTATTGAGCATTCTAAAAGCTATATTAGGGGCAAGAACATGGTATCAAACAAAAAACAATTGGAGAGATGTGATGGAGCAAAGGGAATAATTGACTGCAACTAAAGTTTTGTATAGAAAATTCTGTAGCAGCTAAAATATCTATGCCTGGTCTATTTTCGAAATCTACAAAATAGTTCGTTGTCGTGCAAGGTGCCATGCACAATTAAAATATTTTACCCACTATTATTCCAGGTTATGATATTCTTATTATAATCCCATTTTTCACTGATAAGTACATCTCTTATCCGTTACCTCAGAATAGGTTGGAAATCTTCTTGTGTTGAGACCAGTAACCATAGTATTATCATTTCCTAAGTGTGTGTTTTTTTACTGGTGATGATACTATCGCCCTGAGATTTAATCCAGACACCTTTGCAAAAATCACACAACTTATCAGCAGAGCACAATTTACATATACTTCTCTTTATGAACCATCAACCTTTATTACCTTTATGTGACATATCTGGCTAGCGGGCTTTTCTTCAATGCTGCATAACCAAGAGTTCATCTAATGCTAGAATTAAATCAGACATTCAAAATCTTATTATTTGCTTCGTTGGTAAGCTTGCAGACTTCAGGTGGTAGTTTATAGTACTTGGGTGAAGTAAGAATTGGTATTTCCGGTTTAAAAACTATAGAATGCAACACCGAAATAGACATTTGATGGGTAAAATATCGGACAGAAAAGGATAAGATTGTCGAAACTAAATAAATCACAAATAAAGGTGTAAAGGACACATATACTGAAAATAATTTGCCATTGAGTTTTTTAAACTTGCTATATAGTTTGCTTTTTAAAACAAGTAATCTTATTTAAAAAATTGGTTTCAAGGCTTATTTTCGAGGAGTTGAGAAAGAAATTAAACATTATTTAATAGGACCAAAGAAGAGAATAAAACAAAAACACAAAAATAATTGTTTTACAAAATTATGTCCATTGAAATTGTCAGAATTATCATATAATGTCAAGCAGTTTGTATTCATTTTAGTAATGGAAAGATAAATAGGGGTTCTACATTTGTATCAATTGGAAAATAATTGGTCAAAACTTGCTAGAAAATAAGTATTTTTTTTTCATAAACTAGCTCCCTTGTTACAAATTTTACTTCATTATTTTTGCCTATATTGAAGTCGTTTAAGCGCAAACATTGAATTTAAACCATTAAGAAAATGATGTAATAGTCTAGTTATAAGTCTTTCCTTATTATTAATATATATTATTTTTAATTTTTCGGAAATTAATAATGAAAGAAATTATTTGTTTTACCATTATGTTGATATCCAGTTTGCTATTTTGAGATTTTTTACATAAATTGTGTCCTGCATACCCTTAATAAAAAGATAAGTTATCAAGGTCTGTGATGAACCTTTCATAAGTCAAAAATATTTTTAATCCAGGGTTTTTTCTTTATGTAAAATATAACCCTACCCCTTTACGACAGACAGCAACAATAAACAATAAATGAAATTGAAGAAAGGGTCTACGCTTTGCATTAAGTATTATTAGACGGTTGAATGCAGTAATTTTTTGCCTACACTTTTCAAGGGTTGTTTTCATATTTAATTAGACATTTACCTAACCGAAAATACTGTGTAAACTTTTACTTACGGGGGGGAGGGGGATACTTGGTATATATAGGGTAATACGGATACTTTTTACCTCTCCAAAAAATATGAAAAGGTAGCTTTTTCATTGAAAAAATATAACATTTGGTAGTTGTCAATTATCTAAATATACCCGACCCATGATTCAATTCTCATTTTAAGTCTATGTAAACCACGGTGATTTTACAAATTAAGTGCTTTATTACATCATTTGATCAAATAAAATTCCCATTTGTTGATAAATAAACCAAAAAGGCAAAGGGTGCGATTCTTTGTCATTGTGCCACCAAGAGAGGGAATAAACAATAAGAGAAGTTTTATGTCTAAAGATGTCGCGTTAATTTTGTTTTGTAAACATTTTGGCAGTTAATGGACTTTTTTGTCTTATATATATATATAAATAGGGTGGGTTTTAAAATCTCCGTCCGCAGACCTGTACCTAAAAGTATCCTTAGTTAACCCGGGGCTTTTATTCCTACATATAAAAGTTCAATCATTATTTTCCAGAGGGAATCCAAATGGACCATGAACCACCAGAAAAACTATTCCGAGAGTTGTCAAAACACATTGGTATACAGGTAATGCAGCTTGGAATAGAACTTGAGCTAGATGTTCCGTGCATTGAAGATATTCAGTACATGCATAGATATCTCCCGGAGCAAGCCTATGCAGTACTGATGAAATGGAAGCAAATGACACAGACCCCAACTGTGAGGACGCTTGCTAAGGCTTTGAAACATATTCAAAGAGGTACTCATTGTTTGGTTGATTTTTACAGTAAAGACTCCTGACATTCCAGACTGGAACAACATCGCTTGAATTAATGAAGAAAGCAAATGGCTTTTATGTTGTAATTCCGTGTTTTTTTCTTTTATTTAATATTGAAATGTAATATATGTCATTATTTATTGCATTGCCTTACTGTAAAGTCATAACTCAAAAATGATTTTATTCTTGCTTCAACATTTTCAAATAATGTTGATATGCATTATATAATCCTTTAATGAACTTTTTGTGATGTTTTTCTATTTATTCATTGTATGGGATTATTCCAAAATTAAAATTTTATATACATAATTAAAACAAACACACCTTTTTGTTCTCCGATTGATGTGCATTTCATCATTTTTGACACATTTCATTCAAAACAGCGCGAAAAAAATCGAGTCTTTGAAAATATTATTAATGTTTTTGTAACATATTGATAAAAAGCTATTCTATTCCCTCCATAGTTTGATGACTTTTTAAAAGAAACACTACATTTTTAGACCTATAAAACACACAGGTTTATTGTTTAGTTCTTGTTAGTTTTAAATGTTTAGTATTAGTTTCTGATTGTGTCAGTTATATTATTACATCAATATTTTGTTGTTTGATATTGAGCTATATCATGGAGGCCAGTCGGAAGACGAAGTATTTGGAGATGACGTATCAGTTCTGATTGCCTTAGGTCAAGATCATCACTGCCCTTCTGCATGAAGGTCAATCAATGGTCGAAGTAATAGTTATAGTCCGAAGCCGTCCAATATTTACAAAATAACATGTTTCTACTATGCGGGAAGCATCTGCTTTCTGATCACTTTATGATACAATCTTTTTTAAAAAAGAGTTTGAACTAGTAGTCATTTCCTTTAATTTTATTTTTTGATAATTGTTATATTTTCATTTTAAATCACAACCATTACCTATTATACTTTATTCATGTAGTTGAAATACCACACAACAGAAACCTTAGCAGTCAAGGTCAATGTGATTCAATGTTATCAATACGAAATATAATATGTGTAGTCAATCAAATTAAACACTTTTTTCAAATCATTTAGCTTTTTCCATTACAAAGTGCACTGATTATCTATACATACTTTTCTAAACAATACTTCAAACTAACATGACTAATGTCTGAACATTTATTTTAGTAATTATTGTTTAAAGTTGTACTTATAATGCTTTTGTTTACATTTTCTTTTATATGCAGATAGTTCATTAATATCACTGGGGTTCTCGGTCAGAGTCCAAAAACAGACATATTTAGTTTTGTTGTACCTGAAAAGCGGTGTATAGTAATTATATCTAAATGGAGTTTTCAAGGAGTCCAATGTACCCTGGTCAAATGTGTTACTGACTCTATACTCACTATAAACGCCTTTTAATAAATTTGTTTTGTGAAAGATTGCTTTAAATTCTCATATCAATATAAATAAGAAAACAAACCTTGCTGATTTGTCACCTTTTCGCTCCATTTCTAATATTTCCGATTCCCACACGACTTTAACTTTAAGTGCTTACTTACATTGGCGCCTTATAGTTTTACTCTCCCGGAAAATAGTTGGTATTTTTATGCCGTCCATTTGCGAAATAATTTGCACATGACATGATAAATGTATAAAAAAATAAAATAACTGCAAAAATCTTGCTGTAAATCAAAATATTAAAAGATATAATGTTTATCAAAAAAAAAAGAAATAAATTACCTAATCATTTGTTTACATCTAGCTGTTATTTGAGGGGGGGCTAGAGGTGGTCCATTAACAGGTTAACAATATTTTATTTTTCTCAAAACAGTTAACAGTAAATTTAAAATAATGATAAAAACAATTTACATGAGAAAACAGAAAACGATGAGTCCTCACAGTTGGGGTTTTTTACAAATTCTGCTATACTTTTTAGTAGCAGTCGACATTTTTTTTTCACTGCTATATCCGTTTATTTTGTTTGTTTGTTTTTAACGTGTTCTCACAGTCAGACAGTTGATATATTGCAATAAGCAAACAATCAATCAAGCAATCAATGTTTACATATAGTTGCTGAATAGTTATATAATTAAATACTTTGCTAAAACATTGTAAAATTGTGTATATCTGAAATGTAGAAGAAATATTGTCATATTGTTTTATCAGAAAATCTCTAATTTATTAAAGAAAATGGTGTAGATACAATAAGACTGATGGGTCTTTTAGTCACAACAAAACATACTTTAATGAAACAATACGAATCTTACTATTACAATTTATGATTTCTCTAATGCAACTTGGATTATGTTTATTTATTTACTTTAGAGCAAAATATACTTTAATATTACTTTATAGAACTGCAAGCTCTGTAGAAATTGTCTAAACTCTACTATCACCAATGCCTGTCGACAGAACATATGTTTTATACCAATCATAAAAGTATCAGTCTGTTTGTGCAGGACTGGAGTTGTCTAACAACCAAACATTCCGGAAACCGGGAGTCAAAGTATATACAAGCATGTTGTGTCTTTGATTAAAGTTGTTCAAAGTTGATTGAAATTTGCATTTTACAAAATGTTCAAAACATATAGACCAGAAATTTAATAAAATGTTTAAAAGAGCAATGTAAACATGGAGTTAAAAAATTGATATCATGTGGATGTTATCTCATTCCAGTTTTTCTATTTTGTGATTCAGTCACCATAAATTACCTGCAGAAGATCTAGAAATTATGAAAATGAAATCAATGATTCAATGATTCTACCAGTTTTAGCAACGAAAGTTTCTTATTAAAATTTAAACTTATTTAAAACTAATCACAGGCTAGTGCTTAAAATGCCCTACTTGTTAACATATGACTTTGATTTTTTGTAGAATTTCCTGTTTTATGTAATGTAATCTGAACTGACATCATGAGAAACATACAGTAGATAAAAACCCCACACACGAAAATCCGAAAAAATAGCTTTGGTTAGTCTTGCTAATCATTTATTTATATCTACTATAGTTTCTACAATAGACCAAAAATAGAGAAAAATCAGGAAAATTGCTATTAAAGGGCAGTAACTCCTAAGGAATAGATAAACATATTGGAGTAGAATTATATGTAGACAGGATTAGCTGACCACGTTTGCATTGTAAAGTGCTTGTCTGCCTATTACAGTTTTTATCATAAAAAGCCAAAACACCAACACAAAAGTTAATTAAACATTAAAGGGTGATAATTAAAGTTATGGTCCAAAGTACTCCAAAATAAAATTCAGTAAAGTAGTAATAATAAGGGACTAGTACAAGGGAATACTTGAAATTTTTGGATCAACAGAATAAACTTTTTTCATAGCCATGAAATTCACACTGTATAGCCGACACCAAATGAGTGATTAATGCCAACTTTGATTAATTTGGCTTAGGGATTTTGTCATATGTTCAATGCAGAATAAAATTCATTTTACTGCATTAGTAAATATGTACAGTCTTCTGGTGTTTTGCTTGAATTTGGTTATAATGCTTTTTTCAGAACTGTTTAAGATAAATCATGACATCCAGTTTTTATTAGGGAGGTAGCTAGAGTACCCCATGAAAACCTCAGAATTTTAGGAAGAAAACTGGTAATCCTTGTCAATAATGATTTAAGTCGAGTACACTGCACCAGTGAGCATTTAATGGATAATTTCAATCAAAGTGAATGATATGTAGATGTTTCTTAGTTACTTAGTCTTGCTTAGTATTTTTGTGTGTATTTTTTTTATATTGTAAAGTTTTCCAAAAAAGCCCAAAAGATGGTAATCCTTTGTTGGTTAAGATTGGATTCGAACATACCGAGCCTTCATTCATACTCGAATGTGCAACCTCAGAGTTGGCAGGCTAGTGATGAATAGCAGATGACTTATTACCGTAATCACTCTGCCACTGATGCTCCCATAAGGTCACGGTATTCAATGTTGTTTTTTTCTAACAAATGTAAAGATTAAATTGATCCTATATGCGTTATAAACAACCATGGCACAAACTGTGACAAGCAATATACAGCAACTGGTGTACATAAAGCTTTAAGGAATTCTGAATGGCAAGAATTTGATTGTGCAGTATTATCAGTGCTACTGTTAAAACAAATAACTCCTAAAACAAAGTCTAACAACCAAAATATATAGCGAAATGTAACACATTTAAATAGAAAAATTAATCCTTCCATTTTTACAACAGTGTTTGTTTGTTACATTGCAGTTCTATAAAGTAATATTATGCCACTTATGTATTTATATGTAGCAATTTTTCAGCTATACTGCATAGAGACTCTTTTAAATAGAAAACCAGAATACTTCGGCAGCCCTAATCATTTGCAGGAAAAACTGGTAATCATTGTCAAAATGGTTGGGGTAAAGCATTCTTTGCTTATGCTTACTAGTAATTTAGAACATCAGTTTTGATATGTCCTAGTTGACTAACTTCTCTAACCACTTGGACACCATGGCCCTAGCAACAATATGTAGGGGATGTATGTATGAGCACTATTACAATATGTGTGCACCGTATATGATATAAACATTCTTCATAAAAAACCTTTATCACAGAACACAACTACAGTTCTACCCTAGATCTTAAGTCATGATTCACTTTTGGTTCCAGCAATAAATTCTCTGATGAGTTTCTCTGCTTTAGACTTGTTAGACAGTTTGTTAGCTCTTCCTTGATACGGCCCTCTATTGCTGGAACCTTTTCCCTCCAATATGTCAGCCACTCTGTAACAAATAATTGATTAGGTTTCAATGTGTTCATTTTGTTTCATAACCTGTTTCCATCATTATACAGTTCAAAAGCAAATTTTATGACAGGTATGGTCATTCAATCTTGATTGCGTAGATGCTATGTATACTATAATTGAAATAAAATATTACAAACATACATACATTCTTTTAGCAGATGCTCATTATAACATAGGTTAATTGTGATCCCAGTATTACCTAGACCATGCTAAAAATGAATGTCTCACCTTCACTTGGTTTGTTGATTAATTGATTTATTTGATGTTTGCTTTATGTCCAGTAAGAAGTACCAATATTTCCAATATACTTAGAATAAGAACAGGTTAACAAACAATAAATTATTTGGGAAAGATGGACCATACTGACAAAATTTGTAATGCCACTGGAAAAGTATGGGTTATGAGTTGAGGGGGAAAATTAAGCCTTTTGTAGCTGCTAAAATGAGCTTACTCTTGTCTTCATCTACATAAGGGGTCTTTATTGGGCAAGAATTGTGACACATCATTGTTCTGCTTAGTTTTTTATATGAGGGTGAATTTCACTCATATTTTCAATATTTGTGAGTTATACAAAACAATAGTAAACTACTAAATTGACCTGAAAAGACTGTCAAAATAAACATAAGTGCAGAAGATTTTGGGTTTTACTTAACAATTGTATTTTGGGGGAGTAGTGTTTTTTCTTGTCCTCCACTTTGTTTTTTTTAAGTTGCTTTCCTGGTTCACTTTATTTTACTTAAATTTCAACCTCTTATCACAATTAAGTTAATATTTATTGTAGTAGTCTTGAATTTCGGCAATGAAAATATCTTGCGCTGGGTACATGCTACATTGTGTAGATGGTAATTGAAACCTGTACATTATTATTGTGGAATTATTTGTTCAATTTACCAGAGATATTTTAGTTAACAAAAATACAAAGTTTTAAAGTTTTCATACTGCAATGAAAAAGTGCTTAAACGTGCATCTTGCATCTTTATCACAATATAAATTACATCATTATTGAGGCCTATTATTACAGTGGTAGCTCCTGGTACTTTTTAATTTACAGTCAAGACCTGAGATACAAAACATAAATAATAGATATAATACACTGTGAATCCGCACAGTATGGTCCCTGACCTTCACTTGGACTCTGCACAATGGAGCGGAATATGGACTCACTATTAGTATAAGACACATGAAAAAAAATGGATTGCATAAATTTCAAGCATTGAGGAGTTAAAAGTCTAAGGTTACACACAGTAAGTAACTTCAATACACCATGTACACTAATTTTAGGAAAAATAGATGAAAGAATTTACATAACATGGGATGCATATATTTTTTAAACATATTCAGAAACCTTATTCCAAATTCAATTTAATTCCTCAAATTGATAAACAGATTTACAAACCATGATGACCTACATACCTATCAAATATCTATGGCCTAGGTAAAAAAAATAGTGAAGTCGACCCTAAATGTTAAGGTTTAAAGTCATCCAAAGTATTCAACATATCCCCATTTGGGCACCTACCCACCCACATACCAAATGCCTAAAGCCAAGGTCAAAAGACAAAAAGGTTACAGGTCAAACAAATTTTCAATACAAATTAACATGAATATGACCTCGAGGACATAAGTCAAGGTCATATAAAGGACATTATCTAAGAGATCATGGTGCGAAAAACTTACTTTGGTCCAAGTTCCTGGATAATGGAATCTTCCCCTGACAATAAAAATAATCCTGCTCCTTTTTCATCACCCACTGTCAGGAAACATGTTACTGACTGTTAAAATATATAAATCATGTTAATGCATCTTGATTGGATACCAGTATGGTCCTTGTGATGTACTGATTGGGATGCACACACAAAAACTTGTTATGAAATATAGTAATCTATATATAAGATGCAGCATAAAAGTCTTAAATGTTTTCTTATAAGATTGGCTTTCAACTTTTACAGATTTTGAATAGAAATTCACTGTGATAATGCTAAGTGATCAATTTCACATCTTAATCAGGGCCATATATGTGTGTAAGATTACGTCATCATTGAACTAGATCAGCAGATCAGCATATCGGGTTAGTCTTTAAGAGAACTGTTCTGTTGTTGTTCATGAAAGTTTCTTTCCATTTACATGGTTTCTGAAACTTGTTTATTTGTATTCAAATAAGTTTGACCCACAATTGCAAAATACAATAAACAAGGACATGAAAACATATTGCCTTTTATTTTCAATACTGTCTGCCATGTACAACTAATTTGTTGTCAGTAATAGAATGATGGAATAAAGTATGTTCCATTCTTTAGTACTACACTTCACTGAAGGTAGCATTATATATCACTACTTTTTTAATATTTATAATATTGCTAATATTATATTTTACCCTTTCTAGAAATTATAAATGATTTAAACTTGTTTTTTGGAAGAAAGTTTTTAAAATACAGTTACTAACCATAAAGATTATTACCCAGTAGAAAAAACTCATTTTAATTGTATTTATAAAAAAATCATGTTATTTACCTATGTATTACTAATACTGGTTCCCTGTTTGTCTGAGTCTTGAAACGATGAGCTTCTAATACAGCAAGATCTCTCAACAGGGATACAACAGCCTGATAGGACGAAATCACATTAAGTGTTCAATAGTATAAAATAGTATTCTGTGCCTAATAATTGCAGTTTTAGAAAAAAATTGTTTATCCATTTTTGTTCATGGTTTCCAGAAATGAGATCAGTTTATTTCTATCTTTAAAAATCTTTGTTAGGTTCTAAACAATTTCAGTATTACATTAAAAATAAAACATATTATCTATAAAAATATTTTTACTATAAATGTAAAAATTCCTGTTTTTTCTTATTTTACTGAATATAACAAAATACAAAAAACATTTGTTAAGAGTTTATATATCAGATTTCTCTACAAGTAAGATAATTGTGTGTCATAAAGAACAAAACATATTTTAAATTAGTAATCTATACAAATAAAAGCAATGTAACAGTATACCTTCTGAGCAGATTTAGATGCTTTAACAGCCTTATCAGTTAGGTCTACCTGTTCTTCTAATGGTCCTCTGTCAACAAATTGTATATACAGTGTATTAAGTGATATGCTTAAGGGGATGCAGGACACCATCTGCCATTTTTTGTGAAAATTTCAAAATAGATAGAACATTTATGGTAAATTTAATAATAATTTCTTTCATTATTTATTTCTTAATTTCAATAAAATTTAAAACAAAAATGAAATAAAAAGTTTTCGTTTAAATGAGTTTGGTATTGGCAAAAATAATGAAAATAAAATGTTTAACAAGGGAGGTAATATTGACCAAAAATACCATTTTTTAGCATTTTTTGACTAGTTTTTGCCCTTTTGACAAAAAGTCAACTCAGAGACTCTTATTTTTCTTTCCATCACTAAAATGTATACCGATTGCTTGACATTATATCAAAATTTTAGAAAATTTCATTGGACAAACTTTTTGTAATCTTTTATTTTAGTGCTTTTTTATTTTCTTCTCTATATAATCTATACTAAAATTTAAAATTTCAGTGCTCAGCCACTCGAAAATAAGCTCTGAAACCCCTATTTCTTATTTTGAATTATGATAACTTGTATAAAAAACTAACTACTTGGCGAATTTAAAGAAAATTCATTGACAAATTATTTTCAGTGAAAGTGTCCTGCATCCCCTTAATATTATAAGTTTTATTAATTATGTTTTGAAGTTTTATCATCTAGAATTGTTTTCTGTGACCGGTTTTTTGTTTTCCACTTTCCATGTTTAACAGTCTTTTGAACTTTTAAATATTACAATCTATCACAGCAATCAGTTTAAAAAAAAACTGTTATACCTTAATACCTACAATGTGTAAGCCTGTTGATAGATGCAATATATGGGTTACAAGGTTGATATTTTCAATAGTGTTGTCTTTCCATTTCTTGATTTTTTTGTTTGAATGGTGATTTTTACAGTCATTTTTTGGCTATGTCATGGCATCCAGTTTCTATTGGGGGAGAAAGCCAGAGTACCCAGAGAAAACCGCAACCTTTGGTAGGAAATCTTGCATTCTTGTCAATTAAGATTGGAGTAGAATGAACTCTGCATTGAGACCCTAACCCGCAAATTCAGTGTTGACAGACCACCTGATCCATAGTAGATGATGAACTGCCTTAACCATTCGGCCACCAAGGCCCCTCTATGTCTTGAAATTGACTTATTCTTATATTTGATCAAGAAATCGTATTGGTTGTTGCTACGATGCATGAAATCCTTAATACCCTCCACAGTGAACCTAGGTTCACTCCTGGTTTTCATAGAAGTTGTGTTATTTTTTATTTGTCTGTGAATTGTTTTGTCTATCTCTCAGATGATAACTAGTAGATGTCATGTCAGGTTTCAGACAAATTTTTCATTCAAAAAGCAGAAGCATTAAAAATAATTAACAAATATTCTGAAATGGAGTTCTACGAAAAATTTGGAATTGTAAGTAAGTGCTCTGGATTCCTCTCCCATAAACCCTCCAGGCTACAATGTACGAGTCAAATTGCTAAATATAGTATTAAAATCCTTTTGCACACACAAATCAATGAAATAGACTAACTTCAGAACTCCCATAAGAGATTTTTCCACTTGATAACTTCGAGCCAGATATTGCCTTACTCTATCACCAGCCACAAATATAAGATTGATTTTATTTTTTTTTTGCCTTTCTCTACACCTAACAATTTGATGAGCTGAAAATAAAGTAATACATAATGATGAGAACTGACAATAACATGAGTTATGTAGTAATGTTTAGTATTAAGTTAAACTAGTCAAATAAGACAAGGTATATATATATATAGATTGTTGTTTGTTTTTTTCCAAGATAGCAATTATCCCTCAAGGACAATGAGATCCAGGGAATAAAACAAACATAATCTGTTTTCCTCTGTTAATCAGTATTTTGTAACATTGTTTTGACACTTTGACCTTGTCACTGTGAATAACACTTACACTTATATTATTATATATTGCTGGTATTACCAAAAATATTTATGAAAATATGATAATATCAATAAAGAAAATGTCACAAATCAGCAATAAAATATAATTATAGTGGTTAAATATCATCATATAATAGCATACCAGTATGTCCTAAGAACAATTTATAACAATATTAATTTATTATAAAAATGCTGTTTATCTACAACTATATACTAGTAGCTAAATAAATCAGATCTTTAAGTCAAAGCCAATCTTAGAATAATGCAAGGTGATCAATGGATAGAAAGCCTAGAGGTACATTGCAAGGGTATAAAATTTAGTCAAACACATGTTTTGTCTACTCATGGCTCATCAGTGTCACTAAATATGTCTTAAAAAAATTTCACTTCAGATATGGATCCATCATTAGGATGGGGGACCTTACCAGTTATTTTTTTAATATTTTTGGTAAGATCCCCCTTCAAGAACTTGAAATGTAGTGCAACTCTCTGGTTTTGTACAGTCTATATGGGCTATACACCTGTTAGTTCAAGGGCTGTTGTGGCTGTGCACTGTGCTATCATTGTTATGGAGTGTACATGTCTATACACCTGGTTATGACATGGTTGGGGCAACTTTGCACCTGGTAATCCTGGGTTGGGTGGCCCCTGCACTGGGTTGTCATGAGCCTTTGGAACCTAACCACCTGGTTATCAAGATATTGAAGCATCTTTGTACATGCATGGGTTTTTTGGGGTTGTCTCACATGTGTATCTGGTTGTCTTCTTATTCTGGTAAATGTAATATTATTTATAAAGTTACCTGTAAATGTGCCAAGTTTGACACCTGTGTACCACAACATAGAGTGTTGTCAAATTTTCCTATAGACAGCATCCTCACGGGACCGGTATGATCATCAAGTAACCCCCTACATCGTGCCTACAACAGAGAAATAGTATGATTATCAGGTACTCCCTACATCGAGCCTACAACAGAGAAATAGTATGATTATCATGTAACCCCCTACATCATGCCTACAACAGAGAAATAGTATGATTATCAGGTAACGCCCTACATCAAGTCTACAACAGAGAAATAGTATGATTATCATGTAACCCCCTACATTGTGTCTACAACAGAGAAATAGTATGTTATCAGGTAACCCCCTACATCGAGCCTACAACAGAGAAATAGTATGATTATCAGGTAACCCCCTACATTGTGTCTACAACAGAGAAATAGTATGATTATCATGTAACCCCTACATCATGCCTACAACAGAGAAATAGTATGATTATCAGGTAACGCCCTACATCAAGTCTACAACAGAGAAATAGTATGATTATCATGTAACCCCCTACATTGTGTCTACAACAGAGAAATAGTATGATTATCAGGTAACCCCTTACATCGAGCCTACAACAGAGAAATAGTATGATTATCAGGTAACCCCATACATCGAGTCTACAACAGAGAAATAGTATGATTATCAGGTAACCCCTACATCGTGTCTACAACAGAGAAATAGTATGATCATCAGGTAACCCCCTACATCGAGCCTACAACAGAGAAATAGTATGATGATCAGGTAACCTGATGCTGTCCACATCCCATATCCCCCTCGACATGTATATAGTCACTACAGAAGGCATTTTACCAATGCTACAATTTTGTTGTTATACATATCCATTGTAATGTGGACCATACCATGAATATTGTTTTGGTTTCTGCTGGAAAACTGGATTCAAATAAGAAATCTAGAACATGTTTCCTGTTGGACCATCCAAACAATAAAAACAGTAAAACAAGTCGTGATGAAATCGAAGTAATCATAAATTGCTGATACAAACAAAAAAATGTAGAGGACTAGCAAAATAAAAATGTTCCGACATTATTGTTTTATCTAGCTTTTCACTTTCCTAAGAAGCATTGAACGTTGGTCATTTTTTAATTTCAATGAGGATAAAAAAATAAAATTGGTAACAAATATCGGAAATAACAAACAAATTGCATTATTTAATAATTAACTGCAGCACACAATATTTCAAATATATTCAACAGAAACTAATGACTTAGTTTACCTGAATAAAAGTTCAAGCAATTAGAGCATAACTGTATATCGAGGAATTTACTTTTTTTCGCATGTACACACCAATTTTCTAAGTATCAATTAAACATCTATCTTCTTCAACGTTAATTTCAAAATGATAACTGATTTAAGTCTGATTAAATATAAACTTATATATTTTATGACAATTTATGCTTATATCTGCGTGAACATTGTAGAAATAAAATGCTCTAGGAAAGTTTGATATGCTACAAATAAAATGCATGTAATGAAGCACAGTAAAATACAAACTGTTTGTACAAGTATATGTGATTTTTTGTCACAACATATTTACAATCGAAACATCTCCAGGTCATTTCCGTCAAGTCTCGGGAAGGTAACCGGAGAATTCTTTCACAACAAAGGCGGAAATACATAAGATTATTCGATTGGCCATACTTAAAACATTTCTATTGTTAAATAATCTTTTGGTTAGAGGTAGGTTCAGCTGGGGTTACTCTGATTAAGATTGACGTTTTTTCTTTCGAAGGCCTACTTGTATTTAAAGGAAGGCGGGATAACCAAACATACAAGACAACAGATACAGCTGAAATACTGCACGCTGGACGTAAGGTAAACATCGTATCAACCAATCAAAGGGCTTAAAAGAAATTATTTAATTTTAAAATTTCACATTTCTGCTTGCAATCCAAGTTATTTTCAGAATTGTTTTTATTGGGTTAATGTACTTTAAGGTAAACAATACACATTGTTTGGTATTCAAAAAAAGCATTTCGCACCCATAATTATTTCGCTTTTACTGGCTTATCACTTTTTTTTTATTTAACCAGGTATGGATGTCAACAACGAAGATTTATCCTAAATGTTCTATAACTATCTTTGTAAAGTTGTAAAATCGGAGGACGTGGTGAGAACGAGAAGAAGAATATTTAACGCACTCGATTATGCCGCTAACATAAAAGTACTTCCTATTATCAGTAGTGGAAGTAAATCAGAATGATTGGATCTCCCTGGAAGTGATAATGATTTTATTGTTGTTAACAAGATATTTCAGGTGTATGAGAATACGATTGACATAACCAATCATAAGCATCTTAGCATTATTATGCCTCTAATTATGGATACTAACGATACAAAACCTGGTTATACACTTCTGAAATTGTATAATAGGAATCATAAAAATGTTCTACTATTTGGAATGTTTTTTGACATTATTAAAAAGGACACGTATCTCTCAAGTACATTGCTCATGGAAATTTTTAAGCACGACGAGCTTGTTTTACACGGTCCATGCGCGACAATTCCAAAAGGGTGTATTGAATTGGTTTTGGGACTTCATTGTGAAAAGTGGATTAAACAAGCCGACAAATGGATACAGAGGCCCCGTTTGTCGTGGCCGAATAATAGATTGATAGAGACAATTGTAAACAACGGCGTGTTGTTTGTGCCTGTAGGGTGTAAAAATTCACCACGAAAAGATATGGAATTTCGCATTTCGTTTAATGTTGCAGAAAAAATTCTTGTGCACTCATTCAGTCATGTCCAAGTATTATGCTATGCATTACTAAAATTATTTTTAAAACACTTTATAAAACCGAAACATAGAGACCTCATATGTTCATACTTTGTAAAAACCGTTATGTTTTGGGTATCTGAAGAATCATTTGAATCAAAATGGCAACCACAAGATCTTCAGATCTTTTGGCCGATGTTTCAGAAGATTAGTTTACTGTGTTACCTATTCAACTTGTTTACATTTTTTTATTCCAGAATTAGATTTCTTTGAAGACAGATTCAGTAAATCTGAGCATAAGACATTAACAAATACACTACAAAGTCTTTACAAAGACGGATGGCAGTGTGTTCTACAGACAGATTTCCTTAGCTCTTTTAAAGATTTGATTCAACAATCTCCAACGAAAATGGTGCTGTCTGTGTCGGCCGTGCCGGCTATATACTCCATGAACATCTTTAACATTAATTCCAGCAGTAACAGCGCCGCTGCAGTATTTAGGTCAGTGTATGGTTCGTTAACTTTACCAGGGAAGCAACAGTACGTTCTCTTTCTGTCAATAGTCAATAGACAATTTGCGCAGATTATTCCCGTAAACAAATCATACCAAGCAACAAATAAAGAGGGGTACCGAAATCATAGGAAGAGTTTGAGTCTTCTACTGCAAGGTACAAATCATGATGCTGTATCCGGTTGGTTATTATTGGCATCTTTCTTTTACACATGTAAACAATACCACCAGTGCCTCCATGTATTAAATTACTCTTTACATACATGTACCCCAGATAAGTTTTTATTAGTTAAGAAACGTTACAACATTTGTTCAACATAGAACTGCAGCAGTAGGTAAACAATGCTTTTCTTCGAACTTGTCAAAGGCGCGTAATTAACAGTGTTTGGTTTGAGCAGCAGTCTTGTATAATACCAAAAGAATTGTCAACATTAGTTGTGGTTAGATCAATATCGATCCCGCCTGTTGTATTTGCCCATTTTCTTATTTGTATGTGTTTACATCGTCTAAATCGCAGTAGAGACAAAATAAATGCACTTCGAGATTTAGCTACAACTATAAGGGAGACGTACTTTATAGCTGATAGTTGTAAAGAGGTATCTTACACATGTTTTCATGTAGCTCGTCAACTTTTTGCAGAATGACAGTGAAATACAGCTGAAGTCCGAATTGACCTAATCAAAATATGGGCCGTAGCAACTTTTCCTTAAAGACAACTGTTTAAGTTTTAAAGAACATTCACAATAAAACAGGAAAACTTTTGTTGCAGAGCGTAAATTCGCCGCCGAATTATTCTACATGTTTGTATGATAGTAATTTTCGGACACATTTGAAGCATTTATTTCTAAGTGACAGAAGTAATTTTATGTTTGTTTGTTTAAATGTTGCTTAACCCCACTTTCCTCAATTTTTAAGCTATAGCATGCCATTCATATCTCGGAGTTTTTTTTATACTGGAGGAAGCCCGATTATCCAGAGAAAACACCCGACTTTCGATAAGAAAACTGGCGATCTTGTCAATTAAGTTATTTTGTGTTCTGTGTAGTTATAATTTATAATGTTGTAATGAGTCAAAGAAGATTTAACTCAATACTTTAATCAAATTGTACATGAACAGCATGTATTTTAGACCCAATAGTGTCATTTGCTACAATTAACACTCTTGGCTTAGAAGCTTTATTACAATGAAATTTGTTTTTCCATATGCTTAAATGCAAAATTTTTCCTACTAAGGTCTTTTTCTCTGTGTATTGCGGGTCCCCCCCCCCCCCAAAAAAAAAAGAAACTGGACGCCAGTATAGCTGAAAAATTGCTGTAAGTGGAATTAACACCATTTAAACAAATAAAACCAAGCAATGTAAAATACAAATCATCGGACAATATAGCACCTATACGAGACAGATAATCTGATATAAAAAAATTATGTTTTTAAATAACTTCACGACTTGCGGACTTTAGATCAAAATAAAAATATACTGCTTGTAAGGACTATCTAATAAACATTCTCTTAGAATTAGAATTGCAATTTTTAAAAAGAAGGCATTTTAACTTTTTCCCCAGTCTTGTAGCTGGGATTAGTTTGAATTATCGATTTCTAAATTTGGGCCACTGTAATCTTTTGTCATATCTTAAATCATAAATATATTTGAATTAAAACTAATATTCATGTGCTTCAATGTAACGAATTATTTACATAACATTTATTTATTGCATCTTACAAAAGACGGCTTACTCCGGAATTGTATAGATAAAATAGCCGTTTATTCTTGTTTTCATCCGAAATTGTATACATAAAATAGCTTTTTTATTCTGATTTTCGATTTTTCAAACCTACGCTTATCGGTAGCCCTTTCACCGAAGACAAAGCACTAGGATAAAATGACGTCCATTATTAACTTCCGTAACGATAATACCAAACATATTTATCATTGAAGGAAACTTTGATATCACTCATTGCATTTTTGCAGTCCAACGTTATATTTTGTGTAATTTTTCACTCAGCTTTAATGATTGACAATCTTTTCGCAAAATTCTGTTCATTGAATCGTTACAAAGTATACTTAATAAAATTACTATGTCAGACGCGTTTCGTCTAATCAAGACTCATCAGTGAAACCCAAACAATATTTAAAATCCAAATGAATGAGATGTTGTAGAGCTTTTATCATCAAAATTCCAAAACGTTATACCAAATCCGGCTAAGGCTATCGACACCTTGAAAATAAAAAAAACCCTTAGAATTAAAATAATTTTCAAAATTTCAGGGCAGTTAATTTAGACAATGACTATATCAATGAGAGAATCAATGATATTCTTGTCAGCACCAAAGTACAAATATATCGCCGCCGGGCGGCGTTAATAACTTGAATTAATAACACAAGAAAATTAACTTATTAACCTATTTTAAATAATATTTGTGTCATGATTTTTTTGCAGTAATTAGACACATATGAACAAATTATTATGAAGCGTATAAAAATACTTTGTGCGTATCGCATCATAAAGAAACGACAATAAGCCACCGATTTTTGCTGTCTTGGGACAATATTCATAAGGTTTCCATTAATAACCGACTGACAAGGCCACTTATTTGGCTTCCATCTAGATTTATTTAATAAAATTCTAAGCCTCACCGCATACTCTGCATAAGCAAAAATTGCATCTGAAGCTCAATCTTGAGCTAGCGTTCACAGTACAGTCCTAGACAGACAAAAGTATGCACTAGGTTGTTTTAACAATAGTATCGATATGTTGTATGGTATTTGATATCATTTATCAAAAATCAATTCTCCTAAAATTTCTCATTATTATAAAGATAGAAAGGTCAGAAATTCAGCTTAAAAGGGACAACATTAATAATTGAAGCTTTTTGCTGCATCTAACAATGGTAAATGGTAATTACTTCACATAAATTTCAGGACTCCTCCCCGAAATTTTAGAGTATTGCAGTTAAACGGATGGCGCATATGTGTACTTCATCATTCTATCCGTATATAAACACATTGATAATCCAAAATAGTGCTGTTATTTAGTAAAATTCCAATTACTGTTATGAAAGCGCTACAGCTTTGTCTTCCTTCCTCCGAAATTGTGTTAAGACGCTTCGAGAAAAACGTGGATGTCGATAATAATAAAAATGTTACCCATGCAGAGCACCTGGTTTCAAATATCTTTTTTATACAACTTCTTGCTTTTTTTAGTTTTATCTTTACCTTTGTATTGTGAGTGCGTGTCTACTACAATGCTTATGACCCTACTGTCTGTGAGATTTCATAGTGCTCGACCAACAGAGTTGCCCAACGCGTCGCCAGGTGGCAGAGAAGGATTATCTTCTCATTGGGGCTGTCAGGTCATAATACGGAAATTATGACCGCGGACTACAGCTGGTAACGTGTTTGTAAAGTGCCACGCTCCCTGCAGGATAAAGACCCGTTTTGGTATTCATAGTCGTCATCGAATTTATTTGTCCCCTAGCGGCTAAACGCTTGCAGATAGGTAAGCTAATATTTGATATGTGAGTTAACCATAATGAGTTACAGATCAAGTTTGAATTTCGTTACGGTCCAATGAATTTTGAAGATATGATGGTCCTTGGACCTAGAACGTTTCTTAAAAATGACAGTTTTCATGATTTATTTTTTGTTAACGCTTGCATATATTGAGCTGAATTTTGGAATGTGAGTAAACCGTGATGAGGTCCAGTTCAATTTCGAATATCGTTTCGGTCCAATGGTTTTTGTCGAAATTATGTCGCTTGCACTTAGAAAATTTCTAAAAAATAACAGTTTTCCAGACCTTTTTTCTAAATGCTGGCAGATATTGATGTGATATTTGATATGTCAGTCAACCATGATTAATTACAGACGAAGTTCGGATATCGCTCATGTCCAACGATTTTTAGATTGCCGAACTTTTTTCTAAATGCTTGCAGATATTGCAGAACTTTTTTCTAAATGCTTGCAGATATTGGGCTGATAATTGGTAAGTGAGTCAACCATGTTGAGTTACAGGTCAAGTTCGAATATTGTTCGTTCAATGATTTATGACGTAATTATGGCCCTTGTTTTCCGTCCGTAGATCGTCAGTCCATTTAACATTTAAAAATTCTAATATATGAAATCACTTGGCAAATAGAAACCAAACTGCAAGAAATAAGTTGATTCAAGTTATCTACAAGTTCTCTAAAAATGTTGTCATTCTGCCGTGAGTGCTAAAATGTATCCGCCATGGCTCATACTGGTTTCTGGCGAAATAAAGAATATGCGAAATAACTGGTTGGAATGTTTTCTTTTTGTTGCTAGATATGATCGGACATAATCCTAGACAATCATTGTTTCTGATTACCTGAAATTAAAATAAACAATCTTCTCGCCTAGTCCAAGTACTAATGTTTAATAATTTGAAATGATGCACGCAAGGTACTCTAGAAAGATGTTTCATTGTGGATTAACCAAACACAAAACCGTGCCGATTCGAGCAATTCTTGCGTTAAACATTGCTGCCATGTACAACAAATGTGTCTCCTTAACTGAACTTATTACAACGCTGTTTTTTATTTGCCTAATATTTATAATTTTTTACTCTGAAACTAAACAGCCAAAAGAACGCCAACTTTGAAGTACTGAAGTGACTGACCAGATACCATCAGGCTTGCATTCTATGTCACTATTTAATTAGCAAAAAGTTTCACTGAAGGAGACGGTTCATTGTTAATAATCCTACTATGGACGTTATTTGACGCCCAAAAGATTGATGACAGGTGGAATAATTTTGAAACATTCATCGAACACTATTCTTTCTACTAATGAATATGTGTTTCAAAAGTAAACAACTCAAATTTTAGATAACTAAAGTCTTATTATAAATGATAAAATAAATACTAGTGTGTGCCCATTCAAACTTCCTTATATGCTTCCTGTTTAAATTATCTTGACACTGGGTTTTTAAACTTAAAGTTATATCTTTGAGAATTTCTATCGGTCATAATCGCTCCATGGAAGTTTTGTTAATATCAATATTTAATTAAGTTAAAGCATATCAAGGGAAGTAAGTTCATTTAAAAATACAAGAAAACAGTTCACACAATGTGCTTTTGTAAATTTTTGTAACTAATTCTGGTCTTGTGACAATAATTACTTATATTATTATTATAAGTTGTAAACCTGTTTTAGAACCGACTGTAGCATGCCTATTGTTTAATTGTTATAAAATGTTTTCACAGCGAAATTAACCAACTATTACAGAATTATACGTAATAGCCACATGTTTATATGATCGACATTTTGTTTATATTATATATCACAGTGAGTAGAACATTGTCAATTACAGATAACTATTAATTTTTAATGAAATATGAAAAGGCGAGTAAAACTTTAAAATATCAGAACTTCATTTATTAAATACATATATATTATATGCGATATCCGTTAAATGTTTGATTGTTGAAATATAAACGATAAATGTATCTGTAAGAAAATGCTAAAAAACAGATCAGCCAACCATACAGTGACAAAGTACAGATTGAGACAAAAATCATATGACACACAGAAGAAACCAAAACCAATAATAAAAAACAAACGTTAGTAACCTGACCCCTAAAACAAAACATGCGCGCACTTAATTGCTATGGACGAGTAAGCAGTACCTGAATCTAAGTATACAACCGTCGAGTTTCTGATAGCCAGGAAAAAGTCACAAACTAGTAGACTAGTATACACATTAACGTCTCGGCAACCGAAGCCCCAAGATCAAGTGTAACATATGCGTTTTCAAATGTACACACTATGCGACTGAGATGATGGAAACTTGTATCACAAAGTTAATCAGGATACAGTCAAAAATGTGTTTAAACAAAATCTATTCTTTGGATAACTACACCACTTAATTTCAGTGTTTGCTTTTAAATATCATAATGATAATAATCCCTTTGTACTCCCCGTCAACCTCGTTATATGATTTTCTCTTATATTACTTAAGCTTGGGTTTGTTATCGGTGATCCCCATTGGTAATTTAAACAGTGTTTTATTTGGGATTTTTAACAAACATTTACATAAAGACTTTTACATAGAACGTATGCTTTTTATTTGAACCTTGTGAAAGTTGTTTATTAATGTGGCTTACACAACAATATAGAAATTACAAGGTTTTCAACTTTACTATTTACATCTTTATAATAAATGAATTTGATTTCAAGCACTCTCTGACTTGTTTCCAAATTTGAGTGGTTTCGCCTGTATCCTTTCATTTTAGTTGAGTTGAGCTGCGTTTATACGGAAAGTTTTCTAGTAATAATAAAGAACATAAATTAAAGAATATATGTACAGCTTACTAGGTTAATAATTGATTACAAAATGATCATTGCGTTATGGTTTATCACACCTTTTTTATTTAGAAAATTGTTGATTGGGGTTTAATACAAAAATGTCAAATTTGTCTAATGCATGAAGATTGGGTAAGTTGTATTAGACAGAATAGTTTCTTATGTATGTTGCAGTACTAGTCTTGATCTAATGATATATCTCGACCATTGCCATGGCAGTTTTAAATTTTAACAGATAATAAAAATTTCGTTTTAATTATCGATGTTAAAACTTTTATGAGTTGCTATTTTAAAAACAACCTAAGTAACTTGCAAGGCTCGCATGTAACATCTTGAACTTGAAGTAATTAAACGTAAACGTATTGCAGGGTTAATTTGTGATACACATTTTAAAGATACCCGCGCAATTTGTATTATCTTGATAATTTGCACTTCCTTTTTGGATTCCATCAAGAAGGAAGAAATGTGAAAAATTTAACAGTGTCGTTGTCTGAAGAACAAAAAACCACCCGCCCCCTTTGTAAGGATATTTAAGGCCAGGGTCATACTCAAGACATTAAGATTGGCATGTAAAACAGAAACCCTTGGGAACATTAGGAGAATTTGCCGCATTAAATGCATTTGATAATAGTCTTTTTACATGGATATTAACAATGTAAGGGTTTTTAATCCGTTTATCTGTGTGTTCTGCCGTGATTTCCAAATTGTACTTTTATTGGAGTATCCCACGGTGATTGAACACCTTTGGTGAGACTGAATATCTTGTTTAACACAGTGAAAACCATAAGAAACACTGAATACGTTAAATAACAGAAAGAATATCTTTAGAAACACATTGTACACCTTCAGTAACGAAAAGCCAACCTTCAATAAAACAGTGAATATCATCAGTAATGCAGTGAACATCTTCAGCAAAATCGGGTTTGAATGAGAGTACTACTACAAAATGCTTGGGTGTTATGTATTTTTTATGTAATAATACATATTTTTGTTCAATTTTACAGTAGATAATGATAACGATTGATCGTTTTCATTCTGGTACTATATGTATGTCTTTTAGTGATGAGCATAGCGTTGATAGCTAAAAACCAATATAAAAGTTGATTTTATAAAATTATTGCGTATGCCGACTTCATTTATCTATTTCTTGTCTAAATTCTTTATATTTTAAAAACAGTAAAACTAACTACACTGATAAAGTTTTAAGGGTCTGCCTAATTTACTTTGGACCAAATTAAATCCACCAATTTATAGATTATTTACTCCGTAACTACGTTGTCTTCAACCTGCCTCTGTCCATCGATGTCTACTACTTGTAACGTATTTTTCTTAACATGCAAACAAAAAATTTTCCACAGTCCAGCATAAAATTATTAATCTACAATGAATTATGCTAAAAATTCAACCATTTAGTACTTGTTGTCGATTATTATTTTTTCTTAATTATGAGCGTTACTCCCTTTTCCCACAAAGTGGTTCATTGTAATTGTCATATGTTAGTATTGTCGCCAATACAAATATAGTTGAAAATACTAGTACTTCTGTGATTTGCATACCAATCTAACATTCCACAACATTCAAAAATATATGCCATATATATCTGTAGCCGATTCCCCTTTTCATTAGTTAGAACAGTTAGAGACGCTCCCACTTGTTCCCATTTTCTCATGCATTTTATAATGCAGTGAATGTAAAAAATTAAATTGTCAAAATTATTACCAAAGTTTTATCTTGCAAGATCAGAGAAAACTTTTACCACTTCTTAAAACCTAATTGATGCAGGTGCTTACAGACAAAAAATTGTACACATGTTACCACTGTTGACCAAATCAAAACAAAACGTAGTATTCAGTGGTCTACTTATTTAATGTACGATACACGAGTATCACATATAAAAACACACGTCATATAACATTTCTGTAAACCTAATTCATCTAACGTTTACGACATGCATTGACCTGTAAAATTTCCAATTTATAAATTCCTGTGTTTTTGTTTTATCTTCCCTGTGAATCAAATAATCGAATGACATTCGGATGTGTGACTGTTGTAATAAATTCCAAAACAGAGATCATTACAAGAGCATTCTCAGAGCACATGCAAATATTGCGTCCATTGTAAAGTTTGTAGACGACGATACTGGTTTTGTTCTGCCTACTTCAGTAGGAAATGTAACTACAGGAACAGGCGATGTTGCTATATAAGGATATTAATTATATATGTCATAGACGCTACCAAAATACCTGTACTCGTGACTTTGGTGGTTACAAATATATTTGAACAGGTTTAACATAATCTATGTAAAGTCTATAAGAATATCCTTCATCTTAGTTTGTTTGTTTGATTGAATGTGTTAAACGCCACTTTCAGCAATTTTTCCGAAGTACCCTGAGAAAACCCGGACCTTCGGTGGGAAACTGTAAAAATGCTTGTAAATTACTTATTGTGACGTACACAAAATAATCGTTGTTATATATTGGAAACCACAGGTACCAAAATCCTTAAAGGGCTTACCACAAAATAAAAAATCGTAAAAACCAGATATTATTAAATGTTGAATGGGACATTAGTACATTATGGCTTCAATATAATAAACGTATAAGTCAATACAATACATAGTTATTATATCTCATATTTTTGTAAGACATACTTGTTACATAACCGATTACAGATTATCCACTTTCAGTTTGATCGCCAGTTGGTCATCACGCCAATATTCTCCACTTCAAACGGCGCTCGGTCAGTCCGAGATGCAACAGCGCAGTTGCCAATTTTAAGAACAAGACCTACTTTAATATTTCCATCCTTCAATTAAGTCCAAAGCTATGGAAGCTATCACAATGTACAATGTGATAATATAGAAATGGCTGAAAATTCTTTTGTTCACTCGATGCCTCCTGATGTAGACAGCCTCACCTCCTCCTATTAGTATTTCATAGAAATAAATTTTGCTAGAAGTATTTTGCGAACCGATCAAATACATGTAGGTATCTTTACATGTTTTCATCCGAAACGATATACCGTTCATAAATAAGTCTATTCCATATAGGGACAAAGGTGTAACGTGATACATTGATTCCCGAATGTTGGATCTTCTTCGCCAACATCAAATGTATTTATAACATCTGAGGAATAACTGCAAGTGGAGATTGACCATTGTGTCGTGAATATTGAAAGGTAAATATTGAAAGTTGTCGGAAAATATATTTCTTTTATTTTGTCACATTTAGGAGATTTAACAGTTACAACATTTTATAAATCTCTACACAACTTACTATCGCAGTTTTCAGGGGCAACATTTCAGCTAAGTTTTATATATGTTTATACTGAATAATAAATAGAAAATGACAATATGTACTGACGAAAACAATCAGAAATGATTATTGTTCCCGCCGCAACGCGACGTAGCGACCTAGTAATAGTCTGCGTCCGTGTGTCCGTGCATCCGTCCGTACCGCACACTTTTGTGGACACAACTCCTTTGAAACGGCTTGACAGATTGCTTAGATATTTGGTAGGATTAATTGTTATGATAGGTAGATGTGCATACTATCACATTTTTTTATTTGTCAAATTTTGTAGAAGTTATGCAACTTTGACCGTTTCAGCAATATAATACAATAGTAGATCATGTGGACGCATCTCCTCTGAAACTGCCTGAAGGATTGCTTTGATATTTGGTAGGATTAATTGTTATCATGGGTAGATGTGTGTTTTTGTTTGTTCGTTTGAATGGTGCTTTAACGCCACTTTCAGCAATTTTTCAGCTATTTCATGGCCTCCAGTTTTTATTGATGGAGGAAGCCGGAGTAACCGGAGAGAACCCCCGACCTGCGGTAGGAAAACTGGCAATCCTTGTCAATTAGGATTGGAGTCGAGAACACCCTGCCTGCAGTGAGAATCGAACCCGCAATCTCAGTGTTGACAGACCTCGTGATCTATAGCAGACGAACTACCTCGACCACTCGGCCACCGAGGCACCCGGGTAGATGTGCATACTATACTATATTGTCATTTTGATTTGTCAAATTTTATAAGAGATAAGGAACTTTGACCGTTTCAACAATATATACAATAGTGGATATTGTGGACGCATCTACTCTGAAACAGCTTGACAAATTGCTGTGATATTTGATAGGATTAATTTTTTATAATGTGTAGATGTTCATACTGTACCATAATTTTAATTCATCAAAATTTGTAGGAGTTATGTCCCATCAATTTTCGTAAAATTTAGCAATAAATTTTATTTATAATATATTCCGTGTCAATGTCATGCGAGGTCGCTGTCAGCCGGAGTTGCCCACAACTTAATAAGGCATAAAGTACAAACAATCTCACGCAATGGGCACCAATAATTTTATATTTAAGTAATGACTGTTATTCGCGAAGCGGATTATAATAGGTGTGAACAGCCTAATTTTTTTTACAAACCCAATAAAAAATTTAAAATAAGATTCATGACTTATAAATAGATATTAGACAAAAATTTTATCAACAAAACAATAAAAACGTTTAACAAGTGTTTAACTGAAAGACGAATGATACCCACGCGGCGAGTTCTAGTCAAGATGGGCGTGTCACCATGGCATTTTTTTATATCAAATAATAACAAAATGTTTTTGTCCAATAAAAAAGACTTTATGGATGGTTTATTACATGCTTATATACCCGTTAGGTTTATTTCACATGATTCAGTTTATTCCTTCAGTGTATGAAATTTTTATTTTATTAATTGTAAATTCAATAATAAAATATTTTTTTCACATGCTTTCTCTGTCTCTTCACAAAAACACAGAAATAATGTGATATATCCTCATTTGGGTTTTTATAATTGAATTACTTACAATCTACATTAAAAATTTCCCATAATTTCTATAGATTGAACTTGTGATGAATTGAAGAATGTCAAATAAGTATGCTCGTAGAAATCAAGGCCCCTTCCGATCTGTAAAATTCCATTGTTCCATGTAATCCAGAAATGTCTGTATTCGTCTCAAAGTATAAAATGGCGTAAGAGATCAAAATGTCCGACGTCAACATTTAAGCGCGATATTAGGTTCTTTCCGTAAAACGCATCTATAACTATAAAATGTTTCTAATTCTGATAGATTTTTCGATTCGAAAAGTGCAAGATATGCTTCAGAAGACGTTTTTACCATACATTTAAAAACCATACCTTGTGCTTCCATCTATACTCTATCTGGACAGCGGTGTATAGTAATCAAGTATAGTTTTTAAAGTGTCCACCTGGTCGTACATGTATTCAATATGCGTGGCTGCAAAGAGTAGTAAAAACTTATTTTTTCTAATTATTTTTTATAAATATATGTACCTTTCTTAAGGATCCTTATTAAAATCATGTTATATCTTACACAACAGTTCATGAATTAAATATACGAAACAACACTATATTTTGTGCAAGGGTTATATAATCATATATAAAAAGCCACATATTGTTCATGTGACTGTTCAAGTACTTCATGCCCTCGTATTTGTCCTGTATGTTCTTTGTTTTCTATTTTTTGTTGTTGTTATTTTATGTTCTGTTATTTAGTAAATACTTGAATTATGAAGTGCATGTTTGGATTATCTCCTCTTTATACGTATTTTACTTTACACAAACGGTTATGAATCCTATATGAAGAGTAATGTTATATACAAATATTCATATTTCCTTATATTTAAAATTATAATGGATTAAACATTAGCTTCTTTACAAGACATAATTAATACTCGCAAAACACTGTAGTGAATTATTCTGACCTAACAGAATATAGGATAGCATGCGTTGTTCGTTTACATTACAAAGCGTTGGTTACAATTTTATTAAGAGTTTGTTTACATCATACTTTCTACATTTTATTACTAAAATGAGGGTAAACAAAAACACCTGTCAGGTAAAATATGCTTCCGTATGGGTTTGTAAAGAAGGAAGTTATCCAGATATACTTTATTGTCCTGTTTTAATGATTAAATGGAGGAAGTGACATTAAGTGGAAGTACAAAATTTAAACTGGTAACAAGACAATGCTTTATTCTAAAGTAAATCTATTTTTTTTAAAGAAATGAGAAATGATTGGGTAGAATAATAGGTATGAATGTATAAGCTTAGCATGCTAGAAACAAGTGAACAATCCAGTAGATAGGAGAAGGTTAGAATGTGTTCATCGTTTTTGTTACCTTGATTTATCTAGCAGAAAGACTTGAACTGTGTTAAATGTTAAATTAACAAATTTTGGAAAATTAAATTTGCAAGGTTACTTCGCAATGATATTATTAAGCTTTTCATTTAAACGCAAATCTTAAAATTGTCGAAAAGTTTGATATTGCATACCAACAAATAACTTTTTCAGTTACATGCAACTAAAGCTTAGCTCGCCTCTTATTATCTCGAATTCTGATAATTTACTTTACTAGGTACAGGGATAGATTCGTATGGTTTGCCCTACGAAGCTACGTATAATGTCTCAGTTGATGTCTAGGGGTGCGGGGTTAAAAAAACCTGGCGACGGATCATATTGAGCAACGTGTTCGGAGATACTCACGCTCCTTTTTCAATAAAGATCACTTTGCACTTTTCGGAAAAAATGGTATTTGTAGCCTCTACAAAAGTCTCCATTTGTCTTGTGTAACTTATATTCTTTTCATTTCTAGGTGCAGTCAACATTTTCTGCGATAAAGTCCAACTCATTTATAGACTTTTTTTAAAAAACTTGTTTCGCCTTAAATATAGCTAATATACTGCTGCACGAAATCAATCAATCAATGTTGATTGCGTTTTAAAATTTTTTGTTATAAGTTGACATTTATTGATATCAACCAGAAACACATTATAAATTAAAAATATGTGTATATGGGTTGCAATTATTTTAAACCATGTTAAATTCGATAAATGTTTGATGATATGAATATATTTAACATGAAAGTATTGATATTTAGGTCAAAATTAAAGACAAAGCATCATACATATTTATTTTTAGACACTACCCGAGTTCTTGAATGTATTTTTTATACTCCAGGTTGACATGACTGTCCAGCGGACCTGCCTCGAAAACTTTGCTATTTAAAACATATTTTAGGTTGTTCTTGTGCTAAATCATTACTTTTGAACACACTTTTAGCTAATCAAATGAAAGAATTTTATTAGTCATACAATAAATCTTCTTATATAACAATTAGTTATACTAATACTTTTGACATTTAAGCAATAAAGAAAGCATTAATACCAACTGCCATGTAAATTTCTGAAAAGTGAGTTGGAAATAAGCGTGTTTAATTAAGGAAAAAAACTATTTTATTTCAAGATATGTACCATGACTTTTAACTTTGTATAGATCATTTTTTTAAATACTAAATTTCACTTGTAAACACATGTTTTTTGTCATCGATTTGCAAATTACTAGAAACTAAAGTGTGTACATACTTTACTCCATCCGTTTCCATTTTAATTACAAAAATGATAGTAAACAAAGCACCTGTCACATAAAGTAAACTTCCATATATGTGTGTGAAGAAGGAAGTCATCCACATATAGTACATCATGTAGGGATTTTCCTAAGGTGGAAATACAAAACCTACAAAATGCTTTTCCAAAAAAACCGTTCTATTGTTACAAAGAAATAACCGATTGTTGGATAGAATTATAAGTATTAATGAATCCGGGCAACAGGCTAGAATTTAATATGGGACTAGTATAACTATAACTGCTTGTAAACATGAGGACATCTCCATCCTGTAACGTATTTCTAATTTCTATTTTACAAAGATATCTTTTTTAAATTTTCAAAATGAGTAGGCGGAAGAAAAATTTCGTAAATTGCTAATGACACAAAATCAAATATATAACTGTCATGACTATTTAATGTATTAAATCATAGAAGTTAAAGACGTCTTCGACTCCAGCATTTTAGTCCATATCCAAATACGAAAAAAATTGCGTACATTTATTAGTATTAGGTTGCCACCTGTTTTCATCGTTTTGTAATCACATATGTGAAAAAAAGTGTTTTATCATAAGATGTCAATAGTACATCCCCAATATCAAACGGCAAATTTATTTCAGGACCTTCCACATCTGGAAGACACCTGTCAACATTAGATTTCGCTAATTTGTCAGGCGAAACCTGTTTGTTAACAGGACAATGGCGGCCTAACATCGCACTTGCAGCATGAATATTAGGTTACCGTTCAAGACGGTCAGTTAAACGTGCTCGCCTTGTGACGGCTTATTTGCGTGACGAGTCAGATACACATTGACATAGCGAACAAGAAGTCAGTTTCTTTCAGGAACATTCCGTTGTTTATTATCTCCCTTTCCTTGACTTTGTTAGCTGGTATTCTGGTAAAACAATTATAGTCGTATGCGTTCTTTGTAAAATATACTAGGCACCGTACACTAACTATTTAATTATTTTTTCTCACAAGATTTTAAACCAAGGAATGTATAAGAAAATAAAGTAGTTGGAATGGATAGACCTAAGAGTATGTTTTAGTGCTCTCACTTTTTTCAGCATAAACGGTATTTTTCAAATCAATATCAACTTCCAGCTTTCTGATTTCCAGTATGGTCAAGAAGTCTTTACGAATATCCTACAAATGTAAATGCGTGAAATAGCATTGCACACTCGGCTTATATACATGTATGTAATTGAAAATAACTATAACCCCAACGGTAATTTAGTGACTAGGGACTTGTGCAGTTCCTTGTGTCGCAAACATTAACCATATTATTGCATACAGCAGAATTTTGATAACCGCTAATATTAAAACAGGAATTAATAAATTAATATTAATCCCAGATCTAAATTGAAAGGAGTGTATTCAGATATATAGGCCTCAATTTTCCCTGGGATTGATCCATTCAGTGGATGTTATTCCTTGAAGTTCTTACAAAACGAAATTATTGTTTAAAGATCTAAAGAAATCATGTTTAATTATGTTGAAGACCTTTTCCCGTTTATAAATATAAAGAGCACGTGCATTGATCAAATGAAATAAAAAAGAAACAATAAAAAAACGAAAAAGATGATTAATCAATATGACAAAACTTTGTATTGTTACTGGGTTCGTTGTGTCCAATTGCCGCATTCCGCGTACCATTTGTAAATAATTGTCCTCGATACGTTGTGTCCACTTTTACATACCCTGACATAAACAAGTCTCACACGAAATTGCATGAATGGCTTGGTTTGTCTTTTTAATGAAAGCAACAAGAATCAAAAATTAATTTGCAATTAAAATTACAACAAGTGTACACAAATTCATGACATTATATGTTTCACTCTATAAAAAAATGGCAATTTCATGTTTGTGCTGTCAAAGAACAAAGTCAATAAAATTAGTAATATACAACAAAGTAAAAAAATGAAAGTAATAAGAAACTTAGCTGAATGAAAAAGACTATTACACAATTTACTGTACATTTTTCATTAATTGGGATACATTAAAAATTTTGTTGACATGGTCCTCGTGTATTTGACTTTGACAACGAAAATAATGTCAAAAAATGTGTTACCAACATAATAGATGTTTATAAATGAAGTATTACTCTGACCAGAAAAGAGAAGATGATTATATTGAAAATTTCATCAAACAGCCATGCAATTGCATTTCATAATAAATGAATGTTAGTTTTAGAAGCGCACCAATATAGCCATTGTGTATGTAGCATTGACATGTTTTTTTGTAAACGTTACCTACACCTATACTGGAAGTAATGGGCATTTCGTACAATACGATAGTTTCCAAAAATTAAAATAAAACTTCTTTTATTATGATGAAGAATAATTAATAAATAGGTTTAAAGT
Organism: Limnoperna fortunei; assembly: GCA_944474755.1. NCBI lineage: Eukaryota > Metazoa > Mollusca > Bivalvia > Mytilida > Modiolidae > Limnoperna > Limnoperna fortunei. The sequence continues at coordinate 69,862,024 of OX104114.1, read as the reverse complement.
ATTTTCTAATTTTAAGTTTAATTAGTATGTATCAGTGACAACCATAAATATTATTCTCGAATTTTAATTTGAAATGTAACTGCATTCAAAATCAATAACTGTTTATTAATTAATGCATACTTTAGTAGGGGCCTCGGTGGCCGAGTGGTCAAGGTAGTTCGTCTACTATTGATCACGTGGTCTGTCAACACTGAGATTGCGGGTTCGATTCTCACTGCCGGCAGGGTGTACTCGACTCCAATCTTAATTGACAAGGATTGCCAGTTTTCCTACCGCAGGTCGGGGGTTCTCTCCGGGTACTCCGGCATCCTCCCCCAATAAAAACTGGACGCCATGAAATAGCTGAAAAATTGCTGAAAGTGGCGTTAAAACACCATTCAAACAAACAAACATAAATACTTTAATAATATGTAGATCAAGATCAAGATCTGTATTTTATTTGGTATTGTTTTGTTCCTGCTTTAAATCTATATAATTGTTTCAAGGTTACATACTGCAAAACTTGCAGATCATAACAAGAATAAAGATTTCTGACCTTCGACAAAAACACAAAATTGTTTTTTGAAATTCAACCATAGCTAGACTCTTTATTGAGACTGTCTTTTATCTTAGCACTAACTTTATTTTGTGTTTCATTTTTCACACTTTTAGTTGCATTGGTGAAGTTTTAAACATCTTGTAGAATTTTTTACAAATCTATGCGATTGAAAAAACATGGTGTTTTTGCATTCACAATATTTTAGTATGCAAAATTGTATAAACAACTCTGAATCTGACCAGTGCTTCCATATTGTCAAAATAATATATTCAAAATTCAACGGTCAAAAGGTCAAGGTCAATTTAGTCCTCTAAAGTCCTAATTTATTCCAAAAGATATTCAAATGTTTATATTTTGTATATTGTGAAATGAAATAAATTTTGAAATAAAAGGGCGGAGGTCAAGGTCATAGTGTCCTACAAATTGACCTCAGGAATCTAAATAGTCTAAATAGTTTTTCGTTTAAATGATAAATGAAAGTTTATGACTATTGTAATGCAAATAAATGCTGATCAGTATTAGAAAGCTTATAGATGCAAATTACAAGCCCAAATAGAAAACATATATCACCTTTCTAGTTAAAGGCAAACACAATAACACATGAAATATCAAAGCTAAATTATTCTCCTTTTTTATCAATAAAGACAACGTTTCAGTACTCAAAATTATTTTAACAATATAAACAAAGTCGAAGCTAGCCATTCCTTTTATACTGCCCGCTCCTTCTAATCCCACCTCGTGATGTTAGGATTGCATAGAACACAAGAAACATCAAACATCAAAGAAACAGATAACATTGAATTTCGATAAACTTAATTCATCTTAACATTTTGGACATGCATTGATCTGTAAAATTCCCGATTTATATAATGCTGTGATTTTGTTTTATTGTCATTATCATCTGTATGGCATTCGGATGTGTCACTGTAGTAATAAAATCCAACACAGAGTTCATTACCGGCGCATTTACGTGCGCATGTAAATATTGCGTCCATTGTAGTGTCTGTAGGTAATACTTGTTCTTTACTGCCTGCTCTGGTCGGAAATGTTATAACTGGAACAGTCGCTCTTTCTACAACGGATATAAATATTTTGAATCGTTAGACTATTAAAACCAAAAGTAAAACTTTTTAAACGTTGTAGTAGAACGAAATGAAAAACCGTTTAAAATTTTAATTTATACAAGACATTTCTAACTGTTTAGTACACTATTGCTTCAATATAATCAACATAAAGTCAGTACAATACAACGACAGAAATAATATACGTATTTTTGTAAGACGTACCTGTCACATTAAGGATTTTCCACGTTCCGTTTGATCCCCAGGCTGTCATCACGCCAATATCATCCACTTCAAACGGCATTTGATCAGTCCAAGATGCAACAGTGCTCCTACCAATTTCAAGACCAAGACCTACTTTAATTGTTCCATCCTTCCATTGAATCCAAAAGCTATGGAAGCTATTATATTGTACGATGCGAGAATATAGAAATGAACCGAAAATACCTTTGTTCATTCTATCCCGCCTGATGTAGACAGCCTTTCCATTTTCTCCTCCTATTTCTATTTCATATAAATATATTTCACTTAAAGTATTTCGCGAACCGATCAAATACACGAAGGCATCTTTACATGTTTTCAGCTGGAACGATATACCCTTCACAGAATGTATGTCTATTCCATATCTGGACAAAGGTGTAACATTATCCAGTAATTCCCTAATGTTGGTTCTAGAGTCTTTTTCGCCAACATCAAATGTATTTATAACATCAGAGTCTATATCTACAATTGAAGAATGACCATTGTGTCGTGAACATTGAAAGTTTTCCGAAAAATATATATTCTTTTATTTTGTAATTAAAGAGTTTTTACAGTAATCTCTACAAAACTTACTACTGTTTTTCAGTTATAACAATCTCTTTATCAACTTTCAGCTATGTTTTTATACTGAATAATAAATAGAATATAGTCCAATATGTGTGGACTATACACAACAAGTTATAATATATGATTTTTGTACAAGTAATATAAGGGGTAAATGGAGAATAACCATTGCTTCGTGAACATGGAAAAGTAAACATTTAATGTTTATATAATTTTTTTTTTTAATTTGTCACATTAAAGAGCTTTTACAGTTAAAACATTTCATAAATCTCTACAAACTTACTTTTGCAGCAACATCTATTTTAGCAAATTTTCAGATATGTTTTATTTTTTTAACACTGAATTATAAATACCAATTGACAATATATACGGACGACAAACAATAATAGCAACCGATTGTTGTATTAAAAATACCAGGAACAATTTGTCAAATTGAACCATAATATTCTTATATCTTTAATATTTTAATATTTCAATATCGGTGATGTTGTGCCAGAGAAAACAAAAGGTCACTGTCGAAAGTAGTCGCTCAACAACTAAGAAAAATAGCAAAGAAAACCGAAAGAACAGCAAGAGTCAAAAGTCAAGGGACAGTTACAAATCCGGATATAGACAAACGAAACACAAAAACCAAAAACACAAAAACAGAAAAAGAGTAACCCAAACCCAATCCGGACGAGTAAGCAGTTCCTGCCTCTAATTAGACACCCGTCGACTCATTTTCATGTCTAGAGAAATGTCAAATCCAGGAATAGGAATCACTGATTTCCCATAACGATTAATTAAGTCATGGTGACGACCATAGAACTTCTGGAGAGATAACATCAGCCTAGGTGCAAAAAACCCTTGATTGAGTAGTTTAACATTCAACAGCAGTGATCGGTCTAGAAATTCGGAATACCGATCGCAGGATCTAGAATAACGTATAAGTTGTGAAATTTACGCACCATACGCTGGAGCTGCTGGAATTTTGCTGTCGATGAACGGGAAGTTGATAATTGGAAAGTTGGAAGTCATCACGTTTTTCGTAGAGACTAGTTTGTAGTTTTCCTGGGTCAATTTCTAGAAGTAGGTCTAAGTAAGACGCTGACCTTAGTGTATTGGTGGTGTCTTTAATTTCAAGCTCGCTAGGGATTAATTGAATGTAAATTTAGCATTGTTGAGGGACAAAACATCATCAATATAGCGGAATGTTAAATTAAAGATCTGGGCCAGTGTGTTTTCTTTCTTCATCAGTAGGCTTTCTAGGAACTCAGCATCATAAGAGTTAACTTATACAATATAAACAATCTCACGCAATAGGCACCAATCATTTTATATTTAAGTTATGACTCTAATTCGTGGAGCAGATTATACTACGCGTCAAAAGCCAAAGTTTATTTTACAACTCAATAAAAAAGAAAATTAGAGCAATTACTTATAAAAAACGAAAAGAAAACATGAAAAATTTACTAAACAAAACAATTAACACTTTAACAAGTGTTTAAATGAATGGCGTATTTTACGCACGCGGCGAGTTCCAGTCCAGGTGGGCATGTCACCATGATAATTTTCATTAGAAAATAACAATGTTTTTGTCCAATAAAAACTCAATTTCATTAATATTTATTTATTCAAGATTAGCAACGCCAAATAAACTAATTATTTCGTACAACGGTATTATCTTATCGTGCTTAAACCGCGGAAATTTCAAAACTTATTCATATACCCCTCAGGTTCAATTCACATGGCTCTCTTTATTTATTCAGTGTATGAAATTAGAATTTTACTATTGTTTAATTCAATATGTCTTATTAATAACGTTTTTTCTCTTGAGCAATTTATTATGGCATGATATATTACTATAACAATAATACAGAAACAATGCGATATATCCTCATAAGGTCACAATAGTGCTTTAAATGATTGTTAAACGATATTAACAGTCTACCTACCATTTACATTAAAGATTTTCCATGTTCCATTTGAACCGCTGGCTGACATAATTCCAATAGACTGAACCTTAGATGAATTGGATAAGGTCAATTTAGTATGCTCCTGGAAATCTAAGCCCGTTCCGATCTGTAAAATCCCATTTTCCCATGTTATCCAGAATTGTCTGTATTCGTTACAAAGTACAAAATGGTGTAAGGAATCAAAGCGCCCAACGTCAATTCCATTTAATCGCAATATTAGGTTTTTTCCGTGAAACGCACCTATAGCTATTTCCTAAAAAGTGTCAAAATTTGACAGATTTTTAGATTCCGAAAGGACAAGAAATGCATTAGAACAGGTTTTTTCCATAAATTTAAGTCCAAACCTGGTGCTGCCATCTATACTTATTTGGACAGCGGTGTATAATAATCAAGTATAGATGCAGTTTTCGAGGAGTCCACTTGTCCTTGGTCGTACGTGTTAATGTATTCAATATGTGTGCCTGCAAAACGTAGTAAAAAATAGTCTATCGAATTACCTTACATGTGTTTACCTTTCTAAAGGATCATTATTAAACCTTGGTATGTCATATACAACAGTAAATGAATCGAATACAAAACAGTACTTTATTTTGTGCAAAGGTTTAAAAACGATGTATTAAAATGCACATATTGTGCATGGTGTTTAAACCATATATAAAAAGCCTCATATTGTTCATGTGAGTGTTCAAGTAATTCATTGTTTTCATTAATTGGAACAAAGATATGCTCACGGATGAGGATTAAATTTAAACATCATTGAAACAAAGAATACATTTAATGATAGCTCTTACATACCTAAAACAGCTGTCTCCACCCATAGTAATATCAATAATTGTATGCAAAATCCTAAGCTAGTCTTTTCCATGTTAGTCAACCAAACTCTCTTGGACATAAAGAATAAATTATATATTTAATTTTTCATTTGTAGCAGATTCTAGCGGTTATGTAAATATGTAGTAATGTATTAACAAATATTGTGTATAACGATTGATCCCCAGATTCTTATCTTCAAAATCTCAATTAAATATTAGATCAATTTCCGTTGTAAATCCGGTACAGGAAGGAAATAGAGAAATTGCGTCGTTTTATTAAAAAAGAATGATATCAAATTTGCATTATTTTACATTACACATAGTGAATGTACCACAATTCCTGTAAAAAATGTCTTACTGTATTGTTTGTTGTTGGAAAAAGTAATGCAGACAGCCTGATTTCATGCATGCGTTGTCTCATGTATTTCAATGTTTTTAATGCCAGAACATGCAAAGGATAATGGAATTTCTCACTCCCCATTCCAACTGATGACATGTTTGTTTTGAAGAATATTTCTGAATCACTGTTTAAATTTGCCAAAGAAGCTCATTAAATGAACTTAACCCACATTTTTACTCGTATATGGAAAAGTAAATTTTTGTTCGCTTGTCTATTGTTATTAAACTGCTTTAATGCCTTATTCATAGCGCCGAATTATCTTACAACCAGCTAAATATGCTATTAAAATCAAATCTGAAAAAGGTCACATATTTAAGAGCAACTAAAAAAAACTTAATTAATCTTGTCTTCAAAACGTACTCAGACATGTTTTTAAAATATCCAAATATATGAATTTGACATATCAATTTGTTCAAAATATGACAACACCAACAACAAAATTGTGTCGTTAACAAAGAGAACACTCATACGTTTGCGATTGTTTGGTTTCTGCTATCGCTTGCGATAATTTTATTCTTTTTCTGGACATATTGTGCCTCAATTTATATGGGGTCCAATATGTGGTCAAAATCGAATTACACTGTATTCAAAACTATGATAAAATCAAATGTACAAAAATGTTCATTAAACGTTCCTAAGTGGTCTGTAAAAGTCGAATATAGATTACCCATATAATATCAGTCACATACCAAAATCAACAAAAGACAGGGGACTCGGTATGCGAGGGGTTAATATAGTTAGCCTACTGAGGTTGTAGGTTACAGTCTCATTGTGTATTGACAATAATTGTAAGTGTTCCTACCGAAGGTCATAGGGTTTTCAATGGTTCTCCGATAACTCTTGTTTTCTCCAATAAAAACTGCGTAATTGTGTAGCTGAAAAATTGCTGAAAGTGGTATTAAAACCATTCAAACAAACTAATTAAGGAACAAACAAAAGAACAATATATACATGTATGGGACTATTTAGTTTATAACTGACTATAGCATTGACAAAATTGAGCTTTCGAAAAGGATAAATATTTTTTTTAACCTTAAATTATGTTGCAGTGTCATAAGTTATCTCCCTTGTCTGGCAGGTGTTCTTTTCATTTCATTGAGTTTATTTCTCACAAGACCGACATCACAATTAGGAATAACTGTGATTTTCAGACACAGAGAGGTTTTAATATAAAAACCATGCTAAAACATGTTGTTGACTTAGAAATACTTGTATTTAAGGGTATAGTTATTCTATCTTCCATAAAACAGCGGTATTGCAGCATACAGATACAACACCTGTTACAGATAATGTAAAATTAATGTGTTCTCACACAAATATCTCTCAAGAAGGCTTTTGTGTTTCGACTGTTTTAACCAATCAGAATATAGCATATCATACGTTGTTGGTTAACATTACAAACGTTTTTATCGAAATAATAACAGTTTAATTAATTATATTTCAATTTAGTTTTTTTTTTATTTATAGGGTATGGTTACAATTTTATTAAGAGTATTTTAACATCATACTTTCCGGCATGTTATTAATAAAATGTTCGTAAAGAAAAACACCTGTCAGGTAAAATATGTATCCTTATTAGTTTGTGAAGAAGGAAGTTATCCACATATACAATATTGTCCTGTTTCGTAGGAATTTACATGAAGTGGAAGTTAAAAAAATCTATACTTCACTATTGTTTTGTTCTTTTTAAACTAAATGAAAAAATGATTGGGTAGAGTCGTAGGTATGAATGCACTAGGGCGACACGCTAAAGATAAGTAAACTATCCCGTACATTAGAGAATGGTAGAATGTGTACATTGCCTTTGTTGCTGGTAAGAAAGACATAAACTGTATTTAATTTCATTTTTAACAAACTTCGAGAAACTAGCTCTTCTAAAGGTAATTAAATAATAATAATTGCTTTCATTTAAACGAAAATCTTCAAATTTTTGAAAAGTTTGCTATTGCATACAAATGACTATATTGAGTTACATGCAACTTTAATTTAACTCTCCGCTTATTTTCTGGAATTCTGGTTAAACTTGTACTAGGCACAGGGGCAGATTCGCATGGTTTGCTTTACGAAGCTTATAATTTCCCAGCTGATGGAAAGGGGAAATTCCTTTCTGTGGTTATTGGGGATTATAGAAAGCCTGGCTACTTATCATAGTAAGTAACGTGTTCGGAGATGTTCGTGTCCTCACGCTCCTTCCTAGATAAAAATCACTTGTGCAGATTTCGGAAAAGAATATGTATTTTTAGCCCATACAAAAGGCTACATTAGACGCTTCTACCTTATACTCTAAACATTTCTAGTTGAAGTCGTAATTGTTTTCGCTAAAGTTCAAACTATTCAGCAAATTTGTTTTAAAACTTGCTTTTGTCCTAAATATAGCTAAAATACTGCTGGAATTCTAGCAATGAACCAATCAACTAACTTTCTTGTGCGTTATAATGGAGCAGGTGTCAACATTACAGGTAAGTTTTAAAAAATGCAAAATGTTGATTGCGTTCTTTATTATACAATTGTTGACTTAGGTATAAGTTGACATCTATTTTATCAACCAAAAGAAAATCATAAATTTAATATATTTTTTGTGGCTTAATAAAAAAATGTCAACTAATGTTAATTCTAAAAATGATTTATGATATGAATAAATTAAATATGAAAGTAAAGATATCCAGGTAAAAGCAGACAGCAGTATCTACATATTTATTTTGTGACACTACTAGTGAGACATAACTTTTCAGCGTACTTGTCTTGAGTGCTTTTGCCATTTTAAGCCCATTTCAGGTTGTTCTCGTGCTAAATTATTACTTTTGAAGACACCTATAGCCAATCAAATGAAAGAATTTTTATAGTAATATAATAAAGCTTCTTATATAACAGTTAGTTATATTAATATTTTAAGCGACTTTTTATGTTTGTATTTTTTTTTCTTGCATTGCTATTTTGTTTAAATCAAAAAGTGCACTTGTAAACAGATGTTTCGCACTGACGAGCACATTAAAGGAAACTACGATGTGTACATACTTTACTCTATTTTAATTAGTAAACGGATAGTAAGCGAAAAAACCTGACAGTTAAGATACACTTCCGTATATGTGAAGAAGGAAGTTATCCAGATCTAGTACATCGTCTGTTTTTTTACGAGATTTTTGTAGGAAGTTACATAAGGTGGAAATATAAAATGTATACCAGTTACCTTTATCCAAATACGTTCTATTTTTACAAGAAAATGACCGATGATTAGATGGAGTCATAAGTATTAATTCATTCGGGCAACACGCTAAAACTATACCGTACATTAGAGATTGGGAGAGTATGTACATGTACGCAAATCTTTTCTTACCTTGATTGATCCTCTTCTGGCAATAAACTTAACACATTGAAACTTAAATTGTATTAATTCTTTTGTTGTTTCGCCCGTCGTTTATTCGGTTTTTTGCGTTCATCTTGCGAAGTTTAACATAAAAATCAGTTTTATTTAAATTAAAAACTAATATTATATATTCAAGAATTAATGTGTTATTACATTTTTAGAAACTATAGACTTTCGTAAAACTGAAAATTGACTGAAATATAAGGTCGCAAAAAGATTTTGTTCTGAAAAATTGATCTCTTTGTATTTGATGTAAGTGTGTAATTTGCAGAAATATAAAGACAAGTTTTTTTATCAGAAACAAAGGTTGCTAGAAAATAATGTAATTCACAGATTATAGATGCCAATGTACATGTTGTCATATTAATGAAACGTTTTTTGGCTAGTACCAAGCAACATAGAAGAATTTGTTAAACTTCTTTACTTTAATGGTATCGGTAGAGTATCCGTTCAATATATGGAAACTGTTATAAAAAAAACTGTAATGTCCAACATTTTAAATGGAAATAGTCCACAATATTTGAAATATTTAGTAAAAATGACTCAAACGCCTAAGGTAACGTAGTTCACATTTATCACGTAGTTCACATCGAAAGAATGTACATACTCATTCCAAATTTTTTATATTATGATCAATATATAATCAGAAGCTGAATTGAATATTGATATATTCTCAACAGGTCTTTTGTGTTAGATAAATAGAGATTGCAAACATTCGTGTAACGTGGTTCATATAAGGTGACTCACTTATCAAGTTTTAGGCTGATTGTTTGTTATTTTACATTTTGCAAAACATATGCTTGTGACGTAAAAGGGTGTAACTATAAATAATATCCATTTACAGAAACAAAGTACTGTAATAAAACACTGTTGAATTATATAGTTATCCAGACAATAGCCATGGCCTTAATGTGGGCAATTAAAACGACTCTATATGAAAGTGTTTTGAAGCCAGTTTGGTAAACAAATAATAATTGTGTTTTACACTGCGATATAATACCCTAAAATGGCTGCTGATAGTTCTATTAGAGATAGCGATAGCATGCAAATTTCTTTGAGAGATTATGGTCGACTTTTAATTGCAAGTCAAAGGGAGATACCAAACCTTTTACAGGAATTACTAGAATACTTTTTACCATCAAATGAAGTTTATTCTAGATGTATACCATGGATGCGGAAGCTTACAATAACTGAGATAAGAGCTCTAGGTGTGGCTAAAACGGCTGGTTATAAACAATTTGATTGTACATTGGTTTACAAATTATTACGATGGTCAGAACTTGTTCCACCGCCAAGCTGCGGTTGGGGTTGCCCACGCGATCCAGCACCACGGGAAACGACAATTGGAGATGACGTAGAACGTCTACGGCTGATAAGAAATCGCATTATTGACAAAATTACTAAAGTAACTCTGACTGAGCTTTCAGACATATTCTCAATCTTAAAGGAAATAGCAAAAAGATTCGAAATAACATTACACAGAGAGAAAAATGAACTTGTTTCTAGATTTGAATTATTGGAGACATGCCATTTAGACAATTCGAATTTTTTGGAGGGATATCGTCACAAAAAACTGAATCAACTCAATATTGAAGACAGAGCAACAGGTTAGCGTTCATTTTATTTTGTAACACAAAATAAAAGATACATATAATCTATCTGTATTGTATTAGCGTGTACCGTGTTCAATATACTACGCACATGATTATTTTATTTGGTTTGTTAATTGACTTGTAACGTCCGACCAAAAATATTTCAGCTATATAATGTGCGACAGCTTTAAGTCTATGCAAAATATTTGTGTTTACTAGCAAATTTGACCGTAACGATTAGGATATACGCAAATGGTTAAACAATAAGAGAAGATAGCATGGTGTATAGCGCGGACATCAAACTAATGTAGCAATCTGCTAACTTATTAGCCATGTTCGGTCGAGATAACTAAAAACAAAAGAAAAGACTATATGAATATAACATATAACAAGGAACCTGTGAGCTACTGCTCACTCAGTATACCACTGCTATTCACGTCTCTTTATAATGACTAAGTTGATAACCGATGGATAATTATAGATTATTTACGTTTTTTGAAACGAGAAATATAGGATCTAACACCGGTGGGAGGGCAAGACGGGAAAATTTCAGACACCCAAGTGAAAAGATTTCTGGTCTCCAACGAGGCTCTGCCGAGTTGGAGACCAAAGGAAATCTTTCACGCGGGTGTCTGAGATTTTCCTGTCTTGCCCAACCACCAGTGTTTGATTCTATTTCTCACTAATTCGTTAAAAAAATCCGGTTCTGTTCTATTGAAAGATGGCAACAAATAGAGTTATCTACCCTGAACGTAATCTCCAGTGTACACATGTTGCGTCACCGTGTTTGTTTTGATGTTTACCGCTATTATATTGTGGCATAAATTGGGTCATGGAAGCTCAGATATGTTGTTTTCATGTTGATATTTAAAAAAGCATAGTAAACCAAGACAACTAAAGCAAATATTTTATAACTTATATTGCTGAACCGACAGTTGACGTCATAATACATTTTTACGGGAAAAGGAGCGTTAAATTCTTATCTCACCCACGGGTTGAGACAAGGTTATCTCAACCGGCTAAATATAGGTATCACGCTGTCTCGTTAGTGAGAAAATGCATGGAGTTTGATAAAACGTAAATAATCTGTTTATCGCTGTTTTGTAACATTGTGACGTCACCGAGTTACTTAACGACGTCTTGACAGCGAGCTGAGATGGGCCCATCTCAAGCTAGTAGAGTGAGATCGATTAATATCGCACACAAAGATCAAAAGAAAATACTGCAAAATAGCGATAAGAACACATATTGATGTCACATATCAAATTTATTTAATGTTGAAAATTGACTAAGTCGGTTAATAGGAAGTATATATGCGACAGACCTGAAAAATACTCGCAATATAGAACCACGTGGTAAAGTCAAATATAAAATTTCAAGTGGTTGTGACAAGTAGTTGCTGAGAAAACCGTTACGAAAGTTGTGTTGCAGACGGAAGGACGGACAGAGGTAAACCAGTATACCCCCTCTTCTCCAATGGGGGTATAATTATAAATTGGTTTTTTATAGTTATTCTGTCATAACTTCAATCTGTTTACACTTGTTTCTACATGTTTACAGATAATGACCTTTTGTTGCTAGAGGGTGAGTATAGCTCCTATGAAAACAGGATATTTCTGGTTGGTCCTTGCAAAGCTGGGAAGACTACACTTGCGATGGTTTTAACCGGAGGGAATATTGAGACAACTTGGATATCGACAAATGTTTTATCAATATACTTCGGTAAAATTGGAATTATATTATCCAAGAAAGAAATGGTCTGTATGGAAGGTAAAATTCATGATAAGTTATATTAAACAGTTAATAGGCTTGGATGCCTATGTTTTTTACACTTACATTTATAACATGAATTATTATTAACGGTCGAATTTTATTATTATTTCTTTTGTAATAATTTGTTTACATGTAGCGTATCTAAATTACATAATAATATTGATGGTACTTATAATCAATAAAGCTTCACTGATAAAGTTGTATTTTATGTTGCATGTTTACTTTTGAACATTGTAAGCCTACGTGTGATATTTAGTGCCATAAATTGAAGGTAACACTCCAGAAAATGATATCTTTCAAAAGTTGAAAATTGGAAATCCTAAGATAAAACAAGATCGACATACCCACACTGAAAATCAAGAAATGCCAGAAAAAAGAGATATCAAAATTACAGCACCCGTAAATGACCATAGCTGTACATTTAATGAAAAACCTACCATGGGGCAATTTGATATTCAGGCGAGGACATATGAAGTTGATAAACGAATCATTGATGCCATTAGAAGACGAGAATATTCCATAGAGATAGCACCTGGAGATATTGTTGATTTTGGAGGACAAGACGCCTTTGATATGATTCATCAATTATTTATCTCACAGAGGGGAACATTTTGTTTTCTATTTGACGGTAATAAAAATCTACTAGAACCCATGCTTGAACATAATGGCAAATCAACAGCAGGTAAGATATAAAGAATATTGAGCAAAATATTTCTGCTAAATTGAAAATTAAAGAACGTTGCGTTTAATTGAATATGTGTTTATTATGACAATTTGTTGCAGCATAAGGTTTTATTATTAGAGATATTTTAATTCAGATTTGTAACGAGAGTAAATTGCCTGTAAGTATATAAAATCTGCACAGGTACATTTTGGGATGTATTGAGTTCTTCACCACATTTGGGAAGCAGTGCAAAATCATATAAACAAAGGGTGGTCTGAAAAAGAGCCAAAATGCATACTTTCTAAAGCTTGTGAATAAGACTTTTCTGATATATCAGATGTATTCTTTGCTTTATTCAGCACAACATTTTTTTTCAAATTGGATCAACTTACGATCAAAAATATTAATTTGTATGTAATGATTGATTACTTCTAAATATACTTCTAAAACTTAATTTAGATTTTCAGTCAATACATTAACTAAGGAAATAATTTAAAAATGCAAATATGTTGAAATATAGATGATGAAATAATTTAAATGTTCTGCATTTAAAGATCTGATGCAGCACTGGATAAATTCCATTCTTACATACTGCAGTAGTATCAACAGAGGATTCCCGAAGGTTGTCTTTGCTGCATCACACAGTGATAACTTTCAGATGGTAATTCATTTATTTATTATATTGTTGCCGCTTTTTCACCCAAATGCCTAGCAACCGGTGTTACTATGTGTTTGTTTCCATTGTAAGTAATTTCTTGTGTGTTTTTTCTTTTCCTGCTGTATGATGATTTTTTCATGTCATCATATCAACTGAAAATCATTTTGAAAAAGCATTGCATAACCCGTTTTACCACACAAAGCAGACAATATAGAATTCATGATGACAAGACATTCAATATTTATGTTATTATATCTTCCTTAATATTGTCTACAAAAAGTTATTAAAAGTTAAAAAAAATGTTCTTTCATTCTACCTTCACTGGTACCTTAAATAAAAAACTATTTACTGGCAGTTAAGAAGGCTTGAATTCAAATTTCGCGGACTTTTACACGCTGCAGTATTAATATCATTCAAATTTATACAATAACAGTCTGTTTTTATGGTAAACGTGAAGGTAAATGTTATTGACTTAAAAAATAAATGTATATTCTGACTGAGGCCGCTAAGCCGTGTTGAATATCAATTTGTTAGTCAATAAAAATCACACTATAGTCAATGTCAGTGTAATTTGGTGGAGGATTATTTTTGTCTGAAAAATAAAAACTGCTTACCGGATATGGTTGAGCTTATGTCCTTTTGTAGATAAAAAAAATATATATTTTGAAATCAACAATTATTTCCTCAAAATATTTGGAAATGCGGCGTTTTGCATTTTGATAGGGCGATTTTCCATTGTAATTTTTCACCTAAATTGGAATAAATCAGTACGTTAGGAACAATCGATTTTTGTCTATTAAAAATCCTTCGAGTAATGTCGTCTGCAGTAAAGGCGGGAAAAGTCTTGCGAATACCACTGAACGTCACGAAAACAGACGAACTTTTGTAAACAATTGTAGATCCCTTAAGAAACCAAAATGGCGGACTTACTATGGAAAATCGTTCTATCAAATTGAAAAAACCGCCGCATTTGACAACGCTGAATATTTTGAGGAAATGATTGTCGATTTCAAAACATAATTTTTTGGATATGCGTACGACCAATATACACCGACATTGACTATACATTGTTTTATAATCAAATTTAACTAGCACGAAGACTAGAGCTATTTTATGTTTGATACATGAAAATTTGCCACATATTTGCTGAATCAACAGAAGCAAATCTAGGTTTCTTTCTAAAGTGGCTTATTGTCGTTTCTTGTATTTTGTGCTGATGTAGGACAAGATTGACGAACGAAGGCATGAGCTTGTTGTACAGATCAATGAATTATTTGCTGAACACCCATTAAGACATCATTTAGTTTATGAACAGTTACCTTTCATTGACACACGAGATCAAACATGCCAAGAATTAAATCGTCTAAAGAAAGCCTTTGTCGATATAGCTTTTTCTCAGCCAACATGGGGTGAACCAATGCCAATAAAATGGGCACCACTACAGCTGTCATTATCAAAGTTAAGACAAGACGGAAAATTTATTATCAGTCGTGAACAGCTTGAAGAAATCAACGCATTAAATGGGGATCTTGCTCTAGACTTCCAGCAGATGCATACTTTTTTGGAAGTTCAGCATTCTTTGGGAAAATTGATGTATATCAATGATATCAGCTTAAATCAATTTATCATCCTGGATCCTTCTTACATGGTTACAGTTTTGAGATCTTTTTTAACTGACAAAGAGTTTTTTCCTGCTGATTCGTCAATTCGTACTATATTAGAAAATATGCAAAATACAGGAAAAATAAGAAAGCATGATTTATTTCAACTTTGGGAGCAGGAGGACTATAAACAACTACTGCCTTTTAAAGATTTTCTGACAGGCGTACTGATTCGCTTAGATATTCTTACTACACCACAACGGTATTTAACACACCACGAAGAAGAAACAGTACTTGATTACTTTCTTGTCCCGTGTATGGTTCAAAGAATAGATACGACATCGTATATGAACGAAAATTGCACAGACGAACGAAGCATATGTTTGTCGTATAAATTTCGAGCATGTCCCGTGCCTTCTGCAGTTGCATTTCGACTGTTTGGTGCTTGCCTTTGCATGTGGAATTTCAAAGAATACAAAGGAGTACTGCTTCTGTTTCGTGATTCCGTCACTCTCATCGTCGATAAAAATCATGAATTATCTGTTCGATTGGAAGAGTCAAGGATAAATGTTTATCTGATCCATTCAAAGTCAAAAAGGATGATAGTACCAAATGTGGCATCGACTATTCAAGAATGTATATCTATTACTATTGAGAAAATCTTATTGTTTTACATGTCTATGTTTGGGACAAAATTCGATGGGACTTCTCTTTTGCACTTTGAAACACAATTTAAAGTGATATGCGGTCAGCATATTTGCTTCGCCCCTGGAACTTGCAAGAATTTCACACCTGACAGCAAATGGATTTGTCAGCATGGAACGCACCATGAAGTGAAATACCTACTCAACTGGTTCCCTAGTAGGGTAAACACTTTTATTGTATTAAAGATCAATTAAATGTATTATAAATTTACAAATAAAGTTTACCCAGAAAGTCAAAAATATAATCTCAATTTATACCGGTAACAAAAATCAAAACATTTATATTTTATGTTTTTTGTTCCTAATGTGTTTTTTTTTTTAATTCTTATAATTTATATCGTATGACCTATAGAATGGTACTAGTTTTTTTTCAGAAATAAACTTAAATTGTTGCTAACAGCTAAAATAAGAATGACCGAAACAAAAATAATGGCAAGAGGGGATGTTTTATTTCATGAAATTTACCTATAAAGTGTCACAATTTACACACAAACAATCTCCTAATTCTGTCAGTCTAACGATTTCTTTTAGTGAATGTATGTTGTCTCATATAGGAGCCATCTTTATTTACATTATCTTTTATTCATTAACAGGTGAATGAAGAATGTGGCAAAGAATGTTTAGGTATAAAAATTTTAAAATACATATCTCACATAGTAACTGTCTATTACTTAATAATAACATTTGGAATATATATGAAAGGGCCTTTTGGATGGAAATAGTGTGATACAGTTTCAACGCAATGACAAATATTACCTATGTCCCTTGTTCAACTCAATGCCACATTGTTCATTGTCGCTTGAGTGTCATTAATGACGTAAAGGATGCATTTTATAAAATAATAGTTATTTGTTAGGCAAGTAGAAGCTTATTTCTAGTTTAATTGTTAGGTACAACTCTAGCTCAATTGTAAGGTTATTTTATCTATTGAACTATACTTACTGAAATATTTAATACAATTAATGATATCAAATTTCATATCATATATATACTCTTTGTAAAATTTGGGGCCAGAAGGAATTTACTATTTAACCTTGCAGGGTTATCACAAGAGCAACTTTTACTTTGTCCAAGCAACGTACATCTTAGAAGGCTTGTGACATTTTTCATCCCAGATGACTTTAAACGATTTATGACGCGACTCAATTTACCCTTCGGCTACTTGTCACAGACCTTAGATCAGTATCACTACAACCTGACTGATGCCATGTTTGTTTCACTATGGACATGGAGATGCCGGAATATAGATTGTTCCTTTCAAAGTTTACAGAATGCACTAAGAGAGTCCAAACTTTCTTGGCATATCCTTTGTGAGGTTTGTTTTAAATAGACGAAATCTAAAACTTTTAACTGGATATAATTATTATGTATTATGAACCAAAAAGTAAAAATTGTCATAAAGACACACATATATTTTATGCTTTTTGGTTTCAAAACTACATTACACTGAGAACATATGTACTTAGAAATTTTTCTCAACAGTTTTTTCTAAGAGAGTTATCTCTGATTATATCTGAACCCACATTTTATTTTCTTTCTAACTTTTACTATTTATTGTTTGCGTCATAATAATTTTATTAAGCCACTAAAAACAAATCCAAACCTGTTGTGTGTAATAACTTTGTTGGTTAGTTTGTTTCAACGATGTTTTAAACTACATCATAGAGTCTAGTTTTATTGTGCGAATGACGCTGATTGAAGGCTAAGGTAAGAGTCAGACCAACTTGTTCGAAGCCGTCCAATATTTTCAAAAAGGGCATTTTTCGTCTATATTCCCAACAGAATTGATATTTGTATGAAGCATTTTCTGCTACTTTCTGGTAAGCTTTTAAATTAAAATATTGTGTACATTGTACACTAGCATAAAACACATTGCAAAAATTGCGCCTTACTTTTCAAGAGATCGCATTAAGCACAATATGGTTTGAAACTTCATTCGTCTATTCTTGCATTTGTACATTATTATTCAATACGACCTTCTTACATTTTTCAGGCATTAAAAGAAGAACCAGTAGACATAGGTATGGTAGAAGCCTTTCATACTAAATATTAAAATTGTTTGTGGATTTTATTATTGCTTGCTTTCCCGCTATTGAGCAATATTGCAGCTATATTTGAGAAGAGAATAAGTTATCAACAATACATATTTGGGGAATGGGATAGATCAATTTTTAGAAAAGTTTTACTGCCATCGGAGAAGTCTCGAGGGTAAGATTGGAACGGACATTTTTGCCTTTTTGTAGCAGCTATAAGATGCCTGCTCATTTTCGAAATCTATAGCATTGTACTTAATCGTACCAAGGAGGCTGGCAACCTCCAAACATTTTACCATCCATAATTAGGTCACAATTTTTGTATTAAACAACAATACTTACTAATTAGAGTACATCCCCTATCTGTTAATTTGGATTGCATTGAATTACTCTTTGGGTATGGATATGGAAATCCATCCTAGTACCCAGTAAATTGTACCGTTGTTTGTAGAACTGTTTTTGTTACTAGATTTTAAAGTGTATATTTCCTGCTGATGAAAAAATCGCATTGAAATTTAATCCTCAAACCTTTTTAAAATTTATCATCAACAAAATTTGATTTATTGATATTTGATTTAACATCCAGCTAGAAAGCTTTATTCAGGCGAAAACAAGTTAACAAACAATAAATCAACTTTATATAAACACAATTTTGCCTTCAAATGAAAAGTATGAATTAATGGGTAGAGGTAGAGAATTTAGCCTTGCCAGTTTGTAGCGGCTACATAAACCTACTCTTTTTCAAATTATACCAGAGGTGTGTTTCGCCTGCAAAGAACGTGGCACTCTCCCGACACGATACCCACTATATGGTCTGTGTTATAACCGTACAATCCCATTACAATGAAATTGAAATGGTATTTAAGTATTATTAGACAGTTCTTTGCAGTTATTTTGCAAACCTGTTCCAGGTTTCATGTCACATTAACAATACGTAAAATTATGTAAACTTTAATTCTAACATACATGAGATCAATCATTCCAGAGGGAATCCAAAGAAACAATGAACCACCAGAAGAATTATTCCGAGAGTTGTCAAAACACATTGGTATACAAGTTATGCAGCTAGGTATAGAACTAGGACTTGATGTTCCGTGCATTGAAGATATCCAATACAGGCATAGATATCTTCCAGAACAAGCGTATGCTGTATTGATGAAGTGGAAACAACTGACAGAGAGTCCAACTGTGAGAACGCTCGCCATGGCTTTGAAACATATATCCAAAGAGGTACTCATTGTTTGGTTGATTTTTATCGCTTGAAGGAGTGTGTAAACTAAAGGGTTATGTAGTTCCTTATGCTCTCATCTATTTAATTTGGACATTAAAGAAACATAAAAGTCATAACTTTGATTAAAATACCTGTAAATTCATGTGAACATACATGTACAAATAATGTTTTATGTATTTATTCACTCGGTTAAACGTTAGAGATTTCTAGGTATAGGCCAATTCCAAAATTTTCTAATAATACTCAAGCTTTCTAACATATACTTACTGACTTTTTTAACCAAAAACACGCACACCTGTGTATTATTTTATTGTTGACTCACCTGACTAAAAGTTGGGCAAAATCCGTATCCCTTGTCAAATTATTGTCGTTTGTAACATATTCCTTAGATAAAATGATATTCTATTTTTACCATCTGTATTTCAAAATATTTTATTTAAAGTTCCTAAATCTTTTTTGTGGGAACTCAACCATACCTTATAATATTCATGTAGTTGAAATTCTTTAGAAAGCAAAGCCTAGCAGTTAAGTCAATGTGTGCAACATTTTATCAGTAAGGAAACAAATGTTTGGTCAAATTAAAAAAAAAACAGATTTTTTATAAAATTGTTATTTGTTTGATTTAAAAGTGCGATGTTGATCCGCATATACATTTTGAACATGTTTTAGTGTATGTCTGTCTGACTGCCTGGGTATTTGTTCGAACATTTTCTTAGTTATTAACGTTTTAAAGCTGTTATTGTTAATGAAAAAGTTAATATTTTAAGGTGACATGTGGCATTGACCTCGAAGTTGCATTATTTATTTCTGAATGAAAAATTATTGTCTGTGCTTTATTTTTTTCTCTTTTGAAGAAGGCGCTTTTGATGTTTGGCATGTAGGTAAATAATTTCAATTGTGGTTTCTGAATGAAAAATACTTGTACGGGCGGGCATATGTAAAGTTTGAACTAAACAAATTCAGCATTCCTGAACTAAGATTGAGATAAGTGTTTTTTTGTGTATGCCTATTAATTTTTTTGTTTACCATTGATTGATTAAAGACCTCTAATTTTAACCGCTTTTTTCTATCAAACAAAAAAGCTATTTAATGGGTAATTACTCCTTCAAGGAGCTGGTTGATGATTTTGAATCAGTGGCTGGGACGTTTTTATTTTGGAGATAAAAACATGTGTTGTCCCCTATAACTAGATTATTCCCTGTGGAAATATCAATATTGGTATTTCTCAACTCTCAAAAATGTATATTCACCTGGACTAGCAGCTTGTAAATATAACATTTTCTCTGATTTAGAAATCCTGGTGGCAATCTACTAGTCTTTGAAAGTAAGTAAGTGTATAATATTGTTAAATGTATATCAATATCTTTCTTTTTTTCTTGAAAACAAGTTTATGTGTCATGTGTTGAATTAATTTGTTTACAAAAAAAATCCGAAAATGTGATATTTTACAGGTAATTAACTGTAAAAGGGAATATTCATTTAAATTGTGAGAAGAAACAATGCTGATGTGTAATGTTGCTTTTTTAATTTTTAAATTAGTTATTACAGTTATTAAAATGTATGTCTGTACTGTACATTTATGTCTATATTGTATATTGCCATCTACATAATTATATAAAACGATAATGTACAACCAGTTTTTGATTTTTTGCCTCTTACAGTAATTTTTAAGCTATATTCAGTTATCCACTTTTTATTGGGGAAGGAAACTGGAGAAAACAACTTAACTTCAGTAAGAAAACTGGCATTGTCAATTACGATTAGAGACCAGCATAACCTGCCTGCAGTGAAACTTGAACCCATGATCTCAGTGATATAACAACCAAAATATTGTAAGAAATTTAACACATGTAAGCAGATCCTGTGCAATTCAAAACAATCCATTTGGTTTTTAGTTGTAATGGTCTTTTGTGACACTTTTAGCAATTTTTCAACCAAAGGTGAACTAGACATTGTATATATGAACTGAACATTGAAAGCATACCTGGGGAGAATTCCTAATCTTTGACAGGAAACTGGTAATCCTTGTCAGTAGGGTTGGATTCGAGCACACTGCACAATGTGAAATCCAAACTTTAAATGTCATTGTTGATATGACTGAGATCAAGAGTAGATGGCTACCTTAATCGCTTGGCCACCAAGGCAACAACGTGTAGGGGGTTTATGTATGAGCGCTAATACAATATATGTGAATTGTATAAAATGATATAACAATCTTCATAAAAAACCTTTATTAAATTGTATCACAGAATACCAAGTTCAAACGTTACTCTTTACATCATGTTTCACTTTTGGTTTCATCAATGAATTCTCTGATGAGTTTCTCTGCTTTAGACTTGTTAGACAGTTTGTTAGCTCTTCCTTGATATGGCCCCCTATTGCTGGAACCTTTTCCCTCCAATATGTCAGCCACTCTGTAACAAATAATAAATTAGTATTCAATTTGTTCAATTTTTTAAATAACCTGTTTCCATCATTATACAGTTATACAGCAAATTTTATGACAGGTATGGTCATTCAATCTTGATTGCTTGATGATATATCTACTATAATTGAGATAAAATAAGGTTACCAACATACACACATGTTTTAGCAGATGCTCATAATAACTTAAGTCAATTGTGATCCCAATATTAGCTAGACCCTGTTTTAGTAACTAAAACGAACATCTTAACTTGGTTGGTTGATTGATTGTGAGCAGTATTTCAGCTATATTCAGGACAAGAACAAGTTAACAAACAATAAATCGATTCGGGAAAGATATACCAAAAATTAAGCCTTTTGTAGCGGCCAGAACGAGCCTACTTTTGTCAACATGTACAAAAGGGGTCTTTCCAACGAGGATGGAGCGTGGCAACCTCCAAACATGTTACCCTCTGGGGTCTGCGGTCAGGATTTTCATATTATGACCTGGCATTCCCTAACGAGAGGGTCTAATATCTTATATCCACCACCTTTGGACCTGCTTGGCAGCTCTGTGGGTCAAACATTGTGAACGCTAACAGTATGGTCCCTGACCTTCACTTGGATATACAGTAGGTAACCCGAATACAACAAGTACACTGCATATAACAAAACTAGATATGTTGACATGTTCAAGATCTTCCATAACATAGGATGCATGTATATTTTAAAAATATTCAGAAACTTTCAAAAAATTTAAAAAATTCAATTAAAATATTTAAATGGATAAACAACACACTTGCTGTCCTATGATGACTTACCTACATATGATACACATGGCCTTATGAAGACCTACATACCTATCAAATATCTAAGGCCTTGGTCCAAAAGCAAATGGAAAGATGGCCTTGAAGGTTAAGATAAAAGGTTATCCAAGGTCAACCACACTAGTATTTAACATATCAACCTATGGTAACCTACCCACATACAAAATACCTAAAGCCAAGGTCAAAAGACAAAAAGGTTACAGGTCAGACAAGCTTTCGATAAAAATTTAAATGAATTTGACCTTGAGGCCCAAAGTCAAGGTCATATAAATGTTATTATCCAAGTGATAATGATGCGAAAAAACTTACTTTGGTCCAAGTTCCTGGATAATGGAATCTTCCCCTGACAATAAAAATAATCCTGCTCCTTTTTCATCACCCACTGTCAGGAAACATGTTACTGACTTAAAAAAAAAATAAATCATGTTAATGCACCTTGAGTTCATACCAGTATGCTCCTTATAACATATTTTTTGGGGATGCAAAAAATTGTTTTATGCAATATAGTAATCCACTAGTATATACAAGTACTAAAATATCTAAGTAGAGCATAAAAGTCAATGTTTTCATGCAGCCAACTTTCTCAGATTTTGAGTAGAAATTCATGGTGAGAAATTCTGTAGCTTTAAGGCCAAAAGTGTGTGTAACATTAAGTCATCTTTGAAACTAAATCAGCATATTGGGTTAGACTTCAAAAGCACTGTTCAGATGTTTGGCATGAAATATTATTTTCCATTTACATGGTTCCTACCCAAGGTCGGGGTTTTCTCCGGGAACTCCAGCTTCCTCCTCCAATAAAAACTGGACGCCATGATATAGCTGAAAAATTGCTGAAAGTGGCTTAAACAACATTCAAACAAACAAAACAAAATCCATAAACATGGTTTTATTCGAATTTAAATATGAAAACTGCAGCAGGCCATTATATAACAACAGATATAAATCAACATTATAGAACTAATCATACCTTGTCATTTATCTCGTTAACAAGTATGTTCATAAATTCATTGTCACCTTCTTTCCTAAAACAAATTTTGAACACTGTAAATGACATCCAGAAACATAATATATATTTTAAATCATAATTTTTTTTAGACTCAAAATTCTAATCAGATATTTATCTCAATCAACTTGTTTTTGTATATGGTTATACACTATATGCAAATTTTGTAGAGTGCAACACATGTAAAGGCCTAGAAAATTTACAATCCTGAAACTTGTTTATTTGTATTCAAATAAGTTTTCCCCACAATTGCAAAATTCAATAAACAATGACATGAAAACATATTGCCTTTTATTTTCAATACTGTCTGCCATGTACAACATTTGTAATGTCTTTATAACTAGTTTGTGGTCAGTAATAGAATAATGGAATAAAGTATGTTCCAATTCTGTAGTCCTACACTTCACTGGAGGTAGCATTATATATCATTACTTTAATACTGTCATAATATTGCTAATGTTATATGTTGACTTTCCATAAATTATAAATGATTTAAACTTGTTTCTTGAATGAAGTCTAACATTTTAAAAATACAGTTATCAACCATAAAGATTATTACCCAGTAGAAAAAACTCATTTTAATTGTATTTTAAAAAATCGTGTTATTTACATGTACCTATGTATTACTAATACTGGTTCCTTGTTTGTCTGACTCTTGAATCGATGAGCTTCTAATACAGCCAGATCTCTCAACAGGGATACAACAGCCTGATAGGATGAAATCACATTAAGTGTTCATCTTCATCAATAGTATAAAAACATAAGGTATTCTGTGTCTAATAATTGCAGTTTTAGAAAAATATTGTTTATCCATTTTTGTTCATGATTTCCAGAAATGAGATCAGTTTATTTCTATCTTTTAAAAATCTTTGTTAGGTTCTAAACAATTTCATTATTACATTAAAAATAAAACATATTATCTATAAAATTATTTTTAATATAAATGTAAAAATTCCCTTTTTTAATTTTATTGTACGATAACAAAATACAAAAAACATGTGTTAAGAGTTTATATATCAGATTTCTCTACAAGGAAGATAATTGTGTGTCATAAAGAACAAAACATATTTTAAATTAGTAATCTATACAAAAAAAGCAATGTAACAGTATACCTTCTGAGCAGATTTAGATGCTTTAACAGCCTTATCAGCTAGGTCTACCTGTTCTTCTAATGGTCCTCTGTCAACAAATTGTATATACAGTGTATTAAGTGATATGCTTCAAGTTTTATTAATTATGTTTTGAAGTTTTATCATCTAGAATTGTTTTCATGCGACCGGTTTTTTGTTTTCCACTTTCCATGTTAACAGTCTTTTGAACTTTTTAATATTACAATCTATCACAGCAATCACTTTTAAAAAAACTGTTATACCTTAATACCTACGATGTGTAAGCCTGTTGATAGATGCAATATATGGGTTACAAGGTTGATATTTTCAATAGTGTTGTCTTTCCATGTCTTGATTTTTTTGTTTGAATGGTGTTTTAACGATTTTTACAGTCATTTTTTGGCTATATCATGGCATCCAGTTTCTATTGGGGGAGAAAGCCAGAGTACCCAAAGAAAACCGCAACCTTTGGTAGGAAATCTTGCATTCTTGTCAATTAAGATTGGAGTAGAGTGAACCCTGCATTGAGACCCTAACCCGCAACTTCAGTGTTGACAGACCACCTGATCCATAGTAAATGATGAACTACCTTAACCATTCAGCCAACAAGGCCCCTCTATATCTTGAAATTGACTTATTCTTATATTTGATCAAGAAATCGTATTGGTTGTCGTTACGATGCATGAAACCCTTAATACCCTCCACAGTGAACCTAGGTTCACTCCTGGTTTTCATAGAAGTTGTGTTTTTTTTTATTTGTCTGTGAATTGTTTTGTCTATCTCTCAGATGATAACTTGTAGATGTCATGTCAGGTTTCAGACAAATTTTTCATTCAAAAAGCAGAAGCATTAAAAATAATTAACAAATATTCTGAAATGGAGTTCTACTAAAAATTTGGAATTGTAAGTTACTACTCTGGATTCCTCTCCCATAAACCCTCCAGGCTACAATGTAGAAATCAAATTGCTAAATATAGTATTAAAATCCTTTTGAACACACACATCAATGAAATAGACTAACTTCAGAACTCCCATAAGAGATTTTTCCACTTGATAACTTCGAGCCAGATATTGCCTTACTCTATCACCAGCCACAAATATTAGATTGGTTTTATTCTTTTTGCCTTTCTCTACACCTAACAATTTGATGAGCTGAAAATAAAGTAAAACATAAAGATGAGAACTGACAATAACATGAGTAATGTAGTAATGTTTAGAATTAAATGTTAAACTAGTCAAATAAGACCTACATATAAGGCATATATATAGATTGTTGTTTGTGTTTTTTTCCAAGATAGAAATTATCCCTCAAGGATAATGAGATCTAGGGAATTAAACAAACATGATCTGTTTTCCTCTGTTAATCAGTATTTTGTAACATTGTTTTGACACTTTGACCTTGTCACTGTCAATAATACTTATATATTAGATATTGCTGGTATTATCAAAAATATTTATGAAAATATGATAATATCAATAAAGAAAATTGTCACAAATCAGCAAAAAAATATAAATATAGTGGTTAAATATCATCATATAATAGCATACCAGTATGTCGTATGTCATAGGCACAATTTATAACACTATTAATTTATATAAAAATGCTGTTTATCTACAACTATATACTAGTAGCTAAATAAATCAGATCTAAATGTCAAAGCCAATCTTAGAATAATGTAAGGTGATCAATGGATAGAAAGCCTAGAGGTACATTGCAAGGTTATAAAATTTAGTCAAACACATGTTTTGTCTAATCATGGCTCATCAGTGTCACTAAACATGTCTAAAAAAATTTCACTTCAGATATGGAGCCATCATTAGGATGGGGGACCTTACCTGTTATTTTTTAAATATTTTTGGTAAGATTCCCCTTTAAGAACTAAAATGTAGTGCAACTCTCTGGTTTTGTACAGTCTATATGGGCTATACACCTGTTACTTCAATGGTTGTTCTGGCTGTGCACTGTGCTATCATTGTTATGGAGTGTTGATACACTTGGTTATGACATGGTTGGGGCACTTTTGCACCTGGTAATCCTGGGTTGGTTGGCCCATGCAATTGGTTGTCATGGGCCTTTGGAACCTAACCACCTGGTTATCAAGATATTGAGACATCTTTGTACATGCATGGGTTTTTTGGGGTTGTCTCACATGTGTATCTCTGGTTGTCTTCTTATTCTGGTAAATGTAATATTATTTATAAAGTTACCTGTAAATGTGCCAAGTTTGACACATGTGTACCACAACATAGAGTGTTGTCAAAATTTCCTATAGACAGCATCCTCACGGGACCGGTATGATCATCAGGTAACCCCCTACATCGAGCCTACAACAGAGAAATAGTATGATTATCAGCTAACCCCCTACATTGTGTCTACAACAGAGAAATAGTATGATTATCCT
Source organism: Limnoperna fortunei (assembly GCA_944474755.1). NCBI lineage: Eukaryota > Metazoa > Mollusca > Bivalvia > Mytilida > Modiolidae > Limnoperna > Limnoperna fortunei. The sequence continues at coordinate 69,835,069 of OX104114.1, read as the reverse complement.
GTAACCCCCTACATCATGCCTGCAACAGAGAAATAGTATGATTATCAGGTAACCCCCTACATCGTGTCTACAACAGAGAAATAGTATGATTATCCTGTAACCCCCTACATCATGCCTGCAACAGAGAAATAGTATGATTATCAGGTAACCCCCTACATCGTGTCTACAACAGAGAAATAGTATGATTATCAGCTAACCCCCTACATTGTGTCTACAACAGAGAAATAGTATGATTATCCTGTAACCCCCTACATCATGCCTGCAACAGAGAAATAGTATGATTATCATGTAACACCCTACATCGTGTCTACAACAGAGAAATAGTATGATTATCCTGTAACCCCCTACATCGTGTCTACAACAGAGAAATAGTATGATCATCAGGTAACCCCTACATCGTGTCTACAACAGAGAAATAGTATGATTATCCTGTAACCCCCTACATCGTGTCTACAACAGAGAAATAGTATGATCATCAGGTAACCCCCTACATCATGCCTACAACAGAGAAATAGTATGATCATCAGGTAACCCCCTACATCAAGTCTACAACAGAGAAATAGTATGATTATCATGTAACACCCTACATCGTGTCTACAACAGAGAAATAGTATGATTATTAGGTAACCCCCTACATCGTGTCTACAACAGAGAAATAGTATGATTATTATGTAAGACCCTACATCATGCCTACAACAGAGAAATAGTATGTTTTTAAAATGAGATATCACTATAATTATGACATTTTATTCTGTTAAATTTTTAGCAAATTCAAACTGTATTTCAGTTTTATACCATTTCACATCAGTCAGAATTATAGGTTATTTACGTTTTTTGAAACGAGAAGCGTTTTCTCGTCCTTATCTAATCGAAGGGCGACAGCCCTGAGATGACATGACGGGAAAATGCATCAAGTTTCATGAAACATAAATAATCTGTTTATCGCTGTTTTGTAACATTGTGTCATCACAGTGTTTACTTAATGATGTCTTGACAGCGAGCTGAAATGGGCCCATCTCAAGCTAGTAAAATACTCATTGTGCAGACTATTTTTACTATTTAGGAATAATAGTACGGTACTGAAAATACTAGGAATAATAAACTGATAAATGGACTAATTTTACTGTTAAAGCCTAGAATATCTGAACAGTAAAACTAGTCCTGGGGACTTATTTTACTATTGGACTTGTTTTACACTATTATGATTAAAATTGGCATTGATTTGATAGGCCCCATCTTAGAAAATGACAAAACTATCTCTAATAATGGTTACAAGTAAGAAGAAAACAATTTTATGCAATAATTCCCATTTTCTACTATATATTAAAGTTATCTCATATTTTCAGATATGATAATTACAGTAAAACACATTTCTGCTTTCAATATGCTAAATATATTAAATTTACTTCACATACTTCAAAATTATAATCAATTTTATTAAGAATGGTTTTTTGCTTATATCACATTTAACATCAATAACCAAATTAACAAGTCAAGTAAATGTAACCAATTTTCCCAGGAAAAACAGTACCAGACTTATTTTTACAAAGGTAAGACTATTCTACTTAAGAAAATAAGTCCAGTGACCTATTTTACTAGGAAATTATGAGTAACATAGACTTATTTTACTAGTAACAAAAGTCTGGGGGACTAATTTTACTACCGGACTTATTTTACTGTTACATATATATCACCTGTCCAGGTTGGCAATACCAAGATGGGTTTGTATGTTACACTTTGAAAGTCTGTGCTCATTAACTTACATAGACAGATATATCATATGGAGCAATAGTCTACTTATCTTTTAAAAGTTGTACAAAACATTGCTAAATATTTCAAGTTGAGGGAATATGGCTGAACAATTTATACAAGACAATCAATCTTAGATTTACTCACATCTGCTAGACCGGGGTCATTTTTATCATGGTACAATATTGGTGTGACTTCGATCTGGTCTCGTATCCTTTCATTGACAGCATCCTCCAGTTTGGCTATTTGGTCCTCTGTCAGTTGAGGTGTATCTAACTCTATAGATGATATTTTTTCTCCTAGATTCCTACAAATTATGATAAACACAAGTCACTAACTAGTATTCTTTATTTTTCAAAAAATGATATTCATCATACTTACATTTTTCTCAAAAATTACAGTCAGGGGACTGACACAAACAAGTCAGAACTTTTTTTGACTTTATCAAGTCATTACAATTTGACTTTTTGAAGTCATTTCTTTATCTGACTTATTCACGTCAAAAATTCTGACCTGGAGGAGTCAGAAAAGTTTTGACGTAAACGAGTCAATTGACAATATTGTATACACGTTTATTTAAATTTTGCTGTGTTTACTCTCAAATATCGATCGGTCTCGCGTTGTTTTTCGATAGTTGCAAACACGTGGTACTTTGTTGACGAGGTATGTGAGTAGCTGTTATTGATTATTTCCTTTAAATCTCCGATTGAAATGGTAAATTTACCTGTATTTAAGTTTCAATTGTTTGGGTACTTTCCGATTTTTAAGGCTGTCGGGTGTATTTTTCCTGAAGATCTTAAATTTTATTCTTTTCATTTTTGTTGACATAGTATGGGCGCGTGACCTCTGAAGCGGGGCGCGAGCCCTACATGTACCAACAATTTGAACATTTTTTGACGTCCTCGAGTCAGAAATTTTTTCATAAAACATTTTGGGGCGATAACTCGAGCTCTCTTAAGCAAATTTATTCAGTCAGCTGTCAGTCGTTGTACTTGTAGCTCATTGTACGATGTTATGGATGTGGGAATGATGGATAATGTTTACATAAATAAGCACGTGTTTCTATAATTAGAAACTAAAAATAAATGACCCAAACATGTTTTCTGAAAATAACTTTCTTAAAGCTATAATCGTGTTGATTTTAATTTTTAGAAAGATCTAGAAATGGTTAGAAATATATGTCAAATGTGGAAAACGAAGTTGTAAGATTTGGGCATGAATGGAAAGGGGGTTTTTGCGAATGTTGCAAGGATAATAAGTTTTCCTAATTTTAAGGTTTAATTTATTGTAGGGGTTAAATGCATATTGAAACATGTGATTTGATTTACATTTTTTATATGCATTCTAACTTTTTTAGATCAATTTGGTAATAAAGAGACCAGCTGGGGGAAGGTTATTTTTGCAAATGTAGCAAGGATAATTAGTTGTATTATTTTAAGTAATTGTATTAATGTTTTAATTTATTATAGGGGTTAAATGTGTATTGAAACATGTGATTTGATTTACCTTCTGCCTTATAGAAGTCAATTGAATCCGAGTATTCAAAATAATAATAAGAAATAAAGAGACAATCTAGTGAAAGGTCTTTTTAGCGAATGTAGCAAGGATAATTAGTTGTATTATTTTAAGTAATTGAATGTATGTTTAAATTTATTGTAAGGGTTAAATGTGTATTGAAACATTTGATTTGATTAACATTTTTGATATATATGCATTCTGACTTATAGAAGTCAATCCTATTGAGTATTCAAAATAATAATAGTAATAAAAAAGAGACTTGTGAAAGGTTATTTTAGCAAATGTAGCAAGGATAATTAGTTGTATTATTTTAAGTAATGTTATTAATGTTTAAATTTATTGTAGGGGTTCAATGCATATTGAAACACGTGATTTGATTTACATTCTGACTTATAGAAGTCAATTTAATCCGACTAGTGAAGGTTTTTTAACGAATGTAGCAAGGGTAATTAGTTGTATAATTTTAAGTAATTGAATAAATATTTTAATTTATTGTAGGGGTTACATTATTACATACACGTACATATATTTTGGAACATGCTACTTCATTTACATTTTCGATATGCATTCTGACTTATAGAAGTCAATACGAGTATTCTTAATGAACACTACCTTGCATTCCGACTTAAAGAAGTCAATTTATTCTGAGTATTCTAAATGAACACTACCTGCATTCTGACTTATAGAAGTCAATTTATTCTGAGTATTCTTAATGAACACTACCTTGCATTCAGACTTAAAGAAGTCAATTTATTCTGAGTATTCTTAATGAACACTACCTTGCATTCCGACTTATAGAAGTCAATTTATTCTGAGTATTCTAAATGAACACTACCTTGCATTCCGACTTAAAGAAGTCAATTTATTCCAAGAATTCTGATAAAGATCACTAAACATGTTAAATGTATTTCGAATTTAAGAAGCTATATTGTTCTGTGTATTCTTAATGTTGACTGCATAAAATCTGACTCGATGAAGTCAATTCCTTTAAATATTATTAATGATCAAGACATGCATGACATGTGTTCTTGCATTACAACTTTAAGAAGTCAACTATCTGACATGTCAGTTTCGTCAGTTAAAACTTGTAAAATGAAATTAATTTACATGTATATAATATCATAGACATAAACTGAAATAAAATGTTTTTCTGACTTGAGGAAGTCAAATTTTTAATAAAATTGAATAAAATTTAAAAAAAAATTTAACTTTGAATAAATAAATACTCTTTAAGCAAGTGTATAGTAAGAAAAACAGCAAATGAATACATTGTCATTAATTGTAGGTGTAGGGAACATCTTGTTTCAGTGAACAATTGATATACAACTGATTTTCAATAAATGTGTTCTTGTTGATTAATGGAACCTAATTAAATAGTCAGATCTTTCTGACGTTTGTCAGTCAACTGGGTCAAAATGAAATAAATAATTGCAGAAGCATCCAATTCGATATTTTTCTGTCTGTTGGCTGTCTAATGTTTTTTGGAAGATTTTATTTCAATTCAATTGAAAAAGAATCTCCCAATAAATCCTGAATGAGAAGTCCAGAATATGAAATAATGCATTTTATAATGTTAAAATTAGTATCAAAAGCGAAAATATTTCTCCAAGAAATTCATGTATCTTGCTAAATTAAGTAAAAAAAAAGAGAGTAGGCAAACGGTGTTTTTGTGAATGTTGCAAGGATAATTAGTTGTATAATTTTAAGTAATTGAATAAATGTTTTAATTTATTGTAGGGGGTTACATTATTACATACATGTACATATATTTTGGAACATGCTACTTCATTTACATTTTCGATATGCATTCTGACTTATAGAAGTCAATACGAGTATTCTTAATGATCACTACCTTGCATTCCGACTTAAAGAAGTCAATTTATTCTGAGTATTCTAAATGAACACTACCTGCATTCTGACTGATAGAAGTCAATTTATTCTGAGTATTCTTAATGAACACTTCCTTGCATTCCGATTTTAAGAAGTCAATTTGTTCCAAGAATTCTGATAAAGATCACTAAACATGTTAAATGTATTTCGAATTTAAGAAGCTATATTTTTCTGTGTATTCTTAATGTTGACTGCACAAAATCTGACTCGATGAAGTCAATTTCTTTAAATATTATTAATGATCATGTGTTCTTGCATTACAACTTTAAGAAGTCAACTATCTGACATGTCAGTTTCGTCAGTTAAAACTTGTAAAATGAAATTAATTTACATGTATATAAAATCATAGACATATACTGAAATAAAATGTTTTTCTGACTTGAGGAAGTCAAATTTTTAATAAAATTGAATAAAATTTAAAGCAAACAAATTTAACTTTGAATAAATAAATACTCTTTAAGCAAGTGTATAGTAAGAAAAACAGCAAATGAATACATTTTCATTAATTGTAGGGGTAGGGAACATCTTGTTTCATTGACCAATTGATATACAACTGATGTTCAATAAATGTGTTCTTGTTGATTAATGCAACCTAATTAAATAGTCAGATCTTTCTGACTTTTGTCAGTCAACTGGGTCAAAATGAAATAAATAATTGCAGAAGCATCCAATTCAATATTTTTCTGTCTGTTGGCTGTCTAATGTTTTTTGGAAGATTTTATTTCAATTCAATTGAAAAAGAATCTCGCAATAAATCCTGAATGAGAAGTCCAGAATATGAAATAATGCATGTTATAATGTTAAAATTAGTATCAAAAGTGAAAATATTTCTCCAAGAAATTCATGTATCTTGCTAAATTAAGTAAAAAAAAAAGAGAGTAGGGAAAAGGTGTTTTTGTGAATGTTGCAAGGATAATTAGTGGTATAATTTTAAGTAATTGAATAAATGTTTTAATTTATTGTAGGGGGTTACATTATTACATACATGTACATATATTTTGGAACATGCTTCTTCATTTACATTTTCGATATGCATTCTGACTTATAGAAGTCAATACGAGTATTCTTAATGATCACTACCTTGCATTCCGACTTAAAGAAGTCAATTTATTCTGAGTATTCTAAATGAACACTCAATTTATTCTGAGTATTCTTAAAGAACACTACCTTGCATTCCGATTTTAAGAAGTCAATTTGTTCCAAGAATTCTGATAAAGATCACTAAACATGTTAAATGTATTTCGAATTTAAGAAGCTATATTTTTCTGTGTATTCTTAATGTTGACTGCATAAAATCTGACTCGATGAAGTCAATTCCTTTAAATATTATTAATGATCATGTGTTCTTGCATTACAACTTTAAGAAGTCAACTATCTGACATGTCAGTTTCGTCAGTTAAAACTTGTAAAATGAAATTAATTTACATGTATATAAAATCATAGACATAAACTGAAATAAAATGTTTTTCTGACTTGAGGAAGTCAAATTTTTAATAAAATTGAATAAAATTTAAAGCAAAAAAATTTAACTTTGAATAAATAAATACTCTTTAAGCAAGTGTATAGTAAGAAAAACAGCAAATGAATACATTTTCATTAATTGTAGGGGTAGGGAACATCTTGTTTCATTGACCAATTGATATACAACTGATGTTCAATAAATGTGTTCTTGTTGATTAATGCAACCTAATTAAATAGTCAGATCTTTCTGACTTTTGTCAGTCAACTGGGTCAAAATGAAATAAATAATTGCAGAAGCATCCTATTCAATATTTTTCTGTCTGTTGGCTGTCTAATGTTTTTTGGAAGATTTTATTTCAATTCAATTGAAAAAGAATCTCCCAATAAATCCTGAATGAGAAATCCAGAATATGAAATAATGCATGTTATAATGTTAAAATTAGTATCAAAAGTGAAAATATTTCTCCAAGAAATTCATGTATCTTGCTAAATTAAGTAAAAAAAAAGAGAGTAGGGAAACGGTGTTTTTGTGAATGTTGCAAGGATAATTAGTTGTATAATTTTAAGTAATTGAATAAATGTTTTAATTTATTGTAGGGGGTTACATTATTACATACATGTACATATATTTTGGAACATGCTACTTTATTTACATTTTCGATATGCATTCTGACTTATAGAAGTCAATACGAGTATTCTTAATGATCACTACCTTGCATTCCGACTTAAAGAAGTCAATTTATTCTGAGTATTCTAAATGAACACTACCTGCATTCTGACTTATAGAAGTCAATTTATTCTGAGTATTCTTAATGAACACTACCTTGCATTCCGATTTTAAGAAGTCAATTTGTTCCAAGAATTCTGATAAAGATCACTAAACATGTTAAATGTATTTCGAATTTAAGAAGCTATATTTTTCTGTGTATTCTTAATGTTGACTGCATAAAATCTGACTCGATGAAGTCAATTCCTTTAAATATTATTAATGATCATGTGTTCTTGCATTACAACTTTAAGAAGTCAACTATCTGACATGTCAGTTTCGTCAGTTAAAACTTGTAAAATGAAATTAATTTACATGTATATAAAATCATAGACATAAACTGAAATAAAATGTTTTTCTGACTTGAGGAAGTCAAATTTTTAATAAAATTGAATAAAATTTAAAGCAAAAAAATTTAACTTTGAATAAATAAATACTCTTTAAGCAAGTGTATAGTAAGAAAAACAGCAAATGAATACATTTTCATTAATTGTAGGGGTAGGGAACATCTTGTTTCATTGACCAATTGATATACAACTGATGTTCAATAAATGTGTTCTTGTTGATTAATGCAACCTAATTAAATAGTCAGATCTTTCTGACTTTTGTCAGTCAACTGGGTCAAAATGAAATAAATAATTGCAGAAGCATCCAATTCAATATTTTTCTGTCTGTTGGCTGTCTAATGTTTTTTGGAAGATTTTATTTCAATTCAATTGAAAAGAATCTCCCAATAAATCCTGAATGAGAAGTCCAGAATATGAAATAATGCATGTTATAATGTTAAAATTAGTATCAAAAGTGAAAATATTTCTCCAAGAAATTCATGTATCTTGCTAAATTAAGTAAAAAAAAAGAGACTAGGGAAAAGGTGTTTTTGTGAATGTTGCAAGGATAATTAGTGGTATAATATTAAGTAATTGAATAAATGTTTTATATTATTGTAGAGGGTTACATTATTATATACATGTACATATATTTTGGAACATGCTACTTCATTTACATTTTCGATATGTATTCTGACTTATAGAAGTCAATACAAGTATTCTTAATGATCACTACCTTGCATTCCGACTTAAAGAAGTCAATTTATTCTGAGTATTCTAAATGAACACTACCTGCATTCTGACTTATAGAAGTCAATTTATTCTGAGTATTCTTAAAGAACACTACCTTGCATTCCGACTTAAAGAAGTCAATTTATTCCAAGAATTCTGATAAAGATCACTAAACATGTTAAATGTATTTCGAATTTAAGAAGCTATTTTTTTCTGTGTATTCTTAATGTTGACTGCATAAAATCTGACTCGATGAAGTCAATTCCTTTAAATATTATTAATGATCAAGACATGCATGACATGTGTTCTTGCATTACAAAGTTTCGTCAGTTAAAACTTGTAAAATGAAATTAATTTACATGTATATAATATCATAGATATAAACTGAAATAACATGTTTTTCTGACTTGAGGAAGTCAAATTTTTAATAAAATTGAATAAAATTTAAACCAAAAAAAATTTAACTTTGAATAAATAAATACTCTTTAAGCAAGTTATAGTAAAAAACAGCAACTGAATACATTTTCATTAATTGTAGGGGTAGGGAACATCTTGTTTCATTGACCAATTGATATACAACTGATGTTCAATAAATGTGTTCTTGTTGATTAATGCAACCTAATTTAATAGTCAGATCTTTCTGACTTTTGTCAGTCCACTGGGTCATAATGAAATAAATAATTGCAGAAGCATCCAATTCAATATTTTTCTGACGGTAGGCTGTCTAATGTTTTTTGGAAGATTTTATTTCAATTCAATTGAAAAAGAATCTCCCAATAAATCCTGAATGAGAAGTCCAGAATATGAAATAATGCATGTTATAATGTTAAAATTAGTATCAAAAGCGAACATATTTCTCCAAGAAATTCATGTATTTTGCTAAACATGCTAAATTAAGTAAAAAAAAAAGAGACTGGGGGAAAGGTGTTTTTGTGAATGTTGCAAGGATAATTAGTTGTATAATTTGAAGTAATTGAATAAATGTTTTATATTATTGTAGGGGGTTACATTATTACATACATGTACATATATTTTGGAACATGATACTTCATTTACATTTTCGATATGCATTCTGAATTATAGAAGTCAATACGAGTATTCTTAATGATCACTACCTTGCATTCCGACTTAAAGAAGTCAATTTATTCTGAGTATTCTAAATGAACACTACCTGCATTCTGACTTATAGAAGTCAATTTATTCTGAGTATTCTTAATGAACACTACCTTGCATTCCGACTTAAAGAAGTCAATTTATTCCAAGAATTCTGATAAAGATCACTAAACATGTTAAATGTAATTCGAATTTAAGAAGCTATATTTTTCTGTGTATTCTTAATGTTGACTGCATAAAATCTGACTGGATGAAGTCAATTCCTTTAAATATTATTAATGATCATGTGTTCTTGCATTACAACTTTAAGAAGTCAACTATCTGACATGTCAGTTTCGTCAGTTAAAACTTGTAAAATGAAATTAATTTACATGTATATAATATCATAGACATAAACTGAAATAAAATGTTTTTCTGACTTGAGGAAGTCAAATTTTAAATAAAATTGAATAAAATTTAAACCAAAAAAAATTTAACTTTGAATAAATAAATACTCTTTAAGCAAGTGTATAGTAAGAAAAACAGCAAATGAATACATTTTCATTAATTGTAGGGGTAGGGAACATCTTGTTTCATTGACCAATTGATATACAACTGATGTTCAATAAATGTGTTCTTGTTGATTAATGCAACCTAATTAAATAGTCAGATCTTTCTGAATAGTCAGATCTTTCTGACGTTTGTCAGTCAACTGGGTCAAAATGAAATAAATAATCGCAGAAGATTCAAATTCAATATTTTTCTGACTGTAAGGATAATTAGTTGTATAATTTTAAGTAATTGAATAAATGTTTTAATTTATTGTAGGGGTTACATTATGACATACATGTACATATATTTTGGAACATGATACTTCATTTACATTTTCGATATGCATTCTGACTTATATAAGTCAATACGAGTATTCTTAATGATCGCTACCTTGCATTCCGACTTAAAGAAGTCAATTTATTCTGAGTATTCTTAATGAACACTACCTGCATTCTGACTTATAGAAGTCAATTTATTCTAAGTATTCTTAATGAACACTACCTTGCATTCCGACTTAAAAAAGTCAATTTATTCCAAGAATTCTGATAAAGATTACTATAGATTCTAATTTTATTGATTAGAAGTTTTGATCTCATTCATGTTTTTTTTTAAATATTTTATTGATTTGCCCCTGATAACAATTTAAGTTTTTAAATATTTCCCATCCTATTGTCATGATTGTGAACATTTATGTAAATAGTTTTGATGGCAGATAGCCTTATGAGTTTTAATAACAATATATTGTCTTGACTTATGAGCTTGCTTCAAATACAAGGTTTCCTTACTTTTTGTCAAGATGATATAATTGTCTATATTATCACTAGTCATTTTATTGTTCTTTATTCGGTATGTTTTACATAAAGACTTTTATTTTAATGTTTTTGTGTCATGTTTCTTGTTTACTTTTTTATGCAATTTAAACTTTTGAAGAAGTCCCATTCACAGGTTCTTTGATAACATGTATATTTTTTGTTAGAAAATATCATTGAATGATCTCTGTGATTGCCATATTTATTAACCAAAAACCTTGTTAACGATCAGTTTCTTTTGATTATCAATGTGGAAGATGCAACGCTATATAATATTGTTTTTGTTGTTGTTTGTATTGTTGGTTTCACATGTATTTTTTGTTACAAAGGTGATACTATATCATTGAATTATACCTGATTATTTGAATGCTCAATGATAATACTGTAATGCTATTGTTGTTTTGTTTTTTGTTATATTTTACATGCTTTTCTGTAATGAGCTAAGGATACAGTGTTTCCATTTATCATAAGAGTGTTTTTGTCCATCTACATATAACTTTACATATGTCACAAACTATTATTAATTATTGAAAAATAAACAAAGCCATAAGCATTTTTTTAAATGTTATATCCGATTTTAAACCATGTTCCCATTGTGTCAAAAAAATAACATACCCTTTTTAAAGATTTACATTTTTTTAAAATTATTTATGTTATTTGGTGTTATGAAACATTTTGAACAACTTTTTCTATGTACATGATGTATATATGTTGAATAATAAAACTGACAATCAATATATATTATTTTTTCTAACTATGTTAGCAGGCCTGTTCAAGTAAATTTTCAAGGGGCATAACTCAATTTTGGAAGTGGAAAAATACTTGTGTGGAGTAACATTATTTCTATCTGACCTGTTTAAGTCAGAAGTATGTTAACAACTTGAAGAGAGATAACTCTAACATTTTATAAAGATTGACTTAAACAAGTCAAAAAAAGTTCTGACTTGTTTGTGTCAGTCCCCTGACTGAATTAGTATTTCACACTCAGTTAAGAAATCATGATTCTTGTTAATTATAAATAATTAAAATAATCAACTAAATTGGCTATAACCATTTGTTAGGCAATTTAATTTCCTTCAGAAATCTTAATATTGAGATGTTATATCAAACCATAGCCATGTTTAACGGGGCAAAACACAGTTCTTGGGATATTTGGGTAAAAAAATATCTTAAGTATAAGGTTCAAAATCACATAAAACAACATACCATGAAGTTGTAGGATACCCAAACATGCTTTCTGCCAGGGATGTTATTAAATGCTGACCTGAAATATATAAGCATAAAATCTATAACATGCATATTTTTTATTTCTATGAGCAGTTCAAAACATAGATAACACCTATTTGTGTGAAGATTGGTTCTATTTAGATTGATATAGTCCATTGGATAGTGCCGAGCAGGTTTGACACAGCTAGAACTAGTCCAAAACATTCTATTGAGAACACTCATTCAATAATGTTTTGATGTCCAGAGAGTAGCATTTTAGCTATTGTCAATACTAGATATTAAGACATGTCAGACAACCTTTTACAATCTGACTTGAGATTTATGTTATATTTATAGCACAGTCTTCTGAGTTAGACAGATACACCTTCGAACGATTTAGCGTGAGAAGGTGTATTTGTCTAACGAGGAAGGCGGTGCTATAAATGATTTGTAACACGAATATGCCCCTAGATCCCGCCCATTAATAATTGGTTATAAATAAAGAGGGCGGTGTTTATTACGGTGCGACTGATATTCGACTAATCAAATGAAAAGCTAATATTGGAAGCTCGTGCTATCCTTTTGCAGTGAAAATCAATAAAATTTGACTTGCATGTAATTAAGGTGGAGTTTTACTGTGCATTATCGGACCTAATTGTAGTTGGTTATTGCATGGCTATTTTCCCTTGAGTTTAACAGGCACACGTGACCTTTCATTCATGCAATATTATAAAAGTGTTCTAATTTAGAGCATACCTACTCGTCGTCTCTTGTTTATTCATAAAAAAGAACAAAGGATTCATGTTACAATGATAGTTTGTGTCAAAATTTAAAGCATTAAATAGACGAAATTGTAATACAACTACCAGACAAGAATTCACAATGCGAATGACAAATTAAAACAAGAAACAGACAAACAAAACTTAAAATAAGAAAATATTAATTCATATAAAAACCTTGAGTGAACCCAAAAAAAAACCAGCAGTGAAACTACAGTGGGTTCTCCATAAGGGTGAGCTTCTCCTGCATTGTTAACTGCTGGTCTTGCTTTTTTAGTCACATATCAGGGTAGGTCAATTTACTTTTAAAGGCTATATTAAATATCTCTAAGGCCTATGTAAGGTATACAAACTAACTGTATATATATTAATATATACAGTCAGGGGTAATACTTGTACAAGTGTATTGTTTTAACCCAGAGAGGTGAAGATTATCGACTGAAAAGAGTAATATTTTTAAACTTATGTATGTCATTATTTTTTACTGTATTAAGTAAAAAAATAAAGATCTTGGAGTTGTCCCCCTTAAACTATTATTTCATTTTTTTACTTGTGTGAGTAATTTTTTTTTTCTTTAGTAGTTATAAACTTATCCTGAATTTTATCAATTAAATAAATGAGATTATCTCCCTTAAATCCAACTAAAATATGTATCATTGTTTTTAAAATTGAAAAAGAACACCAACAAATGTATCCAACATGTTTATTCTTTTCATTAATATACAAGACTAAAAACCTATACTGAGCACAACAGTTGTAACGATAGCAATTGAATTTTCCTCTAATAATAATAAAAATATCATTAAAGTGTATCGATATGATCATAAAAGTGTATCAATATTTAATCTGTGTAAATGAATCAAACAACATGGATAGAGCACTAAAACTGTAGTTATCTAGCATTGGTTTTCTCAGTTTTATTATGCGAATAATGATATAACATGTAAAACAGCATATTCTCTAGATATAGCTAAGAAACGAAACACAATTAATAATGGTAACATTTAATAACATCATGAAAAAAACTTTAATGCTCTCATTTATGAATTTTCCTGGTTCAGTACTTGTAACATTTTTACAAATATAAAAAAAAATAAAAGAAAAAATTTATTTGGTTTAATCTGTAGGTAACATTTTAGGTTGAATGTTTTACCCCTCTTCTGAAATGTATATCGCTTTGTATCATGTTATCTAAAAATATAAATCATTACAAATGACAAATGAATACTCAACCTATGACATTCTCATATTTTTTATAAAGCTTCATTTTGCTATTCTTTATAGTATATACCACTTCAGTCTTTTTGTTCTCTAACAAGTAAGAAATGTTTACCCATTTACAATATAATTTTACTGTTATTCATCTCCCTAAACTACAATCCAATCAATAAATAAAAAACTCTAACAGTTACATGTACAAAATAATTTTAAATTATATAGTTCTATGACCAAGGTGAAATACAGGCCAGATAAGGGGAAGTTATTGGCCTTGTTTTGCATCTTCGCCTTGTCATATCATCTGGGGAATAATTGAAGCTCACATGGAATTTCAATGTTCACACAAATAAATACATAACTCGAATAGGTTTCCAATGTCTATTATTTAGATTGTAATAATATCTTACATATTTACAAGTTCACAATGACAACTAAACTGTCTAAGTCACCATAATTTTACAAGAACTTCCACTATAAAAACAATGTAACAATCTCCATTTAAATTGTCAATAATAAAAGTCAAATTTTAAACTTCACGATTCAAAATCCAAATCCCATCTCCCCAAAAATTCCCTTCCAAATTTATTAATTGAAATCCTCAAATTTGGACTAGCCAATCAAATTTTAAGAAGACCTTAAATGGGCAGGTCACTATTGGTATTAAAATAATTGACAGCAATTACAGACTACAATAATTAAGTTAAGATTAAAAGACATTCCTGACATAATTGTTAATCCTTTATAATCCAGCTTTGTTAATCTAGTCAATTGAAATGTCTCAGATGTGACAAATGTACAAACAACTGTCTTAATCCCTATTAACAAAAACCTAAATTGAACACCTGCCATTACATAATATTATGTGATAAATTATTTATCCCAAAATATGTACTATCTTATTATTCTTCAGTCTGCATTATTTCCAATTAACAAGTAATTTATAAAATATTCATAAAACAAACTATGAAATATCAACTTATATTGCCAGTGAAAAATATATAATTTTTCACTGGTGATATGCTCTCCCTTCTTTTTTTCACTGGTGATAGTTCAATGTATGAGAAGAAAATTAATTGTTAAAAATGCTTTGAGTGGTTCACTTGTCACCGAACCAAAGATGAATGATTTCAATAGTAAACTTATTTATGAGATTAAATATTTTATCGAGACCAAATGTTTTTATTCAATTAATTATGTATGTCAATTTTTATCTTTATTAACTTCACACAAGTTCTAGTATTAGTGAACTAATAATTTTTACTTTGACTTGTTTAAGACAAATATTTTATCCACCTTCCTACATGTGTATCCTTTGTAACAAGATTTTATCAAAAACATCTTAAAATGAGAAACACATACTCATCATGATGCTCATCTTACAAATATGCTTCAATTATGGCTTTCTCACAAGTTTAATAAAAGATGGATTTTGCTATTATATATAATATACACCATTGCAGTTTTTTTATTGAATGACTCCAGCAGTTATATTTAATTAAAAATTATATAGTTCATTGTATATGCAATAGTTGTATGAAACGTACAAGAGTATGTGGAAAATTTTGAAAAAATGGCTTTGGATGGTGTAAGAACCAAAAGATTAGAGATTTCAATAGTAAACTTATTTACAGAGATTAAAATATTTTAGTGACCAAATGCTTTTATTCAATAAATTATTTATCTTACTAACCACACTTGTAGAGCATCGCAAAAGTTTAGGATTAGTGAACTTCTGACTTGAGTCATATACCACCTTCTTACATCTTCATGCTTTGTAACATGATGTTACCCAAAATATGAATTATAAACATGAAAAAAGCATACTCCACTTCCAAATATGTTTCAATTATGGCATTCTCACATTTTTGATCACATATATTTACTATTCTATATAAATTACAGGCGTTTTTCCCATTTACATAATATTGCTTTACTGTTATCGATCTCCCTAATCTATAATCCAATAGTAAATTAGCCACTCCTTAGTAAACTTATTTACATTGACTATATATTTGAGTAAGAACAAATGTTTTTGTGCAAATAATATTGCATGTCAATTTTTATTTTATAAACTTCACTTCAAGTCTAGTATTAGTGAGCAAGAAATTTTAACTTTTGACTTGTTTAAGACAAATATTTTATCCACCTTTCTACATGTGCATGCTTTGTAACAAGATTTTACCAAAAACATCTTAAAATGACAAACAGATACTCTTCTTACAAATATGCTTCAATTATGGCTTTCTCACAAGTTTGATAAAAGATTGATTTTGCTATTATATATAATAAATACCACTGCAGTTTTTTTTACTCTACCAAGCAAGAAAAATTTATGTGTTTGCATAAGAGCTTGATTTTGCTATCATGTAGTTTATATATAACATTAGAATATTTTTTTACTCCAACAAGTAAAAATTTATGTGCCCATTTACACAATATTAATTGACTGTTATTCAACTACCTAAACTAAAAACCAATTAATAAATTAATGACTCCAACATTTACAACTTATTTTTCATATTTGATCAAATATTTTTGCTATTCTATATAATATATACCATTGAAGTCTTTTTTTACTCTAACAAGTAAGAAATTTTAACCCATTTACATAACATTGTTTTACTGTTGTTGATCTCCCTAAACTATTATCCAATTTTAGTAAATTAGTGACTCCTCAGTAAACTGATTGAATATTTTAGTGAGAACAAATGTTTTAATGTGCTTAATGATGCATGTCAATTTTTATCTTATTAACTTCACTTGAGGTCTAGTATTAGTGAGCAAGAAATTTTAACTTTGACTTGTTTAAGACAAATATTTTATCCACATTCATACGTGTGTATACTTTATAATAAAATTTTACCACAAACATCTTGTGAATGCAATAGTTGTATGTAACACACGAGTATGATATTTTTGGAAAAAAGGGCTTTGAATGGTGACAGAACCAAACGATTAGGGATTTTAATAGTAAACTTATTTACGGATTAAAATATTTTAGTGAACAAATGTTTTTGTTTGATAAATTATCATATTAACCACACTTGTAGAGCTTCACACAAGTTAAGAATTAGTGAACTTCTGATTTAAGTAAAATACCCACCTTCTTACATGTACATGCTTTGTAACATGATGTTACCCAAAATATGAATTATAAACATGACAAATGCATACCCACTTACAAATATGTTTCAATTGTGGTACCCTCACATATTTGATAAAATATTTTTGCTATTCTATATAATATATACCATTGAAGTCTTTTTTTACTCTAACAAGTAAGAAATTTTAACCCATTTACATAACATTGTTTTACTGTTGTTGATCTCCCTAAACTATTATCCAATTTTAGTAAATTAGTGACTCCTCGGTAAACTTATATACAGGGATTGAATATTTTAGTGAGAACAAATGTTTTTGTGTGCTTAATGATGCATGTCAATTTTTATTTTATTAACTTCACTTAAGGTCTAGTATTAGTGAGCAAGAAATTTTTAACTTTGACTTGTTCAAGACAAATATTTTATCCACTTTCCTACATGTGTATACTTTATAATAAAATTTTACCACAAACATCTTAAATGATAAACACATACTCATCTTACAAATATGCTTCAATTATCGCATTGTCACAAGTTTGATAAAAGATTGATTTTGCTATTATATATAATATATACCATTGCAGTTTTTTACTCCTACAAGCAAGAAATATGTACTGGTTTGCATAAGAGCTTGATTTTGCTATCATATAGTTTATATATAACATTAGAATATTTTTTTACTCAAACAAGTAAAAATATTTGTACCCATTTACTCGATATTAATTGACTGTTATTCAAGAACCAAAACTACAAACCAATTAATGAATTAATAACTCCAACATTTACAATTTCATAAAAAATTATATAGTTCAGTGTATGCAATATTTGTATGTAACATACACAAGTATGAGGAGATTTTTGGAAAAAAGGGCTTTGAATGGTGACAGAACCAATCGATTAGGGATTTCAATAGTAAACTTATTTACAGATATAGGTCCTAATCTAAATGTATGCTAAATGCTTAAGCCTTTAAGTCTTAATATTTTGTTGTCTCTTCTCAATTGCATGCTCATGTCAGTTTTAGTCATTATTTTTAGTTTGTGTATCTTCACTGTTTTACTGTCATTGTGTTCTTATCTTATCTTGCATTGTATGCTTACATGTTACTATTGTCTCATTTAGTTGCTACTGGTATTTATGTTTAGTATGTGCTGTCTGCCTTGTTTTATTGTTATACATGTAGTATGTGCTTATCTTGCATTGTATGCTGAATGTTTTTATTGTCTTAATATGTGATTTTTTTTGCAATTGCATGCAAATGTCTCCTTTTGTTAATGTCTTATATATATGCTGTCTGCCTTTTATGCTCTGCACTTTGCTTGTTATATGTTCACCTTGCTTCCGTGTTCGCTATTGTTGTACAAATGGACAGAATCAAAATAGAGCTTTCGTATTCGTACAACATGTAAAATATACTACAGAAATAAACAAAATACTTATGGTTTGAATGATTCAAGATATTAGACTGCATACTTTTGATATTTTTATAAATTATATAATTATAAAAGTATAATTATGCATATTAAATATTTTCTTTAGAAGTATTATTCATAGCAAATGAACCCTTTTATAATCCCATTTGGTGTGGTGTCACGTATTAAACAATGTAGAAATTGTTAAAAAAAATCAATCAGTGTCAATATCTATATAATAATAACCACTTTAAAAATCGTCACCAAAAAATTTAGTTTTAAAATTTCTGTTCGATATAATCTATGTAAATCAACAATTATTCCTTTCCGATTTTCGATGGTTTACTTCACGGACACAACAAATAATTAAATCTATTTTGATCACGATTTTGATTTTTTAAAATCTTATCAGTGTTCTGTACGACAAGCATACAAGTCAAACGGAGTAGTTCCCCCTTAATATCCCACAAATTTTTTTTTACGTATACAAGTAAAAAACAAGGCGTCGATGGAGAACTTAAAACCATGTGCGCATTCACAAAACCATGTTGCGCAACAATAATTGTCTTCGAAATACACAGTTCAATATCTAAACTAAAATATGACGGTTTACGTTTTCAATTCTATGGGTTCATTTTTTTAAACAACGACATCAAAAGTTGAAGAGATTTTCACCATTTTTCTCAAAAAAGACGAAAGTTTACTGACATCGCGGACGTTTTAATTCTTACTTAAATGACGGAAGGTTGCGCACGCATATATATCAAAAACAACATACCCGTATGATGACTAGAAACGCGGCAAATTTGAAAAAAGTACCGATCGCAACTGACAGAGTAAAAAATATTTACGCATTTGAGTAATTTTTTTTTACTTATACAAGTAAAAAAATAACACTTGTTTAAGTATTACCCCTGACTGATATAGGAATATTTAACAAAGTAAAACACAATAAAGTCATCTTATTATTTAAGAAAATATCAAAGAAAACTGACTGAACAACATTACCCAAAAGCCAAGGGACAGTTACAAATCCGGATATAGACAAACACAACACACACAAAGACCAAAAATATAAAACACAGGAAGAGAGTAACCTGAACCCAATAAAAACCATTGGTGCACTCAGGTGCTCCGGACACGTAAGCAGTAACTGCCTCTAATTAGACAACCGTCGAGTTATATATTACTCACTGTAATGTCAAGAGAAAAGTCAAATCCAGCAATAGGAAACACTACCTATGACTCAGTGAAATTGTCAGATCATATTTGAGACACTGACATTAAATATTGACCACAGACATGTTAACAATCTGGTTGTAAGTTTGTGCCAGGACACATGTTTCATATTTACAGCTCATAGCTGATATTTGACAATGGCAATACAGACAAGTGTGGACACAGAAAAACGTCTCACCTGCATTCCACATCAGTAACAAAAATTAATTTCATCATAAGCATTATGTAAATAACATTAGTTATCAGCAGCAGCCTGTATACCAAATATTGTCAACCTACCATGCACAGTTACAGAGGAAATGTCCTAATGCAAAAAATTTATCTTAGTCACTGGACCGTGAAATTGAGGTCAAGATCAGGTGACACCTACCAAACAGTCATGTACTCTTTATCAGCAACCTATACCCAAACAATGTTATCCTACCATGCATGGTCACAGTGGAACTGCCCTAAAACAAAAAATCAATGTAGTCGCTGAACCATGAAATTGAGGTCAAGGTCAGGTGACACCTAACAGACAGTCATGTACTCTTTATCAGCAACCTATACACCAAATATTGTCATCCTACCATGCATGGTTACATAGGAACAGCTGTAACCCAAAAACTTTAACGTAGTCGCTGGACTGTGAAATTGAGGTCAAGGTCAGGTGACACCTACCAGACATCATGTACTATTCATCAGCAACCTATATACCAAATATTGTCATCCTACCATGCCTAGCAACAGAGGAACTGCCATAACCCAAAAACTTTAAAGTAGTCGCTGGACCGTGAAATTGAGGTCAAGGTTAGGTGACAGGTGACTGACAGGCAAGCACTCATCATAAGCTACCACTGGAACAAATTTACCGTACATACTTGCACATAAGTCGGGAAATTGCGAGTTTTAGAGAAGGGTTCCAACTTTTATTCCAGTCAGAAGTTTGAAGGTCATACATAGATCGGCAACTATAAAGACGAAAATAGACAGATACGTGATTAGTTATGCTAAATAAAGTATATTTAAGACATTAATAAAGATTGTTTTTACTTGTGTATTTTTATTTTATCCAGTTTCCATATTTCCATTCGTATTTACCACTGTTTACACAAGTATTAATTTATTTGTATGTATTGCATAATACATCTGGGGATGTCATGATACAACTAAAAACCGAAAATCAAGATAAACTTACTAATACATATATGCTACAGAATTCGTTTTTTCATCAATTATTATTTTAATTTAGAAACAATATTCCTTTATATTTTGTATTTTAGCTTTCATTTATTTAAAAAATTTGCTTTAACTATTAAATAATTACATAAATGAATATTTGTATATTTACTTGTGTCTTTTTTTATGGTTTTTAGTCATAGCAAATTCAGGGAGATAATTACGTTTACATTTTCAAAACACGTGTACACTAGGGTAAACAAACCACTTAGGATAAATGACAAGGGATATTTAACTCATAAAACAGGAGAAACAAATAATAAAAAAGAAATCTTACTGAAATAATGATTTTTATTCACAAATTTGGAATTTTTATTTGATTCTGACCTCATGTCACCATGTCTGTCTTCCGACCGACGAGGGTCAACAGCAAAATACCAGATTTTTAGGCCCAAAAAGACTCCCATGGACCGACTTTTAAGCGAGCATCTACGGTAATGGACCTAGGGCTTGGGCTAACAAAGATATGAATAAAGATGTCCAAGTGTTTATACTGCAGCCACCGCTGCTGCCCCCAGATTCCCATACAAATGTCTGGCCTCCAGCAACTTTCATGACAGGCGAGACAAAAACCATATGAAATGTACTTAATCAATCAATAAAATAAAACCAGTCATAGCTTATTACCAGTATGTTGCTGCATGTGATCAAATCTTCTTGTCCAATCAACTTCAAGATTGACTGGTGTACCTAAAGGGATTTCTGTGGTAACAAAATGGATGGCATCTCCTCCTCTCCTGCTAACCTTCAATACAGGTATGTCATTTATCTAAAATATAGACAATTAAACAGTAAATACATGTACATGAAAATTCTAAAAAAGGTGTAAGTAATATTATTTTAATGGTGGTCCAAAAACAGTGTGCAGCATGCACATTATACCTAACCAATATGCTTTGTTCTTTTTGACCAATTTCAAGCAAACTGCCCCATGACAAAGTACTTGTTTGTTATCTATGTTTTGTATAGATGATAAAGTATGCAATTTAGCAGCCATAACATCAGACTAGGTTACAAAATACAAATTTGAATTACTTTAAAGCTCTGTGCAACTTCTACTGTGTCTATCTACTTATGACAGACAGATATACTAGTATCCTATTATACAATTGCCTACTTATTAGTTAACTTGTACAAAACTAAGCTTAATCTTCCAATGTGTGTGTGTGTTTAGTTATCTTTTTCTCCATCAGTTTTAATATGAGACATAGAAACTAAAGGAGAAAAAGATATAGTACATAAATCAAGCCATTATGGCTGGGTGGTTAAGGCAGTTGAGCTAGTATATCTACTACTGATCATATACCTGTCAACACTGCGGTTGTTAGTTTGCATCCCGCAGCAGGCAAGGTGGGCTAGACTCCATTAATTGATAAGGATTGACAGTTTTCCTACCATAAGTTTGGTTTTCTTGGGTACTCCGGCTTTCTCCCCTAATAAAACTAGAAGCCAAAATATAGCTGAAAAATTGCTGAAAATGATGTTGAACACTACTCAAACAAATATACAGTACAAAATGTCTAACCATACTTACATCTTACTTGTCCAGGAAATAACAAAACAAGGTAAATTAAATACTCACTGTTCCCTTGTCATCAGGCTGAAAAATACAAAAGTCCAAGGTAAATTAACTCCTGTCTTTCAACAAAATTATTTCATGAAATGAATATTTTAAACAGTTTCAGTAACTTTTGGAAGGAATGCTCACTAAAGCAACATATTTATTTTTACTCTGTAAAATCTTTAGTGTTAACATTAATCAATAGTTTTTCTTCAGATTTTATAAAATAACTTATTTTTATTATGATTAGCAATATCTTCATTTTTACATGATAACTTTTCAATTTTGTATACACCTATCCCCGATTCCTGCTTCACTGTACTTGACTTAAAGGGAAACTTCGCGAAAAAATGAAAATTTGATATGTTATTCTTCAAATAAAAAGAAATATAATTGCCTTTTGATGTTTTATTGTATTCTTTACCATTACACTTCTAGAGTGGATTAAATGTGGTAAAATTTTTTGAATGGGGGCTGCCATATTGACAGTATTTTATCACTTGACTGCGTTTGTGACATGATAAATGTAATTATCCAGTAAATATGATAAATAATCCAGTTTCAAAATATGTTTTTCTGCCTTTGCTCGTTTTTAGACACCAATTTTAACCTGTCTTTAATTAGCTCAGATAATTACCTAAATAATAATTGTAATAAAAGATATATTTGTATATTAATTTTTTTAACATTAACAAAATTCCGTAGACAATTTTGCACATCTTGAAATGGCAGTTGTACCTGGAAGGGTAAATCAATACTCGTTTTTGAAGGGTAATTAACAGAATTATGAGGTAAACAAATAGGATGTTTATTGTAATTACTAGATCATTGACGCCGACTTTGAAGTATGAATATTCGGACATTTTCAAAAGCTAATCAGATTGAAGCTCAATCATCTACTTCGAAAATAGAACGGCACGCCCCCTCCTGTCAAGGACAGGTATGATTTGAATACACCGAAGTGTCAGAACACAGGATGTATATAATATTTCTAATACCTTTCGATGCCATGTCAGAGATAACGTAAAACTGACACTTTGACTAAAAATATACACATGTAAAATTTTGGAAACTGTGTTACGCACACACACAATAAATGTTAACAGCATTAATAATAATTATAAATGTACTAAACGTGAAGTGAAATTTTGATGCGCGAAAACAGGGTATTTAAAAATAATTCATTTAATGACGGTTATTTCTAAAGTTGTCAACTTAGCAAAAATTTTGTATAAAAAAAAGTTTCTTTCAATAAGTTGCATTACCTGATTAAGTTGATAATAATAATACGAATAATTTTCAATTCAATTAATATTAATGGACAAAATTCTAACGAATATTCGATGAAAAATTAGGTCACCATACCACTAAACTAACCTCCATTAAATTCTGGAAAATGATATTCTCATGAAGTTGTTGCTGATGTGGACATAGTCTTAAGTAGAAGTCTTTAAACTGGTTAACTATTTGGTACACAAATCTGGGGGTTTTTTATGTTTTTTTTTGCTAAGATCAGGAATACGAAACGTAATCTTGCCACCACCTTGTCTAACAGTACAACCTTCTGTTATTGACCGTTTCGTGTTGTTATCATACGGCGACTTAAAGGTACTTGGATGTCCAGGGATCTCTAGTATCGCCATCTAGCGACGACATAGTGACAAGATGGCGGACCTCCATAAGTGCATTTTTTACACGGTAAATTCAATGTAGAAACTTAACCATTGAAAATATACTAAAACATCAAGAGGCAAAAGTGTTTCTTTTTATTTAAAGAATAACATATCAAATTTTCATTTTTTCGCGAAGTTTCCCTTTAATTACCTGTCCTCCACCTTCAGGAAAAAGAATGGTATCATCCAACACAACCTCAAAACCTTTTACTTTTTCTTTTTTATTCTTTTCATTGACAATAGAGATTTCTGCAGGAGAACAACTTTTCACAACTGTTGAAAACTGAAAAAGAAATGTGTTAAGTGAGAAAATCTAACTAGTTTTACTTGTATTTGTTTCTCAGTTTGTCTCCCTTATTTATTATATTGTCTTTGATTTATCTCCCCTATTTCATGAATATTTCAGAAAATATGCCATTTCCTTCCCTTTCGGGTAATTTTCATTATTTTACAGATGTGTATGAAGAACAGGAATAAAATGAAGGCAGATTTATTTGGATCAATACAAATACTGCACTCAGATTGCTTTATCAAAGAAAAAAGATTTTGCAGTTCTTGTAGACATGTTGTACTTGTGCAGCATGAGTGCTATTTTGGAATTATCTTTATGTTGTGTAGGTATCATACAATACCGTGTGTTTGGGCACCTAAACTGTCTGATAATGGCTACATTGTTTGGTTCATTAGTTATATTTTGTTCAGAAATCACTTTAGCAATATGGTTTAATGGAGTTTTATGTTTTTGTCATCACCTGTAGAAGTGGCTTATGCCGCATGTTGCAGCTAAATTTATCACTTTATAAATATTTTGGGATTCATACCTTCTGATTTTATAATTTTATATTTATACTGTTACCCATAACCCTGTAAAAATGGTTCATGTCAATACATATATACTGGTTTTTATGTTTTACTCATGATAATTACAATCTTATCTTACTGGTTAAAAATTACAATCAGAAGTTGACAAAGGTGTAATTTTATATATAATCAGGACTAATTATATCACAAATTTTAGATATTAGCACATTGATCTATCTTGAGGTATATTGTGGCTTGGATATTTCTTTAAAAAAAATTAATTTTGAAATAATTCATTATTGCAGCATATCTTTAAAATGATAAAATTTTTAAGTTACAGAACAAAAACGGAAAATTTTATAAAACAATTGTCATTTAAGGCAATAACTTATTAGTCATCTGAAATAATCAGACCAATTAATTGAATTGTAGGGCTTTTATTGCTGATCATTTTTGCTATTTACAGTTTCACTTCACCTCTTATAGTTTTCAAGTTGCCAAAAATCATCATTAAAGGGCAATAACTCCTACAAGAAGCCAATATACAACTTCACACGAATAGCAACATTTGTAGACCTTAATGATGATCAATTTGAAGAAACAGTTTTCTTTATAGCTATTATAATTTTTGAGATAATGATCAAAAACGTGTGTTGACAACCATGTTCTATTTTTAGTAACAGCTGCCATCTTTGTCTGTTGATCAACGTGTGTTGACAACCATGTTCTATTTTTAGTAACAGCTGCCATCTTTGTCTGTTGATCAACACCGTGGGTAAAAATTTGAAACAAGGAACCCTAAGGATGATTGTGGCCAAGTTTAAAAAAAATTGGCCCAGTGGTTTCAGAGGAGAAGATTTTTGAAAAAGTTTACGATGGACGACAGATGAAGGTCACCAAGTGATGGCAAAAGCTCACATGGACCTTCGGTCAATGTGAACTAAAATTAAAATTTTGATCAATGGAGGTAATTTTGACAAAAATACTGAAAATGAAATTTTAAACACAGAAGGTAATTTTGACCAAAAAATACAATTTTTAGCTTTTTTTTTGCCAGCTATTTCCCAATGGACAAAAATTTAACTCTGAGACTCCTAATTTTCTTTCCATCACTAAAATGTTAACAAATTGCTTGACATTATACAAAAAATTCACAAAATTTCATTGGACAGAATTTTTGTAATCTTTTATTTAAGTGCGTTTTTCTCCTCTCAGTTAATCTATTAGAAAATTGAAAATTTCAGTTCTCAACCCCTCCAAAATAAGCTTAAAACCCTATTTTTTATTTTGAATTGTGATAACTTGTATAAAAACTACTAGTATATGGGGAATTTTAAAAAAATTCAGTGACAGATTATTTTCAGTGAAATTGTCCTGCATCCCTTTAATCAACTAAAAATTAACCCAAGTATTTACAGACGTGACAACGTGTTTTTTATATTACCCACTATATACCGTGGTCGTGGTTTTTTCATTCAGAAATTCACCACGATACGCCACGGTGGTATTCTGCGGTACATCGTGTTATGTCCACTACATATCGTGACCCACCGTGTTGACCACGGTGGATTTTCAATTTCCTTTCATGCTTACACAGTGAAAAAATTAAAATGTTGCGATTTAATTGAGAGATTTGTGTTAAAATATGCCGTTTTAATACGTTTGTTTGACAACAAAATAAATCTGCGTTCTTGCTAATCTATTCATTATACGAGAATACCTTAAAGTTTATTGTCACTGATTTCGATTGACAATTATTCCATTAACGTGTTCTAAAAGGTTAGAACACCGCATTTTGGCCTTAAAATTGTCAAAATCTTTGCTATTCTATTGTCAAAATTTCCCTGTCAGCGCCTCTGATTAATGTTCCAACCGTTTGAACTTTTACCAGATGTAAATTGTGTCACACCTTAAATCGATCGATTATCTAAGTATTGTCCAGTCTTGATTTAATCAAGCACGTGCTCTCAAACATTTAAATAAACTTGTGTATTGTATAATTTTATAATTAACAGGTGAACACGCGGCTTCACATTTTTAGCGGTAAAATAGCACATTACACAATAAATACGAGACTTGTAAAGAAATACACAATAAATGCGATACTTGTAAAGAAATTCGTTTTAAAAACTTTAAAATCTATATACCGACTTAAAATGCTACATTTTAATTTTTCAAATTTTCGAAATTATCACTTTAAATATTAATGTCGCAGAATAAATCGTTCCATGAATGATTTTATACTCGATTCGTATTCGGTGTTGAACCACGTGAGTTAAAAAAATACAATCGTGATATAGAATCAACCAAAATAGTCGTTTCAGTGTTAAAAGCCTGACACATCATCAACTTTTGTTGTAGAAAAGACTTTAGTAGCATTCTTATAATTTCTATTATATTACGACAAGACCCTATGTCCGCAAACAGACGTTCGTATCGGCGCGCAAAACAAAAAACAACAACAACAAAAAATAAAGAAGAAAAAAAAGAACAAACCAATAAACAAATATGCTGTTGAGTAAATTCAAGCAATTATTTTATATTAATATGAGTGTGGACAAATCAGTTCTTTCGTCTTCAAAAAATAATTTTATTCCGATTTGTTTTGTTAATGTTATAACAGACGTAAGGAACTATGCATATTTTATTGTTTGATCAATGTACCACAATACAACAAAAAATTAAGAATTAGTATTTGTATTTAGAGAACTAAGGCAATTCTAAAAGGGGTCTGATCTCGAGAACATTCATCCCAATAAATACTATGTCTTGCAAAAACTCCGAAACTGCGAGTTAATTTTAACGGGAACTTTATACAAATAACACGTCTGCGCCGATTTAAAAAATTGCCAGTTTTGCCAGTTTTTATATAAACCTGTTATATTAATTGTTATAGTTTAAAACGCCATTGCCCAATGTAAATGTGTATTTAGAATTGTGCGTACGTAAGACTTCATTCAACCTTGTGAAACAGGCGCCTGTACCATATCATAGTTAAACTATATTTTATGTGGCGATTCTCGTTTATAAACTTTTCACATATTTATTATTCCTGCTGCAGGTTGGCTTCATTTTAGTAATTTATTTGTTGTATCCCATCCTGTTAACGAGTTTTATATAACGATACGTGATGTAAACTTTTGTTCGCGTTTGTTAAAACAACTCTGGTTATAAATACCAAATAAAGAAAAAGATCGCTGCTCAACTGCCTGTTTTCTGTCGAAAAGGATTTATAATTAATTAAAGAAAGTTCGCGTACAACTTCAGGACAATTCGTTAGATTTTGTAATACACTAAAAAACGTAATGTGAGCAAGAATAAAAGCATACAAGTTAATCATTTTAAG
This sequence comes from Limnoperna fortunei, assembly GCA_944474755.1. Taxonomy (NCBI): domain Eukaryota; kingdom Metazoa; phylum Mollusca; class Bivalvia; order Mytilida; family Modiolidae; genus Limnoperna; species Limnoperna fortunei. The sequence goes on along the minus strand of OX104114.1, from coordinate 69,806,620 downwards.
TCCACCCTCTTCATAACCCTTTTGTAATACTTCTTTTTTGACTTTGTGAATTGGTGAAGCCCATATAAAAGAAAACAGGAGATTATTTAACTTTTTAATAGTCTCATCGCTTGGATTTGGTAATGAAATAATCAAATGGTTAAGTATTGGTAGGATAAGTGATTTTACCACTGTTATTCTGCCTATTACAGTAAGATTCCGCTTAGACCATTGCTTAATAACATTTTTAATCTGCAGAATTCTATCGCCATAATTAATGTCATTTATTTTATCTAAATCTACATCAAATGTAATGCCTAATAGTTTAAAAGAAGTTTCACCCCAAGCAAGGTTCCTGTTTGGACAAAGTATTTCTTTACTGTATTTTTTACTGCCAATCCAAATAACCTGTGTCTTAGAAAAATTTATATTTAAACCTGATATATCCGCAAACCAATCTAATTCTTTCAAAGCTTCATTTAATGATTCTTTAGTACCATCTAAAATCAAGGATGTATCATCTGCAAATTGTGACAGCTTATGCTCTATTTTAGTAACTGATATCCCAGTTATTTTTGTATTATTTCTGATTTTGACTGCTAAAATTTGTGCACAAAGGATAAAGAGGTAAGGAGATAAAGGATCCCCTTGTCGACACCCACGTTCTATATTGAAAAATTCTGACAAATGCCCTCCCTGAATAACAGCAGAATTTATATTTTTGTAGAAAACTTTTACCCAGTTTATTATTGACTCACCAAAATTAAAAAAGTACTTGGATAAGACGAATCCTTCGAACAAACAGCAAATGGCAAAATATATTTCTTTCTACTATTGAAAGTAAACAAATATTTAACTGTGGAATGTATAACATAAAACAGTTGCAAATGAAAATAAAAAATAAATTTTGGAAAGATGTTCTAAAATCATGGCAAATGATAATTGAAAAAGAACAAAATAACACTTGGGAAAATTTTCTTTCAAGTCCAATATGGATGAATGAAAAAGTCCAAATAGATAATAAGCCAGTTTTTTATAAAGACTGGTTTAATGCTGGAATTATATATATAAATGATTTAATAAACACAGATGGATCATTTTACTCTTTTGACCATATACAACACAACTTTCTAATAAAAAATAATGTCATGAAGTATAATAGCATTATTGCAGCTTTAACAGAAGCAGCAAAAATGTTTATAAAAGAAAATTATAATTTGAACTCCCCTTTCATCCCATCAGTCATTCAAGTGTTCCTGAAAAATACCAAGGGATCTAAAGATATGTACTCCATTCTAAACAGAAATCAAAGTATTCCGAATGGTAAAACTAAATGGTGTGATATCTTTCATACCAATGAACAAAATTGGAATAAATTCTTTAAGTTACCATTTGTAGTCACCAAAAACACCAAATTACAGTGGCTTCAGTATAGAATCAATCATAGAATCGTTGCAACAAATAAATTTCTCTGTAAAATCAGAATTACTGATGATCCAAAGTGTACATTTTGCCAAACAAATATTGAAACTATTGAACATTTATTCTGGGAGTGTGAACATGTACAATCATTTATTACAGATACTGAAAATTGGTTTCTCTCAAATGGTATAAGTATATCATTCTTCTGCCAAAACTTTCTGTTTGGTAATATAAGTAATATTTATTATGGAAATGCTGAAAATATTATACTGCTCAACATAAAACAATACATATATAATACTAGGTGTTGTAAAGGTAGATTAAGCCTGCAATCATTAAAAGAAAAGCTTAAACACATGTACTTGATTGAAAAGATGATGTTTGTTAAAAACAAAAAAATGACTAAGTTTAATAAATTATGGAATGCATATCATATTTTATTAAATTAAGACTTTATTATGTATACATATATGATGAATGTACAAAATATATCATTCATAACTTACAATACTGTATATTATATATTATATATATATACTTTAGCAGGAATGGCAAAATTTCAGTTTTTCACTTGAAATAAAGATACTTCTTTCTCCCATTTCTCTTCTTTTCACTTCTTCTATACCTACCTTTCTTAAAACTCTTATAAAAAAATTCAGCAACTGTTTTATTTTTGTATACATATCACTTAAAGTTACTACAATTGTATAATTATTCATTATTATTGTGATATTCATATGTAGATTTATGTATTTGTTGTTGGAAAATAAAAAATTAAATTAAAAAAAAAAAAAAAAAACGTAATGTGACAATTCAAATCCGGATAATTTACCGAACTTGTTCAGGGTAATATTTAATGCATAACACATGCATCCGGTTGAACAAATATTCGATCTTCAATTCTACCGGCACATTAAATCATTATTAATCATCAAATAAAATGCATGTGCAAATTATTCTTAAGCACTGTTTAAAAATGTTCTCTTTTCATTCAGGTAACGATGTTTAAACCCGCAATCAATTAAATGACAACGTTTATGTTGTCATTTACCACCGCGGAGATATCGTCGCCGGACCCCTGTGGCGACTTGCCATGGTAGACTGAACTCCCTCATATGCATCCACCGTGGTAAGATTACCTGAGAAAATTCTTAACCACGATAGTAGGCGTGGATATACCATGGTGGGTGATAGAGGAAAGGATTAACTTCCATGGTGGGTCAGTGTTTTTTTATAAAAAACACGTTGTTCCCTCTGTACATGTATATGCATGTATTTTGGGGGGCTTTCCTATTAACTGAATTAATAAATGCTATAATTCTGTTTATCGACTGACTTTTATATGCAATCTATATTTACAACAGTCTAACTAAAATAGAGTCGAAAGGACTAACTTATCGGGGCGAAACCACTAGGTACGAAACAACCCGGTGTTAATGGGAATATGTACGAAACGATCCGAATTCGTTAAATATGTACTGGTTATCGTTGATAATTGTGTTCTAGGTGTAGGACCACTAAATACCGGGAACCAGTTCAGAGGTTGTACGTAAAAGTAGTACTATTCAACAGACAGGTTCACTCTTGCATCATATAGAATTTGAACTGCACACGATACCAGAATAAATTTAGTATTTTTGGAAAGCTGAATATTCTAGGAAACTTGAAGATAAAGTTTTATTGGTTTTAAATGAACATTAAAATGTTGAGAGACAATTAGGGACAAGCACTATTTTTGGACTGAAATAGAAAGTGAAAGAAGATTTTTAGACCATGTGGACTTCAGGTTGAGCGTTCTTTCTTATATGCAATGAAACTTATTGTGAAATTTTGACAGAATGTTCAGCCAGTGCATTTTTATAGGGGAAAGAAGTGTCACTTAATTTGAAACAAAGGTAAATTTTCTAGGATAAGTCAGAATTATCAAATTTTAATATAGCCGACGAGTAAAAAGGAACAGTATGGAACAAGAAAAAATGCAAGAATAAAACGCACTCCACCGTGTATAGCTTTTAGTATAATATCTTTTTTTAATAAAAAGTTGATTGCATCATAAATAAAGTTTGTGGCTACTAGTACACGTAACTATGCCATCGCAATTCTTTTGCGGTTTTCAGTGAGACTATTATCTATTCTGGTACCCTGACAATGATATCCTCATGAGCCTAAGCAGTCTTCGGATATGACGTCATGGTCAGGCGCATTGGATTTCAACGGTGACAGCGTTGAAATTTGACCTTCGGGTATTCTCTAGACTGACCATTTAGTATTATAGATAAGTTCAAGTAGAACGAACATATTTATGACGTCATTCTCTTTGTGACGTTCAATGTTTACATTTCTCAGCTGAGTTTACATTATTATTTCATAAACGTAAAGGTAAAATATAATTTATATTTAAATTTTATAAAGAAAAGGTATTCCCAGATTTAAAAAAAGATTGGCATGTGCATGTGATATTAAATGGCGTCATATTATCAAATGAAAATTCTTATATTGGAGGTCCTGACCTGGGCCCAGCGCCAGAAACATTGTTATATTTGAAGTGAAGCATGCGTCAATGAAAAATATTGCACCAGGAGACCATGTTAGACTAGTATCAAGTTACACATAAAGATTCGCTTGATACCTTTTTCAAATAACTATCTGCTTGACATGCAAAAGACATTTTTTTTAAATGCAGTCTATCTTGCCAGCTACTTTCACTTTTTGCGAGGGAATATTGTGGGAATTAGGGAGCGAAACTTATGTGTAAACTGATATAACAAATTGATTATTACAATCCCGTTATAATTTCTTAAGTGTGTTCCTCTATTTTCTCCCTTTTATAGTAGTTGTAAAAAATACGTTAGCGCATTTATACTTCTTCTTCAACTTGCTGAATATAGTGGCAGGCTGCGCATGGTTAAAGACAGGATAAAAACTGTTGTGGTTCCTGGTTCATTTTTGCCACTTAAGATTTAAGTTACTTGGCCTGTACGATGTCTGATGGTAAGTTGTTCCAGTCTCATGTTGTGTTTAGAAGAAGGACCACTTCCTTCAGTCTTTTACCTTGTCTACCTTGTCTGTGAGATCTTCAATTAGGCATGTTGCCTCTCTGATCCATTTTGATAGGTTTTTTTGTTGCACCAGCTTCCGGCCCATAGAAATCTGGTTCAAATTTTTTTGGAAGGTTTTTCCAATGTTTGTTTAGTGCGCTTTTAAAACTATTTACAGTGTCTACTTCTTCGACGTCCGCGGAGAGAGAGTTCCAGGTGTCGACTACTCTCTGTGTGAAACTAAATTTGCGAATGTTTGTTCTACAGTGCTTTTTATAAATCTTATATTTCTGGCCTCTAGTAGATGTTACTTTAAGGGGGAACATTTTGTTCTTTGCATCGACTTTGTCTATATCTTTTATTATTTTAAAGGTTTCTACCATATCGGCTCTTGCCCTCCTATATTGTAGCGATGGCAGTCCGAGGTTTATTATATTAGTCTGTCTGCGTAGCTAAGGTGGTTGATTTCTTTCACTAGTTTTGTTGCTCTGCGTTGTACATTTTCGATTGCAATAGCTTCTCTCTTGTTTATAACAGACCATACGCAACTTCCATATTCTAGGTGTGGCCTGACTAAGCCTTTATATAAAGCTATGAACATCTCTTTATCTAGGTATTTGAATGTACGATTAATGATCCCTAATTTTTGGTTTGCTTTTTTGACTTGTGTATTGATGTGTTCTTTAAAATTTAACTTGTTGTCGATAATAATCCCTAGATCTCTCTCACTGGTAGTTGTTTCAATTTGATGTTCAGTTATGTTATATTTTGCCTCGGATTCGGATTTTGTTGCAGATTGTTGAGCAAATGTATGATTCTCTGAATGCCTGGATCTTCTTTGTGACTCCTTTAGGTATTTGTGTTATTCTATGGCTACCTTGTCGTTCAATATCTTGTAGAACATAGCAAGTCTAGCTTCTTCTTTTTTGCTCTGCTGTGTTCTACTCTTGTTGGTTTGTCAAGTCTGTTATACTATTATTTCTCTGTATTGGTTGGTTACATGTCTTGCTGCTCTTCTTTGTACTCTTTCCAGCTTGTCTGTATGGTTTGGGTGGTACGGGTCCCATACGGTTGTGGCATACGCTAATTGTGGTCTTACGAGGGACTTGTATGCTTGGTATTTGATTTTTACAGACTTGACATGTAGGTTCCAATGTAGAAATCCAAGGCATCTGCTGGCTTTGCTTGTGATGTTATTGATCTGCTCATCTCAATCGTCTGGTATGGTTCCAGTATCCATCAAGTAGTTAAGATTTCTGTCAATATGGGAGAATTTCTGTGGCTAATTCTTTTAGCACTATTGGTTGTATGTTGTCGAGCCCTGCTGCTTTATATGGATTGTGGTTTTGAGCTGTTTCCCTACACCATTTGTTGTTATGATGCATGTTTCCTCTGTCTCGATAGTTCTGTGGCTGGTCTGGCATATATTCTTGTTGTTCGAATTCCTCTTTAGTTATGGTAGTTAAGGTGAGAAAGCCGAGTAGTATTTGTTGTTAAGGATGTTTGCTTTGATAGTTGGATCTGTTTCCAATATTTCATCCTTTCTTAGTGGGGCTAAACCGCTCCTGTCACTTTTGTTATGTTAGATATATGTCCAGAATCTCTTAGATAGGCGTTGGTTTTTCTGGTCAGGTGTGATAATCTGTCCAATATAATTCCAGTCTGATCTCCTCGATTCTCGTTGCACTGTTCCCTTCAATTTCTTATATCGCTTGATATCATTAGCTTGATAGGTCTTCTTTTTCTTTTTGTATTCTCTGTTTTTCTTTTTAATTAGTGCCTTGATTTGTTGGGTTATCCATAGGTTTTTGTCTTTTGCTTTGCAAGTTTTGCTAGGTATATGTGCTTTTGTGCTGGTTTCTAGTCCATCTTTTACCATACTTTATTAATCTAGCTTCTAGATCTACCTACATGTATATTTTCTACATCTAGAAGGACGATTTTCATGTCTTCTTTCATGCTTTCCCATCTTGCTTTTCTGTATAGTGGTATTTGTCTTGGTCTTTGTATATTAATCCTAAGCTGAGTATCTAACTCACTATAAATGATGTCGTGGTCAGATATGCCTGGCATAAGCTCGTTCTCATTATGCTAGCTTGACAGTTTGTGATCATTAGGTCTAGTGTATTCTTGTTTCTTGTTGTTTCTTCAACTACTTTAGCAAGTCCGTTGTTATCCAGAATCTCTGTTAAATATGTAGTAGTGGTGTTCGGCCTATTGGGTATCCTGACGTAGTGTTTTTGTAGCCCAATCACATTCTGGCAAATTAAAGTCGCTGCCAACTATGATGTAAGGATGATTCTGTTCCGACAGATATTTCAAATTCTTATAGGCTTAAGTGTAGACTGGTGAACAGGTGCTGTGTTTTTTGTGGTCATGCTACAATCTGTCAACTCATTTAGTAGGCTTAAACTGTTACTGGCTGGTATTGTAGTTATGTGTTTTCATGCATGCAGTGTGAGCTTACTTTGTTGGTTTGTTCTCATATGTCTATATGGCGGTTTAAAAGCGCATCAGAGCTTATGTTTTTATGTATATCTGTTATTTGTTATTGTTTGTCTTATCGTCTATAAAAAAAATTTACTTGACTTGACTTTAAGAATTGTCAACAATTTTTCTTTCGCTGTCATAAAACAATTCTTTGTTCATGTATCGGAAAGCTTTCGGTGTCCCGAGCCTGTGGTTTTATGACTTTTATGGGTACATGTGGTACATGTGGTATAAATACTGTGGTGCTGATGTCTCGACAGCAAAAATAACAACGTCGTGAGTTTTAAAATGCTGGAAAAAAACCAATTAAAACAGAAGTAGTTGGAATGAACAGTCAACCTCAAGATAAATGCAGTATGACTGTCAATAAAATATTTGTACTCTAAAATTTCGTCTTCGTCGAGTGGCGGCCAACAGTAGCATGTCGTATCGTGTTGTGTAAGTAGTATGAATTTTTATGCCAGCAACGTGAAAATTCGAAAATGCAGAATACACTCGTAAAGTTTGCTGACTTGATTTCAGCACACTCAAAGGTAATATATATTCACAATGACAACTATTAATGTGTAGTGGTTGAAAAATAAAAAAAGAAATTGCAAATTTATGGACCACGTGTGTAATATCATTTTAGTTGTACAATGGATTGAAGAATAAACATAATATTATGTATGGATAAAAACAACATAAGTACTCTGCACGACAGACTCGCAACTTTCCCAGTTTCTAAGCCTCGTTCTGATATTGTTCTTTTAAGTCAAGTCAATACAATTAATATTTGTACCGTCTAAAATTTTCAATAGGTAGCATCAAAATTAAACAACCTATTTCCAACAAACAACAACAAAAATATAATAATGAATGCAACAAATACAAAACGAAAAGTAAAACAGCTGTCAATAAGTAAGCAAAAAAACATAATGAACAACATAATTAACTTTAAACCGACGAAACGGTATTGTTACACTTAATATATTCCAACGTACACTCCAGAAACGGTTCACTTCGGACGTTTTATATAATGTTCAAAAATACCATTTGTGTCAACATTTGGAGAATTTACATCAGTTCGGGTGATATTCCGAGCAAATCTGACTGGAAAAAAGTGACATTAAAAATTAACTCTTCCCAACAAGGATTATGGCAACACGTGTTACTTCTCTAGATTCTACCAAATACATACTTGTACTTAGCTACTGTCGCTAATATAGAAAATGGGAATCACTACCTATGACTCAGCAAAAATGTCAGATCGTATTTTAGACACTGATTTCCCATAACGATCAATCAAGTCATGGTGACGACCATAGAACTTCTGGAGAGATAACATCAGCCTAGGTGCAACAAACCCTTGCTTGAGTAGTTTAGCAGTCAACAGCAGTGATCAGTCTGAAAAATACCGATCGCAGGATCTAGAATAACGTATAAGTTGTGAAATGTACACACCATACGCTGGACCTGCTGGAATGTTGCTGTCGATGAGCTGGACGTTGACAATTAAAAAGTTGAAGTCGTCAAGTTCGTCGTAGAGTCTAGTTTGTAGTTTTCCTGAGTCAATTTCTAGAAGTATGTCTAAGTAAGAGGCTGACCTTAGCGAATTGGTGGTGTCTTTAATTTCAAGCTCGCTAAGGTAAATTGAATGTAAATAGTCACCAAATTTAGCATTGTTAAGGGACAAAACATTATCAATATAGCGGAATGTTAAATTAAAGGTCTGGACCAGTGTCTTTTCTTTCTTCATCAGCAGGCCTTCTAGGAACTCAGCCTCATAAAAGTACTAAAACAGGTCGGTGAGGAGAGGAGCACATTAAGTACGCATTGGAATACCAACAGTCTGTTGAAAACGTGTCCTCCAAAGATGACGAATACGTTGTCAATCAGAAAATCTAACATATGACAGATTTGGTGTTCAGTATATTAAGTATTAGATTTTGAGTTATTGATGACGAAGTAAGTTCTGTCATGACTAATTACTAGGTATTTATATTGTCTCTTTCCGTTTTTCTTAAAAAAGCAGCGTTTTATAAGATCTTGAAGCCTAGTTTTAGCTGCATATGAGGGATAGCCGTATAGAGTGTCGAAAAATCAAAAGTTTTGATGCTGTTATAATGGAAAAGAGTTCCAGACCTCAAGATGTCTATCAGATCTTTTGAATTTTTTAACATCCACATTTCACTTATTCCACTCCTGGAGTAGAAAGTGTCGCTGTATTTTTTAAGTCCCGTTTTTACTGTTGTTAAAATAGTGGTCAGGAGTTGCGATAGTGTTTTGGTAGTACACTTAGACGATCCTGCTAGAAACGCCGTTTGTGAAGTTTTGTTATCCAATACAATAAGGGGAGATAACAATTTTCGACTTTGATTTTGAGACCAAAGAATGCCAATACCGATTTGTGATTTTCAATAATCTCCTCTTTTGAAAGCGCAGTGAGTGCGTACGTAGGATTGCCAAGTGAACTTAACTCACTAATCAAACACTCTATGTAATGTTTTTTGCAGATAAAAATAATGTTGTTAGGGCCTTATCTGCTGGCACAACAACGTATTTGTCATGAATGTCGGACAAAGTTTTAAGAGCATCAACAATTCTGAAGATTGATGATGCTTTAGTACTCATAGACTGTCTTAAACGACATATTCTTATTTGAATAAATGACCTCAAGGCTTTTACCCACTCTGACAAGGTATTTATTTACAATAAGCCATAATTTTCATCTGTGTTTAGTTTTGAATCTTATTTAACGCCACTTTTAGCAATTTTTCAGCTATATCATGGCGTCCAAGAGAAAACCCCCGACCTTCGGTAGGAAAAATTACAATCCTTTTGTCAATTAAGATTAGAGTCTAGCATACCCTGCCCTCAGTGAGGATCGAATCCGCAATATTATGAGGTATATAATCTTAGAATATTCGAATCAAATGTCCAAGTAATGACTTCTTCTAAGTATACGATACACGTAATATATATTTTTAATAAAAGAATTTCTTGAATACTAAATAAACGAAAACCAGAAAATCAGAAACAAAAGGGACTTAATTATTAATTGAATATGACAGAAATAGCATGCGTTAATATCGTAAGCATTAACATATATTATATGTCATAATAAGTAATGAGTTGTGTTAAAAAATAACAAATTAATTTAGTACTAATATAGTACATTTTTTAAATTATACATATATATTATTTCATTGTCATAAATCACACTATTCGCTACGATAATATTCTAAGTAAATGTTGTATCAAACGACAAGCAATAACTACATGTTCTTTCTGTCCTGCACAATAATGTTGAACGGGGCAGGTTGCATCACACCTCCAGTACCGGCTAGTTCCATTTCCGGATTTGCGCTTTCTGGTAGTGTGACTTTAAATCGTTGAAATATTGAGGAGAATATCAAATGAAGTTCGGGCTTTGCCACTGTTTCCCCTAAGCAAACACGTCGTCCAGCAGAAAACGGAAGCCAACTCTCCGGCTTCATGCCAAGTTTTCCGTTTGCATCCAAGAATCGGGTAGGATCAAATTTGTCTGCATCCTTCCAATGCTTGGGATCATGATGCAATGCCCAGTGATTTATCATGACCATGGTTCCCTTTGGTATGTCAAACCCACCTACAAAACATAATACTTGTATCGTACTTCATTATCTGTAATATGATTCGCATTACTTAACATTTTATAAATATTTTTAAGGAAACAGTAATATAGAGTTACCTTCATAGAAAAAGGTAACCACTTAAATAAACTACATGTATTTAGTTTGATCACCATTCTTGTTTCTGCAAATAAAATCGTATATTACACTATGTAACATTCGTTGTATAGCAAATTGATCAAGGATTCGTTTGTTCGCATTTAAAAAATAATAATGTCCATTGGATTTGTAATTGAATAACTCGTTAGCGTCTAGCGACGTCATATTCAAGACAGGACGCCAACAAACCATAAATTAGAATGAATTCGAATAAAATGAAAGTATCCATGAGACTTAAATGATGAAGAGTTAGGAAGGGCACTGAAACACGTACAGAAAATAATTTGTAGGGGCTACAATGTAGCGACATCTAAAGCTGGATGATTTGTGTAACGTGCAAGAAGCATAACAATGTTTAGAAACGTCACAAACTATAGTCAACTGATCATCCTCCTTTGAGAGGGTAATCCATTTCCAACAATCGCTCTGTGGGTCAAGCTTTGTCTACCATAATCAGGTTATGTTTCGTAAAATGACATAAGCAAACCAATGAATAATATTCAATTCAGATTTAAAGCACAATTTCGTGCTGGAACCTTTCTGGGATGGCTCCCCGTAAACGACCTACAGAGCTAACCAGCGCGTCCCCATATGCAAGCGGTGGATAAGGGATTCTCTATCATTTGGGCTTGTCAAGTTAAAATTCGGAAATTCTAACCGTAGTGTATAACATGATAGGTCTTCTTTTACAGTGAAGATTGTAGATTTCTTTTTTCAAGTTCTACTCTCCAGCCTGTTATTCCATACTTTCCCAGTGGAAGTAAAATTATTTTTCCCTTTGTTCCACCCCCTGTGGATTAGTTGTTTGCTGAATTGTTCTCGTCCTAAATATTGCTAAAATATTGAATATTGCTTGCAAACTTTCAAGTAACCAATTAGTCAATATATAGTCAAAAAGAGGTTCCAGAAACGAATAGCAAAGACGCATAAAATGTGTTTAATATTACTGATTCGTTTTTAATTTGAATTGTCAGCATTAGTGGAATTATCTTTGTCCATATGTAATTTGCAGCGTTTAGACATTCTGGGATTGAAGAAAGTTTATCAAAATTAATAAATTAAAAAATACACTCCATGTTGTCGTTTACTAGTATTTAAATGCATCAAATATGTGTTATTTCCTTGAGAGAAATTCTGCATCTCCGTCTGGCAGTCATACTAAAGCAATTATGGTCTTACCAACTTGAGTGTCACATACAGTTAAGTGTGGAACACCAAGAGGAGCTGCTGTACCAAGTCGCATTACTTCATGGAGAGTAGCTTCACAATAACTCAACCTTTCTCTGTCAGCTATTCCTGGCAGTCTGTCTCTTCCTGAGTAATGAAATGGAGATTCCAGTAATTATTTCATTTAAAAGTCAGATACTGGTCATTATTCATTATATTTTAATTACCTACACCAAGACAGAAAACACAATAAATCCGACACTAAACAAGACTTTCAATACCCATGGTAACCAGTTTATGACTTTTCAAAGTACTGATAAATACGTATGGTGTGTTTAGTTTATTACAGTTAAGTAATTTATACCAGTTTTCCTACCGTAGGTCGGGGGTTCTCTCCGGGTACTCCGGCTTCCTCCCCCTATAAAAACTGGACGCCACGAAATAGCTGAAAAATTGCTGAAAGTGGCGTCAAAACACCATTCAAACAAACAAACAAACATAAGTAATTTATAAAGCGTCTACTTAGTTTTCTCTCTAAATCTCTTCTTTGTTAAACTGTATTTCAAACTATTGCAAAACACGCAATCGGACGGAAGGATGAAAACCACATATTTTACAAATGATAAATAAGTCTCAAACATTCGCTACGGTCATATCATACGCATGGAACACTCTACGACAGAAAGACTTAATAATACAGAACATAGAAAATCACAAGCAATAAATGGTACTGCACGAATGTGACTATTGTTTATATGTAACTACATGTAATTTCAGATCTTGTCTGGAGTTTTAGTCAGTGTTCTCCTTATATGATGATCGAACATACCTACTACTCTGTCGACTTCCTCGTGAACTTTACTTTGTATGTCTTGTAATCCAGCCATATATCGTACGGCAAAGTATAATGTTATTCGTGATGTATCTATTCCGGCTGTAAAATAAATGTGAAAATGTAATATATATATATATATATTAATAAATGTAACAGTGAACTTTTACTAAGTCTTCCAAACGAAGTTTCATAAAGATAACTCCCACATATTAAAGATAAACTGAAACACAAATCAAACAGTTGTCTTTTTTCACATTCAAGCAAAATCAATGACTATTTTATAAGTATATCTTTTCAGTTCTTTAATATGTTTATTGATACAGGCAATGTCTTTCTAATACTGTGTGGTGTAATGGAGGTTATAACTTTTGATAATTTTAGAATTACAATGTATTAAATCTATTTTCTTTTGAAATGCCAGGGCAATTGCTATCTTCAATTTCTCTGGTATTTCTGCCTTGTTTTTACTTTTTGTTGGACGTTTGATATTGATCATTCAAGTTCAGTATTTTGGTAATTACCTTTATTTAAAGACTTTTGTTATAAAAGATTTTTCTTACGAATAATAAATACCAACTAAATTATGGTATAGACATGGTAGAACTAACTTAACACATTATTAAACAGTAAAAATAAACTCTGTTTTATCATTTTCACAAATAGGTTCACCTATCTGCAAATCTATGTAAAGTTGATTAGAACAAGCTCGTGGTTACCATAGTAAACTGGATGAACAAGTACATTTGGGATGGTAGATCTCAATCGTTTTCAAGATAAAGTTATTTGGTATTTAAGGGCGGGTAGGGTATATGGTAAAAGGGTTGGGATCTCAAGGGTTTTCAAGATATTAAGTAATTTTAAAGAGGGCGGAGCATGACCCCCTCCGACCCTCCCATAGTACCAAATGATCCGTCTTATCATAAGGAGTAAGAATATATATGGTTATAGGGCGGGATTCCCAATGGTTTTCAAGATATTAAGAAATTTGTCATTTGGGGGCGGGGCATCACCACTCGGACCTCCCTATGGTACTAAATGTTTTGTCTAGTCATAAGGAGTTATAATACATATGGTTATAGGGTAGGAATGTTAACTATTTTTGACATATTCTGCCATTTTAGAGGGCAGAGCAAGACCCCCTCCAAACCTCCCATGGTACTAAATGATTCGTATCATCATAAGGAGTAAGAATATATATGGTTATAGGGTGGAGATCCCAATGGTTTTCAAGATATTAAGAAATTTGTCATTGGGGGGGGCGGGGCATTATCCCTTGGACCTCCCAATGATACTCAACATTTCGTCTAATCATAAGGAGTAATAATATATATGGTTAAAGGGTAGAAAAGTTAACTATTTTTGACATTAAAAAATATCAATTTTTGAGGTATTTGGAGGGGCGTGGCACGGCCGCTGGGGGTCACTACTCTTGAAAAATGGTTGGGACCAACATCTCATAAGGGTCTATAATTGTGCAAAATTTGAACAAAATCGGTTAAGTATAAAGTACGAAAGTGACCCGGACAAAGTTGGCGGCGCGTGAAAAAAGAAGAATAATAATAATAACTAGAATTGCCATTGCGAGCAATAGCAGATGTCGCCCCGAAATTTTTTTTTTCCGTCATGTGAATTCCAAAATCGATGATTCCATGTTGCTCCCCACATCAAAATATCTCTAGAAGTTGATTTTCATTGAATTCCGACAATGTTGTAATTTTTAACGTAACTCGGCAGCCATCTTAAAAATGGCCGCCATTTGAAATTTTTCGTAATATGAATTTCAAAGATGTAATGGTGACGGTGCTTTGTGTAAAGTTTGATTGGAATCCATCAATGCATAGCAGAGAAATGGAGGCGACAAAAAACCTCCATTTCCCCATAGGCTTCTATGCAAATGTAACGTGGCGGCCATCTTGTAAAAGGTGGCCATTTTAGAATTTTTTTATATGTGAATTCCAAGATGTAATGATGACGGTGCTTTGTGTAAAGTTTGATTGGAATCCATCAATGCATAGCAGAGAAATGGAGGTGACAAAAAACCTCCATTTCCCCATAGGCTTCTATGCAAACGTAACGGTTGTGGCTGCGGCCACACGGTGTGAAATTTTTTTTTCAAACTTTCCTGTCTTCTCGAGGTTGATGAGGTCCAACTTCCTATAAAAAATCTTTGGAATATCTCAAACCATGGTGAAGCTATTGTAGAAAAATCATTTTCCCATAGGCCCCATGTTAAATCTATTTTTAGCCATGGCGGCCATCTTGTTTTTCCGTTCCGCCCCAAAATCATCTCAAACCTGTATCTCATTATGGTCTTCCATCATACCAAGTTTGGTCCCTCTGTGCTTCTAGGTTTCCGAACAATTAAGGAAAATGCCCAAAGTCACTCATGCATAACTTTCTGGTTTCCATGGAGATGGTTCCACATATCACCATTTTTAAAGTTGATGGCACAACTTCAGATAGTGGTTCTACTTTATGCCATGTGATGTTCTAATCCAATCAGCCATCTCTGAGTTATCAGCCGGACAAAAAGTGAGGAAGAATAATAATAATAATAATAATAATAATAATAATAATAATAATAGTGAAAAAGAAACAGTAGAATAACAATATGTCACCCCGACAAAGTCTGGGGCGACATAACTAGTGCTGACTGTGTTTGGGATGTCCAACACAAAATGTCTCCCAAACAAAAACACAGATTTGAGGTCGCCTTATGCTATTCTATATTTATACCAAGTTTCGTAAAAATCGGTTAACTTTTTTCAAATTTTTCGGTGGCGGCCATATTGAAATTTTTTCACCTTTCAAGTCCACTCTGCGGAAAGCGCGAGGTATCTTCATACTTCAGACTTAATACTACAATGTTAAAACTTCTCGTTTCATACTCCTGACTTTTCACATACTTCAAAGTTATTATTAACATAACTCTGAAGTCCGAAGTGAGAAGTCTGAATTCTGAAATCTGAGCTTTGAACTTGGAAGTGGGTCAGAAGTATGAAACGATAAGTCTGAACTATGAAGTCAGAAGTATGAACTATGAAGTCAGAAGTATGAAGATACCTCGCACTTTCCGTACCACTCTGATTTTGTCAAAATAAATCCAAATTTCGTCGAAATCCGTCCAGTAGTTCCCGAGATAATTTTGGGGTACCTTAAACTGATGTCGGCCATTTCGAAAATGGTGGCCGTCTTGAAATTTCCGAATATCTTGTGCACACCTTCAATAACCTATCTACCATAATACAAAGTTTCGTACTTATCCGTTAAGGCGTTGCCGAGTACTGGGACAAGTTCATGGGGCGGATAAAGAAGAAGAAAAAAAATAAGAAGAAGAAACAGAGTAAAAACAATATGTTTCCAAACTTCGTTTAGGAGCCATAATAAGAAACGTAACACAAACAATAAGTCTCCAAACTTTGTGTGGGAGACTTAATAGTCATAATGTAAATTAAAAATTATTTTGGGCTATTAAAATTTTTCTAACTTGCTTCCAAATTTGTCCACCTCGACTTACCTTAGTAATATATTCATTAAACCAAACCTTATAACTTACTAGAAAACAATTATACCACGTCTGAGCAAATTAACATATTGTACGTTGTATTCTTTAAAGAAAATTAGTGCACTAATATGTTAGTTAACCCCCTATACCCCTTTGCCATACGAGAAACTAAACTCCCGTCTTAAAGAAATCAAACATAAAGCATTCGCTTCCACATATGTATACAAATATGTAGTGTTTTGTTTACGAGAATACGCTTTTCCTACAAAAAAACTAAAAGGCAAACTATGCTACAGCGAGGAACAGGTTTATAGTAGACTAGATTTTCTGATCGACATCACATGTAACTTTTGGAGGATGTGTTTCTCAGCAGACAATCGGAATTGCAAAGGGTACAAACTGTGCCCCACTTCTTGCCGACTTGTTCCTGTATTCATATGAAACTGAGTTTGTTCAACGTCTTAATAAAGACAAGAAGTAAGCAGAAACTAGATCGTTTAATTTCACAGGTTGATATATTCATGATATCCTTTCAATAAACAACCCTCAATCTGCTTAATGACTTCCGTTAATATATCCTCAAAGAACTGGAAATTAAAAAAAAACACAAAACAGCTTCATCTTCATCATTTTCAGACCACACACCAACGATCATCTTAGTACACGAATTGTTAAGAAAAGAGACAATTTTAATTTCAAAATTTTAATTTTCATCACTTATGCAGCAATATTTCATTTTTTTTTTCAAGCGCTGTCTATTTTTCTCAATTAATCAGGTATGCCAAAGTATGCAGTAAGCATACTTATTTTTGTAAATTTCACCAATTTATTCGGAATAAACTTATAAACCAAGGTTACAAGAAAGAAAACAACTGGTCATTGCCTTTAAAAAGTTTTACTACAGATACCATTTTCTTGTTGAAAAATATTAATTCTTGTTTAAAAATATAATTGCAGATAGTATTCCCAATTATGATTTGTTTCATATATCGTTTCATGACATGTGGTATATAACACCCATTCATTTTCATCAACAAATTAATTCCATACTACAATATGGGCAGTGGGAGGTTTGGTATGACATAAAAGCTGGTTTAACCCACCATTTCTTTTTTTATATTTCTATATTATTTTGTTTGGTTGTTGGTTCTTTAGTTTGACAGTATCTTAGACTTTAATTTGTGTGTTGTCTTTTTGACAGTTTCCAAAAATACAAGTTAATGTTGCATTTTCCCCTCAAATATTTCTAATAAGGCTTGCATCACATACTGGGTTCGATAAACTATTTATTTTAAGGCTTCCAAGGTTTCTATCTGGTTATGTAGTCCTTACCGCTAAATATGTCCATCAGAGTTTGTATAAGGTGAGTATCTGTTAACTGAGACAGAGCTTCTACATCCTCCTCCTGTTCTGCTTCTTTCTTGGCTTGAATTAAAGTGTCTGTAAAATCTCTTATGTTACCTACAACATGCAATAGACAACACAATATTTGTAAAATTGCCAGCTATATTCGTGTAAGATTAACAGTTGCCCATTAAAACATTTGTGAAATTTCCATAAAACATTGTGGTTATAACATTAAATTTGAATCATTGTAAATAACCCTTATGCTCTTTTATCGCAAAAATAATTATGACAACCTTGCGACTCCCATCATCGCTCACATGAATGAAATGTAAAATAAAATCACGATTTAGACCCATATATGCTAATCTACTTTCTAATATGACGACCTTCATGCTCTTTGAGAGCACATTAGGGTACTAATAAGCATAGAGCATGGTATGACGTCACAATTAGAATTCCGACTAGAAAATTTCAAACTGGAACAATGCAATTTTGTTAAGATTTCTCAATATCTTTTGCTAAAAAGGTACGTATTTTCAATAAATATATGTTTATGTAAATATTTTTTGCTTTAACATGCTGTATCGGGAGATGTCTTATTAGTTTCAAAAACAATATTACAACTGAAAGCGTCCTCTTAGCACGGCTTCGAATTTTAAAACATTAGATGGACATATGAGAATCGAAATAGATTATTGCAATTGTTCTCTATGCGAATTAGAACATGGTTAGACCTTATATTTGTCTTCATTTTATACCTCGCTCTCGCTTGGTATAAAATATTGACAAATATAAGGTCTGACCATGTTATAATTCGCATAGCAACCGCTCCCAATAATCTATTTCTTAAATTGCAAATGACTATATTCAAATTAAAGTTGTTGTACAGCATGTGGAAGAAGTCCTACTACACACCAATCTTCCAAATCCAAAATCTATTAGAACCAAAACAGTTTCCTTAATACATGTTTTAAATGGAGATCAGAAAAAAAGAGATAACAGTTCCCATAATAGTTATGTTTGCTTAGATCTTTATACAGGACCACTCAAATCCTATTTACAAGAAATCTGGCGGTTTCCCAGTGCTGTCGATCCACATAGCTGCCAAGGGGGGCCTATGATTGGGGGTTGTCAGATTATATATAATTTGAAAGGTTTGACAGTAGTGGGTTACGTGGTTGGAGACTGCGACCCATCTTGCACGATAAGACCTTTTTGTAAATTTAAAAATGAGTAAGCTCACTGAGCCACTACAAAAGGCTTAATTATCGGCCGCTACCGAATACCTGCGAATAAATGAAGAGTATAACTTCACATTTAAGTATCACTCATGACAGCTAATTTCCAAAAACTCACGAAAAAACAACAGGGGCAAAACCACTGGCTTGGAATAGTCCTATGATGTTGTGCGGTTGAACCAGACTTATTTTTACTATGTTAATAATACAGCCATACAGCATATTGACAGGTCTAAGGTAGTATAAATAGTAACATTAAGACAAAACACACCTGGATCAAATGAGTCTTCATGATCTTTGAATTTTTTCCTAAAATTTGACATAATGTCCTCGGAAATTTCAAATACTTTCTTGTATTTTTGTGTTGGACATATGTCAGCCATGAAGGGAATAATGTCCTCAATTAAACCTTTCCCAAACAATTCAGTCACTTCTTTGATCTTGTTCATATATGTTTGAAATTCATGATCATCTGTATCACAACTACAAGTAGACAGCAGAAATATTGATAACAAACTTTGATGTGCCTTGGTTTGTCTGTTAAGTTCTACACATTAATAAAATTTACATTAGATGGATGCATGCCACAGATTAAAAGATTGATTAATATTTATTATGATATATGCAACTTAATTCAAGGTATGGTCGTCGACGTGTTTATTTTCAGTGTACTTGATTTATCAACTAACAAAGTTATTTTATTTTTTACACGAGTGATGGTTTAATAATCTTATATAGAGCTAGAAATATTGCTGATTATATAAAGGTTCAGTCAAACCAGTGACTTGAGATTGATACTTAAAGCCTGAAGTCAATAACGATGTTGACTAAAAGTTCACATACTATTGTAAACGATCAGTGCCAATTTTACAATCACTCTTACATTGTTCTTTTACCGAATGTAAGAAAGACATTTTCAAGCACTGATTTCATAGCTAACACAATTTTTTCAGAACTCACTTATCATAAAAATATATACAATAATATCAGATGTCTTAATGTATACCAGAAACAAAATTACAGACGAAACCAGAGGCTCCAGAAGCTTCAAATTGGAAGAAACTGGCTGAGCTATCGTTACAATGAGATGTTGTCCTATAAACCATTGCTTGACTAAATATCTAAAGCGGTTTCGCTGCATTTAAGATTGCAAGCTAATATCCAAAAATATCATCAACAACAAAAAAGAAAAACGTTCATTAAAGGTTAATAATATCTAAGTGAAAGTTAAAGAAACTGTTTGCCAATTTACAACTAGGTTAAGAATTCTTTTTATACACAATAGCCACTGCAGCTAAGCTAAAAAGAACAACTAAAAACTATGGCTCATCATTGATAGTTTTTCAGATTAATGCCGATTGTTTTATACTTTATATATCAGTAAGGATACCGTGTCCTGTAAGGAGTCGTCAGACATTATTTAGGCAAATAATTATTTGTAGGTCTTGTCGTTTTGAATATTTTTTTGTTTTATGCAGTTTAACTCTTGTGGTTATGTTTTAAATTTGAAATGAAAACAAATTGTTTGGGTACGGGTTACTCTCGTTCTAGTTTTGTGTTTTTGGTTTTGTGTTGCGTTTTTCTAAATCCCGATTTGTAACTGTCATTTGACTTTTGGCTCTTGTTGTTCGGACGGTTTTCTTTGCTATTTTTCTTTACAATATACAATCTCTTACTGTCTCTTAAAGTTTGCTTAAAGTTGTGAAAATACATGTAAAGGCAATAACTCTGATAGGAGGTCATTACACAACTTCGAAAAAATAGTGCAATATGTAGAGCTTCCTGTTATAATCATTTTGAGGTAAAGAATTGTTTATGTAAGCAATTATAATTTGTTTTCGATATACTCCCCAAACATGTGTTAACACCTACGATTTATGTTTAGTATCAGAGGCCATCTTTGTTCAAGGATAAAAACCTCGGGTGAAAAATAAACCTAGGCACACAATATTTGGAACAAATGGCCAGGTGATTTGTAATGATACACAAGTTTCTATATCACCGGAATGTAATTGTTACTAACCTCCGTCCAAAGCACACAGCATTCAGGATGTTAAAGACTATAAAATCAATATAAGGCTCTGGATTAAAAGGTCTGGTTTCTTCTGCCATTTTTGCCAAACATTTAGTCATTGAAATATGTATGACATTTTCAAGATGATGGCCAACTAAATACTGTCTGGAAAAATATTTTTAAAAAATCAGATAAGTGACATTTGTGTCACATCATTATGTAGAGATTTAAATATAATGTTTGTGCTTGTTTGTTTTGTTTCGTGTTTCAACTTTTTCAGCTATATCATGGCGTCTAGTTTTTACTGTGGGATGCAGCCTCAGTACCCGGTAAAAAAATCGACCTCAGGCAGGTAATTCTTGTCTTATAAGTTTTAAATCCCGTACATCATACCGCAATCAAGACTTAAAATAGAAATGACAACCTCCGTGTTGACAGGCTATGTTTTGCCCTTGAATTTGCGGTCAAGGCAATAATTGGGCGTTCGTGTAATGTCCATACATTCAGGAAATTAAGCCATTGCACTATAAGAATAATGTTTACATGACAGCATTTCGAAAATGGTCATTTTGACTTGTTAAGGTAAATAGTATTTATCCTTTTTAGGCCTTTTTACCTTCTCCGATGAAGGCTTGTCTTTGGCACAGACTTGGATAAGGCTCAGTAATTGATGGTAATTTGAATAATACTAATACTAATACAAATACTAATACTACTACTACTACTAATAATAATAATAATAATTATTATTATTATTATTATTATAATACCTAAGTGCTTTTCCAGCTATCTTTCTATGAAGTTTCCATGCTGGTGAAAAGTCAGCAAAAGCAATGTCTTTCATACCTTCTGTCCACTTCGCAACTAAAACAATATTACGCCTTAAATTATTGTTTCGCTGATTTTAATATCAAGCTTAAAACATCAGTAGTTTGCATCATGGATTATTCCATTGTAAGCATTAATTATACTATGGAAATCGAGATTATATAAATGGGTCAGAAATTGAACTTACCGTTTAATCATCCGACAAAAAAAAACTTCTAAGGTTGACGTCAAGCACACTTTGCCCGTAGTTTTGACTGGAACTACTAGCCACGTGGTGACACGCCAGTGATTAATAGAATGTAGCCTAGCTATTCGGCCTTCTATAGGTGGAACCATGGTTACGATGTTAGTCGCAGGCGTTTAGATTATATCTTACATGTAAGAAGTTGTGCAGTTATTTAAGACAAAAGTAGTTAGGCGTTCTAAATCAAGTTAATGCAGACAAAATCTTATGGGTAATTATACACTCATTATGTGTTTGTTTTGGGATTTTACGCCAAACACTTTCGGCCTTGTTTTAGTTTTATCATGGCTATATATGTTTTTATTAAAGAAGAAAGTACCAAAAATGGCAGCTAAACTGGTAATCCCTGTTTACTAATTTTAGTGTGAAGCACGCACTGTCCGAAGTCGGAATAGATTTTACTACCTCAGTGTTGATAACGTGAATTGGTTGTCTCCAATAAAGACATATCTTTATGTCAGTAAACTTGTTGGTTTAATCATCATGACAAAACCTTACATGACACGATCTAAGGTGTGTTATGAAAAATCTTATAATTTTTGCCGTTTCCTTAATATGAACGGAACACTACGTTTTTACCTACAAGGATTATGACAATAAACAATAAAGACTGCCTAAAATTTCTGCAGAAGTACAAGCAAATTTATTTAATAAATCTTTAATTAGACACAAATTGAATGTATTTGGTTCAATATTTGACACATCCTTTTATAATATTTCACACTGAAAAGCGTCCATCTGCACTATATATAAAATGTATCTTATTAATAACTAAAAGATAAGATGCATATAGCTGTATACTCCCGTACTTCAAATGCACGTGTTAATATACCTTTAATTATTAAGTTAGTCTAGACGATCTATGTTGTTCATTTGGTATTTTGAATGACGTCAAATGTGGGGCTATGGAATAACTTGGTTGACTATACCATAGCTAAGCCCCCGCCTACTTCAATTGTATTTGAATGGGGATTTTTATCGCATGAATGAACCGTGGTTTGTTGTCTTATGTGAAAGTATGATTTTGCACAACACACAGATTAAGTGTGATTAATCCATAAAAAGATCAAAGGAAAAATGCCTATTATGTTAAAACATCAATTACACCTATTAGGTCATTACCTGATGGAATATATGGTCTGCCAGCAAAATCCGACTTTTTCTTTACCAATGCCTCCGTCACAACATTGATATCGTTTAAAATAATGGTTTTGAAAGGACCTATAAATAATGTAAGAAAACCATCTATTAATTTCAAAAACAACTGCTAAATCCCTTTTTCTAAGGTAATATGTTTTAAATTCAATAAATATAAAAACAATTAATATCATTTACTTATCTCAACCATACTTAAACTTAAATAGTTTTGTCATTTTCATAAATTTACTTGTTATTTTAAATGACAAACACATTTTGTGTTGAAGAATACATCAAAGCTATGAAATTGTCCGTGTAAATTTCAAAATTGTCAAAACCCTAAGGTTTTGCTACCTCAGGTATAGGTTGATCTTATTCATAATTTGGTTTCCAGTTCAGAATATTTTGGTTTTATTGTTATATGCTCTTCATATTCATATAGTGTTTGGTATTTTCAATCTTTTGGGTAGAGCGCCTCTGATGAGTCTTGAATAGACGAAACGCGCGTAAGGCATAGCAAAATTTATAGCCTGGAACTTAGTTGTATTTTTTTATTTATATCGTCTCATTCCTTTTTTCATGAAAAGGCAGCGTTTAATAAGTTGTAAGCCTAGTTGTAAGTGGGATATGAAGGATGGACCTGTAGAATGGCGAAAAATCAAAGGTTTAATGCTCTTATTATGGGGAAGGCATCCAGACCTCAACATGTCTACAAAGTCTATTGTTTTTTTTTTGAGTATACACACTTCATTTTTGCCACTCCTGGAGTAGCAATGCAAGTGTCACTGTATTTTATGGGCTGTATTTTTATAGAGATATGGTGGTACACTTAGACAAACGATCCTGATAAAAAAAGCTATTTGTATTGCTTTTTGTTGTTTTGGTGTCCAATACAAGGATCACTGTCTTCGACTTTGATATGGAGACCAAACTATCTATATGCTACATATCAAAAGCCTATCTTCCAACTTCGTTTGAGATACATAATAAAATAAGAGGTGCATACATTCAAATGCATACAGACACTTAGCATAGTTTGAAAGCTTTACTGCGACTGATTTTGTGTATCGCAATTTGTACATTGCATATTTTAGGCACAATGATCAAAATTAATCTGCATATCTTACTCTTCACGCTTTAGATAAACCCCGAAAATCAATATTTTAAATATATTATTTAAACGCTGGATGTTATTACGTTACAAATTGATAAAGTGCATCCTTATACAATCTATTAGCAGTATTTAATAGTAATAAACAAAATCATATGTCTTGTTTTAATGGTGTAATTGAGCTAGTTGTATTGTATCCTAGTATATCGGACTATGCAATTAAAATCAAATTATTATTGTTAATGCAGTAGGTTAAATATGCACTTTTGGTACAAAACGACAGCTAAATGAATATTATATATACTAAAAATGTAGATTTGAAAATAAATTGTCTGCACTTTTCCGCTTATTTCATAAGAAGATTCTCGTTTTAGTCCGAGAATCCTCTGCCGTCCAACGCTTAGACTTTAACAGTGGATTTTGCGGCCCATTTCACAATCTAACGATGTCATTAAAATGTTCGTGTTGGTGTGGTTATCTAGTTATTTTTTCTCCTTGAAAATAATCACTCCAGATAATTTTAATCCTTTTCTTAGGTCCTTTTCATCACTCCTATTTTCTACACCACAATTTTTTATAACATCGTGGGATTGTTAAATTTGCCGCCTTAGACCAGTGTCGCAAAATCAGCTGTTTGTCTAATGAGAGCTCTCTGACTTCCAATGCTCCATCCAAGTCTAAAACAGCGTTGGACGGTAGAGAATTCTCGGAATAGTTGTCGTTTATGATGCAGGAAACCCTTTTGAAGCACTGCTGAAAAGGTATTTGTAGCTATTTTGAGTTTTTTCTGTTCAAGATATTTTGTCGTTCTCCGCCATGTAGGTCTAATGCGTAGGTAGACTTATTGTTCCAAATATATATTTGTTAGCAATACATATAAATAAGTATAAAACTTTTTCTAGCCTGTGCCCAACAAGGTATTACCACAAATGATTAATTAAACGTTTCATATATAGGTATTAATCATTCTTTTATATTAAAATATTTTTAGATCAAGTAAACACTAGCTTTTTTTTAAATGTCGCTTTTCTAGCTATATGCCCCTTAAAACTTTCGCTTGGTAGTAATAATCGAGACACAGATATCAAAACTGTTCGCGGGAAGGGAAAGGTTTGCGCATATGTGGTGATAGGGAAAAGATTGACAATAAAACACAGATGTAAATTTCTATATAAACAGCAATAGTTTGAGCATGTTTAATATACCTCTGCAAGCAGCGGATAAGAGCAGATATATTTTAAGAAGAGCTGCCGACAAAGAAATCACTCTTCATCTATATTCCAGGCGTGAAGCAAAATTTCTAAATAGACTTTTTCATTGAACTATTAGTGCACAACAGCTGTTCATCAGAAATAACTTGCTTGTGTTTAGTTTAGGATAGAGGAGTTGTTGTTAAATGAAACGTAGAAGACGTTTTAAAAGCACACGGAGACACATGATAACGAAAGCTATAAACCCAATGAGTCGGCTCCATTACCCGGACGTCAGACTTACACTATTACTGTATATGAAACACTATATGAAAATCATCGAATAGATTTATTTTTTAAATTATTTTTACATGTCTTTCATTATATATTCTTAAATTAACATAGTTGTTAAAATCTTTCAAAGACTTATATGTATGTAATCATATTCAATGTATTCAAGGCTTAAATACAGTAATAAACAAAAACAGAATTTAGTTTTGACAAAAATAATACAAATAAAATATTTGACAACGAATATAATTTAGTTTTAAAAAATATCATACTTTAACTACAAATAGACAAAAATTAGACTCAATGACCCTTGATTTTCTTAACACTCATTAGAATGTAAAAAATCAATTGTTTTGTGATTTGTAGATAGTTAGTATAGTGATCGTCTTTCTACAATCCTGCTCATCCACTTCAAAATATGCACTGATAGCATACTTTTTAAAATCCAAAAAATTAATCTTATATAAAAACTGTACAAAGAAATTCATTGACAAATCTCTTCATTGCTTTATTATGTAAATGCTTAATGCACCAACATACATGTATAAACAAAATTTTACGCCAGCACCGTTGATTCCTAAAAAAACATTGCTTATTCGGTTGGTTTTATTGTCTTTCGTCGAGCGTTCGTTATCAGGAAGTCTGATAATTTAAACTGTTTGCACTAATCATAGGTAATTCATATAGGAATGGAAACTCATACTTACCTAAATATATTGTAAAGACATGTCCAATGGAAACTCATACTTACCTAAATATATTGTAAAGACAGGTCCATACTTTTTTCCGATCTCAAATAATTTTTCAAACCAAAATTTTGATTTCAGAACTGAAACATATATAAGATCATTCTATTTAATTGTAATAAACAATAGCAAAAGTTTGAAAACAAACGGGTTGCAAAGCACTTGCCTTTATAAATTGGCAATGGCATACAATGTTTTTGCTCAAAAGTCAGGTGTAATGAAGAAGGATCTATACAAAACAATATAAACTGAAAATGAAACCTAAATACTCACAGCTATTACATTTGATTATAATATCAAATATGAATGAGAAGTCAAAGTGTTGTTTTTAAGCATTAAATCATTAGTGTCACAATAAAATTGGTACACACCCTTCATTATGTGTGAAGTTAATGAATGATGAGGTATTAATTGCAAAACGTTTTCTGAAAATGACTAAGTTCCTTAGTCTGGAAAATAAGAAATTTACATGTGCAAGCTTTCTCTGAAGTTTAAGAAATATGCGCTGAAATCTGCAGGAGGAGTTGATTACTTAAAATGTGTACTGTCTTCTGCAAATGTTCTTAAAAAAAGACAAAGTTACCAAGCTTGGAAAATTAGCAACACATTTTTGAACAATTCCATAACAGCAGGTGCACAACTTGTGCAATATTTATGTAAAGTTTCAGAGATCTGTGTTTAAAAAGAAGGAGTTGATACACAAAATAGACAACATATTTTTCCCGTTCGCCCTACTTTACCATACTATAACCCAGTTTGCACGTTGGGCAACCTGGCCTTAAATCCAGAAAATCGATGTACAAATGTTGTTTAATTGTTTAATTTGTCATAGCTCTATATCTTGGCGTCTAGTTTTTATACAGGTATCCGGAAGTTTTCATACATGAATTGGAGGACCCAGCTCTAACTTTGGAAAAAACTGCAATATCCTAGCGTTACAACGAATGGATCAACTAAGACTACTTTGAAACTGAGGTCCTCTGAATAATAGTGATTTCATTTGATCGCCTCTTGAGGTTTTACAACTTATGGTTGTAAATCTATAAAATTTAAACATGCAAATGGTATACACTTACCTTCATAGTTTCCTATAATTGGCAGAGCCATTGGGCCCGGAGGAAGTTTATATTTCAATCTCTGACGGATTTTGTAGGCCACAAGTATAACCATCAACCCAACCAGAATTGTCTGAATATTCAAGGCCGAAAATATAGCGATCGACATTCTTCTAAAACTAAATGAATGGAATAAATCATATTAAACAAAAACATCGCATGATTTATCAGATCGGTGTCAAATAGATTTGCAGCTTTGTATAGTATATTTTTAACTTACAAATGTGCAAAAACGTTTTGTTTTACATTTCAGTTATATATTATCTATCTACACCATTTACAATGTCAATATTTCAATGAACACTATTGTTAAAGAGCGTAAAACAATCCTGTATATATTATGTTAAATATGCCAACAAATTACATACAGTAAAACCACAAACCTACGTTATCAATATTGTATTGTACAATTAAATATGTCGTGGTCAAAATTGATTCATTTAACCTGTGGTATTCCTTGATTAGGGTTTCCAGATCAATATAATTAAGACTCATATTAACTAACTACATTTTATTCTACTATAATGGTATACTAATCTTGTGTATCATTGACAACAGTATTTATGAACCCAAGACATGCGTGTGCTGAACATTATTTGTCAATCACAGATAAGGTGGAGTTAGTTAACAGATGATGAACTTGACTGATAAGAACTATTATCATTACCTTCTCGAAACGAGCAATATTTAAGCTTTATTCAGGAGGAAGATTAAGTTAACATAAGTTAACATAATAAATCAACGGGAAAAGGATGGGAATCGGGAACAACATTTTTCGTAGAAGTTAGCCTTTTTAGCAGCTACAATGAGCCTATTGTTTATTGAAACCGTCAAAAGGGGTCTTAATTGTGCAATTCAAGGAGCGCAGCGTTTTCCAAACATGTTACCAAGTACGGTCCGCTATCAAACTTCCTTATTGTAACCTGACATACCTGAAGAGGGCAGTCCTATCAGCCACCTGGGACATTTACAGTATGGTTTGAGAACGACAGAAGAAAGTTATAATGAGTCTACACTTTTTAAATCAAATGGGTTGGTATCGTTCAAGGATCGTATGTTTTTCAAATACTTCACCCACTATGGTCGTGGCCAATCATTCCACAGTATTAACCCCATAGATAGGCCATCCTGTCCGCCAATGGACAAGCGTTGGGCAGCTCTGTATTTCTAACCCATGTAAAATCATAGAAACTAAGAAAGGCTAAAAAATAATATATAAAAGATAAACAATCAAAATAATTCGTGTATTCTAAATTCAGATAAGTAATCATTATTCAAATGCCGTGTTTGTATCAAGTTTTTATCAATTACTCTACCGTTTTTACCATACACATTTGATTTAACATTGTTTAAATAGGGTATGAGGTGCTTTCGTTAATTATAGGATGACATAGTACACTATAATTTGAGACTCTATACGGTGAAATACATCATTTATTCGAACCTGAGAGAAAGATCTTCATTGAATTTTATATCAGTAACCTTATAATTACTAGTAGGTAGTAAATAACACACTTCAGAACATTAACCATCTGAGTAGGAGACCATTATCCGTACTTCATAGTTTGCTGCTGTTGACTAATAAACTACTCAAGCAAAGGTTTGTTGCACCTAGGCTGATGTTATCTATCCAGAAGTTCTATGGTCGTCACCATGACTTAATTGATCGTTATGGGAAATCAGTGTCTCAAATACGATCATTTTCGCTGAGTCATAGGTAGTGATTCCTATTCCTGGATTTCACTTTTCCCTAGACATGACAATGAGTAACTAGACGGGTGTCTAATTAGAGGCAGGCACTGCTTACTCGTACGAAGCACCTAAGTGCACCCATGGAATTTATTGGGTTCGGGTTATTCTCTTTCCCTTGTCTTTTGACTCTTGTTGTTCGGTCAGTTTCCTTTCCTGTTTTTCTTGTATTGAGTCTGAACAACAGACAATTGTAAAACAGGATTATTGGTTTTACAAATATATGCAGTTATCCACCTAAATTACACAAAAATACCACGTAGAGTTTCTTTCATTGAGAAAACTTAATTAATGGTCAGTTGAAATTTGATAAACTTATTATGAGATTTTTTCAAATAAAATACTACTTATTTAGACCCTCAAATTCCTATGATAAATCTTACTGTGATGTAATGACGCTAAGAAAAATATCGCACCTGGCAACGGTGGAAATGCAGACGACAAATCAATAGAAGTCAAGAGTGATTAATAAAGACGAAGTCTGTAGCCAAGGGTAAAAAGGAATAAGAAAAATAGCTGAAAATGACATGGGATAAAAGAAAGGTGGACATTTAGGCATAATTATTTAAAGTAGTACAACATACATCAACAGTGATATGTTTGTGTTTTGTTTCTATTTAAAACACCTTTCGAGACCATACATGTATATTTATATTGTATCTTGAGACCAATCCCACTGATACTTGTACATAAGATTCCTTTATCAATCTAAAAGCAAATTCTTTCAATTACAACATTTTGTCATAAGGAAAAACTGCTAAAAATTGATTTCTTTCTTCTCAAGATTCCATCCGACCCCCACTTCCTCCCCCTAAATGCCTTTCCTCGTAATTGTCTCGCCATTTGAGGTCGCCGTCATAAGCTGCATGTACATTATACATGTACAAATACAGTAAATGGCTGCTTTTTGATAACATAAATACACACGTTAAATACACTGCATTAAATGTGTTCTTACCTTAATTACTTCAATGAAAATAATTATGTTTGACTTGTTATTTACACATGCACAGCAATAAACAATGTTAACCATTGAAATACTAAAGATATTTCATTGTACTTTCCAAGTCCTGTATATTGACCTTACATAAATAGAACACTCAACATAAAACCTAACATGTATAATAAATCAATTGCACTATAACGTATTTTGGTAGCATGACAAATGCAATATAAGGTTTTTATTGTTAGCAGTATTAATTAAACAGTTTATTCCCAAGGTGTCATCCTGGTTTGCCCACTTTTAATTAGGGGTATTATAAACATAAGGTGTTTTGTTGTTTTAGCAATTATAGTTCATTTCTGGAAAATAGTCTAATTTTTCACCTGTATTTCATACCATTAAAATGATTAAAGTGGTTGTATAGATAATAGAATTCATTGTTATTTTTTGTAAAAAAAAATACATTTTTTCAGATTTAATTTTAAAATCAGAAATTTTATATTTTATATTAACACACGTTTCTTTACCCGAATCAAACACATCTCAGAACAGCACCAACTACTACTCAATCCAGACACCGTTTGTATCGACTACGAGATTGCAACAAACAACGCAGCACGTGCCGTTTTCCCAGGAGTTACAGTTAAAGGTTGCTTCTTTCACTTTACCCAGTGTATTTGGAGAAAAACTCAGAAATGTGGACTACAGCCCTACTACAAACAGAACGACGCGCAGCAGTTCTACTCCTGGTTCCACAACATCAAGTAGAAGACGTATGGTTCAACGCTCTGGGAGACATCGACGACGCTGACAACGTACCCAACACAGCATCATTTACAGACTATGTGACCGAGTACTGGGTAGAAGGACAACGTTTTTTTATGGAACCACTACCTTACAGAAGGACCACGCACTACCAACTACCTAGAAGGATGGCACAACCAGATGAAGAAGAAAGTTCAGCACTCCCATCCCAACATCTACGAGATTGTCAAGCTTTAACAAAATACACAGGCACACACAGAATGCACTATCATCCAGTACAGAGCAGGAGGAACACGACCAACAAAAAGACTAAGATACAGAACCATGGAGTACAGACTACAGCAAAAGATTCGCTACCAACAAGGACTCATCAGTGTGACTGACTACGCCGACGCAGCATCTCATCTTCTTCATCTAGGATAATTTTAATTATTATTTATTTAATTATTAATTAAATTAACAATGTTAAAATATATATTTTGTATTAACAATATATTGAATATTTAAATTATTATTTTTATATTAACAGATAAAAAATCACAATATTTTTAACAAGTTGTATTGTTTAAATTATAATTTCTAATTTCAACACAAATGTAATAACTTTTCCTTCTGCATAGAGAAATACATAAAATATGAAATATAAATATATATACCTTCTATACATTTTGTACCTATTAAAATAGAACAGACTATAGATCTTCGTGGTCATTAAACCTTTTGTCTTTTTTTATTTAACTTAATTGATTATACAGCTAATTAAATGTGGGCAAACCAGGACTAAACCATTCCCAAAACATCTACTTGCAAAATAAACATCTAATTAAGAAATAGGGATTAAGGGGCCCGTTAAGGGAAATGAATATTTTTACTTTACCTTAAACTAATTCATATTGTTTAAAAATTTAAACATAATTTCAGCTGAGAAGAAAAATATAAAAACTCTCTTTAAAGTAACAAGACAGAGTTGCAAATTTGTGTCATGTCACAATTAAAAGGAATGTTCGACAGATTGTGACAACAATCTTTTAGCTTTATGACATGAAGCTCAGTGTAACCCAGAATATAATAGTGTATCAACTGCAGATTCAAGATAATTGTGGTTTTAAATGGATATTCCACATTACGTCTATCATTGAGAACACAGGTCTATGATATTTTTTTTCTTTTCAATGCGAAGTTCACTTTCGACATCTTAAGCCCGTTCTCTATGACCGTCTTCGTGACCAGTTTAAACAGAGGTGGTTTTAAGATGTCTAAGGTTCGTCTCATGGTAAATTTTTACTGTTTATTTAAGACATGCCTATGTAGAATTTCTGAGTTTAGTAGAATAATCCTTTACAGATTCCGAAACTCTAATTAAAAATTCCTATCGAGATCAGAAGATGGAATAATACAGTTCACTTTTGCATAATTGGGAATTTGAACCGTTATTTGATACTTGAATAAATTAATTTGTATTTTGGAAAGCTTAATATTTTAGGTAACTTGGATATAAAGTTTTATTGGTTAAATTGAACATAAAAATGTTGAGTCAATTAAGGGCATGCACTATGTTTGGGCTGAAATAGAAATTGAAGGTAGAGTTTATACCATATGAACTTCCAGTTTAGGATTAAATTAAACATACTGTGAAATGCTGACCATGTGAATATTTTATTGCACAGAGTCACTTTATTTTAAATAAAGGTAAATTGTCTAGGAAAGTCAAAATCATCGAAAAACATTAAGGAAGATAACAAAATCGTCGATATCTTATTGGTCAGTAAATAAGAATACTGTTGGTTTGCACATTGCTTCCATAAGAAGTTTAAATACCGTGCAAACTAATTTCCATTTCGTTCGAAATATCTTTTTTTTTCATTATGTTCTTACAATGCTGAAACACACACCACTTCAGACGTGAATTGAATAAATACGGCTAGTATAACCTATGTTTTGTACATATATACCAATAGCAGATACATTTGTTTTTAAAGTTCATATTATTAAAACTTTATTTGTCGATCTTTATACGGGGTTGTGTGGCATTGTTCTAGATATTTCTTAAAAAGTTGCTACTATTTCAAATTTGAAGTAAATGTTTACACACTTAAAAAAATTAAGAGCGTTTGACTTACATAATACTGTCTTTAGAAAGTGAATTTACTGAAAGCTCGTTGTCCTGTTTGTTTTAGATATGTGGTATGATGAACATTATGATTTATATTTGTAAATAATTTCTACAAAAGTTAAGTTTAAAAAGACAAACAGAGAAACCATAAAGGTAGTTACAATGCAAATTTGAATGAATTTAACATTTGTTTAAACTGTTTAACATCCTGTAAAGTACAAGCCTTATCGTGATGACACAGAATGGGTTATCTTTCAATAGTTTAAAAATAAAATACACCTCACAAAGGTTTATGTGGTAACAATAATTAATTTCATGTGTAAATAATGTTTTAAATTTTAAAATGTACTAATAGTTTTAGAAACAATAATTATGACAGCCAAAAAAACTAAACACAAAAAAGATATTTCTTTATATTGTACCTTGAGACCCAAAACTAGCCCAACCCTATTGCTACATGTACATATGATTCCTTTATCCCTCTGAAAGCAATTTCAGTTAGTTACAAAAAGTTTATTGTGTTGGTTTCGAGATGGAGGTGAGCAGGGTAACATATTTTCTTTATTCTTTCTCCTAAAGATTTTATCCGACACCTCCACCCAATGCGTAACTGACTGGCCCTTCCTATCACTACACATGAGATCGCCGTCAATCGCTACATATAAATAATGCATGTAAACACAAATACAGTAAATGTCTGCTTTTTGATCAAATAACTATCCCGCATACTATGTGTTCTTACCTTAAATTACGTTGATGAAAATAATTATTATTGACTTGTCATTTAAACCTGCACATCATATTAACCATTGAAAGATTTTGCGTCGTACTGTATCATGTGTACTGTTAAAGTCCCGGATATCGACCTTCTGTAAAAAGAACAGTCAACAGTGTCCACTTAAAATAAAACTTAACAAATGACAATAAATCAATTGTGCGATAACGTATATAGTAGCATGACAAATGCAATATAAAGTTTTATTGTTCGTCTGCATGGGGTTTTTCGTCATTTCAGCAATTTTTTCTATGTGAGGCTTTCAGTTGAAGGCTCAGCCGAGAACCAAGCTTTTTTGAGAAAATTTAGATTTAATTACGATTAAACACATACTAGTATTTATGAAATTTCTTTAAAGTTGCAACGTACAAAAAAATCTTAGTCTTCCTTAAAAGCTTTAATTTTTTCAATATGACTCAAGCACTGGACTCAATAATAAATAGAGCAAATACGCAATTAACGTAGACACAACGTGAAAATTCTGGAAACGCTTTCTCTGTCTTTTTCCGACAAAAGGCAAATTTTTATGTCCCTATCCGATCCATACTTCTTTTATTAAACATGTGGAGTAAAGTTTCCCCGAATTTACTGTTTAAGTGGATATTTTAAACATCGTCATAATCTTACCAATTAAGATAACCAATATGTTCATGAAATCCATTTTTCTTTTAGATGTGCAGATCACTGACTGAGAGTTTGTTCTCACCTTCCTTAGGTGCCATTAGGAAAATTGGACCCTATAGCAATTGTTAGAGCCCAATTTTAGCTCCATCCAAAGGTATTATGGTATAAGGGTCAAATAGAGAGTTTTTAGTTTATCTGATCAACTTTCAGTGTGGATTTCGCAAAATGTTTTTCAATAGAATCCACAAATCCATTTAGATATAATAAGTGAAAAATATAATATTAGACCAAAGACAAAATGTTCTTTGTTTGGGGAAGGCTCTGAGATTACAGCCTTACTGCGGGAGGAATGAGCTTGCCTACAACCTTAAATGACAATGATTGCCAAGTTTTTCTGTCGAAGAACCGATGCTTCTTTCGCAAATAAAAACCTGACACCAGCATATAGCTGAAAATGTGTCAAATGGCATTAAACACCTTACATTTCACATTTACTAATTTTCAAGTTGAACGTTATGGTTATATATCGAACACCGATGAAAGTGTCAAAACAGACAAAATGAATCCACAAATCCGAGAAACGGTCAATTCCAGATCCAACAACCAAAAATATAGTAACTACAGCAATAATGGTCCTGACTTCGAACAGGCATTTCAAAAGAAATTGGGAAAACTGTCTGTAACCATAATTTCAAACGAGATAGAATATTTTTCGACAAGGAATTTGTATTTTTTCGAATCTGTTCATATTTCGGAACAGTCGTCAAGGAAACGTTTGCATGCATCTACTTGTCTCCGAATTCTTCCCATGTTTGTTTTGTGGTAGAGTTTTTGTTCAATTAGATATGTTATGTCGGTAGCATATGTAGAGGCAAATTTTGTGCCAATGTCTGTATGTGAATGCAATTTTTTCCCATAAAGATGAAGAGTGAAAATCTTTTATTAATATATTTGCAACATCTCAAAAAGGGGGCCAATAAGATTTAACTTTGATCACACCCCTCTTCCTAGAAATTCCACTGAACTAATTGAACGACAGGTAAAACAGTTCCCAAGGTGGTAGGTGTTATTTGCTAGGAAATAAAAAAAAACATGATAACATTTAATTCAAGTTTTTACTAAACATTTCTTTAAGAAAAATCTGCAACTCTCTTAAAAACAACTATCATCTGTATATTAACTACACGATAATGAAGTTGTTGATCGTTATCGATTTGTTGGTTTTTAGGTTTTAAGACGGACCCTATGATAACTGGACAGATACAGGTAATGTAATCATTATTCCTTTAATAATTGTATAAAAAACGTCAAAATTGTAATACACGTACACAATTATAACAAACCCGCATATTTTTGGTGTTACGCTGCTATGTAGTGTAGCATTAAGGAAGTCTATAAAATAATATACACGATACGTCAATAAAAGTTAGATTAGTGTATTGTAGATCATCTACTAGAACGTAGTTAATACAAACAGGCGGTAATATCAGGTCAAACCATGAATTGATTTAAATTATGGGGTCTTTGTACACAACAGATGTGAGCATAAATAATTATCATCTTTTTGTGTGCACTGATTATTTAACACTCCATCAGCGATCAGCAGCAGGGTAAAAAATATACGGCAGGCAAAAAACGCCACAATTACGGTGATAATTCCACCTTTATGCTTCCTTAATTAATAATTATGTACATCTTTACATGTATCTGATATTGTTAGTGTTATTTATATATGCGTTTATTGTCTTATATTTTATCAATATGTCCCATACATGAATATGTATATACATTCATCAATTTTTAATACACGATTTGTCCCTAACTAAATACTTCAACTGTAAATAAGCCTAACTAAAGCCTTTTGTCATTAATATTTTCTGACCAATATTTTCTAGGATGGAAAAAATGTTAAGTTACATGAATAAAATTGTTGAGTTTATTCCTATATTTAAATTTTTTATAAGTAATATCTAGAAAAAGCATTTGCTCCATCTAGCGATCAAAACAATTTCCGTCCTGCATATTTATATATTTAATATAATCCACAATGTGCACAACGGAACATAACTCGAAGGAGAAAATATTTTTGTAGTTAATCCTGAACTGAAAAAAAATACATGTAATTTTGAAAACCCGTCTAAAACTATATAACGAAATAAAACCGGTGGTGGTGGGGGGGGGGGGGGGGGTAACTTGGTATATATAGGGTAATACGGATGTGCGGCCCGAATGGGTCACTTTTTTACCTCTCCAAAATATATGAAAGGGTAGTTTTTTCATTGAAAACTATATCATTGGGTATAGCTGTAAATTCTCTAAATATATCCATGACTTAATTCTCCTCTTGAGCATGGTAAGCCTGTGTAAACCACAGTCATGACAGTTATTTTACAAACAAAGTGTTCCATTAACATCACTTGATCATTTTGGTAGTGAATGGACTATTTTGTCAATGGGGATGTGCAGTAATAAAATGTATGAAAAGTTCTGATTAAATAATAATTCAATATATGATTGGATCCCATTTAACACATCAGAAAATATATGAATAGGGTGGGTTTTCATATCTCCGTCCGCAGACCTGTACCTAAAAGTATCCTCTTTGACTTTTTATCGAAGTATTTTTAATTGAAAAATACATTTCCATTATCTTTAATCAACAGAGAAAAGTGTGGGCAGATATGTCTGCCTAAGCAAACTTACATGTCTAAGTTTATAAATGTTTAGTTATGCGTTGGTAATAGTAATATATCTATAGAACATCTAAGTTCGAACCTTTAGATGTACAATTATCAACGGATAGAAAACGGTTCCTTTTGCGACCGAACATACCAACATTATATTGGCACGGAGGTCATAGTATATACCCCTATCGTCGCCATAGTCTGATACAAAGGTACGATGAATAAAATTATATACAACGTTGTGTATTATATATGGGTAGTGATAATGATCTGCCTATGACCAGGGAAAGAGACTTACGAAAATAATCATCTTTGTATTTATGCAGTTTGTAAATTTCGTTACAGGATGGTGTCGCTGCAAATCATATCAGCACTTAATGTTCAGGCAATTCTGATTGGTTGTATTGTCGTCCTAATAGTTTACAGAGTTACCAAGAAGCAGAAATATAAACTACCCCCGGGTCCATGGGGTCTGCCAATCATTGGAAACATAGAAAGTATGTTTGAATATTGTTCAATCCTACTTATAAATTGCCGATCGACAAAAAGAAAAACCACTTTTTTTCAGAAGTAACGTTTTCGTACAGTCGCAATTATAGTCGAGTTGTGTTTGTTTTGTTTGTTTTAAATAACCATATTTTGAAATTTTTTAGCTACTTCATGGCGTCCACATTTTTTGAAGGACGCAAGCGTACCAAGCGAAGACCTTCACCTTCGGCCGGAAAAATTGCAACCCTTGTCAATTAAGGTTGAAGTTGGACACACATAACCCAGGTGTTTAATGGTAGTAGGCTATTTACTACCTTAACGATGTATAGTAGATCTCCCGCATTGATAGAAACCAATGCCATTAATGGATTGACCAAATTCACAGATAGTTAATAAGAAAAGTAAAATATTTTTGTGTATAACCCCGCAAATGGATTAACATTTTATACTGTACATTCAACATCTATTGATATAGCATTAATTGTAAAACCTATTTAAGACAAATCACATTAAAACTTGAAATATGATAAATTAAATTTGCATGTATATTGGAATTGATGCTAGCTTTACCTAATATGGAATATAACTGCGTGCGAACATTATCAGCCTGCTTGAAATAATAAAATACCGAAACTAATGTCTAGCCATCCGCAATAAAATGGTACGTTCGGATACATTCGCGCGGACGTCAAATAGGACACCCTGACTTTACAGAATTACAGTAAAACCTTAAATGAAGATTTCATCTTGCAATTTGTACTAAACTATCTGCAATTCTATGACAGATTTTTTTTTATTGTTCAATATTTCATTGTATGAAATGTCACTTTTCTGTATTTTCAAGAATGTTATTTATATGTCACCGAAGGGGTAACCGGTAACTTTAGCGAGGCATGCGTGTTAAAAACAACACAACAAGAATGTTGTTTTTGTTGACTTGAATGAACTATTTCTGGAGAAAATGCAGATTGCTGAACAAGTTAACATAAAAGACCATTTAAAAATTTATATTAAAAAATATGTTTTGATCAGTTTTATTGGAAAGATTTTAATTCGAACCGATAATTAAAGCGATGTCTTATATTGATTGATTGGTTATCTTTTTGCTTAACGTCCAGCATATAAACTCTGGAGACACAGTATAGTCTCTTCTACTTCGTCTACTTCTATACTCCGTCGCAGGATCTGTGACGGCTAATCTGCAGTCGGAGAACCATTACGCAGATACATGTCTCAAGACAGATTGCCCAAAAACAATATAGGGGATTTATCTTCAAATACGTCGCATATATCTGTAAATACGTCGCTTCTTATTCAATTGCAGTAATTATAGACGTACTATAACATACTGAAAGATACAAAGCAGTTTTATGATATAGAAAACATTAGCTACAACAAATACAAATTCCTGGTTTTACTCTCAAACTGGGATTTTTAATTGTGGCAAAAAAAGCTAAAATTGATGTTGTTTTTAAATGTACCTGCCAGTTTTCGTACCAAAGGTCCGGGCCTTTCTGTCGGTACTCTGCGCCCCTCATTCCCAAAATAAAAACAGGACGACTCAATATAGCTTCAAAATTTCTGAAAGCGTCGTTAAACACCATTTAAATAAACAAGCAAACATATGAAGCCGAGTTTACCAAATCCACTTGTATTATTAAGATTTTTGTTGTTTCAGTGGTAAAGGAGAGATTTATATTCCTGAAGTGCACTGAATTAGCAAAGAAATATGGACCAGTATTTACAGTTCATTTAGGTATTTATAAATAAGGTATAAAAGCAGGCATCAAACATCAGTGTTCGTATAAAGGTGGCCAATGTACTTCCAATTCCAACTTCTTTCAGAAGAAAACATCACATTAGTATCGCACAAGGTGTAATATATATGTACTTCAAGACTTAAGTAGACCGCTGTTCTGTTTTGAGGGATTTCTGCTGCCCCATTTATGTCGTAAGTAATAGAGTGGTTGCCGGTAAAAGGAAGACTACTTAAGAAGTGGAATGTTATTTATTGCTGCCAGTCATTATTAAAACATTAATTTTACACTTATATAATAATTTTACATAATCACAACGTCGAAACGGCAGAGGGCAACATGGAACGAGAATTCAGATTCCAGACAGAGCGTTGAATCGGGAGAAATAGAAGCCAACCATTTTCCATCGGCAGGGGAAGTTTTAACATAGTGTTTTCATTCAAATCAAGACGCTTTGATAATTCCAAAACGAACAATCAGCATTAAGGTCAACTTGAACAGCAGGGTTTTGAAGCATTGGAAAACTTTTAATTTTGATCGTACCAGAAACTATATTTTGTGAAGAAAAACCTAAATCAACTAAATGAGATAATGATTTGTCCATTATGTTTAGATGTGGCGTAAAGCTCGAAGGCCAAGGCTCCAGCACCGTTATGGCAAAACAAAACAAAGAAACCAAACAAAACATGTACGTGTAAACAGATTCATAGTAACATGTCGAAAATGCTCAGTAAGTACCGCGAGCCTCCGGATAGGTCCACCCCCCGGCTTGACCCACGTAGTTTTGCCGAGAAAAATGATTCAATAGCATTCCGACTTAGCTAAGCCACTTTTCCAAATGACATGTATAAACAACCGAACTATCTATGTTTATCCTCAGTTGTGCTGTCCACTGTCAATATGTCCAGTTTGCACTTTGACATAACGTTATTGGTAGAGCTGCTTATTATTCGCTTTCCTAGGACCATTCAGAGTTGTTGTACTAAATGACATCAATGTTGTCACAGAGGCTTTAATAAAGAAGAAGGGAGATTTTGCAGGCAGACCTCATATTCCTTCAGGTAAACTACAATAAGTTCTGCTGTCAATAATCGAAATAACCTCTCATTACACGTTTCTTTTGTAAGTCTGAGAGTAAGAATCGGTTTCTATCGGAATAACGACACACTAGAAGTTATTGCTTTATACCAGTGCCTTTATGAACTGTAAACACCTTATCACCACATGCCATATAAGATATATTGTTAAAACTAATACTCGTAGCAGAATACAAAAAAGCTTCTGAGGTTAATACATTATCATTACCATAACAAGGAATATTCATAGTCATAGTTATTTCCTAAAAAAATGCAAAACAAAACACGTGGATTTATACAACATTATTATTATTTCACTAATCAAAAGAATTATAAACTTTTTATTGTAATAAAATAATATTTAAATAGTGCACAAGCTTACAGACGGAGGACGTGATATAGCGTTTGCCAATTATTCACCAACGTGGAAGCTTCACAGAAAAATAGCAGGAAAAGCCTTGAGGTATATGTTTGTTTTTTGTTTTAATGATATTTAACGCCACTTTCAGCAATTTTTCAGCTATATCATGGCGTCCAGTTTTATTTGGAGGAGGACGCCGAAGTACCCGGAGAGAAGCCAAGACCTTCGGTAGGAAAACTGGCAATCCTTGTCAATTAAGATAAGAGGCGAGTACACCCGCAGTGAGACTCGAACCCTAAACCTCAGTGTTGATAGACCATGTGATCAATAGTAGACGAACTATCTTAACCACTTGGCCGCCGAGGCCTCGCCATTGACGTATATTAGATAAGATATACAGCTATATGAGATATATGGACCAAACGTTTTATTAATTTTCTTTTTTCACAGAATTTCATGTATTGATCAGTTATATAATACATAATAGGGTAAACAATTATGATCCTCAGCTATTTTTGGTCATGTATTTACTTTGCTATTATTTAATGTAGGAGTAGATTTTAAGATTGAAATACTTCTAATCCGTTTGTTTTGTCTTACAAATTAAATGTTTGATGCCTTACATTCAGGATACATGATACAATATTTAACACCATGTAATCTTTCCCTATAAACGCAATAATTGACGTAAGTTGAGAACACATTGTTGGTATATAGAACTTTAAATCTATATACAAATATACTAGTAAGTAAAATCTAATATTGCATGCATTTCCACTCAATGCAGCCAGTATTATGTGCGGAAATATCACAAATGTACCGTAATTGTCTTATAAGAATAGATAAAATAACGCGACATAAATGCCATCTCGTTGTAAAACAATGATAAACCACAGCCTCCGTAAATTATTTCTTAATTCGTGAACCGTGAAAAAGGACGCAAAATGAATATATGCAGTCGTATATAAATTGGATATCAACCATTTGTAAATATTCCTTTATTCAGAAGAAACTAAATGATTGTAGGATAAAAAACAACGAGTTTTCATATTTCATAATCATATATATGCATGGTACATAACTATCTACATCCGTTTCTAGGCATTATTTGGCAGGAAGCCATCTCGAAAAAGTTGTGCACAGTTCTATGACAAAATGTCTGGCAAAAATGTCAGAAGAGACCGGGCCTTTTGACCCAGAGCCGTATATTGATCTCATAGTCTTTAACATTTTAGATGCAGTGTGCTTTGGAGAGAGGTAGGTATACAAAATAAGTATATTATTATAAAGTGATAGGAATATGAAATGATGAAAACATAAAAAAAAACCAATAAATGTCATCATGAGGTACCAATGTTACTGCTAATATCAGAGACAACCGTTCAATTAAGACATCAATCCCGCCATATAATTACATGTTTTCATACGTCATGTTCTATCAATAGATAGATAAAAGAACAAATATTGAAAGATTTTATTGTGCAAATATACAGAAAATTGAAACCGTGAAAAAAGTACTTGTTACAGTTTGTAAGTTAGATCTAAGTGAAAACCAACATTATGTAACATAATGAAGAGACAAAGACAACTCTCCAATGGGAGTCTGAAACGGTTATGTGTAGATATTGTTGGTTTAAAATTAGTTACAAAGCTTTCACAAGAGAAACGAATTTTAGCCAGTTATGTACGATTCCAGCCGTTTCTCTTCATGCATAAAATGAACCACTTACTATAGGGTAAATGTAATACACATTTGACATATTTAATCAATTTTAAGATATTTAATGGTTTCAAGACTAGCTTTCACTGTAAATTAAATTTGAATCTTGCACACCTTTCAGGAAGTCCGTTTGATCATATAAACTTCAAAGAACATTCGTCCACCGTTCCTCTTTATCGTTGACAGTATACTAAGTATAATAAGTAAACAACAATGAGTGAAATATATATTTTCTGGTGTACATTTAGTTGCAATTTAGATGATCCTGAATTTCAACAATTTATGAAACTTGAGAAAGATACCACTCAGGTGTTAGGTAAAGGCCTAATTGAAGATGTATTTCCGTTTCTCGTCAACATATGGCCAACACAGAAATATACGAAAGTAATGAGGATGTCCGAAGAAAGAATTTCCATGATCCGGAAGAAGTTTAAAGAGCACGAAGCATCGTTTGATCCTGGTAAATCATATATTCGTTTATAAAATATTAATGTCTATTTCAACTCTTAGGTCTACACATGTTTCCCGGTTATGTGTAGTTCTCTGGACTAACATATGTTTATATTGGATAAACAAAGGTGCACTCTATTCAGTTTTTTCATGTAAAAAATCTAGGCTTGATATTATACATAACTAGTATTTTCTTTGTGTAAAAGATATATTTTTTAGAATTTAAGTGCTTTTAAATTTGTATAGAAGTTATTTGAAAGCTGATGTAGGTGTTTTATTTTTAACTTCCATGTTGTTTCAGATATATTGTATTGTAGATTTATTGAAACCCTTGATCTCCAACTTGTAGTCGTATTTTATTTTTAGGTTAGGTGGCAAGTTGAGCGCATTGCTCGTAAGACAGTAGAAAAGTCCTTAAAATAGGACGAAATTTTGTATATACTATCAAACAGACATCGTAGACACATAAGGGTAAATGTGCTATAAACATTATCATACATTTGCTTACAATAATAGTATTTCATAAACGCAATGAATAAAAAGTAATTCATTGTTTTCAGATAATATTCGCGATTTTACTGACTCATTACTGCTCGCCAGACAGGAAGCAGAAGCAGACGAGGATACAGAGTTGTTGTCCAAGTTAACTGAAACTCATCTTATTCAGACTCTTGCAGATATTTTCAGTGGTGAGCGAAGTTTCTACCTGCGAAATTCGTTCATAATTTCAACAATAGTTTAACAAATGAACAAATTAAAGAAATAAATTGATTAAATATTGTTATGCACTTTTTCTTGCTTATGAAGAGGCGCGTAATATAACATAATATGCTAAGTAGATAAAATTACACTACATTGATTTCAATTGCAAAACAACAATTATCAATTATTTACTCAGTCAGAAACTAAAGAAATGTGTAAATAAAATAAAAATTACTGATGTTCCAACATCGTATATGATAAATGACCTTGAGATGTATCGATAGTCAAATTAAATTGAAAAACAAGATCACAAGGGCCGTTAATGGTAATCGGTATATTGTCAAGAAACCCCCTTTTCCGAAGATGTTGTATTAAGTAAGGAATTCCCCCATGTTGTTTTTCTATTTATAGGTGGTATTTCTACGTCCAGAATTACCCTATACTTTGCTGTACGTTATATGGCGGACCTACAGGACGTTCAAAGCAAGGTTCAGGAGGAACTAGATAGAGTCGTCGGTTAGTAATTAAAAAAAACAATAATCAGTGATCGGCTTTTGATAGACAGCTACGTGATGAAAGATAAAGCCGACGGTATTATCATAGCATAGTTATTTTGTTGCAGGACATTTGCTAGCTTAAAGTCTCTTCCAATTGCAATAAAAATAGATTACTAGTCTAATTTTTCAATTAAGGTAACAAATAAAACTTTTAAATGCAACTGAGTTTGTCATCAAAAGTTCATTAACTTGGTCATCTGCGGCCTC
Organism: Limnoperna fortunei; assembly: GCA_944474755.1. NCBI lineage: Eukaryota > Metazoa > Mollusca > Bivalvia > Mytilida > Modiolidae > Limnoperna > Limnoperna fortunei. The sequence goes on along the minus strand of OX104114.1, from coordinate 69,762,199 downwards.
TCACAGGTAAAAGGTATTTCGTCATCAACACAGCATGCCTACACACACTGGGGTTTTGAGTTAGAAACTTACTTCGGGCAGGATTTGCATTATTTTATAGTCAAAGTATTTCATTTCTATTTACGAAGGTTGTGGTTTTTCACTGGTCCACACCACAATACATATTGGAAGCCTTGATTTAGCAGAACATTGTTATAAAACCTCAACCAACCAAAATTTCTTTACGAATAATGTCCAATCTTTTTGTAGTATCCTGGTAAGCATAGTTTGCCTAATATGCTGTGAGTATTGGTTTCTTCAGTACATTATCAAACCCATATCAACTGAGACTCCTAACTCTATATATGTATTGCCATTTGTTTCTGTATTGGCTTTCTCTTGTTTCACTTGTATTATTGGTACTATGCATATACTGCATATTGTTGCCTTAGGTAGGAATAGACTACCCGGAGTAAAGGACAGAGAAAATCTGAGTTATTGTGAAGCTACTCTACACGAAATGATGCGACTGAGTTCTGCAGCTCCCATGGGTGTTCCTCATTCCACTCTTTGTGACACTCACATTAGTAAGTAATGGGCCAACGATATGAATGTGTTGGGTAATTGTACAATGTAGTTATACACATATATTAACTAGCTTGAGCCTAGCCAAGTCGTTTTTTTTTCAATACGCTCAATTTCTCCGTGACTTGACTTGAGGGAGTTTAACATCCTACACCGACAACCTAATGCTATTGGTCGGACGGAAATTTCTCTGTTCGAGATGTCCACGCAAAAATATTAATGACGGCAGCATGAATAACTAATCAAATGCGATAAAACAAGAACAAAATAGAGAGAGAAAGTTTGTATTGAACATACAAGAAAGTTTAATCATATTTAATTTTTCGCTCACAGACAAAATGTATTTGTCTGAAAAAAAAGTTATACAAGATAAGAAATCAAATTTAATATTGTAAAATGTGACAATGATATCAAGTATTAAATGTAGGGACAAACTGTTCTGGCACACTGGCGATGATATCCTCTTTAACATAATCGGCCGAATATTTGAAAATGAAGCCTGTGTTAATGAAAAAAATTGAACCAGGGGACCAGGTTATGGGACCAACATGACAAAAAAAAACATTCAGAACAACCCTAATCCTCGATCAGATAGTGTTGTTTTATGAATTATGTATTATTAAAATATTTACTTACGTTTTTATATTAACATACATGTAGTTACAAGTCTGTGGTAAGCCATATTGACCTGATGCGAATTACCCACAAATTAACAACGGATTTTATTTTACTTCCTCCAACATGATTAGAGTAACTGTGGGAAAGCGGTATCTGGGGTATTCATAATCATCAACGATAGTTTTTGTTTATGCTAGCAATGTTTATACCTCAATTCGATAAGTTATTGGAATTCCAGCACAATGTTACCATTATTATTGTGTGTCCAAGAAAACTTCCTTATCATATTTTTAGGGGCAACTCCTGTATTATTAAGTGGTTAAAATAACATATCTTTGTAGATGGTTATGACATACCAAAAGATACCATGGTGTTAATCAACCACTGGGCATTGCATCATGATCCCAATTATTGGAAGGACGTAGACAAGTTTGATCCTACACGATTCATGGATTCTAATGGAAAACTTGGTATGAAGCCGGAGAGTTGGCTTCCGTTTTCTGCGGGACGACGTGTTTGCTTAGGGGAAACAGTGGCAAAACCGGAACTTCATCTTATATTCTCTTCAATAATTCAACGATTTCAGATAACTTTGTCAGAAGATTCTAATCCAAAATTTCAACTGGCAGGTTCCGGTACAATAATGCAACCTGAGCCATTTAAAATTGTGATCAAAGAAAGGACATGATTGGAAACAAATTATAGGCGTCGACTACTTTTTTGTTACGATTACTTGTTTCCTGTTTAAGTTTAAATACGTTTTAACATAGTATTATATGTATACAATATTCGTCGTTTATAATACGAATCTTTGGTTGCATACATTAACAATGCACATTTATTACACGTAGGTATTGCATATGTCGATGTTATAAAACATTTATGTAGCAATAAAGTATTGTTGATAGTGTTACGGAGTTTTTACAACATATCATATTGCTTGTCTATATTTACCTATTTATCTAAAAATTATCATATTCTTTTATTATAATATCACATAATTTTAATTATAAAACAGTAAATTAACTTCTTTAAGAAATGATAATAACAAATTTGGTTACGTTTTGCCAGTTGATGTTTGCATCGTTAAATAATGGCCCACTAGTGTTACATATTGATATGTGTGAGTATAACCAGGCGTTGGCTAAGGACTTATAGATACGTATTTTTGAGTATAAAAGCTAGTGTATGGCTATATCAGTTTATGTTCTTCAAATTGCAGTGTTAGATTCTAAAAAATATACACAAAAATAGAGAATAAAAGTGGTTCTGATATACTAGTATATAGACAGTGTATTATACTATTGCTACTATTCAGCACAGTGCTTTAGACCTGTGTTGTAACAGTATAAACCATTTTAAAACGATAGTTTCGAGATAAGTATCACACACTTTATCAGAAAAACAACAATTATTGTGTTTTTCTCTCAATGCTGTAAACGCTTACCTTTCCAGTTAATATGGTTTACTCAAGGGTTTAAAAAGTTCCTGTTTTCGTTATTTTTTAGTTTAGTCTGTATTATAATTATGTCCACTTCACACATGATGACATAACTTAGAGTTCGATGCCATTCCTTTAGTTCTATGATATATCAAATGACTTAGTTGATCGTTGTGTAAACTCCTTCTCTCATTTTTTAGCCACATGTAGGCCTCCTGAATATGTCGTTCCCCTCGACGAGGATTACTCTTTTTTTGTGAAAGGGGGGCGAGGAAATTCGGTTTAGCCACTCTTAGTTTTGTTGTCCTTGGATCCTCCGTGGTGTTTGTATCTCAATCTAAGTTTGACGCTGTTCTATGCATGGTTTTCGATGTTTATTGAGCGATAGGTAGTCTTACTCAGCAGTCCAGTGGGATCAGATACGTAAAGCTATTCCGACCAAATTCATCATTAAACTTGATAAACCTGAAACGTAGTTTTTATGTATTTATTGAAAGAAATACTCACCGATCAGTCAAGATTGACAGTTTCAATCAGTGACTTTCTGCAAAGAAGAACGGATAAAAAAACTTCCTCAAGATCAAATTTTAAACGTTTTAGCACGTAAGGAAGAAAAATGTTATTTGGTTTCAATACAGTATAAGGGTCTTCCAAATTCGACACGTACAATGTGTTTCATTTCCGTTACGTTTAAACAATTTGTGTATCAAATTATAACAATACAGATGTGTAAATTACTACAAGTGTATTATTTCTGTCAAATCTTTTTACAAGATTACGGTATATTTTGTACAAAATTGACCTTTATAATAAAACATTTTGGTTAAATATGTAATTTTTTTTTTTGTTTTTATACAAGTAGTCAGTAATTAGTTCCCTCAGAAAACTACAAAATTGCTAGAAAAACCTAATTGTTGTTTCGTTTGTTGTGAGGTATACAAAGTTCAATATTTATATCAAATACTAAGTCTAATATATCGGTATTTTTATGCCCCCGCGACGACATGTCGGGGGCATTAAGTTTTACTCATGTCCGTCCGTCCGTCCGTCCGTCTGTACGTCCGTACGAATTTCCGTCAAGCTTTTCTCAGAAACCGTACATCAGAACAATTTGAAATTTGGCAGGGTGGTTCATTATCACAAGTTGTACGTCCTAAGCGACTTTCAGACCTGTCGGACAACTACTTCCTGTTTGCGACTGGGCCGATATGAAAATGTGTTAACATGAGTATGAAAATTTCCGTCAAGCTTTTCTCAGAAACCGTACATCAGAACAATTTGAAATTTGGCAGGGTGGTTCAGTATCACAAGTTGTACATCCTAAGCGACTTTCAGACCTGTCGGACTACTTCCTGTTTGCGACTGGGCCGATATGAAAATGTGTGAACATGGGTATGAAAATTTCCGTCAAACTTTTCTCAGAAACCGTACATCAGCACAATTTGAAATTTGGCAGGGTGGTTCAGTATCACAAGTTGTACGTCCTAAGCGACTTTCAGACCTGTCGGACAACTACTTCCTGTTTGCGACTGGGCCAATATGAAAATGTGTTAACATGAGTACGAAAATTTCCGTCAAGCTTTTCTCAGAAACCGTACATCGGAACAATTTGAAATTTGGCAGGGTGGTTCAGTATCACAAGTTGTACGTCCTAAGCGACTTTCAGACCAGTCGGACAACTACTTCCTGTTTGCGACTGGGCCGATATGAAAATGTGTGAACATGGGTACGAAAATTTCCGTCAAACTTTTTTCAGAAACCGTACATCAGCACAATTTGAAATTTGGCAGGGTGGTTCAGTATCACAAGTTGTACGTCCTAAGCGACTTTCAGACCTGTCGGACAACTACTTCCTGTTTGCGACTGGGCCGATATGAAAATGTGTTAACATGAGTATGAAAATTTCCGTCAAGCTTTTCTCAGAAACCGTACATCAGAACAATTTGAAATTTGGCATGGTGGTTCCGTATCACAAGTTGTACGTCCTAAGCGACTTTCAGACCTGTCGGACAACTACTTCCTGTTTGCGACTAGGTCGATATGAAAATGTGTTAACATGAGTATGAAAATTTCCGTCAAGCTTTTCTCAGAAACCGTACATCAGAACAATTTGAAATTTGACAGGGTGGTTCAGTATCACAAGTTGTACGTCCTAAGCGACTTTCAGACCTGTCGGACAACTACTTACTGTTTGCGACTGGGCCGATATGAAAATGTGTTAACATGAGTATGAAAATTTCCGTCAAGCTTTTTTCAGAACCTGTACATCAGAACAATCTGAAATTTGGCAGGGTGGTTCAGTATCACAAGTTGTACGTCCTAAGCGACTTTCAGACCTGTCGGACAACTACTTCCTGTTTGCAACTAGGTCGATATGAAAATGTGTTAACATGAGTATGAAAATTTTTGTCAAGCTTTTCTCAGAAACCGTACATCAGAACAATTTGAAATTTGGCAGGGTGGTTCAGTATCACAAGTTGTACATCCTAAGCGACTTTCAGACCTGTCGGACAACTACTTCCTGTTTGCGACTGGGCCGATATGAAAATGTGTTAACATGAGTATGAAAATTTCCGTCAAGCTTTTCTCAGAAACCGTACATCAGAACAATTTTAAATTTGGCATGATGGTGCAGTATCACAAGTTGTACGTCCTAAGCGACTTTCAGACCTGTCGGACAACTACTTCCTGTTTGCGACTGGGCCGATATGAAAATGTGTGAACATGGGTATGAAAATTTCCGTCAAACTTTTCTCAGAAACCGTACATCAGCACAATTTGAAATTTGGCAGGGTGGTTCAGTATCACAGTTGTACGTCCTAAGCGACTTTCAGACCTGTCGGACAACTACTTCCTGTTTGCGACTGGGCCGATATGAAAATGTGTTAACATGAGTATGAAAATTTCCGTCAAGCTTTTCTCAGAAACCGTACATCAGAACAATTTGAAATTTGGCAGGGTGGTTCCGTATCACAAGTTGTACGTCCTAAGCGACTTTCAGACCTGTCGGACAACTACTTCCTGTTTGCGACTGGGCCGATATGAAAATGTGTTAACATGAGTATGAAAATTTCCGTCAAGCTTTTTTCAGAACCTGTACATCAGAACAATTTGAAATTTGGCAGGGTGGTTCAGTATCACAAGTTGTACGTCCTAAGCGACTTTCAGACCTGTCGGACAACTACTTCCTGTTTGCAACTGGGTCGATATGAAAATGTGTTAACATGAGTATGAAAATTTTTGTCAAGCTTTTCTCAGAAACCGTACATCAGAACAATTTGAAATTTGGCAGGGTGGTTCAGTATCACAAGTTGTACATCCTAAGCGACTTTCAGACCTGTTGGACAACTACTTCCTGTTTGGGACTTCCTTTAGCGGGGGCATCCGTGTCCCATGGACACATTCTTCAATTTTTTTCGTATTAACACTTCACATCAAAGTAACCTATTCTGTAAACTACTACTATTTCGCGTATAAAACATTATGATGACGTTCGGGATTCGAAATTAGGTCAATTACCTAATTAGTACCTTCATTAGTGTTAAATGCATATTCAAATTCAAGGTATGTTGGCAAGTAGAAAATATCAACAATGCCAAAATTAAGCCGTGAACGTTGATGTACTTGTAGGTTAAATTTACTGCTCTGAAATTTTGGAAATCTTTTAAATTTTAATGATTGTTTATCCGTTAGGTGCTCATTTGGTATAACAGTTTAGAACTTTTTTGCTATAAGCTGTCCAGCATCTTATTTATTTAGTCTTTTTATTTTATTTTTTTCTTTTGTTTTTGCGCAACTTGTAAGTATTGTTTAGATCAAGGGTGCCTCGGACATTATAATGTTTATAACTTTAGTATCTGATATTTTATTTGCATCTGTTTCAAAATATGTTCGTCTGACATGCAAGTATGAAATACAGTATACAATACACAAATTATTGGACATGCAATTGAACGTTTAGTATATACATATGCTATAATAGAACGCTGAGATCGAGTCAGTTCCTTCAGAGATTTCAGAGAAATGCGTGTTATTGCGTATCTTGCTTTGTTAGTAGCTGGACATGTTTTATATATTTTTCCGCAAGTCCCGAGTTCATGTCAATCTCATGGTAAGAATATATTATTTTCAAGTTGATGTTTGATTGGCTGAATATAACGATCAGTAAAATTACTAAATTAAGTCGGTTTTAAACGTGAGGAGTGTGAGCGTTTGCTGATAAGGTTTGAATAGTTTTGTAATAGCACGATGAATGCACAAATTTAACCAATGTCATTATGTCAGCTGGTACTGGCCCTTTAGTTCGTCTTTTACATCGCTTGCTTTTTGTGTTTGCAAATTAGACTTACAGAACTTACCTAGAATTTATATAATATGCAGGTAGACTGGTGGATACTAATAATAATTTTAAAATGGAATTAGACTTTTTTACTTTTATCTATGGTTTGTTCTGGTTATACTAAATGCCAACCCCCCTTGGAAAAATTTGTTTACTAGCATTTTTCATTATAATTCTATATTTTACCTTTTTTACGAAAATTCAGTAGAAAAAATGTAGATACGACAACCTGTCCATGTTTTATAATATGCCTCTGTTGTTAAGTTGTTACAAATCGTCCTTGACGTTTGCTACGGGAATTTTACATAATAAGTCGGCCATTTTTGTTCTCTAAATGGACCTTACGATGTTTACAAATGTTCGTCTGCTTTCGTGACGTTTAATGGTATTCGGACAAACCGCGAGACTTTTCCTGCCTTAACTGCAGACGACATCACCGGAAGGATTTCGAGTAGACAACAATTGATTGTTCCTAAAGTACACTTCCGTTCTAATTAAGGTCAAATTTTATAATGGAAAATCGCCCCTTTTAAAATTTAAAAACTGCCATATTTCAAAACGCTGAATATCTTGTGGAAATAATTATTCATTTCAAAAAGTTCTCTTCTTGATCTACAAAATGAGCATAAGCTGAACCATACGCGGTAAGCAGTTTTCATTTGTAGCGCAAAAAACACTCTTATACACCCTACGTCAACACTTGCTATAGTACTTTCCTGTGTCGTTTACAACATCGCTAATGCACTGACGTATACATTGTACAGCCGTTATCATTCTGTATCTTTTTAGGAAATGATGTATATGAAGATTTGACGAAAGTAACGATGAAAATAAAATGAAGTTCGAACGGTTTGTACTTACCTATGTATAGTTCTCCTCCTATGATATTCTTTATAATTATTCACTGTATATTTCCTTTAGTTACATAAGATTTATTTATTGCCACTAGACAAATGGTATAAATAGAAGAAGACGTCTCCAACATATATAATGTCACAACATGTACACAAACTGTCTGACTCGTTAGCATTGTGCTGCTTTGTAGGAAACGATGCCGTTGAAGACTTGATGAAAGTTATGATGAAAATGAAATGTAGATTCAATGGTTAGTATGAATCTTTATATCGTTTCAAATAATATTGCTAATACGTATTCACGATTTAAACTATTTGTAATAACATCAGATGTATGATTTCCTCACTGAACAGTGTTGATCGATGTAATCCATGTGATAGTGTTTTAAACCGCAGATTGTTTCCTGTATTGTTAAGCTTAGATTTACTTGCGGAGGACGCAAGAGTGACCACGCAAACTTAGTAAATTCTTATTATCACACATAGAGTTTTTTCTCCTTTTTCTTTAATCTTATACGATAGAGTTAAAGGTTCATGCGAAACATTTACCAATGTCAACTGACGAGCAAGGACAATGTATTTAGGGCTATTGCTTTAAAGTACTGACGCCTTGATTTATTATTACGTTGTAATTTTTATATGCATGGAAAGAGTTATCATGTTGTTCACGTACTAAGTAGAATAAGCTATTAAATACTGAATTTAAAACGACTCATTACCTTATCAGTTTACAGAAATACATAAATGTGCTTTATAAAACATTATTTCAGACACTGCTGAAACAGTTATGAAACCTGCTTTCTTTTCCACTTTGAAACCGCTGATGACAAATTTGTTTGCGAACACAACTGTTAAATTTGATAATGTATTGATAAATATCGGAAATGGCTATTCTCCGACTACTGGAAAATTCACGGCTCCATCAACCGGTGTTTATGAGTTCTCTTGCAATTTTTTGAAAATGCACAATGAGGACACGTTTGAATTAAACCTTATGAAGAACGAAAAAAGGGTTGCTCGCGGAAATGGCGACAAAACGCCTTTTTCATCTGGATCTATTCGTGTCATTCTTGATGTTATGAAAGGTGATCAGATTTACGTCAGTCATCCACGTTCCACAGGTGCACTCTTTGGAGAGGATTATTCCATGTTTTCAGGACATATGATATAACTACGAAATTTGGACTTTTAAAAACGCAAATCTGTTGAGCTAGCGTCTATTAACTGTTATGTTTATACTTTGTACAAAATGTTCTTGTAATGTTTTTTTTCAAAATTTCTATACTCCTGTATTAAAAATTAATCATTATCTACAGAATTATTCTTTTGTTGTTGTCGTAATATACATTCAAATTTACCAGATCCTTCCGCTATATAGATGAATGTTAAATTTCTAGGACAGCATGAGATGTAGGTCAAGTAGGTCTGTTGCATATGCCTTCTCGAAATATATCAAGAGATTGTCATTTGCGATTTTTAATTATCTTGTGACAGAAACTTAAGATTGTGGCAATTTTTTGGTGCCTAATTATCTTAAGTTGCAGACTCGCCATAATAACCACACATCAATTTAAGAAGTTAGGCAGGATCATTTAAATTTAAACTTACAATGGTTATAAAAATTGTTCACATTTTACAGATCACGTTTGGCTTGAAACAATTATTACAATAGACGACAATTATTACAATAGACGTCGTCAAAGGTTAGCATTCTTTGTCTTGGTGTATCGCCAGAAAAGGCATATTGTTTTATAAAAAAAAGATTTTTTTAAACTGAATGTTGGGTTAAACTCTAGTGGGCAATATTGAGAACGATAAGATGTTAACGATTGCACACTATATCCAAGGAGAGAGAATGCACCACCGCGAGCAAAATTTTGACTGCCAAATGTAAAGAATGGCATGGAGTATTGGTTCGGGACAAAATAATTAAACGGTATTGTAGCGGATCAGTGATCTTTTCAAAATCTACACAAGGGGTATTTATGTTGCAATGAGCGTGGCACTCTCCAAACACGCACCCGCTATTTTCTGCAACAAGCCTTCCGTATTTCAACTTGATAACCCTCAGGGAGGGCTCACTATCCCAAACTGAAAACGCGATGGGCTACTTTTTGTGTTGAGCAATTTTAACCCTCCTATTACGGTCACAAAAATGAATTGTAAAGAGTAAACGAAGAAATAAAAATAATTTAAACCACGTGAGTTAAACAATTCAGATAAAATTGTATTGTACTCTTTTATGACTGGAATATTTAGAGGGGTATAATTAACATATTATGGTACATAATTTAAACTTTACTTTGTTTAGCATAATAGGAACCAACTTTTGTTAGGCATTTATCTTGTTGTACAGTGTATGTATACAGAAAGAAAGACAACTTATGTAAAACAAAATAACAGCTGTTTAAAGTTAACATGCTGATTTGTAATTTTTAAAATATATGTAACTTTTATCCCCCATTTTTTTGTTTTTCAACCTTCATTCTTAAGCGTAAACAATTTGTGTGTACCAAAATATATAACGTTAACGAGTAAGAAGAAAATAGCGTTTAAATTTAGATAGATCTATCAAAAAATATTATGTTGCATTTGAACAATCTTAATAATGCTCATATCTAGAAGAATCGGCCACAGCCATAAAATTCTTTTGTCAACAAAATCGTAAATGGCTACAAAATGGAAAGTATATTTGACAAGGCAAACATATATTACGGAAAATGTTTTTTTTTTTAACTCTGGCAGAAAATTGAAGTTAGCAATCGTTTTGACACAAACATTTAAGAACCAAGAACAAGCCCTTCTTCTAACAGTATAAGAGTGATAAATGTAAGTTTTCATAGATCGTCAATTTTAAATACCTCCGCCGTATCAAAATTGAGTATCTCTAACTTCCGATAGCGAATTTTCATAGGTAGCTTAATTTTAATACTAACCCGAATAAGACATTTTTTCTTAACCATATGTTGTAGGTTTTCCTTCTTTTGATAGTGTAACAGGTTTTAATTAGAGGCATAGTTTACTTACCCTACAGAGCACCGAGTCACAAATGTTTTTATAAGGGTTTCTTGTTTGTGTCGGGTGCCTTTGTCTCATGACGGCTTTAATCTCTGTCCTTTGGTTTTCGATTCTAGTTGTTTACCTTTTATTCTTACAATACTTATTTGTTTATTTACTATGAGAGAAAAATACAGGTACTTTCGATCAGGTAGGCAATAACTGAATATTTATTTATTCACATTCTAAGTTTCTATTTAACAAATTTGACAATGACATGTACATCGCTGGGGTTACTGTTACTGCTATATGCACCTATGTATCTGAAAGGAACTGTCTAAACAAATAATAAACTATAGTTTTTAAGGTGTATATTGCAGGAAATAAAGTTTATAAAAATATAATTTTCAAATGGATAAATAACGCTTGTATTGAGTTATTGCCTATTTCTACGCACTGATTTTGCCACTGCTGTATTTGCTTTTTATCTCGTATGGAAAGTCCAATCATTCATAGCCGCAAGGAAAGGAAAATACAAACGTTCTTTAAAATCACATTAATATACACCAAAATATAATTTAAAAATATGTATTTTAATTACTGGTTGATTGGTGAAGTGGTTCATTGACGTCCAGATGACAATGTTTAAGCTATATTCAAGATCAGAACAAGTAAACAAACTTAAATAGCCATGATAAAGATCTTGAACATTAGAGAGACAATTATAACTGCCACTGGATTCGGTTGATACGGAGAACAACGACTTTCTTAAAGGGCGCAATGGGCGCACTAGTCTTAGAAAATCAAAAAGTATCTATTGTGCATGAAATGTGGCATTTTCCAAACACGTCACCCTCGAGAGTTACCGATCAGGTTTTTCCCATAATGACATGGAAACCTCCAACGAGAGTGTTTTCCCCAATCCTCCACCTAGACGCGTGCTGGGCAGCTATGTTAGTCGGGTACTCGTATCCCTGCCAGTATGGTCTCAATAGTTAATTACAACACATCTATGAAAACCTTATTAAAAAAACTACATATTCTTCATAAATTTATTTATTCTTGATGTCGACAACAATGGACTATCGAAACATAAATATCAATGACAATATATTAGTAGGTACTAATTTTGTTGTTATAATGAATATATATTTTTAAGAAGATATATACCATCTGTCCTGTCTGATTGTGTATCTATGTTATGACTGATGTGAAACGCTAGTTTCACTTAAACTAATTTTATCGACGTGTAGAAGGTTTTGCAGAGAAGCTGCAAAAAATATAAAGCATGAAATTAAGGTTATATTTTCATGTTTTGCGGTTGTTATCACTAAAAATTTCAATATCATGGTAATGATTTGTTTCTATATAAAATAAGTCAACGAGTCCACTATTATCGGACACAACATTATTGGTTTAAGAAGAGTTTTGATTTTTTTAAGCATAATATGACTATTCTGTAGACCCACCTGTTTGCTGATTTGTATTTATCATTTTTGTTACCATTTTCATTAAATTTAGGAAAAAATGTTGGTTGGATATTTTGAAAGTAACGATATAGTGAGAGTACAATTAAACTCTTTGGATTGTCTTTAGTGATACTGGGTACTGAAATGGTTTTGATTTCTCGACCCACAGATCTGCTATGCGCGTCTACTTGTAATGGAAAAGGATGGCGTCATTTTTTTAAAGTTGTAAGAATGATTGGTTTTACATATTTGTATAAAAGAATATGGCAATAGATTGTTATATTCTGGGTAAATTTTATAGTTCAAATCCGCGAAATACATTTTGTGCTCCTCTCCAAGGTCAGGAAATTTATACCAATGTGTTAGGCTAGAAATCTTATGAACTATTTCAACCTCGCAACCAATCTGTTCTTGGGGTTTTTTGTCAATTTTGTGTTTTATTGATGTTTGGTTTGCATCAATGTCGAATCCAGAAGGAGATGTTGGGGGCTGGGCACCCCTACGATGCAGCATATGTAAGCTCGTGATCGAAAAATGTGTCCATCGTCTACGGAGCCGTGCACTCATACTGCTGCACGGGTCCTATTATGAGAAATTTGAATCCGTCAATAATGGACATCTATAGAGTATATATAGGTCAAGAAAATGTATTTGCATTAAAAAAAATATCCATCGCTAAATTGGCAAAACTTTTCAAAAACTTTTGTTTATTTTTGAACACTTATAACTTTGTCGGAAAATTGGTGGAATGAGACAGACCTTTACTTTAGAATTCACTCTAGACTTTGCAGTTCAGTACTGAGTTCTCGTCGTTTTTTTTCCACGAATAATAGAAAAGGATATACCCGAATGGACACACTGGGTTAACATTAATTACAGATGGTTAACATACAATTAATTTACCTTTATCTATAAGAAGTTTTAGTTCAAAGCAATTACATGTATTCCACATTTCATTCAACCTTACCAAAATTAATTAAATATTTGTTTGCAAGACAACTTAAACGTGAAAATAAAAACATAATTTTCAACAATATACTTGATAATTATTTAAAAGAATAACGTCAGTCAGTACAGACGTATTGATTTTCTACTATTGTCGACATAAAACCCTTGAAATCTAGTCAGTTTGCTTGGTCAAATACATCTTTTCGGAACCTAATGTTTAAATTCGAAACTAATCCTTATTTTTATTGACATTATTCATTATAATAAGCCTTACGTTCGGTTGTTTGTATGTGATAAATTTGATAGACAATAATACGAAATAGTTGTATTTATTAAAACACATTATTGTACTTCTAGATTGTTAGTGAAGTTATCAAAAGGCTGTATAATGCACTATTCCTGGGAACAAATGAAAACATGGTATTAAAATGGGAAAGTAATGCATTAAGGATAACTCTGGTAATTTCAAATACTAACGTTCCACATCTGAAAAAGGATGAAATCCTGGCTAACCATAAGTCCTGCATGAATTGATTATATTCATTACAACTAAGAGTTTTAAGACGTGCCATACTTGTATTGGATTCCAAAATTAAATAAAAATCGTAACATAGTATAGTCATCTACATCAAGATTGTCAATACGGTTGACCAAGATATTGTCTACAGTGAAAGAAGGACGTAAGATATGCTGTAAACTGGTTTTCGCTAAATAATATATAAGTAATATAGCATATGTGGATTCGATAAACTAAAAATCCGTCCCAAGAAATAATACATAAAGCTTTCGCTTCCACATATGCCTACAAGTATGTAGTTTTACGGATTTGTCTACTTAAGAACACCAGTCAAATTACTCTACAGTGAGGAGTAGGTTTTAAGTATGTTAGATTTTGACAACATATATGTAAATTTTGGAGGTGTGTGTTTTCAGTTTGTAAGCGGAATTCCAATGGGTACAAAATGTGCCCCATTCCTTGCTGATTTGTTACTGTATTCTTACGAAACATAAGTCCTACAAATTCTTGAGTAAAGACAAGTTGTTTTTTCTTGCTTTTGCATTTCATTTGTTTATTTTTATGCATTTTTGACAAATTAATGATCTCCTGTTTTTTGTTTTGCATAAGCGCGTTATTTTTTTAACACCGTGTACGAATGTACGAATAATTAGGGTAGTTTTGTATTTACTATTAATTGCGAAAGCGGCTGGTTTACTCTTGCTGTGGATATGGTACGTTTGTCTCCAACGCAAACATTTTCCCTGCCAAAGTCGAATATTTTACCGCACAATATAGCTGAAAATTGCTGACATTTCTGTTAACTTCATTCAAAACAAACAGTTTTCGTCTGTGAAGTAGTATACGTAAATTTTAGTCTCCACTAAACACCAAAACGATTCAAAATTTTATATCTATTTGTTTATCTCTATTTCGAATTTAGCCACTACAAAAAGGCTTAATTATCCACCGTTACCAATAACTTCATACTCTACCAGTGTCAGTCATAATGGTCTTCCCTATGTCAAATCCCATCCCCTTTTCCAGTTGGTTTATGGTTTGTTAACTTGTTCTCGTCCTGTCAGAAATAAATCTTGTGTTTTGGTACATACTTTCTTACAGGCAATCTTATGTTGCAATTTACAATTTTATGTAGGTAAACATTTTTTTGTCCCCGCGACGACATGTCGGGCAGCATTAAGTTTTACTCATGTCCATCCGTCTTTCCGTCCATCCGTCCGTACGTAAGTACGTACGTCAATACGAATTTCCGATAAGCTTTTCTCAGAAACCGTACACGAGAACAATTTGAAATTTGTCAGGGTGGTTCAGTATAACAAGTTGTACGACCTAAGCGACTTTCAGACCTGTCTGACAATTACTCTCTGTTTGGGACTTCATTTTTACGTACGTTCGTACGTACGTCCGTCCGTACAAATTACCGTCAAGCTTTTCTCAGCAACCGTACATGAAAACAGTTGGAAATTTAGCAGGGTAGTTCAGTATCACAATGTGTACGTCCTAAGCGACTTTCAGACCTGTCGGACAACTACTTCCTGTTTGGGACCTCAATTATCGGGGCATCTGTGTCCCATGGACAAATTCTTTGATTTTTTACTTTCCCCCCATAATTTGCCTTTCTGACGGAGAAAGATTTTGTCGTCAAAACACTAAAATTGCAATTTTTTTTCTATTGGTAATCTTGAACCAAGTCAGTCGTCATTTTACCGCGATGACTCAATAATAAAATAATTCACAAAATGTTAATATTTAGAAGTTAAAAGAATATTTCTGCATCGAAATTGCCTGAGTGTGTACTTGACTATTGAAGTTGGTTAAAACTCAATATCTACAAATATGAGTATTCCGAACAAATTATATAAAATATAAATACGGAGATTTGATTTAGATCATTTCATTTATCTGGTTAAAAACGTAGTATACAGCAACCAACTTTAAAGTACGGAGATTATAACAAGTCCTATAGGTCGTACAATGTATAGATTTATCATAAAATAACAAAGTGATCATCAGCAGCAGCTTTTCGATGTTTTTGCTAAAATTATCTAAACATTTTGTTTGCAGTGTGCACTCGTTGGCTATGTTAGCAAGAATTTTAACCATAGCAATACACAGTCATGTAATCATGTCTTCGATTCTGGATCAATAATCTGATTTTTGCCTAATATGTAACATTGCATTTATCTATTTTTAAACAACAGTAAGCATTCTAAAACAATTTTTAGAGTCATGCAGGATACGATGTTTGTTATCATATTTCCTAAAACAACAGTTAGTTAACGCAGTTCCCTTTGTAAGCGGAAACACTTATGTAACTTATTTACTTTAATTATGAAGCAACACAATCATATTTAACTTCATAAAGACAAGACGTATCAAATTATCTGTATGAAAGTTTTACTACATTTGTACAACGTAAATTGAGCATACCGTACATAAGGCTTTACATATTTTTGAAGAAGAAAGACATATTATTCGATAACATCAAATTAACAATGTAATCTATGGAAGCTCGACTATGCCATATTGATACATACAAACAAGATATTTTCAAATTATGTCGTGCAAGAAGCATGCTTCAGGTCTATAAGATTTTGATCTTTCCGAAATGTCCAAGCACTGGTTTTATTTGTATTATTTTTATAGATAGACGAACCTTTTCAGAACGAGTGATATCTACAAAATCAAGGAATAATGAAGATTTACTTAGCTTTAATAGCAAGTATGATGTCAATTGCAACTCGATCAGATGCAAGGGCTGGAAAGATATTTTTCATTGCTATTTTGTTAAATAAAATTGAATAAAATCAGTACAATGTATTAATTAGACGCATAAAAGGGGCTACGAGGGTCAAATTCCTCTGTCATTATCTAGCGCTTTAAACTTCTTTGTGGCTGTGATTTGTTTTCATTTATCAATTTTTTTTATTATAAATTATAAACGTGAAGTATTGTTCTCAGAACGTGACACAAACTTAGCGCATCGATATTTAATTGACCACTTAGACAACCAAACAAACATACTAAAAACTTAATTTTCATTCAGCAATTTTCTTTAGAAAAACATTGTTTCCTTTTCCCTTAGTAGCGAACTCAGTAGTTAAATTTGATAATGTACTTATAAATATTGGAAATGTCTACTATCCAGGTACTGGCAAATTTACGGCTCCATCAACTGGTGTTTACGAGTTACGAATTTTATGAAAGAGAATTATCATGGTACGTTTGAATTAAACCTAATGGAGAACGACAAATAAATGCTCGCGGACATGGCGACACAACAACTTATTCATCTGGATCTATTAGAGTCATTCTTGATATTAAGAAAGGAGATCAGATTTACATCAGCCATCTACTTTTCACAGGTGGACTACATATTTTCGGGACATATGATATAACAACGGAATTTCTAAATTTTAATCGCAAATTTGTTAAACTGGCTTCTATTGCTTGTTATATTGTACTAAAATGCTTTATCTACATTTCTATATTTCTGTATTAAAAAATAAATCACTTGTTTTTCATTTGCTCTATTGTTGTTGACGTAATATAAACTGAAATTAACCAGACACTTTATTTCACCTTCCGCTATATAGATAGAAATATTAATATTTCTAGGACAGATCAGATTATCAACACTGAAAATGCTATCACTTACGTAGGCCAACTTCTGGAAATAAACAAAGTTGCTCAGGGCTTTGCCAATGGTATTTGCCATTTTCAAATAACTTGTGACAAAAACGACCAATGTATCTTAATTTGCAAACTCACCATAATAATCCGACATCAATGCAAGGAGTTTTTCACAAAAGAATACAATGATAATGAAAGTTGTATACATTTTACAACTAATTTTTTGCCCTGAAAAAATTATCACAACAGCAGTCGGTCGTCACAAGTGTAGAGTATGGTTGATTGTCCGTACTTTCTTGGTTTATTAGAAAAATGTAAATTGATTGATTGATTAAATAATTGATTGAATGTCGCTTAAACTCCAGCGAGCAATATTCAGAATGAGAACAAAATGTTGACCCCCACTGGAAAAGTACTACGAATTGGTTAGGGACAATTCCGCCAAATGAAGACGCGCTAAGCAGCTATTTGGGTCGAGCATTTGAATCTCTCCCAGTTTGATCACAGGAAATGTATTGTAAAGAAATGAAGTTGAAATAGGACAAGTTAAATTTGTCTGAACATTTCTTTCCAATTTTGGGTTAGAAATTTGTCTTTGTCAAAATTGTTAAACACATTTCTTTCTTTAACATATAAATAAACAAGGCAGCTATTCCCTTGTTTAAAGTAAAACGACCATCTTAACAAATGCAAGTAGCAGAATTTAAATGTGTCTTGTACTAATTATATTAATAAAAAAACTGTTTAGACTAAACATATTGTTACAAGTGGGAATTAACAAAGTATTAAGTATGAAATCAAATTAAGAAGTGTATATTTAGTTTCATAATAAACAAAATATTTTGATGGGCTGATCCCAATATTGTGGTACACAATTTAAACTTTATTGAAATGTGTTTCAATTAACATGCTGCATATGCAGTATGATTAAACAGAAGAAACATCTTATGTAAAACATAATTAAAGGTGTTAATTATTTCAAATACGAATTTTATCGGTTTATATAATATTTCGAGGGTAACTAAACAGTTGTTATACGACTCCATTGTAATGAACTATTTCTAAGTTATTGTTTATTAACGTTCTACCAAAGTTGAAGGTTATTGTGAGAATTGCACGGGTGATCAGTTGGCTTTGTTAATAATGAAAAGTGCCTTTGTTCATTGGCTGTGCATTTCATTTTTGATTTTCAAATGTGTTCGCAATTTTAACCTTAATCAATAAATAATCGCCTGTTTTATCGATATTTTGTACAGAAGCTCAGATAATTTTTCTTATAAAGGGACTCAGTGGCCGAGAGATTGTTAGTTAGTCCTCTACACATAATTTCGGGTTTGTCAACACAGACGTTGCGATTTCCAGACTTACTAGGGGCGGGGTATGCCACGATCAAGACTACGTGCTTGAAAAATGCGCAAAAGGCTAAATTTTCTGTCAGAAAAGGGTCCGAAATTCTTTCCAATTGTCAATCTCATTTCTAAATTGATTTATTGTTGGGTTTCATATTCTCGTCTCAACATAGCTGAAAGACAAATTGCTAGATGGAAAACAAATTTACAATCAATGACTTCTTGCTATTTAAAATTATCAAATTTAAGGTCTCCATTTCGTTAATTATTAAATAATTTCAAAACTCTCTTGTTACCAAAGAAAAAAAGTATTACTAGTATTCTCAATTTCTAGAGGCCACTGCAAAGACTCATTAACCTGAGAGATCAAAATACCTTTAATGGTGTAATGAGTAATAACTGCACGAATGCTTTTAATAGGTTTTAACTGTTTATTTTTAACTATATTTCTAGTCTGTAACAGAGTTGTTGGTCTTTTAAAGTTGAAGTTACCATTACAAATCAGGATTTATACCAACATACTCACATGCAACACGAAACAAAAATAATAACGAAAGAAAAACTGGAAGTGGGTAACCCGAACCCAATAAAAACCATGGGTGCATTCATGTGCTCTATGCAAGTGGCTGTCTTAAAGTAGACACGTGTCGAATTTCTAATTGTTATGTCTATGAAATGTTAATTCAAGAAATAAAAAAGTACCTATTACTCAGCGAAAATGTCTGTAAGTCAGGGTGACGGCCAGAGACATTGAAAAGAATAACATCAATCTAGGTTCATATAATCTTTGTTTTAGTAGCTTAGTAGTCAACAGCAGTGTCCAGTTTAGGAAATTTGATTACCGATCGATGCCCGTACATCGTCTCTGTCACGTGACTTGGACTGAATTAATGGAGTATTTTTGTGTCCGACATTTCTATAGTTTTAGGAGAGTGTAGTTATGAACTGTGGAGCTAATTTTCGTATAACGCGAATATTGTTTCTTTATCTCAATTTATAAATTTATAGACTTAATTATTTTTATGTTTTGATGTCTCTTAACCCATTTCAATTGTGTTTTTCTTTAATATCTTTATAGAGACCCGGCCTGAAATGCCCAGAGGGTATACAGTATAAACATCAAAATGTACTCACGATTGCTTAGGCAAGAATGGACTTTGGAATCGTTGTTATACTCTTAGTAAAATTAGCTGATCATAAGTAAACATGGCCTATTGACCTTGTGAACATCCAATAGAGTAGACAATGTCACTAAGGGAAACGTCTACTTTAATTGCCGAAAGTCGGACAATTCTTGATGCAGGATCTGACAATCCCAACGCTTTATTAAGTATGATTTTACAACTAGTAACATACATTGAAGGTAGCATTGAACATATGGAGAAAAACATGGACAAGAAATTCAAAGTGATAAATCAATCCATACTTTCTGTATGAGAAGGGTTAGAAAACTTGAAAATGAAACAGCTGATCTGAGTAAGTAATTCACACAATTTGAAACAAGCTGTCAAGGTCTAGGTAACCTCTTTGATAAGATCAATAGCCAAATCAAAACAAACTCTAGAAACATCAGTAATCATGACGCTAAAATCCAAAAACTTGAAGCAGACACAAAACAACTACACGAGAAGGACATAAAAAACCTGACTACTCGTGTTACCTTCATCGAGAAAAAAATTGCATTAGGTAATGTTGCTGTGTAAGATCGAGCAATAACGATGCAATTCGACAGCTACATGACGCCATTGAAGATCTTCCGTGTAGATCAACGAAGAACTACTTAATTTTTACTAATCTCGCCCAACAACCAAACGAGACATAGAAATGAAATTACGACGGTTTATTGTGAACAACTTGGCATTGAACACCATATTGAGTTCGGTAACATACACCGTTTTGATAAGAGGCTTAACCACAAAGCTCGACTGATTGTGGCGAGGTTTCTTTATCACAAAGATCTGCGAAACGTTCTTGCGAATGCGACATGGCTAAAGAATACCGATTGGGAAATTCACGAACAGTTCCCAAAAGCCGTAAAAAACTGTATCGTGTTTTTAAAGACGTTAAACGACAGCGTAAGAATGCAGTGCTGGTGCGTGACAAACTGTTTATAAACGGCATACAGTACATACCAAAAAACACAGGTGAAGAGACATGCGAAAAGAGATTTGGATACCGCGACTCTCTTTTCGGAACGCCGAAGCAAAATGCTAGACCATTCAAGAGACAGGGACAATCCGACACCTCCCCAATGGCTGATGATACTGTGTACTTGGATAGCCAGGGGGAAACTCTGTGTGTTTTAACTGAGTTAGGTATCGTTGATTTTATTGTTAATAATGAAATAGCTGTACTTAAAAGCACCGTCTGTTCTGTATGTAAATGTAGTCCCTGTTTTTTGATAGCTTGTCTATTTTTGACCATTGTTTAGTAATTGAAAATAAAAACTTGGTATAATGAAAAATTGCTAGAACATTTTAACCTTTATGATACTTTTAATACATGTAGTTTAAGCGGTGATGTTAGTAAAGGTTCTAAAAAGTTACCTTTTAGCACGTCCAAGAATAAAATTACAAAATCTTTTGACGCGTAAATTAATATAGACAAACATAGTAACAATGAAGCATGCTCCTTTATACGACGGTACAAATTCGCCAATTTTTATCAATTCAAACAGCTTGTCTAGTCGAAGTTGTGTAAACGACAGTAGACAAACGTTAAATATCTGATCTTTTAATTGCTGTTGTATTAAAATGAGGTTACAATGCCCAGAATTTACAGATTTATTACACGAGTATGATATTGTTTGTTTTGTAGAAACAAAAGCAGATAATCTTGATACGATTAATTTTCCTGGTTACATTTTTACCATGAAAAACAGACGAACTGTTACTAACAAACGCTCAGGGGGCATTATTATAGCATATAAGGACATTTTTACCAATTGTATTGATATTGTTGACACCTGTAGTAAATATGTCCTGTGGTTTAAATGTAGTGAGTTAATGTTCAAAACAGATCAACTTAGCTGTATTTTTGGTGTTGTATATGTACCACCTGAATACACCAGGTATTCCTCAGAAGATGCTTTTAGTGAAATAGAACACGGGTATCATTTGTATTTGAATAAGTCAAAATACACATGTCTTATAATGAAATTTAATGCAAGGACCTCTAGTGATAAAGATTTTGTTAAAATAGAAGAAAATAGACACGTAGATGAATATCTTTGTGAATTTGTCAATGAGTTTTCCTATATATTAAATGATTTAAAGATACCGTTAGGTATGGGGAGCATGGATAAAGTAAAAAAACAGATACGGAAATTTATTGCTTAATTTTTGTTAAGGAAATAACATGTTTATAATTAATGGTAGGGTTGGGAAGGATAAGAACATTGGAAAATTTACATGTAAGAATGCTAGTGTAGTCGATTACGGTAAAAGTAGTGTTGAATTTCTTAAATTCATCTCATACTTTGATATTTTTTAGATCCTAGTACATTATTCTCGGACGTCCACGCACCACTACATTTATCATTATCTAACACATTTATAGACAATGTTACCCCTTATACTGATGTCAATACTTTTACAAATAAAGTTAAC
Source organism: Limnoperna fortunei (assembly GCA_944474755.1). Taxonomy (NCBI): domain Eukaryota; kingdom Metazoa; phylum Mollusca; class Bivalvia; order Mytilida; family Modiolidae; genus Limnoperna; species Limnoperna fortunei. The sequence continues at coordinate 69,739,862 of OX104114.1, read as the reverse complement.
TTAAGACCCTGGGATAGTGAAAAAGCTCTAGACTTTCAAAATAACAAAGACGAGTTTGCGTTATTAATATTAGAACAAAAACTCGAAACAAGCTGTAAAGAACTAAATAATCTCAACAATTATTCAATTAATCAGTTATAAGACGATTTTGGAAATATTTTTATTGAATCGGCTTCAAAAACCTTCCGAAGATATAGCCCAAAGCACTCGGCAAGTAGCACGCAAACACGTAGTGTAAATAAAAATAATAAACCTTGGTTTGATAGATTTTTTTGTTTGAATGTGTTTTAACGCCACTTTCAGCAATTTTTCAGCTATTTCATGGCGTCCAGTTTTTATTGGGGGGGGGGAAGCCGGAGTACCCGGAGAGAACTCCGACCTGCGGTAGGAAAACTGGCAATCCTTGTCAATTAAGAGACTGCAAAATAGCTAGACAACATTTTTGTAAAGCAAAAAACTATATAAATCAAATAACACTATGCAAAACAGGTCAAATATGGTTAATGCAGAAAAGTATAAAAAGATCTTGAACACAAAATATAAAAATTATTGTATTAATCTTTTGCATGTTTTACAAAAAGAATCTATTAATCATTCCAAACATTTCTGGAAATTATTGGGTGGACATAAGCGACAAAAAAGCAAAATATTGACATAGAATCCCTCCATGATTTTTTTTTAAACTTAAACACAGCAAATGATGAACAACAACCGACTTTCAATTACGAGGCTCCAAACATATCTGTTGAATTTATAAATGGCTATATTTCTCAAGAAGAAATTGTGAAGTGTATCCAAAATCTTAAAAATGACAAAGCTTGTGGCATTGATGAAATTGTCAACGAATATATTAAATCAACTTCAACTCGACTTCTTCATTTATATGAAAAACTTTTCAATTTAATATTCGATACTGGAATTCTACCTAATAGCTGGTTAATAGGTATAATTAAACCTATATATAAGAAAAAGGGAGATCAAAGAGTTCCCAAAAATTACAGGCCTATAACAATTGTCAGCTGCCTCGGTAAATTATTCACTGCTATTTTGAATGCAAGACTCGCAAGCTTTTCTGAATAATATAATGTCATTAAAGAAAATCAGGGTGGCTTCCGTCAAAACTATTCTACTAAAGATAATACTTTTGCTATTTTTTCTCTATTCCAAATTCTAAAATGAAAAAAGAAAAAGATGTTTTGTGCATTTATCGACTTCGCGAAAGCCTTCGATACAGTATGGCAAGATGGCTTGTTTCATAAGTTGTTACTTAACAATATCAATGGCAAGTTATATATTGTTATATTTAACATGTATTCACAAATAAAGTCTTGTATATCATTAAACAATAATACGTCGGAATATTTTAACTGCGAATTGGGCATACGACAAAGTGAAAACTTGTCCCCGTTTTTGTTCTCAATGTTTTTAAATGACTTGGAAGACTTTCAGATTACAAAAATATAGCTGGCTTGAGCAGTGTTAGAAATGATATAGAAAATGAACTTGATGTATATCTGATGGTTTTTCTTTTACTGTATGCTGATGATACTACTTTAATAGCTGCGTCTGCAGAGGACCTACAGGCACAATTAAATGATTTTTGTGACTATTGGAATACATGGAAGTTAAAAGTAAACGTCGACAAAACAAAGGTCATGGTACTTGAATTGGGTAAACCGAAAACAAATCTTAAATTCTTTTATCAAAATACCGAAATAGAAATAGTGGAAAAATTTAATTACTTTGGGGACAAAAACCTGTAATTTTGATTCTACCAAGAAACTTTCAGCAGATAAAGCATTGAAGGCTATGTACGATATTCTTAAGTCGGGACGATTCTTCAAATTATCAGTAAAAATTCTTCTAGATTTGTTTGATAAAATGGCCAAACCTATTCTTCTTTATGCCTGTGAAATTTGGGGCTTCGGTAATAACGAATCCTTAGAAAGAGTTCATTTAAAATTTTGTAAACTTCTGTTGAATTTAAAGTCTTCAACGCCAAATTATATGATTTATGGGGAACTTGGTAGACTTCCTATTGCTATTGATATTAAGATACGGATGGTATTTTACTGGTACAAACTTGTAAATGGCAAACAATCCAAATTTTCTTCAATAATGTATCGTCTTACTCGGCAATCGAACGAAAACTATAGTATACAATATTCTTGGATTAACTGTGTTAAAACAATTTTAAATGATTGTGGTTCTTCACATATGGGATTCAAAACAATTCTTCAATAATGAGTCGCTAAAATACATAGTAAAACAAAGGTTAACAGACCAGTTTGTGAAAAATTGGAATTCGGTTGTGTTTCATTCAACAAAAGCAATAAATAATAGAATTTTCAAAAACAAAATTGGAATTCAAAAATTATTTAAATGTCTTGAACTTCTCGGAAGCTATAAAACTATGCAGATTTAGGACAACAGGTCATCATTTACCAATAGAAACTGGAAGATGGAAAAATATTGAAAGAGAAAATCGTCTTTGTCATTTGTGTAACTGTAAAAATTAGGAGATGAATACCATTACATGTTTGAATGCACTGCTTTCATAGAACAACATAAAAAAATCGTTCCAAATTACTTTGTGAAAAACCACAATGTTTATAAGTACTCAGAATTCATGTCCAGCAACAGAAAATCTCTGCTAAGAAATCTTTGCAGGTTTATTAATATTATTAATGATCATGTTAGCGCCCCTGTCTTAACTGTTGTGTAAGCTTAACATTATTATTGTTTGTATATATTGTATATAGCATGTTGTTTTGTTTGTTTATTTGTTACTTTCTCTGTACCAATTGTATTATTGCCTGTGTGAGAATAAAACTATACTATACAAGATGTGAAATGTACATAATTTTATATTTAGTATGATGAAAGTATAAAAACATCTGTACTTTTCTGTTGTTGTTTTTTGTATTACCACGAAATAGATATTACATGTTGGTTTCCGCGAAGCAGGTTATCAAGAGGTCTTCTCTTTATCACATCCCGGATACATGTAAACTAATGCATATCGGAATTTGTCGACAAGTAGTCGTAATAAAATCTGCTATCTTTATATTGATTTGTGTTAATTAACTTTAATTTGTTATTTATATATTTTGTACCATATATGTTTTATTTCTGACGGATGAAATATTTGGTCTTGAAAGACAACTAAATTGAAAGAACTCATATTTTGTTATTGTTAAGAACAAATGTAAACCTTTATACATCGATATATCGTGCCTGTGCACTGATGCAACGTCTCGAATTTAATTATGCCCAAAATGTGAACTTTTCAGAAAATTAAAGTATCATAATGTTGCTGTATTTCTGCATCGGCATCGTCTTAGGGTGTAATTAGGGACTTTAGTTGTTCAAACCACCATTTCCACAATTATGTGCGTTCACAATAAATACTATACAAAAATACGTATCTTAACATGAACTTTACCTGGTTACGAACGAAGTCTTTAGCAACCAACTTTAAGGTACCGGAAAACCATGCAGTATCGTTGAAATTATAACAAGTCCCAAAGTAGTACACTGTATAAATGTATCGTGAAATCAGAAGGCTATCAACAACAACGACATTCTGAAATAGGTAAACATTTGTTTTTGCTATATGAAAGCCGTTTCTTATTTTTGCAAGAATTTAAACCCTAGCAAAACATAAAAGTCCTACAAGCAGGTGTTCAGTTGTCAATAAATAATCTGATTTTCTCTATGTACAATTGTATTGATTATATAATGTTATGTTCCACTTTTTAACTACATGTTTACATCCTATTACATTTTATGAAGTGATGCAGGATACAATATTTGTTATCATATTTCCTAAAGCAACACTTTAGTTAACGCTGATCTCCGGTTATCGGAAAAACGTAAACACTTTTGCAGCCTACTAATTTTAAAACAATACAAAACATATTTTTCTTCAGAAAGACGAGTACTATCAAACTACCAGGTAAGAGAGAGTTTTACAACAATGTTCATCGGGCTCTACACGTTTTAGTGGGAGAGAGTAATGTTCTTGAATAAATGTAGCTAATACATATAATCGTGTATGTTCTCAATGCAGGAAAGATAATATTTTATAACACTTAGTTTTCTAGTTTTTACTTTTAACGTGATAGGACACAAATTAGATATTGAGCATGTATGCAAATTATGATCTGCAAGCAGCTGGTTGTTTGAAAGTCAATATTGTTTTTTGCTGCCTGTTTCAATACACTGTTTTATTCGTATTATTTTTATACATAGACGACCTATTGGAAAGAAGATTGATAGCTACACAATACAGGAATGATGTTGTCTTGTTTAGTAATAATAGTGGTTGTGTTGTCTATTTCAACTTGGCCAAATGTTAACGCAGGTACGACATTTTTTCACCACTGATTGCTTTCAAAGTCCAATTCTTAAAATCTGTACAATTTCCTGGTAGGTTGCTATAAATACCATAATTCTAGGTATTTTAACATTCCTCCGTAATGACTGTTTCAATGGCTGTAATAATTGGTCTCAAAATATTCTCACATTTTTGTGCATGTTTGCTTTCAAAATATCACGGTTTCTTTTTTATCAGATTTGCTGTGAAGTTCTTTGTGAAGGCAAAACGAAAATAATTCTTAAAATGATCTCTGTTTTATCTACCATTTTAAAAAAATACACATAATTATGTACATCAATTAAAAATAGTTATTAACACTATATTTCTAATATTAAATCTATAATCAAACCTGAAAACACTTCAAGTTTAAACTTTTTATAGAATTTTTTCCTTTTTTTAAACCAAATTCTGCCAAAATATAAACTACAGGTAGTAACAATTTTAGAACTAAACTAAGTCAAATACAGCTAAACTGTCTTATCTCTTGTTTTTTCAAATCTGTTTAATGATTTATGTTTGTTATTTTAGATGGAACAATAACATTATACCATTATACAGATCAAGACGGTAAAAATGGCATTGTAAGTTCCGGATACATCCAAATAGCGTCAAGGTTTGCTCATTACGGACCATATGTTTACCTGACCTCTCTTAGTCCATTTAACCACAGTCGCCGCCAAATAGCACTAAATAATATGAACAATGCTGCATACACCAGAAAAACAAATTACGTGTTTGAAGTGTTGCTAAGTAGGCATTGGGATAAAGTACAACATACCAACCCTCCAGGCAGAGATGTTTACAGATATACAAATGGGGCTTTAATTCTTGCGAGTCCGGATGTTTTGAAGTGGACACTTTATGATTGGACATCCAGTACAGGTCGATTTCCTGTACGAATCGATGGATCGCCTCAACGTCTTGGTAAACGAAGCATACACAAAAATGATATCTTTACACTTTGGAAATCTTATTTTGCTGTGAAAGAAGATATATAGAAAAAAAACAATTGTATTGCATTTAATTATTATTTATTATATTCGACCATGTATGCCAGAAATACGATTCTGAAAATTAAAGGCTAGATAAAAGCATGTGTTACAATAAATATTGTTTTTTGCAAACGTCACCATTTTCTTCGACTTATAAACCTCAAGATAGAGTTATAAACCATGACGCCTCGTTCGCGTCTTTTTGATAGTTTCCTAACTCCAAACGAAGTTTTAGGACACATGTTGTTTTTGTCTGGTTTCTTTTTACGATTTTTCTTTATTTTCTTTTTTCTTCTTTCCGTTCATTCTTGTCCGCACAATTTCTCTGATAGGCAATACCCAATCAATGTGAAACTTTAGATAAATGTTAACGGTGACCCAAAGTTTTGGAATTCATTTTTGGAATTTTTAAAATACCTGCCGTGTCTATAGAAACTAGGATTATAATATAGGACATTGCACTATCTTGGTAAAATTGTGTACTTGTGTGGGGGGTTTCAACATGCTGAACATTAAAGTGGAAATACAGGTTCGCTTGGGAGACATTCTGTGTTAGCATCCCAACACAGTTATTAATATTGTGTTTATTATATATCAAATAAAAACTGTCTTTATATTGCACTACACTTGTTAAAAACAGACGGATGGAGTAGTCACTCAGTGCTGTGTCAAATATAAGGAATAAAGAATTCAAAACCAATTTAATAAACAAAAAATTAATTAATCAAAATATTATATTGTTTGTTTGATGTTTGTTTGATGGTGTTTAACGCCACTTTCAGCAATTTTTCAGCTATATCATGGCGTCCAGTTTTTATTAGGGGAGGAAACCGGAGTACCCGGAGAAAACCCCCGACCTGCGGTAGGAAAACTGGCAATCCTTGTCAATTAAGATTCGAGTCGAGTACACCCTGCCTGCCGTGAGAATCGAACCCGCAATCTCAGTGTTGACAGACCACGTGGTCAATAGTAGACGATCTACCTTGACCACTCGGCCACCGAGGCCCCCTTAAAATATTATTACTGATACACATGTAAACAAATGTCCCCAAAATTTTAGTCTGTTGGATCAAGTTGAATTTCTCCAAAATCCATAATTCAATTTTTACTCGTTGCATGTCATGACAGTAGTAAATAATGTAGAGCCACTTCGATGTGTACGTCTATGAATCTTTCCGAATTTGCAATCATATTCTGTTGGTACTACTTCTTTTCAGTAAGCATCTATTACTGGTTTAGGCTAGAACATCAGAAATTAAGCACATACCAGCAAAGTTATTGTAGGCTTCATTTGAAAATGTAAAACAGACATTTGGACAAGTGAAACATCCTTCCACACCAAAATGTCAATGAGAATGATTCTACCTGTACAGGAGCATAAGCATGTCCGAAAAACTTGATTGACGACTATTTAAGAATAGCCATCGTGTTTATTACAGGGCCATGCCTAATTAATGTTCGTTTTAACACAGGTAAACCAAACAAAGGCCAAATATAGAAACCATGTATAAATACGCAATACAAGCCTCTCTTGCATTGTTGCAATTTCAATACATAGTTTTTGACGACTCGTTCAAAACATCACAGATATTCATGGTAAATATTATACAAATATTAAATAATTGGTTTAGGATCGTAACACTAGTTAAGAATCGTGACTTATTGATTAGTAAGACAGAGTTTATAATGTGTATGCCTGGCGTAGGTTGTAAGAAGGAAGAATTATCTACATGTATTTGCGACGTAATGGCAAGTAAGCATATATTTACTGGGAAACATTAACCTATTGGGATTAATTGATTAAATGCAATGAATTATATATCATTTATTATGTTGTATTGTAACAACAAAAATTGTTGATATATTCATTGATTACCAATACATTTAACGTTACTTCCAAACAAGACAAGAACAAGAAGTGTTTTATGTTGAAAATGAAGACTGTGTTTCTTATTATGTTATCAATACTGTTCGCTGGATTGATATGTTCAGAGGTTGTACCTTTGATTGATGTGGATAAGAAGTTTTGGGAACAACCACCGATTCTTTTATGTAATATTGATGGCAAATGGTACAATTCGTCAAAGAAACTGGTTTCAATATGTAAATTATATAGAAGATGCTATTGTTCCTATATTCAGACGGTTACTTTGGGATAATGAGTTGGATTCGTATTTAAAATTTTAACAGAATGGTGGAGAATATACCATTCTTTTTACGGTTGTAACATAACATACATTAAACAGCATAACTAAAATACAAAAATAAGTTGCAGGAAGCTAATAATTGGAGCCAAATACTAGTACTGAATGGGTGTAATAAACAAATTATAAATAATGGACAGCTAATCTTGCGGTAATGCTACAATGGAAACATTTTCTGGTGTCATAGTGTATATTTAAAGAAAACAATTTAATAAACTATAAACAACAGAAAATACTAATACATAGAGTATTGTTTATAAGTTATAATTTTAACTACACTTTATCTTAAAGTTCGCTAACGAAAAGGTTTCTGCAGTCACAGAATGTAAATGATATAATTTTAAAATGTGATGAACTAGTATATTCATAACCGCAAAACAAATGTATTCCAATTAAACAGACTGATATTACATGTGCATATTACCTTGAATTATTTAAGATTACAGTACATCAGTTTGCATCAAAATAACAGTTATATTTTATGCTGTCTCCATTGTGAAATATCAATAACTTTGTATAATACATTTGCATATTAAATAATATTTTAATGATAGACGTCTGCAATACATTGTTTGTGCAAAATTGAGTTTAGTTCTTCACTCTTTCTAGAAGTTATCATATCAAGTTTTATTCTATTTTATATCTGTTTTATATTTTACTTTTTATCCTTATTTATAAATAATATAGATCAAAGAAGTTGGCATCTCTACGTGTTTTTTTTAGCTTTATTCGATGTTAGGTTGGTATGTATTGGTCAGGTTTTGTACACCGGGAAAACGTTTTATTTTCAGACAATAAATTTTATAACTTGTTTAGATTTGAAACCAATGTTATTGCATTTAGTCGTTTATTAATAAATTGGAACAAATTCATGTCAATTTCTCATTGTCCACATTACAAATTACAAAAGCTTATATATATGTATATATGTGAACTTTGTTGTCAGAAACATTTTGTAACCATTATTTATCTAAAATATAAATAAAGGCCTCACTGGTCAAGCGCTAAAAGAGCTTCGTCCAGGTACATGTATTCATTACTAGACTGTCGAGACATCGATGTTCGTTCGAGGCTTATTTTGGTCAAGATTCTTTTATCCTCAAATTTTGCTGTCAATCATAAAATGGCATCAAACACATCGTGGTTGTAAAACTACAACATGCACGCATTTAAACACGACAAATCAACCAAAAGTGGAAGATTAGTTAAGTAGGATACTTCAGAGCTTACACACAAAATCCAGACGTTATGCCAAATCTGACTGTATACACCTTGATAGGCGCCCACGTCAAATCTAGAAAAAAATTCTGACAGCATTGAAAAGATTGGCTGCCCATAACGATCAATTGTCCTGGCAAAAGTATAATAAATCTACGTCTGAGTTCATTAAGAGGTGACAGCACTTACTTGTCTTGAAAATAAGTACACTGATTACATAAGATCTAGCATATTTTAAAACAATATTTAACAAAAATATTTAATTTTAATGTGAAACCTTTTCGTATGACATTACGCCGGTGCTACTGGAATCTTTGTCGGGATGTTGATAATTGGAACGTTGCAGTCAAATCAGAATAATTGCATGCCACTTAGATATTCTGTTGCTTTAGTCTTTCATTAAAAATCATATAAAGAAAAATCGTACATAAGACGTTAAGAAAATATGCATGAAATTAGGGTGTGTTGGTGCTCCAATAGGTTTCGCATCTTCTACTATTCTAGCAACCCACTTCATCTGACTTTATGCAAATATAGTCTAGTCATATGTGGGAATATTAGACGGTTTATGTCAGTCTTTAGATAAAATTATTAAGTTGGCAAATAAGCATTAGAAAAATCCATACCTCGCATTCACAATTAAATAATCACTTAGACAAAAAAATCAACCAACGAAAAACAACATTAAGGCGAAATATGTCTAACAAAAGTGGCTTGAAACACAATTACCTAGTATGTAGCACCGATTGAACTTTTAAAGTAGATCTCAAACCATCCCCGTTTATAATTATACATTTAAACCGATACATGCTCAAATGTATCGTATCAATGCGTAAGCCCCACACAACACGTACAACATACTAAGAATGGGGTCACATCTATAGGGGAAATGGCTGAAATTGAACCAAAGAGATGAATTGTATGATTGCTTCAGCAGCCTCTGTGATATGACCAATTAGCTATTAAATTTACAAGAGGAATAAAGATTAAGTCCAAAAATGATATTTCACTGTACGTAATACTCCAACGGACCACCCTTCCGGTCAAATTTGACAACTTTCTATGTTATGAATAAAATTACGTTATACATCTATAGATTTGCTATACAATTTACTAGGGGAATATATTTACCAATTTTTACTGGAGCTTTGCATGTTGTTACAAACTGAGTCCAAATTTGAAATTTCATTGTACTTGATATTCCTACGGACCTCTCTTCCGGTGAACTTTTGACCACTTTTTCCTTTACGATTAAAATTTGGTTATATATCCATGGATTTACTATAAAATTTACTAGAGGAATATTTTAACCAATTTAGACCGGAGTTTTGCATGTTTTTACAAATTGATTCAAAAGTGGAAATTTCACTGTTCGTAATACTCAAATGGACAACCCTGCCGATCTACTTTTGACAACTTTCTCTTTTCTGAATAAAATGAAGCTATATATCAGTGAATTAGCTATAAAATTTACTAGAGGAATATTTTAACCAATTTTTACCCGAGTTTTGCATGATTTTACAAAATGAGTCCAAAGTTAAAATTTCACTGTTGGTAATACTCCAACGGACCAACCTTCTAGTCAACTTTTGACAACTTTCCTCTTTGTTTTAATAAAATTGACCTATATATCACTGCATTAGCTATAAAATTTACTATAATAATATATTAACCACTTTTGACTGGGTTTAATAAGTTGAACACAATTTAGTACCAAAGATGAAAAAATCGTCTTCAATTTTTGTGAAGAAAAATCTATTACGGTAAAGTTTTAAATGATTCAAATCAACATAATTAAAATCATTTTCTATTCATTCCGTATTAATTTTTATTATCTTTCAGAATCCGTTAAATTACATTGATATGTGTATCGTTCAAAACTTAAAGTAAAAAATATACCAAAAAACCCTTCCGCTTTTCCACCCTTCTGCAGATTATGGACTCCCTGTCTTTTATGCGTCATGACGAAATACTGACTCAAGATCTATGCCTGACGAATCGTCGTTCTTAACTAAGAAAAAAATTAGCCTCTTTATGAATGGTTACACAACTAATCATATATTCGCATAAGTGTTACACCGTGAGGATGAATTCGAGACTTTTAGCGGAACTTATTACCGCTTGCTAAACAATGGGTTTAATGAAGTCATTGGGATTATTAAATCGTGAGATACTCATTAGATAGGTATTTGTAACTGAATGTTATCTTGTCTCGGGTGTATACATCAGAAATTTTCCTGTGCAAAAACACAATTGACACAAAGTTCAGAGCTCTATAGGTGTGAATTTGGCAATGAAGTTTCCGATAATTTTTATGTTATCCGTCGAGTTATTTGGATTAATAATAACATCAGAGGTTTTGCCGGCAGTGTTTGTAAAGAAGAAATCTTGGAGAAAACCGCTATCATTATTATGTAGCATTGATGGTAGATGGTACAAATCATCAAGGAAACTGGTTGCAATATGTAAATGGTATCAAAGATGCAAATGTTATAATTTATTTCTACATAATATAGGTTAGTGAACAACTGATTCAGAGTAATTTTATTGTGTATAAGCATACAAAAGGAACTTTAACTCGATAAACTTTCTTTCTTCAAGATTGGATTATTTTGAATTTTGTATCTATAAAATCATCATATCACGTGGATTTCTTTTGTCGTGATCGATTTTACATGACGAAGACACATTATTATGCAAAACAATAATTATCAACAAAGAATCTGTTATTTAGTGTAACTTTTCAGATGAATTTTTTGTGGAAAGTATATCATAATATCATGTGATATTTCGAAACTCAAAAAGTAAATGCTTCCAACATATTGCATACCGTATACTAAAACGGAACCCTGACTTTTGGTTATGCTAAAGTGATAGAATAAATGTGATGTTAGGATACAATTTCACTTTCAAGTCCCTACTTCGCTATAGTATAGAAATAGCAGTATGCTTCTTACACTATTAAAACATCATAATCTAAGAAGAAAACATTTCATTCTCTATAAAAATATGCATATATATTGTATTTAACTGAAATAAAGTAAATATTCAGTCTTAAGTTGTTTCAGTATCTCACTTTTAAAAGAGTACAATTCTGCGTTCATAGTATACTACACTACAATTATGTTATTAATAACCGTTGGTAAAGCGGCATAAAAAGACGGTGATCATATAGTCAATTCGTTGGAAAACTTGATTATACATGTGGGAAAAGCCAACGATCCTCAGGAAAAGTCACAAGACAATGGAATTATAAGCCAGTGATTATTGAGGCACGTCGCTACTAAACTTTTTATACATGCAGGCGGTTATCGGGGCATGTTGAAGAAGACTATAATATGTATCCAGGTTATATTTGTTGCAAGTGGCTGAAACTGAAAAAACTTGCTTGAGAAGCCAGCGATTTTTTGGAAGGGGGATTGGGAGTCGCTGTGAGACTTCTCATACATGCCGGTGTTTATTACAGCAAACCGTTAAAAAATGTATTATACTTGTAGGAGACGGACGGAAATAATTAAGGTAGATGTAAAACTTACAAACACTGTGTTATATTCTGTATCAAATTGTAACCAGAGTGCAGTTTATTTGTTATTACATGTTATTAAAAGCAGTATTGGGATAATTGCTGTCTAAAAATAGCGCATGTCCTTAAATGACTCTGAACATTTTTGCATTAAATTAAAACCAATTATATTTTATCCTGAAGTTCCCTAAAAACTCTAGCTTTCCAAAACTACCAAGCTTATTCTGATATCATGCAAAAATGAACTGATCTGTTGAATAGTACTACTTTCACGCACAACCTTTGGACTTGTTCCCGGTATTTCGTAGTCCTGTACCTGTAACTGTAATATCGGATTAAAACGTTTTAATAAGTTTTACTATAGATACAACTTCCTTGTCGACAAATATTTATTTTGAAAATATGGTTGCAGATAGATTTACCAATTTTGAATTCATTATACAATGAACGTGATTGTAAGATACACCTATTAGTGATTAGTGGTATATGATACCCATCTATTTTAATCAACTAACCAACCCACATTCTACAGTTATGGAAGCGGGAGGTTTGTAATGATATTAAACCTGGTTTAACCCGTCATTCCTTTTGAATGCCTGTACAAAGTAAGGACCATTGCTGTACTTGCGTTATGTTCGTTGTTGGTTCTGGAGTTTGCCGGTTGCTCGGACTTTGATTTGTGGATTGTCTTTTTGACAGTTTCATCGGTGTTCCGCATTTTTTATTACCTTCTTTCAGAACTGGACGGAGATCTTCCTCTTGATAAATCAGTTACCCTTCATTTATTTTACTGCTGATATATATTCCAGTACTCGAATTTCGAATTTCAGCAATAAAACTGTCTTGCGCGGTGTATCATTTAAAGCGACGGTAATTTGGTTGAAACACCTGTATCTTTTTTATGAAGAACTATTTGTTTAAAGAAATAAATGCAAGATATTTAAAAATTAAAAATACACTTCGCTTTTGATTCATTGTTTACATTGATGAAGAACGGAAAATTATAGTGGGTGACCAGTAAAATATGGAATAAAAACATTTGTGAATTGCATCTGGGGCAAGAAAATGCTTTCGATGTTGTATGTCTGGAATAGGCGAGTCGCACATAAAGTTGCAAAAAATATTGTCATTTGTTAAAGGAACAGGTAAATCATTGTAAATCCGAATAATGCCTAAAATACCCGATTCCCGCCAATATTGTTAGATCAATATTTTGGAAATGCTAGTAAAAATCAACAAATTCCAATTTGAACATAAATGAACCCTTTATACCAAAATTCCTTATAAACCCTGCTAGTGGTGTAATGGACCTGGAAATAATAAGAAATAGTGTAAATAAAATCTGCATGAGAAAATAACCCTCCCTAAAATTATGATAGTTCCTCAAAAAGGAAAAAAATTTGCACATAATCCCACAGCCAGTTTTAGGGTTAACCTCTAGACTCTGCCTAGCCGAATTTTTTCAGAATTCCATTAAAATACAAAAAGGATGACTTCTGAATCGAACCATATGTCACTTAAATTGGTTTAATGACAAAGACATTTAGAATTATTACACTCCTGATGACCAGAAATCTACTACCTTTATTTGTTTGTTGTCTGTTCTTGATGATTTGTTAATTTATCCAAAACAACCCACAAACATATGGGTAAGAATTGTGAGAAATATATTTTGGGGGCTTTGCTTTTTGTTTTGTTTGAATGGTGTTTTAACGCCACTTTCAGCAATTTTTCAGCTATTTTATGCCGTCCAATGTTTAGTGGGGGAGGAAGCCGGAGTACCCGGAGAGAACCCCCGACCTGCGGTAAGAAAACTGGCAATCCTTGTCAATTAAGATTGGAGTCGTGTACACCCAGCCTGCAGTGAGAATCGAACCCGCAATCTCAGTGTTGACAGACCAAGTGATCAATAGTAGACGAACTACCTTGACCACTCGGCCACCGAGGACCCAGGGGGGGGAGGGCTTTGCAAGATTTCCTATGCCCAAATCGTTAATTAAATAGTGATTTTGATATTAATGAAAACAACTCCGCCTTATCATAATACAGAGAAAAAAATATCCCATATAGTTTACTATACGTAACACACATAAATAGTTTGTTTAATTAACTTTAAACTATATACATTTACGTAGTTGTTTCATTTACATATTTAATTTACATGATGAACCTTTCGCATTTAGAAATTGCTTGCATTTCGTTATCATATTTTAAAGTTTGAATCGAATAATTTCTTTTCACAATTTATTCAAACTGTTTTAGAATTTTCTGGAAAGTAAAATAGCCATTAAGTAATCCTTGATATATATCTCTTTGTCCATTGATTGCTCCAAGGGACATATTTGTCGATTGTCCACGGAATAATCATCTTTTTCATAAACTGTCTCTTTAATGTAAAGAAAAAGTCTGTTGCTAGATCGAATAAAAGCACGAGCTGATATGACAATGGGCTCATGATTCCCTTAAATTCTCCAACAAACATCACTATTAGGTTTCACTTTAAAGCGATGATCTATTATGGGCTGATAATGTGTGGACTAAACTTTTGAGGAAATGAGATCATTCCAATTTTGACAAAAATATATGTCATAAAATTAATACCTAGGATTAACATAAAGGAGTTACAATAGAACGAAATGATATACCGGAAACTGTTCGAGTGTACACGTGTTAACATGTTAAAATATAAAATAAAATAGTAGATTTCGTGGTACGATATGTAATTACTCCTAAATAACTCTACTAGCAAGAAAGCCTTAAACATTTTTTTTAAATGTGCATTAACTTAAATCTTACTATACTTAATATTCAATAAAATGTATTTTTTAAGTCGGCGACTATCAAAACCCTAGATGTAATATACGCTATGTAGTCAAAAGTGTGAAGTGTACGTCGAAAATATAAAAGGCTGATTGATTTCCTACTAATTCACATTTACAAGTAACCACACTTTTCTAAAATACATTACAAAGCTTTAAGTTTGCAATGATATTTGCATAAATTATTTTATCATCATCACCTCTAGCTGTCATTATATCTTGTGATGTTATGCCGTTGTGTTTTGTAGATAAGAAGTCTTGGGGGAAATCCTAAAACTCTTTTGTTCAGCCTCGACGCTACATGGCACACATTGTCAAGAAAAAAGTTAGTGTAATCATTGATTTCTACTCAGACTAAATTTGATGAACTATATATTTATATCTAAGCGTTCGACAGCATCAGTCTCTGCGACACTTTTTATTGGAAAGGGTTAGTCTGCCTTTTTTGCATGAACTGAATTCATTAGTTGATGTACTTCTTGTAGCCTTCGACAGCAGTAATATAAAATTACCTCCACTGTTTATGGATTAATGTCAACGACGATGAAATGATCATCTTAACCAAGATAAACTAGTTTCTATATAACGTTTTGATTTCCGAAGAAAGCATGTTGGAACTACAAAAAGGCGAATCTTAAATGACTTTCACGTGAAACAGTGCAATTGTAAAGCTTCCCTACAAATAACGCAGTTTCATTGTTGCTGATAATACAGACGTGTTCGACATCTGCGGTTTGCGGAACGTCCACGTAAACCTTAATGTCATATAAAGTCCGTTGTTCTGTCTCGGATTGAAATTCATAAACAATCTTTATAAATTTGATTTGTTTTTATACCAGTGGGAGAATTTATTTTTGTAAGATGTGTTGTTTGTAATATGAATTAAATAAAATGAGCAGAAGTACTAAAGGTTTTTCTGAGGAATAAAGTAATTAAAAAATTTTGTCATGCAATAGTCTAGGATCATGATGTTGCATATTGATAATTTCAACAATACATGTAGTGTCGTCATCTCAAAATTTGCAACAATTATTAAATTTAATCATACATAGGCAAAACAACAAAAAGAAAAAAACTAATGTCAATATTTAATATACCAACCTGACGTGTCGTAACAATAGCTGGCCAGTGAAGAATTGTTTCTGTGTCCCGACACAGTAACAATATTGCTCGATTCAAATCCACAGCAGTTAAGTAAAGTGATTGTTGTGGCTCGAAAACAAAATGGTTTGTGTAGATACGTGACATTTCCGCTAAAACGGAAAGATTCTTCATGAAAGAGGCAAGTGTATCAACACCAATTTTTTTATCTACCGTACACTGTCAGATTCCAAGTAGCTGTCCTTCGACAGTAAGAATAGTCGGCCTTCTGTTGCAATCTTTCTCAAAAGATGCTACAAACATACAGCGTTTCCCGTTTTATACATTTTGCCACCAGTGTCTTCTACTTCATTTACATTTGAAATTACCTGGTGATTCTTATCCAGCTCTGAAGTTACCTTTGTTTCACATACCTTGCCCCATCAGCACCAGATTGGAAGTCAGTCACTATAAGCTTGTGCAAATTTTATAGCCCTCTCCTTTAGAAGTATAAAATTACCTCAAAAATCATTTTATTGAGCTAACGTCTAGGAGAATCTGGATTGACAATGTTGACTGAATGTTGATACAGTTTCTGCACATCTTCTTGAAAAATAGCCTCATAGGGATTAACTGATCCTTTGCCAGCTTCCCTAGTCTTACGGAGAAGAGCTTTAAAAGAGCTATTGTCAAATCTCAGAATCCGACTTAATGTCAAACTGCTTATTGGTGTCCTTAAAATATCTGTTTAATCCTTGTCTTAGCTTTAACAACGAGTTCTTCTTGTACATCTCACTATTTTTTAATATTACATTGGCGTAAAAATCTTGCATGATTTCATTTAATTCCACAATGGTTAAAGAAAGAATATCAACATCAGTCTTTCCCTTTTCCGTCAAATAATCTTAGAGTACACCTACACCAAATTTTGTTGAATTACTGGTGCATTTGCTGCGATAATATTCTGTAATATTGCGAAACCTACATGTTGACATTTATCTTCAGTTGGCAGGTTAACTTCTACTAAATAGATTTACATAGCTTACCATTATAACATTTTATTGAATAATAAATTCACCTTTAGTTCACTATTAGTGACAACCTTTTTTTCTCAAACAAAATTGTCTTAGCTAAATAATATCTGACCGGCGCAACAAATAGAGCTAGTTTCAGTTGTCAGATGGTTAGAAACAGAATCAAGACTTTGAATATTCGTACAAAATCTAATACTTTCTTGAACTTTATGAATTTTGATTCATTTCACTTCTAAAATACTAGTATATGCGCATCATATAAACTGAATTTAAACAGGTCCATTCAGATTTACATTTTTATGCAAAGTGAAAGTACAACTACTTTGGTTCTTTTAAGCACTTCTTTCGACTAATACATCAACAGATTGGCTATTTAGTCGAGGTTAACTTTAAAAAATGAAAAAATGTATATCAATCAGATCACTGTGTGTTATTTCATGCCTCAATAAATATGTTATTAAAAGTGGCCCTTTGACTATTTATCTTTTATTTCTAGAATTATTTCTAATGTGGATCCAATGCAGTGTTAAGGAAAATTGCCGACCAAAATAGATATATGGTATAAAAATTAACATTTTGACAAATCTCATTTGTTTTAAGATAATATCTGCATACTATATTGCAAATTAAAGCACTATTTTCTCATTAAAACAGCTTAAATGATGAAATGACACCAACATTGTCAATATTTAAACAAAAAAGGCGGGATTGCCGCACATTTTCTGCAAATCTTGCAGTCAAACATACCATTCTGCTTTCTAAGTGTAGAAAATAGTAATCATTTACTGAAATCACTCCGAAACAGTATGGTTTTACTATTTTGGAAAAAATATTTACATTTGCAATGCATAATGGTAAACAACGCCTTTTATTGCTTATGAATAGGAGAAATAGGAGTTCATTTAAGAAATGTGTTCATATCTTTATTTTCAAAATTATTTTTAAAAAAAATATATGTTCCAGAAATGTTATACTTCCACAACGTATTTAAAAGCATGTCCAATCTTAAAAAAGGTCTGTTATTGAACTAAAAGTTTTCAATTTATGGAATACCTCATTATTAAGCAAACAAAATGCTCTCTAAAATTAAAATAATGCCTGCCTAAACAAACTCTACGTTCTGAAAAGTTCATATTTAGCTTAAAATACCACAAAAATTGCAGTTTAAACCATAAAAATGTATAGGGCGGACGAAAATGAAATTTTTATATGAGATGGGCAGGTGAATATTTGAGTACACATGAGTCGATCAATATTTTCCTGAAAAGATACATTAAATGCAACAATTGAACAATGCTTATTGGACAACAATTAAGAATTATCTAGCACTGCTTTCTATTATGCAATATGTGCCAATAATAATAAAAATTTACATTTGCATTAAAATATTTGTGCATCATATAAACTTAATTTTTAACAGCTTCATTCAGATATTCAATTATTATTCAAAGTGAAAGTAAAACTACTTTTGTTCTTTTTAAACACTACCTTTGACAACGGCATCAACTGATTGGCTATTTAGTAGAGGTTAACCTCCGGAGACGATATACGTTAAATAAAATCTTCGATAAGATAATATTTTCTTATTGCATAAAGTGCACAGCTGATGTGCATAAAATCAGTCGCACTAGCCATGACACCGTTATAAAGCCCCGCCCCACAGCCCTCGACAACATGCATATGGCATTAAATATGCCATGTATTATGCCTATGCTACCAAGCTATTTTTTCTTTGTTAAAATAGCCACAATAATAGAACTACAATTATAATGGAAGTTGTATTATATGCATAGTAATAAATTGTACTGATTGTTTGTATCCAGTTGCTATTTTACAATTTCGTTTCTTCCGTTTTATAGTCTACTCTTAATAACCCTATGAATGGTTTATATTATAGATGTCCTCTTGTTCCTTATGCACTTCAAGTTATTTAAGGATTAACTACAAAACATAATATTTTTTAAATCATAGTATACCACAATTTCCGTATAGCACATTGTAAATTGTATTCTTATCAAATGTCCACAACGGAAATTTGTTATTCGTCGACGGAGAAAATAGTTTTCGTAATTGTTACTTATAAATAAAATCAAAGATTAGAATAAACGCAACAATTTTATTTGTGTGATTTTATACCTTGAAAAAATAAAAGTAAGTTTTCCGCAGAGTCATATATGTCGTCAAAGGCTGAGAGTCTCCATGACGATAATTTTTCCATCCTCAGATAGAAAATATGTTTCAGCCAATCAACAGTCAGTATTCTCTTACTATTTTCATTTATTAATTTATTCATGGATACTTATTTTACTAGTGATATATGATACCCATTTTAATCAACTCACATACTACAGTAATGGAAGAGGGAGGATTGACATGCTATAAAACATGGTTTATCCCACCATTTTTTATTTGCCTGTATCAAATTAAGGACCCTTGCTGCAGTTACTATATATTTATGGTCATTGGTTTTGGAGTTTGTCGGTTTCTCAGACTTTTATTTGTGGATTGTCTTTTTTGACAGTTTATTCGGTGTTCGGTATTCTGTTGTCACCTTCATTGTTACTGAAATTGACATGATTTCATAATGAAATCGATTCTGGCAAATTTCTTACCCGCTGATACATCTTAATCATATACTAAAACTGGATTGATTGCAAAACAAATTACGGCTGAAAATGTTGAAGGCGGCGTAGAAGCAATGAAAACCAACGGTTAAATGTACCAAGTCTACCGTAGAAATCCTCTTTTTACCTCTTTGCCAAAGTTTGAGTTAAATTGCTTTAATGATGTCAGGAAATAAAGATTTTATATTTATACTCTTTAAATTCTGAACTTTTTACGTCTCCTGCATATCTTTTCATTGTTATTATTTTCTCATTGATCACCTATAGTGAATGATTACACCTGTCTAAGGTGGTACTTTTTTCACAAAAATATGAATCAAAATAGTTCCATGTATAATCTTCCATATCCAAATCTTTCGCACCTACTTTAATGCTCTGAAGTTACTACTATGTAAGTAATAATTTGATGAGAGCGGTGTAATCAGATTGTTCAAAATAACTGCGTATCGGTTGACGATGTTTAGAACGGTAATAATCTTCCATATCCAAATCTTTCGAACATACTTCAATGCTCTCAAGTTACTACTATGTAAGTAAATAATTTGATGAGAGGGGGGTAATCAGATTGTAATGCCAAAATAACTGCGTATCGGTTGACGATGTTTAGAACGGTAATAATCTTAAATACTTCCACACATTTTGACAAATCTCATTTGTTTAAAGATAATATCTGCATACTACATTGCAAACTATAGCACTATTTTGTCATTGGAACAACCTAAATGGTAAAATGACACCAAAATTGTCAATATTTAAACAAAAAAGGCGGGGTCTCCGCACATTTTCTGCAAATCTTGCAGGCAAACATACCATTCTGCTTTCCAAGTGTAGAAATTAGTAATCATTTACTGAAATCACTTGATACAGTTTCTGCACATCTTCTTGCAAAATAGCCTCATAGTGATCAACTGATCCTTTGCCAGCCTCCCTGGTCTTACGGAGAAGAGCTTTAAAAGAGCTATTGTCAAATCTCAGAATCCGACTTAATGTCAAACTGCTTATTGGTGTCCTTAAAATATCTGTTTAATCCTTGTCTTAGCTTTAACAACGAGTTCTTCTTGTACATTTCACTATTTTTTAATATTACATTGGCGTAAAAATCTTGCATGATTTCATTTAATTCCACAATGGTTAAAGAAAGAATATCAACATCAGTCTTTCCCTTTTCCGTCAAAAAATCTTAGAGTACACCTACACCAAATTTTGTTGAATTACTGGTGCATTTGCTGCGATAATATTCTGTAATATTGCGAAACCTACATGTTGACATTTATCTTCAGTTGGCAGGTTAACTTCTACTAAATAGATTTACATAGCTTACCATTATAACATTTTATTGAATAATAAATTCACCTTTAGTTCACTATTAGTGACAACCTTTTTTTCTCAAACAAAATTGTCTTAGCTAAAAAATATCTGACCGGCGCAACAAGTTTGAAGTCTAATAAAAATGTTTCCTAAAGTTTACAAAATGAAGTCACAAATAGAGCTAGTTTCAGTTGTCAGATGGTTAGAAACAGAATCGAGACTTTGAATATTCGTACAAAATCTAATACTTCCTTGAACTTTATGAATTTTGATTCATTTCACTTCTAAAATACTAGTATATGCGCATCATATAAACTGAATTTAAACAGGTCCATTCAGATTTACATTTTTATGCAAAGTGAAAGTACAACTACTTTGGTTCTTTTAAGCACTTCTTTCGACTAATACATCAACTGATTGGCTATTTAGTCGAGGTTAACTTTAAAAAATGAAAAAATGTATATCAATCAGATCACTGTGTGTTATTTCATGCCTCAATAAATATGTTATTAAAAGTGGCCCTTTGACTATTTATCTTTTATTTCTAATGTGGATCCAATGCAGTGTTAAGGAAAATTGCCGACCAACGTAGATATATGGTATAAAAATTAACATTTTGACAAATCTCATTTGTTTTAAGATAATATCTGCATACTATATTGCAAATTAAAGCACTATTTTCTCATTAAAACAGCTTAAATGATGAAATGACACCAACATTGTCAATATTTAAACAAAAAAGGCGGGATTGCCGCACATTTCCTGAAAATTTGCAGTCAAACATACCATTCTGCTTTCTAAGTGTAGAAAATAGTAATCATTTACTGAAATCACTCCGAAACAGTATGGTTTTACTATTTTTGAAAAAATATTTACATTTGCAATGCATAATGGTAAACAACGCCTTTTATTGCTTATGAATAGGAGAAATAGGAGTTCATTTAAGAAATGTGTTCATATCTTTATTTTCAAAATTATTTTTTAATAAAAAATATGTTCCAGAAATGTTATACTTCCACAACGTATTTAAAAGCATGTCCAATCTTAAAAAAGGTCTGTTATTGAACTAAAAGTTTTCAATTTATGGAATACCTCATTATTAAGCAAACAAAATGCTCTCTAAAATTAAAATAATGCCTGCCTAAACAAACACTACGTTCTGAAAAGTTCATATTTAGCTTAAAATACCACAAAAATTGCAGTTTAAACCATAAAAATGCATAGGGCGGACGAAAATGAAATTTTTATATGAGATGGGCAGGTGAATATTTGAGTACACATGAGTCGATCAATATTTTCCTGAAAAGATACATTAAATGCAACAATTGAACAATGCTTATTGGACAACAATTAAGAATTATCTAGCACTGCTTTCTATTATGCAATATGTGCCAATTATAATAAAAATTTACATTTGCATTAAAATATTTGTGCATCATATAAACTTAATTTTTAACAGCTTCATTCAGATATTCAATTATTATTCAAAGTGAAAGTAAAACTACTTTTGTTCTTTTTAAACACTACCTTTGACAACGGCATCAACTGATTGGCTATTTAGTAGAGGTTAACCTCCGGGGACGATATACGTTAAATAAAATCTTCGATAAGATAATATTTTCTTATTGCATAAAGTGCACAGCTGATGTGCATAAAATCAGTCGCACTAGCCATGACACAGTTATAAAGCCGCGCCCAACAGCCCCGACAACATGCATATGGCATTAAATATGCCATGTATTATGCCTATGCATAATACTACCAAGCTATTTTTTCTTTGTTAAAATAGCCACAATAATAGAACTACAATTATAATGGAAGTTGTATTATATGCATAGTAATAAATTGTACTGATTGTTTGTATCCAGTTGCTATTTTACAATTTCGTTTTTTCCGTTTTATAGTCTACTCTTAATAACCCTATGAATGGTTTATATTATAGATGTCCTCTTGTTCCTTATGCACTTCAAGTTATTTAAGGATTAACTACAAAACATAATATTTTTTAAATCATAGTATACCACAATTTCCGTATAGCACATTGTAAATTGTATTCTTATCAAATGTCCACAACGGAAATTTGTTATTCGTCGATGGAGAAAATAGTTTTCGTAATTGTTACTTATAAATAAAATCAAAGATTAGAATAAACGCAACAATTTTATTTGTGTGATTTTACACCTTGAAAAAATAAAAGTAAGTTTTCCGCAGAGTCATATATGTCGTCAAAGGCTGAGAGTCTCCATGACGATAATTTTTCCATCCTCAGATAGAAAATATGTTTCAGCTAATCAACAGTCAGTATTCTCTTACTATTTTCATTTATTAATTTATTCATGGATACTTATTTTACTAGTGATATATGATACCCATTTTAATCAACTCACATACTACAGTAATGGAAGAGGGAGGATTGACATGCTATAAAACCTGGTTTATCCCACCATTTTTTATTTGCCTGTATCAAATTAAGGACCCTTGCTGCAGTTACTATATTTATGGTCATTGGTTTTGGAGTTTGTCGGTTTCTCAGACTTTTATTTGTGGATTGTCTTTTTTGACAGTTTATTCGGTGTTCGGTATTCTGTTGTCACCTTCATTGTTACTGAAATTTGACATGATTTCATAATGAAATCGATTCTGGCAAATTTCTTACCCGCTGATACATCTTAATCATATACTAAAACTGGATTGATTGCAAAACAAATTACGGCTGAAAATGTTGAAGGCGGCGTAGAAGCAATGAAAACCAACGGTTAAATGTACCAAGTCTACCGTAGAAATCCTCTTTTTACCTCTTTGCCAAAGTTTGAGTTAAATTGCTTTAATGATGTCAGGAAATAAAGATTTTATATTTATACTCTTTAAATTCTGAACTTTTTACGTCTCCTGCATATCTTTTCATTGTTATTATTTTCTCATTGATCACCTATAGTGAATGATTACACCTGTCTAAGGTGGTACTTTTTTCACAAAAATATGAATCAAAATAGTTCCATATATAATCTTCCATATCAAAATCTTTCGCACCTACTTTAATGCTCTGAAGTTACTACTATGTAAGTAATAATTTGATGAGAGGGGTGTAATCAGATTGTTCAAAATAACTGCGTATCGGTTGACGATGTTTAGAACAGTAATAATCTTCCATATCCAAATCTTTCGAACATACTTCAATGCTCTCAAGTTACTACTATGTAAGTAATAATTTGATGAGAGGGGGTAATCAGATTGTAATGCCAAAATAACTGCGTATCGGTTGACGATGTTTAGAACGGTAATAATCTTAAATACTTCCACACATTTTGACAAATCTCATTTGTTTAAAGATAATATCTGCATACTACATTGCAAACTATAGCACTATTTTGTCATTGGAACAACCTAAATGGTAAAATGACACCAAAATTGTCAATATTTAAACAAAAAAGGCGGGGTCTCCGCACATTTTCTGCA
Organism: Limnoperna fortunei; assembly: GCA_944474755.1. Taxonomy (NCBI): domain Eukaryota; kingdom Metazoa; phylum Mollusca; class Bivalvia; order Mytilida; family Modiolidae; genus Limnoperna; species Limnoperna fortunei. The sequence goes on along the minus strand of OX104114.1, from coordinate 69,715,223 downwards.
AATCTTGCAGGCAAACATACCATTCTGCTTTCCAAGTGTAGAAATTAGTAATCATTTACTGAAATCACTTGATACAGTTTCTGCACATCTTCTTGCAAAATAGCCTCATAGTGATCAACTGATCCTTTGCCAGCCTCCCTGGTCTTACGGAGAAGAGCTTTAAAAGAGCTATTGTCAAATCTCAGAATCCGACTTAATGTCAAACTGCTTATTGGTGTCCTTAAAATATCTGTTTAATCCTTGTCTTAGCTTTAACAACGAGTTCTTCTTGTACATCTCACTATTTTTTAATATTACATTGGCGTAAAAATCTTGCATGATTTCATTTAATTCCACAATGGTTAAAGAAAGAATATCAACATCAGTCTTTCCCTTTTCCGTCAAAAAATCTTAGAGTACACCTACACCAAATTTTGTTGAATTACTGGTGCATTTGCTGCGATAATATTCTGTAATATTGCGAAACCTACATGTTGACATTTATCTTCAGTTGGCAGGTTAACTTCTACTAAATAGATTTACATAGCTTACCATTATAACATTTTATTGAATAATAAATTCACCTTTAGTTCACTATTAGTGACAACCTTTTTTTCTCAAACAAAATTGTCTTAGCTAAAAAATATCTGACCGGCGCAACAAGTTTGAAGTCTAATAAAAATGTTTCCTAAAGTTTACAAAATGAAGTCACAAATAGAGCTAGTTTCAGTTGTCAGATGGTTAGAAACAGAATCGAGACTTTGAATATTCGTACAAAATCTAATACTTCCTTGAACTTTATGAATTTTGATTCATTTCACTTCTAAAATACTAGTATATGCGCATCATATAAACTGAATTTAAACAGGTCCATTCAGATTTACATTTTTATGCAAAGTGAAAGTACAACTACTTTGGTTCTTTTAAGCACTTCTTTCGACTAATACATCAACTGATTGGCTATTTAGTCGAGGTTAACTTTAAAAAATGAAAAAATGTATATCAATCAGATCACTGTGTGTTATTTCATGCCTCAATAAATATGTTATTAAAAGTGGCCCTTTGACTATTTATCTTTTATTTCTAATGTGGATCCAATGCAGTGTTAAGGAAAATTGCCGACCAACGTAGATATATGGTATAAAAATTAACATTTTGACAAATCTCATTTGTTTTAAGATAATATCTGCATACTATATTGCAAATTAAAGCACTATTTTCTCATTAAAACAGCTTAAATGATGAAATGACACCAACATTGTCAATATTTAAACAAAAAAGGCGGGATTGCCGCACATTTCCTGAAAATTTGCAGTCAAACATACCATTCTGCTTTCTAAGTGTAGAAAATAGTAATCATTTACTGAAATCACTCCGAAACAGTATGTTTTTACTATTTTTGAAAAAATATTTACATTTGCAATGCATAATGGTAAACAACGCCTTTTATTGCTTATGAATAGGAGAAATAGGAGTTCATTTAAGAAATGTGTTCATATCTTTATTTTCAAAATTATTTTTTAATAAAAAATATGTTCCAGAAATGTTATACTTCCACAACGTATTTAAAAGCATGTCCAATCTTAAAAAAGGTTTGTTATTGAACTAAAAGTTTTCAATTTATGGAATACCTCATTATTAAGCAAACAAAATGCTCTCTAAAATTAAAATAATGCCTGCCTAAACAAACACTACGTTCTGAAAAGTTCATATTTAGCTTAAAATACCACAAAAATTGCAGTTTAAACCATAAAAATGCATAGGGCGGACGAAAATGAAATTTTTATATGAGATGGGCAGGTGAATATTTGAGTACACATGAGTCGATCAATATTTTCCTGAAAAGATACATTAAATGCAACAATTGAACAATGCTTATTGGACAACAATTAAGAATTATCTAGCACTGCTTTCTATTATGCAATATGTGCCAATTATAATAAAAATTTACATTTGCATTAAAATATTTGTGCATCATATAAACTTAATTTTTAACAGCTTCATTCAGATATTCAATTATTATTCAAAGTGAAAGTAAAACTACTTTTGTTCTTTTTAAACACTACCTTTGACAACGGCATCAACTGATTGGCTATTTAGTAGAGGTTAACCTCCGGGGACGATATACGTTAAATAAAATCTTCGATAAGATAATATTTTCTTATTGCATAAAGTGCACAGCTGATGTGCATAAAATCAGTCGCACTAGCCATGACACAGTTATAAAGCCGCGCCCAACAGCCCCGACAACATGCATATGGCATTAAATATGCCATGTATTATGCCTATGCATAATACTACCAAGCTATTTTTTCTTTGTTAAAATAGCCACAATAATAGAACTACAATTATAATGGAAGTTGTATTATATGCATAGTAATAAATTGTACTGATTGTTTGTATCCAGTTGCTATTTTACAATTTCGTTTTTTCCGTTTTATAGTCTACTCTTAATAACCCTATGAATGGTTTATATTATAGATGTCCTCTTGTTCCTTATGCACTTCAAGTTATTTAAGGATTAACTACAAAACATAATATTTTTTAAATCATAGTATACCACAATTTCCGTATAGCACATTGTAAATTGTATTCTTATCAAATGTCCACAACGGAAATTTGTTATTCGTCGATGGAGAAAATAGTTTTCGTAATTGTTACTTATAAATAAAATCAAAGATTAGAATAAACGCAACAATTTTATTTGTGTGATTTTACACCTTGAAAAAATAAAAGTAAGTTTTCCGCAGAGTCATATATGTCGTCAAAGGCTGAGAGTCTCCATGACGATAATTTTTCCATCCTCAGATAGAAAATATGTTTCAGCTAATCAACAGTCAGTATTCTCTTACTATTTTCATTTATTAATTTATTCATGGATACTTATTTTACTAGTGATATATGATACCCATTTTAATCAACTCACATACTACAGTAATGGAAGAGGGAGGATTGACATGCTATAAAACCTGGTTTATCCCACCATTTTTTATTTGCCTGTATCAAATTAAGGACCCTTGCTGCAGTTACTATATTTATGGTCATTGGTTTTGGAGTTTGTCGGTTTCTCAGACTTTTATTTGTGGATTGTCTTTTTTGACAGTTTATTCGGTGTTCGGTATTCTGTTGTCACCTTCATTGTTACTGAAATTTGACATGATTTCATAATGAAATCGATTCTGGCAAATTTCTTACCCGCTGATACATCTTAATCATATACTAAAACTGGATTGATTGCAAAACAAATTACGGCTGAAAATGTTGAAGGCGGCGTAGAAGCAATGAAAACCAACGGTTAAATGTACCAAGTCTACCGTAGAAATCCTCTTTTTACCTCTTTGCCAAAGTTTGAGTTAAATTGCTTTAATGATGTCAGGAAATAAAGATTTTATATTTATACTCTTTAAATTCTGAACTTTTTACGTCTCCTGCATATCTTTTCATTGTTATTATTTTCTCATTGATCACCTATAGTGAATGATTACACCTGTCTAAGGTGGTACTTTTTTCACAAAAATATGAATCAAAATAGTTCCATATATAATCTTCCATATCAAAATCTTTCGCACCTACTTTAATGCTCTGAAGTTACTACTATGTAAGTAATAATTTGATGAGAGGGGTGTAATCAGATTGTTCAAAATAACTGCGTATCGGTTGACGATGTTTAGAACAGTAATAATCTTCCATATCCAAATCTTTCGAACATACTTCAATGCTCTCAAGTTACTACTATGTAAGTAATAATTTGATGAGAGGGGGTAATCAGATTGTAATGCCAAAATAACTGCGTATCGGTTGACGATGTTTAGAACGGTAATAATCTTAAATACTACCACACATTTTGACAAATCTCATTTGTTTAAAGATAATATCTGCATACTACATTGCAAACTATAGCACTATTTTGTCATTGGAACAACCTAAATGGTAAAATGACACCAAAATTGTCAATATTTAAACAAAAAAGGCGGGGTCTCCGCACATTTTCTGCAAATCTTGCAGGCAAACATACCATTCTGCTTTCCAAGTGTAGAAATTAGTAATCATTTACTGAAATCACTTGATACAGTTTCTGCACATCTTCTTGCAAAATAGCCTCATAGTGATCAACTGATCCTTTGCCAGCCTCCCTAGTCTTACGGAGAAGAGCTTTAAAAGAGCTATTGTCAAATCTCAGAATCCGACTTAATGTCAAACTGCTTATTGGTGTCCTTAAAATATCTGTTTAATCCTTGTCTTAGCTTTAACAACGAGTTCTTCTTGTACATCTCACTATTTTTTAATATTACATTGGCGTAAAAATCTTGCATGATTTCATTTAATTCCACAATGGTTAAAGAAAGAATATCAACATCAGTCTTTCCCTTTTCCGTCAAAAAATCTTAGAGTACACCTACACCAAATTTTGTTGAATTACTGGTGCATTTGCTGCGATAATATTCTGTAATATTGCGAAACCTACATGTTGACATTTATCTTCAGTTGGCAGGTTAACTTCTACTAAATAGATTTACATAGCTTACCATTATAACATTTTATTGAATAATAAATTCACCTTTAGTTCACTATTAGTGACAACCTTTTTTTCTCAAACAAAATTGTCTTAGCTAAAAAATATCTGACCGGCGCAACAAGTTTGAAGTCTAATAAAAATGTTTCCTAAAGTTTACAAAATGAAGTCACAAATAGAGCTAGTTTCAGTTGTCAGATGGTTAGAAACAGAATCGAGACTTTGAATATTCGTACAAAATCTAATACTTCCTTGAACTTTATGAATTTTGATTCATTTCACTTCTAAAATACTAGTATATGCGCATCATATAAACTGAATTTAAACAGGTCCATTCAGATTTACATTTTTATGCAAAGTGAAAGTACAACTACTTTGGTTCTTTTAAGCACTTCTTTCGACTAATACATCAACTGATTGGCTATTTAGTCGAGGTTAACTTTAAAAAATGAAAAAATGTATATCAATCAGATCACTGTGTGTTATTTCATGCCTCAATAAATATGTTATTAAAAGTGGCCCTTTGACTATTTATCTTTTATTTCTAATGTGGATCCAATGCAGTGTTAAGGAAAATTGCCGACCAACGTAGATATATGGTATAAAAATTAACATTTTGACAAATCTCATTTGTTTTAAGATAATATCTGCATACTATATTGCTAATTAAAGCACTATTTTCTCATTAAAACAGCTTAAATGATGAAATGACACCAACATTGTCAATATTTAAACAAAAAAGGCGGGATTGCCGCACATTTCCTGAAAATTTGCAGTCAAACATACCATTCTGCTTTCTAAGTGTAGAAAATAGTAATCATTTACTGAAATCACTCCGAAACACTATGGTTTTACTATTTTTGAAAAAATATTTACATTTGCAATGCATAATGGTAAACAACGCCTTTTATTGCTTATGAAAGTGAGAAATAGGAGTTCATTTAAGAAATGTGTTCATATCTTTATTTTCAAAATTATTTTTTAATAAAAAAATATGTTCCAGAAATGTTATACTTCCACAACGTATTTAAAAGCATGTCCAATCTTAAAAAAGGTCTGTTATTGAACTAAAAGTTTTCAATTTATGGAATACCTCATTATTAAGCAAACAAAATGCTCTCTAAAATTAAAATAATGCCTGCCTTAACAAACACTACGTTCTGAAAAGTTCATATTTAGCTTAAAATACCACAAAAATTGCAGTTTAAACCATAAAAATGTATAGGGCGGACGAAAATGAAATTTTTATATGAGATGGGCAGGTGAATATTTGAGTACACATGAGTCGATCAATATTTTCCTGAAAAGATACATTAAATGCAACAATTGAACAATGCTTATTGGACAACAATTAAGAATTATCTAGCACTGCTTTCTATTATGCAATATATGCCAATTATAATAAAAATTTACATTTGCATTAAAATATTTGTGCATCATATAAACTTAATTTTAACAGCTTCATTCAGATATTCAATTATTATTCAAAGTGAAAGTAAAACTACTTTTGTTCTTTTTAAACACTACCTTTGACAACGGCATCAACTGATTGGCTATTTAGTAGAGGTTAACCTCCGGGGACGATATACGTTAAATAAAATCTTCGATAAGATAATATTTTCTTATTGCATAAAGTGCACAGCTGATGTGCATAAAATCAGTCGCACTAGCCATGACACAGTTATAAAGCCCCGCCCAACAGCCCCGACAACATGCATATGGCATTAAATATGTCATGTATTATGCCTATGCATAATACTACCAAGCTATTTTTTCTTTGTTAAAATAGCCACAATAATAGAACTACAATTATAATGGAAGTTGTATTATATGCATAGTAATAAATTGTACTGATTGTTTGTATCCAGTTGCTATTTTACAATTTCGTTTTTTCCGTTTTATAGTCTACTCTTAATAACCCTATGAATGGTTTATATTATAGATGTCCTCTTGTTCCTTATGCACTTCAATTTATTTAAGGATTAACTACAAAACATAATATTTTTTAAATCATAGTATACCACAATTTCCGTATAGCACATTGTAAATTGTATTCTTATCAAATGTCCACAACGGAAATTTGTTATTCGTCGATGGAGAAAATAGTTTTCGTAATTGTTACTTATAAATAAAATCAAAGATTAGAATAAACGCAACAATTTTATTTGTGTGATTTTACACCTTGAAAAAATAAAAGTAAGTTTTCCGCAGAGTCATATATGTAGTCAAAGGCTGAGAGTCTCCATGACGATAATTTTTCCATCCTCAGATAGAAAATATGTTTCAGCCAATCAACAGTCAGTATTCTCGTACTATTTTCATTTATTAATTTATTCACGGATACTTATTTTACTAGTGATATATGATACCCATTTTAATCAACTCACATACTACAGTAATGGAAGAGGGAGGATTGACATGCTATAAAACCTGGTTTATCCCACCATTTTTTATTTGCCTGTATCAAATTAAGGACCCTTGCTGCAGTTACTATATTTATGGTCATTGGTTTTGGAGTTTGTCGGTTTCTCAGACTTTTATTTGTGGATTGTCTTTTTTGACAGTTTATTCGGTGTTCGGTATTCTGTTGTCACCTTCATTGTTACTGAAATTGACATGATTTCATAATGAAATCGATTCTGGCAAATTTCTTAACCGCTGATACATCTTAATCATATACTAAAACTGGATTGATTGCAAAACAAATTACGGCTGAAAATGTTGAAGGCGGCGTAGAAGCAATGAAAACCAACGGTTAAATGTACCAAGTCTACCGTAGAAATCCTCTTTTTTCCTCTTTGCCAAAGTTTGAGTTAAATTGCTTTAATGATGTCAGGAAATAAAGATTTTATATTTATACTCTTTAAATTCTGAACTTTTTACGTCTCCTGCATATCTTTTCATTGTTATTATTTTCTCATTGATCACCTATAGTGAATGATTACACCTGTCTAAGGTGGTACTTTTTTCACAAAAATATGAATCAAAATAGTTCCATGTATAATCTTCCATATCCAAATCTTTCCCACCTACTTCAATGCTCTGAAGTTACTACTATGTAAGTAATAATTTGATGAGAGGGGTGTAATCAGATTGTTCAAAATAACTGCGTATCGGTTGACGATGTTTAGAACGGTAATAATCTTCCATATCCAAATCTTTCGAACATACTTCAATGCTCTCAAGTTACTACTATGTAAGTAATAATTTGATGAGAGGGGGGTAATCAGATTGTTATGCCAAAATAACTGCGTATCGGTTGACGATGTTTAGAACGGTAATAATCTTAAATACTTCCCACACATTTTGACAAATCTCATTTGTTTAAAGATAATATCTGCATACTACATTGCAAACTATAGCACTATTTTGTCATTGGAACAACCTAAATGGTAAAATGACACCAAAATTGTCAATATTTAAACAAAAAAGGCGGGGTCTCCGCACATTTTCTGCAAATCTTGCAGGCAAACATACCATTCTGCTTTCCAAGTGTAGAAATTAGTAATCATTTACTGAAATCACTCTGAAAAAGTATGGTTTTACTATTTTTGAAAAAATATTAACATTTGCAATGCATAACGGTAAACAACACCTTGTATAGCTTATGAAAGTGAAAAATAGTAGTTCATTTTAGAAATGTGTTTATATCTTTATTGTCAAAATTATTTTTAATAAATATGTTCCAGAAATGTTATACTTCCAAAACTTATTCAAAACTTTTTTAAAAGCATGTCCAATCTAAATAAAAAAAGGTCTGTTTTTGAACTAAAAGTTTTCAATTTATGAAAAAAACCTCATTATTAAGCATACAAAATGCACTCTAAAATTAAAACAACGCCTGCCTTAACAAACACTACGTTTTGAAAAGCTCATTTTTAGCTTAAGATATCACAAAAGTTGCAGTATAGCCATGAAAACCAATAGTTAAATGTAACAAGTCCAGCGGAGAAATCCTCTTTTTACCTCTTTGCCAAAGTTTGAGTTAAAATGCTTTTATGATGTTAGGAAAGAAAGCTTTTATATTCATAACGTGTTTTTATACTCCTTAAATTCTGAAATTTTTACTTCCCCTTCATATTTTTTTCATTGTTATTATTTTCTCATTGATCGCCTATAGTGAATGATTACACCTGTCAAAGGTGGTACTTTTTTCACAAAAATATGAATCAGAATAGCTCCATGTATAATCTTCCATATCCAAATCTTTTGCACCTACTTAAATGCTCTCAAGTTACTACTATGTAAGTAATAATTTGATAAGAAGGTGGTAATCAGATTGTTATGCCAAAATAACTGCGTATCGGTTGACGATGTTTAGAACGGTAATAATCTTACATATTTCCCAAACATTTCTATATATTTAATTTATTATATTGAATGTTTTAGCATTCTAATTGATTTTGTGAGTCTTTTTCTTCCAGTATATTTCAATTATCCGCCTCTGAAACATCGTCGTCTTAATCAAAGTCGAATAAGCAATGGTTTGAAGACCAAAAACATGCCATTTACAATAGAACAAAAGGTCAAGCTTCAGAAGGAAGCTAAAGATAATGAGTGACAGTACAAAAGCCGTTACTAATTGAGCCTGGGTGACATAGTATATTGTTATCCTTGCTTTATCCATTGAAATTACAGCTTAATAATGGAATATAATAAAGATATTTAACCAATATTAAGGTGGGTTTAAATTAGTTATCGGTCTTAATCTGAAATTTAATTTTGTTTTCTTGTCTTCCTTCCTTTTTTGGAAAATTTTTCGGTAATGATATATCTTGAGATTTGTTAGATTATTTTTTGCTGACCGGGTAGGTTCGTCCTTACCTTCGATACTCTTGGGCTAACAGAGCTGTGAAAGTAGATTCGCCAGTCCCATTTAATACCCTAGGTCTTATGGCACTGTCAGAGAAGATCCAGTCTGTTCCCTTGGTATCCTAGGGATAATCGTACTGTCAGAGTATTTTCGACCAGTCTAGGATACCAATGGTAGTGGTGACAGAGTAGTTTCAGAAAATGACGTAACGTTCCTTTCGTATAGTTTATCATTCAAAAGACTAGGATATCGATTTCTTGAGCAGCAGCTTTTAATAATAATTAAAAAATAACTATTTTAAGTTATAGTGCTAAATAAACACTCCTCCAGGATTAAAAAATAACATTGTTAAAAAATTTAAAATTAAAGAAAATGTTTAGGATTCTTGTAAACTAAAAAAGACACAACGGGACAAAGAAACAAAAACAAAAATTAGTTACCCGAACACCATAAAAGAACCGATGCGCTCAGGACTTATTTGAAGTGTTTGCCTCTATTTTGTGACTCCTCGAGTTATTCTTTGTCATATCCGTGAAATGTGTTGTGCGTAGGATATGGCACACTACATCATCACACTTCCTTCGCCAAAATTGTTGACCTCAATTACGCAGTTACATGCGACCCTTTCTTCCATGCATTCTTAGACATGTGAATTTCTCCAGATGCACGAATTATGATTGATTTCTGCGCAGAATTATTTCCGGCATGTGCACTCCCCAATCCCTTTCTGTTTAGAACTACCGGAGCCATGTAGGTCGATGCCTGTCTTACGACGTTTTAATGTAGTCTCTAAATAATGTCTCCATCATACATGGTTGAGCGTTGTGTGGTCTCCGTCACACTGATAGTAACAGATATTACGGAGAAATATTCTTTTCTTTAAACAATTACATTCTAATTATATCGGGTCAGGTAGCGGACCATCATAGCAACTAGCAGAATTATTTCATACGTCTCATCATATTTATTTATTAGGATAAACAAGGGGATTTATAACAATCCATTTTCACCGACAAGTTCATATAATTTAACGATAAATTGATTGATTGATTGATTGATTGATTAAAATCAAATAAGATACTCGGAAAAGTCATGTTAGAACTCAATTTAGCACATATCGAGGTTTCTCTGAAAATAACGTGTACAGTACGGCCTACTGCTTAGACCTCCTAGAAATAGACGCTGGAAAGATTTAAATTATACTGTACAACAAACTCCATCTCCTTAGCGAAATTCCAACGCCTCCGACTTATAATGAATACCTTTCAAAACTTATAGGTTATGTAGAACCTTCGATGGGTTGTCCGATTTTCTAGACCAGCCACTGCTGTTGACTACAAAGATATTTAAACAAGGATTATTATTTACCTAGATTGATGCTGCCCCGTCAAAATTTTTATTGTCGTAATCATGACTTAACTGGTTGTAATGGGAAATCTATCTTTTAAATACCATCAAACATATTTCCCAAGTCATAGGTAGTCTTCAATAATACTGAAATGACAAATGGTAATTCAACGGGTGTCAAATTAGAGACAGACAACTTGCTCGTCCGGATCAAGTCTTTAAAATACAAAATTAAACTGGTGTATTTGGTACTCTTAATACAGAACTTTAATTATAAGAATCAAATTTTGAATTTGAAGTACAAATTCTTAATACAAACATGATGTAATTATTTTCGTTATTCCTTATTTGTGGCTTATTTGAGTATTTTTTTTGTTTTCATCATTTTCTCTGATAATATACATGTCTACAAAAACATAGCAAAACTTGCTGTTCGTATTAGAAACAAATAAAGCCAACAAAAATGTTTTTCCTACATTTTTTAAGTGGTTGAAATAGGAAAATTCGTACGTTACTTGACGTAAATAGAATAGCAATCCTCTAAGAATAAAATAACAATACCAATGTTTAGTACTTTAATCTAGACACAAAACCAATTGTAACACAAGTTATTCAATACTGTTTATTGTGGTAGTTCACCTGTCAGTGATATCGTCAATAATACAAGCTCATCATTATAAAACTGTTATTTACTGGTGTATGGTTGAAATAAAAATAAGAAGCCATGTTTATTTCGGTAACGTAACAATCACGATTCCGAAGTTATTTTATATTTTAGATCATTTAAATTGATTATTATTAAGGCGTTGAAAGTTTGTTCATCAGTTTACATACCATTCTCTTGTTAATAACATTTTTAGAGTACCTTTCATTGCAAGAGAAATTTTTGTACTAAATTTACAATCAATAATTTACGCTTTGATTTATTTTGTAAAACATTTGTAATTACTGGTTCGGTGCAAACAGGTGTTTTATTAACAATATGAAAATCTTCATTGTGTTAAGCTATACTAACAATTCCATGAGCTTTTCGGAGGGATTTAAGTGTGCTTATTAGTTAAAAAAAAATACATTAAATTTTTGTTCGAACTAATTTGCTGTTATCTAATTTGCGTCTGCAAAAGACTATGTTATACGTAACATATTTATATAATTTGTGACTCCTCGAGTTATTCTTTGTCATATCCATGAAATGTGTTGTGCGTAGGATATGGCACCCTACATCATCACACTTCCTTCGCCAATATTGTTGACCTCAAATACGCAGTTACATGCGACCCTTTCTTCAATGCATTCTTAGACATGCAATTACAACGACATTGTTTGGTTAATTCATTAGACACTTATAAATATCATTTATCTTAACTATGTATCTTTAGTGCATTTCTAAAGATCCAATGTTGAAATACAATCAGATGTTGGGCATATATAAATATACAATTATAAATAGAAATTCAAAACAACTATATGCACGCATCTGTATAATTGCTTACAGATCCATTCTGATTGTATGAAAATCTTTGTAATTAAAGCTCAGGTCGCACAAAAACATTGTGTATGTAAATGACATGTTCTACTAAAAGTAACACTTGGCCAGTGAAACTCCGTTTTTTAGGGGACGGATCTGGTCTAGAGGTTACACCTCTGTCTTTACATGCTAGGCGCAGTAGCCATAGATGTTATAAACTGACACGAGTTCGATTCCCGAGGTGGGACGGCTCAAAAATCAAATCTGTGTGCACAGATGATTTTCAGAGTGGAAATTACAACGACATTGTTTGGTTAATAATTCATTAGACACTTATATATATATATATACTCACCTCGCCATAAGTTAGCAAACACCCTATTATTTTTTTCATGGATTCATTTGAGATTTTATATATTTTAATATTTTTTTAAAGAAATGAAAATGTATTGAACATTAATGAAAAATTAAACATACAAACAGTCGCTTTACTTTGTTTGATGAAAAAATGTTGAAAGCAAAATATCAAAAAACAGTGCAATTATAACTTTCATTAGTCAAAAAATAAGTTTGATTGCATACTTCAACTTTATGAACTTAAAGTAAAAACATCATTACAGGTCAACGTTCAGGGAAAGAAAGGTCACTTTGAAATGCGATTAACGCAAAAATACTAAGTAAGTCGTGTAACCACCACGCTTCCGGTAAAGTTCATTAACTCTCCTCCTAATGACTAAACGACAAAGTGTAGCATGTGGTAAATTCTAACATTCATTTTGAATGGCAACACAAAGTTCTTGGAAATTTTGACAAGCAGGTGCTCTGTTATTGACTTTACGGCCAATGATATCCCACAAATGTTCAATTGGATTCATATCGGGCCATGGAAGATGCTCAATAGCTTCCCTTTCAATTACATCACTTACAAGTGCAGCTCGGTGAGGTCTTACGTTGTCATTCATAAAGATGGATCTGTTACCAATTGCATGATTGTCAAAATGTGGCACATTAATAGCATTAATGAGTAATTTCGATATTTCTGCCCTGTAATTGTTCCATAAACAACATACAGATTCAGTTTACAGTCGTATGAAAAGCCAGCCCACACTGTAATACCAACAGCGCCAAACGCTGTAGTGCCTAGGATGTTGTTCTGGTTGCAAGCAGTGTCTCGTTGTCTCAAAACGCGCATGCGCCCATCAATATGACGAAGAAATAATCTGCTTTCGTCGGTCCAGTGTACTCGTCGCCAGCCTCGAATATTCAAATGGCGGTGATATCGTACCCACTCTAAACGTGCTTGGCGATGTCTCCGTCTCAACAGTGGACGTTTTAAGGGACGGGGGCTCTAGTTGAAATATTTCAAAGTGTTGTGTTATCTGATGCAAGCTCTGTCCACTTTTACGCAAAATCGCAAAAGACCAGGAGATGAACACTAAATCGTTAAGGATTTTTGACATTTAAAAAACTGTAGGTGTTGCTTAACTTATGGCGAGATGTATATATGCTTCTTTTGTAAAATTTCCTCTTCTTTGGTCCTTAATTTAATCCAAAACCGTAAATTTGGTGTTGACTTGGAGCTTTGAAAACAATTGGGATCAAATATAGGAGGTTTTTCTTGATTATTCAAGCAAAATGTTTGGTGTCAATGAGATTGACTGGATAGTCGACACTTACATCCAGACTTATTTCCATTTATTCTATGTTTGCTTGAATTGGATTTAACGCCAACTTAAGCATTTCTTCAGCTTTATCGTGGCGTTTATGTTTCAACTTGAATGTTGCGTTTGTAATGAAGTTTTTCACCACCGTCAATAATTTTTGGCTATAATATCACGTACTGTTTTAATACGAAAATCTGCAGTACCCGGTAAGAGATCTAACGCGTGATGATTATACTATGAAACAATATATAACTTAAACATTTTAAGTATTCATAAATTAAAGAGTTCAAGAGGACAAATATTATAAACAGGAAGTTGTCAAATAATAACTAGATACATATATAATTTACATATTGCATTATTTCCTGAAGAAACCGTTCATTTTCATAGAAATAGAAAATTTTCTTATAAAAAAAGTAATGACTCTATTAGAATTATTTGTTATAACAGATTTAATAACACCATATATTAAAAATGCTAGATTTTGATAAGTCAATATACGGTGCATTTTCCACAAATTTTCTCATTTCTACCCGGGTATTTGAGTGGTTAATGTAGCTCGTCTACAATTGACAACGTAGTCTGTCAACAATAAGATTGCAGGTTGGAGTCTCACTGCAGGCAGGGTGAGCTCGACTCCAATCTTAGTAGGGGTTTATTCAGGGCACTCTGGCTTCCTCCGCCAATAACAAATGAACGCCATGATATAGGTGAAAAATTGCTGAAAACACCATTCAAAAACACAAAAAACAATCTTTCTACCCTTTGCAAGGAAATTTTCATCGATTTTGGACTCACTTTGATATTCGACAAAAGACCCTTATCCTGGTACCTATGCCGCCTTATTTTCTAAAAATATGATGCTAAATTATTCTAATCCTGGCATTAACTGTAACAGCTGACGCTTTTGCCAATTTTAATAAATGAGGTGAAGTCGATCAACCTACAGCGGGAATTGATATTCTGTGTAATTAATGCGCAATCCCATTATAAAAGTCTCGAGATTAAATTTCTTCTGTCTATATGGCTTTGACAACTCGAATGATATTGTTAAAATCATATTCAAAGCATTACCATATCAGTTTAATAACACAAATTATCTCCTCATTCTTCTGAATATGACCTCCAATGAACAATTAGTTCGACCCAATGCACAGAATAATTTTAAAAAACCAATATATTTCTCCTTTATATACCATAAAAAAGAATATATAAACTGGCTACACTTGCGTTTCTTCAAGAAACCATTAATAATGATGATATCAATTTTTAAATATATACAACACATTATTTCGATTTATATATTTTCTTTTCCTTTTTTATTACAAAACAAAGTTTATATAAACTCCGTTTGGTTTTAAAAGACAACAATTCAGTAAAGGTAACGATGGAATTTTTATAAATTTCGATATTAAAATTGTCAAGACTGGGGTAAAAACATTTTGTATATAATAAACATACAATTTACACATTTTAATGGAAACAAAATAGATCAAATTTATAGACATTAACATTGAACATTATTATTATACGATAGATACATATGAAACATGAAGATCTAGGATAACTATACCCTTAAGGTTGACTTGTAATAAGTTCCACAAAAGACAGAAGTCGAAAACAGCTGCGTTCTTATTCGACACAGGAGCTAAGCACTCTGAGGACGACAAAAGAAGTATCATTTTAAAGCCAGAGTTTTGTCTTGATTTTGGTCGTCTATTACAGTTTTAACTTGCTGTCTGGTCAGCCACTGTTTAGAACACAATATAATACATTAGAGTCACAAGTATTTGAAAGCATAGTCTTGATAATAAGTCCAAATAATGTTCAGTAAAGTATGTCACAGCTAAACGTAAAGACATGTATCAGTTTACATTCTTCAAAGTATATCTTATCAAATTATCTTGTATTAAGGTAACAGAAAATAAGAACAGTAACACTTTGGATTCTTTATACAAAATTCAAGTAGTATCCTTGACGGTTCGTACCATGTACGAGCTAATCGGCACAAAAAAATTTGATTAATTCCCCAAGACTTCTTATCTACAAAACTCACCGGCATAACGTCAGAAGTTATAAATCTTGCTAACTGCGCCGATAATAAAATAATTAAAGCAAACTTCACTGCCATTTTGGACGCTATTGGGTATGAATTAACGTCATGAATGAGTCGGTGTTGATTTCCTCACGTGTGCAGTCATGTTCCACGTTCTCCGCCATACGATGTTTATGTTTGTAGATCTTGCATTGAGTATATCAATTTTGCAAATGTTAGCAAATTTGCATATTTCGAAATTGACTTGTAATCCACGTTACAAAAAGTCTTGCCCGCGCCTTCAATAATGTTCACAATTTATAACCTTTGTGTTGATATAAATTCTGTCTGTTGTAAAAATATTATTGCAGAATGTTTTCCTAATTTGTGAACTGAATTCATAGGGTTTGTACTACGATGATTATTAGATACTAGCATTACTAGTTGTTGATGATACCCTACCGTTTTTCATTAACAAACTAACTCACAAGCTTAGGTAATGGAAGTAGATGGTTGGCACCATTATTTTTTAAATACCAAGTTAGGGCCATTGATATAGTTGTTTATTTTTGGTTGTTAGTTCTTGGGTTTGTCGGTGTCATGGACTTTGATTTGTGAATTGTGTTTCTAAAGAGTTTCTTGGTGTTGTTATTGTTAGTCAGTTAGCCAGAAACGAAAGGCAAATCACGTTAGAAAAGGCAGGCCGTTGAATAAGTATTTGTGATATTTTTAATATATACAAAAATGTTGAGTTTGATTACTGTCGGATTAATACGTATTAGTTACGAAAATCCATCGTCAAACAGGCGCATGGGTGCCACAGTGTAAAAACGATGTTAGTTTGAATGCAGCTGATAGTAAATATACAATAATAACAGTATTAAAATCTAATTTTAATTTTAACAGTTCTGGGTTTTATTACATAAACATGTTTCGTATAAACCCAGTATTTCTGATACTTCAGAAGTCTGCTTGATGGATATAGTATATGGTTGTCATAATACTTAGATGTCAATATATACACATGTTATTTATTAACTGTGGCTGTATGACAAGTAACTTTGTCATCCTATAATTAAAACCAAAATGCCGAGTTAGATTACTCTCAATTTAATACTTATTGGTTACGAAAAATTCCATCGTCACACGCCAGTACACATGCAATGTGTCCATCTCTACGGTTCACCTCGGTTAATGGAGCTATATTTTGATATAGCTGATATGGCCGAGTAGTCTAGAGCGCTCGACATAATGAAGGCGAATGGAATGCCACAGTGTCACAACGGTTCGAGTTCGAACCCCGATGTGGGAAAATATCAAATTTGACAGTACTGAGATTCAATTCTAAAATTGTTGCGCTAAATTTGTAGGCGTATTTTTTCTTGTCCTTTCCTATTAAATAAAATCCTGCTCATTAAATTACATTTATACTCAAATTGTCTCGGCTTTCGTATTGTTTAAAAACATAATGTAGTCATTAAACGCACACAATTGTGGTAACAAAAGAAAAAAAACCTGTAAAAATATAAAAATTCATTTATTTAAGATTCAAAGTTTTATTGCACTAATAAACAAAGGAAAAGTGAGAGTAATTGAAAAAAACTAATGCCCCCAGCTGATGAGAATAAGTTAAGAATTGGCTGGTTAACAAAGATACCCATGCATGTATTTGGGCAACACTATGCATCATTAGTGGCAATAGATGCTCAAGTTCCTCCCAGTAAACAAGAGAAACGTAGGTTCAAAATATTTACAAAAGCCGTCTCAAATTTTAACTACTTCATCAGAAGCAACTAACCAGAGGAGTGTTGCATTAATAAAAATACGTGTTAACCAAGCAGGCAAGCTCAAATTGGAGCAATTTAAAACCGATCACTCAAGGTCAGACATGAGGTGGTCTTATCCCAATTTCATGCAGTACCGCGGGAAAGAAGACATTTGATATGAGCCGGTATAGATTTTTGGAAAGGACAACGACCTATTATCCAGTCACAAAAGGTATCTATGCACTCTCAAAATCTTACCTCCCACTTTAATATACTTCTATTCATAAACAAATTTAGTAACTGCATATGCGTATTCTAAAGAGAAATTATTAATTATTGTTATTCCAATTTACTTTATGCAGATAATTGCAAATGTTCATTATTTGAACAAGATTTATTTTACAAATTTTTAAAATTAGTAAAAATTATCAAGTATTTGAAAGCATGGTCTTGATAATAAGTCTAAATAACGTGATATGTGGTGTAAAGTATACCACAGCTAAACATGAAGACATAGATCAGTTTACGATCTTCAAAGTATATCTCAGCATATTATCCTTTATTTGGTAACAGAAAATAAGAACAGTAACACTTTGGATTCTTTATACACTGCCATTTTGGACTTTGTACTGGAACTGTTTGTTCTCTTGTTATATAAATTGTTTTAAAAAGCACCTTTTTTATGTAAGTCGGTATAATTGTTAATTTAATACTCTATATCTCATCTAGATTTTTACTTTTAGATGCCATTGGTGATGAATTTACGACAATTGAGACAAGGTTAACTTAATTATTAAACATTGTTACGTCAAATAAGATGGTATTAATTTCCTCACGTGGGTCGCAATGTTCCACCTTTTCAAACATACGGTGTTTATATTTCTCTATTAATCAGGTCATCAAAAGCTTGCTTGAGTATACTAATGTTTGCAAATGTCACCTTTTCTTTGAAATGGACTTGTAAGTCAAAGTTACAAGAAAAAATCTTGTCCGCGCCTTCAATAAGTATACAATGTATAAGATTTTCGTGTTGATGTATATTCTGTCCCTTGGAAAAGTATCATTGCAGAAAGGTTTTCTTATTTTTGAATTCAGTACATAGAGTTTGTACAACGATGATCATTAGATACACCTATTACTGAAAGGGGGCAAGATATTTTCTGTTAAAGTGTATTTGTACACGTCTATTAGCTGTTTTTTGAACAAAGCAACTGTTAGCTGTTTTCAACCATTAGCTGTTACCTGTTTTCGTAAAAATTAACATTGCTGTTATATTGAAAATGAAAACCCTGTTTGCCGTTAATAGACAGAACACTGTTAACTGTTTTTACTGATTTTTGTTTCTGTTTTTGTTTTATTCATTTTATTGACTGCTGTTTGTAATGTATGGATTGAGTCTGTCTATGAAGGAAGAAATATACCTGAGATAACATAGTTGTTACTATGGAAACACTGATTAATGTTTGCATTTTCTCGCCGTATCGCCTTTCTACGAGATTCTGCTGTTATCTGTTTTTTTTTATTTTTGAGCTCACTGTTTGGTTTCTTATGTAAACTGCTGTTATCTGATAATTTTGTTTTAATTTACTGTTATCTGTTTTGGGAAAAATAAACATATGTTAACCTGTTAATAGATCCCTTCCCCCATCACTAGTTGTTGATGATACCCTACCGTTTTTTTAACAAACCAACTCACACACTATGTATTTATAGAATCGGAGGTTTGATATGCTATAAAATATGATTAAAGACACCATTTGTTTTGAAATACAAAGTCAGGGCTATTGATAAGGTTGTTCATTTTTGGTTGTCGGTTCTTGAGTTTGTCGGTGTTGTACGTTGATTTGTAAATTTTCTTTCTAGAGAGTTTCTTCGTGTTCGGTATTATTATAAACTGCAGTAGTCAGTTAGCCAGAAACAAAAGAAAATCACGTAAGAAAAGGCAGGCCATTGACAAATTGTTGTGATATTTAAATATATACAAAAATATTGAGTTAGATTATTGTCAGGTTTAATACGTATTAGTTACAAAAAATGCATCGTCACACGCTAATATTCATGTCTACCTAAATTTCACTTTTGTAGTCAGTTAGCCAAAAACAAAAGGAAATCACGTTAGAAAAAGCAGGACAGTGATGTAGCGGATTATGCCGACTGGTCTAGAGCGCTGGACACAATGCAGGCGAATGTGTGCCACGGTGTATTAACGATGCGAGTTTAAATCCCGCTGATAGTAAATGTAAAACTTTACAATATTCCAATCAAATTCTAACAGTGCTGGGCTTAATTTATAAACACATATATATTTTTGGAATTAACACCGTATTTCTGCTCCAGATATCTGCTGGATAGATATATTATACAGTTGTCGAACTACTAGACGTCTGTATTTACACCTGTAATTTACGAACATTGAATGAATGACAAGTAACTTTGTCATCGTATATAATTAATTCATTAATGCTGAGTTACTGTCATATTAAGTTTAATACGTAATATTTACATAACGTATGTCTTTCATCGATATTCTAGATTTCTATTGGTTCAGACCGTTACAAATGACAAGGAATCAATCTTTGCATTTCTCCATGAAAATGGTAGCCTTGAAGAGCAAGCAGTTCCTTGACGACGTCGATAGTAAACAAACAACGCGTAGTAACTTAAATCAACAAAAATACGTTGTACACGATTTCAATTAGGACCCTTGTATGTTTTATTGAAATAAAATGTAAATATAAGATTTGAATGCATTCATTTACGAATAAAAGCGTTGATCGAAGCACACACTCATTCGCTAATGTGCTTCGGTCAACGCTTTCATACGTCAATTAAAAGAATGCATTCAATTCTTAATTGGTAACAGAAACTAAGAACAAGAACACTTTAGATATCTTTTACCAAAATTTCAATTTGTATTCTTGAACAGAAAATATTAATAAAAGAGCTGGAGGATTTTCCGAAAGACTTTAAATCTACAAAACTCCAGGAATAGCTTATAACTTTCTGTTTTAAATCCAGCTAGCAGTCCTGATTATAAAATAATTAAAGCGGACTTTGTATATTATTTTACTGTCTGTTGGGTTTTTTATGTGTACAAAAGCAGACTGCCTTTTATAAGTACGACATACATTTTACAACGATAATAAGATACCATAGAGAATTAAGGCGATGCAGGACACCATCCGATTTTTTTGTGTGAACAACTCAAAATAGATATCTCACATTAATGGTCCAATTAATTATAATTTCTTTCATTATTAACTCGTTTCAATAGAATTAAAAAACTTATGAAGGTCTTATACTTATAATTAATACTTTAATTTAATAATGGTTGAAATGCAAAGTTTTTGCATGCGAGTTCGGTATAGGCAAAAAATGAAGATGAAATTTAACAAGACAGGTAATTCTGATCAAATAAAATAATAATTTTTTAGTATTTTGTAACCAGTTATTTCCCAGTAGCCAAAAAATAAAACCTTATTTTCCCATCAGTAAAATGTATACCAATTGTTTGACATAATATGAAAAATTTCAATGCACAATACATTGTGTTTAACGCAAATTAATTTACTGGTTTTTCTTTATACCTGTCTATAGATTTAAGAACATTCAAACAACACACACGGATAATAAACAAACAAATCTTAATTAAATAATTACAAAACGTAAAACAATAAAACACCAAAGAGGCATAAAAACAAACAACAGATGAGTGGCGGGATTGGGATTTTAATGGTTAATAGAATCCCTTGTCTATAAATGCAGAAACAATACGACGAATAAAAACCATAAACAGCTACAAATATGCTTGTCCGACAATAAACATGAGCTCGCTTAATATTATTATGCGGAGGAGAACTATAAAAGGCATCCCGGTTATTTATTGTATTAGTATACTCTTAAACAAAGAAACGCATAGGGAAAATAAACTTTAATATATAATTTTCTCTTTTAGGCAGGTACTAAGCTCTATAAACAAACTTAAGAATAAAAGGAAATTTTGCGATATGAAACAAAGTGTCGAGCTCCGTTACTGACCATGTTTAAACAACTTTCATGCAGACACTTTTTATGGTTTCAAAGTTCATCTGCACACATCTTTTTAATGAAAGGGTAAAAACTTTGTAAACAAAAGAGTTCTGTATGCCATGGTTAACTTCCAAAGCGTAATGTCTAATAAATTTCTGGTACAAAATATATGTTCGACAGTTACAATACCACAATGAGGGAGCTAGTAAAACATTAAATTTTTTAATTAGGCAACTAACGGTTAGAAACACCAGGGAATATCACAGCAGCGCCAGGGTATATATGTTTTAGAGACATGTAACTAACTAATCAAAATTCTAGAAATAATAATACTGATATGGGGATATTTCTAGTTATATCAATTTCATGTAAGCTTACATGTCCGAAGATATAAAGATTTTAACATCTGAAGTGCCCGAAGTACATCTCTCAACAAGTTGGAAGCTTCTAAAAACATCCTTCTCGCTCAATACTCAGAAATGAAATAACTAACAGGTCGATTATTAAATCTTTTTATTTTCAACTGTGTCTTTTAGCTAGGCAACTTATACCATCATCTTGATTATCTGGCGTATAACGTTTGTCGTCTAATGGAGTGAGACTAAGTTTGTTGATAGTTATGTTAAATAACTGGTGGTCATATTGTCTGGTCTGGTTCGTTGGTCGTGCAGACATGTGAATGGTTCTATCAATATGTTAACATATGCAATCGTTGTAATGTTTGTATCTGCATAGCTGTTGATGACACTTGTCTTGATTCCATTGGCTTCTTTTCGACCCCTCTTCTTGACAGACAAGAAAATACATTTTAGATTTAAGACCTAAAATATTCTTGAACAGGTCTACTATAGGTTTCATCCTTCTGTAGACTGTACTGGAAATGGTGTGGCTTTGGGTCGTATTCTTATGTATTAAATAATTGCTTGTCTTATAGCATATTTTCATAGATATCATCTGCATGGATTGTCTGTATTAGTGAAAAACAGCTGGGGGCTTAATCCATTTTTTCTTTATATAAATCTAAAATAGAGAATCCAATACAGATTGGTCAGTTCAAGTATAGTTTATGTTTCTTGATGTGGATTGCTACAAGATCTTCCTTGAAAATTCTAAATGCATAGAACCTGGTTTTACTTGCTAGTTTTCTCGCTTTACATTAACTATTGAACATCTTGTATCTCGATGAATTTTGATCAGTTTTACTTCAAGACTCAAATATAGTTTCAAGCTGCAATGATGAACCACATACTTTTCTTAAATTTTCTGTCAAACTTCCATTTTGATCAAAATCTTCTAGAAGCGTTTTGGCATAGGATGACAACATGTTCTCTGTGACTTTCATTCTTTCTAGTCGTAAATGATATTTTGTATGAAGATCGTTAAGTTCATGTGAGTATTTCAGATCTACTTACTATATATAACCTTTGTCAATCTCAGCAGATATTTCGTTTAAATGTAAAGCTGTTATCGCATTGTCCTCTAACCTGCTAATTTTTTTTAAAAACGACCTCTTAATTATTTGCACATAGGAGAACTATTAACATTTTTTGCTCTCATTTACGCACCAAATTTCGTTGCGTAAGAGAGACCCCTCAAATAGAGCAGAATAATTTCAGCTATATCACATTGCATTTTTGGCGTTTAATGTCAGATAAAAAATTTAGCAAATTTAGAAACCACGGCGGGTACGTAAAGAAACTCACAAACACCCATAAAAACTCCAGCAATGAGCTATAAAACAGCCAATACAGTTAATAAATTATTCTAAATGAACTGCTTTTAAAATACAAATCAAAATTCCATTTAATAAAAATCTTCCGTCCATAATACAGTTCCAGTTCGGCGCAGCAAAATATCAAAATAGATACTCATTTCCTCTCCCTCAGTCAAAGTTCATTCACAGAGCCGTTGTCATTTACTGGCAGTAAATATAGGCTAATTGCATCCAGGTTAATCACGTGATTTCTCCGTGGGTCTGGATCATAGTAGTGAACGTACTTGTTCTATGAAAAGTTGCAAATCTTTATCCGTCACTTATTTAAGTCTAATCCTTGTCATTTTAAGGCAGGAAAGACCCTGTGAGGTATAGAAATGTACTGCATCCAAACCGTAGCAATTAAGACAGATGTCCCTTAAGTTCTCGGTGCATCTTCATTTATGATTACAATTTTTAAGATTTTTTGACAATTTGACAGCCTTACTCTAATAAAGTTTGCAAGGAAAAAAACTTAACAAACCATAAATCAAGTCTCCAAATTTGATGAATCAATTGACATAAATTAAATCAGCTTCTTTATAGAGTGTGAGGTGGGAAAAGATAATTGGGCATTTTGTAGCGGCACCAATTTCTACTCTTTATAATTTCAAATAAAAAAAGGAATTTGTATCATCCTGCAAAAAATGCATTAATAATTAAATTATATTACACAGCGGATCACATTTTATTGTCTGCTAATGTTTCAGAAATTAAAATAAATGTCTAAATTGGCAAAAAATTGGAACGCTAGTAGGTTGGTTCAGGTTTCTAGTTTTCAGTTATATTCAGTATTTGTTGTGTTCATTTCTGTGTGTGCATTTGATTTTGGGTTATTATCTGTAATAGCTTTCTATTTGTATTGAATATCTACCGACAAAAGCAACTCATGATATATTTGACCAAATTGCGAGGGCTTTAAAGGGTCTAGTATAGTTATATACACTGTAATGAATATAAGAATCTAAAAGTTTAACAAACATTACGAGTCAAATATATTTAAAAAGGGACTAATGAAACAGGAGAGATTTGGATACAAAACCAATATGAAAGAAAAAAGCATTGTTTGTGTGTATACTTTTCATTACATTTACTTAACGTTGTACTTATGTTGTTTTAAATTGCTCAATAATAATATGAACATAAAGTTATCAAGAATATTTATATTGCTAGATAATTAATCTGATGATTACAAAAATTACGAAAGAAAATATAGGATGTTATGTATAAATATAATAACGAATATGTTTATCTTGTATTGACTTATTTTAATAATTAATAAATAAGTATAAACAAACTAGTGCAATTCTTAGCAAATTCAATTATTTATCACTCCAATGTTAATACCGTATCCTCATCAGAGTGGTTTTGCTTATATTACTCAATTTCATTTTGTTTTTCATACAGTTAAACAGTTTGTGGGTTTATGATTCAATTTTGTTACACATAAATAGTTACATATTTTATAATAAACTTATTATGATATATTTCAAGTAATCTTTTTATTCGCCTTCTACAATTACACATATCTGTTTACAAATTAAAACTAAATGATATTCTATGTGACATGTTATATTATGCATTTCAAATATAGAACATGAAACAAGCAAACACACGGCTTATCATACTAAATAAGCTTTAGATAAAAAGGATTAGTTTCAAATTTGAAACATAAGGTTCAGAAAAGGTGTAAATGACGCAAACTGACTAGTATTTCTAACGTGGGAGAAAATCAACGAAGAATTTCCGTACTTACTGAACTGACCTGAATAATTGAAAAGTTTGTTCTATCTTCTTAATTAAGTTGTTTTGTAAACAACATGTTTATCCTTTGTGGAGTAGTGGAATGGGGAGCTGTAAAATTGAGTTTTCTAAAAGATTAATGTTACTGTTATATATTAAAACATAACTCAATGCCATAACTACCATTGAAGCATTTTTTCAAGCAAATCTAAGTATGAATTATGATGTCTTTTGTTGATCGTCACGATTGTTTTGTCATGTAATGTCATTTGCAATTTTGGTAGTTCATTGTTTTGTTGTATTCTTTATGGAAACCCGGTCCAAAACCATAACTCTAAACAGCTTTTTACACGATGCCCATGCTCTCTGAAAAACTCTGAGAATACATTAATTTGCAGCATAAACCCCAGATCCGCTGCTGTAATATTTGCGCTATGATTCGCTCAGCGTGAAATTCTGTCTCCGTTAGAAAATTACTTTGATACGGCCCTGTAACGCCAATCATAGGCATGCTACTAGTAAGGATTCGAGTCAAGGGCACCCTTTTTCAAATTCTACAAACAGGAACGAGAACTCAAAATTGAAAACTAATGATAAAGAATGAATTCTAAAGTAATGTTTCATTTATCTGTCCCATTCCACCAATTTCAGACAAATGTTCAGTAATATAATAAATATACAGCCATAAACACAACAGGTGTGTCTATTTAGCAGTAGGATTATATATTTTGTTTGATGGAAATAAATTTACTGGTGCTATCTTTGATTTATACATGTATTTTGATTGAAAATGCTTAAACACAAAAGCGAATAAAAACCAAACACAAATCTCAAAACACCTATGGTATCAACTTATCAACTTGGACAAGCTGTAAGAAGACGCCAAACAATGCCGATCATGTTACGTCAGCTTGAAATTGCGCTGCAAAAGGAATGGAACAATATTCCACAAAAACGATTCGTGGTTCTATCCGACCAATCCCACGGAGTCATTGGCAGTCGGTATATTATACCTGTTTTACAAAACGCATAAAAAAAAATAAACACGAAAGATGCACAAAAACAAACAACAAATAAGTGGAGGGATTGCAATGATTAATGAAATCCCTAGCTTATAAATGCAGAAAAATATACAACGAATACCAAACATAAACAGCCACAAAAATGCTTATTACTATTCAGTATTACATAAGTACTACACAATGATATAAATTTTCCGACATTGAATAGGAGCACAAAATTATTTGGCGGAGTAGAACTATAAAAATGCGTCCCGAATATTTATCGTCTTGGTATACTCTTCATAACAGAACTGCAAAAAACGATTATAACTCTGCAAAAACAAAGAAACGTAAATGTTAAATAAACGTTTACAAGATAGTATTCTGTTTAAGGCAGTACTAATTTCTTCAAAAAATGTTATTCATGCGTGGATGGATATTGTAGTTACATAACTATCAAGCGCGGTATCGGCATCATATCAACTGACTTTTAATATAACCAAACATGGTCGTCAAACATGTTCTACGTGCGGTTAAACTATTGTGTACAAATCCAAGTAACTTGTACCATGAAATGCTGCCTGGCCAACTTTGCACCAGGCCTTACGTAATGTCACTATAAGGCGTCTCAAGCTGGTCAGTTACGAGGTGAGGTTGCTCGTTTGCTCTTGAATTCAATATACACTAGAGTTGGATTCAAGACTTTGAAGTTTTACCAGACGGGTCATTGTCCTAGATTGCTGGACGATCAATCAATCATCATCTTAGATGAAGCAGGCAACGACCAACCACATCGGTGTCGTATAATTATAGGTCCCCACCCCATATTTACGAATCAGGACGGAATAGTAAAATTCACATTTTGGTCCTGGTCTCAATAAGGACCGCCAGTGTAAGAACTGATCCGCCAAATTTCAATATCCGGGTCGTTTTTGTCTTCTATAATTTAACATTTAACATATGAAGATAGAAAATAACAATCAAATATGAATAACGTACGTACCCAACTTTTATTCCAATATATGATAGTGATGACATTGATGGTGTTCTCTAAGCTCTTCAAAGAATTGGCCTTAGTTAAAATCTTATACACATACACAAACTTTAGGATAAAAGGAAATTGTGCGATATGTAAAAAAGCGTCGTATCCCTTGATGACCATGTTGGAACAGCTTTCACTGCGACACCTTTTATGGTTTCGAAGTTTAAATGCACAGAAGATTTTTAGTGAAAGGGAACTAACTCTTAAGAAACAGTGTTTAACTGCGAAACCATGATGCCTAATAAGTCCATGGTACAAAATGTCTGTACGACATGTCGCAAAACAAAACTTTTACTGGGAACTGAAAAAAGTTGCAAAACAACAATTTATTCTTGAAAGGAACTTGAATGGTCTATGTTACTTTCAACTGTTTGTCCTATTCAGTTTGTATTTCTATTTTTTTGTGGTCCACAGATCTGACAGTATGGTTTGTGATATTCAAGAAGTCGCTCTTTTGTGAATGGATGAAGACAGTAAGGTCAATGACAATGTTTGTCACGGTGACTATGTTGATCACTTAGTATTCGAACCAGAAATAGTGTGATTTGTTATTGTCAGATAAAGAAAAAAATTGACATACTTTTTGTAGCGATTCTTTCTTATGTGTACTCGGAAAATTCTTTGTTCTTTTCATATCCGAATACGTTGAAGGAAATTTCATAAACTTCAACTTTTGGTATATCTGTCATCTTGACGGGAAATTCTTATCTGTTGACCTTCAAGGTAGATGCATGCTGTTTGTATTCCAAACTCACTCAGCTTCTAGTTTTTGTCATATATAAAGCTGCTATGACGGACCATATAAAAAACATCTCTTGTATTTGTTTTTAGTTAATAACAGAATGTTCAGTGGAAGTGGATGAAACTAGCTCCTCTCAAGGGTCTATAGCTATAGCACGCCACGGATATGGTTAAACCAATAACGTATCCTATTGCTTCCTTTTCGTTGATACTAAAGTAGTTTTTGAGAAACATCTATGTAGACGACTGTCTTAAATCGGAAAAATGGTTGGAAATGATAAACATAAGTCACTTATACAATGGTAGTTTTAGGATCGCAAAATGGATAAGCAGAAGTCGTAAATTAATGCGATCGATACCGATATCAGATAGAGCCAAAGAAGTGAGGGATATCGATTTGCACCAAAACATTTTATTGATTTACATAGAGTATGGCGTTCAGTGTTACGTGAAAACAGACTTTTCCGGTTTAAAATATCATTACCGGATGAACCCAAAACAAGGAGAGGAATTTTGTCTATGGTCAGTAGTGTGTACGGTCCCTTGTGATTTTTACGTTTTTACGTTGCGTCCAAAAATAATTCTTCAGCATTTATGTAAGTTGCAATTGGGCTGGGACGATCAAGTTCCACAAACAGTACTACATGACTCAATGCTTTGGATTTCGGTGTAAATTTTTGTAATTTTCTAGCAGTACGACACCTTTCAACTTCTTTCGACAACTGTTTATTATATTATTAAACACAATGATACACTGAAATCATTATAGGATTAAACGCCGTTTTCAATGGATTTATCGGTATATCAACAAGACCAACTCACTCACAAACAAATAAAAGTCCGAAGGACTTTTATGATATGTTTGTGAGTGAGTTGGTCTTGTTGATATACCGATAAATCCATTGAAAACGGTGTTTAATCCTTATAATTCTTTAAAATTGCATTAAGAAATTAACGTGATTCTCAACTTCATATTTCTTGTGTATTTGGTAGCGGGATTGACTGAACGTATGAATATTTTGTTTATTTTTAAACGTACGATTATTTCCATAAACCATTTTCTGATTTTAATAAACACAATTTTTAGTTTTACATCAATCTGTAACCTTATTTTCTGTATCGAACACAAGGAAAGTTTTAAATTTAACAAATCATTAATGATAATTCATCAAACAAATAATTTGTAATGATCGCTACTTTCGATATTGAAAGCCGCCATCTTTGTTTACATTGGTTACGCTAAAAATAGTTCGGTCTACGTCGTTTATCCTAAAATAAATGGAGTTAACTTCATTTATCAAAAAATATATTTCGTTAAAAACCTCAACCGGAAGTAATCTAGACCAATCAAATAAACGTATTTCTAAATATGCAAATCATATTAGAATTATACGATAATAAACGACAAATATGTGATACTATACTTTAGTAAGGAGTTTGACTTAGTTCCACATCGTAAATTGTTCCATACACTCTCACATTTTGGAACACGTGTAAATATAAACATTTTGATACTTTCTTATGAAGAGACATCACCGTCATTGGCGGTTTATCTCGGCTCATTTTACAGTCGACTCTGGTTCTCTACAGGGAATTGTTTTAGTCCTACTTTTTTATCTTATTAACGACCTCGCCCCACGTTCGATTATTGCGGATGACTGCTTATTACACAGAACTATATAATAATGTGATAATAATTTAAATCTTTAAGATTAAGACTCACTCAAAAATATCATCCTAGATTTTATCTGAAGAAATCTTAAACAGCAATACATCGATTAAAGAAACGTCTTGTAGTTCCTTGGTCCGTTCCATATATTGATATTCATGTACAGTATAGAATCCGTACGTCCAAAATATATCAATTATTAGTATTAGAAATTGTTCAGCGCCGTGCTGCTAGATTTGTTTAAAAACATTTACAACCGTAAAAGTGGCGTCACTGAATTAATTAATAGTCTTGAGTGTAAACCACTAGCCGAACGTCGACTAGAATACGTCTTGTACTCCTTTATAAGATCTTAAAAGACCTGGTGGCGCTACTCACGGACCCAATTGATTTGCATCCAAATTCACGAATACAAAGGAAATGAAACTCGAAAGCTTCGAATAACATATCCTCTAAAACTGATATTTTTCAAAAACTCTTTTATTACAAGAATAATTAAAGATTAGATCAACGAATTTTGGATTATTAAACATGTTAAATAAAAGCATGTCATCTATATAGCGGAAGGGTAAGTTGAAGGAGATTGCTAACATGTTGTTTTTGCTGTTTAGAAACCCATTTATAAATCCGTCTTAAACGTAAAGAGGAACAAATCAGCAAGAAGGGAGCACTGTATGTACCCACTGGAATGCCGGTCGGTCTGTTAAAAAGCCAATTTTGATCGTTCCAAAAGGTAACCATAGGGGTTTACTGAATCACCACAAACAAAATGTAAAGCTCTTTCCTGATTTTTTTATTGTTACATGTGTTTTGTAAGAGCAGAAATGCCAGGTAATCGAACAATAACTTAAACTGAACATACCTGAAGTTTTAAATAGTTAATTTTTCCAACCAATTCCATTAGTTTTTTCCGCTTAAAGACATTCAGTTGCCTTGCAGCCTTTTTACGCATATTTTGTAAGAGAATGACACTATATACGTTTCTGTTGCTTAGTCCGAGATAGTTGAGGAACCAGATAGTAGTGAGCATCGGAAGGGCGGTATCTCTATTATGTTTAAAAGATCGTTGCATTTTAAACCTAACTTCTTGATAACATTGACTGCGATAGAATAGTAGGTCTCAGCATCAAGAGTGATGTATAAACCTTATAACACACCAAATGCTATTTAGAACAGTTATAGACGCCTTGCTTCGACGCACGCATACACACACTAACGGACTAATTCGATCCTTAACAATTTATGTCGTAATGACTCTGTTGACTTCTTACCAGGTGGACGTATATCAGATATAGACGTGTTATCTATTGAGATGGATCTAAAGATACGGAAATCAAGTGACTCCGACTAGGTTCACAATACACATTTGTTTCATGGTCGTAAAATTCTTAACAAAACTCTTTAATTGAAGTTCGTCTTTCAGGCATGTGTTCCAAGAAAGTGGAAGAAATGACTTAATCGTGCCGATACATAGGTAGAGACAAATTTAAATAGTCTCCGGACACCTATAGACATATGTGTCTGTTGTCATGTGTACTAAATATTTAAAAAGGGAGTTCAATGCAGAATTCAATTTTTTGCCCTAACTCTAAACTTTTGCATGCCCGAACCAGAAGAGATTTTAGAAAGGTTTAAGTTGTCTGACTGCGTCCTTTATGCCACATGAAACAATATTTCATAACATTGAGCTTAAGAGAAATGTCTATATAGTCGTAAAGCCTTCGACACTGTGTGGAGGAAAGCGCTTATGTATAAACTTTATAACATGAATTCTAAGGGAAAAGCTTGACGACTCATAAATATTATTCATACTGCTACTCAAAGTGCCATTGTTATTAATCAGGGTAGATCTAGCTGAAGGTGTAAATATAGACAAGGCCGAGGTGTTTTTTTATGTTGTACCTAGCTTTTATTAACGACCTCCTTCTTGCATGATCTACGCACTTGTAATGTTAAAATTGGTATTAATAATTTAAACTGTTGTGCCCATTGTCTTGCTGACGATATTGCACGATATTATTATCAACATCACCGCGGAAACTTCAAGAAATGTTAAATGTCTGTTCAGAAAATGCGAATAGATGGAGATTTCAATTCAGCGATGTAAAGAAAATCATTATGTGTTTTCCAAAGAAGTATATGCATGGATTTGTATACACTATTAATGAACTATCGTCGGAACCCCACGTCCAGTCGCGTTCTCGTCGCTTTGCTACCACTTACCGATAAGCACGATGGTAATTTGGGTAATAAAATAATATTATAATATTGATTTTCTTTTTTTTTTAGTTTATCTACACACCAAAGAGATGTTTTACACTGTGTTAGATCTTAGGCATGTACTATCACACTGCATATGTCAGTAATACAATAAGCGAGTAATGTGATAGCATAGCGAGAACGCGACTAGATGTGGGTTTCCGACGATGTTATGTAACAGCAGATCTCGCTTTCAGACAACCACATACATCTTGGTATCAAAATCTGTAGTGACTCGCAACCATAAAAAAAATCCAAAACGTTTGTCGGAAAGGTCGAAATACCTTTTATTCCATTTATAAATGTAAATCCTACATCGATCTTTAAACTAAATTAATCCGTTATACTACCTACTATTCTGTAAGGATGTGAAACATGGTACGACTTGAAAAAACTTGACCTGGACCAACTGAACCGATTCTATCACTGTGTAGCTATAAAAATCTCAATGGCTGCCGATAAGAGCTAGGTCGGACATGTGTGAAAGCATGCTTGGACTCCTTTTATGAGACAAAAAAAACGCAAATTATCTTCAAGTGTAAACTTTGTAAATCTGTACTTATCTTCAAAAGAAAAATTTTCCAACCTAGTAGTGCAAAACTTGATAAATACGGACTTTTGTCCTACTTCCTCGATTATCTCTATTATTCCTATCAAAGCCTCAATGCAAGAACATTATTGTTTGTTTGTTTAATTGTTTGTTTAATGGCGTTTAACGCCACTTTCAGCAATTTTTCAGCTATATCAGGGCGTTGTGTTTTTATTGGGGAGGAAGCCGGAATATCCAGAGAAAACCCCCGACTTGCGGTAGAATAACTGGCAATCCCTGTGAATTAACAGCAAGAACATTGTGAAATCCACAATAAGTGGAAACCATCGCGTGTCAATGAATTCTGACTTTAATCGTTTCGATCAAATTCACCAACAAATAGAAATTGCTGATGTCTGGAAATTTCCGTCTTCGACAACCCAACTTAAAATAGCTTTTTTTATTGCTAAACTTATTACCACAACACTAAGCGACATAAAACAGTACTCTCTTTGTACAAATACATAATGCACGCTTACAGTACACAGACCTACCTGATATCTATTTGACTTAGCGATAGAGAATTTTGATATGAACCTGTATATTGAGCTCAGTCCTTTAAAAGTTATCGATTTAGCAGTCAAACGTTATGCGTTATTCTATATTTTCTTCAATCGCCACTTCATTTCTAATTTTTTATACCCTTATATGGATATGAGTGTCGGTCGGTCTGTCCGCTAGATGATAACTTAAAAACGCGTCAACATATTTCATTTAAAGTTTGCACATACGAAATCTGCTGTCTTTCTTGGAAAAAAGCCTTCAACAGCAATAGATAGTGAGAATAGTACTATACACTGCAGTCTTAGTGCTACGCTCATGTATTTAAATCTGCGGCCTTTTAGACCGCATTCTTCGGACGTGTTAGTGACAGAAGTAATAGTTAACTCTCTGTTCGTTAGAAGGACAGTGTCCATAACGTGCATTACATGACAAATTTATGTTATAAATTGTGTCTTGTTTGTATTATATATGCTCAGTTATATGACTATCACCAATTGTATGATATGTTTTATTTTGCTTTGATCACTTATTTAATATATAGTTCATGTCATTTACAATCTCTGCTGAAGAATGAATTAATTAATGTGGGTTTTATTACCATGAAATTTTTCAAGATTACCCTGCATTTTATTGTTGGAATACCAAGTTATTAAAGATTTAGTAGACTCTTGTAAGTTTCTAATGATTACATGGTGTTTGATACAAATTACATTTAGAAACTGTTACAGTACGTGAAATATATATTGTTATCGTTAATAATAATATTAAATCATATAGGCCCGAGGGTGGAACCTAGGGGCTCTCAATTGAATTTAATATACACCAAACATCTTGTCCTACTAAGATATGTCATGTGCAGTCTGCCTTTTAAAATTTATGTAATGGGAAACAGTGTGTGAACTAACAGGCAGACTCTGACATACTGTAAGACTTGATAATAATCCTAATGAAATATTAATACATGTATCTATCCAGTACATGTAATTATAATGCATATACTTTAAAAATTAATTTTTCTTTTAGTTGTTTATGTTGATATGTAGAAGGTTTCAAAAACTTTCGCACCCCGTCGAAATTCTGTTATAAAAACAGCTTATAACCCCCGCTAGTTATTAGCAGAATACGGGTAATTACCACATCCAGATTTGCACTAACCCATTAATCACATATGTGTACAGTCCTTAGCACTTCACGTAATTTTTATAATCTCTATAAAATTTGTTGATCCTAATTAATTCATCTCAATTATTAAATGATTATCTATAATTGCGAAGAATTTAATTTGGATTCGATATGTTTAAAAAAATGCATAAGCTCTTCTGAGCTTTTTGAAATCGAATGTTTTCGTCAATATTCGTCAGTTTCCACGTCTTAAGAAATCAATATTTTTAGCTGGGAAAGGGAGGTAATTAATTATGATGTGTATTTCAACTTTGAGCTTCAGGGCATGCGCAAAGTGCAGTCAGCCATTTTCCAAAAATGCAAATTTCAGAAACCTCAAACGAGTTCAACTTTGTTTACAAATGTAAAAAAGGTGACGACAGTCAAAATTAAAAGCACAAAATTAATGAAACAGGTAAAAGAAGATAAAAAATGTTATAAAGTATTATAAGATACAACATTTACATCCGAGTACGGTTCTATTGACACCTGTCGCGTCCGGGACAGACTCGGAATCTTCGTGCACAAAAAACCCATCACTTTCTTGAATTTGAGACAAAAACGCGCATTTTCTATATAGAAAATATTTTGTAACACTTATAATTCTTTTAACGCGTTCAAAAATCGTAGGAGTAATAAATACACGGATGGTCCTATACTGTGATTTAGCTAAACTGTCCCATATGACGAACTGGTACAGACACTGGGTCAATATGATGATGTTTTTTAACGACTTTGTATATCCTCCAAGAAAACTAACAAATAACATTAGGCACTTCTATTTTCCATTTATTTTTCTGTTCTTTTCTCTCATGCTTGTTGTAAATACTATAAGATAAAATGTAAACAAACTAACTTAAGGGGGACAACTCTAATGTTGTCTTGATGTGTAACAAGAGGGTTTTAACCTATATAACAGTAATTTAATAGAAAGTGAAAAATTAAAACCTACACCAAAAACACTAATGTTTACTCTAGTAGGTTTCTGATTTTTGATTTTGTTTTAAAATCTTCCTGAATAATTACCAAGTAAAAGATTGATGCATGTGTGATGATTTTTTGCTTAAAAAGGAATGTCATGGATCACCTAAGCACACTCACAATAAAAATACTCTTTTTGGTCATTTTTATAGAGATAAAACTGTTCTCCAATGACTGCCTTATATTAAATTAAGTTTGTTTGCACTTCCCTGAATTAACCAGAATAGTGGCCCAACCCAAACAGTTTTATAAGCAATTTGAAACTCAATTTTTGTATTTTTTGGTGCCTACCTGATTTTGGATTTTGCGTCTGACTTGAAATGTTTCCTATGTTACGTATATTAATCCATGTCAGAAGCCTGCTTTACATAGAGGAGATGTGTATGCATTTTCAAACATCTTGTTGCTTTCATTATATGATTTAAAATGTTAGAGTGACATTGAAGAAATTTTGTTACGTTGGATCGAATAACCATTTAACTTACCAACCTATGTACCCAGTCAAAAAATGGTGGAAAGTAGACTGCAAAAAAAACCAATTCTAATTTAGACCTAACTATTAATATTAACATGAAAATTTTGTAAAACTTTCAGAGTTTTTATTGACTACAATCCCCACTTGCTGGGTTCTATAAGAAAAAACCTGTACTTAACTATCTACTTATAATTTTGGTACATGTATAATATATTGCTCATGCTTAGGAAAGAAGTTGAAAGACTTGGGGCCATGTGTAATAAATTAACTGAAATGCACAACAAAAAGCATCAGGAAGGGATAGATAAGTCATTAATTTGCAAAATAATTCGCTGTTATTCAATATGACCATGAATAAATACACAGACAATACTGGAGTTGTAGTAATGATGAGAAAAAAGGAAAAAGTACAAATTAATATATAGGTAACAGGAATTCTACTTAACTTAAACCAAAATTTTAATTTTAATAAATTATCAATTAAAAAAACATTGAATGTACTAGTATTAAGAACTAAATTTTAAATTAATCATCTGTTTATGTGATACCGTGGAATATACAATAATAGCCTGCAATTGTTAATTATATAATCTTTTCCAATAAAATATTGAATTGAATTAGACATAGCTACCAAAGAATTTAGTAAATAGGACTAGTTAGCT
This sequence comes from Limnoperna fortunei, assembly GCA_944474755.1. Taxonomy (NCBI): domain Eukaryota; kingdom Metazoa; phylum Mollusca; class Bivalvia; order Mytilida; family Modiolidae; genus Limnoperna; species Limnoperna fortunei. The sequence goes on along the minus strand of OX104114.1, from coordinate 69,679,029 downwards.
CACCTGGACCGAAGGTCCATGTGAGCTTTAATTTTGCCATCACTTGGCGTCTGTCGTCCATCATCAACTTTTTCAAAAACCTTCTCCTCTGAAACCACAGGGCCAATTTTTTTCAAACTTGGCCACAATCATCCTTGGGTTCCTAGTTTCAAGTTTGTACCCAGGGAGTTGATCAACACACAAAGATGGCTGCTGTTACTAAAAATAGAACATGGGTGTCAACACACGTTTTTGTTCATCATCTCAAAAATAATAGCTATAGAGGAAACCGTTACTTCAAATTGATCAGCACATTAAGGTCTACAATAGTTGCAGTTGTGTATTGGCTTCTTGTAGGAGTTATTGCCCTTTAATGACAATTTTTGACAATATTTTGGGTTTTTACAATATAACTTGAAAACTATAAGAGGTAGAGTGAAACTGTAAATGGCAAAAATGATCAGCAATAAAAGCCATACAATTCACTTAATATGTCTGAAATTGTCAGATGACTCCTTATATGAGTTATTGCCCTTAATTGACAATTTTTTTATGAAATTTTTCCTATTTGTCCCGTAACTTAAAAACTATAATAGCTAGAGTAAATAGCAAAAACGATCAGCAATACAAACCCTACAATTTACTGTTGACTGAAATTTTCAGATGACTCCTTATAGGAGTTATTGCCCTTAAATGAATATTTTTTATGAAATATTCCGTTTTTGTGCTGTAACTTGAAAACTATAGCAGCTAGATTAAAACTGTAAATTGCACAAATGATCAGCAATAAAGGCCTTGTCGGACAACTCCTTATATTAGTTATTACCCATAAATGGCAATTTTTTATGAAATTTTCTGGTTTTGTCCTGTAACTTAAAAACTGTAACAGCTAGAATGAAACTGTTAATGGCAAAAATGACCAGCAATACAAGCCCTATGATTCACCATATAAGTCTGAAATTGTCAGATGACTTCTTATAGGAGTTATTGCCCTTAAGTTGCAATTTTTTATGAAATTTTACGTTTTTGTCCTGTAACTTAAAAACCATAAAAGCTAGAGTGAAATTATACAGAGCAAAAATGATCAGCAATAAAAGCCCTACAATTCACTTAATTGGTCTGAAATTGTCAGATGACTCATAGGGGTTATTGCCCTTAAATGACAAATTTTTTTTATGAAATTTTCCATTTTTGTCCTGTACCTTGAAAACTATAGCAGCTAGACGGAAACTGTAAATTGCACAAATGATCAGCAATAGAAACCCTACAAATGATTGCTTGGTCTAAAATTGCAAGATGACTCTTTATGGGAGTTATTGCCCTTTAATTATGAATGTGGACAAATGAAGTTTTTGGATGATAAATAAGTCTATAACACACCAAGGGTTCGACATTTACGCTAGTCCGATAGTCCGAGGCGAGTAAAATCCGCCAGGGACGACTAAAATCTAGAACAAGGCTAGTCCCCCGGACTACTAAATTTCATAGCTGGTTATATTATAAATAATGCCTTTTTTTAATATCGATTTAATCCACAGTTTTAAATTTAAAAGTTCGTAATTCCCTTGAATAAAAATAGACTAAAATATGTGTTAGACTGGTACCACTGTCGTAGTCTCATCGAATGTATACTCGAAATTGTTCACGGAAACCAGAGTAAATATGTGTGTCTGTTACGGATGATTTGATTGGTCAGCTTGGTTATAGTCCGAATAAATCAATAAGGTAAAGCGCAACGACGCAATTTAAAAAAAAATGCTGCCCCAGAATAGTTGTTATTTGGCTTATTCATACCTATCATTGATGTTATTTGGAAAAAAATTACAAAGATTATTTAACTTTGATTAAAAAATCAACAATTTAATGATTCTTCGCCTAAATGTGAACAAACGTATCACCATATTTTAATTTGGTTTTTGGACATATTCGTAAACAAGTATGGTGGTACATAATGGATAAATATTTACAAAATTACCAAGGCCCCCCAGCCAAAAAGCCTAAAACTGACGAAGAGATTAAAAATAGGAAACTTGATTACGACAAGAACACCCGTGTTCGAGAATTTCAACCTCAATGGCTAAAATCTTTCGAATGGTTAGAGTACCATGTTGTAAACGGAGAGGGCAAAATGTTCTGTAAAATTTGTCGAAAATACGAGTCTATTGGGACATTTGTCAGTGGTAGTAAAACTTTTAAACTTGAAAGTATTTAAATTTTGATTAAAATATTTAAGAAAAAAAATAAAATCACATACAAAAACCATGTCATCAGAACACACAATAACCTGCCAGGAAAAGCCCAGAATGCAGGATTTTGCACCATTTACCCCAGAGCCTCGGCCGTATATAACACCTCGCAAGCGAGGTGTGAGAGGGTCACTCCGAGACCCTCTACTGCCTTTGGACTACAACAATTTCATGGGGACTAGTAATTTTTTTTTTTCACTAGTCCTTGGACCAGTACCTCCAAAAACTAGGTGTCAATCCCTGACACCTAGAGTAAAACTGTAAATTTCTAAATTACCCTAAAGGACAAGGCCTACAAACCATTTAATTTTCTGAAATTGTCTGATGGCACCTTATAGGAGTTATCGTACTGAACTAAAATTTTTGAAGAAATGTTTCTGCACAGTAACTAAAAAGCTTTTATAACAACTAGACTGAAACTGTTTATTTCAAAAATTTAAATATAGTTAAAGTCATTTGGGTTCTAGGTGAGTGATTACAGGCTCCTGGGAGCCTTTAGTTTTGTTTTGAAATTAAACAAAAGAGAATTTTCAATGCTAAAACTTCCTAGGATAAACCACATTCAGACAGTGTTCATTATTAGCAATGGACAAGCAATGCATATAAAAACAATGATTATTAAAAACAAGTACTATCTTTAAAAAAGATAGTCGACGCATTTAACTCTTAGAGATGTATGTAAAGTAGAACGGAAACTGAACAAACATCAACAATAAGAAAAAAAAATTATCAAACGAAAGAAAGAGACAAGAAACAGTAACGTTTTCTCTCATTAATGTGTGTGTGGGGGAGACTTTGCAATTAGTGCTCCATCTCCTGTCTGCACGTGAATGACGACGGACGCAAAGAAAGAAGATATAGGCATTAATGGCTTTAAAAATCATAGAGCTAACAATAAACATATTAAAATATCCTCAATGAAAAGCTTTTTCATAAGTTGAAGACCACAACGGTAAATAAAAGAAATATAAACCTTTCTATGTTTTTTCTTTCCATGAAGCAAAAATATTTACTGGAAAAAAGTTAGTTAACATTTTTTAAAACTTCAAAACAGCACTTATTTTTTTTAAAGAAATTTCATAAGCAAATATGTACTTACATGCATCAAGTATTATTCATTACAGTTTGCTATTTTATTAATTTAACTATCTTTTAAAATGGCAACTTCAAAGTAAAACATTTTAATTAGAATTGTATTAAAAATGAACACAAAATGTCAATTCAATGCTAATTAAATATGAATTGAAATATGTCATGTGTTCGCTATTCGGTCAAAAATAGGGGTGAGATAAATAATTGCAACGGAACCATCAGCGAATTTTATCCTCAATTCTATGTGTGTATAGTAAACATGTGTTATCAAACCACTGTATCTAGCTACAATAATGTAGCTCCTTTTTTTTTTTTTTTTTTTTTTTGATGGACGGAACTACAAAGAGGTCCCATTACTAGTAATGGAGCAAAAACACTTTTGGGATTTACACATATTTTCCGCTATTTAACCTTTGTCTTTATTAAATAAATATGTTTTCTTTCCTCCGCCGTTCATCTGATATGTCTACAATGTCTAATTAAATAATTTTAACACTTTTTCGTAATTGTGGCATTGTTGACATAATTAAAATTTTGGAGTGTAGAATTTCGGAATCGTATCAGTAAAATTTGTAATAAGGGGACATAATCATAATGCAAATGAATACAGCTGAAACATCCAGAATTACATTTTTTACCAAATCGATTCTGATATTATCAAAATTATGCACTTCCGGAATTCATATTTTGTCAAACAATGCCATGATTACGAATAAAGTGATAAAACTAACGAATACGGTGTTGTGGAAATATCAGTAAAACTGCAAATACATAAAAAAAGTATGTAGCAAACCAGGGAAACAGTGTAATTGCTTATAATATGCATAAAACCCCCGGGTGTGAATCACTCCCGGTCTGCTCCATTACGAGTAATGGGACTTTTTTGTAGCTCCGTCCATCAAAAAAAAAAGGAGCTACATTATTGTAGCTACACTGTATCTCATGTAAGTCATTTGGCGTTCCGATAATTACCAATGACCTAATTACCTTTGAGTAGAATTATTTGTATGACAATTATTTCACGACAGATAAAGAGAGAGAGAGAGAGATTGCGTGTGCAGGCGGTCAAATCAAGAAAATATGACAAAAGTATATCACCAGCGTGAGGATTGTTTATAGATAAGACAGACCAAATGCGCAAAAAATACACGACGTATAGTTTTATGATTTTAATTCTTTATCAGTTCCAAATGGCATTCTTTGGCATTTTCTAAAGTTTAATTACGACTACCAATTTTTTTTAAAACACCAGTCTGTTGGAATAATAGTTGAGAAATGCAAATAGGGATACTTTTCACTGACAGTACAATATAGTAGATTGTTCGAATGCAGAATTTTTTACTATTTTTGTCCAATCAGAATGCAAGTTTGTCTTCAATTATAGTAAGTTACCATGGGTAAGCGTCTTTTAGTTCAAAGGTCACAATTCGAAAATATACCGACTGCGTCGGAAAAATAAATTCAAATTCAAACCTATATACACATGTACCTATGGAAAGTAAAGTATTAATAAGAAAGGCCACTACATTACTGTTATGCAAGGCTTATTGTTGTGGGTGAAAGTCATACAACATTCTTGTTGCCTTGGGACTTTCACATTTAAATTTTTGCTTTTAATAATTAAATGATTCTTGAACTTCTTTTTTCAGGTAAAAATGAAAAAAAGTCTGTGAATTAAACTGAACAGGAACACCTTATTTCTTTAATGGATTAAACGATTTACATCATTAAGTGCAACATGCAGTCTTCAAGTAACTGCTTTAAAGATATGGGATAAGGCCTTTTATGGTTATCATGGATCCTAATCAACCAAACATTGGTCAAGGGGTCCAGCAGCAAAATGTTCCGAATAATAATCCAGCTGAGATGGGGTACCAGTATCAGCATATGCCCCAAATGCAAAATATACTGGGACCCCCCATAAACACTTTTGTTCCAGGCTATAATGTTATGTCCCAGGGACAAGGGCAAGTGATGCCTCAGGGGCCAGGCACTGTTATGACAAATATACAGACAGGAATACCTGTCAGTGGGTTTCTTTCCATAGGACATGCTGATGGATCTGGTCCCCTTCCATCCATGGGATCTTTTATTGCAAGTCTCAATCAGCAGTCACAAATAGTGCATAGCATGAATAAAGGGGAAAACTGGACAGGACAAAATAACAACACACTTCCAAGCTTTGGACATTTTCTTCTCCATCAGCAGTACCAACAACAGCCTGCTAATCAGCAAACTTTAATGGGCAATCACACCTCACCTCAACAACAAATACTAACTAACAACCAGCAGTCATCACAAGTCTTCTCACCAAATCAACATTCCCCACATTTTTTCCAGCAGTCACCACAGCAACAGATGTTTACAACAAATCAACACTCTCCACAACAGGTGTTTATCAATAGTCCACCATCTGCACAATTTTTTCAGAATCCTCAACATTCACCACAGTTTTTCAATTCAACCATACAACCACAGATCTATTCTGGACAACCTTCTCCACATCAATTGTTTCAAAATGTTCAGCCATCTCCTCAACAAATGTTTAATGCATGTCAACTCCAAAACCGTTTTCCAGCAGGACAGATTGTAGGTCATGACCTTATGCCACAGGTTATGTCAACACAGAGAATGAATCCAAATACTAATTATATAACCAATGTTAATAACATGTTAGGAGCATCAACAGCTCAAATGTTGCCACCTATAAACCAGTTAATTTCATCATCAGCTGGACATGTATTGCCGTCTGTTGGGAATATTTTGCATGGACAGACCTTACCACCATTAAATCACATGATCTCTCCATACAGTGGACAGATAAGTGGCATAAACACATCCAGTGGTCAGATGTTGATGCCTAATAGTGTATCAACAGTCTTAACATCTCCCAATGTGACTTCAGGACCACAGTTAATTAATGTCTATGGTGACAGAAGTGTACCCTACAGTTCTTCATGTGTTGTACCTTGTTGTAACCATGTAACCATAACAACAACAACAATAACAACAACGACTGTTAGTCGTTCAACAACAGAAGCTGTAACAGCTAATGTTCATTTGAAATCTTCAACTTCACCAAAAGTATCATCAACTGTTCTAACGGAGACCAAACATGAAAAATCCCGAACAACCAAACCATTTACCAATACTGATTCTAGGACAGTCATTGTTCCTTTTGGTTGGAGTAGGGTGGTTGTTGATAATTCTATAATTTATTACAGGTAAGAGTTTTAGAAAGTAAGAAAGCCCAGTGGGTGGGGCTGGGGGTGGGGTGTGTGATACATTTTTTTTATATTTCAATATTATGGGTTTGAATACGTTAGTGTTATGTAAATATTGATCCCATTCCTGTAGTAGGTTATGCTGATGTTTCAAATGATAAATGTGCATTGTAAAAATGTATAGTGATTTTGGCTACAAGTACATTTTTCTACTTAATTTTCCACAATAATTGCCTTCTAAATGATTAGTGTAAGAGAAAAATTGCAATACAGTATTAACATGATTAATTGTGTACAATATTTCTTGGCTTAAATTTTGGGTGGACACAATCTTAAAAAATTTTTTAAGTTGAAAATCTGTGAATATGCAGAATATTTTAGGTGCATAAAATCCTAATTTGTTTTCATTATCAGACACTTACATAATACACATAAAACAATATTTTGAAATACTTGTATGTACAAGTACATGTAATAAGTATAACATTATGAAGTACGTGTAAATAATGTGTAATTACTCTGTAACAACATGTTACAACTTAATAGCATATGGTGATTGGAATTGATCATAAAGAGTTTAATTACATGCTTGCCATGTATTTAACATAACTATAATTGTACAGTCTGAGCACTTCATTGTGGTCAAAAAGTGCACGATAGCTACATGTAGGGTTGCCTTAAAAATTAAAAATTGAGGTTTTCTGTGGGAATTAAGGTGTTGGTGTTTGTAATGTTAATTACAATCAGCTGTTGCAATACACTAAAATTACTAGTACATCTACGATTATTCATCCATAGATTAGTTGTAATTTTATAATTACACATGTACATACATGTACAATCTAAAATTCATTTTTTGTCTTACTGCAGGATAAGAAATGAATGTTCTGTTGTGATTTAGGGGATTTTTTGACATTGTTAAGGCTAATACTGTAGAAACCATTTAATATTCAATTTGTTGGAATCTGTTTAAATTTCATGAAAAAAAGAATCTGGGCCCCAATTCACCAGCCATATATTTTATTGTGCTAGTGAAAAAAAGTTTTATTCTTCTTGAACACACTACATTTTTGAAAATTGTAAAATATAGTGCAGAAATGTGAAATGAAAGAATACTAAAACAAATATCAATATTAAAAAGGTCCATTATTCATTGCATTTCCCAATTTCTCAATTTTCCGAAACTCTGAGGTATATGTACCTACTAGTATGCTAGATACCAAGGACAAAGAGGGTTTCACTGTAACCATAGTATCTACATACATCATGTGTACATGTTGTATACTTGTACATGTATATGTTCATTTATGACCAGCCAAATGCCTATATTTGTTTTTAGCATTAAACATAATGGTGTACAGACTTTACATTGGTTATTCTATGAAGAATACCAATGATTTAGACAATCAAGCAGGTTAAATGGTATGTTATTTTTGGTTGGGTAATTGTCGACTGGGTGGAGAAAAATTTAACCAATCTTCTGCTGTTTTTAACTCCTATCAGTGAAACTTACCAGAAAGATTGCATACGTAATTTCCTAAATATAGTTTAAATTTTAAAGGTATACAAATGAACATGCAAGGGCTCAAATTTAGGCCAATAACTATTAGTAATAAGGTCACTATTTCATTTTTACTTGGTAGGGAGGGAGATTGTTTTTTTCTTGTCCATCTATGATCGGTCACAAAGTTATTCCCACTCAACTCCTCTGTAACTATATCTCTACATAACCAAATTTTACAAAAATTGGTATGTATTAACAAGTAAACTATATGTAGTAGTGCATATAGGTTGCTGATAAAGAGTACATAACTGTCTGGTAGATGTCACGCAACCTTGACCTCAATTTCACGGTCCAGCGACTATGTTAAAGTTTTATATAAGGGCAGTTCCTCTGAAACTATGCATGGTAGGATGACAATATTTGGTATACAGGTTGCTGCTGAAGAGTACATGACTATCTGGCAGGTGTCACCTGACCTTGACCTCAATTTCATGGTCCAGCAAATGTACGTTTAAGTTTTTGTATTAGGGCAGTTCCTCCGAGTTATTTTTCTGTGTCCACACTTGTAACAATGTATACATGTAAGTGGTAAAAAGGGCCAAACATTAGTTTTAACTATTTCTATAAAGGACTTTATTTATAACAAAATTATGACAGGATTTATTAAATTCTCCATTGGACATTTTAGTGTACATACTAGTACATGTTGTTTCCTATTTTTTCCCTATTATATGCTAGTATTTGCACTGAACAGGCAGACTGTCTTTTACATCCAACTAAATTTAATGTGCAATATTGTGCGAGTTAACATGACTTTTATTGCACTGCAGTCAAAACAATATACATGTACATACTTGTAATTTGTTTGTTTGAATGGTCATTTTCACTATAGCAGTTTTTTTTACCTTTGTCATCTCATCCAGTATTTATTAGGGAGGAAGCAGAAGTACCCAGAGTAAACAAAAAATCCTTGTCAGTGTTGACAGGCATGTGATCAATAATGCACTACCTTAACCACTCAGCCATTGATCGAGGCCCCGACAATTATACTAAAAGATGTACATGATGTACTAGTATAACCATATTATATAAAATCAAGTGCATGATATAGTTAGAGCTCCATTTATCTGATCATGACAACTGAAGTTTAGTTTTTTTCTTTTACAGTCCGAGTAATGTACCATTGAAATCCCCTATGGATATAGCTAAATACCTAACTACGGAGGGCACCTGCAAGTGTGGATTAGAATGTCCCATTCTTATCAACAAAGTATTCAACTTTGACATTGGCATTCTTTCAAAAATGTGGACGTTAGATATAGATTATCCTGAAGATCTTACAAAACTGTGTAACCATAAAAGGAAAATGATTGCCATGGCAACATTTCACACAAATTATTCTGTATCCTCATCGACAGACACTGTATCTGTGAACACACTGACAGGTGGTATTCCAAGTACTACTTCAATTACAAAGACGAAAACAGGTTTGTTTAAACATTTCATTGATGAAGTGTTGTCAATTAAATAATTTTCTTTTGAAAGATTGATTGATTGATTGGATGTCTGCTTTACGTCCAGCGAGCAGTATTTCAGCTATATTCAGGACGGTAACAAGTTAACAAACAATAAATTAACAGAAAATGGGGGTGGGATGGGTCACAGGAAATACAATTTTGACTGCCACTGGATAAGTATGGAGTTTTGGGTAGGGGCGGAAAATTTAGCCTTTTGTAGCGGCTACAATGAGCCTACTCTTTTTCTAAATCTACAAAAGGGGTCTTTATCTTGCAAGGAGCGTGGCACTCTCCAAACATGTTAACCACTACGGTCCGCAGTCAGGCTTTCCGTATTATGACCTGACAACCCCCCAACGAGATGGTTTCCCCTATCCGCCACCCGGGGACACGCTGGGCTGCTCTGTGGGTTGAGCACTGGGAACCCTCCCAGTATGGTCCCAGTTCTTTTGAAAGAATTAAACATAACATTACTAGTATTTCTAATGACTCTCAACACTAAGAACAATCATTTTTGTAAAGCTGTGTAAGTATGAATTCAAGTTATCTTTAAAATAAAATAGAAATACACATTGAGAAATAAATTGTCACAATACACATGCTGGACTATATTTTATTGCATATTTAAAATGGTAACGATTGTTTTATTAGAAATGGCAGTTGAAATTTATGTCTTCAGGAAGTGTTTATAAAGTTCAATATAAAAATAATCTTGATGTGTATACATGGCATAAAATTTACATTTGTTCAATGTAAACAAAACAATAATGTGCTAGTTTGTCATCATTGAAATTCATCATGCTTTCTGTTCTTGGTATTTTAATGTTAACTGACATTGAATGGTATTTTTTTATTTCAGATCTAAAGAAAAAGACAAAAACTAAGACAGCTAAACCTGGACCTTATGATGGCTTACTAGTGTCCCAGCTGATAGCCCAAAGAGATAAGAATAAACAGACAGATGCAGAAAGTCTTAAAACACCCAATAATTTTGATACTACAAAAACTAAGCCATTGAGCATGCCAGAATCCATATATCCTATCCGTAAATTATGTCATAACACCACTCTTATTCCTGAAAAGAAACAAAGTCATTCCACTGAGAACATTTCTCCAGTACAGAGTAATAGAGATAATATATCCCTATCTGATTCTAGGTTGTTTGGAACACAGCCAAATCCACATAAAAAGGTATCAGAAATTGTCTTGGAATCTGAATGTACTCAAAGCATTTCAAGCGACAAATGTGAAAATTCTGCTAGTGTTCAAGAAGAAAATTCACAACATATGTGTTCGGATTCATCAATTGAAAGATTGACAGAAAGAGTTGAAAATAAATCAGAAAATGGTGTTACTTTTTTAAACGTGAATTCAGCTAAAGAAGCACAAAAAGAGATAAAGGAAATGAAAGAAGCAAATGTTGCTATGACAACAGATGAAACATGTCAGAAAAGTTTAGAAATTGAATTGCCAGTTATAACTGGTATAGGCATTGAAAAAGAACCATTTTCTTTAGATATTAGCCAATCAAAATCTTTGTCATTTGTGAACTGTAGTACTATTGATTTAACTATGGGTCTTGCTGATACAAATACACCAACTACTGGTACATTCTCTGAAGCAGGACATGCTGATATCAACCAATCAACAGATGTTGCTATGGATACAAACCATGAAATCAGTAAATCAATACCAAACATAAACAGCTACCTTACTATCCAATCAGTAACCAACACCAATAGGAACAGTTCAAGTAATCAAACAAGTTCAGCTCTGCCAGATTTAAAATCCAATACAGATTCCAGTACTTTAGTCTCATCTGGAACTTTGAGTAAACCAGAATCAAAAACTTCAACAACTGAGTGTGTAATTGACATTCCAGTTACATCAAAAACTTCCTCAAGTTCTGCAAATGAAAGTTATTTAGCAACATTAAATATAGCATCAAAAGCTGAAAATAACCAGCAGTTATCAGCAAAAACTGGTGCTGAGGAAATCAGCCAACCATCTTTGATAAATGCTGTCTCTAGTTCTGTATCAATAGGTCAGCAGCCATTAAATGCTGCAAGTTCTATGGAAATCAACCAGCTAAACAAGAGAACAGAAACAACAAGAACTTTGACATCTATAACAACCACAAATATGGAAACATCAAATGTTCAGACACGCACTGCCGAAAAGAAAGAAGGACGTGATCTGAAAATTTCTGTGGACAATACCATTGTAACTTCCATATTATCTAGTATTAATTCTGTAAAAGGTCATGAACCTGTTGAAAAGAAACGAGTTTCACCTAAATCTACACATAAAACAACATCAAAGACACAAAAATCAAACAGTTTCAGCAGCAACCACTCAAGTCAGAAATCTCCAAAACCTCCTGGCTCATACGATTCATTTCCATTATACCAGTTGCCACAGATGAGGTATCCGTTAAATCATGGAATTATCCCCCCTGTTTCTGGAACTCAGTTGGATCCATATGGCATCAATCCATTTACAACAGGTCATCCATTCTTGACGTCTGGTTTGTTTAATTTATCATCAAGTCCTTACCCTTTGTTAGGTGAACCTTGGTTAGATCCAAAGAAAGTTGCCAAGAAAAAATTCCCAAAAGTAAATAAAAAGGAAAAAGTTAAGAAGAAAGTTAATTGCGTTTATGATAGTGACACTCCTCCCCCAAACGTTGACGTAAGTCAGCTGAAGGATCATGGGAAAGGTCCCATTCCAAAAGTCTCGACCTCTGTTTCATTTTTGGATGATCCAACTGCTTTTCTAGCTGAACAAACAGTTCTTATAAGTAGCTCGTTGAAGAAGTCGGATAAAAATTCTCCTGTTAAGGATGACAAAAATGACACTGTTGATGGTGATGTTAAGACTTCAGCTGTTTCAAGTACTGTGAATAAATCTGCAAAAGTAGCTAGTTCTGTTTCCATGACTACCCCATTTTCATTCACAAGTGCATCTCATGGAATGGTTGTTACAAGTAGTACCAGTTTATCAAAGGTTGGATCAGTATTTAATAAACACTGGGGGATACCTATCCCAATAACAGAATCTCATGCATTACTAGGATGTTCCGAATCCGAAATGTTTACAGAGGATCGTTGTGAATCTTTATCACCAGACTCCGGCAATGAATGTCCATCTGTAAATGAAATGATTACTCCGAGTTCTGTTGTACATCATACAGCTAATACACAGTCAGCTGACTCCAAACCAGAATCTCAGCTGGATAAGAATCAGATTAAGAACAATAAAATTTTAGATATATTATCTAATGCAAAGAAAGAATTTGCATCTAATAGTCCCTCAAAAAAGAAAACATCTGTGTCGAAAAATGTTTCTTTATCTTTACCACAATGCTCTTCTATAACAAAATCGTTTCCTAACCGTAGTGCAATACAGCAGGCACTTGGCAATGCTAATACACATGAATTTCCGGCAAGTACATTATTGTCGGCAGCTGCACGAGCTCAAATGGCACAGCAAAACTATTTGAACTTTGTAAACCCAACTTGTACACAAACACTGTTGCAAGTTGGTAACCAGACAAAGACTACAAATGTTGCAGACAATTTAACGTTAGTATCAGCAGATGGGAGTTCCTTTTTAGTGACACATCCAAATTTGTCAATTTGTAATACAGTTAAAGCTCAAGGAAGTCGTAAAACTCCTGTTACACAAAGTGACATTGTTTCTGGACATGAATCCGTTGCTAAGTTACTGCGACAGCCAGTTAATCTGAATGTGATGAATACATTTAAGGGCATTGAATGCATTGGAAATATATCTGCAAAATCATCAGTAAGTGCAGTAACATCATCTGCAGTATCGAGTACAAATTCCAAATCGATCGAGTCTGTTCCATGCTCGTTAAATACAAGTTACACAGTTCCAGTACTTTCAAACATTACTGGTCACCTTCCACACATATTACCGAACTTGACTGGTCTACCACAAAACCTTTGTCCTCCATTGTTAAATGTGATCGGAAGTAATATAGGAATGAATCTGCTTTCGAACGGACAAGTGTTACTGCCTGAACAGCCAGGAATAGCAATATCTCAAGGCAATATACAGTGCATTCCTACCCAAACTAGCACTCTGGTGACAGTAGACAGTGGTACTCAGAACTGTATGACATCTGGTGTTAATTTTAGCGATTGTTTACAAAACAAAGGAACAGTAATCTCACAATTGCTGCCGACAGCATCACAACATAACTTGGTTCATATGAAATCCCCTGACATATCCAGTAACACCCAGAACATGCCGAAAATGACATTGAATTGTGACCAGATCCTACAACAACAGAATATACAATCAAATAACAGTCAAATGTTACTGATGCCAAATCTTCATATGCCACTGATGCAGTTTCTTGGGTCTAATTCTATGCCTGTGAATGTTGGTTTGGATAAAATTCCACAATTGTGTAACCCGGGTGATTTACAATTACATATGGGTCTGTCACAAATTAGTGCTCCTTTAAATGTAATGAATGTTCAACAGCAAGTCTGGAATAACCTGAATACAGGGAATCTAACAGCCATGCAAATACAGACTCTCCAGCTTCAACAACAGTTACTACAACAGATTCAGCAACTGCAGGACATGCAGTCAATTATCAGTCAGTTCAGCGTCCAAAGTAATACAACACCCTTGACAACTGTTGCTAATCGTGAACTTGTCATGGGAACAAAAGAAAATCCAGTCCCTGGAAAATGTACACCTGAAACAATGGTGTCTATAGTGTCAACAACATGTCAGGAGAGCCCTGGTAATGGTGAGGAAGAGGAGAGCAATTCGGAAGAGAAAGGAACATCAACAGATTTTAATGAAGACGATGATAATTTAGATTATTATGATGCTAACCAGGATGAAGGGGAGATAACCAGTGGTAATGTTGCTGATACTACGTGTAGTAATGACAATAATAGCATTGATGTGGGACTGTTGGAAGATGATGTCGAGGATGAATCTTTGATGGTTGGTCAGTATCAGACCCATGGTGTTACTGAGGTGTTGAATTGTGAAAGTGGTGCTAGTAGTATAGATAGAAATGTGACAGATAGTTTGTGCCATATTTTTAATGAACCGGTGAATCTTGTAAGTAAAACTAAACATTCAGAGAACAGTGTTTGTACATTTGAATATACTTCTAGTAGTGATGTAGCCTCATCTTCAACTGTGATGTCATCATTGAACAGCCAATCAAAGTGTAGCGTAACTACAAAGCAATCATCTGGTCAGAAATCGTTGAAATTTAGCCCTGAGCATAGTACAAGTATAGCAGAAAAACCTTCAGTTGCATCTCTACCATCAGAAATAGTAACGGCATCAGTAACCACAACAACTCAAGTACTACCCATCAATCTCTCTCGCCAGACGAGAAATGCAGAGAAACCCAATGCATGTTCCAAGGAGGTTAATGACTTGATCAACTTGTCACAGAAACGGTGCTTAGAGGAGGAAATTGATGTAACAGGTAAGAAATTGTTAGGAACATTTGTCTGGAGGGAATTTTTATTGGATATTATATTTCTCACATGGGCCACAGGTACACTTTAAAATGGTTATGAATTGACAGTATTATGTGATTCACATATGGACATTGGATTGTTTAAGCAATAAGGTTTTATTTCAATAAAAAATTATTATAAATGTATGATGTAATCTGCAGTAGTTATTGTATTGTATGGTTACATTATAATTCATTTCAGATGACATATCAGAATCTGTGTCACTTGTAAAGGATATTCATGACTTCACAATAGGAGACTTGGTTTGGGGTCAGATTAGAGGATTTCCATCTTGGCCAGGAAAAGTTGTGCATGAGTCAGAAGTTTACGATGCTGAAGAATTAGAGCCTGGAAAGGTTAGAAATAGTGGAGGGGATAATCGAGGCACTTTTTCAAAAATATGTGTAGTGGGTATTTTTTCTTTGAGATAAAAGCAAATGTTCAGAGTAGTCATGGTAGTGGTTCACAAATTGTGCCTCCTGAACCGCTGTATACAATTATTAATGGAATCGCCCAAGACACCTGTTGTAAGCTTAAATCTATTGGTATCTGATTCCTTTAAATATTAAAACAACTTCAGTCAAAAAATTGCATGTCTCATCTATTAATTAAAGTAAAAGTTTTCATTGCACTTACATGTATGTCTATAAAAATGTGACATGGTACAACATAATTTTTTTTTTAATTTTTTTAATTGCAGATAGCATGTTCACATGTATTATAGAAAAGCATAGAGATTAAGCATAAACACCCTAAACTTGGGACAGTGGCAGTTATTATTTTCATTACCTGCTGTGTTCTGATAAATATTATGTGTTATTATTGATAATATTAGACGATGGAGGTTTATTGAAGTCTGTGTCCCTTGTTCTACTAGGGGAAGTAGTTAACTCATTCAGGGAATATAAACCTGTATCTCTTGTGAAACTAGATAAACTATTTGATTGTAGCTTCTTTTTTTTTGTTTTATATTTAAAAAAAAAGGCTTTGTTGGTATTATTGGGCACATGAAAATAAGATTTCCTTCATTTTTGGTCAAACAAAAATTTAAAAATCAGTTGTAAGCATGTTTTGTTTTGTGATAACAAATCAACTAAAGTTGGATTAATATCAATGTCCATTACTAGGGATACTAGCTGTATTTCTGCCTTAAATAAAAATGCTGGATTATGATTGGATATTTGTCAACAAATTTTATTACTTTAAAACGTGTTCTTTTTGTGTCCTGGTATTTTTTCCACCATTTAAGGTACCGTGGCATGTTTGATGTGGAAAATACCTGGTTTAATAATAAACTGTGATTAAAATGATCAATTGACAACAAAGATGATGGTATAAGTACACAGATCAGGTTTTTGGTACCTAATACAACGGGTTTAAAACAATAATTAAAATACAGAGTTGTACATTACAAAGTCAAAAGAATGTTAAAAATCAGTTCAGTTGTACATATATCTGCATGTCCATAATATTTATTATACTAGTAGCTGTGTCATGGATTTCATAAAAATTTAACAATATGGAAGACCTGTTTTTAGGATCAACACTAATTATCTTAAAGCTTCAAATACTGCTTTTAAGGTTTGATGAGATTTCATTCACCTTACTGCTCACAAAATCTTCCCAGTTTCTCAAGCAGTATTTTTTAGCAAATACACATGTACCACTAACTAGCATGATATATTTCTATAATATCCAACAACTGCAGGGTTACTAGATGTCCAATACAGTATGATTCTTTATTTACAGTGCTGGGTTAAATGGTTTGGAGATCACACATTTACACAGGTTGAGATGTTAAAGCTGAAGACCTTGACTGAAGGGCTGGAAGGTCATCAGAAATCAAAGAAAAGGAACAAAAAGTAAGTATAACAAGGAATAATACAAAACTGAAATCAATTGGGTTTTATTTAGTTAGTTATAAAGTTTTTTTTTTTTGTTATACAAAGTATTTTTCCAACAAGGATCACATTTTAAAAATTATTTTACTGACAATTCAACACTTTTTTTTACCTTGTCTGCAAAAATCAGTTTCCTGTAACCTAAAAATCCTTAAATAATTATACAAAGTTAAAGAACCAACCATAAATTTATAAATAAAGATGACTTTCTTTCTCTCCGATTTGATCACCCAGGTTGTAGGCATTATACAGGAGCATGTTTACATTGTGTTACAGTTCTACAGTTTGTAAAAAGTTCACTAAATAACTCAAACAGTCTGCATATAGCTAATCCATACTGCAGGTCCGCATCAGAATCAATATTGACTCATTATATTAACATGTGAGCTGAACGAAGAGTTATTAATTTGATAGCTTTTTATATTAATTTAAGTGATTGATAATGCTGATTTTAGCATACGTACTTGTATTACTGGTAGGGCCAATTTTTACGAAATAAATATAAATTAGTATTGAGGTGTGGAACAAGTTAACTCTTCACTCCTACAGGACTGGCGTTAGAGGCGACTCTGGCAAAGAAGTCGCCTTATCGTCGTCCAACTTTGCCATTCTTCATCTTCAAAAGCTAAGAGAAATCCCTCTGTCAATTCCAACATTCACCCATTGTCTCTTTTTAATTTTAATGTTACTAGTCCTAATCTGTCTTTTACTTTGTACATAAAGCGTAACATGAAAATTTGCAGAACATATATGAACTTGGTGCTGGAAATCGCAAATACTATACTGCCAGTGTTTAAATTAGTATTTCAATGCTTTAAACTTAAAATAAAAATTAGTATTTTGACCGTTTTGTGGCAGTTGATTAATTTTCATTATTATGTTGAGTATTTATAAAAATGTGTGATATTAGTAGACTCATAAGTTTTAGACTCAAAAATGATACTTTAAACCTCAATAACTTAAACTGCTCAGAATAAACCCCATCCTCACAAGTCAGGGTTTCTGTTTCCACTTGTGTCCACGACACAGAAACCCTGACTTGTGAGGATGAATAAACCCATATAAAAATAAAAATGCACATACCAACAACTAATAAAAAAACCAAAACAGGATATTTTAGATGACAAATAATGGAACCTGTCAGCCTCAAAAAGGGAAGCGTCTTCCCTGTATACTTTTGACCTAGCATGAGCCTTGTTATGTTATGAATTAAGTTATATAGCTTCGCATAACACTGCCAAGATTTGTCTTTTCATGGTACAAATTTAAGGTATTTAGAAAGTTATCATGACTGAAAGAAATATGAAGGGTTTCGTTAATGGTGCAGTAAATGCTGTTGAAGCACCAGCTTTTCAGTTTCAGGAAGGAGATTATTTGATGATTAGTTTTGTAAAATGAGCAGTCAATATATATTACATTCTTGTTTTATTTGAAAGATACCATTGTGGTTATCAAATATCAAATATTTCTTAATTAGTACATACTTTGACGACATTTTATTATTGACAGAAGTAAATTTTTTCAGAGGAAGAAAAATGAACTCCAACCTAGAAGCAGCCATCCATGAAGCTCTGATAGAACTTGACAAACAGAATAGTCTACAGATGGAAATGAGGCTTAAACCCAAAGGAAAAATTATCAAGAAAAAGAAAGTCAAGTAGAAGGATTGGTATAGGCCAAATAAATGACTAGTAATGTAACTAAGAGGATTACGAGAGATTGGGATAATGGCTGTTAGATAGATGTTAGAAGGTCTGCCATGGAAGTAAGAAAAACAAATTGGATAAACAGTTTTAAGGAAAATCTCAAATGATGACTGAAAACCAATTGTTACACTTGTATTTAAAAGTGTAACTTTTGTGATTGAATTTTGCATTTTGCACGATCATGACAAACTACCAAACAAAAGATAGTTTTTATGATGGGTCCTGAGTGGCGTGTGTTGGTACTTTCAAATAAACTGTTAAGTTATTAAGCGATTGTTCTGTATATATTTATGTTTTCTCAATCTAATTAAAATTAGATTTTTCACTAACCTTTATAATGTGTATCGTCATTGAATGAGATATCTATCAATCAAGTCAAGAGTCTGCCAGAATAACATCTGCGGGTCACGTGAATGAACAATTCTATATATACAGTTAAGTGACATATTTTGACATTTGACACAACTTTAAATGTAACTAGCTGAGATAATCCATACAGCAACAAAAAGGGGGAGCTGGTTGTATGAATTCACTATATGTTGTAAGTCTAAGTTTAGTGGTAAATGTACTGATAGTCCTAATGTGATTTCAGCAATTTTGTTTTGTTAAAAGTTATATGATAAACTTTGACTTACAACTGTATGTGAATTTCACAGCTGATATTAAATCATGAAGTTTGTGGTAGATCTTATATTAATTAGATTGATGACATGTTGAAGACAAAATCAAAGAATCTGTTGTGCAATGCTTATGAATTTTGCGATCGTGAGGCTTTTATGATATTTATCGTGACTGTTTTTTGTAGTGAAATTAAGCTTTTTGTTTCACTGAAAATCATATTGTCTTCTATACAAAGACATTTCTGTTAAATAAATGTACATGTATATGTATATTATGTTATTGTGTAATGGTATGGGTGTATTTCTATCTTCTTGCATTTTCCTTTAAAACAGTTATCTTCCTAACTATTTAACTTGGAAGTTATCAGAATACAGTCCTTGATTGTAAGTTGATCCAGCTGATCAACATTTTTATTGCTAAAATACACTTTTTGATTTTATATCTCTTCATATGCTTTAAAGGACAACAAGTATTATTACATGTACATTTTACATACTGTGGATTCTATATTTGTTTCATACATGCAAAAAAGGAAGTTAACATATCACTCAAATGCTTTTTCAGTATGTGATACCATTATTTTATTTATAATAGCAAGATCAGGCTTACTTTTTAATGTTTCTTCAACAGCTGTTAAAAGAGCAAACAGTCAATCAATTTTTCTTTCTTGATACTATGTGCTTGGCATAGAGTAATGGAGGAAATTCTCCATTTTAAAATACATCTGAAAACATGTTTCCATATTGGTTCTTTCAGACATGTTTTGGGTTTTAAGCTGTTATTGTTTTAGTTACTGTTTACATTAGAGCTGTGCTTTCTTTGTATATGATTGCATTTATTGAAGCATTTTGTGGACATTGTGACCTTGTTAAGACTTGTTAGTGCTTTTGTGTTGTACACTTTTTTACTGCATTGTTGTCGTGGAGAATTCTTTGTGCTTGTTTTTTTATTATTGAGCTGCTTATTGTTTAATTGAAGTCATTTTGAGAAAACAATTTCCATTTTATTTTTGTAATTGTACATCTGAGAGAAAACCAATGTTTATTTTTGTTTTCTTTTTTTACAGAAATTTCAAGTATTAATAGTAGTGTGTGTAAGAAGTATTTAATGTTGTTTTTATATTTCATAAATTTAAATTTCTTGTTATGGCTAATATGAAGTCTTTTTTGTTGAAATGCATATTTATACAAGTATATGTTGTACATAATATAAATCCTAAGTTTATTGATTTTTTTTTCAAAAATATATTTTATTTACAAATATGTAAACCAATAAACTGAGGTTTAATTAAACATTTAACCTTGTAATGGCTCTTAAATGTTTCTGAATTGACACTTTCTTTTGTTATCAATTACTCTTAATGAAGAAAAATAATTATGTTCCCAAACATGTGTGGAATGGGTTTTTTTCATTTAGATAATTTGACATAGATTTTTTTAATAACTTCAATGGAAAGCATAAAACAATGTTAGATCTAGCCGTATACAAAATATCAAAAACCATTGCAAATTATTTGTTAATTCATATTTATTTAATTAATTTGGCAAACTGTATTGTGACAACATTTTTTCTTGTTAAAACCACTTGATATATTAATAGCTGTTTATTAGCTCACCTGACCCAAAGGGTCAGTGTTGGCTATTTTCATCACTTGGCGTCCAACGTCATCGTCGTCCGTAAACTTTTCACATTTCAATCTTCTTCTCCAAAACCAATGGGCCAATTGGAACCAAACTTGGCAGGAATGCTTATTGGGTGGTTCTTAACAGAGTTTGCGTTTTTGCACTCAAATAAAAGCTCTAATATAAAACTGGTTGCCGTTATGACTAAAGATACCTGGAACAGTAATTATAAACCAATGTTTGCGAAGTAATCAGATTTTGATTTTGTTTGTAATATTTCGGCTTAGCATGATTGAATTTATTTTTAGAACCGGATTACAAAACCTCCTGAATTGGGAATTTTCACTTTCATAATTGGGAAAAAATATGGGTTTTTGCCGTTGGGAATGGGGCCGAATATCGGCCCCAAAATAAAGGCAGGAAAATCCCTGAATAAATGTACCTTATACGGTCCTCTACAATCCAAAATTCAAGATGGCCGACACTGTAGGACACAGCTTAACATATTACCCTGTGGGAAAACCAAATAAACAGCTTCTTCTCCTAAACTGTTCCACACAATTAAACAAACTGTTCCACACAATTAAACCAAATACTGTTTAAGTCCATCTTGGATAGTAATCTTATTAATTTGAGTTCTTCAAGCTGATAGGAAATTCAACATGGCTGCCAGAGCTGCAAATGGGTTCTGATTGGCTGAAATTTCAAAATTTGTTTCCTCACAAACCGCTTGGCAGAAGGATATGTGATATTGTACGGTCCTCTACTAAATTTGAGTTTTTTGTTTGATCCAAAATACAATTAAATGGCTTCTGTCTGCTGATTGGAAAATCAACATGGCAACTTTCACATAAACATCATCTTCACATAATCTTTTTGGCATTTAATATGAAAATTCACAAGAAAAGTCATGTCCCTTAAAAAGTTTTTTTGTAAGTAGAGGTGAGCGATACAGGCTCTCAAGAGCCTCTAGTTCCATTTAGTTTCATATTTTAGGCAGTTCTGTCGTATTGCAGGCCTGTCAAAATGTTGCAACCATTTTTTTTTAGAAAACTCCAGAATTAACCATTTGGATGATACACAACTCTTTTGTATCAAAAGATGATTCTCCCATGGTTTTATAAAGTTGTACTTTAACAATGGTAATGGCCAATTCAAAAGGTTGAATCTGTGGCTCTGACAATAAGATAAGTCCTTGTGCTTCCATTTGGCTACATTACATGATTTTTCAAATCAAAATGAGAAGTCAAAGAAATTTAAAGAATAACCTCATAATAAACATTATTCTGATCAAAGTAATCTAATTTTTATTTGAGTGCAAAAAAATATTAGATCCTGTTAAAAGCCAATCTGCAAAAACTTTGTAGAGTAAATTGTTTCTGGGCTGTACATTTGGATCTAGTTGGATAAATTTATTATTATTTCTAGAGTATTTTAAAGGTTGGGATTGATATTGGGTATCCTGACCTCGTACAATTTTTTATATAAGGTGCTGAATTGTTTCTAATTTCAGTTAAAAGTTTTTTATTTTGTATTCAATTTTTGTTGCAGTTTTTAGTTACATTTCTAATGACATACACTTTCACAAATTCTCTTTCTTTTACCAATATTTAGTTAAGAGGTCAAAAAGGACCAAATTCTTAAGTTTTCTACATTTTGAAACAGATTTTGTTGGGATTTCTTTCTATTCTTCATTAAATGTAGACAGATTTCCTACCTGTTACAGTTTTTTTTTAAAAGAAGTTGAAATGAACCAGAATAATGCTTCTGTCATTAAGATAAGGATTGTATTTTTATCTGATTTTTGTGGGATTCTTTTTGTTTTTAATTAATTGTTTTATTAGCAGTCAGAAAAATGAATTCAATCTTTTATGGTTTAAGTGCAATGTAGGTGGGCACCATATGTAATTTTACTGACAACTTCTCACTGCATTTGTGCTGTGAAATATGTTTGTCAGTCAAGTCACTATGGTGATTGAGGAAGGGAATTCATTGTATTTGTTCGATTATAAACCGATTTCCTAATTCAAACCGTGAGAACACTGTTAATAAGGAAGGCCAGTTCAGATTCTGAGATTGTCAGTTTCCATGAGGTATTCTTGTTTTCACTTCCAGCCTAAATGCTTCCACAATGAAAATTGCAGAATTAATTAATTTGTGTAGCAATTATCCCTGCAGCTCTAGCTGTGCAACTAAGTTTACATAGAGAGGCTTTCCAATAGAGTATTCCAAGAGATGCTTTTTATTGTAGACCCTTTATTTAAACCAACATGAACTTATGTCCAAATATTATCTACAAAGTAACAAGGTGTGTAATTTACTTCCTTGAACTGGCAAAAATGTTAGTCCAATATATATTGCCAGTGATATGATGTAATGAGATATTATGTATTTGTTTCTGTTTCTTGTTAATTCTATGTAAATACATCACTAATATGCATCTTACAAAGATTATATATATTATCTGTTAATCTATGTAAATATTTGACTAAAATGGTATAGTGTTTGCTTTTTTGTAAAAACAACAAGGTCAAGTGATATTTTATAGATGTATTGGAATTTGGCGGTTATGGTATCTATTAGAAATAATGTAAACAATTATTTGTATTTGTTTTAGACAGTTTATGGGCGCATCTAATATATCATATTATACAGTCAGGGTCAATGAATTTCTGATTGTATTCGAAATTCAGTTATGAAGTATTGTGTGTTTTAATTGTAGACAATATTAACTACAAGATCATGTAAACTTGTCTAATATGAAACCGTGATAATTAGCAGACCTGTGTTTGGAAAACACTAGTGTTATTTGCCTATTATAGACGAAATTTTATTGTCTGTAGGTTGACATTTTTAAGTCCTATCTATTGTCAGGTCTGGAGTGCTTTAACATGGTGGTATTTATATGTATCATTTCAAACAAGATGGCTGTGTTTTAAAGATCATGTGATTATGTTGCTAAGTTACAAAGCAGCACAGTTTTTATAGTGCTACATAGTAAACAAACAAATCAGAATTATTTATATTACAAGACTGAATAATTAATGAGATTGAAGTTGTATAATTAGACAGATTTACATTTGATCAAATATTTGACCTTGATCCTGATAATAACATTTGACCTTGGTGTAATGCTGCCAAGGGCGTTGTTAACTTGTGTTTGTTATGAAGCTGCAGTACTTATGAAGTACAGTGTACATATTTAATATATGCAGTGCTAATTTATTGTTACAATATTAGATTATTATCGGTGAAAATGTGAAGATACATTTATAAAGACACTCATACTATAATAATTATGTTTTGTTGTACTCCGCCTCCCTGCACAAAATTCATTAGTTGCTGCTGCAAAGTATTTGTGCCCTTCAATACTGCTCTGTGTACGATTTTAGAGTTGTATCCCCTTGAATTACCCAGTGAGGTTATTGTTGACAAATATTATGGTAGTTTTGCATCAATTTTCCACATATTTCACAAAAATAATATGCCCAGTACAATGCAAAGAACTGTACTGTTACATGATTATTAGAAAATTGGAAGAAAAATTTGCTAATTTCATATTAAGCTTACTGGGATTTTAAATCTACATTACAATGATACAGATGTAGACAGAAAATTCATTAATTCCTCTCAAATTTTAACTAATCTTACAAGTGAAGTAGTTTTAATAGTTTATATATACGGTTTTTCTAAACCATTAATTTAAGGAATGGTGAGATTGGGATTATTTTACAAACAATTTAATTCAGCAGTTTTTAGTTATTTCATAAGGTTTAGTTTTAAATGGATTGGGAGAAAGGTGGAACATATTGCTAGAATCCGTAAGACTCGAAATCTTTGTGCATGTTGGAGCCATACTGTAAAAACGACATGCAGTGGAATTACCATTGCATAGTGCAAAAAGCACTTAATAAAATTTCTAATTAGATTGTTAAATGTTGTTCTCTGATCTCTTTATGTAAAAAAATCGCTCCTGATGAGAGTTCACAAACAGCTGCATGACGTGGTTTGTAGTATATATGCACAACGTTTCAAAACATCTCAATTAAAAACAGTAGCAGTTAACATAGCACGTTTTTCCTGATAATAACGTTTGGTCACTGTCCAAGTTGCTCCGCGTCATATCTTTATAAACTGAAGTACTTGTAGCCACCTCCATAAATAAATAAACAATAAAAAAAACAAAAAACTAACACTTGCATATGTGATGGGGAAGTGTTCGCTTAAGAATTCCAATTCCTGAAAGACTCGGGATTTAAAATTTTATTTTTAACTAGCACGCAATTGCAGCTGACAGATTTTAACCTCTCTGCCCTCATTGTTCGATACCAGCAATAAGTTTCCATTTTTCTGCAAGAAAATAGTACGGGGTTTACTTATCCCTTCGGAGAAGATTTGTAATAATTTTCCTTCAGGTGAAATCTGATATATGTTGTGAGAACTAAATCCTGCTAAGTAAATGTTGTTCTCTGAATCGCATGTTATTCCAGTAATTGCTTTCAATTCGGGATGCGAATACGTGAAATAAACGTGCCCATTTAAATCTGTGCATGTTAGCCTGTTCGGTTGGTCCCGGAAATAGAGTCTACCTCGACTGTCAAGGCAGATGTACAGTGGATCGTCTGCGGCAAAGGTGTACAGCTCTTTTCCAGATCCATCTGATACCGAAATTTTTGTTTTACAACTCAAAATGATTTGATTGTTGAAGACGGCAATGCTTCGCTTTGGTTCGTCAATTTCAATCTCTTTGCGTAACTTTCTCTTTAATATATCAACGAACTGCAAATATGGCCTTTCTTGAAAGGTGACGATGAGAACATTTTTATCCAATAATTCAACATCCCAGGGACCTTCCGGAAGTACAATTTCTACAATTTTCTTAGCTTCTATACCATAAAAATAAAGAGTATTATATCTATTGTCAATCAATGCAATATTTCCGTCTGATAAAAACTTAACTCCTGTGATGCAGGACTTATCCAGAAGTTTTATGGTTTGAATATGTTCTAGCAGGCATTCTGCAAAATTTGGTTTCTGCCTACTGCTATCGACAGTTTTAATTTCGTAAGTACCAAGCTGTTGGAAATGGTTTGCAAAATGTTCAATACATTCATTGAGATGAAATTCAATGCTTATGTCTGGGATATGATTATTGTGGTCCTCAATAAACTTTTCAATGTCCGAACAAACCAGTTTTAATCGGTTTGCTTCAAGAAGAACTTCTATATCACTGGAACTTGACATCGCGTTTTTTAATATTTCTTCAGATTTAGATACATGTGAGGTTTGTTTTTCGAACAGTTTCACCTTCTCTTCCAAAACTTTGATATTTTCTGTACAAAACTGGGAAAAATTACGTTTGAAGTTTTCTTGCAGACGATCTAGATGCTTTCTAATTTTCTCTCTGGTGGTATCAACTTTTTCTAAGGCGGATTTGCTCTTCTCGTAGCATAATACTATTGACTTTTTTCCTTTTGATGTCGATTTTTCTAATTGTTGACGCGACTTATTGAGAATTTCTAAAATGTTTGTACACCATGTGCTATTTTTTATACCAACAGCAGCTTCTTCAATTGTAAGTATCCCCTCGCAATGTCTATGAAATTTAGTCATACAGCTAAGACAACAAAGGGTAGTGTGACTCTCACAAAAAAGCTCCAATTTTTTGTTTGGATGTTCATTACAGAAAATTGAGCATAATTCGTTCCAGTTTTTAACCTTTTTACTTCTGTTATCGATGATAATGTGATCTGCAGAAGCCTTGCTAGCTTGATGATGATCTGAGCAATCATCACACAGTGCCTCGCCGCAGTAGGTACAGAACTTTGATGCAGTCTTGTTTTCAGTTTTCGTCAACCGTCGTAGACAAGGCTCACACAACGAATCTTTATCCGAAGTATCTAAACTTGTCACTGTCAATTCCGAACTTCCTGCCATTTCATTTATCCGAGCATTAACATGCCTAATCGACAAGTTGTTGTTACAAGGAAGTCAGGTGACAAATCAAGATAAGTAGACAATATATTTACAGTTCACCAAATTTCTTTCAGATTTCATTTTGCACCTATTGTAATAGTTAAATACTTGTAATGCTCTGATGAATCGTACGTGAACTATTCATATCAATTTCACAGTCAAATGGACCGATCAACACAGTGCTTAATTGTGAATTCAATTAATTGTACTTGTTATACCATGTATAATTTTACTATTGTAATATTTGTTGTTTGATGTTTAACGCCACTTTCAGCGATTTTTATGCTATTTCATGGCGTCCAGTTTTTATTGGCGGAGGAAGCCGGGTACCCAGAGGAAACCCCCGACCTGCGTCAGGAAAACTGGCAGTCCTTGTCAATTAAGATTGGAGTCGAGTACACCCTGCCCGCTGTGAGGCTCAAACCCACAATCTCAGTGTTCTGCTGTAATGTGACATTTTCTTAATAACTAATTGTGTTTGTTTGTTTGTTTATTTGGAGGTGTTTAACGTCACGTTCAGGAATTGTTCAGCTTTATCATGGCGTCCAGTTTTTATTGGGGAAGGAAGCCGGAGTACCCAGAGAAAACCCCCGACCTGCGGAAGGAAAACTGGCAGTCCTTGTCAATTAAGATTGGAATCGAGTACATCCTGCCTGCAGTGAGAATCGAACCCGCAAAACTATTTCTGAGATTCATGCATTGTGGTAGTTTTTCAGGTCGCGTAGTTGCCATTTAACAGGATTTCGTCCGAAAGACTTTCATTTTACATGTTTAAGTTTCATGCATGTGGTTTGACCGAAATTTTCGCTGACTTAAAATTAATCAGGATTCAATTGAATTTAACAAACTTACTTGACGAAATTCCACGTGCGAAGTTCTACCGAAATCGGCACTTCAATTAAACATGTTAAAATCATTAATAAATTCAAATTAAATTTCTTTATTTCCAATCATAGGCCCGTAACATGCTAATGAAATTTTACACAAACTATACATATACGAGAGAAAGAGTTGCTCGATTGATAGATGCATTACAGTACAGTTGATTCAAAGTTATATATGCGACATTACATTATATATGTAAATATTTACAACATACATTCATATTTTGTTTATGTAAATGAGTTAGGGCATATTATCTACCAGTCCGAGAATCCTCTGCCGTCCAAAGGGGAGGGGGGGGGGGGTCCCACGCAAAAAAAACGTTGGACGGCAGAGGATTCTCGGACTAATTATCTACTAAAAATTCTCAACACTGTTTAGAATATCTGTTTCTTCATTCTTGAAGATCCATATCATTTTGTCCGAGTCACGATAGATTTTACACTTACGATTTTTTTTTTAAATAGGCTCCTGATACTTTTTTTATAAAATGTTTTGATTTAAAATTTGAAAGATTAATGATTTCTGCTCTCTTATCATTAAGTGACGAAAATATCCATTCTCCACATGTCTTGGATTAGTAACAATAATGTAGCTCCTTTTAATGGACTGAGCTACATTATTGTAGCTAGTCTTGGATATATGAAAGAAATGGTTGATAACATTCGCAATTGGGGTGTAGTTTAGAACAAGTAGCCTAGCAGACCACAGAACTGACATCAGACTTACCCCCAATGTACAAAATTGCTTATGAATTTTTAATTTCAACTTGTGCCTTGCACGCAGTACAAAAACTTGGAGTAATCTTCAATGAGTTGAAGGCGACCGGAAACAGAAGAAACAAAAACTACATATACTTGCATGCATGGCAATATCGCATCCCGTATCAACTTATATGTCTGAGACCTGTAGGCTCGATGGTAAATATGGGTCGAGGATTGATAAGAAATATGGTATGGATATTGTCATATCATAACCTTTTTATCCTATAATAAAAATCACAAGTTTTAAATAAATCCCTTGGCGGGGGTTTGATACGATATATGGTTCTAAAACCTCCATCAATAAAAGCTATGAGTGGCCGTTCATGTCATTGGCGAGATATTCTATCGCGTTAATAAAAGTTTGTTAAAATAACGCGTTATTTCTTTAACCAACGCGTAAATCTTTAAAACAACGCGTTATTTCTTTTATTTATATCTCGTTAAAGACACAAACTAGTATAAAACTAACGCGATACTCTAGTTTGTACTAATAACGCGTTATTTTAGTTAAATAAACGTGCGGCGTTATTTCCTACTGTAACGGTTGATTTGCCCTTCATATTATTTCCTCTTTTTTTCTATCGCGTTTATAATATTAAATAACGCGTGTTTTGCAAAATATCTATCACGTTATTTGACAGAAATAACGCGTAACGCGTGAATTGTTAAAAATAACGCGTTTTTCATATTAACGCGATAGAAAAAAGCTAGTCCGAGAATCCTCTGCCATCCAACGCTTTTTAATTTTTTTTTTTTATTTTGTTTGCCCCACGCAAAAAAAGCGTTGGATGGCAGAGGATTCTCGGACTAGAAAAAAACAAATGACATGAAGGGCCAATCAACCGGTTACAGTAAGAAATAACGCGTTATTTGTACAGACTATCGCGTTTGTGTGGTTTACTAGTCGAGAAGAGTATCACGTTAGTTTAATACACTAACGCGAGATAGTTTGTGTTAACGCGATAAATGAAAGAAATAACGCGTTGTTTTCACAAAATAATTTTATTAACGCGATAGAATATCGCGCCAATGACATGAACGGCCACTTATAGCTGTTAATTTCCCCTCTTGGGGACACGCATGAATATTGCGTCATAGAATTCCAGTGGATCTATTGGCTTTAGCAGAGATGGTATTTACATGTTATGTCCAGCTTAAGTCGCTACTGATCGATACTCGCCTTAACGTTTTTTGCAACCATTTTACGACGTTTAACAGACATTCACCAAACGTTACGAAAAAATTGTGACGTACACCCGACATTTAGACTACGTATGACTTTGACGAAGATGTTCTGTAAACGTTGTCACAACATTAAAAATAATATATAACACGTTCCACAGACGTTTGTCTAACGTAATTGAAACAAGCAATTGTTGCATTATATGAAAAAAATGTCTTCCTGAAAATCACTGTTCCGTTTTTTCCTCGAAAGAAATATGGTCATAACCACATCGTATTTATTAACCACAACAATACATCTCTGATAGCCAACGTAAAACGAGATACCAAATGATGAACATTTCAAGAATTCAAGGAACATATAGAATGCTACATATAACTGCCTCCACAAAATACATAGTAGGGTGAAATACAAAATACGATTTTCAAAGGAAAAACAATGCAAATTACTTGTATAATTAAAATAGAAAAATAAATTAGTTTCCTATTTTTTATTGTTTAAATATTACGAGACAAAACAGTTAATTAAGCCTCTGACACACAGTTGTACAAGAGGACACACAGAAAATATAAACAGTAGTTGGTTTAAGACATTAATACATACAGACACAAATACAGCTACATTAATTAAAACACACAACGGCAATACGTATTAAAACACCTGTTCAACAATTACTTACAGTCAATACACAAAAATACGTGTTGTAGAGAGAGCAAAAAATACAAAGGCAGTTTATTCACAACAGATCTATATGACATCGGGATCTTAGGATTTTGTAATATACAATCAATACATTAACTTTTAAAAAGTTTTTGCAGACTTCTGCAATACAGTTACAACTGGTTGCTGTCTGGATTCTGGCACCTAAAAATAAATAAATAAATAAATAAATAAATAAATAAATAAATAAATAAATAAATAAATAAATAAATAAATAAATAAATAAATAAATAAATAAATAAATAAATAAATAAATAAATAAATAAATAAATAAATAAATAAATAAATAAATAAATAAATAAATAAATAAATAAATAAATAAATAAATAAATAAATAAATAAATAAATAAATAAATAAATAAATAAATAAATAAATAAATAAATAAATAAATAAATAAAATGTCTTGCATTTTCCCATATTTTTCATAATAATTTCTTTATCTGATACACTCTTTTTAACCATCTATTACATTATTATTATTTTACGGAGTACATTAAGCATTCTTTATACGACACGGTAGCAGTGGTCAAGTTTAAAGTGTGTGTAAAGCTCTAAACAAAATGTTTAAAATATACTGTTATTTTATGAATTTGGTCCAAGAATAGAAGTTTTTATATCAGCGTGTCTCTGTACGCTAACATTTTGAAACGAGGGCGTCGGTGGCCGCGTGGTTATGGTAGTTAGTCATCTTCTATTCACCGCGTGAGGGTTGTTCGGGTTTTTTTTACCGGGTATTCCTCCCGCAAAAAACCTGGACGTAATGATACAGCTAAAAAATTGCTGAAAGTTGCGTCAACCACAATTTAAATATAAACTAACATAAACTCTGAAAATGTTTTGAGACAATCTGTGTTCTGAATACAGTATAGTTTGGTTTTCCCTAAGTTAGCAATTATTAAACTTACCTTATATCTGGACCCCCTTGACTATTAGGGGTATGTTTTAGGCATTCCGTTATAATCTCCTCCGCATCCATTTCTGTGGCTGACGGATGATTTTTTCTGTATGCCCCTGAAGAAGAAGAAAATTAATAAATCTTTCGGTTTTTTTTCTCATCTGGTTAACAGTAGTTGCACTTCGATAAATTGGTCATTTGCAAAGATTGATGATGGTTTACAGTTTCATATTAGTCCAAATAATAATTATTTAAAAGTGTTGACAAAAACATTTTTGCTCTTCCTTTCAAATAAGCATGTATCATGTAACACGTAACAATCCTGTATTGTGGATTTATTATTAATTATAATACAGTTGTCGTGGTGTAAATAGTTCACAGATTTTTACCCCGACAAACATGTTCTGTTAATCCGAAAATTGGTTTGTGACACATTTTAATCGGCTTATTATTATGACAGTTTTACCTTTGATGTCGAGCAAAATTTATGTACATGACACTAATTGGCTTAACATTATTTATAATTAATTTATTAATTTCATTATCTTATTTAGCGTGTCTCAATCTGTTATATAAACTTTTCATTTACAAAAGGAGACAATCGGAGACCGTTAACGAAAGCATACGGAAACTCGTATAGCTGAATTGTGAACCTTAGAGTGGAAATCCGTCGAATCTTGAACTATAAGCGGAATACTGTTTATGCATTTATAGTCATTTTGTTATTACTGTTTTTATTGAATAGAACATTTATTACTACCAGTCTTTAGTATTTTTGGCTCTTCCAGCTTGTTCCCCAGCGTGTTAAAAATCTTAACACGATAATTGGTGATAGAACCCGGAACAATTGCTACAGACTGTAGTGAATTGTGCTGCAACATCCCGTACAGTGATTAGAAATGGATCATTTAAATCTTGGACTTTCCAGATGGAATTGGTGGTGTCCACCAGATATGCGAAAATGGAAACAGATGAAAACAACCATTCATCAAAATAGGAAAAACAACTGTACAAGATGTGGGAAAACTCATATCGGACGTTTTTGTTCTGCTCGCAACAGTAAGTGTTTTAAATGTGGACACTTTGGTCATTTTTCGAAAGTATGTAACACTAAATCCGTCAAATACCAAAAACAGAAATCTGAAAAACGGAAGCAGAGAGATTTACAACGATTGCTAACTTTCAACGAAAAGAAGAACGCTATGGCGATATTTCCTTTTTCTGATATCAACAACTCTGACTTTGTTGAAACAATGCAATCAATGGATAACACTTTAAAAACTGAACTTAATGTCATGAAGAAACGGATATCCATGTGGCAGGACGCAGAGTTTAATGTTACAAAGAAACTTTTTCTAGCGGAAAGTAAGCTTGAAAGAAGTGAACGAGAAGTAAATGAGCTTAAAGAGCTAAACAGAAAACTGTGTAGCCCAAATACGGACTTGATAAGACAGCACGACGAAGACCAACAAAAACTGAAGGAAGAAATCCGTAAATTCCGAACGCACTACGTCGAAAAAGTCCGCCTGTCTAACAACCTAAAAATGGATGTGGATTACCTCACCGGACAGATTCACTTCAAAGACCGATTAATTGAAGAATTCAAAATTAAAGTTAAAGAATATTACGAACTTCGAAATCAGCTTGAAAAGGAAGTGCATATTTGGAAACAAAAATACGAGACAATGTGCCAAAATTCAAACGGGAAATCAAAGTGCAAACAGGGAAGGCAGACATAAAAAAAATCGTGACTCTGGGACAGAGTCAAAATGGACCGTGGGAGAGTTGTCGTGGTGTAAATAGTTCACAGATTTTTACCCCGACAAACATGTTCTGTTAATCCGAAAATTGGTTTGTGACACATTTTAATCGGCTTATTATTATGACAGTTTTACCTTTGATGTCGAGCAAAATTTATGTACATGACACTAATTGGCTTAACATTATTTATAATTAATTTATTAATTTCATTATCTTATTTAGCGTGTCTCAATCTGTTATATAAACTTTTCATTTACAAAAGGAGACAATCGGAGACCGTTAACGAAAGCATACGGAAACTCGTATAGCTGAATTGTGAACCTTAGAGTGGAAATCCGTCGAATCTTGAACTATAAGCGGAATACTGTTTATGCATTTATAGTCATTTTGTTATTACTGTTTTTATTGAATAGAACATTTATTACTACCAGTCTTTAGTATTTTTGGCTCTTCCAGCTTGTTCCCCAGCGTGTTAAAAATCTTAACACGATACAATGATTTAGAAAATAACTTACGTATCATCATCTGACAACACACAGAAGGAATCAGTAATGGAAGCTTTCCGTTTTCCCTCTTAAACCGTATTCAGACCATAATGCATTGCTGCCAATTGTCTTCATCATTCGCCATACGGACTCCCAACCAGAGCTACCTCCCAGAGCAGTAAGCAGCTTATAAGCTGTACGATAAAAAAAAACCAATAAATGATTTTAACTCGCACATAATCTTAATCCTACTGAAACATATGTAAGAAGAATAATAGGAACCGGATTATTTCCT
Organism: Limnoperna fortunei; assembly: GCA_944474755.1. NCBI lineage: Eukaryota > Metazoa > Mollusca > Bivalvia > Mytilida > Modiolidae > Limnoperna > Limnoperna fortunei. Next base: position 69,645,130 of record OX104114.1, on the reverse strand, counting down.
GTATAAGAGATGTTTACCAAATAATTCAGTTTGGGGTCCAAATGCACTTAAGAAAATGTCGACTGGCTGAAATCACGGGGCTGAAATGCGTTTAGGAAATATTTCACGAAATAAGATCAATTATAAATACATTCTAAGACCCAAATGAATATTTCTTCTTCTTCTTGTTGGGGGGTTTTAACGTCCTACACTGATAAATAAATACCAACGATCGGACGGTTGTTAGTTGTTATAGTAGTCCATGGACTCCACCATGGTGGGTTTGTCGAAGCCCAGCCTTCGGCATACCTAGTCGAAGAACTCGGCAGCATATGTTATACTAGCGACCGGGTTGCTCCGATGTAACGTTGACCTACTCCAAGTACCCCACATGGGTAGGAGCGCTTCCGCACTCTGACCTGTCGTCGAGATATAACATCTGCAGAGTGAGCAGCCAGTGTGTGCTTTCCTCTGACATTTATGACATGACTAGGTCTAAAATATTACTGAATTTTATACACCCATTCCTTTTCATTCTTGTTTTCAATTAAACGATAATCGAACGTGATTTTGAGGAAAGGGAATTAAATTGTGCGAATGTCGCAACGAAACATTTATTATACAATATTCGCTCTTAAAGAATTAAAAGAAAAATTATCACATATCAAAAATATGCTAAACGTTTTCTTATTAATTTTGTCTATTGTATTTTGTATATTATAGTACTTTCTTTTGAACTTTGTCTTTTCTTTACATGTGGCGAATGACCCAGTTTTCTTTGTTTCAATAGCAAACACTCACAAGACATCAAATTACGCGTGCACGTGTGGTTTTACAACCCTTATGTAATTTCATGACCCCTGCTATTTACATTCGATCGGCAAGAACAAAAAGCCACTGTAAGCGATATACAGAGAAATAAAGCGAACAAAACTGACCGGGAAATGTTAATTAAATTCTGGTAGAAATTCATAAAATTTGATACAATCTTATGTAAAGTATCTCTGTTGCAATCCCCCACCCCCGTAAATCGCCAGCTAATAAAAAACCCTTGTAAGATACATAATTTGAAAAAAAGCAAAACAGATTGAGGAGGAACATGCTAATTAAATTCTTGTGGAAATTCATTTATTTATTAAAATGTAAACTTTAAGAATCTATTATGTCGAACCCTCCCCCGCCCTCTTCAATCCAGGAAAGATTTTTAAACAGAAAAATAGTTTAATATGATTTGTTTTAAAATATTTAAAATATTGGTAAACTATATTCTTTATTTTAAAACATACGTGTTAAACTGTAAAATATTTATATCTAATCTCCATCTACCCAACCCAACACACTATTTTTTTCCAAAAAATCGTATATAGGTTCTTAATAAGTCGAACACTAATAAACGTTACAAGGACGTTGCAAATATGTTCGCTAAGTTTTTTGTAAAGTAAAAAACACGTTGAATTAACGTTATGTTTTACGTGATTTAACAACGTCTACACAATGTTATACAAATGTTGCTATTTTTGACAACGTTTAAATAACGTCAGTTAAACGTGCTCGTTGCATTTTCGTTGTAGATAAGTAACGTCAGGTCCGACATTCTCACAACTTATAACCAACGTTAGATTTACGTCATGTGTTTGCTGGGTTCCTTGCCCATTTTATCACAGATGTTGTGATATTATTTCCGTATACAATCTTCAGGTCTTTTCCGGTATTTGGTTTAAATATATTTAACAAATACTTTATCATATGTGTGTTTTGCTCGAGGAACATTTTGACAATGTGATAAGCATCTGTCCGATTGTTTACCAACAATGTGACAGATGAGTCAATAGTCACAAATTAAGAAATGACGTGAAATAACGACAGTGGCGATGATCTGTACACGTCAGAATAACACATTGTTCAGTAACGTTAATACAGAGGTCTTAAACAAGAGGTAATTTTATTCACATGCGAATTTCATCTTCACTTTTCAGTGGACAGTGCTCTTGCAGACGCAGACTAAAATACAGACTCACTATGTTCTACAAAATAATTCACCAACTAGTTGCAATACCATCATCTATCTTACTACCTACTGATCACAGAACATGCAAAAATCATGACTTCATATTTCGGCAAATAACAGTTCTAAAAGACAGCTATAAATTCTCTTTTTTTTTCCATACACAAAAAGTCACAATTGACGACTTTCCAATTTAAAAAACGCCACCTAGTGTCCATTTCCGGTACTAAAAACTGCGGCTATAGCCGCAGTTAGTCCTGTTGAAACCTTTTGAAATGGACAATTGTCTTTCATAAATTTTCACGCTTCAGTTGAATGACAGGTGTCAATATCTGAGTGAGGAAGGTTATTAAAACCGCCTGCTGTGTAAACATAATCGTTAATTAATTAATCTATGTTCATTATCCTATTTACCTGATGTTAATTGGAGGTAGAACCCCAGCTGTTTTATAGCTTAAATAAACAAGGTTATCAGTGACATCTGTGTTGTATTCAAACTCACCTGTTGCCTATGGCTATAGTAACATCTACTTATAAGGTTAATTAGATGAAAAATTTAATTGGCATAGACAAACAATATTAAAACAATCCAAAATCTTTATTTCAATATCATAGTCTTTTAGTAATGATAGCCGTAGTTTTTTTAACAGGAAGTAAAAGGGGAGATAAATCATGTAAAACTGGAAATGGGTCAATTATCCAATGGAACTCACTACCTGCTAACGTTGTCAATGCCGCCACACTAGACCTTTAGAGTACAGCTGACGCCAGCTGTTCTCTACACACTCTATTAAACCTCATACCCATTGTACATAGTTTTAATCACCCGTTTTATTTGGTAATTTTGCACTTGTTCATTTCTTTCTAATTTGCAAATATATAAATTTTAGCCCAAGCCACGCTGCGCAACAGTTTTGTTATTATCAGTTATTGATAGTGAACTGTATACCTAAAGAAGAAGAAGGTGACGGAAGTGTTGTTCACACATTATCATATCGGGTAATTTCGCCTTGTATTTGGAACACAATCGGTAGTTTGGTGTATTATATTATAAATAATAAATAAATACGCAATGTGTATTCAGTGCACCTTATTCCACATTTCTGGTTGGATTGACTTGTACGAAGTTCAAAACCGGATTATTTAGTATACTATATCTGTATGTACATGTAATTCCATTTATAAAACATCTCATTTCATGTTTATTTACAACATTTTTTATCCGATATTGATATTATATGTTTTTAGTGAAATGCGAGGTTTCATCTTCAAACCCATTTTCCAGTGAGCAAATTGATGACTTTAATTTAAAAATGCAATCTAGTGCCCACTTCCAGTACTAAAAAATGCTGCTTCAGCCGCTGTAAGTTTGTCCTGTTGAAAACTATGGAAATTGACAATTGTTTTTAATAAATTTTCACACTTCAAGTGAATGACAAGTGTCAATATCTGAGCGAGGATGTAATATATAACAAAACCCTGTTGTGTAAACATGATAGTTAATTAATTAACCAATGTTTATTTCCCCTTTTACCTGATGCTAATCTTAGTTAGAACCCCAGCTGTTTTATAGCTTGATTACACCATCTTACTGGTGACATCAGTGTTCTAATATTCAAATGCACCTGTTGCCTATGGCTATAGTAACATCTACTAATGAGGTTAATTAGATAAAATTTGATTAGCATTGACAAACAATACCAAAAAAATGCAAAATCTTTATTTTAATATCATAGTCTTTTAGTGATGACAGCTGTAGTTTTTTTAACAGGACAGGAAGTAAAAGAGGAGATAAATCATGTAAAACTGGAAATGGGTCAATTCTGCAAGAAAATTGTGCGGAATGTTTAGATTAAGCTTGGACACCCATGCTAACTATGCTAAACTAAAAATTTCTACCTTTTCTAAAAATTGTCTGACCTTAGTAAAAGAGGATGTTTAAAGTTCTGTTTGAAGCTTTTTTTGAGATACCCCTTCACTTCCATTACAAGGAATGGCCGACACCATTTAAATCTGTCTTATGGCTTTGTTTTTGAAGAAACAAACTTTTCATTTGTTACGACAAATTGTATTCGTTCAGCTATTAAAGATAATTTAATTTCGTAATTTTGATTCACTGTTAAATTCAAAATGACAGCTCCTGTTAAAATTTCCCCTCAATATTGCAAACATGGATAGTTTATTTATTGAAAACTGGTATAGTCTTTGTGTTTATGTTAGTTTCATTATATTTCACATGTTAAAATATACTTAACTTCTGAAAAAAAAATTTGCTCTGAGAAAATTCAACCTTGCATTTTAAATAATAAGAGAAATGTAAAAAGACAGATGAAAATGATAAATATCAACATGAAATGGGAGGTTTTATGTTTTAGAACTATATCTGTATGGTGAACTGATATCAAGTTGGTACACCTAATGACACGTTCGCCCAGGGTCCGTTCCCTGGGTTCATACAGCCTACATAGTGTGTCGTTTTACAAAATTGGACAGATGAATGGACAGACTGGATAACATGAAGACTTCTATACATATACCCCTGACTCTCTTTAAGCAAGGGTATATTTTTAATTGAGTTAGCTTTGATGCCGACCATCTATAAAAGAATCAATAATTAATGTTAGCATATGTTATAGATTGTTAAAGTTATTTTTAATAAAGCTTTTTAGTGCTATTGTGTCCCTGAATCCTCTGGTTTTGTATTTGTTACAAATGTTACAAAAGACAACAAAAACAATGTTACAAAAAGACAACAAAAACAATGTTACAAAAGACAACAAAAACAATGTTACAAGAGACAACAAAAACAATGTTACAGAAGACAACAAAAACCAATGTTACAGAAGACAACAAAAACAATGTTACAAAAGACAACAAAAACAATGTTACAAAAGACAACAAAAACAATGTTACAAAAGACAACAAAAACAATGTTACAAGAGACAACAAAAACAATGTTACAAAAGACAACAAAAACAATGTTACAAAAGACAACAGAAACAATGTTACAAAAGACAACAAATACAATGTTACAGAAGACAACAAAAACCAATGTTACAGAAGACAACAAAAACAATGTTACAAAAGACAACAAAAACAATGTTACAAAAGACAACAAAACCAATGTTACAGAAGACAACAAAAACAATGTTACAGAAGACAACAAAGACAACAAAAACAATGTTACAAAAGACAACAAAAACAATGTTACAAGAGACAACAAAAACAATGTTACAAAAGACAACAGAAACAATGTTACAAAAGACAACAAATACAATGTTACAGAAGACAACAAAACCAATGTTACAGAAGACAACAAAAACAATGTTACAGAAGACAACAAAAACAATGTTACAAAAGACAACAAAAACAATGTTACAGAAGACAACAAAAACAATGTTACAGAAGACAACAAATACAATGTTACAAAAGACAACAAAAACAATGTTACAGAAGACAACAAAAACAATGTTACAAAAGACAACAAAAACAATGTTACAAAAGACAACAAAAACAATGTTACAGAAGACAACAAAAACAATGTTACAGAAGACAACAAAAACAATGTTACAAAAGACAACAAAAACAATGTTACAGAAGACAACAAAAACAATGTTACAGAAGACAACAAAACCAATGTTACAAAAGACAACAAAAACAATGTTACAGAAGACAACAAAAACAATGTTACAAAAGACAACAAAAACAATGTTACAGAAGACAACAAAAACAATGTTACAGAAGACAACAAAAACAATGTTACAAAAGACAACAAAAACAATGTTACAGAAGACAACAAAAACAATGTTACAAAAGACAACAAAAACAATGTTACAGAAGACAACAAAAACAATGTTACAGAAGACAACAAAAACAATGTTACAGAAGACAACAAATACAATGTTACAAAAGACAACAAAAACAATGTTACAGAAGACAACAAAAACAATGTTACAGAAGACAACAAAAACAATGTTACAGAAGACAACAAAAACAATGTTACAAAAGACAACAAAACCAATGTTACAAAAGACAACAAAAACAATGTTACAGAAGACAACAAAAACAATGTTACAAAAGACAACAAAAACAATGTTACAAAAGACAACAAAAACAATGTTACAAAAGACAACAAAAACAATGTTACAGAAGACAACAAAAACAATGTTACAAAAGACAACAAAACCAATGTTACAAAAGACAACAAAAACAATGTTACAAAAGACAACAAAAACAATGTTACAGAAGACAACAAAACCAATGTTACAAAAGACAACAAAACCAATGTTACAGAAGACAACAAAAACAATGTTACAAAAGACAACAAAAACAATGTTACAGAAGACAACAAAAACAATGTTACAGAAGACAACAAAAACAATGTTACAAGAGACAACAAAAACAATGTTACAAAAGACAACAAAACCAATGTTACAAAAGACAACAAAACCAATGTTACAAAAGACAACAAAAACAATGTTACAAAAGACAACAAAAACAATGTTACAGAAGACAACAAAAACAATGTTACAGAAGACAACAAAAACAATGTTACAGAAGACAACAAAACCAATGTTACAGAAGACAACAAAAACAATGTTACAAAAGACAACAAAAACAATTAAATATTTTGTACATAAATCATTATTATATTAAACATATATACATGTACATGTATACAATAAAGATTGGGCGAACAGACCCAATGCAAACAGTTAGTGGTATTAGGGCAAACAGACCTGGATTCTAGTGAAGTCAGGCCGGTGTGCAGGGAAAATATGTTACCTATTTAATCAACTTCTATGGTTTTCAACTCAGATCCATGCTACTTCACAGAGGTTTTTATCATATCTTATTGATATTGTGAACTTGCTATTTTTAAATTGATTTAAACAATGAGTATGTACATGTATTAGCATTTGAAAAATGGGTATTCTTAATTTTGGTAATTTTGTAGAGTTTTTATAAAAGATATTTAATAGAAGAATGTTGCAAGTAAATCAACAAAATCTTAGATTACAGACTAAAATTAGCAACTTTATAAACAAAACAATTATAATGGTCTGGAATGGAGGTTTTTGATAAAATTCAACAGGTGGAAATCAAAAACTTGTTAATGTCTTATTTTATTTGATAAAAAGCTCTATAGTTAAACAAATAGTTATGCCACATAAAGAAATGATATTCACCAAAATAATTATATTAGTATTTAAGTATCTTAATTTGGATCAACTATTTAGTTAAATAAATGAAATTTTAAAGCAGATTTGAATCAAACAGTTAAAAGATAATCTTGTTGTGTCTACAGAAATGGAGGAAATATTGCCAGATCCAGACTGTGAAATGCCGGACAGAGTATGGAGAAAGATGAAAACACATCAAAAGTATGAGGAAGTTTTACCAATAAACTTTCGCACACCAGTTTATCCAGATATGATTCGATTTGTGTGCATATCTGACACTCACTCCAAACTGAAGCCAGATGACCCTAAATTTGACTATATAATACCACATGGAGATGTCCTATTACATGCTGGGGACTTTACAATGAAGGGAGGACCATTGGAAATAGAACAATTTAACAAGTTTTTAGGTATTTTATATATTTATCGCTATTTTGCAGTATTTTCCTTTGATCGTTGTGTGCGATATTATTCCATCTCACTCTACTAGCGTGGGATGGGCCCATCTCAGCTCGCTGTCAAGACGTCGTTATGTAAACACTGTGACGTCCCAATGTTACAAAACAGCGATAAACAGATTATTTACGTTTTTTGAAACTCGATGCACTTTCTCGTCATCTCATCTCAGGGCTGTTGCCCTTCGATGAGATACGACGAGAAAATGCATCTCGTTTCAAAAAACGTAAATAATCTATAATTATTGTATTGTATTGTTTTAATGATGATTAACACCACTTTTATTAATTTGTCATTTATATCATCATGTCCAGTTTTATTGGGGGGGGGGGGAGGAAGCTGGTGTACATTTAGGAAACTTTGGACCTCCAACCTCAATCTTGATAGACCATATGATCAATAGTAGATAAACTATCTAAACCACTCAGCCACTGAAGGCCCTTACAATTATTGCAGGTTATATCTTTCCAAAGATGTAACTCAGCTACACTTATTTAAACTCATCCAAAATATCTTTATTTATAAGTGACGACTTGTTCAGGATAAACACATAATTTTTTTAAGTCAAAAATGCAATAACATATTTCGTGATTAATACATCCTTTTTTCAGTCTAAATTGTGATTACATATTATTATCATCACATTGGCTGTTGCATAGTATGCTTGGTAATACAAACATAATATGAATAAATAATCTATGTTTGGGTTGTCTGGCCTATCCAAATAGAAAATTAATATTTTAACATTTGTGTTTAATTATTACATACATGGGACCCTGATATAAATAAATTCTCAGTACATGCATGTACCACTATCTATATTGGAGTTTTTTCTGTTTATTAATTCATAGCTGCACACTTGTTTTCTTCCGTAAATGACAGATTCAGGTAAAGATGACCCAGTACAGATGAGCAAACATGCACACATCTGTACTTCTTTAGCCATCCAATAAAAAAAAATGAAACGAGAATGTTGTTTAAGTAACATAACAACGTTCTTGTTCTTGAATCAGTCTTTCTGATTGGATGTCAGAGACATACAAGTCTTAAACAAGGAGATTCAATAGGATATCATAATGTGAATGTTGCTATTTTATGGAAGAAATATGTACTTTCATGCACTTTTGGGAAAGCCCGGTGATCTTTCACTCATGAAAAAAATGTTTTCTTGAGAGTGAAACAATGATAGTTCCCGAGGCAATGTACTAGTACTAAGGTGATACATGTATGGTCATAAAATGTTCAGGTGTCTATGTTGTGAAACATGTTCTTTGTTTCTGTATACTGTTAGGATATTAGACCTTAATTTATTTGTGTATTAGGCTTTTGGATTTTAGACTACATAATTGTATACAGGTAGTTGGAGTTTAGACTAAATTATTGTGTATTAGAGTCGGAGTTTAGACTACATACTTGTGTATTAAGGTTGGAGTTTAGACTTCATCATTGTGTATTAGGGTTGAGTTTAGACTATGTCATTGTGTATTAGAGTTGGAGTTAGACTACATCATTGTGTATTGGGGTTGGAGTTTAGACTTCATCATTGTGTATTAGGGTTGAGTTTAGACTATGTCATTGTGTATTAGAGTTGGAGTTAGACTACATCATTGTGTATTGGGGTTGGAGTTTAGACTACATCATTTTGTATTAGGGTTGGAGTTTAGACTTCGTCATTGTGTATTAGAGTTGGAGTTTGTGTATTAGGGTTTGAGTTTAGACTACATCATTGTGTATTAGAGTTGGAGTTTTTACTACATAATTGTGTATTAGGCTTTTTGGATAAATGACAATTCATCCTAAAAGATATTTGGAATATAGGTATAAATAAATAATTAATAAAAATTGTGTAATTCATACTTTCAGAAAAATTAAAACATAAGAAGATGATAGTAATTGCAGGAAATCATGAACTACCATTTGATGACAATATTTTGGCTGAGCCATCTTATTTTGGAGACAGAGTGTCAGTCATACAAAAATATTTAAAAACAAAAGGTGTGGACTCAATGAAACATGTTTTAACTAATGCTGTGTATTTACAAGATTCTATGGTTACAGTGTGTGGGATAAACATATATGGTTCTCCTTGGTAAGTGGCTTTTTGATTATGAAAATTTACTTAAGTCATAGGCGTAGCAGCCGGTACATTTCCGTCGTACCAATTACTTTTGCATGTACGTCATGCTGTACCAATAATTTTCAGAAATAAAAAAATAAAATATTGCACGCATATTTTAAGACCTGAGATTAAGTGCTAGGAAATCGCCAGAATGACGGATTTTGTACCATTTACCTCCAGAGCTTCCGGGGCCTTGAGCGGTCCCCCAACCCCCTGCCGTAAAACCACCTCTGCGAGGACAGGATTGCTACATGATCCTGATTAGCATTCCAGTGTACCAATATCAAATGCAATTCTACACCTTTGTAAGTGGAAAACAAACAGGCTGTCAGAAAACCTTCATTAACATACATAATGTAGGGAGTTGTCACCTAGTAATCTGGCTTACTCCCCCAATGAAAACTGGACACCATTGTCAAACTAACACATTGCTTAAGTAACATTAAACCACAAACAAACGAACATAAATTGGTACCTACTGCTTCTCTACTGAAAGCCTCAGTAATGTAGTGTGCAATATAGCATGATATTACTAATTGATAATTTTGCAGTATTTTAATTTTTCCAAAGTCTTCCACATGATATTTTGTATTTTGGCAGATTGACTAATTTATTGTGAATTGCATATTTACTTAAAATATAACACAAAATTCCAAAAACTGTGTGACATTTTGCAATCAGCAAATCATATCTTATATCCGGTTATAACAACAAACAATGGACAGTGTTGAGCATGAACACTTAGAAAGGCTGTATTTGTATAATAAAATTCCAAGCATCTATATAAAGCAGCTGTAGGATTTCAATTGGTGCAAAACACAAGTCTTGATCTTGCCAAGAAAATTACAATGTACAAGTAGCTGAAAAATTGCTTAATAATTGATTGTTACTTTTGCATTTATATTACTGCTTTTTACCTTCTTTACTACACCAGACAGGTCTTTTATCTTATTAAGAGTCATCATAGTGGCACAAGGCCAAAAATATTTAAAATTTTAAATAATTAAGTTGCGTAGAGCTTTTATTCCTCAACTAAAATAATTGTACAAGATTTGTAGATGTGTTCATTTTGTACTGTCTTGTTTATGAACCTTTTTAGGTCGCCACGTTTCTGTGACTGGGCTTTCAATGCTGAGAGGGGTGCGGACATTCTACAAAAATGGAACATGATACCAGAAAATGTTGACATATTGATAACACATGGACCTCCTGTAGGTGAGAACATTTTTAAATTTAAATATTATTCAATTATTGACTTTGTTGAGGATAACAATAAAAATTATTAACCCATGTACAATTATATAAACAGCTACCATTATATTGATTTATTTCATATTTCTTGGTCTACAAGCTAAGTAAATGTATATTTCTTTTTTATAGTTTGTTACTTTTTTTTTACTTAATCAGATTTTGTAGCTGTTTTTATAAAAATGGCACTTAAATTCTAATGTTTCTAACAAATGTAACAATTGATGAATCAAGTTAAATTTGGGGCATTAGGTAGATGAGGAAAGAGATTTAAAGGATTTATTGACTGAATGGATGCTTAACATCCAGTAAACAGTATAAAACATATTCATGATGTCTACAAATGAACAAACTTGTCTCAACAGGATTAAACTTGTGGCAGCATATTTGTCTGAAATATGTAATATCCTGGGTTTGATGCTTCTTGACATGGTTAAAGTAAAAGTTTTCACCTAGTAAATGGCTGCAATGTGTAACACCTATCAAATTCTCTGCTACATATTTATCATGTAACAAGCAACGTTAAAGAAGGTTTAAGTCATTACGTCTTTGTACAGACATGACACTAAGCAGTAGTCTCTAAACCACACGTATTGACATTAGGTCAAATGAAATTAAGATAGTGTATTTAACTTGTTTTGTAACAATGGTTGCTATTTTTATTTGAATTTTTAAATGTATGCAGTAATTTTAATATTGTTAATATTAAAAATAAATGAAAAACTGGTAATTCTGTTTAAACTCGTCATTAAATGGCGAATTGACGGACTTGTATTGCAGATCATTTTCCAATTTACAGTTTCACTCTAGCAAGTACTAATTAATTGTCAACATTTATTGAACCACATCTGAATTATTGTTTTATTGTACACAGTATTTAGTTCATTTAGCAATATGACCAAAAATGAATAATGATGTAAAAAAGCACAACTTATCAGTAAAAATAACTTTATTTCTAAATACAGGACATGGTGACATGACAAAAGGAGGTATCCATGTTGGATGTGTAGAATTATTGAATACTGTGCAGAAACGTGTTAAACCTAGATATCATGTGTTTGGTCACATACATGAAGGTCAGTAATGTACATGTACAATTGTACAAATGAAACAGTAGGGAAATACAGAAGGGTAATGATCCTTGAACCACTTTTTTATCCAGAACAGTAGTCTGAAAGGACCACCCTACTGTACTGAAAATGAAGCCTCCTAAAAGGGGTTGATTGGGTACAAGATATATTTTTGTTTTGAAGCACTGTAAAGATGTTATATGTTATTTTATGAGGTTGCATCATCTTTTAAAATGGACCTAAAAAGAGAAGGATAACTGTATGCAAATCATAGATTCTCTATGGTACTCATGATTAGGTGCTTGACACCGTTACGGTACTTCAGAGCTCATGATGAACATTTTATTTGGCTAAGAGTTAAGGAAGGGTTTGGAATAGTAATGTCATGTCATTCCATGAGTTTGAAATCTACTTATTTTCTGACAATTCATTTAAGAATAATAACTGCTTGAGTTCAAAACATATTTGATATAGACATTACAAAAATGTTTTCTTGAGATCAAGGAGCTTTTTTATCCCCTGCCTTTTGCAAAGCAGCTTTTCATCAGTGAACACCTATTCACTGCTTCCTTAAGTAGCTTATTACTATAACAGTGATACTTGTAGGATTTTTTTATGGTGAGTCCTGGACATCACTTTAGAAAATGGTGAGTCCCAAAAAGTTTTTATGAGTCCCACATATCACAGACGAGTCCAGTTAAGTGCTTGCATACTAACGTTTTCTTTGATGACCATGCTATTTTATCTGGTGTCAAGTTGTCAAGTTAGTTTTGATGTTCGGGTTCGAGTCTCACTACAGGCAAGCTGTGTTCAACTCCAATTTTAATTGACAAGTATTGCCAGTTTTCCTATGAAAATTCAAGGGTTTTCCCCCAGTACCAGGGCTTTCTCTTGTTAAAAAAACTAAATACCACATTATAGTTGAAAGATTGCTGAAAGTGTTACTAAATCCTATTAAAATGAACAAACAAACAATATTTAAATATTTCAGTGTTAATTACATAGATGTTTAAATTTATTTCAAATTTACAGTTTGTCCATTTCAGGTTATGGTGTGTCCACTGATGGTGTAACAACTTTCATTAATGCTGCATCTTGTACCAAAGGTTACAAACTGGACAATCCACCAATCATATTTGATATACCATTACCTGCAGGCCAATCAAAAGACAGTTTACTAGATACAGTGTCATTCACACCAATAATTCAAAAATCGAAGTGTAAAGTCAGTTAAAATAAGTAAATCTGGAGATTAAGATTATTGGTAAACCTTGTCATGCTTGTATGAAACATTAATGGAATATGCTAAAAAGATATTGTGAATGATCCGTTAAGAAGATTCTTTTTCAGGATTGTTTACAATTACTGGTTTGATAATCTGATATTGACGACTTTGGGTTGGTTTTTGCTATATAGTTGACTTCATGTTGGTTTACGTAGATTACAGCTTTAACCGATCCAAAGTTTTCTGAATTCACAAATATACAGCAACTAAAAACAAGTCATATAAACAATATTTAACAAGTAATCAAATAATATTTGCAATTTGTTGTCACTTGTTTGCAGAAGAATACATGTATTTAGTGAACCTCATCAACCAGTCATGCGTTGGAGGCATGGCTAATATACCAAGTCAGATGAAACATGTTACTGTAGATGAAATTAAAGTATTCTAGTGTTCTATTATAGATCACAAGATATTTTGTTTAATCATTACTTTATAAAATTACAGTGTAATCTTTTATAAAGAAACCTCTCAGCATATGTCAATATTAAAAGAAATCTAAAGTTGTTTGTTAAAGAAGAATTTGTAATTAAAGTTAGTGTAAAAAATCCTTTGCAGAATACATCAAAATATAGATTTTGCAACCCCTAAAAATATCACCTTTGATTTTTTTCTATCAAGATCTAGCACTGTGATTGCAGTAATACTCATTAGATTTAAATCACGGCTACCAATCGATCCCAATCACAGCCGAACGCTGTGACGAAAAAATCCTTAGAGGAACTTCCGGTTGTGATGCAGAGGAACCAAAATTGCAAACAACCACAGTTACCCTAATCTAAGTCTTGTATTCTGAGATAGTAATCCGTCTGAATGCTTGTTGACTACACCCCCTTATCACTGCCAAAAGTTCTAGAGCCATCATTACGCAACAGATGAGAAAGAGCTTTTAATAGGTGACAAAGGGGTCATCAAAAAGTATAATTACATTCTTAGATTTTTCATTTTTTCTTTTCACGAAGCACACGGGACCACAATAAAAATACATACCTCCGAAATAGTGATTTTGGTTCCTCTGCATCACAACCGGAAGTTCCTCTAAGGATTTTTTCGTCACAGCATTCGGATGTGATTGGGATCGATTGGTAGCCGTGAAATTAGAAAAAAGTATGTACACCTGAATTTTATACATGTATCATGGTATATATATACATGGGGAGAAATTTGGATTATGTATTTGAAAACACCTGACCTTTGGCAGGAAAACTGATAATCCTTGTCAATTAAGTTTAGATTCAAGCTTACCATGCTTGAAGTCAGGATCAAATTTTAACCTCCTTGTTTACACACTGGTGATCAATAGATGTCTAACTACCTCAGCTGCCTGGCCAACAGGGCCATTGAATTATTATTATGAGAATCTGGTCCATTTTTAATGCAAAAAGTCTCAATTTTTAGTTAGATAATATGCCAAATTTGTTAAGTTTTGTATATTAATTTATATTGTAAGTTTATTATAAATTTCAATTAATTTTATACTTGTTTTTTTTATAGTTTTTGAAGATTATAATAATGGTATAATTTATGTGTAGTTCATTTCTGCTAATTGCCTTCTAAGTTTGTAATAAAAGTGTTCGAACACTTGCTCACATCAATCTGAAATTGACTACCACAAATATTTATTTTAACTGTGCTTGTAACTAGTTACTAGCAAAACTAATTTGAGACAGTAAGATTAGTTCTTAACATTAATTAAGAACTAACTTGTCACATCCAAGACAGATCCTAAGATTTTGATAATACATTTAATATTAAATATTAAGGTTGTTAGCATTTAATGTAAATTTTGCTCAACATATGACTTTATCCTGAAATTTCATTGATACATGTATTTCAATTCTCACCAACCAAGTTATTAATATAATCAATTTAATTATAAAATTATATCTTTTACTTGCTCCCCCCTTTTTGCTATGATCGCACACGCAGTGACCATAGCAAAAAGGGGGGAGCAAGTGAAAGATTTAATTTTAATTAGATTGCAATAGAATATGTTTTAATTGCTATCTGTTTTTCTATGTACTTAATTTATATTAATATTCAAAATTGTATTATATGCAGGTATTTTATACTATTTATTTTAATTTTTTTAGCAATATGTTAAAACTATTTTACAATGATTTTGTTGTGTGGATAATGTTGAAGACTTCAAAACATAGAAGGCTAAAGATGTGCAAATGAACGGTACTGAAAAAGGTTTCAAGAGGAATTTCCATTTACAAAACTATCTCAACACCCTAACTAAATGTTTGTAATGCAGGCCACTGAATTTTTTAATACAAAAAACTCATGATTTTATTCTTAGTGACATTAATTTATTAATTTCCCACATAGCATTAGAAAACAAAATGTTCGTTTCTCTGTGTACATAATATAGTTTTAAATATTTTCAGCTTTTGCTGATAGGAAAAACATCCGTGTACCCTCATTCATGTAGCAAACTAGTCATAATATACACAAATATCTCAGTGATCTTTCAACCATCTTCAAAAGCAACAAAAGGTAATTCGATCAGGCGTACTCTATATATTTCTGCTATTTCGTTCGATTCGTTTTCAAAGCATGTGAAACTGTTCTGTTTTCAGTGAAAGGATTTAAAGGTAATCTTAATATCCTTAATAATAAAGAAGTTAGGCGGTTCCTTCTATAGGGACGTTCACTAAGATAAATTTATAATTTAGTTATTTATTTTTATTTTATTTATTTTTTGTTTAAACGGCGTTTAACTCTACTTTTAGCTCTATGGTGAATATCAATTTATATTGGGTGAAGAATCCAGAGTACCCATAAGAAAACTGGCAATCCATGTCAATTAAGATTGGAGACGAGCACACCCTACCTGCAAAGATACTCGAACTCGCAACTTCAGTGACCTCAATGTTTTAGGATCGTGTTCAATTTAAGACGAATAACTACCTTTATTCAAATAATTTATAAATCTGTAGATCGTAATATCTGTGATGCCTTGTATAACAAATGGACCAAATGATGGAAAGAAGAAAATGCAGATGAACATAGTGCTTTGAATGGTTCGAATTGCAGACTGTCGCTTTATATACGTTATCAAAACTTTCCATGTTTAGAGTAAAATTTAAAGCACCATGAGTTAACGAAATGCTATTCCGTTCCTGTTAACAAAAATGCTAACAATGATGATGTAATGCGTTTGTTGATTTAGTATTAACGTCACTTTCAGCAACATGTCAGTTATATCATGGCGTCCATTTTTTATTGCCTGAGTAAGCCGGAGAATCTAATGAAAAACTCCTACCTTCTGCAATAAAAACTTGTAATCCTTGTCAAATACTTATGAGGTTAAGCATATCGTGCTCAAAGTAAGTTTTTGAACACGCCGGTGATTAATAGTGGATGACTAAAAATACTATACCCACTCATCCACCATCTCTCTTTGTTGTAACTTGACACAGCAACAACTTCATAGAAATATAATTTTTAAAAAAAAACACACAATAGAATGTTAATTCTAAAAACGTTTCAAAGCCAATGTGGAACAATTGTCGCTTTTGTCACTACTTTGCGACCGTCTTCGTCATTTTAATTAACATGTTTGTAACCAATCTTCTCTGTTGAAAACAACAAGAAAAATCAAGACTCGGCTTGTTCTCAATTACCCTTAGGTCGTCTACTTGAAAAATTGTGATGATTTTGACCACCACACAACAAACATGGACCAACCTTCCACTCATCGGACCAGTTCAAGCATGTTTACTAGTATTGAGAAAATAGTAATGGAGAGAAGAACTGTTAACAACAAAATTATTAACAAGAAGAGATCTACAACATGTAATAAGTCAATTTTCGAAATAATCAACTCCTAAAGGAGTAAGTGTCATTTAATGACGCCTATTTTTAATCTTTTTGGCTATATATTCTTAAAAAAGATATCGACAGGGGCATAGCTGCCCATATGCGAGAACGCGGTTGTCATGATTTTGACAACAACAAAAAATTGCAATCTATCTCTGCAATCAATAAACTGTCCATTTTCAGTACTAAATCAAGCACCTCAGATCTTTCCAAAATGCACCAAATTGCAACATTGTTTTCATTTCCGGTCTTGGGGTTGGGGTTGCAAAGTCCCGGACCCCACTAGTTATTTTATGAGACCACATTGTAACTATAATCTAACTAGGCTCCTGTTAGACACAGAGAAACTGTCATTAGAAGGCAAAAAAGGATCAGTAAGACAAGGTCATCAAATCTTACCATTTTGTTCAATGGATGCCCAATAAAACTGTGACTGCCCTAAAATTGTCAATCGACACCCAAATGAAGTTATAAATAGACTTTATAAACAACTATTTAGTTGTTACTTATCCGAAACATATAAGGTAGTAATCTAATTAAAATTAATTCTTTCACTTGCTCTCCTCCTGTCTGCTACGCATCGACATAGTTAAAAGGAGAGAGCAATTTAATTTCAGTTAGTTTGCTTAATGTGCAGGGTTCCGAGTCCGCGTTCACTCCATCATGATGATGGCGCAAACGCGGACTCAGAACCCATGACTTAGGATGCATGTGGTCGGATATCGAAACAAGCAACATATCAGTCTACAAAAATCTCAGAATAACACGTCTCTACGGACACGTTTAGATGCTTTTCCATTTCATTTAACGATAATGGATTTTGTGTTTGTTTGAATGGTGTTTAATGCCACTTTCAGCATTTTCTATCTATATCATGGCAAACAGTTTTAATTGGGTAAGGAAGCCGGAATACCCGGAGAAAACCCTCGACGTGCTGTAGGAAAACTGGCAATCCTTGTCAATTAAGATTGAAGTCGAGCGCACCCTGCCCGCAGTGAGATTCGAACGTAACAATAATGGAGAGAATTCTTTAAGTGAGGAGGGAAAACATCCCAATAAATCATAACATTTATTTTAAATTTGGGCGCTTTGCCTACTTGAATTAAAAAGCTCCCTTTTCTTTAAGTTAATATGATTTAATTGAATAAGTTTAAGCATCACTTTTGCTTAAATGCCCCAAAACACTTGTATCAACGTTTGAATATAGCAGATTTGACGATGATAAGACCTTTCAACGATAAACAGTCCAAGAATCCCTTTTTAGCTCACCTGACCAGAAGGGTCATGTGAGCTATTGCCATCACTTGGCGTCCGTCGTCGTCCGTCGTCGTCGTCGTCGTCGTTAACTTTTCTTCAAAAATCTTCTCCTCCAAAACCACTGAAGGGATTGCTTTGAAACTTTGCACACATCATCAGTAAAATGTCCTCTACCAAGTTTGCTCAAATCATGGCCTCAGACCAACCAACATGGCCGCCATGGCTAAAAATAGAACAGGGGGGTCAAAATACAGATTTTTGCTTATAGTTCAAAAAGTATAACAGATATAGGAAAACCGAACAGACGTTCCTTCTTCAGCATCTAAAGCTCTACAAAACACTCCATTGGGTCAAAGTTGTATGATGACTCCTTGTAGGAGTTATTGCCCTTTAATTGTCAAAATTGATGATTTTTGCCATTTTTGCCTCATAATCTTGAAAATTATTAGAACTAGAGAAAAGGTTAGCATTGCTTAATTGTTCTGCTCTATGAGGGCTACAAAAATGACTTAAGTGTCAAGATTGTCTGATTAACCGTTTAAGAGTTATTCCCCTTGAACTGTTTTTTTTAATCGGTTTTAATTGATTTTTTAAAATATTCTCCTCTGAAACGACTGAAAGTACTGCTTTGAAACTTTGTACACATTATCCGTCCAATGTCCTCAACCAAGTTTGCACCAACCATGGCTGCAGATTAACCAACATGGCCACCATTGCTAAAAATAGGACGGTGGGGGGGGGGGGGTAAAATACAGTTTTTGGCTTATATTTAAAAAAGTATAACAGATACAGGAAAACCGAAGAGACATGCCTTCATCTGCATCAAAAGCTCTACAAAACACTCCATTGGGTTGAAGTTGTATGATGACTCCTTATAGGAGTTATTGCCCTTTAATTGTCGAAATTGATTATTTTTGACATTTTTGCCTCAAAATCTTGAAAATTATTAGAACTAGAGAAAAAGTTAGCATTGCTTAAGTGTTCTGCTCTATGAGGGCTACAAAAATGACTTTAGGGTCAAGATTGTCTGATGAACCGTTTAGGAATTATTCTCCTTGAAAATTTTTTTAATCAATTTTACTAGATTTTAAAAAATCTTCTCCTCTTTAACCAATGAAAGGACTGCTTTGAAACATTGCACACATCATCTTTAGGACGTCCTCTACCACCTGACTACCTATATAGCTACGTTGGCTTTAAATAGAAAAAATGAAAAAAGGCGGGGGGGGGGGGGGGGGGGCGGGGGGTCAAGAGAGTTAAAAAAGTACAACAGGTACAGCAAATTTGAAGTGAACTTCCCTTCTCTCTCTAAGCATCAAAAGCTCCTCCTTATAGGAGTTATTTCCCTTAAAAGGTCGAAATTAATGATTTTTGCAGAAGTGTTGGGCAATTCCTTATAGCAAAGAAAAGCTGGATAAAAAAGGGTTGTTTGGTTTCAGGTTCAGGTGAGCGATACAGGCTCCTGGGAGCCTCTAGTTTAATTGTTAAATTGAAAAATTATTTTATCAGGTATCAATTATCTAAAGTTTTGTTGCTTAGAGGACAAATTATTTTAGATAAAAAGCACTCTATTTCAAATTTTGGGTAAATGTATACTGATTAATCTGTCCCAAATGTATCTTCTTTCAGAGCTATTAACAACATGTAGTTTTCATGACAAAGCAGTTACTTGTTTATATTTGGTACTTTGTAGTGAACATAATTGTTTAGATATACTGATAAGCTCAGGACTGGTATGCTGAAATAAAAGTTTTAAAAACCATGAATAAATGGATATGTTTAGAATGATAGTTAAAGAAATATCTGACCAAAAAGTGTCCAGAGCCTACTTAAGTTATTAGAACAGAAATTATGAAGTGATTTAGTCAGTAAAACTAAAATTACTGCACATTTACCTTTTTTTCATGAAACGGAAGTTGCATCCTTTTTGGGTGCAAAGTACGATATTTAATATAGGAGTATTTATTTAAAACAAAATCCTGTACAAATTATTGTATAACAGAATTAGAATAATAGGTTTTCCTCCTGACATACACATACACACACCCGCACAGAAATATCCAAGTCTTGTCATAAGGGAGACAAACCTTGTTACAGTGTGTTTTAGAGGCTAATTACATGTATGTTTTAGTGACTGGTCAGTGTTTTGAAAGTGTGTGTGTGGAAACACTTCTTATGAAGCACAGCCTAAAGGGTGCAGAAGCACAAGTCATGGATGATTAAAACTCATAACATCTCGTCTTTGTGTGGAAACACTTCTTATAAAGCACAGCCTATAAGGGTGCAGAAGCACAGCCTATAAGGGTGCAGAAGCACAGCCTATAAGGGGCAGAAGCGCAGCCTATAATGGGCAGAAGCACAAGTCACGGATGATAAAAACTCGTAACATCTCATCTTTGCTACTTCAAAGTATTAGGTATTCAGTCATATAGTCCTCTTATCACCTTTAATATTTTCAAAGTTGCTGCTTTCTTGAATACTAAATCTATAGTTTTCCTCTGTATTGTTTACTACATCTAACAGTCTGTGCATTAAACCATGGTAAATTTAATGAACTATCAGACAGTTTTTTTCTGTGTGAAAAAATAACACTAATATTATTTGTCACATTAATGATGTCTAGTGTTTTTACGTTTTTATACAATGCTTCTGTTTATGTGTTAATACCATAAAAAAAAAAATTCTATGTGAAATTGAATTATGCAGAGAACTTGGGCAATTATAGAAAAAATGGTTTGACATTTGATTTTAAAAAAGGTATTAAAACTGATCTATAATCTGGGAGGCTTCAGACATAGGATATAAAATAGACAGAAAACCACAAAAACTATCTAAACACCTATGTAAATTAGATATTATTTATTGAACACCTTTCACATTTACCATCCTAAATGCTGTTTTATAATTGGCAAAAGAAAAGTGAAGACATATAATTGATTATTTAATATGTCATCATATTTTTTGCGTGTGAATATTGTCGCAAAAACAGACCAAAAAGTGTCTTGATATTTGTTTGTGTCATGTAATAGGGCTTTAGTTTTCAGGATTTAATTTTGTTCTTTCATGATGGTGTTGGGTATTTTTGTCACATTATTCAGGTCTATCATTTATGGTGGGTATTATATAACACATTGTTTATTTAGGTCTGTCTTGGATGGTGTTAGGTATTTTTATCACAAAGGTTTCTAGTTCGGGCCTAGACCTTTATAGTTTATGTAGGTAGTCTAGGCCTATTTAACTTATTGAGGTAGTTGTTCTAGGCCTATTGTGCCTATGTAGATTAGTTGGTCTGATATTTGTAGCTGATGTAAATAATTTGTATAGACCTCCAATCCCATTGTGGGTAGTTGGTCTAGGCATTTGTAGCTTACGTAGATAGTTGGTCTTAATCTCCTTTTTATGTAGGTAGTTGGTGTAGGCTTATGTAGCCTGTGTAGGTAGTAGGTCTAGACCTCTTTAGCTTATGTAGATAGTGGGTCCTAATCTAGAGCTTATGTAGGTAGTTGGTGTAGGCTTATGTAGCCTTCATATGGGTCTACACCTCTTTAGCTTATTTAGATAGTGGGTCTTAATCTCTAGCTTATGTAGGTAGTTGGTGTAGGCTTTTGTAGCCTGTGTAGGTAGTTGGTCTAGACCTGTGTAGCTTATGTAGGTAGTTGGTGTAGGCTTATGTAGCCTGTGTAGGTAGTTGGTCTAGACCTCTGTAGCTTATGTAGGTAGTTGGTGTAGGCTTATGTAGCCTGTGTAGGTAGTAGGTCTATGCCTCTCTAGCATTTGTAGGTGGTTGGTATAGGCTTTTGTAGCCTGTGTAGTCAGTTGGTCTAGACATATGTAGCTAAATGCAGTTAGTTCACCTAGACCTCTAATTACTATGTACAGGTAATTGGTCTAGACCTTGGTATTAAAATGCAAAACTTGACACTTAAGTTGTAATATTCCAGAAGAATGTCTACTTAAGCACATGTTTCCTTAGATTTTTATTGTCACAAAAAAAGACTTAAAAGGCCAAAGTAATATTTTATAAGATTATTTCATTATGAAACCCAAGCTTTAAGACAATGATAATGTTAGGGAATGAGTAACTAATTACATTTGCAGCAGAAAGCACTAATCCAGTTTTAGAAGATTTCAATATTGTAGGATGTTTTTAAGTCTGCTTTTATTACAGAATAGAATTTAAAGCTCTCAAAAGGCTTTCAATTTCAAGAATTAACTTCAGGTGTTCTTGACAGATTTTAGATGATTGCTGAGATTTTAAAACCTTATCGCTAATCCCAGCTTGAATTTTCCCTTTATCTACCAATCAGGATAGCCTAATATGGCAATAAGCCTAAGAAATAGCCAGCAGTATAATTTCCTGTCGTAAAATTTCACCATGTTATTTTTCTGAGATTTAATTATTTCACCATCTTCTTTTGGTAGTTTATTGCGTCTGGCCAGTCAATTTTATTTGTTCAACTTGACTTGGTCAAGATAAGATTTTTGTCACAATTTGAAGTTTATTTACTCCCAGGATTGATTTTTCAGTCTCTGATTTCATATGATTATGTACAGTTAAAAGATGGTTGAACTTCCCTGTTTTGAAATGATAACGTCAATGTATTATACAATAATAAAGTATTGATTGTGTTGACAAAGGGTCAATTCTTTACAATCATGTTTGAAACATGCAGACTCAATTTTGGAGATAATTCCTTTTGTAAATATGATAAGAAATTCATGTGCCCAATTAAATCGGCAACAACAGTCTTTCATGTTAACAGTTTCAAATTTAATTACTTTGAGAGAGTCGAGTTTAATTGGCTTTTAAGTTTGTAGTTTATAGCCTGAAAGTTCCTGTAAAAATTGATTATTTCATTTTTTAAATTAAAACGTGGGACGAATCGGTTGCTGATAGCTGAATTTATGAGAAATCGGTGTTTTTAATATCGCGTTTACAGTTTTCACAGACCCTATTAATCACGATTATTCAATCATAATTTTGTATTAAATTCCAAATTAAATAAAATGATAGAAAAGATTGATTAATTCATTATTGGAAATGTTATAAAAACACAGGCGATTAGAATTTCACAGTTTTATCTCTCTCCAGATTAATCATTAACCAAGGAAAAGAAAAAATAGAAACCAGACTAGAACAAGAGTTTTTTTCAAACAATTTATGGTCAAAAACGTGTATTAAGTTCTTTTATTAAGAATTTATCTGTCTATAACTAAATTGTTTTTATTGCAAACTGTCTTGTTTTAATGAGTAAAGTATATTGAAGGGTTTTTCATTATTCCTTGTATGGATGTAATCAAATTACCCAGCTATTATAAGGAACATTTATGATTGTTTAATACTGAATATTTTTGTATAAAGTATGTGTTTCTGTCTGCTGTGGCCTATTATCTTTGGTCACTATCTTGATTCTATGTCCTTATTGTGAATAACGATTTCTTTTGTCTTTTTTTTAAATATATGTGTAAAAAAAAAATTTTGAATTAAATTAAGCTTTTTCTGTGTGATTAATGTGGACTTTAGAGTGCTAAAATGGCTTTCACTATTTTAGGCCTGAGTTTGTGGGTTTTCACTAGGTGCAATGATTTAGCAGAAAAATTGATGTGGCATTAAACTTATTCAAACAAACAAACCCATTATTAGATTTGAAAGTTTTATATGAAAAGTCTTCAAGGGACCAAACAAAGCCAGCATACCTTTTGTCTTACAAGATAAATAGTCACGCTCAGTCCCAAAATATTAGTAGCTTTTATCTACAAAATTATACCAAATGTGTAATGCATAAAGAAATTATATACTCTAAACATAACTAGATTCCATTTGTCTCTTTTTTTATGGACTTCAAAATATTTCATGATGTCCATATTTAAATGAACATTTATAAATGTCCTTCGGTCTCTGCTGACAGAAGGCTATGGTATTTTGCAGTAAACTATATGTTGCATGACGTGACTTTGATTACAGTTATGAAGACAAATTATTTGTGTTTATATACTGACTTATGAAACACTTGTCTGAGAAATGTCTATTCACAGATTGACAATCTTATTAAAACTAAATCTTTCAGGTGCTCCCCTTTTTAGCTCACCTGGACCGAAGGTCCATGTGAGCTTTTGCTATCACTTGGCTTCCGTCATCCGTCATCTGTCGTCTGCCGTAAACTTTTTCAAAAATCTTCTCCTCTGAAACCACTAGGCCAATTTTTTTCAAACTTGGCCACAATCATCCTTAGGGTTCCTAGTTTCAAGTTTGTACCCAGGGTGTTGATCAACAGACAAATATGGCCGCTGTTACTAAAAAATACAACATGGGGGTCAACACAGGTTTTTGATCATTATCTAAAAAACTATAATAGCTATAGAGAAAACCGTTACTTCAAATTGATCAGCACATTAAGGTCTACAATAGTTGCTATTAGTGCGAAGTTGTGTATTGGCGTCTTGTAGGAGTTATTGCCCTTTTTTGACGATTTTTGAATTTTTTTTTGGTATTTACAATATAACCTGAAAACTATACGAGGTAGAGTGAAACTGTAAATGGCAAAAATGATTAGCAATAAAAGCCCTAGAATTCACTTAATTGGTCTGAAATTGTCAGATGACTCCTTTTATGAGTTATTGTCCTTAAATGGTAATTTTTTATGAAATTTTCCGTTTTTGTCCTGTAACTTTAAAACTATAACAGCTAGAGTAAAGCTTTAATTAGCAAAAATGATCAACAATACAAGCCCTACAATTCACTGTCTTAGTCTGAAATTGTCAGATGACTCCTTGTAGGAGTTATTGCCCTTAAAAGGCAATTTTTTATGAAATTTTCCGTTTTTGTCCTGTTACTTGAAAATTATAGCAGCTAGATTGAAACTGTAAATTGCACAAATGATCAGCAATAAAGACCCTACAATTCACTTGATTGGTCTGAAATTGTCAGACAACTCCTTAAATAAGTTATTGCCCATAAATGACAATTTTTTATGAAATTTTCCGTTTTTGTCCTGTAACTTAAAAACTATAACAACTAGAGTGAAACTGTTAATAGCAAAAATGATCAGCAATACAAGCCCTACAAATTACTATTGAAGTCTGAAATTGTCAGATGACTCCTTATAGGAGTTATTGCCCTTACATTGCAATTTTTTATGAAATTTTTCATTTTTGTCCTGTAACTTAAAAACCATAACAGCTAGAGTGAAATAATAAATTGCAAAAATGATCAGCAAAAAAAGCCCCACAATTCATTTAATTTGTCTGAAATTGTCAGATGACTCCTTATAGGGGTTATTGCCCTTAAATGACAATTTTGTTAAGAAATTTTCCATTTTTGTCCTGTAACTTGAAAACTATAGTAGCTAGATTAAAACTGTAAATTGCACAAATGATCAGCAATAGAAGCCCTACAAATGATTGCTTAGTCCTAAATTGCAAGATGACTCTTTATAGGAGTTATTGCCCTTTCATTATGAATTTGGACAAATGAACAGTTTTTTAATTATAAATTAGTCTATAACACACCTATTAGTAGAGTAAAACTGTAAATTTCTAAAGTACCCTAAAGGACAATGCCTAAAAACCATTTAATTTTCAGAAATTGTCGATGGCACCTTATCGGAGTAATTGTATTTAACAAATTTTTTGAAGAAATGTTTAGTTTTTGCACAGTAACTTAAAAGCTATAACAACTAGACTGAAACTGTTAATTTCAAACATTTTAATATAGTTGAAGTCATTTGGATTCCAGGTGAGCGATTACAGGCTCCTGGGAGCCTCTAGTTAAGCTCACCTGACCCGAAGGGTCATGTGAGCTATTGCCATCACTTGGCGTCCGTCGTCGTCGTCGTCGTCGTCGTTAACTTTTCTTCAAAAATCTTCTCCTCCAAAACCCCTGAAGGGATTGATTTGAAACTTTGCACACATCATCAGTAAAATGTCCTCTACCAAGTTTGCCCAAATCATGGCCTCAGACCAACCAACATGGCCGCCATGGCGAAAAATAGAACAGGGGGGTCAAAATACAGTTTTTTGCTTATAGTTCAAAAAGTATAACAGATACTGGAAAACCGAACAGACTTTCCTTCTTTAGCATCTAAAGCTCTACAAAACACTCCATTGGGTCAAAGTTGTATGAAGACTCCTTTTAGGAGTTATTGCCCTTTAATTGTCAAAATTGATGATTTTTGCCATTTTTGCCTCAAAATCTTGAAAATTATTAGAACTAGAGAAAAAGTTAGCATTGCTTAATTTTTCTGCTCTATGAGGGCTACAAACATTACTAAGGGTCAAGATTGTCTGATTAACCGTTTAAGAATTATTCCCCTTGAACTGTTTTTTTAATCGGTTTTAATTGATTTTTTAAAATCTTCTCCTCTGAAACAACTGAAAGTACTGCTTTGAAACTTTGTACACATCAACCGTCAAATGTCCTCAACCAAGTTTGTACCAACCATGGCTGCAGATTAACCAACATGGCCACCATGGCTAAAAATAGGATGGAAAGGGGGGGGGGTAAAATACAGTTTTTGGCTTATATTTAAAAAAGTGTAACAAATACAGGAAAACCAAAGAGACATGCCTTCATCTGCATCAAAAGCTCTACGAAACACTCCATTGGGTTGAAGTTGTATGATGACTCCTTATAGGAGTTATTGCCCTTTAATTGTCCAAATTGATTATTTTTTACATTTTTGCATCAAAATCTTAAAAAATTAGAACTAGAGAAAAAGTTAGCATTGCTTAATTGTTCTGCTCTATGAAGGCTACAAAAATGACTTTAGGGTCAAGATTGTCTGATGAACCGTTTAGGAATTATTCTCCTTGAACATTTTTTTTTATCAATTTTACTTGATTTTAAAAAATCTTCTCCTCTTTAACCAATGAAAGGACTACTTTGAAACATTTCACACATCATCTTTAGGACGTCTTCTTCCAAAATTTTGCAAATTATGACACCTGACTACATACATAGCTACGTTGGCTTAAAATAGAAAAAATGAAAAAAGGGGGGTGGGAGTCGAGAGAGTTTTCGACAGATAGTTAAAAAAGTATAACAGGTACAGCAAATTTGAAGTGAACCTCCTTTCTCACTCTTAGCATCAAAAGCTCCTCCTTATAGGAGTATATCCCTTAAAAGGTCAAAATTAATGATTTTTGCATTGGTGTTGGGCAATTCCTTATAGCAACGAAAAGCTGGATAAAAAAGGGTTGTTTGGTTTCAGGTTCAGGTGAGCGATACAGGCTCCTGGGAGCCTCTAGTTATTAATATATATTGTATTGATCATATGTATTTTCGAAGTTAAATATAGCTGTAAACAGCATAAAGACTAAATCTTCAAAGAAATTACGTGACCGAAAGTGTTAATCGAGAATGCTAAATGGTGGTTTTAAGAATTAAATGAACAGTCTAAATAACATTTCAAACTTTGTTGCTCTTTCATTTTAAACTAAGGATTTCCCTTTTTTATCTCCCAAGTATATGTCAATGAAGTACTATCAAACGTTTCCCACTACTCGAGATGTCTTAAAATTGTTGTCTCTACAAAATTGTGTCCTTGTGTATTTTTGTGGGGTTTTTTTGTTACATGCATAGGCTGTTGTCACGGTTTCAAAGCTTTAATACAAGATACAATATATTTTATTAGCAAATCACTGTTCCCAATATTGAGCATATAATCATCATTAAAGAAAAATATAAATATGTACAATAAAATAAGGTTAAGAGAAATAAGTAAACTTTAAACATTTGTATGATTGGTAAAATTATAATAATTAAATAATAATCATAATAGTAATGCAAATAATAATAAAAGCAGTTGTTTAAATTAAATTGGGTATTAAAACTAAAGGGGAACGAAGAAAAAGAAACAGCAATTTCTTTAGACCCATGACATATTTCTTTAGGAAACACGCCGATCCTATAATAGTAGTAGTAATAAATATGATTATTATTGTTATTTTAAGCAGGCTGCAATAGTTTTATTAAATCTTCATCTTCTACAAGATTTGAATTACAAACTTTACATACACGGTCCTTAACTTCTAATCCTATATGTCTACCTTTTTCAATGTTAAGGTCATTATCACTTATGCTTAATTTTGTTAATAATTGACGTTTTAATTTTTTTCCAATAAATAGATATTTTTTCAATTTCAAATTTAGATTTAAAAAGTCCATAGGTTCTAAGGTTATTTCCTCCTTTTGATGTTCTTTCATCATTGTAAATGTTTTCTTTCCATATAGAAAATTTTTTTCTGTAATAGCATTTTTAGTTCTTTTGATAATATAATTAACTTTGAATTGTGAATGATTATTAAAAATATAATCTAAGTTTAGGAATTTAAATATTTCTTTTATATCAACAACTGAAACTATGAATACTAGTTTCAGAATAGAGAGAAAATTGAAAATAAAGACAGATTCGAATAACTATCCCGATGTGACAGAAATGTCGACTCATGAAAAACCTACGTTTCTTCGTTATGTTTCCTTATAAAAGATGTTATGCCAAGGCTTATATCATATCATGCAGGGTGCCTCTGATTTGTAAACCCACATTCTCAATATTTTTCTGACTTATTCCACACTTTAAAAAACTATAATTTATACTACTACATGTTTAAATCAAAACGTTTACTATATTGTATACCTTATTTTTAATTTTAAAAAAATAATTTATGGTAGATACGCGTAAAAAAAGTAGTATCTTGTCCGTGGTTGGGCCAAGGATTATGTAATATCCAATCAAACGGCTTTTAACATTAACCAGCGAAAATAACCAATGAAATAGTATCTTTCAGAAGTCCTTTAACAGGAAAATATTTGTTGCTAATGATGCTTCGGTAATTTATTCTTTCTTATTTGTCCGAACTATGTACATAAAAAACTAACCACGCTGTCTGTAAATCAGCAGAAGAAACAATGGTCCAACAATTTAATCTGAAATCAATCGGATATCATGAAAAAAGATTTTAAATTTGTCTCCAAATTTGTATCTTCACTAATGACACTAGTATAGACTATATTCTATTCTTTTGGTCTTATATTGTCACGTATATGTTTTTGGTATACTTTCTTGGTCTATAATTTTAAAGCTCACATGGTAAGCAGGTTTTATGATAAACCTAAGACTCAGCATTCAAGCCCTTTGTTGACACTCTTGCATTGTGATCCTCCGTTTCATTGGTTCCTAACTATAAACCTACGACGCAGGTATAAACATTGAATCCCAGTTATTTTGGTACCAGTTCACTTAAGTACCTGGACATTTTGGTACAGACTAATTATACTAAATGCCAACCCCCCTTGGAAAAAATTGTTTGCTAGCATTTTTTCATTATTTTATATTTTACCTTGTTATTACGAAAATTCAGTAGAAAAAACGTAGATACAACAACCTGTCCATGTTTTATAGTATGCCTCTGTATTTAAGTTGTTACAAATCGTCCTTGACTTTTGCTACGGAAATTTCACATAATAAGTCAGCCATTTTTGTTTCTTAAGGGACCTTACGATGTTTACAGATGTTCGTCTGCTTTCGTGACGTTCAATGGTATTCGGACAAACCGCGAGACTTTTCCCGCCTAAACTGCAGACGACATGACCCGAAGGATTTCGAGTAGACAACAATCGATTGTTCCTAAAGTACAGTTCCGTTCTAATTAAGGTCAAATTTTAGTATGAAAAATCGCCCGTTCAAAACTAAAAAACCGCTTTATTTCAAAACACTGAATATCTCGGGGGAATAATTATTGATTTCAAAAAGGTCCCTTCTTGATCTAAAAAAGGAGCATAAGCTGAACCATACGCGGTAAGCAGTTTTCATTTGTAACGCAAAAAACACTATACAACCTACGTCAACACTTACTATAGATACTTCACTCCTCGGTACAGGATAGTTTGGTTCTAGGAGATCACTTCTGTTAATCAAGAAGAAATACTTGTATCTTTTTTCAGTTGTATTGTTTAAAATATTGAGCACTAAAATGACTTATATGAAGTACCTAAATGTCCAATCCATTCGGTACTAAAATGACTTGATACCAGGATGGTTTGAATCATTATGGGTATGATCCAAGGGTTGAGCCCATGTGGTGACTTGAGTTGAAGGTTGAAGTCATCTCGGTACTTTACAATACAAATATATATTGAATATGGTTTTTATTCTCAGATTAAAACATATATGTATATAAAATGGAACAAGAAACAAGTGAAACACTCAAGAAACAGTTCCAGTTACTACAGGAGCAGCAACAAAAGAAACTAGAAAGAAGAAAACAGAAAAAACAAGAACAAGCTAAGGAGAAAACCATTGTCAATACTTCAAATGCATTTGGTATTGATGACAATTTAAATCTTAAGGTAGATAATAGGCAGATGTTACATTGATTAAAGATGAAAGTGATTGTGGTTAAAAATTGTTGAGAATAATTTTGTGACCACAGCTTTATATAAAATCAACAACCAAATTGTTTTGACACGATCAAATACACATATCCTTTTTCCCTCAGCTACATATTGAAGCCTATCATACTGTAAGTCATGAAATATTTCATATCGTGTTGTGTTAACACACTTCGCTTGTTACAGGAAAAAAATGAAAAAATATCTTTTGTCTGTGTGTTTGGCATTCAGAAAAATCATGCCATTTTATATTTGTTGGCAATATAACTTTTATATCCTAAATTCAACCTGAACATATTTTAATGCTAAAAGGTTACACCCAAACATTGTAATCATACATTTGACACATGTGAAATAATCTGAATCCAGATTTGTGAGAAAGTTACTATTTAAATCCAGATAATATCTTTCTGTTCAATCTGGATTTAGATCATTTGCCTATTGCATACAAAATGTGATTTCCCACTTATCCACACAGACTTGATGCAAAAACTATTCAATATGCTTTTGTTTTTTACACACAAAATTTTTAAAACCTGTCATGATGATTATCCGCAATATTTTACTTGCTTTAAATTTTCTGTTGGAGATGCCACAATCAGAACTTGGCCTTTAAAAAGAAATGTACTGAACATTCTCATTGCCGTAAGTGACAAATCATCAGATAAAGTCAATTTGACCTGCATTATGGATAAAACAAAATTTTTGGGGGTGCAGCCACCAGAGACCAAATCGTCAGCGATCAGTGGTACTGAAGAAAATACTTTGTGCAAAAATTTAACATGTCGATAGCAATTCAGTAGGAAAAACTGTTCACTTCATCATAACTCTGTCTTTCTTTTTGTTACTAGCACATATCCTTGTCTATTCACAACATAAATACAGTTCCATTTATTCAGCCTTCAACTACTGGGGAATGTCATTTAAACAAGAATCCACTTTTGTCTATTTTGCAGACTTGCAAATCTTCTTAAAGAGATTAGTTATTTAATTTATTAACACAGATATAGTTCACTCCAAAACACTCTTAGTCTTTAACAAATCATCCCAATGAACATGATGAAATTACATAATTTATAAATGAACATTGATTAATTGATAATAAATAATTTGCTTCTTTCAGCTATCAGATCCTGTACCTAAGGGAAGTGGCTATATATCTGAAGAGCTGGTGCAACATTTGAACAATCAAATCAGAGTAAGAACAGCTTTTGTGTACATTTTTTAAAGGCATATACAAACTGTCATTGCTCATTATGGACTCTTCTTGAGAGTTGGTACTGGGAATTTGATAAACACATTAAGTGTTTTCTACTTTGAACTTAAATACAGTAGTGAAAATTAACACAATATTTAAATATTTTTATTGCTACAATAGACATATCTACTGGATACAAAGAACATAGAAAGCAACTTTGCATTCATTGAAAGCCAACATACTAGTATTCTCTAATAATTACCTGCAGGTTTTAGTATATCGATGTATTCTATCAATAACAAAAATAATCTATATTGCTTTGAGCAGTTGTACATAATATGTTTAAAGTTATATTCTTTTGCAAAATTCCAGGCATGTAGAATAAACATAATATAATTATGAAATTAAAATACATTATACATTAAAATACTTAACCAATAATCCTTTATACGTTTTTGACAATGTACCATTACAAATTTGTTGTTATTAAAGGAGGTGAAAGATGAAAATGGTAGACTGTACCGACTTCTAAGTGAGAAAGATTTTGAGATAAGAAATTTGAAGAAGAAAAGAGAAGAAGATGAAGCAGGTATAATACAGAATGACAGCCTGATTAAAATTGAATAATTTACTTATAACATTTAGAATGCTTGCTCCACATACATGTAATAAAGAATAAAAATTTTTTGAATTGTTTATCTGTCTTCATCAATAACAGTGTCAAAAATTGGTCGTCATCAATAACACTGTCAAAAATTCTACAAAGATGACTTGTTCTTTCAATATTTCAGTGTTATTGTGAATTGTTATTGTGTTATTATTAATTATGAATTTTTTTACCCATTTTCTGACCCCTAATACAGGTTAATATATTAATGAGATCCATTTTGTATGGTTAAATGGTAATGAATTATAAATGGTTGACAATACAAGGCATATTTTTATCTTAATCAAAAATTTATACACTACTGAAAAAATACTGTTGAAAATAAATATACTTTGTACTTATCATTTTTGACATACTTCCATTGTATTAATAAAAATTCTATCGGAAGGCTTTTTTACCCTTTAAAATTTTTAGTGTTTGCTTTATTTTGGTATATTTAATTTTGACACTTACATTGGAGGTACCAAATAAACCAAAATAAATATACAACAACAGATTTGAAGGATAAATTACTATTTTTTCCAGCGGGTGGAATGGTTACCAATGAAGCAGCTGCTTCCAAGATTGTAGAATTGTCTAAGAAAGTAAGGGAGTTAACTGCCGAGTTACATTCAGAGAAAACCAAGGTCAAACAGTATGGGAAAAAATGTATGGACTTGCAGCAACAGGTGAGTAGTTTATACTCTCATGTCTCTGGTTACTGAATTTCACCTACTTCAAGAGGAGTCACTACCAAATACTGTGTGTTCATTTTTAATATTAAGGCAGGGCACACTCTACTCCAATCTTAATTGACAAGGATTGCCAGTTTTCCTACAGAATGCCAGGGGTTTTCTCCGGTTACTCCGACTTCCTCCCCAAATAAAAACTGGATGCCATGATATAGCTGAAAATTGCTGAAAGTGGCTTTTAAACAACATTCATACAAACAAATAGAATATTTAGCTATTAACTGGGTTTTATTAAGACCAGCAATTCATTAATTTCAGTACTCAGAACACAATTTCTCTGTTGGTCTGATATGAGGGAATGCTAAAACAATGATACTAAGTATTTTTTAACCAGAAACTTTTTTGAACTGAGAAAATTAGTTTCCATGAAATTAAATAAATTCGCAGTATATTGAAATACTTTCTAATTAACGAAGCCATTGTTTTGTATTATTGTCAGTACATTAAGGAATGAAAAGGAACAAAATACCTAATAAAACATGTTTTAAATTTTGAATAAAAAAGATGACTTTGAGAGCTCAGTAAAAAATATCCATATAAAGTCTGTTCCAGGAGTTTGAGGTAGTGATTTGTGACCTACTGTGTATCAAAAGGTATTATTCATGACAGTATGCAATATTTTGTATTTATAGCATAGCAATAAAAATGTACTGACATTTTGATTAAGTTCAAATAATATAATATTTAAGTATTTTAGTCTCAGAAGCTATTCAACATCTAAATCTTTGGCTGTCCAGTATATTTGGTTAGAATACCAGTGATGAG
Organism: Limnoperna fortunei; assembly: GCA_944474755.1. NCBI lineage: Eukaryota > Metazoa > Mollusca > Bivalvia > Mytilida > Modiolidae > Limnoperna > Limnoperna fortunei. The sequence goes on along the minus strand of OX104114.1, from coordinate 69,610,948 downwards.
TTTGGATGGGAAGAATTGGACATATTGATTTTTAAAACATTAATATATTTGTTTATACAGTCGAACTTTGATGGCTCGAACTCGAAGGGTCCGACAAAAATAGTTCGAGAAACCGGGGATTGTGACGTACCGAAATGATTCATGTGCGAACCGGAATCGATATCGGTTTATATATTTCTGTTAATTTCCTGTGTAAATTGTGTAAATTTGGATTGATAAAATTGTGTTTCTTAATTGCATTTCATATATTAATCTTATTTTTAAGTACAAATTTTTGTTTTTATTAAAATAAAACTGTTTACTGTTATATTTCTTGCTTAATTTTGTGCACGAGGATTGATAAGTATTATTGCATTACGTAATTATGTCAATGACCTCGATTCGGATTTGATAGCAATTTATTGGCGCACATTTTAATTAATTAAAAAAAACTACTTCAACAAATGTGCCTACAAAGGACTACATAAATTCAAATTGATGACATTAGGTTAATAATTAGGGATTATATCATTAAATATCAAGCTTGGCATTTTACAGGTATGGCTTCAATCTTTACGCCTTTTACGACCAATTAGTCATGTAAGCTGTCAATAATTTTAGTTCGAGTTATTCATGGTTTTTTCAATGGATTTTTAGTATTGGGACTGCCGATTTAGTTCGAGTTTTCGAGAAATCGGTGTTCGAGAAATCGAAGTAATTTTAACATTGATTATATAGGGGGAAAGTTCCGTACTTTGATAGGTGTTCGAGAAATCCTGGATGTTCGAGCCATCCGAGTTCGAGCTACTGAAGTTCGACTGTAGTTTTCTTTATTTAAAGAAAATATTAGCCTTGTAGATCACCATGTACAACAAATAAAAATCAATATGCTGTGTATATAGATGTCAGATTTACTGTCTTTATGTATTTCAGCTATCTAACATTCCAGAAGACACAAGGTCATTGTTGGGGTCAGCTGTCAGTCTGAGGTCACAGATGGATGAGAAGGTAATTTAAAAAATTAATTTAAAGATTATCTACATAAAATATTTTCTCCATCCAGAGATAACTAAATTTCTATTGCAGTGATTTAGCTTCGGAAATTACAAAAATATTTTTTTAGCAATTCAGCACTTAAATTTCAAAGTTTAAGCAATTATCAACGTTAAAATTGGCACAGGTAAATATAAAAAGGTATAAGTTTATGACCCAAGCCTATCAGAGAAATTATGTTATAAACATATCACCAGACATGGTTTGATCATTAACCAGTTAATTACTGTGTACACACCATCATACATGATCAAACATAGCCATAGTTAGTGTACAAATTAAAATCATGCTGTAACCAGCTTTAACAAACAGTGTGTAAACAAAATAAAAACGAGGCTATGACAAAAATATCAACTCAAATGGCAATTGGCTTTAAAGGATGAACAAGGAGAAATGTGTCCAACATAAGGTGGCCTGAGTAGCCCCCAATGCCACCCTTAGTTAAGCCTAAGGTTACATTATGACGAAAAACTAGTACAAAGCAAAAAGATAATATAACAGTCTCGGTAGAGGATATAAGCTTGGTGCCGGAGATTGCATATGTTTTCAAATTATTTCAGCAAAAATTTTATATAATTATAATAATAATAATATAATAATAATAATTATTATAATATTATATATTTAGGCAGTTACTTTTAAAAATATTAACTTTTGACCTGTATAACTATTTGTAATATGGAATTTTACATGGAATACATGATATGTTATTAAATTATGCAAGAAAATAATTAAATTGTTATTTATTGCATTATTTAATTAATTAATTAATTAAAGTTATAGATAATTAATTCATTGTGCATGCATTTATACATATAAATAAATATACACACATTGTCCGCGCAAAGTGACTAATGATTGCAAAATCCTATCTAAAACCCTGCATTGTAAACATTGTATGATCAGTGTATCCTTTGATGGAGGAAAAAAAAATTGTGTAGTTAATGCTTATTGAAACATAAATTCTACAATTTAATATGTGTAATTTTACATTTATGAAACAAAGATCAACAGACAAACTTGTGGGTTCGAGTCTCACAGGCAGGGTGTACTCGACTCCAATCTTAATTAGCAAGGATTGCCAGTTTTCCTACCAAAGGTCGGGGGTTCACTGCAGGTACTATGGCTACCTCCCCAATAAAAACTGGACACCATGATAAAGCTGAAAAATTGCTGAATATGGCGTAAAAGATCATTGAAACAAATTAAAATTCAACAGACAAACTTAAGAGTTTTAAGTAAAAACAAAGAAGCACGTCTCCATTATGGTTTTTTCCATCCTCTGATAGCAAATATATGGAGTCAATACTTGAAAATATTTACAGCCAATTTATGTATGTGTAATTTTTCAGTATCGCATGATTTCAACCATATCTGAACAGTATTTAGCTCAGATAAATCAAAATCACAAAAGCTGCTCATTCGTTATCAAGATAGTTAAGTTTTTTACCACTTTCTCTAGAATCATATAATATCAAATCTTGTATAATAACTTTAAAAAAAAGCACACTTGAATCATTTAGTATTCATCTTTGGCATTTTTCTTCACATAAATTGTGACTGTTCACAAGTCAGTAGTTTATGAACCCAATTTTTATCTATTTGCTTTTTATTACATTTTTGGAGGTTCGATTTCCAGTTTTTGAATGATTTATTTAATCATGAGTTTTGGATATTCTTTATCTCCTGTTTATATAAATACCTAAAATAAACAATATAGAGAGACCAACAACATGACCTATAGTATACTGGGTATGGCTGTACTGTTATAATTTTAGAGTCTTACATTTTTTTTACAGAAAGAAGATGAAGTTGATGTGAAAGCACTACAAGAAAAACTAAAACAATCAGAGTCTAAAATGTTAGACTACAGGAATCAATGTACTACACTAAAAAATGAAATCAAGATGGCACAAAAGGTACATATTACAAACGACATTATTTGGCCGAAAGCTCTGTAGAATATACATAGATGTGATATTTTACTAAAAAAGTTAATAAAACACGACTTAAAATAAACATAATATACTGCGAAAAGTAACAAAAAAGATTGTGAATAGCTATAGTTTCTCATTAGTTATAAATATATGTATAGTTAGAAGCAAGGAGTGACTTTCCATTAAAGGTATATGGGAGGGTATGACAAAAACTAGATCTCTACTTTTTTATGTTTATATGTCCTGCTTACGAATGCAGAAACAGATTTTCTGTTAGTTCATCCTTTTGTTTCTGTCCGTCTGTCCATCCTATATTTCAGAGATATACGATTCTGTTGGAGCTTTTTTAGTAAGATATCTTCACATCTTCGTGAAACTTGATTCACATTTAAAACATGATGAGATCTCTTTATACCCCCACAAACTTGTTATAGGAATCACCCTGTCTGTCTGTCTGTCCGTCTGTCTACATCCCTTGTAAGCGCAACTCCTCCTAAACCGCTTGATGAAATTTAATGAAACTTAGCATAAAGGAAGTACATTATATGTAGATGTGTATGGAGGATTTATATTGACCTCGAATATCATTAAGGGGAGATAATTGGACTAATGGTTCCAGAGATAATTGGGCTTGAAAGCGAAGCAGGGGTATCCCTTTGTGAGCGTGCTCACAGTTCACACTTGTTACTGGCTAAATTTACTTGTACTTTATAGGAATCTTTACTTATTATTACCATATGGAGATTTGCATATCCTTGTGGTTGATTAGACTAGTTTTGAATGAGTTATTGCTGCTTTAGCATGGAATATTTTATAAAAAGTTTTTCATGCCCAACTCTACATTTCAAATGTAAATTCCTTAAAACTTTACATGCTTGGTCATTACCTATGGAGAAGGGAGACCTGCCTTATATGTTGGAAAAACAATTATTAAATAAATCTTTTTATTATTAGAAGTTAGAAAAATACAGTAATTGGGGTTAACTGTAATTTGCAGGTTTTGCAGCAAGAACTTGGAGGAGGTGACAACATTAACATACAATCATTAATGAATCAACAAAGTAATTGGAGAGGGAGAGCTCAGCAAATTATTAGTCTTCAGCAAAAGGTATGTCTAAACACCAATACAACACTCATTAATGTTATAAACAGAAACTGCACAATACTGAACAAAATATACACTAAAATGACTGACTAAGATTTGCCCAAATTTAAAAAGTAATATTTTACATGGTCAATAAATCATTTGTTGGTTTTAATACCTTCAATTTCCACCAGGATTAAATTATCAACTCTAAGGCTATTTCCTGTCTGACATGTGATTATTGACCACCGACTGGTGATTAGGTAATAACAAAAATAGATGAGGTCAACAGGTGACAATCTGATTATGACTGAGACAGACCTGTTTCATCCATTTCGTAAAACATACTGTTGCAACAACATTTTGAAGCAACAGAGATTGAATAAAATAAATTGTTTCTATAATAAGACAACTTTATTTGTGCAAATTTTAGGAATTTAACATGTGCAGTCAAAATTGTACACTAAGCAAGCGCCAATGTGATAGAACATACATAAACCAAGAGAAAACCAATTTTAAATAAAAATTCAATTAAATGATGAGAACAAAAATGATTATTTCATAATCATTTAATAAAATGTATCTTTACATATAATTTCTTTTTCACACGATGCATGTATCGGAGGAACCCATCGCACATCAACAACTGATATTCATTACCTTGAAATTTGTAATTCCTTAGGGGAAAAATGACCGAAATGGGCATGGAAGACTTCCGAATCCTGTGAACATATTATGTAATATCTGCAAGCAAAAGATCCTTAAATAAATCCTTATATTTTAAAAAATTTAAATAGAGATGTCACGTTAAAGGACAATGAGTAATATCTGCAAGCAAAAGATCCTTAAATAAATCCTAATATTTTAAAAAATTTAAATAGAGATGTCACATTAAAGGGACAATGAGTAATATCTGCAAGCAAAAGATCCTTAAATAAATCCTAATATTTTAAAAAATTTAAATAGAGATGTCACATTAAAGGGACAATGAGTAATATCTGCAAGCAAAAGATCCTTAAATAAATCCTAATATTTTAAAAAATTTAAATAGAGATGTCACATTAAAGGGACAATGAGTAATATCTGCAAGCAAAAGATCCTTAAATAAATCCTAATATTTTAAAAAATTTAAATAGAGATGTCACATTAAAGGGACAATGAGTAATGTTCTTGTTATGTTTTGTGCTCTCACATAGTTTTCCTGTGACATTTACAACACATACATTAAACAAGAGTAAGAATTCTTTGCTTGTACCTTCTGAATTTGGTGTTTGGGGATTTCAGGTAGATGAATTGAAGGCAAAGTTGGAGAGTGACAAACCAAAGGAGTATGATTTAGAAAGAGAGATGTTGGGAAACACTTCAGCTAGAAAGAGAACAGCTGATGATAGACACAGAGAACAACTAAGAAAGATTGATAAGGAAAAAAAGGAAGCTCAAGAGGTTTGTATTCTGTAAATCATAGTTTGGCTGTGGATTATTTCCACGATTTATAAAACAGCCTTTACAGGGGATGTGGGTGAATGGGTCAATATTTGTGACAAAGACACATATCTTTTTTGCACTAAGCGCAAATAATATAAAAATGTTCCCATGGGGATAATTTTCGTGCATATAAGGTGATAACAAAAAAAAACAGAAAATTTCTACCACATAAAAATGTCCATGCATACATTATGTTGTTCTCTGATTTTTCATACGTTTTAACAAATAAGCCGGTTAGACACTAAGAAAAAGGTGTATAATGGTGTGACTTAAAATTTCTCTAAAGGTATTGCTAGAATTAGGTAGCTGGGAGGGTCAGAATTCCAGTTCATGTGTTTCACCCAAAAGGGATATGGGTTATTTGTTCATTTATTATAGTTCTATGTTTGGTACCCTTAACTAAGAGTAAAGTTCTGACCTCTTGGCCATCCACTCCTGCTATTTTTTCTGGAATAACCCTTGGATTAATTAATGCTTAAGGATTAAGTGGAGGTTTGTTGTAACAGTCAGATACAACTATGTCTGGCTTAACTCTTGTCTCAAGGTTTAGATTGATGTTGCTCTTTTCAAATCTTTATGTCCCAAACTTTAAAATGTGGTATTTTATAACATATTTCAAGAAAGTGTTTCTGGTATAAAGTAAAAACACTTACATTGGATTATTAGAAGAACTCTGTAGGCTTCATAAAGATTCAAGCCCAGAAATAGGAGAACTAGAACAATTATTTACGTTGAAGACTATCAAAATAATGAGCATGAAAAATTAGTACACAAACCAAATGATGTGTGAGATCTGTCATCATAAAGCAGTTAAATACTGACATTTGTGATACAATTTTGTGCTTTCCAAAGGAGATTCATTTTATATTATTGCATGTTTTGTTTGACAATATAAAGAAACAGCACTGTGGGAGTGTCTTTTCTGAGCCCTTTATTTTTTGGATTTACCATGTTTTTAGTAAGTTAAAAAAAACTGTTACATTGATTAAGAATGACACAGATCATTGTTTGTTTTACAGAGAGCAGCAGCTGAGTTAAAAGCTTTGGAAGCAGATCATGAAGGAGTGAAAAAGAAATTAGAAGCAGCAAAAACTAGGTTTGCACTCATGTCTGTTTTTTAATAACTGTTTTTATTTCTTTCAATAATTTGAAGTAATAAAAATTTAAACATATTTCAATGTGACATCACAAATCAATAATTTAAGAAACCTGGAAAAAACTTCTTCAGATTTACATGTGATGTAAATAGATAACACTTATTCCCCTCGCAAGAAGACTTTTATTTGGTTTTACAAATATACTTCCAACTTAAGCAGGAGCAGGAACACAGCTGTTAAAGTACATTATAAGTCCAGAAATAGGAAAACTAGAAAAAATATTTAAATTAAAGACAATTAAAATAAAGTCAGGCAGGTTGCTTGATACAATTTAAAATGTACTGCCTAGAGTCATGAGGTCATGTAAGACAAGTTTTTGCTTAAGACAGGTTTAATTGAATTCTTGTTAAAAATGTAATTACATGGTAAAATGTTGCTTATATATGACACTATAAATATTTTGTTCTTTGTACAGAAATGCTGTCTTATCCAAAGAAGTCAAAATGTTAAAACAACAGATGCAGACAATGATGGATAAAGGTCAACATGATGATGAACTCATTGAAGCATTGATGGTAAGATTTACAATCAATGTTCATTTCTGGGAATTTTGGACAACAAGGGGTAAACAGGTTTTTTTTTAAATTAATTTTGTTTGGAGACCAAATCTGTTATTTATTGGTATTAATGTGTTTTTTAGTTTTTGTCTCGCCTGCGATGAAAGTCGCTGGAGGCGAGACATATGTATGGGAATCCGGCGGCGGCGGCGGCGTAAACACTTGACATCTTGCTTCATATCTGTGTAAGCCCAAGCCCTAGGTCCATCAAATTTGGTCCAGAGGTAGCTTATGATGAGTACTTGCCAGTCAGTCACCTGACCTTGACCTCAATTTCACGGTCCAGCGACTACGTTAAAGTTTTTGGGTTACGACAGTTCCTCTGTAACTATGCATGGTAGGATGACAATATTTGGTGTATAGGTTGCTGGTGACTAGTACATGACTGTCTGGTAGGTGTCACCTGACCTTGACCTCAATTTCACGGTCCAGCGACTACGTTAAAGTTTTTGGGTTACGACAGTTCCTCTGTAACTACGCATGCTAGGATGACAATATTTGGTGTATAGGTTGCTGATGACTAGTACATGACTGTCTGGTAGTTGTCACCTGACCTTGACCTCAATTTCACGGTCCAGCGACTACGTTAAAGTTTTGGGGTTACGACAGTTCCTCTGTAACTACGCATGGTAGGATGACAATATTTGGTGTATAGGTTGCTGATGACTAGTACATGACTGTCTGGTAGGTGTCACCTGACCTTGACCTCAATTTCACGGTCCAGCCACTGCGTTAAAGTTTTTGGGTTACGATAGTTCCTCTGTAACTACGCATGGTAGGATGACAGTATTGGGTATATAGGTTGCTGATGAATAATACATGACTGTCTGGTAGGTTCCACCTGACCTTGACCTCAATTTCAAGGTCCAGCGACTTCGTTAAAGTTTTTGGGTTACGGCTGTTCCCCTGTAACTATGCAGGGTTATGGTGACAATATTTTGTATACAGGCCGCTGCTGATATTTAATGCATTTACGTAATGCTTATGACGAAATTTATTTTCGTTACTGATGCGGAATGCAGGCGAGACGTTTTTCTGTGTCCACACTTGTCTAGATGTATTTTATTCAATTCTGTGAGTTGTATTCATTGTTGCCTGGAGTTATATATAAAGATTGTTTAAAAGCAATTTTTTTCAAAATGAATTGTATTAAATAAAATTAACTGTCTTATTCATGATGTTTTGTGAGTTTACTACATAGTATATAACACAATTGATATTAAAAGGATTATGTTTAATCATCTGATTTGAACTTTGCTTGTCCCACTATATGTAAATGACCTATTATGGATACCAACATGCATTGCCAGGATTTCCCTCCCCCCACCCCCCAAAAAAAAAAAAAAAAACAAAAACAAAAAAACAAAAAACAAAACAAAACATAAATATATTGATATATATTGTCCAACTATCAATACCATAATTCAAACATGTATCAAATGGTTGTTTTGTAAAAATTCACACAATGTATCTATAGCGAGGTTTCAGAGGCTCAAATGGAATGATCACTACTGTAAATGATTTTCTTTGATATTAAAAGTCCAATATTCCACAAATTAAGTGGGATACCTTTAACCAGAAGTTTTAAACTATAAAGTTTATCTCCCCTTATCAGTAATTGACCACAACTTTAATGAAAATGCACACTTCAGAGCTAAAGGAAAATAAACACAAAACAAGTTTCTAAACAAATTTTTTACTAAGAATTTTTCTTTAAATGACTTATTAATTTTTTCAATGGGAAGCTGGATTATATTTAAAAATATTATTCTTTTAATGACATAGATTAGCCACACATTATGTGTTAGACAGCTATTAGGAGTAAAAAGTAGCACTTATATTACAGAAATTGTGGTATATTTAACACCAGACATATTTGATTATTTTGCATGTTTAAGTGAAGTTTTTATATATTTTTTCAAAGATACAACAAGCACAGTTACAGAAAATGTTGGAGCAAACCAGTGAAACAAAGAAACTGACTGAAGTCGATTCTCAGGAAAAAGTCAAACAGATGGAGATGAAAAAACAACATGACAATAATATTGTGTCACAACTAAAAATCATTGTAGCTGAGAAAGAGGCCAAGGTTCATGCTTTGGAGGATGAGATCAAAAAATTAAAATTAAATGTAAGCTATTAACAAACTAACATGGACTAATTGGTTCAGGACTTCAAATTTATGACACAATTGTTGGACCTCACTTAAATGGCCAATATTTACATTATGATTATTTTATTGTTTGTTTGTTTGAAAGTTGTTTTAATGCCACTTTCAACAATATTTCACCTATATCATGGCATCCAGTTTTTATTGGGGGAGGAAGTCAGAGTACCTGTAGTAAACCCCCGACCTGCGGTAGGAAAACTGGCAATCCTTGTCAATTAAGATTGGAGTTGAGTACCCCCTGCGTGCAGTGAGAATCTCACATGATTATTAAAAGAAAGAAATCAACGGTAGTAGTTTACTCCTATTATACAGATTATTTGACTGATTAAAAATAGGTACAACTTGTAGGTATTAGCAAATTGGCATGGTAAGAAGGAAACATGATCAAGAGTGTGACATTTAAAGAGGAAATATATATACTGAAAAATAATTGCAGTAAACTTAATGATACTTGCAGACTATCACAGAAATATGATGATGACTGAAACAATTTGTACAGTACAAGCTAGAATTCTTACTATATGTCGATGAATGAAATTTAATTCTCAGGTTTATAATAACAAAAAATTTTGATGACAGATTTATTTCTTTTCAGCATTTACAAAAAACGCAGATTGAGAATGCTCACATGTTATTCCAGCCATCAAACAGACCTCAGTCTTCCAATGAAAATGTTGAACTTGAATTTAGATTGTCTTCTGTAACACCATCTGAGTCTAGGTAAACTTACAATAAACATAACTATAGTTCCGCCTTTTGTTGTGCATATGGAAATCTTGATTGAGGATTATAACTAGTACAAAAATAGTGGTTGTTATATATGTATGAAACAGGCATTAAAAGCATACAATTTCTCATTTTTTTCAATGACAACAATATATGGAATATATGTATATCAAGAATTTAAAAGAGTATTAGTTATATAATTGTTTTCTTATTCAAGGCTAGAGATTCCTTCCTGGAGATCTAGACATTCATTATACCCCCTGCAAACTTGTTTGGTGGGGTATATATGAATCACCATGTCTGTCTGTTCGTCTGCCACATCCCTTGTAAGTGCAACTCCTCCTAAACCGCTTGATGAAATTTAATGAAACTTAGCATGAAGGAAGTATATTATATGTAGATGTGCATGAAGGATTTTTATTGACCTCGGATATCGTTAAGGGAAGATAATTGGACTTGAAAGCGAAGCCGGGGTTATCCCTTTTTGAGCGATCTCACAGTCCACACTGTTAAACTAATTCACCCTTCAAATTAAAAAAAAAAACAAGGTGGATTGAAAGATTTATAGTGTGTGCTGAATATTTTCTATTTTTCTACATATATGTATTCAAACTGAAATTATAACAATTAAAAAAAAAAATTAAGTTAGTTTTAGGACACTATATTAAAAAGGAATTGTTTTATTAGGATGAGTGACAGACCCCCTACTGTGAACAGTATGTTAGAGTCAGCCAGATCTCAATCCAGGAAGTCGCTTGTCAGAACGCCAACATTTACTGTGTAAGTGTATTCCTTTAAATGTATCCTGAAATGTATACATAGACTGACATGTTAAAGGGTGTCAAAAATGTTACTTATACAGTATAAAAATAACATCTGGTACTGGTTCCTATAATGAGTAAACAAATATTCATGTCACAGTTATTTGTTGTGTCCTTTTTATAGTTGGTGTCCAAACTGCATGTATGTTGTTTTCTGTCCATGGGACAATTTTTACCATCCTAATGCAGAACATAAATAAAATATGTCTTTTATTGTTAAAAACTAACAATTTTGATTGTAATAGTGAAACAGTTTAGAATATCTAGACAGAGCCTTCCTGTTTCTAAGCTGGCCCAAATAAGGTATATCTGTGCATGTAAATAATTACATATTTGCCTGTTTATGGACAATGTATGCATTGTTTATTTCTGTACTGCAGTCTGTGAATGGTGTGGTTCAGAGAAAGTTTTAGTTCAAGGCTCTATTCAAAGGTTATGTTTATGTTTGTTTTGTTTGAATGTTATTTTAATGCCACTTTCAGCAATTTTTCAGCTATTTCATGGCGTCCAGTTTTTATTGGGGGAGGAAGCCGGAGTACCCAGAGAGAACCCCCGACCTGCGGTAGGAAAACTGGCAATCCTTGTCAATTAAGATTGGAGTTCAGTACACCCTGCCTGCAGTGAGAATCGAACCCGCAATCAAAGGTTATGTGATGCGGCCTTTGCTAAGGGGTGGCCTCTTGTAGGAGGGACATAACAGGGACTATTGTACTGAAAAATATTTTTCATTTGAATGGTGACAGGACATCCTATGTTTGTGACATTTCTGAACAAGACACAATAGAGACACCCTGTCTATGTTCTTGTTTTTTATTGTCATGATTTTCTATGTGTTACTCATGGCAGTTTTGCTATAAGGGTAATTTTGTATTTCAAAATATACAAGAGTCTAGCTGTATTATAAAATCGTCCAAAAAATTTGTTGAAATATTTCAAAGTTTTTTTTTCATATAACAGTATTTTTCCACATAATTATAATGACCCTATATTAATAACTGTGGAGAAAAAGCACATAAACTACAGCTGGGCTACAAGGTTTCACATTCCATGACAACAGCTGGAGTTCACATAAATAACTGCATTGCAATATGTGATTAACTTTAATAATTGCAGGGCAGCTTAATCCAAATAAACAAGTTCAGGTAATAATTTCATCATTCATTTAAATATCATTCAGGTACAAGGAATAAATATATTATATATTGTGTGGATGTGTATTTCAGAAATAATTTAGACAAGAGAGCAGTTAATGAGTTGACCTACCAGTGTCAAGAATATAAAACTCTGATGCAGGTTGCTGATGTAGAGAGGGAAAAATTAGCAGAACTGGTACAAGTTTTACAGAAAAGGTACTACCGTGTTATTTTAGATAGGTTTAGTGGTCAATTTTAATATTCATGTATAGTGAATTTTGAAGTAATTATGTTCCTTTCTTGTATTCATTCAAAGTACATCTTTGCTGTTGAAAATACAGGGTCATAAAAACTCGTACATGGAAGGACTGCTGTATAAAAATTAGTTGTGCAAAAAGTAGTTGGTGTATAGTCAGTTTGTTACCTGGTTACATATTTTTCCTTTAACAAATAATGTTACAAATTTACAGATCTGATGAGAGCACACAAAAGTTAGCAGATGTGCAGAATGAACTGATACAACAGAGAAAGAAAAATGCTTTGTTAGAAAAACAAATTGGAAAGTCAAAAATAGAACAGACAGGTAAAAGCAAAGGTATGTTGTATGACTTTACTCTTAAGCTAAATATATCATTCCCATTCAACTAGAAGTGATAGCCACTGGCTTTTGATATGAAAAGCATCCAATAAAATTATTGGGTATAAATGTGAATAAAATTTTCCATACTTTTATAGTTTATGAACATGTGGTCTTTAACATTTATTCTGCACAAAAGCAAGAGGCATGAAATATTCAAGCAGAGCGAATATGATACAAAATTTTACACTTACAATGATTTGTACACAAAGATGACAGACTTTAACATGTGAAAAAAAACTCCAAATTGTTTAAACATTTTTTTTCTCATTTATACATCAAGATTTGTTAAAAAAAGGGATATAACACAGTAATAAGTACACCAACATTTCTGTGAAGTTGCCAAACAACCTGTTTAATTTCTTAATATACAAAATCGTTTCCTCTGCCTCCATAATATCTTGTGTTCAGTCCTAATCTGTTGTGAGTATTACTACCTACATTTTATTGTCCATTTTAGATGGATTACCCACTCGGAGTAAAAAACTTCCAGGTAGTGTCAATGTAGGCTCTAGTATAACAGGTAGAGAATCGTTATTGTTTGGGGATATAGACGAAGACAACCTGCCACAGAATATGAATTTAGAAGAACTAGTGACAACGTAAGTTACAAAAACTTAGTGCTTGAACTTATTCCTATTGGACTATTTGAAAAATGTTGAAATACTAGAACCATTTTCAAAAGCTTTTTTCCAGAAGTGACAGTAAAATATTTCTCCCAGTACACTTGTATGTCTACCTTTTGGCAAAAAAATGTTTTTCAGAAAAAAATGAAAGTTACATACATGGTGAAGTCCTTAACAGTTTAATCAGTCATTGTAGTATTTTAAACTTTCATAGAATACTTTTTTTGCATTATAGTTTATTATTGATCCTACTTACATTATAATGGGGGGGCTTAGTGGGCAAATGGTTAAGGTTGTTAGTCATCTACTAATGATCACATAGTCCGTCAACACTTGGGTTGCCAGTTCAAGTTTCACTGTGGGCAGGGTGTACTTGACTCCAATTGACAAGGATTGCCAGTTTTCTTACTTAAGGTCAGGGTTTTCTATGGTTTCTTCCCCCACTAAAAACTGGATGCCATGATATAGCTGAAAAATTGCTAAAAGTGGTATTAACATCATACAATCAATAAATTAAAATGCATACCTGCTTGGCCATAACACACTTAATTTCAGCTATGTGATACTTTTTCATCTTTTCAATATGAAGAGTTTTATACATATAAGGTGACAGTCATATTTATTCTGTTTTTTTCAGACTGGAAATACAGAAAGATGAAATAGACTCTTTGAAAGCAACTTTAAAAAATACATTAAAAGCAAAGGAAGAAGATTTAAAAACATATTCACAAATGATGGAAGAAACTAAGAAGGTTTTTCTACAGGCTCTCAAACAGTTCAGAGAGAATGAACAAGGCACATGATAATGGCTTCTGAAGTGTTTCTTGATTATTTATATGTTAGCAAATATTGGTGTGTAATAAATTAAAATAAGTGGATCAAAGGCTTTATCTTGTGATACTTGTATACTATTACGCAATCTATTGGCATTAGTGAACTAAATACTGTTGTGGATGAACTTATATGATGTCAGCATGTTTTATTGTTAATGATTTCTATCGCAACACAAAAAGAATTGAGGTTGACATGTAATCTTTTGTACTAAATGTATCTTGTCAGTGTTAACTTGTGTTGGGCTATGTGCGTTCAATATGATAATCAGTTAGAAATGAGATAAGTTAAGATATGCTTAAACTGATTAAAGAATTTGTTTGAAAAAGGCTTAAAAGTTAAAATATAAAATTTTATTATCTCCTTTACTTTATTGTAAATAAAAATGATAATTAAACATTAAGAATGTTAAATTCACACAGTTAAATAAAAAAATCTGACTACAATGTGTGTGTTACTCAACTTATTTCTAAATGAATACAAGATTTTTAACATTTTTTTTGCTTATGTAGATTATTCCATTAAGGAACTAGACTATCAATTATATGAATCTGAATTACTTTTAACTTTTCAACTTTCTATTGTAATCAATTGGCAGCCTAACACTACCGTTTGATCCATTTAAGGGGTTCAGAATACTTTCACTGAAACTAATTTGTCATTGAATTTTCTTTAAACTTGCCAATATACTGCATATTTTGATTTAAAAAGTTATGGGACTTTGTCAATGAAAAATGGGTGAGTTTTTAGTTTTCAGACTTACTCAAAAAAGTATTTCATTAATTTTCTTGAATGTTTGGGGAATTGTTTCTTTGGAAAGATACGAGCTTCCTTTTATTTTTGGAATTTTAATTTTTTTTTTCATTGAGAATGAGACTTTGTTTGGAAATAAAAATGGTGTGTTAATTTTCAAACTCTTTAACTCAAGATAGCTTTCATGAATTGTCTTGAAATTTTGGGGCATGGTTGATATTCATAGATGTGACTATGTCTCATCAGTGCAGATAGAATTATGAATCCAAGAAAATGTATAACTCTTGTCCTCAAATCTTCAGATGTGCATATCATCCGCTCATGCCACAGTTGTTTATTCAGTATTGTCATTTATTGTTAAATTTTAGCATTTCTTTTCTGTTAATATCTCTGAGAAATTATCATCATTTGATTCATTTCAATGTATTTATTGGTTTTAGTTCTGCTAATGTGAACATTACAAAAGCATTCAAAGATGATCTTTGGGAGATTTTACTTTATGAGCCTAATGATATAAGTTTGTTGGTGAAGATAACACAAATACTAATGGTCATTATATTTTTTCCAGAAAAGTTAGTGTGTAAGGTATAAGTGAGAATACTGCAAACACACACACAAACTAAATGGCCAATGCTTCTAAAAATAATCTTTTTTCAAAACCCTATACATTTTAAATAGATGAGTAGTGTTAAGACTTTGGTTGTAATGGTCTAACAGAAGTAACTTGGTACACATGTTCACCAAGACAAATCTTAATTCAAATTAAGATATTCATGTGTTCTTTATTAACAATAGTAAAATCTCCTGTGAGGGGATTTCTTTTAATTTTTTTCATTTGTTCTTTAATGAAATGTGTGATGACATTAAAAAAAAAGATAATATAAATAATAAAAACAAAAACATTTCTTCATGTCTTAAGTTGTTGATTGGGATATACACAGGAATGATTCATTTAAATACTGTTTGTTGCCAGTAATAGAGACAACAATTTAAAATACACCTGTATTGAGGACACTTAACTGCATCCTTGTAAAAGCTTAATAAGACCAAGGAAAGCTAATGAAGTAACTTGGCATTAGTTGACCACTCAAGATTATATGTCAAAATATAATTTATCCTACAAGTTCTGGAATTTAGCATGACACAAATGTTCCCTGAAATGTTCTTGATCAGGTTTTTAATTTTATTAGCGGAGTTGCAACGAAGTTGAACTCGGCTATTGTTATGATGATGGCGGGCGGGCGTCAACAATTGGTTTCCGGACAATAACTCAGAAAGTTGTGAACCAATTTTAATGAAACTTGAGGATATTGTTACATACCATAAGAGGAGGAACCTTATTGATTTTGGGATAAATCCGTTCAAGGTCAAGGTCACAGCGACAGAAAAACATTAGAAAATTTCTTGAATTAGTGGTTTCCGGACCATAACTCAAAAAGTTCTCAACCAATTTTATTGAAACTTTGGGATATTGTTACATACCATAAGAGGAGGAACCGTATTGATTTTGGGATAAATCCGTTCAAGGTCAAGGTCACAGCGACAGAAAAACATTAGAAAATTTCTTGAATTAGTGGTTTCCGGACCATAACTCAAAAAGTTCTCAACCAATTTTATTGAAACTTTGGGATATTGTTACATACCATAAGAGGAGGAACCGTATTGATTTTGGGATAAATCCGTTCAAGGTCAAGGTCACAGCGACAGAAAAACATTAGAAAATTTCTTGAATTAGTGGTTTCCGGACCATAACTCAAAAAGTTCTCAACCAATTTTATTGAAACTTTGGGATATTGTTACATACCATAAGAGGAGGAACCCTATTGATTTTGGGGTAAATCCGTTCAAGGTCAAGGTCACAGCGACAGAAAAACGTTAGAAAATTTCTTAAATTAGTAGTTTCCAGACCATAACTCAAAAAGTTCTCAACCGATTTTAATTAAACTTTGGTATATTGTTACATACCATTAGAGGAGGAACCTTATTGATTTTGGGGTAAATCTGTTCAAGGTCAAGGTCACAGTGACAGAAAAACGTTAGAAAATTTCTTGAATTAGTGGTTTCCGGACCATAACTCAAAAACTACATCAAGTACATATCTGAAATTTTACACAATGGTTCAATACTGTTAGAGGATTTACATATTCATATTTTATGCAACTTTGAAAATTTGTTGATAAAGCTTACATTTTTCCTGCTGAAACCCTTCCTCACTTTGTCTCCAGTTTACATGTTATGCCTGTAATAACTAATTATGTTAAATCTTAAAATGAAGACAAGGAAAGTTTTGGTTAATAAAATACGGCAACTCTGCTTTTGCACCCCTGTGCATATCGATTTTATTTAAAATGGAGTGCAGAAATGAAAATAATTACATCATTTTCTTTAGATAGTCCTCTACCAAATGTAAGTACAAGTTAGCTACAATAATGTAGCTCCTTTGACAATTTCTTTATCTCTGCAGAGCTACAATTAAGTCCCATTACAAGTAATGTAACAAAAACACCCTGCAGCCATATTCTCAAAAAATCGTAAATTTACACTTATGTGTAAAGATAAGATAGTCGTAACTCTACGTTTACGTCTACGATTGATCGTATTCTCGAAAGTAATCACAGTTTTGCACGTAAAATAGCAATCGTAAATCTTACGTTTTGCACGTAGCGTTATCACGCATGCTCAGTTACTTCTTTCACTTTGGAAATAAACGTATTGAAAGGGAAATAATTACCTCAAAGTACTTAAATTATTACAGTTTTTAATTGCATAGTCTCACAAAACAGTTGACTGGTGGAAGGAAATATGGATTTATATTTGGCTAAAGTGATATTAAAAACAAAAATAAATAAATAAATAAATAAATAAATAAATAAATAAATGATATTAGTTGGTGTGATGAATATGTGTTTTGTTTTAAAAAGTAATCTGTCAATTTACCAAAACGTGGAACAAGACCTTTTTTAAAGTTGCGTTTCTTCAGTGTAGAAATTAACGAGTAGTTTTTGTGTTATAATAAAGCAATAAATAACCTAATCCCATTTTAATATAATTAAAACAGCATGATGTAAAATCGCAAATCATATAGGAAACATTTAATTTCCGGAACGTTTTTTCATAAATTCGGTTGTTGTTTCCTTCTTTTAAAATTTATAAATTTTTGTAAGAGTTATTCCCCATGAGTAACACATTTTTCAAAATATTTGCAAATTTTGAATGTTTTTTCTTCGTTCTATGTCACGTGCAACAAAATCAATGATGCTAAGTAGTGAATGGCTTGAAAAACGATTTCTCTTTGCAAAATTATTAGGGACGCTAGGACTTACGAGCGCTCAGGAGCAGACGTTAGTTTACGATCAATTTTACACGTAACTTACAACTACGAATCTTTGAGAATATTAAAACACACGTAAACATTTTAAAATTTTAAAAACGTTTAAAATTACGTTTACGATTTTTTGAGAATATGGCTGCAGGGGTTTAATGCATTTTGTCCGCTTTTAACCCATTTCCATGGTTTAATGAATTTTTTTTTCTCTATTGTTCAGTTAACATCTCAACAATGTCTTATTCATTGAAATAATTTTAACACATTAATTGGTGATAATACTGGTAAAGCAAGAACTTCCAGATGGATGCTATAAATACAACTTAAATTATGAGGAATTCCATTTTGTACTGGAATTGATGCCCTGGAAATAACATTCTGAACTTCAACTGTCATTTAATTTTTGTTAAAAAATAATCTGTAAAAAATTATATAATTATAAATTTTAATCAAGCAGTGGAGTAAGTAAAAATACGGAATCTGTTTAATAATGGATAATGAATATCGAAGTAACATGTTTCTTTTGATAGTTTTATGAATTACTCACACTTAAACAGTGTATTGTGCAAAATCATTGTTTAACATGAAACATTTCGTGTAAAACCATGATTTCACATCACATCATAAAAATCCAAATCCAAGTACATTGAAGTAGGCGAGGCTTAACTATGGTAACTATTTTATAATCAACACAACTTTAAAGTTTTTAATAGTGTAATCCCCCCTCTTGCCATCATTCAAAATAACAGAATAAAAAATGCATAGATCATCTAGACTGACTGTCTAGCATGTGATTGTCTGAAACATTGGGGATTAACATGGAAGAGTAAAAAAAAATGCCACATACCAAAACAAAACCAGAAAATTGCTGTTTTTTGTCCTATAAGAAAAGAAATAGCTCAAGGTTTATATTGTGCTGTACTCATTTACACATGGGATGGGCCTTTATATTTGTACTTTATTCTTTGCTATTGCTCAGTATAAAATAATCCAATATGAAGGTCTACCCTGTGTGTAAACAAGTACAGCACTACACCCACATGAGTTATTTCTTACATATTTTGTAAGATTAAGTTGGTCCAATAGTAGCTTTTTAAGTTTTTGTCAGTCACTAGACCTTGACCTCGAATACTATGCACAAGTTTTTGCATTTGGTCAGTTTCTCTGTAACTATGTATGATAAATAAAATACATGAAAGTCTGGTACATGTATGTGTCACCTTAGCCTGACCCTGATTTTCCAGTTGCTGTATTAAAGGACATTTCCTCTATAATCATTCTTGGTAGGATGACAGTGTTTGATATAGGTGGCTCAGCAGCAGTAATAAAGATCTAGTAGGTGTCAATTGACCTTTATATCATTGATGGCATCATAAATTTACAAATATTTTGTAATATGCTGCTATTTTGTTCATAAAAAGTAATTTTTCATGACTGATTGATGTGGAAACCAGTAGACACATTTTGCTGTGGCAATACTTGTTGTCGTTTAACTATAAAATACACTTTATACTGGAAAAAACATTTCTGATATCCAGTTTAGCATGATCACTATATGTATGGCTCTATATGAACACATCACTTTGACTTGCACTAATTCAGCAGCAAATTTGTATTTTAATTAAGACCTTTGGTTAAACCGTATTAAACACACCGGTAATCCAGATCCAATATTTGTGGAGAATTCAAAAATTCAAGAAACCAAACAACAACTTAGGCAATTTTGGTGGATTTCAAAATAAATTAATCCAATTATCATTGAGCAATTTGATCTGTAATAATTGGATCCAATTATTTTGAACTCCACCAATCAACTACGTTGTTATCTTTGTTTAGCTCCCTGGATGTTGGGTCTGGATACCTGATGTTCAAAAATATGTCACAAGTTAAGAAATCTGATCTAACCATGAAACTTTTACTGGTATAAAAGCATGAAATAATTTTTTATGTGAATATGATAACAATAATACCCTATGAAACATTTATAAAATTATAAAATAATGTTCTCCAGGCAAAGGTTTTCATTGTAATCCAGACCGTAATATAAATTAACTGCCTAGTTTAGTTTAGAGAACTTGCATAATACAGAAATTACTGACTGATATACAACAGCAATACAAGTCTTGTACACATGTTAATCGGGAAGAGACTTTATGCAGGTCTCAAGACAGAATATTGGATGTTAAATTAGGCTTAATTCATATGCAACAGTATTTATGTGCTTCGGACACGGAGTCAACAAAAATCTGTGTTATATGATATCCACCGCGAGTTTGTATATCTGTTTTCATTTTTTGTTAGTCCTGGTATGAATAACAATACCAGTAATTTTGGCTGTATTGACTTTCTGCATAGCTCTGTTGTAGATAATTATAATTTTGATTCCATTTTTGGGTGTTTATTTTAGTTTTTTTTTCCTTGTTGCAGATTATTGGTTTCATTGATTTTGTGCATAGTTCTGCTGTGGAACATAATACTTTGGATTTCCTTGATCTTCTGCATAGCCTTGTTGGTGATAATGATATTGTTGGTTTCATTGTTTTACTGCATTACTCTATTGTGTGTTTCCTTGTTTATTATCTTGTCTTTTTTGTTGTTTTGTTAGTCTTGCCTCTCTGTTCTGTTTTATCTGAGCAAATACAAAAATCCTTATGATATGACTTACAAAACATGTTTATATGTTTGATATAATTATTTGCTTAATATAGCCCTCATCAATAAGATTTGTGGAAGGCATACATGAAATTTAGCTATAATAATTGCAAGAACAAGTTAACAAACAAAATAAATGATGCAGATGGACCAACCGGTACACAATTTGATTTCCACTGGAGAAATTATGAAGTATTAATTAGGAAGAGACAGAGAATTTAGCTGTTTGTAGAGGATACAATTAGTTTAACATTTTTTGAAATATACAAAAGGGATCTTTATTGTGCAAGAAGCGATGCACTCAACAAACATTTTCCCCACCCTGGTCTGTGTCTGGCTTTTAATATTATGACCTGACAACCGCTTATGTGGGGCAGAGACAGGGAAACCTCCCAGTATGTTCCCAGGGGTCAAATTAACACTTATTAACACCAAATAATACTGTAAATAAAGAACTTGGTCATCCACATAGCTCAGATTTGCCCATGACATGGCAATAATTGCATATATCCTTTCACATCAACCAACTGTACAAACCCATTTACCAAATTATGTCACAAAACATTACTCTATAGGAGAAATTTTCATATCTGCAGCATGTTTTTGATCCTTATCTTCATACTGGGTTATATATTTCAGAAACTATCTGACTAATTTTAATAATTGTACATATTCACAAAATACTACATTCAGTGAAGTTTTCCAAATCTCTTTATTATTAAGTAGTCAAGTGATCAACAGTAGAAGACTTACCTTAATCGCTTGACCACTGATGTCCCCAAAATAGTGTGTAAAATAGAAACAAATCAGGGATATGGAAGTTTTCCCTGCCCATTTTGGTCATTTTTCCCCGAGGTACAAACAGCGACCGATCTGATACCTTTACTCCTAAAGAAATTTCTAAATTCCTGGGTAGTAGATATAAGTGTTGTTTTAAGATGAGTTCCTAAGATATATGCACCGTGTAAAAAAGAAAATATATGTAGGAAGACATTTTCCTGCCTAAAACTTATTTATTATAACATGACATTATCTATGCAACAAAGAAATTGCAAACAACATTATTTTGATGAACATCCACGAGACATATACATTAACCGGAAGTAGGAAGTTATTACCTAATTGACACAATTTCGGAAGAGATGTTCTACTACTCTTTTCACAAGTTTTTATTTATATAACGAAATAATGATTATTGTTTTCATCATTTCAATAAAATTAAATAATTTGAAAAGGTTTTCTCCAGTTTACACACATCAGTAAATTTATGAAAGTCACATTGGCGCAGACGTTGTGTACATTGACTGCAGTTTTTTCATTAATTTATAATATTTTCTTAGCAATATAAAACAGAAACAATTTATAATATTCTTTATTGTTTCAAAATGTAGGTGCAATAGTATATTCTACGATTCTATTTTAATAAAAAATATTTCCATCTATCTTAAAACCAGCAAAAGGATTTTTATATTAGTGGCCATGTAAAATGGGACTTTTTAGATGTCTGATTTGACAACATCTTATCTGAACATTTTAGTGTAAATTTCAGTCATGTCAGGCAAATATGACCATTTCCGGACCCTTGAAACAAATATAGTGTGTAAAACTGAACTGAACAAAATGTATCCAATTTTTTGGAAGTTACTAAAACTTTGTCAAAAAATTTTTTTTAACCTTAAATACATTTGTATTTGAAATCACAAAATAAAACAAAAAACCAGAATTTTGAAATTTAAATTCCATACCCTAAATATTGGGGTTTGGTTCAAAATATAACAAAAGAACATACATAGAGACAAAATTTAGATCCCATCAGAAGATATTTTTTTAGTATTGAAGTTACAGACTATTCACAAAGTGACAGGAACAATATAGGTGTGACAACTCTCTGCGTATAAAATAATCAACTTAAATTATCAACATGCTCTCTAATATGGTTACTCATTTTTTGTGATTTTTAGTTTTTCTTCCCATAGAGTACATTCAAGAATTATCTCCCATATAGATAGGTTTATTATAACCATTCAGAAAAAAAAAACTTTTGATATAAAATGTTTTCCCAAGTACTATTTAATGGCAGCTTGTGAAAAAAAAAGACTGTTGATTAAAAATTCTTCTGTAGAATTTTAACAAAAACTAATACAAAAAAATTATGAAATGTTCCTACCCATAAAGTAAGTAAATTTTGAAGAAAAAGAAAGCAATTATTTGTATGTCCTGAATAATGATGCCCAAATATTGCAACCCAGATGGTAAATATGATTATTATGCTGCCATTTTATTGATCTGCATGTACCATGTGTCACAATAAAATGGAAGCAATATAAGATTTGAGCAGCCTGACTAAACATCAACCAATCAGTCAATGTTGATTTGCTAGTTTAAATGCAAATTTTTAAAGAATATAATGTCCCTTTGCTTCTAACAAGTGTTACCAAAGATGACTTTCCCAAAAGTATTTATATGTTAACAAAACATTTACCAATAGTTGCCGTGCTTCATCTTCTTTTTTACTATCACGACATCTTCTTATGTTATGCCTGAAAAAAATCTTACAAAGTTATATATTATTATTACATGCATGAATAGAATTTTGCATGTTTTTGATTGGTCTAAAAACAACTTTCAGACGGGGTTAAATCACAACAGTGCTAAAATTGCATCAAAATATGAACAATTTGTCCAATGCTAATTCGGCTGCACAGTGGTCAAATGGAATTCAATATCGACCTGGTTTTTCTCTAAAAAAAGATGAAAAGTACAATTCTGTGGTAGCATACTCTGTTTTTTTATCAAGGAAGATGGTGATTTTATTCATGTAATAAAACAATTACTGAATTTGATATGTGGTTGCTATCAGGATTCATCAGCCCTCAGATAATATTACATTTACTCTGCCTGATAAAACCTGATAGTGACCTAAAGTCATTAATTGTATAATATGTTCAATTTTTATCTTAGTTGTACATTCTGTTCATAATTTTACAGTCTGCCCTATTTAAAAAACAGTAGCTTCTTGCATTAATTTTAGAATTGAATGGAAATATTCCTTGCTACAATATACTTAGAACTAAAACAATATGTGCTTCAGAGAATCAAAAACTCCAAGCTAACTATGCAATAAAATTCTTGTGTATGAAAGGCCAAAACTATGTTATATTGCAGACAGTAAACAACTGTGAATTTGTTATACCTTCAGTGGTTTTGTTATTATATGCCCTGACACTAAATTCAGTAGTTCCATATTTACTTTGTGATGTTATCATTACTTAATGTGATGATATCATTACTTTATGTAATGCTATCTTTACTTTTGTGAGTTTATCTTTACTTTTTGGGATGTTATTTTTACTTTATGTAAGTTTTTTTTTTACTTTATGTGATGTTATCAACAATTTAGGTGATGTTGTCTTTACTTTATGTGAGTTTATAACCATATTGCAAGTAGTTTTTAGACCAATCAAAAACATGCAAAATTATATTCATGTAATAAAGATTCTTACAATTAAAAGTGAAAGTGTAAGTCAGGCAATTGATTTTAATCAGGAAAACAAATTAAAGTGGAAGCAAATAATTATGAAATATTATGTGAACAATATATGTATCATAAATTACACAATTGCAACAAATGGGAATTTAAACAACAAAATACTTATTAAAAAGATGTTAAACAGTACAAATCAATCATACACATATGCAGTAGGCAATACACAGACTTAAGCCTACATATTTTTTTGAGTTTTATATGGGTTTTTTTTAAAGAACCACAGTATACGTGCATTTCAATACAATTTTAAATACTGGGCATGTACCCTTTTATAGGATTTACACAAATTTTTCAAAACTTAATGTTCTTTAAAAGTGGACTGCTAGAAATACTATCAGGTACTTGTATCCTATCTATGATCATGATGACTAATGATTTCTGCCATTTAACTGATACTTGCGCTATACAACATATAAGGAATATCACTGCTACAAAGCTGACAGTGCCACCTAGAGCCATCTTTACATATTTAAGAACATCTTGCTTCGTATTATCCTAGTAAATAAAACATGATATAAAATAAATTTTGTAAGTCATTTTTTGTCTTTTTTTTTATTACTAATTTAGCTATGTAGTTACCAGGATATTTAATACAGTCATTTAGTTAATTATTTCTTTTCTATGTGCATCGTGATGTTACGTGACAAATTATCTGATAATGATATATCCACATGCCAAAACAATACATGTGGAAACTTAAAAATGTTGTAGTTCAGACATGCTTTTTGATTAGTCAAAAAAATTTACAATGTGATTTCAATGTCAACTGTCCAGCGTCAATTATGATTGACCTTACAAGTAACAAAAACAATTATGTGTTTCCATCTTTTATTTATGGTCAGTTTTGAATGGTCATAGTTTCTATCTTGTAATAGACCTTTAAAGAAAGAGGTTTACGTGGTTTAAATGAATCTTTGGTCCAAATGTATGTAAGATACAAAATTTTAATGCAAATTTTAAAACATAATGCACATGAATAAAACATACTGAAACGGCCAAAAAGGATTTACTATTTGAAACATCATCCGATAATTTTGGTAATTCATACAAGGCAGGAAAAGAGTCTTCTGTGCCACCTTGCCTTCCTGCTTGGCCAGCACCTTGACTACCACCTTGTCCTACAGCTTGGCCAGCACCTTGACTACCACCTGGTCCTCCACTTTGTCCAACAGATTGACTACCACCTTGTCCTATGGCTTGGCCAGCACCTTGTCCTCCAGCTTGGTAAGCACCTTGACTACCAATTTGTCCAGCACCTTGGCTACTACCTTGACTTTCATCTTTCTTTTGGATATATTGGTTTACACCTAATATGAAAATAATGAATGAAGCAAATAGTGTCGCAATAAACATATCACACTTCCTGTTGAATTTATTCTGATACATTGGAGTTAAACACATATTCTAATATGACGTACATCCTTATAATGCCAAACAATTTTATATCACCCTTCCCACACGTGTAATGCAACATAACCTCACAAGAGGTTTTAGGATGTTTTTAATGCCATACGCCCCTTTAAACTTTTAAAAAATTTTCTAGTTAGAACCAAAAATTTTATCTCTGTCTTCTGCTATTTGCATGTATTATTATGGTTGCAGGCAGATATTTTGAAGTTAATGTGAACAGTTTATATTTGTGTATTTACTTTATTTATCATGGTTCAATATACATATAAAATGCGTGCTTGATAGGTTGTTAGTCGAAGTCAACTTTTTTGTGCTTATTGCAACAATTACAAATTTTTAGTGGCAAGGAATAAAAAATAATTTCAAACTACCTTTAGCCAATACAATATGACATATGAGGACACAGAAACCCGGACTTGTGAGGATGATTACAGTCAAACATTAATACCCTTTACATAATGTAAATTTAATACAAGCATTATGAAAAACCATTGTATGCAACAAATATTTTAAATAAGTCATCTAAAGTTTAGCAGGCTAGTCAATAGATTCAACATTGTATTAAATGCATGTTAAATTTCAGACCACATGGAACACCTTTTTAGCATTTTTATATTTATGTCTATTCAATATTTATCCCTGGTATTTTATTTATAAAATAACTTAATTGGCTTTAATCCCACATGTACCAGCTAATTTGTGAATTAGTATGCAAAATATATTTCTGCAATATATTGACAAGTACTCATATCTTAAATGAATTTGAAATGTATGGGAGTCAGCTGGTATATATAGATGTTCAACACGGAGTAAAATGGCTGAAAGAAGCTGATCCCACTAAATCTGTATTAAAAGTTTATAGCAAAAGATCATTTCCTGTTTTATCTGGGAGAAAGCAAGGTGCATGTACTTTTCTGTTTTGATTGTTTGTTTGTTTGAATGGTGTTTAATGCCACTTTCAGCAATTTTTCAGCCAAGTCCTGGCATCCAGTTTTTATTGGGGTGAGGTAGCCAGAGTACCAGAAGAAAACCCCCGGACCTGCAGTATAAAAACTAGCAATCTTTGTCAAAGTAAGATTGGAGTCGAATACAACCTTCCTGCAGTGAGAATCGAACCCGCATTCTCAGTGTTGACAGACCACATGATCGTTTCTGTTTGATTTCTGCTGGATAAAAACTGTTAATAAAGATATTACCTCCATAGTGAGAAAGTCAAACTATTCTTTCATCTTAAGCCTACCAATCTTTGTTCACTATCCCCTGCTGTTACATTAGTAACAAATAAACAGCATTAGCATTTTTTTTGCTGTCTTCCATTTAACCTCATGGGTCAAAGCTTTACCGTAGATTTAAACTATTTTGCAATTTAGTCTGCAGTAAGTTATTGCATTTATTTTTTTTTAATACATACATTCTGGAACGGACATCTTAATGATGTTAGTAACAACCACATTGGTAGTGTTCTTTGTATTCATAATCAGTGTACATTGGAACCATCCCTGTCGGTTACAATTTTGCAACATTATCACCAACTCCAAATTAGGGAAACTTGTGCCTAGAAAAACATCAAGAATGATAGAATTAAATTGTAAGATAGGGTATAATAATCAGTGATACATTATTGATATAGATACTGCCCTTAAAATGTATAAGGTTTTTCTATTTCCTAAAGTGTAAAAAGCTTCAAACAGCTGCATGTTTGGCAAACTTCTGTTGTATATTGTATATAAAATATTAAATAGTTGACATAAAATATTAAATACTTGACCTTTCAAAATGTTTAGTCTAAACACTGCAAATGAGTCTTGATTAGACGATTTGTTACTTTAGATTTGATTAACAACACTTCCAGCAATTTTTCAGCAATATCATCTCGTCTAGTTTTAATTCAGGGGAAGAAGCAGGAGTTTCTGGCAAAAAACCCCAGCCCTTAGTTAGGAAAACTAATAATCCTTGTCAATTAAGATTGGAGTCGAGTGCACCCTGCACACAGTGAGTCCGCAATCTCAGTGTTGACAGACCCTGTGTCCAATAGTAGATGAACTACTTTAATCACTATGCCATCATGGCCCCCTTAATTAGATGAAATGAACATCTGGAATGGTACACATCATAACCTTGGTTTCTTTTATGACATATTACATGTTTATCAAGTTTAGAATCATTATCACCATTATCTTTTATTTTATATCTTGCTGTATGTGTCTATCATTGTTATTGACTGTGGACATTAAAGGTTCTATAAGCAACAATTTCTTCAGTGGACCAAATATGTTCATAATTTACATGCATGGCCCCTTGGACATCCAATTGATGTGGTATTGAGACTGTGAAGAATGTAAGTCGCTGCCCATAAAAAACCATTCTACTAGTGATTTGTTGAAGTTGTTAGACAACTTTTATCATTGAAAGAAATATTAAATTTGTGTAATTCAACAAGTTTTTTACAATATTTTACTATTTTAAATATATAATAGCCAAAACAGTTTTCTGTTATTATATTAAAGTTTGTATCTATTACAACATTTTTACAATTTTCTGTGGGAATTTCTCATTTATTGTTAATAAGTTGCTCCTTATTGAGGCTATTATCTTAAGATTTCTGTTTTTGTATAGATTTTCAAAATAGTAATATATCTCTACTGTTTTACTGGTTTTGTACCAGTTATTGCAAATATATATTCACATGGCTTGTTTGAGCATGCACATTTTTCTGTCTTCTGTTATCTATGAGTTAAGACATTATATTCCAAAGCCAAATATATTTGTCTTGAAATGATATAAAATAACACAAATAGAGCCCTACATTTATACATTTGAGTCCCTATTTACATCTACTTCAGCAAGAACATGAGTGTTTACATTAAAATTTTATTTCTTCCAATTAACATGATGAAAAAAATTTCAGGGAACAACAAAACTTTGGGTGAAAAGTGTTTGATAATGACTTTAAATCTTTGGCATCAGCAATTTTTATGGACAAAAAAACCGTGATAAATTTAAACTTTGTGGTGATAACTGGAATGATCTCGATAGAAAAACCTGTAAAAAATGCAAACTGGAATTGTTTACCCACATGAATATAAGTGTATCTCAAAGATATCATTAATAAACTAGGGTCCTACTGGATACTTGTCCACTAAAGATAACCTTTAGGAAACAACTCTATAAATGACAAATGGTACACAGCCAGAACAGATCTTAACAACCAATTTAATCATAGTAAAGGCAAAAAATATATTTAAAGCTTACTTTTCAATACAATTTAGCTTAAAACTAAAACAAACATTGCTGAATATTTCCATATTTTTTATCAAACTTTTGTTAAGGGGAGGTAACTCAATAAATGTATGTAAAATAGATATTCAAAGTTTCAATGATCAGGCAAAAAATTCTTTCAAAAACAATGACCTTTATTTCTTTTATCAGTAATTTACACCTGACCCTATAAATTCAGAGATAAATTCCAGTATGTTGTTACTGTCTATATCAGTCATTTACCTACTCACCCTATAAATGTAATTGGGGCCTCGGTGGCCGAGTGGTCAAGGTAGTTCGTTTACTATTGATCACGTGGTCTGTCAACACTGAGATTGCGGGTTCGATTCTCACTGCAGGCACGGTGTACTCGACTCCAATCTTAATTGACAAGGATTGCCAGATTTCCTACCGCAGGTCGGGTGTTCTCTCCGGGTACTCCGGCTTCCTCCCCCAATAAAAACTGGACGCCATGAAATAGCTGAAAAATTGCTGAAAGTGGCGTTAAAACACCATTCAAACAAACAAACAAATATAAATGTAATTAAAATTAAATCTTTCACTTGCTCCCCTATTTGTTATTGGGAGCTGGTTACAATGCAGCAACTAATAACAAAAAGGGAGGAGCAAGTGAAAGATTAAATTTTGATTAGATTTCAAGAAATTCTGCAATAAATGCCAGTACATTATTACTGATGAATTTTCTTACTATTATTTGAGCAAACCAATGATGATAAGAAATTAAAGACATAAAAAATTATTCCAGAATATTTTTTTAATAACACTATGGCCTCAGTACATGGTATCGGTCAATCTTTTTTATGGGAGACCATCCATTAATCAGCGACTCAAAACTTTTGTCCAGGTACTGTAAAGTAGAGTCCAATACTATTGACTTATCAAGTCTAAAGCACTTTTGCACAAATACTCACACTAAATCAAAATAAGTAGCACTTAGAAACAATGAAGAAATTCTAATAGTCTGAAAGCAACATGCATTCGTTAGCCACAAATGAGTTGGCAAAAGTATTCAGTGAATTAAATACCAATTTTTTGCCATACTTTAAACTCACGAAGACACAATTATACTTAATCATATGTTTAATAACTGGTTATATGTTCTTTAAAATGTAAACCAGTTCGAATTCTTTTTGGCAAGCTTGCATAAAGATTTCTAATATAATATGATGGAATTTGGCTACATATGTCAAGAACCCCTCTTACCAAGTCAATAGCTGTAAAAATGTTATTTACCCTTTTTGGAAATTGATCTTTTCAAACATTTACAATTAAACTGAGATCTGGGCTTTGTGGTGGCTAAGTCAAAGTGTTTATACTATTTTCCTGCTTCCACTGATACAAACACAAAGAGATGTGACAAGAAGCATTGCACCAGTGTCAATTTGTGAAGTGATGGGCGATTACAGGCCACAAGTTCTCGTCTAGAATAAAAGTATATGTATCACTCTTCTTGCATTCACAGATGTAAGTGTTCATACTAAGTAAAAGGAAATGAAACCCAAAACATCATTAATATATCGTTAGATTTTTGCCAAACATAAACTTTATTATTTTTGTTTCCCAAAATGGTTTTTGCATCATCAGTAAATATATAATTAAAAACCAATTATATCTAACTGTCCAATGCAATTTTTGTCTATAAAACTGTCATTTTTCGCTGCCTGTACCCAACATCAAACAATCATCTAAACACAGTTCTAGAGGACAAATTACACCCAGTTATAGCATTAAATCTAGTGGTTATCTATTTTAATGTCTGTTTACAGTTGTATTTTACGGATGAAAAGAGGATTCCGTCATCTCTGGGTGTTTACTTTCTTGGTCCTCCACTTTGAGGTAAATTTTCATGTGACCCCATTCTCGCCATCCCATTAGAAATTTCTGTAAAGCTAACAATGATTTCTTTTTGCTCTTTTGTCAATTTTAACGTCAAGTGCCATATGTTGCTAGCAGACAATATTTTTGTTTACAAAGAGGAATAATCGAAATACACGTCCTACAGGGTGATTGTAATAATATAGTATATAGGGTAAACATTTCGGCTTATAAATTTGATTTTTTGTATACAAAGTCAATTTTGTGCACAACATCATCACATGGCCATTTTGCAAACTCATTAATGTTTGTTTGTTTGATGGTGTTTAACGCCACTTTCAGCAATTTTTCAGCTATATCATGGCATCCAGTTTTTATTGGGGGAGGAAGCCGGAGTACACGGAGAAAACCCCCGACCTGCGGTAGGAAAACTGGCAATCCTTGTCAATTAAGATTGGAGTCGAGTACACCCTGCCTGCAGTGAGAATCGAACCCGCAATCTCAGTGTTGACAGACCACGTGATCAATAGTAGACCAACTACCTTGATTATTCGGCCACCGAGGCCCCGCAAACTCATTAATGACAAATGACTACCTATAATTACAAAGCAATTGTTTGCAGGAAAACATATTGTTATAACACCAATGTTTGCAGGACAACATACCTATTGCTACAGAACCTGTGTTTGCAGCACAGGTATAAGTAGGATTTAATGGATAGCATGGGTAATATTCTTCAAAACCAGAAAATTTTGACCACAGTGCTCCTTTTTTATTGACTCCTGAGATACGTTTAAACTTGGAGGCCCCAAATGGTTTGTATTCAAAAGACATAGCAACAACTTCTTTCATCACTTTCTTAACAAACGGCTGTGGTGAACATGTTAATTTGTGTGTAGATCTTGGATTCTTCAACTCTGTGTCAGTTATGTTTAAAGGTTCTCCATCCTCTGTAACAAAAAGATTAACATCTGCATTAATTTTACAAGAATCTAGTAATACCGAAGGTCTGGCCCAGCACAACAATATGATAGACAGGTCCAACTGTCATATTTATTACTCATAGCCTAGTTCTATATTGTGGTTGATATATTCACAAGGGATCACAGAAACCAGATAAAATAATATAATTCTTAGATTTTTATATTCTCAATTTCATCCAATCAAAACATTAGATTGCCAATATTGCCATTAGCATATTTTAATTTTTATTTCACTGCAGCCTGGGCTTCACATCAGGTAGCTGTCAAAAGTTGTTTTTAAAAATCTCAAAGAAACAAACAACAAAATGTGTTAGTGTAAGGATGCTAAATGATACTACTTGACTTGTAAAGTATATATGTAGTCAATGTTTGATGTTTGAATGGTGTTTTAATGCCACTTTCAGCAATTTTTCAGCTATTTCATGGCGTCCAGTTTTTATTGGGGGAGGAAGCCAGAGTACCCGGAGAGAACCCCCGACCTGTGGTAGGAAAACTGGCAATCCTTGTCAATTAAGATTGGAGTCGAGTACACCCTGCCTGCAGTGAGAATCGAACCCGCTATCTCAGTGTTTACAGACCAAGTGATCAATAGTAGACAAACTACCTTGACCACTCGGCCACCGAGGCCCCTATGTAGTCGAATATTATACAACTAATAACTTTAGTACATTTATAGATTATCAATTACATTTGTCAAATGGCTTCAAACTGAAGCATGTAGTAAGAATTCTGTAAAGGATCATATATCTCTGCTTTATTTGTCTTTCAAATAGAAGAACGATTTTTAAAGTTACATGTATAAGCAAATGAATAAAGCTACCGATCTATTAGGTACATATGTATATTATTTATTAAATCAAATGCTTTCCAAAACTATCTTAGTATTCTTTGCCCTTCCTGGATGCCACTTCTGGTTTTCCAAGTTATGTCTCAAATGTTTACCATTTGTTACCTAAAGATTAATCTTGTAATTATTCAACAAAATATCAATCAAATCCACATATCAAACACTTTCTGAAGATAATATGTTTATCTTGTCAAGTTTTTCTATATAATTTTTACTTTCAGTGGAGGCTATATTGACACTGCAGATAATAACTTAAAACTTCAAATGTCAGGTAGGTTAAGCATGTTAAATGTTGTCTAAATTGCACTTGCAAGGCACTAAATGTACATAAACCTTCATTACAAAATTGAGCAAGTTTTCAATCTGTTTTAATTACATTCAACATGATAAATATCATGGTAAATCACTTATGGTTCTGTTTTAGTAGCTTTTATTAAAGGTACCAAAGAAAGCAGCCCCATGCTAAGTTAAGAATCACCTTACTCAGGAAATATCCTGCTATTCAAATAAACTCTACATCAAAGGTGGGTAATAGTAATTTCTTAACCCCATATTGCTTACCTATGATAAAGATGCCACGACAACATAACACAATATTTAATTTACAAATACCCTTCTCTAACTGGGAATGTAGATTTGAATGGATAGGGCCATTTTGTAAACACAGTTCCATGTAAAACTTGCTTTTTGCCTAAAATTTAACATTTATGATCCCGCCTAACAGTTATATGACTCAACAGTTGTAAAGAGATGGCAAATGCCACTCAACTTTTCTTTATAGTTCAGATATACCAGAAAATCATAGCAAGTGGCATAAAACCTCATTGTAACAAATAATCCAGTGTAATCTATTGTGAAATGTAGTAAGAATGCAATCCTCACAAATCAGTGTTTCTGTGTCCACAAAACCCTGACTTAGCTAGGAAATTCCCGGGCTAAAAGATTTTCATATGACGTCAAATCAAGTGTTTGGCAGTAGTCAGTCATTCTTACTCATTCTTGAGTGGGAAGAAAAGGTAACCCAACTAATAAATAACATGACTAATAACGCGGTAATAACAAACTATTAACACTAACTGTACAAAATACACTAACTTTCACATGGTCTGTGCAACACATCCGTTTGGTTTATTTACAATCGACATCGGGATATCCCCTAACCAAGCCGCGAATGAAAGTGAGCTTTTGATTGGCTACATCAAGGTATGACTTATTGCCATACAATAAATGTTTATTGAAAGCACAGAAAGGGTTTCATGAAGATATATATGCTTTATACAACATAATACAGAATGTCAAAAGTTTTAGATTTATAGTCTAGAATATATACTATATACCACCTAGCAAAGGTTTTGAAAATTTCATTTTTCTAAGGTTTAGCACCCTAACATGCTTACACAAATTTATATAAACTAACACAGGCTGTAATGAAATTATCAAGCTTTCATGAATTTCATTTGCTTACCATCTTTAAAATATCTATTAGGATAAAGCTTATCCTGCAATGTATCAAAGAATGCATCTACATCTGCTGTAGCTCGTCGTTGTATGTGGTGCTTGCCTGTCAATTTATTTGTTTTTGCCATCTCCTTTTCACCTAGCAAGAGAAATTCATAACAAGATACAATAAATTAAATTTTAGAAATTGAAACCTGTTATAAAAATAATTACTAGCTGCATGTGTACCAGTTATCACAATTTTTCAGAGGTTTTTAAAAAATCTTCTCTTTACATGAAATAGCGAGGTACCCAGTGGGCTCCAGAATATAAATGATAATCCCAATCATGTTGGTAAATAATTCCAGTGTGCATATATATTAAAATTCTGCCATTGAATTTGCTGATTTTCACTGGGTTTTGGATACTGGTGTGTATCAGTTATCACATTAAAGTTTTATCGTGTTTTTGTCCACACAAAAAAAAAGTGCTAATAAGCAAAGAGGGTGGTTTGCAAAGATTTAAAGTCAATATAAAACACTTCTCAATATTTGCATTTCCTGTTACTTGAATTTCTGCCCCCCCCCCCCACCCCCCCCCCCTCCTTGTTAATCGATTCATGTACACCCTGTGTCATCAGAGATGTTGAAGTCAATAGGTGCTCAAAAGTGGAAACGTTGTGTTGTATTTATCATTATTTTATATCATTTCAAGACATACAAATTTTGCTTTGAAATATAGTGTCCTCACTCATAGTGTACATAAGACAGAAAAATGCACACGCTCAAGCAATTTAGCCACGATAATATTAGCCATAACTGGAACATGGCAATAACTGGTAAACCACCAGTATGGCCATTTTTAAGTTTTCAAAATACTTAATCACTTGTGTTCATTTAAGATTTTTGAGGTATACAGAAAATTTTTACCAAAAGTTTGACAGATATACCAATTTATCTACCGTATAACCACACCTATAAGGCATCTACATTGACAAGAAAGACTCCCACCTCCATTACAGAGATTGATTCACTAAGTGAGTGCAATAACAAAGTTAGTTTTAAATTATTGAGATATATTTCAGAGATGTTTTGTCAAAAAAAGCTTTATATGCACATCAAGACAACCAAGAGACACTTGAAGAGTATTTATTTAAAAAAAAATCAAAAATACCTTTAAACAATTTTGTGTAACATATGCTTTAGTTCAACTTTAAACTCTCTTTGTGGAAAAAGTATTTTCTGTCCATTATAGGAGTGTTCATGCAATTTACACCATCTTTTAATTATTTGTGCTATTAACCAACAGCCATTGGTTTAATTTCACCAGACACAACTTGAAATTAGAAACCCATAATATAATCCTGATGAGAATAAATTACAGAATGTGAAATGTAGCTTTAAGCATTTTATTGTTGTGCTTTGGTGCTTGTTTCAAAATATCAAACATTATTTTTAAACTCCTCCAAGCTGAAATTAAGCTTTCTTACAAACATTTTGTTACAAAAATGTCGATAATATGTAATCGCAGATAGAATATTAGATATTGTGTTTGCATTAATCATCAGAAATTAAATCTGTTGGTAATTGTATGTTTCTTTGTTCTGTAAAAATGTTTCACAGCAATAACTGAACATAGTAACCTCCATTAATAATCTACATTTATTTGATTTATTTTAACTGATTTTCACAGTAGTTGATAGGTTGTTTTGATAGTATCTTGAATGCAATTATTTTAAAAAAATTATATGCATGTATATTTAGTTTAGTAATTGTAACTGCCTAATTTGCACTGATCAATTTTAATTGTAGATCCATACATAAATTCTTAATGTCATTGACTACTTTTGTGGAACCTGTATTTTCTATCTTTACCAATGAATACCCCTAGATATGGAATATCTGTTCTAGCTGTAGGAAGGTCTGTAACAGACATCTCTTCTGTATCCCTGTAGGACTGAAAATCATAAGAGTAAATAGAATCAATTTCATCATACTTACAACATTATTTAGGAAAAAGAAAACTAAAAATTTTTTGGAAATCTGCCACATTTGTTGACATTAGAGGACATATTTACTATTGATCTGAATTCCAGTAATGTTATATAGTTCATAAAGTGGCAATCAACATCTATTTCAACACAAAAATAGGGGCCTCGGTGGCCGAGTGGTCAAGGTAGTTCGTCTACTATTGATCACGTGGTCTGTCAACACTGAGATTGTGGGTTCAATTCTCACTGCAGGCAGGGTGTACTCGACTCCAATCTTAATTGACAAGGATTGCCAGTTTTCCTGCCACAGGTCGGGGGTTCTCTCTGGGTACTCCGGCTTCCTCCCCCAATAAAAACTGGACGCCATGAAATAGCTAACAATTTCGGAAAATGGCGTTAAAACACCATTCAAACAAACAAACAATCAACAAAAAAATACACTGTTCTTACCAACAGATGTAGCAATTTCTCGTACGTGATTAATAATATTATGTTGAAAAAGAAATTCTAATATGATGTCCCTCAAATGCTTAACAATTACTATTGTATGAAGTCTTGACTTAGAAAATTTATCCAAAGTACTCACACTGTAAAACATAAATTTTCTGTAGTAAACAACCTGCCTGAGGGAGTAGTTCGAAACAGCTATTGGTCTACTTTATTGCTTGTGGATCCTTAGTTTTTAATCTTTTTTATAACAATTAGAAATTGTTAAGCATTTCAAGAAGATCATATTTGAATTTCTTTTTAAATAGAAAATTATTATAAATAGTTATATAGTAAAAAAACTTTCTAGCTATTAAGAAATTAGGATATTCTACATTATGGTCATGCTTGGAGCCAGCATTAAGGATACTTTGTAGTTTGTAATTAGTAATTACTGTACTTTATTCTTTAATACTCTAAGGTTACTTTTTCAGTTTGCTTGTAGTTTCACTGGAAATAAAAAGAATCTTCATGGAAACAAAATGTTGGAAGTCCAAGCAGTCAAAAATGAGGAATCTTGTAATTGACCATTAAACTGCAAAAAAGTCACAATTCATAACTGGGCTTGAAGTTTAACTGGAAAAGACATTTCAATTTTCAGTCTATCAGAAAACAAGGATTGCCAATACCATGAATATTGTCACCAAAATTGTCATTTGTTCAATCAAGAATGAGTACAGTATTTGTAGATTAAAAATTTTCTTACACATGAGCCATGCTGGCATGGCCACACTTTTTGTCTCAGATAAAGACCACACATGCATTCATTTATTTGAACTATGATACAAAACATCTGGGCCTAGCTGTGCTTTTAGAGGAGAAAATTTAAAAGAAATAAATCCAATAAGAAACAAAAGGACTGTACATCAGGTAGCATTGTTTTATATTGAATCATATGACTAAATGTAAAATATTTGTAGAAGACTTCAAATTTGTGTCAATTAATGAGTAAACCTATTTGGACTGGTATTTTACAGAAGATTAAAATTTCAGCTAATCAGAATAAGTATTGGCCATCGGGTGGTCACATTTTTCTATGATCAAGACAAAAAAGGAAGTCTTTGAAAGAGGACCTCACATGCATTAGTTGTACATGTACCAAGTTAAATTTTAGCCAATCAGAAACAAGAATACTGGTTAACCATGGTGGCCATATTTTTGGAAATCGTGATGACATGAGGAATCTTCATTGAGAACCTTACAGCATCAATTCTATACAGTTTATCTTTAATTGGACAATTAAAGATAAAAAAAGGCAACAAGTTTACAGACATGGAAGAAAGGTGATGGCAATAGCTCACCCAGACTTTTAGTCAGGAAAGCTAAATTTGTACTGTAGTACCGTGTCCAATTTGTGTTGGGATGAGGCTATTTGTTGACACTCCAAACTTTTACAGTTGATAGTTTGATGAGATTCCATCTTCCTATTCGATTCCATTTCATTAACAAACATCAGCTGCCATACTACTGAAATAATACATTAGTACCAGTAAATGGCACAGTAATAACTAGATCTGAAACATGCATCTGTGAATAAACCTGATAGGGCTGGTTAGAAGATACAAAATTACTCAATGTTAAAGTGGTCCATTTTTATAGTCAGCAATTTGCCAAAAAATGTTAGTAGTCATCATCAAAGTGTTTCTTAAACTATAAACAACATTTAAAAAGAGTTCAATAATCTGTAAGTAACAAGAATGTATTTTTATTTAAAAAAAACAATAGGCCATCTAATGTGACATAAAATTACACCCTGCCATGTTGTGATGTATTTATCCATGAACACGTGTTCAGAATTACAAATCAGCCTCTAGGAACAGCTGAGCATGACAACAGTCCATCTCACAAGACAATTTTACCTTGACCTATAAAAATAAGTTTTTAAAACTGGCGTAAATGAAGGATATCACATAAATATCTGGCTACTTCATGTGGTGGGTATAAAAAAGGTCACTCATTATTCATAAGACACATGTTTTCATAAAATAGTGAGGGTAACTTAATAACAATTTGTGGCCAAAATAGCATAAATTGAAATTGCCTTGAATGATTTAATACTGCAAATTAAGTTACTGTCAATTTGGCATTGTAGGTTTTGAAAAAAAAAGAAAAAATTTTTTAAAATAATGTTATAATAATTGAAACATTTTTTGCTAATTCCTTGTAGAAGCCACGTTGAAATTCTGCGTGAGCAGCAAAAAATTAAATCATAATCTTTGTAATCAACACAACTGTTATCAGGTAATCCTGCAGTCACAATCTTTTGGGGCTTGTAGTATCTCAGGAAAATATATTTTTAATTCCAACCAATCAGAAACAAGGAATGCCCCTGGCAGCCATGTTATTTGTCTGATCACAATAATAAGACAAATTTGCTGGGGACTCAATGTACATCACTTTTACAAAACATATGTATACTGTATAAAAATATTTTTTTTATTTTCAGACACAAATTGTGCTTGAAGTCATTTCAAGACAAAAAGATCGAAATCTTGTAGAGGACAAATATATTTCATTCATTCCAAGTAATTAAACATTAAGACCGGTACTTCCAGAGGAGATATTTGACAATCAGAAACAATAAATGATTACTAATCATAGGACATCTGACCTACCATTACATGATGTACTTTCAGAGATTTTTTTAAATTCCAGCAATTGGCATGTAGAAACAAGAATAGGCATGGCAGCCATATTTTTGGGCAATCAAGACAAAATCAGAAATATTTGTACATGACCTCAAACTTCATAAAAAGTTCATTACTACACTTTTGCCAGTTGAGGCCTAACCTTGTAGGAACCCCCAGCCATCCCCTTTTTTCGCTATTATTGTAGTACAATGTCAAGATTAGGCCTAAACTGGAAAAAGTAAAAGTAAGTAAATACATGTATAAACTTTAATTCAAGTGAACTTAAAACATGGCCAATGTGTAAACCCACAAGCAATTAAGGTTAATTTGACACAATTTAAGATTCAGAGAGAAAGATGAGATGGCAATTCAAGAACTCTCTTGCTGACTGAAATTTTTAACCATTTCAGTTCAACAAGGCCTGACGGTTGCTGATGAATTTTTTCAATAGATATTAAAAATTAATCAATAATTAATTGATAGATGCCTAAAATACAACAAATGTTTGCTCTCATGTTTCTTGTGTGGTCAAAATTCGTCTGCTATGAAAAATATTCAGGGGAGACAACATTATATCAACATACTCACTTGTATAAGCCCCTTTAATAATATATGCAGTCATGCGCAAAACCGCTTCCGGGTGGACAGAAACCTTTACTGTGACCTATTAATATTCATTAAAATATTCTTTTACACATTTTGTGGTGTTATTTTAATAAATACGTACAAAAACTAATATTTATATGATTTTAAAAGTACTCAAAAATAAACAGCGTGACCTAAATAAGAAGCGCGTAGCTTAGATACGACTTGTTTACATAGGCAACAGTATGGCGACGCGGGAGTGTTTAAACTAAAGAAACTGAACATCAAATTTCTACGACAACTGACCGAAGATAATAAGATCGATACCAAAAATAGAAGAAAGGAAGATATTATAAGTGTTCTTCTTGAGACCCAAGTACCAGTATCGGCATTAACACCAGTAGTACGAGCATCATTTGATCTCGAACATAATGTTAAATGTTAGCCCGAATGAAAACGTACCACCTTTTAATGTTGTCGAGTAGTCTACTCATGTCCACCGACCCCTGACTACACTGTCGTTTACTGCCGTCTACGATTTTATGATAAACAGAACCACAAATGATGGAAATTTTAAGGGGCTGGACAAGTCTGTAAGGCATTTCGAGGCAGGCGATATTCAGTAGATGGCATCAGCAAGTAAGATATATAATATTATTATGTTCGTCATAATTTTGTAATTGTATGTAAGGAGTTGTGATACACTGTTGCCCCAGGGGTATTAATTACAAGTAAAAATAAGAATGAGGTCTTTGATTTATTTTTTTTTTTTGGGGGGGGGGGGGGTAGCAATATATCTATTAGATTCATTGGTCTATACATAATATGATTTGAGGTCTCCACAAGTTAAGACATTACAACAACAAATATGCTATGGCTATAGGTTTTTTAATGAAAGCTGCACATTTATTGTGTTATAATGTTAAGTCGAGTCTTGTATTGGTATTGTATACACGATAAAAAATGTTTGATTCTGCTGCCATTAAGCAAACAACCCTTTACCCTGTAAATTGAAAGAATTAGTTTGTAACATCCTGCTGGTGCTGTATAGTTGTGATTTTTTTGGGTTTTTTTTCACTGTTGATTATATAATTTTAAATTTGGATTTT
Organism: Limnoperna fortunei; assembly: GCA_944474755.1. Classification (NCBI taxonomy): domain Eukaryota; kingdom Metazoa; phylum Mollusca; class Bivalvia; order Mytilida; family Modiolidae; genus Limnoperna; species Limnoperna fortunei. The sequence goes on along the minus strand of OX104114.1, from coordinate 69,569,904 downwards.
TAGATTGATGAAACCACTACATATATCAAGGCTTATTGTTTAGCATCTATGAAGAAGCAGAGGCAGAGGTATCAGGTCTTCATCTGTATGATGAACAATAATAGAATTTTTTCTGTTGACTTTGCCTACTGCCAGTGTCCAATCGGTATTTATTTAAACAAGGTATAGTGATAGTTGCTAATTTGCTTTGGTAAATTTATGATTTTGTGTACAATTTAAAATGTTTATTAGGCACAATAGTGTACACATCTCTGTACAATGACAGCAATTATTGCCACAATATCATTTGCAAATTTGTTCTGAAAAAGTATTTTATTATTTTTTCATATTTTGTAATGTTTATTATTCTTCTGCATATATCTGGTTCAAAAATTAAAAATATATCCATTATTAGTGGAAGGCATTTTATAATATTTTTAATAATCTTATATTCATAGTTAGCATAGTCTTGTAGTAACATAAGGTTGGAAAGGGGTGGGGGGTGGTATAGCTGGGTTGCGGATAAGTAAATTAAGCAGGATATTTCTCACAGTTCTTTAAATTAAAATAAATCTTGTTTTTGTGTCAAACTTGTGTACAACAAATATGTTTGTTTGTTTTTTTTTAAATAGTGTTTAGTGCCACTTTCAGCAATTTTTCAGTTATATTGTGGCAACTGGTTTTTATTGGGGGAAGAAGCTGGAGTACCAGGATAAAACCCCTGACCTTGGCTTTGGTAGGAAAACTGGCAATCCTTAACCAGTCTACCACTGAAGCCCCTGAACAAATATGTAATGCTCACATATTAAGGTGCATCAATAAACAAATTAATTAAGGAAGTAATGAACATATCATTTCACATGTTTATGATAATGCTGAATAATATTGTTCTTGTTTGTGGAACATTCCAGACCATACCCCAGATGCATATCAGGAAGTGGAACTGATGTTGATCCTATGTTTTTGAAAATGGAAAAGATGCTTTTTATTGAAAACAACTGTAAGTTTCCAGTGGAGAAAATAAGGAGTAATGAAAAATTACATCAGGTTTTTGTTAAATGTCTTATTTATTAATATTAGAAAATACATGAACACAACTACCAAACTGGCACTGGCCATGGATCTGAAAATAAAAAAAAAAATCAAATATATACTCAGTATTTATATTAAACAGTTAACCAGTAAAACTGCATTCTAAGTTTTCTTAAAACAATGTTACACAAAAGTACATTACAATTTAAGAAGAGCACATCTGTTTAAATGAGCATCCCATTGCCAAAAAGGGATGACACCAACAAAGTGTAAAAAAAATGTGGTATGTTTTTCTCTTTCAAAGTCCCACCTTTAGAAATTGATGAAGACTTGGTGACTTACACTGTACAGCAAACAAGACAGCAGAGGTTATCAGATATGTGGAGGAAGCTTCATGAGGGATCTCTGTATGTGGCTTCTGCTCAAGTAATAGACAGTAGCTAGAGTGGCTAAATATGCTGAAGTTTTTGTGGACCTCCTCAAGTTTCTGCTCTGTTTCTTCTTTTTCCAGTTTTTCCTGAAAACAATGAAAAAATGAAATATAATAATGTTAATTATAAGAAATTCATCTGAAACATTTATAAATTACAGTTTTAGACCATATTTATTTTCTCCTAACACAATTTGGTACATAATTAAACATTTACATGAATTTAAGCCATCTGTAAAGAGTTTGCAAAATAAAAAATTACCTTACAACCGGTTTTTTAGTTTTACTATATACATGTACTGGAGAGCATTAAACTGTAATAAATATTTTTTATAGCTTAATTTTTGACAAATGTTGATGCATTAGTCAATACCTTGTTTTACTTTAGCCTAAAGTAAAACAAGGTATTGACTAATGCATCAACATTTGTAGTGTCCAGTAACAAAAAAGGGCAAGCAAGTGAAAGATTACAATGCAGCAACCAATAACTTTTAGTACCCCTATCCCTGTTTACACAAGTAAAGAGGCTGGTACTTCTGTACTGTACTTTGATATTTTTCACACATTATTTTGTTCTAATTTTATTCTTTTAAGAAATAGCTTTTGTTCAGCTTGTACATTTTAATAATAATGTTATGATGTTATTGTTAAATCTTGACTGTATTTTTTCAGAAGCAAGACACAGAATTATCAATCCTGGAATTATAGTCACTTGCTCGCAGAACCTACGCATATATAGAGTTGGGAATACAAATACTATAACCGATTGTTGGGCTGGACAATCGGCCACGCAGCAACATAGATGAGACAAATGATGAACAATGTGTCAAATTGGTCCTTTTAAGGGCCACCACAGTTATTCAAAAAGAATCTAAATTGTGTGATGCACATTTATTAAACAAAATTATTATAAAGTAGTAGTTTTTTTTAACAACTTCATAAAATTGCTATCAAATTAAACAATACCATTCTAAAATTTTGCCAAAAATGTCTAAAAAAATACATTACTGTAATCAAGGCAACTGAACAAGTGAGCACTGAAAGACAAAAATCTATGAAATAAATTAGTAGCCAGTGACCAAGCTTTATTTTGAAGTGAAATGTACAGAGAAAGTTTAACTGACCATTTCAGCTGTTGTTGCAATGTTATGCTTAGAAAACTTTAATCTACAAGAAAATTTACAAGACAATTTTTTCCTAAAACTTTCAGAAAGTTATTACCAGATGACTGGGATATTTATCCATTGTGGTCCATCAGTTCAGTCCTAATTTAGAGGACTGAATTAAAATTGTTTTTATTATGCTGTTAAAAATGCCTCACACATGCAAAATTTGATTTTTATACTTCAAAACTTTTGTCTTTCTTTGGAATTGTAAGTCCATGAGTGAAAAACTTCCCCCAAGAAGTTTAGTTCCTGCTGTTTTTTTAAAGTGAGGATTATATTTTAAAGTTTGATTTTTGTGATTTATGATCTACACACATTTGGAAATATGGAAAAAAAATAAATGATTTATTTAGTAGGCACATATCTTTATATCAACTGGTTATGGATAACTAAAAAAATCTTATCTAAAAACAGTGTTGTATGTATTTGAACAATATCATGGTTGACTATTAGCTACCATATATACCACTTGTCCACTTAGGCCCCTAGGGATAGTTGGAGTAGTTTTATTATGTAAAAGATGCTTTGGATAAATCTAGATATCAGTGAGATGGTACCCATCTCTGTGGGCCCCGCCAACCTTAAGGTCAATGTCAAAGGTCATAAACCATTGTATGCAACACATCATCTTGATATTATAAAAAAGTTACATCAAAAAGCAATAATGTGACCTTAAGGTCAAAGGTGATCAACCACTGTATGCGACACATCGCCTTGATATTTTCTACCAACATTCCAAAAATCAAAAGCCTACCTCAAAAGATAAAAAAGTTACAGCCCGGACATGAATTTGTCATGCAGAAAGCAATAATGTGACCTTAAGGATAAAGGTGATCAACCACGGTATGCAACACATCACCTTGATATTATCTACCCACATTCCAAATATCAAAAGCCTACCTCAAAAAGATAAAAAAGTTACAGCCCGGACACGATTAGTTTCAGACGGACGGCCAGACTGATCACTATAGGGTGTCCGCCACAAAGTGGCGGGGCCCTAATTATGGATTTTTATGCCCCTGCAATGATAAGTTGGGGTTGGGGGCATAATTACCCTTGTTTTTCAAATAGTTCAACACATTACCTGGCTATAGTTTTATCCTTTTTTAGGTAGACATTGGTTGTACACATAACTTTTCAAGTTAATAATTTGATATTATTTTATCTCATGGCCTCAAAGGAAAGTAGGGGGGTGCACACCTATTTACATATAAATTCTTTAAATAATAATATTTATTAGCGAAACACATTTACAATAAATGGTCATTGCCAAAGTAGTGAACTATAAGCTACAAAAGACAATAAAATAACATGCGTCATACCTGGTATGTGCATTGTAAAATCTTCCCAGTTGATCACTTTTATCCACGCTTTCCATTTTCTTTGGTCTGGGGAAAGCAAAAGAAACTTATCTTTTTCTCTTTTGCATCTTGATTAACCTTATCGTGGCACAGGTACACGCGACAACTGTTCACCATTGTTTTGTTTACGCATAATCGTGACGATACACCCGGAAGCGTTTGTGCGCAAGCGCGATAAACTATTCCGCAGTTACGTTAAAGGGGCTTATTTTCACGCTTAGCTCTATCATTAACGTAAATTAGAAGGTAACAGTTAAAAAAAAAATAATAAACCAATTTCGGCACAACTTGAAAATTCTCCGATTTTTTTAATGAAAAGAAATGTCTATCCATAATGTCCAAATATTAAGTATTAACTTCTTCTATAAAAAATTGTTTCGAAAAAATAAACAATGTTCAACTGTTTTATTGATACAAAATTATATAATAAGTGGAATGAACTGTCTTGTCTGTCACATTCAATGGAATCGCCCAAAACTCAGTATTGTACAGGCGTCTCAAGTAATGTGATCATGGTGCGATATAGGAGAAGAAACATTGACATATTTTATAATCTAACGGGAGTTCAATAATCAACTGTTACGTGAATGTATTTTGTTCTACAATATCAAACTGAACGATACGAGACGAATTCAAGCGCTTAAGGGACGCAGACGAGACAGGGACCGTATTGTTTTTTACAACCAGGGAAAAAATGAGGCGAAATGAACTTAGAAAATGATATTTTACTATGTTTTGTGTGTGATAACAATTATTTCATTTAATGGTAAGTGTTTGTATTAATATAATTGGATATATACTTAACAATATTTTGCTCTCGAATTATGGTTTAGCGGGGAATGCTTGGAATGCACAAGTCTGCACTCCGGCAATCTCTGTGCAGTTGCAACAAGTTTTTGCATATGTATTGTATGTCAGATATTTATTTCGAATAACAAACTTCTCATTTTTAAAATCTTTATGTATCTGTCTGATTTTATTCGCTGATTATAAAACTGGTATGGGGGTTTTCTATATGTAATATTTGTGTATTGGCTTAATTTGGCAGACAGGTAAACATTTGAAAGGTCACCGATTGTCGCCTTGTCTAGACGGCAGTTCGGAACAACTTTATATTTTACATACGTTAAACATGTAATCAATGATAGTATTATTAGATATTTGACCATGATTAGTAGTCAGGAGACTGCATACAAATTTAGACAGTAAATAGCAAGATTAGTCTGGAGAAAGAGATGACAACCGTCATTGCATGCCTTTATGTATTTTTCCTGTAGTACCTGTGGAAAATTGCTTGTGTAACAGTGGTATTTCAAATAAAAATGCAAAATAAAATTATATATATAAAAAAGAACACAATTCCACTTATCATCAAGGTTTTTTTAAAATTCTTCATTAAATCATCAGAATGGCAATGCAAGTAATTTAAAAAAAAAAAAAAACAAGATAAGGGAAACAGTTGTAAAATGACATTTATTCTAATAGAACTGAAATTTTAATATAATCAGTGATTTTATTTGCCTATAATTACCTCCGAAATAAGGCCTTTTCCCCCAGAGAAAGTTTCCCAAAATGTTAAAAAAATGGCTTAAATTTTTCCCAAATGAGGATTAAAATTTCCCAAAAGATAAAATTTGAGAAGCAGAAAAATGGTATATGATATGTAATTAGCTTGCTATATGATTGGTATCTATAGTTTGTTATTTATTTTCCTCCCAGTTCTTCATAAGATTAGAAAATTTTACCTAAAACTCAAGATGTTATACAAAGAAAGCTTTATTTCAATTTTCCCAATTCTCATAAAATGATGCAAATTTTCCCAATACAAAAGGCAGGGGCAGTTTTGAAAAATTCCAACAAAATCACTTATAATACAATATACATTTTAATAAATATATTTTGTTTACTTGTTAATATTTGTATGTTAGTTGAATGACCGTGTATACAGTTCATGGTTAGTTTGAGCTCATTATGCACTAGTACTAGTAAGTAAAGAAATGTAACTTTCATTTAGTTTTTTGCATCAATTTGTTTAAATCTTTTTTTCTTGTAAACAGCAGATGTGTTTTATTGCATTATTTTTTATAATTTAGACATTTTTATTTACTAGTACATTTGTCCTGAAATTTTGTGTAGAAATTCTCTGACTAGAAGTCACTATTTTTATTGGCTACATCATACCTGCATGTAGGCAAACACTGGCTTTTATTAATGACAAGAAAGAGTAAGAATGACTACTGTAAAACAATTGCTTCTTTCAATCAATTTCACTTGTTGATATTTTGAAGATTTGATATCTTATGAAAATCTTCTAGCCCCGGAATTTCCTAGATAAGTTTGTCAGGGTTCGAGCACACAGAAACCCTGACTTGTGAGGATTATGTGCAAGAAGATCGATTGATAAGTTTACTACTAAATTTAGCCCTAGGGATAGATATCTTTACATGTATATAGCTTGACTTGTATTACTAGTATTTTCTGTGGTTCTAAGCTCATAAAGAAGTTCACATTCAAAGTGGCAAGTGTTGAGTATGGTATCAATTTGTTCATGCTTGCTACACTACAGATTTTTGTACATGCACATACTAGTATGTAGGAGAGTGAAAGGAGTTAGGGCAGAACTATAGCCAGCTCAACCACTGAGAGAGTGCATGCTATTTGTTAAATGCTTTATTTAAAGCCTTGCAAAAAAGTACATGTATTATCTTTTGAAGAAAGTAGATAAAGTTACGTTCACAATTTCTAGGGGCCTCGGTGGCCGAGTGGTCAAGGTAGTTCGTCTATCATTGACCACGTGGTCTGTCAACACTGAGCTTGCAGTTCGATTCTCACTGCTGGCAGGGTGTACTCGACTCCAATCTTAATTGACAAGGATTGCCAGTTTTCCATCCGCAGGTCAGGGGTTCTCTCCGGGTGCTCCGGCTTCCTCCCCCAATAAAAACTGGCCGCCATGAAATAGCTGAAAAATTGCTGAAAGTGGCGTTAAAACACCATTCAAACAAAACAAACACAATTTCTAATAAATAAGACTTAGAGGTCAAAGTAAAGTGGATGTATTTTAGGGCTGTCTAATATAGAAAAAGTAAATCCACCTTCATGTAATGATGTATTTAAGCTGTACTTTGAATAGCAACTATTACTTATGACTTTTAAATACAGAATAATTGTTGAATGGTACCTAACTGCAGTAAAATACAATGTAAAAAATGAATATACTTTTAGTTTGCATGTCAAGAAATTTGTTGAAATTAAAACTTAAATGGAACAGTTTGACCAGGACATGTAATTGTACTAGTAGTTGATAACTCACACCACACTTGTTGTGTTTTAAACACAGTTGCCCTCTCTTATAAATCCTCTTACCAGCAACCACATGCTTTATATTTATTCAACCAAAATCTTCTTGCATTGTTTTCTAATGTCTCTAACATGAAGAGAGACTACATGTGTGTATGTTTGACACACAACGTCACAAGGTACAATTCCTCTCACTCATAATTCACTGAACAGATTTTTTTTTTGGAATTCTCAAATAGAACAAAATTTTTGTTTTTAATGGTACAACTTAGACTAGTCAATACTGACTGAGATATACTGCATGAGGGATATTGCTTACCCCTTTGTTCATGTGGGTTTGCATTACTCATGTCATTTTTTTTTTAGCTTACATGGACTGAATTTTTCCATCACTTGGCATCCGTCGTCTGTCGTCCGACATAAACTTTAAAAAAAAATCTTCTCCTCTGAAACCACTGGGTCAATTTTTTTCAAACTTGGCTACAATCATCCGTAGGGTTCATAGTTTCAAGTTTGTACCCAGGGTGTTGATCAACAGACAAAGATGGCCACTGTTACTATAAATAGAAAATTGGGGTCAACACAGATTTTTGATCATTATCTAAAAAATTATAATAGTTATAGAGAAAACCCTTACTTCAAATTGATCAGCACATTAATGTCTACAATAATTGTCAGCAATAGAAGCTCTACAAATGAATGCTTAGTCCAAAATTACAAGATGACTCTTTATAGGAGTTATTGTCCTTTAATTATGAATTTGGACAAATGAACAGTTTTTGTATATCATAAATTAGTCTATAACACACCTAGAGTAAAACTGTAAATTTCTTAATTACCCTTAAGGACAAGGCCTACAAACCATTTAATTTTCAGAAATTGTCTGATGACACATTATAGGTGGGCCTCGGTGGCCGAGTGGTCAAGGTAGTTCGTCTACTATTGATCAGGTGGTCTGTCAACACTGAGATTGTGGGTTCGATTCTCACTGCAGGCAGGGTGTAATCGACTCAAATCTTAATTGACAAGGATTGCCAGTTTTCCTACCGCAGGTCGGGGGTTTTCTCCGGATACGTACTCTGGCTTCCTCCCCCAATAAAAACTGGATGCCATGATATAGCAGAAAATGGCGTAAAAACACCATCAAACAAACAAAAACACATTATAGGAGTTATTGTAATAAACTAAAATTTTGTTTTTGCACAGTAACTTAAAAGCTATAACAACTAGACTGAAACTGTTAATTTCAAAAAATTAAATATAGTTGAAGTCATTTGGGTTCCAGGTGTGCAATTACAGGCTCCTGGGAGCCTCTAGTTTTTTTTTGCTAAATGTTAGCAGATTTATGGTTTGAAATTAATCATTTGATTTGTACAAGTAGTTGAATTTGGTACGTATACCCTCTTAGTGATTAACTTTTTTTTATTTTTGACTTTGTGGATAATGATACAAAAACAAGAAATTATTGGTAGCAAGTTGTAACACATGATAATATTTTTTAGACTTAAAAAAAGGTTCTTCCAGAATCTTTTAGAGGGAAGGTCTACTAGACAGTTTGGGCAAATTTCTGCAATTTCCCTAGGAATTTTTAATTTTTAAATCTGTTCAGATTGACTAGAACTGGAAGGAATATCCATGCAAAGCCTAATACATGTAATATCCCTTTCCAAAAATTCAAGACCAATTAATTAAAACATTAATCATAGTAATTTCATATGGAGATTGGCATGAAAAATAACTTCTAAAATAACTAGAGACTTATAAAAAATACTAGTACCAAGCTAGATTTTCAGTTTGTCACAAGTACAATGATGATTAATCATTTGCAAATCCATTTCATTTTTATTTATTTCATATGTGTTACAAGATGTTGCCACTACATCCCCACAAATAAAAACTGGACACCATATGCATGCAAAGTGCAGAAATTGGGTAAAAACTCGTGCATTTAAACTAACAAAAGCATACAATTATACTAGTAGGTGGAGCTTTGGTGGCCTAGTGATTAAGGTAGTTAGTCATCTAATATTGATCATGTGCACGTGCCTATTAATGCTGAGGTTGCAAGTTCAAGTCTCTCTGGGCAGGGTGTGCTACCTACTCCAATTGACACAGATTGCCAGTTTTTCTGAAGATCCTTTTTCTGAAGATCTGGTGTTTTTCTGCAGGTGCTTCCATCCCTATAACAACTGGATTCTATATATGATAGAGCTGAAAGTGGCACTAAACACCATTCAAACAAGCAAAAAATCTGACATATTATTATGTACATGTAAATGAAAAATACTTCACAAAAGTACATGTACTTATAACAGGATGTACAGTTAACTTGCTGTGTTGGTTAATTAAGTAGATACTTCGAAGATCAGGAAAAGACACTTCTATAAAGTACTTTAGGTTTTTGAAGAAAATTTTAAAAAAAAATTTGAAATGGCCTTCCTTTTAGAGTAAAATAAATATACATGTACTGGCCAGTAATTGTATGTCATGCAGTATTACCTCGATGAAAACTAGAATAAGAACCTTTAGACCTTGATCTCACATTAAGGACTTAAATTAAGCACCTGAATATTGATAATGATTTCCATGCAAGTTATGGAATCTATATATTCAAGATTTAGTCAGGTGTCATGCCTCACTGCAAGGATATGGTTGAAAGGTTAAAAACCTAAATAATTAACCCACTGTTCCAGGTTTACTTGTATCTTGTGCTTTTAATAGTACATACTGAGAGACAGACCAGGAAACCATGAACTAATTAACAAATATGATTACGGTTGATTACGGTTTTCAGAACAAAGTAATACATTTGTACATGATTGCTATTGTAGTGAGTTAGTTTGTATTCCTACATGTCTATGATACAATAACTGATGTTTAGTCATATGCTGATCTCATGAATACTGGTAAACATTGATCATGTACAGTAATTATTGAAACATAATAAATACTAGTATATACATGTAGATGCTGTAAAAAGCTTCAATAATGGAATAAACACATCAAGGCCAAACTTTAATACAGAAGAAGAGCAATCCGGTCATTGGGCACTTGGTTTCTAAAAAATGGTTGGTTTGCTGAAAATACAAATTACATGTATACTTAGATTATTTTTACAAACAAATGTCAAAATCTTTTTCTCAAAAACCTCTAGTCCAATTGGCCTGCATCGTCATTCTTTCTTTTTTCAAAATTGTACATATGATGTATCAGATGACAATGCCTTCAAATCGACAAAACATGTGGTTGCTGTAAAAAGTATGTCAAGGTAATTACTAGTACTCTAAGTAGCAAGAAACTACCTTAGTAACCTTAGCAGTCACATCAAATGATCTTGTTTAGCATTGGTCTTTCTGCAAAATTAAAACAATTGCTGAATTCTGTTAAATTAGGGTTATGATAAACATTTATGAACAGTCTTGTTATCTAAACCTCAAAGCCAATGGCCATTGGTACAAATTATTTTTATAGGTGTCTATTTTTAAATGGTGTCAGATGCCCCTGCCTTCAAACCATTATAATTGTTGGTATACAGGAGGGGTCATTTGCATAGATATTACTTTGATGACAAAAAAAAAGTCATATTTTATACAGCATATTGACTGCTTTGGCATGGTGTTTTCTGCAACACTGTATGGAGAATGGTACATGTATCTGGTTTTTCTAAATTATATGCTAAATATCAAGCCCAGATCAGTGTCAATAATAAGGTACATTTATTTCCTTCAGACTGATCATGATGAAACTATCATAGACTTGTATGTCTATTTTATTCTTCAGATATCTGCCTCGCTAGAATCTGCATATCTAGTCATGATGAGAGAGAACTACTATTAGCTAAAGCAGCAACAGTCCGTTGTCATAGTGATTACCAGGCCTGCTTTACACGGTGGAATTCAGTAAATGGAACAGACGTCATTGGTGAACAAGGTACATGTAACTAATTATTATCGAAGTTTTATTTGACAACATGTCTGACTAACTTGCAGGTGTATTACAGTTACTGAATGCAATGCTTGGGTTTAATTTAACACTTGTATCTTGCCTGTGAAAATGATTTCTATCCTTATGTTTAAATGTGTTAAAATATTGGTTTCAGAGGAAAGTTTATTAATACATGTATATAGGAGGGCTTGAATTTCTAAATGAGGTTCAGTAATGAGCAAGTCTGTCATGCTTGTTAAGTACCGTAGTTACAGGTAACAGTATTTCACTAGTATTTTTTACTGCTTTTTTTAAGTTTATAGACCCCTTTTTGCTGATCATGATAACACTTAACATATAATTAAAATAATGCTTACTAGTATTCTGCAAACCAGCAAAAATGCTAGACAAATTACTGCCATAGACATGTTGAGAATTTAGTAAAAAAATATTGCCACTAATATGTAGTTTATAAAATAACTTTGAAAGTACATGCACATGTTTAAATGAAAACTTAACTTTCCCATGATGGTTTATGTAATTTTTCAGACAACCTGTCATGACTATTTGTAGTACATTTAGTATTTTACTGTCATTTTACTCTTTTTCTATTTGGTTCGGTGACAAGAATGATTAAAATGCACTGTAAATCCTTCACTGCATCTTGAGCTCATTTCCATTCTCTAAAATTTATTACGTAACTGAAGTGAAAGATTATGTTCTGTCAGCTGTATTTTTAAGGAGACCTTTCCTGACATTACATAATCTACAAATATGATACATGTATGGAGAAAACAATTATCAAAGGCAAATGAGTTTGAGGGATATTGATGCAACACCTGATCTCATCATTTCTTGTAGCAGAAAATCTTTGTCACATCAGCCATTTGTCAATATATATTTTTACTTCTTGGTTGGGAAGCAATTATTTCTAGAACTGAAAAGAAGGATTGCCCTGTAGGGAGATATTACCACTCATTAATATATTAAATGTATTACAGAACTTGGAAAGTTAGAAGCATACAAATTCTAATACAATTTACTGTATTATGTAACTGCATGTACACACAAGATTGAATAAACTCTTGCATCTATAACAAGGTGTATGCATTGTCATGTGTTTAGAACGCTTGTTCAATCTATTTACACTTACGAATATTTAATTTGTGTAATCCTTTTAGCATTAGAATAGAAATCATTGTATATTTACAAGAAACATATACACATATTATTATGCTTAATATTTTAAGTATATAATTATGTATAAAAGAACTAAAATATTTAGACTATTTTTACAGTTATAATGGGTTGTAACTTGTAGTCAACACACAACATTAACAATTGACGGCCTTATTAGATAAGTTATAACAAGTTTTTTTGGATTTGATATATGGTGGCTGTTTGGTGGTTCTTAGTAAACTGCTTGGATAAAAGTTCAGTCTACACTGTACAAGTCAAACTGAATGGCTTATGACCTTGTACCAAGTCAAAAACTGAACTGTAAATTGTTATACAGAAAAATCCTATGTTTGAAAACCTACACAGTCTTCTACTAGTATGTTAGCCAATAGTCAGTATTCTGTAACTAAATGCTGCTTCAGACTTGATGAGTCAACATATCAGTTTAAACAGGTTTGCTGGTGGTGAATCTGGAGGCCCTTGTTTCTGAACACATAAAATTGAGTTTAACCTAAACAAATGTAGGCTAAAACAATGATTTCTCATGACAGTGGACCCACATTACAATTACACATTACAATGTCATTATGACTTCTGATCTCATGATCATATAGTGACCTCTTATAAATGTCAAGATGTCGTTTAGTAAACAGTGTGATGTTACAATGTAACAAAACAGCCACATAAAGATTAATAGGTTCTTTCATACCTTTTTAGCTCACCTGACCCGAAGGGTCATGTGAGCTATTGCCATCACTTGGCGTCCGTCGTCGTTACCTTTTATTTAAAAAATCTTTGTGGGAGTAATTGCACTTTAATTGTGGAAATTGATGGTTTTTGCCATTTTTGCCTCAAAAACTTGAAAATTATTAAAACTAGAGAAAAAGTAAGCATTGCTTAACTGTTCTGCTCTATGAGGGCTACAAAATTGGCTTTAGAGTCAAAGATTAACCATTTAAGAGTTATTCCCCTTGAACTGTTTATTTTAATCGGTTTTAATTGATTTTTTAAAATCTTCTCCTCTGAAACCACTGAAAGTACTGTTTTGAAACTTTGTTTCGCAGATTAACCAACGTGGCCGCCATGGCTAAAATTTTTACTTGGTTTTGAAAAAATCTTTTAAACCCATTAAAGGACTGCTTTGAAACATTGCACACATCATCTTTAGGACGCCCTCTACCAAAATTGTGCAAATCATGACACCTGACTACCTACAGGAGGGGAGGGGGGGGGGGGGTGGAATCAAGAGAGTTTTCGACTGATAGTTAAAAAAGTATAACAGGTACAGCAAATTTGAAGTGAATCTCCTTCTCTCTCTAAGCATCAACAGCTCCTTATAGGAATGTTTTCCCTTAAAAGGTCAAAATTAATGACTTTTGCAAAAGTGTTGGGCAATTCTTTATAGCAAAGAAAAGCTGGATAAAAAAGGGTTGTTTGGTTTCAGGTTCAGGTGAGCGATACAGGCTCCTGGGAGCCTCTGGTTGAAAAGACCAGTTGATCTTTCACGAGTGATGGAAATTTAATGTCTTTTCATCAGTGGACCTCAGTGAAACGAGCCAAAAGACATAAAAATTTCTATCACATGACGAGTGAAAAATCACACGGACTTTCCCAAAAATGTATGAAAGTACATATATGAATTTCTTTTGTAAACCAACAACTTTCACATCGCTATATCGTATTGGCTCTCCATTGTTTTAGACTCCATTTTCTCGGACGTCCAATCAGAACGCCGGAAACCAAAACATTTGTTATGCTTCCAAGAATATTTATGTTTTATGAAGCGAGGCATTTTCTTGTCATCTCATCACAGGGCTGTCACCCTTCTATGAGATAGGGATGAGAAAATTCATCTCTTTTGAAAAAACTTAATCTATATATATAGAGTAACTAAAAAATATATATCAAATAAGAAAAAATTGATCCAGCCAGAGCTAACACAACCTTGTCCTGTAACTGTGTTTTATGTAATGAACCAGTCTTCTTACCGAACATGCATTCATTAGTAGTTAATTTTGATATTAGAAACTTGGCTCCAGTATTAAAATTGGAGAAGAATCAGAAAATTAGATATACATTGATTTGACTGGTATTTAACAAAACTGAAGACTAGAGCTGCTATTATATAGTCGTGCTTAACTTAAGTAAGATGATACTGGTATATCTGGATGGGGTTCTTCTGGGGTAATAAATTTATTTTTAGTTTTCAAATTGTTTTACATGTATTTTTTTTAAGTACGTTTGTGTTAGAACAATCAAAGCTATATTTGTTATAAATGGATACCCATTGGAACCTTGTTTTTGGATGTTAAGCATTTCTGCAGCTTGTGTGTGCTCAATGGGAACCTTAATTGACAAGGATTGCCAGTATTCATGGATAATGTCGGGAGTTGATACAAATACCTTTTAAGGTAGCCCAACTCAATAAAATCTGCATGCCATTTGCTGAAAATGGTGTTAAACCATTCAAACAAAAAATCAAGGTTATATATTCATGTTTTAAAGCAGGCTGGACTGTATGTTGTGTCTATTACACATGCTGGTTTGTTGCTACAGGAAAAATAAATTGTTAAAATTAAAATAATTTTTTTTTCATATAGCAACAAACCAGCACATGTAATAGATTGCATGGACTTCTAACAGATTATGTAATACAACATGTATTATGTAATACTCTGGGACACATTCTCTATTTCAGTTTCAGATATTTTTGTTCATTCTTTGTGTGTGTTTGTGATTTTTTGTGTGTTGCTTTAAGCCTTGACATACAAATTTCCAGATTAAAAGATAGAAAAGGGCTTTTGTTTAAATTCTAGATAATATGTGACATTTTATATCTGAAAACCTATTAACTTGTTTTTGTTGCTAACTTAAAGGTTTTGATTTGTATGATAAATCTAGTTACCCTAGTAAACAGAGACTGTACAATGTGCGTCATGTATTTCATCTTTACATGGCAACTAATTGAGTTATAATTATAGACCAATTACCCCAACAGAAAGTCGACAGATTCTGTCTGTTTGTCATCATTTTTTTAAATAATGAGTGTCTGGATTTTATTTCTATAATACATGTAATTTAAAACATTATTATCTGAAATAAATGTTAGAGTATGTCTGTTTTGGTTTGTTGGCTTCATTTCATTAGTCATGAATACATCTCAATTAGCAGTTAAATCATGGCCCGGTCCTTTCTAATGCTTGCCCTTTATTATTAAAAGTACTGGTACTAAATTTAAATGTAACCCAGGCTACTTGTTCAGGGTTGGTATTTTCCAAGACATGGGTCTTGAATATTTCAAGAAGACTATGCTTTGGCAAAGGTTGCTAATTTTCCTAGGAATTTCTGTAATTAACATAAAAAAAAAATTAAAAGCTTAGGAATTTGCCAAAAAAGCATCCTTCGTGTTCTGTATCCAGGGAATTAAAAGTTGTGCAGAAATGTGAGATAATAACAGTAGAACCTTACAAGGGGTTCAAACCAACCTGGTTTGCATTCTGTAAGTGTTTAGAGCAAGAACAATATTATTCATTCTGAGATCAGTACATTGTTACTAAAATAAAGCCAAAACATTAAACAACTGTAGAAAAGGTTTCCCCAATGCTAACATCAGGACCTTATATCAGATTGGAAGCAAACTTGATTGATTGATTGATTGATTGATTGATTGTTGTGGAAGCAAACTTGAATTTAACAATTACATGTATATAGTAACATATATATAATAAGGGAAGCATGGTTATCTTTAACTTAAGATTGCATTTAGAAAGCATTGCATGTAGTTATTGTCAAGCAAACAATTTGATACCAGTTGAGTTGGTTGTTTTTGATATCTTTTTTTTAAGACCTAGGATAGGATGAAACCCCATTAACAGGAAGTTAACAATTAACATAATAATGCAATTACAGACGTTACTATTTTAATAAGGTACTCCATTAGGATTTGGAAACCCTCTGCTATAGGGTCATCACCTCTTACAGGTAGTTCTTTGTTAGTTGATATCCCAGGTCATTAAATAGTACACTATTAACATATGAAAACTTTTGTCGTAATTGATCCATAAAATGTGGCTCCTATTTAACCAGTATCTGGCACGGCACCATTTACAGATTGAACAGTCTATGTATACATTTTACTTTAGCATGTTTAGGGGACTCACCACCTATATATACATTTACTAATTATTTTTACCCTAACCTGCCGTAACCCTAAACCCAACCCTAACCCTACACTACCCTAACCTGCCATAACCCTAAACCCAACCCTAACCCTACACTACCCTAACCTGCCGTAACCCTAAACCCAACCCTAACCCTACACTACCCTGCTGTAACCCTAAACCCAACCCTAACCCTACACTACCCTAACCTGCCGTAACCCTAAACCCAACCCTAACCCTACACTACCCTAACCTGCCGTAACCCTAAACCCAACCCTAACCCTACACTACCCTAACCTGCCGTAACCCTAAACCCTACACTACCCTAACCTATGATGATTTTGGTCCCACTAAGGCTGATAGAACTACATTATGCCATTAATCAAATTTGAAATGCAAAGTTTAATTGTTAATTATACTATATTTAGTTCATGAACCAAATATTATATAATGCATTTTTGGAACTTTCAGATGTGCCTAATTAAATTTAAAGAAGGTCACCGTTCATCCTTTTCAGCTTTAAGTGCAACAGTCATAATTGTCTTTTATTCAGGATATTGCTTTTTAAACTTAATTGCAGTGGGATATATTTGGGTTGTAAAAAATAAACTAGAACCTGACATTTTCTTATCTTGTTCAGTTTGACTGCAGTAGTTGTAGGATATGCATATTATACAGAATGAGTCATTATAGTGTTAGACAATTCAGTTTTGTTCAAAAATCAATATCAGACTTGCATGTACTGTGATCAATAAGACTATTGAACACCTCCATACAACTGAGTCATCAACTTGTCTTATAACTATCAAAAATACACTGCAGTACATTGATTATTTTACATTGAATGCCACTAATGCAAACATGTTAAGAATGGGGGGGGGGGGGGATAAAAACAGAAGAATACGAGTAATTTCCTGCATAATGTTGTGCAGAATTGGGAGTGCTTCAGTCTAAAATAAACAATTATGACATTTCTTTTAAACAGCTAACAAACATGTCCTTAATGGAAATTCACCAGTTCAATAAATATTTAATTGGCATGACAAAATTATATTGAAGAAAGTCTTGTTGCAACAGTTGTCATTGTTCAAAATTCTGGTGTCAAAACCCTGAATATATACTACACATCTGCAATAAATTTTTTAAATAATGCATTTATCATCAACCCTGTATAATGTACAACATGTACTATTTATAGAGATGTTTTCTTTTATATGTTATTGATGTATTTTAAAATTATTTATTCTGGCATGTACGTTTGTTTGCAGAAATTTTTACAGTTTTTTAAATTGATCAGAAACTTTTAAATTAAGATAAGTTAGAGTAGGAATGTTTTGTTTTTGCTCGTTTAAAACAGATTTTTTCAACTGCTTGCACCAGGCCATTTTAAACATAACTTTGTTTCCACCCTCCCTTCCCGTACTTTCGACTTTGAATAAGCCATGGACACTCAGACTGTCCCTGGATAAGCACTGTAGGTTACTGTTAACTTTTTTATGCATTAGTTTTGCATACATGTAATCTGATACTTAATAAAAAAAACTAGACGCATGAAAGAAGTGGCAGAAATAAAAAAACTGCAACATTTCTGGGGTTAGGTAAGGAGAGGGTAAAGAAATCTATTTGTCTTTGTGGTTTTATGGAGAGAAATGGTGAAAATCATCATTAATTTTAAGGCCGGGAGTATCTCCCCACTATTAAAAACAATATAAAAAAATGATACAAGGGATTTTGATAAAAAAAAAAAAAAACACTTTAATGTTATTTTTGTAATGTTTTTCTACCAAAAAAAAATATGTGGCATTTTTTAATATTGGAGATATCACACTTAATATATTTACACAATTTTCGAATTGTTTGGAAATGACAAACCAGGTTTTTAGGGATGTCACACTCAGAATATAAGGATTATAAACCATTATGAGCTGAATTAATGTACAAATTTATACAGTAATTTACCGAAAATTGCAAAGGTCATAAACAATTTCTGCAGTAAAATTACTGTAGGAAAATTATAACTGCTGTTTTAAATTTAAAAAGTATTACATCAAAGTTTCGAAAATAACATAAATTGGTGAGTCATGATTAATTTGAAATTTTACTGCTACCAAGTGCATTGTGTTCATGAGTTTAGTAAATACAGTACTTGGGATGTTATATATATCTATCTACATCATGGGTCCCAATATATATGCTAAAAATTGTTAGTTTATTGAGCATTTATACATGTTTTAATTATTTTTAAAAGTAACAAAATAATATGTTTACATGGTGTTATCATTACAAAAAATAAGCAACATCTCTGTGATATTATTGAGTACATTACAGTAGTGGTGGTACAGTTTTAGTTCTGTGTCATGGTGGATGAAACACTGTCCTTACCCCTGTCTCCTGTAGTTTTTTGTTTGTTTGAATGGTGTTTTAACGCCACTTTCAGCAATTTTTCATCTATATCATTTATTGGGGGAGAAAGCCAGAGTACCTGGAGAGAACCCCCACCCTGCAGTAGGAAAACTGGCAATCCTTGTCAATTAAGATTGGAGTCAAGTACACCCTGCCTGCAGTGAGAATCGAACCCACAATCTCTGTTTGCAGACCACGTGATCATCAGTAGACGAACTACCTTAACCACTCAGCCACCGAGGCCCCGTCTCCTGTAGTACTACTGTGACTACATCAGTAGATAGTCTGTACAAAATCTTTAATTACCCGGTACTAGTACAATGTATCAGTGCCATTGGAGACATGGTAGATTACAATTGGTGGGCCAAACATTCCATATATTCCCATTAAAGTCCTTGTGTACAGATCTAGAGAAGAACTGGAGTCACCATGGCCCCTTAAATGTTCTGTAACAGGGAAGTTATGTAGTATAATTCTTTTAAATATATGACTTGCAATTTGGAGAAGAGAGAAACTGATTTATTTGTGCAATTTTCTGTTTCAGGATGTTTGAACGTGGGATCACATGACATCTGTTCTGTAGCTGATTGTGTAGAGAAGACAGGGGGCTCCTCTAGTAACTTCTGTTGTTGCTATAGTGACTTATGTAATCAGAACTTTACCAAAGCAAAAGATCATAGTCCCAACAAAGATATCTTTGATCAAAAGAAAAGGATTGAAAACTGGAGAGAGAATGCAAGAACAGAATTTGAAAACTCCTTCAATGGTAGGAATGATACTCAAATTTGTGATCCTTATGACTTGGAAAGAGTTAACAGGCCATAATGTTTAAAAGCTTCTTATTCATAAAGTATAAAACTTTTATGTATGGTTTGTGGTTGTCAGAGAACAAAACAAAAATGATAAAAATGTTGCACCTTTATGTATGAAAAATTAAATCAGATGATACTGATTTGAATGTACAATGTAAAAGAACAAAGTTGAAAATTAGAAAACCATAAAGAAACTGACAACAAGTAACAAACAACTAAAACAAACAAGCGATAGTAACCCATTTGAACAAAGAAGTGATACGGGATTCAAGTACATTAAAGAAAATTGCTATTTATTTATTTGAAAATATGATATGTAACCTTAAATTTATTTTATGAATTTCCAGCTCTTAAGTGTTTCATAAAGTTTCAATAATAATTGATTATTTCAATAATATGAATAACCAAGAATCATGTCCAACTTATTGTTTTTGATCTATTGTTGTACATGTATTGATATTTTATAAAGATTGAGGATGTCATATGCATTTGTTTTACATGTATATTTAGGTGCTGAGTATACCAGAACTTATTGTGGTTACCATGACAACAGCAAAATGCAGGCCAATGACACAGTGGAGTATGAATCAGAACAGTTGCCAGGCACTTTAATGAAGGACAGTGACACTGTTTTGTGTCCTGGGGATGACTTCTGCTTTACTGTGTGGCAGGTCATGACCTCCATGAATGATACAGAGGTTGTTGTGGTTAAGCAAGGTAGGTAACTCTTCAACATCACATTCATATATGTTAAGAAGATGCACTATAAAGATGTACAGGGTTGGTCAATTTTATTAGGGCAAGCACATAGAGCTAGTCCCCATATAAAATACCTGCTGTGTATATATAACTATCCTAAAAAATCAAGCAAAATCTTATTCATTTTGTGTGTTTTGATGTTGCCAAGAATGCCTAAACTTAAATACTTACAGTGTATAAAGTGCATTTAATGTTTGGTCATTACTTGACATCAATCAACCAATTCAGTATCCAGATACTTTCAGAAAGATATGATGTATAGTAGGGAAGATGTGAGGCTCAGTTAAGTTATTAACCAGATTCAAGTATACTAATGATACTTAGTCAGTCAAATGTAACAAGTGTCAGCACTATAAAATTAAAGACAAAAGGTAATACAGAACTCTCTTTTTATTGACTTGTATTTAAATATGACTGATGTCAGTTTATTTTGCTGACAAAAACTTCATATTAGGCTAATTTGCTGCTTACATATTGTTTGTTATCAGGTTGTTGGCAGAGGACAGATGACAAATACTGCACTGTGGGACAGTGTATTGCTAACAGGCGATTCGCCAAATCTGCTCCTACTACACGATACTGCTGTTGTTATGGTAACATGTGTAATGTAAACATGACAGATATGTATGATCCTTTACAACATACTACAGAGGATATGCTTATACCATGTGAGATTTGCCTAAATAATTTAAATTATTAATTAATTGACTGACAAATTTGATTGGTTAAAAGATGCTTCGTCTATTTCTGACAACATGGTATTCACAATGCAAATTTGCACATGAGATAGACATAGCATACATAAATTACCATTGCTGTCAATTACCCATGAATAGATCAGGGGAAATCCCACAACATTAAATATGTTCATATGTGTTGATTGGATAAAATAATTTGTTTAATCAATCAGAAAAAGTGTATAAAAGTATTATTTCTATTCTAATAAGACAATTACGGTACATTTATGATATTTTCGTAACTATAGAAAACATCATTTCTGCCATAAACTGGCTTTTCTGTCAATGTAACACACAATATATTGCAACGGATAAGTATACTGCATCACTATTTATAACATCAATACGTCATATGCCATAGCATTCCAGTTGGAGTTACAGTTTTGTAATTGGAATAGCCCTTCAAGTCTCGCCCTCTTCGTCACGTGTTGCTCATACATAAATAAATTTTTTACCAAGCATGTAAAGAACATCATATTAGAATATAGGATTAAACCCTTGGTTTTAGAAAATGGCCAATGTGTTAACTGGGGTGACTCACTCACAAACTAAATAAAGTGACCCCCTTTAACCTGAATAAAGTCCTTGTGAGTAAGTCACCTGCAGCATGGACAGTGAATTTATTATTCAATGGAATTTTGATATTTGAGCTGTATTTAAAAAGCAGTTTCAGTTAGAATTGATAAATAAATTTATTTATATAATTTTTAAATGTATTGGCTTTTTTTCAGCTGATTCTGCGAAGCCCATTTCTGGACTATTTTATTGGTGTTTGCGAGTTTCCTTGAGTAACCTTCGGGGTTTTTAAATTTGCGAAAAACTTTATCTGACATGACACCACAAAAATTTAATGTGTTATAGCTGAAATTATTTTGCTCATTTTGAGGGGTCTCTCATTACTCAACGAAACTTGGTGTCTAAGTGAGAGCAAACAATTTTAATAGTTTCCCCTATGCTCAAATAATTAAGAGGCCATTGTCAAGTTTGCATGTCAGTGATGATCAGTTCAGCCACTACAGCTATAATGGTGTTATTTTCACTGTATTCTGTCAGATAACAGTAAACAATAAAACAATACCTGTTTCTGTCTAAATTTTACTCGAAAACTTTCAGATTTATAGATTTATCTATTTATAAATTATCTGAGATGATATAATTTAAGTGTTTTTATCCAATCAAAGCAGGTAATATAAATAAATTACAGCATGAAAAGTAATATATTTTATCATCTGTACATATGGAGATTTCAACACCAAACGCACATGGTAGTTTGACACTTAGGCCATATAAAATTAGATTTACGGTTCTCAGGCCCGCGCGCATCCGTTTTCACTCCGCCGCATTGACGATTTTATCGGGTTTTCAATAAAATAAAAATCCGGAAATGCGGTGCCGTTTCCGTTAAAAAAATTATCCGGTCCGATCCGCTTCTTAATTTCCCGCCACTGCATTCGGAAAGATCGGACATCTTTGCTTACTCTAATGATAACTTCCGAAAGAATACATAGTGCATACAAGCGTTTGAAAGTAAAGGAGGGTTACGAAATAATCGTTCGTGTTCACGACCCTATTGAGATCGGATACCCGAGAAAAATAAACAAAAAAAATCGTTTGTCTTAAATGGCGGCGTCGCAAAACAAGTGCTTTATTAAACGGAGAATCGTTTACAGTTTTGTAACAATAAAGGAAGAGTTGATAGCACAAAAGCGGTACCCATCTATAAAATTTGCTGAAAGAAGTTCTCGTGGACATGTCATGGGAAAACGTTCCTTAAATAAGATCAGGTGCACAAATTTAATATGTGTGCAATCTTTTGGTGCAGTTTCAGGGATCTGGGTGGCGAGCTGGAGAAGTTGATAACACAAAATTGGTACCCTCATTGAAAAATTACGACGTTCCCAATCCTGGAAAAATGGGGAAAACACATTCTATAATAGCAGGTGCACAACCAATACGTGTGTAATCTTTCTGTGATGTTTCATGGATCTGGTTTTAAAGCTGTAGGATTTGATGTTCCCAAATATAGAAACATCTCGTAAAACGATACCATAATAGCAGGTCGCAACTATAATATGTGGAATCTGCTTCTGGAAAGTGTTAGGGAATAGGGATATAGGTTAAAAGCTGTAGGAAGTGTTGATTACACAAAATATGTATCGATACCCTTTCAGTGATACTTTGTAGGATTTTTTTATGGTGAGTCCTGGACTCATCATTTTTGAAAATGGCAAATCCCAAACAATTTTCATGAATGCCACATATTGCAGTTAAGCTCAGTGGTTGCATACAACCAATTTCTTCGATGACAGACCCATAATCATTCATGTCATTTTATAAAATATACAATATGGCGACATGCTTTATGCTGTTCTAGTGGTCAAGATTTTTATCAGTCTTCTGGGGTATGATTGAACTGCAATCTTTACTTGAAACATGCTGATGTTTCCCCATTAAAGAGAGACTCGTGTCTTGTCTGGCTCATCTTGGAAATGAATGTCAAAATAATGCAGATGCTGACATTCAAAACGAATTTTCCACCCAACAAATTATCATTGTTTTCTTTATAAAATAATCTTTTTTTTTTCTAATTTTATACCCAAGCATAATCTTGTAAATTAAATTAGAATGAACTATTTGTAATTTAGAACATTATACAATCAATTTCAACAGAAAGGTTGAACCTGACCACAGACACAGTAAAGTCTTTCCGATCCTAAATCTAGTGTATATCAATCAGATAATCGAATTGAAATGTATTAAAATTACTCTAATTTATGTTCATACTGAATGTATTTATTGTCTAATAAATATCCTAATTAAAACATATTTGCTGCCCAAATAATTGTTACCTGTAGAAAATCTGACGAAACAGGTTAATTTCGATCACCATTTGTATGATATGTTATCATGCATTGGTAACGAAATTGACACGACTGAAATTCGTGCATTAGTTGCTGCAAAGACGTGTTCAATACGCATCTAGATGCATTGCGACAATCCCTGCCCCCTCCCCCCCCTCCCCTCAATTTCACTATACTATAACCCAGGTTGCATAAACAATTTAACAATTTAAAAGGGGTTCTTCTATGTAATAAACTTTAAATACATTTCACATACAAATATGAATGTTTAATATAGAAATTCTTTGCTGTAACGATTGAGATCTTTACCAGTTAAATTTTGTGCAAGATAACGAATAAAAAAATGCCTCCCTCCTCTGATTTTAGACCAATAAAATGATAAAAAAAAAGCCTCCCTCCCTCATTTATTTTTGAAAAATTTGGCCTGAGAACCTTAAAATTAATTTTGTGTGGCCTTATTTATACAGCTGTGAATACACGGGTATCTAACGAAGTCTCAATCAATTACTGTATATTTCTGATCATTATAGTTTTGATATTTGTAAGGTATGGCTAGTCCAGAAAGTGACTACTATGGATGTTTCTTGCATTTCAGATACAGTTTTTTTTGTCTTAACTATTGAAAAAAAAAAGAAATGTTTACAGGAAAAAGGAAAAGAATATTTAGCCTTGCCATAACAATGTTTTGTTTTCAACAACTGTTTACACCCCAGGCAGTTGATTTTTATCTGCATTACTTGCCATTTAGGCTTTTTTATTCATACATTGTGTACACTCCTGAATTGAAATCTGAAATTCTGCTGATGGAAGGACATAAAATTGTTACATCCTAAACACTATATTCAAAGTGTAGTTATTTGTTTATCACTGAGTACTGCACAGTGGAAATTTAGTTATCACTTGACAGAGAAAATATTTTTAGTTAATACCCACAATAAATTCAAGCATTCAAAATAAACTCTTCAATTTAATATCTGTAATTTTACATTTTGAAAAAAGATCCACTCACAAACTGTAAGTGTTATCCAGAGTAATATATCATGTCAAAGAGGGAGTGTCTATATGATGGTTTTCTTCATCCTCTGATAGAAAATATTTTCTACCCAATCAAATGTCAATATTCTCATATTATTTATAAGAAAATACAAAAATATTACACCCTGGCAAGATTATCATAATATGGTGCATCAAATTTTTCATTTCAGCCACTAAACGTTTATCAGAAGAATACAGTCAGTATAAGGAAAGGACAATAATTATCTCCCTTGTTTCTGTGGCATCAGTAGCTCTTATTATTTTTGGTGTCTTCTTACTATACAGACTATGTTTAGTCTCTAAAAAATCATCTAGTGACTCACTTCACTTAGTAGAAGCTCCGCCTCCTAGAGGCATTGATTTTGAAGGTCTTGAAATCGAAAAACAAATTTGTCGTGGTAGAAATAGTGAAGTTTGGCAAGGCACTATGGGACATGTAAATGTTGCTGTAAAAATGTTCACATCGAATCATAAACAGTTGTTTTCAAATGAAAAATACATTTATTCATTACCATTCATGGAACATGAGAATTTATTAAAGTTTTATGGCTGTGATGAACGCCTGACAATGGAGGGCTATAAACAGTACTGGATGATACTCTCCTACTGTCCTGTTGGTAATTTACAGAGCTATTTAAAGAACAACACACTTGATTGGTCAACTTTCTGTCAAATGACCTTGACCATTGTCAGAGGACTTTCACATCTTCACACAGAAATTGAGAAGGGAGGTAAGTCTATAAACATTACAGAAAGAAGTCAAAACTTGGAATTGTTTTATTTTATAGTACTTTAACCATGATGAATACATTTACATTATAGCAAACAACTGCAGATTAGTGGAGATTATCAATTACAATTTAAAAAAAATTTTTAATGTTGCCATCAGTTTTACTGCAGTTTGTAAATGAAATGTATATATACAACGCTTTCCTAACAGCTGTCAATATTGTTCATTATAATGCAACATTTTGTGTATAAAGTGTATAAAATCCATAGCTTAACTGTCCAAAAAAAAGGTGCATTTAAGTCCAGATATATTTTGTTTGTTTGTTTGAATGGTGTTTAATGGTTTAATATTTCAGTGATTTTATATCAAGGCATCTTGTTTTATATTGGGGAGGAAGCAGGAGTACCCTAAGAAAAACATGACCTTCTGTAAGAAAAATGGCATCCTTGTCAAATAAGATTGTAGTCAAGTGCACCCTGCTTGCAGTGAGACTGGAACTTGCAACCTCAGTTTTGACAGCTAGACCACATGATAGTAGACAAACTACCAAAACCACTCAGCCACTGAGGCCCCAAGTCCAAAAAAAAAATATAGAATGATTATAACATATTATTGAAAAGTGGCAGATTTCATCCTTACATGTACATTGATTTGACTAGCAAGAATATTTGTTGTAATGTACAATAAATGATAGATGCCCAGACATGTAAAATCCAACAGTTATTGCCTTATATACTCATTTTACACAGTGTAAATTATTGTATGTTAATTTTTAGATCAATTCAAGCCAACCATAGCTCACCGAGACATTAACTCACGTAACATATTGGTGAACCCAGACAACACCTGTGTGGTAGGGGACCTGGGGTTTGCAATAGCCACAGTCGGCTCTAAACTGATGAAGAATGGTCATTATGAGAGTGCCGAGCAGGCCTCACTACAAGATGTAAGTAAGGCAGAGCAACACCTGAGATGCATAGGAAGTTGTTTATCTCATTCTAACCTTTAGATTTAGTACCAAATTTTCGTGGCAGCTTATACTTATTTGTCTTTGCAACAATCGTATGTATAAAATCCAACACATCTAATACTCCTTTCTTGAATGTTGAATTAATTTTAAACAAATGTGATATATGTAGGAAAAATTATCCAAATTAAATATCTCTCTACACCACCATGGACATTTAATTGAATAGCCCTTGTCATTTTCAACTGATTTTTATCAACACATACATTATTACTTTCACCATATAACTTTCTATACAGCCTGAAAAAAACCTGTTTTGTTCTGGTACGCAGTATATTATTCTATATACCAGATATGTTTTTTTTTAATCTGTTGAAACAAAGAACAGTTTTGTATGTTTGTGGTATGTTAGCCCATGACATCATGAGCATACCACAAATATTTTTTTATATGTTTGTCTAACATACCTCAAGCATACAAAACTGTTCTGTGTTTTAACATTACCAAATATAAACAACATTTTTTGTTAGTAGCTATTTTGATTTTCCTATATATGGACATGTGTCAGCACAATTAAAATAAACCCATTACCCATTTTTTGTTAGGTTGGTACACTGCGATACATGGCACCAGAACTTCTCGATGGTGCAGCCAATCTAAGAGAATCAGAGACATCCCTTAAACAGATAGACATCTATGCCTTAGGACTTGTGATATGGGAAATGGCTACCAGATGTACCTGTTTGTATAATGGTAAGATGCTTGTATAATGGTAAGATGCTTGTATAATGGTAAGATTTCCTGGCCTGCATGTCTTCTTACTGTTAGATGAGAGGCAATATGCTGGTTTTATGCTGCTTGTCGTTAATCCTTCACAAAATCTTGTGAGGGTAGCTTGTACAATACAAAATTTGATTCCTATGAAAGTTGTGTACTTAAACACTATGTTTTGGTATTTGGATTTATCTGACATTGTTACTGAAAAAAAAGGGGCTTTTGTAGTTTTTAGACTCAACATTCTTTCATTAAATTTCTTGAAAGTTTGGTGAATTGTTTATTTTGATAGGTTTGAGCTTCACTTGTTTTTTTTATATATAAAATTCTGATTTTTTGTTATTGATTTATTGGACTCTTTTTTTTTTAAAAGGGGATTTTTTAGTTTTCATAGTATACTGATATACTGGTCGAAAATATATTATCCTATTTGCATTCAGATATTTATTAAAGTTTCAACAGTTGCGTTTTTTTCAGCTGTACAATAGCTCTACAGACCTTGCATGTTTTCTTCAAGAAAACTAAACAGATTAAAATAAGTTTTCTTATCTTATTATTGCTGTGTTTCCAGAGGTCACACCAAAGACATGCATTCTTTTTTAAAATTCTAATTAGATACACATGTATTAGACTATCAAATTATTTTTCATAATAACAATTATTGAAATCATTTGTATTGGGATATTAAACATGCAATAGAACAAAATTTTTTCCATACTTTCATACACCATATATGCATGTATTATTTCAGAAGTATTAATTCATGCAGAAATTATATAACAATCTCTCTAAATGTAATTAAGGGCTCTCGTTTGCAACATTGTTCGATAAAAAAATTCGGTTATTAAATTTGACCCTTGAAAGTTGTATTTGACTACCTAAACTCAGCTGCATAGGGTCATCATGACCCCTGGACTAGAAAATTTCAAAAACACTGATCAGTAATATATTTTTTGCTATTACAGGAGTCCCTATCCCAGAGTGTAAACAGCAGTAACATATTTTTTGCTATTACAGGAGTCCCTGTTACAGAGTGTAAACATCAGTAATATATTTTTTTGCTATTCCAGGAGTCCCTGTTCCAGAGTATTCCTTACCTTACCAAAAAGAGGCAGGATTACATCCAACGTTTGAAGAAATGCAGATGCATGTTTCCAGAAACAAAGTCAGACCAAAATTTTCTGAAGTCTGGAAAGATTATAATCAGGTACAAGTAAGGTCACAGCATAATGACCTTAAAATTTAGATTTTATATTGTTTTGAGGCCACATTTATTGCCTTTTCAGCAATTTTGTAGAGACAGGTCTTTCTACAATTTCAAGAAAATGCCTTAAAGCCTTATTGCCACAATCAATCCTATTCCTGGATTTGACTTTTCCTAGACATGACAACGAGAAACTCATCAGGTGTCTAAACAGAGGCAGGCACTGCTTACTTACTCGTCCAGAGCACCTCAGTGCATCCACAGTTTTTATATGACTTTAGCTCTTGTTGTTCGGTTGGGTTCCTTTAAGTTTTGATCTTCCACAAAGGGTGTCAACATATTGATTGTTGATGTAACGTCCTTTCATTAAATGAGTAATTGAATTGTGAATGTTTTGTTTGGTTTATATGCTACAGAAAAGTGTACTTTTCTTGGCCAAGATATAGCTGAAAATCTGACCCTTTAATGTTCACCACCATACTTTCATTAAGATACTTATATTCAGACGTAAAATTATTGCATTTTTGTTGTTTTACCACAACATGTACATATATATATATATAACATTGGAATGTTATTGTAGGCTGTCAGGTCACTAAAAGATACCATGGAAGACTGCTGGGACCATGACGCAGAGGCTAGACTTACTGCAATGTGTGTCGAGGAGAGAATCACAGACATGATGTTTCTGTGGACTCAAGAGTCCAAACATAAAGGTAATTTATATGACTTGTTGTCTTGTTCTTTTGGGCAATTATTATGGATCATATTAACCGTGATATGATTTATCCTGTTTAATTTGTGAAAATATTTTGTAGCTTTCATTTATGAGACCATGTTGATGAACATCTTTCCTTTATTTGGTACATTCTGTTCTATAAGTATTTGTACTCCAGGTGCACAGTTTGTAGATTCCCAGCATTTATCAAGTCTCAATTATTGTGCCATAATGTTCTGTTAATGCAAAAAGACAAAAGAAAAATGCCATGCAGTGTGGTTGTTTCCTGTATAGCTGTAAATTACACAAAGAATGACTTCCTTAATACCTTATTCTAACTGTAGTTCTTTATTTTGTGATATTAAGTTATACATGACCATTTAATCATACCTTTTACAATATGCAGTAAAATCCTGTGCCCAGGTATCATTTTTTTACTGGAACAGCTTTGCCTTTAACTGTAAGTAATAATCAATTGAACAGTTCTCGATTCTTTGTTCTTTGAAAAGTTTAAATGTTAATTTGGTAGCAACAGTATATGTA
Organism: Limnoperna fortunei; assembly: GCA_944474755.1. Lineage (NCBI taxonomy): Eukaryota > Metazoa > Mollusca > Bivalvia > Mytilida > Modiolidae > Limnoperna > Limnoperna fortunei. The sequence goes on along the minus strand of OX104114.1, from coordinate 69,539,833 downwards.
ATTGATTTTATATGTTTTCAGTACCAACCCCAATGCTAACTACTACCAGCAACTTGTTTACATATCCTTCAAACTATAACATTGACCAACCTGTCTCAGATGTCTCCTCAAGACCCGAGCCTAGAGTTGCTGAACAGACTGTACATCGACCTGAGATCTCTGATTTGACAGACAGCAGTACTGCGCATCTAATTGTCACTTCTCCACCAAATGCAGATATCAGCCGAGACATTAGGAACTCGTTTTCTCGTAGAGGAATGAGTGTGTCAAATTCTACCATGGAAACATTTATATCCACAACACCTTCTGAAGGTGAAACATTCCAGAAAAATTTCCTTATGATGATGGAGAAAAATAATTGTGTTCTTCAGCCCCATCAAGGTCGTAACCCAACTGTTGAGAGAAATACACATAAACGTAGTGATGAGGAACTGGCCATATCGGGTAACACACTTGTATATGGAAATGATGTTCATAACAATATGCTTTCTCTTAATGATAATGCTTTAGATAATGTAAACGAAAATTTAGAAACATCTTTAGTTCAGAGTGATGTTTTGAACATGAACACCAGACATGTTCATGCTCCAATCCCTTATCTTCAGAACCAGGTTCACAGAACAGACACAGGAACCCGACCAAAGAATGCCAACATTCTCAATGCTGGAAACAATATAGCTAATAATTTAAATAACACTGAAACGAAAAAACCTTTTTTGACAAGACTGTTTGGACCAAAAGGATTTAATCCTTTAGGAATTTTTCATTTGGGTTCAAAATCTAGTGTAAGTTCACATGAAAGTGGGAATGTGCAATCACAAAGTGACAGTGGTGTTCCAATCAATGTGAGGCTGGATACCCCTCATGTTAATTCTGGTCCAAGACAGTCGAGAGATGTAAATCTTACTATTGATAATTCTACATCACGACCAAATCAGCACAGTGCCAACATTTATAATCAAACTAGTAAACCATCAAATCACACCCTCTCGGAACAGAGACCGAGAGATTTTATTGTCGCTTTACAAAATGGAAAGCCAGTTGTCATGCCTACAAACATTACATTATCCAATCAAATTGGATCTGAGACTTCCGAGGAATCATCTGGTCCTGATGATAACCACTTACCAAATTTGAATGACCAAATTGGTATAGCCCGTATGGAGATGTTTCAACCACAGAAATTGAAGCTCGTTTTAAAAGGTGAAGAGCAAACCAGTAATAACCAGTACTCCAAGAGTACATCAGATTTATCTCCCTTGCATGTGAACAAAGAGTTTGACGACAACATTTATAAATTGCGTCGTCCAGATTCTCTAAAGTTAAAGGGGCATAACTACAAGGATAAAGAATGGAACCATAACTCTAGTCAAACATATCCACAAAAAAACTTGAAAATAAAGCAACGTGTAAAAACGCCAGTGAAGGTTAAGCATGGACGATTTTCTTTGTACGATGACAGATTAATGAGTCAGTTTGTCAATGAAAATCCAGTGGAGAACAAATATTTAAAAAAGACTAGTGCTAGTATGAATCAAATAAAAAAGTGCTGTGATGGAAATGCTAATTCTATAAATATATCTGATCACATTTGTTGACAGTACTTATCCTATTGTAATAAACTCAAATCTGATCTTTAAGTTTTAGAAAATCCACAATGTCTTATAAAAACATCATGACTCATGATGATGTCTTGCGTTAAACAAAACATATAAACTCTAGCCCTTTAAAGTAGTCCGTTTTGAATAGTTTATTCGCCAAAATACTATTTTTTCTAGATGTATTCGATCTTTAATTTATGACTCACTATCAAAAAGGATTGTCACAATGAAAATTATATATGTGTTATAAGGGTTTAAGTTTATTCTTTTACAAAGTAAATAAAATGACTGTGATATTTGAAAGATGAAAAAATATTATATTTAAAATATGTATATTCTTTTTTGTTAAAAAAAATTCACAACTGTTTTTGTCAGGAAGATAGTATATTGATAATGATGTTAAAAGCATTTATTTTACCTTACAGATTAAGATACAATGTACACATGTGTGTTACATGTTATTCCACCAATCACATCCTATATACTGAAATAATTTATTGAGACTAAAATAATGCAACTTTTACAATTGGTAAAAACTAGTGCTAGTTTGTATCGAATCAAAGATTGTAGTCATGGTAATGTGAGTTCTATAAATAGCACTAATTCAGTCTTTCTTTAAGTTTCTCCCAGTCTATGGCATTTATTTTGATTCCCCCCTCCCCCCAAAAAAAAAATTATGATAAAATTTACCAGCTAAATATACTTGATACTTAATAATATTCAGCATTGCCCTCTAGCTTCCTAAACTGGTTGCAAATGCAAACCCAGAGATAGCTGTAAGTAACATTCACTTGTTTAAGTCTTATCCAATTGATGTGATTGCAAAGTCATAAGATTATATACAAGTGTTTTTATTATAATGTGTATTGTGAAAAGGGTACACTTGAAAATTCATTTCATTTTTCCAATGTGTAAAATAATTGTTTCATCTGAATATTGTAAAAGACCTAGCCTGCCTGTAAGACTTCTTTATTTTTAATGCAAAATGGTTGTTGAAGATAGGTTTTGCTAGTATAAGAAAAGTGTAATAATCATGGTTTTAGTTGTTTATGTTTTTATACTACATATAATTAGTAATGTATAATACACATTGATGAAGTAAACATGTAAATGAAAGCACCCATCACAGTGAAATTAATGATTTGAGGAAAGCCTCATTTTGAGAATTTTTATAAAACAGGGGCTAGATTAAGTAATATACACAGCAGTTTACAGGACATCTTTAAGGGTTTATAATAGAAGTTATCTTACAACAGATTAAATCATTGTAGGTACTTCTCACATAAACATTTGACATTTATTTACATTTTAACTTTGGTGAAGTACTTATCAATTACTACTTATCTGTGAGTGCAGTTGAAGTTTACATGTGAATCTCATCAGTTTTTTGTGTGATTAAATTGACCTCTGCAACAGAAAAAAGTTCAAAAGTACTGTTTATGTAGTTATTCTCAACATAACATTTACTGCTATGTATTGATAATGGTTACAATATGTTAAGAATAACTTACTGTACACTTTTGTAATTGAAAAAAGAAGTGAATCAGCATCTTTTAAAAAAAATTATAAGTAAATATTGTATTTTGTAACAAAAAATTGTAGAAGGCATTGTTTCATGTTTAATGTGATCATGGTTGTATTTATATGAATAAGATACATTAAGAACTGGTTACTTGAACTGGTTGTGAATTCTTTACTTTTAGTGCAATATATGTTGCTATTTTAGCATCATCACTTATCTTATGCTAGCCATGTTGTCATGAACTGGTTGAATCACTGTTCTATAGTTTTGGTGTTCCAGTCAAACCTACTGTAAAGGGCACATTTACATTGTATTTAAGGAGCTGTTTCTGTTTTTACCTTCTAATTGACTGTGGTTTTTAACTTGTATATACAAAATATTTTTTCATTAAAGGTCAGTTAGTGGTTATAGTCATCTAGTATTATTATAACCTGGTCTTCTGGTGCAATATTCTTCATTTACGCAAGCTTCACTTTGAAATGTTACACCAGGTCAGGACCTCCAATATAAGCATTTTGATTGGTTGATAATCGGATACCATTTAATATTACATGCACATGTCAATCTATTTTTAGAGCTGGGAATACTTTTTCTTTATAAAATTTTAATATATTCTCGGCTGAGAAATGTAAACATTGAATGTCATAAGAGAATGACGTCATAATACTTTGGGTCTACTAGAACTTATCTAGATTACAAAAATGGTTAGTACAGAGAATAACTGAAGGTCAAAATTTGCTGTCACCGTTGGAATCCAATGCTCCTGACCTGACGTTATATCCGCAGGCTGCTTATGCTAAAGAGGATATCATAGTCAGGGTACCAGAAAATTATTATTAGTATTTGGCATGTCAACAGAGAGGTAGTGAGATCGAGCCCCACTGCTGGCAGGGTGTGCTCGGCTTTAGACCTAAATTAACAAATATTGCCAGTTTTCCAGCTGAAGGTTCTGTATTTTCACTGGAAATGCAGTTTTTTAGAGTGGAAGTTAATGCCACATTAAGCCTCATTCAAACAACACATAAATAAGGGCTATTTTTGTCATTCCTTGTTTCTGTCCTTTAAACACAGGTTTTTGTACATATATGTATCTTTATGGGCTAACAAATTGATAATTGATGATGCTAATTAAAGCTTCCTGTAAAAAGTGCTTACATTTTTATATTCATCTGTAGTCATGTCTTGAGTATATTGCATACTCATTTTGCTTCTTTTTATGAGATAAACCACATGAAAACTTTAAGATTAAATTAATGACACAAAGACAGAACAACCAATACAAAAAAGTGTCCAGAATCCAGTGTTGTTGTTTCAATAACAGAATGTATCCCTCTTTTGAAAAGACATTTTTATAGAACATTAGCACAATTTTCAGTTGAATGGTAACCAGGGTTGTTCCTTTGAGCAATGAGCCTGGCAAATTAATTAACAAGGATTGCCAATTTCCTCCTTAATGTCATGGGTTCTTACAAAAAAATCCAACTTACTACTAAAAACAGTAAGCCAAATAACAGCTTGAAAATTGCTGAAAGTGGTATTAGACCAAATATCATTTTACCCTCAACTAAATTTAAAAACAGCTGCAAGGGAGATAAATCCAGAATTTCTTAATATCGAAGCATTATATAGAAACCATAAAAAAGAATCGGTTTTCATCGTTGTAGATGTGTCAATGCTCTTCATAATCAAACAAGAACTGTGATTTTTTTTAGTTCCATTTTCCGTGTTAGAGATGAACTATCCATCAGCACAGCAAAATCTGTGTTTTATTTTCATATGTAGTTCCTATTATCTTGTCTTTTATGATAAATGTGCAAGGCATAGCATCAGATACTGATGTAGTGGAATGTTGTTAACCTCACATAGTGCTAAATAACATTGTATATTGTCGTGCTCTCAACCATATTTTACTTTTATTGCTTAGGAGAAAAAATGAGACTCAAATTGTCCTAAAAAAGTCATTTTATGATGGTAACATTGTGTAGTGTTTGGTATATTTCAGGGTCATAATCATAGACATACATCCTTAAGTCTATTTATAGATTTTAAGGTATCCGGACCATAATTGACCACGTGATCATATTTGATGTCCCGGATGTCCATTGCTTTTCAATGGAGAAGACTTCGGTAAATTTCGGCAAACATCGGAAATACTATTTGAGTAACTAACTTTTTTTTACCAAAAATGTTAACATTGACACAAAGTAAAACAAGATAGTTAATTTGTATCATTAACTAGCAATACACTGATTTAAATAAAGATGTATTTCTTGGTCGAACAATAAAATTAAGCGGTGACTTCAATTATGGGTCGGATACCTTAAATGTCATATTTCATAATATTATTGTTATCATACAGAGATTCCCAAATAAACCATTATTTGCTGACGGATTTCTCTTAGGCTGATTTGGAAAATACTTATCACACATTTTTTGCAGTACGTGTTTAGCATTTCTTACCATGCTTCAAGCTGATAAGGATTTAATTTGTAAAACCAACATTGCCCTGATGACAAATAGGCCTAAATTCTTTGCCAGCCATGTAGAAAGACTTAATATGACTACAGTAGAAAATGCTCCTGCAATATACTGCCCTATCTATAGTGATCTTTGACTTACTATTATTTCAAAATCCACTTGTAAAGAGTGTACATAGTTTTCTCTCTATATATATACAGCCACCATCATTTTTTGCCACAATTTTAATTGGTTCAATATGTGGCAGCTTAATAAAGGCACACTATATGTTACAAAAGCTTTTGTTATATCATTGTAGTCTTCGTACCATCTAGGTACATGTATAGCACCTCAAGAAAGGTTGTAAAAGTTTAGTTTTCAATTTTGCTCATTACAATATATTTTGGACACATCTGTGAATATGCTTAATAGAATTTGATATGAAAATCTTTGTTTCTGCATGTATCACTATCCTGTATCACTATCCTGCATGTTATAAAGACAGCATAACCTATGTACTAGCCTAATTTATAATTTCCAGATATTACATTTAGCTTATTGCCCAAAGTTTTTGCCTTGTTTCATTCTATAATTTATTATATATACTCCACATATTTCTGAAGTTTAAAAAAAAACATGTTTTCTTTATATTTTCATAAGTTCATTTGTGTAAAATAAAGGAATGTAGAAACAAGAACAAAGTTACAGATATTAAAAAGCAGACAATGTAATACATGTAATAAGAAAATTTTAAGTTTTCAGTATACTGGAAATCTGTCTTTTTATGTGTCCACATTTAAAACTTTACTCATTAATAATAAAACTATCAATATTATTGGATAATCTGGACATGGAATAAAGATATCAATTAATGGTGTGCAATTTATTGAATTAGTACTTGTAATGAAGTCAAAACTATAACTGGGTCAGTTTTGTGGAAGGTTATTTTATTTTATTTTATTTTTTCAGTGGTCAGTTCATTAGGTGTTAACATCAGTGGTCAGTCTGTTAGATGAGGGGTTTAAGTTTTGTGTAACTAAAGCCAGGTGTGTTTAAGTGAAGTGTACCATCTATCTAGTTAAAAGTTTGTAGGGAGACTGCAAATAATATTCTAGGTTGTTTGCTTTGTACATTTTACATCCTTAAAATGTGAAAAAATATTAAGCAGAATTTCTCTTTGTTTTAATTTAAATTTAAATGAGATGGGTTTGTAACAAACACATACAGTAGTGCAATATGCTGCAACATACGTCAGAAAATAGAAACTAAGTTGTTTATAGGCTATTGTGTTATGAATATAATTCTTGACTCCTCTTTTTGTGTAGTTCTACAGTTTATACCAATGTTGTGCTTAATATTTAGACTTGGAATAAATTAAAGGTATAACAATAAATAACTACGTTATTCCAGAATACAAACACAATAGTCTTTAGTTTTTATTCATTTACCAGGTAATGTATATATAATAAGCATTCTACTCTATATAGGTAATTCCCAAGTATTGTGTTGTAAAGTGACCTTTATGTTACCACAGTCCAGTTTGAGTGCTTTCCCTTAAACAAGTAGATATAACAAGTCATTCAGATTCATTTTTTTCTCAACTCCTATTTATAATGAGTGAGCTAATTAATAAATATGTGTCAATGATCTCCCTTTATTACACATTGTAACTAGTTTATCTCCCTTGAATAGGAAGTGCATGACTGGTTTTCTGTTAATATTATGCCCTTTGTATTGAGTACAAAATAATCATATACTGATATTTATGTCTGATTTGTGTTAACTTGTTTTTCACACATTTATTGTTTATCATTCACACATAATGTGCCATGTTGTTGTGAACAAATTATTTGTTATTAATTATGATTAGCTATGCTGCAAGCTATTTTATGCATTAAAGTAGTAAAAACAGTTGTTTGTTATTATTTTAACTGGGGTTCTTTTGGTAAGCCTTGGTGTTCTATCTGCTATATTGAAAAAAAAACAATATATTGAAGCTATTACCAGTAGCTGACATCAGTGCTCAGTGTGGGCAAAACGTATTATATGAATATCACAGAACATAATTTATGATGCTACCTATAAAGTTTGATCGATGAATTTATTGATATTGCAGCAGTAGAATTTTTAATGGTTCAGGCAATCAAACAACTATAGTCACAGGAAATGTTGCAAATCTGAACATGGGATGGGTTATTATTTTAATTGTTGCAATCAGTGGCAGTTTAATAAAGGTGCACTATATGTTACATGTATATCACCTCAAGAAAGGTTGTAAAAGTTTAGTTAGGGCGTACCCCAATTAGTGGCGTACACCCGGTATTGATCAGTCCGTCTGTCCAAAATCATGTCAGAACGACAACTGTTTGTCTTTTGAGGTAGGCTTTTGATATTTTATATATATATATATATAATATCGATATCAAGACTATGTCGCATGCCATGGTTGGTGACCTTTGACCTTGAACTTTTACCTCAAGGTCAGCGGGGCCCACAGAGATGGATACCATCTCACTGATATCTAGTTTACTATAATTGTGATCATTAAGATATATTTGGACACATTTATGAATATGTTTAAAAGAATTTGATTAGACCTGTGAGTTGATTGATATAGAATTTTTTTCATGGTACAGCAATCAAATAAATATAGTCACACAGCAATGGTATAAAATGCATGTGTTTGACATATTTCCCAACTATAAGCAGTCTAGAGTAGCAAATAACAACATATTGTAATCCCAAAGGATATCTCACATTAATTTTCAAGTATGTTTTCATTTGAATTTATTAATTTATATCAATTATTACATGCATATACTAATTCGGTTTACTTAAGTAAACGTAAAAAAACAGCGGCATAGCGTAATAGTCTCGCATGGTATTTTAGAGAATTGGGCAAACTTGATATTACATATTGTTTACTTATCTTAAGTTTGGTACTTAATTTTAATGTTTAACTTAAACTTATTAATTTACACATGCTGGAACGAGAGCAGTTTCAAACTGTCACGTGTCTGTTCAAGCAAGTCCAATGCACTGGGTTGGTTCTTATATAACAATGTCTTTGCAAGTACGACGTTTAAGCACTTATCACACTGAATACATTTTATTATAGACTACATGCTTTATATTTCCATCAAAATATGGGCATAGCAGGACGTTTTTTATTTTGACTTGAACAATCCCTAATATATAATCTTATATGAAATCTTGCCTTTATCTAAACAGAAATAAGCTTTTGTCTCGTCTGCGACGTTAGTCTATTTGAATCCAGCGGCGGCAGCGTAAACACTTGGACATCTTGCTTCATATCTTTGTAGGCCTTACCCCTAGGTCCATCAAATTTGGTCCAGTGGTAGCTTATGATGAGTACTTGCCAGTCAGTCACCTGACCTTGACCTCAATATCACGGTCCAGCGACTACATTAAAGTTTTGGGGTTACGACAGTTTCTCTGTAACCATGCTTGGTAGGATGACAGTATTTGGTATATAGGTTGCTGATGAATAGTACATGACTGTCTGGTAGGTGTCACCTGAGCTTGACCTCAATTTCAAGGACCAGCGACTACATTAAAGTTTTTGGGTTACGGTAGTTCCTCTGTAACTACACATAGTAAGATGACAATATTTTGTACATAGGTTGCTGATGAATAGTACATGACTGTTTGGTAGTTGTCACCTGACCCTGACCTCAATTTCACGGTCCAGCCACTACGTTAAAGTTTTTAGATTAAGGCAGTTCTTCTGTAACCACGCATGGTCGGATGATAATATTTGGTATATAGGTTGCTGATGAATAGTACTGACTGTCTGGTAGGTGTCACCTGACATTGACCTCAATTTTACGGTCCAGCGACTACGTTAAATTTTTTTGCATTAGGTCAGTTCCTCTGTAACCTTGCATGATACGATAGCAATATTTGTTACAAGGTTGCTGATGAAGAGTACATGGCAGATGTCATCTGACATTGACCTCAATTTCACGGTCCAGCAGCTATGTTTAAGTTTTTGTATTAGGGCAGTTCCTCTGTTACTATGCATCGTAGGATGACAATATTTGGTATACAGGTTGCTGGTGAAGAATACCTGACTGTCTGTTTGGTATATAGATTGCTTATGATTAATACATGAGTGTCTCAACTGACCATGACTTCAATTTCACGGTCCAGTGACTAAGTTAAAGCAGGGACAGTCTATACTAAAGGGACATGTCACTCCTAATTAAACCTATATTACAGTTCGATATTTCTGTGTCACGGCTGAAATTTGACTTATCCGTTCCGTTCCGTGTCCGGAATTAACATTCCGTCATTTTATTGATAGTGTGCTTGGAATTTTTTCTCTCTCCAAATTGGTTATTTCACGAAAATATAGTAAAAAATAGTAAGTATTAATTTTTAATAGTTTATTATTTACTTATGAGTTTTGATTTCGTCAAATTACATGTTGTCATTCCACATTAAGTCAGAAAACAATACTGAAATGTTGTTGTCCAACATGTGCGTAATATCGTAGCGGTTTTTTCCTTAAGTCAACCCCAACTGTGAATGTAATAACAGTAGTTATGAATTGAGAGTTCTGCCTCACAAAGGAAAAGTCTGCTTGAAAACCGAAACAATCAGGGGTTTGTGCAAACTTATGATGGTCCATTTAGTACGGAATTTAGGGCTAAAATTGAAAATGATACTATAGAAACAAGGTAGGTGGGGTAAGCAAGATGAATTCGCTCGATAAACCTTTCGCCAAGCCCCCCGCCTTCTGGATCCTGGAGACCCTCATCTTTACCGGCCGATGGAACGACGCCGGGGACTTCATACTGCGTCACCGGCGCGAGTTGGTGCAGGTCCAGGATATCCTCGGGAAATCCATCCGCATCACCTTCGACGACTTCAAGCCTCTGCTGGATCTCCATGACCAGAAGGTGAATGATAGATTGCACGAGGATTGTGATGGTAACGATCACGCGGATTGTGATTGGTACAATCACAGCGAAGAATATGGAAGAATCATGAGGACAGTACGGTGGCTAGATTGGAATGGGTGGCCGGACTATTAACCTTAGAAGCAAGGTAATTGAGGGTAATCATGAACCACAAGCATTTCAGACTTTTGGGCCCCGAACGTGAAGGGATCGATACTGTCAAGAAACCTGAAATGTACGAAAGCGATGAAGAGGTAAGGAAGAGAGCCGAGCGTGCACTACCAGTCCTGAAGTGGAGAGAACTGCCTTGGCAGACATTCAAGGTGGTAGACGTCAAAGAGGTAAAAGGTAAGTATGGACCGAGCATGATACTGACGCTAGAAAGGAAAGGTGAGAAGACCAAGGTCTGGTGATGCCAGAGAGTGATGACGGAGATAGGGGGAATACCACGGGAAAAGTGGAATACCCTCAAGATTGACAACAAAGGAATGAAGAGGTCGAAGTTTACTGGACATCAGTACTTCGACGTTGAAGTGTGGTAACCAAGGGGACGGTAGAAACTTTTTTTCCATGAGGAAATCCTCCATCGGAAAAAGGTGTCTAAGACTGGGTGGCAATCAGTAAGGATTTAGAAAGTAGGCTTGAAACCTGAAATTGGGGTTGTGCAAACGAACTCGCATGTGAAGGAATGATGGAGAGGGTATCGACTGCCATAATTGAAAAAAAAACTTTAGGAACACGGAAAGATAGGGTATATACAAATATGAACACTGAAACCATTGAGATGCCAGAGGGGGGAGGGGAGTCCAACGAACCTGCGGAGCACCCTTGAAAAGAAAGAAAGGTCAGTTCTGCAGGAGTAAACCTAGCAAGAACGGTATTTGTTGGAGGCACTCTAATAACCCACCCCGTCAAGATGATGAGAATCAACCGATAGGTGGTAAATTCAAAGTAGTTGAAACCGTCAAGAAACTTCGGGAAATCGCAAAAGAAGAGGGTTTGAGAGGGTACAGTAGAAAGAACAAAGAGGCATTGGTTAATCTCATTGAATCGTCCACCGGTCGCCGACTCACTCGCCTAGAGATGCTCAGCAAGAAGCAGTTCATGGAAATGGCTCGGCGAAGGGGAATTACCAAATATTCGAGACTGAGGAAAGATTAATTGGTAGAGCTGGTGAAACAAAGTCTCGAAGATGCATTGGATGAGATCGAAGTAAAGGACAAGCGTGAGGCCTTGGGAGGGGTTTTTGGCACAGTGATCATCGAACCTCGGAAGCCACACGACGTCGAGACGTTCTTATAAGTGAGCTGAGGAACAATCCGAAGTACGATCGCAGAGGCACTAGAAAAGAAGAGGGGGTTGAAAGTGGCACTAGTCCTCCGAGTGGAGATGGTGAAGATCAAGACGTGGCCCGATCAGAAAATCTACGCTAACCCATATTTTCGATCGAGGTTGACCACCATTACAGAGTCCGTAGATTTGGATCATGAGGTATCGCAGATGGTGGACAAGATCAAGGAGAGCATCGCTAGATACCAGGAAGGAGGAAGTGGGTGGACCTTTGGGCGAAAAAGTTGGAAATTCAGATCAATGAATTCAGACCACTGGCCGGCAGCTCATACATACCCCTAATCAAGAAGCTCGCAGCCAAAAAGGCAATCGTGAACGTACAGAACGAAGACCAGGAATTCTTCCGATGGGCAATCCTATCGGCGCTCCATCACGAGGAGGTGGACCAGAAGAATGCGAACCGGGTGAATCAATACGCTAGGTGGAAGGATGAACTTAGGTTCGATAACATTGAATTCCCAGTAACACTCCAGGCGATTGATAAGTTTGAAGGTATCAAGGTGAACGTTTACGGGTTCGAGGATGCGGATGAAGGGGTATACCCGTTGAGGATATCTAATAGTGAAAACACCGGAGCGCGACACGTGGATCTCATGCTATTGAGTAATGATGAGACGAAACACTACTGCTGGGTGAAAAACCTCTCGAGGATTTTGACGAAGCAGGTGAGCGACCATAATGGGGAAGCTTACTTCTGTCGCAGATGCCTTAACCATTTCACCCGGCAAGATATCCTGGATCGTCACATGGAATACTGCAGTCAGAAGAAAGCAGTAAAAATCGAGATGCCAGACGAAGGGAGCTACGTCAGCTTCAAAAATTACAACCGGTCGATGAAGGTACCATTCGTAGTCTACGCTGACTTTGAGTGCTTCATACCCAATGCGAAAGCTGAGCCTACGGAGATTGGATAGAGACTTGCGGCCGATGAAGCCACCAAACCACATACCAGAATTCTCCAGAAGCATGTACCATCGGGGTTCAGTTACCTCATCAAGTGCTTCGACGAGACAGTCTACACAAAGAGGCAGGTGAGTTACACCATGCAGCAAGAAGGGAAAGACGTGGCCCAGATTTTTGTGGAGAGGTTAACGAAAGACATCCGCTACATTCACCAACAGAACGATTTCAAAAAACCCATGGTGATGACGGAGGAAGATAAGAAGGTATTTGCAGAAGCTACCCAGTGCAACATCTGCCAGCAAAAACTCGGTGAGGATAAGGTGAGGGATCACTGTCACTTTACGGGCAAGTTAAGGGGGGGGGCGGCCCATAGCAATTGCAATCTGAACTTCAAGGCCCCCAACTTCACCCCTGTGATTTTCCATAACTTGGCAGGATATGACAGTCACCTCTTCATCAAGAATCTGGGTAATACTGACGGTAAGATCGGCTGCATCCCCAACACGGAAGAGCGCTATATCTCATTCACGAAGAGCATATCTGTTTGAGAGTACAGGGATAGGAAGGGAAAGATGAAGACGCTATACCATCACTTCATTGATAGTTTCAAGTTCATGAACGCCAGTCTTCAGAGCTTAGTCGAGGCAACACCGGTCGACGCATTCACCAACATGCGACGAGAATTTGGTGCAGAGCCAATGAATCCCGAGCTCTTCAAAGTGGGTCAGTTCGAGTCGGAGAATGGTCGTACTATCATCCTGCGCGAGGTCATCGACCGTCAGAAACTGGACCACATCCTGACGAACCCTGAAAAATATGAGCTCGGGAACAGATACATCAAGGGGTGGAAGCTTAACAAGGACTCCCAACTGACGCTATTACAGGACTACCTGAATCGTACCAACGCTCTGGGTAAATGCCCAATGCGATATTACCAGAGAAACGATTTCGGAAGATACTGGACCGGTGAGAAGATAGGTCTCCAGAATATGAGCCGCCTTATCCGTCACACCCTCTGCGCAGACCACATGATTGACATCGATATGAAGAACGCACATCCAACTTTACTCTCCTGGTATTGCCATGAAAACTGCATTGAGTGCACTGGGCTCGATGCATACATTGCAGACCGGGAGAAACTGATCGCGGATCTGATGGTTTACCAGGGAAGCACGCGGGACGAAGTCCAGACCTTACTACTGGCCATCATCAATGGGAAGATGCACCCGAATGGTTCGTGAAAAATTACGAGGGAATAAGGACCATCCTGGAGAAGGTGATTGAGCTGAACCCGGACCTGCACAAGCTTGCCTGCGATTCCAAAGAGAAGCGGAACACCGACTACAACATCGAGGGAACCACCGTGAATTACGTCATGTGCGCCGTGGAAAATAAGACTCTGATGGCAGCATTCGACTACCTGACTGCGCAAGGGATCGAAGTGGGAGCGCTCGTATTCGATGGTTTGACTTCTATAGTTAACTCACGAAGGAAGATATCAGCGATGCCGGCTATGACCATGCCCAGAAGGTCTGGAAGGAGTGGGGAATCTTAACAATGCGGGAATACCACGACCTATACTTTAAGACAGACGTGATCTTGCTCGCCGACGTATTCGAGAACTTCCGCAACATCTGCCTGAAGCATTACGAACTCGACCCGGCGCATTACTACACCGCACCAGGGCTTGCTTACGATGCAGCACTCAAGGTCAGTGGCATCAAACTAGATTTGATCACCGATCCTGATATGCTACTAATGATTGAAAAAGGCATCTGAGGTGGTCTCACTATGGCCTCAAAGAGATACGCCCGGGCGAACAATCCCTATGTGGTGGTTCACGACCCAAGTAAGCCGACCAACTATCTCATGTACCTGGACGCGAACAACCTCTACAGATGGGCGATGAGTCGAGCCCTACCCACGGGAGACTTCAAGTGGACTGATCCCTCGGAGGTTCTAGATCTTAGTACAATCGGAGAGGAGGATACACGAGGCTACATCCTGGAAGTGGACCTGGAGTATCCCAGGGAGCTCCACGACCATCATAATGATTACCCCCTGGCGCCGGAATCTGTGGAGATCAATGAAGTAAGAAAACTGGTGGCCAACCTCCATGTCAGGGAGAAATATGTGGTTCACTATGTAAATCTGAAGAAATACCTCGCCAGGGGGGTGAAGTTAAAGAAAATCCATCGAGCCATTCAGTTCACGCAGAGTCCATGGCTGAAGAAGTACGTTGAGAAGAATACGGCGTGCCGGGCCGCTGCTGCCACCACCTTCGAGAAGGATTTCTTCAAACTCATCAACAACGCCGTGTTCTGGAAAACCATGGAGAACATTCGGAAAAGGGTGGACGTGCGACTAGTCAACAGCGAGAAGGTTGCCAGGAAATTGGTGGCAAAACCCAACTTCAAGCGTAGGACGATGTTCAGCGCGGATCTGGCTGCAGTGCACCTTCATCGCACGAAACTGGTCTTCGACAAACCAATCTACCTTGGATTCTCCATCTTCGACCTATCGAAGACATTGATGACTGACTTCGTTTACGATTACCTCAAGCCAACGTACGGTGACCGGTCCAGTATCTGCTACACCGACACGGACAGTTTGATCTGCGACATTCAGACGGCGGACGTGTACAAGGATATGGCGAAGAGTGTACACCAGTGGTTCGATACCTCCAACTACACAGCGGACCATGCCTCCGGGATTCCGTCCGACGTGAACAAAAAGGTGATCGGCATGTTCAAGGATGAGTGCGCAGGCCAACCGATGACTGAGTACGTAGGAATCAGGCCAAAGGCCTCTTCATTCAAGGTAGATCTTGAGGAGAAATAAGAGAGCCAAAGGTGTGAAGAAGAGTGAAGTGGAGTCCGAGCTGACCTTCGCAGATTACAAGCAATGCCTAGACACCGGCAAGAAGAAGTATCGTACGATGAATATCATCAGGAGCCGGCTCCACCAGTTATTCACCATGGAATATTGCAAGAAATCGCTCTCATCCAACGACGATAAGCGATACATTCTGCCCGATGGGATCCACACCCTTGCACATGGGCATTACCGAACTTTAAATAAATGAGTAGCGTACGAGTGCATCATTTAACACTCCACCACAAACCTCTCTCAAACATAGAACTCGAAGAAGCGGCCTCGACACTAGACATTCCTCGATTCAGAGGGGTATTAATGCGAGAGAATTTACCACCTACACCACGAGCTAACGAATGTGGCATTCTGAACCACGACGACCGCCATGGTCACGGAATGCACTGGACCTGCTGGTACAAGCGTGGAAGACTACTTCGACTCTTACGGTCTGCCTCCGCCCGACGAGATGGTCGACTATCTGCGTCCGAAAATCCAATACAACACCGATGAGCTGCAGCATCGCGGGGACGTGGTGTATGGTCACTTTTTGTGGCCTGTACGTATTGAAGATGCTTTCGGAGGGTAGGTCGTTCGACGATGTGATATTCTCGCTATAGATAAATGGATAAGTTTGGATCTCACGCAAGGAAGCGAGCATTGGTCTGGTTTCAAGACCTCTATATGAACGACAACCGAATCACCAGCCTGGGATCGCCACGAGAGGGGTTGGACGCTGCGACGAAACACTGGGTCAATCTGCAATTGAAAGATGGTCATAAGGGTTTCGCTGAACTCGAGGCAAAGTTCGAAAAAGTCTTGAAAGCGCTCGAGGATAAGGAGAAACGCTTGAATGACATTGAGAAAGACGTGGCAAAGTGCTTGCCTATGATCGGTGGTAAGATGATTGGCGAGATAGCTATGCAGGGCCATGCGATTCGTAACCTTCCCGAGGGGACCGACGCCAAAGAACCCGTGACGAAAGGCTGGTATGTAAAGAACTGTCAGGACTTGCTCTTAAGCATGCAGGAGAAGATCAACGCTGCAGAATAGAAATATAAAACCTTCAAAAATCGGTTGATTGATAACCAGGAAAAGATTGAGGCTCTTGAAATTAACGTGAAAATCAAAAATCCTACCCCTGAAGGATCGGTTGACCGAATTGTCTAGTCCCACTCCAGGGATTGGAAAAATTGAAGGACTATTGGAGCTCGGAAGCCTTCACCCACGAGTTGAATGTCTTGGGATAGCCTTGCCATTTGACGTAGACTTTCTGTTCTCCTTGACGGGTTCGTCACCGCAGGATCTTTTCAATGCGAAAGAGTTCCTGGGCGGTCTTCTGGAGAAAGATCCTTGAATCTCCTCGTCGTTGAAGTCCTTGAGACGATAAGTGGGCGGTTGCGTTCCTAAGACCATGGATACGGTGAACACTTCTTCAGTCCAGCGCGGAGTGTATCCTTTCTCGAACCCACCTTTCTTCTTGGTGATTCGAACCTTGTCACCAACCTTGAATCGTGGTGGTTGCATAGGAGGGAGATCTCCGTAAAGGTTCCAGAAGCCTTTGGTTTCGTTTTTTTTCTGACTGGCGGCAGTGGGTGTCATCTTGATGGAACGGTGTTTGGTGGTACCGGTATTATACTGATGGACCAAATCGCTCAGCACATCGATATAGGTTCGCGTGTAGTTAGCAGAAAAGTACTTGTACATCTTCTCCTTCATGGTACGGTTCCAGCGCTCCACGACGCTCGACTTCTCTTCGTTTTCGGTGGAGTAGAGATCGACATCATTCTTATGGAGAAGCTCCTTAACCTCCTTATTGTAGAATTCCGTACCTTTGTCCGTCCATAGCTTCTTGGGGGTGCGAGACTTGAAGACCACTTGGAATGCATCGCGCACCGTAGTTCCCTTCTTATCTTTGAGCGGCACCATCCACCCGTACTTGGAGAAGAAGTCGATGATGCTCAGGATGAACTTTGTTGTCTCGAGAAAAGGCACTCATATCCACGAGATCGGCCGCCCATGTTGCATCCACTCCACCTACCACTACACGACGCTTCTGAAATTTGCGACGGACTGGCTTGTGAAGTTCGTCGGCTAGTTCGTCCGACCAAACGAAGTTTTTTTTACCCCCAATCCAAATCGCGCTTTGGTACCGAGAATGGGTTTGACGATGCTACGGTCCAGGCGTTCGCGTGCGGTGGGGTCGGAAATGGCGTCGAGGGAGGCCAGCATGGTCGTGTCGCAGATGGAGTCCTTATGCTTGGCGTAGCAGAGATTGTGGTGATACGCGGCCTCATCCACTCGATTGATGGGTTTCAACCAGTCCTTGGGGGTACCATCTGCATTCAGTCGCTTGGCGAGATTGGTTCCAGGTCCGGTGAAACTGTGACCCGGGAGGTGCATCTCTAAGGGCAGTCGGTTGATCAGGTTATTCATGAATCCAGCACCCTCCTCGGACCGGATAAATTGAGATTTCCTAGAACCACATATAGCGCAGATGCCCACCTTCCTCCGTCGCCCGTTGCTGGTCGGGATTATTCCGCGGCTATTCGTCTCCGTCTTCGTTCTGCACTTCAAACAGTACATTCCCATTTTATTTATATATAAAATGGACGTTGAAGACATTTCTTATAATGAGTCCACCTCGACCCGGCGCAATCACTGCCTTCTCCCGCAGCGATCGATCCGTGGCTTGATCATCGGCAAGTCGGACTGCGGCAAGACGACGCTTCTGAATAACCTCCTCTTGCGCGAGGGGTGGTTAGACTACGATCGACTTTACGTCTTTGGAAAATCTCTCCACCAACCCATATACCGGCTGTTGCGGCGGGCGCTGGGAAAGGGGTTCTCAAAGGAAGATATCCTCGACATACTCTCCATCAAGGATAAGTGCCCCTACCCGTTGATCGATGTGGTGGATAGGTTGAATCCATCACCTAAACCTAGTGGTATCGAAGCCTTCTTCTTTGAGCATGGAGACGTAGTGCCAGACCCCCGCGAACTCGATCCCACCCGCAAGAACCTCATAATCTTCGATGACTTGATGCTGAGCAAGCAGAGCAAGTGCGAAGACTACTACGTGCGAGGTCGTCACAACAATGTGGACTGCTTCTACCTATGTCAAAACTATTTCAAGCTACCACGTCGATCCGTGAAAATGCTAACTTCATCTGCCTCTTCGAGCAAGATGCTAAGAACCGCGATCACATCCGTCGCGATCACTGCAATGACCTCACCAAGGAACAGTTTGACTTCCTTTGCGACCGCTGCTGGCCTGAACCTTACGGATTCATGACCCACGACCTCACGAGCCCAAATGCGGCTGGAAAATATCGATGCAAATTTGACGAGTTCTATTTTGTCTAAGATAAAATCATGAACTACATATCTTCGTTGAATCAGATTGAGCTTGAGAACGCGTCTTTGTTGAACCAGAGCGTTCCGTCAAACGCTTAGGGGCGTTCCGTCAAACACTTAGGGGCGTTCCGTCAAACACTTAGGGGCATTTAACAGCGATCAACACTATAAATAAAATGACCTCCATTAAGATCACCGACCTTAAGCAGCGTGAGGCGCTCGCTAGGGAGTTTCAGGATCTCAATCGAAGCATTCAGACTAGCAATATGCAGCATCGCCTCGACAATATTGGTCTCGACCGCGACCTCGCCAGAATGTTCAAGCCAGTGGTAGAAGCTCAAAAGGAAGCCGCCTCGAAGATTACTAAAACGATAGAGTAGCTCCCTGTACCTTCGATAACTGCTCTGCCTCCCCCTACTGAATTAACCCTTCCATTACCCATTGAACCACCTCATGATACCCGGCTAGGCCCCCGGGAAACTCAGTATCTGCAGTACAGCATAACTCCAACAGCCGACCATACCTTTGGTTTGAGGGTGGAGGACGATACCATCATGATCGGAAGTCAACCTGTCACCTTCGATGGAGATGACATTATCGTCAATGGCGTGCGCTACAAGGGAACCACCGGTCTTTGGGAGCTCATGGTCAAGAAGCGTCCAGAATCGTTCGATTCCGAAGATTTGATGACCTATGGAGATATCCTACGAACTTCGGGCGCCATGTACCAAGGAAACTCCGTCCTGTCGCGAACCCCCAATTCGAGCCGAAGCTACAAATGGAAAAAGATCGTTTCACACATCTACCGGCAAGACAAGCATGGTTCCGGGCTCCAATCAGTATTCTTACCAAAAGACCTCGATTCGTTGATAGATAACCTCGAACTCCGCGCCGCCGTCTATAGAGCTGGAAATAATGTGGTACGAAGTGAGATTGTAGCCACACTCAACGCCATGAGAAAATTTGGGCACATCAACGACGAGTAGTACAGACAACTCCATCGTAGTATCCTATAAATAAATCATGCCCTTAGTAGTGAAACATGGATATCGCCGGCGATACGTCGTCGGCGGACGGGGATTCTTTGACAATGTTGCCAACCTGGCCGGCCGCATTTTCTCCTCTTCCACCGCGAAGACGTTGGGAAGTAAGGCTATGAGCATCGCTACAATGCAGCCCTGAAAGGCATTGAAAAGGGAGCCTCCAAAGCCGTGGATCACATCATTGATAAAGCGACTCGCGTTGTCCTCCCACCCCTTGCACCCGTCAATTCCGTGAGGACTTCCAATCAGCAAGCAGGTTGAATAATCTGATCTCGGGAAGTGGCATTGCCACAATTCACGATTTCGTCCATCGCTATAAATAAATCATGGCAGAAATCTTAACAATCTCCGATGCCCTTACCTTCGATGAATCCCTCCAAGACTATTAGGTTCATGAATATGAACCTCAAGCCGGAGCTCAATTGAATAACGCCGGTGCTGAAATACGCATCAACATTGAGACTCAGGATCTGTTCCTTCATCCCGCCGAGAGTTACCTTTTGATGAAAGGAAGGCTTCAAAAGAACGATGGCACTGCGTATGCCAATGCGGATCTCGTCTTGCTAGCCCACAACGGTATCATGTATCTGTTTCAAACCATCACTTACAGGCTCTCCGGTCAACAGATCGAACACATCAACGACCCTGGCATCGCTTCCACCATGCTAGGAATGCTGATCTACCCGGACGATTTTTCCAAATCTCAGGGTTTCAACCAACTGTGGTTCAAGGATTCCTCCCTCAGTCCTCGTCGAAGCCGAAAACACAGGTTTTGCAGCTCGCCACGGGAACATCATCACAAAGCCTGCGAACAAGGGGATATTTTCCTTCACCATTCCCCTGAAGCACATCTTTGGCTTTGCGGACGACTACGATAAGATCATGTATGGGTTCAAGCATGAGTTGTCGCTCGTGCGCGATTCGGATGCCAATGCCGTGCTGAGGGCAGCTGCCGTCAACGACCCGGCAAAAACCCTTCTGAGTAAGATCTCTTGCTTCATTCCCCATGTCAATCCCTCCGATCAGGAGAAACTACGATTGTACAAGACCATCCAGAACAAGGGTAGGATCGATTGCGGTTTCAGAATGCGACAGTGTGATTCCATAGCCATCCCGAAACGTCGCAGTTCAGTTCAACTGGCGGTTGGCAGCTAAGAGCGGTCGAGAGAAACCCAGATATATATATCATCGTGGCCTTTCAAACCGGCAAGAGTAACGACCAAACCCAAAATGCAGCCGTCTTCGACCACTGCCGATTACGAAACATCTACGTCACTCTCAACGCTGACTGCTACCCCGCCGTCGACTTCCATGCAGGTTTCACCCAAAATCTAATAGCAAGAATATATAGGAACGTCGCCGTTCCGGAGAAATTACTACAACATGGATCGCCTCGTCAGTAACTGTAACATCAACCCCTTTGATTTCATCGACCTGTACCCACTGTTCGTCATAGACGTCAGTCATCAGTCCGAGCGACTCAAAGAGTCTATGGTCGACATTCAGGTCCGCGCCGAATTCGAGCGCAATGTGCCTGCCAATACTCAAACGTTTTCCCTCGTAATCTTCGATAGAATCCTTCAGTTTGAGTCTGACGGCCAGAAGATGAACGTCGTATTCTAGTCTCAATAAATGGAGCAATCTTTGCTACAGCAAATCGCCGAAAACACTGCCCCCAAGCAGGGGTTTTCTTTCATTGCGTCCGACAACCAAAGCCGAATTCTCACCCAATTCAATCCACCCCTGCAACTGCGCGAGAGAAAAAGTTATGAGATTACTTTGGTTAATCTGGAGACGTACTACTCTTTTCCTAATATCCATGTCGGTAACAATTCCTTCCGCCACTCCGAAGACGGGGGGTGTCAACTGGTTTCCCATCGCATTGAGTACCGGGTCCTATTGCATCGAAGACATCAATAATGAGATTCAGCGACAACTGCGTCTCAACAATCACAAGACCAAGATCATTCTCGATGCCAACCGCGCGAATCTGAGAGCCACTCTAATCCTCGCAAGAAATTATCAAGTTGACTTCGACGTCAAAAATAGCATCAACACCGTGTTAGGCTTCGATCGCAAGGTCTACGCTTATAATCGAGGCACGAACGGTTACACGGAGGGTGAACACATCGTCAACATCATCAGCATTAACAGCATTCTGGTGAATAACGATATCATCCATGGAAGTTACGTGAACGGAACCCAGCAGTCCACCAACTACAGTTTCTTCCCCGACGTGGACCCGGGTATGAAGATTCTTCAGACCCCCAAAAATCTAGTGTACTTGCCCGTGACCTTGCGAACCATCAGTCGTATGGAAACCTATCTCACCGATCAGACCGGCACTCCCATCGATCTCAGGGGTGAGAATCTCACCATTCGTTTTCACCTCCGCGAAGTATAAATAAATGAGTTATTCCGAATACGGTTTGAACTTGACGAAGGGTCAGGCAGATAAGCTCCAGCGGGCTGCTAAGAAAGGATGTCCTATCGCCATTCAATTGTCCCATGCGAACTTACGAGGCGACCACAAGATGATGCTCACCACGCAGCAGATCCAAAAGATCTCCAAACTTCTGCAGGGGGGCACCGGTGGTATTACTCTGAAGATGAGTTCCACCCAGTTGAAGGAGACCATGCGTAAGGTGGGGGGTTTCCTACCCACGCTTGCTGGTTTGGCTGCGAGGGCTCTTCCCATGATCACAAGGACCGTTTTGCCGGCCCTGGGCATTGGAGCTTTGAGTGGGTTAGGTAATGCCGCTGTAACCTAAGCCATCGGTCCGGGGTTGTACTTGAAACGTGGTGGACGCGTCTGCACCGTGCAACCCAGCGTGGATGGTCTCTACCTGAAACCTTCAGCCACACGAATCATCCAGAGTGATGGGCTCTACTTGAAGCAGGGTCGGCAGTTCCATGGTGGCTCCGGTCTGATCTTAGGACCTGATAGTCCATTTAAGAATATTCCCTTGCTCGGCATGTTCTTATAAATAAATGGATGAAGTAGACGACGATCGTATCGCATCCATTGAAGAAGAACTCACCTCAGAAATCCAGAGCTATGAGCATTCCTTGAAGATCTACAACCGTTTGGATAAAGTCATCTCCATTGCTCAGGGTGGGTGTTCCGTAGGCAGCCTACTGCTGTGACCAGTGGTACCATAGGGTCTGTCCTGACTGGGGTGGGCATTGTCGCATCCACCCCCCTTGGAACCCTAGCCTGCCTATGTACTACCGGTACCTCTCCTTGATCTCACACCGAGTCACCAAGAAGAAAAAGAAGCATCGAGACACCGTACGATTAGCCCAATCCTACAAGTCCCAGCTAACCGGGGGGACGTTGCTCCTACAATCTGTCTGAAGAACTACTACGATGAAAAGGATCAGCTGCATCAACCTTCTACCCCATTTAGTGACGAATTGAATGCGCATGTATCGTAGGTTGCTCTTCCTTTACACCTCGCTCCCGTTCATTCAGAATCCTTTCAGTCAAAATTTCCCGATTCGTTTTTGATTGAGAAATTTGGCGTTCCTACCTTCCGAGAGAATTTTTTTTTGCACCCCTCCTTTCCTCACCAGATCCCAGAATTTATGGATGAAGGGGACCGCAGATCTATAATGGGTGGGGGCAGAACCGACGAATGACGTCGGCATCCAAGATTATACGGCGCATGTGGCGGTTGGCAGGATGATTCTTCACCAGATCCCAGAATTTATGGATGAAGAGGGCCGGGGAGAAGAGGACGAGGATGAGCCATCGATCGTGACGTTGGAATCGGTAAGCGGCAATCATGAAATGATCCATGTACTTCAAGGCTAGTTTCTCAGTGCAGGTGATCTCAGTATTTTCTAACCACTTTTCGTAGACGGTAACGACGGCCAAAGTGTCCCGCACTCTGCCAACTTAATTGGAAAGATAGGATGACCTGAAGAAGTAGTAGAGCGCTGTGTTAAGTTTTAGTTTGGCGTTGTTATGGGTTACGTAGTGCAGAATGACATGTTCGATACCGACCTTCGGGACAAAAAAATTGCAATATTTTCATAAGTATACGTTTTGTTACACTTTGACTGAAACGTAATAATTCAATATTATAATATTGTTATATCTTCCAAATATTTTGTAAAAATTCTGTCTAATAATCACCAAAACCATTAAAGTCGATTTCTGTCTCGGGGATTTTGTCTCGAGTTTTAGAGATATTTGCATTTTTATAGGCACGTGCCGATTTTTGTATTGTTAATTACCGGGTCACCTGTGTAATGTAGTCACTCAACCGAAGATAATTGCATAATTGTATCGAGATTATTATATGCTTGTGGAAACCTTATGTGAACGTAATTAACGCAGAATATATACTAATTTATGATTTATATCATTTTATTAATAATAACAAACCAGATGGAAACATAAATTAAATAATATAATGTTAGCACCTACATTTAGGGAAAATATATATATATACACAAGTAGCAATTTGTACGTCAGATTATATATCTGGGCAGAGTCCTCGCGTCTTTTGTCTCTGGTCGTTGTTTTGTCCCGGCTTACGTGCCAAACGTCTTGCATGGGTATAATTAATCGGCCATCTGACGATTCTATTAACTTGATGTCAAAATTTAAGTCTTTATGAAATCTGAGGAAAAGTTTGTCTTTTTCGTCGTCGGGCTTTCCGGTCTATGTGTTGTACGTCACGTAATGTCTTTTAAAATTTTCTTCAAGTTCGTAATTCCCTTGTCCATATAATGCCCGTCTCATTTCAACAAAAGGAAGGCGAACGACGTCATAAATACTGTTGTTAAGGTCCGGAAGTGCTTGTGGTTTCCAATCCGTCGCAAGTTTAAATCGATGGTTCATGCTTCGCAATTATTATTCGTCCAAAGTCTGTAGTGATGAAAGCGCCTGGATGGTATATTGACGTAATTTAAAAGTTTTATTAAAGTAGTCAGCAAAAAGCGGAAACTCATTGCACAAAGATGGAACTTAGCGTATAAGTCTGTCGAATCGCTTGCCATGGAAATGCCATCGTCACCAAAAAGTCTTGACATTACTGCAGTGCGTTGTTCTTTGGTCATCGGCAACTTATTTTTTACATAATCCGTCACATTGTCTTTTATATGTTTGGTGCGGTGTCTTCTGGCTATTCCAACATTTTAAAATTACCTATTCTGGCTATTCCAACATGCTCAGAACAATAGATGTTGTTATTGTATAATGTGTTGTTTTAGTAATTAGTCCTTAATTATTTTTCCAGGTAAATTTTTTAAATGTAATTTTATCTTTTCAAATAAAATAGAATTTTAGAATTAAAATATGTAGAAAAATAAAGTGTGTTTTTAATTATTTAACATTAACATGTTGTAAGTATTACTTAATTTCATTTAATAAAATATTATATACTAGGCAACCAGAATTTGATACATAATGGTTTTAAGTTTCAAGTTAAGACAAGACGAGGAGAGAGATGTTACTGGCAGTGTTTCACTTGTAACTGTCGCAGCAACTATAAACACCCATAATAATATTCCAAACACCAATGGACGCATGCTGGGCTTCAGTACCCAAGAAAACCTGACACATCTTGCAGCAGCAGACACTATATACTGTGATGGTACATTCTGTGCATGTCCCACACTATTTTTCAAGGTGTAAAGATTCCATGCTATGGTTGACAGAATCATGTTTCCACTGGTTTACAGTCTCCTACCCGGAAAGGATCAACATTTATATACCAGACTACTACTAACTGTAATACAGGAAATTTGCCAGAGATACAACATTTTATTTCAACCAACTACTGTTTCCTGATTACGAGGTTATAACTTGACAATTCTGTAAACATGTTTTTTCTATTTATTTTATTTCGTTTAGTGCTAATGCAAATAAATATATTTTCCTTCTTTAAATGTATCTTTTCTTTCAATTCCAACACATTTTACCTATAATTTTGCAAATAAAATAAAATAAGATGTGCTTACAGTATACACAAACATAATCTCTTGTTTATACAAGTATTCTGGCTACTCCAACTTGGATTTTTAACATTTTACCTTTAAAATTTAAAATGTTGGAATAGCCAGAATAAACCGTTTGGTGCATAATAGTCTTGTTGCGTTTGGAAAAACGTTGTCAATAGCTTTAGTTAAACCGCCCTCGTCGTCACTACCAATACGAATATCAACACATTTAACGTCTGTCTGTAAGCGGGCTTTGACATGAGAAAAAAATGAATGATGTCTTTCTAGACATCTATTGTAGTCGTAACCTGAACGGACGCCACATTTTCTATTTATTTACTTAGATGAACTATCGCTTGTTCAAGAATGACAATAGATACGACTTTAATTTATATTTATATATATTGCAAGTCACACAGATTTTCTTGTGATTTTCTCATAATAACTCAATGTTTTCGGTGCTTTGAATTTTATTTAGCTATTTCAACACGAACATTTCACTAAATTAGTAAAAACAACGTAATTTTTATTCTTTTGAAAATTGTTGTCCCCACTCTTAAAGTGTCTATATTTGTTTATCAATTATCTAAAATTAGTTAGGATCAAACATCAATGTTGTTTATAAGTCTTAGTTTATGTGTTAATTGCTCATTTAAGATATATTATAATGACCATATTATTGTTTTAATAAAATACATGTTTCATTAATCAGAACTTTATATTATGTAGTTAGTGCAGTTGTGTTTTATCGATCCTCGGTTGAGTAAACACATTACACAGGTGACGCGGTAATTAACAATACAAAAATCGGCACGTGCCGATAAAAATGCAAATATCTCTAAAACTACAAAATATAAAAAAACCAAACTTGGTATAAACTATATTTATGCATTACTCTTTGATATTATGTGTTGTTTGTTGTAATTACTGTTATCCTTCATGTTGTTAGTGCACTTTTCTCCTTGTTAGTGCACTAACTAGTAGTTTGCGGTATTTCTACACACCGGGTTCGGGCTACCCGAAATACCGACCACCAGTGTTGCATACACTGCAAAGTGGCGATATATTTTTGATGTGTTGCCCCGTTTGATCCGGTAGAAGGGTTGTGCCAAGTCTGAGCCTGGTGACAACTAACCTTGTTTTTTTTTAATTTATAGATACTCCTATGCATATCTAATATTAATTATTAACAATTTTGTTGTTTCAGATGCCTTCTCGAAAGAAGTCACGTCACCTAATACAGACAGACAATTTTTTTTAATTAGTTTATTTCTGTTATAAGATCCTGTAATTCCTACTGTGTTTACCTGACAGGTTTATAATTATACAGATTGCCTTGGTTGCCGCACATGGTGTGAGGCAGACCGAAAATTGTATTAATTAGTTTAATAGTTAATTACTGTTTGCAATATCATCCTGTAATTTCTACTGTGTTTACCTGACAGGTTTATAATCATACAGAGTGGCTTGTGTTTTTTTTTATTTTTTTTTTATCATTATCAAAGAATTGTATTCTTTTTACCTTACAAATAAAGTAAACATTCAAAGCTGAAGAGAAATTCAATAAAATGTTAATTGGGAAAGTTGTTTTAGTTTAATTACACGATTAAGGTGAATAAAAAAAATTATAAAATTTATAAAATTTATAATCTGCTACATGCAAACCACACAAAACCTGACTGACAAGACCAAACCACATCCAAAGGATATTTCCAATCCAATTTTAACCAATGCAATATAAGTTCATCCATGTTTCTACACATAAACCAGATCCACCTCAAGAGTATTTAAACCTATAAATTGCAGGTAAACGGAAAGAAAGTCACAGGAAAAAAAGTCACAGGAAATAAAGTCACAGTTTTCATAGGAAAAAAAGTCACAGGAAAAAAAGTCACAAGAAAAAAAGTCACAGGAAAAAAAGTCACAATTAATATGTTGGTCTTGGTCACAAATGTTGTCATAATATGAAAATATTTTTATGTTTATGATAATTATAGTCACATTTTTATGTAAAACTTGTGTATTACTTTATTACTTATTAGTTTTTTAATACCATTAATAAAAATTGTATTTTAGTCCATCAAAATCTATAAAACATTTTAGTTAAAACACATTACTGTTGACAGCTCTTTTGTGCTGCTTTAACAGTTAAAAATGTGTATACCAAAGAAAAGAATATGATAAAAAAATATATTAATACATAGATTAAAGCCAAAAACATGGCTTCAACATTTTAGTGATTTTTTTATTAAATAATGTTTAGTGAAATATGAACATGTGTGACCAATTACTGCACTACTAATTGCTTATTTATTCCTTTGTTTTTATATGATAAAATTTTGTTAATTTGTAATAATATATATTGTAAAATTAAATGTCTTTAAATATCTACTTTACTTTTTATACACAAGAATATAAATATTACAAAATGAACTTAAAACACATTCAATACCAATACAACTTATTAATTGTGACTTTTTTTCCTGTGACCTTTTTTCTTGTGACTTTTTTTCCTGTGACTTTTTATCCATGACTTTTTTCCGTGACTTTTTTTCTTGTGACTTTCTTTCATACAACCGGAAAATTTAGCCTTTTGTAGCGGCTTCAACAAGCCTACTCTTTTTCGAAATCTACAAAAGGGTTCTTTATCGTGCAAGGAGCGTGGCACTCTCCAAACACGTTACCCACTACGGTCCGAGGTCAGGCTTTCCGTATTATGACCAGACAACCCCCCCAACGAGAGGGTCTCCCCTATCCCTATCCGCCACCCGGGGACGTGCTGGGCTGCTATGTGTGTCGAGCACTGGGAACCCTCCCAGTATGGTCCCAGCCTATTGATTATATGAGCATGTTGTATTCTGTGGTGGGGAAACGAAAGTTAGGACGTGTTAGTGTTAATACTGAATGTGATGTGTATGTTTGTGTTGGCATTATCATTATCTATGAATTTCTCCATGATGATGAAATAAGTGAAACAAAAATATTGGTATTTTTATTGGATACTTGGTGCATACATCTGATGGATTATTGTTATATTTATAACTGAATGTGGACTTTTTTTAAAAAATAACAGTTAGTTTGTATACGTACATTATGAATTGGATTGGATATCTGTCACAAAACTGACGAATATTCTTTGGTAATTTACTGGTCTCTCCTCTACTTTTATTTCAAGACACATATTAATAGTAAGATATACAAAGCATGTTAAAACAGGAATTATATAATCATATACAAGACAGGCGCATACATATACTTATACATAAAGCTAAAGCAAAATATTTGAGCTAAAAGCACAGCAAGCATAAGCAAGAGCAATGAATATTACAAACAAATTATTTAAAATGATCATGCAATGAAATAAAACAATAAGTAAAAGATCATGAGCATATCACCAGTTCAAAGCACTAGTAGGGTAAAAAGCAATAGACTCTAAAATAAAAAGCAAGTAAAAAGCAAGGCTTAAAATGTGAATCTTTAGCAGTGTATCTCCGGCACAAAGTCTCTAAGATCTGAAAATAATACATTTACATGAAGGTCCAGTCCAGGTATTAATATGAATTTTGAACTGATTAAGATGTTTAATATCTTTTAATTCCTGAGGAAGGCTATTCCAGATCTTAGGTGGTGCGTACCTGAAAGATTTTAGGCCGTACCTGGTGGTTTTCACATGAGGAATGTCTGCTGTTTGTATATCTGAAGTTATAATATTATTTTTTAATAACAATGAGATCTTGTAAAAATACCGGGCTTTCCTTTTTAATAATTTTAAAAGTTTCAATAGCTATTGTTCTTAGGCGTCTAATTTTCAAAGATGGTAAAAGAGATTTTTCTAGAAACTTTTCATATGAACTAGTTTTATCATTGTATACAAATCGTAGAGCTCTCTCTTGCAGTTTAATTTTTAATTTTTGTAGTATTGGTTTCAGAACAAAAGTTTCAAGTAATAGGGCAATAGCTGAAGTTGGACATTATAAAGGAGTAATAGATTGTCATTTTGCTTAGTCGATTTAAGTAGTGACCTATTCGCCTAAGTACATTTAATTGTCGAGCTGCTTTCTTACATATATTTGTAATGTGGGAGTTAAAATCTAACATGAAATCAATTGTGACACCAAGCAAATTAGTATTGGTAACCTAATAATAGTTTGCAGATTATTGCATTTTATATTGCAATCGTCCTATTACACATGTAGATCAGCCTAAATGCGTCGAGTTATTATTTGTATGTGATTAATAGGCACAGGCTATGCAACGAGTTTAAGCTACACCTACATTACGATTTTGTACTTGTTGACATTTCGTTGCCAATGTAACAAATTAATCATAACTATGACAATGACTGAGTTCAGCTAAATGTTCATAAAGTTATACAGACTATTCGCAAACAAATTAATATATTGCAGTCACGCAAATTACGTGTTTTGGCTATTGACAATTCAATATATATTGTATCTATTATTTATGAAAATTATAATAAAATTATGTATAAATATACAGTTTTTTATCTAATCATTATTTAAGATGGCAAAAATTTACAAGACAAAAAATATTAAAATAAAAAATATATATTACATGTATTATTAAAAAAAACAGAACAAATCCCTTAAAAAGGATTTTACCTATAAACACTTGTAACACTAATTAACGAATTGTGTATAGAAGGGATTAAAATGTTTATATAACAATGCAATGTATGCCAACATATTTTTCTTTCCTTTTTAAATAGAAATTCAAAATGTTCGCATAGCCAAAACAAGATGTAACAAGGAGGCATGAGCAGCAAATTCTTCTACTGAAACTTGACTCGTGTAGCCGCTGTTTCAGTTCACCCAGTCTCTGTTCGATGTATACATATTTTTCCTTTCTGTGTTTAAAAA
This sequence comes from Limnoperna fortunei, assembly GCA_944474755.1. Classification (NCBI taxonomy): domain Eukaryota; kingdom Metazoa; phylum Mollusca; class Bivalvia; order Mytilida; family Modiolidae; genus Limnoperna; species Limnoperna fortunei. The sequence continues at coordinate 69,508,972 of OX104114.1, read as the reverse complement.
GTAAATAGTGGGAACAGGAGTAGTCTCTTTCCTACAGCGTTTGCGAATAGTCTGTATAACTTTATGAACATTTAGCTGAACTCTGTCATTGTCATGGTTATGATTAATATGCAGTTTAGTTAGAATGTTCATAGTATTTATAGTAGAGGTACAGTTGGGTTTACAACATATGATACCAATAATACTCGCTCGTTTAGTTCACACTGAACCTTTACCCATTGTGGACTAGGGTCTGGTTCCCTAGTCTGTGTGTAACACACTGAATGTCTAACAGTGCATTAGCCATCAGCAGTATATATACAAATTTCTAGTGAAAAGTGTTCACTTTGTGTACTTGAAATTTCATAATAATTGAGGATTCTCATTAACTCATACAATGATGTTGCCTGTGATTTAACTATAATTATTAATTACTATCAAAACACCTATTGTATTCTGCATGTTGGCATTCCTTGAATATAAATTTTTAAAATGTTGGCATAGGTTGAAGACACCTAATACGGTTATACAAAGGCTGTGTGCCGGAGAACAAATAACATTGTAGGCTCTCATTAGTAAAGATTAAGAGATTCCACATACAGGGCATTTAATTAACTGTAAAGGTAAAATTGTGTAATATTTTACTGTGGTTATGAATTATATTAAGTGATAGAAAATAATAGGTATACAAATAGTATTAATAATAAATAGTTATTTCTATATTTTCAAGGAGAAAAGAGAGTCTCCTTTTTGTTTAATATATATTTTTTTTAATTTTATTCTATCATTATAAATGCATTCATTTATAGCAAAATATATTAAACCGGGCACGGCATCACTAAGTCCACGAGTTTGATGGTGTTGCTGGTGAGTTTTTCTTTCAGTGTGCTGATGTAGCTGTTGATGGTTCAGTACTCCTGGGTCTGTTTCTATAGGTTCCGCCGGCTTGAAGTTGAATATGGGTATTCTCGTTGACTGCGTTGATGTCTTTGAAAATCTGGGGGATGGTGTAGATCATGTATTTCATACGATAAAATTACAATTGAATTTGAGTCTATTGTTCATGTATCAATTAAAAGAGAACAAACAGAATGATAAACTTGTGAAAACGTGGAACCTTTCTCAAACAATGTAAACATTTCTTAATATCTATTTTCAACTATTAAAGAATCCAGGTGATAGTATTTAAAGACAAGTACTATCTTTAAAAAAGATAGTCGACGCATTTAACTCTTAGAGATGTATGTATAAAATAGTACGGAAACTGAACAAACAAGAATAAGAAAAACACCCCAAAAAAATGAAAGAAAGAGACAGGAAACATTAACGTTTTCTTTCATTGATGTGTGTGGGGGAGGTAAATAATTAACGTGCTGCGAACTGTATCCAATCAAAATAAGGCTATAATATAAGATGGTTGCCACATTGATGAAATAATGATGGATTTTGTTTAAACATGTTATTAAAAAATAGGGTATTATCAAAAACAGACTTTGCAATTAGAGCTCCATCTTCTGTCTGCACGTGAATGACGACGGACGCAAAGAAAGAAGATAATCATTGATGGCTTTAAAAATCATAGAGTAAACAATAAACAGATTTATATATCCAAAAATGAAAAGCTATTTCAGCTAGATGTTGAAAACCCAATTTAATTAAAGTTAAATCTTTCACTTGCTCGACCCCTTTTTGTTATTGGTCGCTGCGTTGTACACCATAGCAAAAAGGGGGGAGCAAGTGACAGATTTAATTTTAATTAGATTGTTGAAAACAGTACAATGGTAAATAAAAAACATAAAAACCTTTCTATGTATTTTTTTTTCTAGAGATGTATCGTATATATTAACTCGAAAACAAGTTAGTTAACATTTTAAATTTTCAAAACAACACCTTTTTTTTTAAATAAAAATTTCATACGCAAATATGTACTTACATGCATCAAGCAATATTCATTCACATGTATTCATTAAAGTTTGCTATTTTATTAATTTGACTATCTTTTAAAATGGGAACTTCTAAGTAAAATATTTAAATTAGAATTGTATTAACATGAACACAAAATGTCAATTCAACGCTAATTAAATGTGAATTGAAATAGGTAATGTGTATGTTATTCAAAAAAGGGGGTAATTGAGGTCCAACGGAACCATCGGTGAATTTTACTCTTAATTCTATTAAAGCAAATAAAATGTGTTATAGAACCACTGTGTCTCGTACTAGTCATTTGGCGTTGTGACAATTACCAATGACCTAATTACCTTTATGTAGGATCATTTGTATGACAATAATTTCATGACAAGTATTAGCTTTCCTAAAAAGCTAGCCGTCTCCAAGATTAATTTTTCGTGGACAAAAATACGTACTGTTTTTTAATGTTATTATGTATTGTTATTATTATAAGTACACAATGTTTAGATAGCCAAATCAGGCAACCGCAAAATATAGGTCAGAATCAGCATATGAAGCATGCACTATGCTAAGCATTTCTAGATGCATCATTCTACGCGGTAAGATAGTTGATGTGAACCTTGTCAGTAAGCAGGAAAAGATTAAAATTGTTCTCCATTTCTCACTTGTTTTTCCGTTTTTCTCCGTTTAAGTTTTATGATACACATTTTATGATAAACATACACAAATCAATGCGACTTTCCTTTTAAAACAGTTAAATTCCCATTATCTTCCATATTTTTATCTTTTTTTATCGTAACCGATTCGTGATCGCTCGGCTTTTCTCGAGTGGCAACGAACGGCGGTCGGCCTATTATTATTATTATTGTTATGCGGGGTTTTCATCACTAACTTAGCTCTGCTTATTTGTTGAGTATTTTAAGTTTGGTTTGGACTAGCAGGAATGATATATGGGCTTGAGATAATGAAATGTAGGCAATATGAAATAGAACAACTAGAAAAGATGCAGAGGAAAATCTTGAGGCCTTCCAAACAAAACCTCAAATACTGCAGTTTACCTTTTCGTTGGTGCAATTCCAATACAGATCTATATAGATCTTAATAATATACTGTCACTCCTTAAGAATATAATCAGATGCCCATCATCAGCAGTATAATATCTTAATTAGACAACAATGAAGATGAAGATATAGCTAAAAAGTCAACCCTTTAATAGCTCCAATTACAGAAAAACCCGATGTCACAAACACATAATATTTGGGAAGGCGCAGAAAATGTACATAGAAAAATAAGAGCGGCAGAAGTAAAGATCTCTCGCGAACTGTATTCACGATATTACATGAACAATTGTAATTATTTTTACTTGTGATTATTTTTTAATTATGCCATATTATTATTGTTATATAATTTGTTTAGAACAGGATGTTATGGTTTATTCTAGAAATTAGTTGATTGTACTATTGTTTATCTGGAAGCTTCTGGAATTTACATGTTACTATTATTAGATAAGAAAGATTTAGATAATTATAGAAACTACTTGAAAAAGAACTTTCTACAATATTCTTTATAAAACAGTATATAAGACATGGTTGTAACATTTATAGGAGTTCAAGTTTAAGTTTAAGTTCAAGTAATAGTTGTAAGATTAGACAGTTATCCAATGTGGTATTGTTGAAAGTGAAAGTAGCTGTACATATTGTAAATAGAAGTTTGCAGTTAATAAAAGTTAGAAACCTGATTCCGTGTTAGTTTGGATTTCGCCACAAGATCAGCATGTAACTCAAACATACCTGTTTAATACAACAAGAAAAAAGTATGGAGATAGTTATATCAAAACTATATGTGCCTATGCGGAGATGAGCCAGATGATCTACAACATTTTATTCTCAAGTGTCCAAAGCTGGAAAACGTTCGGAGAAGGCATCTCCGACATATCAAAAGATACCTAGATAACATCAGAAACGATGTTTACCAAGTGTTTGTCACCCAAAACAACCTACTTCAACTCATACTGGACTGTACAAACTAACAGATGCCGTATATCAGTAAGCTGAAAAAACAAGGTTATATAGAGCTGGATGAACTAACCAGGAACATGTGCTATAACCTACATATGGAAAGGATGAGACAGTTAAAGGATGGGGGGGCAGGATTCTATAAATATATAAACTATGTATAATCCTATGCTTTTAGTGTTTTAATAGAAAAAATGCAATAATGATGATACCCTTCTTGTATATATATCTATGAATTTTATTTTGACTCCACGCTTGACCAAGTGCACCTTATCGTTTTAACTCAAGCATCGTGTTTTAGCAGCTTTTATAGTTTTAGAAACCGCTATACATGCCCTTTTTGATATCAGAAAGTAAAATTTTAGATTAACAATATTTAAAAATTTTAGTGCATTTATGACTAGTACCTGATATTTTACGTAGAATGCAGCTTCTTGGCTTTTAGTGCTTTTAGTGCTTTTACGATAAAGTAGTAATTGTAGACTGAGTTTAATAACAGTTTAATAACTCTACATTTAAATAACTTATATGTGGATGCCTAACTGTATTATAACCCATACACTGTACATAAATGTTCACCTGACTCCGTCAACTATTCGTATTCTCACTGTGACTATATGCACCTTACACATGCAATGATGTGCACCACATATATCTATCCAGAGGATAGAGTGCGCCGACTAACGGCGGTAGTTACCTGAACAAGACAAGACAGTTGGCCAATCGGCAGCTGTCTCCCGATTTAGCCTATTATGATTGCTACCGCCCCGTAATTATTCCGGGTTTTCATCCCTAACTTAGCTATGCTTATTTGTTTTCCAATCGGCAACTATCTCCCGATTAAGCAGCCAATCAAGACACAGCATTGTTTATCTGTTATCCTTGAGATACGACTGGTTTCCGCTGTTTAGCTTTTGCTTATTTATCCCGTCTCGCATGCGAGACGGGAATGAAGAGTGAGGATGATTTACGACGGTCAACAATGCAAATATAATTCTAACCCAGACGAAATGCGCAAAAATTACACGACGTATAGGTTTTATCATTTAATTATTGTTTATCAGTTCTGAATGGCATTCTTTGGCATCAAAATAATTCTCTAAAGTTTAATTACGACCACCAATTGTTTTAAAACACCAGTCTGCTAATTGAGAAAATGCAAATAGAGATGCATTTCAGAGTATACCATAGTTGATTGTTCAAACGCAAAATTTTTTACTATTTTTGTCCAATCAGAATGCAAGCTTGTCTTCAATAACAGTACGTTACCTTGGGTAAGCGTCTTTTAGTTCAAAGGTTACAATTCGAAAATATACCGACTGCGTCGGAAAAAGGGGAAGTTTAAACTTAGAACGAGATTACATATTTAATTACAAGGAGTTATTTTTAGACCAGGCCGAAGTAAGTATTTTTTTAATATTAAAAGAAGCTGACTGGTTCCATTTAATATTACTGAGCTTAAGACTGTTTTTACATATCAATGAAGGTACTAATATAAGAAGTTACATTTCTTTGTTACCAGACCAGCGATATTGTCCACAAGGGGAGGCATAAGATGATGTTCTCGATATGGCATGCATAAACACGCTATAAAATTGCTGATAATGACAACGGATAAATGAATGTTCGCTTTCATGAATATTTAATGTTCTATTTTGAATGGTGGCTTAAACTTCCGTCGAAGCGTAACAAATAATCAAAAAGACATAACATAGGTATTTTCTGTTATTAAAAATTTTTTTATCTAATAAACGCCGTCCCCATTAGCTATTTAAATTTAATGAATATTCAGGAAAACGTGAAAATTTCTGCAAGTGTGCTCACCGTCGGTAAGTGGTTGCAAAGCGAGAAAGCGACCGGACGTGGGTTTCCGACGAAGGACAACGGGCCGTATTGGGTAACTTGCTTGGAGAGTTCCAAGCTCCATGCACGATAAACCCATTTTATAATGCGACAATGGTAAATCACAGGAATTTGAGCCCACATCATTTGGTGGAAATATGGCATGAAAATTAAAAATAAAATTGCCGCGAACGAAGGGAGCGAAGGAGTCCAACGCAAAAATGTGTATTCTGCCCCCTACTCGTCTCTTGTTGAGACATTTACACGGGTAATTTTTAACTGTCGTACTTGCGGGTGTGTATGTATTTCCCCGAAACTGTCAATCAGTTAAAGCAAACCTGTTTAATATGTTCATTGCTATCAAATGCTTCGTTGGGAGACCATACTGAGAGGATGTTAAGTACTCGACTAAAAGAGCCGCCCAGTGCGTCCGCAAAGCAGCTAGAAGCCCTAGCTCTTATCTCTGTCGCTTTTGAGGGAGTTAGCATTGAGGTTCAAGTAAAGCCTTATATCGGAGATAATAGGTATGGTGTTTCGGAGAGTGCAAGTGCACACTACTCGACGGTATAGACCACTTATGAAGAATTCGAAAAAATAGGTTATTGCGGCTACAATATTCCATACCTTTCTATTAGCAGTCTAATGTTTTTCCTAGATGTTCCACCCTTTTCCTATCTGATTAATTGCTTATTCGGAATGAAACGGAAATAATTACTTGCTGGAAGTTAAACCAACATTCAATAAAATAAATAGTCATCGATAGTTACTTCAAAAACAAATACAACACTCTCATTTCACGTTTATATTTATTATTTTCATCTGTCAATTTTACAATTTTTTTGTTATTATTTGAAATGCGAGGTTTTATCTGTCAGTTGAATTTTTTTCGGAGCAAAACTTGTTCAGAAGTTCTGCATACTTTAACATGTGAAATAGAATGAAACTAAAATAAAGACAAAGACTTTACCTGTTTTCAATTAATTAAACAATGTTCAATTAAGTAATCCATGTTTGCAATATCGAGACGAAATTTTTCTGGCAATGGCATTCACCTTCCTAAATTTGCTTTCAGTGTTCCGAGTACTTTTATCAGTTATTATTCGGAACTCCTCGGACAACATCGTTTCATTTCCGGTACTAACAACGTTTTTTTAAATCCTGTAAAACTTTCACAAATCTACAAAATGCCGCAATATTGTTGCGTGCCGGGTTGCACCAACTTCGGGGGACATCTTTACCCTGAGGAGAAAGATTTAAATTTGAGGTGGAGGGTCGCCATTAAGTGAAGAGACCCGAAAACGAAAGGCCTATAGAAGCCAGGAAAATATGATGTTGTGTGTTCCTTGCATTTTAAAGACACCGATTTTAGAGTTACAAAGTCAGGTTAGACCATTGTATACAAATTTTATGCACTATTAAAGTTCAAATTATTCCTTTCACAAATAGATACAGCGTAATCCGACTTCAGGCTATATTTTTTCAGTTGAAAACGTGACCCCCTTTATAAGATCTCCTGTACTTGACGATCACAATACATGTATACATGTATTGTGAACAATACTTGTATTTAAATTTTGTACAAGTATTTCTCTATGCATTGTCCATGTATTGTTACCTGTATATATCTAATTAGTGGTAAATAGTTTTTTATTGTACATGTATTGTCACAATATATTGTCACTATATACATGAATGCTCTATATGAGTTTGTATTTGTTAAATATATCATATAATCTTGTGTATTTGACAAATAAATTATATATATTTCTTATTTCGTGTTTGTTTACTTTTTGTAGCTTTTTGAATGACAACAAAAAAGTTATTTCTCATCATCCATTACACAAACAAAAATGAAATTAAGCCATAAAGCTGTCATATTAATCCTTTACATAAACACAAGTTAATTCACAGCAAGCTTAATTGGTAATTAATTTAAAACCCTACAGAAGCAATTTATATCATGTTTAATTACCTAGCCCTCATTATATTGAGAAATGAAATATCTGAAAACTCATAAAGAACAAAAACTATTCTAATGAAGATATATTTATTGTCCGAAATACAGTATATAACCATCTATGTTTTTATGTAAAAAACTACAATACTTGTACAAAATTCATATACAAGTATTGTTTACAATACATGTATACATGTATTGTGATCGTCAAGTACAGGAGATCCCCAGACCTTTTCTAGTTTATGTAGTTGCTTAATCAAAGTCCAGCACCTAGTTAGAATAAGATATTAAACCTTCATTTAGCTTAGGGGGACCGTCTACCTAAGGGTGAATTTCAAATGTGCCATACAGTTGTACAGGCTGTGTCGAAGTGCCACCTACAATGTATATATTGACTAGCACTGTACATACATGTAGCCTTGTAGGCTGTATCAGTCTTTATCTGATATCAATGTGCCGTCCGACATTCTGCCATCAAGCGCCATTGGTTAGGGTACCTTATTAAAGCTTTTAATGTAATGAATGTTAGGGTCCCCTATACTGTACATGTAATATATCTTACTATACATACATATATGTCACACATACATGTAAATATGATAATGTAACCCTCAGTCCACTACAATCCTGTGAGGAACATAGTGGACTGAGGGTTAAGTTATCGTATCTTATGTAGGTCAATATTAGCTACATGTAATACCTTCATGTACAACACTGTATGCAAACATGTGATAAACATGTACATGTAGTTAGAAAATATTCTGTTCAGTTTACACAGTGTTCGAAACTAAATTTTTTCTAGTATAGACATTTGCTCCAACTGCAGAAAATTTTCTACATACTCTATATATACTTTTCAAAATTTGGCATAGACCTGCTTGATTTATCGTAGACAATGTCTATCGGTCTACCACTAATTTCGAACACTGTGTACATACATGTGTACATTTTGTACATAAAATGATGCTCTAAAATAAGAATTTACATGTCAAAGCTAAATGTTCATTGTAGCCCACCTCATAATTTAAAAACCATGGGCAACTGGCCATGAGCCACTGCTTGTTTGGACTCCTAGGCCTATTACACTTGAAAATGTCAAAACTACTCTCACAGTGGATGACTGTATAGATTGATTTTTTAATTATGTGTATGCATTTGTGATTGGAATAATATTAATTTTAAATCAATTGATAATTACTGACTGAGTGATTGTTGTGGTTTTATGCCTTAGCAACATATCTGCAGATATGCATGTACATTGTACATGTACTAGCCCCAACAAATTTTCACATGTCCTGTTTAATGAATAAACTAGTCTTGAGCATTACAATTAATATGCTAGTGGCTAAATGTACAGACTAATTCAAAATGTGTACACTTGTATTCACTGAATTCAAGCAAATAATTAATAATGCATACTAGTACATGTATATTTGGACATATGTTACTGTTGAAAAAAGGCTTAAAAGGACAACAAACAATCAGAGATTGAATACATTACCATGATTTCTGACAGTGATTAAAAGATATAGGGTGGGCTTTTTGAGGACAAAAAATTAGGGTAGGTACATGTAGTATAGGGAAGCAGGAAACAAAGATATACATTTTATTTTGGCCTTATGTGTTTTTTTTTCAAAATTTTCTAAATTTATACATGTAATAATGATTTTAACAAAATTACAGAACATAATTTTGGCCTAAAACCAGAAAAAACCACATTTGTTGTTTGTACATGTACAGGAAAATTTATAAAAAAAGGGGTTCAAACAAAACTACCGAACTGGCATTTTTGTGTAACAATCCATCAAAATCTTTATTAATGATTTGGCTATAATCTGGCATGCATCAAAAACATATATATAAAGTAGAGTAATGACAATGCAGGTGATAATCTACGGGAATGCTTGTGTCGCAATGGTCCTGACTTGGTACAGGCGTTTCATCAGAAATGGCGGGTTAAGCAATTGTTTCACTGTGCCAAACCTCCCACTTTCATTGAGACATGATTTGCAACCGTCTCATGGAAAATACACAACAACATGTACATGTATGTAGTTGTATCATGACTGCATATCGAAAATATGGTACCTGTTCTGATTATGGAGCAACCATTTAATTTTTTAAAAAGGGCTATAAATATGCTTTTCATTCTACCTTTAGTACGATACCTAAATTTTTTTTCATGCGAACAAATGGCTTACATAATTTTTTAAACTTAAAATCTTACATCAATTTTACAGCCAAAAACATGATCCTCTCATTTTTAAGTCAATCACTGTCATGAATATTTTTTAAAAGGATTTTTGGCATCCTGCCTTTTTATTTTAAAAAATTGACCATGTAGCTCCCCACAAAAATGAAATGGTTTCTTCCTTAAGGTTTACCTTTTATGCATGTTTTATTAGTTGAACTTTGTTTGCTTTGTGGTTTGTTTATTGTTTCAGGTTGTTTTGATGAAGATTAATTGTGTAAGTATTTCATTATGAAACATGTAAACTTGTAAGTTAATACATGTTTATAGTACATGTCATGATGTGTACATACCAGGTTTCATTAAGTTCTGTGTTACTTAAAACATATTGTGATTATAAGGTTGTTATTTAAAATTTTGAAAGTGATAGTTGGACTGAGACTGATGGACTTTACTTCTTGACCTGTTTTCACCACCAGGAACACCAAATAAACACCAAACAAAAACAACTACAATGTACATGTCATGCATATATATACAACAATCAACATGTACAAAGTTTATATCAATCACCATGATCTTTTGGAATATATGTGCATCTATAAACTGAATCTTTTGGTAAAAAAATAACATACACTGCTGAATAAAACAATAAAATTAACCCGCATTGTACTGTAATTACATTACAAATTTTTATTCCTTCTTGGATTAATAATTATCGTGTAAGATTAATGTTTGAACAATTAACCACATCTACTTATTGTTTGGATCGGTTTAGCATCCCAGTTTTTATGCAACTCCTCCGGACAGTCTCACAGGTTTTAGTCTCGATCACCCAGACGCATATATAATAGCGTCTGGGATCACCTTGTTGTAATTTCGCTACCAATAGGTGGAGACAAAACAATGATTCTATTTTTAGGGCCCTATTTTTAAACCAGGAAAACCATGCATACTTATAATATGACGTCACATTCAGATTCACTCTTGATTGTGCACAACAATAATATTTGTTTAATTAATTGATAAAGTTATATTTTATAAAAATATTCAAATGTAAACTTTGGCACAATTTTTTATACATTTCTTGATATGAACGGAAGTAATTTTTTAGATAATAAAAATATCATCCAATCAAAAATTACGCCCAGTTTTGGGCGTAATGGTAACGATTTCAATATAGAAATGAATCCAGACGCACAAATGTAATTAAGCGTCTGGATGATCGAGACTACACAGGTTTTAGCTTCCTTCGAATTCTTTCTCTTCCGTGTGATGAAATACTTGTCCGACACGTTTTTGGATCATCTCTATTTTAGGAGTTAAACCTTGCCGACGTACAGTGTAAGACAATTTAAATTATTTTATGAGACTTTCGGCTGTTTATTCATATGTTTTACTATTTGTTTGAAGATTCGTTTACTGAAAGTTCTACTGCTGCTTCGTCATTTTTGGATCTTGACCTTGATTCTCGTTACATGTATAGCCAGATGTGATTTTCAGTAACTTTGTTTAACTGTGATTGCCTTTATTAATAATTTAAAAACTCTAGAGACTGTATATTTTTATGGTTCTAAATTGAACTAACGTTATATTTGTAACTTTCTCTGATTCATACTTATGATTGTTTAATTTATGTTTCAGCAATTTACCTTCATCTTCAACTTCATCTTCACATCTTCACTTTACTTCACTTTACTTCACTTGTGTATTAAGTGGTTTAATAAACGATCTTTCCCCGGATTTGTCGTATATTTGCCCGTATATATATTTTGGTTAGCTATCTGCCACACGGGCAGAATAGTAAATTGACTACACCTGGTTGGTTAACTTCTTCGGGGCACCGTTGTACGACTCGCGGGGTCAACACAACATCGCCACATAATGAATCCAGAGGACGATCAGATGTCATCCACGTCCAGAACGCGGACATTGACGGAAAAAGGAGAAGAACAGTACATCCAGAGGAGAGACAAGCTCTCACAAGACATTGAACTTCTTTGGTCCATGTGTAACGCAATCTTACAGGAGACCGACAACCCTCCGTCAGAGGAAAGAAAATGCCTGGAACTTGAACAAAAAGTTGTTAAAGCCTACACAAGGTACAACCGGCTATGCGAGGAATACCTCGTGTTTGTGAAGGGCCAAAGAACAAATTTGGCAAATCAAGACTTAGGTGTCATAAGTCCAGTCGTCGACGTTCGCCAGCGAATGTACGACTCCGCTATAGCCAACCTGCATGAGGTACTAAAACAGACCAGCATGGCGAAGTCTGTTAAAACACCAAAGTCAGAATCAAATAGCGAGACCAGTTCTCGTAGATCAAATACATCCAGTTTGGCCAAGAGAACACGAGCCAAAGCCGAGGCGGCAAAAGCAGCAATCGCCTTTGCCGAAAAACAGGCGCTCATGACAAAGCAAGAAGCGGAAGTTAATCGTAGAAGGCCGAAATCAAGGCGGAAATGACTCTGCTAGAAACACAGCGACAGGCTGCCGAACTAGAAGCCGAAGCCCGGATCCTAGAACAGGAGGACGACATGGAACAAGATTTGGACGATCCACTTCCGGTTCCCACCGACGACCCGATTAAACGGGTCCAGGATTATGTCCAGGAGCACAGTGGTCACAGCCAACAGGAATATCGGGTGCAAAACGTGGATTTCCACGTACCTTCTGACATACCGAAAGACACGACTCGTTTCTCCCGTCCCGCACACTCGGGACTAGGTCTTTCCGGAAATGCTCCTAAAGAAGAGCTAGATATGACCACAGCTTTCGCATTTAATACTCGACCTTCACACCATTCACGGGTTGGAGATTTAGGACTTCCTTCTGCAACATCTACACCGATGAACAATTGTAGATATATTCCTGTCACCCAGACACAGACTCCCGGTTTATCTGGGCTAAACACCCATGCACCTGTTTTTACGCCCTATCAAGACTATCCTAGGCACAGGCCATCAAGCCCCGTAGATGTAAGACAACCCACATCTGGTTATCAGGATACGGGTTCAGACCCGACGCCTGCCATCACAAAATTTCTATTGAGAAAGGACCTGATATTCTCCCGACTCAGTGCTTTCAATGATAGTGCTGAGTCGTACCATATTTAGAAGTCGAGCTTCGAAAGTGTGATAAAGGAACTCGACGTCTCGGACTCGGAACAGCTAGACCTACTGGTCAAATGGTTAGGAACTGAATCGTCGAAGCACGCGATTAGTATTCGAGCATCCAATGCCGACAACCCAGCCAGAGGTCTACAACGTCTTTGGCAAAGACTTGATGAACGATATGGTTGTCCGGAAATGATCGAAGCTTCCCTTAAAACGAAGTTAACAGATTTCCCGAAGCTCACAAACAAAGACAACAAACGTCTCTACGAGCTGTCAGATATCTTGTCAGAGATCGAGTACATAAAGGAGAAACCACAGCTCAAGAATCTGTTGGCCTATTTCGATTCCTCCTCGGGAATTAGACCTATTGTGTCTAAACTGCCATTTGGTCTACAAGAAAAATGGACAACAAGAGCAGTAAGATACATTGACCAGCACTCTACTTCATTTCCTCCCTTTAAGGAATTTTCCGCATTCATACGGGAGATTAGTAGGATCAGAAACAACCCAGGGTTTACCTACGACTCGGAACCCGTTATTTCATCTCAAAAACGGAGTTCGACAAGGTCCACATCTAAGCCCCAGGCTAAAATCGGTGTTCACAAAACCGATGCGTCAAACGTCAATCATTTGTCAGACAGGCTTGAAAAATGCGTCTTGCATGGCTCCAAACATTCATTAAATGACTGCCGTGGATTCCGTTCTAAACCTATGGAGGAACGCAGAACTCTGCTGAAAGACAACAAAGTTTGTTTTAAGTGCTGCGACTCGAATAAGCATGTAAGCCGGGATTGTCCCGTCAGTGTTTCATGCAAGGAGTGTGGTAGTAAACAGCATACCACGGCTCTTCACGTTAACAAACCTGCTTCTCATTCATTGGCTAAGCCCGCACAAAACAACGGCGGGGAGTCAGGGAGCGCAACTACCGTTAACAGGGTCAACTCATCCTGCACGGAAATATGTAAAGAATATGGTGGAAAATCTTGTGCAAAAATACTTCCAGTTATCGTGTTTCACAAGGACCACCCGGGATACACGAAGAAAATGTACGCCATAATCGACGACCAGAGCAACAGGTCCTTAGTCTCTCCAGAATTCTTTCAGTATTTCAATGTACGGGACGTTCCCGAGACATATACGCTTTCCACCTGCTCTGGAAAGATCACGACTTCTGGAAGGCGAGGGAAGGACTTTATTGTAACTACAATTCATGGCAGCGACCCATTAGTTTTACCGGTCCTAATAGAATGCGACAACATACCCGACAACAGGAACGAGATTCCGACACCGGATATTGCAAACAAACACCCCCACTTAGGAGAAATAGCGAAACACCTCTCACCTTTGGATGATAGTTGCAGTATCATGCTTCTCATTGGTCGGGATCTACCGGAAGCTCATCACGTGCACGGTCAAAAGCTTGGACCCTTAAAAGCTCCATACGCCCAACGACTCAAACTTGGCTGGGTCGTAGTGGGTGAAACGTGCTTAGACAAGCAACATGCACCCACCGACGTCAATGTAAACAGGACATATGTATCGACTTCCGGTCGACCTACGGTTTTAAAACCATGCGAAAACAAATTTGAGATACGGGAACAATTCCCGAAGAACAACAGCATAAGACAAGATGTGTTTTTCAGGACACCTGACGATGATAAACCAGGGATGTCTCAAGATGATAAACTGTTCATGAAACAGATGGACGACGAATTTGTGAGAGACGACACAGGAAGCTGGGTTGCACCCCTGCCTTTTCGAGCTACAAGACCACGCCTACCCAACAATAGGGATCAGGCTGTTCAGAGAGCGAAAATGTTGGACACTAGTCTAAAAAAGAACCCCGTGAAGAAAGCACACTTAATAGAATTCATGGGAAACATACTGGACAACAACCACGCGGAAGTTGCTCCACCGTTAAAAGAAAACGAGGAATGCTGGTACCTTCCACTGTTTGGTGTCTATCACCCGAGAAAGCCCGATAAGATTCGTGGTGTCTTTGATTCCTCAGCAAAATACAACGGAATTTCTTTGAGCAACGTTTTGTTGACAGCTCCAGACCCGACTAACAGTTTACTCGGGGTTCTTGTCCGCTTTCGGAGGGAAAAGATTGCCGTAACAGCCGATGTGCAACACATGTTTCATTGCTTCGTGGTTCGAGACGACCATCGAAATTACCTACGTTTCCTGTGGTACAAGGACAACAATCCAAATGAAGAACTTATAGAGTACCGTATGCGTGTCCATGTATTCGGTAGTAGCCCATCACCAACAGTAGCCACACTAGGTCTACGAAAAGCAGCCTTAGAATCCGAGTCAAAATACGGTAGCCATGTACCGAACTTCGTTATCAACAACTTCTACGTTGACGATGGATTGACCTCTTGCGCAACACCGGAAGAGGCAGTTACCCTCATGAAGGACACCCAGAATGCATTGATGGAATACGGGAATCTGCGATTGCATAAGTTTGCATCTAACAGTCCAGAAGTAATGGCTGCGTTTCCTCCCAGTGATCTGGCTAGCAACCTAAAGGACTTGAACTTGGACGCAGATGATAAGCCTCTTCAGAGAAGCCTCGGACTTATATGGGACGTCAACACTGACAACTTCCTGTTTCAGCTATCTACAGAAGACAAACCAGTCACACGAAGAGGTATACTCTCCACAATCAATAGTATCTTCGATCCGCTCGGGTTTCTTGCTCCCGTTATTATTCACGGGAAACTTATGCTCAGAACCCTAGTATCAGAAACCATAGACTGGGATCAGCCTGTATCAGACGAGTTGGCCATTGAATGGGAAAACTGGAGGGACTCCCTACACGAAATTGAGAATCTACGCATTCTACGCACATATGTGGCTAACCTTAACAAAGCCAACAAAAGGGAACTACACGTGTTCTCTGACGCTTCAGAAAAGGCCATTGCAGCCGTTGTGTACTTAAGAACCGTAGAAACGGTCGGGGAACCACAACTTGGATTTGTTCTCGGAAAGACGAAAGTGGCACCTATAAGCGGCCTTACCATCCCTCGACTAGAACTATGTGCGGCTGTGCTTGCCGTAGAACTCGCCCAAAGTGCTGTTGATCACCTTCAACTTTCTAACGACGAAGTCAAATATTATACCGACAGTCGTGTAGTTTTAGGCTACATCAGTAATAATATCCGTAGATTCTACACTTACGTCGCCAACAGAGTGGAGAAAATTCGGAAACATAGCAAACCCGACGAATGGAACTACGTGCCGTCTAACTTGAACCCGGCCGATTCAGGAACTAGATTTTTCCAACCTTCTGATATACACGACAGCGATTGGCTCTTGGGACCCAAACGATTGCTCATTAACGTTCAGTCAGAGACAACAGATGCATCCCAACATACTCTTGTGGAACCCGAAACGGACAAAGAGATCCGACCTGTCGTAAAAGTCGCCAAAACCTTTACTGTAGATTACATACCAACTTGGGAGGAGCGATTTTCTGACTTTTCATCTTGGTCAAAATTGACTCAGTTCATTGCTGTTGTCAAAGCTGCTGCCCGCAAACTTCACGGGCACATATCAGCATCTATGTGCTCACCGGTTGATATTCGTCAGGACGCTGAACTATTCATTATCAGGGAAGTTCAATCCCGTATGTTTGGCGAGGAGATCGATTGTCTTCTTCATTCGGAACCAGTTTCTCGTCGAAGCGTAATTGCCAAACTTAATCCATTCTTAGATGAACTCGGACTTCTCAGAGTTGGAGGACGTATTGTCAAATCAGACCTGCCATTCAGGGAAAAGCTACCTCTAGTAATTCCAGGACGGACCCTAACTCACGACGTGTTGAACACATTCATGGCGGAGGCAAGTGCCATCATCAATTCTCGACCGCTTGTTCCAGTCTCATCGGACTCGGAAAACCCGCTCATCTTGACACCCTCTATGCTACTAACGCAGAAAACGGACTACGTGTTTTCCATCGACTCAAAGGAATTATTCTGCAAACAGGATCTATGTCTAGCGGAGTGGAGACGGGTTGGTGCCCTTTCGAACATGTTTTGGTCCAGATGGCGCAAGGAATATCTATCCCTATTTCAACAACGTAGGAAGTGGACAGAGCCACAGAGAGACATTATCGTCGGAGACGTCGTTCTTATCGTGATAAGAATTTAGATCGTAACAAATGGCCTACAGGACTTGTGACTGACGTCTTTAAGAGTGAAGATGGACACACCAGGAAAGCCGAAGTGCGTGTCATCGTGGACGGGAAACCTGCAAAATATACTCGACCGATTGTCGACATGATTCTTCTGGTGGAAAGCATCCACTAGGGACTATTCCAGTGTACATATAACTGTTTGTTTCTCTCGATACATTTGAGATTTCCAATTGTAACCCGACTGTGTTCGATCTGTGAACACGTCGTTCCTTCCCACGCCGTGCGTGGCAACGATGGAGCTACAGATCTACTCTTCCCATTGGGCAACGCTGGAAGCCACACAACGATGGAACTCCAGAACTATAACCGTTGGATCGTTTTCTGAACTGTACATGTGTATATACCGTCAAGTGCTATTCTTGAATGACCTTTGTATTTATGTGATATTAATTGGATATTGGAATATATTCGTTTTCATATTTTTCATCTAGAAATTTAGAGAAATATTCACAAGAATATTTGGCGGGGAGTGTACTGTAATTACATTACAAATTTTTATTCCTTCTTGGATTAATAATTATCGTGTAAGATTTATGTTTGAACAATTAACCACATCTACTTATTGTTTGGATCGGTTTAGCATCCCAGTTTTTATGCAACTCCTCCGGACAGTCTCACAGGTTTTAGCTTCCTTCGAATTCTTTCTCTTCCGTGTGATGAAATACTTGTCCGACACGTTTTTGGAACATCTCTAATTTAGGAGTTAAACCTTGCCGACGTACAGTGTAAGACAATTTAAATTATTTAATGAGACTTTCGGCTGTTTATTCATATGTTTTACTATTTGTTTGAAGATTCGTTTACTGAAAGTTCTACTGCTGCTTCGTCATTTTTGGATCTTGACCTTGATTCTCGTTACATGTATAGCCAGATGTGATTTTCAGTAACTTTGTTTAACTGTGATTGCCTTTATTAATAATTTATAAACTCTAGAGACTGTATATTTTTATGGTTCTAAATTGAACTAACGTTATATTTGTAACTTTCTCTGATTCATACTTATGATTGTTTAATTTATGTTTCAGCAATTTACCTTCATCTTCAACTTCATCTTCACATCTTCACTTTACTTCACTTGTGTATTAAGTGGTTTAATAAACGATCTTTCCCCGGATTTGTCGTATATTTGCCCCGTATATATATTTTGGTTAGCTATCTGCCACATGGGCAGAATACGCATAGTGTGTGTTCAAACAAAACAAGCCCATTAAAATGCACCACTATAAACTCATGTTTATTCTAAAATATACACATGTACATAGCTTCTTGATGAAATTTAATGAATTCATGAAATTATTTGCTCACTTGAAATACTCATAATATAGTATATAATTTTTATATATATAATATATATAAACAGAAACATTAGGAGGCTGTCCATTGTTCTCAAGAAAACCAGGCAGTCCCTAATATTTCATTTGCATAGGATAAAATTCTTTCCACAGTTTTTTTTCAATGGATATAAAATACAAGGAATGCATTAAAATAATTTTTTATCCTGACAAGGTATCATTTCCAATAAACTTGACCCATTTACTTCATTGGAGCACAATTCCATGGATTTTGATTAGCCCCCCCCCCCCAAAAAAAAAGTTCTTCACAAAACAACAATATAATTTTTCACATTGAAGTAACAAACGTTTTTTTTTTATTTTTGGCCTAATTGAAATGTTTTTTTTTAATTCAAAGAGACCAAAGTGTTTTCAAATCTAGGTTCTGTAATCATTAAAATGCATAAGCATTGACAGTCTGTGCCATTAGCCCTATGCTCTTAGCTAGTGAAATTTGGTGAGGGCTAGTGAAAATTAAAAGACAAATAGAAGACAATTTCAAAATTGGCTTTTCGGGCTAGTAGACAAAAAAGTTTTTGGCACAGACTGCATTGAATTTCACATCTTCTAAAAATGTCTAGGAAGAACATTAAATTATGAATACTTACATACATAAACCACAACATTGAAGAACCATGCACTCAACTGGCAAACACCAACATCAACATTGAACATGAAGAACATTAAATTGCCACAAACAAAGGCAGCACCAGATGTGAAAATTAATTTCTCGACATGCTAGCACTTCCCTCAGTTGTAACAAAATCAACAAAAATCAACATTCCAATCAAGTAACTGAAAAATAAAACTAGAATTGCAGTCTTCCATGGAAGACTTATGTTGCCTGTGTTTAAAAATATTGGTAAACAGGAAGTAGTAATTTTTCGGGCATAAAATCACTTATGTATGAAGGTTCTAGACTACTCAAGAATTTGCAATATAAGTATTTTTTTTTAAATCCAATGATAACAGAAAATTTTGTTCAAAAACCTTGTAAAATGAAAACCTAGTTAATCTTTTATGTATTTAGTGCTAGCTACTTTTGTCCTCGTAATCAAACAGACTTTTTAGTTTTAGAAAATTACATATTTTTTGGCCATATTTTTACTGCTATAATTATGTAGCTGTTGTGGGTATGACCTTTTTCGGGAAAGGGGGTTTTGCTATTTATTTTCAAGGGAATCTGGGAAAAGCGCCTAGGGGGAAATGGGAACCCGCATTTTATTTTTTGGGATGTGGGATTGCTATTTTTTATTTTCTGGGAAAATTGGATAATCAAATTATTTTTACGAGAATTTTGGAAGGGACCCCCTCCTTCCGTCCCTCTAGCTTGCACTAAATAAAATAACCAGTGGCGGATCCAAGGGGGCCTAGCCCCCTTATGGAAAAAAAATTTTGTCGATTATATCAACCTGACTGTGGTAACCTATATGAAAGCATTGGAATCCCACACAAGGGGTGTTAAGTTCATGAGGTCATTTTTTTATTACATGAATAGAATTTTAGTTTTTTCTGATTGGTCCTTAAACTACTTTCAGGTCATGTTAAATCATGACAGTATTTCAAATTCATTACAATAAAGTTAATTCTTTCTGCTTGCACAGTAAAATGCTAAAAAGAGATCAACAGAGGTCAAGCTGAATTTGATAGTGCACGGTTTTAGCCTAATAATAGAAAAACCAAGAGTGCACGGTTTTAGCCTAACAAATAGAAAAAGAGTAGAGTTTCTAAATTTTCTCATTTAACTCTTACAAATACAAATATACTGTTTTTATTACTAGTAATGTATTTCAATATAAATAGTTTATAAATGTAATACCATTAAAGATGGGGGGACCACTTCCTATATGCATGATATACAAGGTGATGGAATGTGTCACTGGAATAGGTGACTCCCATTTTTCAGCTGTCAGATATATGATTAGGTGGGAAAAAAAGTGCAACATTGTATATGATAAGGTCACTTATTTACATCTTTTGTAGAAAAAAAGAAACCGAAAAAAAAAATTAAAGTTTCACTTAAAAATATTAGTTTAGAATATTTTATAATTTTTTTTTTACTTGTTGCCACTCTATTCGGCCTATCGGGGTATTGAGGGAAATCCTACCTTATGTTATAGGAGTAATTCTCAGCGGCACCCCCATATATTAGGTGTGGCCCCCGAGGTAGAATCCCATATAAAATGTTTAGTAGGAACATTAAACTCCCCTTTAAAAGTTAATATCACATTAATGCCTAATTATTGTTTGACAGGCAACTGGTAAACATGGGGAAAATGTGCTAAAATCGTGGAATATTTGCTAATTTCAAAGTGGAAAGATAGGTCTGTTTATAGCCGACAGGGAGGAAATTCACTATTCTGTCAATATCTTTTCAAAAAGTTATATCAACCTTTCAATTAAATCAGCTTTTCGTCCAGCTGTTGATGCATTTCTTGACGACAATTCTATTTTTAATTTGCCCACTGTCCATTGTCGATAGTCTTCCGCCATTTTCCCTATGTAAAAAGACGACGAGTTCCGCAGGAGTATTCCGAATAATAACTGATATTTTTGATGCGTCCAACGACCGACGTGAAAGGTGAAATCCATTGATATTTTTAATTTAACGGTAAATCAAAATTACGGAATCAATTTTTATTCAATGGCGGAACGAATACTATTTGTCGTAATTGAAACAAATGAAAAATTCGTTTCGCTAAAAACAAAGCCATAAGTTAGATTTAATTGGGGTCGGCCATTGAATGTAACAGGAGTGAAGGGGTATCTCAAATAAAGCTTCAAACATGACTTTAAACATCCTCGATATACTAAGGTAGACAATTTTTAGAAGATGTGCACATTTTTTTTTAGTTTTGCGTAGTTTTGCATGGCTGTTCATTCTTTTTTTTCATATCAAACTTAACTTAAACCTCCCTCACGTTTTTCTTTCGGAATTAGCGCACGCGAAAATGCTTTAAAGATGAAACCTAGCATTTCACTAAAAACATAAAATATCAATATCCGATAAAAAAATGTTGACAATAAACACGAAATGTGAGGTTTTAGTAATGGAACTACGATAGTGTGACCTCATGTATTTCATACGATAAAATTACAATTGAATTTGAGTCCATTGTTCATGTATCAATTAAAAGTACGGAAGCCTTGGAGGGCCATTTTGACTTTTAACTTTTAACTTACTAATTCTGCCTTTTTGGTTTTGAGTTTTGACTATTGACTTGTTATACAAGCCGACTGGGGACATTTTCACTTTTATCTTATGACTTTCAACCTTTTGACTACCGACTTTTGTCTTTTGCCTTTTGACTTCTGATTTTTTACGTAAGCCGTAAAGGCACTTTTTTGTCTTAAAACTTTTTACAATTGACTTTTTACTTTTGAATTTATGACTGTCAATGCAGGAAAAATTGAAAATTTTTCAGCTGCACAAAATCCAAACTTTTTCATTATATAAATTGTATATCTATGTCTCGCTGTCTCATGCGATTTATTGACTTATGTAAATAAACAACTGTCTCTTTCTCCAGAATTCCAATCTGTTGACTATTAAAACCGAGCACGTTACACGAAAGAAAGTCAGAATGAAGTGTGTTACAGAAATATGGCGACTATTGAAATCTTATATTACGATTGGTTAATACACCTAGATGGTATACAATAGCATAAGGAAGTAAATCCATTCGTTTTCGTTATACATGTGTATTATGTATTTTTACATAATTTTGTCTTGTATGGTTTTGATAAAGAAATTGGTTTGTTTGTTTGTTTAATGGTGTTTAACGCCACTTTCAGCAATTTTTCAGCAATATCAAGGCGTCTAGTTTTTATTGGGTAAGGAAGCCGGAGTACCCGGAGAAAACCCCCGATCTGCGGTAGGAAAACTGGCAATCCTTGTCCATTAATGTATTTTTTACATAATTTTGTCTTGTATGGTTTTGATACAGAAATTTGCAATTTTCCTGAATATATTTTTGTCAGTGAACTCACATTTTTATAATTAATATGTTTAAGCAAATCTAACGAAGGGGACATTGTCTTTGAACATTGTTTCCCGCCTTGAAATTCATAAGTTGAAAAGTAAAAAGACAATTGTAAGAAGTTGAAAGACAAAAATGTCCCTTTACGGCTTACATAAAAATTCAAAGTTAAAAGTCAAAAGACAAAAGTCGATAGTCAAAAGGTTGAAAGTCAAAAGTTAAACGTGAAAATGACCCCAGTCGGCTTGAATAAGAAGTCAAAAGTCAAACTCAAAATAAAAAGTCAGAAGTATTAAGTTAAAAGTTTACAGTCAAAATGGCCCTCCAGGGCTTCCGTAACAAACAGAATGATAAACTTGTGAAACCTTTCTCAAACAATGTAAACATTTCCTAATATCTATTTTCAAACTATTACAAAATCCAGGTGATACTATTTAAAGCAAATGGGAAGTTTAAACTTAAAACGAGATTACATATTTATTACAAGGAGTTATTTTTAGACCGGGCCGAATGAACGACGTAAGTATTTTTTTAATATTAAAAGAAGCTGACTGGTTCCATTTAATATTACTGAGCATAGGACTTTTTTTTACATATCAATGAAGGTACTAATATAAGAAGTTACATTTCTTTGTTACCAGACCAGCGATTTTGTCCACAAGGGGAGGCATAAGATGATGTTCTCGATATGGCATGCATAAACTCTCTATATATGATGTAGCAAACAAATGATGAATTGTCAATTTTAGCTCTGCTTTCGGCTCCATGTGGAGGATACACTCGTTAGCCTTCCACAGGGGGGGGGGGACTGAACATATTATATGCTGAGCTAAGATGTTTTCGAGGGGTTAATTTTTGAAAAAAATACCTATGACACTATTCGTCCAGCGAGCCGAAAAAATAACTATTAGACTATTTGTCCAGTTAGCCGGAAGAATAGTCCCTAACCTATTTGTCCTGCTATATATGATCTAAAACATAACTTCTGGTTTTTTTGTCCGTTGAGCTTATTTCGTCATGCTCTACCCATGGTCATGCTCTACCCATGGTCGCCCCGTGCGGGATCCGGGTGGCTAAAAGAATAGACCGCAGTCGCGCTAGCGTGTCGTAAAAAGCGACTAAATAGCGCCCAGTACCCTGACCGGCGTGTCAGGTCGGTTTGCCTAAAGACCGACTGGGATGTGTGCCCCAGGTGGTTGAATGGGGTACCCCGGGTGTGACGTTTTACACAAACTTACCCAAACTTACCCAAACATACCCAAACTATACCCAAACACACATTAAACTAACATTTTTTTGCATTTCTATTATGTTTAAACATTTTATATACTATATTTTTGATGGAAAATGTTATAAAAGTGAAGTTAACATGACAATTTTCGTTGTTAAAATCGATCTTATGAAGCCCCTTATGATTGTGAAAAATGTATTACCCAAACTCTCATAAAATGACATTATTGGTACTAAAAAAACAACAAAAACATTTTTAAATGCACATTTATTCCATATGAAATTTCAGTTTTAAAAAACATGGTAAATATAACACATGACAATCACGTATAAATATCACATAAAATAGTAAAAGTGAAAAAAGGTTTAGTCCAACCACACATGCCGCAATCGACAACACAAATAAACAGTACTGGTCTATCTCTATCTAACGGCAAACCTTCATCTTTAATATGCTATACCAAACAACAAATTGAATATATGAAATTTCATTTAGAAAAAGACAAAGACTGTGTTCTTGGAGTTGACAGAACGTTTAATCTCGGACCAACATATGTTACAAACTTTGTGTATAAAAACCAAAAAAAAAAAATGTGAAAAAGTCATCGCGTGAACCTCCGATTTTCATTGGTCCTACATTATTTCTATTACAAATATCATTAATTTTTCTCTCATGTCAAAGGGGTCCGTAGAAATACCGCAAACTACTAGTTAGTGCACTAACAAGGAGAAAAGTGCATTAACAACATGAAGGATAACAGTAATCACCACAAAAAGCATTTAATATCAAAGGATAATGCATAAATAAAGTTTTTACTAAGTTTGGTGGTTTTTTTATATTGTAGTTTAAGAGATATGATCAGATATTTGCATTGTTATCGGCACGTGACGATTTTTGTATTTTTAATTTGTGGTCATCTTTGTAATGTGTTCACTCAACTGAAGATCAACAACACAACTACACTAACAACCTGATAGAAAGTTCTGAATAATGAAAAATGTAATTGTCATTATAATATATCTTAAGTGAGCGATTAACACATTAACTAGAACTTATAAACAGATGTTGTTGTTTCTACGGACCCATTTGGTCGCGCACGTGCGATCAATGCTATTTTTACAATAAAGTTGTAGTTCCTTCATTAAATTTGTAGGAACAATATCCCACCTCAATTTTTTTTTAAAACAAAACAAAAATAAAGCCGTGTATCAAACAATACTTCAAAGTCAGACAGTTACTACTTAAATGTATATTTAATAATAATTGTTAATCAATAAAAATCACCTGTCACAAGTGTTTATATAATATGCAATTGTTCGCACCACATCGTTCACTCTAAAATAAAGACATCAAATGACTGCAGTGCGTGGTCACACAATTTTTTTTAATTATTTTGTTTTAAAATTGCAATGTCTACTAATTATTCATTATTTAACATAATATTAGCGCTTTTTCTTGTCTATTTACTACCAAAAATGTCATTTTAATGAGTGTTTGGGTACATTTTTCACGATCGTAAGGGGCTTCTTAAAATCGACTTTAACACAGAAAATCGTCATATTAACTTAACTTTTATAACATTTTCCATCAACAATACAGTATATAAAACCTTTAAACATAATAGAAATGAAAAAAAGGTATTTTAATGTGTGTTTGGGTAAGTTTGGGTAAGTTTGGGTAAAAAGTCACACCGGGGTACCCCTGGCAAGCTGGGGTTGTCAGGCCATAATACGGAAAACCTGACCGCAAACCATATTAGTGCACCGTGTTGGGAAAAATGCCACGTTCCTCGCACGCTAAAGAACGCTGCTGTAGTATTCGCTATGAGTAGGGATTTCGATCCCGCTACAGGACTGAGGAGGCTAAATTGCCCGACCTTATCAATCCTCCCATTTGCCAGTGGCAATCTAAAATCCGTTACCCCTATTTTTCCTTGTGTCCCATCCCATTTTCATTCATCATTATTTCATTATTATTTCATGTTCATTTTATCATCCATTTCATGTTCATCGCCTGAATATAGCTGAAATATTGCTGCTCGGGCCATTAATCAATCAATCAATCTACCCATGGTCAAGTTTTGATGTATTCAAGACTTATGCTTTATTGGTTAGGATCTTAAAGGTTTAATGTTATAAAACAATTTTCTCGACTTATTGTGTCAGGCTCTACCACAAGAGACACATCGACCTGATGATGGCTCTGCAAGAGGGAGGTCTGGTCTGATAAAATCTTGTACTTGACAATTTAACATTTCTTTAGGAACAACCTTCTTTTGTCTGTTATTCTTTAACTTTTTATGATTGATCATCCCCATTGGTAATTTTAGTGTCACCTTTAATACAAATTGCATTTGAAAACTTCTTATTATAAAAATAATTAGAAGCACAACATCAATAATGAAAATTTGATATCTATCAAGTGCTGTATGCAAATTTGAATTCTCACGGCCAATTAAAATTCCTTACTGCATAACATTCTTATAAACCATGACCTACATTGTACAAAAAACAATATATTTATCTTTAACCACAAACAACGAGATACTTTAATACAAGTTTATCAATAATATATCCGGAAAAATATCCTAGGGACTATTCTTCCGACTACCCGGATAAATAGTTTCATGGCTATTTTTCCGGCTATCCGGACGAATAGTGTCATAGCTTTTTCCGGCTTGTCGGATAAATAGCAACTTAAAACTGAGAGGCTATTTTTCCGGCTAGCCACTCCGTTGGAATAAACGTAAGGTGTTTTCGAGGATTATTGAGATGACGTAGTAAACAAGAATTTAAGGCTCTATATGGTGAAACACATCATTTATTCGAACCTTAGAGATAAAGCTCTGCATTAAATGTTTATTACAGTAAATTTTTTGAGTGTATTTTGACACCATATGTTCCCTTCCCTGATAAACTTGAGTGCACTGACCATTTGACTCAGACACATTAAAAAAACCAGAATATTTTACTTATTGTCTTTACAAATATATGCAGTGTTTATTACATTTCACTAGGTTAATTACACATAAATACCGTTCTTAGCTTTGTAAACTTGATATAAGTAATGGCTATTTGGAATCTGCAGCCAAGCAAAAAAGGGCGTAAGAAAAATTGCTGATAATGACAAGGGATATATGAATGTTCGCTTTCATGAATATTTTATGTCCTATTTTGATTGGTGGCTTGTACTTCCGGCGATGCATGACAAGTAATAAAAAAGACAAAATATATGTACTTTCGGTTAATAAAAGTTTTATCCAAGAAACAGCGGCCCACTTAGCTAATTCACAAGTAATAAAAAAAAATAACATACGTATTTTCGGTTAATAAAAGTTTTATCCAATAAACGCGTCCCAATTAGCTAATTCACAAGTAATCAAAAAATACAAAACATACGTATTTTCAGTTAATAAAAGTTTTATCCAATAAACGGCGTCCCAATTAGCTAATTCACAAGTAATCAAAAAATACAAAACATACGTATTTTCAGTTAATAAAAGTTTTATCCAATAAACGGCGTCCCAATTAGCTAATTCACAAGTAATAAAAAATACATAACATACGTATTTTCAGTTAATAAAAGTGTTATCCAATAAACGCCGTTCAGATAAGGTAATTAAATTTAATGAATATTCATGAAAACGAGAAAATTTCTCCAAGTATGCCCACGGTCGGTAAGTGGTTGCAAAGCGAGAACGCGACCGGACGTGGGTTTCCGAAGAAGGACAACGGGCCGTAGTGGTTAACTTGCTTGGAGAATGCCAAGCTCCATGCACGATAAACCCATTTTATAATGCGACAATGGTAAACCACATGAATTTTAGCCCATATCATTTTGGGGAAATATGGCATGAAAACGAAAAATAAAATTGCCGCGAACGAAGTGAGCGAAGGAGTCTAACGCAAAAATATGTATTATCCCCCTTACTCGTCTCTTGTTGAGACATTTACACGGGTAATTTTTAACTGTCGTACTTGCGGGTGTGTATGTATTTCCACGATAATGTCAATCAGTTAAAGAAAAACTGTTTAATATGTTTATTGCTATCAAATACTTCGTTTGGAGACCATACTGAGAGGATTCTAAGTCCCGACTCAAAATGCCGCCCAGTGCGTCCGCAAGTGGCAGATATAGATAGAAGCCCTAGCTTTTATCTCGGTCGTTTGTGAGGAAGTTGGCTGTCAAGGTTACACGTAAAGCCTTATCTCGGAGATAGTTGGTATGGTGTTTCGGAGAGTGCAAATCCACACTACGCGACAGTATAGACCACTTATGTAGAATTTGAAAAATAGGTTATTGCGGCTACAATATTCCATTCCTTTCCATTAGCAGTCTAATTTTTTTCTTAGATGTTTCACCCCTTTCCTCTCTTGATTTATTGTTCATTCCGA
Organism: Limnoperna fortunei; assembly: GCA_944474755.1. Classification (NCBI taxonomy): domain Eukaryota; kingdom Metazoa; phylum Mollusca; class Bivalvia; order Mytilida; family Modiolidae; genus Limnoperna; species Limnoperna fortunei. The sequence goes on along the minus strand of OX104114.1, from coordinate 69,480,824 downwards.
ATGTAACTGAAATAATTACTTGCTGGAAGTTAAACAAACATTCAATAAAATAAATATTCATCGATGGTTACTTCAAAAACAAAAAACCTCTCATTTCACGTTTATATTTATCATTTTCACCTGTCAATTTTACAATTTTGGTTTGGTTATTATTTGACATGCGGGGTTTTGATATGTCGGTTGAATTTTTTTCGGAGCAAAATTTGTTCAGAAGTTCTGCATATTTTAACATGTGAAATAGAATGAAACTAAAATAAAGACGAAGACTTTACCTGTTTTCAATTAATTAAACAATGCTCAATTAAGTAATCCATGTTTGCAATATCGAGACGAAATTTTTCTGGCTGTTGACATTTTTAATTTAACGGTAAATCAAAATTACGGAATTAATTTTTGTCTCGCCTGCGACGAAAGTCGCTGGAGGCGAGACATATGTATGGGAATCCGGCGGCGGCGGCGGCGTAAACACTTGACATCTTGCTTCATATCTTTGTAAGCCCAAGCCCTAGATCCATCAAATTTGGTCCAGAGGTAGCTTATGATGAGTACTTGCCAGTCAGTCACCTGTCACCTGACCTTGACCTCAATTTCACGGTCCAGTGACTACGTTAAAGTTTTTGGGTTACGACAGTTCCTCTGTAACTATGCATGGTAGGATGACAATATTTGGTGCATAGGTTGCTGATGATTAGTACATGACTGTCTGGTAGGTGTCACCTGACCTTGACCTCAATTTCACGGTCCAGCGACTACGTTAAAGTTTTTGGGTTACGACAGTTTCTTTGTAACTACGCACGGTAGGCTGACAATATTTGGTGTATAGGTTGCTGATGACTAGTACATGACTGTCTGGTTGGTGTCACCTGACCTTGACCTCAATTTCACGGTCCAGCGACTACGTTAAAGTTTTGGGGTTACGACAGTTCCTCTGTAACTACGCATGGTAGGATGACAATATTTGGTGTATAGGTTGCTGATGACTAGTACATGACTGTCTGGTAGGTGTCACCTGACCTTGACCACAATTTCACGGTCCAGCGACTACGTTAAAGTTTTGGGGTTACGACAGTTCCTCTGTAACTATGCATGGTAGGATGACAATATTAGGTGTATAGGTTGCTGATGACTAGTACATGACTGTCTGGTAGGTGTCACCTGACCTTGACCTCAATTTCACGGTCCAGCGACTGCGTTAAAGTTTTTGGGTTACGATAGTTCCTCTGTAACTACGCATGGTGTGGTGACAATATTTTGTATACAGGCCGCTGCTGATATTTAATGCTATTTACGTAATGCTTATGACGAAATTTATTTTTGTTACTGATGCGGAATGCAGGCGAGACGTTTTTCTGTGTCCACACTTGTTATTTAATGGCAGAACGAATACAATTTGTCGAAATTGAAACAAAACAAAAATTCGTTTCGCTAAAAACAAAGCCATAAGTTAGATTTAATTAGGGTTTGATATTGAATGTAATGGGAGTGAAGGGATATCTCAAATAAAGCTTCAAACAGGACTTTAAACATCCTCGATATACTAAGGTTAGACAATTTTTAGAAAATGTGGACATTTTTTTTTAGTTTAGCGTAGTTTTGCATGGCTGTCCATTCTTTTTTCATATCAAACTTAAACCTCCCGCACGATTTTCTTTCGGAATTAGCGCACGCGAAAATGCTTTAAAGATGAAACCTAGCATTTCACTACAAACATAAAATATCAATATCCGATAAAAAAAATTTAGAAAATAAACACGAAATGTGAGGTTTTAGTAATGGAACTACGATAGTGTGACCTCATGTATTTCATACGATAAAACTACAATTGAATATGAGTCTATTGTTCATGTATCAATTAAAAGAGAACAAACAGAATGATAAACTTGTGAAAACTTGAAACCTTTCTCAAACAATGTAAACATTTCTTAATATCTATTTTCAACTATTAAAGAATCCAGGTGATACTATTTAAAGCAAAGGGGAAGTTTAAACTTAAAACGAGATTGCATATTTATTACAAGGAGTTATTTTTAGACCAGGCCGAATGAACGACGTAAGTATTTTTTAAGATTAAAAGAAGCTGACTGGTTCCATTTAATATTACTGAGCTTAGGACTTTTTTACATATCAATGAAGGTACTAATATAAGAAGTTACATTTCTTTGTTACCAGACCAGCGATTTTGTCCATAAGGGGAGGCATATTAAGATGATGTTCTCGATATGGCATGCATAAACTCTCTATATATGATGTAGCAAACAAATGCTGAATTGTCAATTTTAGCTCTGCTTTTGGCCCCATGTGGATTATACACTCGTTAGCCTTTCCACCGGGGGGGGGGGACTGAAAATATTATATGCTGAGCTAAGGTGTTTTCGAGGGGTTAAGTTTTGAAAAAATACCTATGACACTGTTCGTCCGACTAGCCGAAAAAGTAACCATTAGACTATTTGTCCAGTTAGCCGGAAGAATAGTCCCTAGCCTATTTGTCCTGCTATATATGATCTAAAACATAACTTCTGGTTTTTTGTCCGTTGAGCTTATTTCGTCATCCTCTACCCATGGTCAAGTTTTGATGTATTCAAGACTTATGCTTTATTGGTTAGGATCTTAAATGTTTAATGTTATAAAACAATTTTCTCGACTTATTGTGTCAGGCTCTACCACAAGAGACACATCGACCTGATGATGGCTCTGCAAGAGGATGGTCTGGTCTGATAAAATCTTGTACTTGACAATTTAACATTTCTTTAGGAACAACCTTCTTTTGTCTGTTATTCTTTAACTTTTTACGATTGATCATCCCCATTGGTAATTTTAGTGTCACCTTTAATACAAATTGCATTTGAAAACTTCTTATTATAAAAATAATTAGAAGCACAACATCAATAATGAAAATTTGATATCTATCAAGTGCTGTATGCAAATTTGAATTCTCACGGCCAATTAAAATTCCTTACTGCAAAACATTCTTATAAACCATGACCTACATTGTACAAAAACAATATATTTATCTTTAACCACAAACAACGAGATACTTTAATACAAGTTTATCAATAATATATCCGGAAAAATATCCTAGGGACTATTCTTCCGACTACCCGGATAAATAGTTTCATGGCTATTTTTCCGGCTATCCGGACGAATAGTGTCATAGCTTTTTCCGGCTTGTCGGATAAATAGCAACTTAAAACTGAGAGGCTATTTTTCCGGCTAGCCACTCCGTTGGAATAAACGTAAGGTGTTTTCGAGGATTATTGAGATGACGTAGTAAACAAGAATTTAAGGCTCTATATGGTGAAACACATCATTTATTCGAACCTTAGAGATAAAGCTCTGCATTAAATGTTTATTACAGTAATTTTTTTGAGTGTATTTTGACACCATATGTTCCCTTCCCTGATAAACTTGAGTGCACTGACCATTTGACTCGGACACATAAAAAAAACCAGAATATTTTACTTATTGTCTTTACAAATATATGCAGTGTTTATTACATTTCACTAGGTTAATTAAACATAAATACCGTTCGTAGCTTTGTAAACTTGATATAAGTAATGGCTATTTGGAATCTGTAGCCAAGCAAAAAAGGGCGTAAGAAAAATTGCTGATAATGACAAGGGATATATGAATGTTCGCTTTCATGAATATTTTATGTCCTATTTTGATTGGTGGCTTGTACTTCCGGCGAAGCATGACAAGTAATAAAAAAGACAAAACATACGTACTTTCGGTTAATAAAAGTTTTATCCAATAAACGGCGTCCCAATGAGCTAATTCACAAGTATTCAAAAAATACAAAACATACGTATTTTTAGTTAATACAAGTTTTATCCAATAAACGGCGTCCCAATTAGCTAATTCACAAGTAATAAAAAAATACATAACATACGTATTTTCAGTTAATAAAAGTTTTATCCAATAAACGGCGTCCCAATTAGCTAAGTCACAAGTAATAAAAAATAAATAACATACGTATTTTCAGTTAATACAAGTTTTATCCAGTAAACGCCGTTCAGATAAGGTAATTAAATTTAATGAATATTCATGAAAACGAGAAAATTTCTCCAAGTATGCCCACGGTCGGTAAGTGGTTGCAAAGCGAGAACGCGACAGGACGAGGGTTTCCGAAGAAGGACAACGGGCCGTAGTGGTTAACTTGCTTGGAGAATGCCGAGCTCCATGCACTATAAACCCATTTTATAATGCGACAATGGTAAACCACATGAATTTTAGCCCATATCATTTTGGGGAAATATGGCATGAAAACGAAAAATAAAATTGCCGCGAACGAAGTGAGCGAAGGAGTCTAACGCAAAAATATGTATTATTCCCCCTACTCGTCTCTTGTTGAGACATTTACACGGGTAATTTTTAACTGTCGTACTTGCGGGTGTGTATGTATTTCCACGATAATGTCAATCAGTTAAAGAAAAACTGTTTAATATGTTTATTGCTATCAAATACTTCGTTTGGAGACCATACTGAGAGGATTCTAAGTTCTCGACTCAAAATGCCGCCCAGTGCGTCCGCAAGTGGCAGATATAGATAGAAGCCCTAGCTTTTATCTCGGTCGTTTGTGAGGAAGTTGGCTGTCAAGGTTACACGTAAAGCCTTATCTCGGAGATAGTTGGTATGGTGTTTCGGAGAGTGCAAATCCACACTACGCGACAGTATAGACCACTTATGTAGAATTTGAAAAATAGGTTATTGCGGCTACAATATTCCATTCCTTTCCATTAGCAGTCTAAATTTTTTCTTAGATGTTTCACCCCTTTCCTCTCTTGATTTATTGTTCATTCTGAATGTAACTTAAATAATTACTTGCTGGAAGTTAAACAAACATTCAATAAAATAAATATTCATCGATGGTACTTCAAAAACAAAACACCTCTCATTTCACGTTTATATTTATCATTTTCGCCTGTCAGTTTTACAATTTTGTTTGGTTATTATTTGACATGCGAGGTTTTGATATGTCGGTTGAATTTTTTTCGGAGCAAAATTTGTTCAGAAGTTCTGCATATTTTAACATGTGAAATAGAATGAAACTAAAATAAAGACGAAGACTTTACCTGTTTTCAATTAATAAAACAATGCTCAATTAAGTAATCCATGTTTGCAATATCGAGACGAAATTTTTCTGGCAGTTGACATTTTTAATTTAACGGTAAATCAAAATCACGGAATAAATTTTTATTTAATGGCAGAACGAATTCAATTTGTCGATATTGAAACAAAACAAAAATTCGTTTCGCTAAAAACAAAGCCATAAGTTAGATTTAATTAGGGTCGGATATTGAATGTAATGGGAGTGAAGGGATATCTCAAATAAAGCTTCAAACAGGACTTTAAACATCCTCGATATACTAAGGTTAGACAATTTTTAGAAAATGTGGACATTTTTTTTTAGTTTAGCGTAGTTTTGCATGGCTGTCCATTCTTTTTTCATATCAAACTTAAACCTCCCGCACGATTTTCTTTCGGAATTAGCGCACGCGAAAATGCTTTAAAGATGAAACCTAGCATTTCACTAAAAATATAAAATATCAATATCCGATAAAAAATTTTGAAAATAAACACGAAATGTGAGGTTTTAGTAATGGAACTACGATAGTGTGACCTCATGTATTTCATACGATAAAACTACAATTGAATATGAGTCTATTGTTCATGTATCAATTAAAAGAGAACAAACAGAATGATAAACTTGTGAAAACTTGAAACCTTTCTCAAACAATGTAAACATTTCTTAATATCTATTTTCAACTATTAAAGAATCCAGGTGATACTATTTAAAGCAAAGGGGAAGTTTAAACTTAAAACGATATTACATATTTATTACAAGGAGTTATTTTTAGACCAGGCCGAATGAACGACGTAAGTATTTTTTAAGATTAAAAGAAGCTGACTGGTTCCATTTAATATTACTGAGCTTAGGAATTTTTTTTACATATCAATGAAGGTACTAATATAAGAAGTTACATTTCTTTGTTACCAGACCAGCGATTTTGTCCATAAGGGGAGGCATATTAAGATGATGTTCTCGATATGGCATGCATAAACTCTCTATATATGATGTAGCAAACAAATGCTGAATTGTCAATTTTAGCTCTGCTTTTGGCCCCATGTGGATTATACACTCGTTAGCCTTTCCACCGGGGGGGGACTGAAAATATTATATGCTGAGCTAAGGTGTTTTCGAGGGGTTAAGTTTTGAAAAAATACCTATGACACTATTCGTCCGACTAGGCGAAAAAATAACCATTAGACTATTTGTCCAGTTAGCCGGAAGAATAGTCCCTAGCCTATTTGTCCTGCTATATATGATCTAAAACATAACTTCTGGTTTTTTTGTCCGTTGAGCTTATTTCGTCATCCTCTACCCATGGTCAAGTTTTGATGTATTCAAGACTTATGCTTTATTGGTTAGGATTCTAAAGGTTTAATGTTATAAAACAATTTTCTCGACTTATTGTGTCAGGCTCTACCACAAGAGACACATCGATCTGATGATGGCTCTGCAAGAGGGAGGTCTGGTCTGATAAAATCTTGTACTTGACAATTTAACATTTCTTTAGGAACAACCTTCTTTTGTCTGTTATTCTTTAACTTTTTATGATTGATCATCCCCATTGGTAATTTTAGTGTCACCTTTAATACAAATTGCATTTGAAAACTTCTTATTATAAAAATAATTAGAAGCACAACATCAATAATGAAAATTTGATATCTATCAAGTGCTGTATGCAAATTTGAATTCTCACGGCCAATTAAAATTCCTTACTGCATAACATTCTTATAAACCATGACCTACATTGTACAAAAACAATATATTTATCTTTAACCACAAACAACGAGATACTTTAATACAAGTTTATCAATAATATATCCGGAAAAATATCCTAGGGACTATTCTTCCGACTACCCGGATAAATAGTTTCATGGCTATTTTTCCGGCTATCCGGACGAATAGTGTCATAGCTTTTTCCGGCTTGTCGGATAAATAGCAACTTAAAACTGAGAGGCTATTTTTCCGGCTAGCCACTCCGTTGGAATAAACGTAAGGTGTTTTCGAGGATTATTGAGATGACGTAGTAAACAAGAATTTAAGGCTCTATATGGTGAAACACATCATTTATTCGAACCTTAGAGATAAAGCTCTGCATTAAATGTTTATTACAGTAATTTTTTTGAGTGTATTTTGACACCATATGTTCCCTTCCCTGATAAACTTGAGTGCACTGACCTTTGAATCGGACACATTAAAAAAAAACAGAATATTTTACTTATTGTCTTTACAAATATATGCAGTGTTTATTACATTTCACTAGGTTAATTAAACATAAATACCGTTCGTACCTTTGTAAACTTGATATAAGTAATGGCTATTTGGAATCTGTAGCCAAGCAAAAAAGGGCGTAAGAAAAATTGCTGATAATGACAAGGGATATATGAATGTTCGCTTTCATGAATATTTTATGTCCTATTTTGATTGGTGGCTTGTACTTCCGGCGAAGCATGACAAGTAATAAAAAAGACAAAACATACGTACTTTCGGTTAATAAAAGTTTTATCCAATAAACGGCGTCCCAATTAGCTAATTCACAAGTAATCAAAAAATACAAAACATACGTATTTTTAGTTAATAAAAGTTTTATCCAATAAACGGCGTCCCAATTAGCTAATTCACAAGTAATAAAAAAATACATAACATACGTATTTTCAGTTAATAAAAGTTTTATCCAATAAACGGCGTTCCAATTAGCTAATTCACAAGTAATAAAAAATAAATAACATACGTATTTTCAGTTAATACAAGTTTTATCCAATAAACGCCGTTCAGATAAGGTAATTAAATTTAATGAATATTCATGAAAACGAGAAAATTTCTCCAAGTATGCCCACGGTCGGTAAGTGGTTGCAAAGCGAGAACGCGACCGGACGTGGGTTTCCGAAGAAGGACAACGGGCCGTAGTGGTTAACTTGCTTGGAGAATGCCAAGCTCCATGCACGATAAACCCATTTTATAATGCGACAATGGTAAATCACATGAATTTTAGCCCATATCATTTTGGGGAAATATGGCATGAAAACGAAAAATAAAATTGCCGCGAACGAAGTGAGCGAAGGAGTCTAACGCAAAAATATGTATTATTCCCCCTACTCGTCTCTTGTTGAGACATTTACACGGGTAATTTTTAACTGTCGTACTTGCGGGTGTGTATGTATTTCCACGATAATGTCAATCAGTTAAAGAAAAACTGTTTAATATGTTTATTGCTATCAAATACTTCGTTTGGAGACCATACTGAGAGGATTCTAAGTTCTCGACTCAAAATGCCGCCCAGTGCGTCCGCAAGTGGCAGATATAGATAGAAGCCCTAGCTTTTATCTCGGTCGTTTGTGAGGAAGTTGGCTGTCAAGGTTACACGTAAAGCCTTATCTCGGAGATAGTTGGTATGGTGTTTCGGAGAGTGCAAATCCACACTACGCGACAGTATAGACCACTTATGTAGAATTTGAAAAATATGTTATTGCGGCTACAATATTCCATTCCTTTCCATTAGCAGTCTAAATTTTTTTTTAGATGTTTTACCCCTTTCCTCTCTTGATTTATTGTTCATTCTGAATGTAACTGAAATAATTACTTGCTGGAAGTTAAACAAACATTCAATAAAATAAATATTCATCGATGGTTACTTCAAAAACAAAAAACCTCTCGTTTCACGTTTATATTTATCATTTTCACCTGTCAGTTTTACAATTTTGTTTGGTTATTATTTGACATGCGAGGTTTTGATATGTCGGTTGAATTTTTTTCGGAGCAAAATTTGTTCAGAAGTTCTGCATATTTTACCATGTGAAATAGAATGAAACTAAAATAAAGACGAAGACTTTACCTGTTTTCAATTAATTAAGCAATGCTCAATTAAGTAATCCATGTTTGCAATATCGAGACGAAATTTTTCTGGCAGTTGACATTTTTAATTTAACGGTAAATCAAAATTACGGAATTAATTTTTATTTAATGGCAGAACGAATACAATTTGTCGAAATTGAAACAAAACAAAAATTCGTTTCGCTAAAAACAAAGCCATAAGTTAGATTTAATTAGGGTCGGATATTGAAAGTAATGGGAGTGAAGGGATATCTCAAATAAAGCTTCAAACAGGACTTTAAACATCTTCGATATACTAAGGTTAGACAATTTTTAGAAAATGTGGACATCTTGTTTTTAGTTTAGCGTAGTTTTGCATGGCTGTCCATTCTTTTTTCATATCAAACTTAAACCTCCCGCACGATTTTCTTTCGGAATTAGCGCACCCGAAAATGCTTTAAAGATGAAACCTAGCATTTCACAAAAAATATAAAATATCAATATCCGATAAAAAATTTTGAAAATAAACACGAAATGTGAGGTTTTAGTAATGGAACTACGATAGTGTGACCTCATGTATTTCATACGATAAAACTACAATTGAATATGAGTCTATTGTTCATGTATCAATTAAAAGAGAACAAACAGAATGATAAACTTGTGAAAACTTGAAACCTTTCTCAAACAATGTAAACATTTCTTAATATCTATTTTCAACTATTAAAGAATCCAGGTGATACTATTTAAAGCAAAGGGGAAGTTTAAACTTAAAACGAGATTACATATTTATTACAAGGAGTTATTTTTAGACCAGGCCGAATGAACGACGTAAGTATTTTTTAAGATTAAAAGAAGCTGACTGGTTCCATTTAATATTACTGAGCTTAGGACTTTTTTTACATATCAATGAAGGTACTAATATAAGAAGTTACATTTCTTTGTTACCAGACCAGCGATTTTGTCCATAAGGGGAGGCATATTAAGATGATGTTCTCGATATGGCATGAATAAACTCTCTATATATGATGTAGCAAACAAATGCTGAATTGTCAATTTTAGCTCTGCTTTTGGCCCCATGTGGATTATACACTCGTTAGCCTTTCCACCGGGGGGGGGGACTGAAAATATTATATGCTGAGCTAAGGTGTTTTCGAGGGGTTAAGTTTTGAAAAAATACCTATGACACTATTCGTCCGACTAGCCGAAAAAATAACCATTAGACTATTTGTCCAGTTAGCCGGAAGAATAGTCCCTAGCCTATTTGTCCTGCTATATATGATCTAAAACATAACTTCTGGTTTTTTTGTCCGTTGAGCTTATTTCGTCATCCTCTACCCATGGTCAAGTTTTGATGTATTCAAGACTTATGCTTTATTGGTTAGGATCTTAAAGGTTTAATGTTATAAAACAATTTTCTCGACTTATTGTGTCAGGCTCTACCACAAGAGACACATCGACCTGATGATGGGTCTGCAAGAGGGAGGTCTGGTCTGATAAAATCTTGTACTTGACAATTTAACATTTCTTTAGGAACAACCTTCTTTTGTCTGTTATTCTTTAACTTTTTACGATTGATCATCCCCATTGGTAATTTTAGTGTCACCTTTAATACAAATTGCATTTGAAAACTTCTTATTATAAAAATAATTAGAAGCACAACATCAATAATGAAAATTTGATATCTATCAAGTGCTGTATGCAAATTTGAATTCTCACGGCCAATTAAAATTCCTTACTGCATAACATTCTTATAAACCATGACCTACATTGTACAAAAACAATATATTTATCTTTAACCACAAACAACGAGATACTTTAATACAAGTTTATCAATAATATATCCGGAAAAATATCCTAGGGACTATTCTTCCGACTACCCGGATAAATAGTTTCATGGCTATTTTTCCGGCTATCCGGACGAATAGTGTCATAGCTTTTTCCGGCTTGTCGGATAAATAGCAACTTAAAACTGAGAGGCTATTTTTCCGGCTAGCCACTCCGTTGGAATAAACGTAAGGTGTTTTCGAGGATTATTGAGATGACGTAGTAAACAAGAATTTAAGGCTCTATATGGTGAAACACATCATTTATTCGAACCTTAGAGATAAAGCTCTGCATTAAATGTTTATTACAGTAATTTTTTTGAGTGTATTTTGACACCATATGTTCCCTTCCCTGATAAACTTGAGTGCACTGACCATTTGACTCAGACACATTAAAAAAAAAACAGAATATTTTACTTATTGTCTTTACAAATATATGCAGTGTTTATTACATTTCACTAGGTTAATTAAACATAAATACCGTTCGTAGCTTTGTAAACTTGATATAAGCAATGGCTATTTGGAATCTGTAGCCAAGCAAAAAAGGGCGTAAAAAAAATTGCTGATAATGACAAGGGATATATGAATGTTCGATTTCATGAATATTTTATGTCCTATTTTGATTGGTGGCTTGTACTTCCGGCGAAGCATGACAAGTAATAAAAAAGACAAAACATACGTACTTTCGGTTAATAAAAGTTTTATCCAATAAACGGCGTCCCACTTAGCTAATTCACAAGTAATAAAAAAAATAACATACGTATTTTCGGTTAATAAAAGTTTTATCCAATAAACGCGTCCCAATTAGCTAATTCACAAGTAATCAAAAAATACAAAACATACGTATTTTCAGTTAATAAAAGTTTTATCCAATAAACGGCGTCCAAATTAGCTAATTCACAAGTAATAAAAAATACATAACATACGTATTTTCAGTTAATACAAGTTTTATCCAATAAACGCCGTTCAGATAAGGTAATTAAATTTAATGAATATTCATGAAAACGAGAAAATTTCTCCAAGTATGCCCACGGTCGGTAAGTGGTTGCAAAGCGAGAACGCGAACGGACGTGGGTTTCCGAAGGACAACGGGCCGTAGTGGTTAACTTGCTTGGAGAATGCCAAGCTCCATGCACGATAAACCCATTTTATAATGCGACAATGGTAAACCACATGAATTTTAGCCCATATCATTTTGGGGAAATATGGCATGAAAACGAAAAATAAAATTGCCGCGAACGAAGTGAGCGAAGGAGTCTAACGCAAAAATATGTATTATCCCCCCTACTCGTCTCTTGTTGAGACATTTACACGGGTAATTTTTAACTGTCGTACTTGCGGGTGTGTATGTATTTCCACGATAATGTCAATCAGTTAAAGAAAAACTGTTTAATATGTTTATTGCTATCAAATACTTCGTTTGGAGACCATACTGAGAGGATTCTAAGTTCTCGACTCAAAGAGCCGCCCAGTGCGTCCGCAAGTGGCAGATATAGATAGAAGCCCTAGCTTTTATCTCGGTCGTTTGTGAGGAAGTTGGCTGTCAAGGTTACACGTAAAGCCTTATCTCGGAGATAGTTGGTATGGTGTTTCGGAGAGTGCAAATCCACACTACGCGACAGTATAGACCACTTATGTAGAATTTGAAAAATAGGTTATTGCGGCTACAATATTCCATTCCTTTCCATTAGCAGTCTAAATTTTTTCTTAGATGTTTTACCCCTTTCCTCTCTTGATTTATTGTTCATTCTGAATGTAACTGAAATAATTACTTGCTGGAAGTTAAACAAACATTCAATAAAATAAATATTCATCGATGGTTACTTCAAAAACAAAAAACCTCTCATTTCACGTTTATATTTATCATTTTCATCTGTCATTTTCATAACTCAAATCATTGCATTGTATCACACGTGGCGTTATAACTAATTTCAGGTACGGTTTACTGAGCTATTGCGCGATAATATAGTTCGATGTTTGCATTTACCGAAGTAAGTACTTTCTATCTGTAATATTGTTTTGACTATTTTTCAGGTGAAAAACAGTATGTTTTGTAGTGCGAAATGTAATAATTTTGTTCTTTGCATTTGAATAAAAATATAATTCGGTTCATATATTTGTACGCGATCAAGCTGGCTAGGTTGTATTCATTACATTATGTGCACGTGATTATGTGTCATAACAATTTATTGTAAATCACGTGTTGTAAATGTGTTGAACAAATAAACATTTCGTACTATTTCGTACTATTATCATAAATGCACATTAAATCTGCTCTCATCTGAATTTAATTATATAACAAGGAAAGATATGCGTTAAACCCATATCCAGAGATGTTCGATTTATATGTTATAGGTGTATCCCATTTGGTTTAATAGTTTTTTTTTCAATTTGTTTTATTTAAAATTTTATCATATGCTGTAAAGGGATGCAAATATAGACGATTGTGAAAGGCAAGAAATAATCATCTTGATTATAATATCTCAACTTTGAGAAGAGTACTGTAATAAAAAAAGCAAAGTTTTCGAAGGACATATATATGTTTACCAATAAAAATACATTGACCATAGTCAAGTGGTTCTGTGGGGGAAAATGTGAATGTAAGATCGGCAGTTATCGCGTCCTCGGAAAATCAAAGAAAACATACCGACAAGTTACAATTTTTATTGATTTAATTTTACTGTAATTAAAATTGTTTCAAAAGATTTGCAATTAAATGTATTTTAAACGTCAAACTTGCATTCATGTGCATAAACATTGCTAAGAACTTTATAAACTTTTCAGAATTTAAAATATAAAAACAACAATTAGAAGAAGAGTCTTATTTTGCAAAACAATTGATGAGATTATTAACTTCTACAATTATTTTCAATAATATAAACTGTTGATGACCTTTATTCGAACTTAACTGAATTTTTTTCTGTTATATTATTATATATATAACTTGCTTCGTTAAAATATCTTAACATCAAAATTTTTTTAAATCTTGAATTAAATAAAAATCTTTATCTTTTGTGTCTTTTTATTATTGAGAAATTTCGTTTCCCTACTAATTTCTACCACATTTTTCACTGATTCAGACATCATTTTTTTTTAAATAACATGCCTATTTGAAAATCTAATTTTGTATATATATAGTTTCTTCTCACACAGCCAATAATACAATTGGTACAGAGAAAGTAACAAATAAACAAACAAAACAACGGGTTATATACAATATATATCAAAATCATAATCTAATTTAGCCATTTTAGCGGCTTATTATGCGAGTCTGATTGGTCTTTCATTTTTACCTTTCATCAAAGTTCAGTGTCGGGTAATAAATAATAAATTAGCAAATAAACAAGGCACATCTAATATACAATTACATCACAGAAATATCTCTGTCCCCTCCCTAAAACCACCACTACCACACACGAATCGTTCACGAGAATTTGGGATTTCGAAACCGTCAATAAACAAAACCCAGGGAAATTAAATTTAATGTTCAAGATGACTAATTTTCTGCGTAAAAGTTCCATTTTCTACCTTATTAATTATGAAATAATCCAGAAATAAGTTTTCTGGATGAGTGGTCACAAGCGCGTTAAACAAAATCTAAACATGCACTTTTATTGTCAAATTATCTAAGTAACTAATAAAAGAAACCGAAAAATTTACACTTTATCATGTTAAAATAAGAATGCATAAAAAATTACGAAGCTTGACATATAAATCACGAAATAATCCAAGAAATACAATTGAAGCGATGAAATACATTACGTAATATAACATAACAAAATTTTAAATGCCTTTTTCTTATCAAATTAAATAACTAATTAATAAAAAAAAGCTCAAGTTTATACATTTTATTATGTGAAGAATAGAATGCATTAATAAAAATACTAGGCTTAACCTATAGATAGTAAAATAATCCAAAAATAAAACTTGAGGCGGATCCGAGATACTGGTAAAGCGCGCATTAATATGCAATTATGTACATCTTTATTTCTTCTAATACGATCAGGACAAAAAAAAAGGATTTTAAAGCTTGAAGGATTTAACAAATACGAAAAAACTGTAATTGAAATGTTTTCTTTAACATTAAATTTGCCATTTTATCACTTACAACATGAACTATATTGTAGAGTATGGTTTTTACCTTTTTGCTCAATTTACCCGAAAACAATTATATATTATTAAGAGATAATAAGAAGAGATAACATATGAAAACAATTATATATCATTAAGAGATAATAAGAAGATATAACATATGATTAACGCATCGTAAATATGTCCAATATTATAACATAAATGAACATTCAATCTGCTTTCATCTGAATTGTTAATGTAGAATTAACGCATTGTAAGTATGTCCAACAATAATGAACTTCTTGCTACTGT
Organism: Limnoperna fortunei; assembly: GCA_944474755.1. NCBI lineage: Eukaryota > Metazoa > Mollusca > Bivalvia > Mytilida > Modiolidae > Limnoperna > Limnoperna fortunei. The sequence goes on along the minus strand of OX104114.1, from coordinate 69,465,740 downwards.
TTTAATGGTGTATTAAACAATTTTCGTGATGTAAACAGTTAATATTACATGGCTGCCTTGCTGCTGCAGCTGATCATCATGATGTCCTAACAGTAAACACGATTTACACATGTACTTCTTTGCAAAGTAAAATAATACATAAATCAATGTATTCAGAATTTCGAATATTTTTAAAACAAACGAAACCAGTCCATTATCCCAATTCGGATTGCAGATTTAACAAACGGTACAAATGTAAATAATTTGGGACAAAGATGGCGTTGACGAGGTCTCATTCCATCGTAAATGTTGCATTTGAAAGAAAAACATGTCGTCAAACTTTCAAGTCGAATAATTATTCAGTGAACACTGAAAGTCTCAATAAATTATTTGGAGACGGAAGGTTCACCCAAACTTGACATTTGAGTTTTGACCTTGCATACATTACTTTTAATAGTTGTGTACAGTACTGCTCAAATTTACCATGTCGCTTTCTTGCATCAAGTACTTTTTAGTTTATAAATAATCATTAAACACACCCGGAAAATATTCTTTTACTGATTTTTCTTATTAATAAATTGTTGTATTGTATGAAGACAGAAATATAGTCTCGATAAAAGTTGTTATTTGTTACAAAATATGTGGCCTTGATTGTATGTCGCCAAAAACCTATTAATGTATGTAACAAAACTCCTGAAATACTGCTCGCTGGACATAAAGCAAACATCAATCCAAACAATCAATCTATTTTCTCTATAAAGCATGACCAATACACGTTTATTGACGTTCTTTTATTGGTTTTAGATCAAGTTGAATCCAATTATCATCATAACAAATGCTTATCTATCTTTCATTTAAATTGTTGTCAGCAACGAATAAAACAGCGAAATTTATTGCGTCACGTTTAAGAAATTAAGGTCCGTAACACCGTTTGTGAGCGCTGAAACACTAAAGACATTTAAATAATGTGTCATAACTGCTAAAATACATTGAAAAGCACTTCAGAACATCATTAATATATTACTTATATTTAGCACCTAAAGGCAAAATAATTTAAAATGCAGTGCCTTTATTGTACGTAACATTTAATGTACGTAATGTTAATGTAAGTAACGGTAATTTACGTTACATTACATGTGATGTTATATATTATTTTCCATTACACTATTTATTGTAGATGAGTTTGAGCCAATAAAATTATTTATATTTGTATTTGTATTTGTATTGTAATAATCTCTCATATTACAATACAAAATGGGGTTCCTGTTTTAATCCTCCATTTACTTTAATTGAGTTTCCCCGATATGGTTCAACCATATCTTCTCTTGTTACAATTTGTTTTGTTATTATTTGAAATGCGAGGTTTTGATCTGTCGGTTGAATTTTTTTCGGAGCAAAATTTGTTCAGAAGTTCTGCATATTTTAACATGTGAAATAGATTGAAACTAAAATAAAGACGAAGACTTTACCTGTTTCCAATTAATTAAACAATGCTCAATTAGGTAATCCATGTTTGCAATATCGAGACGAAATTTGTCTGGCAGTTGACATTTTTAATTTAACGGTAAATCAAAATTACGGAATTAATTTTTATTTAATGGCAGAACGAATACAATTTGTCGAAATTGATACAAAACAAAAATTCTTTTCGCTAAAAACAAAGCCATTAGTTAGATTTAATTAGGGTCGGCCATTGAATGTAATGGGAGTGAAGGGATATCTCAAATAAAGCTTCAAACAGGACTTTAGGTATCAATGTACTATTGCATAACGGTGTGGGCGCGGCCATTTTATGAGCACAAAGTAAAGCGTGAAAAAACTGTCAGGCTAAACGCGATTGGTCAATAATGATTGTTAAAGTAAATATATTTTGGAAAGAAATGCAATCTTTGGTATGCAAATACACAAAAAAGGAGTTTTATACACATTTAGGAGGAAGAAATCAAATTTCGAATACGTAGGGGCATCTCGAGGAAATTTGAAAAAAAATGAGACTCCCCCTTTTTGACCTTCATTTTTCAGCCAGAAAAGCAATGCGAACCTATATTTTTAAAAACAACAAATAAACACCCTATTCTTTAACATAAATATTCTCTCTTAGTTTAACATTAAATTTACTTTGTCTTTCAACGAAATAATAATCGAAAAGGGGTACCCCATATGGAAAATAACATAGAAAGGCCATTGGTCCATTGTATTCTATACATGTTTCTTTTGGCATTTGAAATCGGCAAATTTTACTTTAAGCGCATAAATTCTGCATAAAATCATAGATTATTACAAAATTCATTGTTTATATTCACGTTTTAATTAGCTATAGTCTATTTCATGAAACATGCTATTTTCAATGCAACGTTAGGGGTGGGAATGATAAAACAATGACCGAAAGGCTCGTGGTCAATGTGTACACTACATTTGGAGTTTGTATATTACAGGACGCATAAAACAGCAAATTTAGTCTAATTCAGTGATTCAAATTGAACTTTTGACAATATAAAAGAACTATGATCTTTACGTTTTTTCGGCCCTAATCTGACTTTCTGGTTGTGATATAATAATGGGCGATAATTTCACAAATGTTAAACGATTTCGAAACACTGTTTACAAATCACCGAAGTAAGGTCCAGCATTCAACCATAATGTTGTACTATGAAATTTAGGTCAGTTTTGAACAAGTTATAGTCTGTTTCAAAAACCGTTAATTTTCGGAAGATCATTTAGACCGCATTTCGTTCGTTCAATTGTGGACCCTGAATGAAAATTTAAGATAGAACAATCGTCGAACATAGGCATCTACACATGCTATGTGAAAAACACCGACATGAAAGATAAAACACATCAATTTTGAAGCGCAGCACAAACTGAGGAGAAAAAAACTACTTGCAAAAACGCGCCTTTTTTTCTAGGGGTGGCCTTTAAAAAACGGCACTTAAAGCATAAAGGAACATCGATGTATATGCCCAACTACATACAAGTTTTGTAATTGAATCAACAGTACTAAAGGTATGCAATTTTCTTAATTCTGCATCCATTTAATATCTCTATAGGTATAAATGTACTATTGCATAACGGTGTGGGCGCGGCCATTTTATGAGCACAAAGTAAAGCGTGAAAAAACTGTCAGGCTAAACGCGATTGGTCAATAATGATTGTTAAAGTAAATATATTTTGGAAAGAAATGCAATCTTTGGTATGAAAATACACAAAAAAGGAGTTTTATACACATTTAGCAGGACGAAATCAAATTTCGAATACGTAGGGGCACCTCGAGGAAATTTGAAAAAAATGAGACTCCACCTTTTTGACCTTCATTTTTCAGCCAGAAAAGCAATGCGAACCTATATTTTTAAAAACACCAAATAAACCCCCTATTCTTTAACATAAATATTCTCTCTTAATTTAACATTAAATTAACTTTGTCTTTCAACGAAATAATAATCGAAAAGGGGTACCCCATATGGAAAATAACATAGAAAGGCCTTTGGTCCATTGTATTCTTTAAACATCCTCGATATACTAAGGTTAGACAACTTTTAGAAAATGTGGACATTTTTTTTTAGTTTAGCGTAGTTTTGCATGGCTGTCCATTCTTTTTTCATATCAAACTTAAACCTCCCGCACGATTTTCTTTCGGAATTAGCGAAGCGAAAATGCTTTAAAGATGAAACCTAGCATTTCACTAAAAACATTAAATATCAATATCCGATAAAAAAAATTTTGAAAATAAACACGAAATGTTAGGTTTTAGTAATGGAACTACGATAGTGTGACCTCATGTATTTCATACGATAAAACTACAATTGAATTTGAGTCTATTGTTCATGTATCAATTAAAAGAGAACAAACAGAATGATAAACTTGTGAAAACGTGGAATCTTTCTCAAACAATATAAACATTTCTTATCTATTTTCAACTATTAAAGAACCCAGGTGATACTATTTAAAGCAAAGGGGAAGTTTAAACTTAAAACAAGATTACATATTTATTACAAGGAGTTATTTTTAGACCAGGCCGAATGAACGACGTAAGTATTTTTTAATATTAAAAGAAGCTGACTGGTTCCATTTAATATTACTGAGCTTAGGACTTTTTTTTACATATCAATGAAGGTACTAATATAAGAAGTTACATTTCTTTGTTACCAGACCAGCGATTTTGTCCACAAGGGGAGGCATATTAGGATGATGTTCTCGATATGGCATGCATAAACTCTCTATATATGATGTAGCAAACAAATGCTGAATTGTCAATTTTAGCTCTGCTTTCGGCCCCATGTGGATTATACACTCGTTAGCCTTTCCACCGGGGGGGGGGGGGAATGAAAATATTATATGCTGAGCTAAGGTGTTTTCGAGGGGTTTATTTTTGAAAAAATACCTATGACACTATTCGTCCGACTAGCCGAAAAAATAACCATTAGACTATTTGTCCAGATAGCCGGAAGAATAGTCCCTAGCCTATTTGTCCTGCTATATATGATCTAAAACATAACTTCTGGTTTTTTTGTCCGTTGAGCTTATTTCGTCATGCTCTACCCATGGTCAAGTTTTGATGTATTCAAGACTTATGCTTTATTGGTTAGGATCTTAAAGGTTTAATGTTATAAAACAATTTTCACGACTTATTGGGTCAGGCTCTACCACAAGAAACACATCGACCTGATGATGGCTCTGCAAGAGGGAGGTCTGGTCTGATAAAATCTTGTACTTGACAATTTAACATTTCTTTAGGAACAACCTTCTTTTGTCTGTTATTCTTTAACTTTTTACGATTGATCACTTTACTTCTTATTTTCAAAATAATTAGAAGCACAACATCAATAATGAAAATTTGATATCTATCAAGTGCTGTATGCACATTTGAATTATCACGGGCAATTAAAATTCCTTACTGCATAACATTCTTATAAACCATGACCTACATTGTACAAAAAACAATATATTTATCTTTAAACCACAAACAACGAGATACTTTAATACAAGTTTATCAATAATATATCCGGAAAAATATCCTAGGGACTATTCTTCCGACTACCCGGATAAATAGTTTCATGGCTATTTTTCCGGCTATCCGGACGAATAGTGTCATAGCCTTTTCCGGCTTGCCGGATAAATAGCAACTTAAAACTGAGAGGCTATTTTTCCGGCTTGCCACTCCGTTGGAATAAACGTAAGGTGTTTTCGAAGATTATTGAGATGACGTAGTAAACAAGAATTTAAGGCTCTATATGGTGAAACACATCATTTATTCGAACCTTAGAGATAAACCTGTGCATTTAATGTTTATTACAGTAAATATTTTGAGTGTATTTTGACACCATATGTTCCCTTCCCTGATAAACTTGAGTGCACTGACCATTTGACTCAGACACATTAAAAAAAAACAGAATATTTTACTTATTGTATTTACAAAAATATGCAGTGTTTATTACAATTCACTAGGTTAATTACACATAAATACCGTTCGTAGCTTTGTAACTTGATATAAATAATGGCTATTTGGAATCTGTAGCCAAGCAAAATAGGGCGTAAGAAAAATTGCTGATAATGACAAGGGATACATGAATGTTCGCTTTAATGAATATGTATGTCCTGTTTTGATTGGTGGCTTGTACTTCCGGCGAAGCGTGACAAGAATTAAAAAAGAAAAAAATATACGTATTTTCGGTTAATAAAAGTTTTATCCAATAAACGGCGTCCCAATAGCTAATTCACAAGTAATCAAAAAATACATAACATACGTATTTTCGGTTAATAAAAGTTTTATCCAATAAACGGCGTCCCAATTAGCTAATTCACAAGTAATAAAAAAATACAAAACATACGTATTTTCAGTTAATAAAAGTTTTATCCAATAAACGGCGTCCCAATTAGCTAATTCACAAGTAATCAAAAAATACATAACATACGTATTTTCAGTTAATAAAAGTTTTATCCAATAAACGGCTTCCCAATTAGCTTATTCACAAGTAATAAAAATATACATAACATACGTATTTTCAGTTAATAAAAGTGTTATCCAATAAACGCCGTTCAGATAAGGTAATTAAATTTAATGAATATTCATGAAAACGAGAAAATTTCTCCAAGTATACCCACGGTCGGTAAGTGGTTGCAAAGCGAGAAAGCGACCGGACGTGGGTTTCCGACGAAGGACAACGGGCCGTAGTGGGTAACTTGCTTGGAGAATGCTAAGCTCCATGCACGATAAACCCATTTTATAATGCGACAATGGTAAACCACAGGAATTTAAGCCAATATCATTTGGGGGAAATATGGCATGAAAACGAAAAATAAAATTGCCGCGAACGAAGTGAGCAAAGGAGTCTAACGCAAAAATATGTATTCTTCCCCCTTACTCGTCTCTTGTTGAGACATTTACACGGGTAATTTTAAACTGTTGTACTTGTGGGTGTGTATGTAATTCCACGATAATGTCAATCAGTTAAAGAAAACCTGTTTAATATGTTTATTGCTATCAAATACTTCGTTGGGAGACCATACTGAGAGGATTCTAAGTTCTCGGCTCAAAGAGCCGCACAGCGCGTCCGCAAGTGGCAGATAGAGATAGAAGCCCTAGCTCTTATCTCGGTTGTTTGTGAGGGAGTTTGCTGTCAGGTGACACGTAAAGCCTTATCTCGGAGATAGTTGGTATGCTGTTTCGGAGAGTGCAAATGCACACTAATCGACAGTATAGACCACTTATGTAGAATTCGAAAAAAGGTTATTGCGGCTACAATATTCCATACCTTTCCATTAGAAGTCTAAATTGTTTCCTAGATGTTCCACCCCTTTTCTCTCTGATTAATTGTTCATTCTGAATGTAACTGAAATAATTACTTGCTGGAAGTTAAACAAACATTCAATAAAACAAAAACCTCTCATTTCACGTTTATATTTATGATTTTCATCTGTCAGTTTTACAATTTGTTTTTGTTATTTTTTGAAATGCGAGGTTTTATCTGTCAGTTGAATTTTTTCGGAGCAAAATTTTTTCAGAGGTTCTGCATATTTTAACATGTGAAATAGAATAAAAATAAAATAAAGACAAAGACTATACCTGTTTTTCAATTAATTAAACAATGTTCAATTAAGTAATCCATGTTTGCAATAAAGAGACGAAATTGTTCTGGCAGTTGATATTTTTAATTTAACGGTAAATCAAAATTACGGAATCAATTTGTATTTAATGGCGGAACGAATACAATTCGTCGTAATTGAAACAAATGAAAAGTTCGTTTCGCTAAAACAAACCATAAGTTAAATTTAATTGGGGTCGGCCATTGAATGTAATGAGAGTGAAGGGATATCTCAAATAAAGCTTCAAACAGGACTTTAAACATCCTCGATATACTAAGGTTTTTTTTAGAAAATGTGGACATTTTTCTTTTAGTTTAGCGTAGTTTAGCATGGCTGTCAATTCTTTTTTCATATCAAACTTAACTTAAACCTCCCGCACGATTTTCTTTCGGAATTGGCGCACGCGAAAATGCTTTAAAGATGAAACCCAGCATTTCACTAAAAACATAAAATATCAATATCCGATCAAAAAAATGTTGAAAATAAACACGAAATTCAAAACTGAAGATTTAGAACGGTCACATCGAAACGATCCTCCGCCAAATGGGTTGCAAGACGACAAAGAGGCGGATGAGGAAGCCGTCGGAAACGAAAACGCAAACCATTCGGAAGAATCTAATATATCAGTCGACTCCGCAAGAAACATCAACCCAGGCCTGAATAGTCCGCGAGCACGGGCGACTTCAAAACCAAGGAAAATCATGGTTCGCGTAAAAAATCCTAACATCAAAATCAGGATTCTGAAATGCAGAAAAAATTTAAAATCGTCAGCAACCTTTCAAAGAGTATAAGTTAATGAAGATCTCACCCGTCTACGTAATAGAATGTACTGGCACGTTAGGCAGTTAGCAAAGAACCGTGATAAAGTCAAAGGCCACTGTACAGTTAATGGAAAGATTCACGTCAAAGGTACAGACGACACGATTCATACCATCAGAACTGTAAATGACATAAACACCGTCGCTTCTCTACTCAATATCCGTTATCAGTTTGTAACCATGCAAAACTTATTTGGTTTATAAACGGTATTTCTAAAAAAAACTCACCTGCTGATCTGTTAGTTATTCACATGTTGCACCCATAAATAATTCCGATTGTGTACGCTACTTATAAGTTAGCTAAATATCTCTTACTGTGTACACTTTTTCAGCATATTTTCTCTCTGTTATAGAAACTTATTGTACTCCTACTACACGTTAGTTGGTAACTTAAAAATATTTTCTTAAAAGTCACTACTCGTTTTGGAAATAAGAATAAAATTTCCATAGAACAAGTGTTATCCCCATTCACACATATAGTAAATACGAAAGGTAAAATGAGTTGATATGTACTTTTAAACTTCATTGATAAATTTTACCTTGATACGTCACGCACGGATAACGGATCCAATCATCAGAAGTTTACTTTAATTTTTTTACTTACTAAATGAAGCTTCATTGCTCGTTATAATCATGAACGAAGAAATTGTGTGAACATCTAATAAGTAGAAAATTAAAGGAATATCATAAATTACATGTACTAGTGGAAATAGTGGAAAAAGCTAAATACATACATTCTAGTCTTATTTTATTTTTTCCCTACAAGTCAATACTTACTCTAATTTCTTCAGCACACAGTTTGTTAATTGAAAGAATGGCGGGCAATGCGCTAAATTTGGTTCATTAATTATTTATATCCCTCCATATCAAGTTCTACTAAATATAATTTCTTGTACAATTATGTTATAACATGTAAACTTAAACGTTCATTTTTCCAAAGTCATTGTATATCATGTACATTGTATGTTTATTTTACTTGAAATGACACCATGAAAAATTATTCCCTACTACCACACGCTCCTGCTCCAATCGTCAAATCCCTTTAAATGCATATGTCAACACTCTCACCTTCAATTGCACTTCTTGTTACGCACATTTCCGTCCTCTCAGCTTTGTTCCCCAGCACAAGTTCAAACTCATACGTCACCCACTACACTCTACTTTATACTATTATCCTTGTCGAAGAGATTAAAAACTTTCATTTGCATTGGATACATACGTCCTTCTCTCTTAATCGCGCCTATAGCAAGACAGTAACGTTTCTTAGTGGTAGTCCACTAAGCCATTATCTGAACAGTTAGAATGCCGGTTGAATCAATATTTAGAGAGAGAATAGGACGCTTTTATCCACTGTCACGTAGACACCAAAGTAAAGAAAGACTATTATATCGAGATATTCTCTGCGCAAACACAATACTCAAGTACGGACTTTTGGAATCACTGCCAATTCTACTTATCTTGTGTGTGATTCAAAACGTTTCCAACGAAGAGATAAGAGAAATACGGGTCAAACAGCAGTCAGTCCCTAACTATAAAAATGAGTCCGCCAAATTATCGATGTATCTTTACGTTATCATATGTATCCTGTTAGTGTTAGCAGGCATTGAATTAAATCTGGGTCCAATAGAGGATGGTAACGGTAGCGGTTCAGATTCTACTTCTACTTCGGCTAGTTCATCGTTACTGAACATATCCTTAATGTAAAAAGAGTTCATATCTTTCTTACATTTGAACATACAAAGCATAAAACCTAAAATAGAGCAGATTTCAGTGGAATATAAGTTTTGATATACTTTCATTTACGGAAAGTTTGCTCAAACCAACAACTGTTGATAACGAAATAGCTATCCCTGATTACACAGTGTATAGAAATGATAGACAAAGTCGTACCGGAAGCGGTGTAGTTGTATACACCAAATCTAACCTAAACTGTTAAGAAAGATCCGATTTGCAAATAGGCCAGCTTGAATGCATATGGATTGAGGTTAAATTCAAAAAGAAAACTATTTTATATGGAACTTTTTATATACCCCCAAATAGTAAAAACTCAACTTGGGATGAACGTTACCAGTCGGTCGATGTAGCTTTAAACTCCGGACATGACATAATAATAACTGGTGACTTTAACTGTGACCAATAAATCGACAATCCAAATGACAAAATAAGAAATTTGCTTCAAACCTTTAGTCTTCACCAACTTATTTATGATCCAATCCATTTCACTGAACATTCCTCGTCCCTTATTGACTTAATTATAACCAATAACCCAAGCATTCTGCTATACTCTGAAGTCGGTTCCTCTCTTCTCGAATTAACACGTTATCACTTACTAGTAATTGGCATATTAGACTTTCCCAAGTCAATTTGTAAATCTTTTAAACGCAGAATATTCCTTTATGATCAATGTGATTACAATTTACTGAGACGTAAACTATCAGATGTTCAATGGGCCTACTCGTTGTAAACAATGATATAGATGCATTAACTGTATTTATTACAGATAAAATTCAAAATATTTGTAATGAAGTTATACCAAATAGAATCATTCGTATTCACAAAAACTATCCTACCTGGATTACTAGCAAAATCAAACAACTAATTCGTAAAAATGATAGACTTCGTAGAAAGGCTAAAAAGTTAAACAGTCCCCTTAACTGGGAAAAGTATCGTAGAATAAGAAACAAATGTACCCTTGCTGTAAAAATGCTAAACACGATTACTATTGTAACGTTAAAGATAAAATCAATAGCGATGAAATCAACTCAAGTAATTGGTGGAAATTAGTAAAATCACTCTTAGGAAACTCAGCTAAATGTAACCTCCCCCCTTTACGGACAGATAACGATATAGTTGATGACGACAAAACCAAAGCTGAACTCTTCAATGAATACTTTAATGAGCAATGTCAATGAAAATGCCAATAAAAGCTTGCCTAACGATTTAAATTTGCCCGATGTTAGCTTGCAGTATCTCCAGTTGCATGAAAGCAAAGTAGAGGACGTCTTACTACCGCTCGACACGAGTAAAGCTGTCGGTCCAGATGGCATGAGCCCCAAAGTCCTCAAAGAAGCATCATCTATATTAAAAACTCCACGTTGCAAAATATTTAACATGTCATTAAATTCTTGTATCTTCCCAAAAGCTTGGAAGATCAATCGGAGTCTCAAACAGCCTACTGGACTGGTTAAGAGACTACTTACGCGAAAGAAAACAACGAGTTGTCATAAACAATAGTTGCTCTAACTGGAAAACTATAAGAGCAGGGGTTCATCAAGGTTCCATCTTAGGATCTCTTCTATTTATTATATTTATTAATGATATAGTGAGAGACATATATTCAACTATAAAGTTATTTGCTGATGACACTAGTCTGTATATGATAGTTGATAACCCAAATGATACTGCCCTCAAGTTAAACTTAGATCTACAAAAAATTCATGAATGGTCCGAACAATGGCTAGTTACCTTTAATTCTAAAAAACTGAAACAATGACAATGTCAAGAAGAAGTAATAAACCAATTCACCCGGACTTAATTTTAAATAATTCTGTAATCTCAAAAGTTTCTCAGCATAAACACCTTGGTCTCATAATATCCGATGATGGTGGATGGAGTAAGCATATTGATACGATTATCAAAAAAGCATACAACCGACTCAACATTCTTCGGAAATTAAAATTCATTCTCGACAGACGAACACTGGAAAAAAACTTTACCTGTTTTAGAATATGCAGATATAATTTGGGACACTCCAATTGCAATTCTGAAGCATAAAGTAGAAAATGTGCAAATAGAAGCCGCTAGAATTGTCACAGGTGCAACAAGACTAACATCAATAAATAATTTGTATAAAGAAACTGGTTGGCAAAAACTGAGTGATCGTCGTGAAAGTCATAAACTAGTTCAAATATATAAAATGATAAACAACATAACCCCTCCATACCTAAATTTACTCGTTCCAAGCAGACAAAATCATATTCACAATTACCCTACTCGAAACTCTGACGAGTTACAACCAGTCCCGACGAGAACAAGTCTTTACTCAAACTACTTCCTTCCATCTACCATACGAGCATGGAACCGTTATCTACTAATGTCAAATCATGTCCATCCCTAAATATATTTAAATCCCAAATAAGCAACATTGTAACTGAAACCTAAATTTTATTATTGTGGTAGTCGTAAAGGACAGATACTTCAAGGCAAGACTTCGTCTTAAATGCAGCATTTTAAATAAAGATCTATACGACAAGAACCTAATACCATCCCCAGTTTGTACATGTGGAAATAGCTCTGAGAAAACTTCCCATTATCTGTTACATTGCCCAAGGTTTCAAGCACACAGAGAGAGACACATTTTTGCTCTTCAAATTCCACCGATTCGTTGATCATGTAATATACTTTTATTTGGTTAAGAGACTTTGACTGACGAACTAAATGCTCTCATATTTAAATCCGTACAACAATACATCTTACAAAGTAAACGGTTCGATTATGAATAACAATTTAAGGTAAAAGTTAAAACCTCTGTCGTTGCTAGATTCCAACCTCTTCAATCCCAATCACCTTCCACTCTATTCCTAACCAATTTCACCCTTTTCGAGAATGATAAAAAAAATTCTCTTACCCTACTGCACCGTTAATCAATCGCGCACCATTAAGTTCATATACATACTTTTGTTGTGTAACATTGCCCTTGATGTCTGCTGAATATGTACAAACAGTTATTGTATTTCTGTTTAAGGAGACGGATTTATATAAGACTCAAAGTCTTGTTTCCGAATCCTTTTATTAATTTGTATATTTGTCTATTTGTCTCATCTGTTATGTTGCTTTGTTTGTAAAATCATGTTATACAATTATTATAAGAGAACAAACAGAATCCAGGTGATACTATTTAAAGCAAAGGGGAAGTTTAAACTTAAAACGAGATTACATATTTATTAGAAGGAGTTATTTTTAAACCTGGCCGAATGAACGACGTAAGTATATTGTTTATATTAAAAGAAGCTGACTTGTCCCATTTAATATTACTGAGCTTAGGACTTTTTTGACATATCAACGAAGGTACTAATATAAGAAGTTACATTTCTTTGTTACCAGACCAGCGATTTTGTCAACAAGGGGATAAGATTATGTTCTCGATATGGCATGCATAAACTCTCTATATATGATGTAGCAAACAAATGATGACTTGTCAGTTTTAGCTCTGCTTTCGGCCCTTGTGGAGGACACACTCGTAAGCCTTTCCACCGGGGGGACTGAAAATATTAAATGCTGAGCTAAGGTGTTTTCGATGGGTTAATTTTTGAACAAATACCTATGACACTATTCGTCCAGCAAGCCGATAAAATGGCCATTAGACTATTTGTCCAGTTAGCCGGAAGAATAGTCTGTAGGTTATTTGTCCTGCTATGTATGATATAAAACATAACTTCTGGTTTATTTGTCCGTTGAGCTTATTTCGTCATGCTCTACCCATGGTCAAGTTTCGATGTATTCAAGACGTATTCAAGACTTATGCTTTATGGGTTAGGGCCTTAAAGGTTATAAAACAATTTTCTCGGCTTATTGGGTCAGTCTCTACCACAAAGACACGTCGACATGATGATGGCTCTGGAAGAGAGAGGTTTGGTCTGATAAAATCTTGTACTTGACAATTTAACAGAAAAATTTTAATACACCATGACACTACCCGGATAAATAGTTTCCTGGCCATTTTTCGGCTATCCGGACGAATAGTGGCATAGCTTTTTCCGGCTTGCCGGATAAAAAGCAACTTAAAACTGAAAAGCTACTTTTCCGTCTAGCCGGAAAAATAATCATGAGAGCTATTTTCAGGCTAACCGGACAAATAGCCACTCTGTTGGAATAAACGTAAGGTGTTTTCGAGGATTATTGAGATGACGTAGTAAACAAGAATTTAAGGTTCTATATGGTGAAACACATCATTTATTCGAACCTTAAAGATAAAGCTCTGCATTAAATGTTTATAAAGTATCTTTTTGAGTGTACTTTGACACCATATGTTCCCTTCCCTGATACACTTGAGTGCACTGACCATTTGACTCAGACAAATTGAAAAATATTCCATACCTTTCCATTAGCAGTCTTAATTATTTCCTAGATGTTCCACCGCATACCTCTCTAATTTATTGTTCATTCTGAATGTAACTGAAATAATTACATTCTGTAAGTTAAACAAACATTCAATAAAATAAATATTCATCGATAGTTACTTAAAAAACAAACAAACCTCCCAGTTCACTTTTATATTTATCATTTTCATCTGTCAGTTTTACAATTTTTTTTATAATTTGAAAAGCGAGGTTTTCTCTAGAGGTTTTCTCTAGTTAATAATTTTAATTTAACGGTAAATCAAAATTACGGAATCAATTTTTATTTAATGGCGGAACGAATACAATTTGTAGTAATTAAAACTAATGAAAAATTTGTTTCGCTAAAAACAAAGCCACAAATTAGATTTAATTGGGGTCGGCCATTGAATGTAATGGGAGTGAAGGGATATCTCAAATAAACTGCTACAAAGAGGACTTTAAACATCCTCGATATACTAAGGTTAGACAATTTTTAGAAAATGTGCACATTTTTATTTTAGTTTAGCGTAGTTTTGCATGGATGTTCATTCTTTTTTCATATCAAACTTAACTAAAACCTCCCGCACGATTTTCTTTCGGAATTAGCGCACGCGAAAATGGTTTAGAGATGAAACCTAGCATTTCACTAAAAACATAAAATATCAATATCCGAAAAAAAAATTTGAAAACAAACAAGAAATGTGAGGTTTTAGTAATGGAACTACGATAGTGTGACCTCATGTATTTCACACGATAAAACTACAATTGAATATTAGTTTATTGTTCATGTATCAATTAAAAGAGAACAAACAGAATGATAAACTTATGAAAACTTGAAACCTTTCTCAAACAGTGTCAACATTTCTTAATATCTATTTTCAAACTATTAAAGAATCCAAGTGATACTATTTAAAGCAAAGGGGAAGTTTAATCTTATAAAGAGATTACATATTTATTACAAGGAGTTATTTTTAGACCAGGCCGAATGAACGACGTAAGTATATTTTTAATATTAAAAGAAGCTAACTAGTTTAGTTCCATTTAATATTACTGTGCTAAGGACTTTTTTACATATCAATGAAGGTACTAATATAAGAAGTTACATTTCTTTGTTACTAGACCAGCGATTTTGTCAATAAGGGGAGGCATAAGATTATGTTCTCGATATAGCATACATAAACACTCTATATAAGATGTAGCAAACAAATGATGACTTGTCAGTTTTAGCTCTGCTTTCGGCCCTGGAGGATACACTCATTAGCTTCTCCACCGGGGGGACTGAAAATATTTCATGCTGAGCTAAGGTGTTTTCGAGGGGTTAATTTTTGGAAAAATACCTATGACACTATTTGTTCGACAAGCCGAAAAAATAGCCATTAGAGTATTCGTCCGGCTAGCCAGAAGAATAGTCCCTAGGCTATTTGTCCTACTATATATGATCTAAAACATAACTTCTGGTTTATTTGTACGTTGAGCTTATTTCGTCATGCTCTACCAATGGTTAAGTTTCGATGTATTCAAGACTTATGCTTTATTGGTTAGGATCTTAAAGGTTTAATGTTATTTTCTCGACTTCTTGGGTCAGGGTTCTACAAGAGACACGTCGACCTGATGATGGGTCTGGAAGGGGGAGGTCTGGTCTGATAAAATCTTGAACTTGACAATATAACATTTCTTTAGGAACAGCCTTCTTTTGTCTGTTCTTCTTTAACTTTTTGTGATTGATCATCCCCATTAGGTTATTTTATTGTCACCTATATTACAAATTGCATTTGAAAACTTCTTATTATAGAAATAATTAGAAGCACAACATCAATAATGAAAATTTGATATCTGGCAAGTGCTGTATGCAAATTTGAATTATCACGACCAATTAAAATTCTTTAGTGCAAAACATTCTTATAAACCATGACCTACATTGTACAAAAACAATATATTTATCTTTAACCACAAACAATGAGTTAATTTGATACAGGTTTATCAATGATATATCCGGAAAAATATCCAAGGGACTATTCTTCCGGCTACGCGGATAAATAGTTTCATGGCTTTTTTCCGGCTATCCAGACGAAAAGTGTCATTGCTTTTTTCCGGCTTGCCGGATAAATAGCAACTTAAAACTGAGAGGCTATTTTCCGGCTAGCCGGAGAAAGATCATTAAAACCATTTTTCCGGCTAACCGGACAAATAGCCACTCCATTAGAATAAACGCGAGTTGTTTTCGAGGATTATTGCGATGACGTAGTACACAAGAATTTAAGGCTCAATACGGTGAAACACATCATTTATTCGAACCTAAAAGATAAAGCTCTGCATTAAATGTTTATTTCAGTAACTTTTTTAGTGTATTTTGACACCATATGTTCCCTTACCTGATACACTTGAGTGCACTGACCATTTGACTCAGACAAATTGAAAAAAAAAACAGAATATTTTACTTATTTACTTATTTGCACCTCGTAAAGTCCGACGTCTTAAATACAGATTAGTTTTCCTCTATAAAATTGTACAGCACCTAGTAGCAGTAAAACAGCAAACAAAAGACTGCTATAAAAATATTCATTTTTCTCAACTTCAATTACACAATGGAACAAACTGCCACAAAACATTACTTTAGCCACTACAGTCGATGGATTTAAGAGCCTGGTAACTGAACCACCTCTTACTCCCATTTTCTACCCATAACTCCAAAAGCTGTTAAATTAATATAGTTTTAAATTATATATATTTCATCTCTTCATAATTTTCTATTATCACCTTGATTTTATTGTGTTAACTTTGGCAATTATCAGGTAAATATTCAAAATTCAAAATTTAGACACTCGGCGTATGATATTCAATAGTGAAAGAACGCTAGAAACAGAAAGAAGACGAAATGGTGGGTTTTTTTTATTATACCGTTATTAACACCAATAACAAAATTTTAAAATATCAAAAATTAATGTAATTTAATGCTTACAAGCCGAAATCAATAAATCAGTAAATTAACAGGTCAAGTGCCAAGTTTTTCTAGGAAAAAAAAGTATCGGACTTATTTTACTAAGGTAGGACTACTCTACCTCAAAAATTAAGTCAGAGGACCTATTAAACTAGGAAATTGAGTAACATGGACTTAATTTACTTGTAACTAAAGTCCCGGGACTACTTTCACAGCCGGACGTATTTTACTGTAAGCGATAAATTAGTCCTAGTAAAATTAAATTAGTCCAAACAGACCAATATTACTAGGAAAACATAAACAATAAAAATAAATTCAATAAAAAATAAAATCATTCAAGAGAAAATTGAATATAAATGTCACACGATAAACTTTTGTTGCAATTAAAACTTTTATCGTTTTTTTTTTAAAGTTACATGTATATTTTCGGTCTTTAATGAGATAATCTTTCGCAGTATATAAAAATAAAATTAAAAGAATGTTGCTTTTTGATAATTTTAAGCAGAATTCGTCCAGGAATCAAAATATAAAAATATATATTGACTATCAACCGTAATTTTTTGCAGTCGTATTCTGGTATGAGTCTATAGGCGTCGTCATGGTGGGAGTTGTTGGATTGTAGACACCTTAGATTAAAAAAAAATATGTTACGATTGATAATTGGCATTTGTGAACCACGTTGGAACATAAAATTACTCCTTATTAAACTCTTTTGCTGATATACAAAATCTATTTGATTGCGGGCAAATATTTATTTTAGTACTTTGCATGTAGCAGAAAGAAAAAAACATAATGTCAGGTGATAGGAGAGAAAATTTTCTAAGACATGCTATTTTGATAGTGGATACTACAAAAGATGCCTTAAATTTCCTGATAGAACTAGATTTACAACACAACAACTTGACATTCGAACAATTTATAAATAAATACCAGCATGAACTATATCATCTTTGTTATAACACGAGATGCTGTCAGTGTCCGCCAGGCTTTAACCCACCGAGATCACGCCGTGTTTTATATCCAACTCAGATTGAACTGCTTATGGACAAAACATCCAAACTCTCGTGTCATAATGCAAACATATTATCTGACTTTTGTTGCAGTACTGCAAAATCTGGACTTTCCGTCAACGTCCTTGATTTGACTTTGGCCAAATGTTTGTTAATAAATTTTTGTTTAAGTGTTTTCTGGTATAGTTCTTTGACCTATCCGGGTCATACCTTCGAAGATTTTCTCAATCATCACAAACACGACCTCTACCATCTCTGGCAGTACAACACTTCTTGTTGTCAGTGTCCAGTGAGCTATGCTTTTCCATGCCGTTATCCAGTATTAAACCATGTGCAATGGAACACATTGTTCAATAATATTGGAGTGCCTTGTAACATTCACCGGAAACGTCCACATTCTGGAGTAACTAGTTGTTTATGTTCTATGGCAGCACCATCCGGAATCGTACACACGTCTTTAGATTCTCAGTTTTGCAAGACAATTCTTCAATACTGCTGTTTAATATGGGAAACCATAGAAAACCTAGTGCAAATAAGAAATCACAGTTATGGCCATGTAACGCATGGGGAAATGTCAGACGCAGAATACATACATTCATCGACAGAAATAGAAAATGGTATCATGGCAATTGCTTTCGTTTGCAAAAAGGAAATACATTTCAAGCAGAAAATAAAAGAAGCAAAAGAAATATGTTTAGATAACTCCATGTGGAAACGGTATCAGTTACAACTGCTAGACATAATCAGTAAACAAGATGAGTTGAGCAAGGTTTGTATTTGTCGACGAAGAAGCTGTTCCTTGTGTATTTTTACACCCCCGCTCGACAGAGTCGGGGGTATATAGCGGTCCTCATGTCCGTCCGTCCTTCCGTTCGTCCGTCCATATTTGGTTTCCGGATGATAATTCAAAAAGTTTACATCCGATTTGAATGACACTATACAAATACAGCCTTTCTCGTAGTCAATACAACTTTATATCGACTGAGAGATGTATTATACAACTGGAGGTCGATATATATAACTTGTATTGATTAAAAGAAAGGCTGTATTTTTTATATTATTAATTGATAATTTGGCTGTATTTTAATTTGTCACACAAAAAAGTAAAAATATGAATAAAAACAAATAAAAACAAAAATCTCATTCCTATGTAAGGGTGCAAACCTTTTGATCTCAACACTGTCCATTGCTTGTTGTTTTGTTTCAGCACATGATTGATAACCGGATGAAAAATATGATTGGCCGATTGCGAAACGTCATACAATTTCTGGAATTTTATGTTCTACTTTTAGTAACGGTGCAATCCGCAATAAATCAGTCAATCCCCCAAAGTACAAAATATCACGTGGTAGACTTTGGACAAATTAAAATACATCAAAATTATCAATTAATAATTTTAATCAAATGCATCATTTTTCTTAGTCAATACAAGTTTATACATGTATCGACTGAGAGATGTATATCGACCGAGGACGTAGTCCGAGGTCGATATATATAACTTGTATTGACTAAGAGAGAAGCTGTACTTTTATGTTATTAATTGGTAATTTTGTTGTATTTTAATTTGTTACAAAATATATAAATAAATAAAAATTAAAAAAAAAACGTATATCCCATCCTAAGGACTTAGGGATACAAACCTTTTGTGCTCAACATTGTCCATTGTTTTTTGATTGGTAGCCGGATGTAAAATATGATTTCTAAACGTCACACAATTTTTTGAATTTTTTGTTCTATTTTTAGTAGCCGTGCAATCCACAAAAGTCAATCTGCAATAAATCAGTCAATTCGCCAAAATACAAAATCTCACGTGGTAGACTTTGGACAAATTAAAATACAGCAAAAATATCAAATATACAAAAATTAACCGTATTAATAACTAAAAGTATACGTCACAAATAAGACACTGGTTAAATGTAATGTAATTTTTTAACGCAACATCAATAAAATATCGTCTCGCCTTACCAATCATGAATGCGAACGTATAATAGATACATCGATGAACATGTAGTTGAAAATAAATCGCTGATAGTAAAATACCACAAGACATATTTTTAATTCTTGCATGTCTTTAAAGAAAATGTTTTTTAACCATAGCTATATTTTCTTATTGGTGGTTTAGAGCATATCTGAAATTGTTCCAGCATTAGGAGGAAAAATAGCATCAAGAGCTGAACAGATACCAATTGATACTGTTGAAAAAATAAAGGACTATCTAGATGACTATACTAGAAAATTTAAATCAAACGTCTCAATAACTATTGAGAATTCCATCAAAAACTCATTTCGGGAACAGACCAACAAATGTGTTCAATACAGCGGTATGATATTAATGCATATATAAATAAACATATATTTATACAGAAAAATCGTTTCGACTAAGCGTAATAATTATTTAAACATAACCATGGCTAACAGATTAGCAAAGAGCACATAATTAACAAATAAGAAACATGAACCCATGTAAACGAAGCGGAGAGTGACAATGCCTAAAGCATTTTAAAATAGGTTGAGACTGCTAATATAGATAAAGAAATTTATATTCGCCACGTGTTGGTGCATCATTAAACATTCAGATATATCCGGGTATTACTCACAACTACACACGCTCATATTATCTTCTTTAAATTTATACCGTTATTTTATCGAAATAATTTAGATGAATATTTTACATTTATAGATCATACACGCAAGGTTATCGAAAGCTATCGGAAAGAAGGAACGTTTGTTGAAACAAATGCTGTTCGTCATTGCATGCAACATGTTTCCATGTATAACGTTTTCATAATAACTGGATGCGATGGAAGTGGAAAAAGTCGAATTGGTTTAGAACTTCTCAGTCGATTTGGAGAGGCCGACATCAGTGCTGATCTGGTTAAATTAACAGACCTAAAGAAGGTAAAAGATGCACTAACAACGAATGGGAGGTTTGTTTTGTTAATCGATGATGTATTTCAAAAGAAAACAAAAAAAGAGGAAATAGATTTTAATGCATTAGAATACTTGTATACATGTATACAAGAAAATGCGCGAGGAAAAGTTATCATGACTGTGAATGCTTCAATTAGAAAAAAAATTAAATATTTCTTTTTATCTCAAAGATTTTTCCGACATTTTTTGGAAATAAATCTTGATGAACATAAATTCAAAATGTCTTTGACAGAAAAAGAAACTTTGCTGTCAAGGTATTGTAAATTGAATAACATTAAAGTTGTGAATGACGAAGAATTGGAAAATTATAAAGACGCAATCATTTTGGACAAAAGGGTAACAGTCTTTATAAGTAAAGCAACTTTCTCAGAGATAGTCAACGCCGAACCTTTTATGAGTTTCCCAAACGCATGTTACATATTTACGTCAAACCGGCCATGTACACGTCTGGGGATTTGGTTTTTTAAACATCCAACAGAATTCGTTTTAAACGAAATTAACGATATAAGGGCGAAAGGTAAACAGAATCCCAAATTTAAAATGAAGTATGTGATTTTGTGCTTTGTTATGCTGAATAAAAAAACTCTGACAAAGAATTGTACAAACTCAGGTAAATGGGTTGACATCATACAAAAATGTTACCCGTCTTCGAGTAATCAATTGCTGGAGTCTGAAATTGTTCGATTAGCTGCAGACATGTCAGGCCGGTACCTGTCATATAATGAGAAGTTAGAAACATTTACATTTATCCATGACACAGTGTATGAAAGCGTTTTATTCTCGTTCTATGAGATTGATCCTGCGCTTGTCATATCACTGATAGATTTTGCTTACATAAAAGATGTTGTTAGATTAGATGGTTATAAACGGAAAGAAATAGAGATTGTTATGGTGATACCCAAACTCCTGTATACCAATGTTATTGAAAGACTTATTTCCATATGTGTTAACAATTACAAAGATAAACTATTCGTTTTCACTGAACAGTTATGCGATGCAGAATTAATGACTCAAAACGATGTTGATTTTATCGACGCGCTAATTGAGAACTTTACCGCAATGCACTCTAATGAAACAATTTCGATAAGGTATCAAAATAAGGATGAAACAGTAATGTTCTACTTTCCGGCATCTTTGGTACTTTACATGTCAAGAAAACAAGCAGGTTATGAATGCCTTGCAACTGTATTAAAACGAATTGAGACTAATATAAATAAAGAAGGAAATGCTTTAATATTGACCTGTTGCAAGAAGACTTTGTTCGCAACATTTGAATATCTCTGTAAAAACAACAATGACGATAGTAAATTAAGCGGAGCTTGGAACTCCATTAAAAGATTGTGTAAAGATTGTAGTATTGGCAGATATATACAAATGTATTTAGAACTTGGAAACGACACCATTGCATATTGGTTGTTATCAAAACAAACAAACATCGTCGAACTCATAATGGACACCAGCGATTTACACCTGAGTAAGGTTGTTATGTTCCTATCATCAATTCATCAAATACCTTGCAGCAGAGTTCGAAACAGAGAAACTCTTATTAGAAGGTTGATGTCAAGAGCAACACAATATAATTCAGATGTAAATGCTGCTGCATTTTCTGCTTGTCAACGAGGGATGATAGATCTATTGCTTTGGATTATTAACAAATTTATGTCTTCCTTCTCTTCCCAGTATAATACTAGTTTAATAATTAAAGAAGCTTGTAGAAATGGTATGAAAAAAATAATTAGAGTACTCTTGCAAAAGAAACTTTATAAGCATTGTGACCTAAATATAATATTTCAGACGGCATTTCATAACAAATGGGATACTGTATTAAGATGGTTGATTTTAGATGAAAACTGCTTTGACAAGAAATGTATCATGACAGAGACAATTGATCATTGCGAGGGTTCATGTGATTGCTACAAAGATTTCGTTCACAGGTTGCTTAAAACATTATTCGAAGAACGTTCAAACAAAAGCTGGGCACATGACAGTCTACTGATAATACAATGGATTATTGAAAATAGGATACATTATGAAAAAACTTTAGCAATAATTTTGCGTGAAATAAATAATTATTGTCAACCGAACAATACAATTTTAAAATTACTTTTTAAAAACATTAGACAGAAAACGTTTGACATCAATGATATAATGTATACATCATGCATGAAAGGACATTTGAATGTTGTTCGATGTTTGTTACATAAATATAAAAATCAATTGTTTGATGTAGATCTAATGTTAAATATAGCTTCTCAATCGGACAGTGTAGAACTAGTTAAAATTATAGCCAATGAGAGACAACATTCCGTTTTAGAATGCACATTATTAATTACCAAAGCGTTTAGTTCCTTAAAAACAACGAATGACGACCTAATAACAATAACGAAGTACTTGTTAGATACTGTTCCCCATGAAAACCTAAATATGACTTTAATCCTGGAAAATGCGATAAGAATAAATCTTTTGGAGATTGTTCGGTTGTTATTGCAGAAAGTTTCTCATCTGAGGTTCGATTTTGGTAGGTTATTAAATGCAATGTTTAGCCTTGAACATGTAAACATATTAGATGATATAGTTTTGTTAATTTTACAATATGTTCAACAATCATATATTGATATGCAGAGACTGATGTTTCAAGCCTGCGAAAATGGTCGAAGTCGAATAGTAACTTTGTTGATAGAACATGTAGACCACAAACTATTTGACTTTGTGGCTGCTGCAAATGCAT
Organism: Limnoperna fortunei; assembly: GCA_944474755.1. Taxonomy (NCBI): domain Eukaryota; kingdom Metazoa; phylum Mollusca; class Bivalvia; order Mytilida; family Modiolidae; genus Limnoperna; species Limnoperna fortunei. The sequence continues at coordinate 69,442,158 of OX104114.1, read as the reverse complement.
TATATGTTGCAGACGACTACGAAATAAATGAGCAACTACTTATAATTATTCTTCCGCATGTGAATCATTCAGAGATTAATATGAAGGAGGTAATGAATAAAGCCTGTAGATATTGTTGCGAAGATTTGATAAAGTGGTTGATTGAAAATGTGGACCATAAGCTGTTTGATTTTGAATCAGCTATAAATGCCTTTCTGGTCTTAGATGATCACGATGAATACTACTACGAAAAGGATGAGCGTATATTGCTACTTGTTCTTCCGCATGTTAATCATTCAGGGATTGAAATGAAAGATGTAATGAATAAAGCCTGTAGAAGTCAGTGTAAGGAGTTAATAAAATGGATGGTTGAAAATGTAGAACATAAATGTTTTGATTTTATATCAGCTATAAATGCGTTGCTGGTGTTAGAAGATGATGAATGCTACCACGACAATTTTGAGGAAATATTTTTACTAAGTCTTCCGTATGCAAATCATTGGGAAATAGATATGAAATGTTTGATGAATAAAGCCTGTAGATACCTGTGGCTAAATTTAGTAAAATGGCTAATTGACAATGTAGACAGTAAACGGTTTGATTTTATCTCCGCTATTAATGTGTTGTGGGTATGCGACGATGAATACAACATTGGAAGAAAAAAAATGTCCCTTATTATACTTGTTCTTCCACATGTGATAAAGTGGATGATTGAAAATGTAGACAATAACCTTTTTGATTTTGTGTCTGCTGTCAAGCTGGTGATGGTATTAGACGACGATGAAAAATACTGCTACAATTTCGGGTTAGGAGCAAAACTACTACTACTTTTTCTTCCACGTATAAATCATTCAGAGATTGATATGAAGGAGATAATGAAAAAAGCTTGTAGATGCAGAAATGAGGAGTTGATAAAGTGGATGGTTGAAAATGTAGACCATAAACTGTTTGATTTTGTAGCCGCTATTAACGCGCTTCTTGAAACTGAGGATGATGATGTTGGATTATACGATGAAGAAGATGAAGACTTACTACTACTTATTCTTCCCTATATAAATCATTCAGAGATTGATATGAAGGAGATAATGAAAAAAGCTTGTAGATGCAGAAATGAGGAGTTGATAAAGTGGATGATTGAAAATGTAGACCATAAACTGTTTGATTTTGTATCGGCTATTAAATCGATTCTTGAAACTGAGGATGATAATGTTGGATTACACGATGAAGAAGATGAAGACTTACTACTACTTATTCTTCCCTATATAAATCATTCAGAGATTGATATGAAGGAGATAATGAATAAAGCCTGTAGATGCAAAAATGAGGATTTGATAAAGTGGATGATTGAAAATGTAGACCATAAACTGCTTGATTTCGTGTCTGCTGTAAAGTTATTGACGGTTATAGAGACCGATACATTCTGGCACGTTAAATCAAATACACTACTGCGAACAAATCTACTACTACATACAAAACTACTATTACTAATTCTTCCACATATAAATCTTTCAGAGATAGATGTGAAAGAGATAAATAATGAAACCTATATATATACTAGTATGAGTGGCGAGGTGATAGAGTGGATGATTAAAAATGTAGACAATAATCTGTTTGACCTTGTGTCTGCTGTCAAGTTGGTGATGGTATTAGACCACTACAATTTCGGTTTAGGAGCAAAACTATTACTACTTATTCTGCCACGTATAACTCATTCAGAGATTGATATGAAGAAGATAATTGAAAAAGCATGTAGATGCAGAAATGAGGAGTTGATAAAGTGGATGGTTGAAAATGTAGACCATAAACTGCTTGATTTTGTATCCGCTATAAACGCGATTCTTGAAACTGAGGATGATAATGTTGGATTATACGATGAAGAAGATGAAGACTTACTACTACTTATTCTTCCCTATATAAATCATTCAGAGATTGATATGAAGGAGATAATGAATAAAGCCTGTAGATGCAAAAATGAGGATTTGATAAAGTGGATGATTGAAAATGTAGACCATAAACTGCTTGATTTCGTGTCTGCTGTAAAGTTATTGACGGTTATAGAGACCGATACATTCTGGCACGTTAAATCAAATACACTACTGCGAACAAATCTACTACTACATACAAAACTACTATTACTAATTCTTCCACATATAAATCTTTCAGAGATAGATGTGAAAGAGATAAATAATGAAACCTATATATATACTAGTATGAGTGGCGAGGTGATAGAGTGGATGATTAAAAATGTAGACAATAATCTGTTTGACCTTGTGTCTGCTGTCAAGTTGGTGATGGTATTAGACCACTACAATTTCGGTTTAGGAGCAAAACTATTACTACTTATTCTGCCACGTATAACTCATTCAGAGATTGATATGAAGAAGATAATTGAAAAAGCATGTAGATGCAGAAATGAGGAGTTGATAAAGTGGATGGTTGAAAATGTAGACCATAAACTGCTTGATTTTGTATCCGCTATAAACGCGATTCTTGAAACTGAGGATGATAATGTTGGATTATACGATGAAGAAGATGAAGACTTACTACTACTTATTCTTCCCTATATAAATCATTCAGAGATTGATATGAAGGAGATAATGAATAGTGCCTGTAGATATGGAAATAATAAGTTGATAAAGTGGATGATTGAAAATGTAGACAATAAACTATTCAATATAGATAGTGCATTACAAATCGCAATTCGGACACGGAATACCTACAGAGAAGACGTTGTTTTATGGATTTTACAAAACGTGGATCTTAAATCAATCAATATAAAACATGTTTTGGATGCAACTTGTCGCATGGGGCAACTGGCAACAGTTAGATGGCTATTGGAAAACATAAATCACAACGTATTCGACATGAAACATGTAATGAATGAAGTGTGTAGTCATTGTGACGTTATTATGGTGCAATGGATATGGGATAATGTTGACCATACATGCTTTGACATGAAGTCGGCAATGATTAAAGCATGTCGCCGAAACAAAGATCTTGACACAATTATATGGTTGTGGAAAAATATCAAACATTGTGTATTTGATATGTGTAGTGCAATGACCAATGCGTGTCGTTATAACAATATTGAAGTGGTCAAGTGGTTATGGACGAATCTTGATTCCGCTTTGTTCCATATAGAGGATGCACTAAACAATGCATGTAGATATAGTAACCTTGATACAGTCAAATGGTTGCTAAAGAATGTTGATAATATACATTTTAATTTTGATAAGGCGGTCATTGAAGCATGTAAGGGCGAGACCGATCGAACAGAGACCGTGCAAGCCTTGCTCCAAGGCATTGACAGATCCAAATTAGATTTGCAGAAAATATTTGATGTAGCGTGCAAAAACCAAGCAACTGATATTGTGAAGTGGCTAATCGATACAACAGAGTTTGATCTATTAGATACCAGGCATCTGATGAAATTAGTATTGGACATTGAATTAAGAGATGAAAATACAAGATCAAAAGTACAGGAAAAAATAGAAATAGTTTCCATGATACTTGACAGAAGTAATCCGTCAGAAATAGACATGAATAGCGTGGTATCCAATGCGTGTATTAATGGATGGATTAGTATTTTTGCAAAGATAGTGACAACTGTCGACTATAAGCATTACAATATTTCGGAGGCAATAAATAAAGCATGCAAACATGGACAACTGGAAATAGTCCGTTGGTCGCTGGATAATATTAATTCAGAGGTCATTGATATAGCAACTGTAATGAACGAATCTTGTGGATTTGGGTGGCTCGAATTAGTAAAGTGTATGTGGGACAAGATGGACCACGAACAATTTGATATGGAAACATCAATGAATGATGCATTTACGTTTGGAAGGATGGACGTAGTTGAGTGGATTTTTAAAAATGTTGACAATAAGCGGCTTGATATTAAAAACATAATGATTGAAAGCTGCAAAACTGGATGCCTAAATATAGTTAAAATACTTTTACAAAATACAGAGCAAAACAAATTCGACTTAACTAGTGCTATAATTGGGGCATGTATAAACGGCAAGACGGAAATCGTGCAATGGTTGTTTGCAATGTTTGGTCGAAAATATTTTGATTTGAAAATACTTTCAGCAGAATTAAAAAAACATTCAGCAGAAGCATATTTTAAATATAAAGACGTTGTCATTTTTTTACTGCAGAACTTTGATCATTCCGACCTTGACATGGCAGTTATAATGAGTATATCATGTAAGAACGGCTGGATATCGGTAGTAGAATATATATTAGACAAATTCCAATACAATCAGTTGGGAATGAAAAATGCGTTTAAAAACGCGTGTTTAAATGGCGAAACTGAAATAGTTCATCTTTTACTGGACAATGTAAATCATGAGAGTTTTGATTTAGCGAAAGCTTTGACAATCGTATGCCAAAAAGGATGGGAAGAAATATTGACGCTATTGTTAGACAAAGTTGACCATACAAAATTGGATTTCCAGAAAGCAATGAACGAAGCTTGTAGCAATGATCAGCAGCATGTTGTAGAGTTACTATTTCAAAAAGTCGATAATAATTCATTTAACATCAAACAAACTTTAGATATTGCTTGTAAATGTCGCTTAAATGAAAATTTAGTCAAACTGATTTTGAAAAACAGCACTGATTCAGATATTGATATTACAACCGTAAAAGGTTTATATGATAATCCCGTTGTGGTTCTGGAATAACAACTCCAAGCGTTTTAAGATACAAAGAAATTTGCATTTACTATTAGATCAAATATGTAAATATGAAATGGTATACAATACTTAAAAGTATTTTACGTATAGTTTGTTTGTACATAATATTTAGTTAGATAGCTCTTTAAATGTATGTTTGAATACCTGTATAAAATGTTTATTACACAAAGAGAAGAAAAGTATATATTTTGTAAGTAATGGGTTGTGTATAAGTAGTGAACAATGTGTTTTAATACGAGAAAAATTCAAAAGAAGGGTGCATCCTGAATAAAATTTCGAATGTCTTCAATACTAATTAACTGTTTTGTATTTTGTGATTTCGCGAAAGCCTTTGACAAAGTTTGGCATAATGGTCTACTACACAAATTGAAAGCCTATGGTATTAACGGTAATTTACACAGTTGGTTTGCTAATTACCTTTTCGGGAGATCAAAGAGTGTTATGATAAACCAATCTTCGTCCTCTAGCTGTAGCGTTCAAGCTGGTGTTCCACAAGGTTCTGTACTTGGACTTTTGCTATTTGTTATATATATTAATAAAATTGCAGAGAAATTAACCTCATTATGTAGACTTTTTACCGATGATACATCCTTTAACTATTCTGATAGTGATCAAGATCGAGTAAAATGAATCATTGACCATGATCTTAAAGAGCTTAATGATCGGTCGAAGAAATGGCTTATGTAATTTAATCCAGACAAAACAGAAATAATAGTATTCTCAAATTCTGCTACACCAAATCTCAGTTTTGAGCTAAACGGCAAAACCATTCCTATTACAGACTCGCATAAACACTTAGGTGTTACATTTAGCAATAATGCTAAATGGAATCTTCATATAGAAAATATTATAAATAGTGTTAAGCGACATTTAAACATCTTAAGGAAACTAAAATACCAATTATGTAGAAATGCACTAGAAAATCTTTATCGTGTATTTATAAGACCCATTTTCGAGTATGCGCCTGAAGTTTGGGACAACTGTGGAACTATTAATTCTAATAAACTTGAACAGCTAGAGCTAGAGGCGCAAGAATAGTAACGGGTCTTCCCATCTTTACTAAAAAAAGAATTAATTTATAGTGGGAACCATTAGCAGATAAACGAAGAAAACGTAAACTTAATATGTTTTACAATATTTTTAATAATAATGCCCCCTTGTATCTTACAAATCTTATTCCACCGCTGGTTCAAAGTACTTCAACGTATCTCCTTAGAACTGGACAAGACATTATCCTTCCTTATTGCAGATTATCCTTAACTAGAGATTCTTTTATCCCTGCAACTATTAGACTATGGAATGACTTAGATTTAAACATTCGACATATGCAATCAGCTAAACAATTTAAATATGAACTTAAGAGAAACAATAACTTTATTGGGAAAGTTCCTGAATACTTCTCCTATGGTCCACAAAAACTCAACATGATATTGACCCAATTGAGATGTTCAGCTTCGTTCCTTAATGTTAAGCTGTTCAAAGCCAATATCATTTACGACTCACCATAGAAAACACTAACCATTACTTCGTAGAATGTCCCTTATATAACGAACATAGAGCTATACTTGTCAATGATCTCAGCTGGCTTCCCAATAACACTATTTAAAATGTTGCTCTTCTCATATGTGGCAGTACCGCATTAAGTCAAGAGAAAAACGAGAGTATTTTAAATTACTCCTTTGATTATATCAAACGGACTAAATGATTTTTAATAGCGTAGAGGCCCCCACTCATCCCTTTCACATACACCAAGCATTCGTTTTCGCTTGTTTTCTTTATACTTCAAAAACCTTTTCTCATTCTTATTCAGCAATTATGTTTCTCTTTTGTATTGTTATTTATAATTTTAACTTGCATGCATAATCAAAATGTATACTCATTGTGTTATGGAGAGGACTTCATCAGTATGTTTGTGTCCAATCCAATTTGTATATTTTGACAAATAAAATATGTTTAAACTAATTAAACTACTAATTAAGGTCTTCATTTATTTCTTATGATTATTAATTATTAAGGTTTTTCCCACTACTTGGTAAGACCTTCTTACCTTTCTTATGATTATTACTATTTTTTCTTCCTTCCGCGGAGGTTTGCCAAAAAGTGTCTCGACATATCATTTCGATACTTGGTATCATTAATTGGTCATATCTGGAGATGACATGGCTCATGCCTTTAGACCGATCAATTTTAAGTAACAGAGTTTACTTATCTGACCTAACAGAAAACCTTTGTTAGCAGATTAACTCAGAAACCGTAAATCTGAAGTGTACAAAATGTAGGCTGCCAGATGGCGATGATTTAACATGCAAGTTTTTATCTTCCAATCAATTTCCTGTTTACGTGTTATTGACCTGAAAATGTCGCAACACGTCAAATGTTTTTTCCTAGAGACTTGGGACCATAAAAGATAAAAGTAGACAATAAATGGGAAAAATACTCCTCTCATAGAGACTTTCATTTGGTACATTTGGTCCGAAGCGTTGAACGGTTTTCGAGTTACAGCCCTTGACGCGTTTCGGTTAATCGGTTTTTTGGTTGAAACTTGACAATGATTAGAGATAATATAGTAAACATATATGTTTAACATGGTCAGTAGAAAAAGAGCTTCAATTTCAGCCAAAAATCAAAGGTCATAGGTCAAGGTCAATCCATAGCAACAAGGTGACCGTTAAAAAAATTCCTTAGCAACCATACATTTTTAAAATTAGAATGATGTACTGTACTGAAATGTCATTTCATGGCCGGAAGTGGCCTTTTGTCCCTAGCAACGGTATGAAAGTCCTTAAAAACCACTTTCTTTACTCAAATAACTAATTTTTATGACTGGAAGTGACATTTTGTGCTATATAGCAAGACACAAAATCGCATAGCATCACCTAAATTTTCTGACTGAAGAGGAAAATTGGGAAAGACCTTCTCATTTGTTCTCAGAACAAATGGCGGTTTTAATTTGTAATTAACTTTATAGTTGTATGCTTTATGTATTATATTGTTAAAATTTATTAAGTGTAGTTAGATATAGTATCACTGTAAAAATGATTAAATTTGTATATTATATTTCAATGCATTGTTTCAGACATTATGGTGGTTTTTTTAGTTAGTTATTTGATCTCGTCGCATGTCAACACGGCGTTATGGCGAGCTTTTATTATAACATAATTACCAAGGATTGCCAGTTTTTCTGCCGAAGGTCGGAGTTTTCGCGTATACTCCGGTTTCTTCTCCGATAAAATATAGCTGAACATTTATGTAGGTGGTGTCCAATTATCAACAGAAAAACCTTTTTGAATAATCTTTTATCCGATTGATGTGCAATGCTTTATATATATGTAATAAGTATAAACGAAACCGTAATTTGGCTATAAAGTTGTTTATATTGTAAAGAGATTGAATTGCATTGGAACCTATTACAAATATTCAAAAATTAGGTGTAAATACACTGTAAAAATGGCGTTTAGACTTGGAACGTCAATAGAACATGTTTAAGTCTAAACGTGTTTAGGATTATGTTCTATCCCTAAACGTTTAACTCTAAACATATTTAGGATTTTAAACATGTTTAGAGTTAGAACACCTAAGTTTGGTACATGTTTAGAGTTAGAACACATAATTTTTATTTTTCATTAAACATGTTAAAGTGTGATGTTCCTCCTAAACATGTTTAGGTTTAAAACATAATGAATTACACACATAATGCTGTCTTGTAAATTTATAGGTAAACATTCTTTGATTAACTTTACTCATGTGTGTAAGTCTTTTATTGTTTCTATAGGCAGAATAGATATCTACGTTTGAAATATCTCATTCCTAAAGAGATGGGTTGGGTCCCGGTAGTGGACCCCTCCCCCCCCCCCCAAATTCCCTCTCTCTGTTTCACAACGTTACGTGCCCCTTTCCTTTTAAACCCGCTACTTGCGATATGTCAAGTTTTGTCCATATTAAGTATCCAAGAACCTCAATCTAATTAAAATTAACCCACAATGACAATAACTAACAAAAAGGGGGAGCAAGTCAGTAAAGATTTAATTTTAATTAGTTTGCCTATATTAGTCCCAGTCATATGAACCAGAACACGCCAAAAACATTTTAATTTCTACACTTATGTATAAATCAGGGATTATATTTATACGATCCTCATCATCCTGTATAAAAAATTAAAATTGCACGATACAGAAAAAAGTGTCGAGTTATCTCCCCGATAGATGGCGCAATAGTTTTCTTTGTTTGAAAGTAGCCGCCAAAATGGACGTTGTTGAAAGAATTATAGACAAAATCCGTGATGAAACTTCAGCGCCGGAAACAATCCAGCTTTGTGCAGAGAATTCCTTCAGTACTTCATCGATTACTGCCTTAGAAGGTTTGTATTATCAAATAAATGCTGTCAGAATCTGAATGTCTTAACAAACTATAACATCATGTGCCCCGGCAACTTATCGGCTTGCATTACACGAAATGAAAGTATAATACCACATAACACAACAAAAAGCAATATGTATGTATGACAAGAACATGCACCGTATTTAAAAATTCACTGCACACAACAACCGCATGAGCATGGCTGATCGTCCAGCAAGCAATATTTCAGCTATATGCAGCATCGGGTGGGTAGATGTTTTATGTGCATATATAACTCACTGTAAAATTGTACAATTCTGCATGATTTTGCTACTTTTACACACACAAGTGCATTTGCTCAAATACATTCAGTCATTGACTTGAAGAAAAAATTTTAAAATGTATGTCATGTTTTATTAGATAACGAGTGTAGCTTCCGTTTACAGTACATTCATGACATTGATAGAACTGATTTTATCTATATTACATTTTGTATTTTAAGCCTATTCTTTTTACTGGCTTTTTAAAAAATATAAATTTACATATCTTGCATAGCAAAACAAGATATGGGATGATTATTGAAACGTTGATAAAGAATGAAAACAGGTTTTTAGTGTTTAAATTGTACTCGTTTGAGATTTCATATATTTTTACAGGCTGAGGACAAAGATTTCATCAGCATGAAGAGATTATGAGACTGATGAAGCAAGAAATGAAGACAAGAAAAAAAGATTTTCCATTAATTACAGAAGTGCAAGTAAGAATGGTTATTTTTTGTTTTTATTTGTAACAATATTTCCTCTCATTAGTCTCCCTCCTTATGTTAAATTCTTTTTCGATAGGATCAGTATATGACCAAATTTATATTTTTTTCTCAGTTTGGAAAAAAGTGTTGGTCTGTCTATTTGGCAGTCAGTCTGTACACACAGTGATGTCCTAATACTTAAAATACCTCTCAATTTGTTAGATTCAGTTGATTCTTTGTAAATTACTGCAATACAAGGTACATGCCTTGAAAATGGAGTAAAAATGTTTGTATTCTTTTTTCTGTAAATATCATTAATATTTTGCTGAAGGATAAAAACAAAGTTGCTGATAAAAGTTTGCTTGCATGTTGTTGTTAGTTTTTTATGTATCTGGCTTATTTTGTATGTTTTAAATATTTTTATTCTTTTTTTAGGCAACTAACCCAAGCACTGTGAAGACGACAACATCTTGTCTTGCGATTGTAAGAAACATACACAAAAAATAACACCATTTATGTGTATTGAATCAAAATAAAAAACATAAAAAAGGCATAGAAGATCTTATACTTTTGTTCTTTCTGGATCTCTCTTGTCTAAGTGCTGCCAGCTATTAGGGTTCCACAAATCACACTACTGAAAGACTGTTCACATTTCCATAGAGTTGCAAACTTGATAAAGTTTAAAACAATAGAACAAGCATCAGACAATAGTGAGGAGGACAACAATGGCGCTGAACTTGAGTAATGTACAACATACAAGTTTTGACTTTAAATTAGGTCAATATTTTTCGTATAGACCATATTTAAATGCTACAGTTATTATACATATATTATTAAAAGTTTTTATCTGTATATATATTGTAAAGAAATTTAGTTAAATGTTTCTTTTGATACTATTGTTTTGATGGTTTGTTGTCTTATGAACCACAATTTCACATTTCATTTCAAAATTAGCTAAAAATATGAAAACTGTTGATTTAAAATATATATTAATTCTATAAACAAATACAACAAATTGAACTTTTTGAAATTTAAAACACTCCATTATTTTAAACCTACCAAAGATAACAACTTTTAAACTGGAAATAGATGCAAATGAATTCTGAATGGCTGTTAAAAATTTGCGAAAGGAGAATTTCTTATTATTTAAAGACATTTAAAAATAACTGCAATATCACTTTTCTATCAGCCGTTTTTAAAGAATTAACCTCTCAAAATATGTCATGTGATGGGGTTTACACAAATCAAATTTCTGAAAAAAAAATTCAATTGATAATATTATTAATTACCAAATGAATATATTTTATTACTTATGGTTGATACTTGCTGTAACATTTTCACAATTATGAACTTTTTGATATGATGTGTGAATCTCACTTTTTATATTGTAATGGATGTTAATGAGTTGTGTTTTACCCATTTAAAGTTTGTGCAAGGATTTGTTAACTGTACAAATAGTTTTTCACCTTTATTGTTATATTGCCATGTTCATTGTAAAGAGCTTGCCTGGTAAAAAGCAACTCCTGTCTTGGTTTTGCTATTGGGCACCACCTTGGAATTTATTTAATTATTGGTAATCTCACCATGGATCGAATTTTTCTTTGATCCCATGGCTGTACTGGAATAGCCTTTAATGTGTAAATAAATGTGTATGTGGTAGAGGTTAACATTTCATGATTCTGTTTGAATTAAATTTAAATTAGACATTTTTACTTTAATGTCGATATGTTCACCAACAAAGTCTGGATTTTCAATTTTTATCATTTGTCTTGAAAGTATTGTTTAATTATACAGTTAAACTTGTCATTCGTGGGAACATGCATGAATAAGACATTGTAACCCATGTTTGATTCTTAAAAATTCATATATGATGGCATATATACATGGTGTTTTTGATACATTCTTTTATAGAATGAATTCTTTTTTAATCTTTTGTTTAATTTTAATACAATGTAGATTAGTTCTATTGATCATGTCTATTGCAGAAATTTACATGCTTGAAAACAACTGTAGAAACTTATACATGTACACTTAAAAATAAAATATAAGACTCAATTTAATGTTTGTGTTGCATTTTTGACAATATTAGCCAGTATGTTTGGATCTGTATGAAGAGTAATCGTAAATTCTCCGAATATTAAATGGGAGTCCTCAAACAATTTGCTGAACAGTCTGTAAATTAAAAACTAGTTTGACATAGAAGCAGGGAATACAGGAGGAAAAACCCAGGAATTGCAAGTAGAACATGTTTAGGGTTAAACATGTTCTCAATCTAAACACCAGTTAAGACCTAAACATGTTTAGGGTTAAACATGTTCTAACCCTAAACATCAATGCAAACCTAAACATGTTTAGGGTTAAACATGTGCTCAAGTGAGAACAGAAAGGGCGTTTAGGTTTATGTTTAGACTCTAAACACATTTTTTACAGTGTATACCAGAATATTTACCAATACTGGTCTTAACTCGCCCTTCATCGCTTAATTTCGGCGTGGTATAGTTTTGTTTATATACACGATTTGACCTATTTTTGTCACATAAAAAAAACACTTTATCAATTTACCTTAGTTTTCAAAATAAGGGATACTACTACATGCATTTTTGCTTATGTTTGAAATATTAGGAATAATTTTACTTCTGTGAAATGTTTTAAGTATCCATAATGATTAATATGTATTGCTTGTAATTATAACATATGTTTTTAAGGTAGAACGGTAGTAAATGTTTAGGTCATAATCGGAAATACTTTCATTTCTGTGACTGTCATACCTTTCTAACATTGATCAACTCTTACTGGGATCGGAAATTAATATACCTTGGATTAAACATTAGAAAAGTATATGACTGATATATTTCCTTTTTACACTAGTTAGAACATTTCTAATGCAGTGAATGTAAAAATACATTTTTTTTTTAATTTTCAAAGAATTTATCTTGCAAGATTTGAGAAAAAAAAATTTACCAGTTTTTTAAACTTAATTCATGCAGGAGATTACAGACAAAAAATGTGCACATGTAACCATTATTGGCCCAATCAGAACACTGCATCGTTATACACTGTACATTATGTATGCTACATAATCTGTTAACCTGTAACTGATAAACATTTTCTACCGTTATACAAATGTACCTAACGACAACATAATTTTCTTTCATTGATACTGGTTTTGGTAATGACTGACAATTCTTCTGCAGTTACAATATTTGTATCATCCAACTTTAACGGGCAATCGGTACCTAAATGGTTATAAATTATTTTGGTTATTGAGACGATGTCTTAGTGATTGAAGTAGACCTGTTCAATAAAAGAGACCAGTTTTCAAGTGCACTTCTTACATGAAAAAAATCTGCTATACTTGTTTATTATGTGATAGTTAATGTTGTAAATATATGAATTTAGTGTTTTTTATGTGCTCTATACGATTTATTGCTACATTTTTTGTATACTTGATTTATATGTAGCGGTTGAAATTTGTATGTATAGTATTTTTTATTTAAATTTTCTGATGTTTAAAGGCCGTGCCAGATGAGTTATTTAAGTTACATATTATTAAATTATATTCATTTTCCAAATAATTCAATAACCAGATTTTTAAGGTTATTTTTTTGTTCTATATTGCAGTCATGTTGCAAATTATAAATAATGTTTACAGCTAACATTGTTCCCTTTACAGATGTAGACCGTCTTGTTCTAAATAAGCATGATGAGTTAAAGTTTAGTTTATATTTTTCCACCCATTGATCTACTTTATTCAAGAAGTAACGTTTTTAATATACTTAATTATTTGAAAATTAATCCCTACATTTAATAACCATATTTATGTTCATGTTTTATGTTTAAGAAAATGTAAATGTCAACTTTCGTTTCTTTATTTATTCTGTATTAACATCATATCGTCGATATCATATAGCGCTTCGTACAATATATGTATGATCAGTAAAAAAATCGAAATGGAAAACTTATAAACTTAAATTTTTTTTCAACTGAAAAATCATGAAAAATATTTTAGATTTATGACCAAGTAGCATGCGTAATTATGTTTGTAAAACTTCATTTATTGTGATCTGTTTCATAATTTAACGTAAGTGTAGGTGTCGTAAATTAAATGCTAAAAAAATAAAGATTTTCACACTAAGGAGAAAATTTACTTTAAAAACGAAAAACCAGTACTGTTTAATTATTCTCCGATTCTTGTATTTTGTTTGCTAACATCAAAATAGAAACAAGACTGGAAATATGTATAACGTAGCATGGCATTATTTTTCTTTAATATACATGTATTAACATTTTCGATAAATATCAATATCCAAAAATGTAAATAAATTGGAAACGTATAAATGATAATCTAATTAGATTAAAATTTTATGAGATATTTTAATGTTTTTTATACTTGTTTAAACATCCATAAACACTATGTATTAGACAAATATAGTTTATTGTTAATTCAAGTTTAACAATATACATGTTCATTTTACTGCTACACCCCCTGAAACGTAAAACGTTCCCATTTATGCGTTCGTATTTCGTTTTCCGTTCGTACGTTCGGTCGTTCGTTCGTCCGCATGCGCAAAGCAAGTAAATAAAAAACGTTCGTTCGTTCGTCCGCATGCGCAGTACAGGTAAAAATAATGGTTTATTCGTTCGTCAGCATTCGCAAAAGAAAATATTTTACACTTTGTTAGTCTGATAGAAAATACTACATTCTGTTATCAAATTAAAATAACCTGAACATTAAAATGTCAAATAAATTGTATTTATTTTAAAACTATAAATTCATTAAAACCATGAACATGTTTTAAATTAAATATAAACATAAACATTTTGAAATACTTTCTTCGTCTATTTTGTTATATGTAAATCTACAATATTCAGGTTGTACAAATAAATATGATTTATTTGTCAATAATGAACACTCTCCAAATTTTATAAACACATGTAATTTTTCTATTTTAGTACCTAAAACCTTTTAAAAATGTATGTTTTATCCTAAAGTCTTTGAACATCCCTACATTGTCTTGGTTCAGGAACCTATAAAACATTAGTTATACTAGTCCCAGCTTGGTTTGATAAAAAAATGAATAGCTGTTTACACAGCAAACTTAATAAAACTGAAAAATCTTGCATAAAATCTTAATTTGATGGCACAATATTTGTTTGGAAATACAGACATGTCATTTCCTAGGTTTTAAATTGCATATGTAATGTCTCACGACTGATTTAGCATCTCTTAGTTAGGTCAAAGAAGTTAATTATAGTATGCTATGGTTTAATTTTGCATCTTGTAAGGTCTCAGGAGTGATTTTGTATGTGAAATATGGTTTTTAATTGTATCGCAAAGGTCTCAGGAGTGATTTTATATGTGTAATATAGTTTTTAATTGTATAGCTAGGGTCTCGGGAGTGATTTTGTATGTGAAATATGGTTTTTAATTGTATTGCTATGATCGCAGGAGTGATTTTGTATGTGAAATATTGGTTTTAATTGTATCGCAAAGGTCTCAGGAGTGATTTTGCATGTAAAATATGGTTTTTAATTGTATTGCTAGGGTCTCAAGAGTGATTTTATATATGTAATATGGTTTTTAATTGTATCGCAAAGGTCTGAGGAGTGATTTTATATTGTGTAATATGGTTTTTTATTGTAGCGCAAAGGTCTTAGGAGTGATTTTATATGTGATATATGGTTTTTAATTGTATCGCAAAGTTCTCAGGATTGACTTTATATGTGTAATATAGTTTGTAATTGTATTGCTAGGGTCTCAGGAGTGATTTTGTATGTGAAATATGGTTTTTAATTGTATTGCAAATGTCTCAGGAGTGATTTTGCATGTGAAATATGGTTTTTAATTTTATTGCAAAAGTCTCAGGAGTGATTTTGCATGTGAAATATGGTTTTTAATTGTATTGCTAGGGTCTCAGGAGTGATTTTATATATGTAATATGGTTTTTAATTGTATTACAAAGGTCTGAAGAGTGATTTTATATGTGTAATATTGTTTTTAATTGTATCACAAAGGTCTCAGGAGTGATTTTGTATGTGAAATATTGGTTTTAATTATATCACAAAGGTCTCAGGAGTGATTTTGCATGTGAAATATGGTTCTTAATTGTATTGCTAGGGTCTTAGGAGTGATTTTATATATGTAATATGATTTTTAATTGTATCGCAAAGGTCTCAGGTGTGATTTTATATGTGTAATATTGTTTTTAATTGTATCGCAAAGGTCTCAGGAGTGATTTTATATGTGAAATATGGTTTTTAATTGTATCGCAAAGGTCTCGGAGGTGATTTTATATGAGAAATATAGTTTTTAATTGTATTGCTAGGGTCTCAGAAGTGATTTTGTATGTGAAATATGGTTTTTAATTGTATTGCTAGCGTCTTAGGAGTGATTTTATATATGTAATATGGTTTTTAATTGTATCGCAAAGGTCTCAGGTGTGATTTTATATGTGTAATATGGTTTTTAATTGTATCGAAAAGGTCTCAGGAGTGATTTTATATGTGAAATATGGTTTTTAATTGTATCGCAAAGGTCTCAGAGGTGATTTTATATGAGAAATATAGCTTTTAATTGTTTTGCTAGGGTCTCGGGAGTGATTTTGTATGTGAAATATGGTTTTTAATTGTATTGCTAGGGTCTCAGGACTGATTTTATATGTGTAATATGATTTTTAATTGTATAGCTAAGGTCTCAGGAGTGATTTTGTATGTGAAATATGGTTTTTAATTGTATTGCTAAGGTCTCAGTAGTGAATTTGTATGTATTATATGGTTTTTAACTGCATAGCTAAGGTCTCGGGATTGATTTTATATTTGTATTATGGTTTTTTATTGCATTTCTTATGTATCAAGAGTGATTTTATATGTTTAATTTAGTTTTTAATTGTATCTCGAAGGTCTCAGTAGTTTTTTTTATGTTAAATATGGTTTTTAATATTCTTGCAAAGGTCTAGGGAGTGATATTACAAATGTGATTTTAAATGTGTTATTGAACACCACCTTGATGAACATTTTCCAATAGAGAATTTTTGTAATAAATTACCCTTAATTTATGAAACTATAAGGTTTAACAAATATGTAACACATAATAAATATACAGTTGGATTAGTACATTTCATTATATGCAATAAAGATTAATTATAAAAGCTTCCTCGGGAATGTGTAATAATTACTGTTAGTAATCAAAATAAAATGGACGATAAAGCTCGTTTCTTTTTACGCTGTGATAAAAAATATTTATAGGTCCATTATTAAAACATTTCCATGTTTAGCCCAAATCACGAACATGAATATTTAATAAAAATACTCAACGCCACAAATTTTCTCATAGGCTTGTTATGTTGTCACGTTTTTTATGTGTGTATTACCTGTTTGAGCTGTCACAAATCATTTAAATGATGATTTAATGAAAATAAAGTATAATTATTTTATTATTTATTCCTTTTCAATTTTTTTTTTTGTTTACTTTAAACCAGCTTGATTCTCAAGATTTTATTTAAAATTATCGAACGTTTCTTTATTTTTACAAAGCACGATATAGGCGTCTCCATTCGTTTTCCCACATACGAACTATTGAAGCATATAGCTTGTCTCTGATTGGTTAATTTTTAAATGGTTCGTCTGGACGATAAGAGCGTTCGTTCGTTCTTCGTCCGTTCCTATGTCGTTTTTGGTTCGTATGTTTAACGTTCGTACGGGAACGTTTTACGTTTCAGGGGGTGTACAATTAAATTGCATCGTTTATCTACAAACGGTTTTTGTTGATTCAAAGAGTTTATTGTGCATGATTTGTAACCAACAATCACCAAAATTTGAAAATTTTATGTGAAAAAATGTACTTAGACTATTTGTATAATTATGTAAAGATATTATTTTGTAAATGATATATTGACTGTATGTTTGCCTACAATAGCGAGGAAAATTTTAGCTATAGTCTCGACTAGAACACTTTCATAAACAATAAGACAACGGTAAAAAAAATTTGACTGCCTTAGGAAATAGTGCAGTATTTTAGCTATATGTAGGACGAGAACAAGTTAACAAACAATAAATCAATAGAAAAAGGGGTGGGAACAAACTTTTGACTTGAAAAGTATGGAAGATTGGGTAGGAGTGGAGAATTTAGCCTTTGTGACGGCTTCAATGAGCCTACTCCTTTTCGAAATATGCAAAAGGGGTCTTTAGCGTGCAAGGAGCGGCGCACTCTCCAAATACATCATCCACTGTGGTCCGCGGACATAACTTTTACGTTTTATTACCTAACATGCGTCAAACGAGTGGTTCTCCACTTTCCCCCACTCGGTAACACGCTGGGATGATCTGTAGGTCAAGCACTGGTAACCCTCCCAGCATGGTGCAACAAAACGAAAAGGCATCCCGAATTTGCTACTAGGGCACGTGCTTTGTAGCTATATGTGGGTCAATCACGGGAGCCCTACTATTATGGTTCGATGAAAAAGGTACATATTGTATTCTTTTATTAGATAACATAGTTACGTAATCAAGAATTAGCCAAAATCGTCTATAAAAATTACCTTAGATTGCTGTGAGACTCTAAACCGCAACAACAGGATAGACCACATTGTACTGGCCAGAGAAAGGATGAGAATATCAAAAATATTTATGCGTGTATTTGAGTCCAAAAACATCAAATTCTCAAACGTGACTATAAACTGAAATACAGAATTAACAATTATCACTTATGTGTATAGAAAATGACACGTAAGGATTCTAGAAATTAAACATACATGTAATAAACTAAATACGCAAATAGAACAGTGTGGTAAATATATGTATCAAACATTTCAGATATGAAACAGTAGCAAAACGTAATTTTAAACTTGACGCAAGTTGTTTGTAAACACTTTCAATTAAAACCCGTTTCATGTTTTCATTATCTATACCGATACATCACATAAATATGTGTTTGTTTGTTTGTTGGTGTTTAACGCCACTTTCAGCAATTTTTCAGCTATATCGTGGCGTCCAGTTTTTATTGGGGGAGGAAGCCGGAATACCCGGAGACCCCCGACCTGCGGTAGGAAAACTGGCAATCCTTGTCAATTAAGATTGGAGTCAAATACACCTGTCTGCAGTGTGAATCGAACCCGCAATCTCAGTGTTGACAGACCACGTGATCAATAGTAGACGAACTACCTTGACCACTCGGCCACCGAGGCCCCCCATAAATATGTGATGAGTCTGTGGTAATAATGTTATCACACAATACACAACTGCGTGACTTGACCTCAGATAAAGCGTGACGTAGCTTTTACAAATTGTATGCCTATTAATGAAACACCTTTATGTAGTATATGAAATTATAGTTTGTCCTTACCAAAACATAATATTCTCTCAATATCAGTACAGAAACTAGTAAACAATTGTCTGGAAAAAATGTAGAGTATTTTTTGAAGGTAAATTCCTTTTCTGGGAAGTGAAACCACGAAAATTAAAATATCGAAAAGTTGGCGGACACTTCTCCCCAATACAATAGATCCAAAAGTGGCCTCACCACACATAATCAATAGTAGACAATCTACGTCACCACTTGTCCACTGATAAATTTAATTAGACCGCACAATATTTGTGCGCATATTATACGGGTCTGTTCAATTCGGCATCGTCTGTCTGTATACAGCTTCGTTTTTCAGGATCTAGATTTTAATTGTTTTCATTTTACTAGTATGGTCTCTTGGACAAAATATAGCTGGGAATGATAGGAATCCCGACCCTATGGTTTTTTTAAATGAGTTCAATCAGAACCCTGACTTGGGAGAATGTGAATTATTCAGAGTTTTAGAAGTACCTTAAGAGCATTCTTTTTAGCTTTCATTCACCTATGAAAGCGGTTTAATCACGTCAGTCAATTAAACAACATAAAATCCACAAACTTATTTTGATTTGCGGGCCTATAACATTTCCACGCACTACCCGCGCAGTCATATAAATCGGTCAAATATAGGAGCCTCGGGCTTAAGTTTGGTTTTCTTTTGCGTCAGATATTCTTCTTTTAATTGCTGGTCTTTCCTCGTGTTCGTGCCAACTCGCCTTATTTGTACCGTAAGTAAAAGAACGGGTGTCACCTGTATGAGGCAGGATATTTTCGGCCTTGAGGAACACCAGTTTTACATTTTTTCAAACGCTTTCGTATTTTTCTTATTTAGTGTATGTTTCCTTTAAAACTCGTGAATAAAAATACTTTTCCATTTGAAAGGTTTCATTTGACATGTGACAATCCAAATGGCCAACGAAAGACTATAAAAACAAAATAAGATTAATATGGGTACAAAGAAGGATAACTCATTCTTAATTCACCATGTGTTTGTGGTTTTGTTTCCATTTCGTGTGGTTTATGTTTGTCTGAATCTGAATAGGTAATCGTCCTCGGTGTTCCTTAGATATGTTCTATAACATGTCTACAAACATTGTTTCATAATGAAAATAACAATGTTATATATTTGTGTTGTTTTGAAGATCGAAAGTCTCAAAATACGCGTGTCTAGACATGACAATTAGTAACTCGAAGGGTGTCTAATTAGAGGCAGGCACTGCTTACTCGTCCGGAGCACCTGAGTGCACCCATGGTTTTTATTGGGTTCGGGTTACTCTCTTTCTGTTTTTTGTGTTTTTGGTTTTTGTGTTGCGTTTTGTCTATATCCGGATTTGTAACTGTCCCTTGACTTTTGGCTCTTGTTGTTCGGTCGGTTTTCTTTGCTATTTGTCTTATAAAGTTTTATTTATGTTTCTAAATAAACGTGTTTGATAAATATATCCTTATAAAATACAAACATGAATACTTTAAGTGAATTTAATGTATTCAGCATTAAATTCCTTTATCGAAGGGAGACTGACTAGTATAGTTGTTTGCTGTTGTTGCGTTCCGCTCTAGTATTCCTTCAATCTCCACGCAAAGGATTCTGGGTATCCTACGTCAACCACAATCACCTCTGCCATACCATTGGTTGACATTGTGAGAGATATCTCTCTTTACGGATCAGCTTCTCGTACAAACGCAGTAATTTCAATGTAAAAATGTATCTTAAGTGTTTTAAACGACTACATAAAAATAAATAAGATCTCGTGAATTTGTTTACCAACGTCACGGACAGACAACAAATGTAGTCCCGCAGTAAATGGAGGATGACGTGTGGCAGAGGTTATATCTGGGAACCAGTTATGTTCTCTGTGCCGGAGAGTGGTATTCCTTAAACAAATGATTGGCGAATGGTTAAACCTGTCCTAAATAGTAAAACCAAATCGAGGTTCGGTCTTTTTGAAAATCGTCTGCAATCTAAATTTTTTAAAATCCTTATCAATCTTCCATTCAAAAACACGTATTTGGAAGAAAAATTTGTTTAATGATCTTCCAACCCAGAAATCTCGAAAAAAATTGTTATTTTGTTTCAGGATGGTTTAACAATTTCTTTACATCTGGGATGCGAAGCATCCACGGGCAGCATCATATATGCAGCTCCTGACATTTTATCAATATCTTGTAATTCTAGTTTCATATTTCCCTAAACAATAATAATAATAATGTTATGGACATATTAATACGAGTAAAAGCATTTCTTTTTAAATAAAAATAGGAATAAAGCCCTGCTTCCCTTTTATCACGGTCACAGCTTTTTTGACAGTAAACCAATTAATAAAAGTTGTTAATTTCTTTTGAATATATGTCAAGAATCTGGACTAAAAATACTAAATGGTTGAACCATTGAAGATTTATTAGGAAAATACACTTGTGTTACATATAATGGATGTAGTGTTGTGGATTATATTATTGTTTCTAATGATATCTTTAATATTGTTGCTGATTTTACTGTATAGTAGGAGCTCGCGGTATCGATCTATTCATTGTATCGATCTATTTTCGAATCCACTTATTTTCGTCAACCATAAACAATATAAATAACAAACTTATCCCAGTTTCCTTCTATGTTATATTCACTGATATTACTAGTCACTCTATCTATATATGGTTGTTATCATATTTTATCATGTTTTTAAAATCACATTTTTTCGGCCATGTTAAAATTAAGTAGATCGATACAACGAGGTTCCTATATACATGATTTCACTTCTTTATCAAACCATTGTATGATTGGTTGTTCATGGTTAACAAATTTTCATGTAAAGAGCAGCTTTCAAAATTCATTGGAACCACTTCCATGTAAATTTATATCGACAAAAGAATCAGTTGAACTGTATTCCCAGAATATAAATAGCATTGAAAGTAAACAAAAACTTGATAAATTTATGACAACTAAATTTAATGACATTAATTTGGCTATTGATTTCTTAACCACAATTTTACAATAAAATGCCAGAAAATCAGCTAAAATTGTTAAACCCCCTAGCAACATTAAAAATATAAAAAAATAAATAAATAAAACTAGACACTGGTTCTCAGAGTCATGTAAAGATCCCAGGAACACAGAAAAAATTATGAAAAACTTTTAAATAAATTTCACGGAAAAGATGCATATAGGAAAAAATTCTATTCATTTAGATCAAAATACAGACGTCTTTGCAAATTTGAAGAAAAGTCATGTAAAAACAAAATTTGTTCTGAATTAAGCAACAACTGTGCTAAGATCCAAAAGTATTTTGGAACATGATAAATAAACTTGAAAGGGAATCAGCTGTTCGAATTGATGACACTGATATTCCAAAGGAAGAATTCATATCATTTTACAAAAAACAAAATAAAGCTGACACTGCATATAGTAATGAACAACAAAATATCACTCTGGAATTTGAGACCCTAAAATCAAATATTAACTTCTCATTCTCAGGTGAGTCGAACAATGAAATCACCTGTGAGGAGATAATAAAAGCAATTAAATTACTTAAAAATGGTAAAAGTGCATCATTAGACCTCATCTCTAATGAAATGCTGAAGAATAGTAACACAGCATTAATTAAACCACTCTGTAAACGTTTTCATTTGATCTTTTCACATTGTATCTTCCCTAAATCTTGGAAAGAAAGCTATTTAGTTTTATAACATAACAAGGGTAATAGATTTGACCCTAATAATTATAGGGGAATATCTATCAGCTCAAACTTAGGAAAATTATTTAATTGTAATAAGATTATATACAATCGACTTTTGGAATTAATGAATAATAAATCTCTAATAAGTAAGAACCAAATAGGATTTAAAGAGAAGTGCAGGACTTCTGATAACAATTTTACTCCAAAACTACCGTATCACAGATAACTATAAAATGGAAAATCAAAGTGTTTGCAGCCTTCATTGACCTAAGAAAAGCTTTTGGCACAGTGTGGAGAATTGTTTTTTTTTTTATAAACTGCTAAAACATAACACTCCTAATAAAATATTAAAAATTGTATACTTTTTAAACTTTTTTATAGATGATATAACAAAAAAACTGGAAAACGACATATGTTACCCAGTGGTCTTGGGTGGTATTAGAGTAATACTCCATGTATACTGATGCTACGTGTAAAATTAAATTTTCAAATGGTCTAAGTGTGCCATTTATATCTGAAAGAGGTGTAAAACAATGTGATGTTTTGAGTTATCTTCTCTTTAACTTTTTTATAGATGCTATAACAAAAAAACTGGAAAACGACATATATTACCCAGAGTAAGCATTCTTCTTTATGCTGATGATATTGTACTAATATCTCAGAGTAAGGAAGGGTTGCAAACCTGTCTAATTGCCATGCAGGAATACTGTTCAATATGGAATTTACATGTAAATGCTGATAATCTAAAGTAGTAGTATTTAATTCCAATGGTAAAAACCTTTTTTAAACCAATACAAATATAATGATTTATATCTAGAAACAGTATCTCAGTACTGTTATCTAGGCATTTTAATAAAATGTAATGGC
This sequence comes from Limnoperna fortunei, assembly GCA_944474755.1. Classification (NCBI taxonomy): domain Eukaryota; kingdom Metazoa; phylum Mollusca; class Bivalvia; order Mytilida; family Modiolidae; genus Limnoperna; species Limnoperna fortunei. The sequence continues at coordinate 69,418,524 of OX104114.1, read as the reverse complement.
AACTTTAATTTAGCTATTAACACATTGATGGAAATAGCCAGAAGAGCATATTTTAAAATTAAAAAGCTAATTGGATTAAATAATCCTTGCAAATTATTAGAAAAACTCTTTGATACACTAATTTTACCCATTATCACATACTGCAGTGAAATATGGGGTATTTTCTCCAACTTTAAAGATACTAAACCATTTGAAAAATTACATCTTAAATTTATGAAAGAAATTCTAGGTGTACATTGCAAAACTACTAATGATGCATGTCGAGCTGAACTATGTCGACATCCCTCAAAAAGTAAAATTCTGTACTCAAGCATCAAATATCTAGAATATATTTTAGACTCAGAAAATTCTTTAGTAAAAACTATTTTTGAAAATTCTGTTCACTCAAACAATTGGTTTATCAAACTGTAAACAGTATTAAATAATTTAGGATTTTCCTTTCTAAATCATGATTTAAGATCACTTAAACAATACTTAAATCAAATAAAAATTAGATTAAATGATCAAAATCTCCAAAATCAAAATACACTTATAGACACATCTCCAAAACTAGAATTTTTTCGAAAAATTTTTAAAATAGGATGCAGACCTCAAGAAAGCTAAAGACAGGGCTGCTCTTTGTAAAATTCATATTAATGCTCATAATCTAATGATAGAAAAGGGAAGATACCAAAAACTAAATAGAAAAGATGGAAACTGTCTAGTTTGCAATGCAGGAGAAATTGAAAATGAAGAACACTTTCTGTTGCATTGCAAACATTATAAGCTGATAAGAAGTACATTTCTGAAGAAAATTAAAAGTTTAATCCAAAATCTCCCTATTATGATGTTTGCTGAATTTCAAATCTGAATTTTGTCTAAAACGTACTGCTACATTTATTTTAGAATGCTTTGAATTAAGAAAAACGTAATTTTAATTGGTTATATCATCTTAATATAATATAATATAATATAATATAATATAATATAATATAATATAATATAATATAATATAATATAATATAATATAATATAATATAATATAATATAATATAATATAATATAATATAATATAATATAATATAATATAATATAATATAATATAATATAATATAATATAATATAATATAATATAATATAATATAATATAATATAATATAATATAATATAATATAATATAATATAATATAATATAATATAATATAATATAATATAATATAATATAATATAATATAATATAATATAATATAATATAATATAATATAATATAATATAATATAATATAATATAATATAATAAATTTGTATAACACACTTTGTATTGATCCTTTAAATTGTTGTGCCTTAACCATGTACTGTGTACCATTAGTTTGTGCCAATAAATATTTGTATTCGTATTTGTATTTTGTCCACATTTACTTTTAACATGAATTATTGTTCTGTATTCACAGGAATGATTACACCTTTCTGAAACCATTTATGTTAAAGGTCCAAGTCATACTGGACCCAGCTTAACTAAGACTGGTTACAAAATTTATTGAACTACCGGGATCAGTTTCATTTTACATTACTTTTATGGTAACCGTTGTTTTTGCAACAATTTACGATATGGCCAGTTAAAATAAATGAATTACATGCTGCAAATTTTATTATCAAAATAATTTAACATCTTAATTCTTGGCACACGCCAGCTGGGCGTCCATAGTTCTGCATTTTAGAGGCACAGACTTGATCTAACACGCAGTGTTCACCGGACTACCTGTTTAATTCAAAGACTGATTTCACATTGGTATGGCAACACATTCCTCCATGGAAAGAATTGTCAACTGAAGATATAAAATCTCTTGGAATGCAGAAAACCAATGTTTTTTTTTAATTATATTAGAATTGGAGCTTGTGAATTGAGGAGCCTTGCAAGGAAACACAAGTTCGGCCTTGTTTGCTTATACATCATAAGGATTGCATTAACTCGATGGTTATATTGGAACCTTTATTAAACTGGAAGACCCTCTAAAAATTATTAAGATATCTATTGGGCGGAATGATCTTGGTAATGTATTGGTTAGAATGCAATTCTGGATGTTATTATTCTCTGGTCGCTGGAAATTTTTTAAATAATTTCGACAAATTGTGTTCGTGTTATTGACCAAAAATGTTACATAAACAAATAATTATTTAGACAAATCTACATGCTGCAATTATTTAGTTTACTATGACATATGCATACTTAAAATTCGTAATTGTATATCTGTTTCTGCAAATATTTAGTTAAATTTATATACTAGAGCAAGTTTTCCTACCGTAGGTCGGGATGTTCTCCGGCTTTCTCCCCCAATAAAAAACTGGACGCCATGATATAGTTGAAAAATTGCTGTAAGTGGCGTTACATCAGTATATATATATATCAGTTGCTAATTTATCTATGGTCTGCCATCAAGTTGCGGCGATAAATATATAGACTTGAACTTAATCTTATCTTATATTTCAAATATAAATATATATATAATGAATTTAATGTATTCGAACGGAGACTGACTAGTATAGTTGTTGGCTGTTGTTGCGTTATGCTCTAGTATTCCTTAAACAAATGATTGGTGATTGGTTAAACCTGTCCTAAATAGAAAAACCAAATCGAGGTTCGGTCTTTTTGAAAATCGTCTGCAAGGAGGTGACAGGAAAAATGTCGGTTTGGCAATCTAAATTTTTAAACCCTCCCACACACCTCCATTACATAACACGCACAAAGTTAATACATTTTTTAATATATTTTGCTACTCATCTTGTTAATGATATTGGTACTTTGCCTCCTTTTCTTGAATATTTTCAGGTATTGGGACAGCATGGAGCTTGAGGATTGAGGAGCCTTGCAAGGAAAAAGCACACAGTCTTGGTATCGTCGTGGAGTATGAGAAGCGTGCAAATGGTGGTTTCGGACAATACGGCAGATTTTTCACTGCACTGGTCCCATTTTTTATAAACTGTCAACTAGCAAATATCTAAATTCTGGAGTAACCTTTGTTTCCCAGAGTTGCTCATCCCCCATATATATCAGTTGCTAATTTATCAACGGTCTGCCATCAAGTTGCGGCGACCAATATATAGACTTGAACTTTAATCTTATCTTATATTTCAAATATAAATAAATAAATATATATATATGATATATTGTTGTACTTGTATAATAAAGCTGTTGCCAAATACTGCCAATCTAGATCTTTGTTTTTATTCAGCATTCTCTGAGATAACTGAATTCACAATTATGTAATTGCAGTAAGATAGATGTTTACAGAAAGCAAACAAAATAACTAGACACATACATGTATTACTGGATTTCAAGACACGCTTTAAAATATTAACAATTCCTATTAAGAAGTTAAATGATAAATTAATGCATCACACTTGCTTATCGACAGTAATCAAATGGTGTAACCTTATAAAACAAGAGTACGGATTACTGTTCTTTCCGTCATTTAAAAATTGTTCTCATAATCTGAACACAAAACCTGTATATGTTCGGATGCACTCACTTGCTACAAATAAGTATTAACAATAAAGCATTGTCCGTTTAATTATAAGTAATGAAACACGCAGAATACAATTTTAAATATTGATCCATAATTATAGTTATACGTTGTATTGTAAATTAAAGTATTCAGTATATTAAATACCAAAAGCGGTGGCGGGGTAGTTTTTGTCTACTTTTAGGTCTGTAGATCTGCGGACGTAGATTTGAAAACCCGCCCTTTTCATAAAAAGTAAGCCAAACACTGTTAGAATTAGATGTTAATACTGTCATTTTTTAAAGTATTTTTTTGCTTACTGTAAGCAAATTAGCGCTCTGAGAGAGTCGCTACGTAAAAATTGAATCTCATTAACCGAGGTGGATCTGAGACATAAACATAATACATGTGTACTAGCGTGTGACGATGGAATAAATGCGCATTACTTTTACTACATTGTTTCTAACTTCTGTTGGAAATTGTTAATAAATATATTTTCATAATGTGAGAGTTTAGAATTGGAATAAATATTTGTCTATTTTCAAGAAAAGAATGAATGCTTTCTTCCTTGTATCTTCAAACACAACCCTCACTCTTGATTATTGTTTTTTTCCATATTTATAAGAATAGTTTGTAACATGTTAAAGATTTTAATAAAAAATTTAAATGAAGAGACCTGTTCGATTCTAAATGCATAGGAGACAGTGCCATATGTTCCTGTGACAAACTCGAATGTTCACTTTTAAGAACCCAATTGTTTCTTAGGATTGCATACGTTCAGGGTAGCGAACAGGTGTTCCTTGACTGTAGCAATGCAAAAAGTGTTTCTTATTGTATTTCATTGGTGGACACACCATTTGTCCGCAACTAAAATAGTTTCTTTGGATATATGAGAAAGGGAGTACTAAGGACTCAGGAATAAAAGAACATATAAATCAGGCACACACCTCACGATTTAATAATTACTGCAACCAGAACAATAAAACAAAAACAAACAAAAAAAAATAACGAAAACACAAATACCAGTAACAGTAAATACGAGGACAAAATCTAATGGCTTAGAAAAGCCGTACAAAATAGCAAGGTTGAATAGTTAAAGAATTCCTCTCCCCCCAACAACCTCACTTTTATTGGTTATGGTTTCACTACTTAAAAAACACAAACATTCAGAAACGTATCTTTTTTTAATGAGCCAGAGATTGTATTTGTCGATTTTATGTAGTTTCTTTTGTAAATGAGACAAATCAATCTTAGTTTCCGAAATCATAGCTACCGGGTACGTTATACTTTATTTTTATTTTGCAATGCATTTTTACCATATCCCAGGACAATTTTAAGTTGAGAAAAAGCTATCTTTAAGTATGATTGCAGCGGTATTATTTTTTATCAAAAAGCTTGATAATAGCTGATTTAAAGTTGAATAAAAGTAGTATATCAGCGTTACTTTTAATCAACTTATATTTACCTAATGAACTGCTGAAATACCGCTTTTTAAAACTAATTTGCATATTTGGTTCAGTGATTAGGACAATAAGCAGTAAAGAAGTGTGAAATAAGTTGGGCTGAAGCGTCTAAATTATGTAAATTAGGTGAAGTTGGGATTAAGCGGTACAAATCAGCGGATTTGAAGTGGAATATGCAAATTAGTTGTCAGCGGTAAATAAGCGGAATATAGCAAATGTACAAAAGCGGATTTTAGGTGGTTATACAAGCGTGTTTTAAGTGTATAATCTCAGCGTACTTCAAGTTGGAGATGTCAGCGTGTTTTAAGTTGGAGATGTCAGCGTGTTTTAAGTTGGAGATGTCAGCCTGTTTTAAGCTGGAAATTTAAAAAGTCTGTTTTAAGTGTTAGCGTCTCATGTGTAAATACAATTGTAATTGTCTATGTGGAGTTGAAGCATACATGACATTAAAAATTGCAAATTTGGTGTAGGTCAAGCTGTTTTAGAGCTAAAAGCAGCATTACTGTGCTCCACGAGTTAAATCTGAAATTTGGCCATTTTATAAACCTGTCTTTTTTGTACTTGTTTTTGTGTACCTCTTGCTTCATTCTGTTTAAAAGGATTAAATAATGATAAAAAAAATACAATCATATAAGTTTATTTGAGCATTCATATTTATAGTTGCATAATGTAACCTTTAAAACATAACATAATATAATTATGAAAATAACTATTTACAAAATATTAACAACATAAATACAAGTTTAAATTGACCTCAGTTTCTGTTTTAGTTTTTCTCATCTTTTCCACTCGCATTGCTTCCCTTATTTCTCGATTGATGAACTATCATATGCAGCACATAACTCTGAAATCACAATGATTTTCATTTAATGTACAAATATTTCCAAGAATTATGTAACATTTCCAAAGATAGCTAAAAAATTTTGCTCCTGATACTAAAATAAACAATCGGGTATTAAATATTTAAAGATATTTATACAAATATAATAAAAGAGACATAATTTACACATTTGTAACACAATGAGCGTGCAGTTGTAAACTTGTTTGATAGTTTTGTCTAAGAAAAACTCATTTGAGTTATCTTCTCCTTATATGAGTTGCATCCCCTTCTTAGAAGCATTAAAGTTTAAAACCTAATAAATGAGTATGTTATATGTGTAAACAACTGTTATTTGATATTTTGTGTGCTCCTTTAAGAATAAAAGTAAAAAATTTCCCCTGATTTCAGTATTAGTTACATTTTATAAAAATATAGTTCAATGAAAATGATGTTCTATAATTATAATTACTTCATGAACTTACCAGTCATCTAAAGTGCTTTCTTTAAGCTTACTCTCTAAAAACTTAATTATTGTTTCCAGATCAAAGCAGCTTACAAACTACAAATAAAAATGTATATAAATTGTTTCATCTCACAAGCAAACACTGAACATAAACCAACATTTACAAAATAAAAAAAAATAGAACAGTCAATGTCAATTAAAAAGACATATTTATGTTGTAAATATTGGGGAAGGAAGCCAGACTAACAGGGCAAAACCCGACCTTCGGTAGGAAAACTGGCCATCCTCGTCAATTAAAATTGGCATCAAGCACACCATTCAGTAGTGAGACTTGAACTGGCAACCTCCGTATTGACAATTAAAGTAATCTTTGTGTTTAAATATTTCTAGAAAATTTACAATATTTTATCAATAACGCCAGTCATTTACAGGTTGTAAAACATGAATGGACTAGCTATTCTTTTATTAACATTATTGCACATGGACATACAAGTAGAATTTCTGTTACCGTGGTTATGTTGTTTTGACTGAATGGGTGAGCAGGTTTGGTAGCTGTTCCTTGTATTGGTTGTTTCACAGCAATAGTTAGGGTGGCCTTCGGAATTCTTAGTCTACAAAATAAATGAAGACATATACAATGTATGCAATATATGACCATTCTTAATCAGCTACAAAATTCTCAGCACAATACAAATTGAATATAGTGTAATTTAGATTTCTCAGTTAAATTCCCAAATATTCAAAATCTCATAGTGAGATTTTGAATATGTAGGAATGTCACAATTAAATGCATGCACTTATACCCTCAAACATATGTCTAAACAATCCCTCTACAATAAATAGCTTTTGGTACATGTTATCTTATATGTCCCGATTTGTTTGTACCATAATGACTCCCAGCATCACGCACTAAGATAATATGCTTATTGCTATGCTTATACATATTGCTGCTAAATAGTGTTTTAATTTATACCCTATACTTCCTTAAAAAAATGCCATGGTTTTTGTGCATGTGTTCTTAATTATGTTTCTGCCTATAATGCTTGGATTTAATGCTCAGTAACACTATAGTATTTGATCTTTTTTTGTTTGTCGTGCTTTTTGTGTGTTTTCACTTAATGCATAGATTTTATTCTATGGTCATTGAAAGTTATACGTATGACCGGTGACGTGCGTATACTATGAACGATAATGCCAGATAGTCTGGGATCCTGACTAAATATTCTCAATACCGTAAGCGGACTTCCGGTTCGAATATACAGTCAGGTCACCAGCAATGAATCCGGTCAAAATTTTGACCGGTTTGCAACATTCGGAATGCCTCAAAATTTACGTCATTATTAACAGTAACTGACGTAACTCCGATACAATGCATTATGACGTAACGTCCGGCGTCCGGGTAAACAAATCAAATAAAAATACAGTTTATCAAAAGAATGCGTTTATAGATTTATGTCTCGAATGTGGAAATAACTTACAGAGATTTTTCAGTTAAACTCGAAAGCCGGAAAACAAGAAGCAGGTAGCTACTTTATTTAAATTGTACTCTGACATAAATTTCCAACGGAACGAAACGCGGGAAATATTAGCTCAAACATGGCGTTTTAAATAACCAATCAAACTGGATAGTAAACTGGTGGTGACCTGGGGTTATATTTGAAAGTGAAGCTTGCGTAAATGAAAAATATTGCACCAGGGGACCAGGTTATAATGCCAGATCATCATGACAAAAGTCATGTGCTTTCATCAGTATGTAGTTTTCTTCGTTATGTATAAATATGACTACTGTAAACAACAATCCTACTTACTTAATTTACTGAACCAAAGCGAAAAACTTGCCCAGCTATGTGACTATGTTTTGAATAATTCAAATTATGCGCGGGCTTTGGAAAATCGACGTCACAAGTTTACACAGATTTTCATCAGCCGAAAAATATACAAAAAATAATACCCGATAAACAAAACATTTATGTGTCCAAACAATTTGTCATAGAATATCATGTAAAAAAAGAAATTAAAAATAAATACATTAAACATACCTGCTCTGGTACCCTTCAAAATACTTTCTTTGTAACCAGTTGAACTTCCGTACAATCCAAAGTGTAGGGTATCGTAACGACTCGCCCCACTCTCGAGTCGCCCCATCACGAGTCGCCCCATGTTAATAACGAGTCGCCCCACATTTAATAACGAGTCGCCCCACTCAATAACGACTCGCCCCACATATGTAAAAATTAAATATTTTAAAATATATTTAAATAAATTTATAGTATATTTTTTTTAATTTGGATATATTTTATTGCTAGGTGCTTTAATTGGCGGTGGATCTCTTGAGAAAGTGTAGTACCCGGGGTAGCACTAATGTCCTGAAATTTCCGGTAATGTCCTGAAAACGGAGATAAATGATCATAACTTTTTTATTTCTTGATGGATTTAAACCAAATTTGGGTCAGTTTGAGATATAAACTTATATTATAGGAATATGAAAAAAAAAATTCAAAAAATTTTTTTTTTGTGGGAGATAAGTTGACCTGAAGGACTACCTGTCGTGTCCTGAAAACGTGACAGGGATAAAAATAAATATCTGTAACTTTTTTATTTCTGAATAAATTTTGCTCAAATTTTGGTCAGTGCGAGATATTCATCTATATTATATTAAAATTTAAACAGAAAGTTAGAAAAATTTATAACAGCAGAGAAAACTTGACCTGAAAGATGATCTCCTGATATGACGCACGATGTCCTGAAACTACACATAAGATAAATGTCTTACCTCGGTGATAAAGAATAATATATCCTCACAAAAAAATGATAAAATCCATAGATGACAGTTATAGATGCATAAAGTATTGAAGACTAAGCAACTATGAATTTGCTAAACTGAACTAGAATTGAACTGGAATTAATTAAACAAAGTGAGTAATGTTTAATTAGCGTTAATCATTAATTGCATTTAATTTAATTACAATCTATTATATTCTATTACTTGTTTGGTTATAATTTAATTAAATTTAATTACATTTAATTGATAGTGACAGTTTTTAACAGTGAGAAGTCATCACCAATATGTATATATAACATGAATTTCAAATTTCTTTCCATTCAAAGTTTACCAAGTCATTTGACTGCTATACTTGAATAGTGCTACTTTCATTTTTATTTTGATTTAATTCTTATATAATCTATAGTGCTCAATTTTCTTATTTTTCTGTGCAAAGTTTCTTTATAGTGCTGTTTTATTTTCTAAGTGTAAAAACGTTCTGGTGTATTGTTTGTTGGTTATGATTGTGGTGTGTATGCGATTGCTAATTTGTTTGAATTTTGTCACAGAGGTACATTTAACCTAAAGAAAAGAACCAGTTTCGTCGAAAAGTACATGCGGGAACATTTAATTGCATGTCTAGAAAAGGGCTACTTCACTCCGTTTCCTCAAAACAATACCAATACAGAGACAAACATGAAAATACACACAAGAAAAATAGAAGCAAGCTGTACCTGCGGAAAGCCAGATGTGTTCCAAAATATGATAGGATGTGAAGGGAAAAGAGGAAGAGTCGCTTGCAACAAGTGGTCTCATTTGAGTTGTTCAGGAGTGTCTTCAGATTGGTTTTGTGATGATCATAGACATTCTCAGTAATAGGTTTTCATTCTATATTTGTACCCGGAGTAAAACAAAAATGGCAAACGACGGTCAAAATATGTTCAAAAGTAAAGCAAGAAAAGGCCCGTACAATTATGGTTTCAATGTGTCTCGAAGACAAAGTAGTACAAAAGTCGAAAAGAAGTAAAGATAGTCACCACACGCCATTTCGACACTAAGAGAAATGCACTTAGACGGCGTTGCCGCCTGCAACTTGAGGTAAATATATTTTAAGTTTCACCATTTTCCTACGTATATGTTCACAATGTAAATATTTTTCATCTGTGATAAATATCAAATGTTGATGCAGTACCTTTTTACACATGTTTGCTATTGACCTTAGTGACCTATAGTCCACATTGCGTAGACAATAATCGTAGAAGTACCGAAATATGCACATTCAAATTAGTCGCCACAAGAATCATTTCGTGTAATTTGACATTTTTTCAAAATGTCTTATATAATTTTGTTTTCTCTGAAACATTAAAATTGTTGGCATAATTTAGCAGAATACACTATCAATGTAGAGAACAGTGTCGTTTTTTATTATACATGTTTGTCTCCATTGTAGATTGTGCAACAAATATGGGAAGTTGTGTCAGTAATTTTGAAATGCAGTATGAAGACCAATAGTAATTAAAATAGTAAGGTAAATAGCCAATACTGGGCCTATTTCAATTTAATATGACACAAATTATTATTAGGTCAAGGGAATTCAGGCTACTAAATGAATGGCCACACAATTGAAAAAGGGGGAAACATATGGGTGTAAAATCTGTTAACATATGAAAGGGGAGATAATTTTTAGGGTATTCAGTTAAGTGTACTAAATAAAAGTATGTTCATCTTCTTCAAATGGACATAATTCAAAGAAATTGTTAAAATAGAATGTCCTAATTACACATACTCTGCAGTTAAGGTTGCGCATAATTCTAACGATTCTGCTCCAGTCACTAGTGTGGCTTGAGTAAGCGTTGTAGCTCATTGGTACATGCATTTTGTAAACCTCATGTAACAGAAATTTCCCAATAATAAAATAAAAGGTTTTTGCTGTGTCAACATTCTATTTTTGTGTGGAATTTGCAAACTTTAGCTATGAATGTTCTTTCTATGCAGTTTTTTCTGCAATATTATTTTTTGTGTTTTTACAGGAAAAAATGTACATCAAAGACAAGAAGGAATGAAAAATAAGAATAATAACATCAAGATGTTTTGACGGAAAAACTTTACAAAGAACATTTTGACAAGTCTGGTTTTGGATTGATTTTAGTTTCTATGAAGATTTGAAGGAAACAAATAACATTCAGCACCATATTCTACTTGCTGTCAGCATTCAGAAGTTAACAACAACCGGGTGCCCTGAAGAAATATATGTACTGTAAATCAGAGACAGAAACACTGTTTCTTTCTGTGAAAAGCAGTTTGCCAAAAAAATGGAAAAAGAATTGGACATTTAATATTTTTAGTAGTTGAAGCCAAACTGTCCACTGACAAATTAAATATTGTGGAGAATTTATCAGTAAAGTTATATCTTTTTAAATATATTTTATAGTTCTTTCTTCATAATCATCATATTCATTGTGTTGATTATGCATTGGTTTATAAATGTTGCTTTTTAACAGTTGTAGAGGAAAATGGTGATATTAGTTATATATCACTTCTACATAAACTAAAACATGCTGTTGTAAAAAAGTTCTATTTATTCTATTGTTCATATGAAGATAGTTCTTAACTGTTTTTATTGCTTGTTAATAATTAAAAAAATGGTTACATTAAATTTATTAGAAAGTAAAGCTTCCATTGTGGTATTTTTGAATGTGGACAAAAGATTGTAGAGTTGGCTCCCCTTTAGAGTTATCTCCCCTATGATTATTACTTTTTCTTAGTAAACAGTTTTCTGTTTACTACATAAGTTTGTAGTATAATGTATCAAGAATTGTTTTATATTATGAATGTGTTTTTATGATTTCTGGTTTTTTATTGATATTGAATGAAAATATTTGATATTTAAGCTATAATATTCATCATTGCAATTGTACCATAAATTGGCAGAACATACAGCATAGAAGAAAAATATGAATTTCAAAATGTACTCATGAAAATTTAATGTCTTTTTATTTATGTTTTGAGAATATTGGTGTTATTAGGCCATGGTCATGCTAAATTTTGTCATGTGTAATATCAGTGTCCTTGTTCTCTATTTTAGAGTTATCTCCCCTATGATTATTACTTTTTCTTAGTAAACAGTTTTCTGTTTACTACATAAGTTTGTAGTATAATGTATCAAGAATTGTTTTATATTATGAATGTGTTTTTATGATTTCTGGTTTTTTATTGATATTGAATGAAAATATTTGATATTTAAGCTATAATATTCATCATTGCAATTGTACCATAAATTGGCAGAACATACAGCATAGAAGAAAAATATGAATTTCAAAATGTACTCATGAAAATTTAATGTCTTTTTATTTATGTTTTGAGAATATTGGTGTTATTAGGCCATGGTCATGCTAAATTTTGTCATGTGTAATATCAGTGTCCTTGTTCTCTATTTGGATCAAAAACTTTAACCTTCATTTAAAGTAGTAATATCGCCTGAATATAGCTGAAATATTGCGGCTTGGGCATTAAACACCATTAATCAATCAATCAAAGTAGTAATAAATAATTCCAAACATTTTCTATAGAAAATACTCAAACTGCATTCTTAGACATTTGTGCATTATTTCTGCTCTTCAATAGTAAATTGTTCATATGTGAAGTTAAAAAGCAATTTGGTTGATATAAAAATAATATAACTAACTATTTTTTGATTAGATAGTCACTAAATAATTGGAAAACAGACAACAAATAATATAAATATTTTATTGAGTTTTTTTCAGTTGTTTTTAAGCGGAGTTCAATTAATATTTTATAGAGCAGAGGTTAATCAGTAGGGAAAAAGTATTTGCTGTAGCACCTTTAAGTTTTTTCAGTTGGGAAAAAACGTTCAGTTTAATTTACTAAGATAAATCAGCAGGGATTAAGTCGGTTTTTAATAAAATTAAAAATGACAAATATTTATCAGTTGGATTTAAGCAGGAATAATCAATAACCTGTAGTCTCGCTTTTTTTCTACTTAGAAAATCAGTATAGTTTAAGTTGGATAAAAGTGGAGTTAAAGCATTGCTAATTATGTAGGTTAAAATTAAGCGGTAATTATGCATGTCGCTTAAATACTGCTTTTTACAACAGCGGATTCTATGCAGATAATAAGCGGCATTTAAGTTACGCTGTGATATAAAAGCGACGCTTCAAAAGTACTTTATATATTGTAACATTTATAAGATATTTTACAATTATATATGTAATGTTTAATGTGCCATGTTTATATGTTTATATTAATTTACCATTTAATATATATTAAATGGTAAATTAATATAAACATATAAACATGGCACATTAAACATTACATATATAATTGTAAAATATCTTATAAATGTTACAATATATAAAGTACTTTTGATTAAAATTCCATATTTTTTTAGGTAACCATCAAACGAGATAATACATCAATACTTGTCGATAGATACTATCAAGTACATACTTTCACTAAAAAATTATACGATCAAAATTGTTCACGAACATGCATTATCAACTATATTGGTGTTAACTAATGATGTAGTTCAAATAACATTTTTCAAAGTTAGTGACAACAAAGGACAGTTCCACATTGTAATTATATTTCTGTTTAGAATTTTAATGTGTTTTCTTAAATATAAACCTTTAAAATGAAAATGAAGAGAAAATACTTCATTTGAGAAGCACTTCTCACCAATGATTAAGTCGATTGACAAGAAAATAACAAGAACCGTTGTAAAAGAATTCATGACTGTGACAACTTGGACCGGAGACAAGTCGGACCGTAAAAAAGAGACAACAAGGACCGCACAAAAAGAATAATAGGATAGCTCAATATGTGACAATGTAGAGAATGATAATATCAAGAAGGAATATTAATATTAACACGTAAAATTCAGAATAAATATTAACAAGAGAACTTTTGATGCAGGTCATCATTCGCTGCTGATTTATTCTGCATTCTGCAAGCGTTTGTCTGATTGTATGATGATAATGTAAAAGAATGTGTATATCTATGTTACAGAGGATATTGTGTACATGTGTTCTTTGCAGTTTTAGTATATAATGTTGTCATGGGTCAAAGAAGCTTTTAGGGGATGCAGGACACCAACAGCCATTTTTGTGAAAATTTCAAAATATAGAACATTTATGGTAAATTTAATAATAATTTCTTTCATTACCAACTGTTAATTTCCACAAAATTTAAAATAATAATGAAATTCTTATACCTATATTATTACTTCAGTTTAGTAATGGTTGAAATACAAAGTTTTCGCATAAAAGAGTTCGGTCTTGGCAAAAATATTGAAAATGAAATTTTAAACAAGGGAGATAATTTTGACCAAAAATACCATTTTTAGCACTTTTTAAACAGCTCACTTGGAACTTATTGGAATTATTTGAATTATCGAATTCTAAATGTGCACACATGTAATCGTTTGTCACATATTAAATTATAATTATACTTAAATTGTTTACGTGGTTAAAAAAATTATTGACATAATAACGTTTATGTATGTCGGCGTTCTCCTGAAGTCTACGCACAAAATATCGTTTTATTCTATTCTGTTTTATGATTTTTCATTCGAAATTGTATACACAGACCTTGATGTGGTTTTTGATTTTCCAAAGCTAAACTATCACCGAAAGACATATTCCAGGATAAAATGGTCTCCCTGTATAATTAATAGAATACCAAATATTTATTATAATTTTTTGATGTTAGGGAACACGTTCCAGTAATTAACGGGTGCTTTATATATATATGTGTGTGGTTTTTTTTCAAGATGTGATATAGTTTTGGGCAGAAACTGGCGTCTTAAACAAAAGGGTATAATAATTTATTAGAATTTCACTGAAAATGTCGAAGTCATATTAGTGGATGGTTAAAGTTTTCTTATGCACGCAATAAAATCAGTCAGGTAAAACCAGTTAAAACACACGCTGCATACTCATTTAGAATTAAACAGATAACTAAGTACAAGTCTCGAAATAGAATTAGAAATATAATTTCAATACTTACCAAAATTTTAGGAATAGTCCATTCAACGTTGAAACTAAACTCATACATATATATTATACAAATCTTATTTTTCGTAAGAATGAATCACAAATTTATAACAGCATATACTACGAAACACGTTATGATTTTTGATATTATAATATGGGGTAGGCATTGTCAAAATGCGAGCACAGACAATATGGTCCTTTATTATTTATATATAATGCGCTTTCATAATTGAAGTTACTTCCGAATACCCTAAAAATGCCTCGACTACATTCCATGATCAGGTGACGTCATTCTTTGTAATGGTGACGTCACATGAAATGTCTTAATAATGATTGTCAGTTTCTAAAGATCGATTTAGAGAATGCAAAAAAATAGTGCGAAATTTTTGTTGTTATTTTCAAATATAACATTTATCTTTATCGATGTCAACTTTATTTTCAATTCATTCTTTGAAATTAATTTTAGCCCTTCTTCATTCACTTTGTTACAGTTTTTTGACGATATCAACTTCCGGAAGAAAAAAAATCAATATCAGCATTAAGCAGATTTTGATCACGTGATTAAATTTTGACCACGTGACACGTAATTGCCGAAGAGCTTACCGCTCATCGCGGACAGCTTCGCTGCTCGCTGCGAGCTGTGCTGGCTATAAATGTACAAGCAAGAAATTCACAACTTCGGAAAATACAAAGATGCATGACAAGTAAAGTGTATCGAGGTCAATTAATGGAGCAAAAACACAATAAAAAAGAAACAACGGACTGAGTGTTTTTCTCTGGTTATAAATTCTGTCATATTGATACATTACAATTTTTCAATGATGAAAGTGTACTATTGTGTTATTCTGTGAATTGCTTTATTGTATATATGTGATAAAATTCGAGAAAATAATGCGCTGTGTATATTGCATTTTAGAATTACAAATATAAAAGGCCTGCTGTACTTTTATAGACATGAATGTAGAATTAGACGTACAAAATACGTACATGTAGCATGCTATTATTATTGTTGTTGTTGTTATTATTATTATGTTACAATATTTTTTTATTTATTATGAATAGTAAAAATGTAATTAACATGTGCACTCTAAATGTAAAAGGGATGTACAACAGAGAAAACATATCAAGAGTTATTAAAAGGAATAAATGTTCAATTATAGCTTTTTTTACAAGAAATTCATTTAGATCATAATCTACAAAAAGAAATTAAAAATAATTCTGAATTCGATATATTCTGCAGTCACGGAACAACAGCAAGTAGCGGCGTGGTCATTCTGTTGAATAAATAAAATAATTTTGAAATTTTAGATACTTTTGCAGACACTGAAGGTGGATTTCTACTTTTAAATATACAAATTAACGATTTACTTTTTTTCACTATTATTTTTGTATGCACCAAACGATAAAGCATCGCGTAATTATTTTTTTTAAAAACCAAACTAATTTTTTTAAAGAAAACGGAATCGGAATTCCTATTTTAGGAGGAGACTTTAATGAATCTATAAAACCTATCGATAGGAAAAGATAACTGCATAAACCGTTTATAGATCCTGTTGGTAGTTTAAAAAAGTTAATTAAATCAAACAAATTAGTTGATATTTGGAGGGAAATGAACCAAGGGGTACAACAGTTCACTTAGAGAAGAAAAGACAGATTACAAGCCAGTCGAATTGATTATAACTTAATTAGTAAAGATTTTCAATCATTTATTAACTCATGCAAAATTAAACCAGCCCTTATTCAAACCACTGATCATCAAGGTGTATTTCTAACCTTTCGACCTGGAGTATCGGAAAGGGGTGGTGGGTTTTAGAAAGTCAACAAATCAATTTTTAAAGAAGAAAAGTATCAACATTTAATAAACAAATTATTAGATAAGTACATATTTTTTAAAATAAAGATTGTAACTTAGATATTCAGTTATTATGGGATATGCTAAAAACAGAAATCATGGAAAAAACAATAGAATATTGTAAAGTTAAATCAAGTGAAAATAGTGAACTAAAGCTTAAACTAGAACAACATCTAGAAGAAAGAGAGAAACTCAGAGAATCACTTTCGGAAGAAAATGTAATTCTTAACAAAGAAATTTAACAAATTGAAACAAAATTACAGCATATATATAATGTTGCAGCAAAAGGGGCACAAATTAGATCTAGAGAAAAATGGATAGAGTTAGGGGAAAAAACAATTCTTATTTTTTAGGCTTAGAAAAACAAAAACAGATAAAAAAAGTCAATTACTAAATTAGGAAACGATAATGATGAAATATTTACTGAACAGTCAAAAATATTAGAAATGATTCAAAATTATTATAAATCATTATATACAAGCAAGAATCCCGATAAAAATTTAATATAAACCTATATACCAGAAACAACTTTAGTGCATGACATTAACAAAGAGGACCTGAAGAGGTGTGATGGTAAACTAACAATAAATGAATGCGATTTAGAAATAAAAATGATGAAATTAAACAAATCTCCTGGGTTAGACGGATTAACGGTAGAATTTTACCAAACATTTTGGGATAAAATAAAAACTTTCTTAGTCTTAAATAAAGGCTACGACAAAAAGCTACTTTCATTTTCACAGCGCTCTAGTGTTTTGTCCTTAATTTTTAAAAAGGATTACCCTCTTTCGTTAGATAATTATCACCTAATTTCACTTTTAAATGTAGACATAAAAATTGTATCATATGTTCTATCGCAACGTTTAAAAAAGTTCTTCCAGATATTATAAATGAAGACCACACTGGTTACATAAAAAACAGATTTATAGATTGTAATCTTAGACAAATTCAGGGCGTTATAGACTACGCAGAATAATATAATATCGAGGGAGCATTATTTTTTGTAGATTTCACTAAAGCGTTCGATTCAATAGAATGGGACTTTATGTTTTGTACACTAAAACATTTCGAATTCAACGAATCATTTATTAGATGGGTACAGACACTATATAATAATATTCAAACATGTGTTCTGAATAATGTGTGGGTATCACAATTTTTTTAGAACTCTAGAAGCTTTCGTCAAGGTTGTCCTTTATCTGCTCTATTATTTATTTTAGCCGTCGAAATTATGGCATTAAGGTGTCAAGACACTAAAGGGGACCAACCAAATTTAGAACATATAAGAAAATAGTACTTACAAACAAAATAGTCCTGTTTATCTTAGTGTATATTAAAAACTACTAACTGGATTTTAATGAATACATTTTTTTTCTGAAAGGTGAATATATTGGAGAATTTTTTAGTCCTAACTTGCTCTGTTCTAATGGTGTTTAGTATGTTTTATGTCACATTCACTACATGACCTGTATACCAAGATTTTCTGAAAGAAAGTGCTATTTTTAGAGTGGGTTTTAACCCGAAGCTGGTTTTCTCTTGGAAGGTTTTAAAGAGGTCATGAAATTTTGAGAGAACATAGGCCTGTCACGTACAATTCTGGATATATATGATGTCGGTCAAGTTGCACTTAAGGTAAAACAGCTGCGCTAATTAAAAAATAACAAATTTAGCAGAAAATCTTACAGAATTGGATTAGTGTTTTTTCCCCTTAAGACTAAGAAGCAATAAGCTTATCAAAGGGATACAAATTAAGTTAGACAAAAAAATCATAGTATTAAAATATCACAATTAGCAGACGACACTACATTTTATTTATGTTCAAAACTAGAAATATCAGCCGCGCTTAACGAAATAGAAATATTTGGTTCTTTATCTGGTCTAAAGCTTAATAGAAGCAAAACAGTGGGAATTTAAATAGGGAGGCTTAAACATTGCAAGAACAAGGTAGAAGGAATAAATTGGGAAGAAAGTGCTATAAAAACTTTAGGTATGTACTTTGGACATAATAAACTCGAATGCGATAAACTAAATTGGGAAAGAAAAATTCAGCAAAAAAGAAATTGAATCGTGTTGTTTTAAATTTATTTGGAAAGGAAAACAAGATAAAGTCAAAAGAAGCACTATTACTAACAAGTACGAAAAGGGGGGGGGGGGGTTAAACATGATAGACTTTGATAGTTATTTTCAATCACTTAAAGCATCATGGGTAAAAAGACTTATAAACGGAAAGTTCGCAAATTGGAAAATTATTCTAGCACAATATTTCCGGAAATTCGGAAAAGATTGGCTAGTTTTTAACATGAACATAGACACCATTTAAAACCTGCCAGAGATGTTATTGCGTGTTGGATTAAAACAGGTGGATGACAAGTAGGAACACCAAAAATCTTTTAAGATATAAGAAAACAAATCATCTGGGGAAATAAATTTATTAAAAATGGCCAAAAAACTATTATTTTTCATAACTGGATAAACAGCGGGCTAATGGTCATAAATGATATTATAGATAAAGAAGGCAAGGTGTCGAGTACTTTCATTTTTCAAAAATTAAATACAAAGACAAATTGGATTTCTGAATTCTCTACTTTAAAAAAAGCAATTCCAAAACATTGGAGATCGTTGTTAACTTACAACAATTCTATTTGTAGTACTGTCAACTTTTTAAAAAATAAAATGATATGGAATTCTCAATGTGTCGACCCAAATCACCTGAATAATAAATCATTCTATTTAACATTAATCGATTTTAAAAAATACTGAACCCGTCGGAGTCAAAAAATGGGTAAAACATTTACAGTTTGAAGAAAAACCAAATATGTCAGACGTTTATAAATTTATTTTCAATTTTTTACAGCAACAGAATGTCAATGTGATCACGATCATCACGATCTCTGGATCTTAACCCAATTAAACATCTGTTGGTGAACTGGACCGGCGCGTGCGCCAAGGACAACCACCATCACAAGATCTGCAACAATTAGGGCAGGCATTTCAGTGTAAGTGGCAAAGGATACCGCGTACTCAACGTTTAATTGAATCCATGTCAAGAAGAGCAAGGGTGTGTTACACGCAAATGGTGGGCACAACAGATACTGACATTTTTGCGTGATTTATTGACAATATGCGACAAAATGTTATGTTCCTTGGTAACAGAACGTACGAACAAGAAGTATGCAAATTTTTACATTTCTGTATCAATTATTTATATGATAAATTGTTAAAATAATATATGAATAAAAATTCCCATTTTTGTATGTTGCGTTTCTTTATTGGGTGAGTATATATATGAGTGTTGATCAGAGTATTTCAATAATGATGCACGTGCATTAATTCTCTAACTACTCTTTTTTATTATGATGGACGTGCATGAATTATCTAACTACTCATTTTTTATTATTGCACAAATGCGAAATTATCATAAACCCTCTGTTATTACATTGTACACTGCAGGGGTGTAGTTCTTAGATCTTTTAGCATTTAGCCAAATTTCGTTTCTCACAATTCAATGTTAATTACTATAATGTCAGGAAGAGGTTTCGGATACCCTTCAGACACTAGTGGTTCATTTCTTTTCCTACAAAATTGCCATATTAGTGCGTTTCCCCATTTGTTGTTCTCCGAACCACTGTCGTTTATCGTATCATTTACTTGATCTACGACGGGTATTGATGCATCATCGCCTTTGCTGGCTACCTCAAAATATAACGAATTTTAGTCAAAAGTACTTTATATTTTGTAACATATATGAGACGTTTTAAAATTATATAATATAATTTTGCAAATATATGCCGTTTTTACCATTTATTTAAGGTAAAAATGCAAATGCAAGATTATAAAAATCGTATTTTTCTGCAATAACGTACCCAGTAGTAATGAATACAGTAAACTAAGATCGATTCTCTCATGTAGAAAAAAACTACATCAAACCAACAAATACAATCTTTGGTTCATTAAAAAAGATTAATACAAAGAATAAAAACGCTACTTACCTTACACACCGCCGAAATTGCCGACGGTTGTATATCGGAGCTACAACAATAATAATACAGGTCGGTTCTAAGGTGTTATGTTTTAATGAAATGCTTATTATTATTTTACGTATTTTGTTTCCCCATCCGTGTGCTTTATACTTGTTTACTTCAAATTGTGTAAGTAGTTGCATAGTAATCTTTTATTTACATTGTCATTTGTTCATTTGAAAAAAGTAAATAGTATAATTACAATATTATACAATTAAATATGAGGACTTCGGTTAGCTATCCGTTTTACCGGAATGCCGAACATTGACAGAAATAGTGTGGTATAGTAATGTACTTTTAAATTCGTAAAGTAATTATCTTACTAACGTAGCTTAATTAATAAAAAAGAATATTTGTTTTCTGGATTTGTTTCCCAATACGTTACTGTTTTAATTATGTTCTAGGCATTCGTGAATGGACATGCCGACTGGAAAAAAAAACATGTGAAAAGTTATATTTAATATTGATTTAAAAGATAGGCAGTAGTTTAGGTCAATTGAAAAACACACAGGATGCGTAGATAAGGCACGAACCATCTTTCGTTTTTTAGATTATTTACCAACTAACTCTGACGTTTTTTCTTCTGCGCTAATTTGAAATTCAAGAAAATTACTTGGGGAAAACATATTTATTAAAGAGCAGATCAATATATATTTTCAAACCATGCTCTGGAAAGATTATATTTGCGGACCAAAATAGAGACCATACTTATTTTTTCTTAAATAAGGAACCATACATTTTTTTATACATTCCTAGCACCCATTCCCCCTATATTCATTGACAGATAATATTTTTAGACCTAAAAAGAGACCAGATTTTTTTCTAATATCCATGCCCAATCCACCCACCAAACAAAAAAATCCCCCAAAATGTCTGTGGGGCCATATTAATATATGTTTAGCTCGATGCGATTGTCATATTTTAATTTTGGACCAAAAAGGGGCCATACAATTTTTCTCTGAAACATCCCCCGCAAAGAATATCAAACGGTACAAGCTTCACAGTTGTGTATATACAAACATTTGAACACAAGTAGTGAGGCGTTATGTGAAACACACCATTTGCGTTTGTTTCTGTTAGTCATTACCCCCTCCATCCGTCATGGTTAGCGCTGCTGGTGGAGTTTCAATTCCCCGAGGTTAGCCTGCTCCGGAATCAACACTTTTGTGTTGAAGAACACATCAAATAAAATTTAATCAAAGATAGCAAGGTTAATAAAAATTTACTACGCCAGACGCGCGTTTCGTCTAATCAAGACTCATCAGTGACGCTCGAACCCAAACTATATTTAAAATCCAAATGAATGAGATGTTGGGGAGCTTTTATCACCAAAATTCAAAAAACGTTATACCAAAATCCTGCTAAGGCTATCTACACCTAATTTTCGAAATTTCAGTGCAGTAAACTTAGACAATGATTTTATCAAAAACAGAATCAACGATATTCCTGTGACTACTGGGCTGGTGAAAAGCTATGAATTTGTGTAAATTTCAAAATTGTCAAAACCCTAAGGTTCTTCCTACCCCTGGCTTAGGTTGATCTTAGTCATAATTTGGTTTCCAGTTCGCCATATTTTTGGTTTTATTGTTCTATGCTCTTCATATTTATATAGTGTTTTGGCATTTTTAATGTTTTGGTTTGAGCGCCTCTGATGAGTCTTGAATAGACGGAACGCGCGTCAGGCGTAGAAAAATTTAATGCTTGGAACTTTGTTGTATTTTTTATTTCCAGAAGATTTTTTATTGTTTAGATGTTATGATACTGTTATCTTCTAGTATTCTATAAACTGTTGACGAAGACATCGAAATTTTATAATTCTAGAACATTCTGCAATCTATAAACTCATGTAACATTATGTAATCTATAAAATCCTGTAACATTATGTTATCTATATAATTCTAGATCATTCAATTAATAATCACAAAATTCTAGAACATTCTCTTCTGACATGCTTCCATGTGATAGGGTTGGGATCTTCTTACTTCAAAATAGCACTTCTACACTTCGGATAGTGACTTACTGATTTTGAACTGTTGAGCGATTCATCTTATTGCACGGATTTAGGAGATAACCTTTTGACTACAATTTCTTGGATGCCAACAAGAACGTTAAAACCTTGTTCGTTGTAATTGTAAGTCGTTAAGTAATAAATTTAAATGCATAAATAATTCAGATTTCAGATTTTATTGAAACACTCAGACACATACATGTGTAACATGAGGACATACAACAAAATAACATATATTACAAATGACAGAATGAGCTACTCATACAGTATAAAAAGCTAAAATAACAAATTCAGTTTATGTACAAACGATGCTATGTTGGTTAGAAGTTTGACATTACAAAGGGATAACATACCACTCATCTTATTTTTATCTGGATTTATGAAATAGTACCTTGGTATATGTTTTTGTCGTAATTGTTTAACATAGTTATTTTGACACTTAAATAAATAATGGAATTCGTCGCCGATTCCATCCCTACAAAGTATACAAACTCTTGCTTCTCTAGGAATGTTTATCCATCTCCCAGTTTCGATTGGCAACTTCAGGTTGGAAGTTCTCAGTTTAGATATCTGAGTTCTTCCAAACTCCGTTAACCTTAATAAGTAATTTTCAAAGCAAAAGTTTGTTTTGAATAACGAGTACAATTTACCTTTAGACGAGTTTTCAATATCTGAGAACCATTTCTGAATGAACTGGTCTCTTAGGCGCTCAAATAATATAGGTTTCAGAGTACAAAATTCGACTTTGATTTGGTTAGAAAAAATATACCCAAGACCTGTATTGTCACAAACAGATTTTATATAAGAGATCCATTTAAAGTTTTGATTCTCATTCAGTTGCAGATCATACATTAGTCTGTAAAGGGTGCTGCTAAGCTTCCTTTCGTTCTGTACTAATCTACACCAGAAAGAAATCATTCTAAGCTTGACTTTAATACATAGAGGGTATCGGCCTAACTCACCATATACCATGAAGTTGGGGGTAGACTGTCTCAGATTGAGTATTCTTTTGCAAAATTGAAGATGTACTCTTTCCAACACATCAATGTTTTCATGTCCCCATATTTCAGAGCCATATAGTAGGATAGGCTCAACTAGTGAGTCAAATAGTTTTAACTGAATATCAATCGGAATTTTATGATTTCTTATCTTCTTATATATTGCGAACAAAGATTTTTGTGATTGCTCCGCTAATTTTTTCCTCGCCTCATTAAAGTTTCCGTTATATTTAAAAACTATACCAAGGTAAGTCAATGAATCTACTACTTCTAGGTTTGCGCCATTTAATTTAAGATTATTATTATTTCTACATTTTCTTTTGCTAAAAATGATCACCTTAGTCTTTAATGTATTAACAGATAATTTCCAAAGATCACAATAATCTTGAAAAGTGTTTAATGATTTTTGCATATCGTCCGATGATTCAGCAAAAATTACCGTGTCGTCGGCATATAACAATACAAAAAGTTTAATAAAAACATGTAGGGAACTTTGAATCTTCTCTTTGACTAAATCTAAAGGAAGAACATGGAGCTCTTCGAAATATTTTTCCAAGTCGTTTAAAAAAATAGAGAAAAGAAAAGGGGACAAACTTTCTCCTTGGCGCACACCATTCATACAATCAAAGAAATCAGACTGTCTACCATTACATGCAATACAAGACTTAACATTATCATACATATTGTAGATTACTCGAAAACATTTTCCTTTGATATCACTGTTTTGTAGTTTTTGCCACAACCCAGCACGCCAGACAGTGTCAAAGGCCTTTTTAAAATCAATAAATGTGCAATACAGTTTTTTACCAAAAGCAAAGTACAACGATATCAAGGCATGCATAATAAAAATGTTATCAGTGGTAGAGTATCCTTTTCTAAAACCAGCTTGACATCCTGAGATAATATCAAACTCGTTTGACAAAAAGGTCAGTCTAGCATTGATAATGGAGGTAAATAATTTCCCAAGACAACTTATTAACGTTATTGCTCGGTAGTTGTCGGGGTCATTTGTATTGCCTTTGTTTTTGTATATTGGTCGAATAATTCCACTCAACCATGTCTCTGGTATAATACCGGAGTCGAATACTATATTAAACAATTTACAGTAAATAGAAACAAGCTGAGGCGTCGAGTGCTTAAAATATTCATTAACAAAATCGTCTACACCTGCAGCTTTTCCATTTTTCAAGTTTTTAATTGCATTTGACACTTCATCTTGTGTGATTTCTCCATTAAGGATATTATCATAAATTTCGTTTTCACACACGTTATCAAGAAAATGTCTCGAATCATCTTCAATTTCGTCATTTTCATTTAGCTTTTTAAAATAATCATACAAGGTATCAATGGGTATATCAACATTTTCTTTTCTATACCCATTCATATCATTTAAAATTTTCCACATTTTTTTTGGATCAGTTTTAGAAGCTTCACGAAGTTTAATCGAATTTTGTTCCTGAAACTTTCTAAAACTTGTATTCATTTGATTTCTAAATTCTTTTGCTTTAGCATTAAATTCTTTTTTTAAATTATCAGATTTGACTGATTTATATTTCTCTTTTACTTTATGAAACTCATCACGCTTTTGTTTACATGATTTATCAAACCAAGGCTTAGTATCATGATCTTTCGACCTGTTTTTAGGAGAATAATAGCCGAATGCGGACTTGGCCGTGTCTACAAATATACCTTTTAAATTGTCAACTGCATTATTAACGCAGTCAGGTGTGACATTATTACTGTTCATAATAATATCTAATTTTTCATCTAAATTATTAATACATCCTTTTTCATCATTAACAATAAAATTTACAAATTGGTCACTCCTGGCCGAATTCCACTTCACATAATTTCTATCAGAGTTACCGTTGGCACGATTTTCATGAGACCCGGCCTTGGTTGAAATACTGAAGTGTATTCTACAGTGTACATCTGAGACCATAGGGTCAAATTCACATATAGAAAATTCATTCAAGTATTGGAATAACATAGGATATACAATTAAATAATCTACAGTGCTAGTGTCTTTACATGTAGTTTGACCAATATCTTTATCTTCATGTAGTCTACCATTTACAATAAAAAGTGAAGACCTTTTACATAGATCTACTAATTTATTACCATAGGAATTTGTTCTACCAGTGTCTTTATTGCTTCTAGAAAGAGGAATATTTAATTGTTCTAGTATTTGGTAAGTATACATATTTTCATTAACTTCATTATCAGTAATATTAAGTATATCATGAAGATTTTCGTCTGGTATAATGTAATCGGGCAGCTGAGCTGTCCTTGCATTAAAATCTCCAACCAGTGCAATATTTTTAGAGATTTGTGAAAAATTAATTATATCATTTTCTATCTCAGTAAAACAGTTTTCAGAGGCATATTTGGTATATTCAGGTGGGATATATACACATCCCAGTAAAAATTTTGAATCTAAAGTTATCAGATCTAATTCCACCCACTGTATAAAGTCTGAATCATTTTCTAAAAATTTAATTTGTTTTGAAAATATTGTTTTGTAAATAATAATAATACCACCAGACTTCTTTTTACATTTGTTTCTGTTTTTACAATAGTAAGAATAATCTTCAGGTAAATCTATAACATCTAAGTCGTCTAATTTAGTTTCTACAAACACAAGTACATCATATCTCTTAATAATAGATATAAATTCAGGATTAAGTAATTTGGATTTTAGTCCGCACACATTTAAATAGGTGACATTAAGTTTATTTGTAAACAACTGTGATGTGTATTGGGTAGTGTCTGAGTGACTGTCCTATCTATGGAGAACTGGTTCTTGTCGGTTGTGTCTGTGGGGTTCATCACGGGGTGGCGGTTCATATGGTCTGCCGTCAACATAAATCTTATCATACACTAGTTTTGCTTTCACTTTTTGTCGCTGCAAGTATTTGAGGTCCGGTATCAGTTCTCTTCTACGGTTTACGATTTCGGTAGGATATTGTTGGTTTACCGAGAATTGATTTTTATTTTTCAGAGCGGTAGGGACGACCTTCAATACCCTCTCATGGTCCGAATAATTGGTGAAGCGAGCTATTATGTTGCGTGGTTTTCCATCATTTCGTTTACTAAGACGATGAACATTTTGGAAATTTATTGTTTCTGCATCCTCTATGTGAAGTTCTGTTTTCAGGAACTCTACCAACACTTCCTTTGTGTTTTCGTCTCCATGAGCCTGTTCGATTCCCCCAAACATAAGGTTGTACTTCATCGAATGAGTTTTGAGTCTGAGAAAATCTTCTTTTAACTTGTAATTTTCTTCTTCTAATGTTCTATTTCGAGCTTCCAAATTTCTTATTCGATCTTCGACAAGGTGATGGTGCTCCTCTTGTCTGGATATGGTGTGACCTTGGTTCTCTTGTACTGATTTTATCTTGTGTATTTCGTCTTTCATGTTTTTAATAGCATTTTCAAAGTTGTCTAGTTTTTGGTTCATAGAATCTAGTACGTCTAGTTTTACAAGTTTTGTTGACATGAAATTGTCGAACCTTTGAAATCGCTCGTTGATCATTGCAATTTCATTCACAAGGGCCTGGATGTTAATAGTAGCTATCGGTGGGGGTGGTGGAGGAAGCAGGTTTGTACACTGAGGCATTGGTGTTGGCATACATGTAGGCATATTATTTTGGTGACCATTTGCAACGTTGGACACCGGTGTACTATGACGTATCTGGGTATGTATATTATTTAGTTCATGAGGTGCAGGAGTTGCAAATACTTCAATTGTAAGTTTGCATTTGTCTTTGTTTCTAAGTCATTTCGGAAACTGATTAAACTGATTTTGTGTTAACTATCACTAGAGACCTATTGAAAAAGCTAATGTCATTAGAAGCTTTCCTTTTAGAGTACAACTAAGATTTTACTTGTATTTTAGAAAGCCACTTATTTATGGCATGCACTTCATTAAAGACAAAGTCATAAAGAAAAGTTTTTAATATCTTTTGAATATTTTTCATTTAAATCGGGTTCCCGATAATAACGCAAAAGTCTCTATAAGACGTTACAGAACCCAATGCCCAATGGTATAAGATAATCAATTAATATGAATAGTTACCAAATAGTTATGATAATAAATTTTCTCAGCAAAATGTTAATTCTGTTTTTAAATACATCATAAGTCGTTGAACTTTGTTCTGTAATTTTATTGATTTATCGGAATGAAAAGACTTTTTACATATTATTTTTAAAATGTGGACATCCTGAACACATCTATGAATAACAGCTGTGTCATAGATAAAATAACGTCAAGGGATACTTGTTGTTTTATGAAGATAACACAGTTACCTTACTGTGTGTTGCATTGGGAGGAAAGCTAGCACTGGGCATTCGGCAACAACATTCATCTATCAAATAATATGAGTAAGTTTTCATCAGAGTGGTTGTGTGTAGTGTCGTTCGGATCGTCGCAACGCGTTTGCTAAATTAATTTAATGAACAACCCTCAATTCCCTGTGTGGGTTCCGTTTATATATATCGTCAGAACGAACTGGCATTTACGAAACCAAAGAAACAACTTCTACTATATCATTTTAAGACCTACACCTCGAATATGACGCCAATTGTCACCTTGGCACAAAAATGTACGACAAGTAAGACGATTTTAATTTTTAAATAATGAATGTTTCTCTCTTGTCCAGCAACATTTAGTTTTCTTCTGCAAACGGTGTCTATACTTCTGAATTGATTGGGTATGCAAGAGCTTGCAGTGAGTATAGTGACTTTTAAGTTTCTTCAAGATAGACTTATAAGCCAACGCTACAGAAAAAACGTCTCGTGCGCGCGTTAAATACGTTTTACCATAGATACATGTACCATTTGTTGGGATATATATATATATATATATATATATATATATATATATATATATATATATATATATATATATATATATATATATATATATATATATCATCTTTTCTGAAGATATATTGGTATATTTTTCCTAACTTTTATTTCAGTACATAGGAATTATGCTACTATGATATTGTATAAAATATTACTAACTAGTAGTTCAGAATTTCAAACCGTTGCCATTAACACACCAAATCACACACACTACAGTAAATGCAAAAGTGGGGGGGGGGGGGGGAGGTTGGAAATCCAATACAAAATTGGTTTAGTTTCTTCATTTTTGGTTCTTAGTTCTCGATTTTGTCGCTTTCTTAGACTTTGATTTATGGATTTTCTTTAGCCAGTTTCCTTAGTATTCGGAATTTTTTAACCTTGAAGTTCATTATGTTTTCGCCATGCTTTCGGTTCGCAATATGCATTTTGTTTCGTGACATGTCGTAGAGTCAATTTGTACTTTGGAACGGTTAAACTTTCGCAGTCCAACCTGGCACACCTATCCTTTTCTCTTTGCGGAGTTATTTTTCATTGTCACAGAAAATCTTGTGTGGATCAATAAGAGATGTCGCAAAGTCAGTGATGATTTGAGACATTTTATAACATATCTCATTAACGAATTTTTTTCTCCCTATAGGAGTTTTTTCCGCTTCCGTTTTTGTTATTGCAAGTTAATATAGTCTACAATTGTTCATGATGAATTAGAAAATAGAAGTAGATACTTATGTTGTCATCATTGACATGTACAATTAAAAGGTCACAGTTAAGATTACATTCTAATTTTTAGCATTGTTTTAAGTGCAGATTCCTTTAACAATAAAATAACCAGAATGAAACCATGACAAAGGTCTCTTTAAGGTCTTCAAGTGTCATAACGTATATTTAGCAAGATTGTTTAATACTGTTTAGTGTTTATGTTTAAGACAGTTCAGTTTAGTCAAGATCACAATGTCAGAGGTCTAGATCAAGTTTCTTTGCTTTTATATTCCATCTTTTTAAAGTGGTGTATATTAATAAATGCTTAATTGTTTGTGAAAATTATTTGCTCAGATATGGAGGTCACTAGTTGAGATCATTTAAACCTCTAAACGTCTTTATAATTTTTCTTTTATTTTAAAAGATGTCTAAATTGTTTTTTTTTTCATTCGTTTATATTGTGAATAGATTAAATTTAAATATAAGAAAGATTTGGGTCAAGACATAACGCTCTCACAATTTGCTCATATCTACATATTAACGGATATTTTTCGAAAGGTTTTCTAATTTGCTAATATGTAAAGAAAAATTACTAATACTAATATTGATTCATTCTGACAAACAAATGAAAATATTATTTTTGGTACCTTAATTTTGTTTCGAAACATACTGCAAGACATTTTATACCATGGATTGGTTAGACTTGATTCAAGGCCATTTATGTAACAAAACATCCTATTTTTATATTCTGTTTTTTAAAAAGATATCTAAATGGTGTTTTCTTTTATTTGTGTATAGTTTGAAATAGATTCAATTCAAACACAAAGGAGGTAAGAGGCATAATGTGTTACAATTTCACCTTTTACATTTAACTAACTAATATCTAAATATACTAAGTGTTGACGTATTGTGGAGAGGGTTTTTTGTGTGAAAAATGAAAACTGCTTACCGAGTATGGTTCAGCTTTTGCTCCTTTTGTAGATCAAGAAGACTACTTTTTGAAATCTATAATTATTTCCCTCGAGATATTCAGCGTTTTGAAATATGGCAGATTTTAAAATTTGAAAGGGCGATTTTCCATACTTAAATTTGACTTTCATTAGAACGGAAGTGTACCTTAAGAACAATCGATTGTTATCTACTCGAAATCCTTCAGGTGATGTCGTCTGCAGTTAAGGCGGGAAAAGTCTCGCGGTTTGTCCGAATACCATTGAACGTCACGAAAGCAGACGAACATTGTAAACATCGTAAGGTCCCTTTAAAAACAAAAATGGCTGTCTTATGATGTAAAATTCCCGTAGCAAAAGTCAAGAACGATTTGTAACAACTTAACACCAGAGGCATATTATAAAACATGGACAGGTTATCGTATCCACATTTTTTCTACTGACTTTTCGTAATAAAAAACATTTTTCCAAGGGGGGTTGGCATTTACTATAGTTATCTTTTTCCAAATGTGTAAATTACCTGTGAAAAATTAATAATAGTATTTAGAAGTAAATTTCGAATTCATTTAATACAAGTAGGTTTAATTGTGTTGTAAGTAAGCCCATAAATATGAAAGAAAGACTGATCTTACAATTTTATGTTTTATTGATCGTAGAAATAAAACCGCACACAATACCGTAGAGGTATCGTTTTCAATGACTTCTAAGCACGGTCTTCACACGCAATTCACACACTAGAATGAGTTGCCATATGCATTTCGTCACGCTATCTTCTCAATAATTGGAACAGAAACTTGAGCAGTTGCTGCTTCTGGAGGAGATCGTAAACGTATGTTGTGTTGTTGTAATGTGTTGTCATGGAGCTTTTTATGATACTGCTCCGCGTATTTTAATTTTTATTTAATATGCTTGCACGAGTTTTTGTTTTCTTTTTCGTTTTTTTAGTTCAATTTGAAAGTTGTTTTTGTAGATAAGTTTGTAGAAATATACTGTTGTAAAACATTTGTAAGTTATAATGGTAAGTTTGACAAAGCTTTGTGTTATCAAATAAAAAAATCGAGGATTGATATGGACACTTGTTGGGAACTACTAATAAGGTATGATCATTTTATTTTTATACATTTGACAAATTGCATCAAATATACAGTTGTTATATAATTCATTACAATACTATAAAATTTGCAATTAGCATAAAACAAAGCTTTTTCCACATTAGAGTTACACATATATACATATTAAATAAAAGCTTGACTAATAAACTTTTCGATCTGTTTACACCACGACAACATATCTTAACCACTTATTAACTACTTTCAGTTTTACCTCTTGTTATTTAAAATCGCCGTTGAACAATAACTATTCAAACTATATTTAGTAAAAATGATTCAAGCTCAATATTTTCTACATAAACCCAGTGTCAAGGAGTGACCAATTTTACCACTATTTTGAACCAGAGTATATTTTTCCCAAATGTCACTTGAATATCTATTTTCTCCAAATGTCACTTGAATATCTTTTATCAATTTATCCTTTCTAAATTACAAAATTGAAGCATAAGAAATTTAAAAGACATTTATGTCTAATCTGCACTTCGTTTGTAAGCTATCCACAATAATATCCACTGATATTTCTGGCAATGTCTCAGTAATAGTTCAGACCAGTGAATCTTGTGCAGCGATTGCTTTTTCAGATAGTTGTTTGGTATTATCGTCATTTGGACTTAATAAACACTGTTTGGCATGGTCATCATCCTGTGGTACCTCTCCAGGTAAAATAACAACGCTTTCTTGCAACGTCCAATTTCTACAAGAGCGATTGATTGATTTTAAGTATACTATATTCTGTACCTTCATACGTACACTTAGCCAGGATAACATGTATTCGGTAAATAGTTAAATCTTTAGTACTTTGCAATAAAAAAAAGTGTGGCACTAACATTTGATTTATTTAGCGCTCATAGAAGAGAAGTTTTTTTGGACAAGACTAAGAAATTTGCAATGTGAAAATATGTTTCAAAATTTATTCTTTATAATTCAAAATATTCCGAATTCAAAAGTGGTTTTAATTTATATATGCAATCATAAAACATGCATCTTATAATAATTAACGCCACAGCAATGGCATCTGAAATAGATTCAAGTAGCTGTTAATTCTTTCACGTGTGAAGCAATTTTTTGTGTCTTAACAATCCTTTAAACTGGATTTTGTTTATGTTTTACCAAATGATAGGGAAGTTTTACCAGAATCTGACTCTTGCCTTTAAGTTTTTAAGATCATAAAAGAAAACCATTATTATAATATGAACGTTGGCACACAAAATATAGTCCGGTTAATTTCTACACACATATGCATATAATGTCAAGAAAACAAACATACAATAATATAACAGAAATTGTTTCATAATGGTGTAGGTGCAAATTTGCATCAAGCGTTGAACCTTTTGCATATAAACTTGTACCTATGCAATTTTGTCAAACAACACACATTCGTAATCTCAAACCATAACGGTTTCTATCACTCATCATTTGTATTGTTTTAGAGGTTTCGAGTTATTACAAACGTTTTACTTAATTATTCATATTTTGTTTAATACTTCGTGTGTAATCAAAACAAGATAATAGTAACATAGTAGGGATGCACAGTTAACCTTAGAGCGCATCTGTCATGGTGTTTATAGATTGCAAATATTTACTTATACCTGCGTTTAGAATAGCATATTGCACCTGTTACA
Source organism: Limnoperna fortunei (assembly GCA_944474755.1). Classification (NCBI taxonomy): domain Eukaryota; kingdom Metazoa; phylum Mollusca; class Bivalvia; order Mytilida; family Modiolidae; genus Limnoperna; species Limnoperna fortunei. The sequence continues at coordinate 69,385,407 of OX104114.1, read as the reverse complement.
GTTATAATAACTACAAGAATGACACTACCAACAAGGCCAGGCAGTATATCTGAAAAGTAAAAAAAAATATTCAGATTACAAATATGGTTATATTAAGTGTTTATTTTGTTACTTAAAAATCAGACTCTACATTTAACAGGTACGATTAACTGCAAAGCAAAATTTTTACATAAATAAGCAAATACCTTAAAACATATAAGATCTCTAGCACTGAACTTTCAGATTAATATTATTAATTATTTGGGGTAATTCTCCATAACTAAGCGAGTCGTCAAAACAGAACCGAAACCGAACCGATTAAAGAAAACAAAACATACTAGCAACTCCTTCAAATGTATGTCCCGAGAAGAAATAGTTTTTTGCAAACATTTTTCCCACCTAAGCTATATTATCTCTGATAAAAAGCATCGTTAATAAAAAAATAAAAACTGGCTACTATAAATGTTAACGGGTTATGGTTAACAAAATGTTGCCATTTACGAACAATAACACTTATAAATAGTAATCAAAATATTTCAAAAGAAATAACCGATCAATCGATTAAATTAAGTAATTGCTGAACGTCTAGCAAAGAGTATTCCATTTTCATTTAGTACGAGTACTAGTTTACAAACAATAAAAAAAAATTACTTCAATGGGCAGTAAGGGATAATAATTTTTTACTGCCTATGAAAAGTACAGGAAGTGAGGACAAAATTATAGTACGGTAGGTTGTAGTGGCTACAAAACGCTCATTTTTTTCGAAATGTACAAGACAGATATCCTTCAAACAAGTTACCCACTGTAGTCAGCGCTAAGTGTTTACGAATTATTAAATGGCATATTTTACCCAGGCCCCAACAAGACGACATCCAATAAACACGTTTGTCAGCTCTTTTGTTAAGCCTTTTGTACCGTCCACGTACCAAACAACCGAAATAAAAAGAAAAAAATATATTAACATTTTTCAGTTTCGACTAAAATACTACATATAACCATTATTTCACCTTTATAAAGGTCATGCCAAAAATGACCATAACTTTTTAAAACTTTATCGACTTTTTCATACATTCAAGGGCTATAATCTAATACAATTATATATTTGAGAATTTTGAAATTGAAAAGTTTTAATATCCAAGACCACTAAGTTTTACTTTTGGTATTTCTCGACACTTCTGCGATAAAGGCGTTGATGATGGAAACTATGGAAAACTGTTTCAGTCTGATCGGTTTAACTTTCTGTCGAATGCCATAAATTTAAATATGTAGTATACTGTCTTCTTCGGCTTTTTGAAACTGGCTATGTAACATATAATCATCAGGTCATCAAGAAATTTATTCAACATCTACTTACATAAATTTCTTTGATCTTTTACAGGCTTCTGAGTTGTAGAATGTTCAGTTTCGCCATCCGTCTTTGTTTTAAAGCTAACTATCTCCTTTGCTATGCTAACAATCTCTGATGTAAAGCTAACCATTTCTGCTTTCAAGCTAATCATCTCTGTTTTCAAGGTAACAATCTCTGTTGTAAACTCTTCCTCAACACTATCAGGTAATTTACATGTTATAATTGCAGGCTGAAAAACGTCATCTATGTAAACAAAATAGTTTTCTGTCAAATATATCAGTAATGATTATATATTTCTTGCTCAGTTTATAATGACTTAAATAATATTGGAAGAACAATAAAAGTAATTTATATGCTCTAATATAATGTTCCAAGCATTTAAATTAAATGTAAAAGACAATGTGAAATGTCAAAATGGAGAATGCCAGTTGGAGATTGCGTAATTTTTGTTTTGTTCTTAACATGTGTTTAACACAGCTACGCGGAACATGGCCAAAACATTTGCCGAAGTTGTTTATCAAACGCATACAACAACAGACATTTAAATGCTATAACTTTCTTAATATGTTAAATAATGTTTTAATAAGATGTAGATGGGCGCGCATTGTAGCTACTATAGATAAAAAATGTCGCTTACTCAACTGTATTTTTCTGGCGGAAGTCTAAACATACTTTATATTAATCCAAATGATTTGTGTTTTTACTGTGTCCTCAATTATAGCTATACCACAACAATTACATGTATACTAAACAGATAAATCAATCTCAATATCAATTATACACTACCCTTTGGGGTTTTACAGAAAAATATTAGTTTTTCAATATTCTTCTTTTCGATCAGTTGAACTGTATTGTTTGATAAGCGTGGAAGAACGTCAAATACATCGCTGTTTTTGTCATTATAGACTGCAATTAGAAACACGAGTGTCATTCGATAAATGATATAATAATGTACAGTATGTTTATGGTATTGCAAATTCTTCATTTCAATAAATTAGAAAACAGTTTAATCGCTGTTTATTAAAGGGAAACTTCGTGGGGATGACTAATGACGTGCTGACAACATAAGATTACCAAACACGTCTTAATGTTTTTTATGATCTTTGTATTAATAAAAGTATTTTTAGATACAAATTTTAACCTGTCTTTATTTAACTCAAATAGAACTTACCTAAATAATACTTGTAATAAAAGATATATTTATATGATTATTTTTATATATAAAATAAAATTCCGTAGATAATTTTGCACGTTTTGAAACGGCAGTAGTACCTGGACGTGAAAATGTTATAGGTAAATCATAACTCGTTCATGAAGGGTAATGAACAGAATTAGCAGGTAACCAAACAGGATATTTATTGCAATTACTAGATCATTTGACGCCGACTTGTATATTCGGACTGTTTCTAAATCTAACCAGATTAAAGGTTAATCATTTTCTTTTTTTGGACATATCACAACCCTTGCAACAATGTCAACAAATTTAATAAGCATTGTAGTTTCTGGTGTCATTTTCTGTTATCTTGGTGGAGATAAACAGAAATCGAAGATGCTTCATTACGTATACTGAGGCTAAAAGTTGTTGCAACCAAAAGTTTCAAAGTGTCAGTCGAATTAAGTTTTTTGGTCATCCATCTGGCAATCCCGCTCCAACAGCCTATCTACTATAAATACAAATATTACTCACGAAATTTTATTTCAATTTTTTTATTTAAATGTTCCTGTATCCTCGTTTTACATTTATTATGTCGGCGCTAAGGTCGAAATGTTTGATTTTGACACATCTTTGAAAAAGCTGTGCCAACGCACAACCACTAAAATAAATCGCCGTGTTTTAGACAACCATGCCTTCCTTTATGACAAATATCCACACTACTAATACGGTATGATTGTTTCTTTTCCTTTTTCAAGATACATAAATATTTTTGTTTGTGATGCAACGGCAGTTACATTAAGCGTTCACAAGATTACGATTTCAAAAGAGTAAAATAAAAAAATCCGGACGACTTTCCGGGAGCGGGGAGCGGAATTTTTTTTAATATTATGTTTTCGATTTCGATAAAATATGTGCGGTCGGGTCCGTAGAACAAGAAATTTATTTGGTGTGGCCTATATAGTCAACTTCGCAAGTTTCGTTCAATATATGATTAAGTTGAAAATAATAATACGAATAATTTTCAATTCAACTAATATTTATGGACAAAATTCAAACGAATATTTGAGTAAAAATGAAAAATGAGGTCACCTTTCCAATAAACTATCCTACATGCAACATTCTGGAAAATGATATTCGCATACGAAGTTGTTGCTGCTGTGGACAAAGTCCTAAGTAGAAGTCTTAAAATAATTGGTTAACTACTTGTAATACTAGTCGGTTTTTTTGTTGCTTAGATCAGGAATACGAAACATAATCTTTCCACAACCTTGTGTTATAGTACAACCTTCGGCTATTGACCGTTTCGCGTTATTATAATACGACGACTTTTAAGGTACTTCAATGCAGAAACTTTACCACTGAAAATATAATAAAACATCAAGAGGCAAAGGCTTTTCTTTTTAGTTGAAGAATAACATATCAAATTTTCATTTATTCGCGAAGTTTCCCTTTAAGGTAGAACGAAAATAGATTGCATTAAGGAAGGTGTAATACAGTTATCAATACAGAAGCACTCCTATCAGTAGAAACACAATGTGTTTATCGGAATGTGCATGATCAAGTTTGTCTTTAGCGACGAATTCAATGAAGGCCAATAGCAAGCAAGTTTTTAGAAAAATTAAAAATATTATATCTCAATTATAAGTATGCTTGTTTAGATAACAATAAACAAAACAGCTTGAAAAACACCATCACAGAAATAAATAAATATACTATTAAGAAACATTGAACATTACTATCCAAAACCCAATAAAACCGTTGATGCTCTCAATTGCTAAGGACGAGTATAAAGGGAACATGTTTGTAGTTAATCTGAGATTTTTTATTTATTGTTTTTAAACACATTGTTTAATATAAATTAGGTACGAACTTGCTTTCAGTATCGTTACTTGTGCACACGTTTTCTATAAAGACATGCAAACCTTTTTCGTACAAATCTACGTATTCACCGCCTTCACAACTTTCAGTTTGACTTTCGTCACATTTTGTCGTATTACATCCTGTTAGTACATCCTCGTCAGTTACATTGAACTTCTCAAAGCAATAGCACCCATTCAGCTGCGGCTATAATATTCATTATATTTATACAATATTAATAAATTTTACCAAAATTGCATTTTATTATGCCCTTCGAATTTGCGGAAAATAAGCCAATGCAGAGATTAAAAAATGCACATAATATAAAAAGTTATACGAACGTAAACATTTTGGATAGAATAGCAATATACTCTAACCCGGCGTGTCCCCACTTTTGCCCTAAAGATAACATAAATTAATCAACTTTGATGTTATGGTGGGATTTGTCTTCACTGAATACTCGATAAAAGATGTAAAAGACAAATATTGTATTCTACATTATGCATTAAGCATGCATATTTTCCTAAAGGGAGTGATAAGCTATCAAAACCAAAGACAGTACATTAGATTGACAACGCAACACTTTTAGCAATTTATCAGCGTTCCAAAATCGGTTAACAATCAGTTATTGGTCGGTCAGGTTAGTTACATTGTTCCAACTCCGTCCATCCGTCAATTGACTGATTTGGAACGATTTTGACTAATCTGGCTGATTGATTCGAACTGATCGCTCGGATCGGTCCTTTCAACTTCCGGTAATGGATTGATTGATATAAGTAGTCTTCAAAATTCAAAAATTTGTTTTAACTACCTAATATGTAGGTGTTTATTGATGATTTAAATAATAATTTAAGTGATTTTACTATACGCTAAACCATAAAAGCATTTGTCTGTTATTGATTGATTGATTTATTTTAAAAAAGAATAAATGCTTTACTAAAATATAAATATCAAAATATAAAGGTATTCATAAAGTATAAATTTATAAATTTGACTTTGAAAAAATATATTAAAAATAAAAGCTATATATATTAAATATACTAACACATTAAGTAGAAAAAACTATTTTAAAACCAGACTATAAGCTGTCCTTGCCATCTTTTTAAAGCCGAAACTAGTCATAAGCTTTTCAAAATAAATAATTTATAAATTTAATATTTGGCAATATGTAAACGTTTTCCTTTTTCTCAAACTTTTAACATTACTATCCAAAAGTATAAACACAACTTGTTGGCGAATTTACCATTTGTAAGTATATATACTACAAAATTCCATCGTCACACGCTAGTACACATGTACTATGTCTATGTCTACGTTTCACCCCGGTTAATGAAGCTATATTTTTATATAGCGGATTTGGCCAAGGGGTCTAGACCGCTGGACATAGTGCAGGCGATTTGGTGCCACAGTGTCACAACGCTGTGAGTTCGAATCCCGCTGAGGGTAAACAAAAATTTGACAGTGTTAAAAATCTAATTCAAACAGTGTTGGGCTTAATTTGTAGAAGTTTATATATATATTCGTTTAAAAATATGTACAACAACATCTAGATACATAATTAAAGCGAAAACAAAGTTTTACACTTTAAAAAATTGCACAAATATTTCGTCTGACCAACAGGCTTCGTCAGTGTTTTTACAACGAATGACAATAACAGGTAAAAAGTTTTTGCCGTCATACGTATGTGATGTATACTATATCTAGTAGTTAACGAAAAAATGTTTTTTGTTAGTGCTATTACAAGTATGTACAGGTGTATAAATATGTAGCACTATTTATACGGTTACAATCAATATATATACAAAAAAGCGGTTTTAAAATAAATAAAACGACACGTAATTCTACATGAATATTCGGAGACCATGGTTGTATCTGGTCTAAGGTCCTATAATTTTTCATTAATTCCCTTCGGAAAGGATGTTCCCAATGTTTTTATCCAAAAACTTTCTTTCTCTTTTCTCTGTTTGTCTGTCCACCTTGGGTTATGGTCTATTAGGGTCACCCTGAGTTTATTAAAAATTTCAGCTATTGCAGTGCCGTGCGTACGTAGGTGCCTATTAAGGGGTAAGTTGGGTTTGCATCTTGTGTCGCTTCTGTGCCCGTTCATTTCGTTTGCTGAATCGTTGCACAGACTCACCAACATACTGGAGATTGCATATACCACACTGTAAAAGGTATATGATGTTCTCACTTTTGCAATTCAAATTGACATGGATGTCAAATTGTTTGCCATTTGATGTGCTAGTGAAGTGTTGGGTGTGTTGTATGTGATCACATGTCATACAACGACCGTCACCACAGATGCAACATTGCCCCGATTGGCGGCTACGTGACGACATTTCTGCTCGGACTAACTGATCTTTTAAACTTTTGGGTTTTCTAAAGGCCATTACAGGAGGTTCTGGAAATATTTTTGAAAGTTGATGATGTTTTTCAATTGTTGTCCATCGTTCGCGGATAGTACGTGCGATGTCTTTAAATGCTGGGTGGTATGTTAGGACAAACGGGACTCTATTGTTAGTTTTCTTTTCTCTGTACTGCAGAAGCTGCTCCCTACTGATGTTGTTGGCTTTATTAAAACCTATTGATATGTTTTTGTTATTGTATCCTCTCTGCTTTAGATGGCATCGAAGCTCTCCAAGACGCTGCTTAGTTTTAGCCTCCGTAGAACAGATGGCAAAAACTTTTTACCTGTTATTGTCATTCGTTGTAAAAACACTGACGAAGCCTGTTGGTCAGGCGAAATATTTGTGCAATTTTTTAAAGTGTAAAACTTTGTTTTCGCTTTAATTATGTATCTAGATGTTGTTGTACATATTTTTAAACGAATATATTATTATTTTAGTCTGTACAGCATCGTTATCTACCGTAACGATCCAACATCACGTACAAACAATTGTTGACTATTTCTTTAGACGAATTATATATATATATATATATATATAAGGTTTATAATTTCACTCAGCCTGAAATCAAAATACATAAAAGTTGCATGTACATGCATATATATTGCAACACTGTGGTAAATGACTGCAGTATGTCCCTTTGATGTGTTCCGCATTATTTTCTCGTCATCACATCTCAGGGCTGTCGCCCTTCGATCCGTTCGATGAGATATGGACGAGAAGACGCATCTCGTTTCAACAAACGTTAACAATCTATAAGTATTCCCATTACATACAAGAACATGTCAATTGACAAAATACCTTAGATGTTCAATAATACAAATATAAAACTAAATTTACAATTTTTTGACCCCAAATAAATATACTTTCATACCGTGCGCCGAGTTGGAAATAAATTCTTGATAAAAGTGCTATTTGTTGTCATACAGTTTATTTGTTTATTAAGAAATTAATCTATAAATACTTTTCTTTATTATAAATTATCAAGAAAATAATTTATTCGAGGCATTTTTAACTAACAATTGAATGGTGTATTTGCTTTTTTTTATGTAAGTATGTAAAATATTCAATGACATAAAAATCGTTTCGTATTAAAATTATTTTAACTTATATGCATCCGTAAATAAACTCACCGCTATATGCGTATAATTAAAAGTGGGATTCTGGATCGGAATGATTACACAGATTATACTGATGGCTGACTGTTACCAAGTTAATGACGGATTTATAATTTTGGACCGATGTATTTGTCAACAATCAATCAGCGTTCCAGAATCCGCAGCAATCAGTAATCAATGAGTAAAAGTGTTCACGGGTGCAGGTAATATAAATAAGGAGACTTGGCATATTGTACACGTTTGGTTTTTATGTTTACCTTCTTAGGTTTCAATAATGGCAGAAAAAAGTTTTCTTGCTTTGAAATTTTGTGTAAATAGATAAGTGTTTTTGTACACGTTTTCCTAATTAGGTGTTATTAATATATAGCACACATACTGATGCTCCTATGTAACTGAACTGTTCGTCCTCACACAACGATTTGCAATCAAACACACTGGACACATTATACGGAATATACTGACATTGACTTAGTTCATCTATTTTCATTGCTTTAAAACAACCTAAAAGGAGAATATGAGAAAACGTATAATTATTGCGAATATGAATGTACAGGACAATTAACTGATCAAATTCTATTGCTACATGAACACTTACAGACGTAATGACAAGTCTTACATGAAATAACAGTAACAGAGCAACAAGTGCGGAGAGTATGTGGGATTTTAAGTAAATGTTATTTAAATTTATGCAAAATCAATTTATTGAATACAGAATTGTCGATACTTCAAATTCTATTATCGACGAAGTATATTAGCACACATCGACAAAAATAATACACAATTGCAATTTATAGAACAAAATATGTTTTGTTATTTTAGTAATTGATTAAAATACTAGCGGTGTAACAATATGCATAATAACATTTATTATTAAACATCAATTTAAAAAATGATAAAAATACAGCTTCCAAGAACAAGAACAAATGTTTCCTTACAATTTATTTTCGATAAAATAGAATGTACGTTTACTTCTGTTCTTGAGTCATAGAAATTATACTGGCACAACTTGCGGATTGTTCCGATCAGTTTATTAATAATTTGACCTTAATAACACATCTGTTATACATTTAAAATATATTCACGTTTTTAGAAAGCTTCTTGTAATTTATTTTATATAAATAAAATCAAATACAGTCTTAATTTGTTTGACAGTTTAAAAGCTATACCTTACAAATATTGTACGAAAGCCCATAAGGCTCATTTTGGTAGACTAAAAAACAAATGTTCACTTAATAACGCGTAACTTTCACGTAATTACGCGAAACTATCGCGTAATAACGCGAAACCATCGCGTAATAACGCGAAACTATCGCGTAATAACGCGAAACTATCGCGTAATAATGAGAAACTATCGCGCAATAACGCGAAACTATAGCGTAATAACGCGTAACTTTCGCGTTATTACTCGAAAAATTCTGTATATAATATGCTGCACAGAACTCTTTCTTCACAATGCGTAACTATATCTTAAAAGTTAGATTTCTGAGTTTTTGTTTTATAAAAATGAAGTATGAAACCGAAAAACTTATTTATACAGCTTTATTTTGAGATTGGACTTGTGAACACTGAGATTTTAAGTTTTCTCGCAATTTTGAATAGAATCATAATAAGCAAATAAACACTAAAAAGGATATTGAAAAAACTACGATTGACGAGAAAAAAGGATTACCCTGATGTTTGTGATGCTGCTTTGTTTATTTAAACCTTTTCTTGAATCATTTTGTTCTTTACTTTATCTGACGAAATGCTACAAAGGAATGTATAAAAATACTTTTCCTTTTCCACTTTGGTAAAAATGATTGAAAATAAATATAAACATCCATTATATTGTATTTTTTCGCGATATTGTTTGTTTATTATGCGATAGTATCGCATTATTACGCGATATTTTCGCTTTATATAAATTACGCGAAAGTTGCGCGATATTACGCGAAAGTTACGAGTTGTTACGCGAAAAAAGTTTTTTTAGTCTACCAAAATTTGCCTAATGGGCTTTCGTAATATTGTATACATGGTGAATAAAAGGAACTAAAATTTTAGAGATAGTAATACTAATTTTCTCTGACCGGCCTCATTTGAATTTTTTGTTCATAAATATGAAACCCTTATGGTATTTAAATTCCAATATATATTCTTCGTTCAAAATGGGGTTATATATTGTGCTTACATGAGAAGCATCCAGAGATATAAATAGTATGTCTAATATTTGATTAACTTTTTTCTAATCTGAATCATAGTTAGGTTGAACTGTGGCTATCACGTTATGTTCGTCATACATCTTTACATTCTTAATTTCTTTTGTGTACACTTCAATGTGCCTTTCAAAAAGCGTAGTTGTAGTTGGCTAACTTTGAATTCGAATAATGGAAGGTATTAAATGCTTTAGCATGGTATATTTTAAAAATCGTCCCTCTTCCCAAAACGTCCAAAACGATTGTAATTTTGCTTAAAGTATGTTAGAACAAAACAGCCGTCATTTGTATTCACGATTTCCTATTGGATGAAATTTAATACGTAGTCTTATGTAATCTACACATCAATTATATTGTAGCGTTTACATTATTTTCGCAAAAATATGTTCCTTAGTAAGTATTATCTACTTATCGGCTGCATGGCAACGCTGGGATCGTCAGTTTGAGCCAGACTTAGATAAGATGTTTTTCTAAATAAGTGGTCTATACACAGTAAGCCCTAACTTATATAAATAATTCATCTACTTCTAATGTAGTCAAAAATGGTAATCCGTGTTATTACAAATATTGCAGGTTCAAGTATCACTGCTGGCAGGGTGTGTTCAACTCCAATCTTAATTGACAAGGATTGCCAGTCTTCCTATCGAAGGTGAGAGGTTTTCTCCTGTACTTCGGTTTATTCCCTCAATAAAAGCTAGACGTCATGATAGTTGAAAAACTGCTGAGTGCAGTTAAACAATATTCAAATCAAACAAACAGACTTAAAATTATATATATCTATATTATAATGCAACTTACGTTCACAGGGTTTTAATCCGGTTTCTGAAGCCTCGTTTGTATTGCTGTTAGTAGGAGTTGCGACTGTATCAAAGAAAAAATTATTAATAAATAAATAAATATATATAGTCCCAGTGGATTTATATTATTCCATCCCCTAATGAATAAAAATACTTTAAGCATTTAGAGTTAAACGTCACGGATGACTCTTAAGTAGACGAAACGCGCGTCTGGCGTAATGAATTTGTCACATTGGTAATTTTGATTACATCTTGTTGGAATATTTAAGCAAAGCCAAGTAACAGCACGGCATGCGGCTGACGGACTGGAAAGCAACTATTTTGGGTTAATTTGGAAATAAGAAAGTTTAAGATCAATTTGTTATGACTTGTTTACGTGATTTATTTACATTGACATTTAATGACTAAGGCCAGTCTTTGTCTAAATTTTTGACAAGAAACCCCGTCATTTGTATCGTTCCATAATCTTCTAGACTTGTATATATCAGAAAATAAGTAAAGCTAAAATATGCCGCAACTTAAAAAAATAATTTTTGATATTTCGGCATTTGACATAAACAATTATTGTAGTCTCACTTCGTGCAGCGTTCACTTGACTCCAATCTTAATTAAAAAGGATTTCCAGTCTTACCACTGAAGGTCGGTGGTTTTCTCTAGTACTCTGACTTAGAAACTGACGCCTTGATATAGCTGAAAAACTGCTGAAAGTTTCGTTCAACACTATTTAAGCAAACAAACAATAAAAACATTGTAGAATCAATAACAGATGATTGACAACTCACATAAGGTGATCTGTAAATTGGAATACGTTTGTATACATTGAATGTAAGGGTTTTATGAGCCTGAACATGATGCTGGAAAATTTGTGTTAAAAATTATCCAAGTGATAGGAAATTTGTGGTTTCAAATTAAAAACGTTTAATATATAATTGAGGAAAAATTTATTGAATAGTTTTGCTAGTCTGTTTTGAAACAACTTCAGTTTGAATGCTGAAAAAATAGTCTTTAGAATTTTATAAGGGGTGAACAATAACAGCTCTGACATAAATTCTTTTAAGATTTTGAAGTTGTACCACTGAAATGTATGAAAGAGAAAATTCTTGATACTTTACATATTTTTATATAACTTTGTGCTCTGTTATATGCTGACGATATTGTTATTTTTGCAGAAATGAGCCAAGGGTTACAAAATGCCCTAAATGTTTTTTCAACAGTCTTGTGATCTTTGGAAACTTACGATAAATGTCTCAAAGACAAAGGCTATATCATTTAGTAAATGTAGATGTATACGTAAACCCATGATTACTTAAAATGGTTCAGAATGAGAAATTGTTGATAAAAGGAATGCTTTCGTTGTGCAACTCCAAACTATTGACGAAACTAGCATCATTTGTTTATTTACAATGACAGCAAAATACTACGAGATACTTTTACATTTTTTATGTATTTTTGTATATTTATGTTTGACCTCATTATACACATAATGTCATGAATGTGCCTAAGTGTTCCTAATAAAACTGAAACTAAAGATATGAAGCAGATAATCAATAATAATTGAAATACATGGTCAAATAAGCATATTTGTTAAAATCTATGAATTTAGTTCACAATTTTTGAAATTGAGTTATAAGATCTAAATTATCTGTTAAAACGTTTACATACATAAAATAACACTTCATTGGGATCAGTGAATATATGATAAAGGTTATTTTAATACATACACATGAATAGTCCCAATTAAAATTTGTTATCGTCTGCAAACATCATACACAAAAATCGTGTTTAAGCCTCGCGACGAAATGTCGGGTGCTTACTAATTGACCCTTTTTCTGTATTAAAATCATGAATATACTTCCCTTTGAAATAACGTCCACGGGTTTAAATTATCTAATTTACTGAAATTAAGTGCAAAATTTATATCTTATCAACTTTTGTGTACTCCAGTATTTTAAGTTATGGGTATAACACACTTGACGGACCTCAAACTCAAACAAAATACCCAGAACTGGACTTTACCTTAAATATAGTAAAGCATACCAAAACATCATGCATTTAATATACCCATAAATAAACGCAGCAAGATTTAGCACTGGAAGCCAGATATTGAAAACATTCAAATTTAAAAACTTAAACAACGAAAGTTAAGTTAGTTAACAATTGAAGCTACACATATATAAAAGTCAAAAAGTAGGTTATCCAATATTAAGATAAAAAACAAAAAATTCTTTCACATTGTTTCAGAATTATATTGCAATCAATAATAATTATAAATTATACTTGCAGGTGAACAAATTCATTATACAAAGAACAACAATCAATAATGCTCCCATCGCTGGAAAGACTACAACAGTAACTATAACATTGCATATATATTTGCAAAAGCTATAAGGAAGTTTTCACATGAAGTGGATGTGAGAGGTTGAAGTATGTTTTCTAACAAAATGGAAGTGCCCTTAAAATGTTTAACAGGAAGACTGTTTCCATACTAAAAAATCGATTTTTAGCTTTTGAAGATTTAGAAGAGTAAAGACTGACCCAATTATATAATTTAATCCGAACTAAATTGCAGCACTTTATACTAACATGTGGTAGCTATAGAGAATATATATATAGAAACGAAAAATGTTACTAAGAAAACAAGTACTATCTTTAAAAAAGATAACCGACGCAGTAAAGATATAAATTGAGTTATGCATTGAACTACGAATCGCCTTTATTGTCATACAAATTCCCCGTTTCAATAGACCAGAAATGTTTGATGGAAATTTTTTGGGGGAAGTACTGACGGACAATTATTACTACGTGAATGAAATCATGAACCTATAAATTAACACTAGTCCCAGATGAAACGAGTTTGAAATTATTCATTTATACATGTGTGCCCCCTTTTATTTACGTGTTTTCGATATTAACAGATTTACCAAGCATACAGTTAACCTAAAATTGATAATGTACATACAACTACATGTACTTTGCTGTACATGTACATGTATTCCAGAAAGTTTATTGCTATTATGTATTGAAACCCAATGCCTAAGATATAGAAATGAAGTTTTTCTGCGAGCACCAAAGCAGTTATACAATAATGTAAACAAATTGAATATTAGACATTTTTTAATAAAATATTTATAGTTTAAAATTTACTGAATAAGCAAAGTATACTTTACAATTAGAGCCACAACTCTCTATCTATATGTGTACTACGACGGACGCCCAAGAACAATAATACATTTAATTTTATATCAACATGAATATAAAATGATTGTTAATTTGTATTTAGAAATTAATTAAAATTTCGTCTCTTCGTCTTTTTATCCTCCATAAAAGCCCGCTAAAATCCAGCGTGTTAATATGCATTTAATTTGCGCTGTACTTCAAATAAAAAATATTTAACATTTTTGTACAAGTTGTTTGATATAAAATTTTGCAAACTGCAGCCCATCTCTATCGTTCTTTATACTTAAATTGCACTATGAAATAATTTTATAAACAAACAGACGGTAAAATCTAATAACAATAGTACACAATTTGAAAGGAGAATTAGCACCCTGTTCCGAGCCCCTGTCCAATTGACCACCCTGTTCCGAACCCCCGTCCAATTGGTTTTTAACCAATCAAGAAACAGAAGTACGAGAGGTGAAGTGTCATGAGGTCAAAGGGTAAAAAGTGAATATAATACCGACTGCGTCGGAAAAAAGTCCAGATTGGCTGATGAGCAAAACATTTCTGTCACTATATATACCTAGTCACACAGGATATTCTCACACTTCCGAACACGTGATCTCATTTCTGTGTTTAAAGAGGTTCGCCGCGTTGCTGTTTGTTTAAAGTTTTATGTGTTTATTCCTTCTCGTGTCTTCACTGATAGCCCTTTACTTTGTAATTTCTTTTATGTTTGTTTGGCAAAGTCACAAAATGCGGAAACCAGGTTCATCACATAAAATCAGATTTATCGTGTGTATTCAAGGTTTTTCGCAATGAAATGTTAATGGTAATTTTATTCGACAATTTATTTACTATAATGAATTAAATTGAAGGTTAGAAAGCGTATCAAACTTAGATGTAAACATGAAAACGAATGCCCATTATTTAAATATAGTTTTCTATTTACCAATCAGCAAGCAAGAACGATATTGTCTTTATTTTTCATTCAATTATTTGTCTAATTGTTTACCGTGTGCCTATGTGTTGAACTATTTTCACTTCCTTACACAAAAATTAGAACCATACAACCTATTATATATCTTGTACTGTTTTGACGTAGTTTTTGCAAAAGACTCTGCTAAAAATTTTGGGAAATGTTCTAAGTCCTTGACATAGATCTGCTGTCAACTAATTTTTCCTAGGGCATCCATCACATAAGACGACGCTTTTCGTGCTGCTAAAAGGTTAAGTTTGCCTGGCGTACGTGCAGGTAATATATAAAGGGGTGGGACATTTGGGACATTGTGCCTTCCAACCTGGCCATGTCTTATATATACTGTAGATTCCGTTTAGAGTAATATGGTATGTCTCCTTGTATATATACAGCTATAAGACGCGTAGACATAAAATGCATACACCAAACATTTATTCTGCAAAATACCTAACATATATTATTATAACAAAATGACACAATAGTATAATTAAGTACAAAGGCATTTTCAAATAAATTTAGAACATATGCTGTGCATTATTTTAATGCCAAACTGAGCCATATGTAGCTATCCAAGCCACCGTACGTGTTGTAATAAAATGTCGCGTCAAAATGTAGACAGATAAGTTATTGAAAGTCTTACAAGGTATGTTAACAGTCATTTAATACTGTAACCAGTCAAGCTTCAAATATATTCGATTAAATATGAAATGCAATGGATCAAGATTAACTATATATTTTAATAAATAGACAACCCTTTCTACTCAAAAATTATTTCATGTGACTTTGTTTCCTCTCGGGATGAAAATTCGTAAAGTTTTGGTAACAATACCTTGCTATACTATGAAGCGATGACAACGACCAAACGGGAACGCAATTAACTAACATATTTATGAGGAAAACAGAATATTTATTTATCTAGGAAATTGCAAAAACTGATTATTCAATCAATTCAAATATCAATCTATTTGAAGAATCGATAGCAGAGTTTACAGTAAATTGATATAAAAGTTACTAGCTTTTCTTACTTTCAACCGTACATGCAATAGCGAAGACTACATTATAACTTTTGTGTAACTCTTACTTCACGTGTTTGGATTGAATTGATTTCAAACTAAAAACAAAGCCATAAACATTAAAAACAATCAATATAGAGTGGTGTCCAATATAAACGAGTTTTACTCCAGAAAATTCAAGTATATATCTGGAATTTACAAAAATAAAATATACAATGCTTGTCCCACCAAATTTAAAAAAATCAATTAATTTTTAATTTGGATGAAAAGAGACATCACCAAATGTAAAACCTTCAAAATTTCAAAACAAAATAAAACTACTCATAAATTCTAACTACTTACCGAGTCGGATTAATTCACTGTTTATTTTCACGTTCAAATGAAGAAACACCCGAATTTGTGTTTAACCTGCTCTGATTGCATCAATTCAGACAAGTAACAGGACCGAGCCAATAAGAAAAGATGGGACTGTACTGCGAGGCTTCACAGTGCTTGAACCACATATCTGGCCAACGCGTCATCAGGTGGGGGAAAGGGATGCCGTCTCATCGGTTTTTCAGGTCATAATAAAAATAGTCTGACCGCGGACCACAGTGGGGAACCTATTCGGAGAGTTAACCACGATTCTTGCATGATAAAGACCACTTTTGTGGATGTCGAAAAGTGTAGGCTAAATTTTCCGCCCCTTCTCGTATCCCATACTTTTCCAGAGGCAGTCAAAATTTTTGCCCTTTTTCGATTTATTGTTTTTTCTTGTTTTTGTCCTGAATATATCTGAAATATTGCTCGCTTGACGTAAAGCATACATTCAATCAACCAACAAAGAAGCAGTAGATTCATAATGCACTGTTTTCATTCGTCCTTTCATATTTTCTCTAACCTCGTGAGCTGATATCCCACGATTCAGTTAGACTAAACAACGTACTCACATATGTACTATTTATTTTTTTGAATTTGTAATTCCCTCCCACAAATACTTTTTCGATCTCTTGTCCAAAGAACTAAATGCGGACATTTATATTATTCATAGCTTTATGTCATTAACATGCGCATTCATCTTCCCTCAATGCTGTTTTGCAAGCAAGTTTAACATTCAGTTTTAAATCTTGATACTGATGGAATAAGGAATCTGTTTACATGCATCAATCGCAGGTCCTTGATGCTATCTGAACATTAAACATCAAGAAATGATGACTTTAACCAGAACTCTCATGTCTGGGTGCATTGTAAACATAGACAAGTCGTGGGGAATACATCTGCTTTTCGGATCTTTTGAAAAAAACAAAGAATGATTAAATGAGTGTGTATAAATGTACCTGTCTATTTCTTGGTGGACGGTAACCAGTCGTTGGGAATTATTAATGCGTCTAATTTACATAACTAGTAGTTTAAAAAAAACTTTGACCCTCATAGCTTGTAAATATTCTGGTAAACAGTAGTGTTGTATAAACTTTGTGTAATATCAGATATCTGGCTTCTTGTCGGAATTGTTAAAACGCGTTAAATGAAAGTAATCATTAATATATTATCGTGGTCTCCCTTTGAATCCGAAGACATACGAAGTCATGGGGCTGACTAGAATTAATGTTAACCAGGTTTCCTCAAACTGTTTCCTTTTTTGTCTAAATTTTTACCTCACTAGAGCATTCATAATGTTGCCTTATATTTGTTCAACCATAAAGAATAAAGAAATGATTTGTATACCCTAAAAATTTATACTTTAAAATACGTATATATTATAATAATGTATTGACGCAGTAATTTTGTCATGTCAAACATTATATTTACATTCAAGTTTGAGCGTAGGCTATATATTACTTTTAATATTACTGACCTACACAAACACATGGGGCAACGGATTAGTAAGCAATCCTGTGCATCGCACGCCAGGCGATAAAATAACACAAACTCTAGGTGAGAATGTATTATATAACAATATTTAAATACAATTCTTGCACAATGTGCTTAGTGTCGCCATTCAGGTGTCAGTTATATATTAAGACACGAGAAATGAGATAATACAAATTCATTAAAAAACAAAATCAATATGCTGAATAAAAAATTGCATTAACCAATATTAAACTTAACAACAGTAGTCCTGTAAATTTTTTGTTTAAAACCACATTATAAAATTTAAAATTTGCCTCCCTTTTTTTTTTTGTTGTACAAGTTTGTAGATAAAATGTGTATATTTGAGGACAGAACTTTAAGTCGAGTCGAACAAGATACGAAGTATTGCAAAACCAATACGAAACAATTTTTTACAAGTTTTAAGAATACCTCTTGAATGTATAAGGCAAAAAGAAATGCAGTTGCGGAAAAAAACATAGCGCATACTCTAGGTACCAATGGTATGGTTATTTTGAAAAAAGGAACTAAAGCTATTTATGACCATTCATGAGTCCTCAAAATGTTTTAAATTAAAATCTTATCGATCAGTTCATTACATAATTTCTTAACATTAATAAAATTTAATTATTAAAAAAGATTTATCACAGTAGAAAGCGTTATTTATGGTGTGGGCGGCTGAAGGGCGTGGTAGTAGTAATTTATATGCACACGGCATTTAATTGAAATCCTTGTTTTAGTCTGTTCCCTTCTGCACACGGCACTTATTTGGTCCTGTTTAAGAGTTTGCTTCGGGGCTTTCTTTTTCAAACTACAATTGAGGAGAGTAGACGTGCTTTTTAGGACTGGTAAAAGATTGCCAAATTAACTTCATTTACTGCGATTACACAAGTTTATCTTAGTTTACTTCTTGATAGTTACTTTAATTACGAAAGTGTTTCTTATTTTTTCGAACGTATATCACATACATTGTCGACTTTCGAAAGCATAAAACATTGTCGAATTTTGCAACACGTGGTGCACAACAATCGTGCATATACTCCATTCAATACACGATATATATATTTATTCAGTTATCTTCAAATGATTTAATCACAAAACAACAAACAGAACCAAAAAAAAAAATCGCCGTCGTCTGCTTTTTTATCTAGACATCACATGTATGTTTGAAACTCGGCCGGTTTTCATCGGTCAGAGATATAGAAGTTTATTTCAGTTTTCAATGATTTTGTTTCATCAATTGATTACATAAAACAATTGTACTTGCATATATGACAGATATGTTGCTAAGATAGATATTTTGTGTTAATATTTATTGATTTCTTTAGTTACGTTGTAGGTTTGCTGCATTACACAAGTTATATGGGCAAGACTGTTACAAAGGGCTTCTAAAAGTCCTTATGCAAGGAGAAGGAAGGGCTCGGTAAAGTCTAGTTCTGAAATTCAACAGAGGAAAGAGCATGAGAAACACCAGTCTCCCTGTTTGGAAGTTGTGCAGTCACAGCTAGTTCATGTCCAACTACAAATTATTCAGCCAATACTGAATAATAGACCACAGAGCTCAGGTACAAATAGCGACATACATGTACCAGTTTCACTCCAAATCAATAGCATACATCATGATTTGGCTATGCACATTTCACAACAAACTAAGCAAAAAATTATAAATAGTGACTATATAGATTTAGGTATTTTGTAAGAAAAATCAATTTTTGAAACTAGCAAGCAACTATCTTGAAATGACCAGGGTCAGTTAGTTTTGAAGGCAAGTACAGTAAATAAAAGATACCTACACCTGATTAGATGCCTTTTTAATTTTTGCCAGCCTTTACACATCTGTTCATCCAGAAAGTACTCGAGGTATTTTTAAGTACATGTACAACATTAAGCTTGGGGCTAGTAGGCTGTCTACATTAGGCTGGCGAGACTACGATCAGCAATTTAAGCTTAGAAAGACTAGGACCCCTGCTTCATCATTGATCAAGAGTTGTGGCTGATTTATATGTGCCCTTTAGCTCCCCTTGGCACATGTAAAGGAAAACCGCCTCTAGTAAACAAAACTTTGGGTAAAAACATGCTATGATTACAATAACAAGGGCAGATGTGGTCGCGCCTTTTGAAACTTTCAGTACATTGCTTAAGATGTGAAGGGGAGCACCCAGCAGCGCGTTGTCCCCGACCATCAAACTTTTGGGCAATCAAGCAAAACACAGCAATTTACAAACAAGACCAATGGCAATTTCAAAAATAAAAACACCACAAACATGTTGCAATAAATAAAATTGATAACATCCTAATTAAGTGTTAAAGTCTACGTCAGTTTATAATGAATTATCCAAAAAAGAGGATGCACACATTTTACTGTCCGGTTTTAAATTTTGTTTTAAAATAAATTATGAAGGACTAAAGTTACCAGTTGATTGTAAAATTTTGATTTCGGTTATCAATATGAGGCTGAAACCCATCAAAATTTGTTAAAGGATGTCAACATGGGGAGAATCGCAGGCCAATTTAATGAGACCATTGCCAAATTTGAGGTTATCCCCTATAGGTGTTGTAGGACAAAAACCCCATCCACTGGTTGGAGTTTAATACATTATCTTTCTCATCCTTTAGGGAAAAGTGCAAATGATAGCATTGATCCCGTTTTTTTCTACTGTACAGTATACCTCTTTTGACAAAGATTTGAATTCTGAGGAAAAGTTGGAAAAAATGCTCTAAATGGCCAAGATGGCCATTTTATCCGCTTTTTGGATTCTCATGCCACATCCTAGTGATTTGGAACTTTTTGGGTTCAAGTTTAAAGACCAATTTTATTTTGACAAGTGTCTGCCAATGAGCTGCGCTGCTTCGTGTTCTCTATTTGAAAAAATGCATTGTTTCTCGAGTGAGTTTTGCGCTCAGCCTCTGATAAAGGTGAAATGGAACATTATTTAGATGATATTTTCATGGCAGGGAAAGCAGGTACTAGTGACTGCGCTGATTTAATTCTGAAATTTCAAAATATTTGTTAGTCATTAGGGATGCCTTTTGCGAATAGGAAAACTGGAGTGCCAACACCAATTTCAATAAATAAATAAATAAATTGACGGTGATCTCACTGGAATTAGATAATGTGGCGGAAACTTCGCGACACATTTGATCTCATAAGTAGTTCTTAGTACAAATTTTTACTAAATTTTTCAGCCATAGCTCTGTGCCCAGAATCAGTTTGGTTTTATGGATAAAGAGGTTTGTGATGCTTGATAAGGATAATTATAATGTTAGTGTAAAAATAATTCTGTTAGATAACTGATAATGATATAAGAATTAGAATAATGATTAGGACAATGATTGTGTGATAATAAGCAGTATTTATGATATATTATGATGAGAACACGTTTCTGACAAATCAATTTTTAGGATGTGGGAATGCGTTGCATTCTACGACAGTTTTTTTTTCATATAAAAGAAATGAACAAAATTTGCTGCTACAAAGCATGCAAGGAATGTACAAAAGGAACCGTGCAAGAAAAGTGCCACTTTCAAACAAGTTAATCGCTTATGCCCTGCCAATTGTCCGAATTATAGCAGGGGAAATCCCCATCCCCAAGGCCAGCAAGACGGCATACCATATCCATTGATAATGTAGTAACACATTTCCGTTTCGATAAATGTGACTTCTACCTTCGGTTGTAATACATTTATTAACGTCTTTTCTTCAGATGACCAAATGATGAAGGCATAAGTGGCTAAATAATGATGAGTTTTCAACGCTTAATTTTCTAATATTGTTTGGATATTTTTATTTTGAAGAAGGTGACGTGAGCCAAAACCTTAACTGATTTTTCTCTTTCTGAAGTCTTAACTCTCAACGTTTTGAAATTTTACGCATGTAGGTAATCATAAGATTTCCAATATGATTAACATTTGTTGCAGTTGTTTCTGAACATATCCCGATATTGAGTAATATCTGCCTAAAAAGGTTTATATGTCGAGTACGTTCATTCACTGCTGTATTTTGAAAGGTAACCGCGAAATAATTATACTAACAAGAAAAATGTCAACAGCAACTTACATAAATTTCTTTGATCCTTTTCGTGCTTTTGAGTTGTAAATCCTTCATCATTGCTATTCTTATATGTCGTAAACTTTTTCTCAACACGTTGCATAAAGTTACATTTTATTAGTGCAGGTTGCAAAACGCCATCTGTGTAAAATAATTTCAAATTAATAAAGAACTGTCATATCTAAAATCAATATTGTACAAATGATCACGTCGACACATTTCATCTTTTTTCGATGTTCTAAACACTCAGATTAAACTTATCTGGGGCAATTCGATATTGTTATTTTTGGGGGGAATGGTTTTCGTACTTGACACAGCTAGTAAGTACATAAAAGACATTATTGTCGAAGTTATATTAGTAAAAATACTACACAGATTTTAAAATTGAAATACCTTTGTTAAAATATAATATATGTTGTACACTAAACGCATATGAAGAAAAATACCAAAGGCATTGCAGCCGGTGAAAAAAATAATATAAGGTTCCTACCGAATTATCTATACTTATTGAGTGGCGGCCAACATTTGCTACCTAGTGTGTACCTTATATTTTGTTTAACTAATTCTCTATCTTAATATAGCTCAAACAATGCTGACAACAATCAAACTCATGTATATATCAATTAGACAACCTTTTCGAATGCTACAGAAAAAGTTATGTTTTTCTATGTTCCTCATTGAGGTAAGGTGAACTCTGTGGTTTGATGAGTATTGAAAAGTCTGTCGAAATATATCGTTGGTTTTGACATCATCCAGGTTGTGCACTGCAATATCAAAGGAAGGGGGACATTATATGTCATTCAATAAATAATTATGCATTTAAGACGTTTTTAGAAATAAGCAATACAGTCAGGAAAATAATTCTCAGGATTTGACAAACACGTGCCGTTTTTTACTTAAACCATTGATTAGATGGACTCTTTAAGTCTTACTTGCACCAATCCACTTGTTAGAATGAAATATTTTTTGTTAAGAAGCACACCATCTATATTGTTTTAGCAGCAATATCACCGAAAGTTAATATTTTGAAATAGCCTTTCAATCCGCTAAATAGATCACATAATTTGCATAAATTATACTGCAAAAATATTGATTGTGTTAATTTCCAGGGTTGTTAGGTTACGACTAACTAATTATAAGAATACCTTTTTGGTACAGTTCAACATATTCATCAACTCCACACATTTCTGTTTGGCGTCCGTCACTTTGTGTACAATTACAACCTATTTGTCCAGTTACATGGAACTTCTCAAAGCAATAACAACCTTCTAACTATCAAACATAAGTGCAACATTAGTATATGAATGCCATATTGTAAAAAATTAAACGACCTCATAAACAAATCCAGCATAATTGATATATAATGAAACGAGAAAATGGTAAACAAATGTGTATTTTTTGAAAATAGAAAATGCATACAAGATAACATGTAAATATGACAAAATGTTGGTAATTGACCAAGGTAAGGACACGTTCAAGAACATATAATTGAAGAAAAATGTATAAGAAAATTAAAAGTTATAGCGAGGAAACAATTCAGATTGAGACAAAGACATATGCAAAATTGGGGAGACCAAACATATCGAAAGCCAAAAGTATATTGTGTTTGAGTTCAATCTCATGGTTGACAGACCAAGTTATTATTAATAGACGAACTACATTAACCACTCAGCCATCGTGGCCTCCAAACTGTTTTGAAAAAAGGAAATACTAACACGTTCTTAGTTGTTTGCTTTAAATTGGTTTGGTAGCGCTTTTTTATGTTTTGCAGTGTGCATTTTATTTACATTTATAGAGCATCTTTAAAACAGTTAACATTAATGACTATAAAACGTATTTTTGTACTTTAAGAGATTATATATTTATCTGATCCCATCACAATTCTTTTCATCAAACTTGCAAGTTGCTGATAAATCTGTTCACTCTAAATGTTCAGCTAGATACAGTAAAGCATTGTCAGCATTTCAGACTGAACAAAATATGCGTCACCACAACTATGTTATGCGTCCTAAATTTACACACATATCTTTTCAGATCTCTGATTGTTCGAATGGTTTAATTATTTATTTTAAACTCTGGTTGAGAAAGAAAATATTGTTTTCAGAGAATCGTCCATAAGACAAAAAGAATCGACTTCTTGCTTTTAAAATAGTGTGATAAATAATTTTGAGAACGGGTTGGTAAATAGTTGTACATAATATAACTAGATACTCTAATAACACACATACTGATACTCCTATGTAATGAAACTGTACGTCTTGACACAACGATAAGCATTCAAATGAACTGGACAGTTTAATCGGAATATGTTTCCATAGACCTCGATTAGCTTCCGGCGTCGCCCTAAAGCAACCTTTTAAAATATGAATAATACAAAATACGTATTAATATTGTGACTATGGATATTAATCTATCTAGATCCAACTCGGCTTCTACCTTAACTAATGAAGACCTATTGGAAAATAGCAAAGAAAACCTTTGTGAATAACAATTTATTAAGCAACTCTTTAACTTTGGGTTTATATGATTATTTATTTGTAAAGGTTGCGCTGTTTTGTGCTTCGAAGCGGCGGGTATAATAATAGTTCATTACAGGAATGAATGCGTTTTATTAATTCATCGATGAATGAACGAGGTCGTCTCACTCACAAACTAATAAACGAGTAAGTCAATCTCATTCATACATCAATTACTTAAGGCTTGCGTTTATTCCTTATAATTCTTTAAAAGTTTTTTGAAAATAAATACTATCTTTTCACATCGAGACTCTTTATATAAATTCAATTAAAGGTGTGTGACGCGTAGGAATATACACATCAAACTGAAGAGGAAGACGTGGTTTGGAGGGAATTATTGGCTTTGACAACAGTAAATAACTAAATAACTTTTCCTTCAAGACATTTTCATCACCAATACCTGAATGTACTGCCTAAGATTATTGTATGAGGTGTACACGACAAATGCCCGTCATATGTGTTTACGTATAGCAACAACAAAGTAGTTCTGAAACAATCGTAAATGAAAGTACATTGAATGAACTGATCTGGGAACTACTCGTTTAAGCTGTTCTGACCAATCAAAAATTACTATAAACCTAAACGAAAGTACAATAAGAATGTATTTAAAACCAAATTGGCGATATTCAGAATAAATATCACAAAGAATAAAACATTCAGGCAAAATCACAAAATAATTGCTATTCATAGAGGAAATATAATTGTTTACTATTTCATACTTTTGTATTGGGTCGTAAAACACTGCTAAGGTGTAACAATATATAAAAAATATCTATCTGTAATTTGATAATAAAAATAACGAAAATAAATGTAATGCATCCACGCCAATGACCTTACAGAAGTTATCCTAGATAACACAGTCTGCATTACCCCTGCTCTTGATCCATGGGCGTCCTAACCATGCCAAACCATGCATTTTGCATTGTTCTGCAGCTTTTACTATTTCCTTTCCATACTGTAGTAAAGATCCGTTCAAAGACTGGCATACATTAGTTGCATCTTCATATGTTTCTTTCTTGTCATTTGAAGAATAAATGATCTGGGAATAACAATCTGTAAAAAAAAGTCTTCGGTTAAATATTAGAACACCTTTGTAAAGCTACATGTAATGGAAATAATATGCAACAACAGATACACCCGTGCAAAATATCAACTGCATTACATTTACACAATGGGGTACGGTAGTCCTGATCAGTTTTTTTTACAACCCTGGATATACATTTTATTTTAATGCATTTTCTAAGAATGTGCCTTGCTATTTATTTAAGTACATACAATCTAAATATTTTTACAAATATAAAGCATAGATGTTAATAGAGTATAATATAAAAAGGAAGAATTGATTTCGTTAAATTTGTTAGATTTTATTTATTCTCAATTTGCTCATAATGACCTCAAGTTTTTATTAATATTTTGCATAAATATTTAACGTACATGGCATTTAAAACCTAGTAAACAATATTTGATCAAACTGGTCGTGCATTTTATGATCAAATGCAAAGCCTCCATGTATATAAATAGTATCTTTCAGTTATCAATTTTTAAAGCACTGAAATGACTGTCTGCATCAGTTATTGATATCCTGTGTTCGCTCATACGTTAATCTACTTCTCTAAACACACTGGTCCAAGCTTGAGCCTAACTTTGTATGAATTTTGATTGGAAAGTAGTAAATACTTTTAGCTATTTGAAAAAAAATCTTCCAAAGAAACATATCCAAATGTAATTTTGCACGATTACAGTATGTTGTCCTCATTTTGTGGTTATAAGACTTAAGATGTAGCTGCCATTTTCGAATCTTGAGTTCTACTTGGCTGAAGTGTAAAATATCTTTTAAACTAAAAGGCATATTATATTGTGGCGCTGCAGAGCACAAAATCAACATAAAAAATATTCGCAATTTATACTGATCTAACTTCAAACATGGACTTGCAAGTATTACGTGTTTGTGATTCTCCGAAAAATCATTTACATTGTTAAATGAAATGTAATAATTGTATTAGAATATTGCATAGGATGCCCTATACAAAGTTTGTCAATTTCTTGTATATATACAGCAACACAAGATTAGAAAAGTGAAGCCGTATTTCATTAACGGTTATAAATTACCCAAACGTTTATTTACCCTATTGTTTTGTATAATAGTATTTTTACACAACAGGTTTAAACAATACCTTGATGGCATGTCTCTGGAACAGAGCAATTTGTTTCTGAGCAGTTAACATTGTGTACCAGTTCCAATGATGGAAATGTGGAAAACGTTTCAATATCCAAGTATGTGTCGTTTCTTTGTATATCGTCTTGTTTAGATGTCGGTGTAAAACTCCCGGCTTTCGTAATATTTTTGTAATCTTTGTCAGTGGCCTGTGTTGGTTTCGGGATAACCATATATTTGTTATTACACATTGACTGGATGAAATCCAATGAGGACGACAGAAACAGATCAGATCCAAAAACCTAAAAGGAAGCAATAATGTAAACAGCAAAATATGAAAAACGAACAAAATTCACTTTGAATTATTATTATTATTATTATTATTAAACATTTTATATGAAATCAACCTTGATGAATATAAAACGTTCTAGAACTGAACAGAAAATACCGAATAATTAAATTTGTTGTACATAAATGGATTGATTGACTCAATGTTTGCTTAACGTCCAGCGAGCAATACTTCAGCTATATTCAGGACGAGAACAAGTTAACAAACATTAAATCAAAATAAAAAGATGTATGACAACACAATTTGTACTGTCACTGAATAAGGATGGGTTAAATGGTAATGGTAGAGTATTTAGCTTTTGAGCATTATCTCCTTTAAAATCTAATAAGGGTGGTTTTATCTTGCATAGTGCGTGGCATTCTCTAAGCACGTTATCCACTACGGTCCCCGGTTAGGCTTTCCTTATTATAACCTGAAAACACCCAACGAGAGAACCTCTACCATCGGCCACCTAGGGACGCACCGAGCAACTCTGCGGATTTAGCACCGGAACCCTCCCGTTATAATTTCAGTTGTTCCTGTTCGTGCTCAGTTTCTTTTAGTTTTCTTACATAACTTAATGATATCATTAATACCCGTATATCTTGTAAGCAAGTCTTCAAACTAAAATCATGCTTGATATTCAGTTTTGATGTACAATTAACAAAAAGCTGTGATTGATTCGAGTAAGACATGCAAGCATCCTTCGCCTTTTGTTCTGTCCATCCATTCCGCCATTTAAACACCTTAAAAATAGTATCAATTATATTTCATATCTATATATAATGTGGTCTGTTAAAAACATTTTGTTTCACTACACTAAAAGGTAGCCTTAGAAAGACATTATTATGATGTTGCAATAGTCGATATGATAAAGATATTAATGCCTTCATAGATAATTGATCCACTAGGATAAGGTAATTACTCATCTATTATTACGCACGTTGATTGAAACCTCCGAGATTGTCAGTTCGAGCCTTACTGCGGGCTGGGTAGTTGCTGAAAGTATACTTAAACCAGAAAACAAACAACCCTAACACAAAGACTGAATAAGATCCATTAGAAGGTTTCGCTATGTTTGTATATGTTTATTTATATTGGGTTTTCGAACATTAAGAAGTAAGCAGCTCGAAGCGACGACTTTGTGCAACCAACATGACATAACACCTAAGTAATAAAACGTAAAGCTGGGAATTCAAGTATTTATTTGTTAAAAAAAAAACGAATTGTCTAATTACAAATTATCATTTACAAATAAAAAACACTTACTGTGGCAATTGTTTCAAGTTCTACATCATCTAGCACATCTTTTTTAAAATTATCGACTGTCCAACGTTTGATTTCACATCTATCTCCTTGTTTTAAGTTCAATGGTTTACATGGTATTATACACATAGATTGTGTTGATACTGTTCCCAAATACGGCAAAGAATCGTCCGTACAAGAACAATAAAACACACTGATATTCATTTTCTCTTTTCTACTACCGGAATTGAAAACACTCTCTGTTTTAAAAACTCTAAACAAAACAATACAATTTATTATTGCAATGACAGCAAATGAAAGCAAAAGTATTATCTAAATGAGGTCAAAATATTAGGTAAAAAGAATTTACAGCTTATCCTGGTTGTTTAAGGTAAACAAGTTGTGAATAGGTATGGTATAAACTTTTAGAATCTATTAAATCGTAAGAGTTATATTCAATTTTTGAAAATGTTGTCATTCTCGTCCCATCCAGATGCTGCGTGCCAACGATTAAGACAAGCGCGCTCAGAATTACGCAAAGGATTTTTCGATACGATTGCTGTTTGGAGTTGTGCTTGAGAAGTTTTTATATAAACAAATGTGAATTTTATCTTGAGAAAAGATGCTATGTTTGTATAACAATAGCATTTTTCGCAGGTTGAAACATGTGTGCACGAATTTGGGTGAAACCAGTTTTCTGTGTAGGTAATATAGATTATCCGCATGGCCACACCAAATTTAGGAACATGGCTCTTCAAACTACAATATGAATATATATCTTGATTAGCTGAGTATCCAATACAAAAATATGAAGTTAGAGTATTGAGCAACAAATCAACAGCACTAGCATGTTGTGGTGGCATGAATGACCAAGTTCATTAGGTAATCAGTCATCTATGATTGATAACTGTCAACACTGAGGTTGTAGATTAATGCTTCTGTCATACCTGAAACAAATGCTGAAAGTAGCAGTAAACCCCATTCAAAGAAACAAACTATTAAGTAATCAGGTCTGCAATTACAGATCATTACCAGAAATAATAATATTGTTTGCTATTTATTACCGCTTGTTACGAAACGAACTGCTTATCTGTAGATAGATTTTTAGCGAAATATATATCATTCAATTAGGAGATGGGTATATTAGGTGTGATTGACAATAGTGTTATTTATTTGTGGTTCTGAAAGTAGAATACATAAATCAGAAAACAAACCTATATATTCTGTTAAATATTATTTACTTAACAAAGTTTCTGATCGTTTTAACGTTGTAGTAGCTGCGAAGACGTGGCTCTATTTTTTGCAATCATCTATGGTCGCAAAATTTTTTTTTTAAATGAGCGACAATCAGGGCTACGCATCTACAATACATGTAAATGTAAAGTGTTGCGCTGTTAAAAACAGACACTTAGAAAGTAAACTGCTATTGTTGTTTGTTTTATTCAGAACTATTTAAAATTGCCCATTAAAAAGCAGGGTCCCTGTAACGGATATGATATTTTGGGATAGTAAAAGGGTAATTTTCTATATATTCCAATTAATCTTCACTATTTTCCAATAATCATTGTTAAAACGTGTGTGTTTGTAATCGTTTTTCTATCTTTATTATTGCATCTTAATAATTGTTATTCCTTACGTTGATTTATCAGTACATTCAACCTAAAACCGGACTCCGATTATATGAAACATTTATCTAATATTTTTTCAGATGTTAGGTCCAAATATCGAAAGGGAAATTTGAGGAAAAAGTTTAACAAGTTGCTAAACTTTTAATGCCATTTCTATGAAAAGAAAATTGGGATGTTGCTATTTTATTATATTTCTTAACCTTGTTAATTTCACCTGTTACTGTAATGCCCACTTTACGACATAAGTTAATTGAAGTGCTTTTTTGTTGTTATTGAAGTTGACATAATACATCTTTCTTTTATTTGTGTATGTGACTAGAATAAAGACTGCAGTGCAAACGTCGCAAAATATGGATTTTTTTATTATATAATTGTATAGTTTTTAATCTTAGCTATTGTAATAGTAGCGATTAATTAATTAAGGGGACTTTGTAGCGTAGACTTTTACACTTAAGGTCAATAAAAGAACGGCAACCAACAATACGTGAATCAAGTTGGTTACTTGTTCAACGTTCAACATTCAACATTCAAATAAATACCAAAGACCTCTTCTCTCGGTTTAACATTAAGCACTCAGTTCCTTGTTCAACATTCGCAGTTCCTAGTTCAACATTCGATTTTTCAGTTCCTAGTTCAACATTCGCAGTTCCTAGTTCAACATTCGTTGTTTCTGGTTCAATATTCAAAATTTTTAGTTCCTCGTTCAACATTCGCAGTTCCTAGTTCAACATTCGTTGTTTCAGTTCCCAGTTCAACATTCGCAGTTCCTAGTTCAACATTCGTTGTTTCTAGTTCAAAATTCAAAATTTTTCGTTCCTCGTTCAACATTCGCAGTTCCTAGTTCAACATTCGATTTTTCAGTTCCTAGTTCAACATTCGATTTTTCAGTTTCTAGTTCAACATTCGCAGTTCCTAGTTCAACATTCGTTGTTTCTGGTTCAATATTCAAAATTTTTAGTTCCTCGTTCAACATTCGCAGTTCCTAGTTCAACATTCGATTTTTCAGTTCCTAGTTCAACATTCGTTGTTTCAGGTTCAATATTCAAAATTTTTAGTTCCTTGTTCAACATTCGCAGTTCCTAGTTCAACATTCGAAGTTTCAGTTCCTAGTTCAACATTCGCAGTTCCTAGTTCAACATTCGAAGTTTCAGTTCCTAGTTCAACATTCGCAGATCTTAGTTCAACATTCGTTGTTTCTGTTTCAATATTCAAAATTTTTAGTTCCTCGTTCAACATTCGCAGTTCCTAGTTCAACATTCGATTTTTCAGTTCCTAGTTCAACATTCGCAGTTCCTAGTTCAACATTCGTTGTTTCTAGTTCAATATTCAAATTTTTAGTTCCTCGTTCAACATTCGCAGTTCCTAGTTCAATATTCGATTTTTCAGTTCCTAGTTCAACATTCGCAGTTCCTAGTTCAATATTCGTTGTTTCTGGTTCAATATTCAAAATTTTTAGTTCCTTGTTCAACATTCTTAGTTCCTAGTTCAACATTAGATTTTTCAGTTCCTAGTTCAACATTCGCAGTTCCTAGTTCAACATTCGTTGTTTCTAGTTCAATATTCAAAATTTTTAGTTCCTCGTTCAACATTTGCAGTTCCTAGTTCAACATTCGATTTTTCAGTTCCTAGTTCAACATTCGCAGTTCCTAGTTCAACATTCGATTTTTCAGTTCCTAGTTCAACATTCGCAGTTCCTAGTTCAACATTCGATTTTTCAGTTCCTAGTTCAACATTCGCAGTTCCTAGTTCAACATTCGTTGTTTCTAGTTCAATATTCAAAATTTTTAGTTCCTCGTTCAATCGCAGTTCCTAGTTCAACATTCGATTTTTCAGTTCCTAGTTCAACATTCGCAGTTCCTAGTTCAACATTCGTTGTTTCAGGTTTAATATTCAAAATTTTTAGTTCCTCGTTCAACATTCGCAGTTCCTAGTTCAACATTCGATTTTTCAGTTCCTAGTTCAACATTCGCAGTTCCTAGTTCAACATTCGTTGTTTCTGGTTCAATATTCAAAATTTTTAGTTCCTCGTTCAACATTCGCAGTTCCTAGTTCAACATTCGATTTTTCAGTTCCTAGTTCAACATTCGCAGTTCCTAGTTCAACATTCGTTGTTTCTAGTTCAATATTCAAAAGTTTTAGTTCCTCGTTCAACATTCGCAGTTCCTAGTTCAATATTCGATTTTTCAGTTACTAGTTCAATATTCGTTGTTTCTGGTTCAATATTCAAAATTTTTAGTTCCTTGTTCAACATTCGCAGTTCCTAGTTCAACATTCGATTTTTCAGTTCCTAGTTCAACATTCGCAGTTCCTAGTTCAACATTCGTTGTTTCTAGTTCAATATTCAAAATTTTTAGTTCCTTGTTC
Source organism: Limnoperna fortunei (assembly GCA_944474755.1). Taxonomy (NCBI): domain Eukaryota; kingdom Metazoa; phylum Mollusca; class Bivalvia; order Mytilida; family Modiolidae; genus Limnoperna; species Limnoperna fortunei. Next base: position 69,353,272 of record OX104114.1, on the reverse strand, counting down.
AACATTCGCAGTTCCTAGTTCAATATTCGATTTTTCAGTTCCTTGTTCAATATTCGCAGTTCCTAGTTCAACATTCGTTGTTTCAGGTTTAATATTCAAAATTTTTAGTTCCTCGTTCAACATTCGCAGTTCCTAGTTCATCATTCGATTTTTCAGCTCCTAGTTCAACATTCGCGGTTCCTAGTTCAACATTCGTTGTTTCTGGTTCAATATTCAAAATTTTTAGTTCCTCGTTCAACATTCGCAGTTCCTAGTTCAACATTCGATTTTTCAGTTCCTAGTTCAACATTCGCAGTTCCTAGTTCAACATTCGTTGTTTCTAGTTCAATATTCAAAATTTTTAGTTCCTCGTTCAACATTCGCAGTTCCTAGTTCAATATTCGATTTTTCAGTTCCTAGTTCAACATTCGCAGTTCCTAGTTCAATATTCGTTGTTTCTGGTTCAATAATCAAAATTTTTAGTTCCTTGTTCAACATTCGCAGTTCCTAGTTCAACATTCGATTTTTCAGTTCCTAGTTCAACATTCGCAGTTCCTAGTTCAACATTCGTTGTTTCTAGTTCAATATTCAAAATTTTTAGTTCCTTGTTCAACATTCGCAGTTCCTAGTTCAACATTCGATTTTTCAGTTCCTAGTTCAATATTCGCAGTTCCTAGTTCAACATTCGTTGTTTCTGGTTCAATATTCAAAATTTTTAGTTTCTCGTTCAACATTCGCAGTTCCTAGTTCAACATTCGATTTTGCAGTTCCTAGTTCAACATTCGCAGTTCCTAGTTCAACATTCGTTGTTTCTGGTTCAACATTCAAAATTTTTAGTTCCTCGTTCAACATTCGCAGTTCCTAGTTCAACATTCGATTTTGCAGTTCCTAGTTCAACATTCGCAGTTCCTAGTTCAACATTCGTTGTTTCTGGTTCAATATTCAAAATTTTTAGTTCCTTGTTCAACATTCGCAGTTCCTAGTTCAACATTCGATTTTGCAGTTCCTAGTTCAACATTCGCAGTTCCTAGTTCAACATTCGTTGTTTCTGGTTCAATATTCAAAATTTTTAGTTCCTCGTTCAAAATTCGCAGTTCCTAGTTCAACATTCGATTTTTCAGTTCCTAGTTCAACATTCGCAGTTCCTAGTTCAACATTCGTTGTTTCTGGTTCAATATTCAAAATTTTTAGTTCCTCGTTCAACATTCGCAGTTCATAGTTCAATATTCGATTTTTCAGTTCCTAGTTCAACATTCGCAGTTCCTAGTTCAACATTCGTTGTTTCTGGTTCAATATTCAAAATTTTTAGTTCCTCGTTCAACATTCGCAGTTCCTAGTTCAACATTCGATTTTTCAGTTCCTAGTTCAACATTCGCAGTTCCTAGTTCAACATTCGTTGTTTCTAGTTCAATATTCAAAATTTTTAGTTCCTCGTTCAACATTCGCAGTTCCTAGTTCAACATTCGCTTTTTCAGTTCCTAGTTCAACATTCGCAGTTCCTAGTTCAACATTCGTTGTTTCTAGTTCAATATTCAAAATTTAATTCCTCGTTCAACATTCGCAGTTCAAAGTTCAATATTCGATTTTTCAGTTCCTAGTTCAACATTCGCAGTTCCTAGTTCAACATTCGTTGTTTCTGGTTCAATATTCAAAATTTTTAGTTCCTCGTTCAACATTCGCAGTTCCTAGTTCAACATTCGATTTTTCAGTTCCTAGTTCAACATTCGCAGTTCCTAGTTCAACATTCGTTGTTTCTGGTTCAATATTCAAAATTTTTAGTTCCTCGTTCAACATTCGCAGTTCCTAGTTCAACATTCGATTTTTCAGTTCCTAGTTCAACATTCGCAGTTCCTAGTTCAACATTCGTTGTTTCTAGTTCAATATTCAAAATTTTTAGTTCATCGTTCAACATTCGCAGTTCCTAGTTCAACATTCGATTTTTCAGTTCCTAGTTCAACATTCGCAGTTCCTAGTTCAACATTCGTTGTTTCTAGTTCAATATTCAAAATTTTTAGTTCCTCGTTCAACATTCGCAGTTCAAAGTTCAATATTCGATTTTTCAGTTCCTAGTTCAACATTCGCAGTTCCTAGTTCAACATTCGTTGTTTCTGGTTCAATATTCAAAATTTTTAGTTCCTCGTTCAACATTCGCAGTTCCTAGTTCAACATTCGATTTTTCAGTTCCTAGTTCAACATTCGCAGTTTCTAGTTCAACATTCGTTGGTTCTAGTTCAATATTCAAAATTTTTAGTTCCTCGTTCAACATTCGCAGTTCCTAGTTCAATATTCGATTTTTCAGTTCCTAGTTCAACATTCGCAGTTCCTAGTTCAACATTCGTTGTTTCTGGTTCAATATTCAAAATTTTTAGTTCCTCGTTCAACATTCGCAGTTCCTAGTTCAACATTCGATTTTTCAGTTCCTAGTTCAACATTTGCAGTTCCTAGTTCAACATTCGTTGTTTCTAGTTCAATATTCAAAATTTTTAGTTCCTCGTTCAACATTCGCAGTTCCTAGTTCAATATTCGATTTTTCAGTTCCTAGTTCAACATTCGCAGTTCCTAGTTAAACATTCGTTGTTTCTGGTTCAATTTTCAAAATTTTTAGTTCCTCGTTCAACATTCGCAGTTCCTAGTTCAACATTCGATTTTTCAGTTCCTAGTTCAACATTCGCAGTTCCTAGTTCAACATTCGTTGTTTCTAGTTCAATATTCAAAATTTTTAGTTCCTCGTTCAACATTCGCAGTTCCTAGTTCAATATTCGATTTTTCAGTTCCTAGTTCAACATTCGCAGTTCCTAGTTCAACATTCGTTGTTTCTGGTTCAATATTCAAAATTTTTAGTTCCTCGTTCAACATTCGCAGTTCCTAGTTCAACATTCGCAGTTCCTAGTTCAACATTTGTTGTTTCTGGTTCAATATTCAAAATTTTTAGTTCCTCGTTCAACATTTGCAGTTCCTAGTTCAACATTCGATTTTTCAGTTCCCAGTTCAACATTCGCAGTTCCTAGTTCAACATTCGTTGTTTCTGGTTCAATATTCAAAATTTTTAGTTCCTCGTTCAACATTCGCAGTTCCTAGTTCAACATTCGATTTTTCAGTTCCTAGTTCAACATTCGCAGTTCCTAGTTCAACATTCGTTGTTTCTGGTTCAATATTCAAAATTTTTAGTTCCTCGTTCAACATTTGCAGTTCCTAGTTCAACATTCGATTTTTCAGTTCCCAGTTCAACATTCGCAGTTCCTAGTTCAACATTCGTTGTTTCTGGTTCAATATTCAAAATTTTTAGTTCCTCGTTCAACATTCGCAGTTCCTAGTTCAACATTCGATTTTTCAGTTCCTAGTTCAACATTCGCAGTTCCTAGTTCAACATTCGTTGTTTCTGGTTCAATATTCAATATTTTTAGTTCCTCGTTCAACATTCGCAGTTCCTAGTTCAACATTCGATTTTTCAGTTCCTAGTTAAACATTCGCAGTTCCTAGTTCAACATTCGTTGTTTCTGGTTCAATATTCAAAATTTTTAGTTCCTCGTTCAACATTCGCAGTTCCTAGTTCAACATTCGATTTTTCAGTTCCTAGTTAAACATTCGCAGTTCCTAGTTCAACATTCGTTGTTTCTGGTTCAATATTCAAAATTTTTAGTTCCTCGTTCAACATTCGCAGTTCCTAGTTCAACATTGGATTTTTCAGTTCCTAGTTCAACATTCGCAGTTCCTAGTTCAACATTCGTTGTTTCTAGTTCAATATTCAAAATTTTTAGTTCCTCGTTCAACATTCGCAGTTCCTAGTTCAATATTCGATTTTTCAGTTCCTAGTTAATATCAAATGCCCAACCTTATGAATGTCAATATTTTCTATGAAAGATTCTACTTCATCAGCATCCCATTAGTTTCTTTTCATACCATTGAAATAATTTTGTTCACCTTCAGATGGGGGTGAGGGGTGTCAGCAGGTTTCTATGGTACTTTTACACAGAGCTCAATAAGTATGAATAAAAGATAACATGTCATGTGTACAAATTAAATAGTCTACAAAACTTGATTGCTTTCAAGTAAACATGTCCATTTTGTCACCACTGACTCTATCATTAAAAATAAACAAATTCTTATTATTTACACATTTCTAAAAGGTTACCATAGTTATTTATCTATTAAGATTCATATCTAAATCAGGCAGTGTATAACAATGATTCTGTACATTATTGACAGGATTATGACCGTCGTTAACAATTTCTATCAAATCCGGAGCTTTCTCTGTTCTACGATTAAAATCTCCATTTAGGAGTATATATCTGTAATTATTTGATAAAATTAAATAAATCTGATTTAAACCCGAAAGCTATGCATCCTGATTTTACTCGTTTATCTTTTTGTCTACTTATTATTTCGAAAATATAGCCTGGGATATCAATATAGTATCAAAATCATCAGTCAGGCAAATAAAATTATATCTACTAACAAATTATAAAAATTCAGGGGCAGTGCATTTTTTCGATATACCACAACTATTCAATGACAAAAATTAAATATATTTAAGACATGGGTACATTAACAAACATCTCCTATACATTTGTCACAACTATTGGTAGAATCTCCTCGGGAGTCCTATATGCGTTTTGGCGTTGATGTTCGTCGGCGTTTGCCATTGGACAGATTGTCTGGTGTTTGTGTGTGTGCTATCTGTTTCAGCTGGTTTTAGAGGGGGTCGACTAAGTGTCATTTTCATCGTGGTACATGAGTCCGTCGACATATAAATCATATCTGACTAGTCTTACGCGACACCCCTGATTTCGTTTCTTTTTCATCACCTGATATAAACTTCACCTCGCCAGGATACTGTCGGTTAACAGAGAATGGTGTTCTTTTAAGGCGGTATGTATTAGAAAGACCAGTTTCTAAGTCCTTGTTGTGAAGGAATCGATCTATGATCGGTCGGTAGCGTTTCTTTTTTCCAGTTCCGAACCGATATACGTTTCCCAATTCGGGCCTGTACTTTATATTCAGTTCGTTACATATAAATGATCGAATAATGTTTTGTTTATCTACGTATGAACCATTGTTAATATAAATTTATATAAACACAAACATATGCCATCGAGTTACTGATACATGGCGACATCAACAGTTTATGGGTTTGAGTAGTCAACCCGTTTTGCAATAAAAACACATTTTGCATTAACCCGTTTTGCAATAAAAATATTTTTAAACGAACATTTAATTAATGAAACTAAAGATCGTTTCTTATTGGTTTATCTATGAACTATTGTGAATATAAATATACATCAGCACATTTACCACCGAATTAACGGGCTTTAGTAGTCAACCCGTTTTGCAATAGAAACGCGTATTGCAATAAGCGTTTTAGGGAGGGAAATTTAACTAATGAAATTACATAATGCTCCCAATAATATTTTGGTTTATCTATGACCTATTGTGAATATAAATATATTTCAGCACAAACAGATACCATTGGCTTACTGATACATCCCGACGTAAAAAGTTTATTGCAAATAGATTGGCGCAGTCAAATATCAAATAATTCAAGACAACGGGAATAAAACTGAAGGAATATCATCAACCTATTTACAAGCGCCCGTTAAAGAGGATTAATGGTCAAAAGCGCACTCCGGTTCAGCACAAAGCAAAATCTAGTATAACCTATAAGTTGTAAAATGTAATCACCATTGTCATAATTACAATTTGTATCCAATTGATAAGCAGCAATGTTTAAGTCTTTATAGTGTTATCTATGTATTGTCCATGGGTTAAAGTCATTAACTTAGCCTGGGAGTAGTGATAGTAGTAATATGATATCTTTTATCAGTTCTGTATATGCATGTTTAAACTGAGTTATGGTTTGTTTACTATTATGGTGATGTAAGTGTTAGGAGAAAATAAGGAGAAAGTTAGGAGATTTTTAGGAGAAATTAAGGAGAAATTTTTAGGCGATAATTGAGGTCAGGTGATAAGGCTTGGGTATATAAGTACCAAGTTGTTTGTTTGGTCAGAAGAGGCAGTTGTGTTAATGTTACAGTAGGTTCTTTGGTGTTATTATGATATGAGCCATGAGATGTTTTTGGATTTACTTAATGGTTAATGGATTCACCCGTGACTTTGTATAAGTCTGTGTTCTGTATAATGGGATTTATGCGTGTTTTGTGGTGAATTATTTGTTAGTTATTTCACTATGTTGAATTATACTCAACGGTTACAATTGTACCTCATGTGCGTTTGGCCGATAGGATTTAGAATATCCTGAATGTTATGTTTGGTCCTGATTTTGTGAAAGGAATTCCACTTACTATGTTGTAAAATTGACTGTAGATAATTGAGATGTGTATATATTTCAATAAACTGGAGATTAATACAATTAGTGTTTATGTGATTTTGAGGACTAAAGAAAGCCAGCATCACTGCATCCGTATGTCTGTTTATAGTCATTTATACTAGACTGCTGTCACATTTATTTTTTGTGTCAGAAGTGGGATCCGATTCTAAAGTACGCATTTTGTGTGTGAAATTTCAAAATATTTGGATTTATTTGTATTTTTTATACAGAGTAAGTGAATTTTTCTGTAATCAGCCAGGCGTGCTCATGGTGGAGTTTCGATGGATGGGAATAATCGACATGCAAAGGAGCAATTTTTACAAGGGCTTCTACCTAATATTAAAAGGTTTGTTATGATGAGGGATCCACAGAGTTTTGAGCAGGCCTTTAGAATTGCAAAGAGAGAAGAGTGTAATGAAAATCTTATTCGGGCGGAGTCCAATCCAGTCAGTGTTAATGTTGTGGCCAGTGATAATAATATTTTGCAAAAGTGTTGAGAGTTTAGCCAGCAAGCTTGAAAATTTGGAGAAGAATCTGAACAGTTAAGAAAGCAAACCTAAGGAGCATAATTATAATCGTACTGGAAGACGATATGGGAATTCACAACATGTACAACGATATTGTCATAAAAGGGAGATTGATAATAAGGGTCGGTCTAGAGTGCGCATCAGCGTTTAAACCAGTACAGGCTTTCTTTAAGCAGGGGAAGGCATCCTTTTTACCTAGAAAAGCATTTCCTGCAGATAAAAAATCAGATTTTAATTGCAATTTTAGTCCTGTGAAACATTTTAATTTGCAAAGTGCTGAAACTCTAGCACTTAACTTGTTGGTACCTGATCAAAATCATGGATTTCAAGTTCTTGGGAAGCTATTTCACAATGATGCTACTTTACTACTAGATACTGGTGCTGTTGTTTCATTAATTGATTCCAAGTTTGTGCCTTCAAAGAAAATTACAAATATTAAGTACTCTTCATGGTATCATCAACTGGACAGCCTATTGGGATAATGCTCAAATGTGAAATTTGTGTTAATTCTGATATTTCGAAGCAAATTATGTATGTGGTGGATGATTTGATGCTATCATTGGAAATGATATTATAAACAGCATTGGTTTAGTGATTGATTTTCAAACACAGTCTGCTTACTGGAATGGTGAATGTGTGGAAACAAAAGTAGGAACAAGGAGCCTATGTATATTCAGTCAACTTAATAAAATCTGTTGAAATACCTCCGAGATCAGAATTACTATGTGCCGTCAAAGTAACCTCCGAGATCAGAATTACTATGTGCCGTCAAAGTACCTTGTGTTAATGAATGGTGAATGTGCGGAAACAAAAGTAGGAACAAAGGAGCCTATGTATATTCAGTCAACTTAATAAAATCTGTTGAAATACCTCCTAGATCAGAATTACTATGTGCCGTCAAAGTAACCTCCGAGATCAGAATTACTATGTGCCGTCAAAGTACCTTGTGTTAATGAAGGAAAATTGGGTATTCTTGAGCCAAAGGAGCAAATGATTGAGAAATATGGACTTTATCCTGCTAGAGCTGTCACTAGAATTTCTTCCAATGGAGCTTTTATGCGAGTACTTAACTCAGATAGTGTGAAACTGTATGAAAATACAAAAAACTTTTGAGGAAACTTCTTATTGTGCAGTGATTGATATATCTGCAAAACCAGAAAATTTTGGGAGCACGAAGAAGCAAGATCAGGATTACAAAGATATTGCGATTAGATGGAATTTAATGTCAGAAGCAGAGCAACAGAAGTTTCGTTCTCTTATGTCTGAATTCTCTGATATTTTTTCAAAAGATGACAATGACCTTGGAGCTACAACTTTGATGGAACATACCATTGACACAAACGGACACGCTCCCATTAAACAGCGTCCATATAGGGAAACCTTTTCACAAAAGACGGAAATTCAGGAGCATGTTAAGAAGATGTTGGACAGAAACATCATTAGACCTTTGCAAAGTCCTTTGGCCCCTCCTATTGTACTTGTTAAAAAGAAAGATGGACCAACTCGTTGTTGTATAGACTACAGGCGTGTCAATGCTGTGACTAAGAAGGATGTGTATCCGTTACCAAGAATTGATGATATGATTGAAGCTTTCAGAGATACCAAGTATTTCTCTGTAATGGATATTGCTCAGGGATACTTTCAAGTACCTGTATCAGAAAAGGACAAGGAACAAACAGCATTTATTTCAAGAGAATGGTTATATGAATACAATAAAATGCCGTTTGGATTGTGCAATGCACCCAGTATATTTCAAAGACTTATGGACATGTTACTCGCCGGTATTCAGTGTATTTTCGAAGACTTTTGAAGATCATTTGGTGAGATTACGAGAAGTGTTTAGTCGTTTTCGTAGTGCAAACTTAAAACTAAAACCAAAAAAGTGTTCCTTTATTAAGGCTGAAGTTTCATTTCTAGGACACATAGTTTCAGGAGAGGGAATCAAAGCAGATCCAAAGAAAGTTAAAGCTGTTCAAAACTTTATTCTGTACTGTGATAGTTCAGACCTCAGACTTGGCGTTGTTTTGGCACAGAAAGAGGACTCAGACAAAGTGGACAACCAATAGGATATGCCAGCCAGCAATTAAAGAAACACGAAATGAATTATGCTGTTATAGAAAAGGAAGCTTTGTCAATAATATATGGTGTTCAGGTTTTTAGACAATACCTTTATGGTCATAAGTTTGTTGTTATTACTCATCATAACCCTTTGAGATGGTTAATGTCTATCAGGAATCCAAGTGGCCGATTAGCACGTTGGGCCTTATTGGTTCTTTTTAATATGATATTCAAATTAAGTATAGGGCTGGTAAAATACATAAGAATTATAATGGATTGTCAAGGCAGGATGTCATTGCTGGATTTACTGAAGATTCACCTGCGGGATTGCAGTTGGAAAACATCAGAGATATGCAGGAGAAAGATCCAAACTTGCGTCCCATTATACGGTAATTAAAGGATGGAATTTTACTTGAAAATGTAATGGATTGCAGGAAGATTGTTGCATGTTCTCCAGATTATGAGATTTTTGATGATGTTCTATATCATTTCTGGATGCCAGGACCTAGAAAACGTAAGCATGTGAAGAAGCAATTAGTTGTTCCACGCTCACTCATTGATTAAGTATTACACTGGTGCCATAATGATACTACAGCAGGACATTTAGGATTTCATAAAACGTATTACAAAGTTCAGGAAAGATTTTACTGGATTGGAATGAACATGAGATATTGATTATTGGTGTAAGTCCTGTATTAAGTGTACAACAAGGAAAACTTCTAAGGGTAGAACACCCGCGCCACTTTTACCTATACCTGGAGAAGGACCATTCGATCGTGTTGCTGTGAATATTCCTGGTCACTTCCCACCGAGTCTTATGGGAAATCGCTATGTTGTTGTGTTTACGGATTATTTGACAAAATGGACCGAAGTCTTTCCTATTAGGACAGCTGACGCGGTTACTGTTTAAAAATTATTTGTTGAAGAAGTTGTTTGAAGACATTCTGCTCCACGAGTGTTACTGATCGAGGACAGACATGTATGTCTAATTTATTGAAAGAGATTTGTGCTCAGTTGAACACCAAGAAAGTGTTCGCATCGGCTTATCATCCACAATGTGATGAATTAGTTGAATTGAATGATTCAATGAAGTTCTCGCTCATATGATATCGATGTTTGCTGGTGAAAACCATAAGGACTGGGATATGTATATTCCTTATCTTTTTACAGGACAAGTGTACAAAAAAGTACTCTGGAGACCCCGTTTTACCTTACCTATGTGCGTGATGCTAGATTGCTTATAGATGTAGCCTTGTCTTCCCCAACCATTCAATATACTGATGTTGACAATTACAAATCAGAGATGCTTAACCGTTTACAAGAGGCCTTTACATTAGTCAAAAATAACATTCAGATGTCACAGCAGAAGCAAAAGAGAAACGCTGATAGAAAGTCAAGTGTACCTGATTTTAATATAGGAGATAAAGTGGGGATATTTGCACCAGCATCTAAGCCAGGATTATCTCACAAACTTTTACATCCCTGGAGCAGTCCCCCTAGGATTATTTGCCAAACATCTCCAGTAAACTACAAGATCGAAAGTTGTGACAATAAAAACAACAACAGGTAGTTCATGCAAATAGAATGAAGTATTTTGTTGACCCCGATGACCCACCAGAGGCACGTAATATGTTTTCAAGTGAAGAAGAGGAATTCAATGTAGATAATGATGAAGAGACAAATGATAACACCTTTAATGATAATATTGAAATTGATGAGGTGTTGGACAAACTTTATACAAGATATGAAAAAGGTCGTTGTGAACCAAAGTATTTTGTAAAATAAAAGGATGATAGATGGGAAGAATCATGGATCAACCCAGATCAAATGCCTGGTGATTTATTAGAAAAGTTTGAAAGTAATTACCAGGGAATAGCTGCCTCATACCGACAAAGGAATTGCTAATGTTTAAAACAGTCGAAAGAGATTATTGCATTTAAATTGTTTTATCACATGACACTTATGTTTATGACCTTCCTGATGTCACAAGAGATATAACATTACGATTTGCTATGTATTATTGTCTTTAGGTATCAAGACACTAAAGGGGACCAATCAAATTTAGAACATATAAGAAAATAGTACTTACAAACAAAATAGTCCTGTTTATCTTAGTGTATATTAAAAACTACTGTATGGATTTTAATAAATGAAAATTTTTCTGAAAGGTAAATGTATTGGAAAAATTTTGAGTCCTAACATGGTCTGTTCTAATGTTGTTTAGTATATTTTATGTCACATTTACTACGTGACCTATAAACCAAGATTTTCTTAAAAGAAAGTGCTATTTTTACAATGGGGTTTACCCCGGAAGTTGGTTTTCTCTTGGAAGGTTTTAAAGTGGTCATGAAATTTTGAGAGAACATAGGCCTGTCACGTACGATTCTGTATATATATGGTGTCGGTCAAGCTACGCTTAAGGAAAAAGAGCTGTGCTAATTCCAAAAATAACAAATTTATTAGAAATTCTTAAAGAATTGGATTAGTGTTTGCACACCTTTATACTAATTCATGCAGAAAACTAACTGTTGACACTCTGAAAAATTTATAGTTTTTTTTCTGGATTGTTGCTGACCAAAAATTTGAAGATAGCAGTTTTGCAGGAATAAAATATGTATTTTAGATTTACCCTTGACCATTTCTATATGTATTTATCCACTATGCTGACATTTTAAGATACTGTCAAATTTCTTGACGTGAGTTTGGCACAATTGAAAGCATTGTGCTGGGTACTCAGTCCCACTCTTTGATTCTAATTTCAAAATTCAACAACACTATGAGCTCCAAAAGAAGACTAGATTGCGAAGAATGTTTCAAAACTTTTTCAACTAAATGGAATCTAGAAAGACACCTGAATGAGCAACATGCCAACTGCGGATTTGTGAGGAGATGTCCAGTTAAGGGATGTACAAAACTATTTTCCAGAAAGCACTACCTCTTCTGCCATTTGACAAAATACCACAGATATCATAAGGACGAAGCCGATATTGAAATAATGAAAACTTTTGTAGAAGGAGTCTTTACAGAGGAGTTTGATAGAAGAAGGAAAAAGGCAAAGTATGTCGCCATTAATCTGTTTGATTATTCTGACATCTCTGATGATGAGGAAATATTCGACTTTTTCAAAGGACAGGAAGAAGCTGCTAAATGTAACCTACAGCTCTCACCAATTTCATCACCCGAACTCTTTGACTTTAACCAACTAGAAAACACGTTTGAAAATATATCCAAAGAACTAAGGGATAAAACATTAGAAACTTACCAAAATAAAAGTGAAAATTCATGCGAGACAGAAAGTACAAATACAGAAGACCATTTAAAGGGTCCGTTTTCGGATTGTGACTCTGTTATCATGTTGGGAGAAGAATTCCCTCAAACTGAAGTTGTGAATATTGAAACGCATACAATTACATTGACAATGACTCGTCGGGACATAACCTATAAGAATGAAGTAAAGGAAACCATCAGAGACAGTAAGATCCTATATAGTGAAAATGTTATACCAGAAAATGTCGACTTTTCTCAGTTAGCTGAATTCCTTTAAATGAACATTTGAAGTCTGGATCACAGAGACAATTTAAAATGGACTAAATTGATTTTCTTTCAAATTTCAAGTGACTTTTAGTATCATATCTTTTTAAGGTCTTAAAGTAATCTTTAAGTGTTAATATTTTGTTTACTTTTTACTTGAATATTTTGTTTGTTTTGTTTACATGTTTGCATAGTTTGTTTTGTTGCAACTTATCCTTATTTTTATGTGTTGATTACTTTGATTATTTCAATGACTGAGGTCAGTCATTTTTTGCAGTGGAAGGAATGTCATAATTACAATTTGTATCCAATTAATAAGCAATTATGTTTTATGTTTTAATCTGTATAGTGTAATCTATGTATTGTCCATATGTCAAAGTAATTAACTTCGCCCGGGAGTAGTGAAAGTAGTGATATGATGTCTTTTATCAGTTCTGTATATGCATGTTTAAACTGATTTATGGTTTGTTTACTATTATGGTGATGTAAGTGTTAGGAGAATTTTAGGAGGAAGTTAGGAGAAAGTTAGGAGAAATTTAGGAGATAATTGAGGTCAGGTGATAAAGCTTGGGTATATAAGTACCAAGTTGTTTGTTTGTTCAGAAGAGGCAGTTGTGGCAATGTTAGAGTAGGTCCTTTGGTGTTATTATGATATGAGCCATGAGATGTTTTTGGATTGACTTAATGGTGGTTAATGGATTCACCTGTGATTTTGTATAAGTCTGTGTTCCGTGTTATGGGATTAATGCGTGTTTTGTAGTGGATTATTTGTTAGTAATTTCACAATGTTGAATTATATTCAACGGTTACCTCATGTGCGTTTGGCCGATAGGATTTAGAATATCCTGAATGTTATGTTTGGTCCTGATTTTGTGAAAGGAATTCCTCTTACTATTTTGTAAAATTGACTGTAGATAATTGAGATGTATATATATTTAATAAACTCTAGATTAATACAATTAGTGTTTATGTGATTTTAAGGACTAAAGCCAGCATCACTGCATCCGTCTGTCTGTTTATAGTCATTTGCACTCGACCAACGTCACACCATACCGGACTGCTGGAATATTTCAATCGCTAAACGGGAACTTAGCGTTTGGAAAGTTGAAGTCATTACGTTTGTTTATAGTCTATTTGAAGTGTTTTCTCTATTTCCAGAAGGTTTAAGTATTAAAATCTGAAGGATTACAATAAATACGGAAATATTTGATCGAATTTGATAGGGGAGTAAAGTAGTATATCACAATCTAAAAAAATGTCTTCATTTAACATATGCTCGTATAGGCTGGATTATAGCGGCAGTAAAATTCGGTTTTGTGATTTGTCGGATTTACGGCAGAATTCAGTCCTATTGCTCGTAAGATAGCAAAAAAAAATTCTAATTTCTGTCTATTTATACAAAATTCAAACATAATATTCACCTTCTTTACGTTCGTAAAGCTGCATACAAAGCTGCATACGACTTTATGGAAGAAATTTAGTTTTTATCTGTGAAGATGCACGTGGAAAATGCTACGTTGAAAATTTATCCATATGGATAATTTGACCTTATTTTATCATAAACGTGCTAATTTGCATACTATAACAACCAATCAGTAGTAAAAATCCAGTAAATACCCAAGATGCAACAAGGCTTTTTATTTTCGTATAAAAATCATAATCTAAATTTTCGTATAAAAATCATACTCTAACTTAGAATTTTCGCGGCTTATTATGTGGGTCTTTTATTGGTCTTTAATTGTTACCGTCCATCAAAGTTCAGTGTCAGCAAGTAAACGAGGCACATCTAATATACAATTACATCGCAGATCTCTTTTACCCCCACCCCCGTTCTTGTCTCATCTCTTGCGCGAGAGTTTGGGATTTCGAAATTGCCAATAGACAAAACCTAGATAAGTTAAAAACTTGAATATTCAAGATTTATTAATTTTCTTCGTAAAGGTTCCATCTACTACCCTATTAATTGTGAAATAATCTAGAAATAATACTGCAAATTATCCTTCAAGGCTTTCTGGAAGAATTGTCACAAGTTAAAAAGACTTCTTCGTCATTGGGCTGAATGATGGGAACGTCTTGCATTACGTAACACTACACAATTTTAAAATGCATTATTATTATCAAATAATTTTATCAATAACTATAAAAACAAAAATATATATAAATTATATTGTGTGAAGATTAGAAACTGCATACAAATACAAAGCTTAAGTACATATAAATTGTGCAATAACCTAAAAAAATAAAATTGAAAATTATCGATCAAGTCAAATTTATAATTATCTACATTTTTTATGGAAATATACAAATTTACTAAACTCCTTCATAATTTTGTTTTCATTTGCTAACATTGCTCATTAACCATTGTCCTTGTGAGTAGCAACACGTGTCCAGTCTAATCATCATCATAGGTCTAACATTGGGGGACAATCTTGCTGTACTGTCTATTTTCGTGCACACTTCTAGACTAACATACAAAGAAAAAGAACCAAAGAATGTTCGTAATGAATACAGTACTTAACCTTACCTTAGTTCTTAGTGTATGTCAAAATCAACAAGGCACATAAATCTAACATTACTGCCAATACTGGGGAATTAAGTGAACAACACCAACAAATCTCAAGTCCTACAGGACAAATCACATTCCTACTAGCCCCCTCAAATTAACAGATTTCCGACTACTTGTCAGTTTACTACTGGTTATACCATTTATCAAACATTTATTGTTGCAAAAGACCATTACAAGCAAGCATAAAAAATCACCATTTACTCTTAAAAATACTGTTAAGTGGTCAAATTGAACTAAATCCAGGCCCACGAACACCACGCTGGCCATGTGGTCAATGCGGAAATAGTGTCAATTGAAAACATAAGGCTCTAGAATGTGATTCATGTAAAACTTGGTATCATGTGGACTGCCAAGGTGGCATGACATCATATATGTACAGCATAATGGAAAATAGCAATTTGTCCTGGAGTTGTATCAAATGTGGTCTACCAAACATAAACAGTTCATTCTTTAACCAAACAGAAATTTCAACAACATTAAATACATTTTCAGTCCTTAGCGAATCCAGTCAAATAAACACCCCTGGTAAACCAAATGCTAGTTCATCACCTACACCAAAGAAAAATAATCTAGATATACATAAATCAAACATACATGTAGGAAAAACAAGAAAAGATTCTAAAACCACTAAATGTAATAAATATCAACTTTCAATCAATAAAGAACAAAAAGCCAGAATTAGATGTACTCATAACTCTTTACAACCAGATGTAATAATAGGAACAGAGACATGGCTCGACCCCAAAACATCTGCTTATGAAATAATCTCAAAAGATTTGTATACCATATACACAAAAGATAAAACACCTAACAATAAGGGTCTATGTTATAGAGGTGTCTTGATAGCAGTATCAAACAAGTATTTGTTAAGTGAAGTTAAAGAACTTCAAACTGACTGTGAGATAGTGTGGGCTGGACATACTATCTCAAACGGTCGAAAATGTTACATGTGTGCATATTATCGTCCACACCCTGACGATGACATCTCACTTGAACCCTTAAATAAGTCATTAAGTAGAATAAACACAAACTCAAAGTCTGTAATCCTTGTTGGCGGAGATTTTAATCTAGGCCATATAAACTGGGAAACAGATAGTGTTATCCCTGCGAAGCCAAATCTAAAACAACACCAACAATTATTAGACATAATACATGATCACGGCCTAAAACAAATAGTGAAAGAACCAACAAGAAATGATAGAATATTGGACATGGTTATCACAAACTATCCAGCCATAATACATCAAATAGAAACTATACCACCACATGGTGAAGCTGACAGTGATATAGAATGTTTAGAATGCGTATTGTTACTAAAACGATGTCAATCAACAACACGCAAAACGTATAAGTACAACCAAGCAAATTGGAATAAAATTGAGGAAGACCTACACAATTTACATAAAAAAATGTCTACAATAAAGGAAACAGCCAACATTAATTAATTATGTGAAACATTCAAAAACTTACTTAATCAAAGTATAAATACCAATACTCCACAAAAAATGCTGAAGCAAAATAAAAATCTTCAATAAAAAATACCGAAAATTTAAATCAAAAGGGCAAAAAATACCAGAATCCATAAACAAATTAAAGCATGATATTCAGAAACAGACGAGTCTTATTGGAAGTACATTGAAAATATGATATGGGGCATACCAATTGATGACCATGCTTCTATAAGTGCAAAATTATTTCAAAAAATCTTTTCTCGCACATTAAAACCCAAAACTCAGAAAGTTCTAATATTCCGGAACTAAGAAAAGATGGTATCCTAACATCAGATCCAAAAGCAAAAGCAAATGCATTTAATTTGCAGTTTCAGAATGCTTTTACACGTATAACTGAAGACCCTGTTCCAAACAAAGGTAACAATATATATCCACAAATAAAAGATATAAACATTACAGAAGCAGGAATCACAAAACTCCTGCAACATATAAATATCCACAAGCAGCAGGACCAGACCAAATTCATGAACGTATTTTAAAACAATGTAGTCAATACATTGCACCTATTTTAACATTACTGTTTCAAAAATCCCTTGACACAGGCAAAATACCAAATGACTGGCGCAACGCAAGTGTTTGTCCAGCATTTAAAAAGGGTGACAAACATGACCCTATTAACTACAGGTCCATTTCCTTAACATGTATATGTTGTAAACTATTAGAACATGTAGTCACTAGCCAAATCATGAATCATCTTAAACACAATCACATTTCATATGAATTCCAACATGGTTTGAGATCATCTCGCTCATGTGAAACACAATTAACATTTTTTATCCAAGATCTATCGAAAGCCTCAAACAACAACATACAAACAGATAATCATGGACTTTGCGAAGGCTTTCGACAAAGTTTCACATCGACATTTTTTTTACAAAATCAAACATTATGGAATCAACAAAAATCAAAAATGCATACCATTGGATTAAACACTTTTTGAAAAAACAGAACACAAAATGTAGTCCTTGAGGGAATAACATCTGACAACACATCTGGTGTCTCTCAAGGCACAGTACTTGGACCAATATTATTTTCAATCTACCTAAATGATCTTGCAGAATACATGACACACAGAAAATTGAGATTGTTTGCTGTTTGATTGTTTGTTAGACAACATAATCTATAAAGAAATCAGAACACCTGAAGACTGCTAAAAACTACAGGAAGATTTTATAGCGGCTGGCAAGTGGGAAAAAGACTGGTTGATGCACTTCCACCCTGAAAAATGTAACATTCTACGTATTACACAAAAACGAAACCCACATATTTTTACTTACAAACTTCATGGCCATTCTCTCTCAAAAGTTGAATCCACAAAATTTTTAGGAGTAACAGTTCAACCAAATCTAAAATGGGACAAGCATATTGATAACATGACAGCAAAAGCAAATCAATCTGTAGGTTTTATCCGAGGACATCTCAAAATCTCATCTGAAAATTCAAATCCAATGCATACAAAGCTCTTGTCCGACCAAAATTAAAATATTGTTCAACAATTTGGGATCCATATCAAAAACAACAACGAGCAGCCCGCTTTGCATGTATTAGATACCACAATATAAGTTCAGTCACTGATATGTACATAGATTTAAATTGGCACCCCTTCAAAGTCCGACGCATTAAATACAGATTGGTTTTCTTTTATAAAATTGAACATTAATTATTGGCAGTACCAACATCAAACATACTTATTCCACCAGACAGTAGAACACGACACAGCAACCCCCATTCCTACAAACATATCCAGACATCAAAAGACTGTTATAAATATTCATTTTTCCCACATACAATTACACAATGGAACAAACTGCCACAAAACTTTACTTCAGCCACTACAGTTGAGGGATTTAAGAGACTGGTCACTGAACCGGGTCTTATTAAAATTTTCAATCCATAACCCAAAAGCTGTCAATGTATATAGTTTTAAATTGTATAAAGTACATCACTTCATTCTTTTTCTATTTTCACCTTAATTGTATTGCATGCAGTTTGGCAGTCATGCATGATCTTCAATATTGAATGAACGCTAGAAACTGAAAGAAGAAGAAGAATGCAAAAAAGCATATGAAGCTTGCCCTATAAATCGTGAAATACTCCAAACAAATCAAAATATATATGATAACATTGAACCGAACAAGTATTTCTAACATATCCATTACCTAATATAACGTAACAAATTCTCAAAATGCCTTTTTATTATCAAATTATCTAACAGATGAATAAAAAAATACAAATAAATACTTTTTATTTACTAGAACGCATTTTAAAAAATACGAAGCATACCCTAAAAATCATGAAATAATCCAAGAAATAAAATTATGGTGATCAATTCTTTCTGATCCTTTCTAGCGAGTATATGTAGGTCAAGAGGGCATTAGTATAATTTTTTTACATCATCACTTACCCCTATTAGATCAGGACAAAAAAAATGTATTTATGAAAAACTGTAAATGAAATATTTTCTTTAATATTTAATTAGCCGTTATATCACTTACAGCATGGACTATATTGTAGAGTATGGTTTTTTACCTGAAAAGCAATAAATGGTCAATCGTAGCCGAAAACAATTATATATCATTAGGAGATAATAAGGAGTAATCGAACATATTAAAAGAGACACGAATGTCAATATAATACATAACGTACAGCGGGTTATTAAAACGGCAATAACTATTATCACGTATATCGATTTTAAACACGAAACCGATCAAACAAATGGTGACACCGTCGAAAGATATCAAGATCGACCACGTATGATTGTATATGCAACATCAAAGTGCTGGAAGGGATTCACTCCCGCTCTGCTACAATATGAGTAATGGGACTAAATTCGTACCCTCATCAAAAAAGCGAGGGTATGATTATTCGTTTTTATGCTCGTATACTACTTATTGTCAACTTTTGTAGATCTACGTATACGGTACAGAACAGGACTGGCCTTTCAATGACTTCGCATTGTGTGTGTTACTTATAGATATAGGCACACGAACTGTTTTACTAATATACTATACTGGCCATAATGAATAACTCAGTTCGTTTCACAAAATGTATTAGCAGCAAAGCATCAATACAATAAAGTTAATTAACAATAACAAGTTTCCAATCCTAAGTATAGTTTCAGAAACTTTCGAAATAGGGTTTAAGAGTAGGCTAAAATACGTTGGAAGCTGCGCTGCTTATAAAGAAAATAATAGGATGCAATTTCCATCACTTGCAGCGAGGTCGTGCGATGTTACGCGACAATTTTTGGTTCTCCACCTGCAATCTCAGATAAACCAAATAATGTTACTATTTTGAGAGTTAACACAATTATATCAATTGGTTGGATGTTTGCTTTATGTCCAGCGAGTAATATTTTAGCTATATCCAGGACGAGAAGAAGTTAAAAAAATAAATCAATGTGAAAAAGAGATGGAAATTGTCTGACTGCCACTGCAAGAAAAAGGAGTATGGGTAGGGACGGAGAATGTAGCCTTTTGTAGCGGCTACAATGAGCATGCTCCTTTTCAAATCTATAAAAGGGGCTTTTATCGTTCAAGGAACGTTGCACTCTACAAACACCTACCACGGTCCGCAACCAGGCTTTCAGTATAATGACTAGACTACCCCAAACGACAGGGTCTCTCAATCCGCCACCCGGGGCTGCTCTGTCTAATTGTTTACATTACTAAATGTTTAGAACCATATAATTAACACTAGCATATATGATAAAAGTGAGTGACATTATTTGTCAATCAATTGAATCATTGGACAAATACCCTCATTAAATATGGCAATTGCACAATTCATACCTTAATCAACCTACCACGATCGCTGGTTGACTTTATTTATATTAAATTACATTATTTATAATTAAAACTTCTCAACAAAACACTAATTTGATAATTTGTTTACAACTATGCAATTTTATTAGAATTGATATTTAATTAGAAAAAGATAGATTCTCAAGGGTATTCTTTTTTTGCTTTTTTCTTTACTGAACAAATATTGGCATTGTATATTGTTTGTTTTCACTCTATACCTCCATTTCTGTTTGTATCTAAGTATATTGTATATATTATTGTATTAACTGTATGTTTAATCTCTGAACGATTGATTCTGGTTCATTGAAATTGAAAATAAAGATATATAGACTACTTAAACCCGTTGTGCAATAAACTTTTGATGTCGCCATGTATATATCAGAAATTCATGTATATATTCAGAAATGGTATAGGTGCTGATATATATTTATATTCACATTAGTTCTTAGATAAGCTAATAAGGAACGATCTGTAGTTTCATTAGTTTAATGTTTCGTTTAGAAATATTTTTATTGTAAAACGGGTTATTGCAAAATGCGTTCTTATTGCAAAACGGTTTGACTGCAACAACTCGTTTGGCAATAAACTTCTGATGTTAAAAATATCATGCAAAAGAGGATATATACTTATAATAGTATATCGTTATATCTGTACTTTGCATAGAAAATCTACAACCTCAAAAGAAAGATTTTTACATCTTTTGAAAATTTTATTTAAAAAAAACGGGTTATTGCCCAATGCGTTCTTATTGCAAAACGGGTTGACTACTCCAAACGTTTGGCAATAGACTTCTGATGAAGAAAAACATTACAAAAAAGTGGATATATACTTATAATAGTATATCGTTATATTTATACGTGTGCATAGAAAACCACAACATCATAACAATTTGCACATCTTTGAAAATTTTATTGCAAAACGGGTTGTTACATATGTTCAAGAATGTCCTTACCAAGAAATGCTTCTTCAACACTAAGAATCAACTATATGTTGTCCAAAGAGGGAAATCCATCAAATATTGACACTCTCAAGAAATACTGTCTAACCCAAAAGCACATTAACAGAAACCAAATGAAAGTGAACTCTCCAAGATCGTACCATGTAAACTGACATCAAAAGAACAGAATAACTAACAACAAAGAGATATTGTATTTAAAGTCATCTTATTGTATGTTAAGAGTGAACTTAAAACAAATTTTCAAATAGCAATCCTAGCGAAAAAGCAACGTTTATTTGTTATCACTTTTTGATAGAATTTATTTGTTCAGCAAAATCCATATTATTCTCGTACGTGTTTACGGTTTACACATAACATGGCGGTGTAACATAAATCACAGACTAATACTTCGGATTCCACAACAATAAAACTGGGCTCTGTGTTATGGATCGAAAATTTCATTAAAGCAAGAAACATACAAACCAACAAAAACATCAATCAAAACACAATTCAATACTTATGCCGATGTATGTCAACTTTCATTGCAAAAGACATCAATTCCACATGTTCATAAGTTCAACCTTATTGACATTGCAAAGTTTCCACTATTTTTTTCTTTCACATTCTTCGTACCTATGCATTGCTATTTAAGAAAAATACCACTTCAAAAATGTAACATTTAACTAAAATCAAAGAATGTTTAACCAGGAATGGAAAATGTTGAATATTGAACCAGAAACTACCAATGTTGAACTAGGAAATGCGAATGTTGAACGAGGAACTAAAAATTTCGAATATTGAACCAGAAACAACGAATGTTGAACTAGGAACTGAAAAATTGAATGTTGAACTAGGAACTGCGAATGTTGAACGAGGAACTAAAAATTTTGAATATTGAACCAGAAACAACGAATGTTGAACTAGGAACTGCGAATGTTGAACTAGGAACTGAAAAATCGAATGTTGAACTAGGAACTGCGAATGTTGAACTAGGAACTGAAAAATCGAATGTTGAAATAGGAACTGCGAATGTTGAACGAGGAACTAAAAATTTTGAATATTGAACCAGAAACAACGAATGTTGAACTAGGAACTGCGAATGTTGAACTAGGAACTGAAAAATCGAATGTTGAACTAGGAACTGCGAATGTTGAACGAGGAACTAAAAATTTTGAATATTGAACTAGAAACAACGAATGTTGAACTAGGAACTGCGAATGTTGAACTAGGAACTGAAAAATCGAATGTTGAACTAGGAACTGCGAATGTTGAACGAGGAACTAAAAATTTTGAATATTGAACCAGAAACAACGAATGTTGAACTAGGAACTGCGAATGTTGAACTAGGAACTGAAAAATCGAATGTTGAACTAGGAACTGCGAATGTTGAACGAGGAACTAAAAATTTTGAATATTGAACCAGAAACAACGAATGTTGAACTAGGAACTGCGAATGTTGAACTAGGAACTGAAAAATCGAATGTTGAACTAGGAACTGCGAATGTTGAACGAGGAACTAAAAATTTTGAATATTGAACCAGAAACAACAAATGTTGAACTAGGAACTGCGAATGTTGAACTAGGAACTGAAAAATCGAAAGTTGAACTAGGCACTGCGAATGTTGAACGAGGAACTAAAAATTTTGAATATTGAACCAGAAACTACGAATGTTGAACTAGAAACTGCGAATGTTGAACTAGGAACTGCGAATGTTGAACTAGGAACTGGAAAATCGAATGTTGAACTAGGAAATGCGAATGTTGAACGAGGAACTAAAAATTTTGAATATTGAACTAGAAACAACGAATGTTGAACTAGGAACTGCGAATGTTGAACTAGGAACTGAAAAATCGAATGTTGAACTAATAACTGCGAATGTTGAACAAGGAACTGCGAATGTTGAACTAGGAACTGCGAATGTTAAACTAGGAACTGAAAAATCGAATGTTGAACTAGGAACTGCGAATGTTGAACGAGGAACTAAAAATTTTGAATATTGAACCAGAAACAACGAATGTTGAACTAGGAACTGCGAATGTTGAACTAGGAACTGAAAAATCGAATGTTGAACTAGGAATTGCGAATGTTGAACGAGGAACTAAAAATTTTGAATATTGAACCAGAAACAACGAATGTTGAACTAGGAACTGCGAATGTTGAACTAGGAACTGAAAAATCGAATGTTGAACTAGGAACTGCGAATGTTGAACAAGGAACTAAAAATTTTGAATATTGAAGCAGAAACAACGAATGTTGAACTAGGAACTGCGAATGTTGAACTAGGAACTGGAAAATCGAATGTTGAACTAGGAACTGCGAATGTTGAACTAGGAACTGAAAAATCGAATGTTGAACTAGGAACTGCGAATGTTGAACGAGGAACTAAAAATTTTGAATATTGAACCAGAAACAACGAATGTTGAACTAGGAACTGCGAATGTTGAACTAGGAACTGAAAAATCGAATGTTGAACTAGGAACTGCGAATGTTGAACGAGGAACTAAAAATTTTGAATATTGAACCAGAAACAACGAATGTTGAACTAGTAACTGCGAATGTTGAACTAGGAACTGCGAATGATGAACGAGGAACTAAAAATTTTGAACATTGAACCAGAAACAACGAATGTTGAACTAGGAACTGCGAATGTTGAACTAGGAACTGAAAAATCGAATGTTGAACTAGGAACGGCGAATGTTGAACAAGGAACTAAAAATTTTGAATATTGAACCAGAAACAACGAATGTTGAACTAGGAACTGCGAATGTTGAACTAGGAACTGGAAAATCGAATGTTGAACTAGGAACTGCGAATGTTGAACGAGGAACTAAAAATTTTGAATATTGAACTAGAAACAACGAATGTTGAACTAGGAACTGCGAATGTTGAACTAGGAACTGAAAAATCGAATGTTGAACTAGGAACTGCGAATGTTGAACGAGGAACTAAAAATTTTGAATATTGAAGCAGAAACAACGAATGTTGAACTAGGAACTGCGAATGTTGAACTAGGAACTGGAAAATCGAATGTTGAACTAGGAAATGCGAATGTTGAACGAGGAACTAAAAATTTTGAATATTGAACTAGAAACAACGAATGTTGAACTAGGAACTGCGAATGTTGAACTAGGAACTGAAAAATCGAATGTTGAACTAGGAACTGCGAATGTTGAACGAGGAACTAAAAATTTTGAATATTGAACCAGAAACAACGAATGTTGAACTAGGAACTGCGAATGTTGAACTAGGAACTGAAAAATCGAATGTTGAACTAGGAACGGCGAATGTTGAACAAGGAACTAAACATTTTGAATATTGAACCAGAAACAACGAATGTTGAACTAGGAACTGCGAATGTTGAACTAGGAACTGGAAAATCGAATGTTGAACTAGGAACTGCGAATGTTGAACGAGGAACTAAAAATTTTGAATATTGAACTAGAAACAACGAATGTTGAACTAGGAACTGCGAATGTTGAACTAGGAACTGAAAAATCGAATGTTGAACTAGGAACTGCGAATGTTGAACGAGGAACTAAAAATTTTGAATATTGAACCAGAAACAACGAATGTTGAACTAGGAACTGCGAATATTGAACTAGGACCTGAAAAATCGAATATTGAACTAGGAACTGCGAATGTTGAACGAGGAACTAAAAATTTTGAATATTGAACTAGAAACAACGAATGTTGAACTAGGAACTGCGAATGTTGAACTAGGAACTGAAAAATCGAATGTTGAACTAGGAACTGCGAATGTTGAACGAGGAACTAAAAATTTTGAATATTGAACTAGAAACAACGAATGTTGAACTAGAAACAGCGAATGTTGAACTAGGAACTGAAAAATCGAATGTTGAACTAGGAACTGCGAATGTTGAACGAGGAACTAAAAATTTTGAATATTGAACCAGAAACAACGAATGCTGAACTAGGAACTGCGAATGTTGAACTAGGAACTGAAAAATCGAAAGTTGAACTTAGAACTGCGAATGTTGAACGAGGAACTAAAAATTTTGAATATTGAACCAGAAACAACGAATGTTGAACTAGGAACTGCGAATGTTGAACGAGGAACTAAAAATTTTGAATATTGAACCAGAAACAACGAATGTTGAACTAGGAACTGCGAATGTTGAACTAGGAACTGAAAAATCGAATGTTGAACTAGGAACTGCGAATGTTGAACGAGGAACTAAAAATTTTGAATATTGAACCAGAAACAACGAATGTTGAACTAGGAACTGCGAATGTTGAACTAGGAACTGAAAAATCGAATGTTGAACTAGGAACTGCGAATGCTGAACGAGGAACTAAAAATTTTGAATATTGAACCAGAAACAACGAATGTTGAACTAGGAACTGCGAATGTTGAAATAGGAACTGAAAAATCGAATGTTGAACTAGGAACTGCGAATGTTGAACGAGGAACTAAAAATTTTGAATATTGAACCAGAAACAACGAATGTTGAACTGGGAACTGCGAATGTTGAACTAGGAACTGAAAAATCGAATGTTGAACTAGGAACGGCGAATGTTGAACAAGGAACTAAAAATTTTGAATATTGAACCAGAAACAACGAATGTTGAACTAGGAACTGCGAATGTTGAACTAGGAACTGGAAAATCGAATGTTGAACTAGGAACTGCGAATGTTGAACGAGGAACTAAAAATTTTGAATATTGAACTAGAAACAACGAATGTTAAACTAGGAACTGCGAATGTTGAACTAGGAACTGAAAAATCGAATGTTGAACTAGGAACTGCGAATGTTGAACAAGGAACTGAGTGCTTAATTTTAAACCGAGAGAAGAGGTGTTTGGTATTTATTTGAATGTTGAATGTTGAACGTTGAACAAGTAACCAACTTGATTCACGTACCAACAATAGGTAAATAGATGTTCAGTCTAGCATTAACATTTGCTGTTCTAATGATAACAAACAAATAGAATGATTGAAAAGACACACTTATGTTTGAGTTTTTGTTTGTCAGCATCGTTCGAAATTTAACTGTTACGGATACCCTTTAACTTATCTTATGTAGACACATTGCTCCCAAGAAAGGATTCAAACAAAATATAAATATTTAAAATTGACAAATGCAATTGCATTTATTAAATATTTTGAAGTAACATGTAATGAAGAACGATATTGTGTAATTTGTTTTGTTTTGTTATTTATTACAAAAGATTGTTTTAAATATAAATCGCATTTGTGTGTTTCTAAAAGTAAATAATATGGTTAAAATTGGAACCCTTACGCAAATCAGTTTAAATGGCACCTACAGATGTCCAGAGGTTAATGGGGTTTGCAAAAAGTAAAATTGATATAAATCCAGGAATAATTTTAGCGTAAAAGATACAATTTGCTGTCGTTAAATTGTTCTTGGTATTTTGGGGACTTTTGGGTAAATTTAGAATCTTATTGGATAAAAAACTAAGTACAGCTATACAAGTCTGTAACTTATTAAACTGTAGTCTATATTAATGGTTTACTCCTAGATTTTGAACTTGGGTTCTTGAAACGGGTGCAGGATACAGATACTGGTAATAATTTGTCAATGAATTTCTTCAAAAATTGCCATATAGTTAGTTTTTAATACACAAAATCATAACTCAACATACAAAATACGGGTTTCAGTGCTTATTTTTGAGACGTTGAGCACCGAAATTATAAATTGTCTATTAATATCGGAATAAAATTTCTGAAATTTTCGGAAAGTATGTTATAACATAAAGCACTAGGCATACATTGTGATTCTGGAAAGAAAACAAGGGTGTATTGTGAGTTACAATTTTTGTCTATTGGAAAACTAATTAAAAGTTTTAAAAATTGGAATTTGTTAAGTGTTTACATTGTATTGTCAGGGCAAGGTTTAAAAAAGAATAATAAAGGAAATCATAGTACATGATGTCTACACTTGAAAGTCATTTTCACTTAGAAAATGTGTAACTAGTGTCATAGAAATGATAGTAACGAAATTGATGGCACTATTCCCTTAAACGAACCCTTTGTAACCTTAAAACATGGATAGTTACAAGCTGACCGCGGTGTTTTCATGAGCCCTAAGAAAACTAAAAATTAATTTTAATTTTCAAAACTTTTACCTAGTAATGTAGAAAATGTGGTTACAAAATTGATTGCCCACTTGAACCATTTGAAAACATAAATGAAGGTAATAACAAAATACCGAGGAAACTGCCAAAAAAAAGAAAATCTACAAATTAAAGTCCGAGAAACCGGCAAACGCCAGAACTTAGAACCAAAAATATAGTAATTACAGATAAGGTCATGACTTGGTACAGGCATTTCAAAAGAAACGGCGAGTTAAACCAGGTTTATGGCATGCCAAACCTCCCGCTTTGTAGTATGTGAGTTGGTTAGTTGATTAAAATAAATGGGTGTCATATGCCACTAGTCAGTAAAATGTGTTTCCAACAATCATCGTAGTACATTCACTGTAAACTGAATTCAAAAATTGCATATTTTGAAACGAGCTAGAATGTTTTTTGACAACGAAGTGGTATCTATAGTAAAACCTTTTTGTTGCGCGGACGAGACGTTATCTCTTGTAACCTTGGTTTATAAGTTTATCCAGGAGAAATAGGTGGCGTGTTCAATAATACGCGAGAGAAGCAGGGCTTTAGAGTGTAGGTAAATTTATAATTATGAAATTAAATCGTTTGTTGCAGATTATTGTGTTACGATGACCGTTGGTGTCATATTTGAGCTGTAAGTCTTAAAATGATGTAAATGACGGTTTTTCTGTGGTTTCTTTAATTTCTAGTTCTGAAGGATATATTAACGGAAGCCACTTAGCAATTATGGGTTGTTAATTGAAAGGACATCATCAATATATCTATATGTAAAATTTAAGGACCTAGCTTCTGCTATCTTCTTGCCTTTAATAAGACGTCAAAGAAATTTCATTCCAATACAGGACCAAATCGGCATGGGGTGGGGCACAGTTGGTACCCATTGGAATTCCGATTGTCTGCTGAAAAACATGTCTTCCAAAAGTTACAAATATGTTGTCGATCTAGTATTCTATAAACCTGTTCTTCGTTAAAACTTAAATTAATAATATGAACGAAACAACTGTTTACGAGTGATACTATATATATTGTATAATCGGAATGCTTACTTTTTGCAAATAGACTAAAGGAATAACCAAACCATATGAAAGTGACAAAATCCGGATTCAGACAAAGACACAAGTCACACAAAAAGAAAACAAAACCCAAAAGTGACTAATCGAATCCAATAAAAAACATAGTTCACTCAGATTCCCCAGTCAAGTAAGCAATTTCTGCCTCTAATTAGATACTAGTATTCGTCCTCTTGTAATTAATCGTCATTTCCAGCAAAACGTTATATTAAGGAATAGGCAATCCTACTTATTGCTCATAACATAATTAAAAGATACCTCCAACTTTTGACAAAATCGTCTTGCTTCACAATGTTTCCTTTGCTGTCCTTAAAATCGTCACTTTCCTGTCCATTATAATTACCACACAGGCCTTCTATCAGTTCCCAATCCACAGATGAAACTTGAATTTTTATATTTAACCAAAAGGTCGAAATATATACCAAAACTCTAGTTCCAGTTGGTAAGATAATCTAAATATAGAAATGCACTAACATAACCTTTCAAGACTTGTAAAAAATGACAATTTTTCAGTGTATGTTTACATTTTGTATTTGACTTAGCCCAAAAAACACTTGATGCTATGTTCAACAAGAAAACGTGTCTCGGTGACAATGATGCCCCGCTTAGCACATATATGTTTACAACCCCTTTTTTTGCCACAGCTATACAGAATTTTGCCAGTAAAGTAATCTCATCATTTCATATTTAATGAAGGTGTTAATTAACTAATCTATATAAAAAATATTAAACGCAAAGGTAAACCGACGTAGGATGGACGGACGAACAAAGAAACGAACAGACGAAACAAACCGAAAGTCTATATGTACCCGGGACATGAAAAGTCTATTAGTTTTAAAACAGTGTCCCCTTTTCCTTAGTCTTCGTACGACAACGCCGTCTTCAAACATGATAAGGTAAATCTGCCATTGCCTATAAATCGGTATTTAGTACAGTTTCAATTGTATTTAAAATACAAGCATTTAAAGAGCATAAATAATCTTATTCCATTAAAAAAGGTCGCTTCGAAGAATTAATTGTTGTAGATGTAAGCAAATACCCGACAATGCAGGCATGGAAATATGTTGCGTGAGGGATATTTTACACCTATTTCGCGAACAGCTTTGAGATTAGTATTCCAAACGAGATATATTTCTTCTTCCTCAGGGAAACGTTTTGACAAGCTAATAGCGAAAATTACCACATTTATAGTATATTATCAAGCCCTCTTTGTATTCCACTTTTGACCACGGAAGACCACGAAAGGACACATATCGCAACGGAAACACCACAAATGTTATGAGAAGCCTGTTTTAAAATAATACTTCATATTCTTGTCCTCGATGATAAACTTCTAACTGCTGATGCCCATCATTACAGTTTAGTCTTTTAATTATCCACTTATCTGAGCTGTTACATCCATAGATAACAAACATATCAGAAGCTGCCCGTACAACAACTGCACAGTTCGATAACCAGCCTTTGTCAAAATCCCTGATTATTGTATGTACCTATAATACACTTGTGAATCAAGAAACGTATCTGAAAAACGAATTCTATCACGCTTTTGTGAATTTTGTGGTTATTTTCAGAGTATTCGTAGGGTATCAAAAATTATTGACGTGTTGATTGTTTCAATGCAAAATTTAGTGGCCCATTCCAAGACCGTAATCATAAACAGTTCAGCTCAAGATTAAGCAATCTTATGAAGTTTTCTTCCTCACTTTCAAATTCACCTTATTTAAATAACTACATTGTGAGCGTTAAGCTTACATAATAAGTTGTTTAACTTGTGTAAAAGTTATTTTCTCGAATATTTCGTGTGTATCAATAACAATAGAAGTGTTGATTATGAAAATAAAGAAAACATGGATCCACTTGTAAAAGGTTTATTAGATGGTAATGTTATCTCATGCACTTTTCTTTCTTTTTTGTCGTATTTTTATCTATTCAACTTTATTTATAAACTTACAATGTCAGTGTTGAATATCATAAAATTTAGCTGTTCTGGTTCTGTACAAGTTTATTTGTTTGTAATAGCACTTAGAAGGTAGATATTTCTTTCTAAGAAGACATGATAAGAACCATTCTTGAAACCTTTATGCAGAATGCAGTCGAACGATGGGGAAACTTTTTTCTTCAAAACCATGACACAATAAGTACATTCTATCCGTTACAAAATTGCTTGCATTTAAAACAATAAAATACGTGACTAATTTCTATTGTTCGGGAACAGGAAAGAATACTTTTTGCTCCTGAAATAAATTAGAACAATTTCTCTTATTGCAGTAAAATGTGCTGTGTATAAATGAAATATACTTACGTCAATAGGTTTTCTCCTATGCTTGTACAGCACAAACTTTCCTTGTTCGAAAATACTGTATAATCTGAAAATATTAAAGCAGATGCTAATTACCTGTATGTTTAAATCCGATTTTCTGATAGAATGACCTGCTCCATATTCATAATCTTGATGCGAGTGTTTAGCATGATGTCTGTTAAGGATTTATTATTCGTCATACATAAACACATTTTTGCTCAGTTGAAATTGTGTTACGGAATATATCAATAGTTGCAGGTTAACATCATACAATAATTCAAATTATATAGAATTCAAATAATCTTGTGCAAAATACTAGCATGTCAATTTAAATTGGTCTGATAAAATGGAAAATATGCATGTAAAAGAATAATCAGTATCATAATTTTAACCAAATGGTTTAACATCTTCTGAATCATGTTTACTTACTTTTTATCAAATGTCTTTATGTAAGGAAACTTAAATGATATACATTGAGATGCTGGTCTAATATCGTTTAAAACATGTATCTAAAATTGATTAGAAGACTGTTAATAACTATAAGACTATTTGTACAGCCCTTCCTGTATTAGCAGTTTCATCAAATACTCATGTACTAAAACTTTTCTGCAAAGCAAAAACGCACAAAGAATTTTGGTCTGTCAGATGGGGCTCTGATGGGTAGCAGACATTCCCGCGTCGCTTAATTGCCCCGGTATCTTACTCAAAAAGATCCTTTCTGTGAGGGGCCATCAGCTTATTTCACAAATTGGGAACTTTTATGGATTGATTATCATCACTACTGATGAAATATTTGCCCGATAAGCGGTAATCATAGATCAATAAATCGTGTAAATATGAACGCAATAAAAGAAGTGATTTACCTACTAATTTCTTAGTTACTTACTGTAATGTCCGGAAGAAAATAGTTTATCCAAAGACTATAATCAATCATAGAGACTGTTCTGTGTTTTACTCTGAAAGTGTATGATGATACTGGAGTAAGATCAAGACCAGTATAAACAGAAAACGTTTGCGTCCGATTCCATTTTTCTCCATCTAGTACTCCTCCACAATATCCAGCTGTCGGATTGTACGTCAGTTTTTCATAACACTGTTCTGGAGATTTCTTCAAATGGTCTCTAAAACTGATCTGCTCAATTAATATATGACAACGTGATCTTATCCTGCAAGGAACCGGAACAGTCGATGCAAAAGATATTTTAACAACGTCGCCTCTGTTGACACTAAATGATGTCTGTCTAAACTGTAAGATAACGCATTTATCATGTTACTATCCAATCTTTTTGTGAGTTTTGTAAAATGAACTGGTTAGACATTATGCACTTGCAGTTGACCCTGGCACATATACCCTTTTCTTTTCATAGTTATTTAAATGAACACCGAAAGCTTTGTGTGCAAATAAACTCTCCAAACCGTTCACGATGTCGCAATGAAAGTTATTCCACTTTGGTAATTGATTTGTTGCGACAATACAACACATCGTGAAAAGGATTTTTTCCCCCTCTTATTGGAGTGTTTTTCCCCTTTAAATTCCTAATTGATAGTGTACCTCCTGAACCAAGGTGTAAAGGTCACAAGGATACAGGTCAAGGTCACCTTTTAAGTTTGAACAGTATGTTGTAATCAGAGCTCATCAGTAACCACTAGAGATATACAATTAAATCCTTGACTAAACTGTAGATCACTGTCAGCTTCAAGCGTCATTTATTTGAATGACTGTTTACGCTGGGTATATGAAATTTATTGTAAATGTCCATATCTCAGTGACTGCAACAGATATAGAATCTTCACTGTTGTTAAATGTTAAACTTCATCATTGCCAAGGATACAAGGTTTAAGGTCAAGGTTAATAATATTTAATGTTCTTTTCATTTTTCATATTGTATGTATATGAACTGTTGGCTCTTTAAAATGTGCTTATCTCTAAAGATTAATACTGATAGTTTTCTGATTTCAAGTACAATACTTCGAACTAACTAGACTTGTATTTATCGAATCGATCCATCTTGTTTTAATATTTTCATGCTAAAATTATCATTATTATTAGATGTATTTTTTTGTGACAAAGATTATACGTTCTCCTACCAAATATGGAGGGTTCTCAAGGGGATATTACAATAAACAACACAATGCATGCATGCAACATTAAACCAAGTACTTTTTTCAAGGATTTTGTTTGGTAAATCGCTTTACTGCGTTGCTTCTCCGAGGTATTAGAACAGTAGTTATGAGGAGGCTGGTGTTATAGAACATTTCAAAGTAATATAATTATATCTTGTTGCTCGGTCATATTCTTTGTTATTTTTCTGTACATTTATTAAAAAATTAGCATGGTAGTTAAATATGATGTTCTTACTGTGACTCCGGCGTAGAAGTTTTCACTTGTAATGTAAAGTGTCGGAGGACTACTTTCATTCCCTCTGGCTCGAATGGCACATTTTACCTGTTTAATGGACAAACAATTGTAAAAATATTCTATCTGTATCTACAGCAACTCCTTCAATACCGTTCAAAAAGTACTGTTATAAATGAATATGTTTCCCAAGCAGACCAGAAATAATTTCATTCTCCATTTTTGTCAGTTTATAAGTAAATTTTAGCGCAGTTCCGCTGGTACAGAAACATACTTTTTTAAAGAGTATTTGGCATTTACTTCCGAACATATAATTAATTCCCTCTCCCCTTAAACAATAAAACTAAACTTAAAAACACTAAATACAAAAAGTAGTTCTGAAATCATTTTTTTAAATGATTGCGACACTGTTGCATTTTAGAATGTTTGATGACCTTTCTGACGGAGTTTTCTACCCTTATATTCAAACACGTTTCTTTAAAACTGTTTGAGCATAGACAGAACAGCTTGTCGTCCTCACCAGTGACTACCGAACTAGGGTCACAAGATAAAACTTCCGCATTAAATGCAGAGAAATAACAACCCCCAAAACTAGTTTTCGGATCGTGTAAGGTATCATCGTATAAATTACACTACCTTGTGTTAAGTGTGTTCTACAAGAACTTTACCATTCATAAACTTTTAGTTACTCGCAAAACAATTAAATTGGGGGAAAAGACAGATAGAAATTTAATTTTTCTATATCCTAGGTGATTACATTAATCTTCAAAGATCTATTTAAATATAGTCATCCTGTAATTTGTTTATATTGGTCAACAATATTAATTGATGTATAATTAGTTCAATACATATAAAAACATATCTTTTATTATAGCATTACTTATTTGGTATTATAATGGCCCCGTTATATGCCCAAGGTTTGAAGTGGCAGAGGATGGCTAAATTGGCACGAAACAACAGCCTTCCAAGGCATTTATTACAGATCAAGTACACCATACTGGAAAGGTTCACAGTGCTCGACCCATAGAGCAGCCCAGCGCGTCCCTGGGTAGCGGATAGGGAGAGATCCTCTCTTTGGTGATTGTCAAGTCATAGCCTGGCCGCGTACAGTAGTGGGTAACGTGTTTGGAGAGTGCCACACTCCTTGCACGATAAAGACCCCTTTTGTAGATTTCGACAAAGAGTAGGCTCATTGTAGCCGCTACAAAAGGCTAAATTCTCCAACCTACCCAAAACTTCATACTTTTCCAGTGGCAGTCAAAATTGTGTTCCCTGTGTCCAATCGCACCAATTTTTCCGTTGGTTTATTGATTGTTAACTTATTCTCGTCCTGAATATAGTTGAAATACTGCTTGCTGGTCTTTAAGCAAACATCCAATCAATGAATCATCTATTTCTTCAAACTTTTATAAATACACCTCCTATGCAAATTGTTTATACTAAAATATTTTTTCCCAATGAATTTTATTAATATTTTTCAATCAAGTTTATTTTAAATAGTTTCAGAAAATATTTTTTAACAAACTAGAATGTTTTTAATGTTAAAACGTTGGTCATCTTTATTTTTTAACTTTCATAATGATCCTTTAAAAAGCCCTGATTTCCCGTAGTGGTCCCGTGTGGCAAATTATGATGCATTTACCATAATAACAATTAGTTGAGAAATAATAAATATTTATGTCTTAAAACTTACCCAGAATCCCAGTGTTTTATTTAAGTATGGGTCCCATTCCTTTCGATATATTACACCAAATGTATTCAGTGTAGAATAGTTCATCATACTTTTGACCACAAATATCTCATCGTTTTCAATATACCAAGCAATATCGAAACGGTAGCCTTTGTATTCATCTGGCATTATAGTATTGCATCGAAATGCAAGTTTCTTGTCAGTTTCTGGTAAAAACCCCTCAACACTTGGTCTTACATAAAAGCTGATACGAAGTGCTGTGAAATTTAAAATTTTGTATATTATTTTTTGTTATTTTTTAAAGCGCAGTCATACCTAACAATTTTAGGTTTAATATAAAAGAATACAGATATCTATCAATCGTATGTACAAAAATTTCATACTAACTCAGCTGATAGTCGAGTTTAATTATTTGAATGTTTGTTTGCTTGGGGTTAATTTTTTAGCTGTAAACCAATCGACAACTATCGACCTTAGGTAGACAAAACTGGCAATCCTTGTCAGTTAAGGTTGGAATCGGGCACACCCTGCCAAAGCGGGAATCTACCCGCGACCTGAGTATTGACAGGCACGTGATCTTTACAAACTACCTTAACAGCTTAATCACTTAGGACCCTACTGATATTTGAACCGAAATATACATTATGTGCAACATAAGGTGCAACATGATAAGCAAAGAATATTTTGTGGTCTATATATAATGGTTTCATAACGTCCGCAAAATATGACAAACCAGAATACTTTTCTGGCTTTTTGAGACTAATGAAACAACTATACAGTCCGCCATAAGTTAAGCATCACCTACTTTTCCGGATCTAATGTTTTTTCAATAACATAAACAAATGAGAAACTGTTTAATTTGTATGAAAATGTATATATCATTAGGAAATTTGAACCTGTAAAATTCTTTATTTAAATCCTCAGATTGTAAAATTATATTCTAGTGATCTAATAATGATCACAAAAAATAGGCCAAAAAACAACAAAACAATATGTGAGTTTAGGTTTTATTTTGACACAAAATTTTTCATTGTTTACAAAATTACAGTCATTCAACAAGTCCTGAGGTGAAAGAGTAACAAATGGACTGTCGTTTGGCGTATTTTCCATCAATATCGGGTATAACCTCCACGCTTCCGGTGTAAATGTTTAACACGCCGCCTCATTCCAGCAACCAAACGCCTAAGTCAGTACTGTGGAAATCTCTGCCATTCTTCCACAAGTGCGACTTCTAATTCTCGAACATTTTGGCATCTTGGGTTCCGTTGATTAACTTTCCGCCCGATAAACTCCCACACATGCTCACTCGGATTCATGTCCGGTGACATGGCTGGCCATGGAAGTGTGTCAATGGCTTCTGTTTCAATAAAGTCCCTCACAACTCGGGCTCGATGGGGTCGAGCGTTGTCGTCTTGAAACATTGGTCTGTCTGCAAGAGCATGGTTGTCAAATTGTGGCCTAACGTGACCATCCAAGATGTCATCGCGGTATTTCAGACCATTCAATGTCTGTAATCTGTAAATCTGTAAAGGGGGCTTGCAGTTATATGAAAAGCATCCCCATACGGTAACGCCGTCACCACCGAATGCAGTTGTTCCTACAATATGGTTTCTATCCAAAGCTGTATTCCTTTACCGCCAAACACGTATCTGACCAATGAATACGTCTCCAGCTTCTTATACTAGTATTCCAGTGACGATGATGTCTTGCCCACTCCATTCGTGCTTGGCGGTGCCTTCTTGTCAGTTCTGGTCGTTTCAAAGGCCTGCGGGCACGTAATCGAGATCTGTGAAGCCTCCGAATAACTGTTCGGTCACTGATTTGACCACCAGTAGGCCACATTCCTCGTAACTGGCCTGCTGTTGAAAAGGGGTGCAATCTGGCTTGAAGAGCAAGAAAGCGGTCCTCTCTAGGTGTTGTTTTACGGGGTCTCCCAGATCTTGGGAGGTCCTCGATTGACCCTGTCTGTCTATGCCTCGCAACAAGTGTGCTAATAAAAGAGTTGTTCACCCCAAAATTTGCTGCTATTTGGCGGTTACTAATTCCAGCATTTTTCATTCCAATTGCTTGCCAGCGTTCGACGATAATTAATTTTCGTCTTACCATGTTCAAAAGTCTTTAAAAGATAATAACTAACCACAATATCCATGTGCAATCGGACAAGGCTATTTCATTCAAAGTCAGTCTGTTGATTAGAAGCAGGACAAGTTTTTGAAACCGGTTTTTACACTGTAAAACTCTAACTATTGACATCTGACCTGTATGTTATATAAAGGTATTGTTTAAAAGCATTGCATAAATGCATCAGATGCTGAATGAATCGTTTTGTAATAAAATTATTTAAAAAATATTTAGGTGATGCTTAACTTTTGGCGGACTGTATATTTACATCCTATTTAAATATTTCTCAATGCAAAAAAAGCGGTTCCAAAATACATTTCTACAAGATTAATTTCCCAAGTAAGTTACACCCCCCCCCCCCCACACACACACTTCTATTCACTAAAACCACTTCAATGATATAAATCAATCTTTGTAGATAATTAATAATATTTCTCAATATAGCCCGCATTTAGTTAGCTGTAGACACAGAAATACTGCTTACACAAGTAGTAAACGTAAATAGAAATGTGTATTTAAATATCCTAAGTATATAAAAATTGTTACGTACGTTCACATGGTTCAAATCCGGTTTCGGAAGCCTGGCCTCGAACACAAGGATTAGGAGTTCCAACTGAAGGAAGATGAAAATATTGATACATACTTATATGTGCATTAAAACATGTAAAGGTGGCGTTTCGGCATTTTCTAAATTACACTTAACATTGGATACCCCATTTCAAACTAGGAAAGACGCAGTTGAACATATAGGAAACTCTTGTTAGGAGTTGTCTGGTTATATGGAAAGCCTGGCCTCGGACAGTAGAGGCTGAGGTGTTTGGAAAGTAACACGCTCCATGCACGATAAAGGCCCCTTTTGTAGATTTCGGAATAGCTCATTGTGGCCACTACAAAAGCTAAATTCTCCACGGAAACCTCTTCAAATAACATTTGTAGTTTTGGGAGTTGAGGAAAAATATGCATAAATCATGTTTTTCTGAAAATTATTGGAACGGCATTCCATACCTGTCAAAATTATTGGTACGGTCTGAGCATAACGACCGTACCAGTTTCTGGGCTTATGTTTCAGCATTATCTGCTTAGATTACGTCAAACTTTTAATTAATTGCTACTAATAAATAAGTACATTACAGATACCTGTACAATAACGTCCAGGACAAAGTGGAGGGGCAACCAGGTGGAAAACATTGAAGTTATTACTAGTATCTCTACCGGCACAATTCTGAACTTCTATTGTAAACTGGACATCACAACATCCCTCAAAACCTCTTACACATGCCACAACACTACTTCGTTCATTCGGTTTGGTTGGCAACGTTCCTAAACATTCAACCTGATTTATTCAACACTTTTTAAATATAGAATTTAACAAACATGAAAAACCTCGTGACATTCTACCAAGCTACATAACATTACGTTTTATATAACCAAACTTTGTAACGTCATACCATATAACCAAACTTATAATGGGACATCGTTAAACGATCAGCTTCACTTACTTAAACGTCGTATGTTTACTTCGAACTGCTAGTAAAAATAAGTTATATTTACACTACGAGTCGTTTACTGTATCTGATTTACAGCGAAGGGGGGTGTATCGAGTCCGATAGAAAAATTTCATTGGACTATTCCACAAATCATTTACAATCCTCGTCATTTACTTATCTGACTGACAGCGAAGGGGTGGTATCTCGTCCTATCGGACTCGATAAACGTAATTTTGACGTAATATTTCAACCGCTTGACCGGTGTGGAAAATATAGTTCTCGTCACTAGTGAATTTGTTGTTCTCAGCAGTTGATTGGTTAAAAATAATAAAGTCACAATAAGGACTCATGATGGCATAAACAAACACCTTCCATTTACCATTTATTCAAGTCATGAACGTAAAATTGGGGTTGCGAGAATTTGTACTTCGTTTCGCAAATTTAGTACTTTTTAAAATTAGAGAAACAGAATCTTACATTAGTACTATTGGATTATCGGATTTCTCCAATCTCGATAGTTAAATTATGGAAATAAAAGTCCTAGCCAAGGCTCGGACTTAAAATTCCATAATTTAACTATCTCGATTATAGAAATCCGATAATCCAAGAGTACTAATGTAAGATCCTATATTTCCAACTAGTTAACGTCGAATCATCCAATCAAGCTACTAAAATGTCATATCATTTACCCCTGATATATATTTTTAACCAAATCAGTGAACGTTATTTCGTACTTTTTAAATAAACTAATAAAAATGTAAAGTTCAAACAATCGGATTTATGTCGTGCGCATATTTTGCTGAAATATAAACATTAAAACTCAAGATTTAAATGAACAATAATTTATTTTTGTTGGAAGTTAATAAATGGTTAACATATTACCATTTTATCAAACCTATGAAGGCATTGCCATTTAATCAAAATAATAGAATAAACTTAAAAGATATAGATCTAAGCAAATGGACAACACCAATGGAAATTTGTCTCAAAAGTAACCAAATTTGGTCAATCTAATTAAAATTAAATCTTTCACTTGCTCCCCCCTTTTTGCTATGGTCGATGCGTGAAGATCTTACACCGCAGCGACGAATAACAAAAAGGGGGGAGCAAGTGGAAGATTTAATTTTAATTAGATTGAAATTTGGTTATCGTTTCAATGGCACTGCATGCAAGAAACCATTCTTACCATTTAACCATATTGGATACGTTGAACCACATCTCAGGATAGGTGGACATGTCGTTGGAATATTTCTATTATCAGGAAATCTGTACCAGCCTTCAATGATATTTCGATCACACAGGTCGGGATCACTATCCTGGAGTATATACTCAATAGACCTTGTAGGTTGGTCCAGCAGCGTATTGTTTGTACAAGGGTCGTCTTGCAAGTATACGACTAAAGAAGTACATGTATATGTTAGTTTGACAGCGGAAAATGACAAAATATATTATTCACTATTTGGACTTTTTGGACTTAAGTTTCTATTAATTTCGTGTTTTTATTATTTCGGACATGTGAACGCCAAGAATCTTTAATATTTTGTATTTAATTATTTCTTATATTTGAAGACCAAAAAATAAATTAGCAAATAGTTATGTAATTTGTTACTATAAATTATTCATATTCTTTAATTTAGATACATGTATGTACGGTGACATTAATCCTTTTATTTCTATTGTTAATCTTTATTCCTTAATTGTATGTTTTTCTCAGTTGTATTGTTATGTCATGTTACATGTTTTGTTTATAATGTAACGACTGAAGTTTATACTTCAGTCGGAGTCAGGCTTCCAAACTGACAATATCCGATCAGTGACGAGTCGAAAGAAATAAATTCCATTCTGAAAATCTGTATTGTGTTGATCATCGCTCTACCAGTCTGTGAGTTAGTTCCGTCAGTAGTATCAGATTCAAGGCAGGTGACTAGCGTCAGTCACTGTCGTCGTTTCGGCATCTTCGCCAGTTCAGCAACAGTTCCAGTTGCAGTTGTATATCGTATCGTAAATATAAAATATTCGCATTAAAAACAACAACACTGTTACATTAGTTTAGAATGAGAAACATTTTGTCGTGTAAGAATATTTTTACCTGTAAAGTTTATAATACAGATCTTACTACCCGTTAGTTTTGAACTTTTTATGGACTGTCGACTTTCTTTATATGTGTACGGAATGTTCTAACAATTAAACTAAAAGTACAATATTGTCCGTTATAAAGATAGGTATTGTAGTCATCTCTTATATCTAACTTAATAACTAGACTGTCAGTATTGTAAGATTTTTTTTAAAGGACTGATGCCGGCGTCTTGCATAGATTGCCATAATTTACTTACAAAAATTCTCTGCCTGTCTATCCACAAAACTGAATAAAGTTGAAGATTTCTTATGCCAACAAGCATCTAATGACGTATTGGTTATAATTATAGAAATTCCTATTAACTGTCGTCCGTAAAAAAGTTATATGAATCAGTTCACGACCAGCCTCAGTGGCGTAGTAAATGTTCTGTTGCACTAATCGCCATATATTGCTGGCAAAAAGATGGTTTGCTCAAATTATTTGTTTGTTTTCGAACGTTTTGTTTAAATGCCTGTTCTGGAAGTTAACAACATGCATAATCATAACTATTTCGTATTTCACATAATTAAAAACCCATTCAGAAGAACACATCACGTTACTTGACAATAATATTTCAATAAATAACAATACAAACGTGTATACTTACAGGTGAAAAAATTAACTACAGAAAGAACAACAATTACTAATTTCCCCATCGGTGGTAAGACTACTTAAATAACTAAAACATAGTATATAAATGCAAAAGCTAGAAGGAAGTTTTATCGTGAAGTGGATGTACGAGGTTCAAGGACTTTGTTCTCATAAACAGGAGAGATACTTAAGATCTGTAGCAGGAAGACCGCCTGCTTGCTACAGGTTGAACGTTATGAAAAATGTTCTTAAATTACCATAAATGTTACGTTAAAACCATTGCTACATTATTAAATTGAAGAACATTAATAGAAAGTATCCTTTACCCACCACAGTCCGAGTTTCTTGCACGCTTTCCAAATTTCTAGGTAAAATAGCTGCCAATGCCACAAATTATTACCAACCTATTCTTCAGTGTTCGGTATTTTGTTAAATCTTTATTGCTGTAGCCGGCACTTACAAATTAACATCTAAGATACTCCGAATCCTTTCAAAATCCCACAAAATCTGGCGTAACGCCCCTTTTTATTCACAAAAGTTTGAATATATGACTCGGTTTCGTGTCTAGAAAGAACCGTATTTTTTGTAAAACAATTAAATAACTCAATTTTGTAATTTTTATGCTAAAATCTTAATGGCATTTATTCTAATATAACTGAATATTTTTTATTATATTATTTTACACGTTTTTCAAATTTTTATTTATACTTTGTTCGAAATTGTCACTAAATAAAACAAGTAAATAAGTTTTATTTACAGTACGAGTCATTTACAGGGCGTGTATCGAGTCCGCCGGATAGGAAGAGATACCGCCCCTTCGCTGTCAATCAAATACAGTAAGTGACGAGTATTGTAAATTATTTGTGGAATGGTCCAATGAAATTTTTCTACGTCGAATTTATAAGCACATGGTTTATAAGTTACAGGGCCCGTCCGACCAAGGGCATTAATTTAGTTGTCGGTGTAGGACGTAAGAAACTCCCCAAATCAAGTCAAGTTACAGCAAAAGCTAGAAGGAAGTTTTATCGTGAAGTGGATGTACGAGGTTCAAGGATTTTGTTCTCATAAACAGGAGAGATACTTAAGATCTGTAGCAGGAAGACCGCCTGCTTGCTACAGGTTGAACGTTATGAGAAATGTTCTTAAATTACCATAAATGTTACGTTAAAACCATTGCTACATTATTAAATTGAAGAACATTAATAGAAAGTATCCTTTACCCACCACAGTCCGAGTTTCTTGCACGCTTTCCAAATTTCTAGGTAAAATAGCTGCCAATGCCACAAATTATTACCAACCTATTCTTCAGTGTTCGGTATTTTGTTAAATCTTTATTGCTGTAGCCGGCACTTACAAATTAACATCTAAGATACTCCGAATCCTTTCAAAATCCCACAAAATCTGGCGTAACGCCCCTTTTTATTCACAAAAGTTTGAATATATGACTCGGTTTCGTGTCTAGAAAGAACCGTATTTTTTGTAAAACAATTAAATAACTCAATTTTGTAATTTTTATGCTAAAATCTTAATGGCATTTATTCTAATATAACTGAATATTTTTTATTATATTATTTTACACGTTTTTCAAATTTTTATTTATACTTTGTTCGAAATTGTCACTAAATAAAAAAAGTAAATAAGTTTTAATTTACAGGGCGTGTATCGAGTCCGCCGGATAGGAAGAGATACCGCCCCTTCGCTGTCAATCAAATACAGTAAGTGAAGAGTATTGTAAATTATTTGTGGAATGGTCCAATGAAATTTTTCTACGTCGAATTTATAACCACATGGTTTATAAGTTACAGGGCCCGTCCGACCAAGGGCATTAATTTAGTTGTCGGTGTAGGACGTAAAAAACTCCCCAAATCAAGTCAAGTTACAGTGCGGCAACATTTTAAAACTGTACATAACAAGGACTTAACAG
This sequence comes from Limnoperna fortunei, assembly GCA_944474755.1. NCBI lineage: Eukaryota > Metazoa > Mollusca > Bivalvia > Mytilida > Modiolidae > Limnoperna > Limnoperna fortunei. The sequence goes on along the minus strand of OX104114.1, from coordinate 69,310,281 downwards.
AACAGGAATACAACTTTTTCATCATGTTCGTCGGTGGGAGCAATCTCATGATTTTTCAAATAATGTCTGGTCGCAATATCATGATATTTCAAGTCTGGATGCATCCTAGTCAACTCGTATCTCAACCAACTCGTACCATACCAACTTGTACCTCTACCAACTCGTACCTTTGCATCATATGATAGAATGAAAAGGGACACAATACGAATGGCTGAAATTATGTCAAATAAAAAAATATATTTTTAATATTTATTATTATAAACAGTTTGTACTTAATTTAGGCGTCTTGTGATGGTCTATTCAACTGCCCACACTGCCACAGATGTTGGCTGGCGGAGATCTGACCACTGGAATACAGATCCCACAACGTGAAAAAATCCGCCTACAGGTATAGTGAATCTTTGCTGTCGACTAAGTTTAGATTCTATAATCATTTTTTGTTGTGTGTGTAGAAGAGCAGCGTCTTCTTGTAGTTTTGGAAGTAGCAGATAAAAAAATCATAACATGTTGATTGGATTAGTGACACGCTCGTGTGATAATAATTTATGGTGTTTAGGCGTGTAAAGGTATATAACAAAAATATTGTCTCTTCTTTTAACGGAATACACCCCCGCATGTTCTAAAAATATTTGATTTAAATAAGTGTTTTTGTGTTCTAAAGCAATATAACGTCAAAACAAAAAATACAATTTTAAATTGAATTGATTAATGGATGCTGTCGCAAACGAACTGTAGGCGATCATACTACACACGAAGAGTCCATGGCAAATTAAAATTTATCATAAATTTCGATTTGATTTTTTATTGTCATCGCATTCAATTTCAAGCTGTGATTGTGATTGGTTTATAGAAAATATTTGTTGTCTTTCCTTTTAGCTTTGATATCCAGACCAGTTTTTACAGTCGTGTGGCTTTGGATTTTGTGTACAAATTATTAAGTACAGACCAAAAATAAGCACTCGTTATTAAAGAACAATTAAAAATAATAATTGGATCCCTTTCTCTGAAGTTAATTGTTGAACAAGCATAATCTATTCGCAACTCATATACACAAGCCTCAAAAGACAGTTGTTCATGACGGTTGTTAAAATTTTAAATACAAATAAAAATATGCATTGAATTTGCATTTTTTTTAAATTTCTAAATAATTATAAAATATTTTATTATATTTTTTATCTACTATACAATATACATATTTTTATTAAGAACTATTATTAAGAACATTCTGTACAGATTTGCTATATTAAAATGCAAAGGTACGAGTTGGTAGGGTACGAGTTGGTGGGTGTGACTTTTTACCCAAATTAACCCAAACTAACCCAAACATACCCAAACTATACCCAAACACACATTTAACTAAAAATGTTGTATTTCCATTATGTTTAAACAGTTTATATACTATATTTTTGATGGAAAATATTATAAAAGTGAAGTTAACATGACAATTTTCACTGTTAACACCGATCTTATGAAGCCCCTTATGATCGAGAAAAATGTATTACCCAAACTCTCATTAAAATGACGTTATTGGTACTAAATAAACAACAAAAACATTTTAAATGCACATTTATTTGATATGAAATTTCAGTTTAAACAAAACATAATAAATATAACACATGACAATCACGTATAAATATCACAGAAAATAGTAAAAATGAAAAAAGGTTATGTCCAACCACACACGCCGCAATCGACAACACAAATAAACAGTACTGATCTATCTCTATCTAACGGCAAACCTCCATATTTAATATGCTATACCAAACAACAAATTGAAGATATGAAACTTCATTTTGAAAAAGACAAAGACTGTGTTCTTGGAGTTGACAGAACGTTTAATCTTGGACAAGCATATGTTACAAACTTTGTGTATAAAAACAAAACAATTGTGAAAAAGTCATCGCGTGAACCTCCGATTTTCATTGTTCCTGCATTATTTCATTGGGATGGCTCTTATTACACATATCATTCATTTTTCCCTCATGCCAAAGCCCGATTTAAGACAGACGTTAAATGTGTTGATATTCGTATTGGTAGTGACGACAAGGGCGGTTTAACTAAAGCTATTGACAAGGTTTTCCTAAACGCAACAAGACTATTATGCACCAAACATATCAAAGACAATGTGACGGATTATGTAAAAAATAAGTTGCCATTGACTAAAGAACAACGCACTGCAGTTGTAATTCCTGTTATCCTTCATGTTGTTAGTGCACTTTTCTCCTTGTTAGTGCACTAACTATTAGTTTGCGGTATTTCTACTGACCCCTTTTGTCGCCCGCGTGCGATCAGTGCTATTTTTAGAATAAAATCCCAGATTAAGGTTAACATGAAGTGTGAAAATAAAAATGAATATTGAAATAATGCAATTATGCATTTATTTATATGAATTCGACATATATTACTCAATTTAAGTAATTTATCAATGGTAACTGAGTTTTAGTTCCTACATTAAATTTGTAGGCACAATATAATATCCCACCTCAAAGTTTTTTTTTAAAAACAAAACAAAATAAAGCCGTGTATCAAACAAAGTCAGCCAGTTACTACAAAAATGTTTATTTAGTAATAATTGTTAATCAATAAAGATCACCTGTCACAAGTGTTTATATAATATGCAATTGTTCGCACCACATCTTTCACTCTAAAATCAAGACATCAAATGACTGTAGTGCGTGGTCACACAACTATTTTGGGTTATTTTGTTTTAAAATTGCAATGTCTACTAAATATTCATTCTTTTGTTGTTTATTTTCCACCAAAAATGTCATTTTAATGAGTGTTTGGGTATACATTTTTCACGATCATAAGGGGCTTCTTAAAATCGACTTTAACAGCAAAAATTGTCATGTTAACGTAACTTTTATTACATTTTCCATAAAAAATATAGTATATAAAACCTATAAACGTAATAGAAATGAAAAAAATGTTATTTTAATGTGTGTTAGGGTAAGTTTGGGTAAAAAGTCACCGAATTGAAAAAAAAAGCATTTTGTCATCTCTAATTAATGTGATTGTATTTAACAAACAAAGGAGTCAGAAAATTCAATCCATTGAAGCAGGAACCTAAGTTATACTAATCCCAGATTGAAGCCGAAATTGCTTTATGTAAAAGTGTTGCAGAGATTCGTTTTGAGGCTAGGAAATAGATTTGAACTTAACATACCTCTAAAACGGTGTACTTATCGCACGATAAAATATTCCTACGATGCAAGGGTTGGAGCAATAGTTATTGAACAGTTGTTATGTCATACAAGCTCCACCTCTTGCATCATCTAAATTATTGTACAATTAACTTCAAAGAAAACTAAATAAATAAAAAAATAAATAAATAAATAAATAAATAAATAAATAAATAAATAAATAAATAAATAAATAAATAAATAAATAAATAAATAAATAAATAAATAAATAAATAAATAAATAAATAAATAAATAAATAAATAAATAAATAAATAAACAAGAAATGATATGGGTTACACCCATATCCAGAGATGTTCGATTTATATCTTATAGGTGTATCCGATTTGGTTTTAATAGTTTTTTTTCAACTTGTTTTATTTAAAATTTCATCATATGCTGTAAAAGGTTACAAATATAGACGATTGTGCAAGGCTAGAAATAATAATCTTGATTATAATATCTCAACTTTGAGAAGAGTATTGTTATAAAAAAAAACAATGTGTAGGAAAGACAAATGTTTACCGTACAATAACAATACATTGACCTTTTCGAAATCACATAATCACGTGGTTCTGTGGGAAAAAAGGGGGGTGGTATGATCGATAGTTATCGCGTACTTCCGTCGGGCATCATCGGAAGATCAAAGAAAAATACCTACAAGTTACAATTTCGAATGATTTTATTTTACAGTAATTAAATATTGTTTTTTTTTTAATTTGCAATTAAAATGTATTCAAACGTCAAACTAATGTTCATGTGCATAAACATTGGTAAGAACTAAATAATATTTTCAGACTGTAAAATTAAAAAAATATATATAGAAGAGTCTTATTTTTGCCAGAGACATGTAATTATATGCCTCTGTTTTAGCAAAACAATTTATGCGATTATAAACTTCTATAATTATTTTCAACTATTACAACTGACCTTTATTGGAATGTAACTGAATTGTTTTTCTATTGTATTTTTATACACATTTTTCAAAATTTCATTTAGCTTTTAGTTTTTCTATTGTATTATTATTTTTCAAAATTTCATATAGCTTTTTTAATTTCTGTTTGTTTAAATGACTTCATATACGATCTTAGAGGTAGGTTTAATATAATTCTATAAGTATCTAAATATAACTGCTTCTTTAAAATAGTTCTACATAAAAAAAATTAAATCTTGAATTAAATAAAAATGCAAACCTTTTGTGGTTTTTTTCTTATTATAAAGAAATTTATGTTCCCTACCAATGTCTATGAAATTTTTCACTCATTCAGAATATCAAATTTCTTTAAATAACATGCCTGTTTTAAAATCTTATTTTATAAATCTAAATTAGCATTTTCGTGGCTAATTATGTGAGTCTAAATGGTCTTCCATTTATACCTTTCATTAAAGTTCGGTGTAATAAATAAGCAATTAGCAAATAAACAAGGCACATCTAATTTACAATTTACAATTACATCACAGAAATATCTTACCCCTCACCCCCCACCACGCACACACACACACGCCTCGTTCTCGGCCAATCTCGTGCGAGAGAGTTTCGAATTTCGAAATCGTAAACAATCAAAACCCAGGGAAATTATATTTAATGCTCAAGATTGATGAATTTCTACATAAAGGTTTCATTTTCTACGCTAATTATGAAATAATCCAAAAATAATACTGAAAATTACCGATAATGCAAATACTAGAAAATTTTAAAATGCATTATTTTTATCAAATCATCTTATGAATTCCCATAAAAACAAATACATTCACATTCTATTATGTGAAGATTAGAAACTGCATAAAAACTACAAGGCTTAAGTACCCTAGAAATTCTGACATAACAAAAGAAATAAAATTGAAAATATCGATAAAGTCAAATTTATAATCATCTACATTTTTATGTAAAGATACGAATGCAAAAAGATATGAAGCTTGCTCTATCAAGCATGAAATAATCCAAACAAAAAAATATAATGATAAAATTGAACTGAACAAGTCTTTCTAACATATACATTACGTAATATAACGTAACAACATCTATTAATGCCTTTTTATTATCAAATTATCTATCTAACTAATTAATAAAAGAAACACCGATATATACATTTTATTTTGTAAAGATAAAAATGCATTTAAAAAATACTAAGCATACCCTATAAATTGTGAAATAATCCAAGAAATAAAATTGAATCGATGATCCTATCTAGCGAGGTCAAAAGCGCATTAATATACAATTTTGTTCATATTTACTACTTATTAGATTGGGACAGAAAAATGTATTTTAAAGCTAGGAGGATTTAACAAATACGAAAAACTGTAATTGAAATATTTTCTTTAGCATTAAATTAGCCATTTTATCACTTACAACATGAACTATATTGTAGAGTATGGTTTTTACCTTTTTGCTCAATTTACCCGAAAACAATTATATATCATTAAGAGATAATAAGAAGAGATCCAACATATGAAAATAAATAAATAAATAAATAAATAAATAAATAAATAAATAAATAAATAAATAAATAAATAAATAAATAAATAAACGTCCTTCCGACATCGGTGTTTGTTTACAATTTTTAACGACTGGTTTCTTCCTCTACGAAAAATAGTACATATTTTAAAAAGAGTAGTAAACCAGCCAGGCGCTATACATAGGATTAGCAGACGAATTTCCAGTTTACATGATTGAAAAATGAGACATAATTTTTTAGGTATGTAGTACGCTTATATAATTAAGTTGATTAAATGAAAACTCTCACCCCTTTCCCTTCCAATGACTCCCATCTGATTGTCTTACAAATGAAAGAATACGGAAAATTAAAAATGTTTATAAGTCGAGCCACACAATTAACAGGTTCATATTTTTTTTGCCAAAACATATAAGTAAATTTTGAAATAATGATAGAAGATGACAGCATTTTACATAAGATTAAGAAAACAAAACCAGCGAGTTCACAAATAGAAAAAAAACGGATAACAGCAGAATCTCATTAATCAAGGGCAAGATGGTGAGAAAATGTATAAATTAATCAGTGTTGTTTTTTTATTTTCATTATAACAGTTAGTTCTATTAATTAAACCTCTCATTTCATGTTTATTTTCAACATTTTTATCGGATATTGATGTTTTTTGTCAAATGCGAGGTTTCATCTTTAAACGCATTTTCCCGTGCGGAATGTTTCAGTTAACATGGTTAAGTTTGATATGAAAAAAGTTTGTACAACCATGCAAACTGCGCTAAACTTAAAGAAAAAGATCTAAATTTTCTAAAAATTGTCTTACCTTAGTATATCGTGGATTTTTTAAGTCCTGTTTGAAGCTTTATTTGAAGGTGTTCCTTAACTCCCATTACATTCAATGGCTGACCCCAATTTAAATCTATCTTATCTTGTCTTCCATTCTATATAATGCAGCTTTTTTAGGACAAGCAAAGGGAAATAATACCAAAAGAAGAGTTAAATATAGAAAAATCCAAAAACCATATTATGATAATGAATGTGAAACAAAATACAGAAATTTAAAACATTTAAGCAGAAAGCTTTGTGATGAACCATGGAACAAAGATTTGCGTCTAAAAGTTTTAACCAATAAAAAAGATTTGAATAGGATTGTCAGGAAAAAATACAGACAATTTAGAAATAAAATGTTAAATAAAATATTTATACTGTAATCAAACAAATGCTAAAGAATTTTGGAACACTGTTAAATCAATAAGTAAAAAAGATGCTGTTGACCCAAGTTCCAATATTTTACCTGAAGAGTGGTTTGACTATTTTAAGGAACTTATGAATACAGGACAAGATTTTAATAATGACAATAAAAGTGATGAAAATTATGTTAACCCAGATTTTCAAAACTGTTGTAACTTGATTCTAAATGATAGTATAACAAAAGAAGAAGTGCTGCTTGCTATGAAATCTTTGAAAAATAACTAATCTTGTGTTTCAGATGGGATTTTAAATGAAATGGTGAAGATATCATGCTCTATGAATGTAAATATATATGTAAACCTATTTAATTTGATTTTTAAAACAGGAATTTATCCCAATTCATGGAAAGAGAATTTTATCAAACCTATTTTTAAAGGTGGGTGCTTCACCGATCCCTCAAATTATAGAGGCATTGCTCTCTCTAGTTGCCTAGGAAAGTTTTTTGTCCAGAGTTCTATACAATAGGCTTGATAAATACTTAGAAAATAACAATATTATTTGCCCCGAACAAATTGGCTTCAAAAAAGGATGTAGGACAAGTGACAATATTTTTACATTAAAATCAATTATTGATAAAGCCTTTAAATTCTCTAAAAGAATATATGCTTGTTTCATTGACTTTAAAAAGGCTTTTGATACTATAAACAGAAAAGCTTTATTTTATAAATTGTTCACTTATAATATTAAAGGAGCCTTTCTAGATATCTTGAAATCAATGTACAAAGAAGTTTTATTTTATGTTAAGGTTTCAGATGGGATAACTGACTCTTTCTTATCACAAGTAGGAGTAAAACAAGGTTGCATTTTAAGCCCTGCACTTTTTTCATTATAATTAAATGATTTATCTAAACTTTTAAAATCAGATTGTCAGCCAGTAGATATAAATAATACTCAATTATCATGTTTGATGTATGCTGATGATCTAGTATTAGTATCAGAATCTGCTGATGGACTTCAAAATTGTCTTGATAAGCTAGATGGATATTGTGAAAAATGGAATCTAACTGTTAATCTGAACAAAACCAAAATAATGGTCTTTAATAAATCTGGTAGAAAAATATGTAATAACACTTTTACCTTCAGAAATATAGCCATTGAACAATGCATGGAATACAAATATTTAGGAATAATCTTCAAACTTTCAGGGGTATTTTCTGAAGCAATCAATCTTTTATGCAAAAAGGCTTCAAAAGTAATATTTTGCATTAAAAAGATGTTGATCTCTGACAAAATAAATGTTTCTGCACATTTAAAATTATTTGAGTCATGTGTCTCACCTATACTTCTTTACTGTAGTGAAATATGGTGCTTAAATATTATCAAAACAGATAAAAGTCTAGAATCAAAATACTTGTCAATGCAGTCAGTCAAAGTTCAAATAAAATTTGCTAAATATCTTTTTGGTGTAAATAAAGCAGCTGTAAATTCGGCTGTTCTTTCAGAACTAGGCATATACCCTATTAGTATACAAGCTTTAAAATCTTCAGTTGGGTTCTGGCTACATATTCTAAACTCAGACGAAAAACTACTGTGTGAAGCATACAAATCAAGCTCAAAGTTAACTGATGGTTTTCAAAATAAGATTAAACTTTTATTAAATAAACTGAATTTTTCTCATGTTTGGGAAAATCAGGGCACCTTTTCCAAGAAAAGATTACTCAAAGCAATCCAAATGAAATTAAATGAAAATTTAAACCATTTCTGGAAAGAATCCATTTATAAGGATGAAGCATCAAAACATGGAAACAAATTAAGAACTTACCGTCAAATAAAAACTGATTTTAAAACAGAAAAATATTTATTATTTAATTTTAACAAGGCTAATACAAATATCTACTCAAAACTTCGAATAAGCAATAGCTAGTAAATTAGCTATTGAAACTGGTAGATTCAATAAAACAAAGTTAGAAAATAGAATATGCCCCTTATGCCAAATGGAAATTGAAGATGAATTCCACTTTGTCATAATATGTTCTCATTTATCCATATACAGAGTGTCTTTGTTTAATGAAATAAGTTCCATAGTCCCCTCTTTTAAGAACATGAACTCCCAATGTAAATTTAAATACATATTTACCTGTAATGAATACGACATTTGTCAAGTTATTATAAATGGAATTAGTATAATGTACAATAAGAGATGTGAACTAGCAAAGCAATCTTAGATACCACCAATTTCAAATTTATTCAACTATAATGGGGTGCTACGTTCACAATGTCCTTTTTTTTTTTTTTTTCAACTTTCTTGGTAGGAGGCAAGCAACGAGTAAATGGTAAAATGGTCAGTTTATTTTAAGATAATACTATCATCACGTGATCATAATCTATCTATATGTGAACTTTTTTTTATAATTGTATGTCTTATTAATGTAACATTGCCATGGTCTTGCGATATGTTATATATATATGTACTTGTATATAAGTTTTGGTGACAATCCAATTGTTTGGATTTTATTCCAATAAAATTTCTGATTCTGATTCTGATTCTATAGATCCGTTTTAGACGAAACGAATTTTCCATGTGTTACAATTGCGACAAATTGTATTGGATCCGCCATTAAATATAACTTGATTCCGTAATGTTGATAAACTGTTAAATTCAAAATGTCAGCTCGCAGAAAAATTTTGTCTTGATTATTTCAAAAATGGATTACTTAATTGAACATAGTTTAATTCATTGAAAACAGGTATAGTCTTTGTGTTTATGTTAGTTTCATGATATTTCAAATGTAAAAATATGCAGAACTTCTGAAAAAATTTTGCTCCGAGAAAAATTAACTGACAGATAAAACCTCAAATTTCAAATAATAAAAAAAAATTTAAAAGTCAGATAAAAATGATAAATATAAACGTGAAATCTGAGGTTTTATGTTATAGAACTATATAACAGTTAACAACAATGTAAACTTTGAAGAAAACAGACAACAGCTAATCGTTTAAAAACCAATAAAACCAGTTAACAGATATATACACACATACATGTATACCTTGTTCTTGGCGAATCTCGTGCTCAAAAAGTAATTAAAATAAAGTAAATTTTATTTCAAGTTGGCACATATATATACAGATAAACAGGACAAACATGAGCTCTGAAGAGCTCTTTATACCGATTGATATTGAAAAACATATTATATATAACATCAAAAGAGACATACACTTCAAATACACAATGCATCATCGTGATCAAAGCAATTTGACAGCACTAAAACACTCTGAGAGGCATTAAAGCAGTTGAACTTGGCATTAAAAGAAGCGAGTATAAGGAAAATATTCAGAGCAATTTGAGTAATTTATTATAATGTACAAGCACTAAAATAAAGCGCACAATGGTAAAGCATATAACCAGATACAAACATATAAGTTGTTGAAACTAGAGCATTAAAAAGCAAGCATATGTAAAAGAAACTAAAAGTCATGCATACATGTTCAAAGTAAAACATTTTCAGGCAGAGCAGTAAATAATGTTACAAAGCTAGAATAGCTATAAGCGATAAAAAATAAAAGTAAAAAAAAGTAAAAGAAGCATTTTAAACAGGTTTGAAGACTTCTGCTATGAGGCACAGGACATTACATTCTACAAGCACTACAATGACATGTTACTGAGAAACACCAATTCGAAATAAAATTTTTGAAGTTACCAAAAGTAGATTGGCTTCTTGCCTGATCTGGCAGGGTGTTCCACAGCCTTGCCGCCTCATAGCTGATACTCTTCTTACCATACCTTGTTGTTTTAGCTCAGGGAATATCCGCTATGTTTGTTTGTTTGTTTGTTTTGATGGTGTTTAAAGCCACTTTCAGCAATTTTTCAGCTATATCATGGCGTCCAGTTTTTATTGGGGGAGGAAGCCGGAGTACCAGGAGAAAACCCCCGACCTGCGGTAGGAAAACTGGCAATCCTTGTCAATTAAGATTGGAGTCGAGTACACCCTGCCTGCAGTGAGAATCAAACCAGCAATCTCAGTGTTGACAGACCACGTGATCAATAGTAGACGAACTATCTTGACCACTCGGCCACCGAGGCCCCCTCCGCTATGTTTATGTACCTAAAATTATAAGAATACTGTTTTATTTTGACAATGTCATGGAGGAGAACGGACTAGATTTATTCAAGATTTTGTAGGTATATAGTGCCATGGTTCTCATTCTACAGACTTTAATGATGGAAGTTTTGATTGTTCAAGTAAATGGTTGTAATTCTTTGTGTAGTTGTCATATATGAAACGGAGGGCACATTCTTGTATTCAGTTTTTTTTACCCCGCCACATGAAGTGGTGTGGTATTGTTATACCCTCAGTTTCGTCTTGATTATTTCAAAAATGGATTACTTAATTGAACATAGTTTAATTCATTGAAAACAGGTATAGTCTTTGTGTTTATGTTAGTTTCATGATATTTCAAATGTAAAAATATGCAGAACTTCTGAAAAAATTTTGCTCCGAGAAAAATTAACTGACAGATAAAACCTCAAATTTCAAATAATAAAAAAAAATTTAAAAGTCAGATAAAAATGATAAATATAAACGTGAAATCTGAGGTTTTATGTTATAGAACTATATAACAGTTAACAACAATGTAAACTTTGAAGAAAACAGACAACAGCTAATCGTTTAAAAACCAATAAAACCAGTTAACAGATAATACACACATGTATGTATACCTTGTTCTTGGCGAATCTCATGCTCAAAAAGTAATTAAAATAAAGTAAATTTTATTTCAAGTTGGCACATATATATACAGATAAACAGGACAAACATGAGCTCTGAAGAGCTCTTTATACCGATTGATATTGAAAAACATATATAACATCAAAAGAGACATACACTTCAAATACACAATGCATCATCATGATCAAAGCAATTTGACAGCACTAAAACACTCTGAGAGGCATTAAAGCAGTTGAACTTGGCATTAAAAGAAGCGAGTATAAGGAAAATATTCAGAGCAATTTGAGTAATTTATTATAATGTACAAGCACTAAAATAAAGCGCACAATGGTAAAGCATATAACCAGATACAAACATATAAGTTGTTGAAACTAGAGCATTAAAAAGCAAGCATATGTAAAAGAAACTAAAAGTCATGCATACATGTTCAAAGTAAAACATTTTCAGGCAGAGCAGTAAATAATGTTACAAAGCTAGAATAGCTATAAGCGATAAAAAATAAAAGTAAAAAAAAGTAAAAGAAGCATTTTAAACAGGTTTGAAGACTTCTGCTATGAGGCACAGGACATTACATTCTACAAGCACTACAATGACATGTTACTGAGAAACACCAATTCGAAATAAAATTTTTGAAGTTACCAAAAGTAGATTGGCTTCTTGCCTGATCTGGCAGGGTGTTCCACAGCCTTGCGGCCTCATAGCTGATACTCTTCTTACCATACCTTGTTGTTTTAGCTCAGGGAATATCCGCTATGTTTGTTTGTTTGTTTGTTTTGATGGTGTTGAAAGCCACTTTCAGCAATTTTTCAGCTATATCATGGCGTCCAGTTTTTATTGGGGGAGGAAGCCGGAGTACCAGGAGAAAACCCCCGACCTGCGGTAGGAAAACTGGCAATCCTTGTCAATTAAGATTGGAGTCGAGTACACCCTGCCTGCAGTGAGAATCAAACCAGCAATCTCAGTGTTGACAGACCACGTGATCAATAGTAGACGAACTATCTTGACCACTCGGCCACCGAGGCCCCCTCCGCTATGTTTATGTACCTAAAATTATAAGAATACTGTTTTATTTTGACAATGTCATGGAGGAGAACGGACTAGATTTATTCAAGATTTTGTAGGTATCTAGTGCCATGGTTCTCATTCTACAGACTTTAATGATGGAAGTTTTGATTGTTCAAGTAAATGGTTGTAATTCTTTGTGTAGTTGTCATATATGAAACGGAGGGCACATTCTTGTATTCAGTTTTTTTTACCCCGCCACATGAAGTGGTGTGGTATTGTTATACCCTCAGTTTCGTTTGGTGTCTGTCTGTCCATTCGTTTGTCCGTCTGGCCCCCTAAGATTCCCAGATGATAACTTGAAAATGCCTCAAGGGATTTGAATGATATTTTGCACAGCTGTTCAGTACTATAAAATACAGGTCAAGTTCAATTTTCAGGATGATCCGAAAAATATTATTGAAGTTTTGCCACTTTATAAATTTTCAAATTTGACAATAATGAAATTTTCTGGTCTAAGAAAGATAACACATTTCTTTTTGTCTCTATACTAATATATAAAGGATGTATAGCATATACAGTATAGTATACTAGTATATACAAATATGTTTAACTATTGATGAATATCGTGGCAGGGTATCATTTAATGTCCCATTAGACGCCCTATAAGAGGAGAAGAGTGGTACAGAAGTCCTATTTGCACTCTAACAAGTACTAGATACAAGGCAGTCAAAGTCAGATGAGCTGATGGAATACTTTGTTAGCTCACACATGTAAGTGGCCTGGCTGGCAATCGATAATCCAAGGTGGTGACACTGCTTTGTATGCAAGGTATGAATGCAAGAAGGATATTGCAAAACCAAAACACAAAACATACTACACAGTAGTCAGTACCATAAACATGTAACCCATGTGTCAGAAGATGTGAACAAAGGCTGATATCAGTAGCATATATTGTTTTTTATAATCGATTTTTCCTTATGGAAGGGGAGTCAGAAGGGATGTTGGGTTGAATTTGAAGTACAGTAAAAGTCATATAACCTCACAAAGACATTTTTTTTCAGTTTATTTTCAGATAACCTTAATGCTAGAACATTCAATACCACAAAGATTCAAGAGAACTTTTGTATCTTCAGAAAGTCAAGTAAGTTCAAAATTATGTTTTATAGTGACCTACACAGTTTGTAGAACAAACAAGCAGATTATAGAACCACTAAATAGAAAAAGTAAAAAAAGGTTAAACATGTTCTCAGTTATGTACTTTATCATTGGGAAGCATTGATCATCTGTATGTGGTTTTGATTTGTTTGATTTGTTTGAATGGTTTTTTAACGCCTGCGACTTTCAGCAATTTTTCAGCTAGACCCATTTTCTATTGATAAATATTTTTTCTGTTTGTGAAATGATTATCAGCAAAATTAACATGGTACATAAACATTGATAAATAAAGTGTTTACAAAAGTTTTTTCATGTAAGAAATTTTAATGGACGCAAAGTCTGTTGAACAATACAAATTGTACCAACAATTAATGGTATGGGGAAACATGTGAGACAATTTAGTATTATTAGGGCACTGCTACTTAGCAGCGGATGCCCTATAGTGACAAGTCTGTGTGTCTGTTCGTGAATCTGTCCAAAATCATAGGCCCAGAACTTTTTTGTCTTTTGAGGTAGGCTTTTGATATTTGGTATGTGGGTAGATAATATCAAGACTATGTGTCACATACCATGTCAGGGTGATGACCTTTGACCTTGAACTTTGACCTCTGGAAATTTCTTTTATTTCTGTGGTTTTGTTTTAGTTTAAATCAGCAGAAGACTTGTGGGATGACATGATATCTACCAAAAAAGCTGAAGAACGTAAGTAGGAACATCTAGCTAGCTGTATGTGAACATGGGTAAAGATTAAATTATGGGTACATGTAGATCTCAGGATATATCTGATTTGGGGGTTTCACTGGGGCATAAAATTTACTAAATAAATAGGAACATCATGAAAATATGAGTATATTTAGTATAAAATGTAGAATGCTACAGTACACTATAAACATGTAAGATGATTCAATGTATCTTATCATCAAAAGTTTAAAGTAAAGGTAATTAGAAAAAAGTCTTTGCAAAAATTTAAGTAATTATCAAGGGCAGACAATTATCATGGTTACACAAAAAAGGAGATGAAGGATAACTTTATACGTATACTTCAAATTTATTTATAGTATAAACTAAATAAAGGTGTAGTTGTGATGGTCAGGTGGGTGGGATGAAAGGTTTGCTTTCATAATAAAAAGATTTATCTTTGCTGTTTCTGTACAATCAGCTAAAGTGTGACTTCATGTACTTTTTTATTTGATTACAAAAATTGTACATTCCGTTAGAAATTTGATTTCATGATGTGATCAGAGTAATTAGTTCTGAAATTTCCATTATAATTATAATTATATCATTATAATATATATATGAACAAAAAAAAGAGCTTCCAAGTCAGTCTTTCAAACTTACAACAGCTGACATGGTTATAGAAATAAGGTTTCACACTAATATATATTATTGTGATTTGCGCTGGTTGGTCTTCTATAGACAGATACATGTAAACTAATCAGTCACTTCATGTTGTTTTGGCATCTTTTTCCAGTTCCTCAATGATCATGTTGCTGTTGGTTATAAAAAAACAGCTTGCGGATATAGACAATTGAAAAATTGTAATAATTCTACTAAAACATTATTAGGTATAATAGTCTACATTTGTCTACATTTGTCAAAAAACCTTGATTATTGTGCACTAAAGCAGCTGTCACTTTATAAGAAAGAATAACCAATGCCATTAAACAAGTTAGAGAGTGGGCATGTGGTAATGTCCATTTACACATTTTGCATTTGGAAGGCTGTTTTAATACTTGCTTAGTTTTGTGAAATTGTAAAAATTTTATTATAGATTTCTTTGTGTGACATACCTGACTTATTATTGAGCTTTTAGGTGATTTATCATGTTTTAAAGAGACATATCTTTAAAGTAATTATTCAAAAATATAAGAAAATATGGAATACTGAACTGTTCAATGATAACAGATCTGGGAATGGGGGCAATAAATTAAGAACTTATAGACTTTTCAAGAATAAATATGAGTATGAACCTTATTTAGAGTGGGGGGATTATAGACAGAGGAGATTGCTAACAAAATTTAGAATTAAGCACTCATAATCTAGAAGTTGAAACTGGTAGATATAAGAATATTCCTTTTGATCAGAGAACATGTAAATTTTGTAACCATACAGTTGAAGATGAAATTCATTTTTTGTTTATTAATGTACATCACTAAGTCATGTTAGACTGCCTATTATTAATGAAATTATTCTTAAATATCCTAACTTATATCAACTAGATAATAAACAAAAAATTGTTTGGCTTTTTTCCAGTGAAGATAAATTTATCTATAACAAACTTTATCTTTTACTTACAAATCTGTTTAGTGTAAGGAATGTGAAACTTGGTATGCAATCCTGTCTTTCACTATTTAAATTATATGTATCTAATGCTCTGCTTCTATTAGGATCACTGTACTTGATGAACCAAAATTGTATTTAATTTTATTATTATTTTCTTTCTCTCTTTCTCACGCTCTCCCTTTCTCTCTCATATATTTTACTAATTACTTGAAATCAAGAAAATCATTTGTACACTTTAATTCTTTGGGGCATCCTAATTGACTTTTATGATATGTTTGTGAGTGAGTTGGTCTTGTTGATATACCGATAAATCCATTGAAAACAGTGTTTAATTCTTATAATTCTTTAAAATTGCATTAAGGAATTAATTTATCTAACGTGTTTCTCAACTTTATATTTCTTGTGTATTTGGTAGCGGGATTGACTGAATGTATGAATATTTTGTTAATTTTTACGTAGGATTATTCCATGAACCATTTTCTGATTTTAATGAACACAATTAAGTTTTACATCAATCTATAACCTTATTTTCTGTATCAAACACAAGGAAAGTTTTAAATTTAACAAATCATTAATGATAATTCATCAAACAAATAATTTGTAAGTTGATCGCTACTTTCGATATTGAAAGCCGCCATCTTTGTCTACATTGGTAACGGTAAAAATAGTTCGGTCAACGTCATTTATCCAAAAATAAATTAGGTCAACTTCATTTATCAAAAAATAAATTTTGTTGAAAACCTCAACTGGAAGTAATCTCAACCAATGAAACAAACGTAAATATGCAAAGCATATTAGAATTATTGATTTATTGAATATGGTTTCTTAACATAAAATAACATTAAATGATAATATATTTTAAAATTTTGTTATTGGTATTAAATGTGATATCAACAAATAATCATTCTTCATAAAAATTATAATTTTGCAGTATGTGAAGTAATATATTTAGCATATTGAAAACAGAAATTACTGTAATTTGAAAATATTAGATAAATTTAATCAATATTGTAAAAAATAGGAATGATTGCATGAAATTGTTTTCTAGTTACTTGTTACCAGTACCATTATTAGAGATAGGTTTGTCATTTTCTAAGAATGAGCCTATCAAATCAATTCTAATTATAATAATTATTAAGTGTTAATAAGTCTGGTAACAAATTTAGTTTCCCAGACTATTTTTTCTGTTCAATATTTCTAGGCTTTAACAGTAAAAACAGTCTGTTTGTAAATTAAGTTACACAGACTAGTAAAATATTTCCATTTCACAGATTTTTTTAGTTAAATAGAACAACGACCAGTTTTTATAATCTTCTTTCACTACATAAATGTATATATTACTTAAAAGGGATAAAAAGAGTTCATCAAGAAAAGATTATCAAAGAAGTGAGAAGTGTTTACAGTGAACAGAAATAATTTTATATTAGATCATTGATAAATTCTTCTATATATATGCAGTTTATTATTCCTAGTATTTTCAGTACAAGACTATTAATCCTAAATAGTAAAAATAGTCTGCATTATTAGTATTTTACTAGGAAAATTGATACCAGGACTAGATTTACTAGGAAAATTGATACAGGACTAGATTTACTAGGAAAATTGATACTTGGACTAGATTTACTAGACATGAGCTTTTGTAACTATGAAAATAAGGAACCACGAATATATTTTCCTAGTAATAATTGTCCGTCCGAATAGTTTTACTAGGACTAAATTATCGCTTACTAATATACTAATATTGTGTTTAATATATTGTACACAATTTACTCATTTATTTAATTTTTGTGCTTTTAAAATTCAGTTATAAATATGTCCATATACTGCCTCTACACATTTTAAACTTATAATCAAGATAAATGATGTAAAATTGAGTGATAAGTGATGAACGAATTCTACTGTTCAGGGTTAATTATAAAAGTAAAAGTAGTTCCAAAAGTAGTTTGCTAAAACTCGTTAATAGCAAGTGACTGTTAATCCATACTAAAAAAACTAACACCTTTAAACTACTCTTATAGGTCAACTGCAAAAATAAAATAATATAACAGTCAATATGTTACCATTTTGACGATTTTATTATGATTGACAATCTTTCAATTTAAACAGCAAGCTAGAATATGTCTTCGGCTCGTTCTTATTCTCATGGCCTTAACCTACTGAAATATGTCTTTTTTATTTGCAAACAATTGAAATAAAAAAAAATTACTTTTAACTTTAATGATGAAGTTTGTTTTTTATACATGTAATACTGAAAGACTTTAATGTTAGTTAATCAGCAGCAATTTCTAGCATTTGTGCTGGTCCTGTGAGGATTGGAAAAAACATAAATCCTGTTTAAAAATATATGTGCTGAACTAGTAAATGTATGCTAGCTTGCATACAGGAAAACCATGTGTGTTTTCATTTGTGACATGTAAGTTAATTATGCAAATGTGACACTCTGGGTTACATTTCATTATACAGAATTTTACTGCAGCTGATTATTTCTGTTACATGTACTTTGATAAAGATTGAATTTATAACTTCCTTAGTGACACAAGAAATAAAAACTTTCAATGTGTAGGTGTATCAATCACCGTGTATCTATTTATAGTAGGAGTGAAACCCTTATAATGAGGACAGCTTAATGTTTGGCCCATTATAATCTCAGTGCTTAAATCCAAAATTTGAAATATATTGGTACATGAACTTGAAAACAATATGTAAAAACATGCATAAGAATCAATAGACAGACAACATCACAATGTTAAATTTATATTAAACATTTTACAGTAACCAACAATGATAGTTTCGAAAAATTTACCTACCAAAATACTACAACCAATCAAATGGAGTTTAGTTGCTTCAGGCGCAACTATGTATCGAGAGGTGAATCCTTTTATGCTGCATTCTTAGAAATTAAACCGCCAAACAAGAAGGAATATATTATGATTGTTGGAATGAATAATGAAGGACAAATTTTGTGGGCAAGAGAGAGTGATTGGCCAAAGCAATTCAAACCTAAAGACGACTCCCAGGAATGGCTTGATTCAGCTAAATCAATGGATGGTAAGTTAAGATAACTACTGAATCTGTATGGCAAATAATGGCTTATATTTTAGTTTTTAAATATTGATGAAAATGTTTTTACTGTGTGAGAATGTCCAGCTGCATTTTTAGAGTGGTAGTCAAACAATTTATCACATTTGTCCATCAACAAGTCTATCAATCTAATATATTGTTAATTTATGCATAAATCTTTTCTTATATTTTTGCCCATAATTGTTTTATTGCCTTTTTAGATTCCAACAGGTTTTAAATGACTCATACAGTCATGTAAGTTTAAGGGGTTTCACAAAAAATATCTTAGATTTTAAAAATTGAATGATTTTGTCAATATATTTTTTTTAATGTTTTTCAATCAATGAAATGCATGATACTTTAAAATACATATATCTATTGAGGTTTTCATGCAGAAAATGTTACATAATTTAGAATTCATATATTCATGCAATCAACATTCTGTATATTATTAAGCAGAGATCATTGTCACATTGGTTTAAGCAAATGCAGTACTATACCTAATACTGTATGTAACTTTTATGAAAAACCATTTCCTTTTATAGAACTTGCAAACTTGTTTTAGTAACGGTCTCCACACAAAGTATTCAAAATGGTTGAGTTTTATCAATATGAGATAATTTTAGTGCTCAAAAAGAGGATGTGCTACATGTACCATTAAAATCAAAGTGTTACCTGTTGTAAATCTATGAAAGGAAAATGGAGTCTCAAGGTCCAATAATACCCTTGTCTGTGTACATCATTTGTAAGCATTGTAATTAAATACATAATATTCTGTAGAACCTACATACTTTTCCAGTAGCAGACAAAATTTCCTGCCCATTGGTCTATCGTTAACTTATTATCGTAGTGAATATAGTGAAAATACTCCTTGCCGGACGTTACGGAAACATTAATTTTTTTATAGGATTAAACACTGGGTTTTAGGAAATTATCAATGTGTAAACTCCGGAGACTCCCTCACAAACTTGACATAAAGTCTGTCAAGTTTGTGAGGGAGTCGCCGAAGTTTACACATTGATAATTTCCTAAAACACAGTGTTTAATTCTTATAATTCTGTGAAATAATCGTTGCGATTTTTAAAACAGCAAAAACAGTTACAGAAACCCATCTAGACCCCAAAACGTACCTATGCCGAAAAGCGTATGGATATGCAAAACATAGTACCAAAGGAGTCTCGGTTATTGATAGGAAAAAAAAAACAAAATGGAACACTAAATTGTATTTATATTATATTTTATTTGAAATCTCAATCGATTTAATTAGAAATAATTGGGGCAGAGAAAATATTGTCGCCTCTCCCTGACGATACGCTAGGAGAATGCCATCTTGTTTACATTGGATACTGAAAGTAGTCCGCTCAGAGGAAATATCGATATATAAATTATCTGAGAAGACGCCATTTAAGTGTTTTTATCAAATCAAAACACTTAATATAAATAAATTACAGCATGAATAGAATTATTATTCCATAAACAAATATAAGTACAATTGTTATAGTATTTTTATTAACAATCATTTAATAGGACCTTTGTTGTTACAGAAAACACACGCTTAGTTCTTTTTGCATCCAGACTTGATTGTGAACTAGAACAAGGAATTTATAGATGTTCTGTTGCTGTGAAAAGACGAACTAGTTATGTTTATCGACAGACGACTTTGGAATGGATGACTCCTAACTGTAAGTATTTCATAATTGCTCTGAATAATTTAGTGTACTCTTCACAATAATATGCATGAGGAAATATTGCAAACTTACAATACCTACACACTGATGTGATTGTTTTATAGTGTAATTTTATGTAGTTAGACATGTCATCCCAATGACACATTATCCTGTCTCGGAGCAGCAAATTCTAGCTTGCTTAATGTCATTAATCCGGCTTTCCTTGTTAAGAAGCATCAGGTCTTCATTTCTATTCTTCCAGAAGATAGAAAAACAAGTACATAGGGGAATTTATTGAAAATGAAACAACAAAACAAAAGATAAATCGAAATCAAGACAACATTGCTTATTTCTTCAAATATATATCTATTGTGGGATATATAGAGTATCTACTAAGAGCCTGAGTTATTTAGGGCCTCGCCACTTAGTGGTGGACACATTATTGTGATCAATTTATCAGTTGTCCATCCATAATCATGTCCAGGCTATAACTTTTTGTATTTTTTAAGGGAGGATTTTGATATTTAGTGTGTGGGTAGATAATATCAAGGCAATGTGTTGCTATAACTTTTTGTATTTTTTAAGGGTGGATTTTGATATTTAGTGTGTGGGTAGAAAATATCAAGGCAATGTGTTGCATACATGGTTTATGACCTTGAATTTTGACCTCAAGGTCAGCAGGGCCCACAGTGATGGAGACCATTTCAGAAATTGATTTCACTGATATCTAGTTTATCTTGACTTCATGTCATTTAATCTTGTTCATCCATACTTCACTTTGGTACTGTTATAGTAGTTTCCACTAATGTCTATTGAGGAACTCCCAAAATATAATTGGAACTTAAGTTCTTACTTAGGCCAAAATTAACTGTATGTGCAGGGCTCCTGTTGGAGGGCAACTCGGGGCTAAAAAGTTGCCTTATCGTGGTCCCACTTTATCATCTTCTAAAGCGACGTGAAGTCGCCTTTTCTTTTTGAACAATTGCCCTATGTGGCCTTTCAATTTTATTACCATTTTTCTAAGAAATCTCTTTATTTTTTGTTACTGCATCATGTGTATCATATTTTTTATGCGCCACACAGTCTTCCGCCTTCATTGCCTATAAAATCAGGTGAGTTTTTCTGTTGGCCATGACATTGTAGTTTGTAATTTAGTAATTGAATTTTGTTTTCTTTATTTTCCCTTTGTATCTTATTGGTTTACTTACAGATCTAGGTAGGTTACACATCAAAGTAAAAATGTTTAATATCTGATTCTTGTGGGACCTTTAGGTACAGAGAAATACTCCAAACAGAAGGTTGCATGGGCTGCAGGTGTGGAAAGAAGTGATGATATTGGCCAATTCTATTACGAATATAAAAGAATTTCTGGAAACATGCTGACAAAAAGTAAGAACTATTTTTGAAGTCAAGACTGTTAAATAATCTTGTACACAGGTTAATAAAAGTGGGTCTAGAATTATTTTTTTTAGCAGACAGTATAAAACTCATGTATGATTTTAATGTTGATTCATTTAATTTCTATTCTTATAACTGTTCATTAATTTAATTTCTTCTAAAAATGTTTGTGATTTTAGGAAACATGTACATAGTTTTTTTGTTAGTTTGATTTAGTAATTCTATCAAGCCAAACTTATGAATTGTTTGTTTGTTTGCTTTTCTTGACCCACCATTTTTCGAATCTATAGGTAGGTAGGCAAAATGTTTTATTTTATCCAACATCACAAAGTAATCCAAGGTCACACTTATATTTTAATACTAACACTTAATGAAATAGGCAAAAGTTTGAAAATGTGTACACAGATACCCCATGTTCAGCAAGCATGGGACATTGATTGATTTGGCTGTGTGCAGAATGCCAACATTTTATAAGGTCAAAGAACATTGTAGGCTCTCATTAGTGAGGAGAAAGGGGTCCCCCATACAGGTTATTAATTAACTGTAAAGGTAAAATTGTGTAATATTGTACTGTGGGAATTGAGTGATAGTATTTGTATATTTGCATTGTAAATTTAAAAATTCTGCCTTCAGTCAATAAATACTTAACAAAATTATAAATTTATAAAACAGATTTTAAGAAATATTTGGTATAAAACTACTATCAATAATTAATAGATATTTGTATATTTTCAAAAAATATATTTTGGATATATTTTTTATTATTTGATTTTATAATTATTAATACATTCATTTCATATTTTTTCATTTATAATAAGGAACACAACATTTCATATTAAAATTATAAACACAGTACAAATAATTCAGCACAAGTAATGTCTAGTAAGTTTTTATGTCAGATGGAGCAGCTTTGACACAGCATCCACATAGTCCATGAGTCAT
The DNA here is from genome assembly GCA_944474755.1 of Limnoperna fortunei. Taxonomy (NCBI): domain Eukaryota; kingdom Metazoa; phylum Mollusca; class Bivalvia; order Mytilida; family Modiolidae; genus Limnoperna; species Limnoperna fortunei. The sequence continues at coordinate 69,287,229 of OX104114.1, read as the reverse complement.
TGCTATTTGCAGTAGTTGAAAAAATCTTCCGTAAGTTTGTTCACTCTTGTTCCCTGATAGTAGGGCATATACAACACTATAGATACATAGTACCTTCAAGCTGGACGTGGATGCTGTAGATCTGGTTGAAAAGTAATGGGCATGTGTAGAAGGTCCCATCACAGAAGATGCAGTCTGAAGCATTAAGATGAGTCAGGTTTTCTGTTGATTCGAAGGTGATGATGTGTTGTCCTTGTTTGCTGTCTTCAAATACATGTAGTAGGAATTGGTCTAAGGTTGTAGTCTGGGTCCACTTGCCATCAAGCTGGATGTCTAATAGTGGTGGGTAACATGGATGTCTGCTTGCTCTGTACAGTATTGATTTTGCAGAGTTGAATGTTGGTATTAGAATCTTCTCAACAACTTCTCTCGAATTGTCGTCCCACTCATCAAGCCTTTGCCATCTATTCTTGGTAAATAGCTGGTATTGGTCTTACTTCTTCCCGGCATTTGGTCGATATCAGGTGCACAATGTCTTCGGCAACAATTCTTGCTTGGCCTGCAGGGTGACTGTGTTGGTGCTGTCCTATTCCAGTAATAGTGTTGTTCTTGGTGTTGATACTGGATGGGCATATATTACACTTCTAGTTAGTTCTTTCACCATGGGTAGTTTTTAACCCGGAAAAGATAATTGGGTATGTAATTGAAGTTTAACTGTGCCAGAACCATGATTTATTTTGAATGGTGCTAAAAGTATTCAGTGAGAGTATTTTTACCAAGAATCCAAATCCGGTTTAGTTCAAAATATATGTTACAGACCTCCTTTTAACTAAAATATTTATTTATTTATTATTTAATTTACTTAAATAACATAGTAATAATAAGATTTAAATACAGGTTATTTTAAATTCCTCAAAAAATTCAACATTTTCTGTAAAAAAAAAGTTATTTTACCCATTTCATTTGTCTGTTGCAATAACTGCACATTTGTATGATTATACCCATTTCAATAATAAGAGGGGACTCGGTGGCCGAGTGGTTAAGGTAGTTTGTCTACTATTGATCACGTGGTCTGTCAACACTGAGATTGTGGGTTCCATTCTCACTGCCTGCAGGGTGTACTCGACTTCAATCTTATTTGACATTAGGATTGCCAGTTTTCCTACCGCAGGTCCGGGGTTCTCTCCGGGTACTCCGGCTTCCTCCCTCAATAAAAACTGGACGCCATGATGTAGCTAAAAAATTGCTGAAAGTGGCGTTTAAACACCATTAAACAAACAAACAATCAATAAGAAGAATAATCAACACCCCTTGTTGTACTCCTTTTTAACCACTAAAACAACAACACTACATTTATGTGATTTTAAAAATGGTGGCATTCTGGGAACATACCGATTGATTTATATCAATTACAGAATGAAGTGGTTTGCAAAACTCAGAATGTGTAAGTTGTCAAGAAAATATAAAATTTTTGTTTTTCATTTGTTAGTATAATTTTTGGGTCAGGTGGATGTGTTATGGTTAGGCAGAGGACAAACAAGCTTTTTTTTTGGCCTCAGAGCAGTCAAGGAGAAGTTGTATCAATTATTACTAAAATTTGTGTCGCCTGTCCGCAAGAAATCCATAAAAACTAGTATATCATGAGCAGAAATAAAATCATACATGTGGTATGTGTTATACATTTTATTACACTGCTGCATTGGTATTACTTGCTATGCTGTAGCTATAAGTTAAGATTTAAGTTTGAGGGGGGGGGGGCATATATAGAATCACTTTTATTATTGTAACTTTACAAATTAGTTATTTACATATGAAGCACCTTTTAAGGGGAGATAATTATTGGTATTTGTTTCTGTTTCTTAATTGACCACCTTTATCACATTTATAGTTCCACTAAATATTTGGTACTGCATGCCTCATGACAGGCATCACTCTACTTAAACACAAAGTATGTAAATAGGGAAAACAAAGAATTGATCATGTTAATATTACAAATTATAAATTTAAGTAATTTGTAAGTCTATGAATTAATGCCAGCAAACAAACTTTATCTTTTCAGGTACAGACAAACAACTGTTAACTGTTTCCAGTAATATATTTACATATAAATATAAAGATAAAGCCAGAACTTTACGGTTACAAACATGTATGCCAACCCTCGTTGTGAAACAAAGACTAATGCAAGTATATGGAATAGTATTCTCGATACAGCGTTTGAACTCTATTTCTTACGTACCCATTGTGGGAGTTGACGACAGAGGCAAAATTCTTTGGTCAGACAGTGTGAGCTGGACCCGTGAATACACATGTGGAGAAAATAGGCAAAAATGTGACATGGCCTTCGGGTCTATAAGTACCAGAGGTATGTGCTTTTCATGTGACTAAAAATTATTTGGATGTTTAAGAGGATATAACACGAGTCTGGTGTTTTCTACTGTCAACAAAATTTAAAAAATAAGTTATTGTTTTAGGTATTTACAATTGACAATATGTTGAGGTATAAGTACGAAGCACAATTTCTCCGAAATTAAAAATGTGTGTAAATCACTAGTTACTACCAGTTCTTCCCTTGTTCTGCAGAAGCCATGTTTACAGTGTTTTTCTTTACAGAGAAGAGTATATCATATTTTCCTATTCCAAATTAAATATCACATGCAGGGAGCTAATTGTATATAGATTGTCCCCAAACCCTTGTCTGTGTAGTGTGGATATATTTTTCTACCTGCAATAAAATGTTTGAAAAGGATATAATGAGGATGATATTATTATTAACAGTTATAATAGGAGCAATTTGAGTAATTAAGACATTTTATCTACATTTTAAATGGGTGATATAAGTAAACTGATTAGTAAATTCACCAAGCAGCCACCTCCCAGAGCCCCCCTTAAAAAAAATTGTTCCAGAGATCTGCAGCCATGTTGAAGTCACCCAAAAGAGATCTGAACGTTCTATGTTTTTTTGTTTTAATCTGACATTTTTAGTGTTTGTTTTCTGCATAAAAATTTTCCTTTATTAAGGTGAAATAAACTTTCTTGAATCTTTCTGTTTGGTAAACATTCATTAAAAATGAAAGAAAAAAATATTTTACCTATCTACTGACTAATAGCTCTTAAGGTACTGTCGAAAAACTGCAAAAAAAAACATATTTTATTTAATGTTGACCTGACAACAAATTAACAACATATTGATGGATATTCAGGCAAAGCGAGAACACAGACCATTCAGGCAAAGCGAGAACATGGACCAGACGTGGGTTCCTGACAATAATAACAACCAAGCTTGCAAAGCTGTATGTACTAGTAGTAAGACAAGATTATACCATGAAATGTTTAAGTAATAATTCATTGGGCACGAATTTATACTGATTTTACCATCTGTTAGCCCTTTTGTCTAATTATTATGTGCATAAAAGCAAATCTGTGGTAAAATCAGTATTTTTTCTTGCCCCTAATGAATTATTTCAATTTAAATAGATCATATATAATAAATTTGTTTAAACATCCTAACCCTTGAGTTGCAGGACTTTTCGGCCATTTACACGTCTACTGGCTAAAAAAAAATGATTGTAAGTACCAGTTGCAGTGGTTTTTCATCTGTCACTCACTGAGATAGACTGCAATTGAGTGCAGAAATGTCTGTAAAAGACTGCAAACATTGTGTCAGACAATAATTTTTACTGTGACAGTCATTATATGCCTGTCGCATACATATTTTGTTCGTCACAGACATTTTTTCCATTGGCACAGTCATATTTGTCTGTTACAACCACGTATCCATGGTATCAGTCAGAAAATGTCTGTCGCTGTAAATTTTTTCCATTGACTCAGTCAAAAATCGTCTGTTACAACGGCGTTTACTGTTGCATCAGTAAAAAAAATGTATGTCACAGACATTTTCTCTGTTGTGTCAGACAAAATACGACTGTCAAAACGCCAGGTAATTATTATTGTTAATTAATTAAAAGCGGTCAATTAATATTTGTAATTACAATTTTTTTTATGAAAACGTTTGGAATTAAATAAAAAAATCTAAATTTGAAATTTTAACGCTTGCACACTTTACGATTACAAATGTTTTAAGGCCTGGTAATTATAATTTTTATTTTTGTTACACGGGTGGATTAATTTTCATAATATCAAGTAGGGGCCTCTGTGGCCAAGTGGTCAAGGTAGTTCGTCTACTAGTTCGACTACTGTCAACACTAAGATTGCAGGTTCAATTCTCACTGCAGGCAAGGTATACTTTACTTCATCTTAATTGACAAGGATTGCTAGTTTTCCTACCGCAGGTCAGGGTTTTCTCCGGGTACTCCAGCTTCCTCCCCCAATAAAAACTGGACGCCATGATATAGCTGAAAAATTGCTGAAACCTGCGTTCAACACAATCAAACAAACAAACAAACATAGTGTGAAGTTATTTTTCAGAATTGAATCAACAACAACAAAAAACATCTATTTGGAAATCTGATTATCTTTTACAATTTTAATAATAATTTTTTCTGCAAACATTGTTAAAAATATGATGACATCACTTATTTATTAAGTTATGTCGAAAAATTATTTTACAATTATAATTAGCATAAATATGTTCATCTATTTTAAATATAATATTTAAAAAAAATCAAATAATGTTTGTTTTCTTTTGTTTAAAATATCAGGTAATTCAATTAACATAATAAAGTTGTTGATGTCCACGGGGTGCTTCTGAGTTAAAGAAGGACACAGGTGGTTAATTATGTTGCAGTTAATCCCACCTCACTGATCAAAGTTCACGCGTATTAAACATTGGCTGGCATCATTCGATGTTTAACGTTAATCCAGATCAGCTTTTAATATTGGGTAATTAATAAATAAATAATAACTTCTTTATTTATTTCTCAGTATTTTTTTTTCTTTTTTTGTCAGATGTGTATTATGTTCTATTTTAAATAATATGTGTATGTTATGTGTGAAATTGTATTCTTATATATCTCATCTAATGAGGAAATAAAGATATGAATGAATGAATGAATGTTGTTTATAATAAACTTTTCTCCTTGTTAATGTACTAACTGGTAGTTTGCAGTATTTCTTGGGACCCATACATTTACAGCTAAAGATTGTACGGTTGTCTTGTAAGTTAACTTCATCCCCTTTTTTCTACAGACAAACACTAAATTTTAAAGATGTTTATTTTAAATTGTCTACATTGACTCTAAAATCATAGCATAGAAAGGCGAAGTGTCACAGAACAAGTAACGGACAAACTTAATAGAATGAAAAAGAATCGAGTGCGCCATTTCGTACTATCTTATTTAGTTAACATGTATATGAGAAAATTCATTTGATTAATATGTCCAGCAAGCAGTTGCAAGTATAGTATAGAAATATAACTCAGTGTCTGTAAAAAAAAAAGGAAATTTTAGGCAACACACTGTTAAAGTTCATGGTTTCTAAAAACAAATACACAAATTGCCTATTTTGCAAAAGCTTTCCACAAATGTTGTATGATTTTTGCAAATTTGCGTGCTAACATAAGCTTAAGATGTTATCGTTTCTACATCTGGCATTTATCGTTCGTACGTTGTTAGTATTATGGTTAAACATAATTTGTTTTTCTATCGTAGAACATATATTATAAATTAATACATAAAATCTGCCATAATTTGCTAATATTGGGATAATTAATATTTGATCACTGTACTAATATAAGAAGGTTAAGAACTTTTTTTCGCTCGGTTCGCAGGGCCATACGGAAAATCGTATTACCCGATTCAATCTGCCCCTTGGTCGTCTGGATCAGTAAGTTATGTTGTGACTTCTTCTTGCATTTGTTATACTGACTAGTCATATGGACTGTTCATACAGACTAGCCATACGAATTTTGATTTATTGAAATAAAATTGTTACGAACTGGAGTCGCCATGTATTGACCTTTTCGGTCAGCTGTATTGGCCTGGACCCTATACAGGTCTCGGGACCTATACAGCCAACCTCGAATCAATATACATGGGCCAATACATATTCAGTCAGTTAGTAACACTGAATCATGGTTTTTCCTGCATGCATGGTAGGGTTTTTTGTTTATTCTATCAAAGTGTATAAGGTTTTTACATCATAAAACAAAATTAATTATTACATATTTAAATAAAGGAATTCGGAAATCAGACCTCTTTTAGTTTTTACTGGTTCAAGTACACCACGAACATTGTCCCTGTGCATATGTACACAAGTAATAAATACACTCAAAGAAATATACACGACCTGTATTGTCTTGGGTTATTGTAATTAGACAGGCTATAAAGTACACAGGCTCATGAATTTAAGTCCGACATCTCGCTGTGTTCGACTTGACCTTAATGAACACTGCCAAAGGTCAGAGGGTTTCACGAAAGATAAAACTAGATTGAATTATTGATTGGATGTTTGTTTTACGTCCAGCGAGCCGTACTTTAGCTGTATTCAGGACAAGAACAAGTGAACAAATAATTAATCTCTAGTTCAGATTTTTCAAAGGCGATACTCAGAACTGAAATAATAAAAAAAAAGGATGGGATGGGAGACAAGGAACACAATTTAGACTGCCACTGAAAAAGTATGAAGTTTTAGGTAGGTGTAGAATTTAGCCTTTTGTGGTGGCTACAATTAGCCTACTATTTTTCGAAAATCTACAAAAGGGGGCTTTATCATGCAAGGAGAGTGACATTTCCCACTACGGACCGAAGCAAGGCTTTCCGCATTATGACCTGAAAACACCACAACAATAGGGTCTCCCCTATCATGGTTGCCACCTGGTGAAGCATTGGGCTGCTCTGTGGCTAGAACCCCCCACCCCAGTTTGGTCCCAGCAAAAACTAGAATATATAGACGAAAACATTTGAAGCGAAGAAATTGTTTCAGAAAGTAACAGAATAGTTTTTTTCAACAAATCAACAGCTACTCAAGACTGCAATGAAACAATACTAATTAAGTAGAAATAATTGTATATAGCGTGTACAACTTTTTAAACAGAACATTTTTTATTATTTTGAAGTAATTATTTTATTTTCTAACTAAACTATACCGATGGTCCCTTTGTAGTTTAATTCTTTTACTTATTATGTTTTGTACTTGACCTAATATTGTATAACTAAAAGCGAACGGCGCACTCGATTTAGTTGCATGCTATGTCTTATACAGATCATTGGGTCTTTCTGTGGCATTTCTATGAAATAATTTACAACGGTAGTGCCGTTGTAACATACGATTTTTGACTGAGTCAACGATAAAAATGACTACGACAGACATTTTTTGACTGATACAACTGATATGCCGTTATAACAGACAAATTTTGATTGTGCCAACGGAAAAAATGTCTGCGACCCACAAAATATGTCTGTGACAGGCGTAAAATGACATTTTTGCAGTCAATCTCGGTCAGTGACAAATGACAAACGACTGCAACTTGTATATATAGTCATTTTTTTAGCCAGTAGTGTTAGGACACACATTTGACTACACCGTTAAAATACGTAAAAAATCTTATTGTGACGGTGCCATAAAAAGTGTCAATCGTTTATGATGTTGATTTGGAATAGATACTCGTTTTAAACCTGGTGTGGACTCAAGCATTTTAGGCACGTCATATTAGAATTCTGAATATTATTATTTTGTTTCAGATCCACACCTGATTGTCTATACTGATGACTGTAAGAGGGACAGGGGAATGTACAAATGTGATATGTTTGTACAGTTTGCTGGATCTCCATTATCAGAGATGGTGACATCTGAAGCCTTGTTCAACTCGACTACTTGTAAGCTAGAAAATTCTTTAAAAAATTTCATAAAAAGAATGTAATGTACTTATTTATATATATTTCAATTCTTTATACCCCTGCTTTGAAGAATAAGGGTATACTAGTTTACCACTGGCCATACGTCCTTTCCTCTGTCCTTCCGTCCCCAACATTGGTGTTTGAGAGTGATGACCAGTGTACTACCCCTATAACAATTCAGTAGGATGTCTTACATGAACGATAAATGTGTTACCTAAAATCTAACTTTGATGCAATTTCTCAATTTGCATACATTTACCACAACTCTCTATTGCTGTGGTACTACATGTAATTGATGATTCACTTCATTTTTGGAACAAATTTTTAGCGAGAGACAGCTTTTTAAAAAAAAACCAGTTGTATGTATTTTTTTTAGCAAAAACTGTTTAAAGAGTAGTTTTTCTGCAATGTGGTTATCTGTAAGTGTCACAAGATACACATATATCAGGCATTAAAACCACTACAGCTAGAAACCTGTTAGCTACTGCTCACTCTGTATACCACTACTTAATTCACATCATTAAATTGACTAAGCCAGTAAACAAGAAGTAGATATGCGACATACCTGAAATCGGTACTTGCAATATAATTAAGTAGTTGCTTTATGAAAACTGTTACGAAAGTGAGTACTTGTTAAATGTCCTTTTCCCGTTGCCTAACCAGGAATTACGAATCTAACTGAAACAGATCATGGGTTAAAAAGTTATTCTTGTCAGGAACAAGATCTGCATTTTAAATTATGTTTATTTTTTAGAACAATAATTCTCTATGTCTCTATGTTACACAGATAGAATGTTTAGCTGAAAACATGTCAAAGTAATTCCCTTCTGTTGATTGCTTGCTTATCTTATTACAAATTTGAATGAATGAATCTGTTTTCATTTTTTAATTATTTTTGTTTAAAGATGAATTCCTACATTGTTTATCTGTATCTGTTGTGTGCTACTGAGTTGACGTTTATGGTGTTGCTTTATGGGTGTGAAAAACATGAAAATTTACTGAAAATTTTTAACAATCTTACAATACATAAAAGTGTGACAGATTGACACACCTATTACTATGTACCTGCCCCTTTTTCAAAGCATGTGGTGTGGTGAGCTTATAACTTTTTAAATTACTAGTACTCCATGGTAACACGAAAGTTTAGTACATTTACTTTCTTTTGAGTAATATTACACTGCACCTGCATACCAGTTACATAAACTAGGACAAAAAACTTCTGCTTCTTCTTGACAAATGTTTCATGATAAGTTGCCCAAGCCAGTGTTAATCAGATTTGCAGATAAGACAAAAGAAGCCATGCCTATGGAACTAGTATGGTTATATTTACTGTGTTTCCAATATTTTAATAGAAATAAAGTGTACATGATAGATAGATATGGAGATTTTAACACCTGAAGTGCCCCAAGTATGCCTGAGGCGAAGCCAGTATTAGTTAATAATAGATTTTTAGATACATTGTCAAGGCAATGGCATAGGATAAAGTAACGTTTTCATCATTTTGATTGAAATTTGATAAAAATGAGGCTTTTTAACAAGGTAGAAAAGTATAACCCTATAGTTCTCGAAAAGATCAGTTTTTGTTGGATTCAAACAAATGTTTAAGAAATAAATTTTGGCGCTGAATGTCTTGCAGAGATGTCATAATAGTGTGAATGTCGTTTGTCAAACTGCATATCTTTTGTTTCTTTTTCTGCTGAAAATAAAACACATTTGGACCTTTTGTCCAAGATGTCTTCATCCCATATATGATGCAAACCAATTATCATTTATAATATAAACGAACTTACGAAACAACCAGTTAGCAACACCGGGTATATGACTTAGCAATGCCTCAGGTATATTGGTTTTGTAAAGACATGTAACTGACCAATCAAATTCCAGGTATAATACCCATAAGGGGATAAAATATAATATTTGTAAGAAAAAAATTTATTGCATTTTAGCCAAATTTAGGTTTTAAGGATACTAATTTTTAAACATTGTATCACAAGATCGCAGAAATCTGTTTCTATGTTTTTAATTATTACTAAATTACTAATTACATGTTCAAATTTTATTGATTTTATTATTTTTGCTGTATCATTTATGCTATATGCTCCAACATAGTTTGTTACAAAAGTCTGACTAAAATTTCCCAGTACATTTTAAATAATTTACCAGTTGTTTCTACATTTTTATTAATATAGCTTATTATTTGACAGGGTGACCATATTTTTTAAAGAACATGATTTGAGGAAAAAAATGTTTAAATATACAAGAAATTCTTATTTCTCAACATTTTGCAATTGTGGGAATGTCGTATTTGTACAGTGTGGGAAAAAGTCATGACAATATCTAAAATTGATTGTGTAAGCAATAATAATGTGATTGAAAATGAGGCCAGTGAACCCCTTTTTTTATTTCCTGAAGTTGAGTGCTGTTTAACCTCCTTTTTGAAAAGATTGTTAACAAAGAAAAAAGCATTTGGCTTTATGCTCCAGAATAGTTGGTTATTAATGATGGGGCAGCGGCTAGTACATTTTAAACGATACAATAGAATTATGCATTGAAATACTTTTTTGGTTTTAGGTCAGAATGAAACTAAAGGAGAAATCACAACTCAGCCATTGGTTGTCACAAGACCTCCAGTCTCAATTGCTGCACAAAAGTTTATAATTTCGAAAACAAACATAGTATTTGGTAGTGTGTTTGGAGGCTTGCTACTAGGAATTATTATATATTTGGTTTGGTAAGTTTTTTTTATTTTTGGACTTAAATATTAGGTATTTAAAAAAGACAATTTCTGGGTAGGAAAATGATAACATATGGGGATAACTAATATATAAATTACATTGGAAACTAGTTTTTTGTATTCAAGGAGCATACAACATGTAAATTTTTCAAAGAAAGTTAAAAATGACATGCATCTTTTTCTAGTTTTTATACCCTGCCACACGAAGTGGCAAGGTATTATATGTTATACCCTCCGTTTCGTTCTGTGTCTGTCTGTCCGTCCGTCCCCCAAAGGTTTCCAGATGATAACTTGGAAACGTGACAACGGATTTGAATGATATTTTGCACAGCTATTAGAACAATAAAATAAAGGTCAAGTTCAATTTTCAGGATGATTCTAAAAATATTAATAATAGTTTTGCCACTTTAAAAATTTTACAATGCTGAAATTTACTGGCCTAAGAAAGATAACTCATTTCTTTATCTCCATGACTGAATGAAAATTTTACTTCCAGTGCAAATGTTAAATGATTTTAATATATGGTGTTTACAGCATTGTTGCTCAGAAACTGAATTTATTTTATTACTTTTATTATATAATCATATCATGGGGATCACAATAACAAACTTTTAAATATATATTTATTTATAACTTTAATGACAAATATGGTGGAGGGGTATCATTTAATGTCCCATTAGATGCCCTATTTTTGAGATGTTAAGCTGATACAAGCATCTATATGAAAATCACAGATCTGTCACATGTGTTGGGGGTATATGAAACTAATCTGAACCTATTAATAGGTTATAGTTTTGTTGTTGAATTTGATGATATGTAAAAGTTTCAAATGCAATAATGGGAATGTATTTTTATTTAATGAATGAATGCACTATGCAGATAATTAGTCTATAACTGCATTTTCTAATTTTTTTATTTAATTTTTTTTGCAAACCAGCCAGTAAAATGGTTGTCATGCTAGGTCTCGAGTAGCTATAGAGGCTCTATAATTCCATAGATCTAAAAAAAATAATAATGTTATATTCGGTTTATTGATCTGCCATATGCATTCATAAAAGTATGCTAACTCAAGATTTAAATGTATTTTGCTATAAATTTACATTCTTCAGTGGACTATATGCTAAATGCAACAGAGGCTGAATTTTCAGCATATATTCGAACTTCATTAGCTCAAACTTGGATTGCGTGAACAACCAGTATTTCTCAAACACCTATAAAATATGTAACTTTCCCCTATATAATCAGTGTTAAAATGCTTTGATTTCTAGAACACCGATTTTTCAAAAACAATTAGGGGCCTCAGTTGTAAAAATTCATTGGAAAAACTATGCATGAATAACTCAAACTAAAATTATTGATGACTTAGGTTTATACATGTGTGAAGATCGAAGCAATACATATAAAATGCCAGTCTTTAATGATATAATCACCTTTAATCATTTTATGTATTATATATTAACAGTCATCTATTTGTATTTATTTATGCCTTTGTCGCTTAATTTGTTGAAAACATTTTTGATTAATTACAATATACACAAAAAAATTAATGGCCATACAATCCAATAGAATATCGAGGTCATTGACACACTTACGTAATGCAATAATACCTATTTACACACTTTATATCAACAATTATGCGCAAAATTAAACAAGAAAAATAACAGTAAACATTTTTGTTTTAACAAAAAATAAATATGAATCAACATCAAGGTTTATATATCAAATACAATAAATAAAACTTATATTGATTCCAGTCGCTCATGTATTATTTCTGGAAATCACAAGACCAGGTTTTTCAAACTCCCGATTTCTTGAACACTTTTCATTTTACCCCTTTGATTTTGAGTCATTGAAGTTTGACTATAATGTATTTCAAACAAAATATTACAGGAAAACAAGAAAGAACATGAAGATAAATAGAGAGAAGGAAGAAGAAATCATTCTTGTAAGTTATTAGCATTCACAATGTTTGAATGATTGTAAAGTGTTTCACCTTGTATGGTGTTAAGCATGAAACATATCTAAAGCTAATTTCTCAATGTTTCTTATAAAATATACATGCATAATTGCAATCGTCCATCCGCTGTGGCACCAAGAAGACTACAATACACAATACAACATCTAGCATATGTTGTGCAATAAAATTAATATATCCCTAGTTTAGGTATAAGTTGCTGGAAATAGTAAGTCATACTTAGACTAGATATGCCAATGATAACTCTTATGTAGTTTTCACTTTCCATCATCTTGTTTTGTGGTCATCACACTCCATGGGTATTGTCCCTTCCTCCTGAACTACTCAAAGAAATTTCACCAACATGGCAAACCTTTCTAATAATAAACTACATTTGAGCAACATCAGATTTATTTAGCTTTTACAGAATTTAACTGTCAACACTGAGGTTGCAGGTTAGATTCACTGCTGGCAGGATGCACTAAAATTGTGATCTTAATTAAAAGGATTGCAAGTTTTCCTACTTAAGGTCAGGATTTTCTCCAGATACTGCAGCTTCCTCCCCCAATAAAAACTGGACGCCATATAATAGCTGAAAGTGGTGTTTAAAACACCACTTAGGAGAGTGGTGCTTCTATTATCTGCATTTTATATGTACCTGTTGCAAAGAATAAAACTAAAATTTGCATAAATGTGTTATTATGTACTGATGACTTGTTCCAGCTGTTTTTTTCCCCTGAAATAAATTATTTTTGTAATAAATTATACATTTCAAACAAAAAAAGTTGGGTGTAGATTCTCTGATCAACAGCTCCTCCATTGCTATTTGAAGTGATAAAACTTTTATAATATGAACTCATGACTGTTGATATTGCTTTCGCTATATGCATTCATCTGTCAAAATTGTTATGGAAAAAATTACCATTTTCATTTTATGATATTAAACTGAAAAGGAAGAATAAACCACACTTATCCCTCAGTTTACCAGAATTTTTTTTAAAGAGGATCAAAATAAGCTTTAACATATCTATTTATGAATTCATGTACATTGCATCAAGTTATTTGTTCTTTACCATTGTATCCCAAACTCAAAGGGGTTTTAACATTCTTATATCATTTAAAGAAATTGTAACTCCTATTCATTATTTGTTTTGCAAGTTGTTTTATCTGCCTGTGATTCTTTTTTATTGGAAGACTAATTCCTAGGTTTTATGTTTGTTTGAGTGTTGTTCGACGTCATTTCAGCATTTTTTCAGCTATATCAAGGCATCCAGTTTTTATTTTGAGGGGAGGAAGCTGGATTACATGGAGAAACGACCAGTGATAGGAAAGTTGGCAATCCTTGTCAATTAAGATTGAACCCTACCCGAAGTGAGACCCAAACCCATAACCTCAGTGTTGACAGACCATGTGATCAATAGTAGAAGAACTACCTTAACCACTCAGCCACCAAGGCCCCCACAGCTTTTGTGATTTAAAATATTTTTGTCATATTAATTGAATATTTTGATTTAAATTTGTTTAAGTACTTTTAATTTAACAAATTAAAGATGAGGTGAAAGGTGTCCTCTTTTAATTGACTGGTGTTTTATTGTGAAAAAATATGCAACAATGTTTCTTTTTTGTTGAGGTGTGGTATTGTATGGCATTTGTTACGTTTTGGTTATGCAAGGTTCAATTATAAAACGTCATCATAGATACAACGGTTATAATAGTGAGCGCAACGAGTGCCCGCAAAGAGCAGTGAGCTCTAGAGCAATTACATGTGATGTGATTTTGAATCAAGTGATCAAAATCTGCTTCATGCTGATATTGATTTTTTTTCGTCCGGAAGTCGATATCGTCAAAAAACTATAACAAAGTGATTGGAGAAGAGCACTAAAATTAATTTTAAAGAAAGACTTAAAAATATAGTTGACATCGATAAAAAATAAATATATAAAAATAACAACAAAAATTTCATACTATTTTTTTGCAATCTCTAAATCGATCTTTAAAAACAGATAATCATACAACATTTCATTTGCAGTCACTATTACAAAGAAAGACGTCTCATGACCACTGGAATTTAGAGGCACTTTAAGTGTGTTCTGAAGTAACGTCAATTATGAAATGCACATTATATATAAATAATAAAGGACTATATTGTCTGTGCTCGCATTTTGGCAATGCCTACTCCATATTAGTTACTAATAGATTTTTGTAAAATATGGTTTTTTGTTTGTTTTACTGCCACTTTCAGCAATTTTTCAGCTATTTCATGGCATCCAGTTTTTATTGGGGGAGGAAGCCGGAGTACCCGGAGAGAACCCCTGACCTGCGGTAGTGTAAAATATGTATTCTGTATGCTATGATATTGTAATGTATTTTAAATGAAGTGTATAGATCATTTATATCAGAGTTCTATTTTCTTTTATGATAAATGTTAGCTGCACAAGTAATAATTTACATTGGAAAAATTTTTAAATTGTATGATCAACCAGAATATCAAACTTTCTTTAAGTTCCAACATACTTACATGTTTAGTCCTGTTTAGTAATTTCTCACACACTGTAAGTCTAAGGATGTGACGAAAATGTGGTTTCCTTAGATCTTTATGTGCAACATATTAACACAATAAGAGCAATGCAAGATCTTATGTTAATCCAATGAGTTTTGGTGTTGAATATTCATGTATATGGTTCATTTATTTATGAAAAAACAGTTCAACATTAAAAAGTAATACATGTATGTTGGTAGATCAATGTTTTATCCAGTGTCATTTTGACAAAAAAAAAACCACATACCGTACATACTTGCAAATAAGTCGGGAAATTGGGAGTTAAAATTTGGTTTTAGAGAAGGGTTCCGACTTTTAAGCGAGTCATACCACAAGAGGGGGGCATTAAGTTTTGACTCCTGTTCCGTCAAGCTTTTCTCAGAGACTGTATAAAAGTACAATTTGAAATTTGGCAGGGTGTTTCTCGATCACAAGTTGTGTGCGACTTTCTGACCTGCCAGACTACTTCCTGTTTGAGACTTCATTTGTACATACGTACATATGTCCATCAGAACGAATTTCCATCAAGCTTCTCTCAGAAACCGTACGTGAGAACAATTTGAAATTTGGCAGGGTGGTTCAGTATCTGAAGTTGTATGTCAGAAGTGACTTTCAGACCTGTCAGACAACTACTTCCTGTTCGGGACTTCATTTAGCCGGGGCATCTGTGTCCCATGGACACATTCTTAGTAAAGTATAATATTGTTATTTCTGAAAAACGACAGAATCAAAGAAAAAAAATAATATATGAAACTATACAAAATTAAAAAAAGTTAATAACTGAGATCTGGATAGTTGCTTTTTGACAGTGATATGTGATTTAATCTTTCATTACAGCTACATAATGAAAAAGCAAAAGGTACCACTGGTGATGCTTCGATTGGAGATGTAAAAGGCAATTTACAGGCACTAAGACCAAAAACTAGTCACAGAGAGCAGTTTCAAATGTAAAACACCAAACACAATTATTTCTCTTTGAGTTGTAATCTTACATTCTTGTCTTTATTTTAATTTCTAGCCCAACTATATATTATTTCATCCAATCATTGATTAAATTTTGTCTCGTGGTTCTCTAAGACTTATCACATGATTTCAAGTGTGACGATAGTATTGTCACCTTATTTTATGTTTCAGTTTTCAAAGTTGTCACCCTTTGCAAGAAAATTTTCAGAAGTCATGTGATATTATTCTAAGCCAATCAGTAAGTGTTTTTTTAAGTTTAATAATATATATAATATTAACATGAATTTGTGCATGAAACACACATTTTTAGTTTTTATATGTTTTTTTATTTGTTTTCAGTGAGTATAAAGAAGAAATTAGCCATGTTCAAAGATAAATTTATACCATTTATAACTCTTTTTGTCCAATTTGACTTATTTTTTTTTCAAAAGTTTGGGCCTGTTTTATACTTTGGTAGGTTGGGGCCTCATTATTATAAATATTAAAACTAATAAAAGTTGGAAGAGTTTGAAATATTTTACAAGGTTTAATAATTGGCAATATGAACAGTATGAAGTAGAATACTAATTAAAGTTTTAAATGTTTTCCATACTTAATCTGTATAATACAGTAGACTAGACCTAATGCAATACAGGACATATATTGTGTTGCAGGGGCTCAACAAACAGAAATGACAGTAGTGTTCCTGTAAGTTATTAGTTTCCTCGTAAAGCTAATTTTACATAGCATTTCAAGTAACAGTATTTCAGTTTAATATTTGATTTGGTTATTGAAAGTCAAAATATCACACAATTCAAAGGGACCTTGAAAATGATTACAAAGACCTTAAATAGTCCTTGATTATTACTTGAAATTCCAATATTTTTGGTTTGGGCTCCACTGATTGGTTTAAATAAAAATGTGTGTCATCTGTCCTGTTGAATTTTATAATCTTAATTGGTATTGTGGTCTACTTTTCTCATACAAAATTCTTGTGTGAATTCATATACTAATTAGGATTTTTGTTAAATGTGATGTCAGTTTTTAAATATTTAAAATTATCAGTACTTATCATAAAAATATATCTAATGACAAAACCCTCCCATATCATGACTTTACTGACATTGTGATATGTCTTGTATTTTATTTTATACAAGCACATAATAACATTGAAATAAATATTAATTGGATGCAAATACAGTCTAGCATTGCCAATCAAGATGTGAAAACAAAACTGTCAATATAGTAAGAACATTTGGAAATTGCCTAATGTGACACATGTTTTGATGTTTCATTATAGCTACACTTACAAATATTAAACAAAAGGAACCAGATGACTAACCCTGCTGGTCCAGCTGGAGTTAATAAAGGTGCACCTGGAGTAACGAAGCTGGAGTCCAAGTCCAGTCACAGAGAACAGTTTCGAATGTAAAACATCTAACAGAAGTATATATTGAAGTTTAAATTTCATGTTATGTTCTTGAACCTAGCATGATGTTCCAAGCTTAAGCTCAGCATGAGTTATTTAATTCACTGAACATCATCTCATGTTTATAATGCTTCAGAAACTTTTTTTTAGAAGATTACCTTTTGTTTTGTCACATGTTACTTGTCCAAGCAGGAGAGAAATAAATATTATAAATGTTAACTTTTTAGCTCACCTAGACCACACTTGTTGTACATTGTCTGTCGTTGGTCATAAACTTTTTCAGAAATCTACTAGGCCAGTTTTTTCCAACTTGACCACACTCATCCTTATGGTACCTTGTTTCAAATTTTTACCCAGGGTGTTACTCAACAAACAAAATGACCACTGTTACTAAAAAAGAACATAGGTGTCAACCCATTTTTTGCAATTTTTTAGCTATAGAGAATATATTGATGTTGTAAATTGCTTAAGGTGGTTCAGAACACTTGTACTAAAAATAATTTGTCATTGAATTTTTTTTTAAAAACTTTTCATATCAAGTTAGTTTGTTATATAAGTAATCTTAAAATAAAAAAAATACGGATGTCAGATGTTGAGCTTTGAAATTAAAAAACTTTCTAATATATTATACATAGAAGAGAATAAAAGAGCACAAAATTTCTGTCCATTGAAATTTTCTGATTTTTAGCTCACCTGGACCGAAGGTCCATGTGAGCTATTGCTATCACTTGGCGTCCGTCATCCGTCGTCTGTCGTCTGTCGTCCGTCGTCCGTCGTCCGTCGTAAACTTTTTCAAAAATCTTCTCCTCTGAAACCACTGGGCCAATTTTTTTCAAACTTGGCCACAATCATCCTTAGGGTTCCTAGTTTCAAGTTTGTACCCAGGGTGTTGATCAACAGACAAATATGGCCGCTGTTACTAAAAATAGAACATGGGGGTCAACACAGGTTTTTGATCATTATCTAAAAAACTATAATAGCTATAGAGAAAACCGTTACTTCAAATTGATCAGCACATTAAGGTCTACAATAGTTGCTATTAGTGCGAAGTTGTGTATTGGCTTCTTGTAGGAGTTATTGCCCTTTTTTGACGATTTTTGACAAAATTTTTGGTATTTACAATATAACCTGAAAAATATACGAGGTAGAGTGAAACTGTAAATGGCAAAAATGATCAGCAATAAAAGCCCTACAATTCACTTGATTAGTCTGAAATTGTCAGATGACTCTTTATATGAGTTATTGCCTTTAAATGGTAATTTTTTATGAAATTTTCCGTTTTTGTCCTGTAACTTTAAAACTAGAACAGCTAGAGTAAAACTGTAAATAGCAAAAATGATCAACAATACAAGCCCTACAATTCACTGTATTAGTCTGAAATTGTCAGATGACTCCTTATAGGAGTTATTGCCCTTAAATGGCATTTTTTTATGAAATTTTCCGTTTTTGTCCTGTAACTTGAAAACTATAGCAGCTAGATTGAAACTGTAAAGAGCAAAAATGATCAACAATACAAGCCCTACAATTCACTGTATTAGTCTGAAATTGTCAGATGACTCCTTATAGGAGTTATTGCCCTTAAATGACAATTTTTTATGAAATTTTCCGTTTTTGTCCTGTAACTTGAAAACTATAGCAGCTAGATTGAAACTGTAAATTGCACAAATGATCAGCAATAAAGACCCTACAATTCACTTGATTGGTCTGAAATTGTCAGATGACTCCTTATAGGAGTTATTGCTCTTAAATTGCAATTTTTTATGAAATTTTCCGTTTTTGTCCTGTAACTTAAAAACCATAGCAGCTAGAGTGAAATAATAAATTGCAAAAATGATCAGCAAAAAAGCCCTACAATTCATTTAATTGGTCTGAAATTGTCAGATGACTCCTTATAGGGGTTATTGCCCTTAAATGACAATTTTGTTAAGAAATTTTCCATTTTTGTCCTGTAACTTGAAAACTATAGTAGCTAGATTAAAACTGTAAATTGCACAAATGATCAGCAATAGAAGCCCTACAAATGATTGCTTAGTCCAAAAATTGCAAGATGACTCTTTATAGGAGTTATTGCCCTTTCATTATGAATTTGGACATATGAACAGTTTTTTAATTATAAATTAGTCTATAACACACCTATTAGTAGAGTAAAACTGTAAATTTCTAAAGTACCCTAAAGGATAATGCCTAAAAACCATTTAATTTTCAGAAATTGTGGATGGCACCTTATAGGAGTTATTGTATTCAACAAATTTTTTGAAGAAATGTTTAGTTTTTGCACAGTAACTTAAAAGCTATAACAACTAGACTGAAACTGTTAATTTCAAAAATTTTAATATAGTTTAAGTCATTTGGATTCCAGGTGAGCGATTACAGGCTCCTGGGAGCCTCTAGTTTATATGATGTCAAGCAATTGGTAGATATTTTAGTCATAGAAAGAAAAGAATGGGGGTCTCTGAGTTAAAATTGTTTCTATTGGAAAAAAGCTGATAAAGTACTAAACATTTTTTAGTAAAAATTGCCTCCCTTGTTCAATTACATTTTCATTATTTTTGCCTAACTTTGTTTATCCACCATTCATAAGCTGAAGTAATACAATAGGTATAAGACTTTTACTATTAGTGCCTCTCCAATTTGTGGTGGATGCTATAGTCATCAGTCTGTCTGTCCATCCAAAGCTAATTGTGTCCAGGGGCCTAGGTGGGCGAGTGGTCAAGGTAGTTCGTCTACTATTGATCACGTGGTCTGTCAACACTGAGATTGCGGGTTCAATTCTCACTGCATGCAGGGTGTACTTGACTCTAATCTTAATTGACAAGGATTGCCAGTTTTTCTACCACAGGTCTGGGGTTTTCTCCAGGTACTCCGGCTTCCTCCCCCAATAAAAACTGGATGCCATGATATAGCTGAAAAATTGCTGAAAGTGGCGTTAAACACTATCAAACAAACAAACAAACCAACAAATTGTGTCCAAGCATTAACTTTTTAATCTTTTGAGGTGGGCTTTAGAAATTTAGTATGTGGGTAGATAATATCAAAGCGATGTGTCACATACCATAATTGATGACCTTTGACCTTGACCTCAAGGTCGGCAGGGCCCTCAAGGATGGGTACTGATATCTAGTTATTTTTAATTTATGGAAATAGCGAGTTTTCATGAAAGAAATTATTATTAATTTTACCATAAATGTGATATCTATTTTGAGATTTTCACAAACAATTATGTATGGTGTCCTGCATCCCCTTAAATGACAATGCCTACAAAACACTTTGGTGGTCCACTCCTTATAGGATTTATTGCCGCTAAATGTCAGTTTTTTAATGAAATTTTCAGTTTACTGTCCTGTAACTTTAAAATTATAACAGCTAGAGTAAAACTGTAAATTGCAAAACTGATCAGCAATGCAAGCTTACAATGCACTTTGTTGGTCTGATATAGTCAGATTTATTGCCCTTAACAGCTAAAGTGAAACTGCACAAGAAACCAGCATTACAAGAACTACAGTTCACCTTATTTGTCTGAAATTGTCAACAGTTATTGCCATTGATAATTATTAAAAATGAGGTTTTATGTTTTTGTCTTGTAACCATAAAACTATAACGGCAAGAGTGAAACTTTAAATTGCAAAATGGGCAGCAATATAATTCACTTGATTGGTCTTAACCTTCCATTGACTCTTTTTAGGAGTTATTGCCCTTTAATAATGATTTTTAGCTCACCGGACCTTCGGTCCAGGTGAGCTTTTGCCATCAATTGTCGTCCGTCGTTAAAATTTTTCAAAAATCTTCTCCTCTGAAACCACTGGGCCAATTTTTTTTCAAACCTGGCCACAATCATCCTTAGACTCCTAGTTTCAAGTTTGTACCTGTGGTGTTTATCAACAGACAAAGATGGTCAATGTTACTAAAAATAGAACATGGGTGTTAAGACAGGATTTTGATCATTATCTCAAAAATTATAGCAGCTATAGAGAAAACCATTACTTCAAATTGATCAGCACATTAAGGTCTACAATAGTTTCTATTATTGTGAAGTTGTGTATTGGCTTCTTGTAGAAGTTATTGCCCTTTATTGATGAATTTTGACAAAATTTTTGGTATTTACAATATAACTTGAAAACTATAAGAGGTAGAGTGAAACTGTAAATAGCAAAAATGATCAGCAATAAAAGCACCTACAATTCATTTAATTGGTCTGAAATTGTTAGATGACTCCTTATATGAGTTATTGCCCTTAAATGACAATTTTTTTATGAATTTTTCCCCTATTTTTCCCGTAACTTAAAAACTATAACAGCTAGAGTAAAACTGTGAATAGCAAAAATGATCTACAATACAAGCCCTACAATTCACTGTGTTAGACTGGAATTGTCAGATGACTCTTTATAGGAGTTACAAGTATTGCCCTTAAATTGCAATTTTTTATGAAATTTACCGTTTTTGTCCTGTAACTTAAACACCATAACAGCTAGAGTTAAATTATACATAGCAAAAATGATCAGCAATAAAAGCCCTACAATTCGCTTAATTGGTTTGAAATGTCAGATGACTCCTTATAGGGGTTATTCCCATTAAATGACAATTTTATTGATCAGCAATGGAAGACTCTTTATAGGAGTTATTTCCCTTTAATTAGGAATTTGGACAAATAAACAGTTTTTGTATTTTAAATTAGTCTATAACACACCTAAAGTAAAACTAAATTTCTAAATTACCCTAAAGGACAAGGCCTACAAACCATTTAATTTTCAGAAATTGTCTGATGGCACCTTATAGGAGTTATTGTACTTAACTAAAATTTTTGAAGAAATGTTTAGTTTTTGCACAGTAACTTAAAAGCTATAACAACTAGACTGAAACTGTTAATTTCAAAATTTAAATATAGTTGAAGTCATTTGGGTTCCAGGTGAGTGATTACAGGCTCATGGGAGCCTTTAGTTTTATAAAATTTTCCATTTCTGTTCTGTTGTCTAAATACTACAACCTATAAATTGCAAAAATTATCATGAATAAAGTCCTACAATTTACTTTATGGTCTAAAATCAGTGATTTTGTTTGCTTCAATTTGCCTCAGAATTTCTGCTGTTTCTCCTGGAGCAAATTTCCCAAATTATAAAAAAAATTCCAACATAAAACCATAAGAGCAGTCGATGTCTGTATAATCCATGGCTTTCCTTAGAGGGTGACTCACCGATCAATTTTAATACCATTTATTCAGAAATATTTGTATTTTTGTCACTGCTTTGTGTTTATGGTGTCCTTATCCTATTTGTTGAAATAGTCCCAATTTTCTCTTTTGTTTCTGCTTTGCTTATACATGCTATTGCTTAAGATTTTAATATTTTGAGAAGTATGGCATTACTGTAGAACAAGAATGATTTTTTTTCCAGTCAATGTCTTTACAGTGGAAGCATTTCCTAACGTGTGTAATGCGGTACAATGTGATCACAACATTGAAACAAAAGTTGAAAAATCATTCGTTAACTTGAAGTTAAAATTCCTGCATAAAGTTTGTGGACTTTTTTCTCCATTTTTATGAAATCTAGCATTATATGTGTAATGCCCCATATATGAAATTTCTAATGAAAGAAAGATTTTTTAACAAAAAATTTTGATGTTTCACCTGTTCGGGTTGCCTTGGCCATCTAATTTGATAATGACCTCTTATCATGGTCAATAGGACATATTTGAACATAGAAATCTAGGAAAAATGATTTAGAAAAGCTTTTTCTCGGAAACTTGATAAAAAATTAAAGCAAAAGCTATTGCTAGTATTTATTGTGAATAACCTCTACTAAATAGCCAATCAGTTGATGCCGTAGTCAGAAAGTCCTTAAAGAACCAAAGTAATTCTGAATGAACCTGTTTAAAATTAAGTTTATATGATGCACAAATATTTTAGAAGAGTAAAGAATCCAAATTTATTAATTTCAAGCAAGTATTAGGTTTTGTACGAAACTTTACATACTGACACCTGTTTCTATCCATCGACAACTGAAACTAGCTCTATTTTTGATGTCATTTTGTAAACTTTACAATACATTCTTATTAGACTTTAAACTTTTTGTGGCGGTCAGATATTTTTTAACAAAGACTTGGTATTTTAAGAAAATAAGGTTGTTACTAAATGTGAACTTCAGGTAAATTCAGTATTCTATAAAATGTTTTAATGGTCACCTATGTAAATTTATTTAGTAGAGGTTAACCTTGTATAGTCCTCTATAAACTTTATGCTTTTATGCCAATCAAATTCAAAATGGATGCCACCGCAAGACTAAGATAACCATAGGACCCAACGAGAAAAAGTTTTAAAAAGACATCTTTGCTAAAACCAGTTAATTGAAAAGAAATATTTTCACCAGTATGCTTTGGATGGTCTACTACAAAGTGTATGTTTTTTATGCAAATTGGAAAATTCAAATGGCACCACTGCATGACTTATTTTAACATAGGACCTTAAGGTACAAAACTTAAAACGCTTCTCTGATGCATGTCTTGGGTAACCATTTAAAAAATAAACTTGTTGGAAAAATAGCTGCCATTTAAGGACTTAGTTTAACAAGTTCTATAAGAAAAAAGGCTAAAGAAATCAGTAAACAAAATAAAATTGTGTTTTAATGCCACACTGAATTCGGAATTCACAATGGTTGTCACAAACGGACTTAGTGACCCAGGTGGAAAATATGTAAGTATCTTCTCAGAAACTGCAAAACTGATTAAAGCCATATTGCATGTGGATGTTTATTGGATGGTCCTTTAAAAAGAATTCTAGCTTACCAAGGGAGAATGTTTTAAATGCTTCTCTGAAACTAGTTAATCAGTTGAAAAATGTCTTATCACCAGTATTCATTAGATGATCCTCTATAAAGTATGTTTTTATGCATTTTGAAAATTCAAATTGGCGCCAATGCAGGACTTACTTTAACATAGGACCCTAAGTAAAATAAATTTCAAAGGTTTCTGTAATCCATGTATTTAAAAACTTATTAAACAATGAATATATGGGTAAAAAAGCCTAAAGAAACCAGAAATAAAAGTGCTTTTATGCCACACTGGAGTTCAAAATGGTTGTCTCAAACGGACCCTGTGGGAAAAATCTTCTCAGAAACTGCAAAACTGATTAAAGGCTCTAGATGTTTTGTTCTATCCCAGGGATCACAACAGCTCAAAATCCAAGCGTTGTTTTTGTTTTCCCACTTGTGTTTTTGCTGCCAGTCACAATATACATGTATTTTTGTACTTAAAAACTTCATTGTTTTAGGAATAAAGTCAAACTTTATTATGGAGCTCAAAATTCAAGGGTGGAGGAAACAAATTCAAGAGTGGAGGAGCACCGCCCTTGAATAGCCTGTGGTGAACCCTGCTATCCTAAGATGGTAAACATTTTTAAAGGCTTCTCTGAAACTGTTTAACCGGTGGAAAAAACTTATCTCAAAAGCAATATTTATCGGATGATGCTCTATAGCATTTTAAAAATGCCAATAAGACATTTCAAATGGCCACTTGATGGTTCTCTTAAATGTGTGCTTGGCAATCTAAGACGTCTGCTATCGTACCTGGACTTTTTGGTACTGACATGGACACTTCAGTACTCTTTCCTGGACAGTTCGATACAATGAGTTGCTCACTTCGGTACCGTGAAGAAATTCTTTGTCGATTTTTTAAAATTGTGTATATTTCTGAAATATAATTGTTGAATGCAGTCCAATTAAGTAAAATATAATGCACGACGGAGATGAGATTGCAGTCTCGTTATGGAATAAAATTATTTAGTACTACACTGGAATCGGAACATAGTAGTCAGTAGTCCAGGTAGTCAGGAATGTTGAATGGTATTCGTGGGCATTATGGTTCCTGTTCTGGCTAAATGCATTCGGTAAACTTCCACCGCAAATCTAGTTTACCTTACAAATTGTCTTTAATCGACTCTAGATATATCCGAGTCGCAGGTCCTGCCAATGAGAAAATTGTTCACAATGAACAGCCTCTCGCCTTTATTCATCGAAACTCGACGTTTAATGTGAGGTTTGAAGTTGAATGAAGGTTGTTCATTTATTTATGCTTCCTCTTAGCATGGTATATATTTTTATGCCCCCCGCGACGACATGTAGGGGGGGGGCATTAAGTTTTACTCATGTCCGTCCGTCCGTCTGTCTGTCCGTACGACGTCATCCTCACAAGTCTGGGTTTCTGTGTCCACATGTATCCACGAAACCCAGACAAACGTAGCTAATTAAGACATTCCCGGGCTAGAAGTCACTGTTATGATTGGCTACATCATTTCTGATCAAAAGATCGCTTTCATTCACGACTTGGTTAGGGGATATCCCGATGTCAATTGTAAATAAACCAAACGGATGTGTTGCAAAGACCATGTGAAAACCAGTGTATTTTGTACAGAAGTGTTAATAATTTGTTATTACCGCGTTATTTATTAGTTGCGTTACGTTTTCGTCCCACTCAAGAATGAGTAAGAATGACTACTGCCGACTACTACAAACACTTGCTTCTTTCAAGCAATTTTATTGGTTTATATTTGGAAGGTTGGACGTCATATGAAAATCTTCCAGCCTGGGAATTTTCTAGCTAAGTTTGTCAGGGTTTCGTGGACACTGATGGTACGACGTACGTCCGTACGAATTTCCGTCAAGCTTTTCTCAGAAACCCTACATGAGAACAATTTGAAATTCGGTACGACGTACGTCCGTACGAATTTCCGTCAAGCTTTTCTCAGAAACCCTACATGAGAACAATTTGAAATTCGGCAGGGTGGTTCAGTATCACAAGTTGTACGTCCTAAGCGACTTTTAGACCTGTCGGACAACTACTTCCTGTCAGGAACCTATAAATCAACTGGACTGGAATCTAACGATATCGTATACTTTTCCTCGTCGCGCCAATACTTAATTTGTGAACAAGTGTCGACACGGATATGACCGTATTTACGGCTTTTATAGTACGATACAATCTGTTCAAGACTCAAGCAAGTTACGTGTATATATCAATACATTGATGCATTTAATAACAAAAATTAAACAAATTAGAAAAAAAACCACAACACACACATAAAAAAAACAAGAAAAAAAACAAAACAAAAGCAGAAAGAAAAAAAACAGAACAAACAAACAAAAAAACAAAAAAAAAGTTTTGACTAATTCTAAAATTCGATTTGTTGTACTAGTCCCTGTGCATTAAAATCAAAGCCGCCTTGTATGATTTTATTTGATGTTTAAGGTTTTCACCAATTAGACAAATTATATGATGACACAGGTATTAGCTACCTAGGGTGTACCCTAAGACAACTTTTGACAACGTTGTTTATTGAACCATTTGTTCACCACACCTGTGATTACATAACAAATACAACAGGTGAACGCCAAATTAAAAGAGAATGGGTTGTAAAAAATACACATTCCAATTCTGAAATTTTTTATCATTTGCATTTAAAATTAAGGAGTTTCTTGTAAAATAGAAGCTGAAAATACGTTACAGGAAGGAGCTGTCCTCGTGGGAAAAAAATGTTCGAAAAAAGGTAAAAAAAGTATGCTTATTAATAGTGAAATCTATTATGACCTATTTCTGTGCATTCTTAAAACATCATTCTTTCAGAATGTGAAAGAAAAAGGTATACTGCGTTTATAATAAAGGCGTGGATCGGTTTTATTTAAGGGGACCGTTAAAAAATTTGCGCTCTCTTCCCGAAAACGTGCTAATATTTCATGCTATGTAATCCGATAATAACTTGGGATTCACAACAAAAATAATATATGCTGCAACGCGACAAAAAAGACGAATTGGTTGGTCTATACCTTTTAAATGTGTAATTTTGCATTACGATGATATATGGTCTGAAAGTATAAAGTTCGTAAAAATGACATACAAAAATGGCGACCCGTTAAAAAAGCTCCCGATTTTCGTTGATTTCAATATTTTTTAAATGATAAAACATGGTCACGATAATACAATGAGGCAAATAAAACACTTAACATTTAAAAAAAATAAAATATTTTCTGTCACAAAATAATTGCACAAATTTTAACTGAAATATTAGTATCGTATTGTACAATAGATGCTGTCATTTCTGCGTTCTCGTTTAATCTCGTTCCGGTCTCGCGCGACAAAGAAATCGTACTTTTTAAACTGAAGACTTAGTGAGTGTCCAATCCCGTTAGTTATACTAGTCCCAGTTCCTGTCTGGGACTTAATTTAGCGGGGGCATCTGTGTCCCATGGACACATTCTTCATTTAAAAAAATATTTCTCCTTATAATTCCAGCTTGCAGGATAAGATTTTTTACTTGAAGTCACGTCAAAAGAGATTGATGAATAAAATTAATTAGTTTCGTTAATTAACTTTGACGATCTTACAAAACCAATCATTTCAACTAGATATAATTAATAAATTATTAATATTAAAAGTGGTAAATATTCTTGTCAAAACAAAAAGTTATTCATTTGTCAGTTATACATGTACACAACTCTTTTTTATGAGCAAAACACAAAACAACAATCATTTTTTATTTTAAGTACCAATAATTGAACAGGTACCGAAATGACTAGAATAAAGTACCGAACTACCGAACCGACTTGTACTGAGCACTGAAATTGTGTCATTTTATATTTGTATAAGATTATGCTATATTATAAGATTTATTATACCTCCGCTGCCTATATGGGATAGAGGGTATAATGTTTTCGGTCTGTGTGTGTGTATAAAGTTGTATAGAGTTGTCATCAGTGGGCCGTGCAGTGAACATTTGCTCACAGAAATACGTTATCATTAATCAAGCAAAAAAGAGCTTCTAGTAATTTAGACATACATGTATATTAAAAGATAATATCATAGACAAGCCATAAGAATAAAATTTGAAACATTAACATATTTTATAATTTAAGCTTGATGGTCATTCAATTATTAATTAATAATTTTCTGATTTACTCATTTGTCATAATACAGAAGAAAGTAGATAAGCTCTAATATGGATCGTAATGCTCTGCTCTTATAAAAAACGCTTGACTTATCAGAAACGATGCGTACATGATAGAGTTGTCTTGCCTTAGATAGGTGCAAGGTTTACCTGGATATGCATATTTAATTACCTCAATAAAAATTAATCAACAGAAATGTGCGAAGCAATAAAATTTAACTAAGTATTAACGAATAAAGAAAGGCGTATGCCAAAAATTCTCAGCTGAAAAATTACCATTAAAAATGTAGATAATCCGAGTAACGTTACAGTACCCATTATTATATATGTAAACTTGGAAACAAGAGCAGATTAAGTGTTACGATTTGTTTACTGGATTATTATTTACTCCTTGCATATTGTCACATTTACACAATAAAGGGTGGACAGCCAGAAAATACTTCATATTGTGATAACTGAATCAATATACAAATAATGTAATAAATATGAAAATATTTCTCATTTTATTGCATTCCATTCCTTTATTCAATTAAAGAATATTAACTTGAGTACGCGACCCTGTTGACTAGAAACCACAAGTAAATATTAAAAAGTTGATTGTAAATATATTTATTTATTTAGGTGTTTTAGAAGGTTTGTCTGGGTGGGACAAAGTATAAAGCAAGCTTTGGCGTTTTCTGATTGATTAACATCAATTGAAAACTCAGTTCTGTTGACATCTATTATGTCAAGTGATGAAGTGGTTTCAGCTATATTTAAAATTGTTTACTGTAACACTTTAGAAATGTATTTTATACAAATTAGTAAAGTTGATATCTCAGTGACTTTAGAACTTGCTGATCTAGAAATGCAATAAGTAATAGTGCACTGTTTAGATGTCATAATTTAAACAGAAATTCAGAAATTAATCATTTTTAATCTTAAACTTTCTTATGTAGTGCATGCATCTTGACTAAATATTTCATATCAAATCGTATCACTTAGGGCCATTTAAACTCGACCAATTTCTTCATTTCGCGAAATATGATTGATTGATCTTAGGGCCGCTTAAGGCACCCAGGCGCTGGTAGGGTGTCTAGGGGGCGATGCCCCCCCCCCGTAAGCTCCGGAAATCTAAGCATTTTGTAGCCATCCAGATAAAGTTTTCAAGACTTTTGCCCCTTCTTTAGCTGGCTTTATTTATAAATAATGACTTTTCTTTAATGAAATATATTCCTTCTCCTTTTCTCTAGTTTTACCCTCTCGTTCTCTCGCTCTCTCTCTCTTTCTCTCTCTCTCTCTCTCTCTCTCTCTCTCTCTCTCTCTCTCTCTCTCTCTCTCTCTCTCTCTTTCTTAGGGGGAGGGGGAGGGGAGCGTACGCTTTTTCCTTTGATCCGCGCCTGCACTTCCTGTCAATTAAGAACATAACAGACTATGAAACCTGATATTATGCATATTCACCCGCGATAATCGTTTACTTTCTTCCTTCTCACGTTCAAAAGTCAACGTATATTTTACGAGAGTTATGTTTTACAACTTTACAGCACAATTAGAATGTATAAAAATGCGTTTTAAATTTATAAATATTTCAGTTAAGTATCATTTTCACCAGTAATCTTCTATATTCTGGTTGGTTATTCGTTTAAACAAGGCAAACCATTTCTATTCTGAACCTAAAACATAACATGCAGGAAAAGTGTGTTTGTGGGGTTGGGGTATTAACCAAACTAGAAACAAAATATTATCTAAACAATATTCCATCATATCAACTGATACGATTCTTTATGTCCGACATTTTCTTTTTGTCCGACGTCGCTTTTTGTCCGATAATTTTGCTTTTCGTCCAAACTTTTGCTTTTTGTCCGTCAACCTTTATCCGATTAGCTTTTTGTCCGATATTTTTGCTTTTTGTCCGATTTTTTGCCTTTTGTCCGAAATTTTGTATCCGATTAGCTTTTTGCCCGACTTTTTTGCTTTTTGTCCGATATAAGTACTATCATTCGTCAGATTTTCTTACACCGAATTTATTTTTATATGAAAGAAAGAAAAAAGGCCTAGCATCACGGGGCCTGTGGTCCACAGGAATGGGCCAAGTCTGTCAAATTGTGTATGTGGGTTTATATGAGTTATATAGGCCTGTGACCCCAAAATTTTTTAGGCATTTTTTTAATGTTCATTTATGAAATTTTAATTCTGAATTTTTTTTTAATCTGATGGAATTTGCTTATATGTATTTTTATATAAAACCAAAATGGTTGCATTGAAGCCCGTTTTAACATGTCTGCATATAATCCACAAGTTACACCATCTAAATATGAAAATATTGTCATTATTCAACGCTGACGGAAGTACTACCACAAAACCTAAACAAAAAAACTTTACATTATCCATCCATTCAAAATGCACAAATTTCCACCGCGTTACGTAACGCTAAAAAAAACACATCAAATGGTCTTTACTGAACACAAGTTTCTCATTTTTACTAGAGGGTGTGTCAGTAAGCCAAGGATGAGCCTCTCGTCATCAAAACATTTTATAGGTACATATAGTAGCTACGAAATGGACATAAACCACGAACTTAACCGAATTTAGTCTAGCGTAAAATGTAGGTCGGTCACATTGACCTAATTCTTAGTAGGGCTGTGTCACGCTATCCATGACACATCTACTGGTGCAATATCACAGCCCTACTACATATAGTTCCAAAGCTATGGACGAAAACCAAAAACTTCACCGAAGCCACTCCAGCATAAAATGTAGGTCACAGTGACCTAATTCCTATTGGACTGTGTCACGCTATCCAAGACACATCTACTGGTGCACATTTAAATTAGGATATGAACGAACAAAATGATCGTGAAATTGTTTGTTTGTGTTTTTTGTTTGTTTTTTTTTTCTTATTGTGGGCAAAATAAATATTGCGATATAGGGCATTATGTCTTTTGGACATATTCTTGTTTATTGTCACGTGGAATAACTTTATAGTTGCGACATATACAAAAGAAAAAGTAACAAAATTGAAGAATGTGTCCATGAGACACTGATGCCCCCGATAAATGAAGTCCTAAACAGGAAGTAGTTGTCCGACAGGTCTGAAAGTCGCTTAGGACGTACCACCCTGCAAAATTTCAAATTGTTCTTCTGTACGGTTTCTGAGAAAAGCTCGACGGAAATTTTCATACTAGTGCTAACACATTTTCATTTCGGCCAGTCGAAAACAGGAAGTGGTTGTCCGACAGGTCTGAAAGTCGCTTAGGACATACAACTCGTGATACTGAACCACCCTGTCAAATTTCAAATTGTTCTCATGAACAGTTTCTGAGAAAAGCTTGACGGAAATTCGTACGTACGTACGGATAGACAGACAGAAGGACGGACGGACATGAGTAAAACTTAATCCCCCCGACATGTCATCGCAGGGGGATAAAAATTGAGAAAAATAAGAATATGTCTAAAGACGTATTGCCCCATCTTGCAACATTTTTATCCCGAAATTACCAAAAGTTATAAAGTTGATGAGACGGGAACAATTTCATGATTATTTTTGTTCGTTTATACTCTGATGTATATGTGTGAGAGTTTTTAATTTTTTCTGACCGAAATATCACATTTTCGTAAATAATGCAAAAACCGTAAATACCAATTTTCATTACCAAGTTGAAAATAAGAATAATAAGAAACGGAGTAAAACCAATATGTTCCCTTAACTTTGGGCGAAGACATTGCAACCGAAATACAATCGTGTATCAGAACAGTTCGAAGATGGCGACAAAAAGGTCCATGATTATGTGCTGTATTATAGATAATGTTAACAAATAGGAGTATGAAGAAGATGTACGCGACTTAACCAACATAAACAATGAAATTACAAATTCCACAACGGGAAAGAGACAGTAGCCTTTAATGTCACTCAACGGCGCTGCTTGCTGGAGCCAAATATGCATACTATTCAAATACGATCCAAAAATTGTCAAACAATGATCCCCCGCTGTTTTTAGAAAATTTAACATGAAAAAAGACAAATACAAAATGTTACTAGGTGGGGTAATTACCTATATATTGGTATGTACAGACGTGCGGCTGGAATGGGTCTACTATTTCGGGTCTAAAGGTATATGATTAGGTATACTTTTTTAGGTTCAAGTATATTTTTGGGTAGAAAATTAAAAATGAGAGTATTGTATTTGCATAGACACACATATCCACAGAACTGATACTGGTGTCAATCTTCCTTGATTATCTAAGCATACTGACAGTCATTTATTCAATTTAAGTAATGTTTATACTATAAAATTTCAGTCTTTCAGGTACATGAATGGGTAGGGTTTCCGAAACTCCAGCCGCACGTATAGTAACAGCCCGGACAACTTTAATGAGACAGCCACATTTTGTGATGGGGAACTAGTAGCCATTTATGAGCTAGAATTTTGAAAATACGAGTTATTGATGAGTCTACTCATGTGTTTCTTGATTACTGGGGCATTTTTAGGTGATTACTTGACTACAAGGGTCATTTTTAGTGATTACCATATTTTAAAAACCTCCTTGATTACTCGATTACCACTTTTTGAAGATTTTTTTTAATGACGTAATTTTCAGTAAATAATTAATGATTACCAAAGCAAAAACTTAATGATTACCAGATACCCCCATGAGGAGCCCCATTGATACAAAGTCATGATTATAAATACTTATATAAAATGGCCAATCAGATTAGCTTAAAAAGAATGGACATTACTTTTTAAGATTATAAGAATCAAACGCAATAAGTGGACTAAAATATCTAGTCACCAAATACAACTGATATCGAACAAAAAGCAAAAAAGTCGGACAAAAAGCTAATCGGATACAAAATTTCGGACAAAAAGCTAATCGGATAAAAGATTGAAGGACAAAAAGCAAAAGTTCGGACAAAAAGCAAAATTATCGGACAAAAAGAAAATGTCGGACATAAAGCAATCAATCAACACCCCCTTTCCCATAAGTAAATAGTTGGTAATCCTTACTTAATTTTCTATCACTATAAATTTCACCTCAGACTATTGGTCTTGTATACAAAATAAACAACATATCAGATGCACAAAACAAATGGTTACGTCCATCGTTAAGGCATGAAGCAGTATTCATGGGTGAAAAATAAATCGAAAGAATCCTTTTAGAACACCTTAAAAAGTAATGTAAATCACTTTCCCTTACCTTTTAATCAGTTCTTGTCTTGTCAGAATGTCTTGTACTTTACGACAGTGTTCTAGATAACGCTATTCAGATTGCGTTGTGTTTTTTCTGTGAAAAGCAGACACTAAGACATTAAGATCTATAGCTAATTTGGTGTTGAAGAACAACCACTCAATGATGGAGCAAAATGTAACCACGAGTTTACTTGTGCTGAATATTAAGCATATGCCATTTTTATATTAATAAACCATTTTTGGCCGGATTTCATGGAATGAAAATCCGGTTTATAATATAGTGAATGCCGGGCGAGCCTGTAAAAAGCATGATCTATAACGTTCAGATCTGTCGCTCACCTTCTTCCTGTTTAACGAAATCATTTCTGTCTTTGAAGGATATTTAAGGGTAAAAATACCATTGCAAAATACAAAGAAAAAAACTATTTTTGTATGAAATAACGTACCCGGTAGCAATGATTCATCGTATACCAAGATCGATTTCTATCATGTACAAAAGTATACTACATCAAACCAACAAATACAATCTTCGATTCATTCAAAAAAGATAAACACAAGAATAAAAAACGCTTCTTCCTTTACACCCCGCCAAAACAGCCGACGGTTATATATCGTATCCGACGGCCATCAACAAAAATGATACGGGTCGGTTATACGGTGTGTTACCTTTGCAACTTTCACATTTCTGCACGTTAAAAGAAAGATTTTATCGTTTGAAAAGTTTATTTAAAAAATAAGTAGTTAAAAAAATGACGCCACTTAAT
This sequence comes from Limnoperna fortunei, assembly GCA_944474755.1. Taxonomy (NCBI): domain Eukaryota; kingdom Metazoa; phylum Mollusca; class Bivalvia; order Mytilida; family Modiolidae; genus Limnoperna; species Limnoperna fortunei. The sequence continues at coordinate 69,253,003 of OX104114.1, read as the reverse complement.
ACAATTTGTCAGCTTTATCATGGCATCTAGTTTTTATTGGTGAAGAAAACCCCAGACCTAAGGAAGGAAAACTGGCAGTCCGCGGCATTTAAAATTGGACTTTAGTACACCTTGCCCCAGTGAGACTCGAACCCGCAAGCACAGTGTTAACAGAGCACGTGATCAATAGAAGAATAATAACTTTCTAACTAATCGACCATTGAGGCCCCCATGGCTTCATGTTGTGCGTAACAAATTGTCCCGCCATAGTATTGGCATCAACAGATTTAAAAGGTGCAATATTTAATCTTCTGGGGCTTGTACAAGATCTGCTTGTTGTTTTTTTATTATTCTCGTCTATTTTACCATATGCTTCCTTTTAATATGTAAAATTATTCTTATACATTTTTGAACATTTAAATTACTATACTATTACTGCAGTGTCGACAAAACGAATAAACCGATATTGTTTTTGCAGAATTAACTAACAAAAATTACGTATCCCTCTGGAAATTATTTGAATCGTAATAACCAGAATTCGTTGAAATGTGAACCTATAGCGATTTACGCATTATGAGCTTTTAATATCCGTTGATACCCTTTTCAGTTATACATGTAATTAATTCCTACGTTTAACAATAAAAAGTCATCTGCATACAATCTACATTTAAGTATTGTTGTAATAGTTTTTAATAAAGAGTTTGCTAATGATATTACATGACTAAACATGATAATCCATTTCGTTATGATTTCTTTTGATATATTGTGAATTAAAATTGTCATGTATGTTATCTGATTTTGCACCTTATTTTTTATGTATAAAGGACCGCAAAAATCAATTAAAATTAAAGGACTTTTTATGAATAAAGCAGAATAATGTGATACAGTAAAATTTTATCAATGAGACCATCCACGATATTAAGATTTTGTTCAACTGCAAATTTCTGGTCCAGAATGTTTATTAATTTATATCAGAACAGGTGTTTGCAAAAAATCTATACCTACAGTGAGAAATATCATACTGTAAAATAAGTCCTTATTTTCAATTACAATTTAGTTTTACTATTGCTGTTCATAATACAAAAATGGACACTTTTTCATTCAATAAGATTTTATAATGATACCGAACGTAATAAGAACGACAGTACGAAATATATACGATTCCATTTCAAAATAATCTAACTAGTACCTTATTCCAAAATAATCAAATAAAATATGAGGACAGACGTTTCAAGATCACTATCAGTTAGTTGTACAATGGCAATACTCGGATGTTGGTTTTATTAAAACTGGCTCGACTAGAGTATAGTTTATTTGGTGTTAAATTAACTCGGGTCGAATTGAAGACATTGCAATAAAGACTTTTGTTGTAAGCATCACAGGAACACTTGAGTTAAAGACAGTCGGGATAACTTGAACGTAGGAGTGACATGTCCAACATGTTCCCAAGTTGGACAAATCTATAAAAATGCAAATCAGTATAAATCAAATAAAGTAGCATACAAGGTCCTGTCTTAATATAGCTTCAATATTTCTTCTTTGTGAAATTATCGTACACTAATTGACATATTGTGAACGTGTCATATATGTATGAAACAAAAAAACCATAATAAACAGACAATACGAGAGCCAAATAAATTTCAAAAAGGCTAATCATAAATGTTAAATGTTCTTGTTGGTATTGGACTCGTGTGCTTTTTATTTTCATTTTCAATCATGTATTTATGCCAATTTTTCGAAGACGTCGCCACATCAACAGTTATATTAAATGCTACAATCTATACGTGGACAGCCAGTAAAATTAATTCACTATCATTTTTGGTTTGATGCTTTTGTTAACTAATGAAATAAATGTCAAGCAACGAATAATGTTGGTTTGCTATGAATAACTTATAACGCAATAATTCCTTATAGTTTTAACTTTATATTAATATAGTTATTATAACGTTTATTGAAAGACGTACCTTAACAAGTATTTTGTAAACGAATATATTTGTTTATGATTGCATTTGTTCATACTCAACTACTTAAAATTAGAATTCACTTCAAAATGGAGTGAATAAGAGACTGGGTAGAAGCCACATTATAGATTGGTATCGGCTGTATTAGTATCGTACAATAACGTAATTAAACTTTACATTACAGAATTTATACATTTTATTTAATATTCTGTTATCTCGTTTTCAAACTTTCAAAATAGCACGTAAACAGAAATGATAAATTCCGATATCAATGGGACCATCAAAGGACGTACTTTTACTGAAATATGATGCTTTAGTCATCATTGTCATGATAGGTAAGAATAAACTAGAGACAATGCCAGTGAAAATAGTTTTTTTTTCAATAAAGTAATAGGACCAAATTACCTAAAGGTGACAATAACAGCCCAAGCCTAATTTGAAGGTTATCCTTTGTTTAATAAACGTTTAATTACAAAGTATATATCGGCACAAGACAATACAATGTAAATACAAATCTATCTTTAAATGGTTAAATAGGTGGGTGTAACCCGACACATTTGTTTGTAAGTACAATGGTAGAGATATTGTATACACTAAGGAAAACCAACGCCCCTGTTGTAGCATTGTTAGTACCGAATCCATTTAATTAACTAATCTATCTGCGTCTTGTTAAAGTGTTATCGAGAATATTAGCTATATAAGATAAATTCGTATTATTCACCGAACGAACTTGCAAACCTTATAATTATTTTAATTAGCAAATAATTAATACAGAATTCAACAATGTAAGAATTATAATGTGTACAGAACGCAATTTACTTGCCAACTAATCCTCGTTCAACATAAAATGTATATCATATATCAGTAATTATAACTTCTTTTTTTGTGTGTTTATTAAAAAGGATAGAAATAGCATGTGACTGTTTAAACAAACTAGGAAATGCACTCCGATTCAAGTAACATATTACCAAACAACCCACCATTATTTGTTTTAAAACATGTATGTTACCATAAGTTGAACTATAATTTAGATTATTACATCTTTAGAATATACCATAAATATGCCTTAAGAGCTAATATATATTTTTAGCAACTCAAAATGTGGATGGGATTTGTGTTCCCGTGTTTAGGTATGCACGCACGACGTTTCTTCAGTAAATAACCGATTTCTGGTACAGATGATCCAGAACAGATGAACGTACGTGCATTCATTTGTGCTCTGCGTCATCCAATCGAAAAGATAACAAAATTGGAAACATAACGTTCTTGTTTTTTTTTCGTTTTGGTTGGATGTCGGATATTGAACAATCCAGATGATATAGGATACCGCGATTTTAAAGCCGTGTGATCCTCCACTTGAGATTCACTTGCGAAAGACAAATATCCTCACTCGCGGGACATCGCCTGTACTTTCTCAAAAATGTATGTAGAAACCTATTTATCCTACTATTTTAGCTGTGTAGCATATTATAAATTTATTTTAACATTTTCTCAAAAAGTTGAATGACTTGTTTAGAAGATGCTTTTTAGGAATATATTTGACCTAAAGCAAAGATAAAAACAACAATGTAAGAATATTTCATTATACACACACACACACACACAACACGATTGCCAATGCATGTTTTACTTAAATCTCTTAGTCCGCATAAGCACATTATTGATGATACATATTAAATAAAACTTTAAGTTATGACACAGCTGATGGGGAACGCAACAGCCTCTTGACGTTGTAGAAATTTCCTTGACATGGGAAAGCTATAGAAAAGTAGTTGCAGACGAAAGGATAAGACAGTTGAGTGGAGTTTTACCTTTGCAAGTTTTAAGCCGTCATTACGATAACTACGAAATATTTATATACATACACCATAGAGACCAATATTGTTGCACATGACTAAACCAAGTTTTCAAGAATTAACACTACGGGTGTTGAGTGTAAATGAGGAGATGCTAACCTTGTCCACGCGCCTAATTTCACTTTTTATGGGTTTCGTTTATAGTGTTTTGCTTCATTTTACCTGTTTTGTAATTTGTACAACATGGAGATAATTGTATTTATGTCGGTGCACATGAAATCGAAAAACAAATATATTTATGAAACATGTCAACATTAAAAACATAGATAAATTTCCCCTCAGCTGCATTAAAGTCAAAGCCAGATTAAACTTGCATATAGGTTGAATTATATTTTACGAGGGAACCTTACACCTTAGTTATTATTAACCCTTATCAGATCTCACTATTTCTTTCCAAAAAGGAGAAGATATCATGTAGACGACCAACACAATTTACTTTAAACTAATTTATGAACAGTATATAACGGGTCACATAATTGGAAGGTTTCATTCATAAAACGGTTAAGATGAAATTTAACCTTACTTTCGTTTTATGGTCTAGATGACATTTCTTTACAATGGTTTTGTGTCCTTAATTCAGGTCCTGTTTCATAACAACGTGAACCTTTAACATGTTGAATTATTAATTTAAACCCTAGAAAGTCAATGGAAACGAAATTTAACGCTAAATTTGTTGTCCTAAGGAATTAAATTTTTAGAAGATATGAAATACGTATTTTTGCAATATTTTATTTTTTATGAATAACAATAAGGCAATTTAACTCGAAATTAACTGGCAAGTTTGGAAAGGGGTTTAGCATTAATCGTGTTTCACAGTGCGCTTCTCCCCGTTTCTAATCCCTCTGCAGTCTGTTTCGATATTAAGTCAGCTTTACTCAATCCTGTGGCACGACCCATTGCTGGCTTCACCGACTGTTGTAATAATTTTTGTATAATAAATGCGATAATTATCAAACGGCTAAAATTAAATGTTTGTAAATTATGCATTTGGTAGTACATTTATAAATATATAGATAACCTGAGTCGTACTCCGTTTTCATTATGTCGTTTTGAAATTTTTCTGAATTTATATGTATTTTGCAAGTATTCATGTTTCATTATGTATCCTTTAAAAACAACTTACAAAGAGGCGTTCTGCAAGTGGATCAAGTATAAAATTATGTAAAAGATTGGTATAAATTATCATGATGACATTTAACATTCTTCTGTGCTCTAAATGCATGCTAAAATCCATTAGTTATTTTATATTCCGTTTCATGATAAATTAAGTATTGAAATAAAGAATTTTGATTAAGTCCAGTTTTGTGGATACTGTTCACGAAAAACATCACGTGTTGTTTATATTTACTAGAAGAACCATGCAACAGGAAGTACAGTTTACCTGGACACAGGTGTTGTGTAAGGTTATACCTTCCCAACAAGTCTCTAACAAGAGCACCTGTCTCTCTCATTAAAGACACCTTTATTGTACAGCTACTGAGATACATTTACTAAATCATTCCAATTTGTTATATTCTTTTCAGTTGTATAATTTATCAGTTAAACCCCTTATTTTATTACGTTAATGGAGCATGTTGTTCTAATACTTTATAATTGTTAATTGTAGTTTCATACCAAGTTATACAATTTTTGCGACTCTTTGTATTAGTTTGCTTAAGCAATAAGGTCACGTGTAAGCGTGTTTCATAGTTAACGATGGCATATTTACTATATCTACTCTTTAACCGAAGGTTTAAAATAAGTGAACTTTTCTGGCGACTCCAGAAATTTGCAATGCTGAAATAGATACCTTCGTTTTTCTTCAAATGCACGTATAATATTACATTTAAAATTAAAAGAAATCTTATTTAATGTACATTATTGATACAGCTCAAAGACCGAATGTGCTGGACAAATGCCTCCGTTTACGTTATAGCTGTAAAGGCCTTTAGGATTACAGTAAGACATGTTTTATACAATGCAGTTATATTCGTAAAATAAGCGTTATTATAAATATTTAGTTTACGATGTTATCGCTATTATTGTAATGCTTCATAATCCGATCTTTTTGCGTATATGTTCTTTTTTATATAAGATCGTAAACGAGAGAAGACAACTTTTCAGGAAAATGCCACGATTTTTGAAAGAATAAAGACGACATTTGGTCGTCGTGAATGTCGCTGAAATACTTTTCAATGGACGTTAAGAAATTAACTAAGGGACAAACCATTCAACTTGAAAAGGGGGGGGGGGCATGGTTTTTTGTTTTGGTTAGAAAATTTTTTTCCGCCCAGAGCGTGGAGAAAATATTTATTTTTTGAAGGCGTCGTGAAAGAATATTTTTTTCATAATTAGCATTATTTTATATAGCAGAAATCTTACTTCAGAATATTTTTTTTCTTACCCTTTGCTTCCAAAATATTTTTTTCATCAAACAACATTTTCAAAATATTTTTTTAGAAAAAAACCAAGCCCCCCCCCCTCGCCCTGGAAGTTAAATAGTCGGTCATTAAGCAACCAACTAGTCGATATATTATATATTTTATTTTCAAACAGTCAAAAAATTTCCGACTTGACCAATCTGTTGAATTCTTTTCAACGTATTCATCGACCTTGTTACTCGCTGAAAAAAAACTTTTTGATTATGAAATGTTTAACCTCTCAGACGATTTCTGCTAAGTCTTGGTTGAGTTTGTTGCGTATAATTTACAAGGATTTCGCCATTTTGTGTCTGCCGCGATGATTAACTGGTTTTTTTTTCATTATAGGATTCTTAATAGATTACTGAACAGTGTTACGTTAAACGTTCAGCAGCTACATATGGCTGAGAGAAAAGCCACTGTGACAGTAGCTTTTAAACGTCTACGTACAGAGTAGTATGTATTCAAAATGCCAATACTTGCAACGCTCGCACCAAAAGCGTACAAGGATAATTTACGACCTGTCAAGATAAAAATATATAACAGTGTCGAGTTACAATATTACAAAGGAATTAGCCACATAAAACATAACATGATCATATTTACTTACAACAGTTTTACTAACAGATATTGAAATGAATGGAAACTTGACACATAGTAGATTTTTCCATTTATGTGAATCAATCACCCGTGCCATATTTGATACATAATGAAACTATGTCTTAAATGACATATTGAACATTCTCGCAATACATTGCAATATGCACCATGTTTGCATATAGCCAAGCATATTTTATTTTCCTTTGTATTTTCTTTCAATTGCGCAGGTACTTTACTTTAAATTTAACAAGCTGAAGTAGAAGTATGCAGATTAATGCAATGTACATATAACATCCTGGTAATTAGGGAAAATAATGTTGATAGGAAATTATATGTAAAATATCATCATAAAACATGTCTTAAGACAAAAGAATCTTAATATATGTCCACAGCCCTTACAAAAACATAGTTTGACCGTTTTCTATAAAATTTTACCCTTCTAAAGATTAGGACTTTGTGATACGATTAAAAATAATCTCCTAAATATATAAACAATATTGTTTCTATTTTAAAATGTTCATACTCTCGGCATTTTTGCTCAGCTGAACTTAAAAAATAAGTGTTACATATTAGGTACATTTTTCCCAAATATAAAACGTGATACATATGGATCTTGTACTATGAAGTCAATATAAGCAACAATAGCCAAAATGTTTTGAAGTCACTACAAAAATTGCAAAAGAACACCTTTAATGATGTTCTATTCAAAAAAATCTAATGCTTCGCCATCTTTGGCATAACATGTTGTAATGTTCAAGGTAATGTTTACCATTTTATGTAGCTTTTCAATGTTTCGCATCACCACAGAACACTTTTAGTATGAAATGCTTATTTGGCTTAAGAGGTTTTCTAACCTGGTTAATTTTGACAATTTTATGAATTTCTATATATATAGTAAATTAAATTTTTACAATTCTTTTATAAAACTGAATCAGAATTTTAACTTTCCCATACGACATACTGAAATTAATATATTTAAGTTGGGCGTGTTACTGTAATGACATGAATTGTTTACAATAAATGAAACAACATCAACATATTGAATTGAAAGCATATTTTTATTTATCTTTCTTAAATCTTGCCAATATCTACAAACCACAATTACCTATTATACAGATGTCATATTCCTAAAGTATAAACGCACTTTTGAACATGAAATGGTTCGATCAGATAAAAAAGTATCAACTACTAAAAGGACATTATATGTGCTTGCATGTCAAATTGATAACGATTTAATTTTTTTTGTATGTAAAATTAAAGAAATTAATAGTAATATCGTTGCAAACATTCATATATTTCTTTTTGTGTATGTTACCAATTTATTTTTTCTCTTGTGACTGTTTGAATACAAGGTGCTTTTTAACATTAAGTACTGGCAAAGCGAGGTCTACATTGAAAGGAAATAGAAATACAAGGAAAAAATAGTTACTATAATCACAAATCATTCCTTAATTACAAGTAGTGCATAGGCGTAGCAAAAAATAATTGTACGGTCAGAGATATCACTAGTAGGGACACGAAGCAAAGCGGGGTGGCCTTTACGGCAAGGGGTCTGAGGTTGATGGTGCGAAATCCTGCATTCTAGGAGTTTTCTGGCTGTAAAGTTAAATGACTAAAATTGCAATTTTTGTACCTTACCAGTAATATTTTTATTTCAATTTACAAAAAACTGGTGCGTTTTTCCGTATCAGCAATTTAAAAAAATGGTGTTGTCTCAACCGTACTGGCCTTCCCGTTTGCTGCGCCTAAGGCAGTGATGACTGCTTGAGCAAAAACGATGAATAAAAACAGTTATAACATTCTGGTTTTGCATAGAATGAAAAACAGTGTATTATTAGATAATATGTTGAAATGGATTAGTTGTAGAAATAATTTTTTTTTTTTTGGGGGGGGGGGAGATAGTATTTTGATATGATTAAAATCAGTTTCGCAAACAATATCTCAATATTATACTTTAACTCGATCATCTTAAAAAAAGTCTGAGCGAAAGGTCATTTTGAAAGTAATTCTTTTATGTATGATTTTGTGTTCGCTAGATGTTTCCTGGAGCAAAGAGGGAAATGGATCTGAATTTGCGTCTTTTATTGAGTTGGTGCAATGCGTTCAGCTTTGCTTTCCGTCTGACTGTATCCTGTTTATAAAAAGAACTTCTTCAGATATTTTAATCATCTTTCTTACAATTTCACTGTGTTAGTTGTTATATAGTACAATATGTTCAAAGTAGACCTTTTCAATTAATTAAATAATAATAATAATAATAATAATAATAATAATAATAATAATAATAATAATAATAATAATAATTTGTCAATAATGAACGACAGCGGCTTGTAACTTTTTTGTAATGTATAAAAAATTATCGTTTATGAGGACGCAAAAATTTAGACACGAAAAGTGCCACCAATTACAGTACATTGACAGAAAGCCAGGTTATTGATCTGTCAATTCCTTACGACGAATACCAGTGATATTGTTGGAATTTTTCAAAACTGCCCTTTCCTTTTTTATTGGGAAAATTGAAATAAAGCTTTCTTTGTATAACATCTTGAGTTTTAGGTAAAATTTTCTAATCTTATGAAGAACTGGGAGGAAAATAAATAACAAACTATAGATACCAATCATATAGCAAGCTAATTACATATCATATACCATTTTTCTGCTTCTCAAATTTTATCTTTTGGGAAATTTTAATCCTCATTTGGGAAAAATTTAAGCCATTGTTTGAACATTTTGGGAAACTTTCTTTAGGGGAAAAGGCCTTTTTTCGGAGGTAATTATAGGAAACAAAATCACTGAATACATTTAAATTTATTTATTGCTTGTGACTTGTTTCGTCTAACGTATGTCAATTATTTCATACTAAACCTTAAAGAAGCAAGCTAAGCCTATGCAAAGCACAGTGATTTTACAAACAAAGTGTTCCATTAACATCACTTAATCATTTTTGTAGTGAATGGACTATTTTGCCAATGGGAATGTGCTGTAGTAAAAATAAATGAATAGGTCTGATTTAATAATTCAATATATGATTAGGTCCCGTTTTATAACGTCCGAAATATATGAATAGGGTGGGTTTTCAAATCTCCGTTCGCCGTCCTGTACCTTAAAGTATCCTTAGTTAACCCCCCCCCCCCCCCCCCGGTGATTGTGTGACAAATAAAAAATGACATACAGGTCAAAACAAATAAAACATAATTTATTTTTAGCCCCCATCTATTAAAAATAATTATTAAGTTAAGGTTTTGTATGTACGCAGACAATGTAAATGACGATTTTCATGCAAGTAAAGATGGATTTTAAATCATATACTGACCAACATAATGCCAATAATCAGAACTAATGGTTAAAAAAGTTAAAGGCAACATATAATGTGATATTAATATTACGAGTTTTTTATTTAACCTATCAAAATAGAAATATCAGCAAAATAAGTTTCTCAATTATTATTTTTACTTATAATGACCCAAATTAATAAATTAGAAAATTGTAGGTATACAAATATATATAATATGTCATATCAAAAACAGTTTGACACTTTTCAAAAGATGTACTATTAAGTGCAAATTCAATATAATTAATTTGAAATTGTTTGAATAAGCGTCGTAAAGCTGACAAAATATGAAATGAAATTTTCATTTCATTTTTAAAAGTAACTAATATAAGATTTCTGTTGTTAACACATCATGCTGTCAACTAAGATATAACTGGTACAAATCATTCATACAGGTGACACTTAAATAATTCCTTTGTAAAAATAGGTAATATTTGTTTGATCTCTGTAATTACTTATTAACGTATTTAAAGTTTATTGTTCTGACATAGTTCTTTATGTATGCATTTCTGCTGTCTTTCCGGTACGTTGCAGTATTATTGTATGCCAAACAGGTCTAGAATATATATTACGCTGTATTTCGTACGGCTATTCATATCAGAAACCTCGTTTTATAGTAGTTTGAATTTAATGCAAGCATTACAATATCAATATAATTTTAATTTATTAATTTCGTTAAAAATAACGTCTAATCACTTGGGGAAACATTATATAGTGTACATAAAAAAGGTTGAAGAAATTAGTTTAAAGAAATAACAGAATATATTCTTTTTTCATGATTCAGTTTTTAAAAAATAACAAAAACTGATATATTTCTCCATGCTTCTTTTTTCTCCTTTTTCAGATGTGATAAATCATGTTTGATTTGTCATTTTTGTGTTGAGTAGAAAATGAAGAAATCATTAAAATAAAAAAAATCTTTTTTAAACGTGACTCAGGATTATTAATACAGTTGCAGCTGCATTTGTACAAATTTTGATTTAGCAATGTGCAATGTAAAAATGATCAATTAGGTTATAGTTTGATGAAAACAAGTTATGAAAGATAGCAAATGAAAAAAAAAACAAAAGTAGCATTTGGGTACTGTAACAGTTACTGTTACAAAAACTATTAACTTTGACGATTCTTAAACAGAAAGGGATGTTATTTTTTGAATTTCAATTGAAAAATATTTTGATTTTGTTGTTTACCTGTTTGGATATGAACCGTATAGGTTGTCCTATTTCTGGATTTAAGCATTTCACAGACATATAGTTACTCGACGGTGTCAAATTGAATTAAGCACTGGTTACCCCCCCCCCCCCCCCACACACACACACACACACTCCCCCCCCCCCCAAAGCACAGGACGTCACCATTGCTTTTTATTGGTTACGGATAACTTATGTTTTGTTTTATTGTCTCTTTAAGTTTACTATTTATATCTTTGTGTCTGTCTCAATCCGGACGTTGTCACAATCAATCATTTGTTATTCTTGTTGACCGATCGCTTGCCTTACATGATGCTAATTGTGAACCAGCTAAAATCTTGGAGTATCTTGGGTGCGTTGGAGGAAGGCAGCGCAATATAATGAGCACAGGGAACATTCAAAGCATGGTTCTAGTGTTAAACATGTCAAAGTTTGATCTAAAACAAACTAAAATAAATAATGTATTTTATTCTCCAGTTTAGACTGTAGGACTTTTATTAAATCATAAATGGTGCAATTTATACAACTTCTAAACTCTGTAGTCATAAATAATGAATGTCATTCCAGAGAAATATAGAAGATTTACCATAAAAGTACTCAAATACAACTTCGCATTGAATAGAGATAGCCAAACAAGATTTGAACTAACAACAGTTGCGTTTCGTTGCAATTCCTATACTGAACAGTGCATACCAGGAATACATTTTAAACTGAATTCTTGTATTTAGTGTGATTGTATAAAGTATGATAACAATGCTGTACAGTCGATTGAAAACTGAGAAGCAAGCATAATGTCAGAATTACAAATAATTGAACTAAAAATATCGAGAGTTAAAAATCTTCCTCAGATCAGAAGTAGAAATACCGAGTTGAAATGTGGTGTATGTTAATAACCCGTTTTTCTTTAGATTTAAGTCTTATTGCAAGAAAAGAAATTGTCCATTTACAAAGTTCAGTTTAAAATTGTTTTATATTTACGTTTTTACATTTTTACACTGATGCTATACAGAAATGAACAGAAATGTTCTGAAGTAATAATTGCATTTAAAAAGTCCAATTTACCGCCTATTATTAGAACGTTTTGAAGTGATTATTTTTCTTTATTGACTAATGCATCTTTATAACTATATATAGAAAGACGAAACAATTTTATGCTAAATTAGATTTCAATTATTCGGTTATATAATCCTTAAATCTGTAGTCACACATAACAAAGGTTGATTGCTTATTCTTCCGGTAATTACGATATTTACGTAAGGGAACAGAAATAGATAGTCAGTTGTTGAATAAACATAAAACCACAAAGTTTAATTGTTAATAAATGTTCTAATGTACGTTAACTTCCAGTATCGTAGGAGTTTAATGCCAAATTAAGCGCAAATTTTGAATTTATCAAGATGCATTTATTATATTAAATTCTGTACTTTGTAATTAGAATTGCAATAAAAAGATAATTTTACATGCATGATCTTTAAGTACTCATATGATTATATATTCAAATACTTAAGAAAACCGATGGGTTAAAAATGAAAAACTATCGGACAGTCAAAAAGACGCATCACTCAAGAAATAAACCATATACCACAACAAATCCAAAAGTGAATATACATTCAATAGAAAAAACATTGGTACATTCATGTATTAAGGACAAATCATAGTGCTTACCTTTAACTAGTTAATATTCGCAGTTGTAGGGTAGGGTCATATTCTTGAAGAACCTGGAAAAGATATAACGATAAACTAAGTATTGTGTAAGTTTTGTGCAGTAATAAGTCATTAATCTGTCTAGAAAATCCGTAATTAATTAATGTTGCTTTTCATGAGAGGGATATTAGGTATACAAATGACAAATATATAATAATCTTTTCAATCTTCGATTTCACTTCGAATTAAAAATGTATCACAGGGAGTATGACATTTAATATAATCACACCAGTGATTTTGAAAAACTCCTCTAAAATTGTGTGGAATATCTTATCAAATCATGGAGTAAATAGTAACATAAGAAATATTTATTTAGCTATTTTTCGTGGATTAAGTTAAGTTTTAGGTAATCAGAATCGTTGATTAAAATTTGTATCGATATCGTGCAGAATCCGAATTTTTAAATGTCGCTCTATGGTAAGAAATAGAATAAACATAACTGAACACTTTATTACCGTTTTGAAATATGATAAAAGAATTTAGTTTTATCGTTTGCCCCATTTAACCAACATTGTCCTTTTAAATCATAACTGTTTTGTGATTGTTGTAGAGCAAACGATGTTAAGTTCTTCTATTTTCATAATTTTTTATATTTAGTAAGCGCTATCTTTTTATCATTGAACATATTTACAATTTTACAATATTCGGCATGAGGTCGATTCCTATGGATCGACTCCTAGGCTTCTAAACACCTGTTTTATTTTCTCTCACCTAACATTTTATTGATGCTATTTAGGTTTCTCAGTGAATATCCTTAATTTACTCACTTTCCAGGTAAGAATTAATGTTGATCATAATTTAATGAATTATCTCCGTTTTATACCTTCAGTCTTAGTAATGCGTTTTATAGGCGCATAATGTCTGTATGAGGACAATGTTTCGTTTAAACAGTAATGTTAATTGGTTTACATATTATGACCCAAAGGTTATAACTATAAATCTCGCAAGCAGATAGCATCTCTGATTTTCCTACTTGTTAAAGATCAACTTAACAGAGCACGTTGATCCCGTTCATTGAGCATATTTTCAAGATCAGAAAGTCCAAATAATATGCCATCAACAGCGTACTTTGGACGATTAAGATAGTTAAACAGTCATGACAGTGAGGTGGGAACTTTGATTTTGCTAATATTTATTAAATCCGACTTTATCAATGAGTTTGATATAGAAGTACGTTTGACATCTTGTATGTCACACATCTGATTATAAATTCATATAAAATGTTCTTTTCTGGAGATAATTCCTTGTTTAAAATTATTAGAGGGTTATCTGGAGACCATAACTAATTGATTTCTCAACATACACGAATGTAGAAGACCTTATTATCCTTTAGTATAATTAAATATTATATAGGACAAGGTTTTTAGATACATAACTATATGTTTTGCATAATAAATACCTAATCAAGGTCCAATTGAATACGTATACTAAATTTATGTTTAGTAGCTATAGTCACTATTGCTTATTACGTATAAAGGCTACATCATACTTTTATATTGCACCAAATAAAGACATAATTAACAGATCATACCAACAAATATAGAAAAAGTTGTTTAATAACATTTAATCATTGTTTCTGTCTTTGTCTGTTTCTATTTTTAACGTTTTTATTGTAGATTCTAGGACTTGGGACTCAGAGGTTGATCATTAAGTGGTGTGGGTGTGTTTTGTTGTTTTGTTTAGTCTAGATTAAATAAAAAGCTAATTACTTAAAAATCACGACATTAACTGACAAATATAGTATAAAATAGTATTTTTTAATAACGCATCCTCCAGAGTAAGAGTTCTTCGCACCCTGCAGAATATGTTCATTTGCTAATTAAAATAGCCTGTTGGCATAGATTTATTATCAATTTATATAGATAATAATCATTGTATAAAGTGTGTCCACTTTTTTTTATTTGTTTAATTTTTTATTTCCTTTAACTTAAAACAATTTTCTATACAATGCGCTAATTGAAATGCTTCTAGAGCTAGGACCACATCAATGTGTAAAGATAGATGTATTTTCTCCTCTGACCTCTCTGGAGAAGCACTATCAACTGATGTTGTGTGGGATGTAAAGACATCCATCCCGTTTTTATCTCTCGTGACTACTCAATTCGGCCTACCTTTTTGGAAAAGTGCTTCTATGGCCTACTTAGGATCGTTTGCTCATTTTTTTTTACAAAAACATCGACAAGTTCTTGACTTAATTACCATGTTTCTCCCTGATGCTTAATTTAGAACTTGTAGTTTTATTATCCTGAATAAAGCCGAATAGGAATTTGTTGCATTTATAAAATTACTCGACACATGATTGTTAAATGCTTGTCTCACACACCTGAGCATAAAACATACATCATACTACGTGCGATATAATTTATAAAAACGGTAGATATTTTTGCATCAAAATGCTATTTATATATATAATAATGCAAATATAAATTAAACTGTCAAACATTAACCTAATTCGTGTGCTTTTCTTTGGGTAATTACCTAAATAATTTTGTAAACTATTTTTTGAACAATCTTAATGAAAACAGCTGATGACATTTAGCCATTTGTAAACCTTACAGACAGACAGGTCGGAGATTTTATCAATGTGTTATTAATAAAACCAAAGACTATAAACACGACAAACAAATCCCTGTCATATACTTATTGACAGATACTACTTTTAAACTGCCCTCATTTTGTTCTTTGATTATTTAACGTTCATACGCATGAGCAAACGCGTGTGTATATCACTTTCACCACAGATCTTATTTCGTCTATCTGTATTGATCAATATTGAAGTCTCCAATCATTGTCGCCATTCACAACAGGGTGTACTATTATACACTTCACTCAATACCTATACCATACAATACCAAGGCGTTAAACCAGTGACGCCTCAATTACACCACTGGAACCATGTGTGTCGACTCGACCACGGGGGACCGCTTTGGAGGGTCGTCATGGGATTTATCTCCTCAAGGAAAAACTATCTAAAATACAAATATAGATTTTTTTTAATGTATTGCTATGTTAGTATATTTTGCAACCATTGAAAACCTGTAAATTATTTTAATTACGTTAGCAATGAAATTAAATAGAATGAACCAGGTACTACTTGCATACATATCATTGTAAAATTTTGCTTAAAAGTGCCAAGGCTAACATTTTTAAAACTGTATAGCTTAATTAACATTTATCATTAGCAAACCGTTAAATAAAAATAATTTGAAATCTACCATTTAGCATTTATACAATTTTGCTTATTTTAAAGGTCTATACCTGTTTCACATCCTTGATTGACACTCCCTACCATATTTTTCTCGGCTTAAATTTTCATTCACTACATGCCAAAAGTAATATGACAGTTTAAATATATCCTTAAATATACGAGGATTTAAAAATAAGATTTTTATTTTTTGCCAAAGCGGAAATAATTCATAATTTATTGTTCTATTGTTTGTTTGTGCGTTTATTATAAAACTTGGATAAATATACCATCAATTTTATTAAAATGTATACCGACGTAGAAAATAAAACACACGTTAATCCAATATAAAATAATATTTAACTTCAAAACCTGTATTGTCAGTTGTGAAGGCATAACATGTCAAATCTGTTAATCCAATAATAAAATGATACGAGACGTGCCAGTGTTAGACAGCGTGAGACGATCAAACCGCACAATAAACTTAAGTGGTATTGCTGAAGACAAACAGAAGTTTATAACCAGGAATAAAAGTCCATCCCTCGTCCATTGTGCCTTGTTCTGTCGAAGATTTGTAGGACATTTGTCGTACGTTCGTACTTTGATCTATTCAATCATTTCAGGGTTATCTAGGAGACATCAAAATGTAAGGACATGTATGCATTATCAAGTTTAATATTAAATAATCATTCATTTTTTTTAAGAAAAAGAATTCTATAAAACGCTGAAGAATGGATATGAGATATGCGAAAATAATCATTCAATACACATTTAAATAGATAAAATTGAGAGACGTATCCGTATGCTGGAAGAATAAAACAAAAATGTATTCGAATAAGTTAATCGGTAAAGCAAACGCAGTGACTTAATGAAATAATGAAATAACACTAATAAAGAATGCATATAGTATTTGCCGTAGATATAACAGGGAGCTATTCTAATAAATACACAATATCTTTACTCGATATGAATATAAAATCTACAATTGATGACATTAAACGGGTTGGATCTACTCGGCCAATCAATTAACCAAGCTTGATAATTCAAGTATGTGAACCTCTAAAATTATTTAATATTTAAATTCGTCATGTAGATTACATACAGTAGACTTAAGTTACCAATAATTGTCTTGTTATTAAATACACATAAGAATTAAGAAGACAGTTGTATATTGTATTAAGTTCATTAATCATGGCTGACATTGACAGTCAATATGGACATTTTATTGTCACTGGCCGTTTGAAACCTCTCTATCGCAACTTTTAACCTTGCAGTAAACATAAGGTGTTTTGACACCTGACTCTTAAAGGCAGTTTAATTTGTGGTTTATTTGATTAATACTATGAAAAATTGAACTTATCGTCTAATAAAATTATGTCTTTATAAAACTTTTCGTGCTACATTTGTTAAAGTTTGCAAGTATGAATTGTGTCACTGACCCTGTAACATGGTGTCCGCTATATAGACACGAAATAATTCTGTCATCTAAGTACACAATAATATGGTCCCTTTTTGCAGGTGAAATTTTTTCAGTCGACCAATTAAATTGGTGGGTTCGCAATTTATTAAAGAAATATAACAGACTATTAGAAAATATATATATTATTATCATAATATAATCTATGTCAAAAATAAGGTCTACGGAATGTACGTTTCAAATAGTTAAATGTGGTTTTGTAATTTGTTGTCGTTTTTTTTTGTTGTTGTCGCATTATGTGGACTACTACTTCATGAAAGAGTTTTGTTCCATTACATATTTATTTGAAAGTTTCAACAATTTTTTTTTCATAGTTGTAATTTAACTGACATTTCTAATATGTGCTATAAATTATTCATTGGTTGAATACTGAAGTTGAAAGAGAAGGTAATATTAGGTATTACTAATACAGCTGCGTACATGAAAACTTTTCATGACAAATATGTTGTTTTGAGAGCAGATACAGCTTTTTATCTGCTAGATACATTAAAGACGTATATAGTGTTAAATACAAGTTTGCATTTTTCTACACAAAAATCCATGTATACAAACAACGTTAAATCGCAAAATCGTCCAAATGTATCACCTAACCTCTACCGAAACTCATGACAAACAAAAGCGTGCATAACAAATATAATGACACTTGCTATGATAGGAGTATCAAAAATGAAATGTAGATATTAAAATTCAAACGACCATGTAGACAGTTTAGGTTTAGATCTTTATCCCAACGTAACAGCATTAAAACTTTTGATGTTTCGGCACTCTACATCTACATCATCATCGCCGTATGCAAAAAAAAAACAGCACAAAACACGAAACAAAAGCCATGTGTGTACAAAGTTGCTCCAGATACTAGACAGTGACTGTCTCTAATTATAAGCACGTCGAGTTACTAATTGTCATGACGAGGAAAAGTTTTCCTAGTATGGATAAAGAAAACCGACATTGTGTAGAGGGGCAAAATATGTATACTATCGTCATTCAGTGTACGATAGGTTTACAAGCAGAGTGGACAGAGTAAAAGTTAACGAAGTAAGATTGACCTGTTCTTTCGGAATGTCTTACATTGTTTGTTATTTGATTTTAATATTTAAAAAATATAGACAATACACATAAGTATAAAAGATTATATTTAACAAAAGGTTTCAAAAAAGCTAGAGAATTTCAACAATTTCATATGTTATATTGATAGATATTTCAGTTATATTTTTAATGACAACAACTTAGAAACAATAAATGTTTAATAAGAACAATGCGCAGTTAGGCATATTGTAAAAAGATAACGATGAAAGATAAGGAAATTGTGGATCACATAACTATTCTTAAAGCTTTTCGGGTAAGTGATGCGAACGCAGGTAGGATCGATGGCATATAAATTACTTTAACATTTATACAATTCTAATTCTACAAAAGAAAAAAAACATCATAAATAAGGCCGTTTTTACACTAGAGGAAAAAGATCAATCTTTTTGGAGATCTATTCAAAAAGCATCGATCTCTCTCTAATGTAAACACTTTAAATTGATTGCAATCGATTCAAAAATTGTCCAGTTGAGGAGGTGGTTTATAATACATCGATTCAAAATAAACCGATCTATTTTTTTGTGTAAACACGTTGAAATCGATTGCAATCGATTTAAATTGCGTAAATGATTAGTACGCATGTAAGGCGCCAAATATTCACGTGTATTTTTCCCGGGTATTTTTATTGCAAAACGAAAAAATGACAGAGCGAGCAGGAAGAAGGGATGCGTGGCCCAATGATGAAACAGTGCTTTTAATTGAATTAGGGGGTGATGAAACTCTTCTTCTATAACGTAGCAAGCGGAGTTGTTGTCTCCTCTTAAGTCTTTTAAGTCCCTTGTCGGTTCTTCTCATGGTTTTTTTTCATTATCCGGGACCGCTCTAACACAGAGAAATCAGCAGAAAAAATAATAGAATGAACAGTGAATAGAATTGTTCTTTTACGTACATGGTTGATTGTGTAAATACCACACGTTAAAGCATTACACGTGTATTAATTAACAATGTGATAACCCCGTGAAAATGTGCATAAATACGTTCTAAAAATAATTATTTGATTACACATGACAGTTATAACCTATCGATTTATATGATAGTGTAAGCGTAGCGATTTAAAATAAATCGATTGCAATCGATTTCGCCCTGTAATCTGAATGCAAAACGGTTTATATATAGATCGATTTAATTTGAATTGATTCTTCCTAGCTCTAGTGTAAACACGGCCTAATTAGCGATCAAAATTAAAATTGAAATAAACAACCGTATCAGTGTTTTTAAAAATTCACACCCTCGTTGCCTCAGTTTTTGCTTATTATTTTATTATTCTATATTGTACCTTTGTATTGCAAAAATCCAATAGAAAAAAAAATTCCACGTCCACATTTTATATTATTCTTGTTGTTGACATGTCACAAATCGTCCTTAACTTTTGCTACGGGAATTTTCAAAAGAGCGTCTTCTTTCGTGTCATTCAATGGTATTCGGATAAACTGCGAGACATTTTCCGCCACAACCTCAGACGACATTACTAAAACGATTTCGAATAGACACTACCTAATGTACACTTCCGTTGTAATTTAGGTCAAAACTTACTATAAACCGCCTTTTCACAATGAAAAAATAAACCCATTTCAAAACGCTAATTAACTGTAGAAATTATTTGTTGAATTCAATTTGCACATTTTATGGATCTACAAAAGGAGCTTAAACTTAAGCAGTTTTCAATTTTCAGACAAAAACTTTCCGCACAGATACGGTGACTTTTAGTATAAGTACAAATAGACTAAACGATTTGCAAATTCGTATTCAAACCTAATTTACATATGATAAATCATTTGACATCATCAACCGAGCACCTGTTTGTTATCGTTAAAGAAAAATATGAAGTTTATTATTCTAGGGTCAACGATTCATATTATAAATTTTATACAGTGTTAAAAGTCTGTTTAGCGAATGCGGTTGACACCTTTCCAAGGTTAATGGTTATTTTAATAGAAGGATGTTTAATATTGGGTTTCAAGATCCGATACATAAATTACTTCAATTGTGGACATGGCTATAAATAGATGATTTCCATATTTGTCTATATTTTTTATCCCCTTTACAGGTACGTTTCTTTTACTGAAGACTGATGACTTTTGTCAGATGTGTAATGTATATGGTAGTAAATTGTCTGTACTTTTACATTATGCACAACCTGCCATATCTGATAAAGACACATGACAGTAATAATGATAAAGGTCTGAACTAATGCAATCGTTAACTTTAAATTTGCTGCAATGTAAAACCATTTTTAAAGGCCTTATAATGCACGTATCCACTAGTTACCAGTACGCATCAATGTATCTTTAGTTTTACACAACAAATGGAAAACACAAAACTTTATGCAGCACAGGGACTATAGTTGTTGCTGTTTAATAAAGAAACAATATCTGATGTTGTTTTTCTTTATTAAAAGTTATATAAAATGTATAATAGGTTTGGTGAATCACGATTAATATCCAGTGAATGTGACCTGGAATCAGTAATATGCCTAATCACTTAGATAGCTTGAAAGATCCGAATACCTTTTTCACCACTATCGAATTTCAACAGCTATAGTTTGTCTTTCCATTTCCCAAACTTGACTGCCTCGTGTTTATGACTGCATCACACAGGTGTCGTTAATCAAGCAGGAAGAGATTACGCTTCCGGAGCACCTGGTTAAGTTCCTGGTTTTAAAACAGTTATTTTTCTCTTTTGTCCCGATTTTCTCTGTTTCCTGATTATGAGTCATTTATGGGTTAGCTTGTTTTGTAACTTCTCCTTTCTTGCATGCGAAAGCCATTAAAGTCAACAATTTTTTATCTGGTTATATTATGTTATTGTCTGTTTTATATAATAGACTTGAATGTTGTATTTCTGGATTGTAGAGGCAACATGATACTGTAGTGATGTCAATACATTTAATGCTTGTATCATTCATATTGTATTGAACATTATTTTTTGCTATGACTAAACATAATATGAATAATATCAATGACAAAGCTTTAGATTTGTCATAAATATGTTTTATATTTTTTTCTGCCGAATTACCGTAATATAAAATTACAGTAATTGTGTTTTTCTGAAATCTGATGAACAAATTGTTTTAATTTTGTTCTTCCGTGTAAAACCAGGAAGCCGATACATCGAAATTAGGTGATAAATATTCACCCCCGCCTATCAAAAATGACAAAAGATATCATTATCTTCAGATTTTATGTCGGGGCTCAAAAGAAGTGAACATTTCCTAATTGTTTTTAAATTTGAAAAGCTCCATGAAAAATAATGAATGTTTTATCTTGTTTAGGCCTAAATACTCATTGAAAAGAAGCAAAATCGAAAATGCCTTCTCAAACAGGCAGTATATACAAACACGTCAGTGGTGAACGTTCGTGCAAAATTTATAACCGGCTTATAATGTGGAAATAATCATTAATACAGGTATTGGTAAATGGTTTGAATAAACACACG
This sequence comes from Limnoperna fortunei, assembly GCA_944474755.1. Lineage (NCBI taxonomy): Eukaryota > Metazoa > Mollusca > Bivalvia > Mytilida > Modiolidae > Limnoperna > Limnoperna fortunei. Next base: position 69,230,801 of record OX104114.1, on the reverse strand, counting down.
CTATTTCATTATTTGACGTTTGTTAAGCATGCTTTATTCCAGAATATGTATTTCAGTTGATAAGGGGACTATATCCTTGTTCAGAAAGTAAAACCAAACCAGGTTTTACATTTAGAGTTTTCAAGTTTTCAAAGTATTCTGCTCTGAGAATTGCCTCAAGAACATATGCGATACAATATCGTGGTTTTTATTGGCAACAACATATTTAAGTGAGCAATAAACATAAATATATTTGAAGCTATAGACAACAACACATTTAAGCGAACAACAATAATTATATAGTTGAAGGTTCAGACAACAACAAATTTAAGTGAGCAACAATACGTAGATATTTGAAGGTAAAGAGCCCTTTTGCGCGTACAGTCCGTTTTAATGGCAAAAGAAGTTCGTGTGACATAGAAACAATCGTTACCATTGCATGACATATGTTTATCAAAGGTTCTTCATCCATGTCCTCACCACGATAGATTGATTACACGACGTTTCTGATTGATATCAAGCAGTCAAAAATTGATTTTCTTTGACAAATATAGTAGTTGTGACGTATAGCTATAGATCAAACGTTATTGTTTGGCTGTTCGTATTTTTTACAATGATATCAAATTCAATTTGTAACGTTCGAGATAATGTTAATAGGAAATTAATTAGACAATGCACAAAATAAACATTACTTAAAAGTTCACAAAAAAAATAAGCTGTCTACATTATCGCAATTAAAATGATCTGCTGACGTCATAGTGATCATGGTAAGTATTCGGCGGCCTACAGTTGCCAGTCAATTGTGATTTGTAATTTGTAATCACATATTTTTTTTTAAATCCTCTTAAATTTGCACGTGCCATTTTCATGACTGTCAGTTTTTTGTTTGTATGCGTAGTTTACATAACTTTTTCTAAAACAAAATAATTTAAATGAAGAAAAGGATCTTACTATTCTTTAATCGCTTGTTTAATAATACATCATTAATGTTATTTTAATAATTGTTTATTATCAGATAAAGGTTTTACAAAAATAAATCGATTTCGTCAATTCTCAGCATTTATTCTACCAATAGTAATTTCGTATTAGCTTTTGTTATTTTATTATACTATTGAATATATGTAAATTGTAAATAGTGTTTATAATAGTCATACATAACTTCTTCTAAGAACGGTTCAAATTGAGTGTATAATAGATGAGACTTTAGATAAGTAATTTTCAGTCGAATAAAGTGATGGTCTAATTAAAAACTGATTATTAACTGTATATAACGTAACAATTATGTTTAACTTGTTATAATTAACAAACAGGATAAACAAACAATCCTTTGTTAGAAATACTAAAAAACACAGAATTTCCGATTAAGAGTCTAAGTAACGTAAGCTGGTAACAGTTTATAGACATACACTAAATCTTAGTTAGCCTAAGCAAATATGTAACCAGGTTCATGAAACAAAATCCGAAGCGAACCAAATAACGTACTACACAATGCGTTTTGAAATCACTACTTTTTTATCACAGATATCATCTTGAGTTCTGGGGTAATTTTTCTTACAAAACTCAGTTTTTAAAAAGACTTTACACAATGTTGGATGTATGTTTTCAAGATGATCCTTTATGCAATTTAATATTATATCAATTAAATTCGTTTATTGTTCCATTTAAACATTTATAGTGCAGCTTTACGATTTGTTCGTTCTGTTCAGTTCTGTATTAACCCATGCATGATATGTCCGTGCACCTATGAAGGAAAGTATGATATAAACGCGCAGTTAAAATGAATTCCTTGAAAGATATCGTATACAGATTTTCGACGAAGTAACATTTAATATCCCACCAACCCTTATTCAATACTTTGGTTCTCCATTTGCTGAGTTTTTTTCTTTTCAGCACCTGAACTAAGGGCACTATGTTTAGTAAACACATGGAGCATTGGTTGAACCCTTTTACTTCTAAATTGAAGGATGACGTGATTCATTTGAATTCATGCTGCTTGCTTTGAATCAACCCGACAGCCGATATTAACTTTCATAGAATGGTCACCCTTCAATGTTTAACAGCTTGTTTTGAACATGAACGTGTGCATATTATGTCAAACCCTCGTCATAGCTAAAAGTAGATTTATGACATGTTAGTGGCCAGGCTTAACCAGAAAGATTCATGCTAGAATTTGTTGTACAAACACTTATCTATTTCTGTGCATGATGCATGATTTGGATCAACCAAACAGCCGATATAAACTTTCATTGAACGGTCACTCTTCTACATTTGTATTGTCAACTTGTTAAGGTTCGCCTTTGCTCACATCTTGTATTTAAATATATGAGAATTCATCATCCATAATACAGTCTTTGTTTTCACTTTTAATCACCACACGGCACAAAACCTTGCCACCTGAACAAATATATTTATTCATTTACAGCACAAACTTAATGGAACACATAAAACATTTTCTTACACAGGGCGACAGACAATGTGGTTAAATGTTTATATGCAATGACTAAGTTAGTGTAAGACGTACGTATATTTGAACAAATGCTCAGCATATAAATATACAAAAATTCAAAAACATACACAAAAATAATATAATAATATTTAAAAATGATTGACGAACAAATATTTATCATAATCTTGTAATAATATATAGCATAATTCGTGAACTGTTATTCGAGCAAGGCTTTGTACATTATATTAACTTTTTACTATTTAAAATTTGGGTATAAATTAAGCGTTTCATTGTTTGCAATATACACAACTCGAAGCAATATCAACAATATTTTACAATTATGTTATTCATAGCTACCTCCCCCGCTTATGAGATTGCTTTATGCTATACTTCATTAAGTATAACCACATAAATATAGTCATCAAATCAAATGGCATACGGTCAAAGCTTAATAAATGTAGAAATTCGATATTGTATATACGCCTACAAACAATGCAGTGGAACAATAAAAATCAGCATGAGACGAAACAAGTATGAACCCCAATGACCAAATACAAATTTTATTAAAACAAACCACGTTCGCTTTACAGAAAATATTAATTAATAAATTTTCATGTTATGTGCAGAGGACTTAAACCATACCAATTCTGACATTCAACCTAAACAATAACACACGATGCTCACTATCATAATTTAATTATTTGGAGTGTTTGTTTTTTACTAGTTCTTTGTGTCTTCGTATTTGAGTCAATTTAAGTTTACGACACGCTATTTTTCGACATTTTAACAGTTATGTAAAACAACTTTGCAAAGACTTGACTTTGACACAATACATTGAAGAATTTGATTTTTTTTCAATTAACGTACGGTGGAAGTGCCCTTGTGAGAAAACGTCTTTGAATAGTGCATTTTATTTGTTCCAATTTTTGAAAAAAAATAGTCATTTGTGTTGTTGATTATTGCAAAAAAGGTTCAACACAGTAAAGCTGTTGATTTTAAACAACAGTTTAATTTGTTCGATAAGTGACAATTGTATCTGTAAGAATATAGGCAAGAAAACCGACCAAACAATAAGAGCAGAAAGTCAGGAGACAATTACAAATCCAGATATAGACAAACATATACAGCGCAACCACAACACAAAACCAGAAAGTGATTAACGCGAACCCAATAAAAATCATGGGTGCACTCAGGTGCCTCTCATTAGCCACCCGTCGAGTAACTAATAATCATGTCTAGGAAAAAGTTAAATCCGATAATATGTAAGACTACCTATGACTCAGCGAATTCGTCAGATCGCATTTGCGAGATTGATTTCCCATAACGATAAATTTAGTCATGGTGACTGACATAGAACTTCTGGAGAGATAACATCAACCTAGGTACAACAAACCTTTGTTTGAGTTGTTTAGTAGTCAACGGCAGTGATCGGTCTAGAAAATCGGAATACCGATTGCAACCTCTGGAATAACGTATAAGTTGTGAAATGTACACACCACACGATAAACGGGAAGTTTACAATCAGAAATTTAATTGAAGTCATCACGTTTGTCGTAGTGTCTAGTTTGTAGTTTTCCCGAATTTATTCATAGAAGTAGGTTTAAGTAAGAGGCTCACCTTAGTGTGTTGGTAGTGTCTTTAATTTCAGGGGTACATTGAATGCAAATAGTCACCAAATTTAGCATTGTTGAGGGATTAAATATTATCAATATAGGGAAATTTGCAATTAAAGGTCTGGGCCAGTGTCTTTTTTTTCTTCGGCAGGCCTTATAGGACTTTAGCCTCATAAGAGTACAAAAAAGGTAGGCGGGGAGAGGAGCACAACTAGTAATCAATGGAATACCAACAGTCTTTTGAAACAAATGTCCTCCAAACATGACGAATATATTGTCAATCAGAAAACCTAACATTGGACAGTTATCTTCAGTATTTTATGTATAGGTGCCCTCTGGATTTTCTTCTTTAAGCTTTGTAGCTTGTTGATTTCCGGCATTTGAGACCACACTACCTCATCATTGACTTCCTTAGACAAACGGTTCGAACTCTTACTTTCTTAAGTCAGGATTTTATAAACCTTCGTCTTCAACCGTTCCATGATACCTTGTCTGTTTGTTGACGTCATGGAGTTTGTAAAATGCAATTGATGTCACAATAAAAGAAGACGTATGGCGTTGTTGAAATCGGACACGTTTAGCGGTGTGACCGCTCTAGACACGTTTCGGCGTACGGTGGGATCGGACACGTTTGGCATATTTATTATTAGATTCAGAGTAATTGATGACGATGTAAGTTCTGTCATGACTAATTACCAGGTATTTTTTATCTTCTCTTTCCGTTTGTTTGACAAGGCAGCGTTTAATTAGACCTTTAAGCCTGGTTTTAAACTGAATATGAGAGATGGCAGTGTAAAGTGTCAACAAATCACCTTTTAATGATGTTACATTGGGAAAGAGATCAGATCTCCAGATTTCTATCAGATCTAGTGATTTTTTAATATTTAATATTTCAATTTGCCAGTCCTGAAGAGTAAAAAGTGTCACTGTATATTTGAAGTCCCGTTTTTATTTTGTTAAAATAATATTCGTCTTAGACTTTTATTCTAGGTGCCAATTATTTCTTTTATTGCTTATCCTGAAGCTATTTTAATTTTATGTATGTATACTTTATTATTTATCTTGTTTTGTACGTGTTGTATAGGTTTTCTTTGACTTTAAAGGGATTACGACTGCTTTTGTAAGTTCTGTATTGTACAGGTGAAACTTTTCATTTCTACATTTCTGATGTTGATGGTATTATTATTTAGATTGTGTTGCTTGGGATCCTTGAAACTGGTTCAACGCCACACCAAAATGAATTAATAGAAAAATTTGTATTTTTGTGACCTCTATAAATATTGAATAAAAAGTCAATTGACAATATTGCTTAAAGTTTGTACCTATCTGTTTAACTAATTTCTAGTCATGTATTTTTACAATCAAAAAGTGGGTCTTGACCAAATTGATTTTGTGGGTGTTGTCTTGTTGGTGTTGGCATTTTTGATAGTCTAAATAATGAAATAGGCACGGGCAATATCAACAAATTAAATGATTTAGTACTCGTTTTTACTTCCATTGGCAACGTGATATCTTTTCTTATATGTTTTTTACGTTTTTTTTCTTTTTCGATAGAGCTTGTTAAAAAGTGCTATTGTTTATAACTAAAGTGATTTTTCCTGGTGTACCTGGTATTATCAAATTATATTTAATGTTGCTCAACATTTAAGACCTGTGTGCACTTCCAAGATTTTCAAACGCGTATTCTTTGAACTACATGGAGCGTTATGAATAGTATTTGGAACAAGCTGACCACGGCTCTCGACCTTGAAATTTGTAAACGTTGGTTCCCACATTGTGTGTAGCAATCATAAGGCACCATATATAATTGCCGGTCGCTGTTTACTTTTTATTAGATTTAAATACTTACATTAAATTGTTTGATACATTACCTAACGCAGTAAAAACAGTTTAAATATGTTAACAGATTTGCATTGAACTTTCACATTTTGAATATGTATGATTGTACACATGTATATCTGAAAATTAAACAATTATTTTTTTCTATCTTTACACGAAACATTATTATTAAAGTACATTTTAGTACTAACTATTACCATAGGCAACACAAGTTAAAAGGTTGTGCTCTAGATGTGGGCTCATTTCCGCCTACTATGGTCTTAGCAATGACACACAAAAACCGTTCTTCTTCTTATTCCAAGTGAGATGTCATTCAGTTGTCCTAATCTGTACCCTATCGTGTTTTCACAAATGTCAAGATTTGGACATCCTTCAAGTTATCTGCAGTGTTTACGTAGTGTGAGTATACTCCGATGATAGAAGGGCTTTTTCCTGTGACGATAGTCATCGACGCACGCAGGGTCAATGCGGGGCAACGAGCACAATAATACTATTCTCTTGTGACATATTTATCTCGTAAAACAGTTTATACCAACGAGACATCCTTCAATAATCCAACTTCTTTATCGGAGATTCGCCTAGTAGTTAAAAAACTAGATAATTATTTTAAAATTTGAAATAATGCTCGCAAGAGTAGCAAAATAAAATTCTTCATTAAAATTGCCGTTGCAAACACCTAAAAAAGACGGACTGATATACCCTTATTGAGTCTTGTGTAATATGCTTCTTTTTCTAGTCTATATGAATCTTTGCAAAGTGTCATAAACCTCTGACTGACAGGTGATAGAGTTTTATCATATCAGTATTCTCAATGTTAAGGAGCAAGTAAATGATATACATCGATAATTTATTACACGTATATAGTCCACTTGACAGTTATACAGTTGTTATCGTGTAGTTATCATGTTTACCTAGTCTGATAGTTACAGATCTGATTAGAACTTGTACTACGAACTATTAATTTGTTATTGGTACTCTTGTATACATAATACAAAATGATAAATTGATTTTTGTTAACGAGACCAATTTTACCATTACTTTGAAGTAATTACAGCATTGAACAACATGTTTTCTTACAAACGAAAAATGCACAAGATTTAAAATAGACGTTCCATGCGAATTTTTAGCTCAATAACTACATTGAAAGAGGAAGCAAGAATTATTACTTGAGAGAAGAATGTCCTTCTTCTCTCAAGTAAGAAAACAAGCAAGTGTCTATGGAAAAAATGAACTATGAAATCTGTATGACACATATTTTAATGTACACGTTTTGTGGGTTTATAACGCTTATCTTTCGAATTAATTAGCTGTTACAATGTTCAGATATCTTTAAATGGCATGAAAACAAGTTTATTTGTTTCGACTCTTGGCTACTAACTAACGTAAGAAAACAAGCAAGTGTCTATGGAAAAAATGAACTATGAAATCTGTATGACACATATTTTAATGTACACGTTTTGTGGGTTTATAACGCTTATATTTCGAATTAATTAGCTGTTACAATGTTCAGATATCTTTAAATGGCATGAAAACAAGTTTATTTGTTTCGACTCTTGGCTACTAACTAACGTAAGAAAACAAGCAAGTGTCTATGGAAAAAATGAACTATGAAATCTGTATGACACATATTTTAATGTAAACGTTTTGTGGGTTTATAACGCTTATATTTCGAATTAATTAGCTGTTACAAAGTTCAGATATCTTTAAATGGCATGAAAACAAGTTTATTTGTTTCGACTCTTGGCTACTAACTAACGATTATATGAAGATTTCCAATTAATAACCAATTAGTTCTACGTTGTTCATGAAAATAGGACAAGGTCTGTATGTTTAAGATTGTCTATTATATGACACATATAAAAGTACATGTAAATATGGGTCTCTGAAATGATCTTAAACGCTGCCAACAAGACTTAATAACGACTTACAACGGGAGAATTCGTACCAAAGGCCTGAATAGATATTAAATAATGTCTTTATTGTGTTTACATCAGAGATTTTCTTTCTGGACGTTACGACGCTTATGTACAGTAATTGCAAAATAAACTTCATATTCCTCGGTTACATTTGATTAGTGATGCATGTGAGGCTGTAATGTGTCAGTCATATTTATTATTTGTTTCGAACACAGTACAGCCATATTCTACTTATTCTTGAAAGAATAACGCATCAAAAAATGGTTTGTGACAAAGCTATCTGTAATAAAGAAAACTATGCTACACGATATACATGAAACATATCAAAGGTAGTTGAAATAATATTTTAAGTGAATAAATTGTCCTACAATGCTTTTCTTGTATACTTTTATTTTTGATTTGATTTGATTTGCAATATCCTTTTTAATATTTCAATATAGATATAGATATAAAGATATTTTTGAGTTTTGAGAGATTGGTTAAACAAATTAAAAGGATCTAATACAAAAAGCTAAATTCCGTTTCCATACTTTCTAGAAGCAGCTAAAGTCCTGCTTGTTGTCCAGACAAACTTTACAGAAATCATAAGAATGCTTGACTTGATTTATAACATATTTGTTATTTTTGCTATACGGGTTTTTAACAGACCGTCGGTATTCCATTCTGTGCCAACTATGCTCCCCTTCTTGCTTACTTACTCCGCTGTGCAAATGAGGATTTGACAATAACTTCTTAAAGGGAAAAATACTCTTTTTACTCATTTTTTAAACTTGTGTTTTGTTTATGTTTTGTTGTTGTCCTCTCTTTTGTTTAACCATAGTTTTGTCTATCTTTGACATATAATTTAGACTTATCGTTATCTTCGCTTCTATTTTCCCATTGATATGAGTTTTCCCAACTAATTTATTCTTTGTTAGCCTTTCGTCCTTTCGGCCTGCAATTATGCAGTATTCAAAAGTTTGTGGGTTTTTTTATTTCGCACTGTTCAAGTTAAGCGCTATGTTTTGATTTACAATAATACAAATATAACTTGGTGTTTCTCCTCGTCTTCATGCGTGAGGATTTTTAGAGTTCAGATAGCATAACACTTATCTTACATAGTCAAATTCAAAGACGACAAAGCTTGGTTAAGATCTGCTGAACGAGATGATAACCCTTTCAGTAAAACACTTCCTACTCATTTATAGCGTTATTCCAGCAGCTTCTACACATTACTTGTAGACGTCGCTTATGAGGGCTGTACATTTTATTAAGATTTTGAAATCCCTTATGAGCATATGGCTATATTCCAGGGCCTTGTATTCTATCTGGATTTTCGGAAAAGCGAATTGCTACTGATGATGACACAGTTTAATTTTAAATTTATTAAAGTTTTATAGCAGTATTTACTTTACAATTGCCACCCCCACTACATCTAGTTTTCTCTTGTCTAAAAATCGGATTGCTATTGATGATGCCACGGTTTAAACAGAATTTATTTTAGGATTAAACATTGGGTTTAGGAAATTATCATTGTGTATACTCTGGCGACTCACTCCCAAACTAAAAAAGTCGTAAAACAGAGTGTTTAATCCTTGTAATTCTCTATAATAATTTTTAAAGAAGCAAGAAAAAAAGTTACAAAACCCATCTAGACCTCAAATGTACCAAGGCGGGTAGGAATATATTCAAAACAGAGTACTAAAGGAATATCGGTTCTATAGATATTGATAAAAAAAACCACAACAAAAAACCCTACATTTATTTATATTATATTTTATTTGAAATCTCAATTCATTTAATTAGAAACCTTTGCGGTAGACAAAACATTGTCCCCTCCTCCTTTCAATACGCTTGGAGGACGCCATCTTGTTTACATTGGATACTAAAAGTAGTCCGCTCAAAGGAAACATCAATGCATAAATTATCTGAGATGACGTAATTTAAGTGTTTTATCAATCAGATCACTTAATATAAATCAATTATAGCATGAATAGAATTATTAAAGTTTGATAGCAGTTTTTACTTAAAAATTACTCCGGTCACTACAATGAGTTATCTTGTACTAAAAAGCAAATTCCTACTGGCGATGGTACAGTTTTTACTTTCTTTACTATGAAATTACTACGGTTCCTACAATGAGTTATCACTGTTGGTCTCACAGGTTTGTTTGCATTCCATATTTTAATTTTATGATGCGTTATAACTAACTGTAAGCAATGTAAAACTTATTAGGGTTAGATGGAAACATTTACGTTTATGTTTAGAAGAATATACTAACAACCATTTAGTTCATTGGTCATCTTGTCAAAAACCCTAGAAAGAGTTCACCTTTTATGACCAAAAGGACACCTAAATTAATTGGGCCTTTTATCTAGGTATTTTAGTAATATTTTGTCTGTTACATATCATTCAAAACAGCGATTTGGTGCCCTCTAAAACAACCTTGAATAATTCTGCTGAAGGTGAACAACCTTGTGGGTAACGTTTTACTTAAGTTTAATAGAAGAAGAAGCATGCATTAGTTTTGTTCAATAATCACACGATCCTTGAACCTTCAAAATACAATTATCAACTGCAACAAACGTGTTAGACCATGTCGTTCCAAAATTCGTATTTCATTTCAACAGAGATTGACGATTTCTGTTCTCTTGCTGGAAATTACTGAAATTTGCAACAACCTTTAAACTTAAAGTTCATGGGCATTATATAACTGTTGCCGAAACCTTACGTCAGAACTGCGTTTTATAAAGCAGTGCAAACGATGTAAATGAAGGGATTTAACTTGAATGTTAATATACGTTATTTATGTATATATATGTTAATGTAACGACACTCGATGAATGATGAACGTACATATAATGTTTCAATAGAAAAAATAGATGTAATTTGAACTGTTTCTCGATGTCGCCTGGTTTGCTCTATAAATAATGTACTTTCTGCACATAATTGACACAATTGTCTAACAAGCGTACAACAATATAAACATACATGTACTCGGTATGACCATTGTAAAAAAATCACCAAATAAACCTTAACCGGCAGGCTCTCCGCCAACTTTCCTGCACACCTGTTAAGACATTCTAGGTCTATATATACATGTATGTGTGGTTTTCACAGCTGATGTCTTTCCATTCACGTGTTGACACTGTTTGTCAATGAAAACGTATAATGGTCATATACATTTTATTTGGAGCTGGTCCAAAGATTTGAATTGGTGTATTTAAAATTATGAAAATCAACTTAATTATTTTTTTTTCAAGTTTGTACAGGAACAAAATGTTAATTTCACTGCGATATTGTATTATTTAGCGGCATTTTATTGAAAAGGAAACTTACGATACTCGGGTAAAATTAGTGAATGAAGTCACGAAAGTAGGTCAACCGTCAAGATATGAGATTTATATGAATGGGAGATTCGTTATCTGTTAGATTTAGCCTAAACTGGTTGTAAATATTTACGTTCAGTTGAACAAGTAGGAAGGTGTGTTAAGATAAATTTATTTCAGAATATCACTGTTTTATTATATAGTTTCAAAGCACTGTGTTTCAGAGTTGAAAATGACAAATTTGCTTACACCTATTTTTCGACAAAATTTTAAGGCGACAATCTTTCAATAGATAGAAATTGATTTTATGGTATATTTATGATGTTTTGTTTATTTTAAACATTTTAGGGGATTCATTGCGTAATACGTCAAGTAGTTATACAGATAATGATAAAGAATATTATGCGTTGTCTGGTATAATATCTGTATCAATATAAATACAATACAAAGTTTGTTTAGAGCACATGAGGGCATTGACATACAACAATAATGATTGTCGTACAAACAAAAAATATTAATTCTGCTTAGGGACCGACTATTTAAAGGGAGGGGTTGGTGTTTTGCTAAACAAATATTTAAAAAATTATTTTTGATGAGAAAATATTTTGGAAGCAGAGGGTAAGAAAAAAAAATATTATGAAGAAAGATTACTGCTATATAAAATAATGCTAATAATGAAAAAATATTCTGTCGCGACGCCTTCAAAAAAATAAATATTTTCTGACCAAAACAAAAAACCAAGGTCCCCTTCAAGTTAAATGGTCTGTCCCTTATAAACATACAAATGCAACAACCATACATAAACAAGAACAAGGAATATGTATATTTATATAATATTGTTTCCTAAGTTGTTGTTAAATAGAAGCAGTTGTATATAATATTAAAATGATAAATATTAAGTATCGTTTTACTTATATTGTCATATACTGCAGTGAACACCGGAAGACAGTCCATACGTGAATAGGATGCTTTGTTGTGCTCAGTGCAAAAAGATCATGTCAGAAAGGTAAATTGTATATTATTAGTGAAGATTCTTTACGACCATAAGAAGTTTTCCAGCAAATGTCTAATGTAGTATTAAAAATTACAAAGATGGAAGCGTCAAAGGAAGTTATATGTAAATATTGACAAACTGTTATGCGAATTAATTTCAGGATCTCCACTATTTATAACCCAAACAATTTTCATTTCATATGTCCGAATTTATCATGTAAATAAAATGTTATTGACAATGTTACCAAATATTTCTTCGTATACTCCCTCCTTCTAAACCACAAAACGGTGGTCCCTTTTTTTAGAAAATGGTTGGTTCTTTTTTCTTCATAGAACCTTCCCAGATAAGAAAAGTGTTGGTCCCTTTTTCTTCATTTACCCCTTCCAAAATAAGTAAATGCTAGGTACCTTTTTCTCTTCGTAGACCCTTTCTAGATACGAAAATGTTTGGTCCTTTTTTCTTCAAAGACCCTCTACTAGATAAGACGACGGTTCATTCCTTTTTATTTAAAGACGCCACTAATAGATAAGAAAACAGTTGGTCCCTTTTTCTTCATATAGCCCCCTTAGATAAGAAAATGGTTAAATCAATTCTTTTTCTTCAAAGACTCTACATGGATCACAAAATCATAATTCCAATTTTTTTACATAGATAGACTCCCCCCGGCTTAGATAAGAAAATGGTTGGTGCTCTTTTGAGACAAGTACATGTAATAATCTCAAAAAACTACTAATTAACTCACAAAACTATAAATAGCGATTTTTTTGTTATTTACTACAATTCGTTGTACACTAAGGTGAATTCCGAGCTCTTTAATAAAATTAGGCAATTAATGTATAAAACTATAAAACAAAATCCGCATTGAAATCAAGGAATTGTAAAAATTAGAATAGATTTTCTGCGAGTTCAAATTCTAAGCGGTGCGGTCGAGTTAAAAGATTGATACATGTGCACGTACCATACCTATATTATCCAAACAAAAATCATGACTTGAAGATAATTTCATTTAGCATTTGAGACATTGCAAAGATAACATATAATGAAGTTTTATGTCAACATCAGAATTATGACGTCACATATGAAATCGCTGTATTTTAAAAAAATAGGACTATTTGTGCTGTGTTCTTGGTTTAGTTATTATGTGTTTGTTCTCCTAACTTCTGTTACCTTAACTATTAAAATTGGTTAGTTGAATCAAAAAGTTTGCGTCATCATGGCGTCATATTAAACATATCGGGTAGCAATGCTTAGGTTTTGAAATTTCTGAGTTTAATTAGTTTTTGTTCAATGTTTAACTTAGATTTCTGTTCAGTCGGAAATAAAACTTTGTAGACACCGTGCATGGCTAACTAACCACGTTTAAGATGATAACATCTAGGATCTGAATCATAAGATTGGATAGGATAGTGTTCTGAAGTTGCACATAGATTTAGGCTATTGCATTAGGCAGATATAAGCGCTCTAGATGATTGTACATAGGATGTTATCCATGGTGTGTCAATAATATATAGACGACAAATAATACTTGCAGACAAAAGCAAAACCTAAAAACACTGGGGTCCTAAAAGAGCTCTGACTGACAGTGCCATCTAGTGGTCTTAAGTTATATCGCGTTCACTTTAAATACATTCAGTGTCACAGTATATAAAGCTACTACAGACAAACACGAATTCACAGAGGTGAACTTAATTATTCCTCCCACACTATAAGTTCAGCTTGTCTTGATGTTAAACATTTACGGCAAAATTATTGTCATATTGCTGCAGTAATTACTACGTCTCAAAGGCATTCGCCAGACAATATATTTCTTGATACAGATGAGAACTCTTTAGTTAATCTATAAAAGTTTTATTAGCTTTCTGACGAAATCTATGTTTACGTCACGCATTAAATGATACGGAAACAAACATGGAATATTACGAAAGCGTACTAATGCCAAGTAAAAGTTGTTGTCTCTTAAAACATTTACGAGCTAAAAGGACCGACCAGAATTTAATGCTACATTTTAAACATGATATATTCATTTCTTTTAATGTGGCTGTATTGATTTGTTCATAATTTGAATGTCTTCGACATTATGTCGATTCTTAACTCGTTATCGTATGCATTTGCTATTAGTTTTGTTTAATTTTTATTTACCCTTTACAAAACCTCAAGACCACTCACTTTTTAGTGGCGTGCATAATTAATAACTTATTCGCTTGACTATACGATGTCAATTATGTTTAACTCATGAATGTAATATTTACACTGATCAAAATCAAATATTCAGCTAAATTACATCATATTATACTGTACTATAGGTAGTGAAAGTCGGAGCTTTTACCCCAACTAGTAATGCGCGGACCCAACTTGGAGGGTTTCCAGCAATACATTCACAGAGATGCCCTGTGTTTTTCCAGGTGCTGGACAAGGGATGCACTGTCGGGATTAGTAGCTTATCTTGTAAAGCCTTGCGGCGGACTATTATTGATTGCGTGTTTAGAGTGAACAACTATCATTGCACATCAAAGACAACTATGGTTTTTGTCAACATATATGGGATCATTGTATACGTTACAAAAGCGACGAAGGTTGAATTCTCCGTTTCTTACCGACTATCTACTACATTTCAATTGGCAGTCCAATATTTCTGTCTGTTGGTCCATCTCATTTCTACGTTGATGTTTTATTTGTTTACGTTTTTATGCTGAATAGTTCTTACTGGTGGTAATTTTTAACTAACTAGTGATGGGGTGACTTTATACTTTTTTGGAATGATGACTAAAATATTCATAGGGCTGAACGACCTGTGAATTATTTAATAAAAACAATAATTCAATTTTATAACCATAATATGGGTTTTCAAAACAAGTAGTAAATAAGAAAATCTTTCATTGAAGAATTCTTTGAGGGATCATTTAGGAGAGATTTATACTTAATACAAATTTCTAGACATTGCATTTGCTAAAATTAATGAGTTATTCCATTCTATTCCAAATTTTTATCCCATTTCTTGGTAAACCACATCTCACGATGACATGTAATACGACGACCTGCACAGACCGGAAATGGATCCTACATTTTTTGTTGCACAGTCTGATGTTTAACGAACGTTACTTCCACCCAATTAAACGGACAATACATTTAAGCTTCATTGGCGAATAAGGACGCAAAAGAAACGTTTATGTAGTTTATACGTTTATACTGATTTCACTGTAGTATAAAACACACAATATAGGATAGTATACTGTAGATCGCCAAACTTTTTAGACAAAAATGCAACTCTCGACTTCGAGTGAGATTGAATAATACTGCACATAAAAAAAGGAAAATACTGAAAAATAGCAACAATCTAGTATACCAACCTCAGGTCGTCATAATGCTGGTTACGTAATTGGAGAGTGTCATGATCCTTGCACGATGAAAATCCATTTGTAGATTTCAGAAATGAGTTGGCATAGTGTAGCCGTTAATTTACAGAGCCTTAATTCTCCGTCCCCATAGCCAATGCCTCATACTTTACCAGTAACTATATGTCCGTGTTAATATTGATATGAATGCGAGGTTACTATGAAGTCACATGACATCGGTGCATTTTCAAATCCGTGAATATTTTACAATGATCTTTGACCATAAGTATGTGTCCGTGTCATGCAAAACATGTTAATCTTGATAAAAGGGTGAAATGCAATGTCTTTTATACGATTTGATGTTTTCTATGGGATTATCTTTCAGAACCCCCTGGAATCAACCCCGGTTTTTTATTGGTTCGTGTTCTTCAGTTTTTTGCTTTTGTTTGCGTGTCTCTTTGTTTTGTTGTTGTCCACTGTATTGTTTAACCATGGTTTTGTCTGTCTTTGACCTGATTACTCTTTGGTATCTTCGATTTTATTTTTCAACGTTAAGACCTCCTCCAAAGCATTCAATTTTCTTCTTGGTATGGTATGAATCGACATCGTATTGCTTGCAGCACAAATGGACAGGAATCAGTGACGAAGTGTTGTCTTGATTTATTATAAAAAAATTAACCTGTGAAGTTGGAAACTGATTTGAAATTAACATATTGAAACTTCTCATTTACTTGTTACAACATCCAAGCATTGCCTTCGTATGTAGTTTATGTATACCGTAGTTAATACCACATTGCAGATAACGTGCATCCAACATGAATAATTGATATCAAATAAAACTACAACTGAAGTTTTCAATTCGGAAGCTGGGACCCTACTCGGAGTGTCATACATGCTCGACCCACGGAGCTGCCTTTCGCATGTAGCGGATAGGTAAGGCCTTCTCGTTGAGGGACTGTCAGGTTAAAATACAAAAGCCTGTCGTTGGGAGGCTGTCAGGTCCAATTACGAAAGCCTGACAACGGACCACATTAGGTAACGTCTTTGGAGAGTGCCACGCTCTTTGCATGAAGATCCCATTTGCAGATTTAGCAAACTAGTACGCTCATGGTAGCCGCCATACTTCCTACACTACCGAAGGTCTAGGTTGTTCTCCGAGTACCCCGGTTTTCTCCCCAATAAAAACTGAAAAATTGCTTAACGTTTAGCCATTGGTTTTTCCTGTTGATTGTTTGTAAACCTATTCTTTTTTTTTTTTTTAAATGGCCTATATAGCCTATATAGTGCTTTTTAGACGTTAAGTAATCAATGAATCGGTCAATCAGTCAAAATGATGCGGTTGTCTCACATACGCAGTATTTGCTTTATATCGTAATCTCTTTCTGCACCGGTTACATTATGTACGTTAAGGTGGCTCTTTTTACTGTGTACTGACTATTACCTTGAACAAGATAGGTGCAAAATATAGAGCAGGAACTGCTTACACGGTCGACGTCGGATCACGTGAGGTCATCACCAGTTTTTAGTGGGGTTTGTGTTGCATATATTCAGTTCTCTGTGTTTATTTTTTATTTTTGGTTGTTTTTTGTTATTTTAGTTTGCAGATTTGCGTTTTGGAATATGGGTGCTTTAAATAGATCTTTTGTTAACAAAAATACTCAATTTTATATTTGAGAATATTCCTAGAATTGGATGATTGGATATTTACCAATCTGGTCTGGTTTTAGAGGATATATTATTATAATTTGACATATTTTGTAAAACTGGTGCGGTTCTTTCTGTCCAGGTAACAAAACTAAGGAAAGGCACGCAATAAGGTAGTTGTCAAGTTTGTAATGTATAGGATAATAAAGTCGTGTTTTCTAACTAGTTTTTGACCCACTTCATTCACGTTTCTTCAGACGGTAGCGATAACTGTGGATTAAATCAAATGAGAAACTTAATATTCATTAAATTATACATATTTGATATGAGACAGGTAACCTTGTATAATATTAGTTAACATTTACAATCAATATTCTTTTAAATCTGTGTTTATTGTCCGATCAAGTTTGCGGTTTCGTACCTTAATATTATCAGTCATATGAGTAATTGATATAAAAGATATAGCTTAGTTTGAGTTTACGTGATTTTGGACGTCTAGGTTGTTCCTGACGATTCGCTTGTATAATTGCGAAAGGCGTATTCAACTCCCATACTGCATAGGGAGATTGTATCACTTTTGAATCAATTACTGAATATGTGCGACTCCATTCGAAATACTACTTTTAAAATATTTTATATATTTTAAATGCATTTAAGTGCAATATATAAAAATAAATTAATTTTATTAATTTATCCATTCGATTAAAACTAAATCTTAAGAAGCAGTTTTATTCAATAATATGTTTATGCCCAAAAAATGGAAAAAAATATTTTGAATATTCTTTACCACCGAGTGTTAAATTAAACAAGAAAAAACCGAGCCCTACTCAACAAAACACAGAAAATTTCCAGTCACAAAAATATAAAACTGTGGGTGGTGATGCAAACATACAATAATCAAAAACACGAACCCTAATAATTATAGATTATTTACGTTTTTTGAAACGAGATGCATTTTCTCGTCATATCTCATCGAAGGGCGACAGCCCTGAGATGAGATGACGAGAAAGTGCATCGAGTTTCAAAAAACGTAAATAATCTGTTTATCGCTGTTTTGTAACATTGTGACGTCACAGTGTTTACATAACGACGTCTTGACAGCGAGCTGAGATGGGCCCATCCCACGCTAGTAGAGTGAGATGGAATAATATCGCACACAACGATCAAAGGAAAATACTGCAAAATAGCGATAAGGTGTAATATCAGGTGTTCCGGAAGTGTGAGGATATCTGTTTCAGAAGTAAAAAACATCATCTGTGTCATGTTAAAAATCGTTGCCACGTCAAAGACGGTAGGAGACCAAAAAGCCACAATCTGAGACATACTCTTACTAATTTATTGCAAAGGGACGAGTTCTGAAACACTTTACTCGACTCTAGAAAATAAACAACAATCCTTGTAGGTCTGAGTGGTATTTACACGTATACTCGTATGCAGGTTTATATGAATATTACTACCTATAAAATATTATATGACAAGGAAAATTAAGTAGCTTCGATAGTCACAAGCGACCATCATGTTAATTTCAAACGGTAGATTTAATTATGTAACAGGCCGTAGATGTTTGTTGTTAAATGCCATTTGCGATGGAAAATAAAATTACACATTTAACCTTGACAAAAACTAGGGCCTCGGTGGCCGAGTAGTTAAGGTAGTTCGTCTACTATTAATTACGTGGTCGGTCAACACCGAGATTGCGGGTTCAAGTCTCACGGGCAGGATGTACTCGACTCTAATCCTAATTAACAAGGGTTGCCAGCTTTTCTACCAAAGGTCGGGAGCTTTCTCACCGGTACTCTGGGATTCCTCCAAAAAAACTGGACGCCATGCTATACCTAAACAATTGCTGAAAGTGGCGTTCAACATCATTCAAACAAACGAACAAACAAGCGACAAAAGCTCGTGAAACTTCTACACTCACGTTGTGCTTTAGTTATAACAATTATGTAATGTTCATTCTACAACCGCGAATGTTAAACAAATAGTCTACAATATAGGTCTGGGTTAAAGTTGATGATAAAAATCGGTGTCTTTAATAAAAACTAATACAACGTTATTACCTTATGAAGCGAGAGAACACAAACCACTTCTATAAAAAAAACTATTGCACAATGTATCGAATGTAACTTTGTTTTAATCTAATACGGATCGTTAACCAATAAATCTGAAGAGAGAAAAATCTGACCTTTGTTGTTCGCTGCGGGTGGCAGACTTAAAAGAAAACCTCGACAATACAACCCCCCAAAAATGACCGACGTTGTATACACAGTTTGCAGAAATCTACCTGTCGATATACCTGTTCCAGGTGTTATCATTAAAAATCCAGGTGCATAACAAGAAAAGATTGTTTACCGATGTTGTGTAAAATTATCCTTCTCATTAAACCACATCTAGTCCAATGTCATTACTATAACAGTTGTTATTTTTTATTTTTGAACTTTTATAAATTTTACACTTGATTGCGTTGTAATCAAAGGTTAGGTTAATTGAAATATTAGTCGTACGTGTGCCGTACTTGTATATGAATGAAATTACTGTTCTGGTATAAATTAACTTGGATGAAACACTTCAAAGAGACCTTATTTTCACTTACGATTTGATTCGCTCTAATGTCATAAAAGACTAAAAGATAAAACGTTTTTACTACCTTTCATTCTAAAAAAAGTTTCCATTGACAATCCTACTTGGAAGTTTTGATTGACGGATGTTCTGGTAGATTAAATTTAGGCCACGCCTCTTTTTACATAGGCCTACAACGTATTTGCTTACCGATTATCTAAGTTTTCAATTGGCAGTTTTGTCGTGGCGCCTAAAAATCATCTGAAATGTACTAGTATGGAGTATTGGAAATATAAAATGCTTATATACATATATGGTGCAGAAAATATTTTAATTTTTTGTGTGCATTTAATTTCTAAATTTTTCAGAAGTTGTCCAGTGAAATGTGATCGTACATAATGTAACAGCAGAAGTGGATTTAAAACCTGCATTGATAAAAACATGTGGATACGGTTAATTAACGCATTATTATTATTATTATTATTACCGTACTGTTCTTCGACAATTTTTCTACCGTCTAGGGAAGTCATATCAGAAGCAAAACGAAAACTTCTAAATAATTCTACACGGGATAATACGTCGTCAAAACCAGGTAAGTCACGTAAAAAGGTAATTTCGATTTGAACAGTTTCATATCAATACCCTACTTGCATACACGAGTTATATGTATTCAACTTACAAGACATTAAAACGTTAAAATTTTCGTTTTTAATAACCTTACACAATTTCTTGTGATATGATTTTGAGCATCCGTTGCACTTGGATCTATGGTACAATATATTTTAAATCATTATAGGGGTTCGTCGTATTATTAACATCTATGAATGTTTAATATTACATGACTTTTGCATGATAGTTGGGGGGGGGGGGGGGACAATATTGCATTAACAGAACCAAAAATATTTTCAGTTAAACGTGCTTGCAAAACATATCATTCAATATGTTGGTAGATATCTTTAGTAAAAGTTTAGTAATTAAAGTTATAATTTTTATGCTTCGCTTGCACTTTAGATGTAACAGGAAGCATGCGAATTTTAAGGGTCAATCTTGAGCCTTAACGCAAAATATTATTGTTAAAGCAGTTGAAGTTTGAGTTTAAACTTAAATTGTGTTTGAAAATTATTGTATAAACCAAAGTTAGGGTCATTTTAATCAATAGTTGTTCCATTTCCCCCGTTTTTTTTTTAAATCGAACACTAAATGAAGCTGTCTCAACATAACACCATAACAAGTTTATTTTCCTCATATATAATCTGTTGTATCCGCTATTCATAATTTCTCTATCACCTGTTATTATTTGTTTTCTTTGTTTTGTAGCAGGAGCCTGCTAAAAAGGACATTATAATAAAACTCCCTTCCATTTAAATGACCTTGTCCACTACAATATATACTATGAATGTTTTCCTTTTTTCTGATTTACTATTTAATACAATCGCAATACCTTCAATCGATCTCTGTTTACTCAAATGTGTTAATAAAGCCTTTCAAAGTTAATAGTATTTAATGAAATCGTCAAGCTCTATAGATAGTTTCTTAATTATAAATATACACAAAACAGTGAGACATCAACGAGTACTTTTATTTGTCACAAAAGTATAGAGAGCAAAGTGCACTAATACATCTACAGTGTCAATATTCACAAAATGTCAACGGTTCTCTGAAATAAATACACTTCATGAACCTAACCATCAACTCTCTGAACGTGTCCTCCATACAACTTTAATCAAACGTACTTAACTACACCCGTCAAATTTTATTAAAATTACACGTATACTTTGGTACAAAATGGTGTAAGATGTGTATTGTGTTCAGTTTCGTTTTAATGTGTATTGCCTAACAGTTAATAGACTAGTAGTGAATTATTGTACATTTTTATTTCTTACATTTTAAATTTATCTTGATGATTTACATAGTAAAAGATAACACTTTTTAAAAAGTCTATGCGTCGTGACTTTATTTAATTATTACTTTGAAATTATGGAAATATAAGTATGGTTGATCTTAAAGTAAAACACATTTTTTAAAAGACAATATGATGGGTGTTATTAAGAAAAAGTGCCTTTTAGATAAAAATAATAACGAACACAACTCGTCATTACAGTGCACATAGAAAAAATAAATAAATGACTAAAATCAAAAGTGTGTCTCAAATTGATATATCGTACCAATCTATAGAGAAGTTGTGAATTTCATAAGCAACAAATACGAGGTGTATTTTTGTGTGTCACACGTGTTATTGGGTAATTTATAGACTGTACATTGGTTTCAGATAACAGGCTTCTTGTTTGCGTCCATCTTACGGTAAGTTGGACTAAAATAATGCCCCGATAAACTACTTTTACAATGGCCTGGTTTGAAATGGGAGGCAACTTTTTATGTGTTCCCAGTTTAAAATGGGAGTCCACGTTTAAACAGTCCATTTAAATGAGGTTATTTTTTAAATAAATCCCCTAAATTACAAGAATCCAAATGAGTTTTGTCAAAAAGTGGTTAAATTCATTCACAATATTGCCGACGATCTATCCGTCTTAACTGCTCTAGTTATGGTTTTCATTCATTTGAAACGATCAATCATTGAAGGTTTAAAAGTCCTTTGTGATATATAGTGATTTATAGCCGTGTGACACAAACAACAGTGTTCTGCATATACCATAGTAAACATGCTTCGTTTAGCCTTGGTAAGATATTAACATTTAATACGGTTTTTTATAATCTATAATTTTCTCAATAAAAATATTAATGATCTTCGTTTTACTTTGACCCTCACCACTTCGTTTTCGCGAGTTCGTCTATTTCGGACTTGACTGGGATTATCTAAAATGCATTGCGTCATTTTGCATGTTTTTATCACCTGTTTGACTAAAAGTGGTATAATTAAAGTTAACAAATTGAAAACGTGTGCACTTGAATGTAGTTTGATCGTCTTGCTTAAAAGAATCATTTTGATAGCAAAAATTAATTTAATAAACTACAAGTAACAGAGTCATATATACGTTTGCCACTAGTTGTGTTGGTCACCAGAATGGCATATTGTTTTATTTTCGTTTGTTTTAAGTAAATCTTTCTTCGTGTATTTACCAATAGAGCTATAAAATCAAATGAAGTAAGCGTTTGTTTTGTTTGAGGTCTCTTGCTACTTTCATCACGTTTTGTATGAGTGTGGTGTACTGTATTGAGGATGAGGAAGCCAAAGAGCCCCCGAACAATGACAAACAGAACATGTGGCTAACAAACTAGTTTACTCGACCATGGTGGTTAGTCATCTACCACTGATCACATAGCTTGTGAACACTGAAGTTGCGAGTATCACTGCGAGCAGCGTGTACTCGACTACAACCTTAGTGAACAAGGATTTTAAGTTTTTCTGCTGAAAGTCAGGGGTTTTCTCCTTGTAGTTCGGCTTACTGCCCCAATAAAAACTAGATATTGCTGAAAAATTGCTGAAAACAAACAAACAAACTAGATCACTCGACCACCCATGTTTATTTTGACAGTCCTACTATGTCTACTTTGGTCTCCCTCTATTTCTTCTCGTTTGGTACCCTTATATTACAGGCTTGCCAGTTGATCACTCCCCTTTTTATGAGGTAGCTATTCTACAATTTCTACAGATTTTCACAGGTAGTTTATATATGCCTTTTCCACATTTTAAGGAGCAGAACGATTCTATATTACAAGAAGCTAGTGAGGTATGTTTCTGTGCTAACCAAAAGATGGACTTTTTGTCTTGGGCAGTTTTTCTTCATAATCGTATAGGTCTATTGTATCACGTTTACAATTTACATCACGAGCAGAACTCACCACATATCCCACTGTTTCCTGTCATTTTGACAGGTTTTTCCTTGTAATCATTATTGATTAAGGAAACTTTGTTGTTTTCCCCAGATTTTGTTGTATTTTTACATGTTTGATTAATTTTCTGCAAGATTAATTGTAAAGTTTTTTATCAATTCTTTATTCATTGTTATGGTTCGTAATTTAATGATTTAGTGAAACACGCGTGATTAAACAAGTGTTTGCGCAGTGCTCCACATTTCGTATTTATAACCAGTATAGAGTAGACTTCAAATATGGAAAAGATCGCACCGAAGTATTTGCTACTATGCTAGGTCTGTTGGCTGATGCATATAATGTAAACATTTGATTGAAACACAAGTTATATGATGAATCTTTTCTGAGAATCCTTTGCCGTCCAAACCAGTTTTAGACTTGAACGCCTAAATTAAAAACATCGTTGGACTGCAGAGCATTCTTGGACTTGGACTCAAATGAATCATCACTTGTACAATGCCCCGTGTTTATAAGGAAATGGTTTCCAAAAGAAATAAGGATTGTATATACAATTTTATGAATATTTCGACTAGACTAAATATCACTAGCTTATTTGAAATATTTCAGCTCTTCGGCTCATGCGAGACCAAACAATGTGCAGTTTCGTGGTACATGTATATGGCTAAGTGTTAAATAGACTTAGAAAACAATAGTCTGTTAGACCGTTTCTGTAATGTAATAAACCATAATGTAATAATAATGTTATGTAAAAAAATATACATCGTTCTTTCTTAAATAAAATTAAGAACAACAACAAAAAAGGAAAAATCGGTTTGTAGAAAGAGAAAAAGGTGTTAGGCGGGAATTGTAAACGTTAAGGTGTTTAATTTCACCGTCGCGTGTCCACTGGCGCTATAATTGTGATCTGGTTAATGTTTTTAGTTGTTTTTGACAATGAAATCACTTGTAAATATCTCACTTACAAATTCTGGTATTGTTTTACATAGAAAAGTCGGCTGCACTGATCACTGTGAGTCACACAATGATTTAACCCGTATTGTTTCACGTTGAACGGATCGATGATAACAGAAGCGCGATAAGTGTTGTAATTTACGGGGGTTTAATTATTTTCCCTACCCGTACAGGATACTACCTTCTTAAGTGTACTTCCTTTCTGGAGTTACTTATCTGAGTCATAGTTTGTTTCCGGAAACATTACTCTCGTAACAGTGCTACTACCATGATTCATTTCATTTATGACCAGTTGTTATGCGCTGATCCATTATGTGTGATTTATCAAATTAATTTTTAGCACCATGAAGACCTCATATATTCAGTTGTCTGATCATTGAAAATATTGATAAATGAATTAGTTTGGATCATTATTGTTTAGTATTTATTTGCAATGAGAGAAGTAGTAATCACATAAAATATCGCAAATTCGGAAAATCAATATATGAATCCGAGCACGTAACTGCACTGAATTTGAGCAACAACTTAAGGTCGTCTACTATTGATTACGTGGTCTGTCAACATTGAGAATGCGAATTCGAGTCTCGCCGTGGAACGGAAAGCTCAACTCCAAGCTTAATTAGCTAGGATTGCCAGTTTTCCTACGTAAGGTCTGAGGTTTTCTTCGGGAACTCCGGCTTCCCTCCAATAAACTGAACCCCATGAAAAAGCTGAAAAAATTCTGAAGTGGCGTTAAACACCATTCAAACAAACAAAAAAGTTATCCAGTTAGTCACCCTGTCCCACAGTTCTCGATTGCAGATATATTACGTTTAGTACATTGACCGAGTGGTTAGTTTAGTTAGTCCATGATACACACTCTTAAATTTTGTATATAAATCAGTTTTACTAGTATAATGAATAATTTATATAAGACTGTCTTTCTCTGTGTAGTTTCTTTTGGTAATCAAATATCCAATAATATACAAATAAATAGTACTAGTTTTAAGACCTGAGTGATGTACTTCTGTTCGCTCAGATACTGTTTTCCATTTAAATGGACTATATCAGTAGTGACATTTTCGTGTTAAAATAACTTTTAAAATG
The DNA here is from genome assembly GCA_944474755.1 of Limnoperna fortunei. Classification (NCBI taxonomy): domain Eukaryota; kingdom Metazoa; phylum Mollusca; class Bivalvia; order Mytilida; family Modiolidae; genus Limnoperna; species Limnoperna fortunei. The sequence continues at coordinate 69,205,342 of OX104114.1, read as the reverse complement.
AACATGATCTAAAATTAGTATAATGCAATATTAATTAGGTGAAAATCAGATCTTATCAGACAGTTTTCCATTTAAATTTCCATTTTTATAATCTTTTATTGCCGAGTCAGTCCAAACAAATATAAACATGGATTTAAGAAGTAAATAGTTATAGCTACCATCACTTAATCGGCATAAAACATAAACACGGGTAGCTGCTAGGAACATCACATAAGGGTAATTATTAGACTCTAAAAACCATGCAAACTGTACTATAATAGTCATATATGGATACATATGGTTAAAATAAAACAAGATCTGATTAAAATTTGACAAACAAGACAGAAAACAATTATTTGTAAATGTTATAATTTATTCTTGATGATACAACGGACTTCACAATGGAGCGCATAACCTGAAGATAAAATTATAGTTCAAATCGTAATTTATATGTATATTTTTATCGAGAAGATGATCACAAGGGCTTTCCCCAAAGTACATATTTCTTCCTTAAACTAACTTTAATATCGCGATATTCAAATGACTCTCAATTGTTTAATATCTGACATCCAATCAGAACGACGAAAAAAGAACGTTAACAAGAACTTCTTATATTTCCATAAATAAAGTTCTTGTTTCAGGCGTTTTGATTGGATAACGAAATGAGAGCTCATCTGTACTGGGTCGTCTGTACCGGAAATTGCTCATTTTCGAAAGAATTATACTGTCGTATATCTGGTTTGTTACGACAGTCGTAAAACCGGCTAGGCAGGTAACAATTGAAAAGGTCATCGGTTACTTTTTGAGTTTGTCTGCAGAGTAACCGATTACCTTTTCAGTGGTCATTGTCCATTCTTTGTTTTGATGTGTTTCCTTCTCTGGACTATTTGCATATTTGTAGTTAGGATCACAGGCCAGAAGTCCATTAATTTTTACTATCGCCTACTAGTTATACGGAATACATAGTTTTAAACTCAGCTGAACTTATTATCCCGAAACGAAGTTGTTTGATTTTCGGTTCGTCCGTTTGATCGTTCGTCTGTTCGTTCGTTCGCCCGTCCCACCTCAGGTTTACCTTTGCGTTAAACATTTTGTATAAAAATCGTGAATCCTGGTATAAAGTTACAAACTGATGAGGTCTTCTACCTGGCAGAATTCTGCAGGGGTGAACCCAATACTTCACGTTTGATTGACTTAATTCCAGGATTCATGATTTTTATACAATAAGCTTCAACTTAGAAAAGAACAAGTGCTTACCAATATGTGCCAAGCGGAACATCAGTGTCGCTGAGACACATTTTTTTGTTTTTTACATATATTGCTTTTGGGTATTGCGTCCCATTCTTATTCGGTTATTAAAAATATTTATTAGATGGATCTATGCTGCTAATATACCTCTCCTTTATCACTATTGCTTCATATGACTATCATGACCATATACAAATGTAATCACGAAAAATGAAATCGTTCTGTACCTAGGTTTTCATCTTATCAACTTGTAAATGTTGCAAAAAATGTCAGATAATTTTCATCAAATTTGAAAACGTTGACACGACACAGATCTGACCCACATTACTATACCTACACAGCGTCCGATGGCAGAATGACATAACTGGGAACAAATATTTATACAACTATATCAATGTTTGGACGCCAGTTTGTGTTTACTGTACTATAAATGCGAGTACTTGCATTTTTATGTGATGAATATATCGTTAAATGAGTGTGGTAAACTATAAAATATCAATTTGCCGGAAAACAAATCGCAAACTCTGTCCTTTTTTACTATAAACATTTAGTTTACTGTTAAACTCAGTGGAATTTACATAATCCGACACGGCTCTTTTGAAACTTGTTTATGATGACGTCATGAACAACTGCTCACACCGTCACTTTAATGTCGTTCTTCGACTTCAATTGTTTAACAATTTGTTCACATAAGTTATAATTAAAAATGTAGCAGTTTTACTTAGAATATATTTTTGTAGATTTTTTACACTTCAGTATTTTTTAATCGAAAATACCCCTTTTGGTTTTTTTATATTGTACGAAATTCAGACTAAATAAAAGTTACAGGCACCTGCTGTGATATAGCTATATATATATATTTTTGTATTAAAATGTGGAAGTTTGTGCTAGCGACTAAAACATCACGACACATTCGTGCTAACAATCACAATATCGTATTAAGACTTGTATAATGTCAAAGCACGTATTAAACCGCATCTGATATAGAACGCTGTAAATTATTCATCGTTCATCTAAATTTAACTCTTTCTTAGACAAAAATACACAGCCTTAAATGAACTGACATTTTTTATTAAAGATATTATCATCCACTCTCCGGCACAGAGAACATAACTGGTTCCCAGGAATAACCTCTGCCACAGGTCATCGCCCGTTACTGCGGCACTAGATTTGTCTGCCGTTGACGTTTGTAAACAAAGACCGATATTGGTAAAAATACATTATATTCGACTTGTTTATAAAGTCTATTTATACATTTTCACACGGTTTAACACTTCGTTTGAACGTGCGTCTTATCCGCCATGAGAGATATCTCTCATCGCTTCAACAAATGATGTGGCAGAGGTGATGGTTGACGTAGGATACCCAGTATACTTTCCGTGGAGATTGATTATCTTCCATTACTAAAAATTTAAAGGGGTCTTCAATTTTCAAGAATTGTTCCAAGCTACAACAAACCGGGAATGACTGGCAACCGGCATATAACTGATATCTAAACCATTACTTTTTTTCTTACTTAGTGAATTTTTTTCAACACTTAATGAAACAAAACCAAAAAAAACAAGTACAGGTTATATAAAGAATTTTTACAAAATATTAATAGAATTTTATACGTGTTTCTATTTTAAATGGATAAAAGTGTCCGGCTTCTGTAAAAGCTCGAAAAAGACTTATATTTTCATGTTATAAATTTACAAATGGACCAAAAGAAAAAAAGATAGTCTAAAAAGTCGGGATTTTTTAATAGATGTAACAATATTTACAAAATGTATAATATTGAACATATCATAACTCAAAAATAAACACGAAACCGGTAACTTGCTCATGTAAATGCAAAAACTAGCTTGTTCCCTTTAAGGGAAATAACTCTTGAAAATGTGTCTAATTTTAGAGTCCAATTAGTACAGCAAATGTAATTGATAAACCGTATGTATCAGTCGATTTGCCTACATTGTATTACCATAGTTTAAATATAAGTATACCACTTGTCTCCCTATAATGGACGATATAATGAGTGTCACTTCACATTCAATTAAAAGGTGTGACACCTATGAATGATTGACACATCTATGGCACTAAGAGATGCTTTAGCGTGTTGACATCTACTTCAAATTGGCAGTGTTTCAACATATTGGTCAATGTACAATTATATATTTTACTGTACATGTTTACCGATAAATGTCATACTATTTAATAACTAGCTAAAACATTGAATATTTTTGACAGAAGTCCAATACATGTGTAGTTCAGTTTAATTGATTGATTGATCGATTTGTTGCTTACCGTCCAGTGAGAAGTATTTTAATTATAATCGGGGCGGGTTTGTTTTTGTTTGTTTGAATGGAGTTGTTTGCGACCTTCATAAAAATCTTAAGTGTCTTACTCCAAATACCGTTAGATCATTTTGTACATATTTTTCTCTTGGCCTGCAAAAAACAGTAATAAAAACTACCCGAAATGTGGTGCTAACTACCTTGTACCTGGTAGATGTTATGTCAACTGCCATGTAAATGACGATGGTTTGATGATTACTGCGCAGTACATGTCGGTAAAATGTGATGACAGCCTTGTACAGGGCATTAGGTTTTTATGGTAACTTGTAACGGTATGATGTTATGGTAACTGTCTTGTATCTGGCGATAGGTTTCGATGTTAACCGCTGGCATGTCACGGTAATATGTGATGGTAACTGCCTGGTACATTACGATACGCTGCAATGAAAGTTGCCTTGTAGATGACGAAAAGCTGTAACTTGTACCTAACGTAGGGATTTAGATGTAAACGCAGTAGTAGAATCATACACGTGTCGTGAATCGGGTCACAAATCGGACGAACAGTTAATATCATTCCAAAATTACAGTAAGAAAACGGTGAAAATCCTCGATCGGGAATTTATCGAAAATATTATTGGTATAGATTAGTTAATACACATTTTGTTTATAGATGTTTATAGAAGCGGTTTTCATAAAGCACATGGGTCATTATCAAAAATTGTAGATATTTGTGTGATAGTACAAACTCTCTTTCTATTTAGACTTGTCAATAAATTAAAGGTTTTCGTTTTGTACTTTGGTATTGTAGAAAATAGATTTCTAACAAAAATTGATACTTTTTTCGATTATACCTTGAGTTCATTTGGCACTGAAAAGGTCACATTCAGTAAAAACTACATGTGACTTGGCCGTTGTATTAAAGATTTATCTAATTATCTTTTTAGAAAACATATATTCTAATTCTGTTTGTTGCATATTTTTTTTCTATCACAAGTGTTCTGTTGAAATAACAACACATTTTGATCGAAAATTTACAGATTCTGGGAAAATATTTGGTGAAAACCAATGTGCTTTTCGCCGCGTCCCTTTTGTTACTGAGTTTATCAACAAGTAAGTAATTGTTGTCTCCCCCATTGCTTATCCTAACTAATAGTTTCCCCCTGAAGTATTCATTCCTCTCAGGAATTATGGATATTTAAGCAGACAACATGATGATATCTTTCCATCAAATTTGTCATCAAAGGTATCTAACGCGATAGCATAATTTTTATTTCTGTCCTTAAAGTTACTGCCTTTTTAAGCTCTAATCATAAAAATGTAGAATCAAGCTTGTGACCAGTATTTCATCTAGTAATATAGTTGGTATACCAGGCTGATCCATGGACCAGGGAGAATCCATTAAAAAAAAAATTAGAAATACCAATGAATATGTCCCTTGTGTTACTGTCCCTTTTGTTACCAAGAAAAAAGTAACACAAGTGACCTATTTTGTAACACAAGGGACAAATTTATACTTTTCTCCTTTTTTTAGAGATATAAATGATTTTCAATCACTACCATAATAAATAAAATATCGTTTATGAACATAATGAATACCAAAAGACGAATTTTAAAGGGGAAAAAACATGACCTTTACCTTTAGAGAAAATGTAACAAAAGTGACATATTATGTAACAAAGTGGACAAAAAAATGCTTGTATGTAAATTGAATTATCCATACAAGAATGCCATTTATTAACCGGAAACATATAAAACGTCAAACATTTAAAACAGTATTAATATGTTTAATTGAACATATATAAACATGAATAAATAAATCTAACTTGAATGTGTATCTTATGCGACAACATCAGTAACACAAGTGACATTTTTAATCAAAACTCGTTTATGATTTGTATACTCCAAACTTATTTTAAGTAATTGTTTGAATGAAATTCACATATGAAAGAAACTGTTATATAAAGATTACACATTTTAGTAAATTTAGCGGACAAATCATTTATTATTTTATATTGGTTATACTTTTTTGTGTTAAGTTCTGGTTTTTTAATTATTTTTTTAGCTGTCGGAGGACAAATTAACTATAGGTAAACTTTGCTAATAAAACTTATTAAAATAAAATGTATTGCCCTAGTTTGCAATGCAAGATATACGTTCGTGATAATTCAATGTTCTATCTAGCGTTCTTCAAACTATCATTAAGTGTTAATATACGCGCGCGCACTCGACATTCAAGACACCACCTATACGTTAAGGTCAGCCTCTTACTTAGAAATACTTGTTTGTGTACATTTCAAAACTTATACGTTTTTCTAGATCCTGCGATCGGTATTCCGATTTTCTAGACCGCTCACTGCTGTTGACTACTAAACTACTCAAACAAGGATTTGTTGTACCTAGGTTGATGTTATCTGTCCAGAAGTTCTATGGTCGTCACCATGACTGAATGATCGTTATGGGAAATCAATCGCTCAAATACGAACGGACGGCGGGTGTCTAATTAGAGGCAGACACTACTTAGTTCCTCGTCAGGAGCACATGGTTTTTATTGGGTTCGGGTTACTCTCTTTCTGTGTTGAACTAGATTTGTAATTGTCCCTCGAATTTCGTCTCTTAATTAATTGTTGTTTGTTCGGTTTTCTCTATTTTCATACAACGCATAACTATATCTGTTTTTTTGAAAGGGTCTACACTTTATATTTCATAATTTAAAATAATTTAAAATATATTGAACCCAAACATGGGAATATCAAAAGGAATTAAAATTAAGTTTAGTTTAAACATAAAAAAATCTAATTAATACTATTGTAAGAACGACAGAGTAAAACTTGTCCTTTTTGTTACTTCGTTTTGTCATTTGTGTTACTAACTCTTAATTTTTCATTTTGTGATGTTTAGATAAACTAAAATTTATCATGAAGATTGAAATTAAGATAAATTTGTGTGGAATATATATATATGTACAAAGTGTTAAAGTTTGATGAAAGCAGAATTTTCATATTTTTAACTATATGTCATTAATGTTACTTTATGCGTTTTTGTGTTACCATATTGTCCTTTGTGTTACTGATCTTAAATTTGCAAACAAAAATTATTTCCTAAACTATATATTTGACCATTTGTTTTACAATATTTTATTTGGTAATACATTTCAATTACGTTATAAAATCTTGAAAGTCAGTAAGTTGTCCTGTTTTAATTCTAAATTAAAGAAAGTTAGAAAAGACCTTTTTGTATGGTTACATTCATATTGGGATACAAAATTTATAAAATCGACTGGATGAGACATATAACTTTGTTTATCAGAGTAACATTTTGCTATTCTTTGAAAAAAAGCTTTTACAAAGGTTTTCTTTAACAACGGTGTATAGTTAATTACTAAAAATGTTTTAGTAACACAAAGGACACTGCAAGCTAGCAAGGGGTATATTTTCTTATTTTTTGAAAATTTCAGAGTTCAAAGTTAATGTTTAGTATTTGTTTCAAACATTTGACCATCAGAATGTTTCATTTAAATAACATTTGAACACAAATGAGTTACTTCATTTTCCAAGAAAATAGAAATTAAATATTGACGTATTTTGATAATGACCCATATATTAATGTCCTTTGCGGTTTCACTACATATCAAGAAAGTGTAAAGTTCAGAACTTCGTTTGTATTCAGGACAATCGTACTGGCCATTTAATTAACATTGATTTTCATGTGAATATTAAATAATTATGTGTTTACTTATAAAGAGTAATGTGTTTTCTTTTAGGAGGACAATTTAAACTGCAATTAGAGTTAAACATTCTAGGATATTGAAATCGAGGCTATTATAAAAGCCATGAATGATACGCTATAAACACTTTAAGTCATTCATAAAAACAGGCTGAACAACAAAGCTTTTATTCATTGATAAATTGACACGTGGATAAGTACGACGGTATGTTTACGCTTTAACGGAATTGTTTGCTAATATTAACTGGAGTAAGGTATTATTTCATTGGATGGTCATTGATAAAGTATACATGTACCATTACTTGGTCTATATCAAATGTTGTATGATTGACCTTTCACGTCACGTCGACAGTGTTTTTCGGCATTCGGCAATTTCAAATTTCTAGTTTTGGTATTGTGTTATTCCGCTCCAAGAAGACAAAACAATATACATGTTTTTATCATATTTTTTACTGGTAAATACATATAGAGTATATGGAAAAAAGTTTTAGCGCTAAAATCAGCAATTTATTGATGAATGGCGACCCGAGCCATTGTTTTGTGTGATGCACACATTCAAACAATTCCATTCAACCTATACTTTGGGAAGACTGTCACGTTTTATGTGTGTGAAAGATCTTGAGCATCAAACTCGTTAAGACTGGGTATCTAACCCTAACCAGCAGTCTGCGAGACAAGATTTCCTCACCCGTCCCATGGTCGTGTAAAACATTCATTTGTGCCGTTTCCAAAACTGAAACAAAAAATGATCACTAAGGAATTATCAAAATCTGCATGGACTGTATACATTTTGTATTTTGTTAGCTACGTTAACTTTACCTTGATTATACTCTCATTTTTAGAAGACCTTTAACTTTAGGAAGAAATATATTAGAGCTTTTTGAAACATGTTCCATATAAGGGACAATACACTGGAGATGTGATTTTAAAAATCTTCTTGCACTGACCACGGCAAGTTCCAAAAGTTAAATGCTAAGAAATGTTTGTGTGTGTGTCTGTGTTTTAAACAGATTTGCTGCTTCAGCAAAAAGTTGACATCGGACCATATTTATTATTAACAAGTATACAAAGGAAACGGGTTGATTTGAGGCCAGTTAATACCGCTGCAACGTCTGTGTCAGATTTTAGCATCCCACGAGTGCTTAAAATGTACAGAATTTAAATTTATTTTGTGCAATATTGGCTTTTGTATGTCATGTATGTGTTCCTGAATTTTTTTTTAATGTTATGATTAATCTATGTTAATGATTACCATCAGAAAACCAAGTGGCAAAATGAATGACGATATGTATTAATTGATGTTGTCAAGTTTGAAATGAACATCATCTGTGAAGAATTATGACCGTAAATCATTAAAAATGTTTATATTTAGAAATTAAAGAAGTTTATTTTGAGTAAGGAAAATAATTCTTCAAATATGTTATATTTATAATTATATATTGTGACAATGGATGTCACTGTAGTGACACAGTATAACAGAAAGGGATACACATAAATTTGATTTAGTCGTAATGTATGCGTAATTTGTTGAAATTTTTTTAACAATCTATTCATTTGTTTATTCAGTCATAAAGGAGCAGTAATTAGGCTATTTTCTGATCCCTTTCCTGTCAATGTCATTTCATATTTTTCTTCGGACATTTTGATAGGATCGAACAACCACAGCGAGAAGTAGTTAATGTCCCCTAGCTACATGAAGCCTGATTTCCACTACTCGTATTCGAACAAGGTCAACATTGTAAAGACGAATTCATTATTGTACAAATATTTCAAATCGTTCAAAGAGTGTAAAATATTAAAGATAATTCAACATTTTAATGTTTGGTAATTAGAAAAACTAGAAATAAAACAACTTCGAAATTGAATGAAAAAATGGCAAAAATATGCCGTTTTGCTACGTTTTCTTCCAAATCTAGAATAAAGAAAATACACATATTTCAAGATTCTTTGTTAAAAATTCTTTCTCTCCGGGTGTCCACGCTTGTGTCCAAAATAAAATTCTGTGTAAGCATTAGACATATCGAGGTAGCCACGCTTGTGTCCCAAATCAGCTTTTTTATATGAATTAGCCCTCTCTGGGTGGCAATGTTTGTGACTAAATCAGATTCTGTACATGAATTACATTTAGTCATCTCTATGGGTAGCCACGCTTGTGTCCAAAATCAGATTCTGTGTATGAATTAGTCCTCTCTGGTGACCATGCTTGTGTCTGAAATCAGATTCTTTCTATTAATTAGTCCTTTCTGAGTGATCATGCTTGTGTGCAAAATCAGATTCTGTGTTTAATTTTTTCTCTGGGTGGCCATCTTGTGTCCGAAATCAGATTCTGTGTATGAATTATTTCTTTCTGGGTGGCCATACTTGTGTCCAAAATCAGATTCTGTGTTTAAAATATTCCAACCTGGGTGGCCATGCTTGTGTCCAAAAGCACCCACGAGTCAATTTTTATAGGTTTGAACTTTCGCAAAATTGTAAACGTAGGACGAAAATTGTCAAAAATGCATAAAAATGTCAATATTGTAATCACCATTACAACATGTACGTGTACCGACAGTAGATTTCACATTAAATCGTCCAATAAAAATAACTTTATTAAAACGTATTAAAACATGAAAAGTCTTATTGTTGATTTATTTCAATACAATTTTTGTTGCCATACACAAATTATTTTTCCATTTGCGGGTACTTAATATACCAATTATGAAATTACTGAGAATTACTGGTAAAATTTTCCTGATTTTATCTTTTTTTATTCAAATTACAGGAATTTTATGTGTACAACACTAAATCATAAATATTCAGATAGTGCAGAATTCAATTTGTCTTCACAAAGAAACCTTATTATTTTGCTGTGCCTAAGGTTTTCTACGCAAAAAAATCACCTAGAACTTTGTTTATAACGTCTGTATATCATTGCTGGTATATGTGTTTGTATAAAGACAGATTTTTGTGCGGTTAAAGGGAGGCATACAAAAAACTCGGCCGTGTTTAAATCATGAGATAGTTTTGGATATATTGGTGTTTTGATACCCGTTCCATCTACTAAAGTTTCATCGCTATTAATGTATTCAGCTTATATAAATTTCTATCCAGTATATATTAACAAATGCGATTTGAAAACGAACACGCAACTTTAATTTCTTTATGTTTTTTTGATGTAAAGTTAGTAAAGAGAATATTTTTTCAGAGAAGTAAAATGAGGCATGACGTCAGACCAATGCCAATGAGGACAGGGATTTAGTAGTTAGCACTCTATAACTTGTTTGAAATGTTCTGGACAGAAATGCAATGTAGCTTTTAATTTAATAAATATATATTTTATAATATTAAAATCACGTCCAACACTCCATAGTTTTTCATAAGAGTTAAACAGCACAACCAAATCATAGTACTTTTACAAAGGTCACAGGTCAGAAGGTCAAACTTGTTGCATGTAATTATGCAACAGGTTTTTTTTATGTTGCACAATTTTACTGATACAATTTCCTCGGTGTGTTGTTTCGTTCGGTGTTTTATTGCTTTTCCTTTTTAAACTAGATTTATTTATTGTTGACTTCATTTACAAAAGGAAGCCTAAATTCGTTTTATTATACGGCGTAAAATCTCCACGCTTCGATAAAATTTGGAATAAATTTTATGACAGCTAGGGACGTCAATTTAAATTCAAAGATTAAAATCATTGTTGTGTAGACTTTATATCAACTGAAATATAAATCAAACTATTTATAAAAACATATATTTTTGTACCAAGCTCAACGAATATTTCAATGAGGTTTTTTTGTAAATCGTATGACAGCTTCAAGGAAAAGTTTTTTATCCGTATGATAGCTTTAAGGAAAAGTTTTTTATCCGTATGATAGTTTTAAGGAAAAGTTCTTGTAAAAATTGGTATCCAGCATAGTTACTTAAAATATTGTATATCTATGTTTTTCTTTACAAGAATCTGTTACGGAATCTGCTGTTAGGTCTAGATTACGCTATGTCGTTCGATCATAATTCCGTTTTATGTACGATCATTACGTATGTTCGTATTAAGACGGCTGCATATTTCCATAAAGCATCGCAAGATGCGAGCTAAACAGCAACATGTGTGTTGGAACCATTAAGGTGTAGTACCACCATTGTTTTTTACTCTTCGGCTATATTAAAATTTGATAATTTTGACTTATCCTAGAAGATTTACCTTTATTTCAAATTAAGTGACACTTCCGTCCCCTATAAAAATGCCTTGGGTGAACATTCTGTCAAAATTTCACAATATGTGTCGTTGCATATAAGAACGAACGCTCAACCTGAAGTCCACGTGGTCTAAAATCTACTTTCACTTTCTATTTCAGTCCAAAAATAGTACATGTCCCTAATTGACTCTTAACATTTTTATGTTCATTTTAAACCAATAAAACTTTATCCTCAAGTTTCCAAGATTATTCAGCTTTCCAAAAATACCAAATTTATTCTGGTATCATGTGCGGTTCAAATTCTATATGAGACAAGAGTGAGCCTGTCTGTTGAATAGTACTACTTTTACAACCTCTGGACTGGTTCCCGGTATTTGGTGGTCCTACACCTTAATATAACAAGACTAACTGGAAGTAGCTTTTTAGTATACGCAGAAAAGTTACAGTATCGAAGTGAAGCTGGAGTTGTATCTTTCCGATTAGTAGCAAATAAATCCGGAGGACATGTGTTAAAAAATTAGGAAATCAATATTTACAAATACTGACACGATACAATTAAGACACGGAGCGCGACGGAAGTGCCGTAAGTTTCCGGTTAAAATGTCGTGTACGTTTGTGCTCGTCTGAAGACCATGCTTATCTCTTAAATTTTTTCTCCCATTTCAAGTTAATCATTGTGTTATTTGGCAGACCCATGGCTTCACAGTTGTTCTGTAGGGGTGTCACCTCTTTGAACTGTGTTCAGTTTATTTACTCTTCCTGAGCACCTGTACTCACGGATGATTTTAAGGGTGTTTGAGTTACTCAGTTCTTGTTTTTTGTATTGAGTGTCTGTTTAATTGTGTTGTCCCCTTTTTTTGACAACCGTTGTTTTCTGTCCTGCACTTATTGTTTCCTGAATATTTCTTGGTATCTTTTTCTTACTCCATTTTGACGATTTATCAAGCACTCTTTTGATTTTTGTTATTTGTGAACTCACACTTGATGAAGCCATATACTTATATATGAGTTGTTCTGTACCATTTACATGTATAGTACTAAACATGTTGTTAAAAACAAATAATACATTATTAAGATTTACGTTTGCACAGTTTACAAAAAAAACCGCTATTTTTATATGCAAATATTTTGTTGTGTTGAAAAGTTTTTTTTGTTAAATCACATCCATCATGTCGCTATACATTGTACGAATAAAACATTCAAGTGACCATGAACGATTTGTATTTCTCTCATAGTCGATAAAGCTGATGATCGAGCCTTCTTTTAGTTTAATCGCCTGAATATAGCTGAAATATTGCTGCTCGGGCGTTAAACACCATTAATCAATCAATCAATCTTTTAGTTTAATTTTGCACATTTAACTTGATTGTTATCTGTATTCTGTCAAATGGATTATGTATATGTTTGTAGAATCGAAAATTCTAATTAGGTTATCTTTATACAAGTTACTGTAGGACATAAATGTATAAATTTGGTACGATAATTTATACAGTGAAATAATTGAAGGGTATCTCTACACCGTGACACAGATGTGGTTAGGATTTGATTAGGGAAATTTAAATGTAATTTATGTATATTTCAATTAACAAATATCCGTTGTACACTTGTACACGTTTTCTACCCTCTGCAATTTCGGGTATAAGAAATTAAATTCGTATAGCACCTTTGTGAAATTCGCACAGGTATTGTACCCCAATCTGGGCCTCATCTCAAGAAAAAAAAACACTCCTTCATGGCGATTACGTTCGAATGGGTAAATTTCAATTGAAACCATATGTAAATGTCATAGACATAAGCAGGTATATGCTGCCACGCTGGGTTCACACTGGTGATTCTTTATTCAAATTTGACTTAAATTATAACTCGATTCAATATACGTTGTGACACGGTATAATATAAAGATTACGGCTACACCGTGTCACATGTGCAAGCATTTGGGTTACATGTAATAATAGGCACTTAGTAGAATTCGAACCTCTCTAGCTTGCAGGCAAACGGTAGGACAATAGCAACATTTCCAACTGCAGAACTATGAGACACCATCTTGCTTCCTGTATAATAATTGACAAAACGTTTCAGTTAATAAAAATAATTATTAAGTCCGTTGTAAAATTTATGACACACATTCGTATTCTATTTTATATAGTTTATATACATGTATATGTGTGTATCTAAGGCTCCAATAAATTATAATTGTTGAGTGCAGACATCCAAATATGCTATGTATGTGTTACTGTATGCGGCTGTCGTTTTTCATCAACTGCAAAATACTCCTTTTTAAAGGATATTCTAATTTATATTTTGTGATTATCTATAAACTTTTATTAACAATGTCACGTAGAACAATGGTAACTTGATGTATCATTTCAATATGATTTAGACAATTTGTTTTGGTTTCAGTCACTAAAGCATTTTATCTTTTCCTGGCCTTGCCTTCCAATTTTTTGAGGGGGAGGGGTTGGTTCTATTGTTTTGTCTCAACAAAGGACAAATGTTTGTAGTTTGATTTAGTCCGTATTTTTGACACACCCTTCAGAATAATGTACCTTCAAAAATATACAAACTATACATGTAAATATAGTTTTCAAATCTTTAAGGTATATTGTTTATTTTATCTTTTATTGGCATGTTTTTATGTCTGTTACCATGTTATTTGTAAGTTTGTAGAATTCTAAAAATACAAAGCATATCTTTACAAACACTCCCTTCGTATTATTTTTTTACATGTTTTTGTTTGATTTTTACGTTCATTAATGATATAGTTTTATACAGATCGTTAAACAAATAGACATGTACAAGTCAACCATAGTTCGTTCTGTTCGCAGAATTATGAATGAATTGGACCTTAAAGATACGCTTCCTTTAGCATTAGGCTTGACATCGAAAAATTTATGTTACGATGTTGTAGCAGAGATTATACATCTTTAATTTAAGTGAATTTGTGTTTTAAAATTTGATTTAAAAAATCTTGTTTTCATAAATTACAGTAATAGCACAAATACTTCACGGGGATGCAAATACAATTTATATTCTGCGGGAACAAAATTAACATTATTCGTGCAATAATCCTTTTAGTGCATAACACCTATGAATTTCTCCTATACAAAAAAATAGTTGCCCGAATATTTGTGATTATTCTATAGCCAGAATATTATAGTGCACGACTCTTTACTTTTTGTTATGTACTATGGGTGCTATACAATAGTATGGTTTATTACATGGCATCCACACCGCTATACAATAATATGGTTTATTACCCGATTTCTATACTGCTAAACAATAATATGGTATATTACCTGGCAACTACACCTCTATAAAATAATGTAGTTTGCACCTATTGCTCAAGCTTAGAATGTGTCAAACTGACAAAAAGATGGATGTTACATGTAAAAATGAAATTGACACGATAATGTTATTTATTTCTAAATTCAAAACTTAATTTCAACTTTGAATTTTTAATTTTGTTTTTGCGTTGTTTTAGGTTTCCCAACAATTTAGCAATTTCCAGCTACGTCATAGCGTTTAGGTTGTAGTGGTATATTATGGTAAGGCGAGTATCATTTACTGACGGTCCTTTTACTCGCAAACCCCAGTGTTGACACACTGGTGATCATTAGTATGACAATTATACTAGACAACTCACCCACTGAGGCCACTTTATTTTTGACAAGGTACCACCACATTTTTTTTTCAAATATTCCTCCTCGTAACTTACAGGAATAGAAATTGATAAGGTACTTAACCATCCCTTTCTTTTCGTCTTTCTCTATACGAATTTAAAACAAAATCAAACGCTGACGCAAAGAGGAGAATACCCGGCTTCCACCAAACACTTCATATAGACACCAATTATTTATCTGTATCTATCTTAATAATAAATCACCGTCCAAATAATCAGAAGCTGTCGCCTAAACGACAAAAAATTCTGCCGAAATGAAAATCGCCGCTTATACGAGATGAGGAAACGGTTGGTCCATACATTATGGTTCTATATCTGTCGATTCATCGTCCAAGCGGATGCCCTTCCGCTGCCACTATAAAAGTTAAAAGGAAATCCAGCTTGTTGTTGTACTCTTTATACGCCAAGATAAATCTGAAAATTGCTCACGTGCGGTTAACCTGTATTGAAAATCTAGATTGTTTGTAGTATAATGCATAATTCCAATACAGGAAATTTAGATTGTTTCTATTCTTTTCTAATGAGGTCAACTATTTATCACGTGCTTGTCAATACTGAGGTTGCAGGTTCGAGTCTCGCTGCGGGCAGGATGAGATCGACTCCAATCTTAATTGACAAGGCTTTCCAGTTTTCATATCGAATTGTGGTGGTTCACCCCCTTACTACGACTTTCTCAAGCAACAAAAACATATTGCTGAAACCTTAATGAAAGTGGCGTTAAACATCAACAGAATCATCAACCAACCAAACAAATCTATTCAAATGACTATATATCTATTTCAGGTTCAGACGTAATGATGTGTAAACCTCTACAGCAAGTCTCTCAGTTATCCAATGGTGACTGTTCAACTGTTGAGCCGGTGTATGAAACAGTGTGTTCAGGAAGATGTGTAGTAAAGAAAGAACATGGACATCCATATGTCCACCAGTTGATTACTGGACAGCGTTATAGGTGTAAGCCGAATAAAAAAGTAAAGAAAAATGTAAAGGCACTGTGTCATAGCAATTCTAAGTTGACTACTATCAAAATAAAAGTAGTGGAATCGTGTAAATGTGTATTGACAAAACCACGAAAATGTAAGGACCGAAAAAACCAAACGGATAAAAAATGTAAAAATAAAAAACGAAGACGGAAAAACAGAAAAAACAGACGGAAAAATAAACAGAGAAAAACTGAAAAGTCTAGTAAAACGAACAATGATCGGTGAGAATTCCTTGTGTCTGTTAGGAGATTATTATCCGTTATAACAAGTGCATAAGCGTTTGGCAGGGAGTACGGCGTATGGAAATACGTACAACAATAACAGCACGCTGGTAGTTCCGACACTAATTTAGTGGATAACGTGTTCCAAGTGTATTTTTCCGAATGAAAGCCAGTAAAAACAGTGATTTCCCGCCACGTGGCAAAATTAATCTGTGATCAAATTTAAAGCTTGAACTTTTTGTTATTTTATTGTTTTTGTTTTGTATACGAGTTTCGTGTTATTGTGAGAATGTGTCATCTTCATTTCATATATGTGTATACTTCTTTTCCATATTTTAAAAATTAAATTATGGCATTTATTCTCATTAGTTTTATGGCTGATCATTGCTCAGACAAGTAATAGACGACGTAGATTTTATATATGTCTGTCAGTTATTCACTCTTCTGTTCTTAAACAGTTTTGATATTTCAAAATGTCTCATTATGGTCGTAACCTTTCAAATCAGATTTAAATACCCAAATGAATTTTTGATTCAATCAGTTTTGAAACTTACCAGAGCTGTATGCTAACATTCTGTCGATATTATTTTGTATTATCCAAATACCATAGAAACTACTAAGCAATAACAGTTTTCTTTGTAGTTTTGGCATAATAAGCAGAGATCAAATTTTACATATACATACTAAGTATTTAACACATGTTGCTCTAGTACAAAATATGAGAAAAGAACAATAAAATGCTCATATCCAACAATCCCTATTTACTCTGACTTTTAGGATACTAAACAAATATTGTATTTATCCATTTATAATTTTTTTTTAGAAAACAAACATATATTTCACTCAGTTTAATACATGTATACATGCTCTGTTTCCTGAGTAATGTATTTGTGTATCAGCATAATCTGTCTGGTATTTCATCGTGGTCATGTCATTTTGTTGTTGCAGAGAACTAACATTATTTATTTCATTCTCCCGGTCCATTGATATTTCGTTCCATCATAAATTATGCCAGTGTATATATGTGTAAACTACAACGTTAGCATTTTAAATTGTTATCAAGATGTAAAAAGACTATTAAAGTTATTGCAAAATTGATATAATTACTGTTCGGTTATTTAGTACTGATATCGCTATCATCTACAAAATACCTTTGAAATGAGAGTACCACGGAAGCATAAAACTTCAGAACGAGAGTAACAGTGTAACATAAACTTGAAATTGTTTACCCTTGTGCTGAAAACAAGAAAAAAGAAAATTCACAGTTCAAGAACCCGACAATCTTGAGCATAGTAACTTGAGGAACGGTCCTGACGTTTTACAGTTATTTCAAACGAAATATTGGAGTAAACAAGGTTTTATGCCCTGCCAAACCCCCTGCGTCCCTTACTGTAGTGTGTGAGTTGGTGTGTTGATAAATAAGATAGAGTATCATACACCACTAGTCAGTAATAGGTGTATCCAATGAACATTGTATTGCTATTACTATGTAATGAATTAAAAAACTGGGGAACTATCTATAGTGTTATGTTTTTGTGATACTCTCGTTCTGAAGTGTTACGTTAACTTGATAACTCATTCTTCAATTTTATGTTAGTTTGGTTCCCTCGTTCTGAAGTCGTATGTTAATTTTGGTGCCCTCGTTCTTATGTTTTATTTAACTTGGTATCTTGATCTAAAGTTTTATGTTTGCTTGGAACCCTCGTTCTGAAGATTTATGTTACCTTGGTACCCTCGTTCTGAAGATTTATGTTACCTTAATATCCTCGTTTTAAAGATTTATGTTAACTTGGTACCCTCGTTCTGAAGTTTTATGTTACATTGGTACCCTCATTCTGAGGCGTAATATCGACATTTGTTCATCATTTCGCCAATTTGTATCATAAAAATCTGAGCTTATTTTTTTATTAATATTATCGGGCATTGACGGAGTTTAGTTTAATTCGTGGAAAATATGTTTACAGTTGGTAGCATTGATAGTCACAGTAGGTTGGGTTCTAATCAAGATCTACCTGTGACTTGCTGTCTCCAGATGCTTTCTACAACATTCGCAATGGAACACCTGCACCTACATGTGTACAGTAGAGGGGAGATAACAAACTTAATTTGTTCGTTTGTTTTATTCCAATAAAATTATATCTTCACCTACCCTTTTTGCTATTTTCGCCTGTAAGATCTAACGACATTCTATTACAGGTCGTCTCAGATTGAACTTTTGATATAAAGATTATACATAAGCTTGTATCCTTACTTAGGTTTAACTGATGAAAAGGATACATACTTAACAGAGAGATGCCGAAAAATAACGGAGGTTTCCCCAACGCCAAAGGCTGCTAAAAACAACTTTTGATTAGTCAATACAGTTAATCCTGAGATGACCTCTAATAGGATGTTGTTAGATCTTCACAGCGACAATAACAAAAAGGGGGAGGAAGTGAAAGATTTAATTTTAATTAGATTGTATTTTGATCCTGCTATTCATGGCGATAAGTTTTTATTAGTTGAGGAAGCCAATGTCTGTTGACATCTACGATTTTCGACGGCAACCTTGGTCAATTAAGTATGGCGTCCAGAACATCTTGTCCTGAAGTCAAGTGGATCCTTTTCGTACCTTACTTCTTCCAATATTTTTGAAGAAGAGTAAAATTCTTATCTCTAACTTAACGCCAGTCGTTAATTTAAAGCTGGCTAAAAGTGGCTTTGAACAACATTCAAACAAACAAAACAAACCGACGCATATGCATCCGTTTCTAGTCCATACGAAGAAAAGAACGAGCAATAATGCCGGGTTTTATTGTGATAACAGCATATACGGATGTGTTGTTAGAGCAGATAAAGCATGAAATAAGTTGAAAAGACAAGGTAATGCCAAGAGTACTGGACATAGTGACATACATATTAGTAAAGAATACTCAGGGAAATATTGTTCACGTGAAATCAGGATTAACGTGAATTTCACGTGAAAAGTTCGCATGATTTTAACGTTAAACGAGCATATTAACGTGAATTTCACGTGAAATATATTTAACATGAATTTCACGTGAAATTCACGTTAATGTGAAACTCACTTGAATTTAACGTTAACTTTCACGTGAATTTCACATGAAAATTCTGAAAAATGAGAATTTATTTCTAAATATTAATAGAATTGCATGAAAGTTAAAGAACATTAAAAATATTGAGAACATTTTTTCACTTGAACTTCACGTGATATTCACGTTAAATTGCTCATTTAACGTGAAATTTACGTTAAATTTTTCACGTGAATTTCACATTAATTTCATGTGAAATTCACGTGAACAAAATTTCCCTGTGTACATGAGAACATTGTCAGATTTATGTTGGTTGCAAAAGACTTTTAAGCAAACGTTTACATATACAACTCTTTGTAATAGCTTGAGTTAACTAATATAGTAACGGAATGTAGGAGATTTCAAGACAAACAAAAAGCTAAGCGGAGATTTCGTTGAGTGTGCACACTGCAAACGAGTAGTAGAAGTTAGAACGTTGTTTTTCTAATGAAGAAATAATTCATTGGCACACGAATATATTCTGCTTTTACCACGGATTGCCCTTGATGCCAAATATTGTAGGCACATGGTAAAATTATAATATATTCTTGCACGCAATGAGCTATTTCGATTCTAGAAGGACATATATATTAACTATTATCAATAACGTAACCTTTGAGTTGCAGGACTTGTCCGCCATATGGGACACACAGTTGCTTGTGACGTGAAAAATCTTACGATGATGTCGCCATAAAAAGTGTTAATCGTTTATGACGTTGATTAGGACTATATACTTGTTTTACCCCTGGTGTGGACTCGAAGCGTTTTAAGCACGTCATATTAGAATAA
This sequence comes from Limnoperna fortunei, assembly GCA_944474755.1. Classification (NCBI taxonomy): domain Eukaryota; kingdom Metazoa; phylum Mollusca; class Bivalvia; order Mytilida; family Modiolidae; genus Limnoperna; species Limnoperna fortunei. The sequence goes on along the minus strand of OX104114.1, from coordinate 69,185,198 downwards.
ATAGCATAATAAAACTAAATAACGATTTGAAAGTTTAAAACCTGTACGAATTTCTCATTTAATTGGCCTTTTATACATAGTGACATTTCAAAAGGGTAAAGCCGGTTACACTGTTATTTACCAAAATCCATTAATTTTAAGATTAAATTTTCAGTCCTGTCAAACTATTAATTGTGAATAAAATATGAACCCCCTTGTGAGCGATTAGAACATCGTATATGTATAAGATCTCTACGCGGGGGAGATGTTTAACACGACGATATAGACTATTTAAACAATTGTCCATTAAAATAGTTTAAGCCATCAGCATTGCCGACGACTTGGAACTAACTGCTTACAATTTTAATGTCTTATTAATCTCCATCGCACCTGTTCCAGATTTCAGTTAAATCCTCCATGTCATTTATCTAATTTTGACCAATGTAGCTGATATACATTTGTAAAACACGATGGTTTATAAATAAAGATTATCGTTTAAATTTTTGTGGTCATAAAATCAGGAAAAATTGCAATTTATAGCTGCCTAATTGGTTAGATTGTAGCAATACAGGGCCAGAATGGTAATCTCCTTCCCGATAACAGGTCAACAAGTGTGTACGTCCAACACACATTGTACGCACACAAGGCGTTGGAGTATTGTACAATTGAACCAAAAAATAGTTACCCTTAAATCTTCATATTAAGCTTTGTAATGATGACTTGGTAGTTTGTTTTTGAACTCTTATCACGTGACTCTAATCCTAGGTAACAATGCTGGATTTAAATTCCATATGCTTTGTAGTGGACGCATGCGGCGATTTATGGTCATCTTCATAATTTTTATAAAAGGAAGGGTTCTCTATTATTCTCAATTACATACATTGGAATTTATACTTATATAACTCTAGAATTAATACATAAATATGGTGTAAACAACTAAAATTTTACTACGTAAGATTTTACTGAAGCAAGCAATATCTTCACTAAACCTATTTGTTTAATTCCATTTAAAGCTTGTTTTCATGACGTGATTAAAAAGCGAACATAAAGCTGAACATGATAACAGGGCGTAAAATCTAGAAATAGGCTATCCGTATACACTAATTTTATATACCTCTCGAAAATAAATTATATATGAAGCATTCCAAACTTATTACAAATCTGTTTTCCGATTTCATCCAAACTGTACAATAACAGAATATGATGTTATAACTTTGCAACATCAAGAATTATTCCGCCATTTAATATTTCTTGAACCACGTCCCTTGGCTGCAACGTTAATAATAGTCATTAATGTAGTCAATGGGAACATGCTGGTAGGTTCCCAACAGCGCCCGACCCACGGAGCTGTTCGGGGCGTTGTTTGGTTATTGTACGAAATGCCTAACCGTAGACTGAGTAACGTGTTTAGAGAATGTCATGCTACTTTTGTGGGTTTCGAAGAAAAGAAGTAGGAACATTACAGCACATACAAATGACTAAATTCTCCTTCACTACCCAATAACCACAATTCCACGCTTTCCCAGTGGCATTTAAAAATTGTTTGTTCCTGTTGGTCAATCCCCTTCCCTACATTTTAAAATTTGTTCTTGTTCTAAATATATCTGACATATTGATCGTTAGACGTTAAGTGTGTTGTTACATGGTGCTGAAGTCTTTAGTTTTCGATAAATGTTATATAATATATCGAGTATATGGTGTAGTTTCTATGACAAGAGGATTGAAATGATAATAGCCACAACCTTTCGTCATTGGTGGCATGTAGCGGTATTTACAAGGAAAGCCCAATTACATTATCTATGCTTTCCCCGACTTCAGCGAACATTAGAAACCATTCTTTTTCAAATGTATACCTATTCATATTTTAAAATATTTTTTATTACTATTTATGAAGTATTTTTGCTTGTTGGTATAACAGGATTATATTTGCTATATAGAGTATAGAAGGTATTTCTGTGTCTCCATATAAATTATTTATGTGCTATATGTAAAAATAGGGTTATATCTTGTACATATTTGTATTGTTATTTCAGGATTATTACTATTATTATTTAATTAATTTTTTTAAATATGTAAAATTCTATTACTATTTGAAGTACATTTATTTATTGATGTATTGTTTTTTGTTTTTTTTTTTTGTAATGCGCAGGCTAAATTATGTCATGGAATCCCATACGCAAGATATATACGATATCGAATTAATTCTTCAAGAATGTCTAGCAATTGTCTCTCCTGTTTCAAAGAAATGAAATAAAATAAAATGTTTACAAGTATTTATCTGCAATGTCGTAAAATGTTAAAACTTGTTTCTCTCCACTGAAGTTTATATTCTTTGGGTGTTGACTCAAAAAAAAAAAATTTCATGCATTCATTTTTTTCTCCACTGTCGTACGCATAATTTGACGGCACGTTGAACTAAGACAAATCATGATATACCACTCGTTACAGGGCTGGGGAAGCAAGACATGGCATTATTATAAAACTCACAGTCGTACGCATAAGGAACCAGAACAAGTTTTTAATTAAATTACAAAAATGTACACATGCTGTAATCTGAAAAAACTACATGTTTGTGCTATTAAATGCATTTTTGTACTGCTAAAGGATGATAAATCATGTTTGTTGCTACATTAAAAATAATTGTATATTTGTATTTCTATACGCAATATAAAATACTTTTTTCGGTCCCTGTATGCAGGTTAAAATACTGATTTGTAGATTGGTTCCTATATGCATGGTAAAATACTAATATGTAGATTATTGTACAAATGTATTAACAAATGTGTTGATAAAACGTGTATATTTGTGATGCTATGTGCATGATAATGTTTATATTTTTTTATTTGTTTGGATAAATAGAAGATACATTTTGTTATTACGTGTATTAACTGTTGTTTGCAAGATGAAAAAAGTTTTTAATGTATTTGCCCTTATACTGTAAAGATATTCGCAGGATTGCTACACCTTTTTATACGTGCACTGCTCAAAATATATTGTCATTTTTACCTGTTAGAGTAAAGCCCTGTATGATCCGTATACTTATTTACGTTTTATTTTAACGTCACTAGGTACTATATTAAAGCCATGTTAAATATTACAGATCACTTTTTAATTAAACGTTGGCTATCGTGCCGACTGCTTTTATCCAATAAATTTCTATAGATTTGCGGGGCCATCTAATGTGTACTGTGCATAAGATTGGCAGCTAGTGAATACTGGTTACAACTTATTCAACGATTCTAGCGCCGCTCTTACTAAATGGTTTTAGTTGTTGTTTATAATTCTCATTCTTATTCTGTACGTTTCTATATTTTCTGTTTACTTTGCTAGAAGGGCTCCTAGTGTTCGACCCACGGAGCTGCTCAGCGCGTCCCTATGTTGTGGATAGTGGTAGACCTCTTTTTGGGAGTTTCGCTTGGCTATAAGCGGAAAACCTGACTGCAGACCTTAGTGAATAATGTGTTAAGAAAAAGGCCACGCTTCTTGCAAGAATGAAGACCCGTTTGTAGTCTTGTAGAAAAAAGAAAAGAGTACGCTTAAATGACTAAATTCTCCAACTACACCCAAAACTTAACAATTTTCCCGTGGCACTCAGTTTTGTGTTCAACTGCCGCAACTTTTTTTTCTTTCATGTTAATTTATTCTTTGTTAACTTATTCTTGTCCTGAATATTCTGAAATATTACTCGATGAACGTTAAGTAAACATTAATTCAATAGATCAATCGATCTATATTTTAAAATCAGTTATCCTTTTGCTTTTTATTTATTGTATATATTTGTATTTTATTGTTTGTCTTGTGTTTGTACGTATTGTGAAGATTTACCGAATAAATCTGATAGACATCTCAATATAGTGTGTTTATGGTATCTTATGTAGTAATATGACCCACAAAAGTACCTTAACAAGATCTTTAATATCCATAAATTATCAAACCACAAGAATAAATCCTTGACACTAAATACAGTACAAAAGTAAGAAAAGTAAACATTGATGAACATTTTGTGATTCATTCAAACTGATTTACCTTGAAACCGTCTATATCAATCCGTTTCTTATCGTGTATATAAACGAATTAAAGTTCGTGTCAAACCAAAGACCCTTAATATTAGAACATGTATTTTCTGCTTTTCCGTACTTTTTAATAGGCGATAGGACGAACGCCTAGGTCCGATTGTACTGGCAGATCTAGATAATAACCACACAAAATGTGCACGGTTCCTGGCTATGATATAATTGTCAATTCAGCAAAATGTCGTGACAGCGAAATACCAGGCAGTGGATTGCCCCGCGCGGTTTTGGTTAGGGTAGTTGTCATGCTATAATAATGAAAACCTGGCCATAAAACACACTAGTATTTGGTGACATTTTTACACAGAGTCAAGATCCATGCACGGTAATTAAACTTTCAGAAAAAATAAATAGGCAGAGTGTACCCCCGACACCAAAGCAAAATTATACCATCCGAACTCGCATGCTCCTTCTTTCCTGTGGGAGAAACAAAATCCTACCCATGCATAAGCCCATCCTATCTCCCTTTCCGCAATTATTCTAGTCTTCAATATAGGTGAAATAATGCTCTTTGGACGTTAACCAATATTTTAATAGTTAAACATTTCTTCAGGACAAAACAGGATTTATTTGTATGCCACGTCCATTCATACATACAGTTCTTACTTCTATGGCTGTCTACTATACTGTCAGATGTTATAAATATGACAGCTTGTCTACATAACCAGGACACAAATATTTGATTTTCTCTCATGATTTGTTTACACATCGTTTTCAGTGGTCCCTAAGTGCAAAATAAATAAATTATCGTCGTCCTTTTTATAAGATATATCCGTTTACGCACAAATTATTACACACTTATGGAGATTACTACATGTGTCTGCATATATGTAAAATGTATGTAATAAACAAAGCAATACAGAAACTCATATGAAAAAAAAAGTTCTTTGTTTACATCAACCAGCGGTGGCATACACTGTTCACCTACAGTGAGAGAAATAGGGCTGACATCCATTAATATATTTGTATAAGGGAACGAAGTATGACACTCCTGTCCTATAATTTTTATGTTTATTAATTCGTCAGTTGCAGATAAAAAGAAGCATTCCGGGGCTGGTGATGCCCCTTTTTCACTAATTATTATCACTAACAAGCAAGTTCTAGGTAACATTACACGAACGAAGAAGCAAGAGTTTATCGAGATATGCAACCCCCGTCCATTTGCAAACAATTATGTTTCCGCCATAGTTTTGCAACATTCTAGTCAGTACATGTGACCACGTACATGTGACACACATTTCTGCTTCATTTAACTCACAACATCCTCAGAGGATTGACCCTTCAAGGTCAACAGTATACTTAATGCTGCATGAAGGATATATCATATATGTGATATTTTACATTTAGGACTTTTTAAATTTAACGTAAAGCATTATTTATAATAATAAACACACTTGAGTTATATGTTTGCTAAGCTATTTTCAAGACTGAAGAAAAATAAGAATGTTAATGCTCTAGTTGTAATGCTTTTATTTTTTGTTATTTGTAATGGCGCCCGACCGACAATGCTTATTAAAATACATGTAACCTCAGATATGTCTGTAGAGTTTTTTAAGCCATTCTTTACGTGAATCAAACAAATGTACATAAAAATGAAAGTGTTTGTATCATTATTAAGATATGTTGTGAAGCGAACATTTGAAAAATATTCCTGAATTTTTAAAATTATATTTTTACGTAAATCAATTTTTTCTTTTCTTTACTTTCTTTTTTACTGAATGCAACATTATAAACTCAGTGAAAGTGAGGACAGGAAACCGACTTTGATAAGGTCTTATTAAATTTCTAAACACGAACATTTAAATACCCATAAACCTGCTGAACAAGAAAAAAGTCTTAAAATAGTCAGAAAAGGTCAACGACATATGCTTATGTACGCAGCTGTTCATTGAAATATATTAAATCCACATAAAAACCTCATAAAACGGCGCAGTCGTCTGCCAAGAAAAAAACCCTAAAATCTCGTCATTCAGACGAGATTTCCGTGACTGGGTAGATGATAGCTTTATGCTGAAAAATAATTTAACCTTGTGGTTTACCACTGAATAGGAAAGACCCGATATTGTGGTCCTTGAATTTTGAAGTGGAATGTCAAATAAATTAGTATTAGTACCTGACACGTGTCATTGCTACATATATGAAAGATTCCAAATGTTCGTCCGACAATATTCGTTCTGTTCAGGGGTTAATAAGTAAGTAATTTCTGTGTCAGCATAGTAATCTAGTTATCGAATGACGCATTGCGTTACAATAAATTAATTTGCTTTTTGTTTACCGATACAGAAGAAATACACGTCAATGGTGAAGGAAACTTAATGTTGAAAATCGTTCTGCACAAACAACAGCACAACGCCATTGAAACAACGAGAAACTAAAATAATTCAGACAACACAATATAATTTAATTTGCATAAAGCCCAATTGCAATAATCTATTTCGATTCTTATATGTCCTACAAATGTTCTAAAGTTTCCAAGCGACTCTAAGATGACGCTTTCAATGGCCATGTTGGTATAAGATTTTGAAACCAAACAAAATACATGTATATCCCTTAACATCATGTAAGGCAATTAAAAATGACACAAAACTATATGCTCGTCATTTTATTGAATATACGTACCTCTTCTAGATAAAAATATATAATTTTAACAAAACTGTGTTGTTCCGGTTCAAACAATTTTTCAGTTAAGCTTGTAATGAGGCCGGAATTCTTATTGTGACATCACAGCGGGATATATGCTTATTACAAAAATAACGTGTTCTCAAAGCATATGAAGGACGTAATAATAGATAATATAACACATCTATATATTACAGTGTAGTTGATAACCATAGCAAGAACAATCACTGCCAGAGAATCGCATGAGTAAAATTTTGTAACGATAAACTGCTAACAAAAACTTGTTATGTTCTCAGGACAGACTGGTTTTCACTGATAAATAGCATTCCAACCGATTTTGACATCATTTTGTGCACAAGGAATTTTTAACGTTAAAGCCCAAGTTAATCATCGAACTAAACTGACTTACAATGCATTATAACGACTGTTGCAACTGTTCCAAGCGAAATTTAACTATTTTAACAAATCTGTTACTATGACAATGTTTATAAGATCAAGAAACTTAAAAATTGTCTTGACAGTTTGAATTGTTACCATACCTGCATGGTTTACCTCATTCACCTTGCGATAACGTTATCAGTAGCTTGCTCGTGGTTCTCTGGTTTATCTGCCCGTATAACTGGTAACCACGATATAGCTGAAACATAGCTGCAAGTGGCGTTTAAAACCCATTCAATCTAATTTTCAAGATCTTCATCAATAACTTATTTATCCAAATGTATTTATTTGCATATAAGTGGTAATAATAAGGCATTAAAGCATACCTTTAGAACAGCGTATCTACATGAGAGACGCCGGTATTCTGACTTAAATATATTACTACTCCACTCCTTTATTTTGAGAGGGATAACATGTAAATCTCCTTAAACAAACTGACATTGATCCGAAACAGAGTCCGTATAAGTAGCTAAGCAAGAAAACCATTTTGACTACTAAGCCTGGTATTGATTATCTATTGGAACGGTAAGAGAAAGTTAAGCTATTATCCATTTATTTCAATTTTTATGACTCTCAAAATAATAGGTAGGTTGTTTCTCAATTTGAAGATTAGGTTTACTAATAGTCTTATATCCCTGACATGCGAAAGAGGACAACATGTATCATATTTCTAAATATAGGTACGTTAAGATCTGTCTGAAGTCCTTCAAAAGCCAAAACAAATATAGCCTGCATGACATCGTTTTGTTTATTGTTTCTCGAGGATTTAGCTAAGATTACAGTGTTGTGAATTGTGAATGGTCTTTATCTGTGGTAAGTACATTTGTATTGATCAACATCTGCGTTTGTTTGCTACGGGCACGTTTTCGTTCTTAGGTTTTGTTGAAATTCGAAAGTAATATACAGCTATAAACATTCCATATTTTAAACTTTTGAAATGGAAGCCATAATATTAGTGTAGACGTTATTTCCCTTTGAGCCACACTTTCTTTGAAAAAAGAAGGTCACATGAGGGAGGGTGCTAGGCTCTCTGCACTCAAAAAGATCCTAATCAGAAAGATGAACATTTTCAGAAGGTGGCGCGTTTGAAATTCACAAGTTTCTAACACTACAAGTTGTCAGTAGGTGGCGCGTTTGAAACGTATACGAACTAAACGAGTTGTCAGTTAGTTGCGCGTTTAAAATTAAAAAGCACCATTTTATTTCTTTCTGTATTTGATAATTTGTTTTTTTTTCTCTGCTTGAATAGCAACAGGATTTATGGGTTTTCAATACAAATGACGGCACCGGGTAAAAAAAAGTTGGATATATTTCGGGATAACCTATACCAACAGAGTGGGTTCTACACCATTACTTTAGGGTTGTCCCAAAAAAAATAAACTGTACAGAGCAAAGTGAAGAATCTACTGCAAGCCATTTTCTCTTGAGTGTTATGTTATAATATACATACCGGATCCTTTCTATCCCACATCTGCTTTAGCAGCTATGAAACCAGGTGTGGTAAAATTCCATGATGACATTAATTTACATTGAGCTTATGCTTCATGACGTAGACATTCACAACTGTTGTATGTACATGTATGTTAATAATAAGACACAGTTAAACGACAGTATCGACAATCAAACAGCAGACTTACTTGGCAAATCATTGTATCACAGTAATTCCTGAACTGTCCGTTTTATCCACCCTGCATATATATCAACTTAAACTTGGCATATATGTACGAAATGGCCGTACGGTGTTCGAGATTAATGAATTAGTGTATAATGTCGAAACACATTTTGCAACATAAACAACTGCAATATGACTGAAGTAATTATATGGCACTTTGTCCTAACCCGTCGTTATCATGTTCTACATTCCACACGTGCCGTAAGTTTATTTACACTTTCATCCCACACAAATTGTATTACATAAGAAAGGTCCACATAGGTTATTCAGCTCTTTGGAACACAGAATTAAAGATGGTGTGTCTGAATCCAACTACATCGCTTTGAAGATTTGTTATTTTCTATTTAAAACAGGAAAGCAACAATGTTATGAATTGCTCCAATTTTTAACAAACATTGACATTATTTTTTAAGTGATTTTAAAGCACTTTCAAAAAGGCATCTTCACACAGAGTTTGTTCTTTGCATATACTCACTTCCAACGAAGTCCGTATTGGCACCGTCCTAGCAAATGAATTAAGATCTTAAATATTGTACCAATAAATGGCCATTCTTCATATTTTGTTTAAAAGATTGCAATAACAGGATCCTGATTAACTTAGAAGACCTTAAGAAAACGTACGTATTGGTAAACTGACTTAAGGAATGATGTACACCATTATAGGCTATCTGCGAAGTCGTTGATAACAGTTGGACAGTTTTCCTTTTATTTTTTTTTTTTACTTAAACCTGATCCGGTCATCTTGTCTTGTGATTGGAAGAAAACAGAATTGAAGATACCGAGAAGTTTTAAGACAAAACTTTTTCAACAATAGAGTGGACAAACAAACATACACACACACAACACAAAAAAAACAAAAGATTGCGCAGCACGAACCCAACCAAATACCTGGAGTGAGTATAGGTGCTCCTGAAGGGTAAGCAATTCCTGCTCCATGTGTGTCACTTGTCGTATCACTCGGGTGAAAATCCTGGATTGAATGGTGTTACGACAAACGGAACAATGTGTGCTACATATAGCCTAAATATTGCTACATATATGTACTGCCAGTCGAAAACTTTGCATGCAAGTATCTTTTATAATAGATTTGCCATAAAAGATGTGCTTAAGCATTATTAAAACTACATTAAAAACTTATCATGCAAAGATTTTTAATTTCGTAAAAAGATTGAACAACTGAATTTAAAACCATTGACAAAAAATAACTCATGAACAACTGGATTTTAAGCCATTGACAAAAAAACAACTCATATTTCAGATAGCAAATACAGTTATGACTGTAAGTTGTTAAAGGACAAGGATGCGTAGTTTATATTATCCATATTTATATGTATTCAATATGAGATAATAAAAAAAATAGGTCATATTATCGTTGTAAAGATTTATGATGTAATAAAAACAAGTCTAGGTTAATATTGTGTTTGGGGTGAAAACAGGAACAAGCGATAAGAGGGGCCTCGAACAAAATGAACTGTTTACATATATCTTATAATACGTCACATAATTATATGTTATCGTGTTTTTATTTTTCAAACGTGTTTGAGATAGCGGCAAATACATATAGACTTTTATTGGTGAGAAAATAAGTTCCTTCGGCAATCCCTTGATCTTCTTATACAAAAAGCGTACAGTTATGGCTGGAGATTGACATCGATAGATCAAATTAATCATTACTTGAAATTCAAATGAAAATTTAAAACGATTCAGTATTGCGTAAAATAGAAAAATGCTGAAGTAAACATTTAACTCTCGGAACAGATAAATAATAATCCATTCATAAACGTGTGAGCCCTTTGTTAAGTGAACAACACCCAATGGAAAGGCGCCAATTATAACGTCAGCCTATCGAACGAGGTTATCGATCGGTCAAATTTTATGAATGAACACGGGGATAAATTTTCAAATAAACGACTGCGTTTAGTAGTATTACTGATACAATTGTATTTCAAATCACCACGATCAAAATATTTGATTCAAAGCAATTTAAAAAAAGATTCGTCTTTTAAAAGTTTTATTTTACGAATTAGTGAGAATAATCGGATTCTTGCCAGCGCTTAACTGTGAATTGAACCCTAACGATTAGAATTTGACAAGAAATTGTCAACGCGTGTCTATGTTCACAATGTAAATACAGATCACAATGTTAATATGACAAGTTTGTTTTGTAAGGACACTTAATTTTGTCATAATCTAGATATTCTCACGACAAAACCTTAAGACTTTGACAAAATACAAAGAAACCAACTCTAAAAATATGTCGGTTTTAACAAAAACATGTTCTGGTCCAATGGCTGGTATTAAATTAATAAAGATAACAAAGAAACATAACTACTAAACTCAATTCTTGATAACTGGCAGTAGTATGTGAAATAATGCCAAAAAATCGTGTGTCCATGGAAGTTATTTCTGGTAGAAAAAAGATACTGAAATATTTCATGATATAGAAAAGAAACAAAGGAACTACGAAATACGAAAAAGTTGATGTTCGCATTAAAGAACAGAATGGGGGTTAATTTATGAGAAATCTTAATAAACCCAATACTCAGACATACCGCGAGAAAATGGGGAGTTAGTAATTTGTCACAGACTCGGAATTATAAATGTCGTACAGTTAGTAATTTGTCACATACTCGGAATTATAATAGTCGTACTTTTTACAACTATACTATAAAAAACTGAACTTTGTCATAGATATGGTAAAGGTCAAAGTTTATTGTAAGAGAAACTGAAAAAAGCAAAATTAAGCATGTATATTATCAGTTTATAGTTACGCGATGATAAATATCATTCTCACCAATTTTTAAAATTAACATTCATTGAACAGATCATAGGCAGAAATATAGCAAAAAAGAGAAGTATAGGTCGTAATTTGCGAATGAATCTTTACGAAGACAATTAGTATAGGATAGGTGCATGTGTACGAAAAATATGTTTTTAGAATACCAGCTAGATATTCTTATGCTAAAGTACATCATCATAAATTTAAGAAAGCGGAAACCAGCAGAACATATCGAGCCATCACCGTAGTAGAGATAAGATTAGGTAAGCATCTCCTGTTTTGCTAGCATCCCGTTAAGGTCATGTTCGGGAACAGTCTATGGACATGGCAAATTGTCAGTGATTTGTAACTGGAAAGTTCATAGTCATCAAGCAAGTCCTGATAGTACCAGAGGTCCAACTTCTTATTCTTAATTTTAAATGTTAATCGGGCACGGTTTTGTATGAGTTTTTATCCTAAAATTATTTTATTCTATCTTTACCGTTTGTAGTTTCATACTAACTTGTGATTTAGTTGTATTTACGTGGTTTCTTATTTACGTTGTAAAAATGACAGAATTTAATCTCAAATTTGGCATGATTACTCCCGAAGAAACCGGAGATAATTGTGTTACATTGCAAAAACTGATATTCTGTGTTGGCGGTACCAGTATGACAAGGTATTTTACTTCAATTTTACTAAATATATATTGGTATGAGCAAAAGACTTCGTAGAAAAATTTGTTTATACGAGAATATTCAGAACATAAGAAGTAAACAATTTCTATTACAATTTTCAAGGCCAGTTATTGTATGGTACCTTCCTTTATCATATGGCTGGGTATTTATGAATACAAAACCTCTTCTGACACTGCTGTTACTAAAAATGAAATAGATTCGTATTTCTTGCATAATAGTTTAATATGGTTAATTTGTTATTTCACGTAATAAGCATAAAATGTTAAAACAGTGAATTTTACTATCAGTCAGTATATCAGCTATGTTTAGAAAAAAGGTTAGCAAACAATTAATTAATTCGGTGGATCAAAGGGCAGAATGTTTTTTACTGCTACTTGAAAAGTATGAAGTACATAGTAGAGACATATAGGATCTTACATTGGTACGAGTGGATTATCGGATTTCTCCAATCGAGATAGTTAAATTATGGAATTTTAAGTCCGAGCCTTGTCGAGGACTTAAATTTCCATAATTTAACTATCGAGATTGGAGAAATCCGATAATCCAAGAGTACTAATGTAAGATTCTGTTTCTCTAATTTTAAAAAGTAGTAAATTTGCGAAACGAAGTACAAATTCTTCCAATCCCAATTTTTACATTAATGACGTGAATACGGTAAATTGAAGGCGTTTTGTTTATGACGTCATGAGTTCTTATTGTGACGTTATTATTTTTAACCAATCAAATGCTGAGAACAACAAATTCACTAGTGACGAGAAATATTTTTTCCACACCGGTCAAGCGGTTGAAATATTACGTCAAAATTAGAGAAAGAGGCTTCTCTTATAATAGCTGGTCTTTTACTTGCATGGGGCGTGGCACTCTTCTAATACATTATCTACTGTGCAAAAAACTACCTATATCTGTAATTTTGAAATCGAGAACAGGAAGGTGAATATCTTCATTCTCTGTCGCAATACCTAGAAAACGAGATCCGACTGTAATTATTAAACATCAGCGGACTACCTGTAGTCAATATGGCATTTTAATGTTTAAAATGTACTTAATCAAGTCGATATATCCAGTCATCTTCAAATTTATGACAACCTTTTTGCAAGACTGTCAGAAAATAAATATTAAATTGTATAAAACAGACTAAACTATTTGGAATACTAAAGACTGATGTTTTCGCAACTCAACTGTCCGAATGTGACCAAGTTCAAGGACGTATAATATAAAAACCCTATATAAAGTGATTTGTAAATAAAAACAACACGTAAACAAGTTTATACTTATCAAATAGATTTTAAATTAACATTTGATTTTAATATGTTTTCGTTATTTTTCATCTATGTCGGTAAACGGCAGTAAAGAAGAAAATACATAATTGTATTTTTGTGATTTTGTACATTACCAGAATTATTATCAAAGGGACACAAACCAAGTGGTTACGTTTCTTAACAAGATTTTGCAGATCTTTATAAACCGATATATTGTATATTAAACGTTTTACAATTTAAACATGTCAATTCTCAGTTTCTCTCTAAAACGATCAGATATTTAAGTCATATCTAGTACTTCCCCTTCCTTGAAATAACAAATAGTAGCCCATTATTAGAATCCGTTATTGCTTACCCAGAAACATCTGAGTTTATCCATTATTGTTATTGGGTTCGGGTTTCTCGCTCTATTTGTGTGGGTTTTTATCTTTTCCGGATTCGTAGTTTTACTTTGTGTTGGCCATTAGATTTCTTGCCTGTTTCTAATAAAAATCCTATTTGGATAATATCTTTTGTGTAGGTGTTTAATTACGCGACGATTACCGAATTTATTTCATTCCAATTTTTTACTTTACAGTAATGTTGTCGTGATTGCCCCGAATTTTGTCTCCCTCCTGTTAAATAGACTGTTGTACGAAATCTTGCCGCTCAAATTACCTAAACCACAATTTAAACGTGGCTTGTAAGTCCAGTAAATCAACCTGAACAGAAAGTAATCGGATTAAACGAGGCTGTGTGGGTAATGATAGGAGATGCAAAAAAGCCTTACTATCCAGACGAAGACTAGACGTCGTCCTGGTTTTTTTTATTAAATAACATCTGTGTAAGAATTGTAGTAATGGACAACAGCAACGTTGCTGAAATGAATCAGATTTTAAAAGCTTACATACATTTAGCACATGCGTTAAATACAATATCGTACTTTCTGTTGAAAATTCGACCGCTAATATTTTATTAGTGCCAATCTAATTAGCATACGAACAGCCAAACACAAATGGAAGTGGAAACAAGTTATGGGAAAAGATGGAAAAGTACTTTACATTATCCAAAATAAAGCAATATGTTTAATGTCACGTGATATCCCCCTCACATTCATGTAAATTTGAAGCATATGATTTGAAAATTATTTTTAATCTGGAATCAGTTTCGTAATGCTGCTGGCAATTTCCTAAAACAGGAAAAACTAAATTACTTAATGAGTTTATCGGAAACATATATATTACTTTAATGGTTAAGTTTGTAGGAGGTGCAATTGTTTTCTAAAAATAAAACATTTAATAGGTTGATAAATTAGCCTCCGAGTGATAAAAGATGGTGGAATAGCATCATTAAATTTGAGATAAATTTTCACATTATGCAATACAATATTTTCTTTTGTTTATTGCTATAAAACGTTGACAATTCTCATTATATTGATCTAGTAGCCCTGAATAGGTCACTGTACAGTATACGTTTAATTAGGAAATGATACAGTAACTGACGCTAGGCAAATGATCCTTATTAGGGTGTATGTCGTAGCAACTGACACTAGGCCAGTGTACCTTGATAGGGTGTATGTCGTAGTAACAGACGCTGGACCAGTGTACCTTGATTGGGTGTATGTTGTAGTAACTGACACTAGGCCCGTGTACCTTGATTGGGTGTATGTCGTAGTAGCTGACACTAGACCAGTGTGGTACCTTGATAGGGTGTATTTCGTAGGAACTGACACTAGGCCAGTGTAACTTGATTGGGTGTATGTCGTAGTAACAGACGCTAGACCAGTGTACCTTGATAGGGTGTATGTCGTAGTAACTGACGCTAGATCAGTGTACCTTGATTGAGTGTATGTCGTAGTAACAGACGCTAGACCAGTTTACCTTGATAAAGTGTATGTCGTAGCAACTGACGCTTGGCCAGTGTACCTTGATGGGGTGTATGTCGTAGTAACTGACCCTAGAGCACTGTACCTTGATAGGGTGTATGTCGTAGTAACTGACGCTAGACCAGTGTACCTTGATTGGGTGTATGTCGTAGTAACTGACACTAGACCCGTGTACCTTCATAGGGTGTATGTCGTAGTAACTGACGCTAGACCGGTGTACCTTGATAGGGTGTATTTCGTAGGAAGTGACACTAGGCCAGTGTACCTTGATTGGGTGTATGTCGTATTAACAGACGCTGGACCAGTGTACCTTGATTGGGTGTATGTCGTATTAACAGACGCTAGACCAGTGTACCTTGATAGAGTGTATGTCGTAGTAACTGACTCTTGGCCAGTGTACCTTGATTGGGTGTATGTCGTAGTAACTGACGCTAGAGCAGTGTACCTTGATAGGGTGTATGTCGTAGTAACTGACGCTAGATCAGTGTACCTTGATAGGGTGTATGTCGTAGTAACTGACGCTAGACCAGTGTACCTTGATAGGGTGTATGTCGTAGTAACTGACGCTAGATCAGTGTACCTTGATTGAGTGTATGTCGTAGTAACAGACGCTAGATCAGTGTACCTTGATAGGGTGTATGTCGTAGTAACTGACGCAAGGACAGTGCTTCTTGATATAATGTATGTCATAGTAACAAACGCTAGGCTAATGTTCTTTCATTGGGTTATGTAATAGTTATTGACGCTACGCAATGTGCCTTAATAAGGTGTATGTCATAGTAATTGACGCTACACAAATGTGCATTGATAGGGTGTATGTCATAGTAATATACGCTACACAAATGTGCATTGATAGGGTGTATGTCATAGTAATTTACGCTACTCAAATGTGCATTGATAGGGTGTATGTCATAGTAATTGACGCTACACAAATGTGCATTGATAGGGTGTATGTCATAGTAATTGACGCTACACAAATGTGCATTGATAGGGTGTATGTCATAATAATTTACGCTACTCAAGGGTGCCATGACAGGGTGTATGTCATAGTAACTGACGCTTGGCAAGTTTTCCTTTTATAGGGTGTATGTCATAGCTATTGACAAAACGCAAATGTGCATTGATAGCGTGTATGTCATTAATTGACGCTACGCAAGAGTTCCCTGATAGGTTGTATGTCATAGTAACTGACGCTATGTAAGTGTGCATTGATAGTAATGCGTCACAGTAAGTGTACCTTGATAGGGATATGTCAAAGTAACTGACGCTATATGCAAGTGTGCATTCATAGTAATACTTCACAATATGCCTTTGTGGGGATATGGCACAGTAACCGACACAATGCCAGTGTAACTTGATAGTGATATTTTACAGTAACTGACACAAGGCCAATATTCCTTGGTGGGGATATGGCACAGTAACCGACACAATGCCAGTGTACTTTGATAGTGATATTTTACAGTAACTGACACAAGGCCAATATGCCTTTGTGGGGATATGGCACAGTAACCGACACAATGCCAGTGTACCTTGATAGTGATATTTTACAGCAACCGACACTAGGCCAATGTACCTTGATTGTGATATTTCACAGTAACTTACACTAGACTATTTTCTTTTGATAGGTATATGTATTTGACGCCATGCAAGTTTGCAATGAGAAGGAAATGTCAAAGTAACTGACGCTATGCAAGTGTGCATTGATAGTAATACGTCTCCTCGTTTGGGAGAAATTTGTGTTGACATTACGAAACTATTATTAGCTTTGTTTTCTTTTCTATTTGATACCTAAAAGTTTACCTTGTAGTGTTGTTATACTGTAATCATCTGTACGAATTTAAAATAAATTAGACATTTTAACTTACGTTAATTTTAGTAATTATACCATTTTATTCTTATATAGGGTATAGGGTACGGGGTTACAATTACTAGACACGCCAAAATACTATGATGTCATACATGAAATTGCCGTGTCAAGCGTTGCTATTTACCATTTTAGCAAACCTTTGACTTAAACAATTTCTGTAATTTCTGCTTCATTGCTGAATGTCACATCAGATGATTAATATGAGTTTGTACATGTTTAAATTACAGCTTGCTTTAGACCAATGCTGAGATGGTTTCCAGTGATCGACACACCGAGCGTCATAGGTTTAATTCAACAGCTTCCTTTAGACCAATTCTGTGATGGTTTCTAGTGATCGACACACAGACCGTCACATGTAGAAATCTACAGCCCTAGGACAATACTGAGATGGTTCCCAGTGATCGACACACAAAGCTCCACATATTTATATCTGCAGCTATCCCTAGGACAATGTTGGGATGTCACAGAGAGACACAGCGAATTCCCCGAGACGATGAATAGCTATAGTCAATAAACAGTAGCTAGCTTTAGTCTATAAACAGTATGACGTGACTAGCTATAGTCTATAAACAGTATGACGTGACTAACTATAGTCTATAAACAGTATGACGTGGTTAGCTATAGTCTATAAACAGTCTGACGTAGCTAGCTATAGTCTATAAACAGTATGACGTGACTAGCTATAGTCTATAAACAGTATGACGTTGGTATCTATACTCTATAAACAGTATGACGTGGCTAGCTGTAGTCTATGAACAAAATCAGGTGGCTAGCTATAGTCTATAAACAGTATGACGTGTTTAGCTATAGTCTATAAACAGTATGACGTGTTTAGCTATAGTCTATAAACAGTATGACGTGGGTAGCTATAGTCTATAAACAGTATGACGTGGGTAGCTATAGTCTATAAACAGTATGGCGTGTTTCCTATAGTCTATAAACAGTATGACGTGTTTAGCTATAGTCTATAAACAGTATGACGTGGGTAGCTATAGTCTATAAACAGTATGACGTGGCTAGCTATAGTCTAATATGAATAAAGGCACAGCCTAAATGCGAGCATCGCATATTTTATGGTTCATGGCGTTACTTCATAGCACCCTAAGAGTGCCCTTGCATCCCTTTTGTGACGTAACGTCTTTTATGTTTTGGTGACGTCACACAAATGTAAAACATAAATATATTCTGGTACCCTGACGATGATATCCTCATGAGCCTAAGCGGCCTTCGGATATAACGTCAGGTCAGGAGCATTGGATTTCAACGGTGACAGCGTTGAAATTTGACGTTCGGGTATTCTCTAGACTGACCATTTAGTATTATAGATAAGTTCAAGTAGAACGAACGTATTATGACGTCATTCTCTTTGTGACGTTCAATGTATACATTTCTCAGTTGAGTTTACATTATGATTTCATAATTTAAACGTAAAGGTAAGATATAATTTATATTTAAATTTTATAAAGAAAAGGTATTCCCAGATTTAAAAAAAGATTGGCATGTGCATGTGATATTAAATGGCGTCATATTATCAACCAATTAAAATGCTTATATCGGAGGTCCTGACCTGGTGTCATATTTGAAGTGAAGCTTGCGTCAATGAAAAATATTGCACCAGGAGACCAGGTTAAACATAAATAAAGGTTTTTTGAAATTGCAAAAAAAAATTGTCGGACATTTTTGTTGTTATTTCAAAAATAAACAATTTAATTTAATCAATGTAAAATTTATTTCTGCCTACTTTTAAATTATTATTTTTTTTTTTGTGCTTGACCACACTATTTTCTTCTAAAATCTCAGCTACCATCCGAAATGAGTTTGTTCATATGGATCACGTGACCTTATTTACAAACATGCATGTAAGCGTATAACTCGCATCTGCGATGCTCGCTATAAACAGTACTACGTGACTAGCTATAGACTATAAACAGTATGACATGTTTAGCTATAGTCTATAAACAGTGTTACATTGCTAGCTATGGTATATGAACGGTATGACGTGGCTAGCTATAGTCTATAAACAGTATGACGTGGGTAGCTATAGTATATGATGACGTGACTTGCTGTAGTCGACAAACAGTATGATGTGGCTAGCTATAGTCTATAAACAGTATGACGTGGGTAGCTATAGTATTTGAAGAGTATGACATGACTAGCTGTAGTCGACAAACAGTATGACGTGACTAGCTATAGTCTATAAACAGTATGACGTGGCTAGCTATAGTCTTTGAACAGTTTGACGTGGCTAGCTATAGTCTATAAACAGTTTGACGTGGCTAGCTATAGTCTATAAACAGTATGACGTGGCTAGCTATAGTCTTTGAACAGTATGACGTGACCAGCTATAGTCTTTGAACAGTCTGACGTGGTTAGCTATAGTTTATAAACAGTTTGACGTGGGTAACTATAGTCTATAAACAGTATGACGTGACTAGCTATAGTCTAATAATTCTATTCATGCTGTAATTTATTTATATTTAGAGTTTTGATTGGATAAAAACACTTAAATGGCGTCATCTCAGATAATTTATACATCGATATTTCTTCTGAGCGGACTACTTTCAGTATCCGCTGTAAACAAGATCGCGTCCTCCTAGCGTATCGTCAGGGAGACGGGACAATGTTTTCTCTGCCCCAATGATTTCCAATTAAATCGACTATGATTTCTAATAAAATATAATAAATAAACAATTTAGTGTTAATTTTATATTTTTCCTATTAATATCTACAGAACCGCGATTCCTTTGGTACTATGTTTTGCATATCCCTACGCTTTCCGGCCTATAGGTACGTTTTATGGTCTAGAAGGGTTTCGGGAACTGTTTTTGCCGTTTTGAAAATCGCAACGATTATTTCACAGAATTATAAGGATTAAACACTTGGTTTTATGAAGTTATCAATGTGTAAACTCTAAACCCAGTGTTTAATCCTATATAAACAGTATGACGTGGCTAGCTATAGTCTTTGAACAGTTTTACGTGGCTAGCTATTGTTTGTAAAGATTATGACGTAACTAGCACAGTCTATTAACATTATGACGTGGCAAGCTATAGTCTATAAAGAGTTTGACGTAGCAAGCTGGCGTCGACACACAGTTCGACGTGGCTAGCTGCAGTCTATAAACAGTTTGACGTGGATATCTGTAGTCTATAAACAATATGACGTGGCTTGCTGTAATCGACAAACAGTTTAACATTATCTGTTATTGTAAGGTTGAACGAAATTGCTAGTAAAACACAATTTATCAGAAAGAGGATGGCGCCATTGAAGTTGGTCCTTCAGTTTACTTTAAACATATTTTATTACTTCTAAAAAGTTATCAGACACGCGTTCTTTTTATTGTCTTCTTTTGAATGAGCATGCAGGAAAGACGTAATAGAAAGTAAATTCGCAGACCAACTTGATGTATATTATCAGTACAAAATCATTTTGTACGCGTTACCGATGGTCTAGAACAATATCATTGTTGTACATTTTAATTACAACACTATGCAGGCTACGTAACGGAAGTCACTCGACAGGAGAGTGTCACACAGGTTCTTAATGATTGCCATTGTACCTCAGTAATATCAAGCTGCTTTTAAAGCTTAATATTAATGTTCCAGTATCTTGTTACCTGTCCCTGAAGTTGTTCAATGTCAAGTATATACAATATGATTTTGTAATGTTATATTTTGTATCGTGGTTTATTGTATATATCGGTATATAACTTGTTACATCACGTGGCCATATTCACAATAACTCAAACTCAGCAAAGCCAAAGTAACATGGAGAAAGAACAAAAGGACAGAGAAGTTATATAAAGACTTATTAAAAGACGTGTAAACCTTAAGCTCCCCTGTATTTCTTTCAACTAATACTAAGACATGTTTTAATATGTTATCGTACACCGACAGTTTTCATTTTTAAAAGTCATAAAGAAATGAAAATAATTGTTTGCAAATTATTAGCTTGTTTGTTTGTTTGTTTGTTTTAATGGTGTTTAACGCCACTTTCAGCAATTTTTACAACGGGAGTACCCGTAGAAAACCCCCGACTACGGTAGGAAAATTGTCAATCCTTCTCAATTAAGATTGGAGTCGAGTACTACCTGCCCGCAGTATGACTCGAACCCGCAACCTCAGTGTTGACAAACCACGTGATCAATAGTAGACAAGCTACCTTAACCAATCGGTCACCGAGGTCACAAAATCATTAGTTCTTGTGTAAATCTCGAAAAGTGATAGAATGTACGCCATTTCTATTTAATTAGATGGCGTGTTGAATTGGAACGCAATAAAACATGTATGTGAAAATTGCTAAAACCAACGCTGGAAAAAAGGTAATTATTTGACCTTTCATCAAGGTCACAAAGAAAATTGAACGGTGCAGACCTTATAGGCCCATAAGTCTAATGATTTAATTTTTTTAGGCAATTACGGCTTTTAAATGGTCAAAGAATTTAAGGATAAGTGACAAATTGTGATAGAATAATAAGAATGTCCATATTTTTACAATATCTGTTACGGTTCAATATAGTCAAAACGATGTTGAAGTCTAGTTCACCCAACTACTTTGATTTTTATCTATTTTGTAGATCAACGATGACGACGAATACCCCACGAGTCTACGACCTTCGGTATTGTGAGTTTTCAGCATTTACATATTTCTCTCAAATGCCAAAAGTTCGTATTAGTGTTTGACCAAAATATGGTAAAAGAGAGAAATCGGATCGATTCCATGTTGTACTGTATGTCTAACACCTAAATTAACATGTCGAGTACTTTTTTCACAGCATGACTTTTAAAGATGCATTTCTCATTAACAGTGTGTAAGAATTTAAAGAGACATCAAATTCACTTAAATAACCGACACCGCGGACCCTTTATGTTGTAAGTTGCATATATACAAAGAAAATACATCATTTGTGCTCCATAGATGTTATTTATTAATAAGACTATCTTTTGACTATGTTAAAGTTAAAAATGTTTTTATTTATTACCATGTTCTCGAACGACTCCCCCCCCCCCCGCCCCACCCCCACCTCCCATCCTCACCCCACATGCTTTATTATAGACTGTCTAAATATATATAAAACCATACATATCACTAGAAATTAAAAATTTGTAAGGCAAATGCTCGAATACGGCTTACATGGCTATTTAAATAATCGCAAAGCAATCAGTGTTCAGTACAAACGTTAAAAATAGTCTTTTTAATTAGCACATACATTACAATTGTGGTCCAACGAACAGTATTAAAATCAAAATAAAATGATTGATTTATGTGTAAAATACCTAAAACTTGGTTTGACGGTATAGCACGGGAAATGCCCTGTTATTGAAATAGGTATCGATTATCAATGCATGTCACTTCATCTATACAAATCTTTGCATAAGTTTAAAAAATAAAATTTTAATAAAGTATTTAACGATAAACGATGTTTCAAGAAAACCTATCATTAATTTAATATGACCAATCGTTTTGTATGATTTATGTATTTGTGACGACTTGCGCCAGGTACATTCACGTTAGTGAGAGTTTTTGTCACCGCCGAATTTTTACATCTTACACTTATCACCAAGGACGCACTATTTTAGATATATGAAGGAAATTGACGTGTAAACGGACATAAATCAATTTAGAGGAAATGAGATGAAGCAATGAACAGGTCTGTAATTCAAGTGCAAGGTTGATTGATTGATTGATTGATTGTAGGGTTGATTAATTTAAGTGAGAAGTATTTCCCCTATTTTCAGGACGAAAACAAATGAATCATTGGGTAGGGACGAAACTGTTGTCTTCAGCGACTGCACAGCATCTTTGTTCAAAAACTCCATGAGCGGTCTTTATTGTGCCAGGAGCGTGGCATTGTCCGAAAACGCGCTACCTACTATGGTCGTTAAACGAGCTTTCCGCAACTGACACCGCCCCCCTGATTTAAACAGTTTTTGCACCACCAAGTTTTATGGGTACCTACTTGACAACACTTTATTAGAAGAAATCCCATCCAATGACGCTATGGGAAGCACAGGTTCGAACCCTGGAAGCCGCCTTCATATTAAACAGACGGACAAATATTTAATTCCACACTTATCTGTAGTAATAGATGATAAAATCGAATAACACAGTTTGTAGGAGAATTGTCTGAGCGAGATGTCATATTAGTATTGGTAGAATTGTAAAGGACAAATTTACAAAAAGGAAAATTAGCATCTTAAAAAGTCTATACATCTATCTACGTGCCTGCCTGTCTAACCTGGCAACCAGCTTCTTCCAACTCTAATTATGATCTTTTAACCCGGTCAATTATAAAATGCCTCTTCTCATCTCTTTTCCAGTCTGCTTCTTCTCTTTCTTTTTTGAGCCACAGCCTAGTATGGCACACTGGGATGATATCGAGTTTAATCCCCATACCATTACAGTTTGTGTTTGTAGGTCGATCGTCATACAGTATATGCCTGTTTAAACTTTTTTCCATTATTTGTTTTAGTGTTAATGCCACTTTTAGCATTTTCAGCAATATACATCATTTATCGAAATTGGGGGGTGGGAAGGGGGTGGCGGTAAACCAATGAGAACCCACCTCATCTTTCATTAACGTGGACTCTAGCACACCTTGTCGTTCTCGACTTCTCATCATGTTACTCATCAAGTAGTACGTATTTCTGAGACCACTCTGATATCGAGGTTACATGCAAACGTTATAACACATTTCCGCGGAACCTCTCGAAATAATCATATAACGAAACGTTACAGTCAAAATATTTAGGCAAAAAGTTAAATACGGCTTGAACTTCTTTATAAAATATACCAATCGATCGACAGTAACAAAATCCTCTACATGTACAATAGCACGTCCTGACAAATATGTGCATGTCTACGCATAATAATATACAAAAAGTAAATAATTATAACAGCTGACGTTTAGGTTTTCAGGATGAGTCAGGATGATAAAGATCTTATCAGCATAGAGTATACAGTAAAAATTAACGTAAACGGTAAGCATAAATACGTATGAATGAAATGTGTCATCTTTGATGTGTAATAATATAAACTAATTGCAGTCTAACGCCCAATGATAAATATTTCGGTTATTAATGATATGGGTAAATATTGTAGAATACATCGATACAGTTTTACAATCGGAACGATTTGGGCATTCTTTGGTACAAGAACAGTTACAACAGTCTTATATAGTGGTGATACGACAAACAATTATTTTTCGGACTGTTTTATATGAATAGGTTGATACGATTAACAATAACTTTTCGGACTGTTCCATATCAATAGGTTGATACGATCAACATTGATTGTTTCGACTGTTGCATATAAATATGTTGAGACGATTAACATTGATTGTGTTCGGACTGTTACATTAATACGATTATTTTTAATCGATTTTTGGACCGATACATATAAATAGCTTGATAAGATTAACATTCATTGTTCGGACTTATTCATATAAATTGATACGATCAACATTGATTGTTTTGACTGTTACATATATTAGGTTGATGCGATTATCACTGATTGTTTAGATTGTTACACATAATTAGGCTGATATGATTATTATTGATTGTTCAGACTGTTTCACATAAATAGCTTGATACGATTTATAATGATTTGTTCGGATTGTTAGATATTCGTGAATTGATACGATTAATATTTACAGATTCATATATATAGGATCTTACATTGGTACGTGTGGATTATCGGATTTCTCCAATCGAGATAGTTAAATTATGGAATTTTAAGTCAGAGCCTTGGAGAAATCCGATAATCAAAGAGTATACTAATGTAAGATTCTGTTTCTTTAATTTTAAAAAGTAGTAAATTTGCGAAACGAAGTACAAATTCTCCCAACCCCAATTTTACGTTCATGACGTGAATACGCGGTAAATTGAAGGCGTTTTGTTTATGACGTCATGAGTTCTTATTGTGACGTTATTATTTTTAACCAATCAAATGCTGAGAACAACAAAATTCACTAGTGACGAGAAATATTTTTTCCACACCGGTCAAGCGGTGGAAATATCACGTCAAAATTAGAGAAAGAAGATTTATACAATTAATGATGATTGTTTTATTATGAGATAACTGCCGCAGTACTAGTTGTTCAGAATGTTCTTAGACAAAATTAGAAATATTTTATTTTGTTGTTGTTATTGATGAAGAACGTAACACACCTTGAACGTAGTAACGGATTCTCTCTATTAAACACATTTATAAAACTACCTGAAATCTTCTCACATATTTAACAATAGTTCCTCTAGATTTATGGTCGGAACAAACTTATTAAAAACGTAGCGAAAAGGACATGAAAAAATATTAAGCTGAGTTCATAAAGTTAGAGAAAAATTAAGGGTGCTTTAAAAAAATAGCCTGACAACTAGCCATGGCAACGATTTTTTCCAGAGGTCTTCAATATGTGGAGAACGTAAAATAATTCGAACACGTATACCTGGTGGTGGCTGCTAATTGTACATGTATATGCAACACATCCATGCTATTTTTATGATGTTGCTTGCCACAATTCAGAACAAGGAAACCTTATAAATGACGCATCCAAAGTGTTTACATTTGTCCTTGTTACTCCTATTGCTATTGATATTTTTCTGTTTTAACCTAACAAAAAAAAACCAATTTATTTCCCGTTCTATTTAATGATTTTGAAAGTGACGGATAAAACACAAAAGATCTTACACATTGACCATAGTTTCTTTTATCCGGAAGTGACAAAATACACATTGATTTCATACCATAACAGCTTCACGTTCGGAACACACCACTGTAGTAGTGAATACCTAAAGGCGTTTGATTGTTTGAATCACATCAAAATATCGATTGAAACTTAACACAAGTTTAACCAATTAAAAACACTAGGGAACGTCGTAGGACTTAACATTTTTTTTGTGGGAAAAGGCATAAAATTCGAAAAAGAAATACTATTTTATTTCAATAAAAAAACTCTACTGAATTTGTAAACTCCGAAGATTATTATTTTCATAATGCAGTACTAAACTCTGGGGGTTCTCTGCAGCTTTCAATAGTTATGATCATTGTCGTCCACTTACTGGGAAAAGAAACTATAAATTTGCCATTAATGGAGACCAACACAAAGAATTTGTCGTCAAATGTAGAGTAATCCCTTTGTGTTGAAAATAAACAACAAAACAGTTTTCAACTGTCTGCACACAATACATAAATTTTAACAGGTGTTTTTCTGCAAGAAATGATAACTGATGTTTGAGGTGGTCGTACGTTAAGGTACCTGCACGGGATAAAACTGTTCTCCGTTGGTAGTTCGAACGGTCGGTTTCAAATATCTGTCAAAATAAAAGGGACATTAATACAATTTCTGAACAAAGTATTGAAGGCATTAACCCCCAGTCAAATATACACCACATTTAAAAGGCAACGAGTTTGACTTTAATCATATCTTGTTATGCAAGTTTGATTCCTGTTTTATTTACGGAAATGCAAAGAAACATGCTGAAAATATTAGAAGAGAAATTGAAATAAAAAAATATCTGACGACAGTATGTATTAAATTTTGTAGGTACGTATTATAGATAAAACATCAGTTGGAACGCCCGGTTCAAAACATTAACGTATATTTGATAAATGTTCTAATAAAGTTGAACAGCATGCACGCGAATTAAGCTGAATAGTTACTTTCATTTCGCTTAAACGTAGACTTATTCCGCTCAAACTCAGACATTTGCCAGAAAACTAAGTCAAACACCAGTAAGATATTTCAAACTTAATGTCCATAATGAAAAATTCACAAGGAAATCGAAGCAGAACAAATTCATTCAATCACCACAGAAAGAAAGAGATATAGTAATCATGTCCTGCTTTGCCAGCAAGTACATTGTGGTAGACCTGATTTTAACGGCGTTTAATATGGAATTAATGCCCACGAAGGAATATTGATACTACAAGAGATTTAACGATGATTGATTGATTGATTGATTTATGTTTAACGTCCAGCAAGCAATTTAACGATGAATCAGGTTACAAATATTTGTATGCGTGTGTGTGTGTGTGTGTGTGTGTGTATTTTTGCGATTTTGCCTTGATCTAACAAACGCACATGCACATCCGCTCCATTAAAAGTAATTCTCAGCATACTCATTTTATTATAATTTGATACTGATATTGAACAAAACCTCACATTTAAATTCGTATCTTCAATAATTACATATTTGTGGATTCACATGGCTTTTAACAATTTTGTAGCTATATGATGAGGTCTAGCCCTTCATAGTAAAAAAGTCCGGAGTAAAAAGTGAGCATGGCGAAGTAGCAATCATATCAATTGGAAACTCGGGGTTATGTTGCAAATTGTGTTAGTTACGAATTACAAATTTGTATATGACCTGTTTGTGAGTTTGGGTCAAACTCGAAATATAATGTGCTCGTCTCCAAAATTAGGATTGCATGATGGGTGTCCTTCTAAATGTCACAGGTACTGTTTTCTCCTCTAATATAAATTGGAAGTTATGTAATGTAAAACATCATTGAAAGCAAATCAAACACGTTTATATCCAAAAGATTGACAAAAGGGGATAAAAATTAGTTTTATTGTAACCTTTATTTAGTCGTAGATTCTCGCCGCGTAAATGTTCTATCGGCCGTCTGGCAGTAGTAAAATATAAAACATTGGTACCTTTGATCACGTTATACTTACCTTGAAACAAAATAGCGTACGGGACTAATAAAATATGCTTTTACAAGTGTATTTTATTCCGAAAAAACACGTGGTTAATGACATTATTCTGCAGGTGACATTTCTGGGGTTTTAAGAACTTAACATCCAGAATATAAAATTTCAACACCTGGTTAATATATGGACAATAAAACAGTCCTCGTTAAGTTTATGCCCCTATCGACAACAGTAACTTTAACATGGACAAAATAGTATTAAGTTTCAGATAAACACGTGCAGAGTAATTGTCGTCTGCTTATGATCTTAGACAGCTCTAGATCATACATTAATTTATTGAACACTTGCAGCTGGTCATTCCATTGTTTATAAAACATCTATAAATTATCCGTTGTTTCGGAGAATTTGTCCTGTTGTAGGATATCACTGATTTAAGATATGTTAAATTTGTGTTAAAAATCTAAAGAGTTCTTAATTATTTTGTATTTATATTTTTAAATTATTCCTAAGATTTTTTTTTAATTGAAAGCTCACTGAAAGCTGTAAAATCCTACAATAATGACACAGTTGTATATTAAATGATATACGTATAAACATTATATTTATGCATAGAACAAAATATTTCTTTATACCTATTTGTCTTCTGCAAGGTTCACGTACTACGTAAGTAATTTTTCGTTGTTGTTTTCTTTTTTCTTTTGTTTTAAGGATGTTTAACGCCACATTCAACTTTTTTTTCAACTATATCATGGCCACCAGTTTTTATTGCGGGATAAGTCAGAGTACGCAGAAAAGCCCTGACATTCTGCAGGAAAACCGACAATTCTTGTATATTAAAATCGCAGTGAGACTCGAACCGTCAATCTCAGTGTTGACACACCACGTGATCAATAGTAGACGAACTACCTTAACCACTCGCCACCGAGGCCCCCTTTGTTGTTTTCTGTAGAAATTGACAATTTTTAGCATTATATGATAAAAGCAATACTGTAGTATGTTACACGTATTTGTAAACCGAAACAGAAGAAGAAAAACCTGTCTATAGTTAGAACTAATACATTTTGATATCTTCAATTTACTTATATTGTACCTACCTACCTACCTACCCACCTACAATTAATTTACTAAAATAAATCGATCCGTTTATCATTTAATCATAGTGTAGAAAACTAAAAATGTTTCAAAAACAGTGAATTTCAATTGTAATTAATAGAGATTAAATAATAAAATCAGAAGTTTCATGTCCGACGAACTCACAAACGGATTTACGTTTCTTGTCCCGGAATGGTAAACATTTTTGATAAATGGGTTTGCAGAAGTATATGTTGACCTAATAATTAAAGAGAAGGATAACTACTTTTGTGGGATTTAAGACATGCTTATTACAGTCAGTTAAAATTTTTAATGCAGAAAGATCTTTTAATGTGGAACATGTATATATTTTCTGTTTTTGCTAATTTGTATTGATATTTTGGTTGAAACCTGGAAATAGATTAAAAGGTCTATTAGCTTCTAGATTTTCAAAACGCATTTTTCACCGAGTTATTTACCCTTTCTTAAATTATATATATAGGTAACTGTACGTTTTATTGGTTTGTTTGAATGTTGTTTGACGCTACTTTCTGCAATTTTTCATCTCTATCATGGTGTCCAGTTTTTATTGGGAGGAAGTCGGAGTACCTAAGAAAACCCCATCTGGCCATCTGGCCGTCAATAGAGACAGCTACTCATGGCATAAAACACGATAAATATAACGAGGTTTGTTGTTTACCTGATAGTGCGTAAAGGGGAATAGTACAGTAGGGAATTTTATAAGAAACTTGACCTTCGTATATATAAACGCAGCAAATCCTGTTAACACTAATTTAGAGATCGTCAGCTTACACTGACTTTGCCAAAACAACAGATGCGCCATTATATTGACAATTATATCGTTGCGGCATTTATTCCTTATAATTCGAATTGCTCGGTTTTCTCTGAAATGGTGTAAAATACTGATATAAAATCACTTCGTAAAATTATTTGATGCACATCACTTTTTCTTCAAGTTTTGTAAGTGTCAAACTTGTCAAAAGAGAAAAAAATTAAGACGGAAAAGAAAGAGCACAAATACCCCCACAATCAAGACCCATACGATGTGTGACACCCTTATATGTCTAACAGAAATGACATGCAGAAATTATGACATGCAGAACTTACGAAATGCAGTCAACTGAATCGAAGGACGTTTTAAAATCAGAACAATGCAGATGACATCCGAAAGGACAAAAGGTAGATCCCGAATAGACTAGACGGTTCCTGTCAGGTATTGTGTTCTATTCCACTGGACACTGAAGTTCCTAGCGGAGGTCTCAATGTGATGAAATGGAAGAAATTCATCAATTGTATACGGTTAACCTCCCCGATGAAGGCATTTGACTTTCTCATCACAAAATATTTGGCACTTTGATTCAGTTATAATACCAAACATTTATGTAAATTGGTATTAATTATAAGAAATGAATGCGGCGATTTATTGTGGACATTTAAACGTACATGTTGAATGTAAATAGTTAGAATCGAATAAAGTAAGCGTTAAATTCTATTGTGTTATCTGAAACGGAATACAATGGCATGAGGGTATTGAATGTGTCACATCGTTCATTAGCGAAACGTTACAGCATTTACTTATAACAACAGAGACAATTGACTTTAAATACATATAAAGAAAGTACACGCATAAGGTATGTATGTACTATTACCATGACTAAGCAATACGTAAAATGTCCCCTATAGCCACTGGTATTAAATAACTGTGTCAAACATTTTTGACAAGTACTTGTTATAATTGTAGGAGGTACACTATTGAATAAGTTGTAAAAATATTTTTAATACAGAAAAAAAAATACTTTAATATTTCAGTTTTCTTTTTGTGAACATATATTTGTTCTGGTCAGTAGGATGTCACATACAAATAGCCTTCGTACATGGACGTCATATCGATGAGGGTTTTTGTGATATAACAACGTTTACCTTGCCACGATACAAAACTCTTCCCCTTGTGTAGATGTAGAAGGAAAAGCATGAAGCCATTATAACAGGCTACATTCCACATTTCTTCAATTATAAATTTCTGATGGAAGTCAAATTTTCATGTCGTTTGTTTCATCCCCATTTCTCTAACGGAAGTATTGTTTGCATTCGTATTCTCGTCCTGAATACTGTCTGATGGACATAAAGCTACTATGAAATCAACTGAAACAAAGAACGCTTTTTGTAAAAATTAAAAGTTGAGCAATTTACTTGTAGCCTTGTTATGTACTAGTATCTACATTATGTTGACTATCTAAGTCAGACCAACACGGAAAGCATGACCGCGGAACATAGTCGTTAGCGTGTTTGGAGAATACCACATGGTTTTATTGCTAGATTCAAACATTATTTGGAGAATACCACATAGTATTGCTCGATTCAAAAATGTAATTATCAATAGGTTTTTCAACACACTCTTGGTATTCCGATGGATAGTAATTGTGCTTCTCTCCTCGCCGACCTGTTTCTGTACTCTGATGAGGCTCAGTTCCTAAAGATAGAAGGCCTGTTGCAGAAGAAAGAAAAGACACTGGCCCACACCTTTAATTGTACATTTCGATATATTGAGATGTTTTATCCCCCAACAATGCTAAATTTGGTGACCTATTTGCATTCAATTTACCCTAGTGAGCTTAAAAATAAAGATACCATCAATAACTAAGGTCAGCTTCTTACTTGGACCTATTTCTAGAAATAGGCTTGGGGAAAACTACAAACTAGACTCTCGACAAAAACGTGATGACTTTAACTTTCCAATTGTCAACTTCCAGTTTATCGGCAGCAACATCCCAGCAGCTGCAGCGTATGGTGTGTATATGTCACAACGTTATTCTGGATCTGATTTTAAGATCGATTACTGCTGTTGACAACTAAACTACTCAAACAAGGGCTTGTTGTATCTAGGTTGAGATTACCCCTCAAGAAGTTCTATGGTGGTCACCATGACTTAATTGATCGTTATGGGAAATCTTCCCCCCAAAACGATCAGACATATTCGCTGTGTCATAGGTTGTCTTTCCTATTACGGAATATGACTTTTTCTAAACATGACAATGAGTAACTCGACGAGTTTCTAATTAGAGACAGGCACTGCTTACTCGTCTGGAGCACCTGAGTGCACCCATAATTTGTATTGAGTTAGAGTTACTCACTTTCTGTTTTTGTGTTGCGCTGTACATGTTTGTTTTATCCGGATTTGTAATTGTTCCTTGACTAAGTCTTGCCTTTCGGTTCTTGATGTTCGGTGGGTTTTCTTTAATATATTCTTCAAAAATGAATTAATTACTATGCTCCCACTTGGATTGATTACTAGGTTACAACATTGGTTACTAGGTTCCAACATGAACTAATTAGTAGGCTCCTACTACATGGATTTATTACTAGGTTCCCACGTGGATTGATTACTAGGTTCCCACATGGATATATACTAGGTTTGCAAATGGATTGATTACACGGTTCCAACATGGATTGATTACTGGTTCCCACATTAATTGATTACTGGTTCCCCCATTCATTGATTACTAGGTTCCCACATGGATAGTTTACTAGGTTTCCACATGGATTAATTACTTGGTTGTTCCCACATGGATTGATTACAAGGTTCCCACATGGATTGATTACTGGTTCCCCATCCTCACAAGTCAGGGTTTCTGTGTCCACATGTGTCCACGAACCCCTGACAAACTTAGTTAGGAAATTCCCGGGCTAGAAGTCACTTTTTTGATTGGCTACATCGTATCTTAATGTAGCCAATCCAAAGCTTGCTTTCATTCACGACTTGGTTAGGGGATATCCCGATGTCGATTGTAAATAAACCAAACGGATGTTTTGCGTAGACCATGTGAAAATCAGTGTATTTTGTACAGTAGTGTTAATAGTTTGTTATTACCGCGTTATTATTTAGTTGCGTTACGTTTTCTTCACACTCCAGAATGAGTAAGAATGACTACTGCCAAACACTTGCTTCTTTCAAGCAATTTCATCGGTTGATATTTTAAAGGATTGACGTCATACGAAAATCTTCTTGCCCGGGAATTTCCTAGCTAAGTTTGTCAGGGGTTCCAGGAAACATGTGGACACAGAAACCCTGACTTGTGAGGATGCTGGTTCCCACATGGATTGATTACTGGTTCCCACATGGATTAATTACTAGGTTCCCACATTTATTGATTATAGGTTCCAACATGGATTAATTATTAGGCTCCTACTCCAAGGATAAATTTTTAGGTTCCCACATGGATTGATTACTAGGTTCCCACATGGATTGATTATAAGTTCCAACATGGATTGATTAGTAGGCTCCTTCTCCATGCATAAATTTTTAGGTTCCCAGATGGATTGATTTCAGGTTCCCACATAGATAGATTGCTAGGTTCCCACATGGATTGATTGCTAGGTTCCCACATGGATTGATTGCTAGGTTCCCACATAGATTGATTGTTAGGTTCCCACATAGATTGATTGCTAGGTTCCCACATGGATTGATTGCTAGGTTCCCACATGGATTGATTATAGGTTCCCACATGGATTGATTGCTAGGTTCCCGCATAGATTGATTGCTAGGTTTTCAAATGGATTGATTGCTAGGTTTCCATATGGATTGATTGCTAGGTTTCCACATGGATTGATTGCTAGGTTTCCACATGGATTGATTACTAGGTTTCCACATGGATTGATTACTATGTTCCCACATAGATTAGTTGTTAGGTTTCCATATGGATTGATTGCTAGGTTTCCACATGGATTGATTACTAGGTTTCCACATGGATTGATTGCTAGGTTTCCACATGGATTGATTGCTAGGTTTCCACATGGATTGATTGCTAGGTTTCCACATGGATTGATTGCTAGGTTTCCACATGGATTGATTGCTAGGTTTCCACATGGATTGATTGCTAGGTTTCCACATGGATTGATTACTAGGTTCCCACATGGATTGATTGCTAGGTTTCCACATGGATTGATTACTAGGTTCCCACATGGATTGATTGCTAGGTTTCCACATGGATTGATTGCTAGGTTTCCACATGGATTGATTGATAGGTTTTCACATGGATTGATTACTAGGTTCCCACATGGATTGATTGCTAGGTTTCCACATGGATTGATTACTAGGTTTCCACATGGATTGATTGCTAGGTTTCCACATGGATTGATTACTAGGTTTCCACATGGATTGATTGCTAGGTTTCCACATGGATTGATTATAACTTCCAATGGTTTCAGATTACTAGGTCAGTTCACATATCTTAGGATTACTAGGTTGTACATATAGTTTCAGATTACTAGGTACCACATATATATAGATTACTAGGTACCACATAACAATAAAATATGTATTTTGACCTCAATTAGATCGGAAATATAGGCTGCTTTAGAAACAAAATGACTGACTTACAATGTAAAATTTCCGTAGCACGATTTAAAACATGTAAACAACAGAGGCATAGTAGGAAATATGGACAAGTTATCGTGGAAAAACTTGTTTCTATTGGATTTTCGTAATAAAAAAGTTAAAAAAAAAAAGAAAGACAAACTGCATTACACGGGGGTGTGACTTTTAGCATAAATTTCCACATGTATTAATTACTAGGATCTCATGTGGATTAATTAATAGCTTCCCACGTGGACTGCTTACTAGTTTCCGGCGACGGGAAAATGACAGTATAAACGGTTAAACAGATACAGAAATATTGATTTAGAAATGAGGCTTGTATGTCTAAAATTCCTAATTGTGTTATGTTGCATCTGTAAACAGCTTTTCATTTTTAATTAGTGGAAACAGAACGATGGGCTTGTATCTGTATGATGCTGCTAAATTAAATCAGTAGATACCGAGTAGTAATCCAAAGAACAAAACGTACTACTTAATTAAAAGTCGTTGCTACATGTAACAGACAAATCCCTTACACAAACAAAAACAATGTAAACATATAACAAACAAAACAGTGGTACAAGCTCTCCGGAACTAAACGGTGATATGGGATGTTTCGCAACATATCCTGCTTTACATGTGAAACACCTCGTTTACTTTTTGTCAAGGTCGGTAAAAGGTCACAAATGATAAAAGATAGAGCAAGTTATCCAAAAACCTGTGTGATAGATAATACCCGTAGTGATCAATCAATTCAATGACGGAAACCATAACGTTTACGTGGGCAGAAGACATCTTTTTTTACAGTTTTCTTGGTGTTCGGTATTTTGTTATTACCTTTATATATATATATATATATAAATACCCTATAAGCAGGTGATGCAAAGAATATTACTACACTCAAATGGGGAATTTATGTTTGGGAAATTTAAGTTATATCGTTTGTCGTATAATTTTAAGTTTAACCGGCATTGCTTGTTTTAGATAAAGATATAATCTGCCCAAATTATTCCACAAAAAAAACTAAAACTAAAGATTGAATAAAATCTTTCAAGTACTTTCTATGTAAAATTGAAAAATGTGTCAACCAAATTTAATGGCTAAAAACGCTTTGGAAATACGGAAAGGCATAATTTTGGTAAGTGCCTCTCCGTCGAACCGTTTTAAAAATTTTACCAGATTATTCGTCAGCCTGTAACATGATGTCTAATGGTTAAATAAAAAATCATGGGAGAAACTACTGTTTATTATTCTTACCTTCCCACAAATACTGTTGTGTAACCGGAAGTTCCTTTTTTACTTTTTGTCTTCATTTTGTATTGGCCATGAACTACAAATTCATATAATAAGATGTATTAGTAAACAATATAAATATCTTACTATATAATAACTACCCAAAGCTGAAAGTCTGGCTAAGATGACCGATTCACAGTATTTCTATGTGTTACATAGCGTGTCTTGTTCAAAGTTCTTGTTAGCATACTGATGTCTAGCTGTACACTTATAATTTGTGCTTGTTCAGATATTGAAATTCGAAACACATTTGTGATCTATGCTGTTTAGATATATCAATCGTTTATTCACATGTATGACGTCTGATTGTTCAGATAACTGTTAGTCATCTACTAGATCGCCAGTGTGTCTACCTTGAGGCTGTAAGTTCGAGCCTTCCCGCGGACAGGATGCGATTGACTCCAACTTAAAATATAATTAGTTTTCCTGTCAACGGTCACAATTTTAATTGGGTACTACGGCTTCCACAACCATTAAAAATTGAAAGTCATGATATAGCAACCCAAAATCTTAAAATGGACTTAAACCCAATTGAAACAAACAAACAACTACCGTACGTGGATATCTGTTGTGTCCGTGTAAATTACTTCTGCACGTTTCATATATAGTATGCACAAATTATGATATTATATTATGACAAGTATTACTTTTATTATAAAAGCTATTTGTCTAAAAATTCCTATTATTACATGAATAGAATGTTGCGTGTTTTTGATTGGTCTAAAAACAACTTTCGGGTCACGATAAATCGCAACAGTACCAAAATTACATACAATGTAAAATGTTTGAACGCTGCACGATTCCGCTGCATATTTGTTTAGCGGAATCCGATATCCACCTTTTTTTTATGTTTAAGCCAATCAGAATAGCTGTCTTAATAAATTCATTCGTCCAATCAAATCGATTGTATTAATTGTATTGTACACAATTCATTGACGTCTGCTACACATACATTGCGCGTGTCAACAAGAAATGGGAGAAACGTCGGCTCTGAGATTTATTGATTCATTCATACTATTTCAATATTTGAAACTGGAATTTCAGGATTATCAGCAAATTGATATCAAAATGCAGCATTGAATAAAAAATATTAAGGGTACTAGCATTACAACAATTATACAAAATGTATGCAGGTGCTCCAGTAGAAAAGGCACCCTCTGTTTTTCTGATCAATGAAGATGGGGGTTTTATTCATGTAATAAAACAGTTAATGACTTTGATATACGGTCGCTATCAGAATTTATCGGCCCTCAAAAATATATAATCGCATCGCCTAGCGGCTCGGTAAATATTACATTTTCTCTGGCTGATAAGTCCTGATAGCGACCTATACCAAAGTCATTAATTGTATAATAATATATAATGTTCAATATCAAATAGAGATTTTCTAGACAGAGCGTTATCTTCATATGATATAATACGGCAACTGTATTACACCGGAAGCCAGGGAGATATGATAAACTGGATGTTTGCTTTACGTCCATCGAGCAATATTTCAGCTATTTTCAGGACGAGAACAAGTAAATGAACAAAAAATCAATGTAAAAACGCAAGGGACATAAGAAAAAAAATTGGAAAAGTATGAAGTTTTGGGTATGGCCGGAGAATTCAGGCTTTTGTAACAGCTACAATGAGCATACTCTTTTTTCGAAATCTACAAAAGTTGCCTTTATTGTAAATGGAGAGTGGCACTCTCCAAACACGTTACCCACTGTGGTCCTCGAAAGGATTTCCCGTATAATGACTTGACATCCCCCAATGAGAGGGTCTCCTCAATTAGCCAACCGGAGAAGAGCTGGGCTGCTCTGTGGTTCGATCACCTGGAACCGTCAAAGTATGGTCCCAGCACGGAGATATGACAGTCATATGAAAATATAGCCTGCTGTCCATATCACTAGTGTGCAATATGGATAAAGAAAATAGCGGTCTTAATTGTGTAGCTAAATTTGTTTCGTCTGAAGACAAAGACATCATCAATTGTTAGGGAAGGAAACTTGTAAGTATTACAAATTAAGGCTCTGTGGTGAGGAATAACATGTAGATTTCTGTAATTTAATGTAATGTCTGCTATTCGAGGAAAACTATACGTTCTTTTTTAAATATATAAACAAGTATTTACAATATTTTGATATATTTTAAGAAACTGAATACGTTATAAAGTCAATATAGTAACCCCCCCAAAAAAATGAATAGTAAAAAAAATTTAAAAGGCCAATATTTTTTTATTCTAATTTTATTATCAGTTTAGCATAAAATTGATTAAATTTAAAGCCTCGTTTACACGATCAAAGTTTTCCATCAAAAACTTGTTACAAAATTGAAGCACTTTGATGAACTTTGACAGAATAGAACCCCATCCTATTTTTCTAAAAACTTTGACGAACTTTTCATTAACCAATCAGAACATGTCCTGGAACTCATCAGGGTATTTTGTGAACAAAAGCACATGGAAAAATGGAGGGAAAGAGAGCAACACTATTTTAATGGACTAATGAATTATTAGAAGAGTGTTGTAGCTGCTTCTTGTTCTTCGTTTTTGCAATCAGGACCTACACCATATTCTCCTAGGCCTAATCCTATTTCTACGCATGATATGAAGCAAAATTACTGCACATAAAAGGCACACATACACTGTCATATACTCATCAAACTCAATATATCCATGTTGTTTATAAAGATTCCCGCCTTTTATTTTTTTCTATTAATAGCAGAAAACCAACAAAAAGTTTGATCGTCTAAACAGGAAAATTTGACAAAGTTTTCTTAGACAAAGTTTTTCATCAAAACCTTTGATAAAGTTTTTGATGGAAATATGATCTTGTAAACCATGTAAACGGGGCTTAAAAGATTGTACGAAATACTGGAACAAGAAAGATAACTCTGATTATGCACAATGTACCACTTCAAAAAATGTGTGTAAGTTCAATGTTCAAGATATCTAGTAAAACAATATCACTTTATTTTTTGTACTTTAAATTTCATGTAAGTATAACAATAAAAGGAAAGCTAAGATCCATTTGGAAAAATACCTTTAACAATAATCATGGTTACATTGACCTCTACTCAAATAAAAACTAGACGCTGTCATAAAGCTGAAATTGCTTAACGTTTAGTAAAACTCATAAAATATACATGCATTTATTTATAGGTATTTTCTTTAATTTCGCAATTCAACTCATGTACAACAATTTCTTTAAATTATATAACTTAATTTTCTGACTAATGTCTTCAAAGCAACCCAATTTACGAAAGTAAACTATTGATATTGTCATCAGGGAAAAATTAAAAAAATAAATCTTTCACTTGCCCCCTCCCCCCTTTTTCCTGTTTAATGATTGTCACGCGGTGGAAAATCTTATAACAATCTTTTAAAGGTTATCTAAGATTGGCCTTTAAATGCTATCCAATGACAAATTTAGGCATACCCAAAAATGTAACAAATCAAAGGTAATTTTTTATCTAAATTCTGATTTATCGATGACATTGGTACAATGGTTTACGGGCGGACAGACAGACGAGAGACCAAACGATGATACCTATGGCCCAGTGTGGGTTTTAGCTAAAAATAGACTGCATATTAAACATGTGTGTGCAAAGAGACAATGTCTATTGGTGATTATTACTCGTGTCATTTGTACATGTACATGTAAGATTGTTCTCTCATTACAAACATCTTTCTTTGTGACATTGACGATGTTAGGTCAAGGTTATTCAATGTTACCTATGTGTTTGTCTTCTCATCTATATTGTAATCTACAACACACTATTTACTGTAAGTAATAAAATAATTATACTACGTTACAAATAATAATAGCAAAAACAAGGGTGACATATGTAGTATCTCACGCTATAGAAATAATAAAAGTAGGCACATCTTAACGTCGCTATGATTTAAAAAGTATCAGCCAATAATGGTTATGTTAAAGAATATAAAATTCCAGTTGGAAAATCAAATTTAAGACATTAAAATAAATTTCAACAATTTTATTTTATTTTTCGAGATCGTGATGACTT
The DNA here is from genome assembly GCA_944474755.1 of Limnoperna fortunei. Taxonomy (NCBI): domain Eukaryota; kingdom Metazoa; phylum Mollusca; class Bivalvia; order Mytilida; family Modiolidae; genus Limnoperna; species Limnoperna fortunei. Next base: position 69,145,571 of record OX104114.1, on the reverse strand, counting down.
GTTAAAAAAGGAGGAGTTGATCATTTCCGAAGTTAAAGTACTATGGAACACTGTTCTGAGAAGATAAGTTATAATTGTTTAAAAAAGTTTAATCAATTTATTAATCAATAAAAAAAACCTTTTGAAATCTCGTCTGACAAAAAATTCAAAAAGTCTGCGTTATTGTGTATTTTGTAGTGGTGATTTTGGGGGGGGGGGGGGGGGGGGGGGTTGGCCCAACTTTGCTTGATGGTGCCGCCATAAACATCAATTGAAATCGGGTTATTCCAAGTTAATTGTCAAAAGGCGTGTTTATATAAAAGTGGATATAGTAGGATGATCAAAAAAGCTAATTTCTTGTACATGTCATGATAACATTGTCTCTTTGTTGCCTTCATTTCCAAGAAGTTGTCTATAATATAACTTCTGATATAAAATTTTAAATTTATTAAATTCAATGTATTAACATATACTTATGTCAGTACGCACGTAGTTAAATATTAGAATGTTTTCAAACAACACATATTCTGACTAAAAGATTTTATACCGAGTAATTTTCTAATCATCGAACTTCCGCTTATTTTGTGTCATTTCGTTATAAAGTAAATAAGGTACACGCACAAACCTCTTTAATCTTCTGGGGCTGTCAGCAACCCCGGACACCCTTCCGTATAGCCACCTCGCTACGCTATACGGAAGGGTGTCTGGGGGCCGCTAAAAGCCCCAGAAGCTTTGAGAATAATGGTGTAAAATCCTGTGTTCTGAGCATTTTCTTTAATGTTAAAATTGCCATAAATCATAGGTTCTTACATCTGGAATGTGGGTAGTTTCCAGTTTTAATTGCATATATTTTAATACTTTTTCAAATAACCTTTTCCAATACCAGTCTAGTACACAGTTACAATTATGATCATTGTACCAAAATATTTAAGTATAAGGGCACCTAACTGACGAAATTACTGACGTCCAGAGGTCTACGAGAGATATAGTCGAGCTTCGAAGAATGTCCTCTGTGCATGCCAAAATATTTTCTCAGTCAATACCTCATTACATTTTGCATAGGTATTTTGGTATCTTCCATCGATCGTTAGTTATGAAAAGTATACTACAAAAGCTTACAATTTATTTGTAGTCATAATAAGGGGTGTGGTGGATCATCGAGTTTAAGTTCGAGTAAAACTTCGACTTAGATTCCGAAGTGGTTTTCAAGTTGAATTTCTATAGTTCGAGTTAGCTCGGGCATAGTTCGCTTCTCGTATTATACTGTCATGATGTGTGCTAGATCATGGCTTAGATTCTAAGACAGTGTAAAACACCTCTTTTTTCAGCGGATCCAGAAAATCGGCTGGGGGGGGGGTAAATTCGGGTAAGGGGCATGGATACCGCAGCGCCAAGGGGCGAAGCCCCTAGAAACTGATGAGATTTAAAGAGGGTGATGAGAAAATATTTAACACACTCTCGCTCGCTCTTTCTTTTCTCTCTGTCTTTCCTACTTTTTTAGCCCTCACTTTCTCTTTCTTTTCCCCTTTTTAGGGAGGGGGGCGAACGTCTCCCTCGGCCATCATCTGGATCCGCCACTGTTTTTCTAAGTATTTTTCAAACAATTTAGACAATCATTAATACACCTATAATTTTATTACGTCTAAATGAAAATATGTAAAAAATATTGTTACATATATTATGTGCGCTTAAATTCATACATTGAATTCTTATATAACGGCCCCACCACCCGCCACTCCCTCACCCATATAACACATGTACTAGATTGTTAATACACTTTCACGATATGTACAACGTTTTATGTAACGCAATCTTAGTTACGCAATGAAGGTAAAAACTAATAGCGAACACAGGGGAAACTCAAAAAAGACAATCCACATAACAAAGTCCGAGAAACAACAGCAATCGTGGTCAAACTTCATACCTAATACATTCTTAATTGCGATTTCTCTGTTCTTAATGCTAATACACTGTTTTTATTCCACATACTATCAAGCATAACGAAATTGGAATTTATTTATAGTAATGAATTTCGACTCCAATCGCTTTCCATACTTTTGTGTATTACGTGACTGTTTTAATGCCACATTCGATCTTTATTGACATAAATAATATGTTCGAGAAATTTTCCTAACAGGAAGTATATTTTTTCTGTTCTGGAACGTGAAATCTCTGATTCACCTGCAAAAACTTGTAACATTGATTTATTTATGTTTACACAAGCTGCACATGTAGATGTGTAAGAAATTTAAAAGCGGACATTTTCACACATTGCTGACAAATATAGAACGAGGTTATGATGACCTGAATGCACGAACAGGTATGTATAATAATGATCAAGTAAGATAATAAGATAATTCTCTAAGACTATAGTGGTCAGGGAAGTTTTTTTTTAAAAAAGGGGGTGGGTGTGAGGGGCGGTTCCAGAATGATAGTTGTTTTAATTTACATTAATTACTGATATCATATGGTGTTTTCTGGAGAATGATGGGTAGGTACACCAAGTGACAACTTATCTATGTTTACTTGTATGGCGATAGTCTACTTGTTAAGGGGTCATCCATAATCATTGACAACATTTTTCACAAGTTTGCAAAGAGCACTCTTTTTGAAAACCTCCTCCCTCCCTCCAAAAGAGTACGTCAACATTTTTTGCAAGTCTGCACATCCACATTACCGGAAGTTTAGGAACGTACGAAAAAATGTTGAAATTGAACCCCCCCTCTGGCTATAGTGCTCTTTGCAAACTCGTGAAAAATGTTGACAATAATGGATGACCCCTAACAGCACATTAAGCATTTAGGTCATGAATATCAGTTCTGTATTTTTTCTTTAGCTATTACATTACATGACTCGAAAAGAAACGGAAAGAAGAGCTGCAATGACCAACACGATACTGTCGATCTGTTTTAATTGCATTTAAATTAAAACCTTTTATAAAGCAACATAATATTGAACACACCACAAGTAACTGAAACCTCCCTTCTTAGATAAAACACTTAACTTTATTCAATAATGCATAATTATACCCATAAGGGTTGAAAGCATACAAATAAACAATTACTAATAAACATTGAAACTTCAAATACACAAGATTGTTTAAGTGCATTTATAATAACAACTATATATGATAAATAAAAGTATTATCAGTAGTGGTGAATCATGCAATCACAGGTTCCACTTTCCTCAGTACAAGTGACTTTTTTATAAATGGAGCAACGTGTTCGATGACGACAATATTTTCACTAGGTTATTTATTTGTATTATGTCATTTTCCAGTTTGAAAGTTTTAATATTTTTATGTTCAAATTCATCTCTAATAGATTTGTATTAGGGCATTTGAAGAAGAAATGGAATTCGTCTTCAATGTCATTTGTATGACAGTACTGGCATATTCTATTTTCTGTTTTTATTCGTTTATATCGCCCTTTTTCAATTTCTAAAAAGTGATCACTTATTCGCATTTTGCATATATTTTTTCTATTTTCGAAATCAGTTTTCATAATGAAACTTTCAATTTTGTATTCAGTTTTAATTTGGCTGTATAGAAATATTTTATTGTCATTAGTAGATAAAACACTGTATATATACTGTTTAAACAACGCGAGAGGTAAACGTCACAGAAGTACAGTGCAACAAAACGCTGAAAACCATGTAACTATTGACTTCTTCATATTTTTATCGGAAATAGTCGATTTTGTTCCAGTACGGAAGATATATAATCATTGTAACATTCTTACTGTTCTCCATTTTGGCGACACGTAAATAAAGACCTCAGTTTAATAGTTTCTGTTAGACTAGGTTAGTCAAATTATACCGCCTGCAGTCGTATTACGGAAATTTTGTGTGTGTTAAATACATTACAGTCTCGGAGAATTCGAGCGTTAACGGCACATTTATTGTGCTGGACCCTGGTGCCTGTTACGACTCAAAGTGAAAACCATTCTTGTTCCTTTTAGAGTGTTGTCAGACCTGGCCATAGTGATGGAGATTGCCATCGCCTTGCACGATAAAGTCTAGTTTATATGATTTCAAAAGTGGCTGCTTTAAAAATCTCCATATTTCAGTGGCAGTCAAAATGAAGACCCTTTGGTCCAATCCTGTTTCCCCGAATGTATTTATTGTTTGTAAACATGCCCACTGAAATACTGCTCGCTAGACGTTGAGCTTAATCATTGGTTCAATTAGTAATCCAGCAAATTCATTGTGCCATATGAATATGATTAGTGGTATATGATACCCATATATTTTAATCAACTAACCAACTCACATTATACGTTGATGGAAGTGGGAGGTTTGGCATGCCATAAAGCCTGGTTTAACCCACCTTTCTTTGGAAATGCCTTACCATGTCAGGACCGTTGTTGTAGTTGGTTTATGTTAGTTGTTGCTTGTGGAGTTCGTCGGTTTCTCGGACTTTGTTTTGTGGATTGTCTTTTTGACAGTTTCATCGGTTTTCGGTATTTTGTTATTACCTTCATATGTTGCACTATCCCTTAATGTCGCCCTTTTTTTTAAACAACCAATGACTTACAATTCGTAGTATACTTTTATCTGTTACTTGATAGTGTGCCTGAGTGTTAGTTTTAATGTAGCTCCGTATTTTTTTGTTTTTTTTATCCGTCCATTAAAAAAAGTCTAAATTATTGTAGCTATGTTAAGTATTCAATCGTTGTCATGCCCTTAGCTATTCATCAGCCCTTTTGTCATGCAGTATGCTTTTGTGTGAGCCCTCTTGTCAAGCTCTATGCTTTATGTTGTCATGCACTATGCTCTTTGTGAGACATGTTCTCATAGTTGTCAGCTCTGTTGGCATGCTCAACGCTGTTTTTCTGCCCTATTGTCAAGCAGTTTGATATTGATAAGCCCCGTTGTTTTGCACTATGCTCTTTGTAAGCCGTGTTGTCATATTGTATGCTAGAACTTCGTTGGACGAGTTAGTCATACTATTGATAACATACCTGTTAACAATAGTACTGAGGTTGAGGTTGCGAGTCTCACTTCGGAAGGGTGTGTTCGATGCCAATCTTGATTGACAAGGTGGCCAGTTTTCTTACCGGAGGTATATCTTTTCTCCAAATACTATTGCTTGCTCCCCCAATAAAAACTGGACGCCACGACAAAGCTGAAAAATTGCTGAAAGTTGAGTGAAACACCATTAAAACAATCATACAAACACAGATACATACTATGCTCTTTGTGAGCCCTGTGTCATAGTGGTGAGCGCGTTGCTATGTGGAAGATAAACAATGTCCTCTCATTGTGGGTGTCAGGTTATGACACGAAACGCCAAGCCGCGGATCATGGTGGGTAACGTGTTTGAAGAATGCCATGTTTCTTCCAAAATACAGACCTTTTTTGTTGGCTTAGGCTCAGTAAGGAATGTTAAATTCTTCGTTCCTACCTAATACTTTGTTAACTTTTTTGGTGGCAAGTATATTAACAGTTGTTTCCTTTCCTGGATGTCAATCAATCAATCAATCAATCAATCTTAAGAAAATCACACTGCAACCAAACAAAAGAACATGTCTACTTTTTTCTGTATTTATACATGCAAGTTCAAAATTTACTTTAAAATGAACATTTGTAGTGTATTTTAGATTATCAGGAGTATAAAAGGTTGTCCAGACAACAGATTAACCATGTGAAGTATTATGACAACAGAATCTACTACAACTACCATACAAGCTATACGTAATGTTCTTTATTATCTGTATTTAAATATTGTTTATTTATCTGTTGGATTTATCACCAGGTAGTCTAGATACCTCCTTAACACAAACGCTGATATACAAATATTCACAAATTTACCGTTTTTTGCGTGACAAAAGAAAATGTTTACATCGTTTGGTCAACCTTATGCTCCTTATGTAGATCGACAAATGTGCACATTAAAATTCGTTAATTATTTTTCATAATTAATCGGCGTTTTAAAATGCGGCAATTCCTAGCAGACCTTGACCAAATGTCCATATGAGCTTTTGCCATCAATTGGCGTCCGTCGTAAGTCGTAAACTTTTTACAAAATCTTCTCACATGGAACCACTGGGGCATTTTTTTTCTCTTATAGTTTCAAATTTGTACCCAGAGTGCTGATCAATGAACAAAGATGGCTAATGTTACTAATAATAGAACATAGCTGTCAACATACTTTTTTTGGTTGATATCTCAAAAATTATTAAAATAGCTATAGAGAAAACCGTTACCACAAATTGATCAGTACATTAAGGTATACAATAGTTTCTATGAGTCTAAAAGTGTGTAATGGCTTCTCGTAAGAGTTATTGCTCTTTAATTACAATGTTGGACAAAATTTTCAGTTTTTACAATATAACTTGAAAACTATAACAGCTAGATTGCAAAAATGTAAATTGCTTAAAAGATCAGCAGAACAATGGTACACAACACTTTTTGGTCCAAAATTGTCAGACCACTTCCTATAGGAGATTGCCCTTAAATGACATTTTTTTATGAAATTATCCGTTTTTGTCCTGTAACTCAAAAACTATTTAAACTAGAGTGAAATTGTAAACAGATTAGCAGTACAAGTTCTACAATTCACTAAGTTTGTCTAAAATTGTATGATGACTCCTTCTGGGTATTTTTGCCCTTTAATTATGATTTTTTATGAAAATTTTCATTTTTGTCCTGTTACTTAAAAATTGTAGAATCTAGATCTATACATTAAAATCTGTAACACCTAGAGTTAAACTGTAAATTACTAAATTTACCTAAAGGACAAGGCCTACAAATGATGACGCCTTATAGGAATAGTTGTACATAATCAAAATATTTGAAGAAATATTTAGTTTTTGATCAGTAAATTAAAAGCTATTACAACTGGACTGAAACTGTAAATTGCAAAAAATTAAATATAGTTGAAATCATTTGTGTTCAAGGTTAGCAATTACAGACTCCTGGGAGCGTCTAGACTTTTTTTGTCAGTGCGATCTTCTATACTAAATTTTGACCTAAATTAAAACGGAATTATATGTTAAAAGCAGGTGATTGTTGTTTATTTCGAAATCTTTTAGAATCGTTTGCGGTTGAGGCGGGAAAAGTCTCGCGGTTTGTACGAATGCCATTGAACGTCATGAAATCGGACAAACTTATGTAAACAACACAAGGCCCCTTTTAGAAACAAAAACGGCTGAAATGTGGACATGATTATGTGGATTTTTTTTAATTGGATTTTCGTAATACAAAGGTACAGTACGGAACACTAAAAACTGTCAGCAAAATACAAGGCAGAGCTCACCGGATGTGTGACCTTTTGTGACACAAAGTAGCTTGTAAAAATTATAGAACTGTGTTATGCACAGGCACAATAAATTGTACCAGTAATAAATATAGGATCTTACATTGGTACGAGTGGATTATCGGATTTCTCCAATCGAGATAGTTAAATTATGGAATTTTAAAATTCCGTAATTTAACTATCGAGATTGGAGAAATCCGATAATCCAAGAGTACTAATGTAAGATTCTGTTTCTCTAATTTTCAAAAGAAGTAAATTTGCGACACAAATTACAAATTCTCCCAACCCCAATTTTAGGTTCATGACTTGAATACGCGGTAAATGGAAGGTGTTTTGTTTATGACGTCATGAATTCTTATTGTGACGTTATTTTTTTTAACCAATCAACTGCTGAGAACAACAAATTCACTAGTGACGAGAAATATTTTTTCCACACCGGTCAAGCGGTTGAAATATTACGTCAAAATTAGAGAAATAATAATAATAATTAACCCGAAGTTAAATTTTGATGCGAAATCGGAGCATTTAAAAATATTGCATCTGATGACCGTCATTTCTTCAAAAGTTAACTTCGCAAATATTTTGTCTAAAAAGTTTCGTTCAGTAACTTGCATAATCAGATTACACGATACAAGTTGAAAATAGTCATAATATTTTTCAATTTATTTCATATTTATGGATAAAATTCCTACTAATAATCGAGGAAAAATGAGGTCCCCAAAATGAAGATCACCTTACCATTAAATTATCCCCCAATAAACAATCTTCGCATACGAAGTTGTTGATGATGTTGACTAAGTACAAGTCAGGGTTTTTGCTTATATCAGGAAAGCGAATTTAATCGCCATAACCTCGTCTTATAGTACAACCTTCTGTTATTGACCGTTTTGCGTAATTACTATACGATGACTTTTAGGTATACTTGGCTGTCGAGTGATCTCTAGTATCGCCATCTAAGGACGAGATATTGACAAAATGGCTGACCTCCATAAGTGCATTTGTTCACGGCAAATTCAAAGTAGAATTTAAACCGTTGAAAATATAATAAAACATCATTCCTTTGCCGCCAAACACGTATCCGACCGTCAAAAGGCTTCAACAGTAAGCGGCTTTCATCTGACCAATGAATACGTCTCCAGCTTCTTAGACCAGTGACGGTGATGTCTTTCCCCCTCCAGTCGTGCTTGGCAGTGCCATCTTGTCAGTTCTGGTCATTTCAAAGGCCTGCGGGCACCTAAACGAGATCTATGAAGCCTCCGAATAATTGTTCTGTCACTGATTAGACCACCAGTAGGCCACATTCCTCGTAACTGGCCTGCTGTTGAAAAGGGGTACAATCTGGCTTGACGAGCAAGGAAGCGGTCCTCTCTATGGGTTGTTTTACGGGGTCTTCCAGATCTTGGGCGGTCCTCGATTGACCCTGTCTGTCTTTGCCTCGCAACAAGTCTGCTAATAACAGAGTTGTTCACCCCACAATAGGCTGCTATTTGGTGGTTAATCATTTCAGCATTTTTCATTCCAATTGCTTGCCAGCGTTCGGCGATACTTAATTTTCGTCTTACCACGTTGAAATGTCTTTAAAAGATAATAACTAACCAGAATATCCACGTGCAATCGAACAAGGCTATTTGATTCAAAGTCAGTCTGTTAATTTGAAGCAAGACCAGTTTTTGAAATCGGTTTTTACACTTTAAAACTACATTTATTGACATCTTACCTGTATGTTTTATAAAGGTATTGTTTTAAAGCATTGCATGAATGCATCAGATGCTGAATGAATCGTTTTGTAATAAAATTATTTCAGAAAATATTTAGGTGATGCTTAACTTTTGGCAGACTGTATATAACAGAATGGCAAATCCAATTTATGCCATAGGAAAACCCAAAATTACTTTCCAATCAAAAATGTAAACTGTCAGGTGCACAATGCGTGGCACTATTTTATGTCAGGTGCACAATGCGTGGCACTATTTATGACAAAGATAATGTTATCGTTTAATTAAATTCCACAGTGCTGAAGTCTGATTAACGGATTCGTATTTTGCTAAATAAAACACCATATACTCAGATCAAAATATGTGACGATTTTGTGAAAGCTTCATTAATTTTTCTATTCAGTGGTGTAGGCAAAGTTGTCGATAAGAGATGGGTGTCCCCTATGTCAAAGAATGGCAAAGTCCATGTTTTGCTATAGAAACCCCACACATCATTCCGTTAATAATGTAAAATTTGACTATGTGACGAAGATTCTGTGAAAATTCTATTAAATTCAATTTATTAAAGAATTGCAGAAAAGTGATAGCTACCCATATGTCAAGGGATGGAACAGTACATGTTCTGATACGATTTAATAACATTCCCAATTAAAAGTGTTTTGTTTAGGTGTTTGAATGATGTTTAAAGCCAGTTTCAGCAATTTTTCCTGATACATCAGAGAAAGAGACGGAGTACCCGGAGAAAACGCACGACCTTAGGAAAACTGGCAATCCTTGCCAATTAAGATTGCAGTCGAGTACACCTTGCCTGCAGTGAGTCTCGAACCCGCAACCTGAGTGTTGACAGACCACGTGTACAATAGCAGACAAACTACCTTAACCACTCGGCCACCAATCAAAAGAGTAAAATATCCAAGTGCACAATAGTACTATATGTAACAAAAATTCTGGAAAAGTTTCATTTAATTCCATTTAGTGAGTGGTGTATGAGAAGTTGCAGAAAAAGAAATAGGTATCCACAAGTGTAACTGACTGGCGGATTTACGGACACCCTTAACACTTTATATCACATGATCTTAATAATTACAAGGTTTGTGATTTTGTGCATGTAGTATTTATTCTTCAATGTTCAGGACTATAACTATAACACTGGTACGAAGCTTGATGTGTTGTTTTCGAATACAGGACTATTCAAAGAACATTCATTCAATTTTTTTCACAATATTTTAAAGGGTTGAGTGTTGTATGACTTAATGTTTTTAGGGGGGTTTTTTAGTTGGGGTGGGGGGGGGGGGGGGGTTGTCAACATGTAATTGTGTTTTTAATAAGAGTAGATGTATGATTTGTAACGGTAGAGCATGAAATAACATCTATGTCAAAACTGTGAATGGAACCGGGATCTCGGTATTGTCAGCCAGTCCTCTACTATTCCAGTGAGGTAAACAGGTACTATGTCAGCTCAGTCGATTTTGACTGGCTTTATATCTTAAACCTGATAGAACCCATATATGCCTCTTGATACATATTAAATTGTGAGAGTTCCGATTTCGATTGCGGGAGAACTTCAGTTTGTAATGAGTTTACCTACGGTTGATGTAGTAAGGGACCTAAGGCCTTAGAGAAGTAAATGTTTGTTGTAAAGGAAGTATAAATAATTATTAACTTTGATTTGTTACAGAGACAAAGCTTCCAAACACTGTGATTGATGAGAACGCACAGCAAACTATTAACATCATATTGTGGGCAGCTTCCGGAACTGCTCTCTTGATTTTAGTGATAAGGCTTCTGGTGTCAGGTGTACGTCATTGCCGTCGCAGCCCCGTCAGTAAGTACACATTAAGTGTTATGCTTAGTGATTTGCATATACCATTATAATTAAGCAAAATTCGAGTTTAAAACCCCAACTGTTTCAACTGATACTAATTTACAGTTAGTTCAAGACTTGAGCGCATGAAGACTTACCATCCCTCCATCTTAAAACGTTCTGTTCTGTGTAGAGAAAACATTAAGTCGGAGCAGTAGCCAAATTTACATCTTCTCTTGACACAGACCGTCTGGCACTCCACGAGTCTTTAGAACTGCGGGCTAGCTTTTGGATAACCAAACTATAGAATACTGAAAGTGGACTTGAATTGGCGTATAAACTGCCTTAATGCGGTCTACAACGTTGACGTGCAAACATAGAACATTTATGATAAACCTCTAAACTACTAGGTCATATCTCTTAGAAAGACATCATTGTGGTGCAAGGAGAGAACCACAATCAAATTCACTGCATGCAGATCAGAGGCGTTTCTAGTCCAGTGTTAACATCACTTATACGAGAAGCTTGACATGAGCCGATATTGAAATTGTTACGACTTTCGTCTCCACGTAAAATCAAGTTTGATCTTGTAAATCTGCGTCTTATAAGACCAAGCAAAGATATCTGGAAATTTAACTATTGATCCTTCTCAAGACATATAAGCTGAAGATGTCCTCAAGAAAAACCAACAGTCAAGGGGCGGTGGAAAAGTGTTGAAAAACATGAACGGTAAGCACAAGGACGCTCCTCCTCCATACAGGATAAAGCAATCTCCACGCAAAGGATTCTGGGTATCCTACGTCAACCACAATAACCTCTGCCAAACCATTGGTTGACATTGTGAGAGATATCTCTCATAGAGGATAAGCTTCGCGTACAAACACATTAATTGCAATGCAAAATTGTATCAAAAGTGTGTAAATAGACTATATAATAATAAAAAAGATTTCGTGTTTTATTGTAAAAACGTCATTCTTTGTTCACAAACGTTACAAGCAGACGACAAATGTAGTCCCGCAGTAAATGAGGAATGAATTGTGGCAGAGGTTAAATCTGGGAACCAGTTATGTTCTCTGTGCCGGAGAGTGGGGCTAAAGATGGTAACGCTCAGAAGACCAACATATTGGTTCAGCTTAAGGGAATCTAAAACGTTTTGAGCAGCCCACCAGCAACCAACACCAACAGCAATTACTTCCTCCGTGAATTGGTAGAACGAGCAGTGTTAAGTGTTATCGTGGGAGAAAAAATCACAAGCTTGGTGACGGCATTTATGACCTTGCATAAAACGATAAAACGAAAAACGGTAGCTTACTTGGTGAAACGCTTGTATAAGACAGCTGCTGCTTATGGCATGAAAATCAATTCCGAAAGACATATCTTATTACCAACAAAACCAGTGGCATCAACACTGACGCAATGATCGCAAATAATGGACAGAAACTGGAAACGACTCAAATACATTGGAGTCATTGTGCAGGATCAAAACCGGAAATACTGTATTATTGAGAGCAAACAACTTTTCTCTAGATGTTTTGGTTTATCTACGTATTATTCGTACCCATTTTGTGAACATGTTTATACTCAAAATAAAAACGAACGGCGGCACTGGCAATATTCAATGGCCAAAACATTGAACATCAAACTAAAGCAGACCTAGGCTATCTCAATATGACTGTCAAGAATTCTTACAGTAGATCTTGATAGGATACATTCCACAAAAATATTTAAATGTTTCCGATGACTTCTTATCATTTCTACAGAGATCACGTGACGAACAAGAAGTAGAAACATGATAAGTGATTGTACATTAAAGATCTTCTAAAAACGAAAATAAAATGGTATGGACACGTTACCCCGAGCGCCAGGTCCTCCCAAGACAGTCATACGAGATACTTGCCCGAAGAGAGAGAAAAAGACGAAACAGTCAGGATCTCTCTGTATCAGAATGTAGAGTCAAAAGATGGGTTTGTAGTTTGTTCCCAAATCATCAGTGATACCCTGACGTTAATTAAATCAATCAAAGTGAGAGAGAAAGATTGTTTTGTGTTTTTGTTTTATTTGTGTTTAACGCCACTTTCAGCCATCTTTAAGTTATATAATCGCAGTGAGACTCGAACTCGCTACAAATGTTGACATGCCACGTGATCAAACGTAGATGAGAAACTACCTTAACAGCTCGGCCACCGAGGTCCTGATAAATGATATATAGTTTATTGTAATAGGCGCTGTATACAATGAGACCGAGAAATATCATGGATTTACTGGTTTGAGGTAGGTTTTTGTCTCATCTATGATACAGAGAATTCCGGTAATTTATTGGGTCGAAATTAGTTTTAGATTTATACACCTGTCTTACCCCATTAAAGGAGGCAGAACAACGGTAGTTGGTTTTGGAAGATTAATTTTGGTCTTTTTGCAGCGGCTTAAATGAGCCTATTCATTTTGAACTTTACAAAGGGATATATATATATATATTTACGTTCTATTAGTTTAAAATAAACACAGTGCTATGTTTTTTCAGATCGAAATCGAAGCAGCTGTACATTGGAAGAGGCACCACCTCCTTCCTACTCTCAACTAACTATTCGGTCACTTCCTCCAACATATAGTCAAGCTTGCAGGATAATTCATTATCATCCGTCTACTGGAAATACATCACAGCAGACAAATGCATCTACACAATCTGCAGTCTCTAATTTAGCAGATGCCCCTCCCAATCAAAGTTTCGAGAATGACTTTACCGCACCGCCATCAGCATCTTTTAATAGCAATGCGAATGCAAGCAACAACACGATTTCATCATATCGGAATAGACCCAGCTTGAGATCCGAGGATCATTCCCGCACTGAAAACGCTTCCAGGAATCGGCTGCATGGGACTGATCCGTCTTTAGCGTCTGGACAAAGTGATGACGCTATTAACCATACACCTAACTCAAATCGAAATATGAATTGTGTTACTGGTCCAAAAGTAACTTGGGAAGAAGGAGAGGAATGTATAGGAGCTGAAACTCTGCTTTAAATTTGACAGGTTTGCAAGTCTTATTGCATATATTAAAATGTAACATCCGTTGGATATAAATGGCGACCATTTTTAATGATCAAATATTAATACTATATATATGTGGAGTATACAATTATTGTGATAAAGTTTTGGCTACATAGCTTATGTATGCATTATAAAATATTGAGATGTAGCAAACAAGTAATGTGCTTTTAAAGTCGTAAAGATCTTTGATGTCATACCGCTTGGATTCATCACAGGATGATGAAACAGTAGTGAGCATTATATTTATAAGCCATATGCAATTATCCACTGTTTAGAGAAATAAGTAGAATAACCCAAAATATCAGCTTTTCAGTAAATCTGTAACTATTTATGCCTGATACTGTGATATTTCGGGTTGTAGCTTTATATGTAAACATGGGAACTTCAGTTCTCCGGTAATTGTTATACATTGTTGTTGGGTTAAATTTCTGATCAGATCAGATCTATTGCTCCTTCATATACTATAATACTACATTATTATCGTTAATCGGTGTTTTAATTTAAACATTTGCTCAATATTTTGTGTTATTATAAGACATATTATGGTGATATATGATAATAGCATTTAATAAAAGCTAAATTGTATAGTAGATGGTTAGACATTTGTACAAAAGGGAGGCTACGCAGTACCGAGTCTATGTGTTACTTAATTGCTAACACGTTTATCATTGAATTTGTTACAAGATTCTGGAGGAAATTTGCTTATTTAAAATTTCTTGTTCTCTTCCTGCATTTGGTCGAAATATTGGTCCCTAGACGTTAAACATTAAACATTAATCAATATTATTAATAGAATACATCACAGAAAATGCGAAATAACTCTTTATAACATAAAATGTATGCAGTACTGGATGTCAGCATTGGTCATTTTATCGTTTCTGTCATTTACAGTGATGGACTATTAACTTTTCTCTAGATGTTTTGGTTTATCAACATATTATTCCTAACCATTTTGTGAACATGTTTATCCTCAAAATATAAACCAATCCTACTAGTAGTATATCGATCGTTATCTTTTCATTGTTTGTTTCTAAATGCTCATTGAATAATGCCGAAAGAAAACACGAAACATTAACTTGAAACTGTATTTGTTATAAAGAATTTCTGATAGACGCAATTGAGTTTAGGGTTCATTGTAAACAACACTTTTATTTAGCACCTATTGCACTGAGCGTAGTTAGCAACTTTACACCGATAATAGGACTCATGTTTAATTAGATAGATGTAGCCATCAGATAATTTATTTTATTTTTGATTTAGTCGGTGTATAACCGGTATTGTTAAGCACCTGCTTTATTACAAGAAAATAATTGTGATCTGAAAGTGTGATTAAAAAAAATAGCTAAGAAAACAGAACGAACAACAAGAGACGAAAGTCAAGGGACAATAACAATCCGGATATAGACAAACATTCACAATGCAAAATAAAAACCAAAAAACCCCAAAAGAGTAACCCGAACCCAATAAAACCTTGTGTGTAATACGTTGCTTCGGACGAGTAAGCAATTCTAATTAGACACCTGTCGAGTTACTCATTGTTATGTCCAGAAAAAAGTAAAATCTAGTAATAGGAAAGACTCAGCGAAAATGTCCGAACGTATTTTATGGATTGATTTCCCATAAAAATCAATTAAGTCATTGTGACTGCCATAGAACTTCCGGAGAGATAACATCAACCTAGGTACAACACTTGTTTGAGTAGTTTAGTAGTCAACATCAGCAGAATCTAGAATAACGTGAAATTTACACACCATACGCTGGAGCTGCTGGAAAATTGCTATCGATGAACAGATTATTGACAATTGGAAATTTGAAGTCATAAAATTTGTCATAGACTTGTTATTACTTTCCCCCGATTCTATTTCTATAAGTAGGTCTAATTAATTAGTTGCCCTTAGTGTATTGGTGGTACTAGGAAAAATTGCTTGCAAATAGTGACCAAATTTAGCAATGTTGATGGACAAAACATCATCAGTATAGCAGAATGTGAAATTAAAGGTCTTGTCCCATTTTTTTCACTTCAGCAAGCCTTCTAGGAACGCGGCCTCATATGAGTACAAAAACAGATCGGCGAGGATAGGAACACAATTAGTAACCATTGGAATAGCAACAGTCTGTTGAAAACCATGTTTTCTAAACATGACGAATATGTTGTCAATCAGAACATCTAACATTTAGTCTTAAGTATATTTATTGTTTAGTGTCAAATATATGACGAAGTAAATTCTGTCGTGCATTATTACATGGTATTTTTGTCGTCTCTTTCCGTTTTATTGAAAACGCATTGTTTAATAAAATCTTTAAGCCTTGTTTTAAGCTGCATATAAGGGATGGCCGTGTAGAGTGTCGAAAAACAAAATGTTTTAATGTTGTTACATTTGGAAAAAGATCCAGACCTGATGATGTCTATCAGGTCTTGAATTTTTTTAATATCTACATTTCATTTATGCCACTCCTAGAAAGTGTCACTGCATTTTTAGGTTGTTTTTATTGTTGTTAAAATAGTGGTTTGGAGTTGTGATAGTGTTTTGGTGGTACACTTAAACGATCCTGCTAGGAAATGATGTTTTATGGATTTTTGTAAAAGTTTTGGTATCCAATACAAGAAGGAGAGATCACAATCTTCAAATTTGACTTGGAGGGTAAAGGATGCCAACAAAATTAGTGATTTTCAAGAATTGCCAATTGAATTCTCCATGCCTAATTCACTTATTGTACACTCTATATATCTATCACTCCGCGATATAGCTTAGACTTTAATAAAGTGGCACAACCACCGATTCAATCATGTCATAAAACCTTTAGATCATTAAAAGCGGTTTGGAATTTAGCAAGTCGTATTAAACAACTAATTTGTTGTTATATGATATGTTTAATTGATTAGCTGTTGTATAGAATATTATTGTTTCTTTTGACAACAGGTTCAATACGTATTTACATATTTGTATTTTCATAAAGTTAAAACACAATTTTGAATTATAATGTACTCAATTTTCATATTGTTAGTTAAAATGTTGTCAATTCAAATACATTCTATTAACAGAAAAAGTAACAAGAACTTAAATGGACTGAATTTAATAGACTCAGTATTAATAGCATAGCGTTAAGTATTCATATCAGCAAAAAAAACATGTTCAGTGTACATAATAATACATGAAAGCTAAAAGCGCCTTTATATCACTCCAGTGATGTTTTCCAGAAATAATATTGGCCTGTCTGAGGTCAATATCAATTCCATGGCCACATAAACACAACATATTTCAAGCGAAAATTTTGTAAGTTTCATTACAGGGACATTTGAGTTAGAAATCATAACCAACTGGAATAGTTTGAAGGAACATTCCGATACGCTGTTTTAAACTAATTACAATAATAAGTACACTCGTTGCGTTATGAAATATTGTCACTTGGCAACTTCTCAGTCATTGTGTGGGTGAATGGCCAATAACAAACTAAAATATAACAGCGATTATTACTTATCCTAACAGACTGTTACAATTTTTATTTCTAAAATCACAGTTTTATGCCAAATGACTTTATAGATACAAAATACATCAAATACATTTGCTGTGTTTGTTTAAATGGTGTTGAGCACATCTTTCAGCAAAGTTAAGCTATAACATGAGGTCCAGTTTGATTGGAGTTGGAAGCCGAACACTCCTAGTTTCTGTAGGAAAATTGGCAATACTTGTCAATTAAGATAAAAGTCGAGCCGGACTTGCTACTTTAAAATACAATATACATCTTCTTAACAACACATTTATCAAGAACTGTAAAAACAATTTTTATGAACCGTTTAATGTGCTGAATACTATGCAGTCAACAATATCATGCGGTACAAAGTATCCATGAAAATAATATTTTTAATTACACAATATGCGTTATATTCTGAAGTTGGTTCTCCATAGATGTTGAATAAAGTATTACACGCTGATTTTTATAACATCTCCAAATTTTTTACGTTTATTCTCTATAGTGTAGTTAATGGCAGATTGTTAAATTAAATTTTCCACCATTAAAAAAATTTAAACTAAAGAACATGCGAGGAATATATCGAGCCAGCATTTTATCTAGAACAAATTGTGGTACATAAAGACCTTGTTAAATTTCATTTAACTGATGCCCATTAGATATGGCATACAAATTTAAAAGTTGGCAGCGAACAGCTATAATTCAGTAATATTTTCAAAGCAACGTCTGCTAAAGTTTCTGAAAAGTTTCTGTTCCTTACGGAATCTTATGTTAATCACATTTGTTTGTAAAATACAAACCCATATATATTGATATTTCTTGAACAAAATGTTATATTCTACAACATAACTAATATTTTAAAATGTGTTGTAAAATAGAAACATATAGATAATTATATTGTATAGCAATATGCTACATACTACATCATAACAAAAAAATTGTAATTTGTTGTAAAGAACAAACAAATATATATTTACATGTTTGACAATAAAGCAACATATTTATTTTAGTTACAAAGTAGGCAGAAATCTATTCAGTACTTTTTTGCTATTAAATCATAAACATTAGCTATGAACTTTCAGATTATGTCACTACTAGAACCAATCGAACGTTTTGTTGTTGATTAATTTGATGACTTACTGCTCAACTGCAATTTTACAAATTTTACTGATTGATAATTTACTGCTTTCAAAATAGAAAGATAATATCTATACATATTGATAATTGATATATACAAATGGCAAAATAAACACTTTTTTAAACTGTTTGTTTACACATGATGTAACAAAAAAGACTATAATTGACCCACAATTGAGCAATGTTCTCATACAGGGGAGATAACGCATAATATTTGATGTGAGAAAAACACTGAACAGAACTATTACATATATATCTAGGGATAAGTATGGAAAAATTCTTGAAAATGTTAAAAATAGCAGGTAAAAAGAGGATAAATGTGTTTGTTAGACGAAAGTCTCCTCAACACAATAAGACGGTAACACCATGAACATGTGTTATTATGTAACATAGTAAAGGATTTATTATTAGTTTTGTGTTACTCGTTTATCTATTCCTGAATAAACAAAAAAAAATCAATCAATATCAATAATAATAAACACTAATTACACCAAAAAGAATAACTTTGACTTTCAGGAATAAATATTTAAACATACTTTATAGAGCAAAGAAATATATCATACAATTTATCGACTAATACATTTACAATATTTATAAAGACGACGTTTCCCATTATAGCCCAACTTTTGAAATGTTAAATGGTAAATAAATATGTATCTTTAGTATTTTAACATAATGATAAGATTATTACAATATGTGATATCTTTAGCCAAACACGTTAATGGAGATTTGTGGTTCATGAAACAAATTACCATTTGTAGAATGACACACAGAGAACTTAAAATATGAAAAGAAGAATAAATGCATTAAATAAAAACATACACACTTATCTTTATTTACAAGTAAAGCAAAACATGACAATAACAAACAACATCGAATCGAAGTTCAGGGAGTGGTGGTAAATGCTTTTGACTTTACCTTAAATGATGTAGTACAAGCAATACAGGACTTTGGAAGCGAAATATGAATCTTAACATTTTTTAAAGACTTTTAGTTAATGCAAGAAGTTATCGTTCGTTCAAAATCAACGCAAGTAAACTGTACTACACTTATTAAAACCAAGATTTAATGATACAGTAATATAACACTAGGTCTCATGCAGTCTAGTTGATGTTTCCTTTTTAACCCATACAAGACGCATAACAACAGATGTTATATTGAAACTGAGCGATGTATGTATATAAATATGTACAATTCTCAAATGTGTATACATATTGAATACACGCAACGTACTATGCACACGGTTAACATTTAAAGAAATAAAACAACAAAACAGAGGAGAGTTGCATTTAAGGCATTTGTGAAGTCTTTTTTTTATTCTGTCAAAAATCTCAGTCTCGACAAAATGTCCCATTTCATAGAATGGACGATTTAAGATTATGTTCGTCATTATGACACATAGTTGAATATTGACAAGATTGATACCGATTATTGTTTTAATAACGCGCTGACCTTTCTCCATTTATGCTCAGTGGCTTTTCCTTCTATTACAGACAAATCTAACTTTCTTTTTTCTACATTTTCAAGCATCCAGTAAATTAAACTTTCGTTGAAGGGGTCGGTTGCTGCTGTATTTGATAACGTTTTTATGTCAATGAGATCATGGTTGACTTTCCTCAAAATTAATTCAGTTAAATTATTTTCTCTACATCGACATGCTTCATTTAAGGCTTGTGGAATATCTAATTTAGCGTGGTTCACTTTCTCGATAAACAAAGACGCAATTTCATCCCAACCATGTCTACACACAAATGTCATCGCCATGCTCATGTCGAATTGTTCAATAGCAACTTTGTCAATGAGCAATTCTACTACTTCATATTCGCCATTAATACATGCAAGGTTTAGTGCAGCTCGCCAATCTATTTCATTAGTACTCACATGTTCTAAAAGGAATTTTACCACCTCTATCCATCCACTACTACACGCCTTTCTCATAATATTTGACATATCGAACTTGCTTTGATCAAAATGTGTTAATAAATATAAAGCAACTTCAGCATTACTTGAATCGATACATATTCGTCCTGAAAGTTCTGATAATTCAAAGATGTCTCCACCTAATGTAGTGTAAATTGCATCGAGTATTTGCACCTTTCCATTTGCACATGCTTCAGATAAACCTCCTCGTATGTTAAACACTTCCGTTTTAAATTGTGGTAGAAGCCAATCAACTATTTCTTTCCAGCCATTTTGACAAGCTGACATCCAAACAATTTCCCGATCATATACACTAGTGTCAGTATTATTTAGAAGCCAGAGTATAACCTCAACACGACCCAAAGCACACGCGTCTTCCATTGACGATTTCATATCGAGTAATTTATGGTCAATATTGTTCCATATCCACATTACAATGTCTAACCATCCACATCCACACGACTCTGTCATTATTGTTTTTAAATCCAAATTATTTTCATCAACATTTTTGAGGGACCAATCAATGATCTCATGCCTCGCATGATGGCAAGCAGCGTTTATTCCTGATTGTACATTTATCTTCTCTGTGTTGCTATTTGACCAACACCATTTCACGATCTCTATCCAACCATTCTTACAAGATTCTACAAACATTTCATCCATATTGAATAACGTTGGTTCATTTTGTGTAACTATTAACAAAATTAGTTTCATTCTTTCCAGGTCTTTTTCTGTTATGTTGATTTCGGTATTGGAACTGAATTTCATGTTCAGTATTAAATTTATTAACTGACGAATGTTTATTGCACTGATGTCAATCTTGTTCATCATATACTCAATAATGTCGGTTCTACCGAATTGACAGGCATGGGTTAAGATTATGTTAATATCAAGTTTAGAAATATCAGAATACCTACTAAAGATCTTAATCATACAAATGTCCGATTGTTGTGAACATGCTGCAATCATAGCTTCTTGAAGGTTAAAAAATGTATGATCTACATTTGACATTAACCAGCGAACAGTGTTACATTGGCCATATGTACATGCATTATGTAATGCGGTTTTTATATCAAACAAGCCCTGATCAAGATTTTCCCACATCCATTTAACAACGGAAGTATTACCATAGCGACATGCATTATTCATTGCCGGTCTCATGTCGAATGATTCTCCTTTTATCGTGTCGAGTAACCATATAAATGTAGATACGTTATGTGAGCCTCGACATGTTTTAATAATTGCAGTTTGTATATCAATACACTCTTTTGTATGATGGTTCCAGATATTTTGTACTAATGATAATTGTCCATGTCGACAAGCTTCATTAAATATAGTTCTGAAATCAAAACAATTTTCATTCTTGTCTATCAACCATTTCACGATGTTAAAGCAATTAAAGCGGCATAGTTCGTTCGTTATATACTTCATGTTTATTGTCTTTTTATTTATTTTATTAATAAAGGTTTTGATAAATGAATTATAGTTATAAAGGACTTCATGCGAGTGTATTGCATGTAGCAATACCGTTTCAGTGTCACAAAGAGAAATATTACAGTTCTCAACCAACCATTTTACGGAATCGCTAAGTCCCGACTTTATCAGGTATGTAATTAACTTTGTTAAATCCAACGTAGCAGAATTTATTGTAGTCAATAAAAACACTATCAATTTTTCGTTTGGTCTTTCCTCTTCATTGTCGTCAAATTTTTCAGTGGCTTTAAATAATGCTTCCTCCATATCAAACAGTGTATTATCAACGTTCTGTATCAGCCACTTCACTGTATCTAGTTCACCATTACCACAAGCTTCATTCATTGCTGCCTTCATATCAAACAGTGTATTATCAACATTCTCTACTAGCCACTTCACTGTATCTAGTTTACCATTACCACAAGCTTTATTAATTGCTGCCTTCATATCAAACATTGTATTATCATTCTTCTCTAATATCAATTTCACCTGATCCAGTGTCCCCATTTTACAGGCTGCGTTCATCACGATCTTCATATCAAACAGTGTATTATCAACATTCTCTACCAGCCACTTCACTGTATCTATTTTACCTTCACCACAAGCTTCATTCATTGCTGCTTTCATATCAAACAGTGTATTATCAACATTCTCTACCAGCCACTTCACTGTATCTAGTTTACCATTACCACAAGCTTTATTAATTGCTGCCTTCATATCAAACAGTGTATTATCATTCATCCCTAATATCAATTTCACCTGATCCAGTGTCCCCATTTTACAGGCTTCGTTCATCACGATCTTCATATCAAACAGTGTATTGTCAACATTCTGTACCATCCACATAACTAGATCATGTGCATACCATGCAGCACAGGCGCTATTCATTGCTGCCTTCATATCAAACAGTGTATTATCAACATTCTCGACCAGCCACTTCACTGTAAATAGATTTCCACGGCAACAAGCTTCATTTATTGCTGCCTCCATATCAAACAGTGTATTGTCAACATTCTGTACCAGCCATTTCACTGTATCTAGCTTACCTCCACCACAAGCTTTATTAATTGCTGCCTTCATATCAAACAGTGTATTATCATTCTTCTCTAATATTAATTTCACCTGATCCAGTGTCCCCATTTTACAGGCTGCGTTCATCACGATCTTCATATCAAACAGTGTATTATCAACATTCTCTACCAGCCACTTCACTGTATCTATTTTACCTTCACCACAAGTTTCATTCATTGCTGCCTTCATATCAAACAGTGTATTATCAACATTCTCAACCAGCCACTTCACTGTAAATAGATTTCCACGGCAACAAGCTTCATTCATTGCTGCCTCCATATCAAACAGTGTATTGTCAATATTCTGTATCAGCCACTTCACTGTATCTAGTTTACCTCCACCACAAGCTTCATTCATTGCTGCCTTCATATCAAACAGTGTATTATCATTCTTCTCTAATATCAATTTCACCTGATCCAGTGTCCCCATTTTACAGGCTTCTTTCATCACGATCTTCATATCAAACAGTGTATTGTCAACATTCTGTACCATCCACATAACCAGATCATGTGCATGCCATGCAGCACAGGCGCTATTCATTGCTGCTTTCATATCAAACAGTGTATTATCAACATTCTCAACCAGCCACTTCACTGTAAATAGATTTCCACGGCAATAAGCTTCATTCATTGCTGCCTCCATATCAAACAGTGTATTATCATTCTTCTCTAATATCAATTTCACCTGATCCAGTGTCCCCATTTTACAGGCTGCGTTCATCACGATCTTCATATCAAACAGTGTATTATCAACATTCTCTACCAGCCACATCACTGTAACTATTTCACCTTCACCACAAGCTTCATTCATTGCTGCCTTCATATCAAACAGTGTATTATCAACATTCTCAACCAGCCACTTCACTGTAAATAGATTTCCACGGCAACAAGCTTCATTCATTGCTGCCTCCATATCAAACAGTGTATTATCAACATTCTCTACCAGCCACTTCACTGTATCTAGTTTACCTCCACCACAAGCTTCATTCATTGCTGCCTTCATATCAAACAGTGTATTATCAACCTTTTCAAACAGCCACTTCACTGTATCTAGTTTACCATTACCACAAGCTTTATTAATTGCTGCCTTCATATCAAACAGTGTATTATCATTCTCCTCTAATATCAATTTCACCTGATCCAGTGTCCCCATTTTACAGGCTGCGTTCATCACGATCTTCATATCAAACAGTGTATTATCAACATTTTCTACCAGCCACTTCACTGTATCTATTTGACCACCACCACAAGCTTCATTCATTGCTGACTTCATATCAAACAGTGTATTATCAACATTCTCAACCAGCCACTTCACTGTATCTAGTTTACCATTACCACAAGCTTTATTAATTGCTGCCTTCATATCAAACAGTGTATTATCATTCTTCTCTAATATCAATTTCACCTGATCCAGTGTCCCCATTTTACAGGCTGCGTTCATCACGATCTTCATATCAAACAGTGTATTATCAACATTCTCTACCAGCCACTTCACTGTATCTATTTGACCACCACCACAAGCTTCATTCATTGCTGACTTCATATCAAACAGTGTATTATCAACATTCTCAACCAGCCACTTCACTGTATCTAGTTTACCATTACCACAAGCTTTATTAATTGCTGCCTTCATATCAAACAGTGCATTATCATTCTTCTCTAATATCAATTTCACCTGATCCAGTGTCCCCATTTTACAGGCTGCGTTCATCACGATCTTCATATCAAACAGTGTATTATCAACATTCTCTACCAGCCACTTCACTGTATCTATTTGACCTCCACCACAAGCTTCATTCATTGCTGACTTCATATCAAACAGTGTATTATCAACATTCTCAACCAGCCACTTCACTGTATATAGTTCACCTCCACCACAAGCTTCATTCATTGCTGCCTTCATATCAAACAGTGTATTATCAATATTCTGTACCATCCACATAACCAGATCATGTGCATGCCATGCAGCACAGGCGCTATTCATTGCTGCTTTCATATCAAACAGTGTATTATCAACATTCTCAACCAGCCACTTCACTGTAAATAGATTTCCACGGCAACAAGCTTCAATCATTGCTGCCTCCATATCAAACAGTGTATTATCATTCTTCTCTAATATCAATTTCACCTGATCCAGTTTCCCCATTTTACAGGCTGCGTTCATCACGATCTTCATATCAAACAGTGTATTATCAACATTCTCTAACAGCCACATCACTGTATCTATTTCACCTTCACCACAAGCTTCATTAATTGCTGCCTTCATATCAAACAGTGTATTATCAACATTCTCAACCAGCCACTTCACTGTAAATAGATTTCCACGGCAATAAGCTTCATTCATTGCTGCCTCCATATCAAACAG
The DNA here is from genome assembly GCA_944474755.1 of Limnoperna fortunei. NCBI lineage: Eukaryota > Metazoa > Mollusca > Bivalvia > Mytilida > Modiolidae > Limnoperna > Limnoperna fortunei. The sequence continues at coordinate 69,120,331 of OX104114.1, read as the reverse complement.
TGTATTGTCAACATTCTGTACCAGCCACTTCACTGTATCTAGTTCACCTCCACCACAAGCTTCATTCATTGCTGCCTCCATATCAAACAGTGTATTGTCAATATTCTGTATCAGCCACTTCACTGTATCTAGTTTACCTCCACCACAAGCTTCATTCATTGCTGCCTTCATATCAAACAGTGTATTATCATTCTTCTCTAATATCAATTTCACCTGATCCAGTGTCCCCATTTTACAGGCTTCGTTCATCACGATCTTCATATCAAACAGTGTATTGTCAACATTCTGTACCATCCACATAACCAGATCATGTGCATACCATGCAGCACAGGCGCTATTCATTGCTGCCTTCATATCAAACAGTGTATTATCAACATTCTCTACCAGCCACTTCACTGTATCTATTTTACCTTTACCACAAGCTTCATTCATTGCTGCCTTCATATCAAACAGTGTATTATCAACATTCTCAACCAGCCACTTCACTGTAAATAGATTTCCACGGGAACAAGCTTCATTCATTGCTGCCTCCATATCAAACAGTGTATTATCAACATTCTCTACCAGCCACTTCACTGTATCTATTTGACCACCACCACAAGCTTCATTCATTGCTGACTTCATATCAAACAGTGTATTATCAACTTTCTCAACCAGCCACTTCACTGTATCTAGTTTACCATTACCACAAGCTTTATTAATTGCTGCCTTCATATCAAACAGTGCATTATCATTCTTCTCTAATATCAATTTCACCTGATCCAGCGTCCCCATTTTACAGGCTGCGTTCATCACGATCTTCATATCAAACAGTGTATTATCAACATTCTCTACCAGCCACTTCACTGTATCTATTTGACCTCCACCACAAGCTTCATTCATTGCTGCCTTCATATCAAACAGTGTATTGTCAACATTCTCTACCAGGCACTTCACTGTATCTAGTTCACCTTCACCACAAGCTTCATTCATTGCTGCCTTCATATCAAACAGTGTATTGTCAACATTCTCTACCAGCCACTTCACTGTATCTAGTTCACCTTCCCCACAAGCTTCATTCATTGCTGCCTTCATATCAAACAGTGTATTATCAACATTCTGTATCAGCCACTTCACTGTATCTAGTTTACCATTACCACAAGCTTCATTCATTGCTGCCTTCATATCAAACAGTGTATTGTCAACATTCTCTACCAGGCACTTCACTGTATCTAGTTCACCTTCACCACAAGCTTCATTTATTGCTGCCTTCATATCAAACAGTGTGTTGTCAACATTCTCTACCAGCCACTTCACTGTATCTAGTTCACCTTCCCCACAAGCTTCATTCATTGCTGCCTTCATATCAAACAGTGTATTATCAACATTCTGTATCAGCCACTTCACTGTATCTAGTTTACCATTACCACAAGCTTCGTTCATTGCTGCCTTCATATCAAACAGTGTATTATCAACATTCTGTATCAGCCACTTCACTGTATCTAGTTCACCTTCACCACAAGCTTCATTCATTACTGCCTTCATATCAAACAGTGTATTATCAACATTCTCTACCAGCCACTTCACTTGATCATGTGCCCAACATCTACAAGCTGTTTGCATCACGATCTTCATATCAAACAGTGTATTGTCAATATTCTCTACCAAGCTTTTCACCAGGTCCTTTGCCCCCAATTCAAAAGCTGCGTTCATAACAATCTTCATATCAAACAGTTTATTGTCAACAATCTCTACCAACCGCTTCACTGTACCTAGTGTAACATAATCACAAGATCCATCCAAAACTGCCTTCTTATAAAACAGTGTATTATTAACATTCTCTAAAGGCCATTTAACTGTTGATACATTACCTATCCAATTAACTTTATCAACATTTTCTTTCATTATTTTCAGAAAAATAGGAATAACGTCTTGAAGCCCGCTTTTTAATGCATCGACAAATATTGCATTGAAATTAAAGAACCTGCTATCTATATTTTGCAACAGCCATACCACAATAACGAAATTTTCCTCGTTGTGTAGTTTCCATTCTTCTTTCATCAACGCGACAACCGCTTTATTCACTGGTAATATGGAATTATCAACCTTTTTTATCAGCAGCTTGATGATTTTAAATCTTCTGTATGCACATGCTTCTATTAAATTTATATCCACATTTAAAAAATTTATATCGATATTCTCTATTAACCATGCAACCATATTCGTATTTGACCGTCTACAAGATTCTAGCATAATGAGAGCTATATTTTTAACATTCAAGTCTACATTCTTTGCGATCCACTGTAACAAAGTTTCCATTTGTTTTATACATTTTAATGATCGATCAATACATTCAGTACGAAAATCATACTTCTCATTGATATTCTCCATCAGCCATTTTAATACTTTCAAACCTTCGGCTTCCTTTTTTCTCAAATCAATATTATTTGAAATAATTCTTGACGAATCGTCCAGCAAGTAATCAATTAAGCTTGTACATAACTCGGTTACCTCAAAGTGATTATTATATTTGGATAATTGTTTAGATACAATTAGTTTTAAACTGATATCGAGGTAGTTATTACTATTTAGTATTAAAATCTTTATTATTTGAAAGTGTCTCTTACTGCAGGCTAGATTCAGCGAGTCTTCTATGTCGACATCTTTTAAATGTACTCTTTTTAACAATTTGTCAGCTATATCTGTCCATGCAAATGTGCAAGCAGCAATTAAAATGGACTTAAGATCAAATATTCCACATCCTTTGTGGTCTAGTAACCAAGCAACTACATTTTGCCAACCATTTGTACATGCTTCACTCATTAATAATAGAGGACTGGTTAAGTTACCGGAATACTTATCTAATATCGAATTTACAATCGATGTCCATCCTTTGTTGCTTATTGCTGTTACAGCTTCTGTGATATTGAACTGCTCTATTCTGTTGGACAAGAAAATCCATTTTATTATTTCTTGTTTGTTGTAGGTTTGCGTCGAGGTTAAACTGAAACACGATGCTATTACATCCACAAATTTACGGAGACTATTAACATCTAAATCTAATACGCATTGTGCAATGTTTATTTTGTTTGGCACATTTTGCAGCATCCAATAACACGCTGAAATATTTTGACTTTCCAACGTCGACTGAAAAGTGTTGTTTAAGTCAAATTTTATATGTAAATCCTCAATGGCCTTCCACATTATACAAAGTGTTTCCAAGGATTTCGGTTGTTTGCATGTGTATTCGAAAGACGCTAGAATTGTCCTGTGGCAAGACCATATAACTTTATTTCTTCTTTCTGAACGTACTACGGATATTAAATATTCTATAAGTATTTTAATATCATTAGTTGCCCAATTTTTTATACTCATGTACCAAAGAAGAGCTGCCAAAATATTAAAAGTGACTAGTTCGCTACTTCCCTCATATGTAATATATGTAACAATATCTATGTCGGACAGCTTGTCAAATCTGATGTACAACTCGGACAAAAAATCTCTGTCATATTGCCTTAATAATTCACTTTCACATAACCATTTAATGAATTCACGAGGTGTTTTGTTAAACTTTATATGAAATATTTTATATATGCGTTCTGCTAAATGGCTATAGAGCGTTTTAGGAACAACCAAAATTACCTCCTCTTGCTTGCCACAATAATTTTGCAATCTCACTATTTCTCTGATTAAATCAAACCCTATTAACGATAGCACCTGTTTTGGGTTCACCTTGTAATAAGAAAGAAGTACACTTTCCAAAATTGTTTGATGCTGCAATTCATATATGGAAGCGTCGCTATCATATTTTAGGTAACTGCCTATCATTTCGTTCGCTGCATCGATGACTTTGCTTTCTAAGATGCATGCACTGCTTTGATAACAAGATGTCAATATACCATCTATTGCCTTGAAGTCTAATTCATGCTTTTTTAAGAGATTGTTATTCAGCAGAATGTAAACAAGTGCAACGTACTTAAATCTTTCCCGTTCATTTGTGTCGCCTAGGTTTCTTAAGTTATCAATTTCGTGATTAAGAAAATGTGTAGGATGTTTAAAAAATTGAACACCTAATCGTGTGAACACTCTATTTGTAGTAAACATGTAACAGGCTTGTGGAAAGCCCACAAATGTATCAGTATTTACAATTGCGTCAAACGATAACTTGCTTAGTATTAATGTGACATTTTTATCAATTACAGCACTGTCTCCTAAATTTTCGCTTTCAGTTTGACTGACAACTTTGATGTTATTTTTTGCACAATAATTTGACAGCAAAGTTTCCCTTTCTCTAATTGTCATTTGAAATTGATAAGAGTTCAAATCTATTTCCCAGAAACCCTGAAATATTCTATGAGAAGAAAACAGGCACCGGTATTGTAAAGACATTCTGACAGTACTTCTTATAGTAAAAATGACTTTTACATTGCCGCTATCTATATATGACTTTAACTTATCTAAAACATGTGAATCATTGTCCTCATTATATTTACAATTAGTCTTACCAAATACATCTTCCAAAAGCAATACTGTTTTCTTCTTTGCTGTGAGCACTTTGTCAACTTGCTGAATATTTGTTATTTTTATCAGCTCGTGGTCCTTATATTTTTCACCTATCTTCCTCATAATTTCCAAACCATTTCTGCTCTTACCAATACCAGCTCTACCGGTAATTAAAAAGGTATCTTTATTGATGTGTGACTGTAGAAATTTCTTAAGTGCCTCTGTTTCAACAAACGTTTTGTCAAGCATATGTTCAGTAATCTCTTGACTGGTGTGCTCTACAAAAACAATTATGAAATATAAACGCTTCCTGGTATTAACTGGTATTATTTTATGGAATAAACGATTGTAAAATTGATATTGTTTCTCCTTAACTAAACTTTCCCATCGAGTTACAGAAAGACAAAAGCAAATAAAAGTATCAAGTAATACTGCATATTAAATCACATACCAAGCAATCTGGATCTTTCTGATTTCTCTGAAAAAAAGCAACAGACAAAATTACTCAATCGTTTTACATCCATAAATAATAACATTTCAAAAAAGTTTTGTTTGATTGTTTGTTTGTTTGTTTGGTGGAATATTGTTTAACGCCACTTTCAGCAATTTTTCAGCTATATCATGGCGTCCAGTTTTTTGGGGGGAGGAAGCCGGAGTACCCGGAGAGAACGCCCGACCTGCGGTAGAGGTTTGTTTGATGTCAAACGTAATGAAAATAACTGGATAAACGTCTAATATAATGACGTATATTTAATTTTACCTGCTTTAACAAAATGCTAAACAAAACTCATAGCATTCAAAGACAAATCATGATGAGCACAGAACCCTCTAAAGAACGGGTTGAACAAAGGTGCTTGGAATCGGTATGACGGTCATGCTCATTATAAGACGTGTTATTAGGTCAATTAGTCGTAAACATGGGGCACTTGGACAGGTACTCCTTGTCGATAATCCGGCATCTATTTTAACCGTTATAAGTCACATGTTTCACATGGAAACAACATTGATATTGGGGGATCTATAGATTATTTAGGACAAATCTGAATAACACAGCTTTTGAGGTTGGTAGATAAATAACTAAATCGACTTGTGGATTAGATTAGTAATCACAAGCCGAATTACTGACTGACTATCGTAAATTAGAAAAACTATGGTCAGTGCTCACTTGTTGATAACCCACTTCCCGATTTTCAAAACATCTGGCTATGACACTGTAGGAGGAGTTAATTACACAAAATAAGTACCGTCTTATGTACATTTTCTAAAAAAAAAATTTTAATTTCCAAAGTGTGGAAAACTGGTTAAAAATCCTGGAACAACTCCATTATAGCAGGTGTATAACTTCAAAACATGTCAATCTTTCTGTATAGGTTCAGAGATCTGGGCTGAAAAATGTTGGAGTTGATTACACAAAATAAGTACCCCCTTTTCAAAAAATGGTAAAATCGATGTTTTTGTATGGAAACCCCCAAATCATTCAGACCTAATTGTTAAATATATGGTCCACAATGGCACTATGTGACAAAGATTCTGTTAAGTTTCGTCAAATTAAATTCAGTGGTTTAAGTGGAGTTGCAGATAAAGGATTGGTACCCTAATCCTTTTCAAAGAATGGCAAAAAAACCATGTTTTTTTATTGGAAACCCCAATATCATTCCCATCAAAATGTTAAATATTGGATGTAAAATGGCACAATCTGAAAAAGATTCTGTGAAATTCTCCTTAAATTCTATTCAGTTGCGTATGTGGAGTTGTGGATAAGAGATAGGTACCTGTAAATGTCAATGACAAAGTCATGTTTTTCTATGAGAAACACCAAATATCATTCCGATTAAAATGGTAAATAATAGATGCACAACGGCACTATGTGAAAAAGTAACTATATGTGAAAAATTCATCAAATTCCATTCAGTGGTGTAAGTGGAGTTGCGGATAAGGGTACCCCAAAGTGTAAAGTACGGAAACACGGAAGGGGGTATAAAAATAAACAAAACTTAAATATATAGAACAACAGACTCCTTTAAGCACAATAATTGGAACCAGGTGTTCCAAAACAGTAAACGCATCCCCACCAGTCGTGTTTTCGTTTATTCACATAGTTAAGAATAATTATTTATCTATCTAGCTTTTGATGTCGAACATATAATTTCTTTCGTTAGTTTTATCTCCTTGATATCTTTGAAGGCTTGTACACATGAAGTTATAAATCTATTTTAAGAGAAATATTTCCCAATGATTCCTGCTCAAAGCGAATGCAGTATACATGATGTTACATGGAATTATCTTCCTATACTACAATTAAACGTATTTTGGTGATGGTTTTTGCGTGACAAATGAAAACTGCTTACCGCATATGGTTCAGCTTATGCTCCTTCTGTAGATCAAGAAGGGTACTTTTTGAAATCAACAGTTATTTCCTGGAGATATTCAACGTTTTGAAATATGGTGGGTTTTTTTATTTGATTGATAGGGCGATTTCTCATAGTTAAATTTGACCTAAATAAGAACAGAAGTGTACTTTAGGAACAACCGATTGTTGTCTATTCGAAATCCTTCGGGTAAATGTCGTCTGCAGTTAAGTCTCGAGGTTTGTTCGAATACCATTGAACGTCAGAAGAGCAGAAGAACTTTTGTAAACAACGAAAGGTCCCTTTAGAAACAAAAATGGCTGACTTATTATGTAAAATTCTAGTATCAAAAGTGAAGAACAAATTAACAACAGAGGCATATTTTAGAACATGGACAGGTTATCGTATCTAAATTTTGTCTACTGGATTTTCGTAATAAAAAGGTATAAATATGGAATAATTAAAAATTGAAAGCAAAAAAAAATTCCAATGGGGGTGTGGCATTGAGTATAGATATGTACACCCAATATTCTACGAGAATAAAATACGACATGAAAATTTAAATAATCTTTTCGTTTTTTAACCTTACGTGGTTGTTAATAGCAAAAAAGGATCTTAGTTAGGAGATCTTCTACTATTATTGGTTTTTTCTTTTGACTTCATCTCTCTGGGATATACAAGATCTCACCAAATATATGACAATTACAATTACATGTTAAAACGTCGCATGTATACCGAAATAAACAGTTAGAATTAAAAGACTCGGCTAGTTGTCTTTTACATTGATGTGAAGATTCTGCGAGTGCTATTGGCAATATACCGCCCGACAATTATCATAATTGTATATTCAGTTTAGGTGGAGATTAGCAAGTTAATTACTGAAACGTTAACTGATTGTGTGTTTTTTAATTGTGTTTTACAAATTCAGCAATTTTTGTGTGTGCATTTTTAATGAAGGAGGAAGCAGGAGTCCCCGGAGACATTCGGTAAGAAAACTGGCGATCACTGTTAATTTAGATTGGAGTCCAGCGCACCCTTCCCGCAATTGAAATCAAACCACTAACATCAGAGTTGACAGGCACGTGATTACTGCCTTAACCAATGATTTTCCGAGGTCCTGAAAAGGTTATTGAAGAAATTGCATTATAACTTCTTCTCAATCTCTTAATTACAAATTATATTACATTATTTCATTAAATTAAAGCATTTAATTAACTTAACATTTAATGTCAGCGCATTACGATGAAAATTATTAAAATCCTTATGTTAGAATGGTCACGTGAAAAAATCCCTCTGGCTTAATATACGGGATTTAAAATTAATACAAAGGCCATAAAACAAAATCAAATGATACTCAATTTTGCACTATACGTCTTAAACTTTTAGGAATTAATCTGAATGTTTCTCTGACAACGGTTTGATGTAATGTAGTAAGTACTAAGCAACTTGAATATTTAAAATTTTCAAGAGACCCCAATTGATTTTTTAAAAATTATTTTGGAATACGGTAGACATGTAGACTTGTTCAAAATCGTCAACATATTTTCAAACGTTGTAGAATAGAATTCTGTTGAGCGTGATACATGTTGACAGTACTTATTGTTTTTCTTAATTTAAATCATGATGTAGATACTAAAGTATGTTCAACTAAATAGTTTTGTTTAACATAACGAGTTCGTATATGAAAAGACTTATTATTTAAAGGCTTTAGTTGTATCACTATAAATAATATCGCTTTGACAACAAGATGTACTAAGTTAAAAACAGTTAACTTGCGAATAATAATCTCATAAAAACTAAAACGTTATTCCATAATTAAGAGGCATACTTCATTATTACGAGATAAGATTATTGTAACCACGATTTAGTAACTATAATGACATGTTTATTATAAAATGAAAATGTTTTTCGTAAGGGTAAAAGTAAAAGTTTAAATCAACGATTTATCTGATGAAATTGGCAAATTAAAAACAATGATCTATAAGTGGGTTTATAGTATATTTGCGACTAGTTTAATTTTTAATTTTTACATAATACCTTAATAATGCGGTTTGATTATTATGTAAGATTATACTTTAACACTTACCAACTGTTTTAATAACAGTTTTTAAACGCTTTTCCATTCTTGTAAATTTCTTTGATTTGTCAATCAGTTTTTGTATCTTTGCATGGATTCGACTATCTATTGTATTTGGCAAAGCTTTTGTCTGCTCCTCTATTTGCCTGCTAAGTTCTAATAAGCCCTAAAAAGAAAATAATAATATTAAATATCAAAAGCAACATTTAGGATTACGTTAAATCGTTGAACGAATTAAAACGAATTACATCTGATACGAACTTATTAGGTCATTTGCACATACACATGCCACACATATCGACATTAATAGCGAGCACAGCTCGCAGCGATGAGCTTTACGGCAATTACGTGTCATGTGATCAAAATGAAATAACGCGATAAAAATCTACTTAATTATGATATTGTTTTTTTTTTTTTTGGAAGTTGATGTCGTCAAAAAACTGAAACAAAGAGAACAAGAAAACTTTTGATGCAAAAGTTCGCCGCCGATTTATTATACATTCTGAACGCGGTTGTCAAAGTGATTTTTAAAAACAAGGCACTTGAACTTATTCCCCATAAGTTTCTATGTAAAGCTAAGCTCTGCTGTTGTGGCTAGTTTCAATTGCCAATTTCTAAATTTGTGCACATGTAATCTTTTGTCATATATTAAATCATAAATATACTTGAATTAAAGCTATTATTCACGTGGTTCAATTAAATTATTGACAAAATAGTTATTTATTGAATCTCACAAATATTCGGCATACTCCGGAATTGTCTACGCAAAATAGTCTTTTATTCTGGTTTCCGATTTTTCAAAGCTGCGCTTGTCGATAGAGCTATCAACGAAAGACTTAGTACCAGGATAAAAATGATCTCCCTGTATTATAAACTTCCGTAAATATAATACTAAAAAAAATTATTATTACATGAAACTTTGATATCACAAAAGCAATTTTGAAGTCGAACCTCATACACTCTCTTTATTTTTCACTCAAGTTAAATGATTAACATTCTTGTAGCAAAATTCTGTTCATTTATGGTCACTAAGTGTACTTAAAAATATATTCTCCTTTATCCATCGTTAGCAACGAAAGTGAATACAAATATATCGCCGCCCTCCGCGATAATGAAGAAGAGAACTAAAATTAAATTTTACAGAAAGACTTCAAAATAAAGTTGACATCGATAACAAAATTAATTGTTATATTTAAAATTAACAACAAAAATTTCATACTATTTTTTGCAATCTCTAAATCGATCGCTAAAAACTGACAATCAAATTACATTTCATGTGACAACACCATTATAAAGAAAGACGTCACGTGACCACTGGAATTTAGAGGCACCATTAGGATGTTCGGAAGTAACGTCAAAATTGAAAAGCACATTATATATTAATAAAGGATTATATTGTCTGTGCTCGCATTTTGGCAATCCCTACTCCATATTAAATATAGACGATAGGTGTTTCTATAATGCTAGAGATTAGTGACCAAAAATCTTTTTCATATACTTGCATTTTTGATGGAATATTTAATTTGATAGACATGTCCGTTAATAATGACTTCATGTCATTTCTTGCCTATATGAAAATTAATGACAATGCGACGGTTTTTGATGAACTGGTTCTAAATGCAGGTTTAACTGTTTCTTTAACTAAGATAAGGATAGTATTTACGGGTCCTGTTATACAAGTCTTTTTTTACCATAAACAATTATAAACTTCATAATTTTAATAGGGACAGACTGGTATTTGGATCATCGCACAAATAGTGAAAAAGTGATGATGCATTCATGTTATTTTCACTTTTGTTTCTTTGCTAAATGAGGTGAATAACAGTAATTGAAAAAAACCTTCTTTTCAAATAATGGAATAACAGTAATGGATTAAATCGTGTTTAAATCATTGATACATGTATATGCAATCATTAATTGTCGGCAAAAATTTCTAATTTATTTCTTTGAGCCTTTAAATTGAAAAAGAAATGCGAGGCTCCGAATCAATTCCGACAGCTTTTGCGCGGGTACAATTTAACTATATGTTTTCCGATAACATAAGAATATTGTTTTAATTCTGCAACCCTAAAATACATTTTATACTAATGAAAACATAAAAAGTGCACTTTATGAATATTTTTAACTTAAAATTTTCGGCGCGTATTCTGGTTGCTAATGAACATCGAATTAAACAACATATCGTAAACCAGTAGAAAATACTAAATATCGCAAGGCGCAAGGACAACGTTACCAAGAGACATTATTCGGCATGGCCGTTTAAAGCAAAAATGTATTACGGCTACCGTTATTTTTATCAGCAAATAATAACTGCAAGACTAAACTATTTACTTTGAAAAACAGCAAAAGATTAAAATGGTTCATAGAGTGTTTCTGCCAGACTTAAATTGTCAGTTTATTATTTCGATATTTACATTGACATCACAGTATAGAGAAGTTTATTTCTGATACTTACTTCTCTTAAATCGTCATTACGCGCAACAAGTTCTAAAAGCATAGTTTGATAATGATTACACATCGTTTCATCCAGTGGTCTTTGTAGATGATCTGCAAGCTCTGACTGAACTGTAGAATAATTACCACATACTCTGGCTATATCGAAAATACATTTCTCGATTTCTGTTTTACATATCGTGTAATCGTTATCAGACATATGTGCTTCCTTTACATGACCATAATTAACGTTTCTCATTTCAACTAAACATTCAACCCCCCTTTTTACTGGACAGCAGTACTTAAGTAGTATATCTTGTAGCCTGTTATTTATTTGATGAAGAACGATATTAGGGGTCGCAGCTACAGCACAAATACTAGCAGGTCCGGCATTTGGTCGCTTTCTATCGTTAGCGCATGGAATTAAAACGGCGGTGAACAATCCACTCCATTCTACTGTAGAAATAACTTGGCGATCGGATGGGTACACGAATCCAGGCGGACATTGACAACATGGCGTCTGATACTGCCAAAGATGGTATATAGTGTGTTTGTTTTGATTTAAAAACTGTTCTAATGTAATACCCTGAAATGCCGTACAGCTGTACCAAAAGGTATCTTTGCAAAAGTTAACAAGCAGACATCGAGCTAAAGTTATATCAAGAACATCTGTGGATATGCCTGAATGTGCAGGACTGCAACATAAGGTGGGGTAGTTCGTTGGGACGTGCCCCGGAAGATGCGTGTTTTCATCAAGCAGGAGTGTCAGTTGTGGTGGATGCAGTATTTGACGGGGTGGTGGAATGTATCCTGGTTGGCATTTGCAGCATCTTCTCTTGTTATTGCATAGATGGTAAATTTCATGCTGATAATGGTTAATAAATTGTTCAAACGTCCAGGTTTTGTTTCTCAACTCTAAATCCACCAGTGAAATCAGTGAAGCTTTAACAAAATTTACAATCAAAATTGCAATTCTTAGGAAGTTTTCCAGTTCCTTGTGCATTGTAGCCTGTAATTACAAATATAAGTTTATATTAATTTGAAAAACAATTTCTCTACTGAAGCTAAAGAGAATTGAACAATACAACACATCTCGAAATTAAATTTTGCTATAAACAAGTTTAATATGTAAATTTCTAAATTGCTTCCTGTAACTTGCTTGTAAACGCAAACTTACATTTCCAAGAATGGCACCAACATATAGACAGTAGAACATCGTAGTGTGTCAAAATATTGCTGGATACATCTTACACATCTATATGTATATGTATATTGATTGATTGATTGATTGGATGTTTGCTGTACGCCCATGGAGCAGTTTTTCAGCTATATTCAGGACGAGAACAGGTTAACAAAAAATAAATCAACGGAAAAGGGGGTGGAATGGGACATAGGTAACACAATTTTAACTGCCACTGGAAAAGTAAAGAGTAGTAGCGGCGGAAATTTTAGCCTTTTGTAGTGGCTACAATGAGCCTTTTCTTTTTCGAAATCTACAAAAAGGATCTTTATCGTGCAAGGAGCGTGGCACTCTCCAAACACGTAACCCACTACTGTCCGCGGTCGGGCTTTCCGTATTAATACCTGACAACCATCCAATGAGAGGGCCTCCCCAATCTGCCCCCGTGGACGCGCTGAGCTGCTCTCACCGGTGAAACATCCTTTTTTTGGTCCCAGTCTATATGTGTAAGCATCTTCTCTGTTCTGTTTAATTTTCCTATTTCATTACTATTTCGATTGTGCAAGCTTGTTTTGTAGCAGTTACATGGTATCAAAATGAACCAGAGTGACGATCGACCTATACACTATGAAACGTACTGTTGTCAATTTCACATCAACACAAAAAATGCAGGGGATAGTCATACGTGATAAATACCGTAATCGTACCAAAAGAACAAATATCTTTTTACAAACACACAACCAAAGACGACCAAGCAAACAAAACAAACTCAGGTTAAATTAACTGATCCGATAGGGTCAATAGATACCGCTCTATATGCAAAACATTCAGTGTAACTCATATTGAAAATGTATAATTATTATAAGTTGGAACACTGTCATTTCATTGAATAACATATAAATTTTAACAGTGTTTATTTTCCGATTAACGAACCTGGTGAAACTTCTAAATTTTTTTTCTTGTTGATATTCTTCCGCGAACATGATATGTGACAATTACGTTTATATAAGGCTCTTAAAAAAGAATACAAAATAATGAAAAGAATAAAAGGTCAACTAATATTTTAAGTAGATGCGTGGGGATCGATTTACTTACAAACTTGACATAACATCCTTAGTATATAATAAGTTTGTGTGTAAATAGACAACGTCAATACATATATAACCTATCGGAAATAGGCGTTTATTCTATATTAATTCCTACTTTGTTATCCTATCATTGCCTTGAATTACACTTTAAATTTAATCTGAGATACACAATATTTTTTCGCATTACCTGTATAATGTATCCAAATTAAATCGCTATCTTGACATGTTGTGTTGTATCCTTTTTGGCTTTCCAAAACTTCTGTCTTAACATATATTAAAGATATATTTTAAAATCATTCGTTTCCTTATTTACAATGAAGACAAAATATTTCGTAGATAATTGCAATACTGGCAAAAGTTTAACTGTCGGCGCATTTTTACATGTACATGATAATATTTACTGGTTTCTCTAAACAATTTAAACATTTTAATTATTGAACAAAGTTCATTGCAGTAGTAACATGAATAAATCTTATAAAAATACAATAGACTCTATAAAAGTTACAGAATATGAAGATAAAATCTGTATGGTTTAATGAGGTATTCCTTCCCGAGTCGAATTACTGTTCGCTAGGATAGAACATTGTGAATTTAAATAGTAGTTAAAAAAACATTAAACGCAGATTCCTGGAGTAAATTCCTGACTTAACACTCGGAACACAATATACTTACTTAACAAAACGTGGCGATTCCATTAAATCAACCTTGTGCTATTTTTCGAACATGGAGAAGATTCACGCCTGTTTGTAGTAAAAGAAAGAGAAATTTATTATTTTTCTGAGGGCAATATTTCGCATTGATACACGTCAGACTGGTTACCAAACGAGTAAACTCATTTATTAGCATTTGATTTAAAAAAAATTACCGCAGGTCGGGGGTTTTCTCCGGGTCCTCCGGCTTCCTCCCCCAATAAAAACTGGACGCCATGATATAGCTGAAAAATCGCTGAATATGGCGTTACAAAACATCAAACAAACAAACAAACATTTATTAGCATTTGATTTTATAAAAAAAAATATCCTGACGCGAAGTGCCTGTGCGAAAGTAATTAGACTATTCAGTTTCAAATAAATACAAAACAAAAACTAGAAATAAAGCCAGAAAGTGAGTGACACAAACCCAATAAAAATTAAACACGTGGGGGAGGACGAAAAGCAGTTTCAATTTTTAAAGCGAAGAAGCATTGGTATTCGTATAACATGACTAGAACACAAGACCCGAAATTAGTATTCACATGAGTACTGTTATTAAAATAATTTCTTACTATGCAGTAGAACCTTAAGAAATTAAAGGTCTGGTTGAATACTTTTAAGCTATTTAGTCACTATTACCGTGAAATAAAACACTTTTCAAGAATTTCGTTTTTCTTCTATGAACATAAGTTTTAAAAAGTACAGTAGTCATAATACAGGGTCTTGTGTTCTAGTCATGTCACTACATGTATTTCGCTGGAAATATTTCCCAACAGTTCACTTTCTAGGCCAACATTGAATTAAAAGCAAAAAAATAGACACCGGACTGAAGGACATTATACACACAACTTTTATGGATTCGAGGTTGAACAATATGACGCAAAATCAAGAATATATATCTTCATTTTAGATGAACCAAATCGAGTCTACAAGTGACACCTACACACATAGGAGGAAAGGCAACAAAAACCAACAAACACGAAGGAAATCATGGCAAAACTCAAAGAAGCTGATGATAATTTGGTCGGATTTGAAATTAGCATGGATTAAGTCAGAAAAAGCGAAGACTAAAATCGTCTGAGGTATAAATGAGAGACAAAAGCTTATCAAACTTGCCGATTCGTCGGAATTAGGCATGAAAGTTCAGTGCTCAGGAGTATGTGTCTAATCCCATTTGCAGATTCACAGGACGAGAAAATGATGATACGAGCACGAAGCAGAGCCGAAGTCAAACATAAATATGAGAAGAGCAAAAGTTGAAACGCCAAAGGTGTATACCCTATGCAAAAGAGGACGCAAAGGGAAACGGTTAATGCAAACCAGGTCGTTGTTTCAAAAGCGGCAAGAGAGGACATAAGGCAGATGACTGTCTAGACAAGAAAAAAAATAAGTACTTGTAATACATTACTAGATTTAGATAGCCTATCAGATTACAAAATTTAACAAGCATAGTACTGGTCGAGTGCGCATAGAAAACACGTGCATTGGTTTTTCCAATTCAATCGGTCACAATAACGTTCATGTAATTCATATACTAGTATACTAGATAAAAAATCTAAAATAAAATTCCGTTTTTGTAGGATTAACAACAAAAATATCTTTCTTCATCAAGGGATGACACTATTTCCGCTGTGCACATTTAATATAATCCGCTATGCGGATTGTACAATGTGCAAAACGGAAATTGTGTTATCCCTCGATAGAGAAAATATTTGTGTTGTTAATCCTTAATTCTAATATTTAAAGGCTTTGAGACCACAACTGTGGTAAAAAAAATGATTTATCTATGAGCAACACGGGCTGAAAAGGGCGTGTTTTAAATGGCTGTTCCAATTACAAAACTGTAACTCCCACCGGAAAGCTATTGCATTTGACGTATAAACCTTATAAATAGCGACACGCGCTATAATTATCCGTTGCAATATATTGTGTGTTACATGGATGGAACAGCCAGTTTATGGCGGAAATGATGTTTTCTATAGGTACGAAAATATTATAAATGTACTCTAATTGTCTTATTAGAATAGAAATAATTCACGGAGGCTGTGATTTATCATTGTTTTACCACGGGCTGACCATTTATGTCGTTATTTTATCCATCGCTATCGCTCGGGATAAAATAATACGACATAAATGGTCACCCCGTGGTAAAACAATGATAAACCACAGCCTCCGTGAATTATTTCTTAAATAATAATTATACATTGTGTCTTTTCTCCTCTCTGAATGTTGAAAAACAGTTTTTCTATTTTGTATATATTTTCTCCTCTCTGAATGTTGAAAAACAGTTTTTCTGTTTTGTATATATTTGCGCCAAGGAAATTCAGCGAAAATATTCGAGATTATCGACTTTCAAAGTAGGCTGCATTACCATATGGAAGAAATCGATTTTCAGCCGCCCAAGACCAAAATGCAGCAGTGATAATTTATGACAGCATTACTAGTAGTAGTAGTTCGTCTACTATTGATCACGTGGTCTGTAAACACTGAGAACATTGCGGGTTCGATTCTCAGGCAGGGTGTACTTGACTCCAATTGACAAGGATTGCCAGTTTTCCTACCGCAGGTCGGGGGTTTTTCTCCGGGTACTCCGGCTTCCTCCCCCAATAAAACTGGACGCCATGATATAGCTGAAAAATTGCTGAAAGTGGCGTTAAACACCATCAAACAAACAAAATAATTATGTACTTATATCCTGCTTATTTTGTACTATAAAATGTAGCGCATATTTAGTAGATACTGCTATTCTGCTAAATTTGTGCTGATTTTACTTGGTTAAAATTTGTAAAACTAAAACTACACTACATTATACTAACAATATACTACATTACAGCATAAATAAGTGGATTAAAAATATTAGATGAATATCTATACTAAGTACATAC
The DNA here is from genome assembly GCA_944474755.1 of Limnoperna fortunei. Lineage (NCBI taxonomy): Eukaryota > Metazoa > Mollusca > Bivalvia > Mytilida > Modiolidae > Limnoperna > Limnoperna fortunei. The sequence goes on along the minus strand of OX104114.1, from coordinate 69,103,146 downwards.
TACATTTCTGTGGTGTATTTTAGTTAGATTACACACCCATCAACCGACTTATATCATTTTGGTGAGAAGTAGTATGACACGATGAAAAAAGATCTAAACAAGTTAAGACCTATACGTATACAGATGACCTTTTCCAAATCGCTACTCCAAAAAACTCACTGTCTCAAATATAGTTTAGTAAAAAATTATTTGGCATATATCTGTCCATTAACATATTCAATCGTTTTAACTAATATTTTCATTTGTTATCTGAAAATATGTTCCAAAGTTACTAGCATCACAAATTTGAACAAATAAATACAAGATTTACGCTTCTGCACAATATATTTCTGTATCAAGTGTTTTTGTTCAAAAGGACATTTATCCAACTTTTTTCTGACGCCAAAATTATTCTTCCAATTGCAATTTATTAGGAGTTTAAATCATTATCTTTACGCATTTACTGAAAAAATGATACGGAAAAAATCCGCTCATCTTTTTATAATGACACGATGAATAAAAGTTCCTTGACACGATTGAAAACAGCCACGTATTTATTAAGTGATTAGTTGTATACTTCCACATCTAAATAACTTTTTACAACTAATGTCTTTATATCATTAAATATTATACAAAAATTCTACAATTGTTAATACAATAGGACTATGATGTATAAATTCTTGACTCAAATCACTAGACATTAAAAAAGGTGACAAGCAGCGGAGCAGCTTTTTAATTCATTTTAAAACCATAGTAAGGAATTAAACATAGAGTAAATGTTCTCACTGAGACAATCACAGAGCAGGGCTTAAGAGGAAATATGTGTTATATGTCGATAACGCTATACAAATGTGTTCGAACCTATCAACAAATAACAACACAACGAACACGATTTTTTACATGTCGACATTAAATAGTATAAAACGGAACGATCTATATTGATGTCAAACTTTTATTACAAATTATGAGGTATGAATTTAGGCAAGCATTATCAAATGCGCTGCCTACATTTATTATAAAGACGCAGAGCGAAAAAATTAAAGGTTAATTAGCGTACAAATGAGAGTTAAATCTCGAGAATTAATACATAATATTTAATTGTAACACGGATACTTCCTATGTCTAATACTTTTTAACATCGGTTGCAAATATTTTTGAGAATTCCACAGTTATCTTTTACATAAAAACAGAAAAGGAAAACGTGTAGTTACTAAGGACAATATTATATCATTCAAACAGACCGCGAGATTGACCGAATTATACACAATTTTCATCGCGTATTACACCTGTAGACAGCTGACGATACACAGAATAGAACCTACGAATCTGGTAAGAGAATACTTACACAAATGTACACCGTTTTATTACAAAATTATTTGTATTTATGGTTTAATCACACGTTTTCTTTCATTGTTAATTCTGATAAATGAATATTAAATAATAATAAACAATCAAACAAACAAACAAAAAAACACCCCAGCTTTTAAAGATGTCATATAAAGTTGTCTTTATTTTTATGTCAACGCCCCAAATGCGAAAGCCACCTTCGCCTTTGGAATTCAGTTTTGCAAAAGGTACGAACGTCGGCTTTTGTCACCCTTTTGCGGTTTCTACGTGACCCATTGTCTAGTAACTTTTTACCCACATGCCAAATATGAAAAGCTTAGCCTAGTTCAGCGAAGGTCGGGGTTTTCTCTGGGTACTCATGCTTCCACTCCCAATAAAAACTGGACTCCATCATGCAGCTGAAAAATTGCTGAAAGTGGAATTAAACACCATTCATGCAAGCAAACAAATAGTCAAACAATTATTTAAAAAATTTATAACCCGGGCGCGAAGCAATGACTTAAAAGGCATTGATGTGATCTTCAGGGGGAGTCAACTTTCGAAGTTAAATATCCCGGACACAAACCAGTCACTCAAAAGGCAATGATGTTACCTTGGGGGTCAAATTTCAAATTAAATGTCAACACTCATGGCATGCGACACATCGATTACTTATAATCTACCCACATGCCAAATATCAAAAAGCTTACCTAAACGGATAAAAAGTTACATTCTGTTGAAGTAATGTATCTAGTGAATCCCTAAAATTTGATTGGTTAATCAAGACGGGGATATCATACCGTATTTCCTGTTAAACCCCAGAGATATTGAAACCAGTTTCAAAATGGTGTCTATTCATTGAATAACTTATTTGTTTTACATAATATAAATAGTTAAACGTAATATAAAGATATCAAATATCGATTTTAAATACATGCATTTTACGGAATCAATCATCTCTGTCTGCGATTTGTCTTGAAATTAATAAGGGAGATATCCGATAACTTGAAGTCTTCTTAAATGGCAAACAAAAGCATTTGCATCGCACTTCGCAAATGAAATTTATCATTAAAAGTTTTGCAGGGAATAAAAATGTCGTCAAAAATATCAAGGTTATAAAATTTAAAATGCCATAAAAAGTTTCGTTGGAAGGTTAAATGTGTTGAATGGTAGGTTCTCCAATAGTGGTGGTCCAAACTAAGTTTTTTTCTTCAAGCATGAGAAATGTTTAATCTAATTATATACTCAAGAATATTAGTACAAGAAGACTTCAACAGAATATAATTGTTATTCGGGCTTCACAGGGGATACGGGTTCATATTCCCTGTCTGTATTCTATATCCCCTTCGCGTCCGACTCCGGGAATATGAAACACAGACAGGGAATATGAATACGTAACCCTTGTGAAGATCCAGAATAACATATAATATCCCGGACACGATTTGTTTTGGATGCACGGACGGACAGACAACAATATGTCGATCTTCTTTTGTCTCTTTTACCAAAAACCCAATATAAACCTCCTAAAAATGAAAAGTGGAATGTAACACTAGATAAAGCTATCTTGCATATCCTAAACGTGTATTAGTATGCGATTTGCAGTGTCAATTAAATTTGGCTGAAAATATCAGCCTTAAAGGAGAAGAAAAGAAAAAAGAAGATGAAGTAAATTACCAGACAAAAACAATATGTCTACCATTTATCTTCGTTTGTTATACATAATAAAATAAGAGTTGCATACAAATAGAAAGTATAGTTTGAAAGCTTTTCTGCAAATGTTATTGTGTGTCGCAATTTTTTTATTGTATATTTTATGCACAGTAATCAAAATTAATATCCCCCATCCACCTCTTCATGCTTCATATTGACAAGAAAATAAAAAAAAATACATATAGTATTACGTTACGAACTCTTAAAGTGCATACTTATTCAATCAGTTAGCAGAATTTGATAGCTTATACAAAGTCATATTTCTTGTTTTAGTCGTATAACTGAACTGATTTATATCGTATCGTACTTTCTCTGACTGTGCAATTAAAATCAAAATAATATTGTTAATGCATTATGTTAAAGATACATTTTTGACACCAAACGAAAACTAAAGGAATATTCTTTCTATTTAAACGGCCGATTTAAATTATTTTTTTTCTTCATATAAGGTCATTTTAGCATTTTAATATCTATATCTGCATTTTTTCGTTTATGTTATAAGTTGGACAAAAATAAAAGCAAGAGATTAAAGAACTGCATATATCTATTGCCAAATCTATGCTAAATCGTGTTTTAATATATTTTATTCGCTACAGTAAATTTAAAACATAAAAAAAATTGGAAAAACTTACCTACGTTTTCATCGCTTCTAACTTGTTTATATCTTTTTTCATCGTGTCATACTTCTTCTCAACAAAATGATACAAGTCGGTTGATCGGTGTGGATTAAGGATGAATGTAGTTCTCAGCTAATTATATGCTAATTTAAGATGTCTATCAGAACATTTTTTTAAAATAATTTAATAAGTTAAGTTAGTATAATTTTAGCTGCACTAATTTCTTACTAGTATCTGTTAGTTAAATATGCAGTAAAAATAACATGTTTTGCATAATTTTAAGATAAATTAGCATAATTTCAGAAATACTAATTTATACTAATATTTGTTTGTTGAATACTGACTAATCATTTTACAGTTAAAAGAAACTAAGATAAATTAGCTTGATTTTAGCAATACTAATATTGTACTAATATGTGTTTGTTCACTTTTGTTTTACTATGATAATAAAAGAAATCCTGAATACCAAGATCATTAATCGAATTAATGACCAGTTGACTTCTAGCAATTTTACCGATGCATGAGAATGGTGTTATTAGCTGCAGGAAATCCGAGAAGCATTAAACCACCAAGTCCAATTTTAAGTTTGACTGACCTCCACGACTGAACAGTGAACTTGTACAAGTCCGTTAAAAACGAAGTGAGTATCGAGTCCGTTCAAAGATTTTTCTTGAGAAATATGGAAGTTACCGTTAACATCATTGGCATTAAATGGGTTAATTACGAAGATTGTAATTATAAACACATTCAGACGCACGTATGCAGCCATTTGTTATTGAAATGCACACACATCGATTCCCCCTTTTCTTATAAATGAAAGTCATTTCGTACCATAACCAAATCGTACCATTGCCATTTCGTACCCAAAATTACCATTTCGTACCATCGAAATGCCATATCGTACCATATGTAAATTCGTACAATATGTAAACAATTTCGTACCATGCGTAAAATTGAAATACTTTAATGTATAAAACTAAATAAATACGTTTTACATCTACACTGAGTAAAAATTCGTAAAATATCTTTAAATTAATCTAAAGAAGATATATGCATTATTATTATTAAAAAGGTTAATTGTGTATAATATATTTTAAATTATAGATTTGTTTAAGAGGACCCTTAAGGTTTGAAGTTTGACATCAAATAATTAATAATTAAATGCTTACATCATCCCAATTACAGATAATTAAAAATAAATTAAAAAATCAAAAAATTAAAAGATATAGCTAAGCTTATTGACCTCTTTACAAAATGCCACCCATAGCTCAAGTTAAATGCCTGCACTGCAAGAAGATTGTACGTAGACATCGCCTATGTGATACATATGTGTCAATAACAATTTTTATTTGAGTTAAAATATATTTATCAAAAGAAGAAAATTTAACAAATGTGTAACGTTTCTTTTGGCAATCCAGTTTTTGTATTCCTACAGCCCTAGAACAAGTCTACATGTAGTCTACATGTATGTTGATAGGACAGCCAAAAAATTTGGTGAACTTTGATGTACCGTATATTGTTTCTATTATAGTTTTTATTTTTAATTACCAATTTGGTCAAAAGAGCAATATAATGCTAAAATTGCATACAGGCTTTAACTAATACACTTCAAAATATGGTACGAAGTATGGTACGAAATGGCTATTGTACGAAATGGTTTGAACTAGGGTACGATTTGGTTATGGTACGAAATGACTAGTTACCTGAAAGACAAGTCGTACTTTCTTAAGAAATTTGGTGTTGATCATTATAGATATTAATATTCCTTTTAAATATATTTACAAATAAAAATTAACACGAATTAAGCTGCTTCTTGTGAATACATGTTTTAATAACTTGAGATGTTAAGAATAACTTATTTATTTTCAATGAAGCACCCCATACAGCCGTGTAAAAAGTGAATCTTTTGTTTTCAGGTGACAAGTTGCAACTTAAACAGAAAGAAGTCACATATTTTCTGACAGTATTGTTGATAATTTGTCCAGGTTCAAGATTCTACAGCATTATTTCCAGCAGTGAAGAAGCCATAATTTGTAACTTTTTTAATAAGAAGGATAACATGATATGTCAATTGAAAAAAAAAACAACAAAATATTCCCTTCATCACGATAGTTATGAGCTAACAATTAAGCAAAAAAATACCAATATGGCAAAGAAATCACTAATTCGAAAATATTAATACAAAGCCTTGGAACAACAGCAAAACACAAAACAAAACAGCACACAAACAAATGTGAGGGACTTTCAAGAAAATTTGAGTGAAATCTGGTTCTCTGGTCAAGTAAGCAGTTCCTGTCTGTTGCAACGCATATTCAATAAACCTTTTAAGAAATCAATGACACTAACAGAAAAAGAAAAAAGTTCAAGAACCATGAATGGCTATACTATACCCAATTAAGACCCAGATGTTTGTAAACCACAAATGTCATGGCAAGGGTGAACGTTAGACATTGTTTTAAAATGTTATTTATCTATAAAAAATGACTATTGATATTTTTCTATCTAGGCCAGTGTCATTTCTTTTATATTCATTTTTTTCTTTTACCTGCATGTTCAAATAATAAAAACATTTGATCACATTTTATTTTTGTTGTAAAAGCTTAAAATGTTAACAAAATTTTTGACCTCTAATATTTAAGATACAATATAAAATGTTAAACTAGTGTGTTAATGATCTATTGTTTCATTTTTTTTTTGTATTGTGTTGTGCTATAGTGTTTTAACATTTAATGATTTTTTTCAGACATTAGTGCCAAAACCACTTTAAATAATACGATGCATGACTCATGGTGTTGTTCACATGAAGACTGAGGAAATAAAAACAGTCATCCAAGACAATTTTAGTTCTAAAGATATATGAGACATAAGTTACTGAAAAGACAATATAAAACTTATGGGATGCGATTTTTTAGACTACAGATGAGTATGAAAAGACAGACATGTACTGTTGTTTTCAAACAGTTGCTAAATATTACATATTGTTAATTTTTGCTGTTTATGCCTTGTCATAGAAAATAAACAATTTTCTTTAAACGTATGTTTTTGGTTGTTCTATTTATAACAGAATTCCCATCCAGAGAAAATCCTGTGCAAAGAAGACAAAAACAAACAAACAAAAGAGCTAGCATGTTGCTGAATTTTCGCTAACTCATTGCTACAAAAACACTGCAAGTCCACTACATACAAGTTAGAATGTGGCAAATGGTGCTAAATAAACTCTACAACAATACTAAAAGCCGGTTAATACATGCTAGAATCTTGTCGACTCATTGCTGAATATATGCTACAACAAAACTAAAAACCCACTAAATTCATGCTGGATTCTTCCTACAACAGTATACATGAATGTGCACTATATCCTGCTAAATATGCACTAATTATTTGCTAAAACATACTGGTTAGCTAATTTGCATATTTATACTAGAAGTAAACCGTCCGATTTCCAGCTGTCGATGTAATTTACATAATTGAAACGCTTAAAATATGCTAAAAATATCGCTAATTTTATTCTAGTACATTTAAAAACATTTGATTGGCTGTTGATAAAAACTGGTAGCATGACTGAGCTAGTATAATTTAGTGTTGCTAATTACATGCGTACAAAAATGCTAATTATGCAAACAGGCACTTGGGGTCAGGATAATTTTTTTATGGAATAAAAAGCCAATAAATGAGTTTACAGTGTGTATTCACTCCTTTGTTAACTAGTCTGACATGTCTCATTGTAAAATATTTACCTCAGAAAAATAATATTTTTTTCTTTATTAGATAACAACAAGGCATGAATATTATCCAAGTTCTAAAAATAGCTCAATTTTTATTTACTGGAATCCCCACGTTTTATTTAAAAAGCATACAGTTCCAAGTGTCCAGTCAGGAATGAGCTGTGTCCGATAACTTCCACTTAACTTCACTAGTTACATCGTATTAAAATTTTGTGTTTTCTTCTATCCAACATTTTTTATCAGGACGGAAGTCACTTCAAACATTTGAGTGGAGATAATAAAAACACAAAAATTTTAATGAAATACGATGTAACATAGTGAAGTTAAGTGGTAGTTATCAAGAGAATATTAAACGGACATAGCTCATTCCTGACTGGACACTTGGAACTGTATGCTTTTTAAATAAAACGTGGGGATTCCAGTAAATAAAAATTGAGCCATTTTTAGAACTTGGATAAGATTCATGCCTTGTTGTTATATAATAAAGAAAAAAATATTATTTTTCTGAGGTCAATATTTCACAATGAGACATGTCAGACTAGTTAACAAACGAGTGTTACCAAACTGTAAACTCATTTTTTGGCTTTTTATTCCATAAAAAAAATTATCCTGACCCCAAGTGCCTGTGATTATGCACTAATTTCAAGCTAATTGGTCTCAATTATATATACTAAAAATTAACTAGATATCAGCTAAAAGGATGCTACATTTTGGTCTGGGGCTGTACCAGCTTCCGTTCTTTCAACTCGAGTGGCGGTCTTATTAGAGGATAAATCATAAAAAAGTTGCCGTTTACGTCGGTTATGTTGTTAAAAGTGTCTTTAAATGACTATTTTCAGGAAAAATAATGTATATGGAGTATGGCGATGTACTGTTTGGTGAGTATAAAGTAAAGTATAATAAGAGAAATTGAGCATAATTCCTATGCGTTACCCCAATGTAAACAAAAGTTGGACTTTCTGAAGTGACATACCTTCGCTTCGCTTCCTTTCTGGAAAGCTCGCTTTTTGTTATTAACTCAAATATTCCTTGAAATACTGTTACGCCTGGTATATTATAAGTATGGAAAGACAAAAAAATATAATATTCAAGAAAGGGAGGTGGGGCTTATTGGGGCACCAAAGGGGGTCCTTTCCACAAGTGCCTGTGGAAAAAGACAGTTCAAACGAAGAATTATGAATCAATAAAGTGTATTGCGAATTTTAAATAAAGAATAAAGAAATTACAATTAAGAATATAGAACTAAGAACGTAAAATTAAGAAAATTGAATTAAGCAGGAAGAGTAATGGAATATTGAGGAGGAAGAATGAATTTATCATTAAGAATTTTGATCCCAATGGCATTCCATAGTTTTGTTTAATAATCTGTACACCAGCATAGTGTATATAGTAATCATATGTGTCCACATGTACGTAAGTTTTTTGGGATAAACTATTTAGTTTAATAAAAAAAAGTATGTCACATCAAAAATTAATACTTTAGTAAAAATGCCTTACCTTCTTTATTAAAAAGTTAATTCAGTTAGGCGTCTTCGATTGTTTTACTTTTTCGTATGTCGAATTTCTTCTTAGCTCTTATAATTCATATAATATACCAAACTTCCATAGTTAGACCCCGAGTGTCAGTAAACAATACAAAATTTTAAAAACTTCAAAATGGCTCCATCGTGTAGTGACGCCATATCTGTATTTAAACCGGGATTTCCATCCACTAGGTAGTTTCGTTTTCGTGTCTTTTCTTTTTTACTAGTCTCGATCACCCAGACGCATATATAATAGCGTCTGGGATCACCTTGTTATAATTTTGCTGCCAATAGGTGGAGACAAAACAATTATTCTATTTTTAGGACCCTATTTTTAGGCCAGGAAAACCATGCAAACATGTCTATACTTATAAAATGACGTCACAGTAAGATTCTCTCTTGATTGTGCATAACAATAATATTTGTTTTATTAATTGATAAAGTAACATTTTATAAAAATATTCAAATGTAAACTTTGCTACAATTTTTTATACACCTTTTGATATGAACGGAAGTAATTTTTTAGACAATAAAAATATCATCCAATCAAAAATTACGCCCAGTTTTGGGCGTAATAATAACGAGTTCAATATAGAGATGAATCCAGACGCACAAATGTAATTAAGCGTCTGGATGATAGAGACTACTTTTTTACTTGCTTTTCTTGATACCATTTTTAGTCGATTAAAATTGTTAGTACGGAATTGATTTTACTTTAAATTTGATAATTTTTAATTACTAACGACAAAACTTGACTTATTTCGTGATTGATTAAGTCACGGATCCTTTTTCAGCTCTTACAGTTGTGTTACTATTTTAACTATCAAAGGACTGACGTACTTTTTGTAAGGTAACGCATAATTTTTACACAGTTTTCCATGTATTAATCGGTATATTAACAAGACCAACTCTACTTACAAACATAAGTATATGTTTATATATATCATAAAAGTCCGACAAACCAATAAAGTCCGCAGGGCTTTTATTATATATTTGCGAGTGAGTTAATCTTGTTGAAAAGAACGATAAATCCATAGAAACGTTGGCCATGCAGTCCTTATAATTCTTTATAATTGCATTAACAAATTAATTTTTTTAAAGATAATCTAAATTACACTTTTGTGTATTTTTAAGCCGGCTTGACCTGACGAATAAATATTTTGTTCATTTTACGTACAAAATGTTATTCCATAAACCACCTTTTGATTTGAATAAAAATGAATACATACTAATCTTTAACTGAAATCTGTAATATATTTTTTTCAAACGACATCAATAACGAGCAAATCATTAATGTCAATTCATCAAACAACGAATTTGTGATTTTATCGCCAATACTGAATACCGCCATCTTTGTTTACACTGATGTCTGGTCAATGGGAAACAATAGTGAATTATCTCTTCCTGAAAATTACCAGATGGCACCGCTGTTCCCGGTCCAGCGTCTTTATGTTTACAAACTGATGAATGTGCGTAACGCTATTGACAATTGAATCTTACTCTGATAAATACGCGAATTTAACAATTTCTGCTTTGAAAGAAGGATGATCAAGAATTAAAAAATAGAAATGCAAAACTTTCTGGAATAAAAATGAGTTAATTTAAAAGTTTGTAATCTACCTAATTAATCTTCTTTCGTAATATTACTAAAATATGCATTCTGCGTTTCGAACATCGCCGTTTCATCATGTTCCTTAAGAAAACAAAAAAAAAACGATTATTTATATACGGTTACATGCGTGTGTGTAAAAAAAGTCACGTGATCCATATGAACAAATCCATTTCAGATGGAAGCTGAGCCATCCGAAGAAAATATTGTAGACGAACGAAAAAATATATCATTTAAAAGTAGACAAAAATAATTTTGACATTTTAAAATTAAAGTGTTTATTTTTTAAATTACTACAAAAATGCCAGACAAAATTATTTCAATCTGAAACGCTGTATTTGAAATTGAGTTTTGTGACGTCACCAACGCATTAGATATACGACGTCACGTCATCAATGGAATGTAGAGGCACCGTTAGGGAGCTCCGAAGTAACGAGATGAACAATGTGCGATGCTCGCATTAAGGCTGATTAAATTCATATTAAACTAGCAATATTTTCATACAAAAAATATTTTCTCTTTCAATTAATATATTTATAAGAAAGCATTTTTAAAAATCTGGTGTTACAATGCCAATGTTACTCCATTGCCGCTGCATGTGTCCTCCATTTCGATCGTAGAAAGGTTCAAGCAAAATATTTCTATGCCGTGAAAAAAAAGACCAAAAAGTATTTCAGTGCTGATGAAATATCAATTGCTCAGAAATAATGGTAAAGAATTAAATTCCTACAATATAAACATGTATGCTCTCGTACAGATAAGAAAAGGGGGGGGGGGCAGTTTGCGCGAACTGTATGTCAAATCTGTTGTAAAACGATAATAAATGTATTTCTTTTTTATGGCCGCGAGAAAGATCTTTAATGTTTTGTTTTGAAGAATTAATATTGTTTTTTTCTTCTTTGTGAGTTTACAAACGCTGATATTACATCATAACCGGAAATTAACATGGACCGGCTACCACGGCGCCACCTGAACACGTGCGATAACTCACAACTTTTCGTCATTGGTTACACATGCAAATTGGTCCCAGGTCTTTGCCAATTGGCCCCACTTTTGGACAATTGGTCCCAACCCTTTTGAAAAGTATCTTTTAGAACAATTTTTGGTTTTGTATAGAAATAAATAATAAGTTATTAAAATTTAAGAAGCTCACAATAAAATATATATAAATTATGATTTGTTCAAATTTGTTTTTTAATATACACATTTATATATATAAAACTAATGACAAATATTATTAAAAATAATTTGAGAATTGTACATTATTTTTAAGTTTAAAGTTGTATAGTATAATAATTTTGTCGTATTAGTTTCATTACCAGCTTGGGCATATAATTATTACTTTTTATCTTTTGAAAGCGTAAGGTTTTAGTTTTAATTAAAAATTCAGTGAGCTATAAATGCAATTGATTGCCTTTGAATGTCATTATACAAAAATCAAGCAATTAAATGTTTATCTGAACATTTACTCTTAAATCGTACATTTGTATATTTTACAACTAGATTTTTTACTCGCTGCCCTTTTGAAGTCTTACAGAAACAATATCAAAGACGCACATGATTGTGACTTCAGCATGGGAGGTAGGTTAAAAAACAAAATGTCTTATGATAGGTCAGTTATAGAAAAAACAATTTAATTTAATCATTAAATAAAAAAAAATATAAAAGAAAAAGGTGTAGCTCTAAAATATTCGACATCATGTCTTCTGAATGTGTAATCCGCACCAGACCAGTTCGAGTGAAACACCATGCTGTTCAGGCTTTGTGTTGTGGGTTATGAAATTCTTGGACCCACAGAAGATGTAGTTCTGGTAAGTCTTATGTATTTATTTTTTTATACTTGATTCCATATTTTAAATTTGTTGACCATTATCATTTATAAATTTAAATGTTGTACAATAAGATTAAGGACAGAAAACCTTTTTGATGATTACACATTTAAGTCTTGTGTATTCTTACATCGCTATATAAATTCATGATTTTTTTTTTGTGAATTGCTTATTAGATTTAAAATTATTAAAGACTTGGTCAGCAATGAAACTTTCAGTATTACAAAAAAGTAAAAATCCTATTTGTCTTCAAGTCTGTTAATGTTAATCAAAATTCAATTAACAAAGTTGTCAAAGGCATGCCACTGTTTAATTGGCTAATTAGATTACCTAAATACCTCAATTTATTTATGGGAGAGCTTCTGCCAAGAAGAAATAACTCCTTCTACCCTTCTAAAGTCAGTTGGACTTTTGGTTGCACCGAAGACTGTGTAAAGACTTAAAATGAACAATATTCTTACGTTGTGCTTTTGTTCTTTGTGTTTTATCTTGTGCTTTGTTAATATATTTATGAATAAAGATGAGAGTGTGTGAAAGTGTTTTGTGTTTCAAGTTAATATGATCGTCAGTGTGAGAACGAATGTGTGAAAAGTCATTTTTATATGTTGAAAGTATGTATGACAGTAGCAAGTGAGAAAAGTAAGAAAGACAGTTTTGTATACCAGAATGAATGGGTAGGCTTCAAATATATCTAAAATAATAGTATAGTGCTGTAACATATCATGTTAACTATAAGAGCAAATATTTTATAATAAGTGTTAAATCAAAAGCATAAATATACATCAATATGTTGCAATAATCCCTTAAATAATCTCTTAAACACAAATAAAACATTTTAAATGCAAGTTGGGACCAATTGACAGGACAAATTGGAAATGGGATTAATGGACCAAATTTGGGACCAATTGACTTGTGACGAATTGGAATTGGGACCAATTGACTTGTATCTTTAACACTAGTATCATAAAAGTAGTTCGGTAAACGTCTTTGTCGACGTTTAACAATAATCTAGTCAACTTCAATTATAAAAAAAATTCAGATGAAAAATTATATCGAAAATAATCGATAAAAATTAAATAAACGTATTTCTAAAATCTGCAAGTTCGTAAAAACTACAAGTTCCGCTTCCGGTTTCTGGTCAAAACTTGTCTATAACTGCTGAGGGCAGTATTCAATTAGATGGCCTGTGCAAAAGTAACCGAACGGGAGAGACATTTTATTTTACTTTATTTTAAAATCTAATTACACATATAGTGCTAAATTTCATAAAAAGGGGTAAACAAGTATGGGAGTCCACGAACTTATATTTTCAGAAATTTTACGTTTAGAAACAATTTTCTACTTTCACTTTAATGTTGTGTCATATTGTACCGCCTTACACACTTTAGGAAATACTTCTCTTGTAAATACATTGACTGAAAACAAATATTCTTGTTCTACAGTAATGCCATACATCTCAAAATATCCAGTTATAAGCAAAAGCAGAGACGAAGAAAAAATTAAGATTTTTTTTTCATGCTACAATGTTTTGGCATGCACCGGAAATTCATTCCACTAATAGGATAATGACACTTGCTGTAAAAATCCGTAAACATTGCTAGTCGCATCAAAATTAAAATCTTGAAAAACGAAATAATAAATGTATGAAGTTTTTTAAATAAAAAAAACGGATTTGTTTAAGGAAATGAATATTGCCACATAACGAATATAAATATTAAATATTATGTTTTTGTTCAGTGTAGCTTGATGCAGGGCTATTCTATTTTTAATGAATCGAGTGTATAAAAGTTACAGAAATTTGTTAGTTAAATAGTAAACGAAATAATGAAATCAAGGCTACAAAAATTAAAGTATAATCGAGAGAGTGTACAAAACATTTAAAATATGATGTGCAGTACAAGGATATATTTTACACTTCTAACTTTTTGACAATATCACACCCATTCCCCATCTCCTTTTATGCGGAGGTCAAATCCCCCAACCGTAAAATCTCCCCAAATTTTACCAAAATCGCCCCACTTAAAAGGCACCCCCTGCAACAACTCCCCCACTATTTTGACAGGGATTTTAACTTCAATTCTTTAGACTGATAAAAAAAATTATGCTTCATTTTTAACAAATGAATAACTAGTCCTTGACAAGAATTAGTACAAAGTATTCGAGTGGGAAGTATTTGCTAAACTTTCACGGTGGCCTGGAAATCCTGAAATATTTCGGTACTAATTATACACAGCAAGGTGCGAATGATAAGCTTCAAGTAAAAGACCATTGTATGTACAGGAGTTATAACACTTTAGTAAAATTTGGCAAAGCAAAAGCAGAATTAATTTCATTTAAGAGAACCACATTTACTGGAATAATTTAAATACAGAAAATTCACATGGGCATACTGAGCATGATTCAATTCAATAATTATAAATCTTTGAAATGATCAAACCAAAAGATGATCCATTAACACATTTGTCTGCCCTTGGAAGTCATTACCAAGTAGTATAGTTTATATCTGTTCTATACTAAATCATGTAACATGTATTTTACTTCATTAAATATCTCAAAGTGTTCCTATTACTAATATCCCTTTTTCGAGGAAGAGACAACCATTTAATCAAACAAATATTAATCCATTTCATCACTGGTTGAAAAAAAACAATTGAAATAAGCACAAAAAGAAGAAGAAATTATGAAATCATATTTTAGCAATTTGTAAATTATTTCCCCTTTTCACTAGAACATTGTTTATTTTCTTGTACAAAGACGAATTTCCTTTCCTCACAAGGATACTTTGTGGCCGGTACATCGAAAGTGTAACCCCCCCCCCCCCCGAAAAGTGTAAAAACCTCGTGGAATAGTGTTAAAACCCCAATATCTATGGTGAAAACCCCTCAGAAATAGTAGATATTACCATATGTTATGATAATAATCCAATATTTGTGAAAAAAACAATTACGCTTTATCCCACAGAATCGATTTTTGTAACCGCACGATATGTTCTATATTAGGTCAAATAGCTAGGAGAGCACTCTAATTCTTTGCAATAAAAGTACTTAAGTACTGTAGGTAGCAATACTGTAGGTAGGAATAAAATATATTAAAAATTGTCCTATAATACACAATTTGTTACATAAAAAATGATTTTAAATAAGAATAAATGAATTAAATTAATGTATAATGTAATTTATACCTATAGAATATTAGTATTATTTGAGATTTAAAAAATAGTCGATATATATGAATTGCTTATATTTGACTACATTTTAATAGGATTAATGCAGTAAGTTTGTTTGTTTGTTTATTTTTGTTTTATTTAATTTTGTTCAGAATGGACAACTTAACAAAGTTTCATCAATTTCAATAAGAAACTGCCTATTATCATGAACAGACAAAACAGAAGACTGCAGAGACATATATCTTATTGTCAAACATGCAAATTTTTTATACAATTCAGTCTATGTAGATTGAAAGAGTTGTAATTTTGTGTTTATGAATATATGTTAACAGAGACCAATAAAATTCAACTACCTGTTGTTTTTGTTGGGATCTCTATGTATACTGTGTCATGAAATAAATGGTCTTGTGTGTTCTAAATAAGGAACAATAGAAAAATCTGGAGATAATACATGCTAGAACAAAACACAAGACACAATTTATACATATATTCGTCTTGAAAAAAAGTAACAAACATAACAAAACGTAAACAAAATTCATTCTGTCCATTACCGCTATATCCACTGCCCCAGAACTCGTAGCTTACGTTATGGCATACGTAGCCGAGCTGTTGTAGAGTGAATCTAAACTGTTGGCACTGGACATATTTTAAGATTTCTGCCACAAGTGTGGGCTTTACGTCTTCCCAAGACTGACTTGTCTGAATTATCTTGCCTATTGCTTTCGCCGTCTTGGCATCCTTGGCTTGTATTATTTCAGCTGCAAGGACTGCTTGCTTGTGGTAGAGTGGTATTATCCCAGATTGCCGATTCCAGTTAGCCGATTCCCAAACTGCCGACATTCAAAAGTTATATGTTATAAATGGTTTTAGAAAAAAAAATGTTTTATTGTATTTATGTTGTTACATATCAACTCAATGCCAAGAAAACGAGATTATTTGTGTTGTTGTCTCTTTGACATGCACGTGGCGCTTACTCCAGACACAGTGACTCCAGGGTGTCGTTTCATAAAGCTATCGATAATTAACGTGCTCGTTATACCATGCAATTTAAATGAAACGGCACCCTGATCGTGTATACGTTATTTTTTACTTTGTTCATAACTTTAAATAATAAAATAAACATTTAGATAGAACTATAATTTATTTCATTAATTTAACATTTTGAGCCCCAGATTTATAACAAAGCAACTTTTAAATTTTCACAAAAACACTAAAAATTTTTACAAATCGACTATTTCCTCTGTAGATTCCGTGACAATTAAAAACTCTTTTTCTGATAAGTTGTAAGTAATTCATAAAAGAAAATTTTTTTTGGATAGATTTGTTTTATTCTGCAATTTGGGAATCGGCCAATTGGACTCGGCAAATTGGGATTCATCAATTTGGCATGGATTCGGTATAGAATGCTTTAATATTTTGATAGAAGTGTTCCGCGCTGCGGTAGATCTCACCATTAAAATGTAATTGGCATGGAAAAAGGTTGGACATGACATCACATGCTCCATATATGATCATGGTTGTAAAAAATGTATTACTTTATTCTATATTTGGTAACATATAAAGACGACAAGCAGGAACATTAGAATTTATCAAAATATCCAGTAAAATTTCGTTTTTAACGGCTATTTTATAGATTTGGCCTTGATTTCGAAGGTTTCATTTTAATTAGCAAAATACAAGATGAAATAACTTTACTCTGTAATGAATACTTAAAATTTTTTTAATAAAGTAACCCTCGCTGCAGCAAAAATTGTAGATATTTAATTGTTAATGTTGATTACACTTGTTATTTGCTTTGTCAATTAACACCTAGTAGCCAAACTTCTGGCACGTGCCGACAAATCAATCGATAGGGTCGTTATATTTTATTTTTAGAATATAGTTTTATATACGGTGGTAATTATTTATATTTCCTTCGTTATGTATGTCATCATACAACCTATCATGCTACTGTTACAAAAAATAAATGTATTAAATAGATTCTCTGCGTTTTCATCGTATAAAGCGACTTTCTGTGAATTAATTGTTTTCATTTAAACATATACCCCTGAACTTTTTCAAGAGAAACATTAAAAATAACGAATGTAAATGTTCAAGAATTTAAGTAGTATTCTAGCTGAGGATCAGGCAGTGGTCGGCACATAACAAATTTTTTGTTTTTACCTTTTTTGGCTTAGATACATTCATTATGATATAAAACCAAATTCTAACAAGATTTTACATTTGAAAAAGTGTCAATTCCCTAGATAATTTTTGACTTTATATATAGAGAGAAAATTTTGGCGGGAAAATTTCCCGGAATTTTCCACTGTACAATTCAACTAAATTTCAAATGCTTATATTTAAAAGGCAAAATAATTCGGAACTTTAATAAATTAGAATGTTGTTTTATTTTATTTTTCCTTCATATGCATGCCATCACATGTATGCTTTTCCGGATTCTTACGTGGACTGATACTTAGATATATAATCTACATCATTTGCCTGATGTGGTGATATGTCAGATAGGCGGCAACGACTGCAGCAGTAAACTATTTGACATCTTAAACGTTCTAAGCGGCGTCATTGTACGGCCGATGAATATAGTAAACGACGAGACGAAGTACACTAAATTTATAAGAGGAAAAGCTCTCAGTATTATTTTGTTTACTTTTTCAAACCTGTTAATGTTTACAGGCCAGCCATGAGGCGGCAGACGTTGTTCGTTTCACGGAAAATGAATATCTTGCTATTCTCGTTACTGTGAGAAAGGCACTTTGTTGGTTTGTTAACAAAATAGAATACCTCGGAACTTTCCCAGGTTTGGCGCCACATGTAATTTCAAGCAAGCAAAAGAATACATGCGAACACCCGCCTCTGTAATGACAGAAATGTCGATTTACTCCAGAGAGTTAATCCTTTAATTGTATACAGAAGAAAAAATACTACATTCCTTTTTTTCTTCTGTAACTACAATCTGGATGCTAGTTTTATAGTGGTTGAAACGGCGATGAAAATTACTTGGAAATGAAGAAACTTCAGAAACAGCTTCATATACATCATTTTTAGAATTACCTCCGTCGAATATGACACAAACAGTCTTTTTATCACAAGACTTTGCGACAAACGAGACAATTTTAATTTCAAAATTATAAATTGTCCTAACTTTTGCAGCAAAATTAATACTCCAGCTTCTCCTGAATATGGTGTCTAAATTTCTCAATTGATCAGGTATGCAAAATCTTGCATAGAGTATACTGATTTTTCATTGTTTTTGCAAAAGTCACTTATTTCTTTGAGCCTATAACTTCAAAATTTGGTTGCACATAGTTTTCCCAATTTTTTAAATCAGTGTACAGTAAATGTGCTTCGATGATTGTTGGATACATCTATTACTGACCAGTGTGATATGATACCCATACATTTTAATTAACTAAACAACTCACATTCTACAGTAATGGTAGCGGGAGGTTTGGCATGCCATAGAGTTTAACCCACCATTTAATGCCTGTATCAAATCAGGACCATTACTGTAGGTACTATATTTTTGGTTTGTGGTTCTGGAGTCTGGCGTCTTTGTTGACAGTTATTTCGGTGTTCGGTATTTTGTTATTATTTTCATTCATTGTTTCAGTTTATATTTGGCACAAGCATTATTCCATCCTTCTGGAAACAGACTATTATATGCCCAATACTAAAAGACTTCTGAAAAACGTATGCCTTTAAATTATCGTGTAATAAGGCTTTTTATTTGTATATTACCATCACAGGGATCACCACAGCTCAAAATCAAAGGGTGGTGCAAGTCGGACGATGATCCATTTCCTTACTCATAAAATTTTTAGAGTGACATTTATTTATTCACAATAGTGTTATCAGTCTATGTTTTTGTTTTCCCACTTGTGTTTTTGCTGCCAGTCACAATATACATGTATTTTTGTATTTAAAAACATCATAGTTTTAGGAATAAAGTCAAACTTTAGTATGGCACTCAAAATTCAAGGGTGGAGGAAACAAATTCAAGAGTGGAGGAGCATCGCCCTTGAATAGCCTGTGGTGAACCCTGCATCAGTTTATAATTTTATTTGGAATCTAATGACATACCTGTGCCAACAAACAAAATGGGTTTCGTTCTACACGCTCGTGTAAGGATCGTGTCTTTTTTTCTAAATGCTATTATTAGAAACAATAAAACAACATCCCTACATCAATCGATTGTAAGAAATCGCTTGATTTCGTTGACAGAGAAATGTTACTGTACAAACTACTATGATCGTGTAATATCAATGGCGATTCAATTCAATTAAAACAAAGTATCTGCAGAGTGACACACAGAGAAATCGAAGGTAATGCATTTCCGACCAACAAGAACTAAACGGAGTGAACTACACTTCAAAATTGGTTATAACCGTCTGCAAAAGATTGTTGAAAGAATATTTTAAGATTCTAACATCATATTCCAATTGAACAAATTGAATTCGTGGTTGAAATGCACAAAAATTAAAATTTTCCAAAAAAGAAAGTGAGAAGAACATACATTTTGACATAATATTTTAACAGTTCTTAATTATTTCCGCTTAAAGAGGAATAAGTTAAAATTTCCTTCACGAAGTTAAGTCTGCGTCGAATTCGAAAGAAATTAGCATAATAGTATGTCATCCAACTGAAAATGTCTTAAATTCTTTTTGTGTATAACCAAAAAATTTCGCTAAACAACACTAAAAAGGGTAACACAGTGCTTGATTTTCCTTGTTATAGGTAGCACATCATATGGCTTAACATGTGTTTTCTAAATTATTGAATGAAAACATCAAGTAACTGGACTAAAGCATTATAAAATATATGGTGGTATTCCAGGGAATCCAATACCAATTCACGTACTTTAATGAATTAAACCACACTTTTCATACTATATTAAACTATCACAAAATACATTATTAGTGTATTGAAAAACATATACCGATTTAACCTTAGAGGTTCTTTGTAAAATATTTGTTATTTAGACCTACACTAAAGATCTAGACAAGCATGTGCCCACACTAAAGATCTAGACAAGCATGAGCCCACACTAAAGATCTAGACAAGCATGTGCCCACAGTAAAGATCTAGACAAGCATGTGCCCACACTAAAGATCTAGACAAGCATGTGCCCACACTAAAGATCTAGACAAACATATGCCCACACTAAAGATCTAGACAAGCATGTGCCCACAGTAAAGATCTAGACAAGCATGTGCCCACATTAAAGATCTAGACAAGCATGTGCCCACACTAAAGATCTAGACAAGCATGTGCCCACAGTAAAGATCTAGACAAGCATGTGCCCACACTAAAGATCTAGACAAGCATGTGCCCACAGTAAAGATCTAGACAAGCATGTGCCCACAGTAAAGATCTAGACAAGCATGTGCCCACAGTAAAGATCTAGACAAGCATGTGCCCAAAGTAAAGATCTAGACAAGCATGTGCCCACAGTAAAGATCTTGACAAGCATGTGCCCACACTAAAGATCTAGACAAGCATGTGCCCACACTAAAGATCTAGACAAGTATGTGCCCGCACTTAAGATCTAGACAAGCATGTGCCCACAGTAAAGATCTCGACAAGCATGTGCACACACCAAAGATCTTGACAAGCATGTGCCCACAGTAAAGATCTAGACAAGCATGTGCCCACAGTAAAGATCTAGACAAGCATCTGCCCACGCTAAAGATCTAGACAAGCATGTGCCCACAGTAATGATGTAGACAAGCATGTGCCCACAGTAAAGATCTAGACAAGCATGTGCCCACACTAAAGATCTAGACAAGCATGTGCCCACACTAAAGATCTAGACAAGCATGTGCCCACAGTAAAGATCTAGACAAGCATGTGCCCACACTAAAGATCTAGACAAGCATGTACCCACAGTTAAGATCTAATCAAGCATGTGCCCACAGTAAAGATCTAGACAACCATGTGCCCACAGTAAAGATCTATACAAGCATGTGCCCACAGTAAAGATCTAGATAAGCATGTGCCCACACTAAACATCTAGACAAGCATGTGCCCACATTAAAGATCTAGACAAGCATGTGCACACAGTAAGATCTAGACAAGCATGTGCCCACAGTAAAGATCTAGACAAACATGTGCCCACAGTTAAGATCTAAACAAGCATGTGTCCACACTTAAGATCTAAACAAAGCATGTGTTGCAGGCCAAGCCTCGAGTTCACGTAGCATTACAAATAAAAAGTCCAAATTGTTTCCCTTATATAAATTTTTCTTCATGGAAAGTGTGAGCCAGGATGTGATTATCGTTGATAAGGCCACACCAAATAAATTTCTTGTTCTACGGACCCGACCGCACATATTTTATCGAAATCGAAAAAAATAATATTAAAAAAAATTTCCGCTCACCGCTGCGGGAAAGTCATCCGAATTTTTATTTTACTTTTTTGAAATCGTAATTTTGTGAACGTTTAATGTAACTGCCGTTTTATTGCATCACAAACAAACAAAAATATTGGTGTATTTTGAAAAAGGAAAAGAAACAATCATACCGTTTTAGTAGTGTAGATATTTGTCATAAAGGAAGGCATGGTTGTCCAAACACGGCGATTTATTTCAGTGGTGGTGGGTTGGCACAGCTTTTTCAAAGATGTGTCAAAATCAAACATTTCGACCTTAGGTTAGCGCTGACATAAACGTAAAACGAGGTTACAGGAACATTCAAATAAAAAAAATGTGAAATAAAAGTTCGTGAGTAATATTTGTATTTATAGAAGATAGGATGTTGGAGCAGGATTGCCAGATCATGATCAGTACCAAAAAACTTAATTCGACTGACACTTCGAAACTTTTGGTTGCAACAGCATGGTGAACATTTAGCCTCAGTAATGAAGCACATTCGATTTTTATTTATCTCCACCAAGATGAAACAAAATGACCACAGAAACTATAATGCTTATTAAATTTGTTCACATTGTTGCAAGGGTTGTGATATATCCACAAAAAAAAAGAAAATGAAATTACTGGTAATGGTTGTTCCGTGTTATTTGTGGAAAAGTTAAAGTAATTTTTATTAAGAATCAGCATATAACTGTTTGAACTGGTTGTTGTCTTATTGTCATTTTTCATATATATCTCTGTTTTCTAATGGCTTGCATGGCACTTGAATTTTTTCTCTCAAAAATTGGACATTGGACACCATGTATCTATAATTTTGGATTGTCTTTGGTTGTTCAATCAAAAGGGAAAGTCTCACTAAATGGGAATATTACAGCAAACAATGAATGGGATATAACTTATTTTATGACATTTTAAAATTCATTCCTCTAGAAAGCTTCATCAATAAATGATGTACTGTGTAGTCAGTTGTGCATTTTAAATAAGGTCTAAAAAATATATTTTTGCAAATAAAGATGTGACATGTATGCATTCTTTTGCTTCCATCTGTCTCTAATGCTTTGAAAGTCATATATGTAGTATGTTGTATATGACCTACAATACTGAATTGTTTAAAAGGTGAAATTGATTGTACATAAATTGAATGATGAACCCATAATTACAAAATATAATTCATTTATTCATTTAATGTTTTGGTAAACTTTAGGTAAGCATAGTATGCCCAATTCTGAAAGAAAATCACAATGAAACTGAATTTTGCGAATATATACATTGATGAAAGTACATTTTCTTATTTAAAAAAAAGATAAAAATTAAAAAAGATCGCTCGCCTCAAATTTTTCTGTTCGCCTGTGATTTTTTGAAAATCCAAATAATAATATTAAAATTATTATTTCGCTCGCTCGCCCCGTTTTAAAATGACAAAAATCCGAAGTACAAGAAATTAAATTGGTGTGGCCTAATTATGGTGTGCCTAAAATTCATCAACTTTCATTCTGGTCACCAATTAAATATAAAGCCTAACATATTATATGTGTTCGTTCATATTCCTCTATTTAAAAGAAAATAAATCGGAAGAAAAAAATCACACTAATGTCATCTGTGCAGAAATATGTCTACTTTTAAAATCGTACATGTGTACTCCGTTACCCACTTATTAGTGTAGTATGACTGTTGTACGTTTTATAATCCCAACCCTTTTCCACATTTTTAAACATTCATTTTAAATTCCCTAGTTACGCTTTTGATCTTCAGTACGATTTTTAAAAATGTTAACCCCTGTTACAACACCCCTTTCCACAACAGTCTTGTCAATAAATGAGATCAAATAAAAACACATTTTGGTAAATTTTGTGAACACAATTTGATTAACTGTGTGCAAGTTCTGTTTTATACTTGTAGATTGCATTATATGAGTTCTTTTCTTGATATAAATCGTTTTTACCACTATTTAAAAATGTTTTGTTAGAAATTAAGTTGCAATTTGTGTGTCCAGTTTTGAATAAAAAATGTTTTTTAAAAGCCTCTATTCCATTTCGCGTCATCCAATTCGTGTTACATACATACATTTTGCCTTTGTTAAACAATATGCATAATATTTTTTTCCTTTGCATTGCGTACTAAATTAAAGAAGAGCCCATTTTCCAAGAGCTATAAATATTGAGGATAATTTTTATTTCCTTGGCAACCAATTTTTGTAGTTTTTGAGTGTACTAGGTAGACACGTATTCTGGAATGCAGTGTAATATTTTATCCCTGGGTGTTTGTTTAATGTATGCCACACGTAGAGTATGAACTTCTCAGAGAACGTGTTCGTTATGTTTTAAAGTGTACACTAAGTTTTGAGAAGCGCTTGGGCTTGATAATTTTTAAGAAAGCACAAACAAACATACAAAAACTTTGAAGACATTTTATTTGCTTACGTATACAGAGGATCACAACGAAGACGGTTATATTGTGTGTCATCTTCTACATCTCTACAAAAATATTTTCTGCAAAATATTAAACAAAATATAATGACATCGTTAATTTTTTAAGTTGTGTCGAAAACTGTTGCTGTTTTTATCCAGACCCATTTTCATTATATTTTACAATTTTACTTATAATAACTATTTTTAGCTATTTTCATTATAATATTTTAACAAATAAGATCACGTTTGTTTTCTGTTGTTAAAAAAATCAGGTTAATAAGTTTTTCATGTCCACGGGAAACCAAGGACAAATGTGGTTAATTATGTTGGTGGTAATCCCGCCTCACAGGTCAAAGTACACCAGTATTAAGAATTGGGCAACATCATTCCGTGTTTTTCGTTAATCCAAATGACGGATTAATATTTTGTCCTTTTATTTATGTAATAAATACATTTACAGTTAGGATTGTACAGATGTCTTGTAACATAAAGTTAACTTAACCAGCCTTTTGTTCTACAGACAAACACTACATTATGAAGGTGTACATTTTTAATTGTCCTCATTGACTCTGAAATCATCCCATATAAAGACAAAGTGCCAAAGAAAGACCCGTAAATCTTGAGAAAGTAACAGGCACGCCTAATCGAATGAAACTGAATCAAGTGCACCGTTTGCTTAAATCGTACACAGTTAACATTTATTTGGAATAACCATGGAATATATCAGATATCAGGATATCAGAATATATCCAGAGCAGCAGTTGTGATTACAGTATATAGAATATAGAATATAAAATAAAATACACAAATCCCTTCCTTGCAAAAGCTTTTTACAAACGTTGAACGATTTTATTTGAAAATTTGCCTAATACATGAAACGCATAAGTTAACGATTTGTATCGTTCGTACATCGGTCATTTATCGTTCGTACATAGTGCGTTTATCGATCAAATATGGTTAAACGTACATCTTTTTTTCTATCTTAGAACTATATTATTTAATAACACGTAAAAACGTATATAATTTGCTAAAATCGGAATATTTGATTTCTGAACTGATATAAAAAGATTATTAACTAGTTTCGTGGGGGCCTCGGTGGCCGAGTGGTAAAGGTAGTTCGTCTACTATTGATCACGTGGTCTGTCAACAATGAGATTGCGGTTCGATTCTCACTGCAGGCAGGGTGTACTCGACTCCAATCTTAATTGACAAGGATTGCCAGTTTTCCTACCGAGGTCGGGGGTTTTCTCCGGGTACTCCGGCTTCCTCCCCCAATAAAAAAATGGACGCCATGATATAGCTGAAAAAAATGCTGAAAGTGGCGTTATACATTATCAAACAAACAAACAAACTTAACTTGTTTCGTTCTACCCACAGGGCAATACGGAAAGTCGCATTGCCCGATACGATCTCACCTTCCGTCTTCTGGACCATTAAGCAATTCGTGACTCCTTCATGTATACTCACTCAAAAAAGAAACGCAACATCGGATATTTTCTTTTCACATAATTTTATTTGCGGACAAATAACCTATAAATATTCAAATATATATATATATATATATATATATATATATATATATATATATATATATATATATATATATATATATATATATATATATATATATACAACATAATATTTCCCCTTAATTAAAGGTTTCCATGTGAAAGCATTTATGTTCATTCACCCAAGAACGACTGTGGTTGAAATCTGGAACACACTATATATAGCTATAAATTACGCATTGCTTAAAACAGGGTCGACTTTCACGTGCAAATCCTGGGTATTTTTTTTAACTCGAACAATAGGTATAAAACCCCGCTATTTCTTGTCTTGACTGCTTTAGTAAAATAAAATTCTGATGAGGTGATGCAATGCCAAGGTTAGATGTAGTCCGAGAATCCTCTACCGTCCAACGCTTTCTTTTTGTTTTTGGTCCCACTCAAAAAATGTTGACCGCTATCTCTTACGCCAGGAACACACAGCTGATACATATCAAAGGCAATCTTAACGCTGTTAGGTATCAAGATGAAATTATACGGTCGCTTTTATTTCCCGTAATTGACAATCAATGAGAATTTTTTCAACAGGAGCACGTGTAACAGTAGATCTTTTAGAGCAACAATATGTCAATGTGATCCGTTGGCCATCACGATCTCCGGATCTTAACCTAATTGAACATCTGTGGGATGAACTGGATCGGCGGGTGCGCCAGCGACAACCACCGCCGCAAAATCTGCAACAATTAGAGCAGGCACTTCAGTATGGGTGGCAAAGAATAGCGCGTGTTCGTTCACAACGTTTAATTGAATCCATGCCAAGAATAGTAAGGCCTGTGTTACAAGCAAACGGTGGGCACAACAGATACTGACATTTTTTGCGTGATGTATTGACAATATGCGACAAAATGTTATATGCCATGGTAAAAAGAATTCGTGAACAAGAAGTGTTCCAATTTTTACATTTCTGTATCAATTATGTATATGATAAATTGTTAAAATAATACATGAAGTAAAATTCCCGTTTTTTGCATGTTGCGTTTCTTTTTGAGTGAGTATATTTATTAGGCTGTCTAGTCATAAGGACTGTTCATACAGATCAGCCATACAAACTGTTTGATTTATTCAATGAAAAAGTTACGAACTGGCCTCTGTATTGGTTTCGCGGACCAAAACAGCCAACCTCGCATATATACCAGGGCTAATACATATT
The DNA here is from genome assembly GCA_944474755.1 of Limnoperna fortunei. Lineage (NCBI taxonomy): Eukaryota > Metazoa > Mollusca > Bivalvia > Mytilida > Modiolidae > Limnoperna > Limnoperna fortunei. The sequence continues at coordinate 69,076,168 of OX104114.1, read as the reverse complement.
CAGCCAGTTAGGAACACTGTAGTATGGTTTCTCCTGAGTAGTTGTCCAACTGTACGTTCTGGCGCACATATCCCCATGTTAATCCTATAGGAAAAATGTATCCTCCCAGTGCCTCGGAGGATACACCTTAATGACTTTTTTTTTTAATTAATTAGGTCACTTAGGAAAAATAATTAAGTCAATTTTGACAAAATATTTAGGTCAATTATGAAAAAAAATTAGGTCAATTAGGAAAAATAGTTAGGTCAGTTCAGATTTGGAGGGGTCATTTAATAGTTTGGCCACTTAATTGATATAATATGAATCTTGTTTTAAGTGTTTTTTTTTTATTGTTTTGTTCTTCACAATAAGGCTTTTGTTCATGTTCTATAATACAGAGGAACTGACTTGCATGATGTGTTTCTATTTCATTGATCCTGTTTTTTTATCCCTATGAAACGTCCCTCTTATAGTACTTTTGATTTTGTTTCAGTCGATATTTAAGTGTTATTATTGAACATTTCATATACTTATTGATAACTTTTGGCTTGAAAATCTCTGATGAGTCTTGTATGGTCTTCCAGAACTGTTGTATTTTTTATGGAATATCGATAGTGTTTATAATTCATTTAAAAAAATAAATAAACAAAGACTGTACATATTGATTTAATATCTCCGTCATGAGACAAAAATGAGTCGGAGAGCCATCCTCATATCGTCTTTACAATATACAAAATAAATGAATCTTTTTACATCTAGATAAGCACAAATTTACAGTTTTTAAAACATTTTTATAAGTTGTTCACATCTCCAGCAGATATCCACGAGTTGAATTTCTTCGGCCAATTTAACCATTTTTCGAAATATTCTTTGGTACGTCCCTTTCCTCTTGTTTTTATAACTTTTTTCTAGTTTTCTTGCCTTGGACTGATTGTTCACCAGATGAATATCGATCCTTTTTCTGAGATTTTCCATAGTTTTACCTAGTTATAAATAAATAATAACATAAAGTAATAAATAAATAAACAATAAACATATAAAAGTATAAGTAGTATATAGAACTCGAAGTATTTCCTATTTAGATAAAAAATATGGATTTAATAGGTATTATATTGCAGTCACAGACAATTAAATGTTTTACTAGTTTTCTGTGTACTTTGATTTTTTCTTAGTAATTTCTCTTATATATGTGCATAATTAATATACTTACCAAATACTGCATTATTCATTAGTTTGAAGAAGTCCTTCTCGAAATCGTTCTTTGCCAGTTTTCGTTTCTCGGTATTGAAGTCAATATACCTCTTCAACCATGGCTCTTGTGTAAAGGTCATCACACGATGTATCATGGTAACTCTCATACCAAGAGACGTATATAATTTCAGATTTCTATAATGAACCACATATTTGTGTTTACTGTTAAGATTTGGAATGAGTTTTTCTGTCGATGTTCCTTTGAGACCGAGTTCTTCCAAAAGAGTCTTTGCATGTGGAGACAGCATTTCGTCCGAAACCTTCATTTTTTCAGGAGCAAGTGGATATTCGTTATGAAGGTCATGGAGGTGTTCAGGATAATCTAGATCAACCTCCATTATATAACCCTTGTCACTATCATCTTCAACTTCGTTTATTTGTAGACTCTCAATTTCATGTTCATTCAACCATCTGAAGTCTTTTACAGGAAGTGATTGAGACATGGCCCAGCCGTATAAATTATTGGCATCTAAATAGATTAGATGGTTACTCTCCTCTTTTGGATTATAGCCTGGAACATATTTGTTGTTAGCTTTGGCAAAGCGATGTGTTATCATTGATGTTCCTCCTCGAAGGCCTTGTTCGATGAATAGGTGCATATCAATGTCTGTCAATAATTCTAGTTTCACACCTGTCATTTTTAGCGCAGCCTGCCATGCAAGACCTGGTGATGTATAAAAGTGTGCAGCGTCCAGACTATAATAATTCAGACAGATGTTCCTAAAGTTCTCAAAAACGTCAGCAAGCAGTAATACATCGGTTAATACATACAAGTCATGATATTGTCCAAGGTTCTGTAAGGAAAATGTCTCCCATACATTTTGTGCATGCGCATAATCATCATCCGAAATCCATTCCCCGGATAATTTGCTGTAAAAGTCAGATATCGGTGGGAGTTGTTGAATTTATTCTCTGAATCTAAATATTCGTAAGGATAGACCTGCTTTCTTAAAAGAAATTCCATTTTTATGCTTCCAAAATGATCCTTTAAGTGTTTAAAGTGTGACGACCCTTCTTTAGCCAGATTGCTAACGAGTTTTTCCAAAGACGATGACATAAATTGGAAAGAGTCTATGAAGTCCATTCACCCTAGAGAAAATGAAATGTATTTCTCCATGTTATTGGGTATACATTTCAGTCGTTTGTCAACTTTTCCTATTGCCTGCATGATCAGGTGACTGTCATAGCCTCGAAGATTGTGAAATATAACAGGAATGCGTCCAGTAAACTTGTAGTTAATGTTGCAATCGTTGTGAGCTGGCCCTCTAAACTTCCCGGTGACGTGACAATGGTCTCTGACTCGGTCCTCTCCTAATGGTTTGTTGCAGATATGACAATCAATAGCCTTTTTGAATAACTGCCAGTCACTGCCTGTCATTACCATTGGTTCGCAATGTTTAAATTGTTTCTCTATATTCTCCTGCTCTGCGACCATACACTCTACAAACATATCGGCTGCATTCAACCCCTATAAACAACAGGCTCTTTAGAGGTTTCTTGGGTTAGTCCAACAACTTTGTAAGCAAACCCACTTGGTACGTGATGTGTTGATCTCGTAGTCGATGATTTAGATGGATCTCTCTCACATCCTTGAATGGGAATTTGAAGACTTTCGAAGTCAGCATAGATAACATAGGGTACTTTGAGCTGTTTACGAATGTCTTTATAAAATAACCATTTATCCTCTTCCTTCGGCATTTCAGTTCTCTGTGGTCCATGTGTCATGCAGTATGGTTTGTGGTCATTGAGAATACGTTCTTTGGTGAAGCCATGTAAGCAATAAGGACAATAATGGTATCTTCTATGGTTAGTGTGTTGGTCTCCTAATAACTTGCTTAAATCCTTTATGTAACAATAGTGAGATTTTCTACTGTCCGATATCAAGAGAAGGTTGATCTGTGTCTCGAATCTAAAGCTAGTGATATGTATAGGCGATACGCTCTGCTTCTCATAACCAAACACATTGATGGATATATCGTTCTGCTTCTCGAATTTAGGAATGTCTTCCATTTTCACAGGAAATGATATACCTTTAAAGTTTAATTTCGATTCATGTTCTTTATACTTCAAAACACGCTCCCCATCACGTTTTGCTGGATACAATGCAGCTAGAATTGACCACATGAAGCATTTATTATCCCTGTTTTTCACGTTGATGATAGCATGTTTAGATCTTAACTTGATTGGGAGTGGAATATAGCTGGATCCTTTTAGTGGTCTGTACCGTGCTATATGAATGGTCAAAGCGACAATTTTGTCCACAGTCCAGTTACTTCCCTTTCGTTGATATTGGATAAATGAATTAAACATCTTCATTATGGATTCTTTTAACCCGTCATCTATGTCTTCAAATTTCAAGCTCGTTTGACATTTCCCGCGAAAATGTGGTTCTGCAGTTTCTAGCTGGTCACCATTTCTTCTCGACATTTTGATGTTCAGAGATAGGTACCACTTTATCCCACCTTTTTCTTTTATTGTCTTTTTGAGCTTGTTTTTGACATCCTCATATTTACTTTTCAAAAAAGTCATCGGGTCGAATTTAATTTTTCCTTCCGCAGGGATAACATAGGTCTCCACTGTTCCATTTAAGGCTTTGAAATTACAAGGGTCTTCCATTTCTTTTCTTTCAATATCACCTCCTCCTGTTTGAACGTGTTGTTTTAAGTGACGCTTATAGTTGTCCTGTCTGGTAAACTTCACGTTGCAAATGTTACAATTCCATTTGTCTTGACCGTGAGCTGATCTTTTGTGACGATATAAATTCGACGTTTGAGTAAACCGTTTCTCACAGGTATAACAGGAATAGGTTTTAGACTTGTTCATCTTTAGTAGACTACAACAAAAATGGTCATTAATGTGACCAACATTTTATTTATAAAGATTAAAAAAAAATATTTTTAAAGGGTCTAGAATGTTTGATTAAGACTTGCGTCAAGGTAGCCACCGCCCATCGACGCCTTGTATCACTACAAAGCGGAGCTGCCCTCACCAGGAGGCTGCATGTACACAGTCGGAAAGGAAATTCCCAGTCATCGCTGGGACATATCATATTACTTTCCTTTCCGTTGTAAGCTATGATATCGCCCTAGACTGGTACACAAAGTACATGCAGGAGGCTACCTCAAACATTCTATATGTTTTAAAATTATTTAAAGATCTTATTATTTTAATAATACATAATGAAAATTAGTTCAGTTTACATTTCTAATTAGCTGTTGATTTAGTTTGTTATATTATGTTTGTTTATTCTTAATACAATCAATATGTTCATCATATTTTTTTTTAACTATTACCCCCCCCCGCCCCTTTTTTTTCTCATTACAATTACATCCTTATCATCAGCATTGAAGCGCCCTTTTTACAAGCTTTGGTAGTGTACTTGTAAACTATTGTGGTGACTTGCGAGCATAACTACCGCTCTCGTCTTCCACAACGGAGCCACTCTTCAAAACAATGATAGAAATGCTACGGAGAAGCTTTTGGGCGACACACAGTCGTATCCAAAAGCTGTTGCGTTTACATAAGCCAAATTTTAAATTTTTTTTTTTTTTTCATACTTAGCCACAGTTATTAAATCCACACAATAATGTACGTTTTCACAATTCAACTGTCGATTTAAAAATGAAATGTTGATCGATTTTCTCGTTTATATAGATAAGGTCCTAAGGATTTAATGTCGAGGTAGACCAGGACGTCGTCGAAACGTAAATATAACCATTTATATAAAATATAAAATTATGAATGTAATATTTAATGCTGTCGAATAAATAGTATTCATCTAAACGTTAAATTCTATAGTTTTTTTTCTTTGTTTTATATTCCAATCTCTATCTTTTATACCTTTTACCCCTTTCCTATTAGACTCGTCCATTTATGCTATTAGTCGTGGAAAGTCGTCATAATGGACGGTCGTGTTTTTATCGCTCCGTAAAAAGTGTTAATAAATACTGATTTATCGCGACTACATACTCACGTTTTGTTTAAACGCATATATATTTATTCGTTGTACACGCGGACATCTTTTATTTTTCAACTTTTCTTTAAATACTTGGATTTTAATCTTTTAAATACGGTAAGAAATTGGGTCAACATTCATGTTTCTTTACAATTATTTATTTCTTTAACAAATTTTATCGTCATTTCATATGCCTATTATGAAAATTGAATTAAATAAGTGTTTAAAATTAATATATGTTATATTTAAATTTAATATAAAATGTGTATATAATAAAATTATCATTTGAACTTCAGGTGACGCTTTGAAATATATTTATTTACTGTCATGGCGTCGAATTCTTATAATCTGGTTTAAACCGGTTAAATACACATATAGTCAATCGATCGATCGAGTTATAAATAGCAGATTATATTAAACATACATTAAAAGATAATAAGAGGTGTTCATTTCTATTAAATTATTTACTTTTTCCTTATATCTGTATTATTTTATTTCACCAAAACTTAACAATGAAATAAATAGCTAGTTTGAGGGGATTTGTGAACTTGTCAAAAGGTCAACAATGTCTTTTGGATATTTAAAATTGCATGCAAATGTTTTGATACATCAATTTATATAAATAGCAGAATGAAATAAACGTCTAACGTTAGGTCAACGTGAACTTGTCAAGAGGTCAATGTTTTTGGTGGGGTATTTAAAAATACATTCAAATATTTTTTTTTTAGATTTAACGCTTTTTATGACGTTCCTTATAATTTTTCCCTAAGAAAAAAAAAATTTTTTTTTAAATATAACACAATATTCTGATGTAGTCTGATGTTATACATAAAGGGGGAAAGGGGGGGGGGTAACTTGTCAGTATATATATTTAGAATCGAATTATTTCTAATTAATGTCTTTGTGGTACAATTTATATATACTATCTTCATATTTAAATCAAAATCATAAAAGAAACACGAATAGTTATACACGGCAAGACAATGTTGACATTCTCTATATTTCTATTTATAGATTCAGACTCAGTTGTCCATTTATAGAACATCTAAATATTAATCTCATTTTAAATACATCTAATTAAGGTTAATTAAATTATAGAATTTAACAGATAGACACGATGAAATATTACAACACTTATTTAAGTTTCTTAATTGACCTAATTAATTAAAAAAAAAGTCATTAAGGTGTATCCTCCGAGGCACTGGGAGGATACATTTTTCCTATAGGATTAACATGGGGATATGTGCGCCAGAACGTACAGTTGGACAACTACTCTCCTGCGTGCATATCGTATGGTTTATCGTTTATTCTGTCGTATATCGTAACGTGTTTCCGTTTGCGTTAGCAAATTTTAAAAATACATCGCACAAAGTTTTACAACTGAAATTTAACCTTAAATAACACATTTTTGAATGCCATAGGGTGACAATAATAAATTGCAGCAATCGTTAGTGTACGGAATACTCGCATCCTATATTTTGCTAGGGTTAATGTAATTAACAAAATTACCAATTCTCTAGTTCATCTGGTCACATACAAACAGATTTTAACCAGAGGCTCTTATAGGAGCCTGTATCGCTCACCTGATTTTATAAGCAATGAAGATCGCATTTCCTTGAACGAATAATCGTATCCTCGCTTTTTTTATTTTTGGCGAGGGTACAAATTTAGTCCCATTACTCGTAATGGCACTCCCGGCACTTTGATGTCCAAAAGAAGTTGCATATACAATCAGACGTGGTCGATCTTGATATCTTTCGACAGTGTCACCATTTTGTTATCGGTTTCGTGTTTAAAATCGGTCATTATTAATACTTGATGATAGCTATTGCCGCTTTTAATAACCCGCTGTGCGGTGTGTATTAATTGACATTCGTGTCTCTTTTTAATTACGTTTACTACACGAAAAACATTGAGAAACCCGAAACTGAATGGCGTGTTGCATAGCATTTTCCACGTGCATCTTCAGAGACAAAAAGATAAATTTCTTCAATAAAGATCGTTTCCCGTAAGTTTCGCAATGTCGGAAGCTTTAATAACGTAAAGAAAAAGAATATTATGTTTGAATTTTGTATAAATAGACCGAAGTTAGAATTTTTTATTTGCTACATTACGAGAAATAAGACTGAATTCTACCGTTAATCCGACAAATCACAAAACTATTCGGATTATAAGGGCAGTCAAATTCGGCCTAGGCATTTCGCTGGTGTTCTGTAATTTTTAATTTTTCTACTGGCAGAAATTACATAACATTTGTTGAGACCAACCAATGAATCTTGCCGTTTGGTTTAATTGGTTCAATTGTTTCATATAGAATGCTATTTTAATATTATCCTGTAGGTTTCTATGTTAAATTAATGCTTACAATTGCAGCCATCGTGGATGTTTTCATAAATACACTTTTAATACAACCATCCGATAAACATTAACATACAATATGACTGGAATCAGCTTTGCAGTTTCAGAAAAGATGGCATATGAAAATCGAGTCCTCTGTTAAACTTAATCTACATTGGTAATGGTAGCCATTTATATTGTCTTGCTGTTATAAAAAAAATTGTGGAGAACCATCCCATAAATATTCATAATAATGTGTTTTGATTTTTAACATTTTTCCATAGGGTCTTTTGATAAACTAAGTTCTGCAGTGGTTGCCATTCTAAATTTTTGATTTGCATAAGAAACATCCAAGCAATACCCTACTAAGTTTTGTTTCGATTGATTAACCGGTTTCAGAGAGAAAACCTTTTTTTTTAAAGTTTCCCATAGGGTCATATGTTAAACTAAGTCCTGCAGTGGCGGTCATTCTGATTCTCCGATTGGTATAAAAAAACAAACCATTCAAACAATATTGCTATTAAGTTTTGTTTCCATTAGTTCACCGGTTTCAGCGAAGAGTCCGTTTAAACTTTTCACCATAGGGTCATATGAAACAAAGTCATGCGGTGGCGGTCTTTTTGAATTTCCAATTGACATAAAAACATCAATATTATACAGGACCATTTCCATCAAAATGAAAAAAATCACTGCATTTCAAAACGCCAAATATCTCGAGAAAAGTATCTACAAAAAGAGCATAGCTGGACCATATGCTGTGAGCAGATTTCATTTGTCGCGCAAAAAAAACCACACCAAAACACGGTGACTTGAAGTCTAATTGGCACAACTAATATCCACAATACATTATGAATACAGAACATTTTGTTTGTAAAACAGACTGTATCACGGCCAGTATCAGGTGAGTCGTGATGAAGTATGTATCACGAACAAAATGTCCTATATTCCGTTTATCGGTAATTTTCAAAAAGAATATTTTGGGTCAATTTAGGACATATTTTTAAGGAACTACTTTTTTGTCTATGTGATCTGTGAAAAACGGTGTGCTGCGTTATTTAGCGTCGACGTCATTCTACCGGAATGTGGCATAATGCATGGACGTTTTTTCATTGATCCTCTATAAGGTTAGTCATTTTAATCGTTCATGTAATTGTTTGTGAATGCATTTTTTTAATTTTACGCTTAATTATAAAATGGGGTGTCAAATTTTGTGTTTTTAATATTTTTCTCTTTGACGAACCGTAAGTATTCGACTCAGTTTGGAGAAATGGTCTACTGTATAAACTATTAAAAACTGGAATTGGTACACTTTTGTACCAAATGATCAAAGATCAACTTGATAGTACTGACACCTCTATTAAATTTAATAATCTACACTCCGAGTATTTTAGCATAAATAGAGGGGTTAGACGGGAAAACTCTATAAGTCCTACCTTGTTTAACATTTTCATTAACGATATGAGTGATATAAATTCTTCATTTCCACTCACGTTAATAGACTCAACCATAGGAAGTCTGCTTTTTGCTGATGACCTCACGGGGGAGGGGGGGGTAACTTGGTAATTTTTAGAGTGGGGATGTGCCATTTTTTATTTGAATTCAATACCTATACTTATATTAAATTTCCAATTTTCAATACCTATATTTATATAAAATTTCCAATTTTCATAACCCATATTTATATAAAATGAACAATTTTCACAACCCATATTTATATTCAGTAAACTTAAAAGAAGGTCATATTTATATATACAGCGAAAATGATAACACAGTGAAGAAGAAAACACAATGTCATTATTAAAATTACACTTTTATATTATAAACATGACCCATATTTATATGAGACCAGATTTTTTTTCAATTAAGATTAAAAAGCATACCCATTTTTATATAAGATTGTTGTAAAAACTATACCCTTTTTATATAAATTTTCAAAAAAAACCTACCCATATTTTGGCACATATACGTATACCTTTATATAGGAAGTTACCCCCCCCCCCCCCTCCCGTGGATGACCTGATATTGTCAGAAGGTAAACAAGGTCTTCAGTCTAGTATGGACAAATTACTACAACTTGGCGATAATTGGAAATTGTCTATAAATGTCAACAAAACCAAGACGATGATATTTCAACAAAATTAGCGAAACCTGAAGAACCCGTTATCAAGGCAAAAGATATGTACATATAGAGAATGTTTCTGAATATATATATTTAGGCACAAGCCTCAGAAGCAATGGTAACCTCAAATACAGCTTAGAAGATCTTGCAAAAAATATATATTTTATTAAAAGCAAAATCTTCATCCATGGGGCCATACCTATAGCCGTTTGGCACACTGGTATGTCCAATTCTACTATATAACTCAGAAATATCATATATGGACAACCACTTAAACTTTTATGGCGCTAAATTAATTGGGAACTATAACAAAAAAAAACATTGATCCCTTACAATTTATTTATAAATCCCCAGCAGAAAAAAGTACATTTAATTTTCTGTAAACACATACTGGGTGTTCGTAAAACAACTTCCAACTTGTGTACTCGGTTGGAACTTGGTCGAAACCCGCTCGAACAAATGAGATCATGCTTCGGACAGTGTCATTCATGTCAAGACTCTGTTCAAACAATATAAATAAACTGCTAAAAGAAGCCTTCAATCTCACCAAAGAATTAACGATCAAAATGTCTATACATGGTACACCTTCGCTAAGGATTTTATATCTGATGCTGAGCTGCTTCAACAACTTATAAATTGTAATAATAAAACTAACTGAAAACTTTAAAATAAAATTAAAAAACCTGTTAAATGAATGGTATCAGAAATTATATCAGAACAAACTTGATTTACTAAATGAACGTAATAAAACATACTTATATAAAAGCATAAAAGAAGATTTAAATAAAGAATTTCATTGAAAGATTTTGAATCTAGAAGGGTCCTCACAAAAATTAGAATGTGTGACCGTAATCTAGCCATTGAAAGGGGAAGATCCTTAAAAATTCCTAGAGAGCTAATACTATGTGTTGTTTGCAATGTGGTAGATGACGAGGCTCGTTTTCTGCTACATTGCAAAACATACGAGTCTTTGCGAAAAAATTTACTTGAAGAATTTTTTGAAGATACTGATCAATACGAACAACATAGTGACAATCTAAAATAAAAAGCACTTCTAAATCCAAATAGCTATAAACAAGTTAATATTATAAGTTCCTATTTAAAACAATCGTTACATGTAGTATTGAGGACAGGGGACTTAATTAAATACTTGCAAAGCCAATACATACATTGTTCATGTAAAATACTATGTTTTATATGTTAATTGTGTATTTCTACTGTTATATTGTTTAATTATTTGTGTTTGTCACAAACTCTGTTTAGATGTTTATATGACAATAAAATTTGAATTAAATTGAATTATTTCAAATTTATGTTGCCAACGTTTCTGACCGATTTTCCAAATGATTTGCGTCACGAATGCGTGTCAGTTTCACGTTTTTATTGTTTTCAATATTTTGTATGTTATCTTTTCTGGTAACTGTTTGGTACTGTGTTATTTTTATTTTTCAGTACTATGCAGAGGCCAGGGGAGATATGATTTACACATCATTTATTTAGAAATTACAATTGTATTGATGCTCAATGCATTGATGTACAGTATGTGATGAGTTTGTGGTAGGTTTTTGTATATGTCGAATTTTACTGCCGTAATAATCCTATTACAGTTTTGTGATTTGTCGGATTTTCCCCAAAAAATCGCGAGGTTATTCGCAAGTTCTTGGGGTGAATGAACAGGAATTCGCGATTTGTCACTTGCTGTTGATGTTTGTGCAACTTGAAGAGTTTTGTTCAGATTATTATAACTTGTTTTTAATTATTGTTAAAGGAAGGGAGCTGTGAAAACGTAGCTCTGATTGTCGCAGAGAATATTGCATGTCACTTTTGAATCGTTGAAAACGGCGCTGTACTGTAGAGGGGTCCATAATACAGGCAGACGTGTTTAAATGAAAGTGCTGTGAAGGCGAGAATGCTATATTTCTAGGAACATTGTTATATTTGATGTTGTGTTTTGTTGTTGTTGTTGTTGTTTTTTGTTCTTTTTTGTTGGGGGAGTGGGGGTTTAGATAGTGTTTTATTTTATCTTGTTTATTTTTTAACATTCTGTTAGTTACTGTGACGTATCATTGTTAGATTCTTCCGCAGCCTACTGCCCCGATAAATTCGGTGATAAATGCCAGTATGTTGGTACTAGCTTTATCACCGGTACACATCAAACGGAAAATGTACAAATTACCGATAAACAGATATATCAGGATGCATCGAAGGACCTATTTCCGGCGTATTGAAAACAAAGACTTCTTTCAGAAACTTATGAAGATGCACACACATTTAATTTTCTGTCAAAATAATTTGATGAAAGTAAAACTTGACATGACCGGAAATAGGCCTTCGAGAGACAAATTTTCCGTTGTGTGGTGAGTTTTTTCCGTATTTTCTTGTTACTCGTTGGTACGACATAAGTAAAATAGTATACCCCTCAGAATACCAGATAAAACACAACAACCCTTTAAAAACCATTGTTTTGCGCAAATGTAAAAACATAGTATACATTGTAAAAAAACAAAATATTTTAAACCACTCCATTAATAAAACGACCACAATTAAGACTTTTGACCCCCCCCCCCTCCTAAACTAGTAAAACATTTGAAGAGCTGAGCTCATGCAGCTGGGATGTCTTCAAAGTTAAAAAAAACCGAATTCGCTCCTATTAGCTACAATATATAAGATCACGGGGAGTTTTAAAATCCCTACATAGGCCGGCGAATGGCTTTAAAGCATAACTCCAGGGCCCAGCGCCATAAACATTTTCTTTGCTGAGAACTTTTTTATTTCTCAATTTCATCCAATCAAACTATCCTTTTCCTTTGGTGTCATGGTAGTTGAGTAAATTCTCATGCTGAGCAAAATTTTTTACTCAAGTAGGTTTTATGGCGCTGAGCCCTGGTTTAAGCACGACGTTATATGTCTGTGTAATTCTCAGCAAAGTGTTGAAAATTCATGATTATACTGGCAGTCCAGTTTGTAGCCATAAAACCACAAAATATTAATAAATAAACACAGAATTATAATGGGTAAAAGAAAGAGGAAGGACATATAAAACAAACCTCACAAAATAGAAAATAAAGATACATTTCCGTAATTATTTTAATAAAGGAAAACGTTGGGAATACGATAAAAACAATAAATAAAACTTGCGATCGGGTTAGCTACAGATTGTTTCGCGTGCAGCAACGTTGGCACGCTGTATCGTTTTGTAGGGAAAGATACACTAAGTAAGGATTGGAACCAGAATACTATTCTAGATACTACCAATTATTGCAACCTAAGTACCCTTACATGTGAATACTGGTCATTCTGTCTTATGTTTTTGTTTGTTTTTATATAGGGAAAGAGTTCCCAAGTACCCTTAGATGTGAATGCTGGTCATTCCGTCTTTTGTTTTTGTTTTTGCCAACCGAGAATATGGATTTCTATTTCAACATGTGTATTAAAACTATAAAACTATTCGTCGTAAAGGCAAATACACGAAAATTCAACTACTGTTGTTGTTGTTGTTTTTACTAAAATGCAACTTCATAATCGTTTCTTTAAATGCTGAATGTGTTTGTTGACCAATTTCTTTTTATTGCAATCGAAATGTAACTGTCACACTTTTCGTGTGTTATTTCAGTAATATCCTAAATTAGATATCAGTGAGTTGGTACAAACACTACTGGCTAAAAAATGACTGTAAATACCAGTTGCAGTCGTTTATAAAGTTGTTGATGTCCACGGGGCGCTTCCGATTTAAAGAAGGACACATGTGGTTAATTATGTTACAGGTAATCCCGCCTCACTGATCAAAGTTCACGTTTATGAAACATTGGGCTGCATGGGTGCAGGTCAAAACGCCCCATTGTCAAAACGCCCCCCACCAAAACGCCCCCGTTTTCCAAAACGCCCCCACCAAAACGCCCCCGTTTTCCAAAATGCACCCACCAAAACGCCCCCGTTTTCCGCTTTTGTTTAAAGAAGACAAATTCGATGTATAAATTTGTGAATATACATTATAATAGTAAATATCAGATTCCGAGATGAATCAAATATCTTCATAATGTAATTTAAACAAGCATTCAAGCTTGAAACCTCAAAGAGGCATTGTTTGTATTACTGTTCTGTGTTTCCTTACGAAGAACACTGATTGCTCATCAACAAAACAAAAAGGTTACTTAATCAGGTAGATCATTGCTTTGATGATAATTAACACAACGGTATGCATCTATAAAATAATATAAGCATAATAGATTGTGTTTTACTCAAGCCATACTGGAATACAAATAAGACAATAACAGAGTAGAATCTTAAAACAATAGAAATGTTATTAAAGCTTGGGAGGTTGGGAATATCTGTAAAACATTTTTTGATAGGTTAGATCAAAGTATTCCAATTAAAATTAATAATTATGATCAAAACCTTATATAAGAAAGTCCGTTTTCACTTTTATATCTAAAACCATGGATTCTTCTTGTACTATATATGTGAGCGCTCTGATCGAACTCGAACACATTCTTTGATTGTTAATGCGTTGTGCTGCGACTTATGTGGATCTGTGACACACAGGACATGTACTGGTAAGATTTATTTATTTAATTTTATAGCCATATTGTAAATAAAATTATAGTTGTTACGTGATTACTTTTACACAGGTGACCGGTAATTAACGATACTAAAATCGGCACGTGCAGATAAATATGCAAATATCTCTAAAACTACAAAATAAAAATAAAAATTGGTAAAAACTATACTAATCATGCTAGTAGTTTGCGGTTTTTCTACGGACCAAATAAATTAACAGTTATTGATTGTACGGTTATCTTGTAAGTAAACTTCAACCCCTTTTGTTCTACAGACAAACACTAAATTTTTAAAGGTGTTTATTTTTAATTGTCTACATTGACTTTAAACTCATACCATAGAAAGGCAAAGTGCCACAGAACAAATAACTGTGTCTTACGTACAGTTTCGGTGTCTCTGTAAAAAGAAAAAGGAAATTTTAGGCAACACACAGTTAAAGTTTATGGCCATCTCTGTGGACCCCGCCGACCTTGAGGTCAAGGTCAAAGGTCATCATCTTTGGTATGTGACACATCGCCTCGATATTATCTACCCACATTCCAAATATCAAAAGCCTATCTCAAAAGATAAAAAAGTTACAGCCCGGACACGAATTTGTCATACAGAAAGCAATAATGTAACCTTAAGGGCAAAGTTCAAGGTCAAAGGTTATCAACCACTGTATGCGACACATCGCCTTGATATTATCTACCTACATTCCAAATATAAAAAGCCTACCTTTAAAGATAAAAAAGTTACAGCCCGGACACGATTAGTTCGGACGGACGGACGGACAGACTGATCACTATAGGGCGTAATATAATAATAAATACCGCAAATAATATTTCACTGTTCTTCATATAAAGTGTCTTACATAATTTCTTACAATTGAACGTAACGTTGAAAAACACGAGATCCACTATAATTTAGTGTAATACTTAAATTAGTCTTGACTAATCACTTTTCGTCTTTTCCCACATTTATTCAATGTTATCGGAAATTTATTTCCTCAATCTGTAACTTTCAAATGTACAAGTTTATAATAACAGCTAAGACGACCAACAAGTATGTATATTTTTTCCAACATTCCCATGAAACATATACCCTGTGGCAGTTTGCCACTTACCTTGTATTTCTGTCTAGCTGTTAACACCACTTCTTTTTCCCCTTTTCACCCATATGCAATTAACAAACTAAAATATGGAATGCAAGCACGCCGAAAGCAGCCGACCTCTGACCACTCTCATTACCTGTTGATTCACGACATAGGTACATGTATAACATAATAAACAATGGGAGTATGTATTGAAACTTACCGTATGAGAGTAGATCTTTTCAAATGGAAAATCTCTTGTAAAAGTCTACTTTCTCGTTTGGATTTAATTTGTATACAGATATTCACCGTTTGTGAAAACAAGGCGAAATCACTCCCCATTATTCTTTTTATTCGTTTATTTGCTGCTCACTATGACTATCAACCTCGAGTCTGCTGTACAGTCCCCGAAACATATCACCAGGGTATATATAAGGATGTTAAAAAACTATACTGCGTATCTATATGCCTGCTATTTTGCGTGATAGAAATGCTACTAGTTATTAGCGGTATAGAAATAAATTCCACAACGCTTCTATGAGTTCAATCAGTTCTAACGACATTTCAGCTATACGAACTATATTTTCCCAATCGCTGTCCTCCGTTCACTTGAAAGTGCAAAGTAAAGTATATCACCTAAAATAGACCTCATCCAGGCTAAATATAATAACTTTAATATACTAGCTTTCACGGAATCGTGGCTAAGCGACGCACACACAGACGATTCTATAAGACCTCCAAATTACCACAGCCCATTTCGTCGCAGATGGGTGGCGGCGTGGCGATCTATGTTTAAGAAAATATTAACGTCTTGCGTCGACCAGACCTCGAATCCCCTGAACTAGAAGCGGTGTGGATAGAAGTGAGGTTGCGTAATAAAACGCCTTTTTCGGTACATTTTCATACCTCCCAACAGTGGACGAGATACCTGGTTAAATCTTGAGTCAAATATTGAAAAATGTTATGAATATTTGTAAAAACTATGTTGTAATCACCGGCGACTTCAACGAAAACCAGCTAAATTTGAATACAACTAAAATCAAATCATTACTTACTCAATTCAGTCTTCACCAACACATCGATTAACCGACTCATTTCACTGAAACCTCCTCAACATTGTTAGACCTAATTATCACTGATCACGCTAACCGTCTCTTATACTCAGACGTTGGCCCCCAAATAATAGATCAAACCCGTTATCACTTCCCAGTTTACGGTTTCCTTAATATTTCTTAACCAACAGACAAAAGCATTACAAGAACCATTTGGCTATACGATCACGCCGACTACGATAAGTATCGAAATATCCTTTCTCAAACTGATGGGGAATCCCTCACAACTTCTGAAAACGTAGACGAAACTGCCAGTAAGATAATAAAACTATTCGGTAAATAAAAACGAACCACCATGGTTGAACAGCAAGATCAAGATAATCTTAAGAAAGAAAAATAGAATTCATAAAAAGCTAACATTTCTGATGATACAGTTGACTGGGCAAAATTTAGAAAAATGCGAAACGAGGCAACTCGTATGATAAGAAACGCGAAAAATAAATTCACACACAATCTTGTAAGTAAGATATCAAACGAGCAATCAGGTAGTAGTAACTGGTGGAAAATTGTTAATAATTTTACTGGTATTAGTGTAAGTAGAAGTATTCCACCCTTAATTCATAATGACGAAATCGTCACCTCCGACGGCGAAAAGGCTAACAAATTCAATCTCTTCTTTTCGGCGCAATCGAACATAGATGACACTAATCACAAAGTACCCCACTGTCAATATAACTTCGAAAACTCATTATCTTAAATAGTTATCACGGAAACGGACGTACAAGACGTCTTAGTACTATAAAACCCCTCGAAGGCTTCGGGTCCAGATCTTGTTAATCCCAGATTTCTTAAAGAAGCCTCCGTAATTCTTAAAAGGCAACTCTGCCAATTATTTAACATGTCAATTCAAAATAGCACATTTTCAAGTTACTGGAAAAGAACTAACGTCTCACCGGTATTCAAAAATGGGAAGCCCAACGAAGTAAAAAAACTATCGTCCGATTTCCCTTCTAAGTGTTTTGTCAAAATGTATGGAAAGGTGCTTTTATAAATACGTGTACAATCATCTGATACGTAATAAAAATTTTGACCTCACACTAATCTGGCTTTACAAGAGGTGACTGCTGTAAATCAATTAATCAAAATTACGAATGACTTTGATAAAGCGCTGGATTCTGGGAATGAAATTCGTGTCGTCTTTTGCGATATAAGTAAAGCTTTCGATAGGGTCTGGCACAAAGGGCTTCTACATAAATTAAACCAAATTGGTATATATGGAATTCTTTGGCGATTGTTTACAAATTATCTTGCAAATTGTTGTAGTTAATGATTCAAACTCAAATTGGTTACCAATTACCACGGGTGTTCCCCAAGGTTCAATATTAGGACCTCTGCTATTTTTAATCTTTATTAATGATATTGTAGTTGATATAGAGGCGCAAATTAAATTGTTTGCTGACGACACGAGTCTATATATTGTGGTTGATAATCCTCAATGTGCCGCTGAGAAACTAAACAGAGGTTTGTACAAAATTCATGAATGGTCTCAAACATGGTTAGTTAACTTCAATCCACAAAAAACTGAAACCATGATTATAAGTCGTAAAACAATTAAAACATTTTATCCGCCAATTCAAATGGATAATCAAATAATACAAGAAATTGAAAAACATAAACACCTAGGTGTTTATTTCTCAAAGACCGGTCTGTGGAACGAGCACATAGAATATATTTTGCAAAAATCATATAGGAGAATCAATATTTTGAGATTAGTTAGGAATATACTTGATAGGTTCTCGCTTGAAAAATTGTATATGTCTTTTATTCGTCCGATTTCAGAATATGCCGACGTTATTTGGGATACCGACAACCAAATCCTTATAGAAAAATTAGAAAAAGTTCAGCTCGACGCTGCCGAATAGTTACTGGTGGAACAAAACTTACTAGTATTGCAAAACTTTACGAAGAAACCCACTGGGAAAAACTATCAGACAGACGAAAACAACATAGACTAATCGTCCTTCACAAAATTGTAAACAAAAGTGCTCCGGAATACTTACAAAACCTGTTACCCTCTCGAGTAGAAAGCAGACACGACCACAACACTAGGCAGAAAACAAATTTAATTGAAGCTAAAACTCGGACTACACTATATTCTAATTACTTGATCCCTTCGCCTGTCAGATGTTAAAAACAGATGTTAAAAATTGTACATCACTCAACGTATTCAAGAAAACATTGCGATCCAAGAACGATTCGGTCCCCGTTGACTTCTACACCGACAGTCGTTTAGGGCAAATGCTACATGCCAGAAAACGTAACTATGAGCTCGAGCTCGTTAAATTCTCACTTATTGGTCAGAAATTTAGTTGATGTGGCTGTCTTGAAGCAACCGTACATTTTCTTTTGTCCTGTCGTTTGTACAACAACATCAGACGTGATTTACTTAATTTTTTATCAAGTCTACCACTTCCAGTTGATGTTAACTTGCTCTTGTATGGATCTGACCAACTTTCCGGCGAAGACAATGTGCACATTTTCTACCAAACTCAAAAATTTATTATAAAATCTAAATGATTTACTGTATAGGTATTCACATTGCAACTAACTATCACCTCCAATCACTTGTGCCTGCATTTTTTTCGATCACACCCAACTACCCGCTTCGCCCTCCCCCCCCCCCCCCCGCCTCCCAACAACCTCAACACATTCAGTTTTTTTATATACTGAATAATTTTTTTTCTTTCACGATAGCAGCATGAGCAAAATATTACAATCATGTTATTTGCAAATGTTTGTATATTTTTCCTTAGGAGACGGACTAGAAAAGCAACTTTGCTTGTTTCTGAATTGTCATGATTTCTTTGTATTGTTTCGTGCGATCCTGTATGATCATGCTTATATTATGAAATTAATATGTTTACACCAAAGGCAAATACATAATTTTTTTAAATTAAATTAAGTTTTCATTTTTATTTTATTTTATTTGTTTCTTTTTTGTTTTTTTATACTGTATATTTATAAAATAAAATATGTGGCTTATAATCATAATAAATGATAAAAACTAATTATATTGTATTCCGCTTTATTACTTTAGTGTGCATTTGCATTATTAAGGATACATGTACACCAAGCTGATGTCATCACTTTTATTCTGTCGTCATTCATTTTCCTTAGTAATACAGGACAAACTCGGTTTCGTCAATGCTCAATATACATACTTTGACAGTTCTGAGATTATTATTTACTTTAAAAAGTTTGAGGTCTCGGAATCTACAGGAATTTAACCAGGTGCTCTTAAAGTATGAGTAGTTTCCAACATAGAATTTGAGATTGTATTTAAGGTAAAATAAAAACAAAAATCAACTCAGTTGGTACCAACTTTGCAGCTAATATATGGAAAGGCTACATTGTGGTTACAACATGAAATTTTCGACATTTTAAATATAGCTGAACTGTTGCTTGTTGGACGTTAAACGCCAATCAATCATCAACCAATTCCTAAATTTATTTGTCATTGCAGCCTGGTTGAATAAAAATTCTGTTGAAAAAATTCCAGGTATGAAAGTACAAAGCCATGGCTAACAACAACAAAAGAAGACGTCATAAAATTTTAGATTTCTTATGGTTTTTTTTAAATCTCTTAATTGATGGGATATTTTCAGTTTTAATGTGACGAAAGGAAAAAAGACCAGCATCCGCCTTCGGTATAATGATGCTTACGTCATTTTTCTGTACATTCAATGATTAGATGAATGACGTTCCGAATGGCTAAACCCAAGCGTCCGACATTCTTGGGGAAACCGCTATACAGGAAGAGACATTTAAATGTTGCATCCCCCAATGGATAAAATTATTTTTTATGCCATTCGATAGTTGATATGAACTTCAAAGCATGTCTTAACTAAAAATGCATCACTATGACGATTAAACTTCCAATTCATGGAATTCCTAGCGCAGACATTCGAACAGTCGCCCAATCACCAACTTTAGTCAAGCATTTAATTATAACGCAGTCAGTATTAAATAGCGTTTTGCAGAACAATAGGGTATAAAAAAATGTTCATTAATTTTGTACGTGAAAAATATTTAATTTGCAACAAAGAATGGCAAACAAAATCGGCATTTTCTCCAGCATCGTATGTTTACCGAAATTTTTATTTGAAGTCACGTGATCACGGTCATGACAATGGAACTCTCCTGTGCCAGTGGCATCCCGGCTGCAATTCCCAGAATATAAATACTAATCAAAATAATATTACATCATGTTAAAACAATCAGAAATGCAGAAATAAACTGTACAAACTAATGAAAATACATAATCAATACACCATATATAATGATTAACAATAATTGTATGTCATACAGCACAATGCTTTGTATCGCAAAAAACCTTTCGTATTTCATATAATGTAAAACACTGTAGCATTTCCGTTGAATTTACAATGTACCTCTACCAAGTACTGTAGAATAAACTTGACACAGAGAAGGAAATTCTTACGTCATAGACTCAACAAGTTAACCTGACGACGGAGAGCTATGAAGGTGTATTTTCATAACTCAAATCATTGCATTGTATCACACGTGGGGTTATAACTAATTTCGGGTACAGTTTACTTAACTATTGCGCGATAATATAGTTCGATGTTTGCATTTACCTAAGTAAGTACTTTCTATCTGTAATATTGTTTTGATTATTTTTCAGGTGAAAAACAGTATGTTTTGTATTGCGAAATGTAATAATTTTGTTCTTTGCATTTGAATAAAAATATAATTCTGTTCATATATTCTTACGCGATCAAGCTGGCTAGGTAAACGATCATATTATCATAAATATATGCACATTCAATCTGCTTTGATCTGAATTGTTAATTATATAATTAACGCATAATAATAATGATCTACTGTTTCTAAATGGTGTAAACAGTTATAATTCAATGGCTGCCTGTGCTGCTGCAGCTAATCATCATGATGAATAACAGTAAACAAGATTTGCACATGTACAACTTAGATCATCTTTGCAAAATAAAAATAACACATAAATCAACGTATTAAGGGACCGACCATTTAACTTGCAAGGGAGGCCTTGGTTTTTTCATAAAAAAATATTTTGAAAATGATTTTTTGATAAAAAATATTTTGGAAGCAGAAGGTAAGAAAAAAATATTCTGAAGAAGATTTCTGCTATATAAAAAAATGCTAATAATGGAAAAAAAATATCCTGTCACGACGCCTTCAAAAATTTTCTGACCAAAACAAAAAACCAAGCCCCCTTCAAGTTAAATGGTCTGTCCCTAAGAATTTCGAATATTTTTTAAACAAGCGATAACCAGTCCTTTATCCAAATTGGGATTGCAGATCAAATGTAAATAATTTGGGACAAAGATGGCACACCTACTTGATGAGAGAAGTATTACAAATCTGTAATTCCTGTCGAAAATTAAAATGATGAAAACGTTTCTTATTATTGGTTTTATGCACTCTTTAATTTACCAGTTATTTTGTTGTTGTCGCATCAAACAGAAATAATTTTTTTTAAATACAGGTCTCAAGTGCAATTTCCTGCATCTTTCTTTTACTTTCAATAATTCAAATGTCCAAAAATGTTAACTGGTTTATTTACTATGCATGTCTACTATTTTTATATGACCGAAAAAAAAATTGCAGGCGTATTATGGTATGATGTTTTCGTCTGCGTCGTTGTCTGTTCCCACAATAACTTTTGTTCTAGTTATCCAATTGCGTTGAAACTTTACAGTGATGTTATTTACAATAAAAGGATGGATGGGATTGATTTTTAGGGTCCCCCCATTTTTCGTTTAGAAATTAGGGACCCAAAAGGGGCCAAAAATGCCACTATTTTGTTTGTTCCCACAATAACTTATGTTCTAGTTATCCAAATGAAAATTTACAATGATTTTCCATACCATTAATAGATAGATGGATGTGATTGGGTCCCCCCTTTTCTAGTTTAAAAATTAGGGGCCAAACACGGTACTTTTTTTATTTGTTTCCACAATAACTTTGGTTCTGGTTTACAGATTGCTTTGAAATTTTACAATAATTTTTTTTATCATAAAACGATGAATGAGATTTAGTTTGGGGCTCCTCCTTTTTCCTTTTAGGAATTAGAGGCCCAAAAGTAGCAAATATGAGTTGGGTTTTAATATATGTTTTAACAGATATGTCAAATGTCAATATTAATATTAACATATATTTTACAAAATAACACTAAAAAAACATCTAACACAAATTTTTCTGTAATATATTTTACTTTTTATGTCTTGTATTGTATTATATAACTCGTTTCCTTAATATCTATGCATTATTATTTAAAGAACCAATTTTTTAGAACTCGGATGTCTCGGATGATCATTCTCTTATATCAAAGAAGAAAAAGCAACACATGGCAAAGACAAATCATAAAAAATTTGATTGTATTAAATGATCCTGACTTGGTTAAAGTATATTATAGAATATCATAAGTACATTATATATTCACAAGCTGTAAACAACAATTAATCTGTCATATTACAAAACAAAATGGGTTCCTGTTTTAATCCTCTAATTACTTTAATTGAGTTTCCTCGATATGGTTACAACCATATCTTTTCTTGTCTACATTATAGTCCGGAAATTCGAGCATTGGACAGCATATTCACTGTGCTGGGCTCTGGTGCCTGTCACAACAGGTAAATTCTATAGTGTTATTAAATGTGTGTTTTCATATTTGACCTGTATTATGTCCAAGGGAAGCTGTATTGGGTCGAGGATAGCTGTATTAGCCCGAGGCAACGCCGAGGGCTAATAAAGTTATTCGAGGCCCAATACCGCTTTCCAAGACATAATACATGTCGAATATGAAAACAACCATTTAATGACACTTTTATTAACCAGTTGAGTAAATTTTAGTACCTTTTTGCCATTGACCAATATAAATTTATTGATTCAATTCGGTTTCTCATGGACATAATAAAAGATAAATATGAAAACACCATCAGTATGAAAATTTATTTTTTTCCTGGAGAATTTTGCTGTAATTTACGTAATGCAAACGAATGTGTTTGTTTTTCAAATGATATTTTTATATAAATTACCGGAAGTGACATTCCTGTATTGGCCCTGTTTTTCTGTATTGAGCCTGTTTTTCCTGTATTGGCCCTTTTTTTTCCGTATTGGGCCCGTTTACTTTAACCGTATTGTATGGACAATTTCACATGTATTTTACTCAACTAGTTAATAAAGTATTCTATAAAATGTTATAATGGTCACGTATGTAAATCTTTTTAAAGATTTACATACGTGACCATTATAACATTTTATAGAATACTGAATTTACCTTAAGTATACTATTAGTGACACCTTTATTTTCCCAAAATACCGTGTCTTCGCTCAAAAACATCTGACCGGCACAACAATATTAAAGTCTTATAAGAATGTTTTGTAAAGTTTACAAAATGACGTCATAAATAGAGCTAGTTTCAGTTGTCCGATGGAGAGAAACAGGTGCCAGTCTGTTAAGTTTCGTACAAAATCTAATAATTGCTTAAAATTATTAAATTTGGATTCATTTCACTTCTAAATATTTGTGCATCATATAAATAATTTTAAACAGGTTCATTCAGAATTACAATTTTTGTGCAAAGTGAAAGTAGAATTACTTTGGGTTTTTTAAGCACTACTTTTGATACGGCATCAACTGATTGGTTATTTAGTAGAGGTTTACCTGCCTTTAGATGATTTTCAGACTTGGCCGCGGACGATAGTGTTAGAGAGTGCCATCGCCTTGCACGAAAATGTCCAGTTTATAGAGTTCAAAAGTGGCTGCTTTAAAAATCTCCATATTTTTCAGTGACATTCAAAATGTTGTCCCTATGGTCCAATCCTGTTTCCCGAATGTATTTATTGTTTGAAAACATGCCCACTGAAATATTGTTCGCTAGTCGTTGAGCTCAACCATTCTGTCAATTAGTAATCCAGCAATTTCATTGTGCCCTGTTGCACTATACCTTAATTTCGCCTGTATTTTAAACAACCAAAGACTTACAATTCTAAGTACTTTTATCAGTCACTTGGTTGTGTGCCTATGTATTAGATTTAATGTTATGTATTGTATCGTTTTATTTGTCGTGCCCTTTACTATTCGTCAGCCCTTTTGTCATTCAGTACATATGATTTGTGTGAGCACTCTTGTCAAGCTCTATGCTTTATGTTGTCATGCACTATGCTCTTTGTGAGACATGTTGTCATAGTTGTCAGCTCTGTTGGCATGCACAATGCTGTTTTCAGCCCTTTTGTCAAGCAGTTTGATATTGATGAGCCCTGTTGTTTTGTAATAGGCTCTTTGTAAGCCGTGTTGTCTTATACAGTATGCTATAACTTCGCTGGATGAGTTAGTCATACCATTGATAACATATACCTGTTAACACTAGTACTGAGATTGCGGTTGGGAGCCTAACTGAGGGAAGGGTGTGTTGATTTCTAGACGATCCGTCCCCAAACCAATCCGTCCCCTAGTCGATCCGTCACAAAGTCGATTCGTCCCCTGGTAGTTCCGTCCCCAGGTCGACCCGGCCCCAGTAAAACCAAAAATAGGTAAAATAAAAAATACATTCATAATTCGTATTTTTAAGTGTGGTAGTACACTGGAATTCACTATAATTTTGATTGCTGAGTATGCATGCGAATATGTGACCATAATTTAGCATGATTTGGAATATTTTAAACTTTTTAATTCATGTATAACTTATAATGTTTTATTAAATAACTCATTTACGTATTCGTGTATAACTTGTAATGTTTTATAAAAAAAACTCATTTACGTATACGTGTACAGTATATAACTTATAATGTTTTATCAAATAACTCATTCCCAGCAAACACATGATGTTTAAACGCTGTAAAAAATAGCTACGTTTGTAAAACATTGTGTAGACGTTGTTAAATCACGTAAAACATAACGTTTAATTCAACATTTCCCGGACAGTTTCGTTTGCTTTATTTCTCTGTATATCTCTTACAGTGGTTTTTTTTGTTCTTGCTGTTAAACGTCGTTAATTGGTTGCAAAAAAGGTAAGGCGACGTTAAGAAAACCATCCATTTTTTCGCAAATTTAACGTTATATAGTAACGTTACTGCAACCAAAAATTTACATTTCAATGACGTTTCTACTTGTAATGTTTCATCAAATAACTCATTTACTTATTCATGTATAATTCTATTCATGCTGTAATTTATTTATATTAAGAGCTTTGATTGGATAAAAACACTTAAATGGCGTCTTCTCAGATAATTTATATATCGATATTTCCTCTGAGCGGACTACTTTCAGTATCCAAGGTAAACAAGATGGCGTCCTCCTAGCGTATCGTCAGGAAGAGGGGACAGTTTTTTCTCTGCCACAATGATTTTCAATGAAATCGATTGAGATTTCAAATAAATATATAATATAAATACAATTTAGTGTTTCATTTTGTTTTTTTTTCATATCAATATCTAAAGAACCGCGATTCCTTTGGTACTATGTTTTGCATATCCCTACGTTTTCCGGTCTAGGTACGTTTTGAGGTCTAGAAAGGTTTCTGTAACTGTTTTTGCTGTTTTAAAAACCGCAACTATTATTTCAGAGACGGCTCACCGGCGACTCACTCACAAACTAAATAAAGTCCTAAGGACTTTATGTCAAGTTTGTGAGGGAGTCGCCGGAGTTTACACATTGATAATTTCCTAAAACCCAGTGTTTAATCCTATAATAACTTATAATGCATTTAATAACCAATTTACGTATTCATGGATAACTCATAACGTATCAAATAACTAATCTACGTATTTTTTACATTTTATATATCCACCGATTTGGAGTCCCAATTAATATTTTCGTTTCGAGAAATTCTTTGAGCTTACTAACTGTTTTCTAAACTTTTGATGTACAGCAACGATAAATTGTCGTATTTTTTGTAATCTTTGATGTTAAAGTCAGCTAGATGGCTCTGTCCTGAGAACATACAAAGATGTTGATTAGGAATTTCAGAAGAAAACTGTTATTAGAACTTACAGAGTTAATGACGATATGAAGTTTAGAGTAAACTCTGATCATTTTGATACTTACTGGGAGCCTCTTGTTTCATTTTGATAGTGCGATCTCTTATACTAAATTTTGACCTAAATTGAAAAGGAACTATAGGCTAAAGCAGGTGATTGTTGTTTATTTCGAAATCTTTTGTGAAATGCTGTATATATCACTATCTATACCTACCTGCATCAACTTTTTGCAAATGTTCCTGCACCGTTCACATTCACGCTGAACTTAAATTCCCTTTCGAGCCCCGTAAACCTCGTGACCTGTACCGACATCCGGTTCAGTTTTTTGTTCGGCGCCATATTGTTCACTATTGTTTTCATGCTGAGGTATTTAATCTGTTGTAATCCTGGTGTATTTTGAGTTTAGGCGTTCAATTTTGTGTATATTTTAAAGTATTTTTATATCAAGTTTCTTTTTTAACAAATATTTACGATGTCGGACGATTTTAAAGATTGTTTAAATGTGACAAAAAATGAATGTTCTAGATGATCATGACGAATGTTACCGACATCGTATATGTCATGCAGGTTTTCCATGTAAAACTTTGAAAGCTGGTCGGAAGAAAAACGAAAGTCAATCAGTTTGATGATTGAAAAAGCGAAATCAAAGGTTTCAGCTTCGTCATCGGACAACCTGAACTTATTGAAACGTTCCGAGACGATTAATCCTGCCACCTCTGCGTATGACCCTGTTTTAAATAGTATTATGAGTCCCTCTGTTGGGAACAATTCACTTTTTACTTTGAGTCCCTCTGTGGGGAACGCACAAATTATGAGTCCCTCTGTGGGGAACCCGCAAATGAGTACCGCTGTGGGGAACATTTCTCATCTAACTACAAGTTCTACTCTGCCATTTTCTATAGGAAATATGCAATTTCCAAAAACTCAATATTTAGAAGTGAGTTTTTTAAATCCTTTGAATTATATGTCTGCAAATGTAAATTCTGGCAACGATGGTATTTCTCAGATACCATTATGGCCTTTTATGTTGAACCCCTTTGCTTACATTAATCAAAATGTGTCTGATGTAAGAAAGCAAAGTACGGAGCCATGCGCTACTCGGACGGTAGGATCCGCTCCGAGTCGCAGTAGTAATTCAGAAGTATATGAAGTTCAGGCTGCACATAGTCAGAATCTAAGTTCAACTTCAGATCTAAATAATAATGTTCAAACTACTGATAAAAGTAAGAAGAGGTACAATAGACTTGATTCTTCTTCTCAGTTTGAGGATATTTCTGAGGAGGAATCTGAGGCTTATCATATTTCAGTTAGTCGGCCATCCTCGCCTATTTCTTTGTTAGCTCAGGATGTCGATGTTGGGTAAAAAATTCTGATTTACAGTCGGAACTGCAATCGTCAGTCGATTATCTTGGTTTAAACGAGAAAAGTTGGTCACCCTTCTTGAAGAAGGTAGCAGATAAGTTGGGTATTGAGATGGAGGAGGTGAAGATAGATAATTCAAAAGAAAAATCGTATGTGTCAGATAATTTGGCTAAAGATAAGAAAGAAACAGTGGTTAGTAACAAATTACCGCTAGATGGCTCTGTCCTGAGAACATACAAAGATGTTGATTAGGAATTTCAGAAGAAAACTGTTATTAGAACTTACAGAGTTAATGACGATATGAAGTTTAGAATAAACTCTGATCATTTTGATACTTACTGTTTGACACCTCAGTTAGATGAGAATGCTTTGGAAGGATTGTCTTCCTCAAATTCATCTTTGTTGAAAGCTCCCAAAGTGGGAAAAGCACAATTTCGATTTAAAAACAAAGTGTTACATAATTATGATATTGAAATGAGGAAAGTTGATACTCAAGCTAGACTACTGTTGAGCCAGGTTTCGCATGCAATACTATTTACCTCGTATTTGGAAAAGGTTGATGAAAATGAGGATAAGATTGAGGCTCTTAGGGCTCTAATGGACGTTTTCAGTTCTATGGCCGATGTTATTTCTAGAATGAGAGTCAATTCTGTGAAATCTAGACGATTTATCCATATTTCAGAGATGGGTTTTAGAAATAAAAGCACAGAGCAGAAGTTACTGTCTCTGCCAACTGAAGGATCAAAACTGTTTGGTGGTAAATTTTTTGATGTGTTGCATGACAGTGCAGAAAATATGAGAGATGCCAAAGAAACCCAAATTGTTAGAAAGATTAATGCACCTAGCACTTCTGACAATTCTTCAAAAAACGGAAGGAAGATCTTAAATCTTCTGAGGATGCATGTTCAAATGCAACGAAAAGAAAATATGCTAATGAACAAAAATCTTATAAGAGACATAGTTATCAGACTGGCAATCAAGTTAGTGTGAACAAGTCTAGTGCAAGATCTACAGACAGTTTTCTAAGTGTAAAAAGGGACAAAAGCAGTTGGGGTTTCGCCCCCTCCAAATAGAATCAGAACTGACAAAGTTTGTACAAAGGTTTCAAAATCAAGCCCAGGTAGAGTGTCATATTCAAAATTATTATTTACAATGGGCGCAGATAGCTTCCGACCCATGGGTTCTAAATTTAGTCCAGGAAGGACTGAAATTAATTTTTGTTGCCCCTCCTCCATGGTCAGGAGTGAGAGAGACAAAGTTAAAACATGTTCATATGTTAAATATTTTAGAAGAGGTAGAAAGTTTGTTAGGAAAACATGCTATAGAAGCTGTCCCCTTGAATCAGATAGGTCAAGGGTTTTACAGCACATTTTTTGTAGTTCCCAAGAAGGACGGAGGAATGCGTCCTATTCTCAATTTGAAACCATTAAATCATTTCTTGTAAAGGAACATTTCAAGATGAAAACGTTAAGGTCGGTCATTAAGGCACTCCAGAAAGTGGATTGGGCGCAGTCAGTCTGGACTGAAAGGATGCATATCTTCAAATTCCTGTCTACCCCCCTCACAGACAATACCTTCGGTTTTGTGTAAACGGCCATCATTTTCAGTTCAGAGCGATGCCTTTTGGGCAAGCCTTTGCTCCTCGAGTTTTCACAAAGGTAATGATGACAGTAGGGAGCTTCCTACGACGACATCAAATCAACATTTACATGTACCTAGACGATTGGTTAATGAAGAATAAACTAAGAAATATGTTTATTCTGCAGTTCAGGCATACAGTTAATCTACTAGTAGATTTAGGTCTCTTGATAAATTGACAAAATCTCAGTTAATTCCTTCTCAGGAGACATGTTACCTAGGTGCAGTGTTCAATCTGGAAAAAAGGGCTAGTGTTTCCATCGGAAGATCGATTCCTTCTGATTCAAGAGGTTATAAGGGAGATTCGCCAAGAACAGATGGTCCCCGCCAAATTATTTCTGAGACTACCGGGGTTACTAGCCTCTTGCATAGACATAGTCACTTATGCCAGGTTACATATGCGCCCTTTACAATTGTATTTCCTTTGTTTTTGGCGTCATCACAAGGACAGTTTGTTGCACCTAATTCCAGTGATTAGACAGGAAGAACTAATTCCAGTGGTTAGACAGGAAGAACATATTCAAAGGTGTGACCCTAGAAGGTTACAATCACACCCTAACTCTGTGGACTGATGCTTCGAATTGGGGATGGGGAGTTCATTTAGATACAATGAAAATTTCAGAGAAATGGCCGATAGAGTATCAGAAGAACCATATCAATTGGTTAGAGTTGAAAGCAGTTTGGAATGCTCTTATTCAAATGCAATTTCTTGTTCAGTGTCAGAATGTGTTAATCCGTTGCGACAATTCAACAGTGGTAGCATATATAAACAAGTAGGAGGGGGAACGAAATCACCCACTCTGTGTTTACTTCTTTGGGATATGCTCCAATGGTGTCGCAAACCGGGAATTCATCTCAGAGCAGCCCATATTCCGGGGAAATTGAATTTTCTTGCGGACAGCCTAAGCAGAGGCCAGACGCATATGTAGGTAACAGAATGGAGGTTGCATCCTTGAATAGTTCAGAATATTTTCAATGTCCTGGGAACTCCCAATATAGACTTGTTTGCGACAAGACTAAACAAACATCTTCAGGTGTTTTGCAGTCCAGTCCCAGATCAGCAGGCATTTGCAGCAGATGCTCTTTCAATCAGTTGGGAGGGAATGTTTGCGTATGCCTTCCCTCCCCCTGTTCTGATCCCAAAAGTTCTGATGAAAGTAAGCAGAGAATCATGTGTTCTGTTGCTAATAGCTCCCTTTTCTCCCCGTCAATCATGGTTTCCTCAACTACTACAGTTACTAATAGACATTCCAAGGCAATTGCCTCAGATAGAGAAAATGTTGTCTCAAAACAGGGGGCTAAGTGTCCATCCAAATCCAAGAAGTCTAAATTTTGCAGTTTGGAAAATTTCAAAAGATCAAAAGGCTCAAAAGTGCTTTTTCTAAGCAAGCTAGAAAAAGCTTATCAGCAAATCATGTAGGGAATCTACTAGAAAACTATATGAGGCTAGATTGCGAATTTACAGAAGTTGCTGTACTGAAAGGAAGGTCAATTCCTCTTCAGCCTCTGTAGAAGACATTGCAGAATTTTTTATATATTTATATAAGTGAAAAGTTGTAAAGCTAGTACCATTATGGGTTATAGGTCAGCTATTAATACAATTCATAAAGGTTTTGGAAATTTTTTCGTCAGTACTGATTCTAATTTGTCAAAGCTTTTAAAAGGAATTTTCAATGATTCTCCCAATGTTAAACCATTACTTCCTAACTGGGATTTGCCTTCTGTGTTATGGAAACTCTATGAACCACCATTTGAACCTATTTATTCTTGTGATATGAAATTTTTAACTTGGAAGGCTGTCTTTTTAATTGCACCAGCATCTGCGTCCCGGGTAAGTGAGATTCATGCTCTTACAATAGATGAATCAAATTTGAGATTTGAGAGGAATGGAATTCGTTTATTACCAAATTTACAATTTTTAAGCAAGACACAAAGATTAGCTAAGCCTTGATTACCAATTTTTATTCCTAATTTTGATCAGTTTGCCACTGATGATAAGGATTTGTTGTTGTGTCCTTGCAGAGTGTTAAAATGCTACATTAAAAGAGTTCAAGATAGGAGATTGAACTGCAATAACATTTTTCTTACTTACAGAAAGGAGTTTCACGTGTAGCATCAAAAAGTTCTATGGATTGTATCTCTTATTCGTTATGTATATGAAACAATGGATTGCTCTTTACAAAGTGTTCGTGCTCATGACACTAGAAGACTTTCAACTTCTTCGGCCCTTTATAATGGAGCCACTGTTTCAGAAATAATGAAGGCTGCACATTGGTCTGTGGAAAATACTTTCACATCTTTTTATCTGAAAGATGTTTTCACCAAAGAAGCTAGATTTGCTAAAACTGCCATTTTAGACACATTTAGGACACAAAGACAGTGAAAGAGAACAGAATTTACTAAGAGTTGTTTGGTGAGTTACTCTCTTAATTGTTCTTATGCAAGTCCTACCACAGTCTGTATACAAGTTCTGTGTTTTGCAAAAAGTTGATGCAGATAAGTATAGATAGTGATATAAACTGAGGGTTTTTTTTAAAGTAAAACCCCTGTTTATGAAGTATCTATAATTACCTGCGTCACCCTCCCTCCTCCCCTTGGCCTTGCTTTTGTTAACCTCACAAAAACGTAACCGGATGTCGGTACAGGTCACGAGGTTTACGGGGCTCTAGAGGGAATTTAAGTTCAGCGTGAATGTGAACGGTGAAGAAACATTTGCAAACAGTTGATGCAGGTAAGTATAGATACTTCATAAACAGGGGTTTTACTTAAAAAAAACCCCTCAGTTTGCGGTTGAGGCGGGAAAAGTCTCACGGTTTGTACGAATGCCATTGAACGTAACTAAATCGGATGAACTTATGTAAAAACACAAGGCCCCTTTTAGAAACAAATATGGCTGAAATGTGGACATGTTTACGTGGATTTTTTCATTTAATTTTGATTTTCGTAATACAAAGGTACAGTACGGAACACTAAAAACTGTCAGCAAAATACAAGGCAGAGCTCACCGGGTGTGTGACCTTTTGTGACACAAATATACGCACGTAAAATTATAGAACTATGCACACGCACAATAAATAGTACCAGTAATAAATACTAATAATAAACCCGAAGTTAAACTTAGATGCGCGAAATCGGAGTATTCAAAAATATTGCATCTGATGACCGTTATTTCTTCAATAGTTAACTTCGCAAATATTGTATCTATAAGTTTCGTTCAGTAACTTGCATAATCTGATTACACGATACAAGTTGAAAATAATCATAATATTTTTCAATGTATTTCTTATTTATGGACATAATTCCTATTAATAATCGAGGAAAAATGAGGTAAACTAAATGAAGATCACCTTACCATTAAATTATCCCCCAATAAACAATCTGTGATCTTCGAATAGGAAGTTGTTAATGAGGTTTACTAAGTAGAAGTCGGGTTTTTTCCTTATATAAAAAAATCGCCATAACCTCGTCTTATAGTACAACCTTCTGTTATTGACCGTTTTGCGTTGTTATTATACGATGACTGTAGGTACTTGGCTGTCGAGTGATCTCTAGTATCATCATCTAGTGACGAGATATTGACAAGATCCGCCGAGCTCCAGATAAGATTTTCTTCATTGGGTTTTCACCTATCTGATGATTTATTCATTGGGTATTTTTTTATATATCACTTTTATCATTTTTAGCTCACCTGACTCGAAATGTCATGTGAGCTATTGCCATCACTTGGCGTCCGTCGTCGTCGTTCACGTCCGTCGTCGTCGTTCGTCGTCGTCCTTAACTTTTCTTCAAAAATCTTCTCTAAAACCACTGAAGGGATTGCTTTGAAACTTTGCACACATTATCAGTAAAATGTCCTCTACCAAGTTTGCACAAATCATGGCCTCAGACCAACCAATATGGCCGCCATGGCTAAAAATAAAACAGGGGGGTCAAAATACAGTTTTTTGCTTATAGTTCAAAAAGTATAACAGATACAGGAAAACCGAAGAGACCTTCCTTCTTCAGCATCTAAAGCTCTACAAAACACTCCATTGGGTCAAAGTTGTATGATGACTCCTTGTAGGAGTTAATTCCCTTTAATTGTCAAAATTGACGATTTTTGCCATTTTTGCCTCAAAATCTTGAAAATTATTAGAACTAAATAAGAAGAAGTTAGCATTGCTTAATTGTTCTGCTCTATAAGGGGGAACAAAAAGTACGAAGGGTCAAGATTGTCTTATTAACCGTTTAAGAGGTATTCCCCTTGAGCTATTTATTTAATCGGTTTTAATTGATTTTTTAAAATCTTCTCCTCTGAAACAACTGAAAGTACTTCTTTGAAACCTTGTACACATCATCCGTCAAATGTCCTTAACCAAGTTTGCACCAAACATGGCTGCAGATTAACCAACATGGCCACCATGGCTAAAAATAGGACGGTGGGGGGGTAAATACAGTTTTTGGCTTATATTTAAAAAAGTGTAACAGATACAGGAAAACCGAAGAAACATGCCTTCATCTGCATCAAAAGCTCTACGAAACACTCCATTGGGTTGAAGTTGTATGATGGCTCCTTATAGGAGTTATTGCCCTTTAATTGTCGAAATTGATTATTTTGACATTTTTGCTTCAAAATCTTGAAAATTATTAGAACTAGAGAAAAAGTTAGCATTGCTTAATTGTTCTGCTCTATGAGGGCTACAAAAATGACTTAAGGGTCAAGATTGTCTGATGAACCGTTTAGGAATTATTCTCTTTGAACATTTTTTTAATCAATTTTACTTGATTTTAAAAAATCTTCTCATCTTTAACCAATGAAAGGACTGCACACATCATCTTTAGGACGTCCTCTACCAAAATTGTGCAAATCATGACACCTGACTACCTACATAGCTACGTGGGCTTAAAATAGAAAAAATGAAAAAGGGGGGGGGGGGGTGGGGAGTCGAGAGAGTTTTCGACTGATAGTTCAGAAAGTATAACAGGTACAGCAAATTTGAAGTGAACCTCCCTTCTCCCTCTAAGCATCAAAAACTCCTCCTTATAGGAGTTATTTCCCTTAAAAGGTCAAAATTAAGGATTTTTGCAGAAGTGTTGGGCAATTCCTTACAGCAAATAAAAGCTGGATAAAAAAGGGTTGTTTGGTTTCAGGTTCAGGTGAGCGATACAGGCTCCTGGGAGCCTCTAGTTTTTTAACCTACTCAAAAATAAGTTATTTGGATTTTTTCACCCATCTAAAATTTATTGTCTTGGGTTTTATGCTGACAAAAATGTATTTCACTCTAGTTTTATACATGAAGTTAACCTTTTGTCGTTTTGGAGCAATTACAGAAACATTTGGATTGGTAACCACTTTTGATAAAACATCGTCAATTATGTCGCTTACAACGGTGAAACTTTAATTTACAACACTGTCTATGATTTCATCTTAAAAAAATTTAACAAAGGTGTTTGGATTAGTTGTAAGATAGTTAGATAATGTAATTACGCAACTTTGAGTTTTAATTTGAATGAATTAATGCAATCACTGAACAATTTTATACACTCAGTAAGTGAATTAAGTATGGTTCTAAAAATTGATAGGGTTTGGGTCCTTTGCAACGCAAAGCTATACAAATAATTGGGTTTGATGAAAATTTAATTGCGTAATAACTCAAATACGCAGCTTATCCTGAGCTCATTTGTTCATGGTAAATTCAAAGTAGAAACTAAACCGTTGAAAATATAATAAAACATCAGGAGGCAAAACGGTTTATTTTTAGTTGAAGTATAACATATCTAATTTTTATTTTTCCGCGAAGTTTCCCTATAAACAATAAAAACTAGAAAAAATGGAAACCCCAAAATATCATTCCAATCAAATATTTAAATATCAGGCGCATATTGATTTTGTGACAGTTTCAGCAAATACATTTCATTGGGGGTAGTTACCGATGCAGATGGGTAACCCGTTTATCACAGAATGGCAAATCTATGTTTTGCTGTAGGAAAACCCAAAATAACTTTCAAAAATGTAAAATATCAGGTGCACAATGCGTGGCACTATATGTGACAAAAATTATGTGATGTTTTAATTAAATTCCACTCAACGCTGGAGGCTGATTAACGGATATGGAAGGATAGAATGGCAAATCCGTATTTTGCTAAAGGAAGCTCCATAGGCTAAGTAGTCGATAAGAGTTGGTTGTCCCCTATGTCAAAAAATGGCAAGTTCATGTTTTGCTATAGAAACCCCACATATCATTCCATTAATAATGTAAAATTTGACGATGTGACGAAGATTCTGTGAAAGTTTTATCAAATTCAATTTATTGAAGAATTGCAGAAAAGTGATAGCTACCCTTCTGTAAAGGAATGGAACAGTACATGTTCTGATACGATTTAATAACATTCCCAATTAAAAGTGTTTTGTTTGGTTGTTTGAATGATTTTTAACGCCCGTTTCAGCAATTTTTCATTTAGATCATGGCGTACAGTTTTCATTGGGAGAAAGAGCCGGAGTACCCGGAAAAACCCACGACCTTAGGAAAACTGGCAATCCTTGCCAATTAAGATTGCAGTCGAGTACACCTAGCCTGCAGTGAGTCTCGAACCCGCAACCTAATGGTTGAAAGACCAAACTACCTTAACCACTCGGCCACCGAGGCCCCCAATCAAAAGTGTAAATTATCCAAGTGTACAATAGTACTATATGTAACACAGATTCTGGAAAAGTTTCATTTAATGCCATTGAGTGGTGTATGAGAAGTTGCAGTACAAGAAATAAGTATCCACACAGTGACAGAGATTGGTGTGTTTTCGAATACAGAACTATTCTAAGAACATTCATTGAATTTTTTGTTTAACTTGAATGTTTTTGTTTTTGTTTTTTTTTTGGGGGGGGAGGGGGGTTGTAAACATGTAATTGTGTTTTTAATATGAGTAGATATATGATTTGTAACGGTAGACATGAAATAACATCTATGTCAAAACTGTGAATGGAACCGGGATCTCGGTATTGTCAGCCAGTCCTCTACTATTCCAGTGAGGTAAACAAGTACTATGTAAGCTCAGTGGATTTTGACTGGCTAGAACGCTGATATGCCTCTTGATACATATTAAATTGTGAGAGTTCCGATTTCGTTTGCGGGTGAACTTCAGTTTGTAATGAGTTAACATACGGTTGATGTAGCAAGGGACCTAAGGCCTTAGATAAGTAAATAAATGTTTGTTGTAAAGGAAGTATAGATAATAATTAACTTTGATTTGTTACAGAGAACAAAGCTTCCAAACACTGTGATTGATGAGAACGCACAGCAAACTATTAACATCATATTGTGGGCAGCTTCCGGAACTGCTCTCTTGATTTTAGTGATAAGGCTTCTGGTGTCAGGTGTACGTCATTGCCGTCGCAGCCCCGTCAGTAAGTATACATTAAGTGTTATGCTTAGTGATTTGCATAACCCATTAAAATTAAGCAAAATTCGAGATTAAAACCCCAACTGTTTCAACTGATACTAATTTACACTTAGTTCAAGACTTGAACGCATGAAGACTTACCATCCCTCCATCTTAAAACGTTCTGTTCTGTTTCGAGAAAACATTAAATCGGAGCAGTAGCAAAATTTACATCTACTCTGGACACAGACTGTCTGGCACTCCACGAGTCTTTAGCCCCGCGGGCTAGCTTTTAGATAACCAAACTATAGAATACTGAAACTTGAATGGGCGTATAAACTGCCTTAATGCGGTCTACAACGTTGACGTGCAAACATAGAACATTTATGACCAACCTCTAAACTACTAGGTCATATCTCTCATTTTGGTGCAAGAAGAGAATCACAATCAAATTCACTGCATGCAGATCAGAGGCGTTTCTAGTCCAGTGTTAACATCGCTTATACGAGAAGCTTGACATGAGTCGATATTGAAATTGTTACGACTTTAGTCTCCACCTAAAATCAAGTTTGATCTTGTAAATCTGCGTCTTAAAAGACCAAGCAAAGATATCTGGAAATTTCACCATGGATCCTTCTCAAAACATATAAGCTGAAGATGTCCTCAAGAAAAAGTCAGGGGGCGGTGGAAAAGTGTTGAAAAACATGAACGGTAAGCACAAGGACGCTCCTTCTCCATACAGGATAAAGCAATCTCCACGCAAACTATTTTGGGTATCCTACGTCAACCACAATAACCTCTGCCAAACCATTGGTTGACATTGTGAGATATATCTCTCAGAGAGGATAAGCTTCGCGTACAAACACATTAATTGCAATGCAAAACTGTATCAAAAGTGTATAAATAGACTATAAAAAATCTAAAAGATCTCGTGTTTAATTGTAAAAGCATCATTCTTTGTTTACAAACGTTACAAGCAGACGACAAATGTAGTCCCGCACTTAATGAGGAATGAATTGTGGCAGAGGTTAAATCTGGGAACCAGTTATGTTCTCTGTGCCGGAGAGTGGGGATAAAGATGGTAACTCTCAGAAGACCAACATATTGGTTCAGCTTAAGGGAATCTAAAACGTTTTGAACAGCCCACCAGCAACCAACACCAACAGCAATTACTTACTCCGTGAAGTGGTAGAACGAGCAGTGTTAAGTGTTATCGTGGAAGAAAAAATCACAAGCTTGGTGACGGCATTTATGACCTTACATAAAACGATAAAACGAAAAACGATAGCTTGCTAGGTGAAACGCTTGTATAAGACAGCTGCTGCTTATTGCATGAAAATCAATTCCGAAAGACATATCTTATTACCAACAAAACCAGTGGCATCAACACTGACGCAATGATCGTAAATAATGGACAGAAACTGGAAAGGACTCAAATACCTTGGAGTCATTGTGCAGGATCAAAACCGAAAATACTGTATTACATGTATTTAGAGCAAACAACTTTTCTCTAGATGTTTTGGTTTATCTACGTATTATTCCTACCCATTTTGTGAACATGTTTATACTCAAAATAAAAACGAACGGCGGCACTGGCAATATTCAATGGCCGAAACATTGAACATCAGACAAAAGCAGACCTAGGCTATCTCAATATGACTGTCAAGAATTCTTACAGCAGATCTTGATAGGATACATTCCACAAAAATATTTAAATGTTTCCGATGACTTCTTATCATTTCTACAGAGATCACGTGACGAACAAGAAGTAGAAACATGATAAGTAATTGTACATTAAACATCTAAAAAAAAACGGAAATAAAATGGTGTGGACAAGTTAACCCGAGCACCAGGTCCTCCCAAGACAGTCATACGAGATACTTGCCCGGAGGGAGAGAAAAAGACGAAACACTCAGGATCTCTCTGTATCAGAATGTTAAGTCAAAAGACAGATGGGTTTGTAGTTTGTTTCCAAATCATCAGTGATACCCTGACGTTAATTAAATCAATCAAAGTGAGAGAGAGATTGTATTGTGTTTTTGTTTTATTTGTGTTTAACGCCACTTTCAGCCATCTTTAAGTTATTTAATCGCAGTGAGACTCGAACCCGCAACAAGTGGTGACATACCACGTGATCAAAAGTAGATGACAAACTACCTTACCAACTCAGCCATCAAGGTCCTGATAAATGATATATAGTTTATTGTAATAGGCGCTGTATACAATGAGACCGAGAAATATCATGTATTCTAATATGACGTCCTGCTTTAGTTATGTAAACAAAGCCGTGTCAAAATTCCAATAAGTTTAGTTCGCACATGCGTAAACTGCGTGTTTTGTGTAAATGTAAAAACTGACTTACAAATGCCGTTTGTTATGTGTTATCCATAATTATCGGTATTGTTAATAATTTAGTTATTATTAGTATGAATTCTGAGATTTATATGATTTAAACTACTCCCGATACATTATTTTTCTAACAATTCTACATTCGAATTAATTTGACGTCACAATTAGAATTCCGACGTCATATAACGCTGAACTGAAAATATCAAACTGGAACG
Source organism: Limnoperna fortunei (assembly GCA_944474755.1). NCBI lineage: Eukaryota > Metazoa > Mollusca > Bivalvia > Mytilida > Modiolidae > Limnoperna > Limnoperna fortunei. Next base: position 69,036,885 of record OX104114.1, on the reverse strand, counting down.
ACGCAATTTCGTTAAGATTTCTCAATATTTTTGTTTAAAAGGTACGTACATTAAATAAAATGAGAAAATATGTTCATGTCAATTTTATTTCCTTTAACATACTGTTTTGGGATATATCGTATTAGTTTAAAAAAACAATATTACCACTGAAAGCGTCCTCTTAGAACCGCTTCGAAATTTTAAAACATTTATTAGACATATTAGAATCGAAATAGATTATTGCGAGCGGGCTTTATGGGAATTAGAACATGGTCAGACCTTATATTTGTCTTCATTTTATACCTCGCTATCGCTCGATATGAAATATTGACAAATATAAGGTCTGACCATGTTCTAATTCCCATAAAGCCCGCTCGCAATAATCTATTTCTTAATTTACTGGTTTGAGGTAGGTTTTTTTTCTCACCTATGATACAGAGAATTCCGGTAATTTATTGGGTCGAAATTAGTCTTATATTTATACACCTGTCTTACCCATTAGGGGAACAGAACAACGGTAGTTGGTTTTGGAAGATTAATTTTGGTCTTTTTGCAGCGGCTAAAATGAGCCTATTCATTTTGAACTTTACAAAGGGATATATATATATATATATATATATATATATATATATATATATATATATATATATATATATATATATATTTACGTTCTATTAATTTAAAATAAACACAGTGCTATGTTTTTCCAGATCGAAATCGAAGCAGCTGTACATTAGAAGAGGCACCACCTCCTTCCTACTCTCAACTAACAATTCGGTCACTTCCTCCAACATATAGTCAAGCTAGGATGATAATTCATTATCATCCTTCTACTGGAAATACATCACAGCAGACAAATGCATCTACACAATCTGCAGTCTCTAATTTAGCAGATGCCCCTCCCAATCAAAGTTTCGAGAATGACTTTACCGCACCGCCATCAGCATCTTTTAATAGCAATGAGAATGCAAGCAACAACACGATTTCATCAAATCGGAATAGACCCAGCTTGAGACCCGAGAATCATTCCCGCACTGAAAACGCTTCCAGGAATCGGCTGCATGGGACTGATCCGTCTTTAGCGTCTGAACAAAATGATGACGCTATTAACCATACACCTAACTCAAATCGAAATATGAATTGTGTTACTGGTCCAAAAGTAACATGGGAAGAAGGAGAGGAATGTATAGGAGCTGAAACTCTGCTTTAAATTTGACAGGTTTGCAAGTCTTATTGCATATATTAAAATGTAACATCCGTTGGATATAAATGGCGACCATTTTTAATGATCAAATATTAATACTATATATATGTGGAGTATACAATTATTGTGATAAAGGTTTGGCTACATAGCTTATGTATGCGTTATAAATTATTGAGATGTAGCCAACACGTAATGTGCTTTTAAAGTCGTAATGATCTTTGATGTCATGCCGCTTGGATTCCACTCATCACAGGATGATGAAACAGTAGTGAGCATGATATTTATAAGCCATATGCAATTATCCACAGTTTAGAGAAATAAGTAGAATAACCCAAAATATCAGCTTTTCAGTAAATCTGTAACTATTTATGCCTTATACTGTGATATTTCGGGCTGAACTCCAGTTGTCCGGTAATTGTTATAAATTGTTGTTGAGTTAAATGTCTGATCAGATCAGATCTATTGCTCCTTCATATACTATAATACTACATTATTATCGTTAATCGGTGTTTTAATTTAAACATTTGCTCAATATTTTGTGTTATTATAAGACATATTATGGTGATATATGATAATAGCATTTAATAAAAGCTAAATTTTATAGAAGATGGGTAGACATTTGTACAAAAGGGAGGCTACGCAGTACCGAGTCTATGTGTTACTTAATTGCTAACACGTTTATCATTGAATTTGTTACAAGATTCTGGATTAAATTTGCCTATTTAAAATTTCTTGTTCTCTTCCTGCATTTGGTCGAAATATTGGTCCCTAGACGTTAAACATTAAACATTAATCAATATTATTAATAGAATACATCACAGAAAATGCGAAATAACTCTTTATAACATAAAATGTATGCAGTACTAGATGTCAGCATCGGTCATTTTATCGTTTCTGTCATTTACAGTGATGGACTATTAACTTTTCTCTAGATGTTTTGGTTTATCTACGTATTATTCCTACCCATTTTGTGAACATGTTTATGCTCAAAATATAAATCAATCCTACTAGTAGTATATCAATCGTTATCTTTACATTGTTTGTTTCTAAAAGCTTATTGAATAATGCCGAAAGAAAACACAAAAAACATTAACTTGATACTGTATTTGTTATAAAGAGTTTCTGATAGACGCTATTGAGTTTAGGGTTCATTGTAAACAACACTTTTATTTAGCACCTATTGCACTAAGCGTAGTTAGCAACTTTACACCGATAATGGGACTCATCTTTAATTAGATAGATGTAGCCATCAGATAATTTATTTTATTTTTGATTTAGTCGGTGTATAAACGGTATTGTTAAGCACCTGCTTTGTTACAAGAAAACAATTTGATCTGAAAGTGTGATTAAGAAAAATAGCTAAGAAAACAGAACGAACAACAAGAGCCGAAAGTCAAGGGACAATGACAATCCTGATATAGACAAACAGTCACAATGCAAAACAAAAACCAAAAAACCCCAAAAGAGTAACCCGAACCCAATAAAACCATGTGTGTAATCCGTTGCTTCGGACGAGTTAGCAATTTCTGTCTCTAATTAGACACCTGTCGAGTTACTCATAGTTATGTCAAGAAAAAAGTAAAATCTAGTAATAGGAAAGACTCAGCGAAAATTTCCGAACGTATTTTATGGATTGATTTCCCATAAAGATCAATTAGGTCATGGTGACTACCATAGAACTTCTGGAGAGATAACATCAACCTAGGTACAACACTTGTTTGAGTAGTTTAGTAGTCAACATCAGCAGAATCTAGAATAACGTGAAATTTACACATCATACACTGGAGCTGCTGGAATATTGGTGTCGATGAACATGTAATTGGCAATTGGAAATTGGAAGTCATAAAGTTTGTCATAGAATTGTTATTAGTTTCCCTGAGTCTATTTCTATAAGTAGGTCCAAGTAATTAGCTACCCTTAGTGTATTGGTGGTACCAGGAAAAATTGCTTGCAAATAGTGACAAAATTTAGCAATGTTGATGGACAAAACATCATCAGTATACATTTGTAGAAGAATGTGAAAATAAAGGTCTTGTCCCATTTTTTTCACTTCAGCAAGCCTTCTAGGAACGCGGCCTCATATGAGTACAAAAACAGATCGGCGAGGATAGAAACACAATTAGTACCCATTGGAATAGCAACAGTCTGTTGAAAACCATGTTTTCTAAACATGACGAATATGTTGTCAATCAGAACATCTAACATTGTTGACATATTTAGTCTTAAGTATATTTATTGTTTATAGTCAAATATATGACGAAGTAAATTCTGTCGTGAATTATTACATGGTATTTTTGTCGTCTCTCCGTTTTATTGAAAACGCATTGTTTAATAAAGTCTTTAAGCCTTGTTTTAAGCTGCATATGATGGATGGCCGTGTAGAGTGTCGAATAACAAAATGTTTTAATGCTGTTCCATTAGGAAAAAGATCCAGACCTGATTATGTCTATCAGGTCTTGATTTTTTTAATATCTACATTTCATTTATGCCACTCATAGAAAGTGTCACTGTATTTTTAGGTCTCGTTTTTATTGTTGTTAAAATAGTGGTTTGGAGTTGTGATAGTGTTTTGGTGGTACACTTAAAGGATACTGCTAGGAAATGATGTTTTATGGTTTTTGTAAAAGTTTTGGTATCCAATACAAGAAGGAGAGATCACAATCTTCAAATTTGACTTGGAGGGTAAAGGATGCCAACACAAATTAGTGATTTTCAAGAATTGCCAATTGAATTCTCCATGCCTTATTCACTTATTATACACTCTATATATCTATCACTCCGCGATATAGCTTAGACTTTAATAAAGTGGCACAAACAGCGATTCATTCATGTCATAAAACCGTTAGATCATTAAAAGCGGTTTGGAATTTAGCAAGTCGTATATATGATATGTTTAGTTGTATAGAACAGGCTCAATACGTATTTACATATTTGTATTTTCATAAAGTTAAAACACAATTTTGAATTATAATGTACTCAATTTTCATATTGTTAGTTCAAATGTTGTCATTTCAAATACATTCTATTAACAGAAAAAGTAACAAGAACTTAAATGGACTGAATTTAATAGACTCGGTATTAATAGCACAGCGTTAAGTATTCATATCAGCAAATAAACATGTTCAGTGTACATAATAATACATGAAAGCTAAAAGTGCATTTATATCACTCCAGTGATGTTTTCCAAATATAATATTGGCCGAGAACAAAGTCTGAGGTCAATATTAATTCCATGGCCACATAAACACAACATATTTCAAGCGAAAATTTTGCAAGTTCCACTACAGGGACATTTGAGTGAGAAATTATAACCAACTGGAATAGTTTGAAGTAACATTCCGATACGATGTTTTAAACTAATTACAATAATAAGTGCACTCGTTGCGTTATGAAATATTGTCACTTGGCAACTTCTCAATCATTGTGTGGGTGAATGGCCAATAACAAACTGAAATATAACAGCGATTATTACTTATCCTAACAGACTGTTACAATTTTTATTTCTAAAATCACAGTTTTATGCCAAATGACTATATAGATACAAAATACATCAATTACATTTGCTGTGTATGTTTGTTTAAATGGTGTTGAGCACATCTTTCAGCAAAGTTAAGCTATACCATGAGGTCCAGTTTGATTGGAGTTGAAAGCCGAAAACTCCTAGCTTCTGTAGGAAAATTGGCAATACTTGTAAATTAAGATAAATGTCGGGCCGGACTTACTACTTTAAAATACAATATACATCTTCTTAACAACACATTTATCAAGAACTGTAAAAACAATTTTTATGAACCGTTTAATGTGCTGAATACTATGCAGTCAACAATATCATGCGGTACAAAGTATCCATGAAAATAATATTTTAAATTACACAATATTCGTTATATTCTGAAGTGGGTTCTCCATAGATGTTGAATAAAGTATTACACGATGATTTTTATAACATCTCCAAATTTTTTACGTTTATTCTCTATAGTGTAGTTAATGGCAGATTGTTAAATTAAATTTTCCACCATTAAAGAAATTTAAACTAAAGAACATGTGAGTAATATATCGAGCCAGCATTTTATCTAGAACAAATTATGGTACACAGTGACCTTGTTAAATTTCGTTTAACTGATGCCTATTAGTTCTGGCATAAAAATTTAAAAGATGGCAGCGAACAGCTATAATTCAGTAATATTTTCAAAGCAACGTCTGCTAAAGTTTCTGAAAAGTTTCTGTTACTTACGGAATCTTACGTTAATCACATTTGTTTGTAAAATACAAACCCATATATATTGATATTTCTTGAACAAAATGCTATATTCTACAACATAACATATATTTTAAAATGTGTTGTAAAATAGAAACATATAGATAATTATATTGTATAGCAATATGCTACATACTACATCATAACAAAAAAAAATTGTAATTTGTTGTAAAGAACAAACAAATATATATTTACATGTTTGACAATAGAGCAACATATTTTTGTTACAAAGTAGGCAGAATTCTATTCAGTACTTCTTTTCTATTAAATCATTAACATTAGCAATGAACTTTCAGATTATGTCACTACTAGAACCAATCGAACGTTTTGTTGTTTACATAGATTACTTTGATGACTTACTGCTCAACTGCAATTTTACAAATTTTACTGACTGATAATTTACTGCTTTCAAAATAGAAAAATAATATCTATACATATTGATAATTGATATATACAAATGGCAAAATAAACACTTTTTAAACTGTTTGTTTACACACGATGTAACAAAAAAAGACTATAATTGATCCACACTTAAGCAATGTTCTCATACAGTGGGAGATAACTCATAATATTTGATGTGAGAAAAACACTGAACAGAACTATTACATCTATATCTAGGGATAAGTATGGGCAAATTCTTGAAAATGTTAAAAATAGCAGGTAAAAAGAGGATAAATGTGTTTGTTAGACGAAAGTCTCCTCAACACAATAAGACGGTAACACCATGACTATGTGTTATTATGTAACATAGTAAAGGATTAATTATTAGTTTGGGTTATGCGTTTATCTAATCATGAAATAAATAAAAAAATCAATCAATATCAATAATGATAAACACTAATTACACCAAAAAGAATAACTTTGACTTTCAGGAATAAATATTTAAACATACTTCATAGAGCAAAGAAATATATCATACAATTTATCGATTAATACATTTACAATATTTATAAAGACGACGTTACCCATTATAGCCCAACTTTTGAAATGTTAAATGGTAAATAAATGTATATCTTTAGTATTTTAACATAATGATAAGATTATTACAATATGTGATATCTTTAGCCAAACACGTTAATGGAGACTTGTGGTTCATGAAACAAATTACCATTTGTACTTGAATGACACACAGAGAACTTAAAATATGAAAAGGAGAATAAATGCATTAAATAAAAAACATACACACTTATCTTTATTTATAAGTAAAGCAAAACATGACAATAACAACCAACATCGAATCGAAGTTCAGGGAGTGGTGGTAAATGCTTTTGACTTTACCTTAAATGATGTAGTACAAGCAATACAGGAGTTTTGAAGCGAAATATGCATCTTAACATTTTTTAAAGACTTTTAGTTAATGCAAGAAGTTATCGTTCGTTCAAAATCAACGCAAGTAAACTGTACTACACTTATTAAAACCAAGATTTAATGATACAGTAACATAACACTAGGTCTCATGCAGTCTAGTTGATGTTTCCTTTTCAATCCATACATGCATGACGCATAACAACAGATGTTATAATAAAACTGAGCGATGTATGTATACAAATATGTTCTCAAATGTGTATACATATTAAATAAACGCAACGTACTATGCACACGGTTAACATTTAAAGACATACAACAACAAAACAGAGGAGAGTTGCTAGCAACTGGAAAGATAGGTTATACATCCCATGCAATATTAGATAATGTAAAACGAAGGACAAATTTAATTAATGTTATTTGATTAAAGTTCAAAGCTATTTACATTGCATTTATGGCATTTGTGAACTCTTTTATTTTTTTTTATTCTGTCAAGAATCTCAGTCTCGACAAAATGTCACATTTCATAGAATGGACGATTTAAGATTATGTTCGTCATTATGACACATAGTTGAATATTGAAAGATTGATACCGATTATTGTTTTAATAACGCGCTAACCTTTCTCCATTTATGCTCAGTGGCTTTTCCTTCTAATACAGACAAATCTAACTTTCTTTTTTCTACATTTTCAAGCGTCCAGTAAATTAAACTTTCGTTGAAGGGGTCGGTTGCTGCTGTATTTGATAACGTTTTTATGTCAATGAGATCATGGTTGACTTTCCTCAAAATTAATTAAGTTAAATCATTTTCTCTACATCGACATGCTTCGTTTAAGGCTTGTGGAATATCTAATTTAGCGTGGTTCACTTTATCGATAAACAAAGACGCAATTTCATCCCAACCATGTCTACACACAAATGGCATCGCCACGCTCATGTCGAATTGTTCAATAGCAACTTTTTCAATAAGCAATTCTACTACTTCATATTCGCCATTAATACATGCAAGGTTAGTGCAGCTCGCCAATCTATTTCATTAGTGCTCACATGTTCTAAAAGGAATTTTACCACCTCTATCCATCCACTACTACACGCCTTTCTCATAATATTTGACAAATCGAACTTGCTTTGATCAAAATGTGTTAATAAAAATAAAGCAACTTCAGCATTACTTGAATCGATACATATTCGTCCTGAAAGTTCTGATAATTCAAAGTTGTCTCCACCTAATGTAGTGTAAATTGCATCGAGTATTTGCACCTTTCCATTTGCACATGCTTCAGATAGACCTCCTCGTATGTTAAACACTTCCGTTTTAAATTGTGGTAGAAGCCAGTCAACTATTTCTTTCCAGCCATTTTGACAAGCTGACATCCAAACAATTTCCCGATCATATACACTAGTGTCAGTATTATTTAGAAGCCAGAGTATAACCTCAACACGACCCAAAGCACACGCGTCTTCCATTGACGATTTCATATCGAGTAATTTGTGGTCAATATTGTTCCATATCCACATTACAATGTCTAACCATCCACATCCACACGACTCTGTCATTATTGTTTTTAAATCCAAATTATTTTCATCAACATTTTTGACGGACCAATCAATGATCTCATGCCTCGCATGATGGCAAGCAGCGTTTATTCCTGATTGTACATTTATCTCTTCTCTGTTGCTACTTGACCAACAACATTTCACGATCTCTATCCAACCATTCTTACAAGATTCTACAAACATTTCATCCATATTGAATAACGTTGGTTCATTCTGTGTAACTATCAACAACATTAGTTTCATTTTTTCCAGATCTTTTTCTGTTAGGTTGATATTGGAACTGAATTTCATTTTCAGTATTAAACTTATTAACTGACGAATGTTTATTGCACTGATGTCAATCTTGCTCATCATATACTCAATAATGTCGGTTCTACCGTTTTGACAGGCATGGGTTAAGATTATGTTAATATCAAGTTTAGAAATATCAGAATACCTACTTAAGATCTTAATCATAGAAATGTCCGATTGTTGTGAACATGCTGCAATCATAGCTTCTTGAAGGTTAAAAAACGTATGATCTATATTTGACATTAACCAGCGAACAGTGTTACACTGACCATATGTACATGCATTATGTAATGCAGTTTTGATATCAAGCAAACCCTGATAAAGATTTTCCCACATCCATTTAACAATGGAAGTATTACCATAACGACATGCATTATTTATCGCCGGTGTCATGTGAGCCTCGACATGTTTTAATAATTGCAGTTTGTATATCAATGCACTCTTTTGTATGATGGTTCCAGATATTTTGTACTAATGATAACTGTCCGTGTCGACAAGCTTCATTAAATAAAGTTCTTAAATCAAAAAATTTTTCATCATTGTTGTCTATTAACCATTTCACGATAATTAAAGCGGCATAGTTCGTTTGTTATATACTTCATGTTTATTGTGTCTTTATTTATTTTATTGATAAAGGTTTTGATAATTGAATCATAGATATAAAGGACTTCACGCCAGTGTATTGCATGTAGCAATACTGTTTCAGTGTCACAAAGAGAAATATTACAGTTTTCAACCAACCATTTTACGGAATTACTAAGTCTCGACTTTATAAGGTATTTCATTAACTTTGTTAAATCCAACGTGGCAGAATTTATTTTAGTCAATAATAACACTATCAAGTTATCGTTTGGTCTTTCCTCTTCATTGTTGTCAAATTTTTCAGTGGCTTTAAATAATGCTTCATGAATATCAAACAGTGTATTATCAACATTCTCTACCAGCCACTTTACTGTATCTAGTTCACCATTACCACAAGCTTCATTCAGTGCTGTCTTCATATCAAATAGTGTATTATCAACATTCGCAACCAGCCACTTCACTGTATCTAGTTTACCACTACCACAAGCTTTATTCAACACTGCCTTCATATCAAACAGTGTATTATCAACATTCTGTACCATCCACATAACCAGATCATGTGTTCCGCATGCAGCACAGGCGCTATGCATTGCTGCCTTCATATCAAACAGTGTATTATCATTCTTCTCTAATTTCACCTGATCCAGTTTCCCCATTGTTCATCGCGATCTTCATATCAAACAGTGTATTATCAACATTCTGTACCATCCACATAACCAGATCATGTGCTCTCAGTGCAGCACAGACTCTATTCATTGCTGCCTTCATATCAAACAGTGTATTATCAACATTCTCTACCAGCCACTTCACTGTATCTAGGTCACCACTACCACAAGCTTCATTCATTGATTGCTTCATATCAAACAGTGTATTATCAACATTCTGTACCATCCACATAGCCATATCATGTGCTCCCCGTGCAGCACAGCCGCTATTCATTGCTGCCTTCATATCAAATAGTGAATTATCATTCTTCTCTAATATCAATTTCACCTGATCCAGTTTCCCCATTTTACAGGCTGTGTTCATCACGATCTTCATATATCAACAACATTCTTTTCCAGCCACTTCAAAGTATCTAGTTCACCACAAAAACAAGCGTCATACGTTGCTTCCTCCATATCAAACAGTGTATTATCAACATTCTCTACCAGCCACTTCACTGTATCTAGGTAACCACTACGACAAGCTTCATTCATTGCTTCCTCCATATCAAACAGTGTATTATCAACATTCTGTACCATCCACATAACCACATCATTTGCTCCCAATGCAGCACAGGCGCTATTCATTGCAGCCTTCATATCAAACAGTGTATTATCAACATTCTCTACCAGCCACTTCACTGTATCTAGTTCACCACTAAAACAAGCTTCATTCAGTGCTGTCTTCATAGCAAACAGTGTATTATCAACATTCTCTACCAGCCACTTCACTGTATCTAGTTCACCACTAAAACAAGCTTCATTCATTGCTGACTTCATATCAAACAGTGTATTATGAACATTCTCTACCAGCCACTTCACTTTATTCAGTTTACCACTACCACAAGCTTCATTCATTTCTTCCTTCATATCAAACAGTGTATTATCATTCTTCTCTAATGGCAATTTCACCTGATCCAGTTTCCCCATTTTACAGGCTGTGTTCATCACGATCTTCATATCAAACAGTGTATAATCAACATTCTCTACCAGCCACTTTACTGTATCTAGTTTACGTCTTCTACAAGCTTCATTCATTGCTGACTTCATATCAAACAGTGTATTATCAACATTCTCTACCAGCCACTTCACTGTATCTATGCCACCACTACCACAAGCTTTATTCATTGCTTTCTCCATATCAAACAGTGTATTATCAACATTCTCTACCAGCCACTTTACTGTATCTAGGTTACGTCTTCTACAAGCTTCATTAATTGCTGACTTCATATCAAACAGTGTATTATCAACATTCTCTACCAGCCACTTCACTGTATCTAGTGTATCTCTACCACAAGCTTTATTCATTGCTTTCTCCATATCAAACAGTGTATTATCAACATTCTCTACCAGCCACTTTACTGTATCTAGTTTACGTCTTCTACAAGCTTTATTCAATGCTTCCTTCATATCAAACAGTGTATTATCATTCTTCTTTAATAGCAATTTCACCTGATCCAGTTTCCCCATTTCACAGGATGTGTTCATCACGATCTTCATATCAAACAGTGTATTATCAACATTCTCTACCAGCCACTTCACTGTATCTAGTTTACGTCTTCTACAAGCTTCATTCATTGCTGACTTCATATCAAACTGTGTATTATCAACATTCTCTACCAGCCACTTCACTGTATCTAGGCCACCACTACCACAAGCTTTATTCATTGCTTCCTTCATATTAAACAGTGTATTATCATTCTTCTTTAATAGCAATTTCACCTGATCCAGTTTCCCCATTTCACAGGCTGTGTTCATCACGATCTTCATATCAAACAGTGTATTATCAACATTCTCTACCAGCCACTTCACAGTATCTAGTTTACGTCTTCTACAAGCTTCATTCATTGCTGACTTCATATCAAACTGTGTATTATCAACATTCTCTACCAGCCACTTCACTGTATCTAGGTCACCACTACGACAAGCTTCATTCATTGCTTCCTCCATATCAAATAGTGTATTATCAACATTCTGTACCATCCACTTCACTGTATCCAGCTTACCACTACCACAAGCTTCATTCATTGCTTCCTTCATATCAAACAGTGTATTATCATTCTTCTCTAATAGCAATTTCACCTGATCCTGTTTCCCCATTTTACAGACTGTGTTCATCACGATCTTCATATCAAACAGTGTATTATCAACATTCTCTAACATCCACGTAACCAGATCATGTGCTCTCCATCCAGCACAGGCGCTATTCATTGCTGCCCTCATATCAAACTGGGTATTACCAACGTTCTCTACCAGCCACTTCACTGTATCTAGTTTACCTTTACCACAAGCTTTATTCAATGCTTCCTTCATATCAAACAGTGTATTATCATTCTTCTTTAATAGCAATTTCACCTGATCCAGTTTCCCCATTTCACAGGCTGTGTTCATCACGATCTTCATATCAAACTGTGTATTATCAACATTCTCTACCAGCCACTTCACTGTATCTATGCCACCACTACCACAAGCTTCATTCATTGCTGACTTCATATCAAACAGTGTATTATTAACATTCTCTACCAGCCACTTCACTGTATCTATGCCACCACTACCACAAGCTTCATTCATTGCTGACTTCATATCAAACAGTGTATTATCAACATTCTCTACCAGCCACTTCACTGTATCTAGGTAACAACTACGACAAGCTTCATTCATTGCTTCCTCCATATCAAACAGTGTATTATCAACATTCTGTACCATCCACGTAACCACATCATTTCCTCCCCATGCAGCACAGGCGCTATTCATTGCAGCCTTCATATCAAACAGTGTATAATCAACATTCTCTACCAGCCACTTCACTGTATCTAGTTCACATCTAAAACAAGCTTCATCCAGTGCTGTCTTCATATCAAACAGTGTATTATCAACATTCTCTACCAGCCACTTCACTGTATCTAGGTCACCACTACGACAAGCTTCATTCATTGCTTCCTCCATATCAAATAGTGTATTATCAACATTCTGTACCATCCACTTCACTGTATCCAGCTTACCACTACCACAAGCTTCATTCATTGCTTCCTTCATATCAAACAGTGTATTATCATTCTTCTCTAATAGCAATTTCACCTGATCCTGTTTCCCCATTTTACAGACTGTGTTCATCACGATCTTCATATCAAACAGTGTATTATCAACATTCTCTAACATCCACGTAACCAGATCATGTGCTCTCCATCCAGCACAGGCGCTATTCATTGCTGCCCTCATATCCAACTGTGTATTACCAACGTTCTCTACCAGCCATTTCACTAGATCCAGTTTTCCGCAACCACAAGCTTCATTCATCGCGACCTTCATATCAAACAGTGTATTATCAACATTCTCTACCAGCCACTTCACTGTATCTAGTTCACCTTTACCACAAGCTTTATTCAATGCTTCCTTCATATCAAACAGTGTATTATCATTCTTCTTTATTAGCAATTTCACCTGATCCAGTTTCCCCATTTCACAGGCTGTGTTCATCACGATCTTCATATCAAACAGTGTATTATCAACATTCTCTACCAACCACTTCACTGTATCTAGTTCACCACTACCACAAGCTTTATTCATTGCTTCCTCCATATCAAACAGTGTATTATCATTCTTCTCTAATAGCAATTTCACCTGATCCTGTTTCCCCATTTTACAGACTGTGTTCATCACGATCTTCATATCAAACAGTGTATTATCAACATTCTCTAACATCCACGTAACCAGATCATGTGCTCTCCATCCAGCACAGGCGCTATTCATTGCTGCCCTCATATCAAACTGTGTATTACCAACGTTCTCTACCAGCCATTTCACTAGATCCAGTTTTCCGCAACCACAAGCTTCATTCATCGCGACCTTCATATCAAACAGTGTATTATCAACATTCTCTACCAGCCACTTCACTGTATCTAGTTCACCTTTACCACAAGCTTTATTCAATGCTTCCTTCATATCAAACAGTGTATTATCATTCTTCTTTAATAGCAATTTCACCTGATCCAGTTTCCCCATTTCACAGGCTGTGTTCATCACGATCTTCATATCAAACAGTGTATTATCAACATTCTCTACCAACCACTTCACTGTATCTAGTTCACCACTACCACAAGCTTTATTCATTGCTGACTTCATATCAAACAGTGTATTATCAACATTCTCTACCAACCACTTCACTGTATCTAGTTCACCACTACCACAAGCTTCATTCATTGCTGACTTCATATCAAACAGTGTATTATCAACATTCTCTACCAGCCACTTCACTGTATCTAGGCCACCACTACCACAAGCTTTATTCATTGCTTCCTTCATATTAAACAGTGTATTATCAACATTCTGTACCATCCACGTAACCAGATCATGTGCTCCCAATGCAGCACAGGCGCTATTCATGGCTGCCTTCATATCAAACTGTGTATTACCAACATTCTCTACCAGCCACTTCACTGTATCTAGTTCACCTTTACCACAAGCTTTATTCAATGCTTCCTTGATATCAAACAGTGTATTATCATTCTTCTTTAATAGCAATTTCACCTGATCCAGTTTCCCCATTTCACAGGCTGTGTTCATCACGATCTTCATATCAAACAGTGTATTATCAACATTCTCTACCAGCCACTTCACTGTATCTAGTTTACGTCTTCTACAAGCTTCATTCATTGCTGACTTCATATCAAACAGTGTATTATCAACATTCTCTACCAGCCACTTCACTGTATCTAGGCCACCACTACCACAAGCTTTATTCATTGCTTCCTTCATATCAAACAGTGTATTATCAACATTCTGTACCATCCACGTAACCAGATCATGTGCTCCCGATGCAGCACAGGCGCTATTCATGGCTGCCTTCATATCAAACTGTGTATTACCAACGTTCTCTACCAGCCACTTCACTGTATTTAGTTTACCTCTACCACAAGCTTTATTCATCGCTTCCTCCATATCAAACAGTGTATTATCATTCTTCTTTAATAGCAATTTCACCTGATCCAGTTTCCCCATTTCACAGGCTGTGTTCATCACGATCTTCATATCAAACAGTGTATTATCAACATTCTCTACCAGCCATTTCACTAGATTCAGTTTTCCGCAACCACAAGCTTTATTCATCGCGACCTTCATATCAAACAGTGTATTAACAACATTCTCTACAAGCCACTTCACTGTATCTAGTTCACCTTTACCACAAGCTTTATTCAATGCTTCCTTCATATCAAACAGTGTATTATCATTCTTCTTTAATAGCAATTTCACCTGATCCAGTTTCCCCATTTCACAGGCTGTGTTCATCACGATCTTCATATCAAACAGTGTATTATCAACATTCTCTACCAACCACTTCACTGTATCTAGTTCACCACTACCACAAGCTTCATTCATTGCTGACTTCATATCAAACAGTGTATTATCAACATTCTGTACCATCCACGTAACCAGATCATGTGCTTCCCATGCAGCACAGGCGCTATTCAGTGCTGCCTCCATATCAAACTGTGTATTACCAACGTTCTCTACCAGCCACTTCACTGTATCCAGTTGACCACTTAAACAAGCTTCATTCATTGCTTCCTTCATATCAAACAGTGTATTATCAATATTCTGTACCATCCACGTAACCAGATCATGTGCTCCCCGTGTAGCACAGGCGCAATTCAGTGCTGCCTCCATATCAAACAGTGTATTATCAACATTCTCTACCAACCACTTCACTGTATCTAGTTCACCACTACCACAAGCTTCATTCATTGCTTCCTTCATATCAATCAGTGTATTATCAACATTCTGTACCATCCACGTAACCAGATCATGTGCTCCCCGTGTAGCACAGGCGCAATTCAGTGCTGCCTCCATATCAAACTGTGTATTACCAACGTTCTCTACCAGCCACTTCACTGTATCCAGTTGACCACTTAAACAAGCTTCATTCATTGCTTCCTTCATATCAAACTGTGTATTACCAATATTATGTACCATCCACTTCACTGTATCTAGTTTACCACTACCACAAGCTTTATTCAACGCTGCCTTTATACCAAACAGTGCATTATCAAAATTCCCTAAACGATTGAACAATAATTTTACATTGTTTGCAATACCCGACTCTATTGCTCGATTTAACATTTCTGTCATATCTACTGGTCGACGATTTACATAATCCAATAGCAAATGTATAACACTTTCATAACATAGTGGCTGAGATAGTAATTCTATCACAAGATTCGTTACACATAAATATGAAGGATCACCTTCTGTTAAAAGTAGCTTTATTGTACTTTCATTGTTTAACAGACATGAAAACCGTAATGCTATATGAATATCAAGTTCTTGATGATGAAAATGTTTTAACATGTATTTAATAATCTCATCACGTCCACGCACACTCAAAGTATGCATGAGGTATTTTATTGGAATGCCACCTACAAGTCTACTGCAAAATAGCCACTTTAACATTTTATTTTTGCAGGTAATGTGATCATTAATTATATCAAAAATTGTATCAGAGACGCATTCCATTATTTGTTCAACAATTATCAAATCATCATTATTGTAATGATGATTATTAGTTTCTTCCTCTTGCAATTTTCTGTCTGCAGTTTGCAAAAGCCATTCGACAAACGCGAGTGTTGACTGTGGTGGAACAGCGCTCATCAAGTATTCACATTTGGAACCGACAAGTAAACATTTCACAATGCTATAATTATGAGTCTGGAAAGCTTTGTAAAACTCAGTTTCGATGAAGTTGATTTTTAGTGAAAAATTCATCAGCACCCATGAAACAATCCTATCCCATTTAAAGTTGCAAGCTTTGCAAAAAATTTGAACGGCGTCGTTTTCAAAATACATATGTTGTCGCAAAATCTCCTCAACAACACTCTCCAGCGCATAGTTGCATGCCTGATCTATAATTAAGCTTATTTGTTTAATTTGACGAGAAAAATTGTTCAGCATCCAAACAGCCAAGTTTTCAAGTCTTTTACAACATGCAGCTCCTATTTCAAGTTCAATGTTAAATGTATTCGTTGGCGCTACAGAGAGAGCCCATTGGATAATTTTATGTCGGTCGATAAATGGATATGAATTGACGTTAAGAAAATCAGACAATACCTTTACTGTAAATATAATAGTATCATCGTCGATATCCATCATTAAATTTATAAGGCTAAATTCTTTGGACAGACGACGAAACAACCAGTTGGCCATCACAGCATTTTCGTTTTCCAATACAGTTTGGAGACATAAGCTGACATCGTATTTTATATTGTGAACTTTTAAAGCTCTCAAAATCAACTCAGCTTTCGTTACGTCATTGTCATATTGACATAAATAGGTAAATGATGCTTGAAGTGTTTGTTGACAAGTACTAACTTGCACTGACTTCTGAAGACTTAATTGTAAAAAGTTAAGAATAGTTGCAATGGTCTTGCTTACATACTTTTTCCTTGTCATATATAATAATAAAGCAGCGGGAAAATAAAAATTGATCGTTTCGCATCTGTCTAGATAACTGATGTCTTTAATATGGTGACATACGACGCTTATAAAGGATTCTATAAGCTGCTCGATAAAGTCGGTCTCATCTTGGAGCATCAACTCGGCACTACACAATTCTTCAACAAACTTAAATTCTGAATTTGTGTAATTGGATCTATGTATATCATGGAGTTTTTGAATCAAATAAGGATACATAGTTTTAGGTAAAATTAAAGTTACTTCGCCTTCTCTTCCAATGTAACCTTGGGACCGCACAATATCCTTAATAAACTTAAAATTTACCACCGATAAAACGTCTTCTGGCTTTACACCGAAATACGATATTGCAACAGCTTCATAAACCATTTGATGCAAATATTTAAAACATAACAACTCTTCATCATACTTAAGAAAATAACCGTCTAGCAAACCAGCACAATACACAATTTTACTTTTAAGAGTAATAACATATTGAAAATCGCAGCATGACCGCATGATTTGATCAACCTTTTTACAATCAATAAATTTTGTGTCTAAGGTACCATTATTTAGAAGAACATAGACCAGAGTGATATATGAGAAAATATCGTTGGTATCAGACGAAAATCTCAATTCATCAATTCGTTTTATAAAAAATTTGGAAGGATGCTCAAAAAACCACAGACCTAACTTGAAAAAAACTTCGTTTGACAAGAACATCTCACACGCTTTTGGAAATCCAATAAAGGGTTCTGTTTCAACAATTTTTTCTACTAATGAAGTTATTATTACTGTCTTTTTGTTAGTTTGGATTGCATCAATTTTAGAATCGTCCAAAAGAATCTTGTATTTTATACAAAGGTTTTTAAAAAGCTGATACTTTTCTTCTCTTGTCATTTTAAATTTTTCTCCGCAGATATTGGCTTCGTATGAATATCTAAAAATATCGTGAGATAAAATTAATTCTTCTAGTGAAGTTTTTAATTTGTTATCTAACGTAAAAATAAGTTTTGTACCCGTGCTAGATGTGTAAGCTTGTAAATCTTCTAATATCTGTGCATAATTAATTTGTCGACACTTACATGTAACTTTTCGAAAAACATCGTCCAACAATAGTATAACATTTTTGTCCGTTGTGAGGACATCTGCAACGTCTTGCCAATCTGTAATCTTGATTAAGTCGTGATCAGGGTAATGGTTACCTAGTTTTCTGAGGAGTTCAATGCCAATACGACTTTTTCCTGTTCCATCTGATCCGGAAATAATAAATACATTGAATTTGTTGAACCTTTTCTGACATTTTCGAAGAGCATTTGTTTCCACGAATGTACCTTCATTTAGATGCCATTCCATCTGATGCCGTGTATACACTATGAAAGATACAATACAACGTGATATGAACAAGATGTCAAACAATGAAGTTAATTCAGAAGCTTTGTGATATTATGTCTACTTACACCTATATGTATCAGAGGTTAAAAGAATATGAACCTCTGACAATTAATTAAAATCCTTTAGGTAGAGAGAGAAAATGCCCACAGTTAAAAATATTTAAAGCAATAAATTGCTTAACTATTGTGGTCACCCGCATGTAAACTAGATTTGATATTCACATCCAGTTAGTTCAAAGAATTAGAAGGCTTTATGAATTTAGAAATTATGAAAGCGTCATCTTCCCTTTTTTCCTTATTCATAAACTAGATATGATTATTATTTATTTTATGTTATTCTTATTTACGACCATTACGAAAGGAGCTTATGAATGTCTTCCCTTGTTTAACACGAAACATGATTTAATGAGACATAACAAAACTTGATATTTAGTTATTGTTAATGAGATTATGAAGGCAGGAGTGCGATTTGGTACACTACTAGCATGAAGTATTGTCAAAAACAAACTTTTGTCTAACTCGTTGACAAACATGGATGTACTAAAATGTGTGTTCGCGCGCATGTTTATTTGATGTGAACACAATTGTAGACACGTAGATTTTAATTACTATTTATTTCTAATTTGTTTATTTTAACATAACATAGTTACGGAATGTGTTTATTGTACAGATATTCCGTAGTTCTAGTAGATAAAAATATTTCCAGTTTAAGAGTAAGTGCGTTCATGAATATGACACTCTAACGTAGAAGTTTTACTTGAATGTGATATTTTTATTTAATAGTAAATTGAGCTTGAGACACCTGGAATGCTCAAATATCAGAATATCAATTATATGTTACGACATTTGCCAAACAAATAATAAAACATAAAGTCTTTATAAACCAAATAGATCCGTAAGATTTTCGAGACCACTCTTTTTTTATTATTTAATCTACATTGACCTTCAATTTTCTTTCAAAGCTAATTGCTAACGTCTTTTGAATTTTTTTTATATCTTTGTGGCTTTAAAGACACAATTTGCTCCTACAAAAATTCAAAAAGTCAAAAGATACCTGCTAACTGTCTGATACATTTGCATATTATCTCCAAACTCATTCTATAAAAATCATGTGCCAAATTTTTAGAAGCTTTAATATCGGTTTTATAACCTAGGTATAAAAACTGATTGGACGAAATATCCTTTAAAAATATAACACCAGATAAAAATGGCTTAATCATACCACTTTTCTGGTAATAATGCTGGTTAGTCACTCGTACATTGTCCGTGATTTGTTTTTCAACTGCATCTGAAACTGTTTCGCTGATTTGTTGAACAGAGTCATCCATAAGTTTTGGTATTTTTTTGGCAATGACGTCTACCTTTTCCGCTTTGGAAGCTATTTTTCCACCCAACTTGTCCAGTTTTGGACAAATTTCAGATACAGACTGTAAAAAAACGCCTTATGTACATCGTCAAAACTTTTTTGAACTTACAAGCAAAATATTGGAATTAGTCTATTTAACACAATAAATAAACGGATATCTTTACAACTTTATAATTTCTGATATGTATACAAATAATGAACGATGGAAATAACATTCAGATATCACTAGGTTTTCAGCGTAGACATATTGAAATACATCAACTATAGGTAATTATTGTAAGTTTAGTTTTTGTAACAATTTAGTACTTGTTAACTATCCAAATTGCTTTGTGTTGTTTTGAACGCCTACTATTTTGTCGGAATCTATCGTCGGAAAAGCATATACTTATTTTGCATCATGTCAAAAAGAGTTCCAGTGATCATTAGAGGAGTAATAACATACACGTGTTTATTCCTTGGTAATATCGTCGTTACACATTTTGTAAGAAAATAAGAAAATTGTTTTACTGATATTCGTATTTGCCACATTTTGTTTGCTTGATTACATTAAATAATTTAGTAAGGACAAAAATCAACATTTAAATAATAAAAAATGAACATACTTCCCTCAAGTCGTTGTGCCTGCTTAGGAAGTCACACAAACTGTTTTGGTACTTGGAATAAAGCGTGTCATCTATTGGGCCGTCCTTTGCATCTTGCAGTTTCTGTTGATATTGAGTTTCCTTGTTACAAACGCGAGCAATTTCAATTACAGCTTTTGCAATGTTAGCATAAGATTTAGTAAAGTCCGAGTCGGACATCTTTCCATTTTTAGCATGACCATAATCATTGTTACGGATTTGTATTAAATTGTCGACAGTTTTCCTGATTGCACAACAGTATTGAATGATTTGTTCAGCTAGAGCAGCATCAAGTCTGCTTTCTGCAATGCCCTGAACAGCTGTAAAGCAGCATATGCAAGATGTCGTACCTGTATGATGTCGCTTCCTATGGGATGCACATGGGATAGAAACAATATTGAAAATTGAATTCCATTGTGACACATTTATTTTTTGCTGTTTAGATGGCGACACGTATCCTGCAGGACATTGACAACAAGGGTTGTTCATATTTGACTGATAAAGGTGAAACAGATCGTGTTTATTCTGATTCAGGAAATTTTCTAATGACAAGCCATTTGCTTTCAAACTGCTGTACCAGAAAACACTGTAGCAAAAATTGATCAATAAACATCTAACCAAGGTCACGTCAAGAACATCGGAGCAAATTCCAGATTTTGCAGTACTACAACAGTAGTCGTTTGAACTTCTTGAACCGTGGCCTGGTAATTTTGATGTTTTGTCAAGCAGCAAGTCGAGCTGTGGAGGATGTAAAACGCGATACTTTAGAAGATTATACCCAGGTGGACACTGGCAACATCGTCTTGTATTGTAGCAGAGGTGAACAATTTCATGTTGGTATTTATTGATGAATTGTTCGAATGTCAAGCTGTTATTTTGTAAATCTAGTTCTAGTAACGAAATCAATACGTCTTTTGTATGATCGACTACCAATATGGCATGTCTTAAGAAATTTTCTCTCTCTTTTTGTGCATTTGACTTAGACATCATTTCTTACCTAAAACAAATTTTAAACGTTATAGATCTAGTTTATGCGGATTAGTGTTTAATTCGTTCTTGTTCATAAAAAATACAGAGCAAGTTAATGCCAGGTAAATAGAAACATTAATTTGTTGGTAAATATACAAATACAAATAAAACATGCCATTGATGAGCAATGTATAATTTTAACTGTTTAAAGTTGATTAATTTATAGTGTGTACAGTAAAAGGTGTGAAGATCGTGTGATCATACCTGCTGAGAACAGCATTAAGCCACGATAAAGAAAGATGGTTCGACCAATGAACCACCTTAACCACTTGAGCACTTAGTCCCCAAAATATTTATTAAAGAGTATACATGTACCTAAACAATTGTGTTCTACCTAAATTTATATGAATAATAATAATACAAGATCAATGTCAAATTAATGACTTACGAATAAATAATGAATAACTTGATCTTTCATTACTGTTTAATATTGTTTCAATATAAATTTAGTTCAATATTCCATCGTGTGTGGCATTTTAAAAGTTTATATCTGTTCCTTCGAATACTTATGTCTTTGTCTTATTGTATGCCTGAACTATATCTGGTAATGCAGATTTCTGGCATCACTCAGGTTATATAAATATGACAATTATAAAATACTTCGGTATTTTTGATGTGGATGAGTAATGAGAAGAATATAAATATAAAGCTATATTTACTTATATTATATATAATTATTGTTCAACCTTTTTACTTGTATATTGCTATAGATATTTTGTTTACATCGGATCAGTACATTTTTCCACAGTTCGACCCACAAAGTTGGTTAGCGCGTCCCAGGTGGTGGCTACGGATAGGCCCTCGTATGGGTTGAGATAGGGTATTGTCATATTATAATAAGGTAAGAGGACAATAAGGGGCAAATACTTTAGAGGGCTCCACGATCCTTGCACGAAAAAGCGAAAAAGCACACTTTTGTAGATATCAAAACAGAAGGTGCATTGCTGACTGCTACAAAAGTCTGAATTATCCGTCTCAACACTTTTCGAGTGACAGTCAATATCTATTCACAATTTGCCCATTCATTTTGATAGTGGTCAGAAAATATTACCATATTGATTCTTTATGTTTAAGGAGCAGTCAGAATATTTCCTATCTGCCCATCCCGTTTGAGAGGCTTTCAGAATGTATATTGGCCAATCATGTTGAGTGGCAGTCAACTGGTGTCCAATTGGTACATCCCGTTTAGGTGGCAGTCAGAATGTCTCCCATATTTGCCCATCTCGTTTGAGTGATAGTCAGCATGTATTCTCTATTGGTGAATCCCATTTAAGGGCAGTCGAATATATTCCCCGTCGGCCCATCCAGTTTGTAGAATATGTTCTAACATGTCCATCCAGTTTAAGGAACAGTTGGAATGTATTCTCTTTTAGCCCATACTGTTTGAATAGACCTCAGAATTTATTCCACGTAGGCACAGCCCATTTAAGACGCAGTTAGAATGTATTCCCATTGACCTATGCCTATACCGTCTGAGTGGCATGGGTATTACACAATATACTATCACGTCTGATTGACATTGGTATTACAGTCTGAGTGGCATGGGTATTACACAATGGCATATCCCGTCTGAGTGGCATAGGTATTACACAATGGCATATCCCGTCTGAGTGGCATGGGTATTACACAATGGCATATCCCGTCTGAGTGGCATGGGTATTACACAATGGCATATCCCGTCTGAGTGGCATGGGTATTACACATTGGTCTAGTATCATAAGTATAACAAAATAATTACCAGTCTGCTTGCTGATTACATATTCTAAATATATCTGCAACTACTGTTTCGTGTCTCGATTAGGAAGTTTGAGTTTCCGCGGACCAAACAAACATTGTTCAGTGGTAACGCACATTATCTATGATAAAAATCTATCACTTGTAATTTTTGCAATATATATTCGGAATGTTTACACCAATTAACTTATGAAAGAAACGAAATATATATTAATTATGATCTACAGCAGAAATTATTAAATATTGCATTTTTATTACAAAAATAAACAAATTACAAATTCATCCATTAAAATGTTACATATCAGATGACACAAATAAGTGCATAGTTAATAATGGGGATAAATTGTTTATTAGCACATAACCGATGTGTGGCAATGAACAGACAATAGCCAAACGTCAAAGGGCGAACGGGGCCTTGGTGGCCGGGTTGTTATGGTAGTTCTACTATTGATCACGTGGTATTTCAACACTAAAGTTCACTGAGGTTGCGGGTTCGAGTCTCACTACGGGCAGGGTGGGGTCTATAACCTGGCTTTGGGTCTGTTTACACCATTAGGCGTAAACAAACCCAAACCATGTTACATCGTATAAACTGTTCAGAAATTTGAAATATTCCTTAAATAGTTTTATTTGCTTTGTAAGCTGAAGTGAGATTGGCCAATTCAAATGGAGAAACACATATTATACGATTTAACTTCCTTTGGTCACATGGGTTTTTCTTACGCCGCTCAAATTCAAATATTGTCATGACGTCAATAATGTCTTTAGAGTTAACAGTGTAAAGATTTATAGTTAAAATTAAATTATGAAGAATATTTCAAATTTCGCAATAGGTAATACTCTATAATATGGTGTTGTTTTGTTTGCACTATTAGGCGTCAATAGACGCAAACCATGTTATATCGCATAACCTAAAAAATTAAGGATTCCTTAAGTAATAGAAACATGTTCTGAATCTTCAATCAGATACCCGCATTAATAAAATTGCATTAACTAAATTACGATACAAAGAACTTCATTTAGTCCTTATTCTAGCATAAAGTTTAGTCAAATATAATTTTTATCTCGAATAATTAGCTGTACAATTCTACTTTATAATGGTTTAAACTGGGAAGCTGATGTACGCTGAGATTCTAGGAATTCTTTAACTTGATGGTAGAGTGGAAAATGTTTCTACAAAAGAAGGGGATGTCAAGTCATACAAATATTAATAAAAAATAATGCAGATCTGTTTTACTTTGTAAACATTATTTATTCAATAAGTACTAATGTGTAAAGTTGTAGAGATAGATTAGAGTTATCTCTCGTTGGATTGTACTTTACTAGTACAGATATGGTGTTTATAGTAGTAATCAACCTGAACAGGTGTTACAGGTTTTGAAGGTTAAGTATTTTCTAAAAAGCTAACTGTCTCTTAGCTGCATAACAAATTTTATTGATTTATTAAAGTATCTGGTTTTTTGTAATTTATATGTAGGATAGGTATACAATGTACATGTACCTTGTAAGGACTTTGTTTACGCTAAACTATTATCCATTGGTGCTTGAGAGATTTAAATGCCTGTCGTTACTTCACACGTGCTTTTTAAAAAATAATTAAACAAAAGTTGACTCACTTAACAAATGTTCAAAATGAGAGGTAAAAATATGTTTTGTTAAATTTGCATCAAATATCAGGACAAAAAATAAAGGTACAGAACATATAATTTTTGACTAAACCACACAGCTTTAAAGAGTAGGGAGATTTTGATACAATGTTACCTTTTAAATTGTTCGCTGACCAATGCATTGAATGAAATAGAAGTCAATATGTGGAACGTAACATTACTACACTAAAATACTGATTTAACAAAAAAAAAAAGATATAGAACATTTCATTTTTTCCAAAACACCTTTATAAAGTAGGGAAATTTTGGTACAATGTTTACCTTATAATTGTTCACTGACCAATGAATTGAATGAAATAAAAGTCAATATGTGGAACGTATTACTACACTAAAATATTGATTCCAACCCCGATTCAACCTAAGAATATATCGAAATTTAAGTACACATACTAGTGCGATCCTGACGTAATCCAATGAAATGACAAAACTATTTATAGATTTAGTAAACCACCCAATCAAGTAACAGAGTGTCATTTACACCGAAGACTGATCATCATTTGACTATGGGAGACGGTAAAAAAAAATAACACAAAAAACCAGTCTCGCCTCATGTGTGTCAGTGGGCATTTAAACATTAAGTTGATAAGATGTGCTAGTGTCTGAGCACATGGTTGGTGCAAATTTTGAGATGAAACATGATTATTGTTCAACAAAGCAATGATATAAAAGATATTTACAGGTTATTTAAGCTTATCAAGGAATTTAAAGTTTCCCAGGTAGGTTTTCAAATTGCACATGTTGTCCCAGCCCCACCCAGTTATCCTTCTTCAAGTTTCATACCAGTTTGCAAGTTAAATCGCTTGTATAAATGGCGCAGTGGGGACACTATATGAACTATTCACACGTGTTCCAATGCTAAAGTGCATTTGCCTCGAAATAGCCATTTTGTTCCTTCACGTGGGATTTGTCTGGCTGTTTTGATTTCAACATAATTTGGAGTGCACAGGACGTTTGATTTGTCCATCGGACCACTTTATTGTTTTATACCAATTGGATTTGGGATCACATGCAGAGAGTCTTATACTTAGTGTCTGTCTACCCCTATTAAATAGCATTCAGAGAGTACCTGTAAATTGTAGCACGAGTGTTAGATTGGAAAACAATTTATGATCAGTATTTTGTGAAATGTTGTTAAATAGACTGAGTAATTTGCTTACTACTTTGGCGGTTGGCTTGAATGTGGTTATGAATAGCAATATAGTTTGAATTACAAAATTCAAAACCTATTTGACATAATATAAATTCCAAATTGAAAATTCATTAAAATTTGGAATGAAAAAAACATGTGATAAATTTAAGACTGTAATTGACTCACTTTATTTCTAGATTTTTATAATTTAGTTTGTTTTCTGTTGTAATTTGAAATAAATAAATAAATAAATAAATAAATAAATAAATAAATAAATAAATAAATAAATAAATAAATAAATAAATAAATAAATAAATAAATAAATAAATAAATAAATAAATAAATAAATAAATAAATATTTTATTAAGTCGATACGAATATATTGGAACATACAGAAAAGTTTTATTTAAAGTCGATTTGGTTTATAAGAAAAGAACACCAGCTAACTCATGAACTGTTTAACCGACATTGTCGTAGGGAACATGTCCATTTATGTGTAGTTTATATATGCACTTAAATGATACAATTAATAAACAAGTACACTTAACAGTAGATATGATACCATTTTTTTATTAAATAAATGCATTGATAAATTATGAATATAATATTTATAGCAGATGTTATAGATACAAAAACAGTATCCGCTACACTTGTGTACAATAGCAACAGTAAAGTAGCTCCGCCGAGACGAAACAATGTTCAAAGGAGTTACATTAATGTAGCATGTACGAGACACTCCTATTTAAAATTAATTTTATACCTTTTTTATAAGTAATATTGGATTTTTATCTGTCTAATGGATGAGTATTTGTAAATATATGTAGGAACCGGGTTTTCCATACGCATGTAACAAGCGGGACTAGTATGATTGTTAAAAATTCAGGATTTTTTTCATAAGTACCTATGTTAGTTTTAAGTAAACGAAAACTTGATGTATTTATTCGAACAATAAGGTTTTTTTCCTAAAGCGTATGTCTGTCTCATTTACATATTGTCATCACTTATTGACTGGGTGTCTGTCATCTGTTGTCTATCCGTTGTTAACTTTTTAAACAATCTCCTCTGTCTATGTCCACAATAAATAACCATTTCATGCTCAAATTGTATTTAAATTCGCGAGTTTACACATATATAAACTCGTGTAAATCTGACAAAAATATATGTTGTACTGTAAAAATTCATGAACAAATTATTGAAAAAAAAACGCATATCTAAAATGTTATTATATTTTTCAGTGTGTGAACTTTTAAGTGCGGCAAATACGTCGAAAGTTGTAATAAACCGGTAAAAAGTTGCAAAAATGTGTTCGTAACAAACGTTACTAGACATGGTTGAATGTATAGCCCTTTCACAATACACGAAAACAAATTGCAAAGGGGCATAATTAAAATTAAGAAAAAAGGCACTCTTGAAAAAGTGGTTATTTTTAAATTTAACAGTTTTATATGAATAAAAAACATTAAAATACGGCATCTTTTATAGATATGTCCCATTATTCACAGAAATTCCGAGTTATGATTACGTCATCATACCAGATAGTGAGGTCATATTTTGAACGGAAAAATTTATGACGCACACAATTAATTCTGGGCATCCTCACAAGTCAAGGTTTCTGTGTCCACATGTGTCCACGAAACTCTGACAAACTTAGCTAGTAAATTACTGGGCTAGATGATTTCATGTGACGTCAAACCTTCAAAATATCAACTAATGAAATTGCTTGAAAGAATGTTTGGCATTTGTCATTCTTACTCATTCTTAAGTCGGAAGAAAACGTAACGTAAAGTAATAAATAACGGCGGTAATAACAAACTATTAACACTACTGTATAATATAAACTGATTTTCACATGGTCTATGCAAAATATCCGTTTGGTTTATTTACAATCGACATCGGGATATCCCCTTACCAAGCCGTGAATGAAAGCTAGCTTTTGATTGGCTACATTCAGGTATGATGTAGCCAATCAAATTATGACTTTGTGAGTTTATGAGTTTGTCAGGGTTTCGTGGACACAGAAACACTGACTTGTGAGGATGAATTTTGGATACCTAACACTCGTGCCAAATTTCAGGAAAATAAGTGACTAAATAAAAAAGTTCTGAATGACCTGGTCGTGTTTTTCTTGTTACAATTTACAACACGATTTATGGGGGAAATCTTGTTTAAACATTTTTTAGTTTCTAATAATTCAAGTATATATGTTGCCCAAAAGACGGGTATAGTTCGTTTTGATCTACAACTAAATATACACTATTTCCACACATGAAAAGCATGTAATGCTCACATTACGTATTATAAAAACTTCAGTTTAATCGACATGAACGTTACACAAAATTTGTGATGCATAATTCTGGGAAGCATTTTCTGGCGGGATATTTGACACGGCGGTGGCCATCTTGAATTTATGATCTGCGCCAAAATCTTAAAAATTGGACATTTATACAGTATCACAATTAAACTTGCCACTCAAATTTTATAGAAAAGTAATACAGTACACTGGTTCATGTATCTGAGAGCTACCCTTATCTGAACTATTTTTCACAAGTGCAAGTAGAAGAACATGGATCAACACATGTTTTGGCCAATATCTCACAATGTTATATAGCTACAGAAAAAACCCGTTACATTAAAATGATCAACACATTCAATCTTTTTTAATTTCAGAAGTTTTGTTTAACTGCCTGTAGGAGTTATGGCCATTAAATTACTATGTTTTAAAAGAAAATTGTCAGTTTTGACAGTATAACTTGAAAAATAAAACAGCAAATTGATTAGTAAATTGCAAAAATGATCATCAAGACAATGCAAATCACTATGTTGGTCTAAATTGTCTGACAAATTCTTAAAGGAGTTTTTGCCCTTAATAATTACAAGAGTGAAACTGTAATTTGCAAAAAACATCAGCAAAACAATGCCTTTAAATAACGCATTTGGTTCAAAATTGTCAGAAGAATCCTTAGAGGTGTTTTTGGCCCTTTAATAACAATTTTGTTATGAAAATATAAGTATTTGCCTTATAAATTCAAAGCTAGAGTAAAACTGTCAATTGCAAAAATAAACACAAGGACATGGCCTACAAACAATTTAAGTGTCAAAAATTTATCCAGTTACTCCTTATAGTATTATATGTCATTTACTCATAATTTGTCTTGAAATTTTCAGTGTTTGCTTTGTAAATTAAAACTTATAAATTTCTAAATGAATTATCCTCATACTTAACATTAAGTTTTTATAAAGGAATACATAATTCAACAATTCAACAGTCAACAAAATCGCAAAGTTCCCTAGTCTGAAAATAAGGAAACAAATCCTCGAACAATAATAGCAGGTGTACAACTTCAATACATCTGCAATCTTTCTGTGAATTTAGATTTCTAGACTGAAAACTGTAGGAGTTGATTACACAATATATGAACTGTCTTCTGTAAATGTGCTTAAAAATGACCAAGTTCCAAGGTCTGGAAAATTATGAAACATGCTGGAACACTTCCATAATAGCAGGTGCAACAAATTCAATACATGTGCAATCGTTATGTGAAGTTTCAGAGATCTGGGTTGAACACTGTAGGAGGAGTAGATAAAAAAAGATACCCCATTTCCCCTGCCCGCCTTACTAAACCATACTATAGCCCAAAATCAGAGTGATACTCTAAATAGCAAAAATGATCTGTAAGGCAAGGGCTACAAATAACTCGTTTGGTCCTAGATTGTCAAATGACTTCTTTTTGGGAGTTATTTCCCTTGAATAACAATTTACGAAAAATCAGTTATCTCTCTTTTAAATAAAAAACTATAGCAGCAAAAGTAAAACTGTAAAATGCAAAAATAATCAGGCAATTTATGTTACAGCAGCAAATTATCCCTTTTTCATTACATTTATAAGCACCATTATGCCAGTTTTAATTCCCTTTTAAGTAGATCAGAACTTGAGAATTTTTATGTTGCTGTGGTCGTTAAGAAATAACTCAAAAGTCTGAGAATTGAATTGAGTTTTGGTTTGAGAAATCTAGACCTTATCATGAATTATTTTTAACTAATCAAAATTTTACTCTAAATGTAAAACTATTAAATGCTGCTTGTAAATTAAGGTGTAAAATAATGTTAATCTTACATGATAGTGAACACAGTTTTCTAAAAGTTTTAAAATACAAGATTATCCTATTGTTAAAGAATTTCTTATTCAAACTACACCGAGAAAGTTAACAAGAGACCATAAAAACAACAATTAATTATAGTTATGAAAACACTTTATTATTTTCTGGACATTTAAGTCTGTATGGACTACGTGTGTTGGTACTAGAAAAATGTAAGTGGATTATAAATCTACGTGGAAAAAAAAAGTCTGTATGGACCATAGGTCTGTGTGGACTATGGGTTGTATGTGTGGATTACAATCTGGGTGGACTATAGGTCTATGTGGACAACAGGTCCGGCTGTATGATTGCTATTAAGTTTCAGTGTCAAGATTTCATAAATCTACCGGTCACAGTCTATGATCCTCATATTTTTTTTTACCAAAGGGCACGATACACCAATTAAATTCATTTGATAATGTGTCATGAGGCATGCTTTGTTTGTTAAATCCGTTTATATGCTTCATGTCCCAAATTTATATCAGTTTTGAGTCAAAATTTAGTGATCTTTTAAATTGCAAGAGGGTTATAAAGAGGGAGACGTGTAAAGAGGGGAGGGAGAAAGGAGCGGAGGGGAGGAAGAAAGGAGTAGAGGGGAGGGAGAAAGGAGCTAAGGGGAGGGAGAAAGGAGAAAGTTACCCCCTGTCCTCCACCCCCTTTTAACAGATAGTTTATGATATATCTTAAAAAAATACACTTATCGCCACCTTTTCATCAACAAAATATGATGCTGGCCGTATGACATCGTAATTTCGAAATTAGAGTTATTATCTGAAGATAATATAATCAAGTTGTTATAAAAATTACACTGTAATAAAATCACTTCAAAAGGACACGTTATGGGTCATCCATAATTGTCAACATTTTTCACGAGTTTGCAAAGAGCACTAAATGGGGGAGGGGGTTTCAATTTCAACATTTTTTCTGTACGTTCTTTAAATTTCTTGTAATGTGGATGTGCAGACTTGCAAAAAATGTTGACGTACTCTTTTGGAGGGAGGGAGGGGGTTTTCAAAAAAGTGCTCTTTGCAAACTTGTGAAAAATGTTGACAATTATGGATGACCCCTTATCCTCTATTACCTGTGGTGATTGCAATTAACATATTAACAATTAACGTCTCTTACTAGTGCACCTTTGCACCTCATGCAGGCACACGTAAATGACCCGTATACATTAAATAAATAACACATTTTATACATAGTAACAATCATTACAATAAAATTACGTTTTCGTATTTTAACTTAATAGTGCATCACGCGTCTCTTGCTCATTTTTGAATTTTTTTTTATATTTAAAATTAATTAAAAAAAACGTATGGTTGGAATACAAAATACATCTATGATCTTCAATTGTATGATTAAAGTTCTTTGAATACATATACAAATACTGTGCAACTAACTGAACTAACTAAAAGGTGTGTGCTCGACTTCATCCCTCTTTCCTTGCCAAAAAAGTGGGGGGGGGGGGCTTCCACCAGGTTCTCACGATTCCTTCTCCATTAAAAATTTGACCCGCCAACTGAAAGTGGCTTATAACTTGTTGAGTTTTAAGTGTATTGACAACGCGTTAAACTGTTAAAAGATATTTTGGCGATTGGAATTGTTTGGAAATACGTCTTGGGTTTTGTTGATTCAGAACTAATTACAATCTTTTAAAGAAATTTAATTTTCTTCTCACTTAAATCAAAGTACATTACTGTTATTTTTGAAGGTTGGTTGATTAGCGGAGATGTTAATCCTCTGTGTTATAAATGCTTACGCATCCTTTCGTGCGTGACATGGTACAGTGAAAACAAATGGTGCATTCGATTAGAATTCATGTTTGCCAGGAATTTGTCCAGGATTGGTGATTATCTCTGTCGTCCTATGTAAAGATTTAAAGCGCTTGATTTTATAGCTAGTTTGGTATACTTTCGACAATAAAGAAGAATTCATACGACGCTTCATACAGTTTTCTGATATTTACAACAGGGACGAAAAAACGTCTAGTTAAAGACACTTCATTTGAATTCATAACTGCAAATGGATGAGTTATATTAACTTATAAAGTTGATGAATCTGAATTGTTGTCCTGGATGATCGCGCAAAATTACCTGTCATTTAATAAACATATTTGTAATTCTTTACCTTACGACTGGTAACTTCCCGCGGCGACGCACACTCATTTATCACTTAATAGAAATAAACAGTCATTGGATGTAGATAAGAAAACAACAATATTTTTTTCCAAAAACAAAATAATGACAGCTATTTTGTAATTAAACACTTGGTACTTTAAAAAAAACGCGTCTGTAAATATCGTTAACGATCTTTTTAAATTTTAGAAAGAGGTGTCAGTAGTATAATTGAATTAAAATATAGTTTCAAGAATATACTATTATAGCTGAATATGAATATTTGATTGATTGATTGGTGGATGGTTGAATTCCGCCAAGCAATATTTTAGCTTATATTCGGGACTTATGAATATCTGAATTTACGTATAAACAAAGTACACATTTAATGATAGGGAACTAAGATTTATGTTGAATCAATTTACCTTCGGCACAAAATAGGCAATTTTCAGGTACACATACGGCGACAGAAAAAGTTAAATGATAGTATTTTTTTGGAAAACCGCAACAATGTTACTATTTGTAAATGCCTGGCAGGAACTTGGTGAAATGTATAGGAGTTCCTGCTGCAGAAACGCTCTTGTTTAAGATCTAGAGTGTATATGAATTAAATGAATGGCGCATTCGCATGTTAAAACATATAGATAGGATTGTTTAACTTTGTCGGCTTTTTCAATCGTATCACTGTAAACGCTTTTATTAAGAACTGTAGATAAGGTTAAAGTTATTTTTTTAAATTTAT
Organism: Limnoperna fortunei; assembly: GCA_944474755.1. Lineage (NCBI taxonomy): Eukaryota > Metazoa > Mollusca > Bivalvia > Mytilida > Modiolidae > Limnoperna > Limnoperna fortunei. The sequence goes on along the minus strand of OX104114.1, from coordinate 69,003,633 downwards.
TTTAAACCGAGGTCACAGTTATGTTATTGATAAATTAAGTTCAATAACAAAATACATAGCGTTATAAATGAATGCTAAAATTTACGCAAATGATTGTGCTTCATTATCAATTAAGTACCTTTTAAATTATTATGAATCTAGGAAAACCAGTAAATGCCTTCAATACTGAAATATAAACCATTTATACCAAGAATAATCATTAAACCATGCATTGACGGTGTAGGAAACGATGCACCATACGATATACCATGCGATAAACGAAACGTTGCACGATACGATATACCATATACGATAGACGAAACGATCTATCAAAACGATAAACGCCGTCTCATCGTTTCCATCGTATATATCGTTTATCGTTTCGTGCATCGTGCGTACATCGTTCGTATATCGTGCGTACAACGTTCGTATATCGTCCCTTCATAGTTAGTACATCGTTCGTGCATCGTGAGTTTCGTTAACTTATACGTTACAGGGACTGTAGGATTTAGAAAAGATCCTTGTGGATCATCAGCATTTATTGGCATCCATGACGACTCCTGCCAATTCAGTACAACCTTTTGTTTGCGATCAGTTAAATGGCTATTACAGCAAGATAATAACATCCCACAAATACCAATTTTTGTTATTTATAGATCAAGTCCCTATGTCAAACACGACTAAAAGCTTTGCTAATATCGAAAACAATTCTTCTATCTTTTCCCTGGTCTAGTGCACAGTATAACTCATAAGCCAAATGTAGAAGTTAATTGACCGTGGAACCTTTGAGGGTAAAATCAGACTGGTGATCAGACAGTAAATGTCGAATAAAAATTGTAGTATATTGTTAACACACCGTTCAAAAAACTTTACTTTGACACTTAATAAGGACATAGAACGATAATTACCAATACAACTTTTGTCATCCTTCTTGAAAACAGGAATGACATCGTTTTGCTTCCATTGACAAGGAAAATACATAAAAATAGAGCAAAATGGCTTATCTAGTATGTCGTATGTCACCTGTTTTACTTTTTATCTTTTGCTTCATTTCTCTTGACCCGTAGTTTTATAGACTGACGGTAATGTTACATGAATTAGAACTTTTAATTATATGTTTTTATTAACCAAAGTAGATAATTCAAACTGTCTCAGTACTTCACTTATAATAGAAACTCCAATTACAGCCACTACTAAAAGATTAATTTGTTTTTTTAGCCGATAATTTGTACTTTTTTCCTTTGATCCTGTTGACGGATAGACGGATATTGAAATGATGAGATACTTGAACATATCTGTCATATTGTAACACTATGAACGGGTGGAGTGAATAAATTTCTATTAGTCCAATTGCTTTTATGAAAAATGACGTCACTCACCATTCACGTTAGAGCCGTTTTATATCATCTAAATCAATAATCAATACTACGCATACTTTCAATTAGTACTTTCATCAAAGGTTGCATGATTATATGTATCAATAGTAAATAAGCATTTCATTAGCAATGTGATATATAAACACACAAAAACAGAGGTCATTAATGAGTCTTGGGGTCAAACACCTGCTAAATAACAGGTATCAGATTTACTTTCTAACCACAAAAATTAAATCTCCTGTTATACTATAGTTTTCACTTAACTGCGCCGTCAAAAACTTTTCCTACATATGCCGATGTTATGTTTGTTAAGGGTTTAGGCAGACAGGATAAATAATAAATAAATTGCTACTAGTTGGTTCATACTTTTTCAGCATGAAATAAAACCCGATTGAAAAGTGTACGAGTCTATTCTAGAGTAATTTTCATTCAAGGTTCCTTTCAGAAATGCAAATAGTTTTTCCAAGACTGTTCCTTTTCCCTCCAACAAAATGATGTACAAGATATGCGGCTTCGTTATTGTGGTGTCCACATATTTGGAAAAGAAATAAAATGCCATAGTGAATTATGATTGTACATATCTCAGTTTATAATTCTACGAAAGCCCAGAAGGCTCATTCGATATTCGAAATTCGAGATTCAAGATTCGAAACTCGAAATTCGAGATTCGAAATTCGAAATTCGAGATTCGAGATTCGAAACTCGAGATTCGAGATTCGAAATTCGAAATTCGAGATTCGAAATTCGAAATTCGAGATTCGAAATTCGAAATTCAATATAGTTATAACCAATCAAATTGTGTGTAACATAATCGTCTACCAATCAGAATAATTCTTATATAAACGTAGCCACGTGCTATTATGTTTATTTGGTGTTTTAACAGTCGACATATTTGTCAACGAATGACTTGTTCAAAATGGTTTTGTTAAAAAAAATCAAATTTATAAGGTTTATTTGTTATTTTATCAAATGAATTCAGTTTACAGTAACATCTTGATTTTACAAATCAAGAAACAAACATGTACATTTACAACGGAATTTTTGGTGGGGGGGGGGGCTATCAGGGGTGGATCCAGAGGGGGCCCTCCCTTTTGACGGACAAATTTGGTTGGATATATAGGAAATCATTGAAGCATGACCAAAGTGGCCCCCCTTGGCCAGTCAGTGCCCCCCTTTCCGAAATTTTGGATCCGCCACTGGCTTATTTTAGCCCTTTGAACTTAGAAATGTGCTGAAAATACCCATTAATTATCTTGTCAGCACAAATTCTCTGAAACTACTCAGTACTATACAAAATTTTATGAAACTTGGTATGTAACTAGTACACCATATATGTAGTGCATATTATCAGTAATTGTTGATTCCTAAATTTATATGGTAGTTATGGCTCTTTGAACTTAGGAATTTTCAGTAATCCTCAATAATCATGGTTTTCGCATTAATTCCCCTAAAACTACTCAACCAAATTTTATGTAGTTTCGATATAAGCAAGGAATTCTGATTAGTAGAGATTATGTCACACGCAATCTGATTGGTTATAACTATATTGAATTTCGAATTTCGAATTTCGAACCTCAAATTTCGAATTTCGATTCTCGAATTTCGAATGAGCCTTCTGGGCTTTCGTATAATTCCGTCGATATTCATCGTCATAAAATGTATGAATCAAAGGAAAAGGGGACGCGTTCATGCGGTCGCTTGATTGTTAGCTTCAGGGGATTAATTTTATTGTTTGTTTTTTTAAATGCCTTTTTAACACCACTTTCAGCAATTTTTCAGCTATAGCATGGGGTATAGTTTTTATTGGGGAGGAAGCCGGAGTACCAGGAGAAATCCTCCGACCTCCGGTAGGAAAACTGGCAATCCGTGTCAATTACGATTGGAGTCGAGCGCACTCTGCCCGCAGTGAGGCTCGAACATGATTTTATTGTATGTAGTATTCAGTTTAGACCACATCTAGTGGCTACACGTGCAAATATGTCATTTTTCCGGCCAATTCTTTTGGAAATAATCTTAATTAATAATGTATATGATAATATATAAACCCTTCTTGTATGTACTCACGAATACAATATTATGAACAGGGCAACAGAAACGTGTGTAGGTGGACTATCCGCAAATATCGACTAAACCTAAAAAATTTACGGATAGTCGCAAATCAACAATTTTTCTACTAAACCAAAAAAACCGATTATTGCGACTATCCACAAAAATGCTTATTTTCCAAAATATAATAAGCATAATTATATTCAATTTTGATGATTATTATTATTTCAATTATCACATTGTTACGTAATATTTATTTACACATTCATATATATATATATATATATATATATATATATATATATATATATATATATATATATATATATATATATATATATATATATATATATATATATATATATATATATATATATATATATATATATATATAATTTATACGTTAGAACTCTCATATTTTTAATCGGTGTGCAAATAAATAAATACATTTTCTATATATCTGTTTTGCTCAACTTCTAAACTGATGTAAACTTTTAATATCTTTAATTTCGGTGGCTCGAACAACCGATAACTCGAACTATTTTTGGCGACCCCAGCGAGTTCGAGTTATCGAAGTTCTACTGTAGATGTTTTTGTTTGTTTAAATGGGGTTTAAATTGCAGCAATTTCCATCAATGTCATCGCAGCCATACAGTTTTTATTGGAGAGGGAATCCATACGACACAATGAAAACCCCCGATCCTCAGAAGGAAAACTGCCAATTGTTGTTAGTGGGGAAGTCAAGCACACCCTGCCCACATTATTTCTTCTAATGTTCTGGTCCAGAGTTCAATGTCAATCATCATGATGTAACATGGCATGGTCTTGAAGTAATGTACCCATATGCTAAATAAACAAACTGAGACAAGTGACAAACAAGTTATGACACAGACAATATTAAGTTGTAACAATATCATTATTTTCCCAGACAAAAAAAAAAAACAGAAAACAGACAAAAACGTGACTTATTATTTGAATAATTTTGGATAAGTCGTATAAATTGCAACTGCAATAAGGTAACCAGAGGCTCCTAGAATCCCTGATCGGTCACATGAACCTGAAATGAGTAGAACAACCTTAAAATTCTTCATTTTTACCTACAAGGAATTGTCCAACTCTTCTGCAAAGTCATTAGGTTTAATCGACGTTTTAAAGGGTATAACTTCTATAAGTAGGGACCCAACACTTATGCACTAAAAATCATTTTTGAAGATCTTGTTAATCTTGACAATAGTTCACCCGAGTTAAAAAGTAGACTTATTTCACTATGTATAGTTTTGGTTTAAACATATTTTTTTAATACCTATATATAAAGTAGAAGAAAAACATAGAATTATGACATTAATAAATATTAATAGTATAGGGAAAAAAAAACCTTGGGGTGTTGGATGAAATGTACACAACTTTAAGATTATTTTTCTAGACAATTGACAAATCGTTTGCTTTATAAAATAAACTTATGGACTTTTAAAAAGATATCTTTGTTCTGGATTATATTTAGTAAATTTGACCAGAAAAGTAAAAGATGGGAATCAATCGGAATTGAAATATGGGATTGAAAATAATAGTTCCTCCCTAATGGTATATTTGTAAAGAAGTATCAACCAGTCCGCATGTTCATTTAGGATTTCGTACGAAGAGTGCTCATTTACCGAGCTACTCCCTAACCGCAATCTGGTGTGTAATACCTGCCACAGCCGGGTTCCTTAGTAGTAATAATCCGAGGGCTTTATGGCACGTTTACTTATTCGTTGTTTTAAGATATTTAACGACGTAGAATTTCGAGTATACAGGGTAATCTGCTCCATAATTTAGGGTCGACGGCAGAAAATATACCGAGTAAAACTTTGTTCTTGTACGGACCGTAATAATATTTTGTGATTGACGGGTATGATGTGTATGCGTATTGTCAATTGACGAAGGTACCAATTCCCGAAAATAATCTGGGGTGTTAAAGTTAATCATTTTGTAAAATAATATAAGTTTGTGGATCTCTCGCCTGTCTGAAAGCGATTCCCATCCGGTTCCTCATATAATTTTTTAATAGAAGTTAATTTAGTACCTCCCGTTACAATTCTCAAAGCTTCTATTTGAACATTCTCTATTTTATTGACTTAACTTTTATTAGTGTTTGTTGTCTCATATTACATCCCAATATTCCAATAAAGGTCTAATAAATGAAAGATAATTTTTATTCTAAAACGTGTCGATCAAGACAAATTCGAAATTTTCGCAGAATATTTATTCTAGTATAAGCCTGTTTTACTATATAATCAATGTGATCGTGCTACATACCATCTCTTGAAAAGTAAATACCCAAATGTTTATGACAATGAACCTCTTGTATGCCGTAATTATTCATAAACAGAGTAGGATGTACGGGTTTCACTAGTTTACAAGAGGTTTTTTGTCTTCTGTGGATTGAAGTTGTTCAGTCATTTATTTGTTCATTCGTATATTTTGTCAAGATCACTGTTTAGTAATCTTGCAGCATTTTCAGGGGTATCGACAATTAAATATAAACTTGTATCATCAGCAAATAGTTTAAGGCTGGCACTGATCTCAGTGACTATGTCGTTTATAAATAAAAGAAACAAGGCTGGACCTAATAAAGACCCTTGGGAACCCCTGTCTTAATTGGCTTCCATGCAGAGCAACTCCCATTTTACACAAGGCGTTGATAACTAGCACTTAAGTAGTTTGTGAACCAGTTTAGTAAGTTGCTTGAAATTCCATAATTTTGTATTTTAAAAAGCAAGCATTTATGCCAAACTCTATCAAAGGCTTTGCTTATATCACATAATACCACCCGTATTTCTTTACCACTGTCTAGGGTCCTCCCAAAATCATTTGAAATATTAACAAGTTGGTTTGTCGCGTCTACATAAGTAAACCCGGACTGGTTAGGAATGTAGTTTAAATACTGAATTAAATAATTATGTACGTGATTGTAAACACATCTTTCCGAGCACTTGGACAGTATACTTAAAATGGACATTGGCCTGTAGTTTTTAATTTCACTGGAATTATTACTTTAAAAACCGGTGCAACATTAGCTTTTTCCATTCTTTGGGGGAAATAAGCTATGTTTAATGATAAGTTTAGAAAGCCTACACAGTTGAGATTTTAATTGGGCTGCTGCCTCCACTAAAAGACGTGGACTAATAAGAAGTCATTAAACTCATTTGCCTTATCAGTATCATCGAGATTTAAAATGTCGTTTTTAGTAAAGGAGGGTTGCCTGATTTTGTCTTTATACCTGAATTCTGGTTACAAAGTTTCCACCAAGATGTGGACGGCGAGTCTACATTGGACAATTGATTGACGAGTTAAGTTTGATGATTATCGCATGCTTTCTGCACTACAGACGTTACTTTTGTTTCTTATATGTCGAAATTTATACTGCTTCATTCATAGTATTTTTCGGATAAATACATTTGTAAATAAATAAACACACACGCACACACCCACTAAAGGATTTCGAATGAGCACGATTTTTTTTCCTGAAAAGTCTACTTATGTAATTAGTAAGCCAGTTTGGATCAGATTTACGTATGGTTACTATTTTATTAGGAATTGCCTTTTCAGCAGCACGTACTATGTTACTGGAGATACCCTAGGGTGATAAAGTCGATATTATAACTATTAAATATACTGTCCCAATTTTCTACGGCTAGATTCTGTCTAAAGTTACCTTTATTATATATCAACACCTTATGCTTAAAGGATTTTCAAACGGGTTTGGAGTGTTAAGAAGCCTACAACTTTTATGTATAGATTTATAGATATATGAATATATTTACTCCCTCCATCTGCCACCCCACCCTTAAATAAATAAAAAAATAAATAAAAAAATATTATCGATTGTTTTATTTTAACAAGTTTCTGCAGTTTGAAAGTCGCATAAGGAAAATGGTTCAAATTGAGTGGAATTTGTGCTGGCTAGAAGACTCCCCCGTTTTTTCTATATATTCATACTTATATAATTCGCATACCAGGAAACTTTTGTACGATTGTGTAGAATGAACTTTTAGACGTTTTGAAAAGTATTTATATTTCGATAGATGTCGCAAACTAAACTACTTTCAGAAACAAGATTGCTTTGTAATCCTGTGCAAAATAAAGGCACGATACGATTTGACCCGTTTGTTCCCTCCAGACTGACCTAAAGTTTCTGATTTCTATGAATAAAGGAAGAGGACATGTAGGCCTACCCCAGGTTTGAGCCGATTGGTGGCGTGGCGTAACATACAAATATACATATATTGGCAGAAACATTTGATTCATTTATTTCTTTTTGTTAAGTTGACGGAATTTCTTACTTCGATGATCCTTAAAAAATAAAGAATTCTAACCTATACAATTTAAATATAAAACAAATGAAAATGTAAAATAAATATTACGCAACAATGTCAAGTCCAGTTGTGTTAATATTTTATATGATTTCAAAACCGAAATGTCTCAACTTCCACTAGTTTCAATTAAAACCGTTTAAATAAAGTTAGAAACTATCTTATCTCCGAAATTACATAATATCAATAAGAATTATTATGAGCTATGATTATTATATTTAGATAATAAGCATTTTTGCGGATAGTCGCAATAATTGTTTTTTGGTTTAGTCGAAGGATTTTTGATTTGCGACTATCCGTAATTTTTTCAGGTTTGGTCGATTTTTGCGGATAGTCGACCCACAAATGTGCACAACGTCTGCATGTTGTGGATAACATAGTTAAGTCAACAATTATAAAAGACATCTTCAACATATTACTTGTGTAGCACTTAATGTCAGCTAGAATGTGTACTGTGTATAATAACGGCACTGTCTGTCGTTTATCTCAACACTTCTTTGATTTTATAGGAAACTATGCAAACGGATCATCGGTCCGACATCTTACATACTAGAAAATAGCAATCTGATGTTGGCATAGCTTAAAACATGATCTGCTGAAATCATTTAAAGTGGTTCTTGAGATTTTGGTTCACCCATGAAAAGTATCAGATTTATCAATATTGCTACATACATAAACAGCTCTTACGCACTTCTTATGTGTCTTAATGATTGACAACCTGTTGGCTTTGCAATGGATTTCATATATTGCGGACCAAACTCTCCTCTCTCTTTCAGTTGTGGATTACTTTACTTATTGACTGAACCTAGGCTGTTTTGATATATTTATTATTTTTCGACTTTAACCAATATTGAGATCCCGGTGTTGATTTATTGAATTAAACACTGATCATTGTGAACAACCGGTCTTGTGAATAAAAGGAAGATTTCGAAACTTTTAGGTGTATAATTTTGTCGATCAATGCAGACAAGTATTGCAACAAAATCTAGAAAACACTATTTACCAAATTTTTTTAAATTTGAATGTCAAAATGATGCAAAATCATACTTTTATTAAATTATCCCTTTTTTATAGTTTTCAGTCCCAATAATACAGCTTAGGGAAGAAATTGAAACAAATACTACAATAAAAATCTCACACGTCGATGTTTGTGAAGATAATCCCTGGTTCAATGCCTTTTGTAAAAAGCATATACTGTTTACATAGTATCACTACGAAGGTTTAGGGGCAAAACTTACCTTTACTAAACGCTATTACAAGAGTATGGAGTCTTTGACAAACATTATTACAAACGTCATTTTTGTTCACTTATGACACTTGTAGCTAAATATAGTATTATCAAATCATATTAATTGGACACACCATGCATTCAAAACAATAAAATGTTCACAAAAGACATAGATAACAAAAGGCTCAATTAAGCGGAAGAACTTATTGTGTCAAAAGGGATTTTTTCAACTACCTAGACTTGCCAAAAATGTAAGATATAAAACGATATGATAAAATTTGTGGTTATATTTTAAGAGGCTTTACTATTACAAATAATGTGCTGATTCAGAACAAATAACGACATAGAGAGGGTTTAGCAATATTGACTTGTATGGGGACGCGTATACTGGTAAAGCGAGAGTGTGTCACAGAGGGAGCTACGCGTAATTTATTACTTCTAAAATTTACGTCGTGCTTTATAAAACCGACTCATCATGCGTTAATATTTTCCTTTTACAAAAATCACAGTCAATCACGTGTTCTTTTCAGCCAAAATGTCACTTGTACAGAAATTTATCCACCGTTCACCAAAGGCAGGATTTACCACAACAGTTTGACAAAAAGAATTATGATCTAAATAGGGTAATCCATGGGCGGAGTTAATATCAAACATATTATCACTCACGTAGATAAATGCATTATTAAACTATTGTGCGCACTCCTTATTATGTTTTGATACTCGCTCATCCCCATGTATGAGTACTTTTGTCAATGAGTTTTCACTGAAAAATGCCTCATGAACTAAAATGTAACATGAAAGCACAAGTTTACATAGACGACAATTAATACACCTTCACGTACTGACTACTTATATCGAAGTTGACTTAGTGTACATATACGTGCAACTGTACCCGAATTACAGAAGTCGAATGCTAATCTTTCTATTAAATCTACGGATACAAATAAATGCTGAGGTCACCAAATCCGATACGTAACATGTATATTGACTTAATCGATAAATTTTATCACTTGGTTATCAAGATATTCTTTAAACTTATGTAATTTGTAATCTCTTTGATAGCAATACTTTTGGTTTTACTTTCTTTTTCAAGTTTTGTTTGTACTAAAATAATATCTACTAAAAACACAAAAAGAAAAAACAAACAAATTTTTAAAAAATTAAAAAGCAACAAAAAACAAAAATCAAAAAAAAAAAACAAAAACAAAAACAAAACAAAACAAAAAATGTACACACGTTTCAAAAACATTATTTGTTTGTTTCAATGGTGTTTAACGACAATCGTTAAGCTAATACATTAAAATCAATACAACAAACACTTATAGCATGCAACAAACAAACATAGCAAAAAAACTTCTGAACAAAGTGTTGATATCGGATGATACAGACGGGTGCGTACAACCCCTTCACTTGTGATACTCTCCGTGTGGTTTATGATAAATTAGTGAGTGGTCAAAAACGAAAGATGATACTAGTGATAGAGATATAAGTGCTGAGAATGGGACATTTTCAAAAATCTCACTGAAGGAAGATCGTTAATGGGTCATTTCTTGTCGTTGTTAAAAAATCTTAATCTCAATTGGACATTTTCCGTTTTAACTAATAAAAAGGGGCATAAATCACTTCTCAACATAACATTACTAGCAAAAACAGTAAGTTACTCAAGAATATCGGTCATCAGTGAAACAGATACACCGTAGAGACTTAATTCACGTATTTTTTTCTTTGAACAAAACAATAATATGATTAAAGGTATTATTAATTACTAACTTGCAATTCTCTTTTTTAGAGGAAAGTAGTAATATAAACTTACCTTACTTTTGACTTTATTACTTTTGCTTTAGACATCAGGCCTCGTTTTAAACTCCAGAATTCCCAACCGCTAAAAATAATAAACAGTATACTGGCACTGTATACCCTTTACGCCCCTTGGTACATACGATATATGATATGACATATATAGGCATGTTGCCGGAATATATAAAAAATAAATGTATGTGTATGGATTGATTTACACTGTAATGCTTTTACATGGAAGTAATTATAGGGTAGTAAATACAACATTTAACAATGTTTACCCTACCAAATTTTAATCAAACAAAGAGCACTTGTTATTAATGTAAAATTTTTATATTAATAACAAGTGTTCTTTGTTTGATTAAAATAAAAAAACCATAATGATTAAATTATGAATCAAAACAAATGAATGTGACATATTACTGCATTCCGTTCAATCTCAATGTAGTTTCGGTTTCGTTCTTAATAATAATTACTGACAAACTTTATGAGGTTGATTAACTAGAAATCGTAATAATTGAATATTTAAGATTGATTTACCTTTCTGACGATCTTCTTTTATACCACTTTTCATCTTCAATATAATTGCTTGACACACAAAACACACGGATTGGTGGTTGTTGCTTGTAGCCTGTAATGGACGAATAGAGACTGCTTCGGGACGGCGGTTATCGCGCATGTCCTTTAAATCGCATTGAAATGTTCATTTACGTCACTGATAAATAATTATAACACGAAGAATTTGTTTATTTATTTATTAGTTTGTTCGTTGTTTTCTCGGCGATATAAGTTGCTGACGATCACGTTTCTGAAAAATTAAATCAAACTGATTCGGTCTTTAGGAATTAATATGGAGTAGGCATTGCCAAAATGCGAGCACAGGCAATATAGTCCTTTATTATTAATATATAATGTGCATTTCATAATTGACGTTACTTTAACACCCTAAAAGTGCCTCTAAATTACAGTGGTCACGTGACGTCTTTCTTTGTAATGGTGACGTTACATGAAATGTAATATGATTGTCAGTTTTTAAAGTTCGATTAATAGATTGCAAAACGATAGTATTGAATTTTTGTTATTTTTAAATATAACATTTATTTTTGATCGATGTCAACTTTATTTGTAAGTCTTTCTTTTAAATAAATGTTTAAGTTAGTGCTCTTCTACATTCACTTTTCTTTTTGACGATATCAACTTCCGGACGAAAAAAATCAATATCAGCATCATATCCGTAGATATGGAGATTTTAACACCTGAAGTGCCCCAAGTACGCCCTGTGGCGAAGCCGAAGGGTGTACAGGGGTGCTGAAGGTGTTCAAATCTCGTGTATAACGAACTTTTAGTTTTTAGATTTGATCATCCTATATATGATACAAACCGATTACCATTTACATAAACGCATCTTAAGTAATTTTGTGCAACTATCGCTTAGCGACACCCGGGTATATGACTTAGCAACGAGCCGGGTATATTGGTTTTGTAAAGACGTGTAACTGACCAATCAAATTCCAGAAATAATACCGATACAGGGATAAGTAATTATATGTTTGTGTCAGCATTAAGCAGATTTCGATCACGTGATTTTTGATCACACAACAAGTAATTGCTCACCCGTAGAGCTCACCGCTATAGAGCCCAAATTTATTCTGGATGATGAACATAGCGTTGATAAATCGAATCAGAGACATTATTATATATATTGTCTCTGGCCGAATAATAGAAAAAGGTTATTTGCCTTACACAATTTCTTACTCGGCCGAAATTGGTTAGAAACCGGGGTATATAAATGGTTTAATTATTGGTAGTTGGTATTTTCCATGAAAATGTTTTTTAATTAAAGAATATGTATAATTTTATATATGACAAAAGACATGTGCAGTATTTAATTGAATATTTGTAGGGCATAGACCAATATCTATAACGTAGAAACATGCTTTGAACTGCGAATAAAGACTACAGCAGAACATAAACCACACTTGCAGAATCATAGGTAGATCAATGCGGCGCAATGGTTTAGCTATGAGTAAAGGGTAGAACCTGGATGGAGGGGCCAAGAAAGGTCCTGGAAACATATCCATTTGGCGCCAATATATGTGTATATATATTGGCGGGGAGGTGGATGGGGATCGCACACCATCAACGCGTCCCAAAAATTCACCATTTCAAGAACAATTTTGCACCAAATTATTCCTTTCCATCAAAATATTTAATTTTATTTATTACTTTTTATATTAATTTTAATTTTTAAATGATCTAATATGAATATTCAGTCAGCCTTTCCTACCATATTTTTCTATATAAGTCATGCACAATTCTTGATTAAAATTTTAACAAAGTGTAATTTGCTGGCTACTAAGTTACACCTATTCCTAGGTATAATCTTACTCTTATACCTAGGTATTTTATAACAGTTGTGTTGGGTACGACACAACATCTGTACCTGGGTATTTACCTTACACCTGTACCTAGGTATAACCTTACACCTACGCATGGCATTACCGTACAGCTTGATTACTGTAAACCTGTACCGTATGTATTGCATAACAGCTTGTATATGGGTATAACGAAGAACCTTTGAATGACGTCAAAAATACCACTAACGTAATGTTCTATGCAGAAAACATAAAATTTAGCGCGAATAACATAAATTTCACTTTGGCAGTTAATCCCACAACTATGTTCTATCTTGCTACCGTTCACCTGTACAAGGAAGCAACCTTGCACCCTGCATCTTACAACTGTACCCAGGTTTTACCTAACCAATATACTTATAAAGTATCTTACATCTACACCTGGGAACTAAAGTACAAATGTATCTATTTATTACCCTAAAGTTTTACCCCATCTGTTCCTGGGTATTTTCATGTGTACCTCGGTATTATCTTACACGTGTACATGGGTACTGCCTTACACGTGTATCTAGGTATTAATATACACCTGTAACTGTGCGTTAATTATACCCCCCCCCCCGCAAACTAGTTTGGGGGTATATAGGAATCACCCTGTCGGTCTGTCCGTCTGTCTGTCTGTCCATCTGTCCACATCCCTTGTAAGCGCTTCTCCTCCTAAACCGCTTGACAGATTCTGATGAAACTTTGCATGAAGGAAGTACATCGTATGTAGATGTGCATGAAAAATTTTCGTCGTTGTCGGATATTATTCAGGGGAGATAATTGGACTTAGACTTTTTAAATATAGCATTCAGTGCGGGACCTCGTAAGCGCAACTCCTCCTAAACCGTTTCACAGATTTTGATGAAACTTTACATGAAGGAAGTACATCATAGGGGAGATAATTTAATTTGAAGCGAAGCGGGGGGTATCCCTTTGTGAGCGTGCTCACAGCCCACACTTGTTTACACCTGTATGTAGTTATTACCTTTTACCTGTATTACAATTTCGGCTTTCTTAAGAGGTGGAAATCCAGAATTGGTAACTTGCATGGGTTGTATTTCCCTAGAAATGGCTTGTTCCATTTTAATGGCGAGGACTACTGTCTGACTGGTAATACATTCATTATAACGTGTAATTCGGTGAGCTTAAAAGGCGTTTCGACCTTTCCATTAAACTAGGACATATTTTGTATATATTGTAGCAGTTGTCGACAGCGAGACTTTTCCAAGCTAAACTGCAGACGACCTTTCTTGAAGTATTTCGAAAAGACAACAATCGACTCTTCCAAACATAAACTTCCGTTGTAATTTGTACTACATGCCGCACCCCCGTGGATATATTGTGTGCTTGCATTTTTTATTATTCCATATTTTATCATTTTATTAAGATAATCCAGTAGAAAAAATTTAGAAACGATAACCTGTTCGTGTTTGATACTACACTAAATGCCACACCCCCTTGGAAAAATATTTATGCTTGCATTTTTATTATTACATATTTTATCAATTTATTACGAAAATCCTGTAGAAAAATTAAATACGCTAACCTGTTCATGTTTCATACTATGCCACTGTTGTTTACTTGTTATAAAATTGTGCTTGACTTTTGCTACGGTTATTTAACATAATAAGTCAGCCATTTTTGTTTCTAAAGGGACCTTGCGATGTTTACAAAAGTTCGTCAGCTTTCGGGACGTTCAATGGTATTCGGACAAACCGCGAGACCTTTGCCACCTTAACTGCTGACGACAATACATGAAGGATTTCAAATAGACAACGATCGGTTGTTCCTTAAGTACACTTCCGTTCTAATTAATGTCAAATTTTAGTATGGAAAATCGCCCTATCAAAATTGTAAAACCGCACTATTTCAAAACGCTGAATATCTGGAGAAAATAATTGTTGATTTCAAAAGTACCTTTCTTGATCTACAAAATGAGGATAAGCTGAACCATACGCGGTAAGCAGTTTCATACGTCACGCAAAAAACTTTCACTTGTAATATAATTATTTATAGCTTTACTCTTATTTTCTCCGTTGTAACGAAAAAAAAACAGTAGTAACATTACACACCTTCTGTTAAATTCTTTTTTGTCACACAGTTACATAAACCAGGGACAGTCTATACTAACTATAGTATAGACTGTCCCTGCATAAACATAATGCGTGTAAATACTATTATGATAGGACACTAGCATCTATATACATACAGAGTTTCGGCGACGAACGTATTCTTTAACTGCCGGTTATTTAGTTGAAACACCTGTTTATTGTTATTAAGAAGTCATTTGTTTCAGAACTGCAAGAATGTACAGATTTTCCTCGAATATTTTCATCCATCACCTGCAAAAAATTTGCTTCACCAATATGGCGCGTAATTGCGCGATCGGTCGAGATTAGAACTCAAATTTGATTGGTTCATAAATGGTACGGAAACTGCCGACAATTTGTTGTAATAAGTTTCTCCCTACTGTTGCTTGGATGCAAAACATGGCGAAATCGAAAACGGGAAATCTTCGTAGAGGTAAGGAAAATCATTTTTAAGTAATAAGCATAATATTTACTAAATGAAGATAGATTTAGCTTATAAATTCATTTTTACGCTTCATAATAACAAAATATAGAGCCATGAACATAACAGAAGGAAAAATATATGCATTTCCCTCGGGGACCGACGGTGACTTTGACTATAGTTTCTCAGATCTGAAACTATAGTTTTATTTATTGAAAATCTTTATTCGCTATAGACAGTTAAATATTCACCATGAACTGAATAAAACGATTATGATTGAAAAATTATTTTCTAAAAAAAATTCATCCAGGACTAGGACAAGATAACATACAAACAATTCGTCTGTGAGGATAGGGGTTGTGGACTTATCGAAAAAAAATTAAATGACACTAGAAATATACAGTTGGGTGTGGACGGACGTGTAGTGGCTATGCGTACAATGCCCCTACTCTTTTGACATGAACTAGATGGTCTTTAACGTCTCTCAAAGAGGTCATTGGTAAGGTTTTACGTGCTATAAGCTGACAACAGGGCATCCTCAATCCACTGTCCCAAACCGTTCTATTAGTCGAGTCTTGAACTATCATAGTACTAACATTAAACAATGAGAGCTGTGTTCGGTTCCAATGGCCGACATGGTGACATACTAAATGCAAAAGAACCACATACATATAAGTAGATAAGAACCACGTATAAAGTTATAAGCACCACATTTAAAGCAAGAGGGGCTAAATAATAAAAAAAACATCAAATACAAATTCGTAATAAACACCTCATATAATAATATGACAAACGTACTACATACAAATATAAATATAAAACGCAGATATCTAAATAAGACCATACTCTCAAATTTCGTACTTAACGGGTTAGGAAGATATTTAAGCAGTGTAACTGAACTGAAGATTTAAATGAGAATATTTTTAAAAGAAATATAACAGTACATCAAACAAACGAATAAGTTTTCAGGATCACAATGACGATTCTTTAATGCTTTTAATATTTCTAGTTTAACATCCTTCCGCGCAAACCACGTAATTGGCCACAGTAACATGACGTAAATATAATTGCACGTCAACGATTGCTCGATTCTTACTGCAAAAGAAGTGACAAAGATATGTGGTCAAAAATAATGATAATTGTAACTAGTTTTGGGATGTTTTCTATGCGTCTAACATTTTTCAGCGTTTTTATGTCCCGCCAACGAAAGTTAGGGGCATATAGATTTCGGTCATTCGTCCGTTCGTTCGTCACGCCTCGAGTTTACATTTGCGTTAAAGATTTTTTTCTCCAGATGAAGTCCGTTCTTTTAAATGAAATTTGGTACACATATACATTAAGTCAAGAATGAGTAATTACTGGAAAATACTAAAGAGTTTCGACAAATAAGCACTGAGCGAAAATGTTGTTTTTGCGGCAAATTTTGATAAGTTTGTATATACTGCAAGACACAAACAATATATATATATATATATATATATATATATATATATATATATATACTGCCGGGACATATCAAATGTATTTGCAGTCGTTTCAAAACTGTCCGAATCGCTAGACTGTTACTAAAGCTCGTACAAAATTGCAATGTACATGTATTGTCTAATTATTATATACAACAATACTAGAAGTAGCGATGGCAAATGTGATCCTTCGCTGTTCGTACTTCATTCTAATATGACGTCCTGCTTTAGCTATGTAAACAATAAGTTTAGTTCGCACATGCGTAAACTGCGTGTTTTGTGTAAATGTAAAAACTGACTTACAAATGCCGTTTGTTATGTGTTATCCATAATTATCGTTATTGTTATTGTTAATAATTTAGTTATTTTTAGTCTGAATTCTAAGATTTATATGATTTAAACTACTCCCGATACATTATTTTTTTAACAATTCTACATTCGAATTAATATGACGTCACAATTAGAATTCCGACGTCATATTACGCTGAACTGGAACGATGCAATTTCGTTAAGATTTCTCAATATTTTTTTTAAAAGGTACGCACATTCAATAAAATGACGAGAAAATATGTTTATGTCAATTTTATTTCCTTTAGTTTCCTGTTTTGGGATATATATCGTATTAGTTTTAAAAAAACAATATTTCCACTGAAAGTGTCCTCTTAGAACCGCTTCGAAATTTTAAAACATTTGTTAGACATATTAGAATCGAAATAGATTATTGCGAGCGGGCTTTATGGGAATTAGAACATGGTCAGACCTTCCCATAAAGCCCGCTCGCAATAATCTATTTCTTAATTATTTTATGCCTGTCGGCGACGTGGGGCCAATTTTTTTTTGTCTAGATGTTATCCCGTCTAGAATTCACTTTCTGTTAAAGATATTTCGGCTTGTGCTGGCTTGTGATTTATCGGTCAGTAATTTGTTATTACATGAATAAAATCGCTATCTTTTTTTTTATTAGAAAAACAGTGGATGATCAAATTCAGTGACCACTAAAATTGAAATTTCATGAACAGACGAACTAGTAGCTACCAGGTTAATATTGGATTCCGGTTGTCTACTATGCAGCGGACAAGCATTTCCAGATTTTTATGTAATTTTAGTACTGTTGCGATTTATCTTGACCCGATAGTTGTTTTAGACCAATCAAAAACACGCAAAATTTTATTCATCTGAGCGTGCAATATTATAAGAACATCTTTCTAATCCAAATCCAAAATAGAAATATATCTCACCCGACATTCAGCACGACTTCATATCTTTGTGTGGGCATCATGTGTTAGAACAGAAGCCTGTATTCTATCTCTGTATTTTGCCATTATTGATCATTTCAATAACAATGTGTCATCAACGGGTCTTTTAAACCCTGTAAATGAATTTGTTGGATATGTAAAAGCAAAAAGTGTATTGGGGTCATGAAATTGCACGGGTGATGATAGCTTTTAAATGAAAGAACTTGGATATAAACAAATTAAGTTTGACTTCAGCTTTATAAAAAAGAAAGCTGCTCGAAAATGTGAAAAGAACCTACAGGAAACAACTTTCAAACAAGATTATCCCACGAAACGGCTAGCACAGTTATAGACGGACTTTTTCTGACTACATTTTTCAAGAAAACGCTTGACAAACGCAATAAATAAGAGGACTTTGTGTGAAACAAGATGGAAGATCCAAGAGGTTGCTTTGTTTGCATTTAAAAATGCCTTTTTGGTGGTTATACCTGTACTTTAACCGCTACAGAAAGACGGCAAAAAAGCTAAAATACATTTATCCGCAATTTTTGTTTTGAGTTAAGAATAGCACCTACTGTTGACTGTAAGAGTCAAAGGCGAGCTCTGGCGAGGAAAGAAATTATGAACAGCTCTGGAATGAATTAATAGTATATGATTCTTCGTTCTACCAGAAGCAATGTAGACCCATCTTTAACAATATGGAATGGCCATCAGCAACATCTAGCAAACTATAATGTGGATAATACAAAAGACTACTATTTCGCTATTCAACGTTATTTCTGATCATTTTATTAAGAAAAATTGGGCTACGACTAGTGAAAAATGAAGACCACTCTTTAATGCTAAGCTGATTGCTATAAGAGTTTTGCCTCTTATATCGGCGTAACATAGCTACAGTTTAGTGATGAGGTTATAGAGTGGAGAGCTCGATGGCTGAGGAAAAACTGTCTAAACTAGCTAAATCCCTGGTGACGACCAACCGTCAACTTTAGCCTTCAATTCAATTTACGATTCCGCCTTTTCCTCTAAAGCAGAGAATGAAAAGAATAAAATTCAATAATGCACGTTCACCAAGTTTCTTGAACATTAACAAGATCACAGAAGTGCATGCCGGTGAGAACATCTTAAATTGGTCTACTAAAAAGGTACTTTATTACAGAATTCGATAAGAATGTCTCATCTCAGCTTTTGAACCGATTTCCACAAAGCATATTTAATATAATACAAAAAAAGGTAACAAGTATAAGATGATCAGTTATTTCCTTGGTCATTCAGTCTGTCGATCATTATCAGTGTAGTTAGATTGTTTGTTTGTTTGTTTTAATGTTGTTTTAATGCCACTTTCAGCATTTTTTTCAGCTATATTATGGCGTCCAGTTTTAATTGAGGGAGGAAGCCGTAGTACCCGAAGAAAACTCACAAAACTTCCAACCTTCGTAGGACAAGTGGCAATCCTTGTCAATTAAGAATGGAGTCGAGCGCACCCTGCCCGCAGTAATGCTTAAACCCGCAACAGAACACGTGATCAATATAGTAGACAACTACCTTAACCACTCGGCCACCGAGGCCCCCAGTGTAGTTAGATGTTTTAAATCACTTGGTGGGGGGGGGGGGTCTGTAAGTGGTATATGCAAGTTTATAATACAACTTCGAAAATAATGTTTTATACGTAGACTTAATTTTATTATAATTGTATTTAGGATACATATTTTACATAAGAAACACACTTGAATGTTGATGTATCGTCCAATGATGCCACCTTTTTTGTGTTGTAACCAAACAACACCCATGAAGAAGGCCAGGTACATGTAAGCTATGGACAGTTCCGTGGTTCGGAAACATAATTACTTAATTTCAACAGTATTTTTCCGGAAGAAAGTTTTTTTCAATTTCATCGGGTCGTCGGTTAAGGTAGTTAATCTACTATGAATCGCGTGCCGTCAAAATTGTGCTTGTTCGAGCCTCACTGCTGGCAGGTTGTCCTGGAATCCAATCGTAATTGACATGGATTGCCAGTTTTCCTACTGTACGTCGGCATTTTCTGCGGCTACTTCGGCTTCCTTCACCCACCCCAGCCAAAAAACAGGATTCCATGATATAGCTAAAATATTGATGAAAGTGGCTGATCTGGAAATTTAATTCTAAAATGTGGTATTAACGGGCTTAGGAAATTCTTCCAAAATTCTTGTCTTTACAAAATGTAAAACTATATGTGTCTTGGTCTTTTCTTAGAGCGAGAAAATGAAAAGAGTATGGTATTCCAGTTTGAGAAGGACAAACTTTAATAAAAAATAATTACTTATAAAACGGAGGGAAAATAAACACGTATCGGGTATATTATGCGTATGTTTTATTTGCCTACTTCAGTTATTTTGTACATATGTTGTGCATATGTTATATAATTCGTAGCATTCTCGCCTGAAATTCCCTTGATCTCAATTAGATAGTTGACTGGAATGCACTAGGTTTCGCTAAGATCACCGAATTTAATATATTATATCAGACTCGTGGAAAGATCATCAATCGGAACCAGATTTTAGATAGATCATCGGCTGAAAAGTTCTAGACAGTGGAACGATCTTCGGCTTGAATGACCAGATCGTTGTTAGATCATCGTCTATACATGATTACGAGGCGGTTACAACTGGACCCGGGCATAACCTTACACCTAGACTTTGGTATTACCTTACACGTATATTTAGTTATATTCGTACACCTGGTGCCGTTTCATAAAGCGATCGTTAGCCAAACGTGCACGTTATTCCATTTAAATTGCATGGGATAACGAGCATGTCAATTAGCGATCGCTTTATGAAACAACACCTTGGACCTAGGTTTTCACATTACAACTAGATATAACATTACACCTGGACCTAGGTAATACCTTACACCTGGACCTATAGGTATTACCTTACACCTAGACCTGGGTATTACTTTACACCTGTACGTAGATATAACCTTACACCTGACCTGTGTATTATTTTACACGTGACCTAGGTATTACCTCACACTTGACCTTGGTATTACCTCACACTTGACCTTGGTATAACCTTACACCTAGACAAAGGTATAAACTTACACCTGGACCTTGGTATAACATCACACCTGGACAAAGGTATTACTTGACACCTCATCCTCACAAGTCAGGGTTTCTGTGTCCACGTGTGTTCACGAACCCCTGACAAACTTAGCTAGGAAATTCCCGGGCTAGAAGATTTTCATATGACGTCAATCCTTTAAAATATCAACTAATGAAATTGCTTGAAAGAAGCAAGTGTTTGGCAGTAGTCATTCTTACTCATTCTAGAGTGTGAAGGAAACGTAACGCAACTAAATAATAACGCGTTAATAACAAACTATTAACACTGCTGTACAAAATACACTGATTTTCACATGGTCTACGCAACACACCCGTTTAGTTAATTTACAATCGACATCGGGATATCCCCTAACCAAGTCGTGAATGAAAGCAATCATTTGATTGGCTACATTAAGGTATGATGTAGCCAATCAAAATAGTGACTTCTAGCCCGGGAATTTCCTAGCTAAGTTTGTCAGGGGTTCGTGGACATATGTGGACACAGAAACCCTGACTTGTGAGGATGTTGACACCTAGACATAGGATTTACCTTACACCTGAACTGGGTATTATCTCACACCTGGACCTTGGTATAACCTTACACCTGGACATAGGTATAACCTTTAACCTGCAACTTACTTACTTATGGGGGTTTTTAACGTCCTTGACTACCGCAAAACGTTCTCGCTCGGACTTCCTGCAGGACTTTCTACTGGTCATTACCTTACACATATACAACTATTAGCGACATCACGTGACTTGTGTGACGTATTTTTGTCAGCCATATTGGATTTTCCACCCAATAGAAAATCAATGGTACGATTTAAAAAAAATGCCGAAATCTTGTTAAATAAAAAAATATATATTATGTTTTGCACACTGTTCCTGGTTCTACAGTTTCTTATCTTTCGAATTATATAAATTTTATCACTTTAAATAACTTGCAAAATACTTCCCATTTTGTTCGAAAAAAGACTTATTTTCTGCCTTCTCGTTACATTGTTTCAATGCGAAACACCTTTATGCACCACTAAATATGTTTTGCACATATATTCAAATAGTAAAAACATTAATGTTTTTAATTTTCACATTTTTGGCCGGATTTCAAAGAGTGAAAATCCGGGTTATAATATGGCCAATGTCGGACGGGCGGGGAACAAATTCAAATTTTCGTAACAGTTTTCTTAGCAACTACTAATTACATACTCTTGAAATTTGGAATGCAGTATCAGCATGGCCTCCCATAACGTGGGATTCGATTGCAGGTCTGTCGCTCACCTACTTCCTGTTTAACGAAATGCGGCCATTTGTGTCTTTGAAGGATTTTTAACACATTAATTTCTTATCTTTTCATTTTAAATTCGGTCATTTTACAATGTTAACATGGCAAAGTTCAGACCACGTGGTTCAGACAAGGGACAGGGTTGTGTGGCATTTTTATGGTCTAATTATATCTCAGAAATTTGTAACATGTTTAACTTAATTGTAAATATTTTAACAATTAAACAAAAAAACATTTAAGATTATCAGATTTACAAAATATTGTCATTAGAAAGAGTGAAACTAACTGCAATTGCATTGTCTTTAATTAAAAATAAGTTAATGAACTTTGTCATAAACATTTATAAAGACAAAGGTATTACTTCACACCTGGACCTTGGTATAACCTTACACCTAGACAAAGGAATAACCTTACATCTGAACCATGGTATAACATCACACCTGGACATAGGTATTACCTTAAACCTAGATAAAGGTATAACCTTACACCTAGACCTTGGTAAACATTGCACCTAGACAAAGGTTTAACCTTACACCTAGACCTTGGTAAACATTGCACCTAGACAAAGGTATAACCTTACACCTAGACCTTGGTAAACATTGCACATAGACAAAGGTATAACCTTACACCTAGACCTTGGTAAACATTGCACCTAGACAAAGGTATGACCTTACACCTGGACCTTACCTTACACCTAGACCTAGAAATTACTGTACCTTACCACTGGACCCGGGCATAACCTTACGCCTAGACCTAGGTATTACATTACAACTAGGTGTTACCTTACATCTGAACTGATGTAATACATTACACCTAGACCTAGGTATTACCTTACAACTAGACCTGGATATTACCTTACACCTAGACCTGCGTATTGCCTCACACTTGACCTTGGTATGCCTTACACCTGGACCTTGGTACAACATTACACCTGGACCTTGGTACAACATTACACCTAGACCTAGGTATTACCTTACACCCAGACCTAGGTATTACATTACAACTAGGTGTTACCTTATACTTGGACCTAGATATTATCTTACATCTGAAATTATGTTATACATTACACCTAGACCTAGGTATTACCTTACAACTAGACCTAGGTATTACCTTACAACTAGACCTAGGTATTACCTTACACCTAGAGCTAGGTATTACCTTTTATCTGCACATATGAGTAATACCTAACACCTGGACTAAGGTAACATTACACCTGGACCTAGGTACATGTATTACCTTTATCTGGGTATAGGTATTACAGTGCACCTGTACATGTGTATTACCTTACACCTAGACCTAGGTATTATCGTTGACCTGTATCTGGGTTTTGCCTTAAAGTAGGTAATACCTTATAACTGACTTTGCAACAGTTCCCGGAACGTTTAAGTTAACGATTTTATCGTTCGTACATCTCGAGTATATCGTTCGTATATAGTACCGTATAGTTAAGTATATCGTGCATCGTTTTCTCAATCGTGCATCTTTTGATTTATCGATTATTTAATTGTTCATCGGATGGTTTACAGTTTGTTATAGCGAACGTCGTATGGTTTATCGTGTATCGTTTTTTATAGCGTTTTGTTTATCGTTTATATGATATCGTTCGATCATCGTATGGTTTCCTGTTTGTGTTCACGAACATCGTATAGTGTATAGGTTATTTGGTTGTGCATGCACATCATTTCTTTCAAGGTTTAAATAACAGTTTTCTTCTATACGGATATTTACTGTTTATTAATAGTTTTTAAATTACTTCATGAATCAGTGAAGTTAAAAAGATTTTAACGTCGATACAAAATTACATTAAAAGGATCTCAAATATGTTTTTGCGTAATGTAACCTGTAATGTAGTCGTCAATCAAGAATAAATAAATAAATAAAAATAAATAAATAAATAAATAAATAAATAAATAAATAAATAAATAAATAAATAAATAAATAAATAATTAAATAATTAAATAAATAAATAAATTAATTAATTAAATTACATTTGTAATTAATTTATTACATAATGTATATTTTTGCCTTTTTCCTATTGGCCTAAACCAATACACGTGACTTTCCATTTCCGATCATATTGGTTTACAAAAAACTCATATTGCACTCTCGCTAGAAATTTCTGAATGAAAAAAACCTAGCACGTGCCGTTTCTTTTAACGGAAATACGATAGCCAATTAAATCTTCTTTATAAAATCCTCTTAACCAATCAAAATTATCATTCTGACTGATGTTCGGATTTTATTGTTGTTTGTAAATATTTTAACGTCATCAAGTGAACGTAATACGGATAGTTCTGGTGCCAATAAGCGAAGATTTGCAGATATTACTAACTTGGAAATTAATGAAATCATTAATAAAAGAGATCCCGTGAACAATCGCAAATCGACAGAGAAAGCGATTAGTTTTTTTACGAAATATTTACGTGAAAAGGATATGTCAGTTAGTTTGGGAACGGCGGACCCTCAGATTGGACTCAATTCTTTGTAAATTTTATGCAGTAGCAAGGACTGAGAATGAGAAATTATACAAGAACTAATCATTGCAAACATTTCATCATAGATTATGTCGATATTTTACCGATTTTCGAGAAAAAACATTATGAAAGAAAGTCACTTTCGGGAATAACAACAAATCCTTTATATTCCATTTCACGACTCAATAAATTATGTGATAAAACAATTACTACACTTAAACTTGATCAATATGAGGTTTTATGGAGCAGGGTAGAATAATATTGAACTCGACTTCGCCTCCTTCAATATTATTCTACCCTGCACATATTGATCTTATTCCAGTGCAGTAATTGTATATAATTAAAAATTGCTAAGAGTGGTAAATAACTTGAAACAAGAAATCAAATTATTTTTCACATAATCAAACAACTTAACTCATGGTAAATTAAATTAAGTGTAAATATTTTGAGTTTTATGTATTTTTATATATCACGTTTAACAGTAAAAAAGACATTGTGACTATTGGAATTGTTTGGAATAGTGGCTTGCGTTTTGTTGAGTTTGATATTCTTTAACTGTTTTCTACTCATTTATATCACAGTATACATTACCGTTATTGTTTTTATGGGTGTTGTATGGAACGCTATGGAACGCCGTAACTGCCTTATGTGTACCTGCTTTTATATATGCACATACTTTTTCTCTATATGCACATACTTTTTCTCTATAGGCATATACTTATCTATATATGCACATAGTTTTTCTCTATAGGCATATACTTATCTATATATGCACATAGCTTTTCTCTATAGGCATATACTTATCTATATATGCACATAGTTTTTCTCTATAGGCATATACTTATCTATGTATGCACATAGTTTTTCTCTATAGGCATATACTTATCTATATATGCACATACTTTGTCTTTATACTTTTTCTCTATATGCACATACTTTGTCTTTATACTTTTTCTCTATATGCACATAGTTTTTCTCTATATGCACATACTTTGTCTTTATACTTTTTCTCTATATGCACATAGTTTTTCTATATATGCACATACTTTTTCTCTATATGCACATACTTTGTCTTTATACGTTTTCTCTATATGCACATACTTTGTCTTTATACTTTTTCTCTATATGCACATAGTTTTTCTCTATATGCACATACTTTGTCTTTATAGGCATATACTTATCTATATATGCACATTGTTTTTCTCTATAGGCATATACTTTTTCTCTATATGCACATACTTTGTCTTTATAGGCATATACTTATCTATATATGCACATTGTTTTTCTCTATAGGCATATACTTTTTCTCTATATGCACATACTTTGTCTTTATAGGCATATACTTATCTATATATGCACATTGTTTTTCTCTATAGGCATATACTTTTTCTCTATATGCACATACTTTGTCTTTATAGGCATATACTTATCTATATATGTACATTGTTTTTCTCTATAGGCATATACTTTTTCTCTATATGCACATACTTTGTCTTTATACTTTTTCTCTATATGCACATAGTTTTTCTATATATGCACATACTTTTTCTCTATATGCACATACTTTGTCTTTATACTTTTTCTCTATATGCAGTGACTATGCACATACTTTTTCTCTATTTGCACATACTTTGTCTTTATTCTTTTTCTCTATATGCACATACTTTGTCTTTATATGTTTTCTCTATATGCACATAGTTTTTCTATATATGCACATACATTTTCATATCATTACATCCGCAGTTTAAAGACAACTCCGACCGTATAAGAAGACAGCTATGGCCGTATCAGAAAACAACTCGGACCGTCTGTGATTTGTTCATTTTCATTTTGTCAAATATAAAATCAATCATACGTACATTTTATTACTTATGTTAATCCATGGATCGGGGACATATTATATAGTATATAATGCCCTTGCCTCTACTGGTGAATGAAGAAAAACTTTGTAGAAGGGGGGGGGGGGGCTAGGTTAACAATATTTTATTTATAGATCTTGCCCCCCCCCCCCGCTATTGTAGATTCTAAAGGAAGAAGACGAGAGATTATTATCTGGATATAAAAGTTCTTTCATTTGATCAATTGAGTGGCTAAACATTCCTTCAAAAGTCATGATTTAACATGAAAACAAACAGGATAGGCTTAAAAAGAACAAGATCTCGGGCTCACACTGATCAAGCGACTTATATTATTTTGGTTAAAAGTAGCATGACGAGGTGAAAAAAGATCGAAACATGTTTGAAACGATGAAATCGCAGGTACGTTTTTCCATTTTTTTTATGTTTTGACTTTAATACAGGGAATAAAATATTTTAAAAGACGATTAAGCATAGCTATGAGAATAGATATATTAAGTTCTTTAATCTCTTATTTTTTATTTTTGTCCATCTAATTTAATGAGATAAGTGAAAAAAAGAAGATGTCGAATATTAAAATGATAAAATCACCTTTTATGATAATTTTTTTCCCAAATCTACCTTTTCAGTATATATAATATTCATTTAGCTGATGTTTTGTGCCAAAAGTGTATCTTTAACCTAATGCATTAACAATATTAATTTGATTTTAATTGCATAGCCAGAGAAAGTAGGATACGGAATAAACCAGCTCAATGATACGATTAAAACCAGAAATATGAGTTTTTTTAATACTATTAAATACTGCTAATCGATTGCATAAGGGTGCCCTTTATTTATTTGTTTGTTTGTTTGTTTGTTTGTTTGTTTGATTTTGTTTAACGCCACTTTCAGCAATTTTCAGCTATATCATGGCGTCCTATTTTTATTGGGGGAGGAAGCCGGGGTACCCGAAGAAAACCCCTGACCTGCGGTAGGAAAACTGGGAATCCTTGTCAATTAAGATTGGAGTCGAGTACACCCTGCCTGCAGTGAGAATCGAACCCGCAATCTCAGTGTTGACAGACCACGTGATCAATAGTAGACGAACTACCTTGACAATTCGGCCACCGAGGCCCCTTATTTATTTGTAACGTAATAACCTACTGCGTTTAAACAATATATTTTAAAAATTGATTTTCTGGGTTTATATAAAGCATGAAGAGTAAGATATATGCAAATTAATTTTGATTGTTGTGCCTAAAATATGCAATGTACAAATTGCGATACACAATAACTGTCGAATAAAAGCTTTGAAACTCTGCTTTTTATTTGTATACATTTGAATGTATGCACCTCTTATTCAATTATGTATCTCAAACGAAGTTGGAAGACATATTGCTTTTGTCTGACATTTAACTTCCCCTTCTTTTCTTCTCTTCAGCTGATATTGTGAGCTAAATTTCACTGTAAGTCGCATCCTAATACACTTATAGGTTATATTAAATAGGCATATGTAGTAGTGCATTCCACTTTTCAGGAGGTTCATAGTGGGTTCTTGGTTAAAGGAGGTCGCCATATTGTTGTGAGTCTGTCTGTCTGTCTGTCTGTCTGTCTGTCTGTCTGTCTGTCTGTCTGTCTGTCTGTCTGACTGACTGACAGTCCGTCTACAACAAATCGTGTCCGGGCTATAACATTTTATCGGCTTTTTGATGTTTTGACATGTGGGTAGATTATAACTAATTGATGCATCGCATCGCATGCCATGGATGATGACCTTTAACTTTGAACCCCAAAGGTCACATCATTGCTTTTTGAGGGACTACTTCGTGTCTGCAATATAACTGTGTTATCTTTTGAGATAGGTCTTTGATTGTTTTTTGCGTGTTTGAATGGTGTTTAATGCCAATTTCAACAGTTTTGCAGCTGGATGCAAGGCGTCCAGTTTTTATTGGTTGAGGAAGCCAGAGTACCCGGAGAAACTCCGTATCCGTTTTCTAGACCGGTCACTGCATTTCATGTAACCTACTAAAACAAGGGTTCGTTGTACCTAGGTTGACGTTATACTTCCATAAGTTCTACTGTCGTTAACAAGACTTAATTTATCCCTATTGGAAATCAATCTCAAAAACGATCGGACATTTTCGCTGAGTCATAGGTAGTCTTTTATATTCCTGGATTTGATTTTTTCCTTGACATGACAACGAGAAAGTCGGCGGATGTCTAATTATAGGCAGGCACTGCTTAATCGTCCGGAGCACCTCAGTGCACCCATGGTTTTTATTGAGTTCGGGTTACTTACTTTCCGTTTTTGGTTTTTATTCTGGTAATAGCGAGCACAGCTCGCAGCGGGCAGCTCTACGGCAATTATGTGTCATGTGATCAAAATGAAATCACGTGATCAAAACTTCTGCTTAATGCTGATATTGATTTTTTTTCGTCAGGAAGTTGATATCGTCCAAAAAAACTGTAAAAAAGTGACTGAAGAAAAGTACTAAAAATAATTTTAAGAAAGACTTGAAAATAAAGTTGACATCAAAAAATAAATGTTATATTTACAATTAACAACAAAAATTTCATACTATTTTTTGCAATCTCTAAGGGGTCGTCCATAATTGTCAACCATTTTCACAAGTGTGCAAAAAGCACACTTTTTGAGAACCCCCACCCCCCATCAAAAAGTGTACATCAACCATTAAACTAATATAAAAACCAAACTCCACGGAAACAAAAAATTTCTGAAGATAAAAAAAGTGTACGCAAAAATGTAGAAATTTTTAACCCCCTCCCTCAAGTGTGCGGTTTGCACACTTATGAAAATAGTTGACAATTACGAACGACCCCTAAATCGATCTTTAAAAACTGACAATCAAATTAAATTTCATGTGACGTCACCGTTACAAAGACAGACGTCACGTGACCACTGGAATTTAGAGGCACTTTTAGGGTGTTCGGAAGTTACGTCAATTATGAAATGCACATTAAATATTGATAATAAAGGACTATATTGTCTGTGTTCGCATTTTGGCAATGCCTACTCCATATTATATGTTTGTCTATATCAGGATTTGTAATTGCCCCTTGACTTTCGGCTTTGGTTTTGGACCTTTGACCTTAATTCCGATCACATTTTCGCATACTGAATGACAAATGAGTGTCCTGGATTTAAGCTTTTTGTCTTTTGAGGTGGGCGTTTGATATATATTTGGGCATGTGGATAGAATATTGGAATTTAACATGTTTGATTATTGTGTTGGTGACATTTGACCTCATACTTCAACCTTGACATATTTGCTTTTTTATTGCATATTCCTGTGGGGGCCATAAGTTGTTTTTCATTTTTGAGGTCAAATCTCAATCTATTTACAGCGGGTCCCAAAAAGATGATCTTCCTGATATTTAATTTCATGATTTAGCAATAAGCGGGTATTATACATTATTTTTCAGATTAATCACGGAGAGAGATTACGGAAGCCGGCAAACGGGTGGTTAAACCATAAATTTTAAATGATTTTTAATAAAACGATGTTGATTTGTGTTAATAGTCTCTTTCCAGATTCGTGAGTTTGTTGTGTAACTTCATGTGCCTACATGTGTAATACGCGATGAAAATTATGTTGTACTTCGTGAAATTAAGACCAATCTTGCGGTCTGTTCGAATAATATAATATTGTCATTTAGTGACTACATCTTACACGCTTTCCTTTTCAGTTTTTATGTAAAAGATAACTGTAGACTTCTCAAAATACCTGCAACATATGTTTTAAATAATTAGACATAGAAAGTCCAAGCTTTACACTTTAACATGACGTATTCATGCTTGAGATAACTTCTCATTTGTACTCTAATTCACTATTTACATTTTCGCTCTGTGTCTTTATTATAAATTGTTGGCAGCCCAAGTTTGGCCAAATTCATACCTTGTACTTGGAAGTTTACATAAATATATTGGTCTGCCCAGTAGATTTTTATGTTCGTATTGTTTCGTTCTTATAGTATTTAATGTCGGCATAGTATGAACTATTTGTAAAATTTAATTGCTAGTTATATTGTTATTTGTTGATGGCTTCGAACTCACTGGTAGCGGGTAAAGCATTATCGATATTCAACAAAGATTTACGCTTAAGCCCTCTTCTATGATTGTCTTAATTAGAGCATTTATTCTATGTTTAATACCTCACTATGGTTTTAAGATGAATTAAAGCCCTGATTCATTGCTTATTACTTTGTTCCATATGCTGATTTTGTGTCAAGAATTTATGCACCTAGGTCCTATTGTAGTAACAATTGTGAACT
The DNA here is from genome assembly GCA_944474755.1 of Limnoperna fortunei. Taxonomy (NCBI): domain Eukaryota; kingdom Metazoa; phylum Mollusca; class Bivalvia; order Mytilida; family Modiolidae; genus Limnoperna; species Limnoperna fortunei. The sequence goes on along the minus strand of OX104114.1, from coordinate 68,972,284 downwards.
TTTTGTTGAATATTCAAAGATATACACACATTACTAGTTGTACAAAGTTATTGAAATGTTTCATTTGGAAGTATACAACTAAATACCGGAGAAATTAAATCGTGTCAAGGACCTTTTATTCATCGTATCATTATAAAAACATGAGCTGGTTGTTTTCCGTATCATTTTTTCCGTAAATACGTAAACAAAACCGACTCAAACTCCTAATAAACTGGAATGAGAGGAATATTTTTTGGCATGAAAGAAAGTTAGATAAATGTTCTTTTAAACAAATTCACTTGATGATATAGAAATATATTATGCAAATGCGTAAATTTTGCATTTATTTGTTAAAATTTGTTATCTAAGTACATTTGTAAAAGATTTTCAGATTTAAAATTAAAATATTAGTTTAAAAACAATTGATTATGTTAATTGACAAATATATGCTAAATCCCTTTTTTTTACTAAACTGTATTTACTATAGTGAGTTTTTAAAAAAGAAATTCGAAAAAGTCACCTGTATACTTATTTGTCTTAACTTGTTTAGATCTTTTTTCATCGTGTCATAGTACTTTTCACCAAAATGATGCATGTCGGTTGATCGGTGTGGGGCTAAGCGCGGTGGTAAGTTATGCCACTTTGGAATTAGTCTGGTTCCCGGTATATCATCTTTCGTTATATTTGTATATTCCGAAGGCATACTGAATATTACGTCGGGAACCAACCTTCTTTGGAGTAGACTAAAAAATATCCAAAGAGGTTATGAATAAAAGCAAAATTACAGTTTTAAGGTTACGGGGTAGAATCGGAAACATATATAAGACAGTTTTTTTAAGATTCCTGAATAAATTTATGAACATATATAAGATAGTAGTTAGGGTTACTGGGTAGAATCAGGAACATATATAGAAATGTTTAAGGCTACGGGGTACAATCGGGAAAATATACAAGACAGTATTTAGGGCCATGGGGTAGAATCAGGAACATATACAATTTTAAAATATCAAAATCGCTGGAAAAAAGATGGGATGACAAAATAAGGTAGTTCACAACACTAATATCCTACATGTTTTTACTAATGCCAAGATCGTGTCCAATTCTAGAATCTTTTGAGAGGGATATTTTTTACATAAATTTTCAAAATCCTATAATTTCGTTATAAGTTCATTATCATTTAAAAAATCTAAAGTTCGACTAAATAATCGTCTGGTATTACAAAATTTTCTAGGGTAGACGTTTTGGAATTAATGTCTCCCACAAGAGCTAAAAATAGTGTTTTCTTAGAAAAATATATGATTTCGTCTTCTAATTCTGAGAAAGCATTCTCAGATGAATATTTTGACTATTTTGGTGGGATGTATACATAGTTACACAATAAATAGATTTTCAACCAACCTTTTATGCATGAAATGTCTTTTGATAGCTATACCCATTGAACAAAATTATTATCAGTTGAAATAAAATAAATGTGTTTTTCTAAATCTTTCCTATAAATTATACCAATACCTCCTGATTTTCTTATACAGGTTCTGTTTTTCAAAAAAAACAACTATAGCCAATTGGTACTTCAATAATATCATCATGTGTTAGTTTAGTTTCACATAGAAAAATTATATCTTATCTTTCAACTACATCAATAAAATCAGGAAATAACAATTTGGATTTAAGACCACACACATTTAGAAAAGTACGGTTTATTTTATTTCTAACTCTTTTTTTGTTTATCCGATGCGTTGTCCTAATCATAAATTCTTTTTAGCGGATCCTCTTCCCTGGGTATTTGAATGCTTCGGGGAGGTTCCCCATTTGGGTACCAAATGCCATCAACGTATAGCTGATCAAGTACCATTTTAACATGCCTTTCTTGACGTTTATACTCCCTCAAGTTTCGGATATAAGGATCTGCGATTTCATGGGGGTATTGTTGATATACTTTATATGGTTTGCTTTTAAGATTTTCTGGTACATGTACTGCTTTGATCACTAGATCGACGTAACGGAAAAATCTGGCAACTACTGCCATTTGTGTTCTATCTCTCGTTTTTCGTAATCTGTGTACATTTTGAAATGCAATATTGTCATCTATTTTTAGTTAAGATTTTATTAACTCCTTTACAACCGTTTCGGTATTCTCATTTTCAGTTTCGATAAGTCCCTCGAAAATCAGATTGTATTTCATCGAATGTGTTTGCAGTTTTAACAGTTCCTCGTGTAATTTTTCGTTCTCTCAGAGTAAGTAAACTCGGTCTTCATCCACTTAGGGCAATCGTCTGTCTATGTCATCATGGTGTCTTTTCTCATTTTGTAATGTGTTGCCGTGTTTACGAAAGTTTTTTTTACATACTTTCGATGTCGTGTTTAATATCGTTAAGCCCACCCTCGAATGAAATCAATCTCTAGTTAAAAGTATCTAAAATGTGAAATTTTGACAACTGTTGGCTAATTTGGTGTTGAAAATGTTCAAATCTTTGATTTAGTACAGCAAGTTTCGACATCAGCATATCGAACGCAATGACTAGTTGGTTGATATTTGTGGGTTATGTTGATTTACAAGATTCGAGGATGGAGGTCTCATGAACTGATATTACTGAGGTCCAGCTTGTCCAACTGGTAAAGCCGGTGAGCTTTGATTCGGTGATTCACCCGAGGTCTGTTGAAAGAAGTGGGATGTGCCGGTGCACTTGCCTCATGCGTGTCAAAAGGGTTCGTTAATTTGAAACTGTTCATACCATAAGTTGTTGGGTTGATTTAGAAACTGTGACATGTCGTGGAATTGTGCGTGGATGTGGCCATTATCAATGGTTGTTTAGTTGGGGGCGTCAATCCATGTTCGAATTTGTATTCCTTCTCCTTTTGTTTTGTTTGGAATTCTTGCGAATTTACCTTTTAACATTTAGTCTCCTTGAGCCGTCTTTCCACTTTTTCTAGTATCGTTCAACCCCCTTTCTAACATAGAGACTCATATCTCAGCTCATAACTCCATACCGTAAATTTCGTGTCTGCTCAGTCCGCCATATTTAATCCCAATCTGGAACATATGAAAGACAGTTTTTTTAAGGTTACGGGGTAGAATCAGGAATACATATATGACAGTTTTTTTTTTAAGATTCCAGGGTAGAATAAGGAACATATATAAGGACATATTGTCTATATATATTTTACTGATTCTGCGCCGTAAACCTTAAAAAAGCATCTTATATATGTTCCTGATTTTAACATGTAACCTTAAAAATGTCTTATATATGTTCCTGATTCTACACTGTAACCGTTTCCTAAATAAGACGTTTTATATATGTTCCTGGTTATATGCCGTAACCTTAAAACTGTCTTGTATATGTTTCTGATTCTTCCCCATAGCCCCTAAATACTGTCTTGTATATTTTCCCAATTGTACCCCGTAACCTTAAACAACTGTCTTATATATGTTCCTGATTCTACCCTATACCCTTAAAACTGTAATCTTTCTTTTTTTCATAACCTCTTTGCTTTGATTTATTAGTCTCGATCACCCAGACGCATATATAATAGCGTCTGGGATCACCTTGTTGTAATTTCGCTACCAATAGGTGGAGACAAAACAATGATTCTATTTTTAGGGCCCTATTTTAAAACCAGGAAAACCATGCATACTTATAATATGACGTCACATTCAGATTCACTCTTGATTGTGCACAACAATAATATTTGTTTAATTATTTGATAAAGTTATATTTTATAAAAATATTCAATGTAAACTTTGGCACAATTTTTTATACACTTCTTGATATGAACGGAAGTAATTTTTTAGATAATAAAAATATCATCCAATCAAAAATTACGCCCAGTTTTGGGCGTAATGGTAACGAGTTCAATATAGAAATGAATCCAGACGCACAAATGTAATTAAGCGTCTGGATGATCGAGACTATTGATTTATTAGTCTCGATCATCCAGACGCTTAATTGCATATGTGTGTCTGGATAGTCTCGATCACCCAGACGCATATATAATAGTAGTCTCGATCACCCAGACGCATATATAATAGCGTCTGGGATCACCTTATTTTAATTTCGCTACCCATAGGTGGAGACAAACAATGATTCTATTTTTAGGGCCTTATTTTTAAACCAGGAAAACAATGCAAACATATCTATACTTATAATATGACGTCACAGTAAGATTCACTCTTGATTATGCATAACAATAATATTTGTTTAATTAATTGATAAAGTATTATTTTATAAAAATATTCAAATTTACACTTTGGTACAATTTGTTGTAAACTTCTTGATATGAACGGAAGTATTTTTTAAGACAATAAAAATATCATCCAATCAAAAATTACGCCCAGTTTTTGGCGTAATGATAACGAGTTTAATATAGAGCTGAATCCAGACGCACAAATGTAATTAAGCGTCTGGATGATCGAGACTAATATAATAGCGTCTGGGATCACCTTATTTTAATTTCGCTACCAATAGGTGGAGACACACAATAATTCTATTTTTAGAGCCCTATTTTTAAACCAGGAAAACCATGCAAACATATCTATACTTATAATATGACGTCACAGTAAGATTCACTCTTGATTATGCATAACAATAATATTTGTTTAATTAATTGATAAAGTAATATTTTATAAAAATATTCAAATGTAAACTTTGGTACAATTTGTTGTACACTTCTTGATATGAACGGAAGTAATTTTTTGGACAATAAAAATATCATCCAATCAAAAATTACACCCAGTTTTGCGCGTAATGATAACGATTTTAATATAGAGCTGAATCCAGACGCACAAATGTAATTAAGCGTCTGGATGATCGAGACTAGCGTCTGGATTCATCTCTATATTGAACTCATTATCATTACGCCCAAAACTGGTAGTCTCGATCACCCAGACGCATATATAATAGCGTCTGGGATCACCTTATTTTAATTTCGCTACCAATAGGTGGAGACAAACAATGATTCTATTTTTAGAGCCATATTTTTAAACCAGGAAAACCATGCAAATATATCTATAGTTATAATATGACGTCACAGTAAGATTCACTCTTGATTATGCATAACAATAATATTTGTTAAATTAATTGATAAAGTAATATTTATAAAAATATTCAAATGTAAACTTTGGTACAATTTGTTGTACACTTCTTGATATGAACGGAAGTAATTTTTTAGACAATAAAAATATCATCCAATCAAAAATTACGCCCAGTTTTGGGCGTAATGATAACAAGTTTAATATAGAGCTGAATCCAGACGCACAAATGTAATTAAGCGTCTGGATGATCGAGACTACCAAAACTGGGCGTAATTTTTGGATTGGATGATATTTTTATTGTCTAAAACATTACTTCCGTTCATATCAAGAAGTGTATAAAAAATTGTACCAAAGTTTACATTTGAATGTGTTTATAAAATATTACTTTATCAATTAATTACACAAATATTATTTCTATGCACAATCAAGAGAGGGGGTTACTGTGACCTCATTTTAGACATGTTTACATGGTTTTCCTGGTCTAAAAATAGGGCCCTAAAATAGAATCATTGTGTTGTCTCCACCTATTGGTAGCGAAATTACAACAAAGTGACCCCAGACGCTATTATATATGCGTCAGGGTGATCGAGACTAAAAATCAACAGGAAATTCTACTCGTCTATGGGATAAAATCAGGACACTGTCAGGTTTTTGCAATCTATTTTTAGTATACTCCAAGGTGACATAACTTAGCCCGAGATATTGTTCTTTTTAAGCCTGTCCAGGTTGTTTTCATGCTAAAGCATTACTTTTGAAGGAATGTTAAGCCAATCAATTGATCAAATGAAGACCTTTTATAGTCAGATAATAATCTCTCGTCTTCTTCCTTTAGAATATACAAAGTTTTCATTCATTCACCAGTAGAGGCAGGGCCATTATATACTATATATGTCCCCAATCGAGGGGTTAACATAAGTATGATTGATTTTAATATTTTCAAAGTGAAAATGAACAAATCACAGACGGTCCAAGTTGTTTTCTGATACGGCCATAGTTGTCTTCTTATACGGTCGGAGTTGTCTTTAAATTGCGGATGTAATTATATGAAAAAGTATGTGCATATATAGAAAAAGTATAAAGACAAAGTATGTGCATATATAGAACAACTATGTGTATATAGAGAAAAAGTATAAAGACAAAGTATGTGCATATAGAGAAAAAGTATAAAGACAAAGTATGTGCATATATAGAAAAAGTATATAGACAAAGTATGTGCATATAGAGAAAAAGTATGTGCATATATAGAAAAAGTATATAGACAAAGTATGTGCATATAAAGAAAAAGTATGCGCATATATAGAAAAACTATGTGCATATATAGATAAGTATATGCCTATGGAGAAAAACTATGTGCATATATAGATAAGTATATGCCTATAGAGAAAAAACTATGTGCATATATAGATAAGTATATGCCTATAGAGAAAAACTATGTGCATATATAGATAAGTATGTGCCTATAGAGAAAAAGTATGTGCATATATATATAGATAAGTATGTGCATATATAGATAAGTATATGCCTATAGAGAAGAAGTATGTGTATAAAGAGAAAAAGTATGTGCATATATAAAAGCAAGTACACATAAGGCAGTTACGCGTTCCATAGAACGCCGTAACTGCCTTATGTGTACCTGCACATACTTCTTCTCTATAGGCATATACTTATCTATATATGCACATACTTTGTCTTTATACTTTTTCTCTATATGCACATAGTTTTTCTCTATAGGCATATACTTATCTATATATGCACATACTTTGTCTTAATACTTTTTCTCTATATGCACATAGTTTTTTCCCTATAGGCATATACTTATCTATATATGCACATACTTTTTCTCTATATGCACCTACTTTGTCTTTTTATTTTTTCATATAATTGCATCCGCAGTTTAAAGACAACTCCGACGTATAAGAAAACAACTCAAACCGTCGGTCATTTGTTCATTTCATTTTGTCAAATAATAAAATCGATGCCCCCTCGACTGGGCACATATATAGTATATAATGCCCCTGCCTCTACTGGTGAATGAATGTTTGTTTGTTTGAATGGTGTTTTAACGCCACTTTCAGCAATTTTTCAGCTATTTCATGGCGTCCAGTTTTTATTGGGGGAGGAAGCCGGAGTACCCGGAGAGAACCCCCGACCTGCGGTAGGAAAACTGGCAATCCTTGTGAATTAAGATTGGAGTCGAGTACACCCTGCCTCCAGTGAGAATCGAACACGCAATCTCAGTGTTGACAGACCACGTGATAAATAGTAGACGAACTACCTTGACCACTCGGCCACCGAGGCCCCTGGTGAATGAATAAAAACTTTGTATATTCTAAAGGAAGAAGACGAGAGATTATTATCTGACTATAAAAGGTCTTTCATTTGATCAATTGATTGGCTTAACATTCCTTCAAAAGTAATGCTGTAGCATGAAAACAACCTGGGCAAGCTTAAAAAGAACAAGATCTCGGGCTAAGTTATGCACGTGAAGTTATATCACATTGGAGTATACAAAAAATAGATTGCAGAATCCTGACAGTGTCCTGATTTTATCCCATAGACGAGTAGAATTTCCTGATGATTTTAACTTGTTATAAATCAAACCAAAGAGATTATGAATAAAAGAAAGATTACAGTTTTAAGGGTATGGGGTAGGAACATATATAAGACATTTTTAAGGTTACAGGGTAGAATCAGGAACATATATAACATTTTTTAAGGTTACAGGGTAGAATCAGGAACATATATAAGATGCATTTTTAAGGTTTACGTCGCAGAATCAGTAACAAATATATATAGACAATATGTCCTTATATATGTTCCTTATTCTACCCCGGAATCTTAAAAAAAACTGTCATATATATGTTCCTGATTCTACCCCATAACCTTAAAAAAACTGTCTTACATATGTTCCAGATTGGGATTAAATATGGCGAACTGAGCAGACACGAAATTTACTGTATGGAGTTATGAGCTGAGATATGAGTCACTATGTTTGAAAGAGGGTTGAACGATACTAGAAAAAGTGGACAGAAGACCGCTCATGGAGACTAAATGTTAAAAGGTAAATTGGCAAGAAATCCAAACAAAACAAAAGGAGAAGGAACACAAATTCGAACACGGACTTATCGCCCACAACTAAACAACCAGTGATAATTGTCACATCCACGCCACAATTCCACGACATATCACAGTTTCTAAATCAACCCAACACTTATATGGTATAAACAGTTTCAAATTAACGAACCCCTTTGACACGCATGAGGCAGGTACACCAGCACATCCCCCTTCTTTCAACAGACCTCGGGTGAATCACCGAATCAAAGCTCACCGGCTTTACCAGTTGGACAAGCTGGATCTCAGTAATATCACTCAGTTCATGAGACCTCCATCCTCGAATCTTGTAAATCAACATAACACACAAATGTCAACCAACCAGTCATTGCGTTCGATATGCCGATGTCGAAAGTTACTGTACTAAATCAAAGATTTGAACATTTTCAACATCAAATTAGCCAACAGTTGTCAAAAGTTTACATTTAAATACTTTTAACTAGAGATTGATTTCATTCGAGGCTGGGCTTAACGATATTAAAGTCGACATCGAAAGTGTGAAAAAACAGAGGAACTGTTAAAACTGCAAACACATTCGATGAAATACAATCTGATTTTCGAGGGACTTATCGAAACTGAAAATGAGAATACTGAAACGGTTGTAAAGGAGTTAATAAAATCTTAACTAAAAATAGATGACAATATTGCATTCAAAATGTACACAGATTACGAAAAACGAGAGATAGAGCACAAATGGCAATAGTTGCGAGATTTTTCCGTTACGTCGATCATGATCTCGTGATCAAAGCAGTACATGTACCAGAAAATCGTAAAAGCAAACCATATACAGTATATCAACAATACCCCAATGAAATCGCAGATCACAGGATAGCGTTATATCCGAAACTGATGGAGTATAAACGTCAAGAAAGGCGTGTTAAAATGGCACTATACGTTGATGGTATTTGGTACCTAAATTGGGAACCTCCCCAAAACTTTCAGATACCCAGAGAAGAGGATCCGCTAAAAAGAATTTATGATAAGGACAACGCATCGGATAAACATAAAAATGTTAGAAATAAAATAAACTGTACTTTTCTAAATGTGTGTGGTCTTAAATCCAAAGTTAGTTCCTGATTTTATTGATGTAGTTGAAAGATATGATATAAATTTTCTATGTGAAACTAAACTAACATATGGTGATATTATTGAAGTACCGATTGGCTATAGCTGTTTTCAGAACCTGTATAAGAAAAACAGTAGGCATTGGTATAATTTATAGGAAAGGCCCCGTGCGGGATCCGGGTGGCCAAAAGAATAGACCGCAGTTGCGCTAGCTTGTCGTAAAAGGCGACTAAATAGCGCCCAGTACCCTGACCGACGTGTCAGGTCGGTTTGCCTAAAGACGTGTGGGATGTGTGCTCTCGGTGGTTGAATGGGGTACCCCTGGAAAGCTGGGGTTGTCATGCCATAATACGGAAAACCTGACCGCAAACCATATTAGTGCACCGTGTTGGGAAAAATGCCACGTTCCTCGCACGTTAAAGAACGCTGCTGTAGTATTCGCCATGAGTAGGGATTTCGATCCCACTAAAGGAGGCTGAATTGCCCGACCCTATCCATCCTCCCATTTGCCAGTGGCAATCTAAATAAAATCCGTTACCCCTATTTTTCCTCGTGTCCCATCCCATTTTCATTCATCATCATTGCATGTTCATTTTATCATCCATTTCATGTTCATCGCCTGAATACAGCTGAAATAATGCTGCTCGGGCTTTAAACACCATTAATCAATCAATCAGAATTAGAAAAACACATTTCTTTTATTTCAACTGCATGATAATAATTTTGTTCAATGGGTAGAGCTATCAAAAGACATTTCATGTATAAAAGGTGAAAATCTATTTTGTATGTATACAACCCACCATAACAGTCAAAATATTCATCTGAGAATGCTTTCTCAGAATTAGAAGACGAAATCATGTATTTTTCTAAGAAAACACTATTTTTAGCTCTTGTGGGAGACTTAAATTCCAAAACGTCTAACCTAGAAAATTTTGTAATACCAGACGATTATTAAGTCGAACTTTAGATTTTTCAAAATGATAATGAACTTACAACGAAATTATAGGAGTTTGAAAATTTATGTAAAAAAAATCCATCTCAAAAGATTCTAGAATTGGACACGATCTTGACATTAGCAAAAAACATGTAAAGACAGAAATGTTGTTAACTACCTTATTTTGTCATCCCATCTTTTTCCAGCGATCTCAGATTTTGATATTTTAAAATTGTTTATGTTCCTGATTCTACCCCATAGCCATAAATACTGTCTTGTATATTTTCCCGATTGTACCCCATAACCTTAAACATCTGTATATATGTTAAATGATTCTACCCAGTAACCCTAAATACTATCTTATATATGTTCATAAATTTATTCAGGAATCTAAAAAAATGTCATATGTTTCCGATTCTATCCTGTAACCTTGAAACTGTAATTTTGCTTTTATTCATAACCTCTTTGGATATTTTTAGTATACTCCAAAGTAATTTGGTTCCCGACGTAATATTCAGTATGTCTTCGGAATATACAAATATACCGAAAGATGATAGTCCGAGAACAAGACTAACTCCAATGTGACATAACTTAACAACGCGCTTAGCCCCACACCGATCAACCGACATGCATTATTTTGGTGAAAAGTACTATGACACGATGAATAAAGATCTAAACAAGTTAAGACATATAAGTATACATGTGACTTTTTTCGAATTTCTATTTTAAAAACTCACTAAAGTAAATACAGTTTAGTAAAAAAGGATTAAGCATATATTTGTCAATTAACATAATCAATTGTTTTTAAACTAATATTTTAATTTTAAATCTGAAAATCGTTTACAAATGTACTTAGATAACAAATTTTAACAAATAAAGGCAAAATTTACGCATTTGCAAAATATATTTCTATATCAAGTGTTTTTGTTTAAAAAAAACATTTATCTAACTTTCTTGCATGCCAAAAATATCCTCTCATTCCAGTTTATTAGGAGTTTGAGTCGGCTTTGTTTACGTATTAACGGAAAAAATGATACGGAAAAAACCAGCTCATATTGTTATAATGATACGATGAATAAAAGGTCCTTGACACGATTTAATTTCTCCAGTAATTAGTTGTATACTTCCAAATGAAACATTTCAATAACTTTGTACAACTAATGTGTGTATATCTTTGAATATTCATCAAAAAGTCCACAATTGTTACTACAATAGGACCTTGGTGTATAAATTCTTGACACAAAATCAACATATGGAGCAAAGTAATAAGCAATGAAGCAGCGCTTTAATTCATCTTAAAACCATAGTGAGGCATTAAAAATAGAATAAATACTCTAATTAAGACAATCATAGAAGAGGGCTTAAGCGGAAATCTTTGTTGAATTACGATAATGCTTTACCCGCTACCAGTGAGTTCGAAGCCATCAACAAATAACAACATAACTAGCAATTAAATTTTACAAATATTTCATACTATGCCGACATTAAATACTATAAGAACGAAACAATACGAACATAAAAATCTACTGAGCAGACCATTATATTTATGTAAACTTCCAAGTACATGGTATGAATTTGGCTAAACTTGGGCTGCCAACAATTTATAATAAAGACACAGAGAGAAAATGTCAATAGTGAATTAGAGTACAAATGAGAAGTTATCTCAAGCATGAATACGTCATGTTAAAGTGTAACACTGGGACTTTCGATGTCTAATTATTGGAAACATCTGTTGCAGGTATTTTGAGAATTTACGGTTATCTTTTACATAAAAACTAAAAAAGGAAAGCGTGTAAGATGTAGTCACTAAATGACAATATTATATCATTCGAACAGCCCGCAAGATTGGTCTTAATTTAGCGAAGTACAACATAATTTTCATCGAGTATTACACATGTAGGCACTTGAAGTTGCACAACAAACTCACGAATCTGGAAAGAGACTATTAACACAAATCTACATCGTTTTATTAAAAATCATTTAAAATTTATGGTTTAACCACCAGTTTTCGTTCATTGTTATTTCTAATAAATAAATAAATAAATAATAAATAAACAATAAACAATAAAACAAAAAAAACAGCTTTTACCGATGTCATAGAAATTTTTTTCTATTTTTATGTCCCGCCCAACAGGCGAAGGTAGCATTCAGATTTAATAATGTCCGTCGCTACGTACAATAAGTTCGAATGTCCAAATAATTTCGTCATTCTTTTAGGCTTTCTTTAATTAAATCATTTTGATGATTGATATGGTAATTTGTGCAAATGAATGGTTCGTTATAGTGTGTTTTCAGAATTCTCGGACTCCCATTTCCTGTTAGCCGATGTGCGTTACAATGATTTTAGTCGTACAGTTCTCGTCTTTTGAAAATTGGAATGGTTTGATTTTAGTATGGCTCTTTTTACTGATAGCTTGTAAGTTACACGCAACTCTCACCATCTGCTCTCTACTTCCTGTTTGCCCGCCATATACGTATAAAAAATTCCGTCAAACATTTATCGGCTTTCGTTAGTCGGAAAGGTTGGATATTTCATAAGGTGATTAATATTAATGCATTATATGATGTAAACTATTTGAAGACCTTTGGATCACTACTTCCTTTTTGCCGCGCATATCTAAAAAAATCGTCAAACGTTTCCCGGCTTCCGTAATCTCTCCTTGATTGAAAAATAATGTACAATACCCGCTTATTGCCTAATCATGAAATTAAATATCAGGAAGATCATCATTTTTGCGACCCGCTGTAAATAGATTGTGATTTGACCTCAAAAATGAAAAACAACTTATAGCCCAGACAGGAATATGTAATAAATAAGGAAATATGTCAAGGTTGAAGTACGAGGCCAAATGTCACCAACACAAATAACATACATGTTAAATTCCAATAGTCAATCCACATGCCAAAATATATATCAAACGCCCACCTCAAAAGACAAAAAGCTTAAATCCAGGACACTCATTTGTCATTCATTATGCGAAAATGTGATCGGACTTAAGGTCAAAGGTCCCAAACCATGTAAGGAAAAATAGCCAGGAAACCGACCGACCAACACGAGCCGAAAGTCAAGGGGCAATTACAAACCTGATATAGACAAACATATATTACCAGAATAAAAACCAAAAACAGAAAGTGAGTAACCCGAACTCAATAAAACCATGGGTATACCAAGGCTTCCGGACGAGTAAGCAGTGCCTGCCTCCGCCGACTTTCTCGTTGTCATGTCAAGGAAAAAATCAAATCCAGGAATATAAAAGACTACCCATGACTCAGCGAAAAATGTCAGATCGTTTTTGAGATTGATTTCCAATAGGGATAAATTAAGTCCTGTTAACGACCGTAGAACTTATGGAAGTATAACATTGACCTAGGTACAACGAACCCTTGTTTTAGTAGGTTAACAGCAGTGACCGGTCTAGAAAACGACGGAGGTTCAACGGGTACTCTGGCTTCCTCAACCAATAATAACTGGACGCCTTGCATCCAGCTGCAAAATTGATGAAATTGGCATTAAACACCATTCAAACACTTAAAAAACAATCAAAGACATATCTCAAAAGACAACACATTTATATTTTGCAGACACGATGTAATCACTCAAAAAGCAATGATGTGACCTTTGGGGTTTAAAGTTAAAGTTCATCATCCATGGCATGCGATGCGATACATCAATTATTTATAATCTACCCACATGTCAAAACATCAAAAAGCCTACCTGGCAATAAAATATTATAGCCGGACACGATTTGTTGTGGAAGGACTGACAGACAGACTCACAACAATATGACGACCTTCTTTAACCTCTTTCACCAAGAACCCACTATGAACCTCCTGTAAAGCACCACTAGATATGCCTATTTAATATAACCTTTAAGTGTATTAGGATGCGACTTACAGTGCAATTTAGCTCACAATATCAGCTGTAGAGATGAAAAGTAGGGGAAGTAAAATGTCAAACAAAAGCAATATGTCTTCCAACTTCGTTTGAGATACATAATTGAATAATAGGTGCATACTTCAAATGTATACAAACACTAAGCATAAATTCAAAGATTTTTTTCGACAGTTATTGTAATCTTCATGCTTTATATAAACCCAGAAAATCAATATTTAAAATATATTGTTTAAACGCAGTAGGTTATTACGTTACAAATAATAAAGGGCACCCCTGTGCAATCGATTGGCAGTATTTAATAGTATTTAAAAAACTCATATTTCTGGTTTTAATCGTATCATTGAGCTGGTTTATTCCGTATCCTACTTTCTCTGGCTATGTAATTAAAATCAAATTAATATTGCTAATGCAGTAGGTTAAAGATACACTTTTGGCACAAAACGACAGGTAAATGAATATTCTACATTCTGAAAAGATAGATTTGAAAAAAAATTATCATAAAAGGTGATTTTATCATTTTAATATTCGACATCTTCTTTTTTTAGCTTATTTCATTAATTTAGATGGACAAAAATAAAAAATAAGAGATTAATATATCTGTTTCTCATATCTATGCTTAATTGTCTTTTAAAATATTTTTTTCCCTGTATTAAATTCAAAACATAAAAAAATGGAAAAACGTAACTGCGACTTCATTGTTTCAAACATGTTTAGATCTTTTTTCACCGTGTCATACTACATTTAACCAAAATAATATAAGTCGCTTGATCAGTGTGAACCAGAGATCTTGTTCTTTTTAAGCCTATCCAGTTTGTTTTCATGCTAAATCATGACTTGTGAAGGAATGTTTAGCCACTCAATTGATCAAATGAAAGAACTTTTATATCCAAATAATAATCTCTCGTCTTCTTCCTTTAGAATCTACAATGGCGGGAGGGGGCATGATCTTTTCTGTTTGTGTTTTGGGCATGTTTACATGTGTGTTAACTGTGTTTTCGAAAATAAAGCAATTGTTAACTGTTTTTCAACCATTAGCTGTTATCTGTTTCCTTAAAAAATGAAATTGTTGTTAACTGTTATATTGAAAATATAAAGTCGGTTTGCTGTTAATAGTATTGCCCTTCGATAACATTCTGCTGTTATCTGTTTTTTTTTCAATTTTTGAACTCACTAATTTCTGTTTTCTCATGTAAATTGTTGTTATCTGTTATCATTATTTTAAATTTACTGTTATCTGTTTTGGGAAAAATAAAATATTGTTAACCTGGTAATGGGCCCACTCTAGCCCCCCCCCCCCCCCCTTTTACAAAGTTTTTCTTCATTCACCAGTAGAGGAAAGGGCATTATATAATAAAATGTATGTATGATTGATTTTAATATTTGACAAAATGCAAATGTACAAATCACAGACGGTCCGAGTTGGTTTCTGATACGGTCATAGTTGTCTTCTTATACGGTCGGAGTTGTCTTTAAACTGCGGATGCAATTATATGAAAAAAGTATGTGCATATATAGAAAAAGTTTAAAGACAAAGTATGTACATATAAAGAAAAAGTATGTGCATATATAGAAAAACTATGTGCATATAGAGAAAAAGTATAAAGACAAAGTATGTGCATATAGAGAAAAAGAATTTGCATATATAGAAAAACTATGTGCATGTAGAGAAAAAGTATAATTCAAAGTATGTGCATATAGAGAAAAAGTATAATTCAAAGTATGTGCATATAGAGAAAAAGAATTTGCATATATAGAAAAACTATGTGCATATAGAGAAAAAGTATAATTCATAGTATGTGCATATAGAGAAAAAGAATTTGCATATATAGAAAAACTATGTGCATATATAGAAAAAGTATAAGAAAAAGTATGTGCATATATACAAAAAGTATAAAGACAAAGTATGTGCATATATACAAAAAGTATAAAGACAAAGTATGTGCATATAGAGAAAAAGTATAAGCATATATAGATAAGTACATGTATATGCCTATAGAGAAAAACTATGTGCATATATAGATAAGTATATGCCTATAGAGAAAAACCATGTGCATATGTAGATAAGTATATGCCTATAGAGAAAAACTATGTGCATATATAGATAAGTATGTGCATATAGAGAAAAAGTATGTGCATACTAGTATATAAAAGCAGGTACACATAAGGCAGTTACGGGGTTCCATAATTATCCACTGTTTAGAGAAACAAGTGGAATAACCCAAAATATAAGCTTTTCAATAAATCTGTAACTTTATGCTTGATACTGTGATATTTCGGGCTGGAGCTTAATATGTAAACATGTGAACTTCTGTTGTCTGGTAATTGTTATAAATTGTTGTTGAGTTATATGTCTGATCAGATTAGATCTATTGCTAATACTTCATTATTATCGTTAATCAGGGTTTAATTTTAACATTTCCTCGATATTTTGTGTTATTATAAGACATATTATGGTGATATGTGATAACAGCATTTAATAAAAGCTAAGTTTTCATATTAGATGGTTAGATATTTGTACAAAAGGGAGGCTATGCAGTACCGAGTCTATGTGTTACTTAATTGCTAACACGTTTATCATTGAATTGTTACAAGATTCTGAAGGAAATTTGCTTATTTAAAATTTCTTGTTTACTTCTTGCATTTTGTCGAAATATTGGTTCCTAGACGTTAAACATTAAACATGAGTCAATAATATTATTAGAATACATCGACAGAAAATGCGAAATAACTCTTCATAACATAAAGTGTATGCAGTACTGGATGTCAGCATCGGTTATTTTTATCGTTTCTGTCATTTGCAGTGATGGACCACTAACTTTTCTCTAGATGTCTTGGTGTAGCTACGTATTGTTCCTACCACGTGATTCCTACCAATATGTGAACATGTTTATACTCAACATAAAAACCAATGCTACTAGTAGTATATCAATCGTTATCTTTTCAATGTTTGTTTCTAAATACTTATTGAATAGAGCCGAAAGAAAACACGAAACATTAACTTGAAACTATATTTGTAATAAAAAGTTTCTGATAAACGCTATTGAGTTTAAGGTTCATTGTACACGACACTTTTATTTAGTACCTTTTGCACTGAGCTTAGTTACATCACACCGATAATGGGACTCCTATTTAATAAGGTAGATGTAGCCATCAGATCATTTATTTTATTTTTGTCCATGCATTTTTGATTTAGTCGGTGTATAAACGGTAGCACCTGCTTTGTTACAATAAAACGATTGTGATCTGAAAGTGTATAAAACCCCAATGTCATTAGGAAAAATAGCTAAGAAAACCGACCGAACAAAAAGAGCCGAAAGTTAAGGGACAATTACAAATCCGGATAGACAAACATTCACAATGCAAAACAAAAACACAAAAAGAGTAACCCGTTGTGTACGGACAAGTAAGAAATTTCTGTCTCTAATTAGACACCTCTCGAGTTACTCATTGTTATGTCCAGGAAAAAGTAAAATCTAGGAATAGGAAACACTGCCTATGACTCAAAGAAAATGTCCGAACGTATTTTATGGATTGATTTCCCATAAAGATCAAATAAGTCATGGCGACATGATCGATCTAGAAAATCGGAATACCGATCGCAGAATCTAGAATAACGTGAAATGTACACACCATACGCTGGAGCTGCTTGAATATTGCTTTCTATGAACAGATAATTGACAATTGGAAATTAGAATTGCTGTCAATGAACAGGAAATTGGCAATTGGAAATTTGAAGTCATCAAGTTTGTCATAGACATGTTTTTAGTTTCCCCGTGTCTATTTCTATAAGTAGGTCTAAGTAATTAGCTGACCTTAGTGTGTTGGTGGTACTGGGGTAAATTGCTTGCAAATGGTGACAAAATTTAGCAATGTTGATGGACAAAACATCATCCGTATAGCAGAATGTGAAATTAAAGGTCTGGGCCAGTGTCTTTTCTTCTTCAGCAAGCCTTCTAGGAACGCGGCCTCATATGAGTTCAAAAACAGATCGGCGAGGATAGGAACACAATTAGTAACCATTGGAATAGCAACAGTCTGTTGAAAACCATGTTTTCTAAACATGACGAATATGTTGTCAATCAGAAAATCTAACATTGTTGACATATTTAGTCTTAAGTATATTTATTATTTATAGTCAAATATATGACGAAGTAAGTTCTGTCGTGAATTATTACATGGTATTTTTGTCGTCTTTTTCCGTTTTATTGAAAACGCATTGTTCAAAAAAATCTTTAAGCCTTGTTTTAAGCTGCATATGAGGGATGGTCGTGTAGAGTGCCGAAAAACAAAATGTTTTAATGCTGTTACATTAGGACAGAGATCCAGACCTGATGATGTCTATCAGGTCTTGAATTTTTTAATATCTACATTTCATTTATGCCCCTCCTAGAAAGTGTCACTGTATTTTTTTAGGTCTCGTTTTTATTGTTGTTAATATAATGGTCTAGAGTTGTGATAGTGTTTTGGTGGTACACTTAGACGATCCTGCTGTGAAATGATGTTTTATGGATTTTTGTAAATGGTTTGGTATCCAATACAAGACGGAGAGATCACAATTTTCAAAGGAATAGGGGTGATAAGGGCCATTTTTGGCCCAAACTCAAAAATAGTTGTTTCTAGGCTTTTTTGTTAGTTCACACATAGTTTTAACATTAAATTGCATGTTTACTCCAAAACATGCATTCGTTTTCATTTTTGGGCAAAAAATGTGAAAAATGAAGAAAAACTGAGGATTTGTGGAAATTTTAATTTTAAAAGAACGTACATACAGTTTTCAATTTTTTAAGCACAAGTTTATCAGAATTACCCACCTTTATCATATAATAACTCTATTTTAGATATACTGAAATTGTAAAATGTATTTTTGGGGCAAAAAGTGTAAAAAATGAAGAAAAATTGAGGATTTCTGGAAATTTTAATTCAAAAGGTACTCAAATACAGTTTTCAAATTTTTTAAGTTCAAGTTTATCAAAATTACCCACCTTTATCATATCATAACTGTATTTTAGTTATACTTAAATTGTAAATTGTAGTTTTGGGGCAAAAAGTGTAAAAAATGAAGAAAAACTGAGGATTTCTGGAAATTTTAATTCAAAAGATACTCAAATACAGTTTTCAAATTTTTTAAGCACAAGTTTATCAGAATTACCCACCTTTATCATATCATAACTGTATTTTAGTTATACTTAAATTGTAAAATGTATTTTTGGGGCAAAAAGTATAAAAAATGAAGAAAAACTGAGGATTTCTGGAAATTTTAATTCAAAAGGTACTCAAATACAGTTTTCAAATTTTTTAAGTTCAAGTTTATCAAAATTACCCACCTTTATCATATCATAACTGTATTTTAGTTATACTTAAATTGTAAATTGTAGTTTTGGGGCAAAAAGTGTAAAAAATGAAGAAAAACTGAGGATTTCTGGAAATTTTAATTCAAAAGATACTCAAATACAGTTTTCAAATTTTTTAAGCACAAGTTTATCAGAATTACCCACCTTTATCATATCATAACTGTATTTTAGTTATACTTAAATTGTAAAATGTATTTTTGGGGCAAAAAGTATAAAAAATGAAGAAAAACTGAGGATTTCTGGAAATTTTAATTTAAAAAGTACTCAAATATAGTTTTCAATTTTTTTAAGCACAAGTTTATCAGAATTACCCACCTTTATCATATCATCACTGCATTTTATTTATACTTAAATTGTAAAAATGTATTTTTGGGGCAAAAAGTGTAAAAAATAAAGAAAAACTGAGGATTCTTGAAATTTTAAATTAAAACGTACTCAAATAAGGTTTTCATTTTTTTAAGCACAAGTTTATCAGAATTACCTTTATCATATCATAACTGTATTTAGATATACTTAAATTGTAAAATATATTTTAGGGACAAGAAATGTGAAAAATTATAAAAATCAAGGCAGGATTTCTGGAAATAATTAATAACAATTACCTTTTTAGTACCGTAATCTTGTTGAAAAACATTTTCCTTAGTTTTACAACACTTTATCATAATACAGTTTTATTCTAGATATTCCTTAGTTGAAAAATGTAGTTATTAGACAAAAAGTGGGAAAATTATCAAAAATCTAGGATTTCTGAAAATAATTAACAGCTATTTTATACTATACTACAGCTATCTGTCGAACAACATTTTCTCAAGTTTTACACTACTGTATCGTAATATAATTAGATTCTAGTTATATAGAAGTTGTTATGTTTACTTTTGGGCAAAACGTGTGAAAAATCATAAAATCATGAATTTCTGGAAATAATTTATAGCTACAAAAATCAAATGTTAACTGAGACAATAAACAAGGGTTACATCATTCCTCTACGACAGAAATTTCGTCTTGGCTTTCATCAATGTCCTCAGGGACAGGAGTATTTTTGGCATCAATTAAATACTGTCCATATTATTGATGCGGAATTGTTTGTCGGTATTTCAACCATAACCTAAGTACCAGATTACAGATGCCATATGTGAGCACATGCCTACTACACGTCCACCGATCTTACACTTACAATACCAACCAAGTATCAAACACTCGCTAAAACGAATCCACAGCTAGTAACTTTTTGAACTTGAGCTACTTGGACCTTTGCTGAAAGTAATGACGCACCTAGAGTGGAAATCAACACCTCATACCCTCCATCTGCATCCATATGTTCGTCAGTATATGATTTTGCCCTTTTAATCTGATAAGACCATAACGTTAAGTTACGCAATTCATCTTTATTTAAATGAGGGAAGACAACATCAATATCACTGGCATCAATTGTTGACCATTTTTAGCTGCACTTATCCAATCCTTGCCCTTGTAACTTCCGTGTGCAGTTTGTTGCTGGTATTACTCAATGTGCTTAAGCTGCGTAATCTGAGAAATCTTACGAAAGTTTGTAACGGACAGACAAGGTGATTGCAACGTAGCCCCCTCTCTAACGAGTGGGGATATGATTATTTAATGTATAGTTTGTTAGCACAATTGTTTGTTTGTTCGTTTGAATGATGTTTAACGCCACTTTTAGCAATTTTCAGCTATATCATGGCGTCCAGTTTTTATGGGGAAGAAGCCGGAGTACCCGGAGAAAACCCCCGACCTGCGGCAGGAAAACTGTCAATCCTTGTCAATTAAGATTGGAGTCGATTACACACTGCTCGCAGTGAGACTCAAACCTGCAATCTCATTGTTGACAGACCACGTGATTAATACGAGTAGACGAACTAACTTAACCACTCTGCCACCGAGGCCGTTGGCACAATTGAAAGTTTTCCTACACAACAGTGCATTTTTTCATGTCTTTAAACATGTTTTAAAATATAGGTTTTTCTAATGTTTATCGCACGGACTATCGAGACGATTGTGCAATCTGAGTAAGAAATGGATCAAGAGTTATTTCTGGGATGCATTTTTCACTATATCTTTGTATGTCTCTCAATTTATTCCTTAAGGGTTGGGTTAATCCCCCTAACAAGTAAAGAAATACAAACAATTATTTTCCCCATTTAAAAGATATTAATATTAAACAGTTATGAAGGACACAACAAAATTTGCTTAACCCTCACAGGAAAAAAATGGTACCGTTATAACCCAACATCAATCTTACTAGTTACTTTTTATGTACAGAAGGTCAACAACAAACGTTACATTTTTTTCTGAATTTATATGTACTTAATTTTCGATAAGCTTCAAACCTACAACAAAATTCAAATCACACTCTCATGCACTTAAAAATTATTTGGAAATTGTATTCTTTTGTTTTGTTTAAGTACCATTTATCAAGGTGACATGTTTACTTTGGATTTTTATCTATGATGACATTAAATTCACTTTTGAAGGATGCCATGGCTTAGCCTCAAGTGTCAACCCCCCCCCCCCCCCCCTTTCATCTCCCCAAACCTTTTCCCAATTTCCCTAGACTGTTGGTAAACATTTAGTATGCTTGTACTTCAATAATGAGTGATAAAATAAACACAGATGTATTTACATTTTTTTCTTTTCAGGTTTTCACAATATTATTTGGTATTGTTTTTATTTATAAATAGACATATGTTTACTTTCGGTTTTGTGTCAGTATTTTTTAATTTCAGTAAAACACACATATTTATTGAAATATCGTGTGCCAAAACAAGTATTGATTTGATTTTGTCAAATTTCATGCCGTTTTTTTTCATAACATCAGTCTTGAAAAATATTGGTGTTGTTTTTTTTCTTCTAAAAATAAGCACAGAAAATAGATTCGGGAATTCCCAGAAATTCTAGAATACACTAAAAGGTCACGTTAGCCTTAGGTCATCTTAGAAATTATGAGGTTATTAACATTATTTTAGAGAGTGGATAAAATCATCAAGTGAATAACATCTTCTTTTTGGTTTTTATGGATCTTTATGGTGTGTTCTGCAAAATGTATTTCTGTGAAATAAAAAAAAACGATGAAATCCCGGTCGCGTCAAAATGCTGGTCAACGGCCAAGATCTGCATTCGAGCAAGATAAATAAATAAATCAAACAGCAAGGGGTTCTTTCTTTATTATACACAAATTAATTTATTTATTCAATAACTATAAACCTCTTATAACTTGAAATAAATTACTGTTGCATGTTTATTTGCTATGAATTGTTACTTCCTTCTTCTTCGACCCGAAAATGTAAACAAAAATGATCGCGGATTACTGCTACAATTCATCTTTTTTCGAACCGTGCGCATGCAAGAAACAACAAAATATTTTGCCTGATTGAGCTCCTGACTAAAATAAATAACATATTTAAGTATGAAGTTGTTTCTTAGCTGCGCATGCACTTTATTTTACATAAGTTTCTTGAAATTCGGCCCGTTTTAGAGCAAAATCTAAAAAAAAGACGTTCATGCACGTGATGCCGTCACAAGCAGGATTATGATTGATTTGGAGTGCATCAATTTAAAGCATTATGTTTATTGATGATATAGGCTGCAAATAATTTTTTTCACACAACTTAATTTTTTTCAGAAATTTTGGGCCAAAAATGGCCCTTATCACCCCTACTCCTTTGACTTGGAGGGTAAAGGATGCCAACACAGATTTGTGATTTTCAAGAATTGCCAATTGAACTCTCAATTCCCTATTTACTTATTATACACTCTATATAATGTGTGGCCGCGATATAGCATAGACTTTATTTAAGTGACAACGGCTCTGTAAATGAACTTTGACTGAGGGAGAGGAAAATAGTTCTTATTTTGATATTTGACTGTGCCAAACTGTAGCATAGACAGTGGATTTATTATTCAATGGAATTTTAATATTGGAGCTGTATTTAAAAAGCAGTTTCATATAGAATTTATAAATAAATTTATCAGTCCGGACCATTACAGAAAATTGTAAAATTACAAAAAATTGTAATATAACAAGAAACTGTAACTTTACAGTTTCTTGTAAAATTTACGCTGAGTAGCAGTTGCCTCCCGTGTAATACAGTCAAATTTTTCTGAGGGGTGACAACTCTGTTCTTGATATGGTCACTGATAGTAAGAAAGATAACTCGGGAATGTTATTATTTCACGACTCATCCAACTATTTTATTTATTTATCGGTTAATGTCTTGCCCTTTAAACATTGATAAATAAAACATTCGATTATTATTGTTGAGTAAATCGCACGAGGGGCAATCCCATGAAAACACATGGGACCTTAACAATTACAAAGTTATTTTGGTCGCTTATCGGACATTGTGTGCATTTGTCTGTTCTTTGAAATCCGCATGATCCTCCCATTATCTATGCTTTTGCAAAATTCCGGGGTCTCACCCACCACACCCCCGCATGAATCCTCCCTGACAAGGGTATACAATGATTTAAAGTGTTCAATCAACATAAGACTTGTAAATTTTAAATAGTTAAAGAATTTGATTTTGATTATTTGTGTAAATTATTAGTACTCGTAGTACACTAATTTAAAGTATGCGGTTTTGACAACTTAATATATTTTAATGCATTGTTAGGCAGGGGCGTAGCTACGTAATGCCAGAGTAGGCACGTGCCTACACTCAGATTCGGCTTTTTTTTATCAATCGTATTTTTTAAATGTTGTAAATATAAAATTTCCTCTTCAAGAAAGACGTTAACATCACAATTTCATATTAATTTTTACAACACAATCAATGCCTTACTGCAGGAGCTTCCGGGAGGTTTCGCCCCCTGGACTCTTCACTGGACCTGCTGGGGGCATTGGGCGGCCCCCAGACCCCTCTCCGAAAGGGTGTGTGCCTATACTCTTTAATTTTTCTAGCTAAGACCCTTTTATGGTATAATAATAAACCGTGAGCCGTGGGATCGCGATAATTAACAGGTTCAACCCTGCCACATAATTTGTTATGTGATTGTTCTAAGCCAGTGGTTTATGTCGTCGTTTTTTCTCCTTTGTTTTTTATGAATTTATGTGATTTTTAATATTTCTATGTTTTTGAGTGAATTTTGTTGATTTGTTGTCTCCCTTTCTTATATAAGGGACCGGTCATTATTTATCTCCATGGGGGGGGGGGGGGGGGGGCAAAAAGTAGGGGGGTCATCAAAATTTAGCTGACTAAAGAGGGTGGGTCGTCACTATTTTGCTGACTATTAGAGGTCGTCACTATTTTTTTAGTAATTCAACCAGGGGGGAGGGGGTCATGAAAAAGTCAACTTTATCATAGTGGTATGACATAGGGATAAATTTAGTATTCTGTATGTATACATTTCAAGGCAAACAACAAAGGCATCCTAGAGGGTGGGTCAGATTTTTTATGGCACTTCTAAGAGGGGGGGGGGGTCAGTGATTTTAACAAATATAAAAATGGGGGGGTCAGTAATATTTATCATTTATAAATTACAATTTGCCGGCCCCCCCCTGGAGATAAATAATGACCGGTCCCTAAATAACTTATTTTATCATTTGCTTGTGATTTCATTATTAATTTCCGGCGCTTATATGTTGTTCTCCTTTTTCCGGTGAAGTTACTCTAGAAGGATTCTTTATGTTATTTGTTTATTTTAACGAGGATTCACTCAACTTTCAGCTATTTGTCAGCTACATTATGGAGTTCAATTGTTTTATTGTGGGAGGAAGCCAAAATACCAGATGTAAACCCCGATGTTTTTGCCAGGAAAACAGGCAAAATTGTCAATTAAGGTTAGAGTCGAGCATACCATACCAAAAGTCGGGCTCGAATATATACCTTTAAATTGAAAGTATTATTTACAAATTATACATAAGCTTGCTTAAAATAATAAAAGTCTTAAAAAACATATAGTGGCCGAGTGTTTTGCAATAACTGATAACTTAAACGAAATGTTAAAAAGCGAAGATCCCAGTGACTTTAAAAAGGATAAATAGGACCGCTACTGAATGCAAGGACAGTCTATACTAGTAGATAGTATGTAGACTGTCCCTGCTGAATGTAATCATTTAAAGTTATTGTTGTTTGTTATAATGTTGCTCCTGTGATATTATTTAAGTAAATATAATTACTTAAATAAATAAAATAAAATATTTCTTGGAATTTTATAATAAAGAGTTTTATTGGCCAATCTTATCAATGCTTATTGGACTGAAATTTATTATATATTTTTTGTAATCGCGAAAGACATTCAGAGTAAGAACGACCTTTGTCACCCATTATGTCTTCTAACCTTGGGACGTATTTCGGCATATGATATGGACAACACAATACTATTGTATCAATCTAAAAGAGGAAGAAATAGACAAAAATATGTAAGACTATTTAGAAACGTAGATGGCATGTACAACTAATTCTAAATAGGTTTAAAATAAACAGAACATGGATTTTTTCTTCACACGTAAGACTTATAAAAAATCCCAGAGAGAATTATTGTAAATAGGGGCATATAATGTATTACGAAATCTAGTAAATCTAGAGTGAATTAAATAAATTAATAAAAACCTTTATACACTGTAAGACATCATTTTAGTTAAAATTCTCGAGATATCCTGTAAATTTGTCATGATTTTTAAGACAAACACAGACACACAACTTACAACATGTTACAACTTTAATAGATATATATCTAATCTAATAGTTAACCAATATTAATCATCATTATCATCAACGTGAACTGCCTATCACGATATGTCCATAAACATGATCAATGTAATTCGAGTTCCATAGTTATGTAGCATCTTGAACAGCTGTGACGATTACACTAAATATTTTAAAGATATTAATTGCATTTCCTAGCATAGTTTGTTGTTGAAGCTAGGTCATGTAGGTCAAATTGTAAACTTGTTATTTAAGGTGCCGGCCTTATAGAACGTGTCAATACGATAGCATTTGATTATTTAGTTTGGCTTCCCATTTAATCATTGTTTTCAACATCTCAATTTTATACTAACGAAGACACGCAGTTTTTTAATACACATGTATTAAACAATTTTGACATTTTATGGAAATTTATTTATTTGTTTAGATGATAAGATTGTGTCTTGATTAAATTGGTAAAACAGTGGGGTCCTAGACACACTGTGTTTCCGTAAACAATTCCGATTACTCTATCCAAATTTGTTGAAATTTAGTATCTTGTGTGTCCACCCACCGCTATAGCTATAGCACACGCCCTACCATTGAGTACACCAGTCAGTTCTATGGGTATGTAATTCCATTCTTGATTAATGTGAAGAAGGGCCTGTGTTGTACGGAGCATGCAAACGCTTTTTTATATCCCCGCTAAACAGTGATGTCCGTCCGTCCGTTACACTTTTCTCATATGCCCAACTCCTCCTACACTACTGAATAGAATTTGTTGCAATTTACATGAGTTTTTTGCATAAAGGCACTATGCCTTTGTGCACCTGATATTTAACATTTTGATCGGAATGATATTTGGTATTGCCTATAGAAAAACATGTACTTTGTCATTGACATAAGGGAAGCCGGGGTATCAATTATCAATTAGTTTTTTTATTCTCCTGTCTAGAAAATAAATGATTAGGGACAAATCAGGACTGTTTTGCTGGTGAATCGCGCAGAGGGATGTAACTTTAATTCAGAAAGTTTTAATTAAAGTGATGTTATGCATGTGTGGCCGAGTGGTTAAGATAGTTGTCTACTATTGATCACGTGGTCTGTCAACACTGAGATTGCGGGTTCGATTCTCACTGCCGGCAGGGTGTACTCAACTCCAATCTGAAAAAATTGACAAGGATTGCCAGTTTTCCTACCGCGGGTCTGGGGTTTCTCCGGGTACTCCGGCTTCCTCCCCCAATAAAAACTGGCCGCCATCATATAGCTGAAAAATTACTGAAAGTGGCGTTAAAACACCATTCAAACAACAAAATAATCTTCATTAGGACAGAGAATATATTTTACTGTTTCATACCTGTTTTGAATTTGATTAAACAGAGTGTTTCATATTTGTTTTATTTATTTTACAATCCAGAAGGAAGCGTTGCTCATCTTCTAGGGATATTATGATGTAAGTTGTAACAGCGTCCCCGTAAAAAAATTAACTTTAAAAAGGGGTGACTTAAACATAATGACTATAACTACAAAGATAAATATTAATTTCACTCGCAGTTAACTCAGATTATCAACTATAAGTGTTAATCAAATTATAACTCAAACTCGAACTCTAATCAAAGTTCAACTCGAACTCTAACTTGATGATCCACTACACCCGACTTCATACTATAACAAAAATTCACCTATGATCACTTTAACTTTACCACAGGAACATTGAAAGTTTATCTTAAGTTTTTTGTAATATGACACAGGACTATAAACAACATGTTAAATTAAAACTGCTATCGGAACCAATTAAATTTTATTATATTTCAATATTGAAGGTTTGAGATGTTTATGTGTTCTATTTATAGGTGACTGGAATATGGTCACAGCCTCTGCAGACTTTACAAGTCCCTTTGTACACAGCTGATAGTATAGGAAATGTTGATATTAAAGGTGTATCTCTCTAATAGCAAAAAATTCAAAGTGACTTGTGGGAAATTTACCTTTTGAGAATTTAAAAAAAACGTAATATTTTAAAA
This sequence comes from Limnoperna fortunei, assembly GCA_944474755.1. Lineage (NCBI taxonomy): Eukaryota > Metazoa > Mollusca > Bivalvia > Mytilida > Modiolidae > Limnoperna > Limnoperna fortunei. The sequence goes on along the minus strand of OX104114.1, from coordinate 68,944,255 downwards.
TAAACGCAGGCATTTGAAAACTATTTCTGTTACAGACAGCGGTTTTGTTAGAGGTCATGAATTTCTGACACAAATTCAAAAGGGCTAGACAAAAAGTATTGTGATATTCGATTAAAATTAGCCCAGATCTGCAGTTTAAAGTATCAGTTTTCAGAAAACTCGGGTTATATCATACATTAGTTCCGTGAGCTGCGACCATAATAGGAGGTTTCCGGTGCTCATACAGAGCTGCCCGAAACGTCCCCAGGTTGCGGACAGTAAAGGCCCTCCCGTTGGGGAGGGGTTGTCAGGTTATAATACAGAAGGTCTGACCGCAGATCAAAGTGGGTAACGTGTTGTTGATGGCCAAGCTTCTTGCACTGTCAAGATCCTTTCTGTAGATTTCGGAGAAACTAGGGTCATTGTTGCAGTCCCTACCCCGTTCTTACTTTTAAAGTGGCAGTCACATTTTTGTTTTGATTGTCCATCCCTTTACCCCATTGATTTATTGTTTGTTAACTTGTTCTCGTGGCTGACATATATTGCTCAATCAATCAATCCTTCTCGTGGGATAATAAAGTAATATATGAATAAAAGCTTTTTTGGAGAAAGAATTTCATCGGTGCATGAAGGGCTTCATTTACAGTTTGTGACTGATTTGACGAGTTCATGCACCGACGAATTACGTAATAATAGCCTTTATTCCTTATGATTCCACCCATTTAAGATTAATTTTTATTTTATTAAACGAACGCACTATTTTATTGCAACATGTATTCATACACTAGATCTGTTCATCGAACGATAACTGTCGACCAATCAAAAATGACGCATACATTGACTACTTGAATTATATTTTAATTGCAACAACAAAAAATGATCCAATTCAGGTTGGTATCGGATTGTAAGAGAATTAAGCAAGGCTGAATTATGCCAAACATGGTTTAGACTGGTGAAGAAGGTTAAAGATGCAAGAGAAAATAAAAACCGACAGGCGTGCGAGGGACAGTTTATAAAAACTTTACTCCGACCTTCTCTAAGGTGACTTAAAAGTAGGGGTTTGGAACCCCGGTGCATCTTCCCTACTAGCTATAATACACATAAAGTTGCAAACGATTTCCTGTCCTTAGAATAGGTTTGAGGTAGATTTTTTAATCGTTTAAATGCAAGCTTGCATTTGTGTTTGTTTGTTTAATAATTTTTTTAATAATTTTTTTTCGTTAATATCTTGTGAAAACATAAAACATAAATTCTAGCAGAACTGTTAGAGAAAGGATAAACCATCGTTTTTTCATGGCCAATAAAAAAGACCGTTGTCGAAGACTAATTGAAATGTTACAGGTAAATCTTTCTCAACACCAAATTTATGTTTTTATTCACCCAGCTGATGCAAGGATATTAAACAAAATTTATCAGGCCTTAAGAAGATCGGGAGTCTTCGATTATTTTTCAATGTATTTTAATAAACATGCCTTAGATTATTCACACAAATAGTACAGAATAGTTAATGCGTTAAAACCTGTTTAACATCAGGAAAGGAATATTATTCACTATTCAGACTGCATTTACATCATAAAATACTTGTTAATCGTAAATCCATGTCTGCTGTGGTGTTTATTTTGTAGAGAAGGAAAAGATTTCAGCAATTTGAAACACTGAAATCTGTTTTCTTAATCAAATACCATGACTACATACATCAACCTTTCAGCTAGATAACACAGCCAATAATCACTTTGTTCTATTTCTTGTAGTATTATAACTCAAATTTATTCAAGATGTGTTTTTCTGTTTCTAATTTAATCGCACACGTAAAGTTAAAAAATTTATATTAATATTTCAAATTTCTGAGGAGTTTATACGAAATAACACGATTTGGGTCTGTTTACGCCTAATAAACCGCGAAACTGGTAAACAGACCCAAGCCATATTATAGAGTTTAAACTGTTCAAAAATTTGAAATATTCCGTATAATTTAATTTTATCTATAAATCTTAACAATTTTAATGGTAAAAACGTTGAAAACGTCATGGAACTATTTGAATTTTAACGGCGCAAGAATAGGCAAAGGCAACGCAAGTTCAGCTTACAAAGCAAATTAAATTATATAAAAATACATTATAATTGATTTAGAAATATGTTCGCTTTAGAGAATACATGTTTATAAGATGTCTTTGTGTGGCAATAACGACAATCGCAAAAACTTTTCGTTAAAATGTATTATACTATTAGCTAAAAACAGCATAAAAGGGCGGGGGTTGCGGCTCCGGATCATTCCGCGTCCCTAAATTACATCCAGTACAAAAGGGATAGAGATTCACAGGAGACCGCAAAGTTATTAAAGAAGTAAATTATCATTTGATTAAAACTTTAATGCATACATATAAAGTCGCATTAAAAAGCTTATAGCCTTATTATCTACAATTTTATTTCGAGACAGAAACAGAGCGTACTTTCTACATCGTTAGTTTGCTCGATTAAACATTTTTTGCAATATTACGTAGCGATGGCAATCATACAATTACACTGAACTGTAGACGCAGAAAAAGAACGTACTAGTAAAATCGGCTAAGACCTACAATGTTAGAAATAGAGATAAAATCATCTATCTCAAAATGAAGAGTCGTTTGTTTATTCATTTATTAGCCAGAAAAATATTAACAATACATGTCGATAAAAAAGGGATAATAAAATACACGGGTGTGCAAGTTGCGACGTTTGATGTACCGTACACCTTGCATGTGCAACTGTTTCCGATGATCGTGCACGTATAATTATCTTTCGAGAGTAAATGTATAGCAAGAAATTCAGAGCTTGACTGTAATAAAATGTTTAAAAAAATACTAGAAACGACTTTCATAAATTTGTTCGATTCTAATATTTGAACTTTCGAAATTAAGCCATGACGTTATTTGATTTGTATATGATGCTATTATTCGACTTATCTAAGTACTATGATAAAATTGGGGCCTTGGAATGTGAGTGGTTAAGATACTGGTCGTCTACTATCGATCACGTGGTCTGTCAACACTGCGGTTACGTGTTCGAGTTAGTTACACGTCTGTAGTCCGACATCCCAATAGTCCGACAGCCCAATGGTCCGACAACCCGATAGTCCGACAACCCATTAGTCCGACATCCCAATAGTCCGACATTACAACCCAATAGTCCGACAGCCCAACAGTCCGACAACCCACAAGAGTCTAACAAATTATCACATATTAGGTCGGACGAAATCGATAATTAAAAAAATATATATATATATATAATTTCTATGCTCCACCTACGTTTGGGTCTGTTTATCCGTCCGTACGTTTGTTTCATATTTACTTTACGTTCAGGTTTAGCGGGTGTGTAAGTTGGTCTTGTACGCCCTAAAAAACGTTTAAAAAAATAAAGAAGGAATGTGTTTATTGGACACGGATGCCCCCGTTGGCCCCAAACAGGAAGTAAAAGTCCGTCAGGTCTGAAAGTCGCTAAGGACGTACAGTTCGTCATACTGAACCATCCCAAGTTTTAAGTCATTATCATGTACGATTATTACGCGCTGAGAAAAGCTTGACGGAAATTTGTACGTGAGGGCAGACGGACGAACATACGGACATGAGTCAAACTATATGTCGCCGCGTGGGGATAAAAATCTGTCCAAGTCAAGAACAGCCGAATTTCGTTAAACAGGAAGTAGGCCTGAAATTAAATCCCACGGTATAGGACTCCACGCTGATGCTGCATCCCAAATATCAAGAACCCTTGATAGTTGTTGCTGAGAATACTGCTTCGAAAATATTTTCCGCGATCGCCCGCGCGACATTGACAATCCAGAAATTCGGCCAATTAACATGGAATGAAGAGAAATATGAAGATGGAATAGAAAACAAAGGAACAGTAATTTTAAAGAGAACGAAGATCAACCTATTTGGCCAACTAGGGTACACTCCTTAATTGATCCGTGGTCTGGTAACCGCCATCAGATGCTAAAGCCCCATAGTCGACCTCTTACAATAAGCTGGACACTGAGTCGGACCACTAGGGGCAAGCACGAAGGAAATCTTCACGAAACTTTATACGTATATGCACCAACCTATGAACTAACATCATTTGCACATTTATACCTGTCCCACCAACTCCATGATGAAGAAAAAAATCAGCCCTAATTACACACATTCCCTGTAACATATACATGTAATATAACCAAATCATAGCTAGTATTCCTTATATTAAGAAATTAATACCAAACAACCAACTTAGTTAGGTTTGCATTTATAGAACGTTTAATGTTCTTTGGATTGTGTCTGAAGGTTTATAGTATTGCATATACACGCATTGTCGGACTATTGGCCTGTCGGACTATAGGGTTGTCGGACTATTAGGTTGTCGAACCAATGGGCTGTCGGACTATTGGTTGTCGGACTACCGGGATGTCGCCAGTTTCGATCACCCAGAGGCATATATAGGTGCGTCTGGGATTACATTTTTTAATTTCGTTACCAGTAGTTGGAGACTGAACAATTATTCTATTTTTAGGGCCACATTTTAAGACCAGTAAAACCATGAAAATATGTCTACAATTACCAAAATGACGTAACATTGTGCTTCTCTCTTGATTATGTATAACAATAATAATTGTTTAATAAATGATGCTACTGCCAATTCCTCGAGAATTCTGAGTTTAGGACTTCAAAACTCTGAGAAGTTCCGAAATCAGTGGGCACCCCACTCCAGTCCGAGTATCCTCTCCCGTCTAACGCTTTTTTGTCGAGCGTGCCCTAGTCTAAAAATTCGTTTCACAGTAGTACATTCTCGGACTAAGGTTCTTGATGGTTCTTGGGAAGCATTCCTTCGTATGACCGTGTTACATGATGGTATTTTGAAGGAATGTAATCCAGGGTTAGTCTTAATACAGACATATAGGCTTTTTCTTGGATATTTGCATGTCTAATTTTGATATTACGCTTCAGAAAATGTGATGGTGTTACAAGTTTTATTGTAGATGAAATATGCTCGTTTCACTTCGTATCTGATGTTATTGAAACACCTAAATACTAAACAGTATTAACATTAGCTAATTTTGAAACAATGAAGAATGTAATTCTTTATTATTGTTTGCTTTTTCTGTATATGATGAAGACATTACACTTCTCCAGATGGAAACGCATTTTCCATGTCTGTTCACCAGCAACCAGTTTATTAAAACTTCCTGTAGGTGAGTTGTTATCGTCCGCAAATAGTCTGGTCTTGGATCTGATAGGTTATGGCATGTCGTAATAAAGAAACAGACTGAATCCAAAAACTGATCCCCCGAGGAAAATCTGACTCCACTAGTATTGGGCTTGATGTTTCACATTCTAACACGTCTGACTGACTACTGTTATGGATGAAGCTCTCGATCCATCTGTTTGTTTTTCCTCCTATTCCATTTGTGTATAAGTAATCTTTGGCAGACTTTGCAAAAGTCCATAATTAAGCATTGTTAAATCATCAACAACCCAACAAGATGGGTATCACAGGAAAGGGCCTTCCGAAATTAATGTTGAAATAGGTGGAAGATACTGTGGTTATCACCGTGACACATGATGTTACCAGTAATTAGTACTCCATCAGTTTCCATTGTCTTTCCCTCAAGTATGGACATTGTTGATGTGCACTTTTCGATGAAGGTGGGGGGGTGGGGGGGAGGGGGTCTGAAAAAGTGTGCTTTTTAAACACTATGGAAAATAGTTGACAATTATGGACGACCCTTAATTTTAATTGGTACTTATTATCACAATAATTACCACAAATTTCCTACATTTTGTGGTTTCGTTGTCTTTTGATGATCAATGTAAATAAGGAGATTTGTGTTTGATTCATATCTTTATATAAACATATTGAGTAAAGGAACCAGGAAACATAAAGAGTTTTCAAAATAGGAGGAAATGAACAATCACATTGGTCAAAAGCTAATTATTTAATCAGGGAATCCTTTTGTGAATTGCTAGAAACGATTCTGATCCAATGTGTCTAGTCCGTCAATAACATATTTTTCAAAACGAGAGATAAAGCAACATTTTATCCGGACAAATTTCTGATGACTTGGCAGAGTGGGGAAACAAAATTGTCGTATTTTAGAGTTGAATATTGATGGTATCTGTTTTGATGTCTACACAAGTATATATTTTTATAATGTATGATATATCATATATATATAACATATAGTATGACACTGATTAAAAATAGCCGTCGTTACCTGGTTACAATGTTATCGTAAGTGAGTTTAAGCATTAATTCAGATGCCTCAGAAATGATTTTTTGATTCGCAATTTAAACACAATTGAAGTTTTTTTTTTGTTTTTTTTTTCCAAAATATTGCTTTTGAGCACATAAACAAGTAGACGATGAATTCTATTTTATTGTCTATTGTCTAAGCATATATATTCATCCCTGAATAATGTTATATATGTATATAAATATATTTATTTGCTCCAGCCATATGTAGCTGTTTTTTTTCAGAAATAAAAAACGCAATACCTCTAAAGAGTTTAGGCAATATTTGTAAAAGTTTCAAATATTGGAACAAGAAATAAGTCTATGTGATTATTCCTCATTATTGTCTATTGCTTGTTCTAGTCTGTCAAACATTTACATTGATCAAAGTTGATTATATTTAGAATCAATAACGTATTGTAGCTGTAAGTTCGATACATTGAACAAATACATTTCGTATTCGTATTCTCATTATTGTTGTTGTCTTGTGCTAAATTTCAAGGTATTAAATTTCGCACATATAAACTTATCGCCACGATGACTTCCTAACACTGAACTATGAACTGAAAATAAAAATCATCATTAAAGCGGTAATAAATCTGCAATACTATAGTCTACTGACCTCGTGGGAAAGTGGGTTAATTGAAATTTTGCCCTTTATTTAGAACATATAGATTAAAGTGTTAAAATATGTACAGTTTAAGGTGATAATTTAACAGCCTGCAATGTTTTTGAACGGACATTTAACTTTTACCGTTTTAATTCTTTTCACTTATTTTAAGAATAGTATTAATTGTGATTCTTTCAGGTAATTTTTTGTTTCCTCACTCGAGACATTTTCAGTAAACGGCGAAACGGTTAGCTTCCCATACAGAAAAGTATATCGTAGAAAACAGATCAAAATATATTCTACTTACAACAGAAAAGCAAATAAAAGGATATGCAATTAATCTACATCGACATCACACTATATGACGTCTACGCTAATGACATTCAGTGCCAAAATGAAATTAGTCAACATCTACTTGAATCCAACAAAAGACTCTTATATGTCGACTTCTGTAGGGTTCTATCTAAGGTAGTACCCTACATTTTGCAAAGAACACCATTTTTTCTCACGAAGAAAACGTTACTTTATCGTCAGCAATTGCGGTGTCACACTACCTAACAATCCATTATTTCAGACTATAATCGGGATAATTCGTTATACACGTTCATATTAGTAGATATGGAGATTTTAACACCTTCAGCACCCTGTACAACCCTCGACTTCGGGATGTACTTGGGCTTTCAAGTGTTTAAATTTCCATATCTACAGATATGAACGTATATAACTAATAATATTCACATCGATCTGTAGATTCTTAGAACTGTAGAAGATGTTAACCTTTAAAGTCGAAGATCTATTTATATTGTCACCGCATCTATAGACGGATACAATCGTCGACCTGTACACTCATATAATAGATCTCTAGGCATTTTAGACAAGCCAATAGACATATATACCTGTCAACCCGTAGGTATGTAACCCTATAGACTTATATTTACGTGGACCTGTAGACTCGCATATATGTCAGCCTATATTCATATATACCCGTCCACCTGTACACTCGTAGATCTGTAGAGATGTCACCCTATATAGATATATATACATGTCCACCTGTAGACCCTTAGAACTGTAAAGATGTTAGCCAATAGACTTATACGGATGTCGACCTTTATACTCTTTGCACTGTAGACTTCAGTCTAAAGATGTATATACCTGTTGACCTGTAAGCGCCCAGATCTGAAAACATACCAGCCAGCCATAGACATATAAACCCGTCCATCTATAAAAATTGGTATACTTGTAGATATATTTGCGTATAAACATACACAACTGTAGACCTGTTAGCCCAGCCCATAGAGATATACCCGTCGACCTGTAGCCTAAAGACATATATCTGTAGACTAGTAGACCTGTAACCATGTCAGCCTGTAGACAAAAATAAACATCGACCTGTAAAGTCCTAGAACTGCATGTCAGCCTAAAGACATATACATGTCGATCTGTAGACTAGTAGACCAGTAGTCGAGTAAACAGTCAGCCTATAGAAATATATAACCGTAGGTTTGTAGACATGTAAGCCTATAGACATCTATACCTTTCCACCTGTAGACTAGTAGACTTGGAGACATGTCAGGCCAACCAATAGACATATTTACCTGTAGACTAGTAGACATGTTAGGCCAGCCTATATATGGACATCTAATACATGTACCTGTTGACCTGTAGATTCTTAGATCTGTCCACATTTCAGTCTATCGACTCTTAAAACTGTTGACTTGTCAGCCTATAGACATATATACCCGTCGACCTGTAGACTAGTAGACCTGTAGACATGTCAGCCAATAGACATTTATACCTTTCAACCTATAGACGTATCAAACTAAAGACACATAAACATGTTACACAGGGTTTTCTATATCAGGTCCCATATTATTCCTAAACTCCTATATTAGGTTGAGGCGAAAGTCGAGTCGTAATCGATGAACGACATAGGACCTGATATTGAAAAGCCTGTGTCATAAAGTCTTTATCATACAGCTTAGCCGAAGACCTATTTCTTTATATTGGACAATTTTCTTGCTTAATAGTTCTCTTTTGAAACATAGGTTGTGGTTTAATGTTATATCTGGACGAAGGGCTGATATCGATGATGTTATCATTGATGACGGGCTGATACGCGTATCAGTCATCGAATCTGCCCGTCGTCAATATTAAGATCATCAATATCAGCTTGCCGTCAATGGTGACGTCGCGGGTCAAAGAAAGTGATGTTGTGTAGAAATTTATAATTTTGAATATAAAATGAAATTATTTTTTTAAATCAAAGTTTAAAATTGTTTTTGGTTCAAATATGTGTACTCATTCCCCTGCGGACATGTCTGCTTATTTCGACCTGTATGAATGTCAGGCTATAGACATATGCCCTTGTCTACATATAGACTCGAAGACATGTAGATATGTCAAACCAGCCTATATAGACTTGCATGCATGTCGATCTGCAGACATGTAGACCTTTAAACCAGTAGACTCATAGACTCTCATGTCTTTCATGTCTTCAGTGCAATTTGTTTGAATGAACAAGGTATACAAGTCTTTTTCGGATTGTCGCAATTTTAGAGAAAATTTCCCCAACTTTGATGGATACATGTATTTGTTCAAGGTGTATTCGCCGTACCCAACATCACTATATATTCTCGCTCGATTATCGATTCATAACGTTAGACGTGATATTGTATTGAAATATAATTGTTTTAGTTTAAACTAAGAGATTGATACTTGCTTACTTAAATATGATAGATCTAGGTATGTCTAAATTAAACTTTTAATGGAGATGTATCGTAACCAGACATTACACTCGTGAACAGGTATACATGCATAATTTAGTGGTCGACCCCCCCCCCTTTCCCCCAACCAACAGCTTAAAAAATAATAATAAAGGCATAAAACATTTTGATAGTTTAACGTTTTACTTAAGGCTATAAATTGGATTTTTTTGGTAATAGGATTGAGGGTAAATTCAAACACCTCCACCACATGGCAGTTTAGAGTTCTCTGCAAAGGAAGTGTTGCGAGGAGGGTCTGGGACGTGGCCCCTCCTAGATAAAAAAATGTTTAAAAATAGAACAATTCTGGGCACTATTAGCGCTTTCATAACTTTGTTTGATAGGTTCGATAATTCATAACAACGTTAACCGGCTGTCGTCTGCATCCTATGATACTGACGATGGCCACAAAGTATTTCGATTCTAGGTAACATAACAAAGTTGTTTTATAAATGAGGTGCGCACCCCCCCCCCCCCCCACCCCGTTTTCTTACGGCCATGGTCACTGCGAGAAGAATTACAATGTAATATTTTTACTGAACCAAAACTTCAAAACAAAATGCTAAAGTTTTTGATGCTAGAAATATCGAGTATACGAGATCCTACTTTAAGGGCATACCAACTCAATGGTCTTGCATATCATTTATCGACTTCAAGTGGATGCGAGCCCAATCAACGATTCGTTCTGTATTTATTTCACTGTCAAACTTTCTGTTCACCTTTATTAACACCCACTCTAAACCACTTTCACAAGACCGATGATATGTACGTTAAGGAATTCTTAAACGCATCCTTAAAGTTGTACATACCTAAACCGTTGATTTTTTCTTATTTTACCATTAGCTGAACTTGATCAATGAATAAATATGTAATATTGAAATCAAATTTACTCAGTTGACGGATAAGTGAATTTTTGACAGACAACAATATACCAGTGCCTGATTTTGGATGTATTTAAGTTTGAATGTTGTATAACGCCACTTTCAGCAATTTTCAGCTATATCCTGGAGTCCAGTTTTTATTGAAGGGGAGGAAAACAGAGTACACGGAGCAAAAACCCCGACCTTCGGTATGAAACTGGCAATCCTTGTCAATTAAGATTGGAGTCGAGTATACCCTGCCCGCAGGGCAGAGTGTACACTAATATTATTGCATATCAGTAATAAATTAGTACATTTGATTAGCTAACAACCGATCAGCTGACATAAAGAAATGCGAAAAAGCCAGCGGTCCGATTTTCTCATATGGCCTGATAGCTAACAGTCCATATTAGAAAATCGGACTGCTAGCTATGGATTAAATTTTACAGTTATTTCCCTTCCTTTTTCTTTTTTCAATGAATGGCTAGTAAAATATCAACACACTACACGGAGAAATACTTGATGAAGAAAAAACGGACCTTTTATCAAAAAAAAAAAACCCGCAAAAATTACACGCACAAATTTATCAATGTATTTATGATTCTTCAGTGCAATAATAACAGAATAGTTAATGTTGCTGATGGCAAAATTAAAAAATTTGGACAACCCTCGGGTCGTGACATGGACAGTCCAAATTTCTTATATGACCCTTGCATTCAGCTCGGGCCATATATCAGTTTCTTGGTCCATATCGCGACCCCGTGGACAGTCAAAATTTCTGAATTAACAGAAATTGAAATTGGTATGGATGATTTATTTGGAGTACGTTACCAAGTTTTACCCGATATATAGCTTCGCCCTCAAAACAAGATGATCTTTTTTACCAAAAATAGAACATCTTTTAAAAGCAGTTTCAACTTTACTCTTTTTTCTTTTGTGTATATTCGAGTATTATATTTAATTAGAATCAAATAAATTGAGCGATGTAATTTTAAGTAACACATTTATGTTTTCCATCGAGGTAAACAAACTTGAATAACGGTCAATCATAATTTATAGTATAAAACATGTAAAATAATATTATTTTCATACAAAACATACCGATGTTTAATATTTTAATTTTAATATTTTGGATTTCGAGATGATTTTGAGTTTCGGACGGGTGAAATGTTAAAACACGTGCCATTATTATCTTATTGTGAATAATTTAGATACCAGTAAGAATTCACTGGAGAAAAAATATTTGTTAAAGGGATATCGCTGCAATAATACGATGGGCAATATCAGACGGCACACAAGAGTTTTTATTTATTATAGTCAAAGCTAATTATTTTTCACGTAAAGCAATAAAAGCATAACAGTTTTCTACTTTGTCGCTATATGTGTTGCAATTATTTTTATGCCATCTAAATTTATGCCAACCCGTCCACGTCTTATAATGAAAATTGGAAAGGAAAGACGATTCATTGGTTCATACTATTTAATTTGCATCCGCAGATTACAATATCCCATAATTATTATAGTAATAAAAGTTGTTTTATAGGCGTTTAAAGGTGTATGAACGAGACGAAATTATTCACTAACTAAACGAAGCAGAAGTATTGTTATAGTGCTCGGAGGTAGTGCCTATTTTCATATTAGGATATTAGGAGATGCTTCCATAGGCAACACTAATGGTACAAATAGGATCGATAAACCTAGTAAAAGTCACCACCCTTTTCAGTTTCTGTAAAAAATGTATATACTTAGTAACTCGTTGTCACGACTAATTAACTTGTGACTTTTAAGTATATTAGGGGTGAAAAGGAGGGGGGGCTAGATATTAACAGTAAATTAAAAATAATAACAACATATAACAACAATTTACATGAGAAAACAGAAAACAGTGAGTTCAAAAATCGAAAAACAGATAGCAGCAGAATCTTATCGAAGTGGATACGGCGAGAAAATGCATGCATTAATCAGTATGTCCGTAGTTACTAGTATTTGATCCTTATGTATTCACAGGAAGACTCAATTACATTAAAAAAGTGGTGAATAAAATGAATTAACAAATACAAAATTTGTAAAGCAGTTAACATTGTTCTGACTGTTAACAGCAAACAGGGTTTTTATTTTCATTATAACAGTAAAGAACAATGTTATTTTTTAGGAAAACTGATAACAGCTAAATGTTTGAAAACAGGTAACAGTTGCTTTATTTAAGAAAAAAAAACAGTGTACAAATTTCCAAAAATACGTTAACAGAAAAGATCTTGCTCAACCTCCCCCTTCAAACACTCCCCCCCCCCCCCTTATACTGTCTTTTGCTCACCTAAATAGGATTTCAACTAGTACATTGCAATTTATGACATATTTATAGAAAATTAAATGGTCAGTATCCAGTTCACTGGTCAATATGATAAATGTTCGTCTATAAAACAATGAACACTTCCATTCTATTTTCTTGAATTTTGGTACATTGATTAATGTCGTTTAACGCCCGAGCGGCAATATTTCAGCTATATTCAGGCGATTATTATTATTTTTTTTTTTTTTTTGGTACATGTATCGGCTAAGTTATTTTACCGTTGCTGTAAAAATAACAAATTTACGGCTTTTTCGTGATAAAGGGGTTTTCTTGCAATAAAGTTTTAACTTACAAATATCTGCAGGTTAAACCCATAACTAACATAAAGCCAGGGACAATCTATACTACTTAGTATAGACTGTCCTGATAAAGCTGACAATATAAATATTTTTAAGTGGGTGGGATGAAGACAAAACAAAGTGGGGTGAAAAACACATCTGTTACTTAGAACGATAGATAACTTATGATGTTTAATTATTTTTTTCGAATAAAAACAACCACTAGCAAATAAAATCTTAATAAGGGATTATACAAGTTAGATCAAAGGGAGGTAATTCAAGATAGCTTTACAATCATTGAAGAGTTATCTTTCACCACGTGTTGAGCACGTGTTTTTTATCGACAATATTTGAGCGTAATTCGCTCTGGAAATAGGCAATTCGCTTTAACCTCAATGCGATATTCTGTTACTGATATGATTGTAGATATAGGGAAAATTATTCAACAGTCCAGGAAAATTCATTTAATCGAGAAAAATAAATTTGAACAGAACCGGAAGTCTTATATTTTAAGATGCGACGTAATCTTTATGAAAAATTACGAAAAAATGTAATAATTCGCATTACAGGTTCGTGTAACTTTCTGGATTTTTACACTTTTTTGTAAATTTACGAAAAACTGTAATTTTTGTAGAAAAGTTACAATTTTATGTAAATTTACATTTTTGTGTAATTTTACAATTAATCGTAAATTTACAATTTTCTGTAATGGTCCGGACTGTTTATTCAGATAATTTATTAAATGCATTGGGTATTTTTTTATCTGATTGTTCAAAGCCTATTTCTGGACTATTTCATGGGTGTAAGGGAGTTTCCATGAGTACCCTTCAGATTTTCTAAATTTGCAAAAAATTTTATCTGACATGGCACCCCGAAAATTTAATGTGATATGCGTGAAATTATTCCGGTCGTTTTGAGGGGTCTCTCATTACTCAACGAAACTTGGTGCCTAAGTGAGAGCAAAAAATGTCAATAGTTTCCCCTATACAAAAATAATTAAGAGGCCGTTGTCAAGTTGAAGTGTTGATTTTTTACTTTGTTGTCTAAAAGTTTGTATGTCAATGATGTTATTAGTTCAGCCACTGCAGCTATAATGCTGTAACTTTCAATTTATTCTGTCAGATAACAGTAAACAATTAAAAAATACATTTTTCTGTCTAAATTTTACTCAAAAACATTAAAATTTATGGTTTTAAACAGTAAGTTACATGGCCTTGAATGGCATAAAATTGTCAGATTTCCTTGTAGACAGAAACAACAAAGAATTGAAGAAAAAATTGCTAAATTACTCAAAGGAAAACAGAAGTGAAATTAATTTAGTTATTAAACACTATTGCAACTAAATAAATATAATTTTGAACAAAAACCAAAAAAAAAGTACCTGTGTGTACTTCAACCCTTTAGAACAGCAAAAAAACAGCGCATGGGAAATTTGCGAGATTAGGTTCTATATGATATTGCTCACAAATGTACTTTCAACCAAATCCATGATACTGTTTACCCAAAAAGCATGCAAAGCCAGTAAAATATGGTTTGTATTTTATTTATATCATTAATTTTTGTCTAAAAAACTGATCCAGTAGCAACTGATAGAGTCGGGTCATAATCTAGCACGCACTTTTCCTCCAAAACAAATTATGATTGCATGACCATTTCTACAAGGTGTATTTAAATCCAGCATTTTTCCTCAAATGCTTAATTTTACCAAGGGGAAACACTTGTAATCAACATTCATATTTCTACCTTTTAGCAATTAACAAAATAGACACTAATAAAGTTAAAACCTTGTCAACCAAGGGAGATAATTGTAGGCACTGAAGAATGTAAACAAACTATAAAATGAAGCTTTTATTGTAAATATATGACATTGATCCATATTTAAAGAACAAAATTAGAAGATAATAATCCGATTCCTATTTTAGAAATACAATCACAGAAAAGTCTTCATGAGATTACAAAGATAGCTTAAACATTGTTTGTGGGGAAAGGGGGGGGGGGGGGGGTGCACATGTAGATGGAAAAAGCCAGGATATGCGCATATATATATATATAAAAGTGACATATCAGTAGGTGGAGTGGTTTCATTTGGTAACCATGGACCTTTTACACAATAAATGCACTCGGTTACTAATTTTAAAAACATGTTTTTTTGCTTTCACCATTTATTTCAAATTCTTGTATTGTTGTTTACTTGTTTACAATATATGGTTACAACATCATAGCATTATGACGTCACAGTTTGCATGATGTCATTAAAGGTACTTCAAAACTCCTGGCTGTGTAAATCTCTTTTTTAAGAAACTTCTTTGGAAATATTGCTATTAAACTATTAATAATCAGTTGAATTTTAGTAAATACAAATGTACACCCATTTCTGAACCATAATTATTTGATTTATATATTGAGTACTGTTTAAGAATGTTTGATTGTGAAATTAATACAAAAAGTAGAAAGTAAATGTAAAAATTTGTTCTAAAAGATAAGTAATGTGCCCATTTTTCTTCTTAAAAAGGAAAAATTTTTATAACTTGGGAATTCAGTATTGATATTATTTAAAGATATAGCCTTCCTATGGTTTATTATGACATATATATAGGTTGCGAAAGCGAAAACTTATCATCCAGCTATAGATATAATGACACATGAAAATTGTTGATTTTTTTTTTAAATCAAGTGTTGAGTTGAACAATTGAAAGTGTAAAAGTTTGTTCATAAAACAGGTTGAAACGGCATTATTTTATTTCGGAATGAGATGAAACTTGGTAGATTTGCTCGTAATATGGGGAACAAAAATAAAATACAGTAAAAAGTATGAAAATTGAAAATTTTGTTTTCAATTTGACAACGGCTCTGTAAATGAACTTTGACTGAGGGAGAGGAAAATAGTTCTTATTTTGATATTTGACTGTGCCAAACTGTAGCATAGACAGTGGATTTATTATTCAATGGAATTTTAATATTGGAGCTGTATTTAAAAAGCAGTTTCATATAGAATTTATAAATAAATTTATTCAGATAATTTATTAAATGCATTGGGTATTTTTTTATCTGATTGTTCAAAGCCTATTTCTGGACTATTTCATGGGTGTAAGGGAGTTTCCATGAGTACCCTTCAGATTTTCTAAATTTGCAAAAAATTTTATCTGACATGGCACCCCGAAAATTTAATGTGATATGCGTGAAATTATTCCGGTCGTTTTGAGGGGTCTCTCATTACTCAACGAAACTTGGTGCCTAAGTGAGAGCAAAAAATGTCAATAGTTTCCCCTATACAAAAATAATTAAGAGGCCGTTGTCAAGTTGAAGTGTTGATTTTTTACTTTGTTGTCTAAAAGTTTGTATGTCAATGATGTTATTAGTTCAGCCACTGCAGCTATAATGCTGTAACTTTCAATTTATTCTGTCAGATAACAGTAAACAATTAAAAAATACATTTTTCTGTCTAAATTTTACTCAAAAACATTAAAATTTATGGTTTTAAACAGTAAGTTACATGGCCTTGAATGGCATAAAATTGTCAGATTTCCTTGTAGACAGAAACAACAAAGAATTGAAGAAAAAATTGCTAAATTACTCAAAGGAAAACAGAAGTGAAATTAATTTAGTTATTAAACACTATTGCAACTAAATAAATATAATTTTGAACAAAAACCAAAAAAAAAGTACCTGTGTGTACTTCAACCCTTTAGAACAGCAAAAAAACAGCGCATGGGAAATTTGCGAGATTAGGTTCTATATGATATTGCTCACAAATGTACTTTCAACCAAATCCATGATACTGTTTACCCAAAAAGCATGCAAAGCCAGTAAAATATGGTTTGTATTTTATTTATATCATTAATTTTTGTCTAAAAAACTGATCCAGTAGCAACTGATAGAGTCGGGTCATAATCTAGCACGCACTTTTCCTCCAAAACAAATTATGATTGCATGACCATTTCTACAAGGTGTATTTAAATCCAGCATTTTTCCTCAAATGCTTAATTTTACCAAGGGGAAACACTTGTAATCAACATTCATATTTCTACCTTTTAGCAATTAACAAAATAGACACTAATAAAGTTAAAACCTTGTCAACCAAGGGAGATAATTGTAGGCACTGAAGAATGTAAACAAACTATAAAATGAAGCTTTTATTGTAAATATATGACATTGATCCATATTTAAAGAACAAAATTAGAAGATAATAATCCGATTCCTATTTTAGAAATACAATCACAGAAAAGTCTTCATGAGATTACAAAGATAGCTTAAACATTGTTTGTGGGGAAAGGGGGGGGGGGGGTGCACATGTAGATGGAAAAAGCCAGGATATGCGCATATATATATATATAAAAGTGACATATCAGTAGGTGGAGTGGTTTCATTTGGTAACCATGGACCTTTTACACAATAAATGCACTCGGTTACTAATTTTAAAAACATGTTTTTTTGCTTTCACCATTTATTTCAAATTCTTGTATTGTTGTTTACTTGTTTACAATATATGGTTACAACATCATAGCATTATGACGTCACAGTTTGCATGATGTCATTAAAGGTACTTCAAAACTCCTGGCTGTGTAAATCTCTTTTTTAAGAAACTTCTTTGGAAATATTGCTATTAAACTATTAATAATCAGTTGAATTTTAGTAAATACAAATGTACACCCATTTCTGAACCATAATTATTTGATTTATATATTGAGTACTGTTTAAGAATGTTTGATTGTGAAATTAATACAAAAAGTATAAAGTAAATGTAAAAATTTGTTCTAAAAGATAAGTAATGTGCCCATTTTTCTTCTTAAAAAGGAAAAATTTTTATAACTTGGGAATTCAGTATTGATATTATTTAAAGATATAGCCTTCCTATGGTTTATTATGACATATATATAGGTTGCGAAAGCGAAAACTTATCATCCAGCTATAGATATAATGACACATGAAAATTGTTGATTTTTTTTTTAAATCAAGTGTTGAGTTGAACAATTGAAAGTGTAAAAGTTTGTTCATAAAACAGGTTGAAACGGCATTATTTTATTTCGGAATGAGATGAAACTTGGTAGATTTGCTCGTAATATGGGGAACAAAAATAAAATACAGTAAAAAGTATGAAAATTGAAAATTTTGTTTTCAATTTGACAACGGCTCTGTAAATGAACTTTGACTGAGGGAGAGGAAAATAGTTCTTATTTTGATATTTGACTGTGCCAAACTGTAGCATAGACAGTGGATTTATTATTCAATGGAATTTTAATATTGGAGCTGTATTTAAAAAGCAGTTTCATATAGAATTTATAAATAAATTTATTCAGATAATTTATTAAATGCATTGGGTATTTTTTTATCTGATTGTTCAAAGCCTATTTCTGGACTATTTCATGGGTGTAAGGGAGTTTCCATGAGTACCCTTCAGATTTTCTAAATTTGCAAAAAATTTTATCTGACATGGCACCCCGAAAATTTAATGTGATATGCGTGAAATTATTCCGGTCGTTTTGAGGGGTCTCTCATTACTCAACGAAACTTGGTGCCTAAGTGAGAGCAAAAAATGTCAATAGTTTCCCCTATACAAAAATAATTAAGAGGCCGTTGTCAAGTTGAAGTGTTGATTTTTTACTTTGTTGTCTAAAAGTTTGTATGTCAATGATGTTATTAGTTCAGCCACTGCAGCTATAATGCTGTAACTTTCAATTTATTCTGTCAGATAACAGTAAACAATTAAAAAATACATTTTTCTGTCTAAATTTTACTCAAAAACATTAAAATTTATGGTTTTAAACAGTAAGTTACATGGCCTTGAATGGCATAAAATTGTCAGATTTCCTTGTAGACAGAAACAACAAAGAATTGAAGAAAAAATTGCTAAATTACTCAAAGGAAAACAGAAGTGAAATTAATTTAGTTATTAAACACTATTGCAACTAAATAAATATAATTTTGAACAAAAACCAAAAAAAAAGTACCTGTGTGTACTTCAACCCTTTAGAACAGCAAAAAAACAGCGCATGGGAAATTTGCGAGATTAGGTTCTATATGATATTGCTCACAAATGTACTTTCAACCAAATCCATGATACTGTTTACCCAAAAAGCATGCAAAGCCAGTAAAATATGGTTTGTATTTTATTTATATCATTAATTTTTGTCTAAAAAACTGATCCAGTAGCAACTGATAGAGTCGGGTCATAATCTAGCACGCACTTTTCCTCCAAAACAAATTATGATTGCATGACCATTTCTACAAGGTGTATTTAAATCCAGCATTTTTCCTCAAATGCTTAATTTTACCAAGGGGAAACACTTGTAATCAACATTCATATTTCTACCTTTTAGCAATTAACAAAATAGACACTAATAAAGTTAAAACCTTGTCAACCAAGGGAGATAATTGTAGGCACTGAAGAATGTAAACAAACTATAAAATGAAGCTTTTATTGTAAATATATGACATTGATCCATATTTAAAGAACAAAATTAGAAGATAATAATCCGATTCCTATTTTAGAAATACAATCACAGAAAAGTCTTCATGAGATTACAAAGATAGCTTAAACATTGTTTGTGGGGAAAGGGGGGGGGGGGTGCACATGTAGATGGAAAAAGCCAGGATATGCGCATATATATATATATATAAAAGTGACATATCAGTAGGTGGAGTGGTTTCATTTGGTAACCATGGACCTTTTACACAATAAATGCACTCGGTTACTAATTTTAAAAACATGTTTTTTTGCTTTCACCATTTATTTCAAATTCTTGTATTGTTGTTTACTTGTTTACAATATATGGTTACAACATCATAGCATTATGACGTCACAGTTTGCATGATGTCATTAAAGGTACTTCAAAACTCCTGGCTGTGTAAATCTCTTTTTTAAGAAACTTCTTTGGAAATATTGCTATTAAACTATTAATAATCAGTTGAATTTTAGTAAATACAAATGTACACCCATTTCTGAACCATAATTATTTGATTTATATATTGAGTACTGTTTAAGAATGTTTGATTGTGAAATTAATACAAAAAGTAGAAAGTAAATGTAAAAATTTGTTCTAAAAGATAAGTAATGTGCCCATTTTTCTTCTTAAAAAGGAAAAATTTTTATAACTTGGGAATTCAGTATTGATATTATTTAAAGATATAGCCTTCCTATGGTTTATTATGACATATATATAGGTTGCGAAAGCGAAAACTTATCATCCAGCTATAGATATAATGACACATGAAAATTGTTGATTTTTTTTTTAAATCAAGTGTTGAGTTGAACAATTGAAAGTGTAAAAGTTTGTTCATAAAACAGGTTGAAACGGCATTATTTTATTTCGGAATGAGATGAAACTTGGTAGATTTGCTCGTAATATGGGGAACAAAAATAAAATACAGTAAAAAGTATGAAAATTGAAAATTTTGTTTTCAATTTGACAACGGCTCTGTAAATGAACTTTGACTGAGGGAGAGGAAAATAGTTCTTATTTTGATATTTGACTGTGCCAAACTGTAGCATAGACAGTGGATTTATTATTCAATGGAATTTTAATATTGGAGCTGTATTTAAAAAGCAGTTTCATATAGAATTTATAAATAAATTTATTCAGATAATTTATTAAATGCATTGGGTATTTTTTTATCTGATTGTTCAAAGCCTATTTCTGGACTATTTCATGGGTGTAAGGGAGTTTCCATGAGTACCCTTCAGATTTTCTAAATTTGCAAAAAATTTTATCTGACATGGCACCCCGAAAATTTAATGTGATATGCGTGAAATTATTCCGGTCGTTTTGAGGGGTCTCTCATTACTCAACGAAACTTGGTGCCTAAGTGAGAGCAAAAAATGTCAATAGTTTCCCCTATACAAAAATAATTAAGAGGCCGTTGTCAAGTTGAAGTGTTGATTTTTTACTTTGTTGTCTAAAAGTTTGTATGTCAATGATGTTATTAGTTCAGCCACTGCAGCTATAATGCTGTAACTTTCAATTTATTCTGTCAGATAACAGTAAACAATTAAAAAATACATTTTTCTGTCTAAATTTTACTCAAAAACATTAAAATTTATGGTTTTAAACAGTAAGTTACATGGCCTTGAATGGCATAAAATTGTCAGATTTCCTTGTAGACAGAAACAACAAAGAATTGAAGAAAAAATTGCTAAATTACTCAAAGGAAAACAGAAGTGAAATTAATTTAGTTATTAAACACTATTGCAACTAAATAAATATAATTTTGAACAAAAACCAAAAAAAAAGTACCTGTGTGTACTTCAACCCTTTAGAACAGCAAAAAAACAGCGCATGGGAAATTTGCGAGATTAGGTTCTATATGATATTGCTCACAAATGTACTTTCAACCAAATCCATGATACTGTTTACCCAAAAAGCATGCAAAGCCAGTAAAATATGGTTTGTATTTTATTTATATCATTAATTTTTGTCTAAAAAACTGATCCAGTAGCAACTGATAGAGTCGGGTCATAATCTAGCACGCACTTTTCCTCCAAAACAAATTATGATTGCATGACCATTTCTACAAGGTGTATTTAAATCCAGCATTTTTCCTCAAATGCTTAATTTTACCAAGGGGAAACACTTGTAATCAACATTCATATTTCTACCTTTTAGCAATTAACAAAATAGACACTAATAAAGTTAAAACCTTGTCAACCAAGGGAGATAATTGTAGGCACTGAAGAATGTAAACAAACTATAAAATGAAGCTTTTATTGTAAATATATGACATTGATCCATATTTAAAGAACAAAATTAGAAGATAATAATCCGATTCCTATTTTAGAAATACAATCACAGAAAAGTCTTCATGAGATTACAAAGATAGCTTAAACATTGTTTGTGGGGAAAGGGGGGGGGGGGTGCACATGTAGATGGAAAAAGCCAGGATATGCGCATATATATATATATAAAAGTGACATATCAGTAGGTGGAGTGGTTTCATTTGGTAACCATGGACCTTTTACACAATAAATGCACTCGGTTACTAATTTTAAAAACATGTTTTTTTGCTTTCACCATTTATTTCAAATTCTTGTATTGTTGTTTACTTGTTTACAATATATGGTTACAACATCATAGCATTATGACGTCACAGTTTGCATGATGTCATTAAAGGTACTTCAAAACTCCTGGCTGTGTAAATCTCTTTTTTAAGAAACTTCTTTGGAAATATTGCTATTAAACTATTAATAATCAGTTGAATTTTAGTAAATACAAATGTACACCCATTTCTGAACCATAATTATTTGATTTATATATTGAGTACTGTTTAAGAATGTTTGATTGTGAAATTAATACAAAAAGTAGAAAGTAAATGTAAAAATTTGTTCTAAAAGATAAGTAATGTGCCCATTTTTCTTCTTAAAAAGGAAAAATTTTTATAACTTGGGAATTCAGTATTGATATTATTTAAAGATATAGCCTTCCTATGGTTTATTATGACATATATATAGGTTGCGAAAGCGAAAACTTATCATCCAGCTATAGATATAATGACACATGAAAATTGTTGATTTTTTTTTTAAATCAAGTGTTGAGTTGAACAATTGAAAGTGTAAAAGTTTGTTCATAAAACAGGTTGAAACGGCATTATTTTATTTCGGAATGAGATGAAACTTGGTAGATTTGCTCGTAATATGGGGAACAAAAATAAAATACAGTAAAAAGTATGAAAATTGAAAATTTTGTTTTCAATTTGACAACGGCTCTGTAAATGAACTTTGACTGAGGGAGAGGAAAATAGTTCTTATTTTGATATTTGACTGTGCCAAACTGTAGCATAGACAGTGGATTTATTATTCAATGGAATTTGAATATTGGAGCTGTATTTAAAAAGCAGTTTCATATAGAATTTATAAATAAATTTATTCAGATAATTTATTAAATGCATTGGGTATTTTTTTATCTGATTGTTCAAAGCCTATTTCTGGACTATTTCATGGGTGTAAGGGAGTTTCCATGAGTACCCTTCAGATTTTCTAAATTTGCAAAAAATTTTATCTGACATGGCACCCCGAAAATTTAATGTGATATGCGTGAAATTATTCCGGTCGTTTTGAGGGGTCTCTCATTACTCAACGAAACTTGGTGCCTAAGTGAGAGCAAAAAATGTCAATAGTTTCCCCTATACAAAAATAATTAAGAGGCCGTTGTCAAGTTGAAGTGTTGATTTTTTACTTTGTTGTCTAAAAGTTTGTATGTCAATGATGTTATTAGTTCAGCCACTGCAGCTATAATGCTGTAACTTTCAATTTATTCTGTCAGATAACAGTAAACAATTAAAAAATACATTTTTCTGTCTAAATTTTACTCAAAAACATTAAAATTTATGGTTTTAAACAGTAAGTTACATGGCCTTGAATGGCATAAAATTGTCAGATTTCCTTGTAGACAGAAACAACAAAGAATTGAAGAAAAAATTGCTAAATTACTCAAAGGAAAACAGAAGTGAAATTAATTTAGTTATTAAACACTATTGCAACTAAATAAATATAATTTTGAACAAAAACCCAAAAAAAAGTACCTGTGTGTACTTCAACCCTTTAGAACAGCAAAAAAACAGCGCATGGGAAATTTGCGAGATTAGGTTCTATATGATATTGCTCACAAATGTACTTTCAACCAAATCCATGATACTGTTTACCCAAAAAGCATGCAAAGCCAGTAAAATATGGTTTGTATTTTATTTATATCATTAATTTTTGTCTAAAAAACTGATCCAGTAGCAACTGATAGAGTCGGGTCATAATCTAGCACGCACTTTTCCTCCAAAACAAATTATGATTGCATGACCATTTCTACAAGGTGTATTTAAATCCAGCATTTTTCCTCAAATGCTTAATTTTACCAAGGGGAAACACTTGTAATCAACATTCATATTTCTACCTTTTAGCAATTAACAAAATAGACACTAATAAAGTTAAAACCTTGTCAACCAAGGGAGATAATTGTAGGCACTGAAGAATGTAAACAAACTATAAAATGAAGCTTTTATTGTAAATATATGACATTGATCCATATTTAAAGAACAAAATTAGAAGATAATAATCCGATTCCTATTTTAAAAATACAATCACAGAAAAGTCTTCATGAGATTACAAAGATAGCTTAAACATTGTTTGTGGGGAAAGGGGGGGGGGTGCACATGTAGATGGAAAAAGCCAGGATATGCGCATATATATATATATAAAAGTGACATATCAGTAGGTGGAGTGGTTTCATTTGGTAACCATGGACCTTTTACACAATAAATGCACTCGGTTACTAATTTTAAAAACATGTTTTTTTGCTTTCACCATTTATTTCAAATTCTTGTATTGTTGTTTACTTGTTTACAATATATGGTTACAACATCATAGCATTATGACGTCACAGTTTGCATGATGTCATTAAAGGTACTTCAAAACTCCTGGCTGTGTAAATCTCTTTTTTAAGAAACTTCTTTGGAAATATTGCTATTAAACTATTAATAATCAGTTGAATTTTAGTAAATACAAATGTACACCCATTTCTGAACCATAATTATTTGATTTATATATTGAGTACTGTTTAAGAATGTTTGATTGTGAAATTAATACAAAAAGTAGAAAGTAAATGTAAAAATTTGTTCTAAAAGATAAGTAATGTGCCCATTTTTCTTCTTAAAAAGGAAAATTTTTTATAACTTTGGAATTCAGTATTGATATTATTTAAAGATATAGCCTTCCTATGGTTTATTATGACATATATATAGGTTGCGAAAGCGAAAACTTATCATCCAGCTATAGATATAATGACACATGAAAATTGTTGATTTTTTTTTTAAATCAAGTGTTGAGTTGAACAATTGAAAGTGTAAAAGTTTGTTCATAAAACAGGTTGAAACGGCATTATTTTATTTCGGAATGAGATGAAACTTGGTAGATTTGCTCGTAATATGGGGAACAAAAATAAAATACAGTAAAAAGTATGAAAATTGAAAATTTTGTTTTCAAGTTGAAGTGTTGATTTTTTACTTTGTTGTCTAAAAGTTTGTATGTCAATGATGTTATTAGTTCAGCCACTGCAGCTATAATGCTGTAACTTTCAATTTATTCTGTCAGATAACAGTAAACAATTAAAAAATACATTTTTCTGTCTAAATTTTACTCAAAAACATTAAAATTTATGGTTTTAAACAGTAAGTTACATGGCCTTGAATGGCATAAAATTGTCAGATTTCCTTGTAGACAGAAACAACAAAGAATTGAAGAAAAAATTGCTAAATTACTCAAAGGAAAACAGAAGTGAAATTAATTTAGTTATTAAACACTATTGCAACTA
Organism: Limnoperna fortunei; assembly: GCA_944474755.1. Taxonomy (NCBI): domain Eukaryota; kingdom Metazoa; phylum Mollusca; class Bivalvia; order Mytilida; family Modiolidae; genus Limnoperna; species Limnoperna fortunei. The sequence goes on along the minus strand of OX104114.1, from coordinate 68,918,886 downwards.
AATAAATATAATTTTGAACAAAAACCAAAAAAAAAGTACCTGTGTGTACTTCAACCCTTTAGAACAGCAAAAAAACAGCGCATGGGAAATTTGCGAGATTAGGTTCTATATGATATTGCTCACAAATGTACTTTCAACCAAATCCATGATACTGTTTACCCAAAAAGCATGCAAAGCCAGTAAAATATGGTTTGTATTTTATTTATATCATTAATTTTTGTCTAAAAAACTGATCCAGTAGCAACTGATAGAGTCGGGTCATAATCTAGCACGCACTTTTCCTCCAAAACAAATTATGATTGCATGACCATTTCTACAAGGTGTATTTAAATCCAGCATTTTTCCTCAAATGCTTAATTTTACCAAGGGGAAACACTTGTAATCAACATTCATATTTCTACCTTTTAGCAATTAACAAAATAGACACTAATAAAGTTAAAACCTTGTCAACCAAGGGAGATAATTGTAGGCACTGAAGAATGTAAACAAACTATAAAATGAAGCTTTTATTGTAAATATATGACATTGATCCATATTTAAAGAACAAAATTAGAAGATAATAATCCGATTCCTATTTTAGAAATACAATCACAGAAAAGTCTTCATGAGATTACAAAGATAGCTTAAACATTGTTTGTGGGGAAAGGGGGGGGGGTGCCCATGTAGATGGAAAAAGCCAGGATATGCGCATATATATATATAAAAGTGACATATCAGTAGATGGAGTGGTTTCATTTGGTAACCATGGACCTTTTACACAATAAATGCACTCGGTTACTAATTTTAAAAACATGTTTTTTTGCTTTCACCATTTATTTCAAATTCTTGTATTGTTGTTTACTTGTTTACAATATATGGTTACAACATCATAGCATTATGATGTCACAGTTTGCATGATGTCATTAAAGGTACTTCAAAACTCCTGGCTGTGTAAATCTCTTTTTTAAGAAACTTCTTTGGAAATATTGCTATTAAACTATTAATAATCAGTTGAATTTTAGTAAATACAAATGTACACCCATTTCTGAACCATAATTATTTGATTTATATATTGAGTACTGTTTAAGAATGTTTGATTATGAAATTAATACAAAAAGTAGAAAGTAAATGTAAAAATTTGTTCTAAAAGATAAGTAATGTGCCCATTTTTCTTCTTAAAAAGGAAAAATTTTTATAACTTTGGAATTCAGTATTGATATTATTTAAAGATATAGCCTTCCTATGGTTTATTATGACATATATATAGGTTGCGAAAGCGAAAACTTATCATCCAGCTATAGATATAATGACACATGAAAATCGTTGATTTTTTTTTTTAAATCAAGTGTTGAGTTGAACAATTGAAAGTGTAAAAGTTTGTTCATAAAACAGGTTGAAACGGCATTATTTTATTTCGGAATGAGATGAAACTTGGTAGATTTGCTCGTAATATGGGAAACAAAAATAAAATACAGTAAAAAGTATGAAAATTGAAAATTTTGTTTTCAATTTGACAACGGCTCTGTAAATGAACTTTGACTGAGGGAGAGGAAAATAGTTCTTATTTTGATATTTGACTGTGCCAAACTGTAGCATAGACAGTGGATTTATTATTCAATGGAATTTTAATATTGGAGCTGTATTTAAAAAGCAGTTTCATATAGAATTTATAAATAAATTTATTCAGATAATTTATTAAATGCATTGGGTATTTTTTTATCTGATTGTTCAAAGCCTATTTCTGGACTATTTCATGGGTGTAAGGGAGTTTCCATGAGTACCCTTCAGATTTTCTAAATTTGCAAAAAATTTTATCTGACATGGCACCCCGAAAATTTAATGTGATATGCGTGAAATTATTCCGGTCGTTTTGAGGGGTCTCTCATTACTCAACGAAACTTGGTGCCTAAGTGAGAGCAAAAAATGTCAATAGTTTCCCCTATACAAAAATAATTAAGAGGCCGTTGTCAAGTTGAAGTGGTGATTTTTTACTTTGTTGTCTAAAAGTTTGTATGTCAATGATGTTATTAGTTCAGCCACTGCAGCTATAATGCTGTAACTTTCAATTTATTCTGTCAGATAACAGTAAACAATTAAAAAATACATTTTTCTGTCTAAATTTTACTCAAAAACATTAAAATTTATGGTTTTAAACAGTAAGTTACATGGCCTTGAATGGCATAAAATTGTCAGATTTCCTTGTAGACAGAAACAACAAAGATTTGAAGAAAAAATTGCTAAATTACTCAAAGGAAAACAGAAGTGAAATTAATTTAGTTATTAAACACTATTGCAACTAAATAAATATAATTTTGAACAAAAACCAAAAAAAAAAAGTACCTGTGTGTACTTCAACCCTTTAGAACAGCAAAAAAACAGCGCATGGGAAATTTGCAAGATTAGGTTCTATATGATATTGCTCACAAATGTACTTTCAACCAAATCCATGATACTGTTTACCCAAAAAGCATGCAAAGCCAGTAAAATATGGTTTGTATTTTATTTATATCATTAATTTTTGTCTAAAAAACTGATCCAGTAGCAACTGATAGAGTCGGGTCATAATCTAGCACGCACTTTTCCTCCAAAACAAATTATGATTGCATGACCATTTCTACAAGGTGTATTTAAATCCAGCATTTTTCCTCAAATGCTTAATTTTACCAAGGGGAAACACTTGTAATCAACATTCGTATTTCTACCTTTTAGCAATTAACAAAATAGACACTAATAAAGTTAAAACCTTGTCAACCAAGGGAGATAATTGTAGGCACTGAAGAATGTAAACAAACTATAAAATGAAGCTTTTATTGTAAATATATGACATTGATCCATATTTAAAGAACAAAATTAGAAGATAATAATCCGATTCCTATTTTAGAAATACAATCACAGAAAAGTCTTCATGAGATTACAAAGATAGCTTAAACATTGTTTGTGGGGAAAGGGGGGGGGTGCACATGTAGATGGAAAAAGCCAGGATATGCGCATATATATATATAAAAGTGACATATCAGTAGGTGGAGTGGTTTCATTTGGTAACCATGGACCTTTTACACAATAAATGCACTCGGTTACTAATTTTAAAAACATGTTTTTTTGCTTTCACCATTTATTTCAAATTCTTGTATTGTTGTTTACTTGTTTACAATATATGGTTACAACATCATAGCATTATGACGTCACAGTTTGCATGATGTCATTAAAGGTACTTCAAAACTCCTGGCTGTGTAAATCTCTTTTTTAAGAAACTTCTTTGGAAATATTGCTATTAAACTATTAATAATCAGTTGAATTTTAGTAAATACAAATGTACACCCATTTCTGAACCATAATTATTTGATTTATATATTGAGTACTGTTTAAGAATGTTTGATTGTGAAATTAATACAAAAAGTAGAAAGTAAATGTAAAAATTTGTTCTAAAAGATAAGTAATGTGCCCATTTTTCTTCTTAAAAAGGAAAATTTTTTATAACTTTGGAATTCAGTATTGATATTATTTAAAGATATAGCCTTCCTATGGTTTATTATGACATATATATAGGTTGCGAAAGCGAAAACTTATCATCCAGCTATAGATATAATGACACATGAAAATTGTTGATTTTTTTTTTAAATCAAGTGTTGAGTTGAACAATTGAAAGTGTAAAAGTTTGTTCATAAAACAGGTTGAAACGGCATTATTTTATTTCGGAATGAGATGAAACTTGGTAGATTTGCTCGTAATATGGGGAACAAAAATAAAATACAGTAAAAAGTATGAAAATTGAAAATTTTGTTTTCAATTTGACAACGGCTCTGTAAATGAACTTTGACTGAGGGAGAGGAAAATAGTTCTTATTTTGATATTTGACTGTGCCAAACTGTAGCATAGACAGTGGATTTATTATTCAATGGAATTTTAATATTGGAGCTGTATTTAAAAAGCAGTTTCATATAGAATTTATAAATAAATTTATTCAGATAATTTATTAAATGCATTGGGTATTTTTTTATCTGATTGTTCAAAGCCTATTTCTGGACTATTTCATGGGTGTAAGGGAGTTTCCATGAGTACCCTTCAGATTTTCTAAATTTGCAAAAAATTTTATCTGACATGGCACCCCGAAAATTTAATGTGATATGCGTGAAATTATTCCGGTCGTTTTGAGGGGTCTCTCATTACTCAACGAAACTTGGTGCCTAAGTGAGAGCAAAAAATGTCAATAGTTTCCCCTATACAAAAATAATTAAGAGGCCATTGTCAAGTTGAAGTGTTGATTTTTTACTTTGTTGTCTAAAAGTTTGTATGTCAATGATGTTATTAGTTCAGCCACTGCAGCTATAATGCTGTAACTTTCAATTTATTCGGTCAGATAACAGTAAACAATTAAAAAATACATTTTTCTGTCTAAATTTTACTCAAAAACATTAAAATTTATGGTTTTAAACAGTAAGTTACATGGCCTTGAATGGCATAAAATTGTCAGATTTCCTTGTAGACAGAAACAACAAAGAATTGAAGAAAAAATTGCTAAATTACTCAAAGGAAAACAGAAGTGAAATTAATTTAGTTATTAAACACTATTGCAACTAAATAAATATAATTTTGAACAAAAACCAAAAAAAAAGTACCTGTGTGTACTTCAACCCTTTAGAACAGCAAAAAAACAGCGCATGGGAAATTTGCGAGATTAGGTTCTATATGATATTGCTCACAAATGTACTTTCAACCAAATCCATGATACTGTTTACCCAAAAAGCATGCAAAGCCAGTAAAATATGGTTTGTATTTTATTTATATCATTAATTTTTGTCTAAAAAACTGATCCAGTAGCAACTGATAGAGTCGGGTCATAATCTAGCACGCACTTTTCCTCCAAAACAAATTATGATTGCATGACCATTTCTACAAGGTGTATTTAAATCCAGCATTTTTCCTCAAATGCTTAATTTTACCAAGGGGAAACACTTGTAATCAACATTCATATTTCTACCTTTTAGCAATTAACAAAATAGACACTAATAAAGTTAAAACCTTGTCAACCAAGGGAGATAATTGTAGGCACTGAAGAATGTAAACAAACTATAAAATGAAGCTTTTATTGTAAATATATGACATTGATCCATATTTAAAGAACAAAATTAGAAGATAATAATCCGATTCCTATTTTAGAAATACAATCACAGAAAAGTCTTCATGAGATTACAAAGATAGCTTAAACATTGTTTGTGGGGAAAGGGGGGGGTGCACATGTAGATGGAAAAAGCCAGGATATGCGCATATATATATATATAAAAGTGACATATCAGTAGGTGGAGTGGTTTCATTTGGTAACCATGGACCTTTTACACAATAAATGCACTCGGTTACTAATTTTAAAAACATGTTTTTTTGCTTTCACCATTTATTTCAAATTCTTGTATTGTTGTTTATTTGTTTACAATATATGGTTACAACATCATAGCATTATGATGTCACAGTTTGCATGATGTCATTAAAGGTACTTCAAAACTCCTGGCTGTGTAAATCTCTTTTTTAAGAAACTTCTTTGGAAATATTGCTATTAAACTATTAATAATCAGTTGAATTTTAGTAAATACAAATGTACACCCATTTCTGAACCATAATTATTTGATTTATATATTGAGTACTGTTTAAGAATGTTTGATTATGAAATTAATACAAAAAGTAGAAAGTAAATGTAAAAATTTGTTCTAAAAGATAAGTAATGTGCCCATTTTTCTTCTTAAAAAGGAAAAATTTTTATAACTTTGGAATTCAGTATTGATATTATTTAAAGATATAGCCTTCCTATGGTTTATTATGACATATATATAGGTTGCGAAAGCGAAAACTTATCATCCAGCTATAGATATAATGACACATGAAAATTGTTGATTTTTTTTTTAAATCAAGTGTTGAGTTGAACAATTGAAAGTGTAAAAGTTTGTTCATAAAACAGGTTGAAACGGCATTATTTTATTTCGGAATGAGATGAAACTTGGTAGATTTGCTCGTAATATGGGGAACAAAAATAAAATACAGTAAAAAGTATGAAAATTGAAAATTTTGTTTTCAATTTGACAACGGCTCTGTAAATGAACTTTGACTGAGGGAGAGGAAAATAGTTCTTATTTTGATATTTGACTGTGCCAAACTGTAGCATAGACAGTGGATTTATTATTCAATGGAATTTTAATATTGGAGCTGTATTTAAAAAGCAGTTTCATATAGAATTTATAAATAAATTTATTCAGATAATTTATTAAATGCATTGGGTATTTTTTTATCTGATTGTTCAAAGCCTATTTCTGGACTATTTCATGGGTGTAAGGGAGTTTCCATGAGTACCCTTCAGATTTTCTAAATTTGCAAAAAATTTTATCTGACATGGCACCCCGAAAATTTAATGTGATATGCGTGAAATTATTCCGGTCGTTTTGAGGGGTCTCTCATTACTGAACGAAACTTGGTGCCTAAGTGAGAGCAAAAAATGTCAATAGTTTCCCCTATACAAAAATAATTAAGAGGCCGTTGTCAAGTTGAAGTGTTGATTTTTTACTTTGTTGTCTAAAAGTTTGTATGTCAATGATGTTATTAGTTCAGCCACTGCAGCTATAATGCTGTAACTTTCAATTTATTCTGTCAGATAACAGTAAACAATTAAAAAATACATTTTTCTGTCTAAATTTTACTCAAAAACATTAAAATCTATGGTTTTAAACAGTAAGTTACATGGCCTTGAATGGCATAAAATTGTCAGATTTCCTTGTAGACAGAAACAACAAAGAATTGAAGAAAAAATTGCTAAATTACTCAAAGGAAAACAGAAGTGAAATTAATTTAGTTATTAAACACTATTGCAACTAAATAATATAATTTTGAACAAAAACCAAAAAAAAAGTACCTGTGTGTACTTCAACCCTTTAGAACAGCAAAAAAACAGCGCATGGGAAATTTGCGAGATTAGGTTCTATATGATATTGCTCACAAATGTACTTTCAACCAAATCCATGATACTGTTTACCCAAAAAGCATGCAAAGCCAGTAAAATATGGTTTGTATTTTATTTATATCATTAATTTTTGTCTAAAAAACTGATCCAGTAGCAACTGATAAGAGTCGGGTCATAATCTAGCACGCACTTTTCCTCCAAAACAAATTATGATTGCATGACCATTTCTACAAGGTGTATTTAAATCCAGCATTTTTCCTCAAATGCTTAATTTTACCAAGGGGAAACACTTGTAATCAACATTCATATTTCTACCTTTTAGCAATTAACAAAATAGACACTAATAAAGTTAAAACCTTGTCAACCAAGGGAGATAATTGTAGGCACTGAAGAATGTAAACAAACTATAAAATGAAGCTTTTATTGTAAATATATGACATTGATCCATATTTAAAGAACAAAATTAGAAGATAATAATCCGATTCCTATTTTAGAAATACAATCACAGAAAAGTCTTCATGAGATTACAAAGATAGCTTAAACATTGTTTGTGGGGAAAGGGGGGGTGCACATGTAGATGGAAAAAGCCAGGATATGCGCATATATATATATAAAAGTGACATATCAGTAGGTGGAGTGGTTTCATTTGGTAACCATGGACCTTTTACACAATAAATGCACTCGGTTACTAATTTTAAAAACATGTTTTTTTGCTTTCACCATTTATTTCAAATTCTTGTATTGTTGTTTACTTGTTTACAATATATGGTTACAACATCATAGCATTATGACGTCACAGTTTGCATGATGTCATTAAAGGTACTTCAAAACTCCTGGCTGTGTAAATCTCTTTTTTAAGAAACTTCTTTGGAAATATTGCTATTAAACTATTAATAATCAGTTGAATTTTAGTAAATACAAATGTACACCCATTTCTGAACCATAATTATTTGATTTATATATTGAGTACTGTTTAAGAATGTTTGATTGTGAAATTAATACAAAAAGTAGAAAGTAAATGTAAAAATTTGTTCTAAAAGATAAGTAATGTGCCCATTTTTCTTCTTAAAAAGGAAAAATTTTTATAACTTTGGAATTCAGTATTGATATTATTTAAAGATATAGCCTTCCTATGGTTTATTATGACATATATATAGGTTGCGAAAGCGAAAACTTATCATCCAGCTATAGATATAATGACACATGAAAATCGTTGATTTTTTTTTTAAATCAAGTGTTGAGTTGAACAATTGAAAGTGTAAAAGTTTGTTCATAAAACAGGTTGAAACGGCATTATTTTATTTCGGAATGAGATGAAACTTGGTAGATTTGCTCGTAATATGGGAAACAAAAATAAAATACAGTAAAAAGTATGAAAATTGAAAATTTTGTTTTCAATTTGACAACGGCTCTGTAAATGAACTTTGACTGAGGGAGAGGAAAATAGTTCTTATTTTGATATTTGACTGTGCCAAACTGTAGCATAGACAGTGGATTTATTATTCAATGGAATTTTAATATTGGAGCTGTATTTAAAAAGCAGTTTCATATAGAATTTATAAATAAATTTATTCAGATAATTTATTAAATGCATTGGGTATTTTTTTATCTGATTGTTCAAAGCCTATTTCTGGACTATTTCATGGGTGTAAGGGAGTTTCCATGAGTACCCTTCAGATTTTCTAAATTTGCAAAAAATTTTATCTGACATGGCACCCCGAAAATTTAATGTGATATGCGTGAAATTATTCCGGTCGTTTTGAGGGGTCTCTCATTACTCAACGAAACTTGGTGCCTAAGTGAGAGCAAAAAATGTCAATAGTTTCCCCTATACAAAAATAATTAAGAGGCCGTTGTCAAGTGGGACAAACGCCGATTCAATCATGTGATAATAAAACCTTTATATCATTACGGTTTGGAATTTAGCCAGTCGTATAGAACAACTAAAGCCGTAGCGGCTACAAAAGGCTTCATTCTCCTACTCTAAACCGATACTCTAGACTTTGGCAGTGGCAGTCAACATTTTCGCCGTTAATGTATTGTATATGTTAAATCTTGTAGCTGAAATACTGCTCGCTTGACAAAAAGCAATCAAACAAGAGACTATCACGTGCATGTACAGACAAATATTCCATAGTTGGGGCTATTCAATGTTACCTAAACATGTTAGTTATAATAAAACTAAACAACAACTAGGTGTAATCAACTATATGTCATTAGGTAATATGTTACTTTTAACTGGCGATATGATTCGGTATGCAATAATCCTGTAATTCACAAATAGACGAATACAATAAGTCTAATTACATTGTTTTAAATAACCACAAAGCAATTGTAATCACATGTTATGACGAATTTGTTGTTAAAGGATATGTTTAGTTGATTAGCTGTTGTATAGAATATTATTGTTTCTTTTGACAACAAGTTCAATGCGTATTTACATATTTGTATTTTGATTAAGATAAAACACAATTTTGAATTATAATGCACTCAATTTTCATATTGGTAGGTAAATTGTTGTCATTTCAAATACATTATATTAACAGAAAAAGTAGCAAAAACTTCAATGGACTGAATTTAATACACTCAGTATTAATAGCACAGCGTTAAGTATTCATAACAAAAACATACAGTGTACATAATAATACATAAAAGCTAAAAGTGCATTTATATCACTACAGTGATGTTTTACAAAAATAATATTGGCCGAGAACGAAGTCTGAGGTTAATATTAATCAATGGCCAATTAAACATAACATATTTCAAGCGAAAATTGTGTAGGTTTCATTACATTCACATTTTTAGTGAGAAATCATAATCAACTGAAATATTCTGAAGGAACATTCCGACACGATGTTTTAAACAAATTACAATAATAAGTACACTCGTTGCGTTATGAAATAATGTCACTTGGCAACTTCTCAGCCTTAGAGTGGGTGAATAGGCCAATAACAAACTAAACTATAACAGCGATTATTACTTATCCTAACAGACTGTTACAATTTTTTTCTAAAATCAAAGTTATATGTCAAATGACTTTATAGATACAAAATACATCAATTACATTTACAGTGTATGTTTCTTTAAATGGTGTTGAGCACAACTTGCAGCAATGTTAAGCTTTAACATGACGTCCAGTTTGATTGGCTTAGGAAGCCGAAGTACCCGGAGAAAACCCCTAAATTGGAGAAAATTGGCAATACTTGTCAATTAAGATTAAAGTCGGGCCGGACTTGCTATCTAAACCGACCACTCAGTTACATTTGCTAAAGTACAATATATATCTGCTTAACAACACATTTATCAAGAACTGTAAAACCCATTTTTATGAACCGTTTAATGTGCTAAATACTATGCAGTCAACAATATCATGTGGTACAAAGTATCCATGAAAATAATTTTAAATGACAAAATATTCGTTAAATTCTGAAGTGGGTCTCCAAAGATGTTGAATAAAGTATTACACGCTGATTTTTATAACATGTCCAGACGTTTAATCTCTATAGTGTAACGCAAATTGTTCAATGAAATTTTCCACCATTCAAATAAAATTTAAACTAAAGAACATGCGCGGAATATATCGAGCCAGCATTTTATGTAGAACAAATTATGGTACATAGTGACCATGTTACATTTCATTTAACTTATTAGTTATGGCATAAAAATTTAAAAGATGGCAGCGAACAGCTATAATTCAGTAATTTTATCAAAGCAAAATTTTTTTAAAAATAATTCTATTACTAACGGAATCTTATGGTAATCACATTTGCTTGTAAAATACAAACCCATATATATTGATATATTGATATTTCTTTAACAAAATGCTATATTCTACAACATAACTAAAATTTTTAAAATGTGTTATAAAATAGAAACTTATAGATATTTATTACAATTGTAATTTGTTGTAATGTACAAACAAATATATATTTACATGTTTGACAATAGAGCAACATATTTAAGTTACAAAGTAGGCAGAAATCTATTCGATACTTCTTTTCTATTAAATCATTAACATTAGCAATGATGAGTCTACATTTGCGGTATTATGTCATATTGTACCAAAAGAACTTTCAGATTATGTCACTACTAGAACCAATCAAACGTTTTGTTGTTTACATAGATTAATTTGATGACTTACTGCTCAACTGCAATTTTACAAATTTTACTGACTGATAATTTGCTTCTTTCAAAATAGAAAGATAATATTTATACATATTGAAAATTGATATATACAAATGGGAAAATAAACACTTTTTAAACTGTTTCTTTACACACGATGTAACAAAAGACTATAATTGATCCACAATTAAGCAATGTTCTTATACAGGGGGAGATAACTCATAATATTTGATGTGATATAACCATGTGTTATTATGTAACATAATAAAGGATTTATTTATTAGTTTATCTATTCTTGAAATAAATAAAAAAAAATCAATCAATATCAATAATAATAAACACTAATTACAGCAAAAAGAATAACTTTGACTTTCAGGAGTAAATATTTAAACATACTTCATAGAGCAAAGAAATATATCATACAATTTATCGACTAATACATTTACAATATTTATAAAGACGACGTTTCCCATTATAGCCCAACTTTTGAAATGTTAAATGGTAAATAAATGTATATCTTTAGTATTTTAACATAATGATAAGATTATTACAATATGTGATATCTTTAGCCAAACACGTTAATGGAGATTTGTGGTTCACGAAACAAATTACCATTTGTACTTGAATGACACACAGAGAACTTAAAATATGAAAAGGAGAATAAATGCATTAAATAAAAAACATACACACTTATCTTTATTTATAAGTAAAGCAAAACATGACAATAACAACCAACATCGAATCGAAGTTCAGGGAGTTGTGGTAAATGCTTTTGACCTTACCTTAATGATGTAGTACAAGCAATACAGGATTTTGGAAGCGAAATATGCATCTTAACATTTTTTAAAGACTTTTAGTTAATGCAAGAAGTTATCGTTCGTTCAAAATCAACGCAAGTAAACTGTACTACACTTATTAAAACCAAGATTTAATGATACAGTAACATAACACTAGGTCTCATGCAGTCTAGTTGATGTTTCCTTTTCAACCCATACTTGACGCATAACAACAGATGTTATATTGAAACTGAGCGATGTATGTATACAAATATGTACAATTTCACATGTGTATACATATTAAATAAACGCAACGTACTATGCACACGGTTAACATTTAAAGAAATACAACAACAAAACAGAGGAGAGTTGGTAGCAACTGGAAAGATAGGTTATACATCCCATGCAATATTAGATAATGTAAAACGAAGGACAAATTTAATTAATATTATTTGATCAAAGTTCAAAGCTATTTACATTGCATTTAAGGCATTTGTGAACTCTTTTTTTTTATTCTGTCAAGAATCTCAGTCTCGACAAAATGTCCCATTTCATAGAATGGACGATTTAAGATTATGTTCGTCATTATGACACATAGTTGAATATTGACAAGATTGATACCGATTATTGTTTTAATAACGCGCTGACCTTTCTCCATTTATGCTCAGTGGCTTTTCCTTCTAATACAGACAAATCTAACTTTCTTTTTTCTACATTTTCAAGCATCCAGTAAATTAAACTTTCGTTGAAAGGATCGGTTGCTGCTGTATTTGATAACGTTTTTATGTCAATGAGATCATGGTTGACTTTCCTCAAAATTAATTCAATTAAATCATTTTCTCTACATCGACATGCTTCGTTTAAGGCTTGTGGAATATCTAATTTAGCGTGGTCCACTTTATCGATAAACAAAGACGCAATTTCATCCCAACCATGTCTACACACAAATGTCATCGCCATGCTCATGTCGAATTGTTCAATAGCAACTTTGTCAATGAGCAATTCTACTACTTCATATTCGCCATTAATACATGCAAGGTTTAGTGCAGCTCGCCAATCTATTTCATTAGTACTCACATGTTCTAAAAGGAATTTTACCACCTTTATCCATCCACTACTACACGCCTTTCTCATAATATTTGACAAATCGAACTTGCTTTGATCAAAATGTGTTAATAAATATAAAGCAACTTCAGCAGTACTTGAATCGATACATATTCGTTTTGAAAGTTCTGATAATTCAAAGATGTCTCCACCTAATGTAGTGTACATTGTATCGAGTATTTGCACCTTTCCATTTGCACATGCTTCAGATAAACCTCCTCGTATGTTAAACACTTCCGTTTTAAATTGTGGTAGAAGCCAATCAACTATTTCTTTCCAGCCATTTTGACAAGCTGACATCCAAACAATTTCCCGATCATATACACTAGTGTCAGTATTATTAAGAAGCCAGAGTATAACCTCAACACGACCCAAAGCACACGCGTCTTCCATTGACGATTTCATATCGAGTAATTTATGGTCAATATTGTTCCACATCCACTTTACAATGTCTAACCATCCACATCCACACGACTCTGTCATTATTGTTTTTAAATCCAAATTATTTTCATCAACATTTTTGAGGGACCAATCAATGATCTCATGCCTCGCATGATGGCAAGCAGCGTTTATTCCTGATTGTACATTTATCTTCTCTGTGTTGCTATTTGACCAACACCATTTCACGATCTCTATCCAACCATTCTTACAAGATTCTACAAACATTTCATCCATATTGAATAACGTTGGTTCATTTTGTGTAACTATTAACAAAATTAGTTTCATTCTTTCCAGATCTTTTTCTGTTATGTTGATTTCGGTATTGGAACTGAATTTCATGTTCAGTATTAAACTTATTAACTGACGAATGTTTATTGCACTGATGTCAATCTTGTTCATCATATACCCAATAACGTCGGTTCTACCCAATTGACAGGCATGGGTTAAGATTATGTTAATATCAAGTTTAGAAATATCAGAATACCTACTTAAGATCTTAATCATACAAATGTCCGATTGTTGTGAACATGCTGCAATCATAGCTTCTTGAAGGTTAAAAAATGTATGATCTATATTTGACATTAACCAGCGAACAGTGTTACATTGACCATATGTACATGCATTATGTAATGCGGTTTTTATATCAAACAAGCCCTGATCAAGATTTTCCCACATCCATTTAACAACGGAAGTATTACCATAACGACATGCATTATTCATCGCCGGTCTCATGTCGAATGATTCTCCTTTTGTCGTCTTGAGTAACCATATAAATGTAGATACGTTATGTGAGCCTCGACATGTTTTAATAATTGCAGTTTGTATATCAATACACTCTTTTGTATGATGGTTCCAGATATTTTGTACTAATGATAATTGTCCATGTCTACAAGCTTCATTAAATATAGTTCTCAAATCAAACATTTTTTCATCATTGTTGTCTATTAACCATTTCACGATTTTAAAGCAATTAAAGCGGCATAGTTCGTTCGTTATATACTTCATGTTTATTGTGTTTTTATTTATTTTATTGATAAAGGTTTTGATAATTGAATCATAGATATAAAGGACTTCACTCGAGTGTATTGCATGTAGCAATACTGTTTCAGTGTCACAAAGAGAAATATTACAGTTCTCAACCAACCATTTTACGGAATTGCTAAGTCCCGACTTTATAAGGTATTTCATTAACTTTGTTAAATCCAACGAGGCAGAATTTATTTTAGTCAATAATAACACTATCAAGTTATCGTTTGGTATTTCCTCTTCATTGTTTTCAAAGTTTTCAGTGGCTTTAAATAATGCTTCATGAATATCAAACAGTGTATTATCAACATTCTCTACCAGCCACTTCACTGTATCTAGGTCACCAATACCACAAGCTTCATTCAGTGCTGTCTTCATATCAAACAGTGTATTATCAACATTCTGTACCATCCACTTCACTGTATCTAGGTCACCACTACCACAAGCTTCATTCATTGCTTGCTTCATATCAAACAGTATATTATCAACATTCTGTACCAGCCACATAACTAGATCATGTGCTCCCCTTGCAGCACAGGCGCTATTCATTGCTGCCTTCATATCAAACAGTGTATTATCATTCTTCTCTAATAGCAATTTCACCTGATCCAGTTTCCCCATTTTACAGGCTGTGTTCATCACGATCTTCATATCAAACAGTGTATTATCAACGTTCTCTACCAGCCACTTCACTGTATCTAGTTCGCAATTACCACAAGCCTCATTCATTGCTTGCTCCATATCAAACAGTGTATTATCAACATTCTCTACTAGCCACTTCACTGTATCTAGTTCGCCATTACCACAAGCTTCATTCATTGCTTCCTCCATATCAAACAGTGTATTATCATTCTTCTCTAATAGCAATTTCACCTGATCCAGTTTCCCCATTTTACAGGCTGTGTTCATCACGATCTTCATATCAAACAGTGTATTATCAACGTTCTCTACCAGCCACTTCACTGTATCTAGTTCGCCACTACAACAAGCTTCATTCATTGCTTCCTCCATATCAAATAGTGTATTATCAACGTTCTCTACCAGCCACTTCACTGTATCTAGTTCGCCATTACCACAAGCTTCATTTATTGCTTGCTCCATATCAAACAGTGTATTATCAACATTCTCAACCAGCCACTTCACTGTATCTAGTTCGCCATTATCATAAGCTTCATTTATTGCTCTCTCCATATCAAACAGTGTATTATCAACATTCTCTACCAGCCACTTCACTGTATCTAGTTTACCACTAACACAAGCTATACTCATTGCTGGCTCCATATCAAACAGTGTATTATCAACATTCTCTACCAGCCACTTCACTTTATCTAGTTCGCCATTACCACAAGCTATAATCATTGCTTGCTCCATATCAAACAGTGTATTATCAACATTCTGTACCATCCACTTCACTGTATCTAGTTCGCCATTACCCCAAGCCTCATTCATTGCTTGCCTCATAGAAAACAGTGTATTATCAATATTCTGTACCATCCACTTCACTGTATCTAGTTCGCCATTACCACAAGCCTCATTCATTGCTTGCCTCATATTAAACAGTGTATTATAAATATTCTGTACCATCCACTTCACTGTATCTAGTTCGCCATTACCACAAGCCTCATTCATTGCTTGCCTCATATCAAACAGTGTATTATCAACATTCTGTACCATCCACTTCACTGTATCTAGTTTACCACTACCACAAGCTTTATTCAACGCTGCCTTCATAACAAACAGTGCATTATCAAAATTACCTAAACGATTGAACAATAATTTTATATTGTTTGCGATACCCGACTCGATTACTTGATTTAACATATTTGTCATATCTACTGGTCGACGATTTACATAATCCAATAGCAAATGTATAACACTATCATAACATAGTGGACGAGATAGTAATTCTATCACGAGATTCGTTACACATAAGTATGAAGGATCACCTTCTGTTAAAAGTAGCCTTATTGTACTTTCATTGTTTAACTGACATGAAAACCGTAATGCTATATAAATATCGAGTTCTTTATGATGAAAATGTTTTAACATGTATTTAATAATCTCATCACGTCCACGCACACTCAAAGTATGCATGAGGTATTTTATTGGAATGCCTCCTACAAGTCTACTGCAAAATAGCCAATTCAAAATTTTATTTTTGCAGATAATGTGATCATTAATTATATCAAAAATTGTATCAGAGACGCATTCCATTATTTGTTCAACAATTATCAAATCTTCATTATTGTAATGATGATTATTTGTTTCTTCCTCTTGCAATTTTCTGTCTGCAGTTTGTAAAAGCCATTCGACAAACCCGAGTGTTGAATGTGGTGGAACAGCGCTCATCAAGTATTCACATTTGGAACCCACAAGTAAACATTTCACAATGCTATAATTATGAGTCTGGAAAGCTTTGTAAAACTCAGTTTCGATGAAATTGATTTTTAGTGAAAAATTCATCAGCACCCATGAAACAATCCTATCCCATTTAAGGTTGCAAGCTTTGCAAAAAATTTGAACGACGTCGTTTTCAAAATGCATATGTCGTCGTAAAATCTCCTCAACAACACTCTCCAGCGAAAAGGTACATGCCTGATCTATAATTAAGCTTATTTGTTTAATTTGACGAGAAAAATTGTTCAGCATCCAAACAGCCAAGTTTTCAAATCTTTTACAACATGCAGCTCCTATTTCAAGTTCAATATTAAATGTATTCGTTGGCGCTACAGAGAGAGCCCATTGGATAATTTTATATCGGTCGATCAATGGATATGGTTTGACGTTGAGAAAATCAGACAATACCTTTACTGTAAATATAACAGTATCTTCGTCGATATCCATCATTAAATTTATAAGGCTAAATTCTTTGGACAGACGACGAAACAACCAGTTGGCCATCACAGCATTTTCGTTTTCCAATACATTTTGGAGACATAAGCTGACATTGTATTTTATATTGTTAACTTTTAAAGTTCTCAAAATCGACTCAGCTTTCGTTACGTCATCGTCATATTGACATAAATAGGTAAATGATGCTTGAAGTGTTTGGTGACAAGTACTAACTTGCACTGACTTCTGAAGACTTAATTGTAAAAAGTTAAGAATAGTTGCAATAGTCTTGCTTACATTCTTTTTCCTTGTCATATATAATAATAAAGCAGCGGGAAAATAAAAATTGATCGTTTCGCATCTGTCTAGATAACTGATGGTTTTAATATGGTGACATACGACGCTTATAAAGGATTCTATTAGCTGCTCGATAAAGTCGGTCTCATCTTGGAGCATCAACTCGGCACTACACAATTCTTCAACAAACTTAAATTCTGAATTTGTGTAATTAGATTTATGTATATCATGAAGTTTTTGCGTCAAATAAGGATACATAGTTTTAGGTAAAATTAAAGTTACTTCGCCTTCCCTTCCAATGTAACCTTGGGGCCGCACAATATCCTTAATAAACTTAAAATTCACCACCGATAAAACGTCTTCTGGCTTTATACCGAAATACGATATTGCAACAGCTTCATAAACCATTTGATGCAAATATTTAAAACTTAACAACTCTTCATCATACTTAAGAAAATAACCTTTTAGCAAACCAGCACAATACACAATTTTACTTTTAAGAGTAATAACATGTTGAAAATCGCAGCATGACCGCATGATTTGATCAACCTTTTTACAATCAATACATTTTGTGTCTAAGGTACCATTATTTAGAAGAACATAGACCAGAGTGATATATGAGAAAATATCGTTGGTATCAGACGAAAATCTCAATTCATCAATTCGTTTTATAAAAAATTTGGAAGGATGCTCAAAAAACCACAGACCTAACTTGAAAAAAACTTCGTTTGACAAGAACATCTCACACGCTTTTGGAAATCCAATAAAGGGTTCTGTTTCCACAATTTTTTCTACTAACGAAGTTCTTATTACTGTCTTTTTGTTAGTTTGGATTGCATCAATTTTAGAATCGTCCAAAAGAATCTTGTATTTTATACAAAGGTTTTTAAAAAGCTGATACTTTTCTTCTCTTGTCATTTTAAATTTTTCTCCGCAGATATTGGCTTCGTATGAATATCTAAAAATATCGTGAGATAAAATTAATTCTTCTAGTGAAGTTTTTAATTTGTTATCTAACGTAAAAATAAGTTTTGTACCCGTGCTAGATGTGTAAGCTTGTAAATCTTCTAATATAGTTGCATAATTAATTTGTCGACACTTACATGCAACTTTTCGAAAAACATCGTCCAACAATAGTATAACATTTTTGTCCGTTGTAAGGACATCTGCAACGTCTTGCCAATCTGTAATCTTGATTAAGTCGTGATCAGGGTAATGGTTACCTAGTTTTCTGAGGAGTTCGATGCCAATACGACTTTTTCCTGTTCCATCTGATCCGGAAATAATAAATACATTGTATTTGTTGAACCTTTTCTGACATTTTCGAAGAGCATTTGTTTCCACGAATGTACCTTCTTTTAGATGCCATTCCATCTGATGTCGTGTATACACTATGAAAGATACAATACAACGTGATATGAACAAGATGTCAAACAATGAAGTTAATTCAGAAGCTTTGTGATATTATGTCTACTTACACCTATATGTATCAGAGGTTAAAAGAATATGAACCTCTGACAATTAATTAAAATCCTTTAGGTAGAGAGAGAAAATGCTCACAGTTAAAAATATTTAAAGCAATAAATTGCTTAACTATTGTGGTCACCCGCATGTAAACTAGATTTGATATTCATATCCAGTTAGTTCAAAGAATTAGAAGGCTTTATGAATTTAGAAATTATGAAAGCGTCATCTTCCCTTTTTTCCTTATTCATAAACTAGATATGATTATTATTAATTTTATGTTATTCTTATTTACGACCATTACGAAAGGAGCTTATGAATGTCTTCCCTTGTTTAACACGAAACATGATTTAATGAGACATAACAAAACTTGATATTTAGTTATTGTTAATGAGATTATGAAGGCAGGAGTGCGATTTGGTACACTACTAGCAAGAAGTATTGTCAAAAACAAACTTTTGTCTAACTCGTTGACAAACATGGATGTACTAAAATGTGTGTTCGCGCGCATGTTTATTTGATGTGAACACATTTGTAGACACGTAGATTTTAATTACTATTTATTTCTAATTTGTTTATTTTAACATAACATAGTTACGGAATGTGTTTATTGTACAGATATTCCGTAGTTCTAGTAGATAAAAATATTTCCAGTTTAAGAGCAAGTGCGTTCATGAATATGACACTCTAACGTAGAAGTTTTACTTGAATGTGATATTTTTATTTAATAGTAAATTGAGCTTGAGATACATGGAATGCTCAAATATCAGAATATCAATTATATGTTACGACATTTGCCAAACAAATAATAAAACATAAAGTCTTTATAAACCAAATAGATCCGTAAGATTTTCGAGACCACTCTTTTTTTATTATTTAATCTACAATGACCTTCAATTTTCTTTCAAAGCTAATTGCTAACGTCTTTTGAATTTTTTTATATCTTTGTGGCTTTAAAGACACAATTTGCTCCTACAAAAATTCAAAAAGTCAAAAGATACCTGCTAAATGTCTGATACATTCGCATATTATCTCCAAACTAATTCTATAAAAATCATGTGCCAAATTTTTAGAAGCTTTAATATCGGTTTTATAACCTAGGTATAAAAACTGAGTGGACGAAATATCCTTTAAAAATATAACACCAGATAAAAATGGCTTAATCATACCACTTTTCTGGTAATAATGCTGGTTAGTCACTCGTACATTGTCCGTGATTTGTTTTTCAACTGCATCTGAAACTGTTTCGCTGATTTGTTGAACAGAGTCATCCATAAGTTTTGGTATTTTTTTGGCAATGACGTCTACCTTTTCCGCTTTGGAAGCTATTTTTCCACCCAACTTGTCCAGTTTTGGACAAATTTCAGATACAGACTGTAAAAAAACGCCTTATGTACATCGTCAAAACTTTTTTGAACTTACAAGCAAAATATTGAAATTAGTCTATTTAACACAATAAATAAACGGATATCTTTACAACTTTATAAATTCTGATATGTATACAAATAATGGACGATGGAAATTACATTCAGATATCACTAGGTTTTCAGCGTAGACATATTGTAATACATCAACTATAGGTAATTATTGTAAGTTTAGTTTTTGTAACAATTTAGTACTTGTTAACTATCCAAATTGCTTTGTGTTGTTTTGAACGCCTACTATTTTGACGGAATCTATCGTCGGAAAAGCATATGCTTATTTTGCATCATGTCAAAAAGAGTTCCAGTGATCATTAGAGGAGGAGTAATAACATACACGTGTTTATTCCTTGGTAATATCGTCGTTACACATTTTGTAAGAAAATAAGAACATTGTTTTATTGATATTCGTATTTGCCACATTTTGTTTGCTTGATTACATTAAATAATTTAGAAAGGACAAAAATCAACATTTAAATAATAAAAAATGAACATACTTCCCTCAAGTCGTTGTGCCTGGTTAGGAAGTCCCACAAACTGTTTTGGTACTTGGAATAAAGCGTGTCATCTATTGGGCCGTCCTTTGCATCTTGCAGTTTCTGTTGATATTGAGTTTCCTTGTTACAAACGCGAGCAATTTCAATTACAGCTTTTGCAATGTTAGCATAAGATTTAGTAAAGTCCGAGTCGGACATCTTTCCATTTTTAGCATGACCATAATCATTGTTACGGATTTGTATTAAATTGTCGACAGTTTTCCTGATTGCACAACAGTATTGTAGGATTTGGTCAGCTAGAGCAGCATCAAGTCTGCTTTCTGCAATGCCCTGAACAGCTGTAAAGCAGCATATGCAAGATGTCGTACCTGTATGATGTCGCTTCCTATGGGATGCACATGGGATAGAAACAATATTGAAAATTGAATTCCATTGTGACACATTTATTTTTTGCTGTTTAGATGGCGACACGTATCCTGCTGGACATTGACAACAAGGGTTGTTCATATTTGACTGATAAAGGTGAAACAGGTCGTGTTTATTCTGATTCAGGAAATTTTCTAATGACAAGCCATTTGTTGTCAAACAACTGTACCAGAAAACACTGTAGCAAAAATTGATCAATAAACATCGCACCAAGGTAAGATCAAGGACATCGGAGCAAATTCCAGATTTTGCAGTACTACAACAGTAGTCGTTTGAACTGCTTGAGCCGTGGCCTGGTAATTTTGATGTTTTGTCAAGCAGCAAATCGAGCTGTGCAGGATGCAACACGCGATACTTTGGAAGATAATATCCAGGTCGGCATTGGCAGCATCGTCTTGTATTGTAGCAGAGGTGAAAAATTTCATGTTGGTATTTATTGATGAATTGTTCGAATGACAAGCTGTAATTCTGTAAATCTAGTTCTAGTAACGAAATCAATACGTCTTTTATGTGATCGACTACCAATATGGCATGTCTTAAGAAATTTTCTCTTTCTTTTTGTGCATTTGATTTAGACATCGTTTCGCAACTAAAACAAAGTACAAATGACTATGTAAACGTTATAGATCTGGTTGAAACGGTTGTGTTATTTCGTAGTTGTTGGTAAAAACAATTAGACCAAGTTAATGACGGGCTAGCAGAAAACATTAAGTTTTGAGCGAGAAAATGTAGTAATATAAATACAAGATCAAATTAATATACAATTATGGCCTTTAATGACGGTACTATCCTTAAATATTAAATCAAGAAAGGGTTATTTTTCTCTGAGTTATTGCTAATAATATCTAATTTATTTTAGTACTGTTTTTATAGTAAAGTATAATAATGTGCAATATTTAATCATCCCTATTTGACGTTTATCAATTCATAGTGTGTACTATAAAATTTAGAGAGATTTTGTGATCGACCCTGCTAACAACAGTATTGCGGCAGAGTTAAAAAAGACAGCTCGGCACGTTAACTACCTTAACCACTTGACCACAAAGGCCCCAAAATAATTATGAAAGAGCATATCTTAATCATTGTGTCTTACCTGAACTTTAATGAATAATTACAAATGTAAATATTTAGAATATAGATAATAATAGAGAATATTTGTATATTCTAAATTGTTATTATTTTTTTATTCATTGTGATAATGAATAAAAAAATAACAATTTAGAATATACTAAAACAAAAAATTATAGCGCCTAACTTAACGAATAATAATAACAAGTAAAACGGATTTTGACGCGGATGGCATTTCAAAATAAATTAAGTAGGTAGAGATCAAGTTAATACGTTAATGATTGAAAATATTTTATATACGTTTTAAGAAGGTAATTATTTGCTTGCTTTATTAACTTTTCGTACCAACTAAAATTTCGAGTTTTTTTTAAAAGGTACAAAGTTCTGCTTTTTAGTTTTTTTGCTAAAAGTTTATAGTGGTAACATTAAATAATTTAATTTGCGATGTAAGCTGAAATTTGATTGGTCAATTCAAACCGAGCAACCCATATTATAAGATGTAACTTGCGTGACCTATGACCTATTCATGCGCAGTTAAAATTCAAATAGTTCCATGACGTTTTCACAATAAAAATTGTTAAGATTTATAGTTAAAATTAAATTATAAGGAATATTTCAAATTTCTGAACAGGTTATACGATATAATATGGTTTGGGTCTGTTTACACCATTCATAAAGCGCTTCGCAGTTTATTAGGCGTAAACAGACCCAAACCATATTATATCGTATAACCTGTTCAGAAATTTGAAGTATTCTTAAAATAACTTGTTAAGTTTTAACCACATAGGATCCATTTTGTATTGATACTTCCTGGTCGCAAGGGGAATACGCATAGCAAATTCACTACCTATTATATATAGATAATTTAACTAAGTACGTTCTGACTTCTGAATCCGTTACACTGTTGTCATAACAATACCGATATCCGTTATAATGATATTTGTTTAAAATTAAATGAATCTACATTTTAATTTTATCTTGTTTTTAACTGCTTTAATCATTAAAAATATTTTTTACATATTTAAACTATTTTATATCCTAAATCAAAAATATATCCTTAATTACGTTTCAGGCACAAACTCTTTTATTTCTAACATTGTACTTCTATCTGCCTTATTGTAAAGATTTCCTAAAGTGACATAAACACAAATAAGTTACCTGTATGCTTGCTAACTATACATAAATATATCTGCAACTACTTTCGTTCATGCCTCGATTTGGAAGTTGGAGTTTCCACGGGCCAAAAATAAACATTGTACATGTGTAACGCACATTATCTATAAATATACATTTTATAAATACAATATTTGAGCCTTTAATAGAGATGTAAAAGGAGTGTTTACACCATGGGGTTTACAACAACTAAATTATGAATGAAACGAAATATATTAATTATAATCTACAGCAGAAACAATTAAAATCGGATTATTAATAATAATAATAATTACCAATTACAAATTCATCTTTAAAATGTTAATTACATTTATATGTGCATATTTATAAAATGGGGTAAATTGCTCATTAGCATATGACCGTTGTGTGGCTATGAAACAGACACTAGCCAAACATAAAATGGTGAAATGGGGCCTCGGAAGCCGATTGGTTAGTTTTTCCTCTACTATTGATCATGTGGTCTGTCAACACTGAGGTTGCAGATTCGAGCCTCACTGTGGGCAGGGTTCGGTCGATCCCAATCTTAATTCACAAGAACTGCCAGTTTTCCTACCAAAAACAATATCATAAATTCAAAGGGGCATGTTCAGTTATAAGGTGATAAAAAGGAACTTGGACCACAAATCAACATCACTGGTGAAACCTTTGCGTTACTCAAGAATATCGGTCAGCTCTGTGTAGTGAACTGTACAGATACCTGTACCGATTAACTAAATTCACGTTTTTGGTTTGAACAAAACAATAATATGGCTAAAGAGTATTATCAATTACTAACCTGCTAGAATCTTTTTTTAGAGAAAAGTAGTATTATAAAAGTTACCTTTCGTTTGACTTTATTACTTTTGCCTTAGACAAAGAGGCCTCGTTTTAAAATCTGGAATTCCCAACTGCTAAAAATAAACAGTATACGGCATTGTATACCCTTATAACCCATTTGTACGTAGAATATATACGCAATTGTCGGAAAATTAAAAAAAAATATGCATAAATTTATTGACTTAATAATTTAACAAAAATGCTTTTACAGGGATATTTTATAGGGTAATAAATAAAACCTTTAACAATGTTTACCCGTGTGTTTACCATGAAACCAAATTTATTTTAATCAAACAAAAAGAACTTGTAATTAGTGTTAAAAAACATAATGATTAAATATTGTTTTGCTCTGAAGTTGAGAAAGGATAAAGAAAGCTAAATGAATGTGACATATTACTGCATTCCGTTAAAGCTAAATGTAGTTTCGGTTTCGTTCTCAATAATAATTACTGACAAACTGTAGGAGTTTGTTAAATTAGAAATCGTTCTAATTGAATAGTTAAAATAATGTATTTACCTTTCTGGCGATTCATCATTTTTTAATACCACTTTTCACCTTACATAAAATTTCTTGAGTCACGGATTGCAAATGACAACTTAAAGACGTGTTTATCGCGCATGTCCTTAAAATAGAATTGAAATATTTATTCACGTCACTGTTAAATAATTTTTATAATTGTTAAGGGAGAGCAACGTTATTCTGGATGATGAAAGTAGAGTTGATAAATCGAGTCAGAGACATTATTTTAATGTTCGTTACTAAATAACAGTCAATAAGGTTATTTGCTGTACAAAATGTCTTAGTAAGCCGAAATTGGTAAGATATGTAAATGGTTTAATTGTTGCTAATAATTGATGTAGTTGAACCCATGAAAATATATGTATAATTTAATATATGACAAATAACATGTGCAGTATGTAATTGAACATGGGTATGACATACACTAAACTAATATTTATAACGTAGATATAAACATGCTCTAAACTGCGATCAAAGATCGTAAGTAGATCGATGCGGCGCAATGATTTAGCTATGAGTATAGGGTAGAGCGTGGATAGAGGCTACTTTATGTGCACATATATTGGCGGGGAGGTGGTTGGCAGCACACGGGCAAAGCATGCAAAAAATTCACCAAAGTGCAAGAATAATTTTGCAACAAATAAATCCTTTCCATCAAAATATTTGTTTTTATTTATTTATTTTTTTTACAGTTTTAATTAGCTGATATAATTATTCCGTCAGCCTTTCCTACCGTATTTTTCTTTATAAGTCATTCACAATTCTTGATTAAAATTTTAGCAAACTGTAATTTTTCAGCGTTTTTATGTCCCGCCAACGAAAGTTAGGGGCATATAGATTTCGTAGTTTTTGTAGTTAATACTTATAAATAAACTCAAACAATAGAATAAACTCAATATTTTATTTCTGTGACTGGACATTTTTGAAAAAAAAGATATCAACACAAAAACGATTAGTTTCCCGCGGTGAAATATATGACGTCAAATGGTGCGTGTATCCATGACGATCCATTTTTTCCATCCTCTGATAAAAAATACATTTCAGCCAATCAAAAGTCAGTATTCTCGCAAAATTTATTTTTTGGAATATAACATTTGGTCGCATATTGTCAATAAATCACGCAAAAAATGTCAGTATCTGTTGTGCCCACAATTTGCTTGTAACACAGCCCTTACTCTTCTTGGCATGGATTCAATTAAACGTTGAGTACGAACACGCTGTATCCTTTGCCGATCATACTGAAGTGCCTGCTCTAATTGTTGCAGATTTTGCGGCGGTGGTTGTTGTTGGCGCACGCGCCGATCCAGTTCATCCAACAGATGTTCAATTAAGTTCCGGAGATCGTGATGGAAAACAGATCACATTGA
Organism: Limnoperna fortunei; assembly: GCA_944474755.1. Taxonomy (NCBI): domain Eukaryota; kingdom Metazoa; phylum Mollusca; class Bivalvia; order Mytilida; family Modiolidae; genus Limnoperna; species Limnoperna fortunei. The sequence continues at coordinate 68,892,617 of OX104114.1, read as the reverse complement.
CATTATGTTGCTTAAAAAAAGCTACTGTTACACGTGCCGTATGTGGTTGGGCATTGTCGTGTTGAAAATTTTCTCTTTTAATGTCAATTACGGGCAATTAATACGGCCGTATAATTTCGTGTCTATACCTAACAGCGTTAAAATTGCTTTGGATATATATCAGATGTGTGCTCATGGCGTAAGAGATAGCGGCTCACATCATAACATTGCCTCTGCCAAAAGTGTCTATTTCTACAACACTGTTTTGCGCAAAACGTTCATTTCGGCGCCTGTACAGTCATATGCGACCATCTCGCTTTTAAAGTTGAACCACACTTTTCTCCAGTTCTGTAAATTCTATTCACGAACGGTAGTACACCATTTAACATTTGATCGGCGGTGTTGGCGTCTCAGTGTTGCTATTACGTAAGGCCTTCTTGCTCGGAATCCCTAAGAGCGTAACCAATTGCGTACGGTCTGTGGTGATATACGGCGCAACCCAGGGACGTTTACTACACTGTTTCTGTTGCAGCAATAGTCCTGTTCCGTAGATAGAATAATCTAATGTAACGATCCTGCGCCCGAGTTGTAACACGCGGACGCTCTGAATGTAGTCGGTCTGTCGAAGTACCAAGCTGCTGGTGGCGTCTCCAAAGGCGTGAAATTGTGCTACAATGAACATGGTACGTTTAGGCAACAGCATTCTGTAATTCCCCAGCCTCGATTCGACCGATAGCGATACTACGGGTAGCAGCATCTAATCTTGGCATAGCGTCACCTCATCATAATTTTATTTTACTAATGCAGTCAAGAAAAGAAATAGCAAGGTTTTATACCGATTGTCTGAGTAAAAAGAAAGCAATGATTTGCACGTGAAAGTCGACCCTGTTTTTAGCAATGCGTAATTCAAAGTGTGTTCCAGATTTCGACCACAGTCGATCGACATCGATGAACTTAAATGCTTTCACCTGTAAACCTTTAATTTAAGTGTAATTATGATTTTGTGTACATATTTAATACATCTAAAATTCACTCCGCCGTTTTATAATCCAATAAATATTCAAGATTACTTCTTTTTTTTAACCGAAAAATGACCCATTAGCTAATATATAACATGAATACAGAGGTTCCTTGTATAGAAGTTGACGTAATGCACATGTACGTGTACTTATACCCCAAATTACAAATGCTCGTAAATGTTCACGTTCTAGTTCTTAATCTTTATCTAAAATCTACGGATATAAATAAATGCTTATGTCACCAAGAATGTTCTCAGTTCCGATATGTAACATGTATGTTGACTGAATCAATATAGATCACTATGTTATCAAGATATTTTCTAATAATTCTAATATGATTTGCAGATTTAGAAATACGTTTATTTGATTGGTCTAGATTACTTCCGGTTGAGGTTTTGAATGAAATTTATTTTTTGATAAATGAAGTTGACTCAATTTATTTTAGGATAAATGACGTTGACCGAACTATTTTTAGCGCAACCATTGTAAACAGAGAGGGCGACATTCAATATCGATGGCGATGACAAATTATTTGACGTATTTTAAATTGACGTTAATGATTTATTAAATTTAAAACTATTCTTGAATCCAAAATATACAAGAAACATGAAATTGAGAATGCCTTAATAGGAAATTTTTTTTATTAATGCAAATTTAAAGAGTTATAAGGACCAACTCACTCACAAACAATATGTTTGTGAGTGAGTTGGTCTTGTTGATATACCGATAAATCCATTGAAACCATTACATTACTCAAGAATACCGGTCAGCTGTGTACAGTTACCCCAAACCAAAGACGGCGACTATAAAGTTTATGTACGTAGTTTTGCTTGAATAAAACAAAAACTATGCTAAACAAGTATTGTAACGTGCAGGGGGGTCGTACCCCACACGCCAGATAGGGAAAACTGGCACAACACCAGCTCTACCACGCCGAGGTCATTTCCCCGGATTTGCTGGGTGCTATATGACTGCCTTCTGGACCTTAACCAATGGTAGCGTAAAACCTAGATTTAGCCCTTAACCTTATCAACGTTTCCAATGTGTTCGTTCAACCTATTATAACTCTAAGATTGCTAATAATTGCCTATAAATAGTATGGACTTCGGGTACTTTGACTCCTGTACTGAACTTTTAATTGGATATAGGACCAACGTCCCTCTGTCCCTTATTCAGAGTCAGAGTGGCGCTAGCCCACAGGGACGAGATGTACAATGCCTCCTGTTCACAGAAAAAGGTATACAGAATAATACCAGTGTACCTCTGGTCCTTATTCAGAACAAGATGCCAACTGGTACAAAGTGACCGCTTTTCAGGCCAACTTGTCACTGCCTTATTTAAACAGTACAAATGGTCTACTCCTTATTCAGAAATAGCCAATTGCACTGTAAACCTTATATTAAATACCTTTTTAGCAAATATCAATGTAGGAGCCCCTATTGGAAACTATCTACTTGGTGTCCTTATGCAGAACTACCCTGGGAACTGAGAAACTTCGCCTTTTATACCGATTTTTAGTAGCCTCTAACCAAAATAATCTCTAAACCAAAATAAAACAATTCCGTATCACTTATGTGTTTTAATTTACCCAGATGCTTTAATAACGACAAAGTATTTACCGACGGCTTTCAATCAATCAACTCTGATCGGACAACGTACTAATTGTTTCCAGGACAATTGTCCGAACTGTTTCCTTAATTACTATACTATCAAAACAATCAGAAAACGAAAGTAGAGTTACGAATTCATCTTGCCTCGCAAAAATATACTTGCACTAAACCACTTTCAAAGGTTAAGTAAATAAATTTCGTCACATTACCCACGCCTCAAAGAAATGCGTCCTCGCATTTACATCAATGATAAGCTGAAAACATCACTAACCTGTTGTCCTATTTCAGACACAAACTCTATCAACCTGCAAAGCAGCGTTACGCACTGGACACGTACTCTAAAGCAAGGCACACATGCCTCGTCACTAACGAAACCGAACAGCAACATCTCCAAATTAACCCTGAACCACACATCAGGTTTTAACCTCTAATTGTCCAACCAGATTCCAACGCTGGCGACATATAAATATACAACACGTAGACCCATTGTCTACCCACATGTCCAGATCCTATCAGCCTTATCTATACTAACAGCAAAATCGAAACTACACGTGGTATGTGGTATCTCGTCCAACTTTAACTTAATACTCTTGCAAAATAACTTCTAAACAGCAAAGAAACAAGATTAAACTCCTACCCTAAAACACATGTACCTAACAAACACTTATCTACGAATACCTACAAAAAAATACCTAGTTACGTCTGCAATTTAGAAAGTCACGGCCTAAAGACAACAATTTAGGGTTCCCTAACAAATTTTGCCTCTGCAGTGGCCCCAAGGAGCCTACTCTTAACGAACTCTGCAGGAGGGATCTTTAACGTGCCCAGGCTGTGACCGTTCCTGAACACGGGGCCTCGGTTTACCGTCTCATCCGTAGGACTACATACAAAAAAAACAACAGTTAAACGATTATACACAATTGAATTCCTTTATTCGTAAGAAAGGATATATTTTCCACAGTATCGTTACCAACGTTTATTGTTTATCATTAAAAACAACTTATTCACAAGTCCAAACAAATAGCGTCCTTCCTGGACATGAATCTATTCACGACACGAACATCCCTTGTTCTGCTGACGTGTGGCCTTCCTGGGATCCATTAAGCATGTTAAGGACTAATTATATTCATGACATGGGGTTCAATCGTCCCACGTTTCCTCTGTGTTCTCCTCAATTTTAACTCCTTCTTCGTAGCGTACTCTGACTGTTCGTCTCAAATGATGATGCACAACCATGTTTGCAGAGACTTCCATGATCCAAGGAGTCTGCGTTCCTATAGATCTCTTGGACGTAACGTGAAGTCCCGTTGTAGTTTGGCGGGAGACACGCATCCCTACTGAAGACGTCACTTGAGTCTGTGCAACCGGATTTGCGAATAGCACCGGCGACAGGATAGGAGATGTATCCACAGTCAAATCACACCTACCCAGACTTGCCGTAGTTCTGGGCAACGTCACCGGCTCCTTTATACTATCAGTCAGTTATTCCATTAAATGTCTTTTCCTAATGGAACCATACACTGGTAAGGGTGCGGTCGGCTTCCTTATCGGGGGAACATCAGGACTACACGGAGGTTCCGAACAAGTGACTGGAGCAGGAATAAGGGGCCGTGCCTGGCTCGACGGGATCTCTTCTAAGTCAGAATCACTGTCTGGAGAAATATTACAGTCTTTATGTTTCCTTTTCTGATGCCTTTTTAAATCCCTTGCTTGGGTAGCGGCGTAAGTACAGGCGGGCTCACTACATACAAACGCCGTCGACGCCCGTTTCTCCTCACAGCAAGAAACTATACGACTTCCCCACTCTTCGGAAGTGACAAACTTTTACCCGCAAACGGGACACCGGTAACTACCCAAGGGAGACTTTGCTGGTGTGGTCTTCGTGTTCACCATTTCTAAAATAAATAAAAGAATCTGTACATATTTACATTACAAAGATAAGGAAAGTTAACTATTACTGATGATCTTTAAACCACACCGGAGGTCTTCTAAGCCTCCTTCCTCTGACTATTGAATCGACACCAACATCGATTAATGGGGAAGAACCATTTAGGATCTCGCCATCTGGGTCATCTAACTGTTGCCCAGATTCAACTATTTTCTCCGAACTAAATTCTTCCGTACTAAGAACTTCTTCCCCCCTTAGAATCTGATCAGGACAGGGGCGCATCCTGTCCACATGGATCATTTGTTCCCTGCCGTTTCTACCACAATCAACTAAATATGTTACATCTGAATTTCGTTTCAACACTTTGCAAGGACCCCGCCACAGATTTGTAAATTTTGGGGAATTGCCTGGGGCACGAACAGGAAAGTGGACGTATACTTTTTCTCCCTTCTCAAACTTACACCACTTGGCGTTTCTATCGTGGTTTCTCTTTTGTCTTATTATTTGCCAAGAGACATACTTTTGTACCAACTGATGGGCTTCTTCCATTCGATCTTGTAATTCCCAGGCCCACTGATTTTGCGGAATAGCCTTTGCTTGGGGAGGCAGCTTATATATTAGGTCTAAAGGTGTAGCAACCTCCCGACCAAGCATGAGTCGATTTGGTGTATAGCCGGTAGTCTCGTGTTCAGCTGACCTATACGCCATCATGACAAAGGGGAGCAAAGTATCCCAGTTGGAATGGTAATCATTTATATAACTGGTTAGTATAGTGGCTAACGTTTTGTTAAAGCGCTCTACCATGCCGTCGGACCTCGGGTGATATGGTGTTGTGCGTGTCTTTTGAATTCGTAAAAGTTTGCACATCTCGCTAAATAACTGACTCTCAAACTGACTACCTTGGTCACTATGTATGATTGATGGTACACCAAACCTGGTCACAACTTCATTGACCAGGATATTAGCAACAGTGCAGGCTTCCATGTTAGGCATGGCGTGGCTCTCTGGCCACTTTGTATAATAGTCACAAATGACCAAAATATATTTGTTTCCCCTGTTACTTTCTGGAAGCTCTCCCAAAATATCGATGGCTATTCTCTCCATTGGATAGCCAGATTCTTGAACCTGCATTGGGGCCTTACGCCTGGGAATAGGCTTTTTCCTCTTATTACAAACACAACAACCAGAAATATAGCTCCAAGTGTCACCTCTTACGCCGGTTTTCTTGATACCCAAATGTGCCGCTGTTTCGATATCATGGTCATAACGCAGAATTCTTCGCCTTTCTTTCATGGGTACTAGTGCCTGCCTTTCCCCCGAATTTAATTGTTCCCTATACAAAATACCGTTCACTACCTTCAGCGAATCCCATTGGGCCCACAGGGACTTGACAACATAACTGTATTTCCCGATACTGCGATAAGACGGTTTTGAGCCAGTCTACCCACCCTTTGACAGTTTGCAGATTCTTATCTGCTTCTTGCAGTTGTCTTAAATCTAACTCCTCGCTCCCACTATCGTCATCCTTAGAAACAACTACGTTAACTTGATTTAAATTTCTATCCCAATCGGACTTAAACCCACACTGTTTACAAGGGATCCTACTAACGGCATCAGCATTGCGATATTGGGCCCCTGGCCGGTGTTTAATGGTCATTTCGTATGAACTTATGACCTCCAACCAGCGAGCCAACTGACCTTCTGGGTTCTTAAACCTGAGTAACCACTGAAAGGAACTGTGGTGAGTTCTTATCAAGAATTTTCTCCCATAAAGAAAGTGTCGAAAGTGTTTGATAAAATGGACCACAGCTAAAAGTTCTTTCCTGGTTACGCAGTATTTGCGTTCTGTTTTTGACAATGTCCGGCTACCATAAGCAATCACCCGTTCCTTCCCATTAATTATTTGCGACAAGACCCCACCTATTGCCAGATTACTGGCGTCTGTATCTAACACGAACTCTTTTGTGAAATCTGGATGGACTAAGATTGGGGATTGGATTAGCCTCTGCTTTAAATTTTCAAATGCCTCTTGACTCTCATCGGTCCATAGGAACTCCTTACCCTTTTCCGTCAACTGGTGTAAACATTTTGCAATGCCCGAAAATTTTTGGATATACCTCCGATAATACCCACATAAGCCTAGGAAAGACCTTAACTCGCTGACGTTGCAAGGAATAGGCCACTCTTTGATACACTTTATCTTGTCAGGGTCGGTTGCTACCCCATCCTCTGACACTACGTGTCCAAGAAATTTGACCTCTTTAGAAAACAAGCAACACTTTTTAGGCTTAAGTTTCAACCCTGCGGCCTGAAGTTTCTCAAAAACTGTACGTACATTTTCAATCATACCACTGAAATCTTTTGCCATAATGATAATGTCATCGAGGTACTCCATACAAATACCCCACTGTAGACCCACAAGGACATTTTTCATTAGCCGCTCGAACGTGGCTGGCGCGTTAGCCAGACCAAACGGCATTGAACGAAATTGAAATAGTCCACGCCTTGTAGCGAAAGCGGTTTTTGGGCGAGCAGATTCTTCTACTTCGACCTGCCAGTACCCAGAACAGAGATCAATTGTTGAAAACCATTTGTTTCCAGACAACTGTTCAATGGAGTCATCTATTCGGGGAAGAGGGTAAGCATCTTTTAGAGTGCATGCATTCACAAGTCTATAGTCTACGCAGAACCTTGTGGTGCCATCCTTCTTTTTGACTAGAACGATTCCGGATGACCATGGCCCTTCAGAAGCTTCTATAACCTTCTTTGCTAACATACTATCTATATGTTTATCAATCTCTTCTCTCATGGCCACAGGTGTGCGCCGTGGGGGCTGTTTAATGGGCTTCGCATCTCCCGTATTTATTTTATGGCGGACAATATCAGTGTGACCAAGATCTGAATCAGAGGCGGCGAATAGACCCTTAAATTCTCTCAACAATTTGTCGACTTCACTTTTCTGTGGTGAGTTCAGACCCTTACTTGCTCTAGTCAAAAGGCTATCAAGCTCAGAATTTAACTTTGCACTACTATCTTCCTGTTTACCATCGCATTCTATTATTTCTGCCTTACTAAGATTGCCAATCACCGTGCCAGCCCTTAAAATTTGTACGTTGTCACTTGTATTAATTAATCTCACTGGTACAACTTCATCGTCATAAACCAGAGTCTTGGCCACAAGAGCCACATCTTTACTTAAAATTTCGTCGTGAGGCTCTACTATGCTCACTCCCATACTGCCGGGAACATGGTCTATAACCGTTCCGAGAATTACTATTTCTGATCTCGGAGTTTTTAACAGCAATTTTGAAGACACCCAACCGTCCCTCCATAACAGTTGGTACCTCTTGATCATCTCGGATAAGAACCGCCTTCTCAAGATCAACTTTACAGTTATTACCTTTCAGAAAATCAAGGCCTAATATACCTTCTACAGATAACTGCTATTACAGCTTCTACAACCGTATGAAAATTTCCCAGCTGGATGGGAAAGAGAGCCTTACCCTTAACTTGAAGGGAAGCCCCGTTGGCTGCCATGATGTCTTGAGTAATGGGGGATACCTTTGGCCGATCACGCCATCTGAACTTTTCAAGCAATGAATTTGACACCAAACTTATAGTGGCCCCCGTGTCAACCAAAAATTTGGCTGTAGTGCCATTAACCTTAACCTTTACGTAGAGACCTGGCTCGCAATTGACTGTATTGGTGCCAAGATAAGGTGATCGTCTACGATTACTTCTCCGCTTCTCCGCTTAGAATACATTATTTTAACATTTTGGTCTTTGGTACTTGTTGGGCCCCTGGGCGACCTTGTGGTCAAGGGACAGTTCCTTGCCATGTGACCAGACTTCCTACAATTGTAACAGGCAAAGGGTCTCGTGTCCCCTTGCTTTTGCCTCTTTTCTCATACTTGCCAGTTGCTCATTCATAGCCTCCAACATTCTCTCTATCTTGTCAGAACTTTCATTCTTATTTTCAATTCGACCTCTTGCCGAATTGTCCATCGTGTCTAATGTTCTTAAGCGTGCATTAGGGTACTCCGCCTTATAAAAGGTTTCTAGTTCAACTGCCAGACATATGGCAGTGTTAATATTGCTGGGGCGGGATTGTTTTACTTTAATGCGTATTTCACTGTTCACCAAACTATCAATAAAATGTTCCATGGCTAAAGTTTCTCGTACCTCCCCCGGGGCCCTTGGGTATGCTTTATTTACAAGGCGTCGTATCGCCTGCCATAATTCTGGCAAAGTTTCAGAGGCCCGCTGCCTTTGTTCTTTTAACCGAACCCTGTAAAGTTCTGTTTGATTTGGGGGCCTTTATATCTCTATGTTTCTCCTTACCACGTACCTGTGGTTTGTCTTCAACTGTCTCTATAGGGGTGTCATTAACTAAGACTGCGGGATTTTCTTGAATTACCGGAGTTACAATTTTACCCTGAGTCCCACTGGAACTTTTGGCTTAGCCCCGCTACCGGAATTAAACCCATAACTTAAAGGTGTATGCAAGAACCGTGTGGTTTCCTTACTTTTACTATTGTCGGTTTGTTTTGTCGTAATTATACCCGAATCACTTTGGCTCGAAAATTGGGGCATAGGGGTAGAGTGAATAGGACTGGCCCTGGTCATGCTTTCCTTAAGCTCTCGCTCGATTTGGGCAATCTGGTCTTGTAAATCTCTAACAGTCTCCATCTCTATTAAATCTAAGCACACGCAACAAATCCCACCGCTGCCACCAAAAATTCTGTAACGTGCAGGGGGTCGTACCCCGCACGCCAGATAGGGAAAACTGGCACAACACCAGCTTTACCCCGTGGATACGTGCCGAGGTTATTTCCCCGGATTTGCTGGGTTCTATATGACTTCTGGACCTTAACCAATGGTAGCGTAAAACCTAGATATAGCCCTTAACCTTATCAACGTTTCCAATGTGTTAGTTCAACCTATTATAACTCTAAGATTGCTAATAATTTCCTATAAATGGTATGGACTTCGGGTACTTTGACTCCTGTACTGAACTATTAATTGGATATAGGACCAACGTCCCTCTGTCCCTTATTCAGAGTCAGAGTGGCGCTAGCCCACAGGGACGAGATGTACAATGCCTCCTGTTCACAGAAAAAGGTATACAGAATAATACCAGTGTACCTCTGGTCCTTATTCAGAACTAGATGCCCACTGGTACAAAGTGACCGCTTTTCAGGCCAACTTGTCACTGCCTTATTTAAACAGTACAAATGGTCTACTCCTTATTCAGGAATAGCCAGTTGCACTGTAAACCTTATATTAAATACCTTTTTAGCACATATCAATGTAGGAGCCCCTATTGGAAACTATCTACTTGGTGTCCTTATGCAGAACTACCCTGGGAACTGAGAAACTTCGCCTTTTATACCGATTTTTAGTAGCCTCTAACCAAAATAAAACAATTCCGTATCACTTATGTGTTTTAATTTACCCAGATGCTTTAATAACGACAAAGTATTTACCGACGGCTTTCAATCAATCAACTCTGATCGGACAACGTACTAATTGTTTCCCGGACAATTGTCCGAACTGTTTCCTTAATTACTATACTATCAAAACAATCAGAAAACGAAAGTAGAGTTACGAATTCATCTTGCCTCGCAGAAATATACTTGCACTAACCACTTTCAAAGGTTAAGTAAATAAATTTCCTCGCAGTATTAATAATTAGTTTATTTGAGGAAAAATAATAATATAAAAACTTGCCTGTATTTGGACTAATATGGAGTAGGCATTGCCAAAATGCGAGCACAGACAATATAGTCCTTTATTTTTTATATATAATGCGCTTTCATAATTGACGTTACTCCCGAATAACATAAAAGTGCCTCAACTACATTCCAGTGGTCACGTGGCGTCTTTCTTTGTAATGGTGACGTCATATGAAATGTAATTTGATTGTCAACTTTTAAAGATCGATTTAGAGAGTGCAAAAAAGAGTATGAAATTTTTGTTGTTATTTTTAAATATAACATTAACTTTTTATCGTTGTCAAATTTATTTTTACGTCTTTCTTAAAAATTAAATTTAGTGCTTCTTCATTCACTTTGTTCCAGATTTTTGACGCTGTCAACTTCCGGACGAACAAAATCAATATCATATAAGCAGATTTTGATCATGTGGTTTCATTTTGATCACGTGACACGTAATTGCCATAGAGCTCACCGCTCTTCGCGGGCAGCGAAGCCGCTGCGAGCTGTGCTCGCTATTACTAGTGCCCTAGACGACGTGCCTTTGAACGTTGGAATTCGCAACTGCTAAAAAAAAGGATACCCTTAAGGCCCCTTTGTAATCCAATAAATAGGCATACTGTCAGAAAATATAGAAACTATTTTGTAATCTATTGATATATAATGTACACAATGATGCTTTTTCAGTGTAGTAAAAAAAAACATTTTTTATATGTTACCACTATCAAATGTAAATGAAACAAAGTGTACTTGAAGGTAATTAATGTAAGAAATTACTATAATGATTAAAATATTTATCCTAAAAAGTCCGTTTACTCTGAAGTTAGAGCTACTGGAAAGCTGAATTATTGTGACTGATTCCGTCTAAACTTTATGTAGTTTCGGTTTCATTCTCAATAATTGTTACTGTCAAATTTAATTAGGTTGATTTACAATAATTGAATATTTAAAATATGAATTACCTTTCTGACACTTGATTATCTTCAGTTACCACATATCACCTAAACTATGATTGACTGAGCCAAGGATTGGTGGTAGTTTCATTAGTATGCTGTAGCTCGCAGTTTTTTTATGGACAAATAGAACAGACAGCTTTGAGACACATCGCGCATGTCCTTTAAGTCGCATTAAAATGTTTATTCACGTCACTGTTAAATAATGTTAACATGACTAACTTATTTATGTCTTAAGGTCTTTTCCACTTTCAGTAGTGAGTAGGAAGACAATTCTGGCTTTTGCTTAGAATTGTTTTCCTTTTTTCACCCAACTGTTAAAACTAAACAGTTTAAGTATACGCGAAAATTCATTTTAGTCTTTCGCGACAAGTTTTGGGCAGCAAAAGTCTATTCGGAATTTAACCTGTGAAACCGAAACATCTTTCTTTACGAAGTTATCATATCTCCAAACACCGAAGATTTTTAGGGACAGATTATACCAGTATTTGGGATATTTGACGATTCTGTTAATTGTCAAAACTGATGAACGGTAGGTTGTAAACACCTAAGGTTCAAATATCATCTGAAGACGTTACCTTAAAACTGGCTTAAACATCCGGATTGGTCAGTAACTTCCGGTTTTTAAAGAGTAAGTTTCGGTTGAAAAAAAAGACCTTAGGAGCAAAGTGTTTTTTTGATTCAAGAAACATTTCCTGTTTAAAAACATTAACTTATGGTTTTGAAAAAATTCCTTTATGGTTGACAATAATGTCCTGTTTGTTGTTTTCTTCTTGGCGATATAGGTTACTAACGATGGGTGAATGAACAAAATGTGCAAGAATGCTTAGTAATAACGGAATATTGTAAAATGCAGTTCGATAAGGTTGATGAAAAATGAAATATAATATTAAGTTTGACTATAAAACTGCTTAGGTCTTAAGGAAGTTAATAATAAAAGGAGAATAACTTTATCCTGGTACGTTGCGGCTCAATCGGCCGCCCAAGCAAATACTAGTAGTTCTTAAAAAGTGTCAAATTTGTTAAAACTTGATTATCAATGTTTGATTTCTATTATATTACTAGGAGTTGTTTTAGGGAGATTTAAAAAAAGCTTAAGGGGCATATTTCAAAGCACAAGGTTTCACTATAGCGCATATTTCTTCCAAGGTAGAAAGCATTCATTTTACGTAATTTTTTATCGGATAGTTTACGGAAAAAAATTATATATATGCAAAGCATGAAAACTCGAGTGTTTTAGCTGTTGCAAAAATTGTACGACGATATATATGCCATGTTGAAATGTCTAAACATATACGTATAGTCTGCAGCTTCCAAATCACCTTTTTTTTACAATGCAGTCTATGAGAACGTCATAACCATAAAACGAGTCCTTAAAGTTATTCCTGATAAAGTGATATTACACAATGACAATGTTCTGATGCTGAACAGTCTTAGCAACCATTATTAATTTGTTCTCACCTGGTGTCAAAGTTTGTCAGTTTTATGCTTCAAATCATATTTGTAGCCGCATGTTAGGTAACATTTGTGTTTCTTTCTCAAGCAAATGGTAAAAAAAACATGGGTAAATTCAATGTCTATGCCATTTATTATGCATGGGCTAACACAGTTTTGTTTCATGGATAAATAAATAAATATATAAGGAACACAACTGTAGGTTAATATGACAGGGATGGGTTGCTATGCATAAATTTGGGTCGTTGTCTCTCAGAAGTTTACCAAAATGTTTATCATCTGTACTACTAAAATTATAGACCCCTTTTTTAAGCGCGCATCACACAACACAGAGAATAAATTTCATAATCGGCTTTATCGATATCAACATTAAATATTTTTAATGTGCAACATCAACTGCGTGTAACCTTATAAATATTGAAGTACGAACTACAGCTATAAACTTCCGTCACGTGAAGCAAGCGAACAGTTCGTTCTTGTTTAAATTCAGCCGGCTCAATTCAAGAAAACGATTGGAATCGAAGCGATTTTCACCAGACATGTCTGGTAGGTCCTACGAATTTTGTTTTCACTGTGATCAGGACAAATATGTCATTAAAAAAGAACTAAATTTACGCTTTCACTGATTACAAATTTACTTCGTAATAAATGCCTTCTAATTTAACGTTGCCAGTTGGGTAGGCGTACGTTTGTTTTGTACTGGTCAGAGAATAGTTTTCGCCATTAAAAGACATAAGCAATTTTTGCTACTGTGCTGTTATTTTTCTATGTAAATCATTGAAAAAGGCTTCATTAAATATATTTCACGGTCTTCCATCCAAAACAAATTACGCTGGTCACTTTTAAAATGCCAATTTTTCACACAAACTGTCAAAAGATCTGGTGGCGAGAATTACTTGCCGGCGAGAACTACTCCGTGATCAGTACCCCTCACGGGTTTCCTTGCCCCGGAAATAAATTTGTAAATGTAACGGAGGACAGTATGCGGTACAAATTTGCGGACGTAATTACTCGTTAATTGCTAATTATTTAAAGCGATATTCGATATAAAAATTAAATATTTTGCATAAACAATATTAACTGCATGTAACCTTATATGGGTTAATACTGCGCTATTTCTCTGTGTTCTGCGATGCGCGCTTAAAACAAGGGGTCTATAATTTTAGTAGCATAGATATATACGTCTACAAATTAAGCCCAACACTGTAAAAATTAGATTTTCAACACTGTCAAATTTTTGTTTACCCTCAGTGGGATTCGAACTCACACCAAATTCGACTACACTATGTCCAGCGGTCTAGACCCCTCGGCAAAATCCGATATACAAAAATATAGCTTCATGAACCGGGGTGAATCGTAGACATGGACATAGTACATGTGTACAAGCGTGTGACGATGGAATTTTCGTAACAATACGTATTAATCTGACAGTAATCTAATTCAGCAATTTTGTATATATTGCATATGATAACTAAGTTATTTGTTACACAGTCACAGTAAGTAAACTATATACAAACGTGTAAGGGGTCATCCATAATTGTCAACATTTTCACAAGTTTGCAAAGAGCGCTCTATAGGGGGAGGGGGTTTCAATTTCAACATTTTTTGGTATGTTACTTCCAGTAATGTGGATGTGCAGACTTGCAAAAAAATTTGACGTGCTCTTTTGGAGGGAGGGAGGGGGTTTTCAAAAAGAATGCTCTTTGCAAACTCGTGAAAAATTATGGATGACCCCTAAGTATTGTGACAACCATATAATACATCTATCCAGGGGATTTCTGAAACATTAGAAATACAGGGTTAATATCAAATATTTATATATACGTCTACAAATTAAGCCCAACACTGTTAGAATTAGATTTTTAACACTGTACAATTTTTGATTACCCTCAGCGGGATTCCAACTCACACCGTTGTGACACTTTAGCACCAATTCGCCTGCACTATGTCCAGCGGTCTAGACCCCTCGGCCAAATCCGCTATATTAAAATATAGCTTCATTAACCAAGGTGAATAATAGTACTTGTGTAATAGCGTGTGACGATGGAATTTTTGTAACCAATACGTATTAATCTGACAGTAACCTAATTCAGCAATTTTGTATATATTTTATAGGATCACAAAGTTATTTCTCACAGTATATATATATATATATATATATATATATATATATATATATATATATATATATATATATATATATATATATATATATATATATATATATCCGAGGATGCATCAGTTTTTATGTATTCGGGGGAATTTCTTCGGGTCGATTTTTCACTTAAACTACAAGTCCAATTTTTTATATCGGAGGGTATATTGGAGTTTTTTTACTCACTTTATTCGGTAAGCTTCTTATTTTTTTATTTGGATTTAAAATAAAAAAGTTCTTCGAAGTAAGATTCGCCTAAGTGAATATACAGTTTTTTAAAAAACGTACTATCCGAAAATGCCAGTATTTGAAGAATGGCTCTTCGGGGATTTTACATTTTTGTTAAACATGCCTCTCTGCGAAACTTTAAGTTTTTTCTTTAATAAAAGTTCAGATGACTAAAAATTATAACAAACTTTATTATGAAAATACGGATTATTCAAACATATGCCAGGAAAAGCGAACTAAAATAGTATATTCCTGTTACATACCCCGAAAAATTTTAAGGCGTATACATATACCGGATGCCTTGTAACTCCTCTAGACTATTCATATAATAGACTGGGTGCCAGCGACAGTCAGTGCTTGCTAGGTGGATAGTACTATGATAGGAAACCAGTGTAATATGAACATCGGGAAGATCATCTTTATAAAGATGAAAGTGATTTTAATGACAATGCTCATAATTAAAAACGACGGATAATTGAATTATATACTACTACTCATAAACAATGTCACAGTTCCGTATGGCTTCCTAGATACAGACTACAGCCAGTATATACAGCCACAGGTGACCAGTTTTAGTGCATGTCCACGAGTGATTAAGGTAACCAATTCATGCAATTTTTAACAGGTCATACTTAACTACGCCTACAGTAAAAAAGTGTACGCCTGCCATCGTGTATTATAAAATAGGGTTTTTGGTGTAATATGATGTTAAAAGAGTTTTAGAAGGAATTCTATTCCAAGTCAAATGCCCCCTCCCCTCAATTGGTCAACTTGTCCCCACTTTTTTGGCCAATGGGTCACCAATATAGATTTTTTAGGTGTAATATGATGTAAAAAGAGGTTTAGAAGGAATTCTATTCCAAGTCAACTGCCAGGCCCCCCCTCCCCTCAATTGGTCAACTGGTCCCCACTTTTTTGGTCAATGGGTCCCCAATATGGAAATCTGTATTGTCCGATTTGTCATGCATTATACATATATGAAATAATTACATATAATGCATGACAACTATGACAATAACCAATTGACGACTTTCCAATTTTAACAAATGCCACCTAGTGTCAACTTCTGGTACTAAAAACTGCGGCTTTAGTCACAGTTTGTCCTGTTGAAAACATTTGAAATGAACAATTGTCTTTGGTAATTTTCACGCTTCAGGTGTATGACAGATGTCAATATCTGATTGATGTTTATATTAAAACCCTCTGTTGTGTAAATGTGATCGTAAATTAATTAACCAATGTTTATTCCCCCATTTACCTGATGCTTATCTGAGGTACATGTAGAACCCCAGATGTTTTATAGCTTGATTAAACAACTGACCTGTTGCCTATGGCTGTAGTACATGTAACATCCACTAATGAGGTTAATTAGATGAAAATTTAATTGAAATAGACAAACAATACAAAAACAATGCAAATCTTTATTTCAATTTCATAGTCTTTTAATAATGATAGCCATAGTTTTTTTAACCTGAAGTAAAAGGGGAGATAAATCATAAAAAACTGGAAATGGGTCAATTTGGACTACACAAATTCAGACCATTTCATATTCGGACCTTTACATATTC
This sequence comes from Limnoperna fortunei, assembly GCA_944474755.1. Lineage (NCBI taxonomy): Eukaryota > Metazoa > Mollusca > Bivalvia > Mytilida > Modiolidae > Limnoperna > Limnoperna fortunei. The sequence goes on along the minus strand of OX104114.1, from coordinate 68,876,048 downwards.
AGCTTCCAATGTTAATGTTATTTAAAGATGAGTTGCCGATTGATTGTTTCATTTTACTTGTACAAAAGAAATGTGATCGCTAGATCGACTTTGTCTAGTTTCAATTTCAGGTTGTCAGACCAAATGTCACACATAATGTTAAACAATTCATGGTTCCGAGATAAGAAGAGTAAGCCCCGCCTCCTTAGTTATTGTTTCTATGCGCCACAAGCTTCTTTCAAAATGGGGGCTCAGCATCATCGTGATGCCAATATTACTACCGATTTTCTCGACAAAATTCCCGAAAATATAGATGTTTCGTACCTACAAGAAAGTAATTTCTTATCCAAAGAGCTTTAGAAAAAGGGATGAATTATTTCACCCAGGGTTATATTCACGATATAACAGAATATCTGAAATAAATTGTACCGTCCGTGTTGCCGTTGATACAAAATGCTGGCGATCTATGAGAAAAAGTTAATCGCCTCACAGTCTTCGTATTGAAATTAGACCTGAACCGAAACTTTCTGAATTCTATTGTAAATTCATGTAAAGCTGGGTATGTTTTTCTATTCCGAAATTGCGGTTAAATTTTATATTTATGTTATCTGTCTTAACTGGCCGTGTGTGCACGTGTATTTACATACGCTGTCAGAGAGTATTTCCTACACATCTACAGAGAACTGGGAAATCGATAACTGCTAATTAATTGGATAAAGATGTATCAATATAATAAAAAACCAGATTTTTACTAAAGAATTTTTTATCTGTGTTTAAAGTACTCCCCGAGTTTTCAAATCGGCAAATTTCATAGCCGAAAAAAGAACATAAATCTGAAATACATGTAACGTTATATATGTAATGTTCATTAACAATTAATTAAGTCCATATAATTATATATAAATCCAATAGTTTTTTACACGGGAAAACATAAAAAAGAGCATTGTTCCTGTCCCATTTCTTGTATATCATAATTGAATTAGGCTAGATTCACTAACCGAGACTTAAAATTTTAATAAAATCCATTTGACATTGAAGACGTGCACACCATCACGTAATCATTTATTCTTTTTTAGACTAAGCGGGCATTGTTCTCACATAGTAGGGTTGCTCAAATCTCTACAAGGATTGCAGCTGCTCTATGTCAGGGAATTTTTAAGGATTTTGAGGGCTTTAGTCACTTTAGCGGATGAGCCTTACAAGCATCTGCTCAGAAGCATGCATTTATTGTACTGGTGAAATATCATAGTATAAAAAAACTATATTCTTTCAGTTGTTTCAGAGGAGAAGATTTTAAAAAATCAATTAAAACCGATAAAAAAAAACAGTTCAAGGGGAATAACTCTTAAACGGTTAATCAGACAATCTTGACCCCAAGTCATTTTTGTAGCCCTCATAGAGCAGAACAATTAAGCAATGCTAACTTTTTCTCTAGTTCTAATAATTTTCAAGATTTTGAGGCAATAATGGCAAAAATCATCAATTTTGACAATTAAAGGGCAATAACTCCTACAAGGAGTCATCATACAACTTTGACCCAATGGAGTGTTTTGTAGAGCTTTAGATGCTGAAGAAGGAAGGTCTCTTCGGTTTTCCTGTATCTGTTATACTTTTTGAACTATAAGCAAAAAACTGTATTTTGACCCCTCTGTTCTATTTTTAGCCATGGCGGCCATGTTGGTTGGTCTGAGGCCATGATTTGGGCAAACTTGGTAGAGGGCATTTTACTGATGATGTATGCAAAGTTTCAAAGCAATCCCTTCAGTAGCTTTTGAGAAGATTTTTTAAGAAAAGTTAACGATGACGACGACGACGGACGCCAAGTGATGGCAATAGCTCACCTGACCCTTCGAGTCAGGTGAGCTAAAAATTATATAACACCTTGTGGCCATAACTGGTACACATCACTATTAAATACCCTGCAAAATTCAGCACTTTTCATTGGCACGATTTTAATATAATGTACACTGGATTTATTTACCAACATGATGTGTTTTGGTGGGTGGTGGTCTTCATTGATATGGGCCCTACTGGGTACTTATTTTAAGATAAAGGCAAATTTTATGAAAAATCTCTGTAAAATGTTGGTAACAGGTATAGAGTCAGTACAGTTGCATTGCTTTTGCAGACATTATGGGTCTAAGACATTAGAAACATGATTACAAAAACCAAGAATGTCCCAGACACTGCAGTAATCATTTACTTAATTGGCAATACATCAAATGGCTTTTTGGGACAGTAGAACTAAACAAATTACCTGGAAGAGATTCTTTAGTTCCAGGTGACGAAAAATCATATATAATATTCCTAAATTTCTCCATTAAAACTTTTTCTTCGTGTGATGTCCAATTTGCTCGAACTTCTGAAAGATTAATAATTCATACTACATATCTTTTTCACATACAATTTTTAATTTAACACCTATGCATATCAAATAAACAAAAACTAATTCATTGTAACATTTATAACCTGGAAAATACATTTCTTCAGAAAAATAGAGAAAAGACCCAGATTAGCTGTATACCAGCTATTGCTATTTTTCATGTCCTGCCAATGAAAGTTGAGGGAGAAATAGCTTTTCAGTCTACTTGTTTATCCCTTTGGTCATTAGTACTTAACAACTCAGGTTTACCTTTGTGTTTAAGCTCTTTTAATGAATATGACTTCACATCTTTGTGAAACTTGGTACACAGTTAAATCATGATGAGATCCCTTTACTTGCTAAAATTCTGTCGGGTGAGCCAATATATTTCACTCTTGTGTGAACTTAGAAAAAGGGGTTGAATACCAATATATGCCAAATTTGACATAAGTGTTGCGGAGACACATTTTTTAAAATGTTTTCCTTAGTGATATAATTACACCATGTGTACACTGAAGGACTTCAGAAAATAAAAAAATAGTCCCAAGACACACCTATAATAACTGTGGGTAAACAATTCTAGTTTACATGCCATGTGAATTGAAGTTCTGATTTTTAGAGGGTTTTTTGTGATGTGTACCAGTTATCACCACTAAGTTATATTTACAGTTTTTTTGTTCAGACAAATATTGATGTATGGAAAAAAACCTTGGATTTTGACGACCAAAAATTGCTTCCATTATCTTGACAGATAAATGTTGATGTACACTTTTGTCCTCGGAGAACTTAAAGTAAATACTCTTGCAAATATAAATGCACACAGTAGTGATCAATTACATATCAATTTGAATGTATTGTGAATTTAAATTGTAAAGTTTAATATGGACTGACACATACAAGTCTAAAGGTCAGCTAAAGAGTGCATTCTTTTCCCACTTATGCGAATGTTGGCAATAACTTAGTACATATCAATAACTTGTACACACAAGAAGTTCACTCAAATTGTACATGTAATCAACGAAAATCCACTTTGCCTGTTTTAAATGATAAACATCCAATTAAAATTCAATTCATTTAGTTACTCTTCAATCGAAAATGACATTAAGATTATTATATACCTCAATCCTGCTGTACACAAAAGTAATGTTTATAAATTCCATGAAATAAATTTATTCGCATAGGTTTGCTTGTGCAAGACAGCTGATATACCAGAAGTCCATCCATTATTAACACAGGAATAATGGAATACTACTAGTAAATACAGGTAATAAGTTAGCATTAAAGATGGCAATTTAAATAAATAAAGTAAATCAATCCATTTACTAGAATAGGAGGTTTTTACACTTGATGTCTAGATGTTTGTGCATGCAATGCTTAAAATACAAAAAAATTATATTGTTCTTACCCCTTTTCTTTTTTCTTTTTAAACATTTAATTTCAGAAAATTCGATATCTTCTGAGAATTCATCAGTTTCATTTTCATCACTGTTTTCCGTACAATACGATGCATCGCTTTCTGTGTAAAACAGTAAAAACTTTATGTAAATTCTAATATGGCGTACTTCAAACATTTTGAGAACACATTACTGTTCCAATAAGCATAGAGCCCATTATGGCATCAAAATAAGAATTCTGACGTCATTTATACCCTTAACTGAAAATTTCAAACTGAAACAATGCAGTTGTGTTAAGATTTCCCAATATTTTTTTGCTTCAAAGGTATGTATATTCACTAAAATGATGAGCATATTGTTTCTGCTTTAACCATACTGTTTTGGGATATATCTTATTAGGTTAAAAACAATATTAATATTACCATTGAAAGTGTCATCTTCGAGCTGCTTTGAAATTTTAAACATTTGTTAGACATCTAGTAAAAAAAGAAAATCTTCTGTATAAAAAAAGTTAACCAATGGAAACAAACTTTCTAGCAATATTGTTTGGATGGTCCTCTTTAAAGTATATTGAAAATTATAGGACTTAGTTTAACATCAGGGAAATGCCACCTTCATTTCCTATAAAATCAGGTGAGCGATAAAGGATCTTAAGAGCCTCTGGTTTTTCCTGTTTTTGTGCAAGCTCTTTTCTTTTATTCAATTTGATGTTTGTTGTTTTTTAATTTATTTCTATCTTTTAATCAGTGTGTACTTAACCATTGAAAATTACATGAAAGTATTTTCACACTCCAAGTCAAGTTATCTCCAGTACTAGTGTTTATCTTGTCCGACCTTTGTTTCGACACTTTTCCATTTGTATTTATTTGTTTTGTATTTGTGAAACGAAAAAAAATCTCATCTGTGTAATATGGTATTATTGCACCCTTTCAAAATTTAATTTCATAATTGTTTTGAGAATTTTCAGTAGCATCATTTAATATTCAATGTTTATTTCATTTGGTGTTTTTACAAAAAAAAAATACCAATAGTGCATTCAAATCTGAAAGTCCACAAAAACAAGACAGAGACACTACAAAAAACAAAAACAAAACTCATCTAAGCTGCAACTTGAACTCCAATAACAACAACAGGAATTCAGGTTCTCCAATTAAGTAAGCAATTCCATCTTGTTGCAACACAGAAACCTCAATACATAAAAAATATAGGTGTTCATTGTAAATAAATCAAATTGAAGAAAAGACAACAGTTTTTGTAATACACATTTATATTTGCCTTTCATACATGTTAATCATGTCCGACAGAGAATACAATTTTGGCAAAATACATTTACTTGTAACAAATAGGGCAATAAGAGCAAACAAATGATCTTAATACATCTTTCAAATCTCAAATTTATTTTTATCATTTAATCTAAACCACTAGTGTTCATGCTGTTGTCAAAACCAAATATACCATCATTTATTTTTCACATAAAATCTATGTGTTGATATATATTCTAGCAAGAAAATTAATATATCCTGATGCGTGTATAAAGTTTCAAGATGATACAAAAATTCCATCATGGTCCTAAAGATAAACTTATGTATAACACTTCCCTTTTTCTGTGATCAATCAACCATGAAGTTGATGAGACAGGTAAAATACATCCTCACAAGTCAGGGTTTCTATGTCCATGAAACCCTGACAAACTTAGCTAAGAAATTCCCGGGCTAGAAGATGTTCATATGATGTCAACCCTTCAAAATATCAACTAATGAAATTGCTTGAAAGAAGCAAGTGTTTGGCTGTAGTCATTCTTACTCATTCTTGAGTGGGAAGAAAATGTAACCCAACTAATAAATAACGCAGTTATAAAAAACTATTAACACAACTTTACAAAATACACTATTTTCACATGGTCTATGCAACACATCCGTTTGGTTTATTTACAATCGGGATATCCCTTAACCAAGTCATGAATGCAAGCGAGCTTTTGATTGGCTACAATTAGGTATGATGTAGCCTAACAAAATAGTGACTTCTTGCCCGGGAATTTCCTAGCTAAGTTTGTCAGGGTTTCGTGGACACTGAAACCCTGACTTGTGAGGATGAGTAAAATATTATGATGATTTTTGTTTGTTCATACCATTATGTATATGTGTATAGAGTTTCATCATGATACCACACTTCCTTCATGGTAAAATAACATGAAAATTGTAAAACTTGACCTGGGACTGACGGATAACATTAACACTATATGCCCTCTACTTCTGTAGATGGGACACAAAAAAGTTAGTAAAATAATTGTCAAAAAGTAGAACACATAAAATAAATCTTTAATCTCTACCAGCAGTGTAGTACCCCATAATAATGTAACCAACAAAATTTCATACATTTGTCAGAGATACAGAGAAAACTGTTACAAAAGTATGACTGTGTAAGTGTTGTTGACAGACGGAATGAATTCCTCCTCTTCTTTGAAGCTTGATATACAAAGTTAACAATCATTTATAATTTCAATTGCTTCTACGGCGTTTAAATGAGCTACTACTGATTCCAGGTCAGCATCATCAATGGTTTGTCTTTTTGAAGGAGGACATTTTGCCATTACAGACAGCCTAGAAAAATATTATGCAATCTGTCCTTGTTGAAGAAACTCATTTGGCTGGAACATTTTACTTCCATCTTCATCGCAGCAAACTCTCATGTTTCGTGCAACATCTAGAGGGTTCACTTTATTACCACTACTAACACCAGCTTCAAACATTCTTCTAAGATATAATCTAACTTTCTGCGAAAACCTTACAACTTTCCTATCCTTCCGAAGTGCCCATCCTTTTTGCAATGCATGTGACTGAATGTTTCGTGTAGGATGTTTGTTGTTGAGTGGAATCACAAAACTATCTGCAAGACTTTCACAACAGGTCCTCCATTTCTTTCTTATTTCATCATAGGTTGATGTTTTGTTCAATACATATTTGTGCTCATCAAAAATTTGGTGCACTTCCATTCCCTTAAATGTTAGAAAAACTTTGGTGCAGCCTTCCTCAGTACAATGAAAGATGTTTTGGTCAAGGTTTTCTGTTTGATCATCATCTTCATTATTATCATTGCACTCTAAAACTTCTTTATTTTCATTTGGATTTTGTGGTTCACTTTTTTTCATTTTTCCTTCCACAGTTGATGGAGAAAAAAATCCTTCCAAGACAACAATTCCTGTTTTTCCTTGCTGTGCTGAGCACATCATAGCAACTTCTTCCTCTGTGAAGTTGGTTCCTGAACCTATATTGTATGCCCTCTATGTGACTATGGTACCATCTCTATTAAACTGCAAATTGTTTATTTTGGTAATACCTTTCCAAGAATGGCCATTCAACGTTTGTTTCTTAGGGTCAATGCACACCACTGCTGCTTGACATCTGACAACACCTGAAAAATAATATTTGAAATTATTTTTTAGAAGGGGGGATAAAGAAATAATCTGTGAAATTGTTTTGTGTTCTTCTGTACATGTAGTGCATTTTACACTCTTTTAAAATCTGTCTGGTCTTCAATGTCTGCTGATTTTGTCTTTGCCTTTTTGGACTTTTTGCAATATTTGAATGTCCCATTGGTACTCCTTGGCTTCCTTGTTGCTATTTGTACAGTTGTTTTCATTTATGTTCCATGTAGGTTTTAAAGTTGTCCTTAAATTTGAGATTTGAACTGTCCTTTAGTACATCATTGCTTATAAAACCACTTTGATTGATTGATTGTTATTTGTTTTATGTCCTTCTGCAATATTGCAGCCATCATCAGGACACTTTGCAATTGGAAGATCTTTCTTCAGCAATAAATACAAAGTAACAAAGTGATTGTCAACAAAACAGGTATTAAATTTGGTATTGCTTGAATATTTATTTTTGGGAAGAAGCCTCTTATCAGCAGCAGTTTTAAAGAAACAATTAGATGATGTAACACAAAATATATACCTTCAAAAGAATCAATGGCTGCTTTCATTTCAATAGCATTCTGTACATTGTTGCCACTGGCAACAAACTGGTGGATTCTGCCTCTCATGTGAGCTATCTTGGCATCACAATATGATTTCCCACATTGTGACTCACTATAATCATATCTTGATATATGCATTCCTGAAAAAAATAGTGCATGTATAATATACAGGTATTTATATAAAGAGACACCCATATTACAGATGCAAGTTTGTAATGGAGTTTGTGTTTTAACTGTTCTTCTTTTTCAGATTTGACAAATTGAATTGATCATTGCCAATGTGACAGGTGTGTTGCTACAAGCTTTATATGTTATCTATTTCTTCCTGTGGATTTTGTTTGTGTTGGCTGATTTTGTTTTTGCCTTTCTGTCCCTTTCACATCAGAATGTCTTTGATCTTTGTAATCATGTTAAAATATTTGTAATTGCTGCTTGTTCATGTTGGTTTTGTTGTGTACACTTATTCCACATCTCATTTATCATCTAGGTTAATTTCATTTCATACTAGGAATGAAACAATACATTAAAATTAATTGCAAGTTAATTTTTATTTGATGATAAATGCTAAAACATGGTATATTGTCTAAAATGAAATTAAACACAATTAAGGCTACCAAAAGTACTTGGAACCAGTATCATCCTTAAGCCACAAGGGCCTAGGTGAGGTTAAAAAAACATCCTAAACAATTGTTCTTTTAGAAGAAACAAAATTCTTAAACAATTGAAATACCTGTTATGTTACTAATTCCATTTATTGAAAGCCAAAGGTTTCCACAATGGTAGCACCCAGCATTATCACTTCTCAGATAAACAGTGTTGGTATTTGGTAGCTAATCTTTTAATGTAAGCAACAAATGCTCTAGTATGGATGCTACTGCAAGCCAGTCTTGCTTAACACCATCAAAAATATGTGCATATGTGCGATGCTGGAATAGAAAAATAAAAATTAAATAATTCATAATAGAATATAAGTAAAAGAAAATATATTTATCAAATCATTTATATATTGCATGTAACATATACAATGCATAGTTATTTCCAATAAATATAATGAAGGTTAAAACCTTTGATAGGGCACAATATAATTCAGCAGCAGAAGATGGATCATCTTCGCTAGCCAAGGTTTATTTTTAGCAATGGCCGCCATGGTTTTGACGGATCAAAAATGGAAACACACATTTTGTGCACAACACCCTGAGGATCAATCATATCAAGTTTCATTAAATTATGTTCCGTAATTTCAGAGGAGAAAATTTTTTTTTTAATGTTAACAGGTGATTACAGGCACCAAGTGATGGTAATAGCTCACCTGGACTAAAATCCAATCCATTTTTAATCATTTAAGAAAATATAAAACCAACCTTTAGATTACTGTTTTCATCTCTGTAAATGCATACACTGACGTGCCAATTGATTCCTTTTGCCCAAACCAATCACTCCGTTTCTCTCTATATAGCATGGGTAGAAACTTCATGGCCCAGTCCATTACAATTAATGTTTCATTAGATGTTAATTTTTCTAAAAGTTCTGTTCTGCCAAAGTCCTGGTTAATGGAACGAATTAAATGTTCTTTCCATTGATGTATATTCTGATGAGCATTGTCGATGTCAGATAGAAGTTCGAGCTTTTTGACACCAGTAATATCTAAAAACAAAATTAAATACTATAAAAATGAAAATTCTCAAAAGATGTACAATTGTGACACAAGTACTAATTTAAAGATGCTTAAGATTCATCATGACAGGTTGACTTTTTTTGGGGGGGTGGGGAGGGGTGGGGATGAAAATGGTATACACGGTCAATACAATACAGCAAAATAAACACCTTAATTGCATGAATCGATTACTATTTAGTCAAATTTTCCTATGTTCTATAGTTGACAGATAAAAAGTCATAACAGGCAACTTGTTTAAAATAGATTACTACCACAAGTTTCTAATAATGTTACTAAGTAAACCAAATTGTGATGTCATCCTTATCATGGCCACAGAGGGATTGATAAAACAACCAATAATTTGAGGAATAAATTATGAATTATTATAAATATGAAGCATAATTATTTCATTGAAGCTTTACATATATTTTTTCCATAAAATTAAAAGACAACGATTATATCCCTAATTCTCAATTATGGTGAGTACTATCAATTCACTGATACTCAAAAAGAATAAATTTCTGTATATGTTACTTTTGTATGTTTGTTCAGGAAATCAGGATATTTTTAGATTGGTCATTCCCATTTGGAAAGTTTGCTGTTACATTTATCTCCATGTATGTGTATTTTAATTGATATGTTTAAACACTTTTATTTTTTTAAAGAAATTGTAAGAACCTTTTTCATCAGAGATCAGTTGCTTTAATTCATTCACTGCATCTGGTAGTAAGTTGCATCTATCACAGCTTAGGTTATGGTTATGTTGACAGTTGACCTTAAGATGGCTATTGCTGACATCCGATAAGGCAAATCTTAGACAGTGGTCTGGACATGGATCTTGAGTCTGCACATGAAGCTTAAAATTAGTTTTCACATAAACTTTACTGGCATGAATTTTCTTTAAAATTTCCTTTAAAGTATCAGTGATGACTACATGTTGTTGAAGATCTGAAACTAATTTAGACAAAGATTCAAAAGCTGCTGCACCATCTGCTGCTATGTTATCAATGCCCTTTAGGTTTGTTCTTTTTGATGCTGGACACGACTGCAAAATTCTGTATAACGATGAATTAGAAAGAGATTCAAAAGAGGACTCTTTACAGAATGATCTGTATGTTTTTATCAATGTGGTATGGCAGACAGTCCTTACAACTTCTGGAATAGTGACAATTTCACCACAAGCAAGCTTCATTTCTTTAGTTCCATATGAGCACACCTGAATAATAAAGAATACAAGTTAATAAGATGCTCTCAATAGCCTGTCGAACCAGTCACCCTTTAACGCATGAATTTTAATGCTATAAAAGGCAAAGACAGCTTTTTTTACATTTAAAGGGCCAAATGTTACATAAAGAATTATCTGACAACATTTACTTTATGCATTTAATTTTAGAGCTCAATTAGCTGAGCATTTTAGCAACCAACAGCTTTTTCTAACTTGAATTGTTTTCAAGAAAAAAAACAAAACAACTGGTTTTGAGGTTTACAACTCTTATATAGGGTTATCAGTTATCTGACATTTTGGAACAAATAGAATTTTCGTGTAGAGCTCAACTAACTAAACAATATTTATTATTGTAACTGGAAGTTTTTCTCTATTTTTTATGGTGTGCAAATGTCTAGGTTCAAGATTGTTCACAAGAAATTTCTTTATTGTAGGTTTATGAGCTAGTTCACCAATATTATTCACAAAAAATTGTCTTAGTGAAAATAATAGGAACTTTATTAAGTTTCAGCTGTTACAATCTGTCACTTTCAATTCTGCTGTGCATGTTCAAAAAGTGCTTGGGTATTTGAAGCATCTATTTTTCTTATTGTAAAACTTACCTTATTAAACATAGGATTGAAAAAGAACTCCAATGCATGAGCTATTTTATGTTGGTCTAGTTTTCTTCTAAAAAACTCATGAGATTTCGGAACTGAAACACCTAAAATATAGAGAACTCATATTGTATAGAGCTATAAGTATTTAACTGACTATTCAATATTTTTTCTATAACTTTTTTTACCATTTACTTGTTTTGTTTAAAAGTAGTTTGATTTACTAAATGTAAGTCTTTTAAATGTATTCATATGGTCCTTAACAACCAGTCAACAATCAATAAAATGTAAAGACCAAAGGCCAAAATGGGTGAATCACATTAAATATTATTACATTGTATCGGCAAGACCTATGTCAGTTTCGGCCAGATTTCACAAGGTGAAAAATCTTGGTTATAAAATGGTGGGCATGACTGCAAAATTCTGTATAACAATGAATTAGAAAGAGGTTCAAAAGAGGACTCTTTACAGAATGATCTGTATGTTTTTATCAATGTGGTATGGCAGACAGTCCTTACAACTTCTGGAATAGTGACAATTTCACCACAAGCATGTGAATGTCAGACTACAGATGGGTGAAGAAAACAAATTCCTAACAGTTTTCTTAGCCTCTTGATATTTGGTATGTAGCATCAGCGTGGTGTCCAATAATGTGGGATTTGATTTTTTTGCTTTAAAGGATATATTTGTACTAGTTTTACTAAAAAGTGTTAATTTTTTTTTGTTGAACCTATCTTTGTAATAATTGATGTTAAATTATTCGATTTAAAAAAATGTCTAAAAGACAATGCTTGTTTTGGTGCCTTAGCTATTGTTGGTGAAATAAACTGTTCAGTATATACATAATTTCAGGGTTTTTTGTATTTTATTTCATTTTCTTTGAACCTTTTTTTTTAATAATGAGAAAAATCAATACAGTTAAAATCTACTGTTTTAGCATAAAAACAGCAAAAGTTTTTAGTTATACATGAACATGTTGAACATTTGATGTGTCTTGTGAGTATATTACCTTTGCCATATTCAGCTGCATGTAATCTTGCTTGGTCAATGTAATAAGTTGTCAAACCAGGAATCAATTCTTGGAGTTCTTTTTGGTGTACTGGTTAACAATTAATGACAGCAGTTGGCGTTTTGTGTGTGAGCTGGTTGATTCTTGAAAAAGCTTTACAATAACATTGACAATATCACTGCTAGATGTTCTATCTTCTTCAACATTTGTTTCCATCTGAATCAGTTTTAACAGTTTACTTTCTTGTCCTGGTGCAATAGAATGAAGGACACCATGAACCGCTGATATTGCTTTTCTCTTGATGGCCCTCTGAGTTGTATCAGTCAGCATCTCATAGTCTGTCCTTAGTTGAAATTTCAAAGGACTGACTTTTCCACCTGATATAGTTTTAAGAGCTGAATTAATTTCATTTAGTGATGGATTTATTTCATCACTCCAAGTAGAAATCTGTGATAAATTATCACTTTGAGAAGGTTGCTGAAAAAATAAAAAAGAATATTTTTAATGTCTTGTAGAACTTATATATCTGGCTTGAATGACAAAATTCATTCAGATTCACATTTTCACATGTATTGTTTTCAATGTATACCAGTACCAGATGGAATTAATGGAAAATATTTCTACATGCTAGTTGCACACAACAAAAAACAAATCAGTACAGGATACTTGTATATGTAGGACAGATGACCAACACCAATAAAAACCCTCTTTCTTGGTATTGTTTTATTTTAATATCTTTAATGTAATTTTGTTTTATGCATATTTTTAATCCATTTCCTTATTTTTCATTAATGCTGAAGTATATATGCAAAGAAAATGTACTTTTATGTATACCAATAGTTAGTTGAAGTTTATAAAATAACCAAAATATAGAGGGTCACATCATTAATGTACATACATGTATATAATCATTCTGAAAAGTTTCAAACCTATGCTCCATGGTATAATTTTATGATGATTGACAGTCTTCACGAAATCTTTCCAAAGAATGGTGGACATTCGGTCCACCAACTTCCCCAGAAATGCTGGACCGAAGCAGCTTTTGCCGGACCAAATTTGTCTGATGTTGCCATTGTTTACATTTAACTAGCTACCTTATATGCATGTAGATACAGACATAAATCTCATACATAAAATTTATTGTAATCATCATACTATTCATCACTGTTATAAACAAGCTGTGTATATCTGGACAAATGTGTCTAAAGAATATAAATAAAATAACATTTATTATACACAGAAATACTTCACAAAGCTGAAAGCAACTGCTCAATGGGACACCCATCTACAGAAATTATCATGTGGTCATTGATAACTAGTTATCTTTACTCTTCAATTTCAGCTTACTAATATATATTTTATATATTATCAAAGCCAATGATTAAAATAAAGTATGTTTCAAATGAACTTTTGAGTTTCAACTCCATTTTAAAGTGTTTGTTTATCAAACAGTTACGATTTTTCATTAAAGGCCGTTGTAGTCTACTTTTTGCTCATTTCTCGCTGTCGGTAATTAGACGTATCCCGGAAATAAACAAATGGCGCGTAATCCATTTGCCAAACTAAAATGCTTCAAAAATGAGTTAAATACGCAGGATCTTTGCAATTTTTATTGGTTTTACATGTTTACTCACAAGTTGGAAGTCTGTGTGAATCAGTACTACCAGTTATATAAGTATTTTCTGTGAATGAACCATCAGGACAACTTGAACTTCGATAATAACAATGTCGGACTTTCGGACCGACGAAACACGATTTTTTACCGGTGCAAGCGTTATTATATCGGTTTTGTCTGTCAGACCGACGCATTTCGTGAAGACTGGATTGATGCTCATATCCTGATGCACATGTGTATAAATTCATGATGATATACATGTACTTCCTTCATGGAAAAGTAATTTAAACTTGACAACGGACAGACAAAGTGACAAAATTTGCCTGCATGTAAACATTTACCTTACTGATTTAATTCCTCGCAAACAAAACTAATCTACAAAGGATTTATAAATTATATACACTTACTGAACACACGTCCGAAGACATTTCACACAAAGGACTGTCAGCAGGTTGCAGGTGTCTTTCAGGCAACAAATATCCACTACTTTCCTAAGAAAAGATGTACTATTGTAAATTAAATTATCGTTGTGACATTTTTCATGTGCAGTCTACCATTCCTATGTCATTTCATAATTGTAAAAAAATCATCAAATTGGCTTTTTATTTATCAATATTATACATGTAGCTAGGGTTATTGTATGAATATTGGGGAATATTGTCCCAAGTAGAATTTAATATTGCACAAGTTTACTAGTGAAATATTTATTCTACGAGGGACAATATTCCACAATATTCATACAATTCCCTTTTATTGCACAGCAGACACCAACACCTTGCTTGTTAATTGTGTCTTTCAAATCTTATTATATCATCTAGGCACTAGGTATTTAAAGAATTTATCGGTAATTAGGGGCTTTTCCCTTTGATCTCATCTGCCTGATATTTTTTAGTATACATGTTATAAACAGTCCATGATACTAAAAAATATCAGGTGGGAGCATTCGACTACAGTGACATAATGTGACGTGATTCAGCATAAAAGCTGTTTTATTTAATTACCGATAAAAAAGAATATAATGTACTTTCCTTTTTGATACTATCTACATCTAGTCTGGTATCAGACTCCCCTACCAGGCTCTTCTGATACACACCTCCAAAGAGGAAAGTACATAGAAATATTCAATACATAATCCTACAAATAAACAGATGTTTTAGTATAACTTTGAGTTTTTTACATGTAATTTAAAATATGAATGAAGTAACTATATTGGGTGTAATACTTATTCTCAGTTTTAAGCAGAAGTATATGGATATTTTTTTAATCTGTGAACAATAAAACCAACTCTAATGCAAATATAAACGTACATGTACCTCTATATCTTGAGTTTTTGTACTGTGCAAGTTACTGTAAGATGTTAACTCATTGTTTATATCACATGAACCTGAAGAAAAAATTAAATTACTGTATTATAGTTTAAACAATATATTCACATGGCTAGATTGATTGAGCTTTGCCTGGCCTGTTACCAAAATGTACTTTTAACTCACTAATTATCAAATTTTACAGTTACAGTAGGTTGTGCTATGCATACCACCCTCCCCCACTCAACCATCAAGAAAACCAGAAATAGATGACTAATTAACCTGGAAAGAGGAGGCACGATATAACTCATGTTGCTTAATCTGTATAAAAAATTTGAAATAAATCCCTACAACAGAAACGAAGATATCTGTAATGAAAGTTTTGAACCCATGGACGGATGGATAAGATGATTGGAATAAAGCCCCTCTCTTCTGTGTGTGTGTGTTTTTTTTATGTTTAAAAAATTGACGTGGTATTTTTAAAATTACATGTATAAATAGTAGTTTTAATGTAGATCATTGTCTGGACAACTGTCCATCAACACGATAAGCTATACTAAGTAAATTCTATTTGCCTCAAATACCTTAGGGGTGCAGAATATACAGGTAGTAATGCTAGTGTATTCTGACAGTTTAAACATTTACCATGGTTTCTTAAATGCTAATGCATATAAGAAAATAGTATTTAGTCAGTCAAAAATCTCTTGCACAATCAGAAAAGAGGTCAAATGGTTAGGTCAGTTAAATAATTTAACATTCAGCATGTTTCAGTTTATCAGTTCTATCCCTTTTCACACTAGCATCTGAAATAACTGCCACTTTAAATCATACATACAGACAAAAAAACTTACCCATAACACTCTGTGTTGAACTGACTGTCTTTAAATGCTTCGTCAATGTTATATAACACTTGTATCATAAACCTGAAATAAAAATGCAGGTATGCCAGTACATTTTATATATACTAGTACAAGTTTTTGGATATATACATTGTACATGGGGCTATGCCTGATGATTTATCTTGATTTTTTACTAAAAATAGGGGACAAATTAAGCAAACTAGTGTAATAAAGCTTTTGGTACCCCGTTTAAAAAAAAAATCTTTTCTTAATTAAATCCTGTATTGATTTTTTATGCACATGCACGATATCACCGGACACACCATTGTTAACATAAAACCAGGTCATGCTGAACAAAATGACAAAATTAAATACTTTGCAGACGAACTTTAACAAATTGGGTTGCATGTTTCAAAAATAATGTATTCAAAGATAAAATCATTTAATGTTCAAAATAAATATTTTTTTTTGAAAAAAATTGCACAAATTTCTTAAGTGCGCGATAACACCGGACTACTCTGTAGCTAAAATTTTCAGCGTGTACCAATCATGAAAGGGCTTTGTGTTTTTCCTGCATGTATATAAGACTATAGATATCTTCCTTAATTTACATTTATATATTAAATATAATTACCACTGCCCACAGGAACCAGCACACCATGGTCTTCTAACATCTCTTTACTCTGGGTGGTAGTAGCAGATCGATAGGCTTTTTCTTTTCCTTTTCCTCTATGAGTTGGATGGGAGCAAGTGTTAGCCTGTTTAAAATCTACACCTAGCTGTGCTATAATAGATCAGGTTGCTTTAAGCTGTGCTTGAATCTGATATTTGTGCTTTTAGTTGTGCTTAAACAGTGCTTTATGCTTTTATGGGTGTATAACTGTACATTATGCTATTTATGCTTATAACTGCAATTTATGCTTTTATTTATGCTTATAACTGCACTTTATGCTTTTATTTATGCTTAAAACTGAGCTCAATTCTTTTAGATCTTCTAACTGATAAATACATTTTAAGTGATCAAAGTGTTTTTAGTTAAAAATTATGATGCTCTTAAAGTATACCTTTTAACAATGTGTATGATCTCTTAACAAGTAGCTTGCTTTTTATCATGTACATGTATGTATAACCCTGTCCTAACAAATATATGTTTTAAATATAATGTTATGTTTGTATGTCGGTAAAAAGCTCTACAGAGCTTATGTTTGCTATATGTTTTAGATAATCCGACTTTAAATAAAATTTTCTTGTCTTGTCTTGTCTTGTTCTTGTCTCTGTGTAAAGGGCACACTGACATGGAGAGGTTGGTGACTAAAAGTCCTACCCGGCGACAGATTAAATCTGCTTCATTCGCAATAACATCTCTCTCATTTAACAAATGCAGAGTTTTAAGGTGAGGTAAATATCACGGTTGCAATCTGACAGTTTTAAATTATGTCTTTCATTTGGATAACGCAAGTAAAGCCGCGGAAGCAGGAAAATGAACAACGAGTATCAGTATATTCAGACATGTTTGCATAGTATTTTCAAACAGCAGGTCCTCAATAAAAAAGGATCAAAATTTTAGGTATACATTTGAAACAAATATAAAAGCATAAAATATATCGATACAGGAAGTCAATTATTGCAGAAAAATCCATTATCTAGCAGGGTATTTAATGTCTGCAACCAGCAGACAGGGGCGGTCCTAATTAAATACTCCTGCATACGCCTGCCGTATAGAAGTACGCCTGCAGTAAAAAAGTGTACGCCTGCCACTATTTGTGACTTATATTTCACCAAGAAATAACTTCAAATAGTAAAACAAATCAGTTTGAACCTAAAAATTTATTTATTTATAAGCCTTTTTCAGCGAACACCTAATGTTAAGTCATGGACGCATGGACGCTCGTATATACCGCGTATATACACTGAACAAAATATCTTATATCAAATTTATAAGTTTATACATTTTGACGATTTATTTATTAATTCATTTATTGTATAAAATAATTTACTTTTATTGGAATAAAAAAGTTATAAAATCTTCCGACTGATGGTTTACAAGAGTTTCGAATTCTTATATATGCATAAAATCACGTGCATGAAATGCGATAGAAAATGTATTCAATGCGCAAGTACATCAATAATATGAAATTTTACTTTTGTAACAATAAATTTACTGATTTACATTAATGTGTAAGAAACATAATCCAATCATCAAGTCATGCTTGATTTTTACTCACCATAATTAACAATTGTTAAATTACCGCTAATCCAATTAATCCAATTAAAATGACAGGTTATGATTTGTGTTCACAAGTGAGATGATTTCAACTTCAAAGGAACTTGATGTAATTAGAATAATTAGGACCTCTACAAAAAAGATACGATTTTATACAAAATTCAGTTCAATTCTTACATTAATTCTCTAAAGATTGTCCACTTTATTTATGATATTTCTTAGAATATGATATTAGTTTGCATTGACTCAGTTAAACCTACAATAAAGTTATTCTAACTCTTATTATTGTCTTATTTATGGTTCAATTGATACATTTATAAAAAAGCAGAACCACGTCCTCGCTGTTGGGTTTGAAAACATATTCATGGAAATTTAAGGTCTATCATATATGTTGGTTTTTAACCAAACCTATTTTCCGAATAGACCACGCCTGCGCAAGTTATACCCATGTTGTCAACAATTCACCGTTACAATGAATGGCCTGTTATTCCTCAAAACCTTCATTGAAAACTACAAAAAATACATATAATTCATTCTAAAACTATTTTTACATCATAATACACCATAAAAAATTTATATAATGCATAAATATGATGGCAGGCGTATACTTTATTACTGCAGGCGTACTTCTATTACGGCAGGCGTATGCAGGCGTATTTAAGTACTACCCGACAGGGGAGATCAAACAGGAAGTGTCAATGTAAAAAAAGTAGTTTCTAAGTGAATATAATTAAATAAACAAAAAAGCATGAATAAATCTTTGATAGAGTTCTTTTACTTTTTTATTATCTTAAAAATTTTTATAAAAGATATTTTAACCAATAGCAAACTTGTATCACTTATTTTTACCTCCATAGCAACATGTTCCAAACAAACAAAGGGTATCTCCCCTCAATTTGGTTGTGTCAAATAAATTCAATTTGCACAAAAACATTACTAGGCTACAGTGGTTATTTTTCTATATTTTGTAATTGAAAATGTCCTCTATCATTTTATGTCAAAGATTGTTCTTAAAAAGCCCGGTCCTGGGAGAAAATTAAAAAACCAATATACTGTATTGTATAGGAAACCCCCCCCCCCCCTTTTTACCTAAATTTAACATAGAGCTGCAAATGTCATAATAATTTGTTTGTACAAATAACCTTAAATATCTCATTTATTACTTTAATTATTTCATATAAAGGAGTTTCAAAGATATCTGTAAACACTAATGAATCACTTTTGGCTTATTTTGCATGATTCTTAGCTGGAGTGCAGCATTAAACATTTGATGAAATATGATGGATTAGAAGTAATTTGGTCTGGTGGAAAAAGTGTAAATTTCCTGTTTTCGGTATCTCTCTGATTTCATCCCTGAAATTAGTGATGCTTCGAGAGCTTTAAAAAGAGTCAAGCATGTGTTGCAAAGGTGATATCCTTAGGGTAGTGTTACAGAGCATAGAAAGTAGCGAATATGACCTTGGCTCCAGAGACTGGAGTTACATATGTTCACCTTCTCTAATTGTTGGATATATTTTGGAAGTGGTATGGTACTTTCAGACCACCAAATGCCATTCCAAATTCAAAGGTGGAATTTTATTTAACTGACTGTGTTATAATAAAAAAATATGCCTAAATAATTGTGGTCTCGGGCCATCATCTTTTATTTTTATACACATTCAGATTATAGGTAAAGATTTTAAAGAATCGGATCAGAATTGTCAGATCAGTTCAGGTACCAAATTTCCAGATCATACATCTAAATATCGGGATGCATTGTTAGACCTCTAACTATAATTAAAAAAGACATATATTCAGAAGCAAATTATATGTGTGACTGTTTGTCACGAAATCATAAAATATAATGATATCAGAGCAATACATGAACACTTTTCAGCCCCCATTTAGTTCTTATTCACAGTAAACTTGCCTATAAATTAGCATTTTATTTCTACTGATTAAAAAGAATAAAAAAAGTTTTAAGTAACAACAAAACTTTGTGTGAGAAGTGTTTTATAATGACTTAATCTTGGCAAACCATGATCTTGGGGATCTCTTTGACAAAAAAAATTAGATAACACCTTGTGGCCATAACTGGTACACATCACTATTAAATACCCTGCAAAATTCAGCACTTTTCATTGGCACGATTTTAATATAATGTACACTGGATTTATTTACCAACATGATGTGTTTTTGTGGGTGGTGGTCTTCATTGATACGTGCCCTACTGGGTACTTATTTTTAGGTAAAGGCAAATTTTATGAAAAACCTCTGTAAAATGTTGATAACAGGTATAGAGTCAGTACAGTTGCATTGCTTTTGCAGACATTATGGGTCTAAGACATTAGAAACATGATTACAAAAACCAAGAATGTCCCAGATACTGCAGTAATAATTTGTCAAATATAACCCTGGTTTGCACATTTACTTATACACAAAAATATGGTCTTATGTGCATTTCCCAATTGTTATAGGTTTGAAAGACTTCGAAGGAAATTACCACAATTGTTATCTTTCTGAAACCCATTAAAACACTTTAGGCAAACAGGTGTATCTTTTTGTGTTTTCCAATTTTAATACAGCTTTACAAATAGAGATATTGAAAGATTAATCTGCACCAACTGAGAAAATGATGCTTAGATAAACTGTAAATATATAAAAATTTCTGCCTGCAAAAAACCAAGTAATAAGTTACCCCCATAGTTGACTTATTACATCATCAATGTGACAGGAAATTATTGTTTTAAGGAGATAATAACCCAAATGACATCAATCAACGTGCATTTTTCTCCTTTACGTACAGACGCTGACATTTTAAAGCGAAGTTTCGTACACATTTTTTAACGATCTACCCCTCAACAAAATTTATTAAACAATTTTATTCTAAATATTTACAACTTGCCAATATATGTTTGGTGACATAGAATCTTTCTAGAGCTGGAATACTTACCAAAGTTAAGGTGTCGGGTCGTTTCGCCCCTGCTACCTTTTCGCCCTGAGTCGATTCGCTCGGGTCGTTTCGCACCTAAAAAGTGAGTCGTTTCGCCCTGGGTCTTTTCGCTCCTCTAAATAAAAACAATGTGTATCTGTAAACAATAAAGCGTATTTTGTGTGTTGGACTGGAGCTGATGACCTTAATTAATAAAGCGTATTTTCGCAAAATTATGTTCGAACTTTGTGTATAAAAACAGCAATTATAATTTCAGTTGTTAATTACTTCATCAAAATAATTCAATTAATTTGTTAATCAGTGTCAAATACCAATTATCATTTTTTAATGTGATGATTAAAAGAAATTAATTATGTTATGATTAAATAAAAATTCAATCAAATTAAGAAACACCTTTGATCTAGAGCTTTACAGCTTGTGCCATCTTGTCGGGGAATGTAACAGAAAATATACCAAAATCCAGACCATACTCACAGAACAGTGGTCACAATACCAGAACAACGAGGTCAAAACTACCCAGTTTCTAAAGAATGATGGTTCCATCTACACCATTGAGTCAGGAGTGACAATAACTCTGTGCTGTATCAGTGTGTGCTTTGTATGCTTTGTTGTTGTTTTTACGTACGTTAGAAGACCCTGGAATCAATTATTGGTCCATTCATTTTACATATAAGGCCCATGGTGCTTAGGTCATATTCCGTGGTGCTAATTTTTCTTGTAGACAATAGACAATAGACAATAGACAATATTTATTTGCGCAAACACATTTACAATAAATGGTTAAGGCATGAAACAAGACTGTCACTTTTACAATAAACATATAGTTATATACACAAGTTATAATCTATATGATATTCATGGTGTGACAGTGGTAATACAGTTTAAAAAAATGAATCATTCTGATCTTATGTTTAAGCAACTTTTAATAAATCTGGCTGTTAATTTGACAATTTCAGTTTTGCTATTGAGCAGAAAAGAGATTTCCTTGATATTAAATTTACAGTTGGAAAGGAATGGCAGTTTTATTGTAGTATTCATTTCTTAGTGATGAATAGCGGGGGCACACAGAGAAGAAGTGATATTCATCCTCAATGTGGCCCCCGTCACATGACAGGCAAACACGATTAGTTCGTTCAATATTTTTATATCTACCCTTTTCAATGGCTAGTGTATGAGCACTTAATTTTAGTTTACTTATTATGGATCTTTCAGTTTTATCCTTACAAATATCAATATAGGGAGGTCTAGTTGATGGGACGAATACTTGGCGAAAGAAGGACAGTTTTTCATATGATGTAAGAGAACAGTTAAGATTTTGTTTAAATTGGTCTTTCAGCCGTTGTTCAATTTTGGGTAAATGAAATTTTATACCGTTAAAATCTTGATTGATGTTGCCAAAACCTAAAGTATTAAACAAGTGTTTGACTTGTGTAAGCCAGGTATTTTTGTGTTTAGTTTGTTCCAGTATTTCACAGACCAATGTATTAGGGGAACTTATGATATGATCCAAAAATTTTATAATACCAAGTTTAACTTTGATGTGTAGAGAAGTACGATTTGTTTCTGCTAAGCAGGCTATGTTAGTGGTTTTACAATGGACGCCTAACATTTCTTTTATGAATTTAATTGTATGTATAGTACTATAGAAGGCCTCATTTCGGTTTGGTCCATCTTCTCAACGCCAACACCGATTACCTTTAAATGGGTCTCGTTTTAATCGTCAGGTACCCAGGTACGTAAAAGACCCTGGAATCAATTATTGGTCCATTCATTTTACATATAAGGCCCATGGTGCTTAGGTCATATTCCGTGGTGCTAATTTTTCTTGTATGTAAAGTACTATAGAAGGCCTCATTTCACTTTGGTCCATCGTCCCAACGCCAACAGTGATTACCTTCCAATGGGTCCTGTTTTAATCGTCAGGGTCCCAGGTACGTTAGAAGACCCTGGAATCAATTATTGGTCCATTCATTTTACATATAAGGCCCATGGTGCTTAGGTCATATTCCGTGGTGCTAATTTTTCTTGTATGTATAGTACTATAGAAGGCCTCATTTCGGTTTGGTCCATCTTCTCAACGCCAACACCGATTACCATCCAACGGGTCTCGTTTTAATCGTCAGGGTCCCATGTACGTAAAATACCCTGGAATCAATTATTGGTCCATTCATTTTACTTATAAGGCCCATATGGTGCTTAGGTCATATTCCGTGGTGCTAATTTTTCCTGTATGTAAACTACTATAGAAGGCCTCATTTCACTTTGGTCCATCTTCTCAACGCCAACACCGATTACCTTCTAATGGGTCTCGTTTTAATCGTCAGGGTCCCAGGTACGTTAGAAGACCCTGGAATCAATTATTGGTCCATTTATTTTACATATAAGGCCCATGGTGCTTAGGTCATATTCCGTGGTGCTAATTTTTCTTGTATGTATAGTACTATAGAAGGCCTCATTTCACTTTGGTCCATCTTCTCAACGCCAACATCGATTACCTTCCAATGGGTCTCGTTTTAATCGTCAAGGTCCCAGATACGTTAGAAGACCCTGGAATTAATTATTGGTCCATTCAATTTATAGATAAAGCCCATGGTGCTTAGGTAACATTCCGTGGTGCTAATTTTTCTTGTATGTATAGTACTATAGAAGGCCTCATTTCACTTTGGTCCATCGTCCCAACGCCAACAGTTTTAATGTAGATCATTGTCTGGACAACTGTCCATCAACACGATAAGCTATACTAAGTAAATTCTATTTGCCTCAAATACCTTAGGGGTGCAGAATATACAGGTAGTAATGCTAGTGTATTCTGACAGTTTAAACATTTACCATGGTTTCTTAAATGCTAATGCATATAAGAAAATAGTATTTAGTCAGTCAAAAATCTCTTGCACAATCAGAAAAGAGGTCAAATGGTTAGGTCAGTTAAATAATTTAACATTCAGCATGTTTCAGTTTATCAGTTCTATCCCTTTTCACACTAGCATCTGAAATAACTGCCACTTTAAATCATACATACAGACAAAAAAACTTACCCATAACACTCTGTGTTGAACTGACTGTCTTTAAATGCTTCGTCAATGTTATATAACACTTGTATCATAAACCTGAAATAAAAATGCAGGTATGCCAGTACATTTTATATATACTAGTACAAGTTTTTGGATATATACATTGTACATGGGGCTATGCCTGATGATTTATCTTGATTTTTTACTAAAAATAGGGGACAAATTAAGCAAACTAGTGTAATAAAGCTTTTGGTACCCCGTTTAAAAAAAAATCTTTTCTTAATTAAATCCTGTATTGATTTTTTATGCACATGCACGATATCACCGGACACACCATTGTTAACATAAAACCAGGTCATGCTGAACAAAATGACAAAATTAAATACTTTGCAGACGAACTTTAACAAATTGGGTTGCATGTTTCAAAAATAATTTATTCAAAGATAAAATCATTTAATGTTCAAAATAAATATTTTTTTTTGAAAAAAATTGCACAAATTTCTTAAGTGCGCGATAACACCGGACTACTCTGTAGCTAAAATTTTCAGCGTGTACCAATCATGAAAGGGCTTTGTGTTTTTCGTGCATGTATATAAGACTATAGATATCTTCCTTAATTTACATTTATATATTAAATATAATTACCACTGCCCACAGGAACCAGCACACCATGGTCTTCTAACATCTCTTTACTCTGGGTGGTAGTAGCAGATCGATAGGCTTTTTCTTTTCCTTTTCCTCTATGAGTTGGATGGGAGCAAGTGTTAGCCTGTTTAAAATCTACACCTAGCTGTGCTATAATAGATCAGGTTGCTTTAAGCTGTGCTTAAATCTGATATTTGTGCTTTTAGTTGTGCTTAAACAGTGCTTTATGCTTTTATGGGTGTATAACTGTACATTATGCTATTTATGCTTATAACTGCAATTTATGCTTTTATTTATGCTTATAACTGCACTTTATGCTTTTATTTATGCTTAAAACTGAGCTCAATTCTTTTAGATCTTCTAACTGATAAATACATTTTAAGTGATCAAAGTGTTTTTAGTTAAAAATTATGATGCTCTTAAAGTATACCTTTTAACAATGTGTATGATCTCTTAACAAGTAGCTTGCTTTTTATCATGTACATGTATGTATAACCCTGTCCTAACAAATATATGTTTTAAATATAATGTTATGTTTGTATGTCGGTAAAAAGCTCTACAGAGCTTATGTTTGCTATATGTTTTAGATAATCCGACTTTAAATAAAATTTTCTTGTCTTGTCTTGTCTTGTTCTTGTCTCTGTGTAAAGGGCACACTGACATGGAGAGGTTGGTGACTAAAAGTCCTACCCGGCGACAGATTAAATCTGCTTCATTCGCAATAACATCTCTCTCATTTAACAAATGCAGAGTTTTAAGGTGAGGTAAATATCACGGTTGCAATCTGACAGTTTTAAATTATGTCTTTCATTTGGATAACGCAAGTAAAGCCGCGGAAGCAGGAAAATGAACAACGAGTATCAGTATATTCAGACATGTTTGCATAGTATTTTCAAACAGCAGGTCCTCAATAAAAAAGGATCAAAATTTTAGGTATACATTTGAAACAAATATAAAAGCATAAAATATATCGATACAGGAAGTCAATTATTGCAGAAAAATCCATTATCTAGCAGGGTATTTAATGTCTGCAACCAGCAGACAGGGGCGGTCCTAATTAAATACTCCTGCATACGCCTGCCGTATAGAAGTACGCCTGCAGTAAAAAAGTGTACGCCTGCCACTATTTGTGACTTATATTTCACCAAGAAATAACTTCAAATAGTAAAACAAATCAGTTTGAACCTAAAAATTTATTTATTTATAAGCCTTTTTCAGCGAACACCTAATGTTAAGTCATGGACGCATGGACGCTCGTATATACCGCGTATATACACTGAACAAAATATCTTATATCAAATTTATAAGTTTATACATTTTGACGATTTATTTATTAATTCATTTATTGTATAAAATAATTTACTTTTATTGGAATAAAAAAGTTATAAAATCTTCCGACTGATGGTTTACAAGAGTTTCGAATTCTTATATATGCATAAAATCACGTGCATGAAATGCGATAGAAAATGTATTCAATGCGCAAGTACATCAATAATATGAAATTTTACTTTTGTAACAATAAATTTACTGATTTACATTAATGTGTAAGAAACATAATCCAATCATCAAGTCATGCTTGATTTTTACTCACCATAATTAACAATTGTTAAATTACCGCTAATCCAATTAATCCAATTAAAATGACAGGTTATGATTTGTGTTCACAAGTGAGATGATTTCAACTTCAAAGGAACTTGATGTAATTAGAATAATTAGGACCTCTACAAAAAAGATACGATTTTATACAAAATTCAGTTCAATTCTTACATTAATTCTCTAAAGATTGTCCACTTTATTTATGATATTTCTTAGAATATGATATTAGTTTGCATTGACTCAGTTAAACCTACAATAAAGTTATTCTAACTCTTATTATTGTCTTATTTATGGTTCAATTGATACATTTATAAAAAAGCAGAACCACGTCCTCGCTGTTGGGTTTGAAAACATATTCATGGAAATTTAAGGTCTATCATATATGTTGGTTTTTAACCAAACCTATTTTCCGAATAGACCACGCCTGCGCAAGTTATACCCATGTTGTCAACAATTCACCGTTACAATGAATGGCCTGTTATTCCTCAAAACCTTCATTGAAAACTACAAAAAATACATATAATTCATTCTAAAACTATTTTTACATCATAATACACCATAAAAAATTTATATAATGCATAAATATGATGGCAGGCGTATACTTTATTACTGCAGGCGTACTTCTATTACGGCAGGCGTATGCAGGCGTATTTAAGTACTACCCGACAGGGGAGATCAAACAGGAAGTGTCAATGTAAAAAAAGTAGTTTCTAAGTGAATATAATTAAATAAACAAAAAAGCATGAATAAATCTTTGATAGAGTTCTTTTACTTTTTTATTATCTTAAAAATTTTTATAAAAGATATTTTAACCAATAGCAAACTTGTATCACTTATTTTTACCTCCATAGCAACATGTTCCAAACAAACAAAGGGTATCTCCCCTCAATTTGGTTGTGTCAAATAAATTCAATTTGCACAAAAACATTACTAGGCTACAGTGGTTATTTTTCTATATTTTGTAATTGAAAATGTCCTCTATCATTTTATGTCAAAGATTGTTCTTAAAAAGCCCGGTCCTGGGAGAAAATTAAAAAACCAATATACTGTATTGTATAGGAAACCCCCCCCCCCCTTTTTACCTAAATTTAACATAGAGCTGCAAATGTCATAATAATTTGTTTGTACAAATAACCTTAAATATCTCATTTATTACTTTAATTATTTCATATAAAGGAGTTTCAAAGATATCTGTAAACACTAATGAATCACTTTTGGCTTATTTTGCATGATTCTTAGCTGGAGTGCAGCATTAAACATTTGATGAAATATGATGGATTAGAAGTAATTTGGTCTGGTGGAAAAAGTGTAAATTTCCTGTTTTCGGTATCTCTCTGATTTCATCCCTGAAATTAGTGATGCTTCGAGAGCTTTAAAAAGAGTCAAGCATGTGTTGCAAAGGTGATATCCTTAGGGTAGTGTTACAGAGCATAGAAAGTAGCGAATATGACCTTGGCTCCAGAGACTGGAGTTACATATGTTCACCTTCTCTAATTGTTGGATATATTTTGGAAGTGGTATGGTACTTTCAGACCACCAAATGCCATTCCAAATTCAAAGGTGGAATTTTATTTAACTGACTGTGTTATAATAAAAAAATATGCCTAAATAATTGTGGTCTCGGGCCATCATCTTTTATTTTTATACACATTCAGATTATAGGTAAAGATTTTAAAGAATCGGATCAGAATTGTCAGATCAGTTCAGGTACCAAATTTCCAGATCATACATCTAAATATCGGGATGCATTGTTAGACCTCTAACTATAATTAAAAAAGACATATATTCAGAAGCAAATTATATGTGTGACTGTTTGTCACGAAATCATAAAATATAATGATATCAGAGCAATACATGAACACTTTTCAGCCCCCATTTAGTTCTTATTCACAGTAAACTTGCCTATAAATTAGCATTTTATTTCTACTGATTAAAAAGAATAAAAAAAGTTTTAAGTAACAACAAAACTTTGTGTGAGAAGTGTTTTATAATGACTTAATCTTGGCAAACCATGATCTTGGGGATCTCTTTGACAAAAAAAATTAGATAACACCTTGTGGCCATAACTGGTACACATCACTATTAAATACCCTGCAAAATTCAGCACTTTTCATTGGCACGATTTTAATATAATGTACACTGGATTTATTTACCAACATGATGTGTTTTTGTGGGTGGTGGTCTTCATTGATACGTGCCCTACTGGGTACTTATTTTTAGGTAAAGGCAAATTTTATGAAAAACCTCTGTAAAATGTTGATAACAGGTATAGAGTCAGTACAGTTGCATTGCTTTTGCAGACATTATGGGTCTAAGACATTAGAAACATGATTACAAAAACCAAGAATGTCCCAGATACTGCAGTAATAATTTGTCAAATATAACCCTGGTTTGCACATTTACTTATACACAAAAATATGGTCTTATGTGCATTTCCCAATTGTTATAGGTTTGAAAGACTTCGAAGGAAATTACCACAATTGTTATCTTTCTGAAACCCATTAAAACACTTTAGGCAAACAGGTGTATCTTTTTGTGTTTTCCAATTTTAATACAGCTTTACAAATAGAGATATTGAAAGATTAATCTGCACCAACTGAGAAAATGATGCTTAGATAAACTGTAAATATATAAAAATTTCTGCCTGCAAAAAACCAAGTAATAAGTTACCCCCATAGTTGACTTATTACATCATCAATGTGACAGGAAATTATTGTTTTAAGGAGATAATAACCCAAATGACATCAATCAACGTGCATTTTTCTCCTTTACGTACAGACGCTGACATTTTAAAGCGAAGTTTCGTACACATTTTTTAACGATCTACCCCTCAACAAAATTTATTAAACAATTTTATTCTAAATATTTACAACTTGCCAATATATGTTTGGTGACATAGAATCTTTCTAGAGCTGGAATACTTACCAAAGTTAAGGTGTCGGGTCGTTTCGCCCCTGCTACCTTTTCGCCCTGAGTCGATTCGCTCGGGTCGTTTCGCACCTAAAAAGTGAGTCGTTTCGCCCTGGGTCTTTTCGCTCCTCTAAATAAAAACAATGTGTATCTGTAAACAATAAAGCGTATTTTGTGTGTTGGACTGGAGCTGATGACCTTAATTAATAAAGCGTATTTTCGCAAAATTATGTTCGAACTTTGTGTATAAAAACAGCAATTATAATTTCAGTTGTTAATTACTTCATCAAAATAATTCAATTAATTTGTTAATCAGTGTCAAATACCAATTATCATTTTTTGATGTGATGATTAAAAGAAATTAATTATGTTATGATTAAATAAAAATTCAATCAAATTAAGAAACACCTTTGATCTAGAGCTTTACAGCTTGTGCCATCTTGTCGGGGAATGTAACAGAAAATATACCAAAATCCAGACCATACTCACAGAACAGTGGTCACAATACCAGAACAACGAGGTCAAAACTACCCAGTTTCTAAAGAATGATGGTTCCATCTACACCATTGAGTCAGGAGTGACAATAACTCTGTGCTGTATCAGTGTGTGCTTTGTATGCTTTGTTGTTGTTTTTACGTACGTTAGAAGACCCTGGAATCAATTATTGGTCCATTCATTTTACATATAAGGCCCATGGTGCTTAGGTCATATTCCGTGGTGCTAATTTTTCTTGTAGACAATAGACAATAGACAATAGACAATATTTATTTGCGCAAACACATTTACAATAAATGGTTAAGGCATGAAACAAGACTGTCACTTTTACAATAAACATATAGTTATATACACAAGTTATAATCTATATGATATTCATGGTGTGACAGTGGTAATACAGTTTAAAAAAATGAATCATTCTGATCTTATGTTTAAGCAACTTTTAATAAATCTGGCTGTTAATTTGACAATTTCAGTTTTGCTATTGAGCAGAAAAGAGATTTCCTTGATATTAAATTTACAGTTGGAAAGGAATGGCAGTTTTAATTTAATTTTATTGTAGTATTCATTTCTTAGTGATGAATAGCGGGGGCACACAGAGAAGAAGTGATATTCATCCTCAATGTGGCCCCCGTCACATGACAGGCAAACACGATTAGTTCGTTCAATATTTTTATATCTACCCTTTTCAATGGCTAGTGTATGAGCACTTAATTTTAGTTTACTTATTATGGATCTTTCAGTTTTATCCTTACAAATATCAATATAGGGAGGTCTAGTTGATGGGACGAATACTTGGCGAAAGAAGGACAGTTTTTCATATGATGTAAGAGAACAGTTAAGATTTTGTTTAAATTGGTCTTTCAGCCGTTGTTCAATTTTGGGTAAATGAAATTTTATACCGTTAAAATCTTGATTGATGTTGCCAAAACCTAAAGTATTAAACAAGTGTTTGACTTGTGTAAGCCAGGTATTTTTGTGTTTAGTTTGTTCCAGTATTTCACAGACCAATGTATTAGGGGAACTTATGATATGATCCAAAAATTTTATAATACCAAGTTTAACTTTGATGTGTAGAGAAGTACGATTTGTTTCTGCTAAGCAGGCTATGTTAGTGGTTTTACAATGGACGCCTAACATTTCTTTTATGAATTTAATTGTATGTATAGTACTATAGAAGGCCTCATTTCGGTTTGGTCCATCTTCTCAACGCCAACACCGATTACCTTTAAATGGGTCTCGTTTTAATCGTCAGGTACCCAGGTACGTAAAAGACCCTGGAATCAATTATTGGTCCATTCATTTTACATATAAGGCCCATGGTGCTTAGGTCATATTCCGTGGTGCTAATTTTTCTTGTATGTAAAGTACTATAGAAGGCCTCATTTCACTTTGGTCCATCGTCCCAACGCCAACAGTGATTACCTTCCAATGGGTCCTGTTTTAATCGTCAGGGTCCCAGGTACGTTAGAAGACCCTGGAATCAATTATTGGTCCATTCATTTTACATATAAGGCCCATGGTGCTTAGGTCATATTCCGTGGTGCTAATTTTTCTTGTATGTATAGTACTATAGAAGGCCTCATTTCGGTTTGGTCCATCTTCTCAACGCCAACACCGATTACCATCCAACGGGTCTCGTTTTAATCGTCAGGGTCCCATGTACGTAAAATACCCTGGAATCAATTATTGGTCCATTCATTTTACTTATAAGGCCCATATGGTGCTTAGGTCATATTCCGTGGTGCTAATTTTTCCTGTATGTAAACTACTATAGAAGGCCTCATTTCACTTTGGTCCATCTTCTCAACGCCAACACCGATTACCTTCTAATGGGTCTCGTTTTAATCGTCAGGGTCCCAGGTACGTTAGAAGACCCTGGAATCAATTATTGGTCCATTTATTTTACATATAAGGCCCATGGTGCTTAGGTCATATTCCGTGGTGCTAATTTTTCTTGTATGTATAGTACTATAGAAGGCCTCATTTCACTTTGGTCCATCTTCTCAACGCCAACATCGATTACCTTCCAATGGGTCTCGTTTTAATCGTCAAGGTCCCAGATACGTTAGAAGACCCTGGAATTAATTATTGGTCCATTCAATTTATAGATAAAGCCCATGGTGCTTAGGTAACATTCCGTGGTGCTAATTTTTCTTGTATGTATAGTACTATAGAAGGCCTCATTTCACTTTGGTCCATCGTCCCAACGCCAACAGTTTTAATGTAGATCATTGTCTGGACAACTGTCCATCAACACGATAAGCTATACTAAGTAAATTCTATTTGCCTCAAATACCTTAGGGGTGCAGAATATACAGGTAGTAATGCTAGTGTATTCTGACAGTTTAAACATTTACCATGGTTTCTTAAATGCTAATGCATATAAGAAAATAGTATTTAGTCAGTCAAAAATCTCTTGCACAATCAGAAAAGAGGTCAAATGGTTAGGTCAGTTAAATAATTTAACATTCAGCATGTTTCAGTTTATCAGTTCTATCCCTTTTCACACTAGCATCTGAAATAACTGCCACTTTAAATCATACATACAGACAAAAAAACTTACCCATAACACTCTGTGTTGAACTGACTGTCTTTAAATGCTTCGTCAATGTTATATAACACTTGTATCATAAACCTGAAATAAAAATGCAGGTATGCCAGTACATTTTATATATACTAGTACAAGTTTTTGGATATATACATTGTACATGGGGCTATGCCTGATGATTTATCTTGATTTTTTACTAAAAATAGGGGACAAATTAAGCAAACTAGTGTAATAAAGCTTTTGGTACCCCGTTTAAAAAAAAATCTTTTCTTAATTAAATCCTGTATTGATTTTTTATGCACATGCACGATATCACCGGACACACCATTGTTAACATAAAACCAGGTCATGCTGAACAAAATGACAAAATTAAATACTTTGCAGACGAACTTTAACAAATTGGGTTGCATGTTTCAAAAATAATGTATTCAAAGATAAAATCATTTAATGTTCAAAATAAATATTTTTTTTTGAAAAAAATTGCACAAATTTCTTAAGTGCGCGATAACACCGGACTACTCTGTAGCTAAAATTTTCAGCGTGTACCAATCATGAAAGGGCTTTGTGTTTTTCGTGCATGTATATAAGACTATAGATATCTTCCTTAATTTACATTTATATATTAAATATAATTACCACTGCCCACAGGAACCAGCACACCATGGTCTTCTAACATCTCTTTACTCTGGGTGGTAGTAGCAGATCGATAGGCTTTTTCTTTTCCTTTTCCTCTATGAGTTGGATGGGAGCAAGTGTTAGCCTGTTTAAAATCTACACCTAGCTGTGCTATAATAGATCAGGTTGCTTTAAGCTGTGCTTAAATCTGATATTTGTGCTTTTAGTTGTGCTTAAACAGTGCTTTATGCTTTTATGGGTGTATAACTGTACATTATGCTATTTATGCTTATAACTGCAATTTATGCTTTTATTTATGCTTATAACTGCACTTTATGCTTTTATTTATGCTTAAAACTGAGCTCAATTCTTTTAGATCTTCTAACTGATAAATACATTTTAAGTGATCAAAGTGTTTTTAGTTAAAAATTATGATGCTCTTAAAGTATACCTTTTAACAATGTGTATGAGCTCTTAACAAGTAGCTTGCTTTTTATCATGTACATGTATGTATAACCCTGTCCTAACAAATATATGTTTTAAATATAATGTTATGTTTGTATGTCGGTAAAAAGCTCTACAGAGCTTATGTTTGCTATATGTTTTAGATAATCCGACTTTAAATAAAATTTTCTTGTCTTGTCTTGTCTTGTTCTTGTCTCTGTGTAAAGGGCACACTGACATGGAGAGGTTGGTGACTAAAAGTCCTACCCGGCGACAGATTAAATCTGCTTCATTCGCAATAACATCTCTCTCATTTAACAAATGCAGAGTTTTAAGGTGAGGTAAATATCACGGTTGCAATCTGACAGTTTTAAATTATGTCTTTCATTTGGATAACGCAAGTAAAGCCGCGGAAGCAGGAAAATGAACAACGAGTATCAGTATATTCAGACATGTTTGCATAGTATTTTCAAACAGCAGGTCCTCAATAAAAAAGGATCAAAATTTTAGGTATACATTTGAAACAAATATAAAAGCATAAAATATATCGATACAGGAAGTCAATTATTGCAGAAAAATCCATTATCTAGCAGGGTATTTAATGTCTGCAACCAGCAGACAGGGGCGGTCCTAATTAAATACTCCTGCATACGCCTGCCGTATAGAAGTACGCCTGCAGTAAAAAAGTGTACGCCTGCCACTATTTGTGACTTATATTTCACCAAGAAATAACTTCAAATAGTAAAACAAATCAGTTTGAACCTAAAAATTTATTTATTTATAAGCCTTTTTCAGCGAACACCTAATGTTAAGTCATGGACGCATGGACGCTCGTATATACCGCGTATATACACTGAACAAAATATCTTATATCAAATTTATAAGTTTATACATTTTGACGATTTATTTATTAATTCATTTATTGTATAAAATAATTTACTTTTATTGGAATAAAAAAGTTATAAAATCTTCCGACTGATGGTTTACAAGAGTTTCGAATTCTTATATATGCATAAAATCACGTGCATGAAATGCGATAGAAAATGTATTCAATGCGCAAGTACATCAATAATATGAAATTTTACTTTTGTAACAATAAATTTACTGATTTACATTAATGTGTAAGAAACATAATCCAATCATCAAGTCATGCTTGATTTTTACTCACCATAATTAACAATTGTTAAATTACCGCTAATCCAATTAATCCAATTAAAATGACAGGTTATGATTTGTGTTCACAAGTGAGATGATTTCAACTTCAAAGGAACTTGATGTAATTAGAATAATTAGGACCTCTACAAAAAAGATACGATTTTATACAAAATTCAGTTCAATTCTTACATTAATTCTCTAAAGATTGTCCACTTTATTTATGATATTTCTTAGAATATGATATTAGTTTGCATTGACTCAGTTAAACCTACAATAAAGTTATTCTAACTCTTATTATTGTCTTATTTATGGTTCAATTGATACATTTATAAAAAAGCAGAACCACGTCCTCGCTGTTGGGTTTGAAAACATATTCATGGAAATTTAAGGTCTATCATATATGTTGGTTTTTAACCAAACCTATTTTCCGAATAGACCACGCCTGCGCAAGTTATACCCATGTTGTCAACAATTCACCGTTACAATGAATGGCCTGTTATTCCTCAAAACCTTCATTGAAAACTACAAAAAATACATATAATTCATTCTAAAACTATTTTTACATCATAATACACCATAAAAAATTTATATAATGCATAAATATGATGGCAGGCGTATACTTTATTACTGCAGGCGTACTTCTATTACGGCAGGCGTATGCAGGCGTATTTAAGTACTACCCGACAGGGGAGATCAAACAGGAAGTGTCAATGTAAAAAAAGTAGTTTCTAAGTGAATATAATTAAATAAACAAAAAAGCATGAATAAATCTTTGATAGAGTTCTTTTACTTTTTTATTATCTTAAAATTTTTATAAAAGATATTTTAACCAATAGCAAACTTGTATCACTTATTTTTACCTCCATAGCAACATGTTCCAAACAAACAAAGGGTATCTCCCCTCAATTTGGTTGTGTCAAATAAATTCAATTTGCACAAAAACATTACTAGGCTACAGTGGTTATTTTTCTATATTTTGTAATTGAAAATGTCCTCTATCATTTTATGTCAAAGATTGTTCTTAAAAAGCCCGGTCCTGGGAGAAAATTAAAAAACCAATATACTGTATTGTATAGGAAACCCCCCCCCCCTTTTTACCTAAATTTAACATAGAGCTGCAAATGTCATAATAATTTGTTTGTACAAATAACCTTAAATATCTCATTTATTACTTTAATTATTTCATATAAAGGAGTTTCAAAGATATCTGTAAACACTAATGAATCACTTTTGGCTTATTTTGCATGATTCTTAGCTGGAGTGCAGCATTAAACATTTGATGAAATATGATGGATTAGAAGTAATTTGGTCTGGTGGAAAAAGTGTAAATTTCCTGTTTTCGGTATCTCTCTGATTTCATCCCTGAAATTAGTGATGCTTCGAGAGCTTTAAAAAGAGTCAAGCATGTGTTGCAAAGGTGATATCCTTAGGGTAGTGTTACAGAGCATAGAAAGTAGCGAATATGACCTTGGCTCCAGAGACTGGAGTTACATATGTTCACCTTCTCTAATTGTTGGATATATTTTGGAAGTGGTATGGTACTTTCAGACCACCAAATGCCATTCCAAATTCAAAGGTGGAATTTTATTTAACTGACTGTGTTATAATAAAAAAATATGCCTAAATAATTGTGGTCTCGGGCCATCATCTTTTATTTTTATACACATTCAGATTATAGGTAAAGATTTTAAAGAATCGGATCAGAATTGTCAGATCAGTTCAGGTACCAAATTTCCAGATCATACATCTAAATATCGGGATGCATTGTTAGACCTCTAACTATAATTAAAAAAGACATATATTCAGAAGCAAATTATATGTGTGACTGTTTGTCACGAAATCATAAAATATAATGATATCAGAGCAATACATGAACACTTTTCAGCCCCCATTTAGTTCTTATTCACAGTAAACTTGCCTATAAATTAGCATTTTATTTCTACTGATTAAAAAGAATAAAAAAAGTTTTAAGTAACAACAAAACTTTGTGTGAGAAGTGTTTTATAATGACTTAATCTTGGCAAACCATGATCTTGGGGATCTCTTTGACAAAAAAAATTAGATAACACCTTGTGGCCATAACTGGTACACATCACTATTAAATACCCTGCAAAATTCAGCACTTTTCATTGGCACGATTTTAATATAATGTACACTGGATTTATTTACCAACATGATGTGTTTTTGTGGGTGGTGGTCTTCATTGATACGTGCCCTACTGGGTACTTATTTTTAGGTAAAGGCAAATTTTATGAAAAACCTCTGTAAAATGTTGATAACAGGTATAGAGTCAGTACAGTTGCATTGCTTTTGCAGACATTATGGGTCTAAGACATTAGAAACATGATTACAAAAACCAAGAATGTCCCAGATACTGCAGTAATAATTTGTCAAATATAACCCTGGTTTGCACATTTACTTATACACAAAAATATGGTCTTATGTGCATTTCCCAATTGTTATAGGTTTGAAAGACTTCGAAGGAAATTACCACAATTGTTATCTTTCTGAAACCCATTAAAACACTTTAGGCAAACAGGTGTATCTTTTTGTGTTTTCCAATTTTAATACAGCTTTACAAATAGAGATATTGAAAGATTAATCTGCACCAACTGAGAAAATGATGCTTAGATAAACTGTAAATATATAAAAATTTCTGCCTGCAAAAAACCAAGTAATAAGTTACCCCCATAGTTGACTTATTACATCATCAATGTGACAGGAAATTATTGTTTTAAGGAGATAATAACCCAAATGACATCAATCAACGTGCATTTTTCTCCTTTACGTACAGACGCTGACATTTTAAAGCGAAGTTTCGTACACATTTTTTAACGATCTACCCCTCAACAAAATTTATTAAACAATTTTATTCTAAATATTTACAACTTGCCAATATATGTTTGGTGACATAGAATCTTTCTAGAGCTGGAATACTTACCAAAGTTAAGGTGTCGGGTCGTTTCGCCCCTGCTACCTTTTCGCCCTGAGTCGATTCGCTCGGGTCGTTTCGCACCTAAAAAGTGAGTCGTTTCGCCCTGGGTCTTTTCGCTCCTCTAAATAAAAACAATGTGTATCTGTAAACAATAAAGCGTATTTTGTGTGTTGGACTGGAGCTGATGACCTTAATTAATAAAGCGTATTTTCGCAAAATTATGTTCGAACTTTGTGTATAAAAACAGCAATTATAATTTCAGTTGTTAATTACTTCATCAAAATAATTCAATTAATTTGTTAATCAGTGTCAAATACCAATTATCATTTTTTAATGTGATGATTAAAAGAAATTAATTATGTTATGATTAAATAAAAATTCAATCAAATTAAGAAACACCTTTGATCTAGAGCTTTACAGCTTGTGCCATCTTGTCGGGGAATGTAACAGAAAATATACCAAAATCCAGACCATACTCACAGAACAGTGGTCACAATACCAGAACAACGAGGTCAAAACTACCCAGTTTCTAAAGAATGATGGTTCCATCTACACCATTGAGTCAGGAGTGACAATAACTCTGTGCTGTATCAGTGTGTGCTTTGTATGCTTTGTTGTTGTTTTTACGTACGTTAGAAGACCCTGGAATCAATTATTGGTCCATTCATTTTACATATAAGGCCCATGGTGCTTAGGTCATATTCCGTGGTGCTAATTTTTCTTGTAGACAATAGACAATAGACAATAGACAATATTTATTTGCGCAAACACATTTACAATAAATGGTTAAGGCATGAAACAAGACTGTCACTTTTACAATAAACATATAGTTATATACACAAGTTATAATCTATATGATATTCATGGTGTGACAGTGGTAATACAGTTTAAAAAAATGAATCATTCTGATCTTATGTTTAAGCAACTTTTAATAAATCTGGCTGTTAATTTGACAATTTCAGTTTTGCTATTGAGCAGAAAAGAGATTTCCTTGATATTAAATTTACAGTTGGAAAGGAATGGCAGTTTTAATTTAATTTTATTGTAGTATTCATTTCTTAGTGATGAATAGCGGGGGCACACAGAGAAGAAGTGATATTCATCCTCAATGTGGCCCCCGTCACATGACAGGCAAACACGATTAGTTCGTTCAATATTTTTATATCTACCCTTTTCAATGGCTAGTGTATGAGCACTTAATTTTAGTTTACTTATTATGGATCTTTCAGTTTTATCCTTACAAATATCAATATAGGGAGGTCTAGTTGATGGGACGAATACTTGGCGAAAGAAGGACAGTTTTTCATATGATGTAAGAGAACAGTTAAGATTTTGTTTAAATTGGTCTTTCAGCCGTTGTTCAATTTTGGGTAAATGAAATTTTATACCGTTAAAATCTTGATTGATGTTGCCAAAACCTAAAGTATTAAACAAGTGTTTGACTTGTGTAAGCCAGGTATTTTTGTGTTTAGTTTGTTCCAGTATTTCACAGACCAATGTATTAGGGGAACTTATGATATGATCCAAAAATTTTATAATACCAAGTTTAACTTTGATGTGTAGAGAAGTACGATTTGTTTCTGCTAAGCAGGCTATGTTAGTGGTTTTACAATGGACGCCTAACATTTCTTTTATGAATTTAATTGTATGTATAGTACTATAGAAGGCCTCATTTCGGTTTGGTCCATCTTCTCAACGCCAACACCGATTACCTTTAAATGGGTCTCGTTTTAATCGTCAGGTACCCAGGTACGTAAAAGACCCTGGAATCAATTATTGGTCCATTCATTTTACATATAAGGCCCATGGTGCTTAGGTCATATTCCGTGGTGCTAATTTTTCTTGTATGTAAAGTACTATAGAAGGCCTCATTTCACTTTGGTCCATCGTCCCAACGCCAACAGTGATTACCTTCCAATGGGTCCTGTTTTAATCGTCAGGGTCCCAGGTACGTTAGAAGACCCTGGAATCAATTATTGGTCCATTCATTTTACATATAAGGCCCATGGTGCTTAGGTCATATTCCGTGGTGCTAATTTTTCTTGTATGTATAGTACTATAGAAGGCCTCATTTCGGTTTGGTCCATCTTCTCAACGCCAACACCGATTACCATCCAACGGGTCTCGTTTTAATCGTCAGGGTCCCATGTACGTAAAATACCCTGGAATCAATTATTGGTCCATTCATTTTACTTATAAGGCCCATATGGTGCTTAGGTCATATTCCGTGGTGCTAATTTTTCCTGTATGTAAACTACTATAGAAGGCCTCATTTCACTTTGGTCCATCTTCTCAACGCCAACACCGATTACCTTCTAATGGGTCTCGTTTTAATCGTCAGGGTCCCAGGTACGTTAGAAGACCCTGGAATCAATTATTGGTCCATTTATTTTACATATAAGGCCCATGGTGCTTAGGTCATATTCCGTGGTGCTAATTTTTCTTGTATGTATAGTACTATAGAAGGCCTCATTTCACTTTGGTCCATCTTCTCAACGCCAACATCGATTACCTTCCAATGGGTCTCGTTTTAATCGTCAAGGTCCCAGATACGTTAGAAGACCCTGGAATTAATTATTGGTCCATTCAATTTATAGATAAAGCCCATGGTGCTTAGGTAACATTCCGTGGTGCTAATTTTTCTTGTATGTATAGTACTATAGAAGGCCTCATTTCACTTTGGTCCATCGTCCCAACGCCAACAGTGATTACCTTCCAATGGGTCTCGTTTTAATCGTCAGGGTCCCATGTACGTAAAAGACCCTGGAATCAATTATTGGTCCATTCATTTTACTTATAAGGCCCATGGTGCTTAGGTCATATTCCGTGGTGCTAATTTTTCCTGTATGTAAAGTACTATAGAAGGCCTCATTTCACTTTGGTCCATCTTCTCAACGCCAACATCGATTACCTTCCAATGGGTCTCGTTTTAATCGTCAAGGTCCCAGATACGTTAGAAGACCCTGGAATTAATTATTGGTCCATTCAATTTATAGATAAAGCCCATGGTGCTTAGGTAACATTCCGTGGTGCTAATTTTTCTTGTATGTATCGTACTATAGAAGGCCTCATTTCACTTTGGTCCATCGTCCCAACGCCAACAGTGATTACCTTCCAATGGGTCCTGTTTTAATCGTCCGGGTCCCAGGTACGTTAGAAGACCCTGGAATCAATTATTGGTCCATTCATTTTACATATAAGGCCCATGGTGTTTAGGTCATATTCCGTGGTGCTAATTTTTCTTGTATGTATAGTACTATAGAAGGCCTCATTTCGGTTTGGTCCATCTTCTCAACGCCAACACCGATTACCTTCCAATTGGTCTCGTTTTAATCGTCAGGGTCCCAGGTATGTTAGAAGACCCTGGAATCAATTATTGGTCCATTCATTTTACATATAAGGCCCATGGTGCTGAGGTCATATTCCGTGGTGCTAATTTTTCTTGTATGTATAGTACTATAGAAGGCCTCATTTCACTTTGGTCCATCTTCTCAACGCCAACATCGATTACCTTCCAATGGGTCTCGTTTTAATCGTCTAGGTCCCAGATACGTTAGAAGACCCTGGAATCAATTATTGGTCCATTCATTTTACATATAAGGCCCATGGTGCTTAGGTCATATTCCGTGGTGCTAATTTTTCTTGTATGTATAGTACTATAGAAGGCTTCATTTCACTTTGGTCCATCGTCCCAACGCTAACAGTGATTACCTTCCAATGGGCCTCGTTTTGATCGCCAGGGTCCCAGGTACGTTAGAAGACCCTGGAATCAATTATTGGTCAATTCAATTCATAGATAAGGCCCATGGTGCTTAGGTAACATTCCGTGGTGCTAATTGTTCTTGTATGTATCGTACTATAGAAGGCCTCATTTCACTTTGGTCCATCGTCCCAACGCTAATAGTGATTACCTTCCAATGTGCCTCGTTTTGATCGCCAGGGTCCCAGGTACGTTAGAAGACCCTGGAATCAATTATTGGTCCATTCATTTTACATATAAGGCCCATGGTGCTTAGGTCATATTCCGTGGTGCTAATTTTTCTTGTATGTATAGTACTATAGAAGGCCTCATTTCGGTTTGGTCCATCTTCTCAACGCCAACACCGATTACCTTCCAATGGGTCTCGTTTTAATCGTCAGGTACCCAGGTACGTAAAAGACCCTGGAATCAATTATTGGTCCATTCATTTTACATATAAGGCCCATGGTGCTTAGGTCATATTCCGTGGTGCTAATTTTTCTTGTATGTAAAGTACTATAGAAGGCCTCATTTCACTTTGGTCCATCGTCCCAACGCCAACAGTGATTACCTTCCAATGGGTCCTGTTTTAATCGTCAGGGTCCCAGGTACGTTAGAAGACCCTGGAATCAATTATTGGTCCATTCATTTTACATATAAGGCCCATGGTGCTTAGGTCATATTCCGTGGTGCTAATTTTTCTTGTATGTATAGTACTATAGAAGGCCTCATTTCGGTTTGGTCCATCTTCTCAACGCCAACACCGATTACCTTCCAATGGGTCTCGTTTTAATCGCCAGGGTCCCATGTACGTAAAAGACCCTGGAATCAATTATTGGTCCATTCATTTTACTTATAAGGCCCATGGTGCTTAGGTCATATTCCGTGGTGCTAATTTTTCCTGTATGTAAAGTACTATAGAAGGCCTCATTTCACTTTGGTCCATCTTCTCAACGCCAACACCGATTACCTTCT
The DNA here is from genome assembly GCA_944474755.1 of Limnoperna fortunei. Lineage (NCBI taxonomy): Eukaryota > Metazoa > Mollusca > Bivalvia > Mytilida > Modiolidae > Limnoperna > Limnoperna fortunei. Next base: position 68,833,869 of record OX104114.1, on the reverse strand, counting down.
AATGGGTCTGGTTTTAATCGTCAGGGTCCCAGGTACGTTTAGAAGACCCTGGAATCAATTATTGGTCCATTTATTTTACATATAAGGCCCATGGTGCTTAGGTCATATTCCGTGGTGCTAATTTTTCTTGTATGTATAGTACTATAGAAGGCCTCATTTCACTTTGGTCCATCTTCTCAACGCCAACATCGATTACCTTCCAATGGGTCTCGTTTTAATCGTCAAGGTCCCAGATACGTTAGAAGACCCTGGAATTAATTATTGGTCCATTCAATTTATAGATAAAGCCCATGGTGCTTAGGTAACATTCCGTGGTGCTAATTTTTCTTGTATGTATAGTACTATAGAAGGCCTCATTTCACTTTGGTCCATCGTCCCAACGCTAACAGTGATTACCTTCCAATGGGCCTCGTTTTGATCGCCAGGGTCCCAGGTACGTTAGAAGACCCTGGAATCAATTATTGGTCAATTCAATTTATAGATAAGGCCCATGGTGCTTAGGTCATATTCCGTGGTGCTAATTTTTCTTGTATGTATAGTACTATAGAAGGCCTCATTTCACTTTGGTCCATCTTCTCAACGCCAACATCGATTACCTTCCAATGGGTCTCGTTTTAATCGTCAAGGTCCCAGATACGTTAGAAGACCCTGGAATCAATTATTGGTCCATTTATTTTACATATAAGGCCCATGGTGCTTAGGTCATATTCCGTGGTGCTAATTTTTCTTGTATGTATAGTACTATTGAAGGCCTCATTTCACTTTGGTCCATCATCCCAACGCTAACAGTGATTACCTTCCAATGGGCCTCGTTTTGATCGCCAGGGTCCCAGGTACGTAAGAAAACCCTGGAATCAATTATTGGTCCATTCAATTTATAGATAAAGCCCATGGTGTTTAGGTCATATTCCGTGGTGCTAATTTTTCTTGTATGTATAGTACTATTGAAGGCCTCATTTCGGTTTGGTCCATCTTCTCAACGCAAGCAGTGATTATCATCCAATGGGCTTCGTTTTGATCACCATGGTCCCATGTGTACGTTATACGGCCGTGTAAAGTTTCAATGGTTCATTTAATTCCTAGATATGGTTCGTGGTGCTTAATACCAATTCCCTGGCGCTTAATACGAATTGAGTGGTGCTTAATTATCATATATAAAGTGTTAAGTTATAGTGTGCTAGAAGACCTCACTTCATTTTGGGCCTGCCTCCACTCTTTAATACCCGATATCTTAAAAATGGTCTCATTTGGACTGCCTATAACGAATAATCGTACCATCGCTTTTTTAGGCGAATCCGACAAATCACAGAACTAGCTTAGGATTATAACGGCAGTAAAATTCGGCCTATTGGACTGCCATGTTCAATTTGGTTATAAGACATTGGAAAATGTCATTGGTCCATTCAATTCCTACCATATTGCTTACTTACCATATATATAGTGTTAAGTTATATTGTGCTAAAATATACCTCACAATTTAGGTTATAAGACTTTAGAAAATGTCATGGTCCATTCAATTCGTATATATGGTCTGTAGTGTTTAGTACCAATTCCATGGTGCTTACTTATCATACAAATGAACCCCAACACTGTTATAATTAGATTTTTAATACAAAAATGCCGAATTCTATTATTGTCAGATTAATGCGTATTGGTTACGAAAATTCCATCGGCACACGCCAGTACACATGTACTATGTCTATTCACCTCGATTCACCTCGGTTAATGAAGCTATTTTTTTTATAACAGATTTGGCCGAGGGGTCTATACCGCTGGACAGTATTAAAAATCTAATTCTAACAGTGTTGGGCTTAATTTGTATATGTATATAAGGGTCTAAAGAAAGCTACCAATCAGTACACTTATTAAGTATCGGATCGACAAACATGACCATATAACATTTTATTGGAATATTTGAATGAAGCCAAATGAAAGCTCATCCTCGGGTAGCGGATGGTAAAGGCAATATATAGAAGTTTTAACTCCAGTTAAAGTGAGAAAATTCAAGATCAATATTTTATGACTTGTTGACGTTATTTATTTATATTGACATTCAATGACTAAGGCCATTCGTTGGTCAGTCTGTGTCTATAATTTTGACAAAAACACCGTCATTTGTATCGTTGCATAATCTTCTAGACTTGTATGTATATATATATTTCATATATGCCAAGGTCCAATTTAGGTTATAAGACCATGGAACGTGAGATTGGCCCATTCAATTCTTATATATGGTCTGTGGTGCTTAGTACCAATCCCAAGGTTCTTTTACTATTCATATATATAGTGTTCAGTTATATAGTGTGATAGCAGACTTCAGTTTTATGTTCAAGCGTCCGATCGTCAATACATATCCCTTATACACGGTCTCGTTATGACTGCCAAGGTCCGATTTACGTTTTAAGACCCTGGAAAGTAGCGTCAGTTCTATCAATTCCTTCATATGATGAGTGGTGTTTGGGACAAATTGTATGGTGCATTTTTCCCTGTATATGACGTATTCAAACATTTCTCGGTTTTAAAGAGAGAAGGATATTAGTGGTTACATGCTATCAAATCCTGCAAAGGAGTCACATTTCTACGGCCAAAGCCTAAGTTGGGTGCTATTAAGTTAAATTAGGAATCAGTTTAATATCAAGTTTTTTTCATTTATTGTGGGGTTGTATGTTGTAAAATACTTTAAAAAGAGGTCTGTAATTTGAGTTGTTTATTTATAATGGTCTCATTTCAGCGGCACCACAGTAAGCTTTGTTGTGGGTATTGGTTCACGGAAAAATTGGAATTGATGTTGAGATAGAGCCACGATCTCAATCACATGCATACGAAGGTTTGAACGCTAATTTCAGCTATGTATTGCATACGCGTTGGAATTTCAAATATACCGTTGTACTTAAATTCTTTTTACATAATGCGGATAACATGAACAATTTCTGACTTTTTCAGAAATCAAAATGTAATTTGGTGCCAAGTGTTTAATGTTGAATACCATACATCATTTGTATGACATAATATTGGTGTGAATTTTTGTTAGAAATATTTATTTATCAAATGGCGGCATCTACAATATGTGTTCTGACTTGACGCATTTACTACTACAAATAGTGTGAAACGTATTTTATTAACACGCAATGGCCCTCTGCATTTTTTTATAGTTAATTTGTCTCTTATCACAATTTATTGGAGTACTTTACTCCAGATCTGCGGTTGTCAAATTATCTCCCCTGTCTCACTATAAAAATATATTTTTGCTGATTTGATCCTTTAGGTTATTCCTCTCATTTAATTATCTTCATTGTTCTAATCTGCTGCAGGCCGTTTACTTCCATGTCTGCGCTTGACAAATTATCTTCCCCGTCACACAAGATATATATTTGCTGGTTAGCGCCGATGTCGTTTTGGTAGTAATTTCTGTTTAATTATCTCCCTTGTCACAATCTACTGCAAGCCGTTTACTTTCAGATCTGCGCTTGTCAATGTAACTACCCTGTTACACAAGATATATATTTGCTGCTTTGATAAACATCGTCTTTGCATTTAGTCTGTTGTTGGTGATGTTTGTAAAACATTTGTCGAAGAAATATACATTAACAAATTCCAATTAAAATCAGCAAACACACTTTCTTAATTGATGACATAACTAACATATTCATTTATGATACTAGAATTATTATATTACAAACAGAATCCACAAACTGGCTCTTGTTATAAGTGCTGGCTATAGAATTGGCCAGGGGAGATACCAGACAAGGCACAAAATAAAACAAAAGGTCTAACAAATTTGGTCATTTGACCACACGAATGCAAGGTGACTACAGTTAAACATTCACAAAAACTAGAGTTGAATTATGTAAGTAGTTTATGTATCTTCATCTTCATATATTCATCTGCTTCCACTGAAGAGATTTCATATTAACTTGATGAAATATACTTACCAATAATACGTAAGAAACTATAATATAAATTTCACTCTTGATTTAGTTCTCATTGTAATATTGCTAAGTATTTTCACTTGAAAATCAAAAAGGTACATTTGTTCATTATTTTATTATTATTTTTCATATTAAATTAAATGAACACAAAAAAATCATTAAACAATATGATATATGTTCTTGTTAGGCATTTTCTTTATTGTATATAATGTTTCGTGCAATAATAGCTACCATCGCTTATCGACGGACCAGCGAGCAGTATTTCAGCTTCATTTAGGACGAGAACCAGTTTAAAACAATAAATCAAAGGAGAGAGTAATGGATCAACGGGTAGAGGGTATGGACAGAAAAAGGTGTAGAGTATTAGGAATAGAAGGGGAATCTCGTGCATTTTTAACGACTAAAATGAGTCTGCTCTTCTTTGTTAGCAAATACGGTCCGCAGTCAACCATTACGTATTTTAACATTTAACGTGTCTTTGCTGATTATTTGACCCCATCATTGAAAGGTTATCTACAAAATTAGCGAAACAAGTACATATGACACCAACACATATACTCTGGGTTTTATGAAAAAAGATACTTGACGATGTTGACGCATATGAATGGAATTTAGACTAGGGCACGCCACCTCCAATTAACAATGCATTCATGGGTATAATCGTATCCTTGCTTTTTCTTGCTTTTTTGGCGAGGGTGGCCGTTAATCCGACAAATCAGAAAACTAACATCGGATTATAACGGAAGTAAAATTCGACCATGCTATAGATGATATTGCATATTCCAGAAGAGGGTGTTAGACTAGCGCACCCCACCTCCAATTACAAAGCATTCATGTGTATAGATGATACTGCATACTCCAGAAGAGAGTGTTTAGACTAGCGCACCCCACCTCCAATTAACAATGCATTCATGGGTGTAGATGATATTGCATACTCCAGAAGAGCAATAGTGTTCTTGTGTTTGTATATTTTATGTGCCGAGTCTCCCTAATGTTAGCCAGAGGCTCTTAAGAGCCTGTATCGCTCACCTGATTTTATAGGCAAATAAAATGGCATTTCCCTGATGTTAAACTAAGTCCTGTAATTTTCAATAAACTTTAAAGAGGACCATCCAAACAATATTGCTATAAAATTGTATTTCCAATGGTTAACCGGTTTTAAAGAAGAAGATTTTTGTTTAAATTGCCCTTAGGGTCCTATGTTAAACTAGGTCATGTGGTGTTGGCCATTTTGAATTTCCAATTGGCAATAAAAAACATAAACTTTAAAGAAGACCACACAAACAATATTGTCAGTAAGTTTTTTTCCATTGGTTAATCAGTTTCAGAGAAAAAGCCTTTTAAAACTGTTTCCATAGGGTCCAATGTTAATCTATGTAATGCTGTGGTGGCCATTTTGGTTTTCCTATTGACATAAAAAACATAAACTTCAAAGAGGACCATCCAAACAATATTGCTACATGTAGTAAGTTTTGTTTCCATTGGTTAATCAGTTTCAGAGAAGCTTTTTAAAACTGTTTCCATAGGGTCCAATGTTAATCTATGTAATGCTGTGGTGGCCATTTTGGTTTTCCTATTGACATAAAAAACATAAACTTCAAAGAGGACCATCCAAACAATATTGCTAGTAAGTTTTGTTTACATTGGTTAACCGGTCTTAGAGAAGAAGCCTTCTAAAACTTTTTCCCATAGGGTCCTATGTGCCGTGGCAGCCATTTTGATTTACCTATTGGAATAAAAAAACATAAACTTTTTAGAGGACCATCCAAACAATATTGGTAGTAAGTTTTGTTTACATTGGTTAACTGGTTTCAGAGAAGAAGCCTTTTAAAACTTTTTTCGCATAGGATCCAATGTTAAACAAAGTCCTGCGGTAGCGGTCATTTTGAATTTCCGATTGGGATAAAAAACATGAAATTTACAGAGGGCCATCCAAACAATATTGCTAGTAAGTTTTGTTTCGATTGGTTAACCGGTTTCTGAGAAGAAGCCTTCTAAACTTTATTCCCATAGGGTCCTATATTAAACTAAGTCTTGCGGTGGCAGCAATGTTAGTTTTCAATCCAAATAAAAAACACAAACTTTGTAAAGATCCATCCAATGAACATAATGGCCAAGTTTGGTTTCAATTGGCCAAGTGGTTTCAGAGAAGAAGATTAAAATGTAAAAAGTTTACAGACGCCGCCGACAATGACAACGACGGACGCACAGTGATAACAATAAAAACTAAAAATCCTATTTGATTTATTTGCTTTGAAAATATCTAGAGTTTTAGATAAGCATTTCTTTTATCTTGCATATCTTAATGTTCATAGTTGGCAGTTTTCTTGGAATCATATTCAGATGATCTTATTTGTTGACTATTCATTAGACTATTTTTTTAGAGCTGTGGCCCATTTTTTATTTTTTTTTTGTATATATACAAACAAATACCGGTAAATCAATTAAAATGTGACACGACTCAAAAAATTTTATTTCAAATTTGGTATTATAAAGAAGATAATATAGATGCAATTTGCAGATTGGATGCCTTTCAAATGAGTTAATGCACCGTGCTGACTAAATCTTTATTCAGCTATCGAGTTTGAGAAATCAGCCATTCAATCTTGTAATGGGTGGTGACATGTCTATTTGAAACAAATTTCTTGGAATTGTATTCGGATGATATATTCAAATATAGCTGAAATATTACTGACAATATACATAAAATATCAAGTTCTTGATAATAAAACATTAATTTCAGATGTGGCATGCATTCTCATTATTGCATGTGGCCAAAAAATGCCTTCTCGATACTTTAGACTGGCCTAATATACTTATTAAATATAAACATTTTTGATGTATTTACATTTGAGAAAAGTAGTCCAAAAACATTGAAACAGTATTTCCTGAAATCACTTCATAAGGTCAAAAAAGATTTACCAGATTGAGTAAAACTCAACAGAGAAAAGAAACTGTGGGGAAAAAAGTTTTTATTACTAGCAATTATCCAATTATATTGAATACACATTAAAAATACTGTAATTATCACATATAGATTATCATTTGTAATGGTAAATATAACAACAAATATGGTTGTGTAAGAAATTATTGCTATTCCTAATGGTTTTCTCCTCTGAAGCTTGTTAAATTCGATATAGACAGGTGTCTTCTTAGACCTCCCTGTCAATAGGTTGTAATTAAAAAATTGTAAGAAACACAAATTTTTCATTCAAAAAGTAATGTGACCTTAAGGTCAAAGTTCTCTAACAAAAGTATGTGACATGTTGCCTTTAAATACCCACATGAAAAATATCAAAAAGATTTATACTTCAGAAGAGAAAAATGTTATAGCCGGGACACGATTAGTTTCAGATGGATGGACATACTGTGTGCTAAGAAGACATGTTTTATAGCCTGGTTTTTAAATCCTGGTATATGTAAACACACAATTTTGTTGAGCCAATATTTTAAACATTGTGACAAAGATGTGTATAATTTTATACATGAATTTCCAATAATGTTTCTTATAGACATAATAGTGCATGCTACAAATAATATAACCTATATAATCATAACAATCTTAGTTGCAGCACCAAATTTGGTCATATATGACAATGCTTTGTAATCTATAGAATTGCTGTTTGAACATGGTACCTTATTTCTTTAAAGACACATGGTTTATGGTTGACATAAAAATGCAGCAAATGGTACAAAATTGAGAATTGCCCTAAATTTTAAGAAATAAACATGTTGGTCGTGGAAAAAACAAATGCATCTGTCCTTAATCTGAATTCAAACATCACTTACATGAACAGTGAATACTTTATAATTAATTCATTTAAAGAGTTTTGTATAAATAAAGAGAAATAAATACATTATAAATCTATATTCATATTTGACTTGACAAGATACAAACAGTTGTAAGAACAATTTTTTATTACAACCGAATTTAAAGTTGATATTTTTTAATCTGCTCCTTCAGTTTCCTCTGTATTTCATTCTGTTTAACCGTCTAAATGTTGAAACAGATGCAGCCTTCTTCCGCATTTTAGGTTACTGAAAACACCTTAAATTAAAACATATTTTATTAATTTAGTGATATCATGTTCAGATATGTCAAGGTAAATATAATTAAAATTTACGTTTCCCGAAACGTTGAAGTCGCCTCCCGTTCCGCACTTTTGACCAAGTAGAGGGAACTAAAAGTCAAGAGCACAACTTCATAACATGAGCTTTCAGTTGGCCAAGTTTCATTTCGATCGGTTAAAAGATGAGCGAGAAAACAAGCAAACTTTAAAACGGCCGCCATTTTGAAACCGGAAGTCGGACAAAAAATTTTTTTTGCAAAAATGCTCAGGATAGTTAGCTGTATCAGTATACCAATTTTCATTGAAATTGCTCTGGCCATAACTGAGATCTGACAACGGCCGCCATTTTGTAAAACTTTAAAACGGCCGCCATTTTGAAACCGGAAGTCGGACAAAAAATTTAAAAATAGTGGCACACTCAGGGTATCATAAGCTACCTGTATACCAAATTTCGTCTAAATCGGATGACGTTTAAATTTTTACATTTTTAGGGGGGTGGTGTTCGGATGGCGGCCATTTTGAAATGTCGGCCGCGTCAAATTTTTTTTTGCAAAAATGCTCGGGATAGTTAGCTGTACCAGTATACCAATTTTCATTGAAATTGCTTTGGCAATTACTGAGATCTGACAACGGCCGTCATTTTTTTCAACGGCGGCCATTTTGAAAATGGCGGCCATTTTGAAAATTTCAAAAGTGGATTGCACAACTTCAGGTCACCCTTAACATGTTCCCAAAGTTTCATTTCGATCGGTTAAAAGATGAGCGAGAAAACGAGCGGACAACATTGCAAGGGGAAAACATAAGAAATATGAAAATAATAATTAAAATTAAAATTTACGTTTCGCGAAACGTGAAGTCTCCCAAACGAAGTTACTGATAGTCCTGTACAAAAAATAGCGCGTCATATAAAAATTCTGAGTTGACCATTGAACTCGACATACTAAATTTACTTTAGGAACCAATTTTCATTGAGTTCCGACAATGTTGAATTTTTGCCGATTTGGCGACTTTGGTGGCCATTTTTAAAAAAATGGCGGGTCGTATAAAAAATCTGAGTGTACCGTTGAACTCGGCATACCAAATTTACTTTTAGAACCTATTTTCGTTGAATTATGACAATGTTGAATTTTTGCCCATTTGGCAACTTTGGCGGCCATTTTACAAAAAATGGCGCGTCGTATAAAAATTCTGAGTTGACCATTCGACTCGGCATACCAAATTTACTGTTAAAACCCATTTTCGTTGAAATCCGACAAACTTGAATTTTGGCGATTCGGCGGCCATTTTGAAAATGGCGGCCGGTTCGCGCGCAATTTTTTGCCAAAAATAAATCAAGACCACTATGCTGAACCTACATACCAAGTTTCATCGAAATCCATCTGGCGGTTCTCCGGGAACTGCATTTTGGCGGGAAAACTTAAATGGCGGCCATTTTGAAAGTGGCGGCCATCTTGGAAATTCCGAAAGATGATTGCACATCTAGCCAATAGGGTCTAACATCCTACCAAGTTTCAAATTGATCCCATTTACGGTTTCTGAGAAAAGTGTCGGAAATCTCTACGGAAAAACCAGAAGAAGAATAATAATAATAATAAGAAACAGAGTAAAAACAATAAGTCTCCAAACTTCGTTTGGGAGACTTAATTACGTTTCCCGAAACGTTGAAGTCGCCTCCCGTTCCGCACTTTTGACCGAGTAGAGGGAACTAAAAGTCAAGAGCACAACTTCATAACATGAGCTTTCAGTTGGCCAAGTTTCATTTCGATCAGTTAAAAGATGAGCGAGAAAACGAGCAAACTTTAAAACGGCCGCCATTTTGAAACCGGAAGTCGGACAAAAAATTTTTTTTGCAAAAATGCTCAGGATAGTTAGCTGTATCAGTATACCAATTTTCATTGAAATTGCTCTGGCCATAACTGAGATCTGACAACGGCCGCCATTTTGTAAAACTTTAAAACGGCCGCCATTTTGAAACCGGAAGTCGGACAAAACATTTTTAAATAGTGGCACACTTAGGGTATCATAAGCTACCTGTATACCAAATTTCGTCTAAATCGGATGACGTTTAAATTTTTACATTTTTAGGGGGGTGGTGTTCGGATGGCGGCCATTTTGAAATGTCGGCCGCGTCAAATTTTTTTTTGCAAAAATGCTCGGGATAGTTAGCTGTACCAGTATACTAATTTTCATTGAAATTGCTTTGGCAATTACTGAGATCTGACAACGGCCGTCATTTTTTTCAACGGCGGCCATTTTGAAAATGGCGGCCATTTTGAAAATTTAAAAAGTGGATTGCACAACTTCAGGTCACCCTTAACATGTTCCCAAAGTTTCATTTCGATCGGTTAAAAGATGAGCGAGAAAACGAGCGGACAACATTGCGAGGGGAAAACATAAGAAATATGAAAATAATAATAATAAGAAACGGAGTAAAAACAATAAGTCGCCCGACACTTCGTGGTCGGCGACTTAATTAAAATTTACGTTTCCCGAAACGTTGAAGTCGCCTCCCGTTCCGCACTTTTGACCGAGTAGAGGGAACTAAAAGTCAAGAGCACAACTTCATAACATGAGCTTTCAGTTGGCCAAGTTTCATTTAATAAGAAACGGAGTAAAAACAATAAGTCGCCCGACACTTCGTGGTCGGCGACTTAACTAGTGCTGATTGTGTTGGGATGCCAACACAGAATGTCTCCCAAACGAACCCCCATTGCCACTATAATCCCCATGGATAGTATTTCATTCAAATCAGTACATTAAAATATGCCTAGAAATCAAATTTTGTTGAAATCGGACAAAGTTGACTTTTTCCTGCAGTAAAATGGCCGCCATTTTGAAACCGGAAGTCGGACAAAAATTTTTTAAATAGTGGCACACTCAGGGTATCATAAGCTACCTGAATACCAAATTTCGTCTAAATCGGATGACGTTTAAATTTTTACATTTTTAGGGGGGGTGGTGTTCGGATGGCGTCCATTTTGAAATGTCGGCCGCGTCAAATTTTTTTTTGCAAAAATGCTCGGGATAGTTAGCTGTATCAGTATACCAATTTTCATGGAAATTGCTTTGGCAATTACTGAGATCTGACAACGGCCGTCATTTTTTTTCAACGGCGGCCATTTTGAAAAGTTCAAAAGTGGATTGCACAACTTCAGGTCACCCTTAACATGTTCCCAAAGTTTCATCTTGATTGGACATTGCATCTCTGAGAAAATATGCGGACAACATTGCGAGGGGAAAACATAAGAAATATGAAAATAATAATAATAATTAAAATTTACGTTTCCCGAAACGTTGAAGTCGCCTCCCGTTGATCCCATGGATAGTATTTCATTCAAATCAGTACATTAAAATATGCCTAGAAATCAAATTTTGTTGAAATCGGACAAAGTTGACTTTTTCCTGCAGTAAAATGACCGCCATTTTGAAACCGGAAGTCGGACAAAACATTTTTAAATAGTGGCACACTTAGGGTATCATAAGCTACCTGTATACCAAATTTCGTCTAAATCGGATGACGTTTAAATTTTTACATTTTTAGGGGGTGGTGTTCGGATGGCGGCCATTTTGAAATGTCGGCCGCGTCAAATTTTTTTTTGCAAAAATGCTCGGGATAGTTAGCTGTACCAGTATACCAATTTTCATTGAAATTGCTTTGGCAATTACTGAGATCTGACAACGGCCGTCATTTTTTTCAACGGCGGCCATTTTGAAAATGGCGGCCATTTTGAAATTTCAAAAGTGGATTGCACAACTTCAGGTCACCCTTAACATGTTCCCAAAGTTTCATTTCGATCGGTTAAAAGATGAGCGAGAAAACGAGCGGACAACATTGCGAGGGGAAAACATAAGAAATATGAAAATAATAATAATAATAATAATTAAAATTTACGTTTCGCGAAACGTGAAGTCTCCCAAACGAAGTTACTGATAGTCCTGTGCAGCCTGTGAATCACCTTATATTTGACTTTACAGGTTGCTATTCACCTAGATTTCAAATTCTAATAAAATTGAAAAAAATGGTAAATTTTCAAATTTTACTGGTATTCTGTTGACACAGACATGTTTCACCTGTCCCACATGAACGTTTGCCTAAAAGAGAATAACAAAAATAAAGTAAGTGGAGCGTGACGCCAGGGGCATACATATGAACATTGAAATGCTATTGCAATTGATGTAGACAAATGCTAATATGTAACTGCAGACAACATATCAATGGTCTACCATCAATGCTTCATATTAAACAGACACAAGAAACAAGAGGCCCTAAGGGTCCTGTATCGCTGACCTGGAATTTTTGCTATCAAGGAGCAATAGCTTATACAACAAGGAGCTGTTTGACAACTTCGGCCCAATGAAGACTTTTGTAGTGCTTGATGAGCTGAACATTTCAGCAATTGAAAGTTTTTCTCTATCTACTATCGTTCTCAAGTTACAGGCAAAAAACACCCAAAATCGCTATTTTTGACTTTTCAAGAGAGATAACTATTACAAGAAGCAGTCTGACAAAGTCAAACCAATGGAGACTTTTGTAGAGCTTGATGAGCTGAGCATTTCAGCAAGTAAAAGTTTTTCTTCATCTACTATCGTTCTCAAGTTAAAGGCAAAAAACCCCAAAAAATCGCTTTTTTGACATTTCAAGAGAGATAACTCCTACAAGGAGCCATATGACTTCGAACCATAAAGTCTTTTGTGGAGCTTGATGATCTGAACATTTTAGCAATTTAAAGTTTTTCTCTATCTACTATCGTTCTCAAGTTATAGGCAAACAAGAGGCCCCAGGGGGCCTGTATCGCTCACCTGGAATTTTTGCCATTTTTGCTCATACAAAAAAAATTCCAACGTTGTTGATTTTTTGCCGATTTGGCAACTTCGGCGGCCATTTTACAAAAAAATAGCGCGTCATATAAAAATTCTGAGTTGACCATTGAACTCGACATACTAAATTTACTTTAGGAACCAATTTTCATTGAGTTCCGACAATGTTGAATTTTTGCCGATTTGGCGACTTTGGTGGCCATTTTTAAAAAAATGGCGGGTCGTATAAAAAATCTGAGTGTACCGTTGAACTCGGCATACCAAATTTACTTTTAGAACCTATTTTCGTTGAATTATGACAATGTTGAATTTTTGCCCATTTGGCAACTTTGGCGGCCATTTTACAAAAAATGGCGCGTCGTATAAAAATTCTGAGTTGACCATTGGACTCGGCATACCAAATTTACTGTTAAAACCCATTTTCGTTTAAATCCGACAAACTTGAATTTTTGGCAATTCGGCGGCCATTTTGAAAATGGCGGCCGGTTCGCGCGCGATTTTTTGCCAAAAATAAATCAAGACCACTATGCTGAACCTACATACCAAGTTTCATCGAAATCCATCTGGCGGTTCTCCGGGAACTGCATTTTGGCGGGAAAACTTAAATGGCGGCCATTTTGAAAGTGGCGGCCATCTTGGAAATTCCGAAAGATGATTGCACATCTAGCCAATAGGGTCTAACATCCTACCAAGTTTCAAATTGATCCCATTTACGGTTTCTGAGAAAAGTGTCGGAAATCTCTACGGGGAAACCAGAAGAATAATAATAATAATAATAAGAAACAGAGTAAAAACAATAAGTCTCCAAACTTCGTTTGGGAGACTTAATAATAAGAAACGGAGTAAAAACAATAAGTCGCCCGACACTTCGTGGTCGGCGACTTAATAATAAGAAACGGAGTAAAAACAATAAGTCGCCCGACACTTCGTGGTCGGCGACTTAATTAAAATTTACGTTTCCCGAAACGTTGAAGTCGCCTCCCGTTCCGCACTTTTGACCGAGTAGAGGGAACTAAAAGTCAAGAGCACAACTTCATAACATGAGCTTTCAGTTGGCCAAGTTTCATTTCGATCGGTTAAAAGATGAGCGAGAAAACGAGCAAAGTTTAAAACGGCCGCCATTTTGAAACCGGAAGTCGGACAAAAAATTTTTTTTGCAAAAATGCTCAGGATAGTTAGCTGTATCAGTATACCAATTTTCATTGAAATTGCTCTGGCCATAACTGAGATCTGACAACGGCCGCCATTTTGTAAAACTTTAAAACGGCCGCCATTTTGAAACCGGAAGTCGGACAAAACATTTTTAAATAGTGGCACACTTAGGGTATCATAAGCTACCTGTATACCAAATTTCGTCTAAATCGGATGACGTTTAAATTTTTACATTTTTAGGGGGGTGGTGTTCGGATGGCGGCCATTTTGAAATGTCGGCCGCGTCAAATTTTTTTTTGCAAAAATGCTCGGGATAGTTAGCTGTACCAGTATACCAATTTTTATTGAAATTGCTTTGGCAATTACTGAGATCTGACAACGGCCATCATTTTTTTCAACGGCGGCCATTTTGAAAATGGCGGCTATTTTGAAAATTTTAAAAGTGGATTGCACAACTTCAGGTCACCCTTAACATGTTCCCAAAGTTTCATTTCGATCGGTTAAAAGATGAGCGAGAAAACAAGCGGACAACATTGCGAGGGGAAAAGATAAGAAATATGAAAATAATAATAATAATTAAAATTTACGTTTCCCGAAACGTTGAAGTCGCCTCCCGTTCCGCACTTTTGACCGAGTAGAGGGAACTAAAAGTCAAGAGCACAACTTCATAACATGAGCTTTCAGTTGGCCAAGTTTCATTTCGATCGGTTAAAAGATGAGCGAGAAAACGAGCAAACTTTAAAACGGCCGCCATTTTGAAACCGGAAGTCGGACAAAAAATTTTTTTTGCAAAAATGCTCAGGATAGTTAGCTGTATCAGTATACCAATTTTCATTGAAATTGCTCTGGCCATAACTGAGATCTGACAACGGCCGCCATTTTGTAAAACTTTAAAACGGCCGCCATTTTGAAACCGGAAGTCGGACAAAAATTTTGAAAATAGTGGCACACTCAGGGTATCATAAGCTACCGGTATACCAAATTTCGTTTAAATCGGATGACGTTTAAATTTTTACAGTTTTAGGGGGGTGGTGTTCGGATGGCGGCCATTTTGAAATGTCGGCCGCGTCAAATTTTTTTTGGCAAAAATGCTCGGGATAGGGAGCTGTATCAGTATACCAATTTTCATTGAAATTGCTTTGGCAATTACTGAGATCTGACAACGGCCGTAATTTTTTTTCAACGGCGGCCATTTTGAAAATGGCGGCCATTTTGAAAATTTCAAAAGTGGATTGCACAACTTCAGGTCACCCTTATTATGTTCCCAAAGTTTCATTTCGATCGGTTAAAAGATGAGCGAGAAAACGAGCGGACAACATTGCGAGGGGAAAAAGGAAAACATAAGAAATATGAAAATAATAATAATAATAAGAAACGGAGTAAAAACAATAAGTCGCCCGACACTTCGTGGTCGGCGACTTAATTAAAATTTACGTTTCCCGAAACGTTGAAGTCGCCTCCCGTTCCGCACTTTTGACCGAGTAGAGGGAACTAAAAGTCAAGAGCACAACTTCATAACATGAGCTTTCAGTTGGCCAAGTTTCATTTCGATCGGTTAAAAGATGAGCGAGAAAACGAGCAAACTTTAAAACGGCCGCCATTTTGAAACCGGAAGTCGGACAAAAAATTTGTTTTGCAAAAATGCTCAGGATAGTTAGCTGTATCAGTATACCAATTTTCATTGAAATTGCTCTGGCCATAACTGAGATCTGACAACGGCCGCCATTTTGTAAAACTTTAAAACGGCCGCCATTTTGAAACCGGAAGTCGGACAAAACATTTTTAAATAGTGGCACACTTAGGGTATCATAAGCTACCTGTATACCAAATTTCGTCTAAATCGGATGACGTTTAAATTTTTACATTTTTAGGGGGGTGGTGTTCGGATGGCGGCCATTTTGAAATGTCGGCCGCGTCAAATTTTTTTTTGCAAAAATGCTCGGGATAGTTAGCTGTACCAGTATACCAATTTTCATTGAAATTGTTTTGGCAATTACTGAGATCTGACAACGGCCGTCATTTTTTTCAACGGCGGCCATTTTGAAAATGGCGGTCATTTTGAAAATTTCAAAAGTGGATTGCACAACTTCAGGTCACCCTTAACATGTTCCCAAAGTTTCATTTCGATCGGTTAAAAGATGAGCGAGAAAACGAGCGGACAACATTGCGAGGGGAAAACATAAGAAATATGAAAATAATAATAATAATTAAAATTTACGTTTCCCGAAACGTTGAAGTCGCCTCCCGTTCCGCACTTTTGACCGAGTAGAGGGAACTAAAAGTCAAGAGCACAACTTCATAACATGAGCTTTCAGTTGGCCAAGTTTCATTTCGATCGGTTAAAAGATGAGCGAGAAAACGAGCAAACTTTAAAACGGCCGCCATTTTGAAACCGGAAGTCGGACAAAAAATTTTTTTTGCAAAAATGCTCAGGATAGTTAGCTGTATCAGTATACCAATTTTCATTGAAATTGCTCTAGCCATAACTGAGATCTGACAACGGCCGCCATTTTGTAAAACTTTAAAACGGCCGCCATTTTGAAACCGGAAGTCGGACAAAAATTTTGAAAATAGTGGCACACTCAGGGTATCATAAGCTACCTGTATACCAAATTTCTTTTAAATCGGATGACGTTTAAATTTTTACAGTTTTAGGGGGGTGGTGTTCGGATGGCGGCCATTTTGAAATGTCGGCCGCGTCAAATTTTTTTTCGCAAAAATGCTCGGGATAGGGAGCTGTATCAGTATACCAATTTTCATTGAAATTGCTTCGGCAATTACTGAGATCTGACAACGGCCGTCATTTTTTTTCAACGGCGGCCATTTTGAAAATGGCGGCCATTTTGAAAATTTCAAAAGTGGATTGCACAACTTCAGGTCACCCTTATTATGTTCCCAAAGTTTCATTTCGATCGGTTAAAAGATGAGCGAGAAAACGAGCGGACAACATTGCGAGGGGAAAAAGGAAAACATAAGAAATATGAAAATAATAATAATAATAAGAAACGGAGTAAAAACAATAAGTCGCCCGACACTTCGTGGTCGGCGACTTAATAATAATAATAAGAAACGGAGTAAAAACAATAAGTCGCCCGACACTTCGTGGTCGGCGACTTAATAATAAGAAACGGAGTAAAAACAATAAGTCGCCCGACACTTCGTGGTCGGCGACTTAATTTACGTTTCCCGAAACGTTGAAGTCGCCTCCCGTTCCGCACTTTTGACCGAGTAGAGGGAACTAAAAGTTAAGAGCACAACTTCATAACATGAGCTTTCAGTTGGCCAAGTTTCATTTCGATCGGTTAAAAGATGAGCGAGAAAACGAGCAAACTTTAAAACGGCCGCCATTTTGAAACCGGAAATCGGACAAAAAATTTTTTTTGCAAAAATGCTCAGGATAGTTAGCTGTATCAATATACCAATTTTCATTGAAATTGCTCTGGCCATAACTGAGATCTGACAACGGCCGCCATTTTGTAAAACATTAAAACGGCCGCCATTTTGAAACCGGAAGTCGGACAAAACATTTTTAAATAGTGGCACACTTAAGGTATCATTAGCTACCTGTATACCAAATTTCGTCTAAATCGGATGACGTTTAAATTTTTACATTTTTAGGGGGGTGGTGTTCGGATGGCGGCCATTTTGAAATGTCGGCCGCGTCAAATTTTTTTTTGCTAAAATGCTCGGGATAGATAGCTGTACCAGTATACCAATTTTCATTGAAATTGCTTTGGCAATTACTGAGATCTGACAACGGCCGTCATTTTTTTCAACGGCGGAAATTTTGAAAATGGCGGCCATTTTGAAAATTTCAAAAGTGGATTGCACAACTTCAGGTCACCCTTAACATGTTCCCAAAGTTTCATTTTGATCGGTTAAAAGATGAGCGAGAAAACGAGCGGACAACATTGCGAGGGGAAAACATAAGAAATATGAAAATAATAATAATTAAACATGATTGTGTTGGGATGCCAACACAGAAGTCGCCCAAATCCCCATGGATAGTATTCCATGCAAATCAGTACAACTGTACATCAAAATACGTCTAGAAATCAAATTTCGTTGAAATCGGACAAAGTTGACGTTTTTGGGGGGCGGGTGTGGTAAAACGGCGGCCATTTTAAAATGGCGGCTTTCGCATCAAATTTGTTTTCGCCACAATGTTCAGGATGGTTAACTCTACCAGTGTACCAATTTTCATTAAAATCCATCCACCCATCTCCGAGATCTGAGAGGGGGCCAAAAATCTTTAATGGCGGCCATTTTGAAAATGGCGGCCATTTTGAAAATTTCAAAAGTGGATAGCACACCTCTGAGTGACCCTCCACCCACCTCAGCAGGTTTTATCTTGACAGTACATCAAAATACGTCTAGAAATCAAATTTCGTTGAAATCGGACAAAGTTGACATTTTTGGGGGGCGGGTGTGATAAAATGGCGGCGATTTTAAAATGGCGGCATTCGCATCATATTTTTTTTTGCCACACTGCTCAGGATGGTTAACTCTACCAGTGTACCAATTTTCATTAAAATCCATCCACCCATCTCCGAGATCTGAGAGGTCGCCAAAAATCTTTAATGGCGGCCATTTTGAAAATGGCGGCCATTTTGAAAATTTCAAAAGTGAATGGCACACCTCTGAGTGACCCTCCACCCACCTCAGCAGGTTTTATCTTGATTGGTCAAAGCGTTTTCAAAAAATGTGTCGGACAAGTTCATGATTAAGAAAAATGTGTGGAAAAGAATAATAATAATAATAATAATAATAATAATAAGAAACGGTGCAAAAACAATAAGTCTCCCAAAACTTGTTTTGGGCGACTTAATAATAATAATAATAATAAGAAACGGAGTAAAAACAATAAGTCGCCCGACACTTCGTGGTCGGCGACTTAATAAGAAACGGAGTAAAAACAATAAGTCGCCCGACACTTCGTGGTCGGCGACTTAATAATAAGAAACGGAGTAAAAACAATAAGTCGCCCGACACTTCGTGGTCGGCGACTTAATAATAAGAAACGGAGTAAAAACAATAAGTCGCCCGACACTTCGTGGTCGGCGACTTAATAACTAGTGCTGATTGTGTTGGGATGCCAACACAGAATGTCTCCCAAACGAACCCCCATTGCCACTATAATCCCCATGGATAGTATTTCATTCAAATCAGTACATTAAAATATGCCTAGAAATCAAATTTTGTTGAAATCGGACAAAGTTGACTTTTTCCTGCAGTAAAATGGCCGCCATTTTGAAACCGGAAGTCGGACAAAACATTTTTAAATAGTGGCACACTTAGGGTATCATAAGCTACCTGTATACCAAATTTCGTCTAAATCGGATGACGTTTAAATTTTTACATTTTTAGGGGGGTGGTATTCGGATGGCGGCCATTTTGAAATGTCGGCCGCGTCAAATTTTTTTTTGCAAAAATGCTCGGGATAGTTAGCTGTACCAGTATACCAATTTTCATTGAAATTGCTTTGGCAATTACTGAGATCTGACAACGGCCGTCATTTTTTTCAACGGCGGCCATTTTGAAAATGGCGGCCATTTTGAAAATTTTAAAAGTGGATTGCACAACTTCAGGTCACCCTTAACATGTTCCCAAAGTTTCATTTCGATCGGTTAAAAGATGAGCGAGAAAACGAGCGGACAACATTGCGAGGGGAAAAAGGAAAACATAAGAAATATGAAAATAATAATAATAATAATAAGAAACGGAGTAAAAACAATAAGTCGCCCGACACTTCGTGGTCGGCGACTTAACTAGTTCTGATTGTGTTGGGATGCCAACACAGAATGTCTCCCAAACGAACCCCCATTGCCACTATAATCCTTATGGATAGTATTTCATTCAAATCAGTACATTAAAATATGCCTAGAAATCAAATTTTGTTGAAATCGGACAAAGTTGACTTTTTCCTGCAGTAAAATGGCCGCCATTTTGAAACCGGAAGTCGGACAAAAATTTTTTAAATAGTGGCACACTCAGGGTATCATAAGCTACCTGTATACCAAATTTCGTCTAAATCGGATGACGTTTAAATTTTTGCATTTTTAGGGGGGTGGTGTTCGGATGGCGGCCATTTTGAAATGTCGGTCGCGTCAAATTTTTTTTTGCAAAAATGCTCAGGATAGTTAACTGTATCAGTATACCAATTTTCATTGAAATTGCTCTGGCCAATACTGAGATCTTACAATGGCCGCCATTTTTTAAAACTTTCAAACGGCCACCATTTTGAAACCGGAAGTCGGACAAAAATTTTTTTTTGCAAAAATGCTCAGGATAGTTAGCTGTATCAGTATATCAATTTTCATTGAAATTGCTCTGGCCATTACTGAGATCTGACAACGGCCGCCATTTTGTAAAACTTTAAAACGGCCGCCATTTTGAAACCGGAAGTCGGACAAAAAATTTTTTTTGCAAAAATGCTCAGGATAGTTAGCTGTATCAGTATACCAATTTTCATTGAAATTGCTCTGGCCATAACTGAGATCTGACAACGGCCGCCATTTTGTAAAACTTTAAAACGGCCGCCATTTTGAAACCGGAAGTCGGACAAAAATTTTGAAAATAGTGGCACACTCAGGGTACCATAATCTACCTTTGTACCAAATTTCGTCGAAATCGGATGATGTTTAAATTTTTTGCATTTTTAGGGGGGTGGTGTTCGGATGGCGGCCATTTTGAAATGTCGGTCGCGTCAAATTTTTTTTTGCAAAAATGCTCAGGATAGTTAGCTGTATCAGTATACCAATTTTCATTGAAATTGCTTTGGCAATTACTGAGATCTGACAACGGCCGTCATTTTCTTTCAACGGCGGCCATTTTGAAAATGGCGGCCATTTTGAAAATTTCAAAAGTGGATTGCACAACTTCAGGTCACCCTTAACATGTTCCCAAAGTTTCATCTTGATTGGACATTGCATCTCTGAGAAAATGTGCGGACAAGATTGAACGGAAAGAAAAAAGAAAGAAGAAGAATAATAACTAGAATTGCCATTGCGAGCAATAGCAGATGTCGCCCCGAAATTTTTTTTTTTCCGTCATGTGAATTCCAAAATCGATGATTCCATGTTGCTCCCCACATCAAAATATCTCTAAAAGTTGATTTTCATTTAATTCCGACAATGTTGTAATTTTTAACGTAACTCGGCAGCCATCTTAAAAATGGCCGCCATTTGGAATTTTTCGTAATATGAATTCCAAGATGTAATGGTGACGGTGCTTTGTGTAAAGTTTGATTGGAATCCATCAATGCATAGCAGAGAAATGGAGGCGACAAAAAACCTCCATTTCCCCATAGGCTTCTATGCAAATGTAACGTGGCGGCCATCTTGTAAAAGGTGGCCATTTTAGAATTTTTTGATATGTGAATTCCAAGATGTAATGATGACGGTGCTTTGTGTAAAGTTTGATTGGAATCCATCAATGCATAGCAGAGAAATGGAGGTGACAAAAAACCTCCATTTCCCCATAGACTTCTATGCAAACGTAACGGTTGTGGCTGCGGCCACACGGTTCGAAATTTTTTTTTCAATCTAACCTGTCTTCTTGAGGTCGATGAGGTCCAACTTCCTATAAAAAAACTTTGGAATATCTCAAACCATGGTGAAGCTATTGTAGAAAAATCATTTTCCCATAGGCCCCATGTTAAATCTATTTTTAGCCATGGCGGCCATCTTGTTTTTCCGTTCCGCCCCAAAATCATCTCAAACCTGTATCTCATTATGGTCTTCCATCATACCAAGTTTGGTCCCTCTGTGCTTCTAGGTTTCCGAAAAATTAAGGAAAATGCCCAAAATCACTCATGCATAACTTTCTGGTTTCCATGGAGATGGTTCCACATATCACCATTTTTAAAGTTGATTGCACAACTTCAGATAGTGGTTCTACTTTATGCCATGTGATGTTCTAATCCAATCAGCCATCTCTGAGTTATCAGCCGGACAAAAAGTGAGGAAGAATAATAATAATAATTAAAATTTACGTTTCCCGAAACGTTGAAGTCGCCTCCCGTTCCGCACTTTTGACCGAGTAGAGGGAACTAAAAGTCAAGAGCACAACTTCATAACATGAGCTTTCAGTTGGCCAAGTTTCATTTCGATCGGTTAAAAGATGAGCGAGAAAACGAGCAAACTTTAAAACGGCCGCCATTTTGAAACCGGAAGTCGGACAAAAAATTTTTTTTGCAAAAATGCTCAGGATAGTTAGCTGTATCAGTATACCAATTTTCATTGAAATTGCTCTGGCCATAACTGAGATCTGACAACGGCCGCCATTTTGTAAAACTTTAAAACGGCCGCCATTTTGAAACCGGAAGTAGGACAAAACATTTTTAAATAGTGGCACACTTAGGGTATCATAAGCTACCTGTATACCAAATTTCGTCTAAATCGGATGATGTTTAAATTTTTACATTTTTAGGGGGGTGGTGTTCGGATGGCGGCCATTTTGAAATGTCGGCCGCGTCAAATTTTTTTTTGCAAAAATGCTCGGGATAGTTAGCTGTACCAGTATACCAATTTTCATTGAAATTGCTTTGGCAATTACTGAGATCTGACAACGGCCGTCATTTTTTTCAACGGCGGCCATTTTGAAAATTTCAAAAGTGGATTGCACAACTTCAGGTCACCCTTAACATGTTCCCAAAGTTTCATTTCGATCGGTTAAAAGATGAGCGAGAAAACGAGCGGACAACATTGCGAGGGGAAAACATAAGAAATATGAAAATAATAATAATAATAATAATAATAATAAGAAACGGAGTAAAAACAATAAGTCGCCCGACACTTCGTGGTCGGCGACTTAATTAAAATTTACGTTTCCCGAAACGTTGAAGTCGCCTCCCGTTCCGCACTTTTGACCGAGTAGAGGGAACTAAAAGTCAAGAGCACAACTTCATAACATGAGCTTTCAGTTGGCCAAGTTTCATTTCGATCGGTTAAAAGATGAGCGAGAAAACGAGCAAACTTTAAAACGGCCGCCATTTTGAAACCGGAAGTCGGACAAAAAATTTTTTTTGCAAAAATGCTCAGGATAGTTAGCTGTATCAGTATACCAATTTTCATTGAAATTGCTCTGGCCATAACTGAGATCTGACAACGGCCGCCATTTTGTAAAACTTTAAAACGGCCGCCATTTTGAAACCGGAAGTCGGACAAAAATTTTGAAAATAGTGGCACACTCAGGGTATCATAAGCTACCTGTATACCAAATTTCGTTTAAATCGGATGACGTTTAAATTTTTACAGTTTTAGGGGGGTGGTGTTCGGATGGCGGCCATTTTGAAATGTCGGCCGCGTCAAATTTTTTTTTGCAAAAATGCTCGGGATAGTTAGCTGTACCAGTATACCAATTTTCATTGAAATTGCTTTGGCAATTACTGAGATCTGACAACGGCCGTCATTTTTTTCAACGGCGGCCATTTTGAAAATGGCGGCCATTTTGAAAATTTTAAAAGTGGATGGCACAACTTCAGGTCACCCTTAACATGTTCCCAAAGTTTCATTTCGATCGGTTAAAAGATGAGCGAGAAAACGAGCGGACAACATTGCGAGGGGAAAAAGGAAAACATAAGAAATATGAAAATAATAATAACTAGTGCTGATTGTGTTGGGATGCCAACACAGAATGTCTCCCAAACGAACCCCCATTGCCACTATAATCCTTATGGATAGTATTTCATTCAAATCAGTACATTAAAATATGCCTAGAAATCAAATTTTGTTGAAATCGGACAAAGTTGACTTTTTCCTGCAGTAAAATGGCCGCCATTTTGAAACCGGAAGTCGGACAAAAAATTTTTAAACAGTGGCACACTCAGGGTATCATAAGCTACCTGTATACCAAATTTCGTCTAAATCGGATGACGTTTAAATTTTTGCATTTTTAGGGGGGGGGGTGTTCGGATGGCGGCCATTTTGAAATGTCGGTCGCGTCAAATTTTTTTTTGCAAAAATGCTCAGGATAGTTAGCTGTATCAGTATACCAATTTTCATTGAAATTGCTTTGGCAATTACTGAGATCTGACAACGGCCGTCATTTTTTTTCAACGGCGGCCATTTTGAAAATGGCGGCCATTTTGAAAATTTCAAAAGTGGATTGCACAACTTCAGGTCACCCTTAACATGTTCCCAAAGTTTCATCTTGATTGGACATTGCGTCTCTGAGAAAATGTGCGGACAAGATTGAACGGAAAGAAAAAAGAAAGAAAGAAAGAAGAAGAATAATAATAAGAAACCGGACAAAAACAATATGTCTCCCAAAACTTCGTTTGGGAGACA
Source organism: Limnoperna fortunei (assembly GCA_944474755.1). Taxonomy (NCBI): domain Eukaryota; kingdom Metazoa; phylum Mollusca; class Bivalvia; order Mytilida; family Modiolidae; genus Limnoperna; species Limnoperna fortunei. Next base: position 68,809,611 of record OX104114.1, on the reverse strand, counting down.
TAATAATAAGAAACGGAGTAAAAACAATAAGTCGCCCGACACTTCGTGGTCGGCGACTTAATAAGAAACGGAGTAAAAACAATAAGTCGCCCGACACTTCGTGGTCGGCGACTTAACTAGAATTGCCATTGCGAGCAATAGCAGATGTCGCCCCGAAATTTTTTTTCTTTCCGTCATGTGAATTCCAAAATCGATGATTCCATGTTGCTCCCCACATCAAAATATCTCTAGAAGTTGATTTTCATGGAATTCCGACAATGTTGTATTTTTTAACGTAACTCGGCAGCCATCTTAAAAATGGCCGCCATTTTGAAATTTTTCGTAATATGAATTTCAAAGATGTAATGGTGACGGTGCTTTGTGTAAAGTTTGATTGGAATCCATCAATGCATAGCGGAGAAATGGAGGCGACAAAAAACCTCCATTTCCCCATAGGCTTCTATGCAAATGTAACGTGGCGGCCATCTTGTAAAAGTTGGCCATTTTAGAATTTTTTGATATGTGAATTCCAAGATGTAATGATGACGGTGCTTTGTGTAAAGTTTGATTGGAATCCATCAATGCATAGCAGAGAAATGGAGGTGACAAAAAACCTCCATTTCCCCATAGGCTTCTATGCAAACGTAACGGTTGTGGCTGCGGCCACACGGTGTGAAATTTTTTTTTCAAACTTTCCTGTCTTCTCGAGGTCGATGAGGTCCAACTTCCTATAAAAAATCTTTGGAATATCTCAAACCATGGTGAAGCTATTGTAGAAAAATCATTTTCCCATAGGCCCCATGTTAAATCTATTTTTAGCCATGGCGGCCATCTTGTTTTTCCGTTCCGCCCCAAAATCATCTCAAACCTGTATCTCATTATGGTCTTCCATCATACCAAGTTTGGTCCCTCTGTGCTTCTAGGTTTCCGAAAAATTAAGGAAAATGCCCAAAATCACTCATGCATAACTTTCTGGTTTCCATGGAGATGGTTCCACATATCACCATTTTTAAAGTTGATGGCACAACTTCAGATAGTGGTTCTACTTTATGCCATGTGATGTTCTAATCCAATCAGCTATCTCTGAGTTATCAGCCGGACAAAAAGTGAGGAAGAATAATAATAATAATAATAATAATAATTAAAATTTACGTTTCCCGAAACGTTGAAGTCGCCTCCCGTTCCGCACTTTTGACCGAGTAGAGGGAACTAAAAGTCAAGAGCACAACTTCATAACATGAGCTTTCAGTTGGCCAAGTTTCATTTCGATCGGTTAAAAGATGAGCGAGAAAACGAGCAAACTTTAAAACGGCCGCCATTTTGAAACCGGAAGTCGGACAAAAAATTTTTTTTGCAAAAATGCTCAGGATAGTTAGCTGTATCAGTATACCAATTTTCATTGAAATTGCTCTGGCCATAACTGAGATCTGACAACGGCCGCCATTTTGTAAAACTTTAAAACGGCCGCCATTTTGAAACCGGAAGTCGGACAAAAATTTTAAAAATAGTGGCACACTCAGGGTATCATAAGCTACCAGTATACCAAATTTCGTCTAAATCGGATGACGTTTAAATTTTTACATTTTTAGGGGGGGGGGTGTTCGGATGGCGGCCATTTTGAAATGTCGGCCGCGTCAAATTTTTTTTTGCAAAAATGCTCGTGATAGTTATCTGTACCAGTATACCAATTTTCATTGAAATTGCTTTGGCAATTACTGAGATCTGACAACGGCCGTCATTTTTTTCAACGGCGGCCATTTTGAAAATGGCGGCCATTTTGAAAATTTCAAAAGTGGATTGCACAACTTCAGGTCACCCTTAACATGTTCCCAAAGTTTCATTTCGATCGGTTAAAAGATGAGCGAGAAAACGAGCGGACAACATTGCGAGGGGAAAAAGGAAAACATAAGAAATATGAAAATAATAATAATAATAAGAAACGGAGTAAAAACAATAAGTCGCCCGACACTTCGTGGTCGGCGACTTAATAATAATAATTAAAATTTACGTTTCCCGAAACGTTGAAGTCGCCTCCCGTTCCGCACTTTTGACCGAGTAGAGGGAACTAAAAGTCAAGAGCACAACTTCATAACATGAGCTTTCAGTTGGCCAAGTTTCATTTCGATCAGTTAAAAGATGAGCGAGAAAACGAGCAAACTTTAAAACGGCCGCCATTTTGAAACCGGAAGTCGGACAAAAAATTTTTTTTGCAAAAATGCTCAGGATAGTTAGCTGTATCAGTATACCAATTTTCATTGAAATTGCTCTGGCCATAACTGAGATCTGACAACGGCCGCCATTTTGTAAAACTTTAAAACGGCCGCCATTTTGAAACCGGAAGTCGGACAAAACATTTTTAAATAGTGGCACACTTAGGGTATCATAAGCTACCTGTATACCAAATTTCGTCTAAATCGGATGACGTTTAAATTTTTACATTTTTAGGGGGGTGGTGTTCGGATGGCGGCCATTTTGAAATGTCGGCCGCGTCAAATTTTTTTTTGCAAAAATGCTCGGGATAGTTAGCTGTACCAGTATACCAATTTTCATTGAAATTGCTTTGGCAATTACTGAGATCTGACAACGGCCGTCATTTTTTTCAACGGCGGCCATTTTGAAAATGGCGGCCATTTTGAAAATTTAAAAAGTGGATTGCACAACTTCAGGTCACCCTTAACATGTTCCCAAAGTTTCATTTCGATCGGTTAAAAGATGAGCGAGAAAACGAGCGGACAACATTGCGAGGGGAAAACATAAGAAATATGAAAATAATAATAATAAGAAACGGAGTAAAAACAATAAGTCGCCCGACACTTCGTGGTCGGCGACTTAATAATAATAGTGAAAAAGAAACAGTAGAATAACAATATGTCGCCCCGACAAAGTCTGGGGCGACATAATAATAATAATAATAATAATAGTGAAAAAGAAACAGTAGAATAACAATATGTCGCCCCGACAAAGTCTGGGGCGACATAATAAGAAACCGGACAAAAACAATATGTCTCCCAAAACTTCGTTTGGGAGACATAATAATAAGAAACCGGACAAAAACAATATGTCTCCCAAAACTTCGTTTGGGAGACATAATAAGAAACGGAGTAAAAACAATAAGTCGCCCGACACTTCGTGGTCGGCGACTTAACTATACAGACAAGACTTGTTTTGTCTGGACTCACATAAAACATTAATATGTCATTTAGTTTACTGATTAATTGATTGTTGTTTAACGTCCAACAAGCAATATTTCAGCTATATTCAGGCTGTAGTTACAAACAAACATGCGAAACTACTTTAAGTAAGTATAAACTGAACTTAAGTTTATATCTTTAACAGTTCATCAATTTGATAAATAGAAATTGTGTCACAATCATCCCGTTGTCTTGTTGATGAACATTTACAATGTCAACATCATTAACATTGGTTCTAGAAATCTAACGAAATAAATTGTACGGTATGTGTATAAAATTGGTTAATTTTCTATGTTCTAGTATACTAATATGTTGGTTGATTTATTTATTTATTTCATTCTTTATGAATCTTTTACTTTGTCATGCTGCAATAGTTAATGCCCTAAATAAATTAAAAAAACTATTTTGAAAAATAGAAATAATCTCTTCGAAATAAGTTATATTTATAGCACAGTCTTCTGAGTTAGACAGATACACCTTCGAGCGCTTTAGCGCGAGAAGGTGTATTTGTCTAACGAGGAAGGCGGTGCTATAAATGATTTGTAACATGAATAAGCCCCTAGATCCCGCCCATTAATAATTGGTTATAAATAAAGAGGGCGGTGTTTATTATGGTGCGACCGATATTCGACTAATCAAATGAAAAGCTAATATTGGAAGCTCGTGCTATCCTTTTGCAGTGAAAATCAATAAAATTTGACATAATTAAGGCGGAGTTTTACTGTGCATTATCTGATCTAATTGTAGTTGGTTATTGCATGGCTATTTTCCCTTGAGTTTAACAGGCACACGTGATCTTTCATGCAATATTATACAAGTGTTTTAATTTAGAGCATACCTACTCGTCGTCTCTTGTTTATTCGTAAAAAAAGAACAAAGGATTCATGTTACAATTAGTATTACAGCATGTCTATTTATCCTTATATTTGCTATTAAACATTACATATGAAAATTATATGCACGATGATGTATTTATTCAGGGTTTGCTAACACCATGTTATATTATTATATCTGCTTGAATTAATAATCAATAAAGTTAATCTTTAAAAAATCATTGGTTAAAAAATAAATTGTATAAAATTTAAAAAGTTTATTATTGTTTTATCTGAAATTAAGAAGGTATTTTGTAAAATCTGAAAAATTAGCGATTGATATGTAACCTGGGTGATGCAAAATATGTATAATTTATATAGGTAATAGGAGGTGACCGAACTTCTTATTGACGTCATAATGAATGGTTTAACCACTGAATCTATATGACACAGATGGTGAATGACTTTTACTTACCTACAATATAATAGCTCCTTTTTATTTGTACATTATTGTAGCTAACTCTCACTATGAATGAACTTTGATGTCATAATACCAGTGATGTTAGGGATTTATCTTATGAAAAATGCTTCGTTGCATAATAAACTAAATCTTACAGATTTTCTGTTTGCTCTGCCTATTTTATACTCCTCAATTTTAGATAAACTTATTATATACATTTAAGTGTAGGTAAAGCCACCTGTATCAATGCTCGACAGTTGCATACACTCCACATCACAACATGATGCACCTCTTAGTGATACAAATGTACACCACTGTCTTGACAGGATACTGGTAGTTTGTACCCGCATATGATGCATGTAATGTGTATTTACCTGCTAACTATTTGCAACATGTTTTTATCTCATATTTAACTATCCAGGTATTTGCACTTTAATCTACAATTAAAAAAAAAAATTAATCAATCTTGTCATTTTGCAACATAAGTTATAGAAATAGATAATGAATAAGTTTACAGAGAGAATTGATTTATAATGAGGTTTTTAACTATATTGCGAAGGGATATATGCTAAATATTACATTTTCTAAAAAAATTAATGAAACCAAACCGTTTTCTTAACAAAGATATAGTTAATAGACTGATTATAAAATTTAAAAATAAAAGCCAAGCCAATCAAACTGTGCTAAAAGTACATGTATTTGTGTACAGCAGGAATTATATGTCATAAGAAATACAGAAAAATATTGTCATAAATTCTGGTGTAAATAGTAACCAAAATCAATAAGCCCAATGATGCAATATGTTTACCTTCTTTTCCTAGGACTGTTGCAGTAAATTGTTCTGCAAAACTTTGTGCAAATATGCTAAACTCTGGTGTCCCTATGAAATCAAATGTATATAAAGATTTAAAAAAAAATGAATATAAAAATGGTAGACGCTGTTGTTTTATATTTTAGTAACAGTTGATTATAAATTTAGTATATACATGTACTCCATATGCATGGATGATTATAACAACGTTATGAATCAGAACTCTAGTTTAAAACATATGGTTTGCATATTTTATCCAAAAATTCTTGACAAACCTATGTACAAATTAATCTGTCAAAGAAATTTGACGACCCTGCCGTAAAAATTGTAACTAAGCTTAACTTTTCCCAATAATTACTGTTAAACTAAACCTCCTGCATTTTAATCTGAATAAACACGAATTTTTGAAAGGGACCATGCAATTTGTAGCATGGCTTCAATGGCTTTGGGGGCCTCGGTGGCCGAGAGGTTAAGGTAGTTCGTCTACTATTGATCACATGGTCTGTCAATACTGAGGATGTGGGTTCGAGTCTCACTGCGGGCAGGGTGTACTCGACTCCAATCTTAATTGACAAGGATTGCCAGTTTTCCTTCTTAAGGTCAGGGGTTCTCTCTGGATACTCCAGCTTCCTCCCCTAATAAAAACTGGATGCCATGAAATAGCTGAAAAATTGCTGAAAGTGGCGTTAAACATCATTCAAACAAAAATCAATTGGCTTTGCAATATCTGAGAAAACCAAGTCCTGCTGTAGAAACCATTTTGAATATCTGATCAGAATAAAATGACCTCAAAGAGGACTCTGCAATTAACACTGTTAGCAAATTTGGTTTCAACTGGCCCAGTGGTTTTAGATAAGACTGAATTGTAAAAGTTTAAAGATGATGCTGACCAAGACAAAAAAAGGAATTTACAGTGAGTCTAAGCCCTAAGATCAGGTGACCTAAAAATTAAATGAATATTTATTATGCAGATGACTTTCCTGTGCAAGTAAAAAAGTAAAAAAAATACAACTTTTTATTTAATGTCATAAGATTTTGATTAATTACCTGCAAGCTCTACACCAGCATCTGCCTTCTTTCACATATAACACAAGTACATATGGACCTGATTTGACACACATAACAATATGTCCCTAAAAACAAAAACCAACAAAATAATAAATCAAAATAAACAGATCATTATATCCAGTTAGAAGCAATATAATTGGACTAAATGTAAAGATACACCACATAAAGTAGTTAATAAACAAGAATTGTAATCACTTGAAAATCTCATGTATCTATAGCATTCTTCTTCTGACCCAAATGCATTTATTTACAGGTTAACCTGCCCATTAGAACAATAAACTTTAACACTCACCTGACTTGACAAAAAAATGTTTTAAGAGACATGAATTTGATATTAAGTTAGACCATTTATGAGAAGATGCTTTTCTATGTATCTGAGGTACATTTCTACAATATCACAACTCTTTTGGCTAAGCGATTTATCAGAATACAAATTTTGAAATTTCAGCCAATCGAATCTGCTCTGGCAGCCATAATAAATTTCCAATTTGCTTGAAAAACTCACAATAATAAAAAACTACACTGGCTTAATTCCTATATAATTTAGGTTCAATGTGTGGAATAGTTTCAGAAAAGAAGCTTTTTGTAAGTTTTTCACATCTGGTCCTATGTTAAGCTGTGTTCCACAGTAGTGGCCATCTTGGATTTTGGATCGGCACATAAAACTCACACTTTGTAGAGGACCATCTGAGGCACATTTCTGCAATATATCAAATCAATATGCAGAGCGGTTTGTGAGAAAAGGATTTTTTAAATGAGAACGAATAAGAAGGAATAATGACCCTGGAGGCCATGATGAATTCTTGATCTGAACCAAAAACTCGAACTTTGTTAAGAACTATCCAAAAAACATTATTGCCAAGTTTGGTTCCAACTGGCTAAGTGGTTTTGAAGAAGAAGATTTAAATGTGAAGAGTTTAAGGCCAACAGACGCCAAGTGATGAGAATAATTAACCTGAACCTTTGGGTCAGGTAAGGTAAACAAGTTGTAGGTACACTTTTCAATAATTAGTCCATAATGCAAAACATTTATATGTTTATTTTAAAGTTGAAACACTTTTACCAATATTTACAAACCTTTTTGCCTTAAGGACTTCCTCCTCTTCTCCGTTTTATTTCTTCTGCTTGACATTTTTATTCTATAAAAGAACAAAACACATTAACTAACATTTCATGTAAGAAAATCTATCTCAGTTTGTCTCAACTAAATGAATTGCAGCTCCTTGTAATGCTAGTTTAAATGTCCAATTTTGCACATGAGTTCAATTTACATAGAGAATTAATAATGGAAAAAACACACTCTTGTATAATAAAGCCATATAAATACAAGTGCTTTAAGTCTACATGCTTATATTACTCAACACAGTCTTATATACAGATATAAAAGTTCTTACACTAAATAACCATGTGACACTGAATTGAACATATTTTTGTTTGTTTAAGGTAACTTTCAGCATTTTTTCAGCTATATTGTGGTGTCCAGTTTTTATTATGTGAGAAAGTTAAGATTGGAGTTGAGCACACAAAAAGGCCCCAATGTATTTTTAGAACAAAGGTCAATTAATATAGGGTCAAATATAACCACACTTGTACCTTATAGTCATATGAATATTTATTTTGAAAACCTTTTTGCATAACACAAGTGCACTCGGTGCGCAACAAAGATTGGTGGTGCTAAGCATCTGTAGTGCATACAAAGTTTTAAAAATTTATAAATGACTTAAAACTAGGTTAACTTGACTTGAGGTCATAAATTGAGGCACTGGTCCCTCATATTTATGTAAATTCTTATTACATAGCCATTGTCTCTGGTGTGCAGGGCTTAGCTTATTTTGTGGTGCTTAACAAATTATTAAAAATCAATAAATAAATCTGTCAAATATAGTGGGAATTGTATCTTGCATAGTTATGTGTAAGCTTATTGCAATAACACATGTGCACTGAGTATGCAATAAGATCTGTGCTGCTTAAATAACAAAGTATGGAAAATTTATAAACAAATTTGATCTAGGTTAACTTTATTGTTAATAATATGCATGTAAATCCTAATAGCAAAGCCATGTTTAGCCTTATTGCATAACAAAAAGTGCACTAAGTGCATAACAAGGTCGGTGGTGCTTATCTCACTTTATGGTGCTTAACACAGTGTAGAAAATGTATAAATTAATTTGATCTAGGTTAACTTAGGGTAATATTGTAGGTGGATTTGTCAATAATACCCATGAAATCCTTATTGCATGGCCATGTATTGCCTTATTGCAATAAAAAAGTGCACTGAGGGCACAGCAAGGTCTGTGGTGCTTATCTAACTTTTTGGTGGTGCTTAAGAAAGTATAGAAAATTCACAACTGAATTTGATCTAGGTTAACTTAGGGTAAAATTTTAATGGGACTTGTAAATAATATGCATGCAAATCCTTATAGCAAAGCCATGTTTAGCCTTATTGCAATAAAAAAGTGCACTGAGGGCACAGCAAGGTCTGTGGTGCTTATCTAACTTTTTGGTGGTGCTTAAGAAAGTATAGAAAATTCGGAACTGAATTTGATCTAGGTTAACTTAGGGTAAAATTTTAATTGGACTTGTAAATAATATGCATGCAAAGCCTAATAGCAAAGCCATGTTTAGCCTTATTGCATAACAAAAGTGCACTAAATGCATAACAAGGTCGGTGGTGCTTATCTCACTTTCGTGGTGCTTAACACAGTGTAGAAAATGTATAAATTAATTTGATCTTGGTTAACTTAGGGTAATATTGTAGGTGGATTTGTCAAAAAAACCCATGAAATCCTTATTGCATGGCCATGTATTGCCTTATTGCAATAAAAAAGTGCACTGAGGGCACAGCAAGGTTTGTGGTGCTTATCTAACTTTTTGGTGATGCTTAAGAAAGTATAGAAAATTCACAACTGAATTTGATCTAGGTTAACTTAGGGTAAAATTTTAATGGGACTTGTAAATAATATGCATGCAAATCCTAATAGCAAAGCCATGTTTAGCCTTATTGCATAACAAAAGTGCACTAAATGCATAACAAGGTCGGTGGTGCTTATCTCACTTTCGTGGTGCTTAACACAGTGTAGAAAATGTATAAATTAATTTGATCTAGGTTAACTTAGGGTAATATTGTAGGTGGATTTGTCAATAATACCCATGAAATCCTAATTGCATGGCCATGTATTGCTTTATTGCAATAAAAAAGTGCACTGAGGGCACACCAAAGTCTGTGGTGCTTATCTAACTTTTTGGTGGTGCTTAAGAAAGTATAGAAAATTCACAACTGAATTTGATCTAGGTTAACTTAGGGTAAAATTTTAATGGGACTTGTAAATAATATGCATGCAAATCCTAATAGCAAAGCCATGTTTAGCCTTATTGCAATAAAAAAGTGCACTGAGGGCACAGCAAGGTCTGTGGTGCTTATCTAACTTTTTGGTGGTGCTTAAGAAAGTATGGAAAATTCACAACTGAATTTGATCTAGGTTAACTTAGGGTAAAATTTTAATGGGACTTTTAAATAATATACATGCAAATCCTTATAGCAAAGCCATGTTTAGCCTTATTGCATAACAAAAGTGCACTAAATGCATAACAAGGTCGGTGGTGCTTATCTCACTTTCGTGGTGCTTAACACAGTGTAGAAAATGTATAAATTAATTTGATCCAGGTTAACTTAGGGTAATATTGTAGGTGGATTTGTCAATAATACCCATGAAATCCTTATTGCATGGCCATGTATTGCCTTATTGCAATAAAAAAGTGCACTGAGGGCACACCAAAGTCTGTGGTGCTTATCTAACTTTTTGGTGGTGCTTAAGAAAGTATAGAAAATTCACAACTGAATTTGATCTAGGTTAACTTAGGGTAAAATTTTAATGGGACTTGTAAATAATATGCATGCAAATCCTTATAGCAAAGCCATGTTTAGCCTTATTGCATAACAAAAGTGCACAAAATGCATAACAAGGTCGGTGGTGCTTATCTCACTTTCGTGGTGCTTAACACAGTGTAGAAAATGTATAAATTAATTTGATCTTGGTTAACTTAGGGTAATATTGTAGGTGGATTTGTCAATAATACACATGAAATCCTTATTGCATGGCCATGTATTGCCTTATTGCAATAAAAAAGTGCACTGAGGGCACAGCAAGGTTTGTGGTGCTTATCTAACTTTTTGGTGGTGCTTAAGAAAGTATAGAAAATTCGGAACTGAATTTGATCTAGGTTAACTTACGGTAAAATTTTAATGGGACTTGTAAATAATATGCATGCAAATCCTAATAGCAAAGCCATGTTTAGCCTTATTGCATAACAAAAAGTGCACTAAGTGCATAAAAAGGTAGGTGGTGCTTATCTCACTTTCGTGGTGCTTAACACAGTGTTGAAAATGTATAAATTAATTTGATCTAGGTTAACTTGGGGTAATATTGTAGGTGGATCTGTCAATAATACCCATGAAATCCTTATTGCATGGTCATGTATTGCCTTATTGCAATAAAAAAGTGCACTGAGGGCGCAGCAAGGTCTGTGGTGCTTACACTGCATTGTTCTATTATCATATCAACATTTGTATTAGCGAAGCTCTGGCTTGATGTGGGGGTCTCGGCCTGACATTGAAAATGCTTTGTACAAATCTAATTATTGCATGGTTTTGTTAAGCCTTAAAACAGAGAGTGCAGAAAAGGATTATGGTGCTGGTCAAAAGTAATTTTGGTATTGAATATTGCAGATTGTTTGTGCATGGTGCTTCAAAAACGACATAAATTCTGTTATTTTTATCTGATTGTGGTGACGTTAAAATGTATAAACTACCTTGTATATTTTCACCAACTTTACAACAAATCTACTTATATCTGAGGATGAATTATGAAACGAAATAATTATAGGTACCCTAACAAAAACCTACAGGGGTCATTATCCTATTCATGTAATGAATTTCCGGTGCATGCGGTGCATGTCAAAAGATGGCAGGATGAAAAAATAGTCCCAATTTTCTCTTTTGTTTCTGCTTTTGCTTATAACTGCTATTGCTTAAGAGTTGGATATTTTGAAAGGTATGGCATTACTGTAGAACAAGAATATATTTTTTTCCAGTCAATGTCTTTACAGTGGAAGCACTTCCTAAAGTGTGTAATGTGGTACAATGTGACCACAACACTGAAATGAAAGTAGAAAAACCATTCTTAAACTTTAAGGTAATTTTCCCAAAAAAAATCCGTGGACAGGTATACTTTTCTCTCCATTTTTATGTAATTTAGCATTATAGGTGTAATGCCCCATATATGAAATTTTAAGTGAAAGAAAGATTTTTTTAATAAAAAATGTTGATGTCTCGCCCGTCCGGTTACTTTTGCTCAGGCTCCTGGAACGACAACACAATTAATGACCTTTGCAATGACCTCCACGAATGTAGTTCCCCATTAAATAGTGTATTTCTTTGTAATTTTTTTTCTTTGGCTTTTTTCTTGTTTTGGTTCTACTTTTGGGGCTTATTGGAAAGAAGGATCTTTGAAAAAAAAGTTAAAATTAAACATTTGATGAAATATAATGGATTAGGAGTAATTTGGTCTAGTGGAAGGATTGCAAATTTCCTGTTTTCAGAGTGTCTCGGACTTCATCCCTGAAGATAGCTTTAAAAAGAGTTAACATTGATCAATTTTTCTAAATTTTGGATATAGTTTGTAAGTGGTATGGTACTTTCAGACTACCAAATGGCATTCCAGGGGAATCGGTGGAATTTTTTTTAATTGACTTTATGTTAATATAAACAAAGAGGGAAAAAGAGGTCTTCAACAATTGTGTTTTCGTTCCACCTCTACATGTATCCGTTTACTCGGGGGAGAACATGGGTAAGGGGAATGAAACATATTGTAAACAAAGAATTGCGCAGGTGCAATGGCCCGAATCCGGTTTTCTGAACCAATCATCAGGTGGTGCTTATAGTGGTTGTTGTCAGCATATAGTAGTAGTATTATAACTCAAATTTTGAAAGCCAACATGGCCACTGCAAGTCATGATTTGGACTTGGAAGAGATCTTGAAATTTCAAAAAGATTTCAATCAATTCGCGAAACGTGCATTTCTTAGTAGTTGGGGAATTTTTTATTCGCTTGTTTTAAAAGGCTGTAATGCTTCATGTTCAGTGGCTTTCATCGATGCCACGATCTCTTACAATTCAGAAGCAGTACAGGAGGAATCCAAATCCAGTGATTTTCCCGTTTTTATGTGGTTTACACATATTTTTGACTATATAACAAAAGAACTATACCTTATTGATAGTCCAGAGACATTAATAGCGAAGAGAAAAATTTACAAATTTTTTAATGCCATTACGAATATGCCTCGTAAGTACTTGAAGTAACCATAATTACACGGGTACATCGAAAGTGTAAAAACAACCCGAAAAGTGTAAAAACAACGTGGAATAGTGTAAAAACAACCATATCTGTGGTGAAAACAACTCAGAAATGATAGATATTACCACATATTATGATAATAATCCAATATTTGTGAAAAATAATTACGCTTTATCCCATAGAATCGATTTTTGTAACCCCCCCCCCCCCCCCGATACGTCCTATATTAGGTCAAATAGCTAGGGGAGAGCACTCCAATTCATTGCAATAAAAGTACTGAAAGTGCTGTCAGTAGGAATTATATTGAAAATGGTAACAGAGACAAATGATTTAATGTGTGAAATAAAAATAATGTCTATAGTTTTATAATGATATTTTTTAAATATATATATATACTTAACGAAACTTATAAGTACCCCAGTTATAGTTTTCAGCATAAATTATGATATGATTAACGTAAATATTTAAAACTTATGCTGTGTAAAGTTTAATCATATTTTTAACATTTCATAACAAAAAATTCATTTATAAACAAAATTAAGTATTAAGAACGATAGCGATGAGCTGCAATTTGTAAAATTTTATATTAAACGACTTGTACAAAAATGTTAAATATTTTTTATTTGAGTACTTCAAATAAAAAATATTTAAAACGCATATTAACACCCTGGATTTTTCGGGGATTTTATAGAGTGTAAAAGAAACGAAGAGAAGAAATTTTAATTAATTTCTTTACAAAATACAAATTAACAATCATTTTATATTCATGTTGATAGTAAATCAAATGTGTTATTATTGTTCTTGGGCGTCCGTCGTAGTACACACATAGATAGAGAGTTGTGGCTCTAATTGTAAAGTATACTTTGCTTAATCAGTAAATTTTAAACTATAAACATTTTATTAAACAACTTTATATTCAATTTGTTGACATACATGTAATTGTATAACTGCTTTTGGTGCTCGCAGAAAAACTTCATTTCTATATCGTAGGCAGTGGGTTTCAATACATAATAGCAATAAACGTTCTGGAATACATGTACATGTACAACAAAGTAGCTGTATGTAAATTATCACTTTTGTATGCTTGGTAAACCTGTTAATATTGAAAACACGTAAATAAAAAAGGGGGGGGGGGGGGCGAACATATGTATAAATTAATAATTTCCAACTCGTTTCACCTGGGACTAATGTTAATTTATAGGTTCATGATTTCTTTCACGTAGTAATAATTGTCCGTCAGTACTTTCCATCAAACATTTCTGGTCTATTGAAACGGGGAATTTGTATGACAATAATGACGATTCGTAGTTTAATGCATAACTCAATTTATATCTTTACTGCGTCGGTTATCTTTTTTAAAGATAGTACTTGTTATTATTAAATCCCCGACCACGAAGTGTCGGGGATTTATTGTTTTTGCACCGTTTCTTATTAAATCCCCGACCACGAAGTGTCGGGGATTTATTGTTTTTGCACCGTTTCTTATTATTATTATTATTAAATCCCCGACCACGAAGTGTCGGGGATTTATTGTTTTTGCACCGTTTCTTATTATTATTATTCTTCTTCTTCTTCTTCTTCTTCTTCTTCTTCTTCTTCTTCTTCTTCTTCTTCTTCTTCTTCTTCTTCTTCTTCTTCTGGACCTAACTTTGTCCGTAGGATTTCTCGAAGACGAAAAGACATAGGTCAATGAAACTTACCAGAAAGATAGGTCACCACTAGGAAATGTTGTTTCCGTTTTCGAAATTTTGAAAATGGCGGCCATCTTGGATTGGCGGCCATTTTGAATTTGAAAAAAATACAAAATTAATCATAAAAAATCACAAACAATATGGATATGAACCAAAATAGGTTTATAGGTCAATATTAAGGTCCCGGACAATATGGGACCATTTTCCGAAAAATCCAAGATGGCCACCATATTCAAAATGGCCGCCAAAGTGCGAAAATTGAAAAGTGTCCGATTTCAACGAAAATTGGCATTTAGGTCAATATTGATATTACGAACAACATGGTGACATGTTCGAACAAATCAAAGATGGCCGCCAAAGTCCAAGATGGCCGCCATATTCAAAATGGCCTCCAAAGTGCGAAAATTGAAAAGTTGTCCGATTTCAACGAAAATTGGCATTTAGGTGAATATTGATATTACGAACAACATGGTGACATGTTTGAACAAATCCAAGATGGCCGCCAAAGTCCAAGATGGCCGCCATATTCAAAATGGCCGCCAAAGTGCGAAAATTGAAAAGTTGTCCGATTTCAACGAAAATTGGCATTTAGGTCAATATTGATATTACGAACAACATGGCGACACTTTCGAACAAATCCAGATGGCTGTCATATTCAAAATGGCTGCCAAAGTGCGAATATTGAAAAGTTGTCTGATTTCAACAAAAATTGGCATTTAGGTCAATATTGATATTACGAACAACATGTCGAACAAATCCAAGATGGCTGCCAAAGTCCAAGATGGCCGCCATATTCAAAATGGCCGCCAAAGTGCGAAAATTGAAAAGTTGTCCGAATTGTGACAAAAGTGGGCACGGGAGGGGATTTTTTTGTGACTTGCTTGCAATCACAATCAGCACTTGTTCTTCTTCTTCTTCTTCTTCTTCTTCTTCTTCTTCTTCTTCTTCTTCTTCTTCTTCTTCTTCTTCTTCTTCTGGACCTAACTTTGTCCGTAGGATTTCTCGAAGACGAAAAGACATAGGTCAATGAAACTTACCAGAAAGATAGGTCACCACTAGGAAATGTTGTTTCCGATTTCGAAATTTTGAAAATGGCGGCCATCTTGGATTGGCGGCCATTTTGAATTTGAAAAAAATACAAAATTAATCATAAAAAATCACAAACAATATGGATATGAACCAAAATAGGTTTATAGGTCAATATTAAGGTCCCGGACAATATGGGACCATTTTCCGAAAAATCCAAGATGGCCACCATATTCAAAATGGCCGCCAAAATGCGAAAATTGAAAAGTTGTCCGATTTTAACGAAAATTGGCATTTAGGTCAATATTGATATTACGAACAACATGGTGACATGTTCGAACAAAGCAAAGATGGCCGCCAAAGTCCAAGATGGCCGCCATATTCAAAATGGCCTCCAAAGTGCGAAAATTGAAAAGTTGTCCGATTTCAACGAAAATTGGCATTTAGGTGAATATTGATATTACGAACAACATGGTGACATGTTTGAACAAATCCAAGATGGCCGCCAAAGTCCAAGATGGCCGCCATATTCAAAATGGCCGCCAAAGTGCGAAAATTGAAAAGTTGTCCGATTTCAACGAAAATTGGCATTTAGGTCAATATTGATATTACGAACAACATGGCGACACTTTCGAACAAATCCAAGATGGCTGTCATATTCAAAATGGCTGCCAAATTGCGAATATTGAAAAGTTGTCTGATTTCAACAAAAATTGGCATTTAGGTCAATATTGATATTACGAACAACATGTCGAACAAATCCAAGATGGCTGCCAAAGTCCAAGATGGCCGCCATATTCAAAATGGCCGCCAAAGTGCGAAAATTGAAAAGTTGTCCGAATTGTGACAAAAGTGGGCACGGGAGGGGATTTTTTTGTGACTTGCTTGCAATCACAATCAGCACTTGTTATTATTATTCTTCTTCTTCTTCTTCTGGACCTAACTTTGTCCGTAGGATTTCTCGAAGACGAAAAGACATAGGTCAATGAAACTTACCAGAAAGATAGGTCACCACTAGGAAATGTTGTTTCCGATTTCGAAATTTTGAAAATGGCGGCCATCTTGGATTGGCGGCCATTTTGAATTTGAAAAAAATACAAAATTAATCATAAAAAATCACAAACAATATGGATATGAACCAAAATAGGTTTATAGGTCAATATTAAGGTCCCGGACAATATGGGACCATTTTCCGAAAAATCCAAGATGGCCACCATATTCAAAATGGCCGCCAAAGTGCGAAAATTGAAAAGTTGTCCGATTTCAACGAAAATTGGCATTTAGGTCAATATTGATATTACGAACAACATGGTGACATGTTCGAACAAATCAAAGATGGCCGCCAAAGTCCAAGATGGCCGCCATATTCAAAATGGCCTCCAAAGTGCGAAAATTGAAAAGTTGTCCGATTTCAACGAAAATTGGCATTTAGGTGAATATTGATATTACGAACAACATGGTGACATGTTTGAACAAATCCAAGATGGCCGCCAAAGTCCAAGATGGCCGCCATATTCAAAATGGCCGCCAAAGTGCGAAAATTGAAAAGTTGTCCGATTTCAACGAAAATTGGCATTTAGGTCAATATTGATATTACGAACAACATGGCGACACTTTCGAACAAATCCAAGATGGCTGTCATATTCAAAATGGCTGCCAAAGTGCGAATATTGAAAAGTTGTCTGATTTCAACAAAAATTGGCATTTAGGTCAATATTGATATTACGAACAACATGTCGAACAAATCCAAGATGGCTGCCAAAGTCCAAGATGGCCGCCATATTCAAAATGGCCGCCAAAGTGCGAAAATTGAAAAGTTGTCCGAATTGTGACAAAAGTGGGCACGGGAGGGGATTTTTTTGTGACTTGCTTGCAATCACAATCAGCACTTGTTATTATTATTATTATTATTATTAGCTTGGTATTGCTTATAATATTGCAAAGAAGTAGACCAAGGTATAGTTTTTTTGTTTTTTTTTAAGTTGAACTACTAAAAAATTATGCACAAGGCTCGGGACATCCGTCTTAGTCCGCGTAACAATTAGTTAAGTTTTGTTGTTCAAATTTAAAAACTACTAAGACATCCTGCACAAGGCTCGGGACATCCGTCGTAGTCCGCGTCACAATTAGTTATGTTTTAATGTTCAAATTTAAAACTACTAAGACATCCTGCACAAGGCTCGGGACATCCGTCGTAGTTCGCGTAACAATTAGTTAAATGTTTATTTTTCAATTTTAAAACTACTAAGATACCTGCATACATCTCGGGTCAATTTTCGTTGTCCGCTAACGTACTACGTGTCTCGCCCTTGAAAAAAAGAGAATAAACATTGAACAAAACATTGAAATATCACTCAAAATCTAAATCGCAATTCTTTGTCTTCTTAATAGTCGTCGTCCGTTCGTTGATTTTCCTCTTCAGTTGACCTTTATTCCTTCCACGGGTTCTCGGTTTAATGACAGTCATGAGTCCGTCTTTCGAAGTAACGGTCTTTTGGTCTGGCGGCAAATGGTTGCGGAATCTTCTAAAGAAACGTTCTCTTTCGTCAACTGTTTTGGTCATCCATAGCGATTTCGACAACTGGAACTGTTTATGGCTGTCCGCTAGTCGGTACTGTCCAATTGAAACCAATGATCTGAGTAAATCCTTATATTGGGTGTCCACAATATCTCTTATAATCTGTACTAAATCCAATAACGGTTGTGATTTCTAGTCGATGGCTCGCTTCAAAACATGATTTAGGGATTCACTGTTATTATTTGTCTAACTTTTGTCAAAGTTACCAATGTGATCAACTGTTTTCCGATGTTTCCTCTGACATTGTTTTTTACCTTTGGTTTATCATAGATCAACACAATTGTCTAGTTCTTTCTCGTCTTTTATTATTTGACAGAACGGGACTGTGGAGATATTTGTTATAAGACTTTGATAAAATCGAGCTTATATTACTTTCTTTAACGGTTATTAAAATAATCTTGATTTGAG
This sequence comes from Limnoperna fortunei, assembly GCA_944474755.1. Taxonomy (NCBI): domain Eukaryota; kingdom Metazoa; phylum Mollusca; class Bivalvia; order Mytilida; family Modiolidae; genus Limnoperna; species Limnoperna fortunei. The sequence goes on along the minus strand of OX104114.1, from coordinate 68,791,235 downwards.
AAAATTGTATGGTTTCTTGTTGTAACTTTCTTCAAAAGATTTTTTTACTGACAATAACTCTCTAACCATTTATTGTTTTGCAAAAACAATTTTTTTTCTGTCGGTCGTGGGTTAATACAAACTATTGTCTGGTATTTATAAAACATAAATTACTCAGTGTTCAACAATTATTACATCAATAATTGTAATCAAAATCTTTATTTCAACTTATTACAGCTCAATCATTGTGTTAATTCAAGAATTAACTCTCGCTGTTTATGTTGATAACACTTGTTATTGGCCATGCGGGGTGTCAATTAACAACTGGTAGCCAAACTTCTGGCACGGGCCGACAAATTAATCGATAGCGTCTTTATTTTACATTTTTAGAATATAATATTATATACGCTAGTAAATATTAATATCTCCTTCATTTATGTATGTCCTCATACGACCATTTATGTCATTGTCACATAAAATAAATGTATTTAAATAGATTATCTCCGTTCTCTTCGTATAGAACAGGGACAGTCTATACTAATAGAATGTCCCTGTATAGAGCGACTTTCTTCTATTTAATTTCTTAATTTGAACGTATATCTCTTTACTTTTTATGACAAACAGTGAGAACCATGAATAATAACAAATTGAAGTGATTAAACACTTAAATATCATATGAATAACAATTTTTAAGTGGATTCCGGTAAATCAAAGTGGATTCCGGTAATTCGTGTCACCGCTTGCTGTCTTATTCACCACTAAAGTAAAAGTTTCATTATCGTGATTGAAGAAAAAAATATTACCCCAAAATCTTTAAAGAATTTGTAATAACCGAAAAGTAAAATTTTAAATTATTCTTCACACTTATGAATGCAGTGCTTTGAACTTATCCCATGTAAAACCTGAAAAATTAATACATAATTTGTGTGAAATACACTCTTTAAATAACCGAAAAATTTTGAATTATTCCTTACACTGCCGGCAAATTATTGCGTCCTTATGATTGCGTTGCTCTGAGATTAGCAAATGTACAACATGAAACCAAAAAAAGTCAATAAATAATTTGTGTGAAATACACTCTTTAAATAACCGAAAAGTAAAATAATTATTCTTTACACTGCCGGCAAATTGACGTCCTTATGAATGCGTTGCTATGAAATAAGCTCTTAATTGATCTTTTAATTTTATTAATAAACCAACTAAGTGCCTTTCTCAAGGCAACAAGAAAAGCAAGATATCCAGTTTCATTGAAATGGACACCGTCTGCCGCTTCATGGTCCGGCCTGTATACATTAATAGGTTTGAAAAAGTAAACAAAATTATACTGAGAGCTTTTTCTCTTATACATTTCATTTACTTCGTCTCGCCGTTTACTGTATACATCGGCCGTACAATGACGCGGCTTTGAACGTTTGAGAACTGACATGAATACCAGTGCAACATTCCATTTGTGGCATATTGCAATCAAGCGATCCAGTTCATTCTCAAACATTTTACTGTCAAATAATTTGCTTTCAGTCATTGCCGCCTATCTGACGTATTACCACATCAGGCAAATAACACAGAAAAAGGCCTGTTCATTGTCAAACTTTTTACTGTCAAATAATTTGCTTGCAGTCGTTGCCGCCTATCTGATGTATTACCACATCAGGCAAATAACGCAGAAAAAGGCCTGCTTCCACTGCAGTAGTCAACTTACTGACAGCACCACCAGGGTAGCCATTAAAGTGAACCGTGACCTTTCCAGTACAGTTGTTGGGATCCTGCCGTTTGTGGGGTTTCCCATTGCTGTCGCACAACATTCTCACGTTCTCTACAAAGCTATGCCCTAGTATCAAAACGTTCAACATCTTACCTGACACTCTACCACAAGCAAACAGTCCTTGCAGCTGAAATAATACAGGCGAAGGATGCCAAGACGGCGAAAGCATTAGGCAAGATGATTCTGCCAAGTCAGTCTTGGGAAGACGTAAAGCCAACAATTATGGCATGAATCTTAAAGATAAAATATGTCCAGTGTCAACAGTTTAGAGACACACTCTACTCTTGTGTTTTTTTTGCTAGTATGTATTATCTCCAGATTTTTCAATTGTTCCTTATTTAGATGTAACATCCCAGAACATTTTTATTGTGATAATAACCAGTTTTTCTTTTTTTAAATTGATGAAACGTTGTTGAAATGTCCATTCTAAAATTAAAAATTAAATAAAAACACAAATAAATCATTATTCTGTATTACCATTTTCAATATAATTCCTACTGACAGCACTTTTAGTACTTTTATTGCAATGAATTGGTGTGCTCTCCCCTAGCTATTTGACCTAATATAGGACGTATCGGGCGGTTACAAAAATCGATTCTGTGGGATAAAGCGTAATTATTTTTTCACAAATATTGGATTATTATCATAATATATGGTAATATCTATCATTTCTGAGTTTTTTTCACCACAGATATGGTTGTTTTTACACTATTCCACGTTGTTTTTACACTTTCGATGTACCGCTACACTGATCAGATTATGCCACGTGGCGAACACGTCACATAGTAAACACATACATACTTTACTACAGTACGTAATAACCTTAGAGGTTGAAAAGTTTGGTGATCTCAGTATGAATTAATAGACTGGATCCTCCCTATTTCCTCTTCCAGTTCCATCATGTGAATGTTTTGATGGCTGTGTGAGTTCATTTTGCTGAGCTTATTTAACTGTTTTAATTCAATTTTTTACATTTCATTCACATGATTAAGTTATACAGGGATCAATATGTTACTGCTGTATCTTTGATTACACGATTTTCATACACATAACTTAAGGTTATTGTGTTTGTGTGTGTATGTTAGGCCGTCCTTATAAAATTGTTGGTTTGCTGTTTTTCGACTGACTCACCTTGAAACCTACAAAATGTACCTACTCAAAAAATTTTATCACCCTCTCTGGGAATAATTTTTTTTATTCTATTTTAGCAAACTTTCTTCAAAAATAAGGCACTTTTTTTTCTTTTTTCAGAAAAAAAAATAATTCACCTACCTACCTACCTACTCACATTGAAAAATGTGAGTAGGTAAAAGGCAAACAAATATTTTTTTTAAGGATGGCCTTTAAAACATGTACATTTTTTCAAAGGTTTTCCTTAGACTCTGACATCATAAGTCTGACAACAACCAAACATGGTGATTCTTTGGAGTATGGTTTACAAATCTATTGTTCAGATTTTTTGATTTGTTGAAAAACATGGCCACCATGGCTAAAAATAGAATAGAGGTAAAATCCCGTAAATTGCAGTTTTTTGCAAATAACTCAAAAAAGGTAATAGATATCAAATTTCTGGCATTGTAACAGATGTCAAAATTCTGGCATTGGATAATAGTGATCAGCACCTAAACTTGGCTCAAGATCTACCAGCCCTGAAATTTTCAATATATATGATCCAACAATGGCAGTGATTGGGAATGAATTTTCCACAAGAGGCCAGTCTTTTTTAATGAAAGTCAAATTTTGAAGGGGCCATTTCTTAATATTCTATATATATTAATTTTTGAAATACATGTACACGTAAGAAGGGACCATTTTTAATGTGAATAGACAAATGGCCCATGGCCCCCTGCAATTGATGAAGGAGTAAATGCCATTTTTGAATTTTATCAAAATTTCTCTATTTTTTAGCCCTCCATGTAGTATCTTGAAAACTTCTTGCAATATATTTCAAAAAATTAAGTTGAATATGATTGAGCACATCAAGATCTATATTTCTTATATACAATGTACATGATATATGTCCTCTTTTGAGACACTCCTTACCAGGTGAGCGATTCAGGCACCTGGAGCCTTTTTTTAAGTGTCAGTCTTGTTTAAAAAGTGGTCTCTATGATGCACATATGTATACATGTTTTATCTATATATATTGATTTTATTCAACAGGTAACCATTTCAAGTGTCTAAACCAGCTGAAAGATGACAGTTTAACTGAAGAGAAGATAAAATGCATTTTGGCCTTGCACTATTTTAAGCCTTTATCTAATGATTCAGAATATGTGGTGGACAGGAGCCAAGGATATAGGAAATGCCTCTGTAATGTTGATATAAATGTTGATCAAAATAGAACTTCTTTTGGTGAGTAATATTTTCACTTCTTGAATTGTAATGAAAGAAACTGCAAATAAGTACATGTACATGTAACTGCCCAACCCTTATACAAAATGTACATTTAAGTTAACCTTTTCATGATTTTAGTATATTCATGATGTAATAATTAAATATATAATTACTCAGCCCTGACATAGTATTGGCAGAAAAATCACTTTTCCTAGGCCTGTACTGTGCTACATTTCTTTAACATTGTACGTACATGTATGACTTACCATGGGTACTGTAAACTAATTAATTTTCGTGGGATATAAACTTTTGCGACATTCGTTAATGTTTTTGATCAGCCAAAAAGTTTAAGATTGGACCCTATTGAAAGCAATTTTTGCTTATCTTCTTGAACACCATTAAAGCAATTATAACCAAACTTTACGGAAATGATCTTTGATTTCTGAAATTTTTCCCATTGGCCAAAAAAACATGGCTGCCAGGGCAGAAGAGATTTTAACATAGGATCCTATGGGAAAATCAATTTTTGCCTATCTTTTGCCCATAGAATGAAAAGTTTTGCAGATAGAGAAAAACTTTTGTTAGCTTAAATGTTCAGCTCATTGAGTTCTACCAAAGTGTCAATTGTGTCAAAGTTATCAGATGACCCCTTTTAAGGGTTATGGCCCTTTAATAGCGAAAATAGTGTTTTTTGCCCATAGAATGAAAAGTATTGCAGATAAAGAAAAAAAATTTTCAGCTGAAATGTTCAGCTCATTGAGCTCTACAAATGTGACAAATAGGTTAAAGTTGTCAGATGATCCCTACTAGGGGTTATGGCCCTTTAATAGCAAGAAATAGTGTTTTTTGCACATAGAATGAAAAATATTGCAGATAGAGAAAAACTTTTGTCAGCTGAAATATTCGGCTCTTTGAGCTCTACATAAATGTCAATATGTCAAAGTTATCAGATGATCCCTTATAGGGGTTATGACCCTTTTAAAATGAAAAATAGTGTTTTTTGCGCATAGAATGAAAAGTATTTTTTCGGCTTAAATGTTAAGCTCACTGAGCTCTACTAAAGTGTCAATTAGGTCAAAGTTGTCAGATGCGCCCTTATACTAGTAGGGGTTTTGGTCCTTTAAAAACGAAAAATAGAGTTTTTTGCCCATAGAATGAAAAGTATGGAAGATAGAGAAAAACTTTTCAGCTTAAATGTTCAGCTCATTGAGCTCTACCAAAGTGAAATTTTGTCAAAGTTGTCAGATGACCCCTTATAGGGGCTATGGCCTTTTAAAAGCGAAAAATAAAGTTTTTTGCCCATAGAATTTATCCCTTCAAATGTTTTTATTGGTACAAAAAGATGCTTTTGATAAACAACTTTTAACCAGGTGAGCAATTCTTGTTCATTGTAATTTATATCAAAGGGCTGGTAATTCACTAGTGATGTATAGGGTTGTATTAAAACCTGCCCCATATGTCTGTAAAAGTTTAATATCATTTTTAATTATTTCAGGACACCCATTAGTATGGCATGGTTATTCTGATATTCTGATTGACAAGAGTGTTGTGAAAGTTGGATTTGCTGTAGAAGCACTTGCTGAATGTTCATTGGATGAACATGACGGAGAGCCAGATGATTCTGGTTGTTCAAAAATTGCAGAGGAAACCAAAAAAAGAAACAAATCATATTCTCAAGCAATTGCCCAAACCATTGTCAATGCTTTTGTGGAATCTATTAAGGACAAATCTCTTTTTGACAAATTTATTCCGTCATTTCTTGCAACTGAAAAAATCATTAGAATCATACTGTATAATTGCAAACTAGATAAACTGCTTGTCAGTGATGAACTAGCTATTTGGGATAAAAATGGCAGTCTAAACATAGAAACTATGATATTTACCTGGGTAGCATTAAACAGTTATGTAAATGAGCTGGATGATACTGCAAAACATCTTCTTGACAGAACCCCTGATTCCAGATTTAAAGATTTAGTTGGATCAGCTTATGAATATTATTTGAATGGTGTGAGCAGGCCTATGCCATCTGGAACGAAAGAACTTAAGGAAGAATTCAATTTGAATGAAAAATCTGAGGCATGTGTTAAAGTGGATGAGCGTTATTATATACTTAAATACAGCATGAAACTTTTTGAGGCCACTTGCAAAGAAGTTATTAACAAGAAACAAGACACAGTTTGATCAGGTACCTAACATGCTACATTGTATAAGAATAATACAGTAACTAGAAATCTGAGCTGCACATGTACAGCTCATGAGAATATACCCCCTGTTTCTCCAAATGTGACAAAGATAATACATAAGAGAAAAAAATACATCACAACTCAAATTTTTAAACCTACATTGTTTGACATTGCAATTCAAATCCATTAAGTAATCCCTTGGCATTTTATGCAAATCCATTAAGTAATCCCATGGCATGTAATGGCCACATCCATGTTTTCCTATTGGAAATTCCAAAATAAATAGAACAGTCTTTGTCTTGCCTGTGCGAAGCAAAAGCTAGACTTAGGTATACGTTTATGTACATTTTTTAGCTTTACTGACAGCCTTAACAATCTTGGGTAAGGTTCTATGAGCACCTTTATATCTCAAGAACTATACATGTAAGTCTCAGGTGGATGAATACATCTGCATCCCCCTTTTGACCTTGACCTTGATGTTCCTGTTGAGTGACTGACAATTTTAAATACGGTAAGGTTTTATGAAATCTAAATCTCAAGAACTATTAGTCGTAGGTGGATGAAAATTGGTATGCATATGCCCTAGTAGTAGTCTAGTACATCTGCTTCCCCATCTTTTGACCTTGACTGTGATTTCAGGGTTAGAGACTGACAATTTTCAATCCATTATAATGAGCACCTTTATATCTCAAGAACTACTTGTATTAGTTCTAAGTGAATGAAACTTGGTATGCATATGCCCCAGTAGTACAATGTAGCTTAGTACATCTGCATCCCAATCTTTTGACCTTACCAAGATTTCGGGTTGAGAGAATTTTCAATACACTATAATTGGCTTGATAAGCCATTAAGGTTTTATATATATATTTTTCTGCCTTCAAATCATTATAAAAATTATTTGTACAATGATAAAGATTTACTTTCATGACTTTTATCAGGAATTTTTATTTTTAAGACTCAATATACATTTTGTAGGCTTTTCTTAATGGTATTAAGGTCATATTAACAGATTAGTTAGTACATGTGTACTTCTGACCTTCGTTTTAAGTGCTTGTGAATATTTTTCTCATTTCCTACATTCCTAGCTTGTATTTGAGTAATTTTAAACTAATTACTTAATCAAGGCGTTGATTTATAATGTAGTGTTGAAAAGATTATAGCTTCATGCCAGTGTTTGGATTTTCTTCTTTTTGAGTCATCAAAAAGTTCTCTAGTGCACAAAATGACATTATTATCCACAGATGAGATACATCATGTACATTTGTACAATGACATGAATGATGTACATGTAGACTACTCTTTCCCACTTCCATTCACTTTTTATGTTCTATTGAAAAAGGACAATCCAATAAAAAACATAATATTTTTGCATGCATGCTTTGTCATACATGTCATATATGTACACCTATATGTTTTGAGGGTCGTGTGTTTTATTCTTTCATTCCCTGCTGGACATGCAGGATGTGACAACATACATGTATTACGTATTATCCGCTCAGCAGTTGCTTCTAGAAAAGCAGATCTCTTTCCCTACAAGCGCACCTGGTGCATGCTCCCAGTTTTTGGTTGTGTCCAAGTCATTCATTTTTTTTTATGTTTTTCTCTTTGGTTTTAATATTCCTGTTTAGGCACGACCCATTTTTTTATACGACCGAAAAAAATTTGCGGTCGTATTATGGTACATGTGTATGATGCTGTCGTCGTTGTCTGTGTCCTTTTTAGTGTTCCCACGATAACTTAAGTTCTAGTTATTCGATTGACTTCAAACTTGGCAGTGTTGTTCCTTACTATAAAAGGATGGATGGGATTGATTTTGGGGTTCCCCCCATTTTTTGTTTAGAAATTAGGGGCCAAAAATGCTATTTCTTTGTTGGTTTCCACAATAACTTAAGTTTTAATTATCCAATTGCTTTGTAATTTGGTAGTGATGTTCCTTACAATAAAAGAATGGATTGGATTGATTTTGGGGGTGCCCCCATTTTTCGTTTAGAAATTAGGGGCCCAAAAAGGGGCAAAGAATTCAAATATTTTATTTGTTCCTACAATAACTTTAGTGCTAGTTAGGCAATTTCTATGAAATTTGTCAAGGATTGTCCTTACCTTAAAAGAGCGGGCCTGATCAAATTTGGCGACCCCCCTTTTTCACCCGTTACAAAATTAGGGGCCAAAAGGGGCTGAAATCGAAAATTTTTATTTTTGGTCCGATTTTGAAAATTTTTTTTTGCAAGTTTGTTCTTGTCAAGTAGCCTTTCCCCCCCAAAAAAAAATTAAATTGTTGTGACCCCCCCTTTTCACCGGTTAGAAAATTAGGGGCCAAAAGGGGTCAAAATCGAAATTTTTAATTTTTGGTCTGATTTTGAAATTTTGTTAGCAAGTTAATTAGTTCTTGTGAAGTAGTGAATTCAAAATTTAGATTAAATTTTTGCGACCTCCCCTTTTTCACCCGTTACATAATTAGAGGCCCAACAGTGGCAAAAAATTCAAATATTTATTTGTCCTCATAGTAACTTTGGTCCTACTAAGTTGACCGAATTGCTATTTCATCTCCTTTTGAAAAAAAAATTCCATTTGAAATGTGAACAGAAAGTCCACCAAAAGCTGCATGTGTCAAAAACCTTTGTCAGTCCACCAAGGGCTGCATGTGTCCAGAGCAATTAACTATCCATATTGGGCCTAAAACGTACAGGGTTCGACATGTTGCGGTCATATCATGCTGCGCTCGGCGAAGCTTTTTATTTGGGGGGGGATGGGCCTGGGATTTCCTCATTTGATAAAATTTCTTTTAGACCAAAGCAAAATTAATAAATTTTTTTCTCACATGGTCAGAGTTGATATTTTTATTTCATGGTTTACACAACTTTTTTCATAGTTTTTTTTTAAATTATTATATTTTTTTCAGGTCCCTACAAACAATTTTTTATTTTTTTCAACCAAATTTGGAATTAATATTTTTTTTAAATGTCCCCCCCCCCCCCCATATGAAAATGGGTCATGCCTTAATTGGTGTTCATAAGTGTCTTTGGTGTCTTTTTTAAATACATGTATGGTGTAATTGCATAGCCAATGAACCTCAATGTCTTGAGACAATATTGATGTTCATTTGCTTCGTGTCCTTGCATTATGTGCATTGTTGAGTTGTGGGGTCTCGTAGGAATTTTTTCTATCATGTCTACATGTATAGACATTGTAATATATGTGGATTTCTATTGACAGTATAATAAAATAATGAGTATTGTACTAGAGTGTCTTCATTTGGAGTACAAGTACGATGCACTATGTTTGGTAAAAAACATTGTCATTTTTTATGTCGCCTGCAACGTGTTGCAAAGCGACAGATAGGAGTCACTTTGGCACTATCCGTCATCCTTCGTCCTGCGGCGTCACAAAAACTTTCGTCGCAGTTTTCTCAGCAACTACTCACCACAGCTTCTTGATATTTGGTTTGTAGCTTTGTCCTATGGTACTATATGGTGTAAAGCGATTTTATGCCCGAAAAATTCTTCTTCCTGTTTACCAAGATTGGCAAGAACTTGAAGTTTATACATATAATGGACTTTAAGAAAATTTTTGTCGCAGTTTTCTCAGCAACTACTTACCACAGCTTCTTGATATATGGTATGAAGCTTTGTCCTATGGTACTATATGATGTAAAGCGATTTTATGCCCGAATAATTTCTACTTCCTGTTTACCGAAAACTTAAAGTTTTTACCTAAAATGGACTTAAAAGAAAATTTTCGTCGCAGTTTTCTCAGCAACTACTTACTACAGCTTCTTGAAATTTGGTATGTAGCTTTGTCCTATGGTACTATATGGTGTAAAATGATTTTATGACCAAAAAATTCCTACTTCCTGTGCGCAGGCGACATATGCTATCCCTGGATAGCTCCATCTAGTTTCTTTCATTGGGGCTTGATGTCAGATTAATGTACATTGTACATGTACATGTGCACGAGGCACTCTGCAAATAAAATATATAAACATGACTGAGATGTTGAATAAATGCATGGTCATGTATGTAATGCAACTCCCATAAAGGAGTAGGGGCAATAAGTCACCTTTTGAGCCCATAAATATCAATTTGTTCAAAGAAACATAAAAAGGGGTACATGTATCAAATTAACCACACATCCCGTGACATGGATTTGACTGATTCATTAATATCAAGCATAATTTCCACATGATGACATCACAATTGCGTTCTTAAAGAAAGGCTTTTTCCGGAAAAATTTCAAAAATGACCATTTTCGGGAGTTTCTCATGCATGTTTGCATTGAAGTATGTGTATGTGCATGATGTGTGCATGCAAGAAACAACATCATATTTTAACTCGTGATTTTTAGTTCGCCTCTACGAAGTTTGGGAGGACTATTGGTGTACCCTCGGCGCCCGGGTCCATGTACCTGTCGGCGTCCACATCCACATTTCAGTTTTACATTTAAGTTTTTATCTCGGCAACTATGCATGGTAGGATCATCAAACTTGGTATGTGGATGCATTAGGTAGGTCAGCATCCAGGTGGAAATCGGATGCTGTGTCCTATATTTTCCGCTTGAGCAATCACATTTCAGTTTTACGTCCAAGTTTTTTATCTCGGCAACTATGCATGGTAGGATCATCAAACTTGGTATTTGGATGCATCAGGGGTAGTAAGTCAGCATTCAGGTGTATCAGGATTATTTCACAAAGTATGAAGTTGTTTCTTGGATGCGCACACCCTTTCCTACTTAAAATCCACAAAACACCTCAAAATGACGAAATCTAAGAGTTTCTCCATAAAGATCAAGATTATGATGTTTTCAAGTCAAGTGATGTAAGATACTGTAATAATCTAATAAAATAGTACATAATGCTTGCAGTTACTGACAGCTAGGGAAGAAGCAACAACCTATTGATAATACATCAATTTATCAATTCTAAATCTGACATGGCATTGGACAGAACAATTTTATTTAATGATGCCTTATCACACAGATAAAAATCATCTGACCATTGTCCACAAAAAGGTCTTTCATTGAAATAGCTGGGATTGCATGGAGGTTTTTTTTTGCATGGTACATGTATACTGCAAAATGGAAGTCGAAATGTTCATTGATAGTTTCTTGCTTTCTTCTAATGTAGTTTAAGGTATACCCTTTGTATGAGAATTGTGTCATGCACACTTATTTCACATTGTGTACACAATGTGTATGTACATTTGTTTTATTGTAATTTTGTTCATTTGATCTGCAGGTTGAATTTCAAATACAAAAAAATGTACATTTACTCTTTAAATCTGAAATCATTGAATGCAGATGTTTATGATTTTCTATTTTTAGGATTTTCTACATAGATTATCAATATAATGAAAAGGAGCAGTGGCAGATTCAGAAACTGCCAAACATCATTTCCATTCATCAAGGTAGTTTTCACAGATAGAACAAAGTTTTGTGAAGTAACAATTCTGCTACCATTAAGTTGACCAGTCATCATCTTAAGATACTTTCATGCTGTTACATTTGTAAATAGTTTTGGTTGATTGACATGATTGATATGACATTTTTATATATAATCTGAAAAACAGGAATAACTTGGTGTCCTTGCTGTCTTTAAGGGCCAATATAATATGCCTTAAATTAGATTTTAACCTTCATAATAATTTATTTGTTATTGTTTGTCCGTTGTTGTTCAATGTTGCTACATGTGTATAACTGTCTTTACTTGAATTATTTCTTTTTTTTATTACACTCTATATGCTGTAAGAGGCATTGGTAATAACTTATGTCCACCCACACAAATTTCATTCAATCTCTTATGATATTTATTGAACAAGAACTTCAATATGACAAACAATGTGGCCTTAGTTACCAAAAAAAAGAGAACTGTGACTTAAACAATTTCTAAAATGGATTAACTGGTCTCTTTTCTCTTTTGTTTTTATACGACCGCAAATTTTTTGCGATCGTATTATGTTATGGCGATGTCGTCGTCGTTGTCGTCGTCGTCTGTGGACACTCTGGTTTCCGTGTGATAACTTGAGTAAATGTTGACTGAATGTTATGAAATTTTGGTATGATGTTTGTAATCACTGAAGGAAGGTTGGTATTGCATTTGGGGTTTGTGGCCCCTACCGTTTTAGAAAAAAGGGCCAAAAGGGGCTAAAATGGGTATTTTGACAAATCTTCTGTAGAATGCTTATTATTCATTGGATTTGGGAAATTCTTTTTTTATTGGATTAATCAATAAATTTTGTCAACTAAATGTGTCAATGGTTTTGATATCTATTGCATCGTTACTTTGCTGTGGAGGGTCAAAGGTGGGCCACACCCCAAAAATCGACTTTTTTATTTTTGGTCCGATTTTGGTAGAATGCTTATTATTCATTGGATTTTGGAAATTCTTTTTTTATTGGATTAATCAATAAATTTTGTCAACTAAATGTGTCAATGGTTTTGATATATATTGCATCGTTACTTTGCTGTGGAGGGTCAAAGGTGGGCCACACCCGAAATATTGACTTTTTTATTTTTGGTCCGATTTTAAAAATCTTTTTTTCATTAGAATCCTTGTGAAATTTCCTGCCTGCATTTTTCAATCAGATTTGCCATATCTCTTACTGTTTTCTAAATATTAGGGGTCAAAGGGGCCAAAAACGACAATTATAAGAGCAGGGGCGTAGCTGCCTTTACGCAAATACGCAGTTGCGTACTTTCGGAAACAGTAACAAAAATTAAAAAGTGACAAAAATGTCTTAATGCAGCGTTAAATTTATACTTTTCAATTCAGATAATATAAACTACAATCCTATAACTCGTCTCCGCATTCATAAACACCATCAATCCGGAAATTGTACTCTTCCGACCGTATAAGTTTGCGTTTTACTTTTTTAAAAGTTTGCATTGCATAAAATTTAAAATGACCTCTTCGTCAAGGACTGAGTTTCTCGAATCGTCAACACCTTATCCAGACATATTGAAGCTCGACGGCGAGCATCATTCCATCACCGATGATGTCAAATATAAAGTGTTAACTTTGAAATGGGAAAACGTTCACCTATTCAATTTTCCAATATATCTACCGTACTTTGTTGAGCCAAAAGTAGATTTGGTTTTCCGTCATGTCATAATCATATTTGAAGCCCAGTTAAGGTCTCTCAAAAAGTGGTTCAAAACTGTTCAAAATCGCTAAAATCCGGGAGCTTCTAGGGGGCGACCAGGTCCCCCCACCAGGGCTTTGCCCTGGACCCACTGGGGCCTTAAGCGGCCCCCAGACCCCTCGCCGTAATTTTGCGTACATCAAATTCAGGTCCAGCTACGCCCCTGAAGAGATTGTCTGCGTTCTGTGGGATAACTTGAGTATACATTGACCGATGTTAATAAAACATGGATATAATGTTTGTAACCACTAAAGGAAGATTGGTATTGCATTTGGGGCTTGTGGCCGCCACCATTTTAGAGAAAGGGGCCAAAAGGGGCTAAAACGGGTGTTTTGACAAATTTGCTGTAAAATGTTTATTATTCATTGGATTTTTAAAAAATATTATATAGTGCAGGCGAATTGGTGCCACAGTGTCACAACGGTGTGAGTTCGAATCCCGCTGAGGGAAAGCAAAAATTTGACAGTGTTAAAAATCTAATTCAAACAGTGTTGGGCTTAATTTGTAGACGTATATATAAATATTTGATATTAACCCTGTATTTCTGATGTTTCAGAAATCCGCTGGATAGATATATTATATGGTTGTCACAATACTTAGACGTTTGTATATAATTTACTTACTGTGACTGCATGACAAGTAACTTTGTCATCCTATATAATATATACAAAAATGCTGAATTAGATTACTGTCAGATTAATACGTATTGGTTACGAAAATTCCATCGTCACACGCTAGTACACATGTACTATGTCTATGTCTAAGATTCACCCCGGTTAATGAAGCTATATTTTTTTATATAGCGGATTTGGCCGAGGGGTCTAGACCGCTGGACATAGTGCAGGCGAATTGGTGCCACAGTGTCACAACGGTGTGAGTTCGAATCCCGCTGAGGGAAAGCAAAAATTTGACAGTGTTAAAAATCTAATTCAAACAGTGTTGGGCTTAATTTGTAGACGTATATATATATATATATATATATATATATATATATATATAAAGAGTCTAAAAGAAGTCTGCTAAACCAGTACACCTATTTAGTATCGGATCGACAAACCTGACGATACAGCATAAACAAAAAATAATAATATACAAGTCTAGAAGATTATGCAACGATACAAATGACGGTGTTTCTTGTCATAAATTTAGACACAGACTGACCAACGATTTTGATTACATCTTGTTGGAATATTTGAGCAAAGCCAAGTAACAGCACGGCACGTCCCGGTTAGCGGACTGAGAAGCAACTATAAAAAAGTTTTGGGTTCATTTCAAATGAGAAAGTTTAAGATTAATTTGTTATGATTGTTTACGTTATTTATTTATATTGACACTCGATGACTAAGGCCATTCGTTGGTCAGTCTGTGTCTAAATTTATGACAAGAAACACCGTCATTTGTATCGTTGCATAATCTTCTAGACTTGTATATATATATATATATATACACACGCCACTGATGAGTCTTGAATAGACGAAACGCGCGTCTGGCGTAGTGAATTTATCACCTTGTTAATTTTTATTACATCTTGTTGTAATATTTGAGCAAAGCCAAGTAACAGCGCGTCTGAGGGTGGCAGACCGGTGAAGCAATATATAAAAGATTTGGGTTCAGTTGGAGTGAAAAAATTCAAGATCAATATGTTATGACTTGCTTTCTTTTTTTATTTATATTGACAATCAATGACTAAGGACATTCGTTGGTCAGTCTGTGTCTAAATTTATGACAAGAAACACCGTCATTTGTATCGTTGCATAATCTTCTAGACTTGTATATATATATATATATATACACACGCCACTGATGAGTCTTGAATAGACGAAACGCGCGTCTGGCGTAGTGAATTTATCACCTTGTTAATTTTTATTACATCTTGTTGTAATATTTGAGCAAAGCCAAGTAACAGCGCGTCTGAGGGTGGCAGACCGGTGAAGCAATATATAAAAGATTTGGGTTCAGTTGGAGTGAAAAAATTCAAGATCAATATGTTATGACTTGCTTTCTTTTTTTATTTATATTGACAATCAATGACTAAGGACATTCGTTGGTCAGTCTGTGTCTATAGTTTTGACAAGAAACAGCGTCATTTGTATCGTTGCATAATCTTCTAGATTATTTTTTTGTTTATGATGTATCGTCATGTTTGTCGATCCGATACTAAATAAGTGCGTGTATTGTGTATTTACACGATCCAAGTGGACTAATATTGTTCCATCTCCCAATGAAAAATACTATTATTCCATCTCCCAATGAAGAATATCTTAAACATTTAGAGTTGAATGCCACTGATTAGTCTTGAATAGACAAAACGCGCGTCTGGCGTAATGAATTTGGCACCTTGGTAATTTTGATTAAATTGTGTTGGAATATTTGAGCAAAGTCAAGTAACAGCGCGTCTGTGGGTGGGGGTTGGTTGGTGCTATGCATGGAATTTTGGGTTCATTTGGAGCGAAAAAGTTTAAGATCAATATGTTATGACTTCTTTACGTTATTTATTTATACTGACACTCAATGACTAAGGCCATTCGGTGGTGAGTCTGTGTCTATAATTTTGACAAGAAACACCGTCATTTGTATCGTTGTATAATCTTCTAGACGAAGGCCAACGACGGGGACGCGCTTAACTTTGCTTTGCTTAAATATCCCAACAAAAGATGTAAGCAAAATTACCACGGTGTATAAGTAGTAATATTAATAAGTTTACAATCAATATATATATATACAAAAAAGCAATTTTTAAATAAATAAAACGACACGTATTTCTACATGAATATTCGGAGACCAAGGATGTATCTTGTCTACGGTCCTATAATTTTTGATGTTCCCAATATTTTTCTCCAAAATCTTTCTATCTATTTTCTCTGTTTGTCTGTCCACCTTAGGTTATGGTCTATTAGGGTCATCCTGAGTTCATAAAAATTTCAGTTATGTGTAAATTAGTTTAGAAAGAATGTTTGTCCACAGCATAATGAGCTAAATATTTAATAAAACAATTTCTTTTGATAAACGGGTGTTTTTTTCAAACATGGACAAATTATTTATCAAAAGTGACAAAAGCTGTCATGTTTGGCACATCTGTCATTGCGAGAGACTTTTCAGAGAAAGACGATTCTCATCAGTGTTCACAGCCTCATTTATTTTTTTGTTAAATGGTGCCTTTCCTCTTGATCCACACGTTTATGCACAGTGAACCCCGTATAAATTTTGCACATACAAGCCGGCTTCGGTCAACGCTCAGGGAAATGCATGTTTTGGGGACATGTTGGCTTTTAAAACTGTATTATATAAGACATTCAGGTAAGAATGCTGGGAAACAAAATGTTTTGTTCAACATTTCAAACAATAATTTAATCGAGGTTTAATTGCAAAATCATACATTTCAGTCAATACCTTTAGCAAATAGCCAATGCCAATTGTTTCGCGTATTGTGATTAATCAAGACTATATGTATTTGGGTTTGCACTTAACTGCAGGAAAAGAAATGCGCATTTTGTGAAATTAGCAGTTTAAATGTCGAATTGTATTTCTGAACAATTTATTGACTTAAAGCTTTGACGTTATTTTTTTATTTTGCGCCCCCATATATCCTTCTGTTGAAGCTATAGAATATTGTCAGGTCACGTGGAATGGTTGCAGTTGTCTTCATTTTACTGCATTATCTATTTAGATATAGTATCAGTTTTCGGTTCGTAACATTTCGATCATCGGTGAAAATGTTTATTTGGCAGCCTCAAAGCCTAGTTGAATTCTGTTGTTGAACTGCCATCAGTCTCGATTGAAACGTATTTATAATTGCTGTCTCTGTTATTGTACAGTTCATTTATTAGTTTTACAATAGTTTATTGGTTATTAACACTGTACTTTTCATTCTTAGTAATGATTAGATCTGACATTGTATTAGTTAATTTTTGTAGTAAAGTAGTAGAAGGCGGTTCCACTGACAGAGTTGATAGAAAACACTGTTTATTTTACATTCCTATTTTTGTTTAAAGCATGCTAAAGTAAACGCCTCATTAAAACATTCTGTAGTTGGACCGCTCTTTTTGATGCGACGTATTTTGTCAAACTCGGTTGGTTTCGATGTTACTAAACATTTCGTATGATAGCAGTAATTAGACCATTTTGACATGTTTCTTAAACGTAACATTTGAATAACTTTAACGATTGTTATTGGTGTGCATTAGAAAGTTATTATTTAAGTCAGATATTTTTTTAACTTGAAAATACCATACTCAAAAACAGTTGATGGAACATTTTGCCTTTCAGTTTCTTCTCTTTCATTTTGAAGCTTGTATGGTGTAAGTTTGTAAGGAATTGTTAACTGCTTCTTGTCAACTTTTGTCAATTTTTGTTCTTGAATCTGGTAAACCTGTAAACTGCTGCTGAGTTGATAATTTATAATCTTGATTAAATTTCATAACGGTCACTTTGGAGAATTTTTTAACTTGATGGTTGTCTTTAGAGAACATATTTGGTCGTCTGCGTTTTTCCCTTCAAATAAATTATTCTTTGAACTAGGCATTGCCGCTTTGTTCAAAACGTCATAATTTTTGCAAATAGCAGCAGATGCATTGAATGTTTTTACTAAATGTATTGGATTGAAAATTAGTTGGAATAAAGAATGAGTTATCTGCCCCTTGACCATGCCTTATGTGTACAGGGTAAAATTGCTGTTTATTGTTTAACATGTTTACAGAATACATTTTTTCTAGATTTGTTTGTATTCATACTGTAAATTCATGTTTTACAGGTTATATTTGATAAATTTGTAAATTTTCTTGATTTTTTCTCAGCATACAGTCAGGTTTATGTTATTGCTGCATTCAGTTTAGTATTCTGTCTCTTCTTACAATAAGGCATTACTGCATATAAGTATTATTTATACTGTCTTACTAATTGACATTATGAATGAACACTCTACATTATATCACGAAATGGCTTTATAATCATTTCGTGACGTCATTGTGCAAGGAATTTCTGTAGACGCCTATTGCTAAAAATTCAAAACAATCCAAACCGCTCGTTATAATATTACATATGAACACTCGTTTTGTTCAGATAAAAGCTCTTTCATTTATATGTTAGATATATGGTTATCAGGATATGCCAAAACTTTACAGTCTAATAGTTACAAAAAGTGTACAATTTGATAAAAACTTGATTTGCAATGTTTGATGTTTATTATATTACTAAGAATTATATTAGGAGGATAGAATAAAAGCTATAGGGGCATATTTTACAGCACAAGCATTTTTTAAGCATGCATTTTAAGTAAGTTAAGTTCGCGGTTATTTTGATAAAAAATTCAACAATCGTTGTACCATTTTTGCTCCTCTTGGAAAACTCGAGTTTTCATGCTTTGTGTTCACATATATGGCATGTTAAAATATATACATTTATGCTGCAGCTTTCAAAATAGCCGTTTTTGTATTGTGTTGTATGCTCATGATCTTTTATAGAATGTACATCCAGTAATAGTGTTCAACATTATGAGGAGACAGGTAGGTCGTATTCGTGTGAATTCATTCATCTAGTTATGTATACACCTGGAAAAAAGTTTAGAACTCCATAGTTTTTTCAAGTCATACATATTCGAACACCTTTGGACTAATATTAGACTACCATTCGTTTTTAATTTGTACAGCAAGCAAAAATGTGCATTGTTGGGCACAATGAAACATTTTAACCAAATATCTCATTATTTTATTTACATATAATTTCATCAAAATATTGACGGTCTTTACTCTTTCACATAGTCTTTTAAAAGTATTGTCACCGAAAGCTCCAAACTGTTATTTAATTGTCCAATTAACTTGAAAACGTCTTTCATAAACACCAAATTGATAATTTAGCCGTCAAA
This sequence comes from Limnoperna fortunei, assembly GCA_944474755.1. Classification (NCBI taxonomy): domain Eukaryota; kingdom Metazoa; phylum Mollusca; class Bivalvia; order Mytilida; family Modiolidae; genus Limnoperna; species Limnoperna fortunei. The sequence continues at coordinate 68,771,981 of OX104114.1, read as the reverse complement.
TTGTCAATATCGGGTATATCCACCTTTATCATAAATGACTGCGGCAACTCTGGGTCGTATACTGCCAGCGAGGCGTCTAATTTGTTGAAGTGTTATCTGTCGCCATTCCTGCTGTAATTGAGATCTTAAATTTTGCAAGTTCTTTGGAGGAGGTTCTAGAGCTTGTATTCGCCTACCCAATTGATCCCATTGATGGCCACGGAAGAGTAGTCAAAGCTTCTTCGTTCTCCAGATATGCCCTTTCTGACTTGGAACGCTGAGGTCTAGCGTTGTCATCCATGAAAATAGGTCTTGACTCTTACGTGCAGTTTTCATAATGAGGCACCACTACAGGTGTAAGCACGTCCCGGGGGTACTTTTCGCCATTAATGTTACCAGATCCAGTTTGCAATCATGTGAGATACAGCCCCACACCATAACTGAGCCCAAACCAAAACGCAGTTCACCCGTAAGTTACACACAGTAAAAATCGGCTCTTAACTGACCAGTGTTTTCGTCGCCAGGTTCTTGGGTTACAATTTCGTCTTGCTTACCAGGCCAACCTGTCCCTGCAATGGCGATCATCTAGCATTGGACGTTTAATGCCTCTCCTTGACCTCAACCTGCAGCTTTAAGACGATTTCGTTATGTTTTGGCTGACAGATTACGACCAAGTAACCATTGTTGCTTGAGACAGGCGCTTGCTGCAAACTGATTTCGCCTAACTAATCTACCAAGGCTCGTATCGTCGAGTTGGGTTCTTACAGATGGTTGACGAGATCTGGAACATGCGTGGCTGCGTGTGTTCTGACCAATTGACTAATGAATGAATAATGATAGTCAAGCTGACGTCCTATTTCCTTGTAAGACATAACAGTGGAATGCATGCCTTTGATTTGCCATCTATGTGCTTCTGATATCCGCATCCTTTCCAAGCTTTCTTTAAATGATTTGGAAATTAGAAATTCGGAATTTAAATACCGATATGTTGCACGAAAAAAGTGCACTTTGGAAGTGACGTAGGAAGCAAGCTTTACGTGGACAGGAAACCGCGCTTGATTAACATTTCACACCTACACGCTCACATTTCCTGCAATTATATATTAAAGAATTTATATTAACTAAAATCTTAACTTTTTCCAGGTGTATATTTACATATCTTGAATGATCTTATATGAATATTCAGTCAGCCTTACTTAAAAATTTTAACAGTAAGTATGCTACTGGCTGTTACGTTATACCTGTCCACACATATATTTTTACTTTTATACCTGGGTATTACATAAAAAATGTACATGGGTACGACAATACATCTATACATAGGTATTATCTTACACCTGTTCCTAGGTATTACCTTGCACATACGCCTGGGTATTTTTTACCTTACAAATTTATTTGAATATCGCCGTACGCCTGTTCTTTGGGTACTACATTACAGCTGTATATGGGTGCAACAATACTACTAAAACTAGGTACTTTCTTCTACCTTCGACCTGTACCTAGTAACAAATTTACATCCGTACCTAACTATCACGTTATGTATGTCCTTATACAACCATTCATGTTACTGTTACAACATCCTCCCAAGTCGCGGGTTCTGAGTCCGCGTTCGCTCCATCATCACCCCTGACAACATGCATATATATTTTTTGGGTCTGAGTGTCGCCATCTGGCGGTGACCAGAGTTAACATCAGCCAATGAAATTTATCGTAACCTTCGCCTAATGTTTACATGTAAACAAAAAAATGTCTGCGCCCTGTATCGTGGATTTTTTTAACGATATGTTGGACAGATTCCGGACCTCAAAAAGAAGCTGTATAAGTGATGACAGCTGGAGCCATTTGTTTTTCAAATGAAATGAGGACGACTGCAATGGCATATAAAAAATTTGCATACGAATACTCCCACGTGTTGACCGTGATATTGATAAAGTAGTGGACTATAGATATAGAATGGAATGGAGTTCTGTGCAGTATGTGAAAGCAGTAGTAATTGATTCAGGCATAATTACAAATTAATAGACAATTAAAATTGTCTGTATTGCGGACGTACTTCTTAATAGAACTGAAAAAGGAGAGAGAAAGAGGTGGGTGAAGTAACCCAAAACGAGATTGTTTTAACAGGGACAGATCTGTCAGTGACAGAAGAATGTCAATTTGTAAATATTCCAACCAAAATGTGTTCATTTAACTGGATTATATGTGATTAAAATTTTACAACACATTTAGGTTGACATTTACATGTATTGCACACATGTATGTAATCTTCAACACATCATCACATTCAAGACTTAAAGTAAAATTTAATTTAGTGAACAGTTTTACATCTGGTTAATTATGCACTATGTTAAAACTACTTTGGGTCTTAGTAAACAGTCTGTAAATATAGCAGCAAGCTAGAGCTGAACTAGCTCAATATCCACTTGATACACATATCAAAACACAATCCATCAAATATCTAGTAAGACTTCTAAGTCATACTAGCAATACTTTACTAGAAGATGCATTCATTTTAAAGATCTTCATGAAACTGGAACATATTCATGGTATTCATATTTATATGAAACATGTGAAACAAATGAAATAGACATAAAATAGTTAAAAAACATAAACTATATAAAAGATAAACCCAAACTTAATAATATTTAACAAAACTTAAAACACAAATATGAAAATACTTTCTTCAATAAATAAAAAACCTGTACAGATAACAACAAAGAATTTTTTATACAGTAAAATTAAACCTAAATATGAAATAGACATTTTTATTTAAAAAAATCTTAATTTTGAAAATAGGAAAAATATTTGCAAAATGCGAATAAGTGACCATATTTTAGAAATTGAGAGAGAAAGATATACAAAAATAAAAAGAGAAAACAGAATCTGTCAACACTGTAATTTAAATGAATTAGAAGACGAAATCCACTTTTTTAGATGTACAAAATACAACTCCATAAGAGAAGAATTTAAAAAACAAAATAATTATACTTTTCAAATAGATTATGAATCAAACGAAAATAATAAACTTTTTGAAATATTGTCACTATCGGATCATTTGCAATACGTTGCTCCATTTATTAAAAAGTCACTTATACTATGAAAAATGGAAACTTCAATTGCATGATTCACCACTGACAGTAATTTTGATGATATTGTTATATTCTTTATATAATTTACATGCGGTTAATATGTTTTGTGACCTTTTTGTATTTATATTTGTTTGTATGCTTTCAACCCTTCGGGGTATAAACTTGCATTAATAAAGACTATACAGATATTCATTCGCCATTCATAAAATTAAGAAATAATTCACGGAGGCTGTGGTTTATCATTGTTTTACCACGGGGTGACCATTTATGTCGTATTATTTCATCCCGAGCGATAGCGAGGGATAAAATAACGACATAAATGGTCATCCCGTGGTAAAACAATGATAAATCACAGCCTCCGTGAATTATTTCTATTCTAATAAGACAATTAGAGTATATTTATTATGTTTTCGTACCTATAGAAAACATCATTTCCGCCATAAACTGGCTGTTCCGTCAATGTAACACACAATATATTGCAACGGATAATTATAGCGCGTGTCGCTATTTATAAGATTTATACGTCATATGCAATTGCTTTCCGGTGGGAGTTACAGTTTTGTAATTGGAACAGCCATATAAAACACGCCCTTCTCAGCGCGTGTTGCTCATAGATAAATCATTTTTTTACCACAGTTGTGGTCTCAAAGCCTTTAAAGCACGTCATATTAGAATTTAGGATTAAGCATTAAAATTTTACGAAAACAATTTTGATCTATATAATAAATAGGATAATCAATTGGGCATCGTGAATATCTAAAATATGATAACTCGTGCCGCATAAAGCATTAGATTAAACTCGTGCACGGAACAAGTTCCACGCACTCGTTTAATCAGATGCGTTATGCGGCACTCGTGATCATATTTTGGATATTCACTCCGCCCAATTAATTATCCTATAATTCAAAGTTTGTATATGCGTGTGTATGTACATGTGTATGCTTGAATATGCAATTGGTATTTTCTTCATACATTGACTGCTGATTCACTTAAATAGTATAATTTGCAAAAAAATGTTTAATCTAAAAAACGTGTTTATTCTGAAACTTAAAACCAGTTTTAATTGTAGGTCCCTTGTAATATTATTCACTGCTTCTAATACGACTTTATTTTTTTTTATTTCATTATGATTTTAATATGCTTGAATATGCAATTGGTATTTTCGTCATACATTTACTGCAGATTCGTGTAAAAACAATGCATAATAACGTGATGTAAACTGTGGAACGAACGTTGACAAATTAAAATGATTTGTGTTCAATCCAATTGTATAATTTGCAATAAAATGCTTAATCTATAAATAGTGTGTTTTCTCAAACTTCAAATTTAAAACCAGGTTTAATTGTAGGCCCCTTGTAATGTTATTCATTGTTTCTAAGACGATTATTTTTTAATGTTTAATTTTATATTTAAAACGATTTTATTTTTAAGTCATAATTTGTTCCGATACACATATTAAAACGTTTATATTTGTAAAAGTGATATTCTATGTTGTTATATGTAATAAACTTTACAACCATTGTTCCCAATTATATAAATTTACAGAAATTATACATCTGACATAAGTACGAGTTTAACCAATAGAAGTTCTGATACCCGTCACCTGTCCCCCATTGTCATTCCATAAGTCGAAAATTGTTTATTGGCAGCCACTTTATATAAAGGTAATAAGGGGTTAATACAAGTCTTAATTGGAAAATCCAAAGGTCAGACGAGCATTGGTATATTGCATACACAAGCATACCCTTTTAAAATATGTCTAGACAACTTCTCTCTGCGTGCTCCAAGTAATTGGCGACCGTATCTTTACGTAAAAATATATATATTAATTGCAGCGGTTGCTGAATTCTTATTGTAAAAGAAGTGACGAAGTTACAAGGTCCTCAGATAGCAATGAACAGCCGAACACCCTAATATATACATATTTCTGAAGATACCACGCAGTGGTGTCTAGTGAAGGGTTCCTCCGCCTCAGACTGATCACAAAGTAGTTCTCACCGTTTAAATGACAAAAGCAATTGTTGTCATTTTGCCGATTGCGCCGTTATTTTCTCATTAAAATCAATGACGACTCACAGTAAGTTTCATGGGTCAGTGGTTTAACGTAACTTGAAAAATCGGACCTGTAAACTGTACAATGTATGGGTCTGGGACTATCAAATTAATTTAAAAAAAGAGGACCTGTAAGCTGTAAATAGTATGGCCTGGGCCTATTAATCTAATAACAAAGGCGGACTTGTGAACTGTAAATTGTATGGGTCCTGGGCTATTTATTTATAAATACACTAAAACTGCTTCGGGCTTTCTGCCGTGCTACTGACATTCATCTGACAACAATAATGGAAACCCTTAAACATCATAAAATTTCAGAGTTGTAACAAATAGGGTTGTAATAAAGTTGTAGAAGTGACCCGGTTACATGTGTATATCCCATGGAACGGTAATCCTATACATAGCTGATAAAAATATAATATAATTTCTTATCAAAGAAAGAGCAAAATCCAAACATATCATTATAATCACCTATCTATTTGCAGATATAGTCAGCAAGGACATTATAAAAATATTGACGAAGCTTTTAAGATATGTACTGGTATCTTAACAATATATATTACGAAGTTAAACATTGATGATACTTAACCACAGGTCCCGCAGCCTCAAAAGAAAAGTAAAGAACGCATTTATTGCTAAAATTTGAAGAATACAAGTTTAATTGGTAATGTTAAAGTAAATGGTTTGTGGAGTTACTAATATTATGTTATACCCGGACCTATAATTATAGAGAAAAACCTATGGAAAGCGGATCCAAAATATTAACATTACGGGTCCGGGCAGACAGGGACCTTTAATTATACAACACCGGTCACTGTCGTTTTTACTTGAACATTGACGATAAAAGTGTTTGACAGTTTGAAAAATTGCACAAATGTTGTATACTGGTAAATGGCTATTATCCAATAACTGTGTCAATCGTTAACAATGAATATTGTTGTGCAAGTAAAAGACAAAACAATCAGATTATCAAACTTTTTACCAATTATTTTGTGTCAAATGTCAAACAACGGTGTTATATAAGATTTACAAATCGACAGCCGATATTTTTTTCTCACAGTGGTCGGGGTTTTTTTTCATGTGCATTATCTTTTCATAAATTTAACCGTTGTGTTCGTAAAGGAAAAGTCAAGATGAAATTGCTCCCGTACACGATCAAATAAGCAATTTAAAATTTTAAAATCTACCAAACTAGCTTCAAAACCTTCACACTTCGTGGGATTCTGGGTTGTTGGGGGTTGCCAGACCCCTCGCCCTATGTTTGTCAATTTTTGAAATTTTCTCTAAAAACGCCATTTTTTTTAGTTTATCAATTTTTTATTGCCAACTGCAAATGCGATGGGCTAGGTCCGTTTCGAAAATATGTAATACAAGGCAACGTTTTTCATTACTGTATATACGAATCAAGTTTGAAATCTATTCTTAAAGATGAAATAGAATTACGTATATTACAGAATTCAAACTAGGATAATTTGAATGGCTCATTATAAGCTTTTCAAAACGCTTTCCGCAAAGCTTATTTATATAATGACGAATCAAAAGATTCTTATGATCAGCTGTTTCCTAATACATTCAGTATGTTTGTGCATATTATCAGTGTCGATAGATGTTTTAGATTACATGGATAACAATGAGTGTGATCTGTGAGTGGGATATGCAAATGTATTCAATTTCCCATACGTACAAGTCATTTGCTATACTTTTATTTTGTATACAAATTATATACAAGAAACGCATTAAATATTGACGTGTAGTCAAAACAGGCCAGACCCCTTTTGTATTTATCCAAACAACACGAGACGGCATCCCCTATCAGCCAGGGACGTGTTGGGCTGCTCTTTGGGTAGAAAACGTAACTAGTTACTGTAAACAGATTTTCCAGGAAGAAAGTATTTTTCCAATTTTATCGGATCCTCGGTGTCTGATTGATTAAGGTGAGTGTTCGAGTCTCACTTCAGGATGTGCTCCACTACAATCTAAATACAAGGATTACAAGTTTTCCTAACGTAGGTCTGGTGTTTTCTTCGTGTACATCGCCTCCCCCTCCCCCAGAAAAAAAACTAGAGGCTATGATACAGCTGAACAATAGGTTAAAGTGGCGTTAAACACCATTCAAACAAACAAACAAAAACAATTTTATCCGTTGTTTCGATGAAAACAGTACTGTAACAGCATACCCATATTATCAATGTTTTAAGATCCGATATTGCGAACCTCGAAATCGAAATTTTGACCTCGATATTGTGAAATTAAAGTAATTGTAAATCGACGTTTCACTACATTCTTGTATTTGCAAGATGTAAAAAAAAACTGTGTCGTGTTCTTTTCTTAGAGGGAGAACGATAGAGTATGGTAATCCGGGTTGAGAAGGACAAACTTTAACAAAAGTATGACAAATAAATATGGAGCAAAAAGAACAATTATTTCATTAACGCTTATTTACATGTACATATGATGTACATATGTAATATACTAGTAATTATCCTCATGATCATAAATAGACATCGGCTGGAATACACTTTGTCTTGCTTATAGAATTTAAAAAATAAAATAATTATACTTTTCAAATAGATAATGAATCAAACGAAAATAATAAACTTTTTGAAATATTGTCACTATCGGATCATTTGCAATACGTTGCTCCATTTATTAAAAAGTCACTTATACTAAGAAAAATGGAAACTTCAATTGCATGATTCACCACTAACAGTAATTTTGATGATATTGTTATATTCTTTATATAATTTACATGCGGTTAATATGTTTTGTGACCTTTTTGTATTTATATTTGTTTGTATGCTTTCAACCCTTCAGGGTATAAACTTGCATTAATAAAGACTATACAGATATTCATTCGCCATTCATAAAATTTAGGATTAAGCATTAAAATTTTACGAAAGCAATTTTGATCTATATAATAAATAGGATAATCAATTGGGCATCGTGAATATCTAAAATATGATAACTCGTGCCGCATAAAGCATTAGATTAAACTCGTGCACGGAACAAGTTCCACGCACTCGTTTAATCAGATGCGTTATGCGGCACTCGTGATCATATTTTGGATATTCACTCCGCCCAATTAATTATCCTATAATTCAAAGTTTGTATATGCGTGTGTATGTACATGTGTATGCTTGAATATGCAATTGGTATTTTCTTCATACATTGACTGCTGATTCACTTAAATAGTATAATTTGCAAAAAAATGTTTAATCTAAAAAACGTGTTTATTCTGAAACTTAAAACCAGTTTTAATTGTAGGTCCCTTGTAATATTATTCACTGCTTCTAATACGACTTTATTTTTTTTTATTTCATTATGATTTTAATATGCTTGAATATGCAATTGGTATTTTCGTCATACATTTACTGCAGATTCGTGTAAAAACAATGCATAATAACGTGATGTAAACTGTGGAACGAACGTTGACAAATTAAAATGATTTGTGTTCAATCCAATTGTATAATTTGCAATAAAATGCTTAATCTATAAATAGTGTGTTTTCTCAAACTTCAAATTTAAAACCAGGTTTAATTGTAGGCCCCTTGTAATGTTATTCATTGTTTCTAAGACGATTATTTTTTAATGTTTAATTTTATATTTAAAACGATTTTATTTTTAAGTCATAATTTGTTCCGATACACATATTAAAACGTTTATATTTGTAAAAGTGATATTCTATGTTGTTATATGTAATAAACTTTACAACCATTGTTCCCAATTATATAAATTTACAGAAATTATACATCTGACATAAGTACGAGTTTAACCAATAGAAGTTCTGATAGCCGTCACCTGTCCCCCATTGTCCTTCCATAAGTCGAAAATTGTTTATTGGCAGCCACTTTATATAAAGGTAATAAGGGGTTAATACAAGTCTTAATTGGAAAATCCAAAGGTCAGACGAGCATTGGTATATTGCATACACAAGCATACCCTTTTAAAATATGTCTAGACAACTTCTCTCTGCGTGCTCCAAGTAATTGGCGACCGTATCTTTACGTAAAAATATATATATTAATTGCAGCGGTTGCTGAATTCTTATTGTAAAAGAAGTGACGAAGTTACAAGGTCCTCAGATAGCAATGAACAGCCGAACACCCTAATATATACATATTTCTGAAGATACCACGGAGTGGTGTCTAGTGAAGGGTTCCTCCGCCTCAGACTGATCACAAAGTAGTTCTCACCGTTTAAATGACAAAAGCAATTGTTGTCATTTTGCCGATTGCGCCGTTATTTTCTCATTAAAATCAATGACGACTCACAGTAAGTTTCATGGGTCAGTGGTTTAACGTAACTTGAAAAATCGGACCTGTAAACTGTACAATGTATGGGTCTGGGACTATCAAATTAATTTAAAAAAAGAGGACCTGTAAGCTGTAAATAGTATGGCCTGGGCCTATTAATCTAATAACAAAGGCGGACTTGTGAACTGTAAATTGTATGGGTCCTGGGCTATTTATTTATAAATACACTAAAACTGCTTCGGGCTTTCGGCCGTGCTACTGACATTCATCTGAAGTGACCCGGTTACATGTGTATATCCCATGGAACGGTAATCCTATACATAGCTGAAAAAATATAATATAATTTCTTATCAAAGAAAGAGCAAAATCCAAACATATCATTATAATCACCTATCTATTTGCAGATATAGTCAGCAAGGACATTATAAAAATATTGACGAAGCTTTTAAGATATGTACTGGTATCTTAACAATATATATTACGAAGTTAAACATTGATGATACTTAACCACAGGTCCCGCAGCCTCAAAAGAAAAGTAAAGAACGCATTTATTGCTAAAATTTGAAGAATACAAGTTTAATTGGTAATGTTAAAGTAAATGGTTTGTGGAGTTACTAATATTATGTTTTACCCGGACCTATAATTATAGAGAAAAACCTATGGAAAGCGGATCCAAAATATTAACATTACGGGTCCGGGCAGACAGGGACCTTTAATTATACAACACCGGTCACTGTCGTTTTTACTTGAACATTGACGATAAAAGTGTTTTACAGTTTGAAAAATTGCACAAATGTTGTATACTGGTAAACGGCTATTATCCAATAACTGTGTCAATCGTTAACAATGAATATTGTTGTGCAAGTAAAAGACAAAACAATCAGATTATCAAACTTTTTACCAATTATTTTGTGTCAAATGTCAAACAACGATGTTATATAAGATTTACAAATCGACAGCCGATATTTTTTTTCTCACAGTGGTCGGGGTTTTTTTTCATGTGCATTATCTTTTCATAAATTTAACCGTTGTGTTCGTAAAGGAAAAGTCAAGATGAAATTGCTCCCGTACACGATCAAATAAGCAATTTAAAATCTACCAAACTAGCTTCAAAACCTTCACACTTCGTGGGATTCTGGGTTGTTGGGGGTTGCCAGACCCCTCGCCCTGTTTGTCAATTTTTGAAATTTTCTCTAAAAACGCCATTTTTTTTTTTAGTTTATCAATTTTTTATTGCCAACTGCAAATGCAATGGGCTAGGTCCGTTTCGAAAATATGTAATACAAGGCAACGTTTTTCATTACTGTATATACGAATCAAGTTTGAAATCTATTCTTAAAGATGAAATAGAATTACGTATATTACAGAATTCAAACTAGGATAATTTGAATGGCTCATTATAAGCTTTTCAAAACGCTTTCCGCAAAGCTTATTTATATAATGACGAATCAAATGATTCTTATGATCAGCTGTTTCCTAATACATTCAGTATGTTTGTGCATATTATCAGTGTCGATAGATGTTTTAGATTACATGGATAACAATGAGTGTGATCTGTAAGTGGGATATGCAAATGTATTCAATTTCCCATACGTACAAGTCATTTGCTATACTTTTATTTTGTATACAAATTATATACAAGAAACGCATTAAATATTGACGTGTAGTCAAAACAGGCCAGACCCCTTTTGTATTTATCCAAACAACACGAGACGGCATCCCTTATCAGCCAGGGACGTGTTGGACTGCTCTTTGGGTAGAAAACGTAACTAGTTACTGTAAACATATTTTCCAGGAAGAAAGTATTTTTCCAATTTTATCGGATCCTCGGTGTCTGATTGATTAAGGTGAGTGTTCGAGTCTCACTTCAGGATGTGCTCCACTACAATCTAAATACAAGGATTGCAAGTTTTCCTAACGTAGGTCTGGTGTTTTCTTCGTGTACATCGCCTCCCCCTCCCCCAGAAAAAAACTAGAGGCTATGATACAGCTGAACAATAGGTTAAAGTGGCGTTAAACACCATTCAAACAAACAAACAAAAACAATTTTATCCGTTGTTTCGATGAAAACAGTACTGTAACAGCATACCCATATTATCAATGTTTTAAGATCCGATATTGCGAACCTCGAAATCGAAATTTTGACCTCGATATTGTGAAATTAAAGTAATTGTAAATCGACGTTTTACTACATTCTTGTATTTGCAAGATGTAAAAAAAACTGTGTCGTGTTCTTTTCTTAGAGGGAGAAACTGTGCGATAGAGTATATGGTAATCCGGGTTGAGAAGGACAAACTTTAACATAAGTATGACTAATAAAAAATGGAGCAAAAAGAACAATTATTTCATTAACGCTTATTTACATGTACATATGATGTACATATGTAATATACTAGTAATTATCCTCATGATCATAAATAGACATCGGCTGGAATACACTTTGTCTTGCTTATATCATCGACTTATATACATCAGATCGTGGTAAGATCATTCACATTAGTGCACTATACCCATGGCTAGATCATGGTTGGTGGAACCAGTTGTCGTTAAACCATCGGCTGAAATGCATCAGGTAAAATGACGCTTTTCCGCTGGAATGCACCAGACCGTGGTTTGATCATGGACTGGATCGGACGAAATGCACCAGACTATCGTTAATTCAAAGTCTGGAATGCACCCGATCGTCCTTAAATTTTCAACGAACTTTCAAGGAATCATGATTGAAATATTTCCTGGAATACATCAGACTGCGTTCAGATGGCTGGAATCAACTAGATCGTGATTTGACTACTAGCTGGAATCTTCAAATCATGGAATAGAATGCACCTCAACATGTGTAGAACATTTGTTGGAATTCACCAGATCGTGGTTACATTATCGTCTGGTAGATTTGATTTGGTAAGATCATAGTATGGAATGCACCAGACTGTGGTGAGATCATAGGCTGGAATGCTCCAGGTACTGGTGAGATCATCTGCTGGAATGCATCAGACTGTGGTTAGATCATAGGCTGTAATGCTCCAGGTACTGGTGAGATCATCTGCTGGAATGCACCAGACTGTGGTTAGATCCTAGGCTGGAATGCTCCAGACTGTGGTTAGATCGTCGGCTGGAGTGCACTACACCTTGGCTAGAGGATCTGATGTAATGCATAAATCGTGGTTATATTATCAAATGAAATCCAATAGACCGTGTTTATATCAAGGCTGGTTTCCACTTGAAGGTGGTTCGGTCATCGACAGGAATGCAACATACAGTGTTTAGGTCAAAGCAGAAATTAAAACTGGTTTATTCTGATTGCCAATAAGTATAAATTGAAGTATAGGCGAGGATCCAGGAGTTTTTTATTCAGATTCAGAAAATGGTTCTACAATCGTTGGTCGACAGGCGCCGGGTGTGCCTCCCTTGGATCCGCCACTGGTATACATCAATTGATCGATTTTTTAAAAAATTATTGTGAAATGATCCTTCCGACACAATCATGAGGATAAATTGAGTATAAGAGGCCTCGGTTGCCTAGTGGTTAAGGTAGTTCTTCTACTATTGATCACGTGGTCTGTCAACACTGAGATTGCGGGTTCGATTCTCACTGCAGGCGACTACTCACTACTCGACTCCAATCTTAATTGACAAGGATTGCCAGTTTTCCTACCGTAGGTCGGGGGTTTTCTCCGGGTACTCCGGCTTCCTCCCCCAATAAAAACTGGACGCCATAGCTGAAAAATTGCTGAAAGTGGCATTAAACAATATTCAAACAAACAAACATAAATTCAGTATACAGTACGTTGGTGCCTCGGTACCTGAGTGGTTAAGATAAGTAATCACGTGTTCTGTTAACACAGAGAAAACGACTGCTTGCTTTTTTTCTTCATCTACATGGTTCAGTTCTCCGTCAGTTGACGACTTTACAACGGTGTGAATATAGACTAGTTTAACACAAAAGAAAAAAATCTATAATAAAAATAAACATACAGAGTTGAAACGGTTGTTTTATTGTAGTCTGTTTTGATAGTGTTTTAAACTGATCCAATGAGCTTGCAGAGCTAATGCCTGGTGGCAAAGCATTCCAAAGAACTACAGTGTGAGGGAAAAATTGAATTTGAAATAATCTGTCGAGGTGCTGAACAGTTGGTATTGGCGAATATGACTGGCGTGTGGCAGAACATCTTAAAGTATGGTCTTAAGAATAGGCTTTTTATGGCAACTGTGTTGTTTGTTATCTTGTAGAACATCGTTTTTCAAGAGTATGTCGTGGGTTTTCTCCGGGTACCCGGTTGACTCCAGCAATAAAAACTGAACATCATGATATAGCTGAAAAATAGCTGAAAGCGCCTTTAAACAGTATTCAAAGAATCCAAGAAAGTAATATAGCAGGAAAAATTAGATGTGTGAGTTTTAAATTCAACATCCAGGTTATGGGATTTGTGTTATATGATGAAAATGATTGAAATATTTCCTGGAATACATCAGACTGCGTTCAGATGGCTGGAATCAACTAGATCGTGATTTGACTACTAGCTGGAATCTTCAAATCATGGAATAGAATGCACCTCAACATGTGTAGAACATTTGTTGGAATTCACCAGATCGTGGTTACATTATCGTCTGGTAGATTTGATTTGGTAAGATCATAGTATGGAATGCACCAGACTGTGGTGAGATCATAGGCTGGAATGCTCCAGGTACTGGTGAGATCATCTGCTGGAATGCATCAGACTGTGGTTAGATCATAGGCTGTAATGCTCCAGGTACTGGTGAGATCATCTGCTGGAATGCACCAGACTGTGGTTAGATCCTAGGCTGGAATGCTCCAGACTGTGGTTAGATCGTCGGCTGGAGTGCACTACACCTTGGCTAGAGGATCTGATGTAATGCATAAATCGTGGTTATATTATCAAATGAAATCCAATAGACCGTGTTTATATCAAGGCTGGTTTCCACTTGAAGGTGGTTCGGTCATCGACAGGAATGCAACATACAGTGTTTAGGTCAAAGCAGAAATTAAAACTGGTTTATTCTGATTGCCAATAAGTATAAATTGAAGTATAGGCGAGGATCCAGGAGTTTTTTATTCAGATTCAGAAAATGGTTCTACAATCGTTGGTCGACAGGCGCCGGGTGTGCCTCCCTTGGATCCGCCACTGGTATACATCAATTGATCGATTTTTTAAAAAATTATTGTGAAATGATCCTTCCGACACAATCATGAGGATAAATTGAGTATAAGAGGCCTCGGTTGCCTAGTGGTTAAGGTAGTTCTTCTACTATTGATCACGTGGTCTGTCAACACTGAGATTGCGGGTTCGATTCTCACTGCAGGCGACTACTCACTACTCGACTCCAATCTTAATTGACAAGGATTGCCAGTTTTCCTACCGTAGGTCGGGGGTTTTCTCCGGGTACTCCGGCTTCCTCCCCCAATAAAAACTGGACGCCATAGCTGAAAAATTGCTGAAAGTGGCATTAAACAATATTCAAACAAACAAACATAAATTCAGTATACAGTACGTTGGTGCCTCGGTACCTGAGTGGTTAAGATAAGTAATCACGTGTTCTGTTAACACAGAGAAAACGACTGCTTGCTTTTTTTCTTCATCTACATGGTTCAGTTCTCCGTCAGTTGACGACTTTACAACGGTGTGAATATAGACTAGTTTAACACAAAAGAAAAAAATCTATAATAAAAATAAACATACAGAGTTGAAACGGTTGTTTTATTGTAGTCTGTTTTGATAGTGTTTTAAACTGATCCAATGAGCTTGCAGAGCTAATGCCTGGTGGCAAAGCATTCCAAAGAACTACAGTGTGAGGGAAAAATTGAATTTGAAATAATCTGTCGAGGTGCTGAACAGTTGGTATTGGCGAACATGACTGTGGCGTGTGGCAGAACATCTTAAAGTATGGTCTTAAGAATAGGCTTTTTATGGCAACTGTGTTGTTTGTTATCTTGTAGAACATCGTTTTTCAAGAGTATGTCGTGGGTTTTCTCCGGGTACTCGGTTGACTCCAGCAATAAAAACTGAACATCATGATATAGCTGAAAAATAGCTGAAAGCGCCTTTAAACAGTATTCAAAGAATCCAAGAAAGTAATATAGCAGGAAAAATTAGATGTGTGAGTTTTAAATTCAACATCCATGTTATGGGATTTGTGTTACATGATGAAAATGATTGAAATATTTCTCCGGGTACTCGATTGACTCCAGCAATAAAAACTGAACATCATGATATAGCTGAAAAATAGCTGAAAGCGCCTTTAAACAGTATTCAAAGAATCCAAGAAAGTAATATAGCAGGAAAAATTAGATGTGTGAGTTTTAAATTCAACATCCAGGTTATGGGATTTGTGTTATATGATAATTTCCATCGTTTGGAATATGTTCTGTGTATGTTCTGTCACCTTCTTTAATACATTTTGCTTATTTATATCAAACTTTTTTGACAGACTATGTATGTTGATATTTTCGTGTTGTCATGGTATTAAGTAAAATCAAATATATATATATATCCTCGCTTGCTTACCATGTCGCTCAACAACAACACCATTGAATAAACATCAATTGTTAATTAAAGGGATTATATTTCTATGTACATTTGCTATCTTCGATTTATTTTAAAACTAATAAATGTAATGAAGATATTGCATCTTTATTATTCTTTCTCTAAAAAAAACTAATTCACCTTCTATGTCAGTCGACGAATGTAATTTTAAAACATAATAATGATATTGTATTGAGTTCCAGACACCATGAAATGTTAAAATGTTGTTATAATTTGATTAAAGAACTTTAATTAAAAAGCAAATCTTCGCTTGCTTACCATGTCGCTCAACAACAACACCATTGAAGTAAACAATATAGAGTCTATATCTGTTTCATAAGTGCCGGTTACCGGAATTATTTACCCACTATTTTACCACGAATAGATTTAACTCGATGTACATGCAAGGTTGTCCAGTGGTTGTTGTTCAATGATATTCTGTACACTATATCTCAGTAGACTATGACGTTGTTCTTCGGAAGTTCATTGTATTTCTATATACACAAGACGTGTATCTATGCAGTGTTAAATTTATTTACGTTAACCAAAGACCAAGCGCAAATAAACTTATGGGTTGTGGCTATACACATTTAACTCAAATATACATTTTCCTTAGGAAATATGGTAAATGTTATTAACACAATTTAAAACCATGTTTAAATACCTACGTCCACACCCGGGCGTTTGTGTGATATATATTTTTTTGGAATTGTTTAGGATTAAGATTTGTTTCGTGTTGTTTCTATATTTAAGAAGCCTTTTTCGAAACTGTAAGTACGAAACCGTTAACCGTTAAAAGACAGAGAACTGAACATTGTAACATAATACTATCAGAACAAAAAACAACGATGTTCGTTCTGGAAAAATAGAAGCTGTACAACATATAAGCAAAATTGTTGATCATAGATACATATATTGCATCCAAAGTCAACGTTGTACAGTAATGGGTACAATTCACAGCAATATAACATAAACTTGTACAAATTTTAAATTGTGATCATTTACAAAAGTAAGATTAATTTGTACAAGTGTTACCGTACACATTATCTGAGCTGTCATTTGGTAAAGCTTTTGTGAAGATTGAGCCCTTGATAACGCGTTAAACATACTGGCATGGTGTTCAGATGAAGTGTTTTATATGCTTAAAATCCAAAATGGATTCTTCTTCCGAAAAAAATGACAAAGAACCATATTTGGAACACATTAATAGATAGAAATCTTAAGACAAAAATCGGCAATGTTCCTTTACGGTGGTATATTGTCATTACCAGACTCGTATCTTCTTATTTTTCACGGATGACGTTAAACTAGGCGAGCGATAACAAAATTCCCATAATCACTGGTTTCGTTACAACATATCTTAACCTGCTCGCCAGAGAATTTTGTTTTCCACAAAAATTCAGTTATTTGTTCTTTTGTTGTTTTTTCTTTTGTTCCATTCTTCCATTTTAATTGAAGCGTCTAAAGCTTCTTACAATACAATAGGATACATGTCCCTTGTTATTTAGATTTTGTTTTGTGACAAATAGAATCCGAATTCATTTGACGCTACTGAAGAAATTAACGGATACTTATCTCAAGCATGACCTGAAAAATCTCTTTTATCTGTAGAAATATCATAGTTTCACAAGCAGTCGGAGCTTATCAAAAACATTCAAAGAGATAAAACAATGCACTATGTGTAAAAACATAGCATTTATAGAGATTAGGAATCGTCAGGCGTTTCATTCTAACAGTCACATTACTCATTTAAAATTAAAATCTCATCAGTTTGTATATTATTCGCTAATGATTAGCGCTACAGGTATTGGTGATATTAACGAGAGTTAAATATAGAATTAGATTTAGGAGAAAGAACAGGTTGGAAGAATTTCTTTAGTGGTGATTTCACCAAGTCAAGAACCATACTTTTTAAAGAAAAATTCTGGTGACGCGGTTTTAAGGAAATTATGTATTATCTAAAAAGCGTAACATGTGTTGTAATAATGTGGATTTGTAGTTTTATAGTTAAAAGTGGAAATATATTTGAAAAGGATTTATTGAAAAGTAAAGTATTCGGAACTACTGCTAATTAAATATTAACTATCATAAAGTTTGATACCTGATTAGTTAGATTCGTTATAACAGTTAGGAAACATTTTCAGCAGAAGATATAAAATGATGCTAACCAATATCAATTGACCTCATGTGAACATTAATTTTATGTTTTCAAATTTTAATATGCTAACTACTTGTTTATTAAAAATAGCTGTTACGCTAAGCATCAAACATATGTAATAAATAATTATAGAGACCAAGCAAATATGGAAACTATGTGAATTTATACATAGACAAGACTTTCTGCTTTGTGCTTTGGATTGGTGATTTTGCAGGGTTTGTAAGAAAGGTAAGAAACCTTTTCTGAGTTTATGTCTTTGACTACAGTGAGGAAGATTTTGTTAAGATAATGTTTAAGAAAAATTGTTCCACTTCGCGTAATACTAAATATCCACACAATAGCCAAGCAACATTTTACCAGAAATTAATGTTTAAATATATTCTATTTTTAAATGTAAATAAACAAGAAAGGTATGTTGAGTTGAAAATTAATTGACAACAAGTGACGTGAATTATTAAGTTTTTATATTTTAGAAATGTAGTTCTTTGGTGCATGGATGGAGCGGGTTCGAAGAGGACCCAGCAAGGATCATTTATATAAAGTTTGGTTCAAATTGCTATTTTTTGTTGAGGTTATTGGGTATTTTCTAGTGGCAAAAAAGTCAGATTTGCATATTCGGTCAAATACCTAAACGTTAATTTTTTAATTCCATTGTAAAAATACTTTTCATCTGAACAAATAATAATTACTCCAGTCCTTTTATTAGATCATAGTTCCAAAATGCTAAAGAATAGCTATTTTAATAGAGTTCTATGTTTAGACTCGTTTGGAGTTCCCTCGGGTTATAGATATTGTTAAAACGAGGGACCTTCCAAGGATCATACATACAAGGTGTGTTAGAATTTGTCACAAACGAAGATTTTATAAAAAATTTTTAGTCCATAATGTATGCTTTTAAAGTGCCGTCTGCTTACAGTGCGTGCTGAAAAAGTAAGATGAAGTCGCCATTTAAAATATATAAACAGTAAAATTATCAAGCGCGCGCAATCCTCATAACTAAAGTAATCACACAATATTTGCGACAAAATAATTGTCAGATTAATTAGTCCATCCTAAACTTTATTTTGGCCCACCGACTGTATGTGGTAAAATAAGAAACCAGCCAATAATGCAATTGTCTGCAGAAAGATGACTCCAATGACAGAAAGATACCAAGATATTTTTATGATATGAACGTCTTCATTTGTTTCCTTTACTGTCTAAAGTACCAAATCAGTTTAAAATGAACTGCCAGCTATTGATAGGCACATGCCATGCAAGGTCATTAATGCTCATGTTATGCCAACATAGCATGCGTATTATGCTAGGATTGCTGACTTGTTATGCTTACATAGCTCACATCTTTTGCCAAGATAGCTTACGTGATTTGCCAAGATAGTTGACATGTTTTGCAAAGATAGCTTACATGGTTTGCAAGCCTACATATTATGTTTGTTTTGTTTGTTTGTTTGAATGGTGTTTAACGCCACTTTCAGCAATTTTTCAGCTATATCATGGCGTCCAGTTTTTATTGGGGGAGGAAGCCGGAGTACCCGGAGAGAACCCCCGACCTGCGGTAGGAAAACTGGGAATCCTTGTCAATTAAGATTGGAGTCGAGTACACCCTGCCTGCAGTGAGAATCGAACCCGCAATCTCAGTGTTGACAGACCACGTGATCAATAGTAGACGAACTACCTTCACCACTACATATTATGCCAAGCCTGTTAGCATGTTAATCTAGTTCACATGATTTACCAATAGAGTTTGCGTGTTTTATCAAGTAACTAAATGTTTTGCAAAGATAGCTCACATGTTTAGATGTAATGTCAATGTAGCTCAAATGATATGTTAAGCTAGCTCAGAAGTTTTTTTTTAAATAGCTCACATGTTATGTCAGCATTGCTCAAAGTCAAAGTTGTATTACTGTATTTGTGTGTATGTAGTTTTTTTTCTTTTTTTTTCATTCTGCAGTTTTAGGGTAGCAATCCCGGGATAATGCAACCTTTAACGCTATTTCGTCCAATCAAAACAATACAAGTGCTATTTTGTGATATATTGTAAGTTATTGCTTTTTATTAAAATTCGATAATAAATTTTTCAAATTAAATTAATTGAAACTTTTCCAATAAAGCTCACTAAATACTAAGATGTCGTGTACCGGTATTATAATTGATTATTCGAAGCTTTAGATTAATTGGAATCGGAAATAAGGAAAATAAATGAAAACAGCACAACTGAAGGGTTTCGATATGGATCCATGTCTCGGAATGTGGGTATAAAAAGTCTTGATTAAGATTTCTGTTATATCGGTACGTTAATCCAGGTCGCCAGCGGAGAACTAATTTAACAAACTATTGTGTTAATTTGAATTGCAAAATAAAATGAAATAACAACCGATCCCTAATGAATGTGGAAAATCAATAGCAGATTACAGTGCAAGTATATGTAAGAATATGATAATCCCTGTCTTCATGATTAAGTACGAGCGGTAGCGAGTACTAATCATGAAGACAGGGATTATCATATTCTTACAAACTTAGACCATTGTAAAGTGGTCAAGAGATATTTAATTACATGATTACAATTTATGAATGACTACAATTTACCAATTATCAGACTGTTATATATAAGGACCAGAATGTGTTAATAGTTTATACAGTTCATCATGGACTTCGATTTAGGTGATTACTTTTTGAAAGGAGAAGTAACAGAGGATGATTTACTGCTTTTACCAACACAGGAGCTGATAACAGGTAGGTTGATTCAAATAATTAAAATAACAAATTTTCTATTCAATAGGTAAAAAAGTCCAAGGAGTCTGAATTGCTCATGTGAATTAAAATTTAAATTTAATATAATATTGATATCTATTTTTATATGCTAACCATTTTGCAAAATATAACTCATATATGCAGGTAAAATATATATGCAATGTTTATATTTCAGCCGTGAAACCTAGACGATTTTCTGCTCCCATTTCAACAGAAGATATATTCAGAAAAAAATTGAGAATTCAATTCCAAAGTCAACGAGAAAAAACAACCGATGGGCGTTGTCTGTTTGGGTTGCTTGGTCTTTTGAGCGGAATTTGTATCCAGCTAAGCTTAACGATGGTGGGCAAGAGATACCAAGTGATCCTAACCTTTTGACGAATGAACTATTAAATAATTGTATGGCACAATTCATACAAGAGTGTAGAAGACAAGATGGGACTCCTTACCCCCCAAATACTCTGGTGCAAATTTCCTCAGCATTACAAAGGTAAATTTGTTATTTTAGAATAGGCATATAAATAAAATATAAATAATATTAAATAAAAATAAAAACCACAAAAAACAAATTATAACAACAACAAACAAAGGAACTAGACAAAGTCGATCTAGCGATCACTGATACCCCCGCTTTTGTAAAAATTGCTAACGTTTTGAGTGGACTGTGACCTTGAAATTTGACGGATTTCCCCCAAATCAATAGGCTTCTTACCAACCTGATATATAACAATATCTTAAAGTTTCATTTAAATCGGATACAAACTTTTTGAATTATCATCCAGAAACCAAATGTTGACGGACGGACGGACGGACATGAGGACCACTATATACCCCCGACTCGGGGGTATAAAAAACAAAAACATAAATTTAAAACAAACAAATTAGCAATATACATTTATTTACAGATATCTGAGAATCGACTGCAAACGTGCGGATGTAAACTTTTTCCAAAAGGATGACCCCGTATTTGCCTTTTTCCGAAAAAAGTCTAGATAGCAGAATGAAGGAACTAACCAATCAGGGTATTGGAACAGATATCAAACGTGCAGACCCCGTTCTTCCGACTGATGAAGCACAGTTGTGGGATTCTGGTGTTTTTAATACAGAGACTGCTTCTGGATTAAGTAATATTGTGTTTTTCTATAACTGCAAATTGTTCGGGTTCAGAGGTATGGATGAGCACAAAGTTCTTGATGCATCCCAGTTTACTATATCAATCGACTCATGTGGTGCTAAATTTCTCAATTATACTGGACGATTATGTAAAAACGTTCAAGGTGGTCTCCATAACAGAAGTGTTGATGTTAAGAGAATTTCTCAAAAAAGTGATCCAACAAACCCAAGATGTATAGTTAAAATTTATGATAAGTATTTATCGCTAATTCCGAGACAAGGAAGGTTTTATAGGAAACCGCTTCCACATTGCTCTTTTGATGGACAGCCTAGATTTAGTACGCAGCCTATCGGCATAAATACTTTGCAGTCTAAAATGAAAGAGCTTTTTCAAAATGCTGGCATTGATGTTAATAATAGGCGGATAACAAATCATTCCGGTAAAGTAACTTGTGCCACAACTCTTTTCAATGCTGGGTATGATGACCTTGTAGTCAAATCAAGAAGTGGACATCGTTCAAACGCTTTAGATGTTTACAAACGCCCTCTTGAGTCTATGTCTGAAAATGTAAGCAATACGCTGCAACCACCGAAACCACAAGATTATGACCAAAAACAACCACAATTAAGTACAAAGGAAAACACTGAACCAACTGTAAACACTGTCAAGAAAGAGTCAAATGATGATGATGTTCTTACTATTACAGTGCCTAATTCTGTTTCAAAAGTTGTTATTTATAAAAATGGAAAAAGATTTGCTTTAGAGTTTTGAAAATAAATAAACTATTAATGTGTACAATTTATATGTTATTCAAAATGTGTCTTATTTATTAATTGAGCCAAATTATGCCCTAGGCAATTATTGTCTAGTCCCTTATAATTTAAAACAAAAGTTAATCCTTTATGAAGACCATGAAAATGTCATGGTCTTCACAAATAAGACGTACAAAATTAGACGTTTTCATTGGTCGAGAGCACTTTACTATGGTCTAAATGATAATAACGCAGAGTTAATACTTGTTTGTGCTTAATTGCATGTAACAAAAAAATATCCACCATTGTGTTTGTAAAAATCAATAACTGTTAACTCAAATATCATGTTAGAAAATATAAGATGTAGTATCTATGGAGAATAACGTAATTAGTATAGTAAAATGAACAACAAACAACCAACGGAACAATATTGCACACAAGAAATACATGTACTCTGTGGATTCATTGTTTAGTCATTCGCTGTTTAGTATTGGTACAAAAATTCATTTTCAAACTGTGTATGTCCAAGCATTTTGATAACGAATACTACAGTTATTAGAAGAAGACACGCAATAATACCTACCGTAGAAAATGCACTCCTAAACACCAGTGCACATGAACTATATATTATGTAAATATGTTTGTGTGACAAGATTTATTAAAGTATAAATTTCCGCAAAAATTATATTGACAAATTATTAGTGCCCCAATGGGTACAAAAAATTTGCCTATTTGTTATTAATCTGATATAAATCACCATTTAAAATGTTAGAACTGTTTAAACATATAATGTCTAAACATGAAATTTCTGTCCTCGTCAACCTTAATTATTATTAATTATTAATTTATCAGCACTGGACAAGTTAATATATCATTTCTTCAAGTAGGATAAATTGATATATGTAGTTTTTTCACAACGTTAATATTTAAAAAGGACGATTTTCATTTCCTTATTGTAAATTTCAGAAATAGGAGAGCATTGTGTTTTACTCATTTCCACACGAGATCAGTCTTTACATACAAGTATTTTGAAACAGTTCGTATGTCAGGTACGGTATATACAGAGCTGTTTTTATGGTTTGGCATGGATTCAAATACTGGTTTGCAAAAGAATATATAAATGAAACACCATTGCCACTATAATCTTCAGCATGTTGAAAACCACCCAAATAAATTTTTACCGAGATCATGCAATGCCCTATATAATGACCCAAAAATTCCAAAAAATGATTGCAAAACTTTAGGTCAACCTTAACATGTTCCCAAAGTTTCATATTGATTGGACATTGCATCTCATGGAAACTGTGCGGACGATTGAACGGAAAGAAAACAGAAAACAAAGAAAAAAGAATAATAACGAACCGGACAAAAACAATATGTCTCCCAAAACTTCGTTTAAGAAATATAATACTTATTCCAACGTCACTTCTGCTCTCTAAAACATGTAAACCCAAACATTATAGAGGCGTTTATTAGAAGCTTTGTGGCTTAAGGTCATTCCCACTACCCAGTAAATAACAAGAAAAAAGTTCTGAAGAAAAAAAGTAACCACCATCTCCTCCGTGGTATATATTACCGAATTGAAGTGAACTGATAATGTTATATTAGAACGGGAAAGTGTATCGATCTAAATTTACAGATTTATTCAAATGAATTATTCGTACATAAATCTGAAATTCTAGTAATTGATTACAACTTTTCACATGACATTTATTTAAAAATGTATAAGTAGAATTATTTATGTTTCATTTATACATTATACTACAGACGGTGATATAATACTGATCGAACGAAAAATTAATAGTGCAGTTATAATGTGCATCACAAAATCTATTTTGACCATTGCTAATTATTTTAAAAAAGTAAAGAGGCGTTCTAGCACGAGCAAATGATTATACCTTTCAATGGAAGAACCTTGTATTATATTAATTTTTTTTTTATTAATTTCGTACTGTTCCAATTTTCTAAATTGAAATTTAAAAAAAAATACCGATTCTAAGAATTTGTGGACTATAAGTTGTAACCAAAACAATTGGTTTGATTGATTGATTGGATGTCTGCTTTACGTCCAGCGAGCAGTATTTCAGCTATATTCAGGACCGGAATAAGTTAACAAACAATAAATGAACGGAAAATATGGCTGGGATGGGTCACAGGGAATACAATTTTGACTGCCACTGGAAAAGTATGGTGTTTTGGGTAGGGACGTAAAATTTAGCCTTTTGTAGCGGCTACAATGAGCCTACTCTTTTTCGAAATCTACAAAAGCGGTCTTTGTCGTGCAAGGAGCGTGGCACTCTCCAAACACGTTACCCGCTAAGGTCCGCGGTCAGGCTTTCCGTATTATGACTTGACAACCCCCCAACGAGAGGGTCCCCCTTATCCGCTACCCGGGGACGCGCGGGACTGCTCTGTGGGTCGAGCACTGGGAACCTTCCCAGTATGGTCCCAGCCAAACAATTAGAATACTAGTATATAAAACTTCAATTTGAAATTAAGGTATATACAATGAAAGGTACACCCATACGTGTGCCTGAAAAGATGTTATTGTTGTAAATTTTGTACATGTATATAGATATTTTAATATTGCTATAGAAACTACTACAATGAAGTTTTGCTTGCATGAATGTATTTTCAGAACTATAAGACATGGAAAAATGTTCATATACAATTCGCGGGCCTCTGTGGCTGAGTGGTTAAGCTAGTTCGTCTACTATTGATCACCGTTGGTCTGTCAACATTGAGATTGCGGGTTTAAGTCTTACTGCGTGCAGAGTGCACTGGACTCCAATCTTAAATCACAAGGATTGTCCGGCTTCATCCTTTAATAAAAACTGGACGCCATGATATAGCTGAAAAATTGCTGAAAGTGGTGTTCAAACAAAATTCAGCAAACAAAAAATCATATACAATAAAAAAATTTGATAGTGTCCCTCTACATCCTTTTAGAAAGACAAAGTTGCAGAAAACTAGAGTTATTCTATGAAAAATTGTTACAGTAGTAGCAAAATAGGAATACAAGATAGGGTCGTCACGAAATTTCTTACAAAACAACTGGATTTCTTACTCTACACATATTTCTATGGGTACTCAAATTGTTCATGTTTTTATCCACCTAGTTGATTAGTTTATCTAAATTATCTGTTGTTGTTAGCTGCATATGGTTAAAATAAGAGACGCTGGAAGTTAAGCAGGCATGAATTCAATAATAGAACCAAAACAGATGCTAACTGTTATGATATTCAGAAATTAATTGATATTGCATTAAAACAGTACTTTTTCACTTTATAAGAACATCTCGATGACTTCATTATCTTTTCTATGTATAGAGTTTTTTTTAGCTCATTTAAGGTCGTATTGTTACAAATATTCCATTGTTTACGTTACACATCTAGGACATATATCGCTTGGCTATGTCTACAACTGTTATAACAATATCAGGACCAACAGATCGATTAAAGTGGAAACCGTAGAGTGATTTTCTTTGCACAACTCTGTAGAAATTTCTGCTAACTAAATTGAAATCAATTAGCCGGTTGGTTGATTATTTGATTGAGACATTGTCTTATGTGTGTTCCAAAACTTTTATAGCTTGGTCAATAACCTGGCGAAGAACTATACAATCATAAAAGTAAATATCTTTTGATTAAGGATGCGCAAGCTTAGAGATATGTTCGAATCTCGAGGAAACTTAGATTCTACAGAACACTCTGATATTTGTCAATCAGCAGAACCAAAATTAAGTTCTATGGTGATGCTTACCACATGTGTGTTGTTGTTCTGTATTGTTGTATGGTCTTTTTAAAGCTTTTAAATATTGATTACGATGGAAAATGATTATGAAACGGTTTCCAAAAACAAATAAGTAAGTTTGTATCGTTAAACTTTTGTCGTGTCCCAATATAAATATGGTTTAAAAGTCAATATTGTGACCAATATCTTCTTGCATTGCGTATTTTAATTAAGACACGACATTGACTGAACTATGTATACCATGATAATGAAATATGTTACAGTTATATATAAAACATAAATTTTCACAGTATTCGAAAATCTTAAAATGCATCCATCACCGACATTTTAAATTTGTTGCAAATGCGTATGAGATTCATGTTCATACGTTGATATTAGAATAAAGGTTCACTGCAAGATACTGCTTAAAATGAACAAGAATGCAGAATGTATTGAATACATGTACTAACACTCTTATTTTTACTTTCAGACTTTCTAGATCTCAAGCTATGGCTGAAGGTAAGTTATTCATTCTATATATGTATGTTTCATAATAAGAACAGAAAAGTAATCAAAATTGTTAATAAAAACTCCTTCTTAACTTGTAGTGGTGTTGCTTGTGATTTCATAATTCTCTTAAGTTCAGAACGGATGTCAACCCAATTGCTAGTTCTTTTTATTTATAAAAATAATCAATCATTGGCCATAAATATATCATGCTGCTTGCTTCTGTGTTAAACGTGAATGATCATATACTAGTATGTAAAACAATAATGTGTGTGATGGTCATCGACAAAAAACAAAAAAAAATAAAATAAAATATTAGCTTCAACCAAACAATCTGTGTACACTACACGTTCGGGAAGTGCTTTCGATCTTAAAAAAGTCCTCAAATACAGACTTTGTTAAATAGTAATATTATGCCTTTTAATATAAATAACTTGTTAGTACCAATCATAAACGAGAAAGAAATTTGGTACTATATTAAGGGAGTTCTGGACACCTACACCGAGTTTGATTTATGCAAGTCTTCATGTATTATTTTGAATTAAGAATTAATAAAGCCTAAATTGTATGGTTTGCGCACCATTTTTCTCATTTATGAAAGATTGTACAACAAAGACAATAAAAAATGCACAATAAAAATAGACTTATACAATTTTGTTAAATGAAATTGTTTATCTAAATTAAAATATAAAGCAATGGCTATATGCATTTCAGAATAGGGGTCTAACTAGTTTCCATTTATTTACCTAGACAATTGTTCTATGAGATTTTTGTGAGTAAAAAAATATAAAGCAATTGCTATATACATTTTAGAATTTGGAAAATAGTGTTTACCAAGTAGAATTAACCTAGTTTACCTTCATTTATCTAGTAAAAACAGTGAAAGTTATACGTATATGTCTGGTGTATATTTATATTGTTTGGATTTTAAAAATAAATGAACGAAGTCAATGTGATAGCTATTCTAAT
Source organism: Limnoperna fortunei (assembly GCA_944474755.1). NCBI lineage: Eukaryota > Metazoa > Mollusca > Bivalvia > Mytilida > Modiolidae > Limnoperna > Limnoperna fortunei. Next base: position 68,744,086 of record OX104114.1, on the reverse strand, counting down.
AGTTTTAGGAAAAAATGCGAAATGGTTTCCTGAATTAACTTTAGTTACAATCGTAAATAAATACGATAGTTTTATTAATCTGAAAATTGCTTGGTTATAGTATATTCTCGATTTATCTCCCATTTATTACTTTGTGTTATCCATAACTTACATTAAACTGTCACTACATACCAAACATTTTTTGTTATCGATTTTGTAAAAAAAACTTTTGTTAAGTTAATTGTTATCAAATAAATGAAATCAGAAGATACTTAGAAGTACTTAAAATGAAAATAAATAAGTACAAAATAACAAAATCATCGCTGAAAGAAAAATCACAAAATAAAAAAAAACAAAACAAGGAACACAAACTCCTCTTTACAAAGGGAGATATTAGCTGTTCCGGAAAATGAGCTTTTCATCTTTCTGTTACTTATGGTCCAAATCACAGTTGGGTCACAAACTAAAGGAAAACTGGTAATTTACCCTAGAATATACACACATTATGTGGGGGCCTCGGTGGCCAAGTGATTTAGGTATTTAGTTTCCTATTGATCATGTCCCTGTCAACACTTAGGTTTCAGTGGCAGGAAATCGGCTGCATCTTAATTGACAATGATTGCTACTTTTCCTACCGGGACATTCCTTGTGGTATAATACAACAGAATATAACGGGAATTATTTGATGATAGGAATTCATATAACACAACTATTACAAAACTATTAAAATGATATTATGATCCACACGAACTAGAAATTTGTTTTTATTCCTCTTATTTACATTCGCCTCAATAAAAATATCTAGTATCGAAAAAATTAGTTCATTCTCTGTAATCAATTAATAATCCAATTCCCTCAACCCAAAAACATATAGCCTGGAATGATATGTAGAAATAGGTAGGAATGTGAAACGGTTTGTTTGTTATTAATAGCATAATAATTACTCTGCTGATCTCTACTAGAAATCCTTTACAAAAAAATTATAATATATTACCAATATATATAGGAAAGTAAGATTCTATGTCTTATTTTTGCCTATTTTTTAAATACTAATTTATTGTTGGCTCTGTGAATGACTCTCCTTTTAAATAATATTTATTTTTAAAACTATAGGTATGTGGGGTTTTTTTATATACAACGGGACTGAGTTTTATGTAAAGTGCGACACATTTTTATGACACGGAAATATAAAGAGAAGATACATATTTTTTAATTCTTCCCATCTTAATAGTTACCCCAAAAGATCAAGAGTTATCACATGTTAGTCTGGTTTCATCCTTCAATAAAAACTGGACTCTATGATATATCTAAACAAATTGCTGAAAGGTTAAACCCGACTCAAACAAATAACATTCATCCGTTTTGATGTGTTGTCATTTTACTACTAGTTTGATATACATATTTTTAGTTTCGATGTACTTTAAATATTGTTACAACTTGCAAACATTTGGAAGTCAATTACCAATGCATATAATTCTTTACAACTTTTTAATTTGGATCAAATATTGTTTTAATACACTCAGTTATATTTAAATTTCAAAGATAAAAAACGATTTGTATTTAAAGGTACATCGTGTTACATGTTTTGTTAGGGAGAATGTTAGCATTCTACTGAATGCGTTATAATTTCGTCGTATTTTGTACTTCAAATATTACTCGATATGTCATTAGACACTGTATACTGTCTCTTTTTACTAGACCTCCTAATACAGCGGGTACTTGGGTTCAAACACGGTGTGGCCCTTGTAAACACAATTTTATTCTAAAATACTAGTAATTCATACTAAGATTTAGTCTTTTCAGTGTATGATAATGATATTGTGTCTAATAAATTGATTGTCTGATTAAATGAATGTTTGCTTAACATTGAGCTTTTTTCAAGACGAAAGCAAGTAACAAAGAATAAATCAATGGTAAAAGGGGTAAGATCAAAATGGTTATTGCAACTGGAAAAATATAGAGTAATGGGTAGGGCAAAGAATTTAGCCATTTTGCAGCAGCTTAAATTAACCTTATTCTTGTGGTCATTATTGTTCAAGGACTGCGGCTTTGTCCAAACACGTTACCTACGTCGGTCCCATGTATAACATGAAATCACCTTCCCTCACCCGAGGGCTTCCCCTATCAACCATTTATAAACGTCCAGGAAGGTGGGTAAGTCGACCACCTCATACCTGTTCAGTACGGGGACTTCAAAAATGAACTTAGGTTTATTATTGCTCCTTGTTGACATTATTTAACTATTCTGTACATCGTTCAAAAATAAAATCCTATATGAAATGTCAGCTTCACACGAAGCGACAAAATTGTCAAAACGAATTTCGTCAGTATGGTGGTATATATCTGATCCTACTTGTCACATAATTAAGTCTACATAATTTAAAGATAAGTCTACTTGTCACTTAATTTAGTCTACTTGTCACAAATTTAAGTATGCTTAACAGGTAATAAATGCTTTTATTTTAAGAAAACTGACATTTTTCTGATATAGACAGGTTTACATAATTATATGACAAGTAGATGCCACAATACGGAAGTATTTCGTTAAATCTATTTTGAGTCGAGTGACACTCGTTGTGTTTTTCTTGTTGTTTTGTTGCAGTGTTATCATAATACCATAGAATCAATTGATATGTAAATTTCTATTGAAAATTTAGAAACATAAAATGGCACAACTATAAAATCATTATAGAAACCCATCAATTCTCTACAAAACTTTCAAGAAATCATTTTACTCTTTTGATTTCACATCCGCCCTATATGATGATAAAATCAATGACATTTATTTTAATTGGTAAATGAAGCGAACAGCTAAATGTTATACCAATAACACAAACACTGAAATTACCTTACCGCAATATTGATTACGTATAAGGTTTTGAGAAATCGATTGTGAGGTATTTCTGAAACGTCCCGATTAGTTTAAATATGAAGTTTCATTCAATATGTTCCGATGGGAAATAGCAGTTGTATTGATGTTACCAATTAAAGCAAAATAAAATAATTGTAGCAGTTACAAAAATGATTATACAGATTGATTCAAGACTGATTTGCACAATGTAGTGAAAACTTTGAAAAGAAGGTCTTCCATAAGGTATGTAACAAAATACGATACATTATAAAGATGTAGGAAATAACGATATATGAATTGTGTAAATAGACAGGATTAGTACTTTAATATCAATAATTAAGCTAATTCATTATTTGTATGGGTCGTTAATAGGCATTTCAATGCAAATTGTAGTTTTTTTACTTCTTCCATGCTCGGTCGAATTAATGTCTAATTTTAAGGCATTTAAATCTTTACATATTTTAATAGTATTTTTTTCTTGTGAATTTAGTGAAGCAATGAAATATTTTTTATTATACGCTGCGAGATGACATAATAATTTATGTAAACAGCTAGGTATAAGACATCTGAATAAAGAGTCTGAATAAAGAGTTCTTAGCTTGAAACGTATTTAATGGTCGGTGCTTGCTTTAACTTTTGTCTTACGTTAAACACTTGATTTTTTATAAAATGTTAATCGTTAATTTATATATTATTTCGTTTTTATGTTTGATAAAGCGCGCATCAGACTATTTTGCCTTTATAACATATCTTTTTTAATTAAAGTATCCAATAAATACATTTTGTGAAGAACAGAAGTCTACATTTATCTACACATAACATTTCGTTCTTTTAATTATTTCGGAATCTTTTATGACATAATATAGACATCCTTCTGTTATCATATCATCAAGTTTCGACGATTTTGAAACAAAAAACTCCATTTTTCAACAGTTTCCTTGTTTTCTTTTGACTATGAAGGCGCGAAATTGGAATTTTATTTATTTTTGACATTATAATAGAAATATTTAACGTCTCCCTTCATTGTTTAACGCTTGAGGAAAAATTGTCATGAATATAATATTTGCCCTTATCATCTCACAGGGTCTCAATGACATTGTCTAATAGTTGGCCTCCTAGATGGATTCCCACTGACGAACGTCAATATTTATAGTTTATTTAAACATGATTGTTATGTTGCGAAAATATTTTGTCATTATTAGTCATGGCATAATAGTTATCATTAAATCATTACATAACATATTATCACCGTTCAATTGGATTCACATGTATTTTGTTAAACTTATATAGCCCATACAGTGACGAAGTTATAACATAAGCTACTGTGACAGTATAAACGTATAAACAAAATAAAACAATTGCTTTTATTGTTTTTTTGTAATTTTCGACTGCATATTTTGTCTTCATAACTTGCAATGCTATGTACTTTTGTTGTTGTTGTATTATTGATGCAGTATTCGTGGTAATAGAAAAACATAAATTAAATTGAATGGTGAATCGAGAATAACAGTTACTATATTCCAGTACCCGTCAAAACGAACAAAAAATATTTCATACTAAAATAAAAGTCGTTTTTTGTGAAAAATAACAAAATTACATGTACATTGACTTTTAATACAATCCAACTTCTGTTATATTAAAAGGTTTTTATATGTATATATAAAATTTTACGCCTGGTTTTTGTATGGGTAAACTTGCCATGCAGTTGTCATTTGAACTTATAGCTGTAATGCATTTAAAAAAAATTTATAATAATAGCGAGCTTCGCAGATGCCAGCTATACGGATACATTCGTGTGAGTAAATGAAGTCAGGCGATCCATATTAACAACCTATTTCAGATGGTAGATTAGCTGTCGAACGAATATATTGTAGAAGAGCACTAAAATTAATTAGTTAGGGTACGCTGGAGTAACATTGTGCGATGATCGAATTTTTAATTTTTGGTGCAATTTGTGTTTTATTATCCAGATCATTTTGCATGCATCCTTTGTATTCATTAAGGAAGCGTTTTACCTCGTAGGATCTGTACCATTACTGTAGTTTTTAATTTTCAAAGATGACGAATTACTTTCTTTGGTTTTGGGGAGGTTACGCAACTCATGCTCATCAGAAAATGACCAAAACCCATTAACCCGTTAAACTTAAAACTTCAAAACATTATTTCATAATAAACATAAAAATCGTATGATATAAAGACAAAGCTACACAATACCAATTTTGTTCCAAGATGGTGACGTTTTGCGACAATGCTTTCGCGAAAACACTTTGCTGTCGTAAAGTAATATATTTCTTGTGTTGACAGACTTCAGAGCAATATATTTAGTTTGTATATCATAAAAAAGAGTTTGCCTTACTGGAGTACCAGGATTCGTACGTTGTTCTTTAAAGGCTAGTTACCTATCGTTCATTTGTAAAGATCTTTATTTGGTTAGTAACCATATAGGCTGAATTCTTTTGTTCCATTGTGATTTTAAATTGATGCTTTCAGTGTTATAATAAATTGGTACCCTTGAAAATTGGATATCTGTATGGAACTTATTTGTTATCGTAATTGTATTGTTCTCGTTTTACACTGTTTGCGTCTGACAGAAACATGTATTAAATTTGAAAACTTAAACGTAAAATAATAAAGAGTAAATGTAAATTCACATATATTCAGGTTTATTTATGAAACAAGAATATATAACCAATGTTCCTTGGATACACTGATGCCATAGCATAGATTTTAAAATATAGTTAAAGACGTTTTAAATCGAAAGTTCGGCTGAGAGTTGCTAATATTTTTTATCTATCTTCATCACCCAATTATCACAAAATAATATAATTAACATAAATTATCGTTTTTAAGAATATATCACGTAAATATCACTGTATAAGCCGTTTAATTAAGACACTTGACTGATGATACATAGATGTGTTGTAAAGATACATATTGATTGATCAGTGATGTTTATGGTGTAAAATGGTTTCTAATATCCCCAGCAGATTAGATTTTTTGCCTTATAATATATAATGATAGTAAGCATTACCGACCGCTTAATATTAACTGTGGGTTGGGACCAGTGAATTTCAAATTTTCACTTTTTAAAAAGACTACTAGTATGTCCTACCTTCCAGAAATACAGAAAAGTTGCCGCCCTACATGATGTGTAATGGATGTCCTATCTAGTGAATAATTGTATAATTATAATAATACAATTCAGTATTTATGTTTGTTAAACAAATTGTTCTAATACAGTATGTTGTTTTGAATTAAAACGTAAGACAATTTTTTAAATGAAATTGTTATGAAAGAATCCTTGTCCTGTCAGTGCTGAAAATAACAGAACCTGGAGTCCCATGCAAATGCAGGCATAAATAGTATGTGTCATTTTGCATTTTGCTCCGGCCCCAACCCCAAATAAATATCCATAAAACAGTACATTTATTTGAAGCTAGCACTAATGGTACCTAGCTTAAGCTTTAGAAAATTTGCGTCTTTCTGACAGAAAACCCTTTATGCTGCCATTAGAAACGACGTTACTTTTCATGCAACATGCACGAAATCCATTATCATTCATTTAAGTTTTCCTTAATATTTTAGCTGCAAATAAAAATAAATCATTATACTGTACAGCCACTCGCAACTAATCAATTTCACAACTTATATGAGTGTAAAAATGCTCTTGCAAAAAAAACTAAAACTTCATACTTAACAATTTTCAACAAATAATGAAGTATTTAATAAATCAATTGAGGTAATGAAACAATTATAGCCTTTGAAATGTGTTTGCTACCATATGATTTATTGACGATTCTCGTTAATAACGTTGTTAGGTGCGATAACTTCAAGAGCATAATTGTAGGTAACGTATACTGGCTAGAGAGTAGGCAGGTACAATTTCTTGCTTAATTAATTAATTTATTTATTTATTTATTTATTTATTTATTTATTTATTCCCTGTAATAATATGTAAACTAAACTCGTGTTTTACTATTACATAATTTATATATAAAAGCCGCAAACATTTATATTCTAGCTACTCACAATGTAACATACATATTCTAGCTACTCACTCACAATGTAACATTTAGATTCTAGCTACTCGCAGTTTAAAAATAAACTTGTGTTTTGACTAAATTAGTATATAAAGTAAGTAAGACAAAAAAACGGCAAACCTTAACATTCAAATATAACATGATTGCAGAACACACACACAATTGGCAAGTCACAAACGAATAACACAGCCAAAAAAGACGTATAGGACATAGGCTAGTGAATTCTGATTTTCTTAATAGAACGAAAGAACAAAAACAAGGATGTGTTGTACTTATATACGGTAAGGATATCATTTCAGAAGTTCTATGGCGTTACCACGACTTAATTGATCGTTACGGGGAATCCATTTTTAAAATATGTCTGGGTTGTGACCAGTTGAATTTCTGACTTTTATTTTATTTTTACTTGATATCTTGTCTGCTTTCCATCCCAAGGGGCTGTCTGTTACCATCGATTCTTTTGTAACAATATTCACTAATAAAATGATAATTCCCGAGGCTGTTTTACTTGATGGCAATTTATTCATTGTCTCGTAGTTTTATGAAATGACAATGTTGGAGACATCAAATATTATATCTTTTTGCAATAAATGCCACAATAGAAATCTGCTATATGCTATACTCCATGTTTTCTTCCTATAGAAATGTTGACGTTTTATCTTTGTGTTTTCTTATAAATGCATATGATGTGAAGGAAAGGAGTTATTTTTCACTGAATATGGAACACAATGTTGCTAAACGCGTTGAATACAGGCGACAAGATAAGTATTCAACGTGGAATTACAAAGCCATGGTAAATTTTGGAAATGTTTCAGAGCTTTATGAAGACGACAAACAAATACGTAGAAAGCATGCGCGTATCAGAAGTAAGTACAACGTCGTCTTGTGTTGTGTTTTCGATCTTACAGATTACACGGTAAAAGACAGCAAAACTACCATCCTAAAGTAATTGCATACATGTATATTTGTATATACCTTCATATTTTATGACTTCACAGTAATTCTTATTTTCATGTTTTGTTAAGGTTGTCAAATACTAATGAGGAATTATTCCTTCCAAGACTTCGTTTAAAGCTGAATATTTCCGTAGTTTTTTTTGTAGACTTCAAAAACAAGATTTTTTCATCGATAATTTATTCAACGTTACCACAAATCACCTATACCTATTAAACCTATAAACAAATAATATCTGTAAAGTATAACAGTTTAGTCACACACCGAAAATGATCTATGATGTCTAACGTAGAAAGGTAAAGGAGTAAGCATTTTTTGAACTGGGTATATTGTTGATTTATGGGTATGCAATGGCGATTTTGGAAGTATGGGGTGCCAATATATAATACGGAAGGCTTTGTCATGGACCACAGTTTGTGATTGTTTTATCTGCTACAAACTCTTAATTCTGTGTGTTTACCCAAATCTATTGATATGACAGGATATATTCTTTACCCATTAGACAATCAAATTTCAACAATTGATGTTATCTTAACTAAATTTACAGAGCTGCCCAGTGCGACCCATGTGGAGGTTTCAGGATACATTATGGACGGTTAATTGTCTGCTAACATTAGGCCTTTCGCGGATGATAGTTGGCATCTTGTTTGGCAGTACCAAACTCCATGCGCGGTAAAGACCGCAAATTTGTAGAAAAATCCGTAGAAGGATTGTAGCGGTTGCAAAAATAAAAATTCTTCATACCTACCTAAGTCTCCCTATACTCCCATTCCTTAACTGCCACAATGTTCTACCTAATTGTTAATATAAATTCCCCACTTGTAATTGTTGATTAATGGAGCCAATCATCCGTTTATGTTTCTTATTCAACTTGTTCTTATCTGTGCACATGGCTATCAGTATAACATATCTGACCACATTTCTTGGCAGTCTAAAGTACGTCATCTCTTACCACATTTCATAGCAGAGAAGTAAACATCTCTCACCACCGTTGTTTCGGTCCAAACTACAACATTTCTGACAACATTTCTATGCAGTCCAAGATACAACATTTCTGACAACATTTCTAAGTAGTCCAAAATACAACATCTCTGACAACATTTCTAAGCAATCAAAAATACAATATTCCGCACTAATTTCTTGGTCTTTCTAATTGGAATAAACTGGTTGATTTTGAGGCGTTCATACTCTTCCTCAATCGTTAAACATCCGTTTATATTAGTAAAGTACTGGTTACTATACGTCAAGTGCTCACAATAACTCTTAGCAATTCGTAAAGCCATTGTAATAATGACATCGTAAACATGACGTAAACTCTCGTAATAACCCGCATACAAATCGCAAACTTACCGTAAATCGTAAACAAGTTATTTAGGAGACAATTACGATTTTGTTTTCAAGTAGTTCGTGTTGTTGCGACTGGTTAACGGTACTTATGGATTATGTTGTAATTTAAGAGTTATTTACAGAAAATATAACTCGTGAACAATTGCAAGACAGTTTTCGACATATCAAACGAAATGGATCTTTACGAGAGTTTGCGAATTGTGACCAACGACTTTCAATTGAGTACAAGTTGGCAATCCGTAGGTCTGATACGGACCTACGAATTTGTACGGATTTAATACATACTTAATACAGACCAATACGTTAATACGGTTTACTAAAGGTGTTCTAAGGTCGGTTGATCTGTGGTCAAATTTTGAACATGTTCAAAAATTGTCAAAGATGTACAAGTATTATTCGTATGACTACGAACACAATACCGAAAGCCACGAACCAATAAAGATGATGCCGGACCGTATTCGTATCGAATCCGGCAATGTGTGAATTAGACATTATATATGTTTAAAAATATCTGCAAAATCTTTAAAGTTTATGTAGAACTAGAAGAATTCAAGTGCTTTGTTCTAACAGACCATTTCTTGTTGTCCCTTACTCTTGTTTGTTTTGACTTACCTACGTCTTGTCTTGCTACATTAAACATTATGGCTGCGTTGTTTTGCATGATCGCGTTTACTCAATACAGCAGCTTATATTGCAAGTGCTTTCTGTATTTTTCATGCTATTAAAACATGTAAAATTAAAGAATTCTTACCACATGGGAGTTATTAAATTTTATTTGTCTATTAACCTTGAAATCACTCTCAATTCTGCGAGTGATTTTGGGGATATCTTATCCTGTCGATTAATCTGTCATCATCATTAAATATCATTAGTTTAATGTTGAAACAAAGTGTTCCATTTTATATTTTATTGTTTTATATTTGGTAGTCTTTAACGCCAAATATATCTTTTTACGGTAATAATATCCTTCGAGCTCCTCTTAAACAACTTACTCGGTAGCTTAGCTCCCGATAGGTTTTATACCACTAACAGTGCTCTGTGAATGATTACTTTGAATTTAGGTAATCTTTTAAACGTAGAAATTCTGAAAATAAAAATAATACTGCTTGAATTGGATTAGGTGGTAGAAAGGAATATTTTAAGATTTGTAGAATGAGTGATATATATGAAACGTCAAATTCTAAGAATGGGAAAAAAAGGAATGGTTTGATAAAGATCCGTAGTGAGAGTTCATTACAAGAAATGTCACCATTTAATCAATTACAAGTTCGTTCATATGATGACTTGTCTGGTACTTTAGATCGGAACAACGTTAACACGTTAGGTAAGTGACAAAAAAAGTTTGGTCTGATCTTGTATTATAAAGTGTTCATCGTCTATCTCTTACAGATATCGTTGCAGAATAGGTTCAAGTTGCCTTCCACTACAGAAATGTGGCCTTGGTCTTTCAAAGTTATCAAACAATTAGACTATCTTTCAGTTCCACCAAAACCATGACTCAGTTTATCAGTATTACAAAACAACGAACCAGTTTCTTAGTTTTAATAAACAACTAATTAATACGTTATAATCACAGAACAATAAATTTATTCGTTAGTTTTAACAAACAATGAATCAAATATTGAGTATATATTCCTTAATTCAACAAATCACAAAACTAACATCGTATTATAACGGCAGTAAAAGAAGAATAGGTTTAAGTTGCCTCCCCTTACAGAAATGTGGTCTCTACAAAGGGTGCTAGATCTCTTTCGAATGACTTTGTTGCCCTGGAGTATAATTACATTTCCTTTTACCTTTGTTAGATCTTGTTAATTTTCATGTTATTTGCCAGATTGATAATGCTAAGGGATATATAGTCAAGATTTAATTAATTGTTTGTTAAAACTAACGAATAAATTTATTATACATGCAGAACTAAATATAAACCAGCTACCTTTCCATTGAAAACACCTTACGAGATACTGACGGATTTATCATTCTATTTTTATACATTTCTGACAAAAACGTTAAATAGTCGGCTTTAAAGCATAGGCAGACTACAGCTAAACGTTCATTCCTGTTGTCGATGTGTCAAAAATATCTATGAGATCTTTTATTGTAGCAGAAAATTACACAGGCTTATTAAATAACTTATTTAATAACGAATCGATAATCATGCAAAAATAAATTGCGAAAATAAACCGGTATCCATTGAATCAAATATATTGAACATAACGATGTGCATAATTTTTCTCGAAATTTTAAAATCAAATGTGACAAGAACTTTTATGAACCCGACAGACAATAAGTAATTATATCAAACGGGTTGAATAGTATTCGTGCCACATTATTTCAGCTATTTCAGCTATATCGTGCTTCAGCTATATCGTATTTCAGCCACACAAAAAATATATAGCGTCACCATTATTTCAGCTATATCGTGGCGTTTATTTTTTGCGTGGCACGAAGTACTTGAGAAAACCTCATAACTTGGAAAGGAAAACTTGTAAAAATCTGTCTCAATGTTATAATAAGTATCTTTGATACAGTTTGTATACCTGGCTAAGTGCCTAATATTTAATTTAATTAATTTATCAATTTATTAATGTTACTTTGTCAACAATGTATTTATTGTATATGGAGTGTAATGTCTCTGTACCAATGTACTGCATTGGTTTTTTGACAATAAAGAAAAGAGCACACCCAGCACGCAGTGATTGTGCGATCAAACCGTAGGATGATAAGTTGGTCGCATATCTATAAACATCAGATAACATGTTGGTGATGTCAATATTGAAGATGCTACATAAATTGTAAGTTCTACTGTACTAACTAATCAACTATGGCCAAATATTTTTCCAATGGTAATGAGACTTACAGGTCCCAGTTTCATAAAAAATCTCAATTCTGAGGTTTCCTTAACTTATCCATAACTCAAATATTGACCAATCAGATTGCTGAAAAATCTAATTTGTGCAAAAACTCAAGGATTTGAGGGAAATCTCAATTTAAGAAGTTGTATAAAACTAAGGCCCGATGGAGTTACAGATTTTATGGAGAATTGCTTTTTGCAATGTAATTCATACGATACATAGTGGGAATTTCATAACTGGAACTAAAATTTCAAAACCAAACCCTGAATACCGACTGCTTAGATTATCTTAATGACCAAACGGAAGTAATTAAATATTTTATGAATGAAAATTTATTCTTGAAGTCCGCTATTGATTTGGCTCAAAGATTCAAATGTACACGGTTTTCTGGAATTTTCTAGATATAGTTGGTTCTTTCGCAACTTGATGAATAATAAAGCCATATTGTTATTTTATATTTGTTTGAAGATCTACTAATAAAATGACTACATTGTTCATAATTGATTTATTCCGTGAGCATAAATTCGTCTTGTATTGATATAATGAAGATAAACCATAAAATATTTGTCTAGTATTTCTTATACAATTATCAACAATAAAGCCTGTATCTACCATAAAAGAATGTCAAATTGTATACGTTATATAAAATCACGTGAGTAATACGACCAAGGACCAAGCTGTTTTTTTTATTTTAGGTTTTAAGTATTGCATAATTTACTTCTTAATTCCTCTGTGTTTTTTATGATTTTAGTTTTTATTTTTCGTTTCTTTACTGCAGAAAGACAATTTTTTAAATTCGGGATTAAAATGTAATAAATATTTAAAAGCGATACTTAACCAGGTTTCCACATTTGCTTCAAGTCTACTGGAAGTAGTGACGGTATAATATGAACTTTACGCCAAAAGTGGATGCCAAATAATATTCCAAATGTCTGGTCAAGTACAAGAATATTTTCCCTAGGCTAGGAACCAACGGCGGAGGGCAATATAACATAAACATGCAATTCAATGTACCAACGAAACATATTATAGTGGTATTAAATGGGTGTTTTCATATTTGACCTGTATTATGTCCAAGGGAAGCTGTAATGGCTTGAGGATAGTTGTATTAGCCCGATGCAAGGCCGAGGTCTAAGGGGGGAGGTCTAATACAATTATCCTAGGCTGAATACCGCTTCCCGAGGATATAATACATGTCACATATGAAAACGCCTATTTAATGACACTGTTATTAGCCAGTTGAATAAATTTTGGTACCATTTTGTCATTGACCAATATAGTTATACTCAATCCAACGCGGCTTCTTTTTAAAATTATAAAAGATTAATATGAAAAACCTCAGTATGAAAATGTCATTTTTCCTTGCAAATTCTGCTGTAATTTACGTAATGCAACGAAATCAGCAAGACTCTAGAATCCCACTTACAAGTCTCCAATTATACTCAAATTCTCTTTTTTCGTCTACTTTACGTTTATGGAACGAGTTCAGCTCTGAGATTAGAAATGTACCCAATATAAACTCATTTAAAATGAATATACGTAATGGTGTAACTAAACCACTAACGTTAAGTACTTGGACAGTGGTAATAGATGTTTAAATATCATTCACACTCGTTTCAGACACCGGTGCAGTAACTTAAATGCAGATCTTCCATATTTTAATAGCTAGTCAAAAATCAAAATTTTGTCCTGTAGCAACTTTTAAAAATCAAAACCGATTCTAACTGCAGTTGTGGTTGAATTATTAAAGACTTATTCCATTACCTTTTAGAACGTCCTCTATATTATGAAGCAAGGCAATTATTTATCAACAAACTTAGTTTTCTTAACGACTTAAATATAGAATGTTTGCTTTTTGGCGATGACTACTTGACTGATGATTTAAATGAGAACATATTTAAAGCAGTATAACAGTACATCAAACAAACGAAAAGGTTCAAAAATCCCAATTCCATATATATACAGTTCTAATTGTAGTGTGTGTGGAGGTGTAGTATGGGTGTGGGTGTTTGTGTGTAGTGTGTTTGTGTTTGTGTGCATTCATGCTTGAATATGTAATTATGTTCTTACAATAAAATATGTTTCATTTAATCTTATCTACACGTCATTGAGGGGAAAACTTATTTACCTTTTTTACATTCTTTATGTGCCTTAAATTTTACGATTTATTTAGAAAAAGTCCTAACCTTACACCACCGAGCGATTGGCATACAGAACATAAATGTTCACTGTTCCTAAAGCACGTGGATTTTGACAGAAAGAAATATAATTATTTCGGTTGCATAACATCTGAATACCAGTACATTTGTTGTGTTTGTTTGAATGATGTTTAACGCTACATTCAGCAATTTTTCAGCTATATAACGGTGTCCAGTTTTTATTAGCAAGGGGGTTACGGAAGTCGGCGTACCCTGAGAACTTTTCGTAGGAAAACTGGCAATCCTTGGCAATCAAGATTGGAGTCAAACCCGAAACCTCGGTGTTGTTAGGCATGTTATCAATAGCACTCTAACTACCTTAACTACTCGGCCAACGACATCCGAATACCAGTACGTATTGAGACTTTTACATGGCAATATCACGGACGCGTGTAAACAAATATATCTTATTAAATTAACTGTTTGTTTCAGACAAAGAAGAAATAAATAAATTGAAAAATTTTATGTCAGCATACGGTATGGAATATGTAAATGCAGGCCGTGTACTTAAAGCTAAATACAAGAGGAATAGGAATAAAGATGGAATGACCTTGGCGGAAAGAATAAAAATGGGACGTTACGGAAGTGGGGTAAGTTGTACGGATCGACTAAAAACTATAACTAGAAATTACTGTGCTGATATTTGTTAAAATACTGGGAAGGAAGCCATCAGAAATCAGTTAACAAATAGTGTATAAATTCATCGGCCTATATGTCAGTGCGATGGCGTCAAAGAGCTTATAATAAAATTCAATAAAAGCTTTATTTTAACTGAAGCACCGAAGGCTATATAGTTTTAATATATATAAGAACGTAGTACTATATAGAATGAAACATTTCTGAATATCCTTGAGTGGTATTCAGACCAAATAGTGTGTCATTGTTCCTAATTCCGTTACTAATAAGTTCAAAGAAGCTAGCAAAGGAAACTATTTTATTATTATGATGGACTCAACCAATTTATTATAAACAAACCAAATTAAGTGTATAATGGATACAGTCAGATAACGTAGCTGGCTACCTGCAGACCAATATCAGGGGTATAGAGGATAGTCAGATAACGAAGCTGTCTAACTACAGTACTTGCACCCGTAAACGCAACACTTTGACTGATTGATAACTGATTGGTGACGGATTTTGGAACGCTGACGGATCGCTGACTGATTGATGATGAATGCATCCGTCCAAATTATGAATACATCATTACCTTGGTAACCGTCAGCGATCAGTTCAATCAGTGCGATCCAGAATCCGTCATTTAATTATATGCATAAATCGGTCAGTTTATTGACGGATACGTATACATTAATAATTTAAAGATAAAACGAATTCTGCGTGATTTGTATATTATATATGCATTTATAATAAAATTTATAATAAAATAAACGCAAGTATTCAAAAGAATAGTTAATACAATGTCTCGTTCTTAAAAATAACATAAGTAAACATATTTAAAGAAAAAAATATTTTCTTTATATTATATTATAAAGCAAATTTCTTTAAAACAGGACATATTTGCGGGTTGCGCCCTGTAAACCTTAAAAAACTTCGATTTAAGGCTCATCAGTAGCGACGAGATAAATGTTTTATTTTTGTAATCCTTTATTGTTTCTCTTTTTTTTATTTCCGCGACTCGTGATTTCGGCGTATTTTATTTTCTGCGGCTTGTTACATGTATATTTTTTGTCGTATATTAAGCCGACTCGACTCCCCCAATCAGTAACAAATTTATTTTCATTTAGGAAAGGACGTGGCCTCTTTTTGACATCATTACTAGTTACTTAAATGTATGCCTGCGTGTTTTTATTTTGTCTACAACATTTTAAATACAATTATAAAACTGTTGTGTATAAACAATTGTTGAACTGTTGAATAAGCATTGTCAATCAAAACAAATTGTTTACTAAACAATAAGTTGTATTGTAAAATATACAGCGATTCTGGTCACAAGTTTATTTGACAGGCAATAAAAGAAATTAAAACGTATAATTGCAATTACACTGGATTGTTTCATTTATTTCATGGCGCTCATTTTTTATTGGGGTGGGGTGGGAGGAAGCCGGAGTACACGGGTTAAAACGGACAAGTCAATACAGTTGGAGTCGGGCACACCGTATCTGCAGCCGTTCGAAAATCCGCAACCTGTTTATAGGCATGTAATAACTAGTAGATGACTAACCAATCAGCCACTGAGGCCCTAATAACGCCGGTGAGACTTGTCTGTGAATACTGCAGTTAAGCGTAAAAATGTGTTACAGATAGACACGTGTTATAGTACAACATTTGTTTAACAAAACGTCATTAATTCCCTAGGTCTATGAAGATCGGCTTGAACATTATCATTACAGTCATATCGATAAAACAGAACCTTTTCAAAACGTACCCTTTAAAAGATTGTCATTCAATTTGAATAACTTATTTCATTGATTGATTGATTGATTGGATGCTTGCTTTTCTTTCAGCGAGGGTGTTCATGACGAGAATAAGTTAAATATCAGTTAGATTTGTTTGTTTGTTTGTTTGTTTAGATATTGTTTAACGCCACTTTTAGCAATTTTTGCAGATATATCATGGCGTCCAGTTTTTATTGGAGGAGGAAGCCGGAGTACCCGGAGAAAACCCCGGTCCATCGGTCGGAAAGCAATCTTTGTCAATTAAGTCGAGTGCACCCTTGAGACTCGAACCCGCAACCTCGGTGTTGACAGACAACGTGATCAATAGTAGACTACCATAACCACTCGGCCACCAAGGTCCCCTCAATCAATTAGAGAAAGATGGAAAAAAGGGCAAACATTTTGAATTCAACTGGAAAAATAAGTGGTATGGGTAAGCCTTCTCCTTTTCGAAATCTACAAAAGAGATCCTTAGCGTGCAAGTACTCTCTAAACACGTCACTATGGTTCGCAGCACTTCTATTATGTCCTGAACCATCCCCCCTCCCAAAAAACGTGATACCTAGTAACTAATTTCAAACACTTCCGAATTTAAAGGAAACCATTTATACTTATATATCATTAAATATCGAATGACTATAACAGACATCGTAAAATGAACAAATTGTGACGGCTAAAATGCGAAAGCAGAATTGATTTTAAAATTATGCTTACATGTTTTCGTCTTTAACTCGTAAGCTTCTATATACAAACGCGTTTATTCTTTATTTGACATTTAATTCTGTGTAAATTCATGTGACACAATTAGATAGTGAATAAAATATATAAATAGATGTATTCGCTTTTGTCGTAAATCTTTCTCAGTATTATACACCCGAATTCTTAGGAATTGTGGCACAAAAAGAAATCTGTTCGACCCTTACAGTGAGAGGGTGTGCTCGACTCATCCCTAAATTTGCAAAGAGAACCAGTTTTTCTGTCGAAGGTCTGCTGTTTCGTTGGGTACTGCAGCTCTTCCTTATAAACACCCATATTAAATAGACTAATATAATGTTTGAAAATAATGTTAAACTAACTTTAATCATACATACAAATAATTTTAACGCGAAAGCGCAAAGTGAAAAAAATGTTACTATTCCGCCTTCGTCATTCTCGCTTTTTCCGCTTGAAAAAATTTCTAAGTCAAATACGAGATGTACGCCTCGTTACGCGAGGTCAAATATTTTTTTAATTCATTGTGTGTGCTTTTTTTCCATTTCTTTTTTTTAAATAAAATTGCACTATGTGATTTTTATATTCCGTTACAGATGCATTATTTATATATTGGGGGAATTTCCATGTATGATTTTTAACTTTAGACTCGACTTTTTCCGCTTTAAAAAATTCGAAGACATATACGAGACGTACGCCTTGGCACGCGAGGTCAATTTGTTTTAAGTCGTTGTGTGTGTTTTTTTTTAAATTATTTTGTTAATAAAATGACACTATGTGATGTTTATATTTCGTCACAGATGCATATATAACGGGGGTATTTCGTATTATTTATAACTTTAGACCTGTTTTAGCCTTATTATTAGGTTAAACGAGCCATAAATGAGGACATAACAGTTGACATTTGTATACTAATATTTGCGAGTGAAACGAATTTTCACATTTCGAAATATTGATTTCACTAACCGGAAGTTGAATGGACGGATTGGAGCGATCAGTCCAAATCGATCCGTCAGATCAGTCAAATCGTTGCAAATCCGTCAATTGACGGATGGACGGATTGGGAACGATCTGACGGATTGGGAACGATTTGACTGATCTGACTGATTGATAACTGATCGCTGACGGATTTTGGAACGCTGACGGATCGCTGACGGATTGATAAAAGTGTTGCGTTTTCAATCTCAAGTACTGTACTAACCTTCGAAAAGGTTATAAAGAGGTAATACATAAGTACAGTGTACATCGAGATATGGAACCGCCCTTAAAAGTAGTTACAGTCTTTGCCATCTGTTTACAATTCATTATTGTATTTATACTGGTAACTCTAGGCTTAAAATAAAGCAATTCGAGTGTTTATTTGAACAGTTCCGAGTTTTACAGATGATCAATATCAGCCATAGATTGTTAAGTTCTCAACACAATCGTTATAATATCTATCACCAGCAATATTCCAGGTAGAACATTCCCGCGGGGATTTATACAAGGCTTAGACATATTTATTCTATGGATGACAAACTCCAGCATAACAAAGGAATATCAATAAAAATTACCATCCAGTATGTGATCTGTATTGATTGTGTAAGCTAGGATCAAAGTTTTTTGTCACTGTTGACAACCTTAAGACGCCGTAGTTGGTGATTTTGTAATCTGGCTTTCGTGTCTACTGTCGTTACGATCAAAACAATTTTACTTTAAAATTATTACTGTTCCATAATATCGCCAATCATAGAATTTTTATTTGTAAACATATCACGATAGTTCCATCCGAGGCCCAATCCCGTTAGCCGAAGACACAATACATATTCTATATGAAAACACCAATTTGATGACATTTATTTTTATTAAACACTAACGTAAATTTTAAAACCTTTTGTATTGGACCAATACAGCTATACTCGATTTAAAACGCATTTTTTGGACGTTAATACGGGTTTAATTTGAAAACGTCAGTACGAAAATATAATGTTTTTTCTTGATTTAACTATGTCTAATTGCTGATCGTAAATTTAAACAAATCTTATAATTGAAGGGGATTGCCAGTTTTCCTACCGTCAGCGGTTTTCTCCGGGAACTCCGACTTCCTCTGCTAAATAAAAAACTGGACGCCATGATATAGCTACAAATAGCAGAAAGTAGCGTTAAACACCATTAAAACAAACAAACAATAAAGTTAATATGAATCCCCTGCAAGTTCTGTGTCCAGTACATTAACTTGCTTTCAAGGAGGATTTACGGCCGGTTTGTAACGTAAAACCATCAGATGTTATAAAAAATTACCTGCTATAAAATTTATACATCGCCAACGTAAATGAATATTTACACTAAGATTAAGAAGTGATATTCCTGTATTGGCCCTATTTTCATGTATTAACCATTAATTTATAAGCGACAATTTGTACAGCACTGGGATTGGTACAACTAACTTGATTTATAGGTTCATGTACAGCATTAGTTTAAAAAGCGACAATGTTTACAGCCTTAGTTTAAAAGCGACAATATGGTCAATTCTTAGTGTTACAAGCGTTATAAAGCCTTATCATTTGTACGAAAATAGTCTTACAAGTAAAAGTATGTACAGCCTTAGTTTTAACAAATGACAATTTATCCCTTGTTTTACCAGCGACAATTACCACAACCTAAATGTTACTATCGACAATGTATACAGCTTTAAGGCACAGTTAATAAGGCACAATTTGTTTAACGTTCTATAGGAACAATTTCTCTTTCGTAAACCTGATTATCTAATTATAACTCATATCGCACAGACTTATCCACTAACTCTTTGAACTTTGTCTCTAGTTCAGATTGAAATTAAATTTAGACAAATACTCGTAATGTAAAAGACAGACAAAGACAATGAACAGAAAAATGATATACAAAAAGCTGGATTGAATTCTTTTTATATGGTGGCCATGTTGAAATAAAAATGACATAAATCCTTAAAAATCCAAAAGTTTATGAATTTTAATGAACATAAGTTTATGAGTAGAAGAGAACGTGCCGCACACTACGACGCATATGTTGACTTTCTTTGGTGGCTATTTTGAATCAAAGATGACCGCCAAAACTGAAAAATGATCCGATTTGCACGAAACTCGGTTTCGTGGTAGATTAAGATGTTGTAAGTGGATGGATGGCATAAAAATTTAAATTTGATAATTGTGGCCATCTTAAAATGGTTGCCATTTTGAAAATGAAAATATTTTTTTTTTAATCCGAAATTGTTATGAATTTAATGAAAATTTTTGTACAAGTGGAGTAGATACTACCGCACCCCATGAAAAACGTGTCGACTTTTTATGGTGGCCATTTTGAATCAAAATTCTTTGATTTGTACCAAACTTGAATGACTGAACTTGAAGGTCCACGGGGGACGCTTGGAAGCCATTCATGATCCATAAGATCACAATCATGTTTACTTATTATAGCTCTCACACGAAGTCTGCGGAGACATATCGTTTTTGCTCTTTTTCTTCTTATTATTTTTTGTTTCCGCCAAATTTTTGTTCGCACTGTTTTTCGGAGATCGTATATTTTTGGATCGATGCTCCGATTTGAACGAAACTTTCCTATGTGTTGTTTGGGAGACAGCTATGATCCATAAGATCAAAATCATGTTTATTTTTTTTTCTACCACTTTCCGCCAAAATTTTGTCGATGCTCTTTTTTGAAGACCGTAAGTTAGATCGATATGAAACTTTTAAAGTGGGGCATATTTTGAAAATGAAAAAAACCCTTACAAATCCAAAAGCTTAGGGATTTTAATCAAATTTGGTATATGAGTAGAATTGAATATGCCGTACAATATGCAAATGCTGACGTTCTATTACGGCCATTTTGAATCCAATGTAGCCGCCAAATTGTAAAAATACTGTATATATTAATGGCTATCTTGAAACGGATGCCGGGCATAGATATCTGAACTTAGAGGTTCATGGTCCGTTAGTTCATAATAATGTTTAATTTTAATTATGATTACTTGTATAAAAAGCTAACTATATAGCAAGTTAAAGGAGAATTCATTTACAAATTATTTTTAGTGTATGTGTCATGAACCCCTTAGTTAAGATACCGTTGTTTGGTATGTTTGTGATCGAACTATAAATTTTTATGTAAATAACTGCGGACTCAACAAGGATGCCAATTTATATAAAATTTACCTATACATGTTTAGTTTGGTAGCATCGACTAAAATCAATTATAATTTCCGTTTGTCAAACTGGCAATCTAGTTTTAATAACATTTTAAGATTAAATTAAGTATGTCTGGATGGTCAGTATTTATCTGGTAAGACTATATTTTAGTTTATCTACACATTTATAAATAATTACCCTGATCGTTTTTGTTTTGTAAAATGAAGTTAAATTATAAATATTAGAAATAAGAGTTTATGTATTTTAATTGATATAAAATGATTCACGGGACTCAATTAGATGGGTGAAAAGCCTGTTCATTTGAGGTTTTCTCCAGTTTTGTAAATAATATGCTTATTCAATTTTAATGGTATTTTTCTGAATATCTCATTTAAGGAGCTGATGTAATAATATTTTATAGCGTCCTTTCATTATTGACATTTGGGTTGATAGGACAGCAATTATGTTATGTCCACGTGGACATATTGACAATCCATATAATATATTTACATGTACATTTATTCGTTATTTTGCGGTATTTTCCTTTATCTTTTGTGCGCTATAGCTTGAAATAAGCCAATCTCACCTTGCTATCAACACGTTGAAATTAAAAAAACGTGACGCACAATGTTACAAGATTATTTGCGTTTTTTTTAAACTGGATGCATTTTCTCCTCATCTCATCCAATCTCAGGACATGCTCTCTTTGATGAGAAAGGGACGAGAAAATGCATGGAGTTTAAAAAAAACAAATAATCTATAGATATTGACGTATTTCCCTTGTCTACGTGCGCGATAGTATCAAAGGTCTCAGTTGTTGATCCCCCTTTGTAATGACATCCAGTTTTTTTGGCAGAAAAAGCCAGGGTTGTTAGCCTGTGCATAAAAACTGTCATTTCTTGTCAATAAATATTGAATTCAAGCTCACATTGTCCGTTAAACTCACCACCCCAGTGTTACCACACTACTGGTCAGTAATGGATGACTAACTACACAAAATACGTGGCCACCAAGGATCCAGCTAACAACAGTGGTCGTTAACCGAGTATCTAACTACACCGAATACGCGGCCACCGAGGCTCAATCTGACAACAGTGGTAAGTAATCGATGACTAACTAAACAAAATACGTGCCCATGGAGGCCCCAGCTGACACACAAGTAGTCAGTAGACTTACTACGCAGAATATGTGGCCGTCGAGGCTAAAGTTGACACAACATTGGTCATAAATCGATGACCAACTACACAGAATACGTGACCATTTTTAGTTATATTGTAGCGTCCATTTTTTATTTAGGATTAAGTCGGAGTACCTGAAGAAAACCCGTTGATATTGCAATAAGACTCTTCAAAACGACCATGTTTGTTTTAGCTAAACAGTCATAGCAACGGAATTGAAATTGGAAACTGCCTATTCCCATAAACGAGTTTTAATACATTGTTTTAATAATACTCTCACATTAATATTATATCAGCAAACAATTAAGAGTACAGGATATCTGACCTGCCACTATTGTTCATATCAAGATATATGTCGTCCCACATTTGACCGCTTGTGTAATAAATATGTACTCATTTGTGATAATTTTGTTTGACTCAAGATAATTAAATTATTGTGTTTTGTTAATGTACAAATAACTTGTTTAAACTAACGGTGTACTTCGAAAGTGATTCTCGATTTATTTTTTTTTTTTGTGTGTAAATGAAATAAAAGATCAAAAGTAAAAAAAAAATACTAAAATATATTTAAGTCCCGATAATCAATAGCAGTAACAACGATGACGTTGAATTCGTTTCTCTTTGATATTGTGGTAGTGCGGTCATACTAAAGAATTACTGAGTGTTCACACTTAATTCTCTATTAGACTTCACTCCTGATTCCTTTTTAGTTGTTTGTTAATTGATGTTGTCGAATTGTAACCAGAACCATAATGCGAGGGTTTCCTGTTCACCTACCTATAGAACAATCCAGCACGTCCTCGTGTGGCGGGCAGCACTCTAGTTTTTTGGGGGGTCGGGGTGGTGGTGGGTTGTCAGGTTATTATGGAGAAAGGCCGTTCGTGGACCATAGTTAATGAAGTGTTAAGAGAATGACACGCTCCTAGAACCTTATCTACCACTTTCGTAGATGTCAAAAATAAGTAGGCTTATTGTAGCCTCTACGAAAGGCCGTATAATCCGTCCCTAACCGACACTGCTTTCTTTTCCATTTGAAGTCCAAATTGTGATCCCGTTGATTTTACATCAATCAATCAATCAATCAATCAATCAATCAATCAATCAATCGAATTGTGAGTCTGTTAATTCACATTTTTTTACTTTAAAAGTATAAACTATTAAAGATGGTATTAATATCAATACGCTTTGTGAGTAAATTGGTATAGGTAGTGATGTATAATCAAATTTTAAAAAAAATGTGTGAATAACCAAGGAATAGAAGTGAAGATTTTTTAATGAATTGTTAAGTGTAAGCACATTATCTATTCATTCAATAAACACCATATACTGAATAACATCTGTGGCTTTTAAAACTAAGGCTGTATAAATTGCATTCGGAACAGTGAGCAAGATACTATCAAAGAGATTCCCCTATAGATCAACGATATGAAGGACGTAATCAATAGTAGAATGAATTAAAAGTAATAATTGAATTTATGTGTATAGAGTTACAATAAGGTATAGATGCTTATGTAATATACTAAATCAAGGTATGAATATATTCTTTGTATGGATACGTCCGTAATAAAAATAAGACTAACTAATATATGAAATAAATAAATTATTAATAAAACCAATAAAACGGTTAAAAACTGATTTGTCATTTCTGGAGTAATTTGGCTCAGTATATTTAATATCGATACCTCCTTAAATTATTCATTACGGGATGTCTATAATTTGTCTTTTACAGCAAGGACATTATGACGCGGAAAGAAATGACAGCGCTTTTGACAGTGTTGACTTAGATTATCCTGATATTGACGACGAGAAGAGGACTCCTACACCAGAACCAACAAAGGTAATACGACTACTTGATATAAGATATTTAATTATATAAATGTGCCCAATAGTACACGACAAACTGCAGTAGTGAGTGGGTAGTGTGGTTTCTTTATTATATTTTTATAATATGGGGTACCTGTATTTAATGAGTTAAATTGTATCTCAAAACTGGTATGAATAGAACTTGCGTCATCTTTGCTGCGTTAAGATCAGGTCCCCACCATCTTCACAGGAGTATCTAATCGTAACCCTTGGCTAGCTAAGATGGACTTGCGTAAAATTAATCTTTATTGTGTTTTAGTGGTGTAAGTTTGTTCAAACATCTAATGGGGCATCGGCGGCCGAGTGGTAGTTCGTCTACTAACGAAGGTCGGTGTTTTTCTCCGGGAAATAAGGCTTCTTCCACCGATGAAAACTGGACGCCATGAAACGGCTGCAAAATTGCTGAAAGTTGCATTAAACATCATTCAAACAAAAAAAACCCCCAAGAAATAAAACATCTAAAATTGGGTCATTTCCAATTGGTTATTAGTCTTGTACTTTTGCAATTGTCAAGAAACCAGATGTTATTCCTTGCCACTTAAAGATAAATGGCTCGTTTTAAATACATGATTGACTTTTATTAAGCTATTGGAAGGATACCAATCTGTGTGGGTTTTCTGCGTTGTAACACCTGTTTTTAAAAATGTTGGTCAAGTGCACGCAAAACATACCACATAATTAGTTTGTAAATTATATTTTTTTGTCTTGCAGGAACAAGGCATGGAACAAACTCCGAGGGGGACTCGGGTAGGTTGCATAATTTTTTCTCAAACTAAGTATAACTGAATTTAGTATATTGCGAACTGTAATGACAACTATTTGTTTATGGAAATGGGACGTTTTAGATGGAACATAGAAGAAATTGAGTGCACGCACGTCTTAACCCACGATGTGGCTTAGAATCTAAAGTGTGAGAATATGAGATAACTCCAAGCGACGTTTAAGGACGTTAAAGTACATACACATTACATACATTGAGTGTAGGTACAACTACCCGTATCACGTCCGTCTAGACAGTTGTGTTCATTTGTATCACGACGAGACGCTTAGCCTCGAGTTGGGGTACAGGACGTAGGGAACTGTCGAGACGTGATACTCCTACACATAAATATATCTAATAAGTTTATCGACAAAGCTAAACGTTTTAAAATGTATATTTAACTAAGTATTTTTTCAGAAAACATAGTCCCTTACGTCACACGTTCTACGACGTCACGTTTCATTCATAGAAAATATTATGACGTTATTAGTTCTAACAAAAGTTCTAACAAAAAAAAACTGGTATTACCAATACAGATGTTACAAGATTTTATATCCCCAAGGTTGTATCAATCGCTTTTTTTAAAGATTTTGATAAAATACTTAAGATATTTTAGATAACAGTTTTTATATGCCACAAAGCATTCAATACATATATTGGGAAAATCACTCAAATATATGGCACCTTATGCAGGCAAGACAAAAACAAGGTATAAACAGATAATCCCTTAATCTAAAAACTATTCAAAAAGAGTGTTCAGTTAAAATAAGCACTTACCTACTGGATATTCGGGAAATGCCCTGAATAAAAACTATATATTACCTTTCTTTCGCCTCGGCAAAAAGATACAAGAAGCCTAAAACTAGTCGTTTAAATGTTGCAATTATGATAATTTGCATATTTCAGCTAGTTATTTAGAACATTTTTGGACATATTTTATCATATTGACTTTTTTGTATTGGCTCTATTCGTTTTTTTTTTTAATTTTCGCCCGAAGTAACCTTTTTCTATCTGTTTCAGCGCCGGCCAGCAAAAGAAGAATCTCAGTCGTTATCCTCAACTCCGCCATTACCTCCTATAAAGCAAAACCCGGATACTCCTCGACCAGAAAGAAAAAACAACCGTAATCAAGATTCACCAGGAAGATCTAATAGTCAAATGAATCAAAAACAAGTGTTACCCCCTATTAAAGGAAACGGCGGAGCTTCAGGAAACAATATAAACGTTGAGGACGATCCCTCTCGTAAATACGTGTCTAGGCCACGCGATGATCGTCAGTTTGATCCTGATATAGGAGTAGGTGTTATGGTTGTTGGAACACATAGAAAAAATCGTTCAAAATCAAGATCCCGATCCAAATCCCGATCTAGGTCTCCCTCAAGAACAAGGAAAAGTGAGTTGCATAATCACACTTCTAGATCAAGAACACAATCACGAGAAAGGGGAACACGCTCTAGATCTCGAGAAAGTAATAGCAATAGACGCTCACGGTCAAAATCCAGAACAAGGTCACCGGAAAGGGAAAGACGTTCGCGTTCACGATCCCGTGACGTAAATGTACGTGTTATTAATACCCGATCACGCTCACGATCCAATTCTAGAAACCAACGAAGAAAATCAAGAAGCCCATCGAGGAGAAGGCATCATTCGAGATCTCGTTCTTATTCAAAGGACAATAATAAACCAGTAACAACATCCAATAAAAAAAGTCGATCAAGATCTACAGATAGACATGGCAGACATCGGACGAAAAGTAGATCTAGATCAACAGATAGAGACAGCAGACGTCGAACAAAAAGTAGATCTATATCAACAAATAGAAACAGCAGACGTAGGACGAAAAGTAGATCAATTTCTAGAGATAGAAACAGCAGACGTCGGACAAAAAGTAGATCTATATCTAAAAATAGAAACAGCAGACGTCGGACAAAAAGTAGATCCGTCTCTACAAATAGAAACGGTAGACTTCGGACGAAAAGTAGATCCTCTTCTCGACGACGACAACGGTCTAGAAGTAGGAGTGTTTCTGTCGATGTTAAGATTGTTAGCACGTCTAACAATTCTAAACGTAGAAAATCCCGGTCTAAATCAAGGTCATTGTCAAGAAGTCAGCGAAGATCAAGTTCTCAAGATAAGAAGGTCGTTGTCCACAAAAATCGATCTCGCTCACTATCAAAATCCCATGAAGGAAATGCAGAACATAGAAATCGCTCCCATTCTAGAGGAAGATCCCGTGAAAGAAGGAAAACGCCTAGTAGGTCAAAAAGTAGATCGATAAGTTTACGCAGAAATAGTACAAGGGCAAATAGTTTAGAGGGAAAACGAACAAAGGATATGAATAAAAAATCCCCGCAGAAAAAAGAACTTAACTGGAAACATTCTCCAAATCGTTCACCAGGGTCCGAAAGAAAACGCCGAAGTCAGTCACCGATTAGGGCAGTTCCTGCAGCCGCGCGACCCAAAGTTGAAGCACGTGCTGAACGCAGTGAAAAGGCCCGTTCAGGCCGCTCGGTAACTCCTCCGGAAAAAAATAATCGCATACCTTCAGCTCTGTCTAAAAATCTGAACTCTCCAGCAAAGCGAGCTGCGCCGTCTGACACTAAATACCCATCAAATGAAAAACAAGGTCCAAGGTCCAGACGAAAATCGTCAGAGGATGATATGAAAGGAATAATTGAACAACTAGATAAGTTAGCGGACTATAATCTGAATTCTATTATTGGCAGGTCAAACAACTCGAGCAAACCGAATGTTGATGAAAAGGTAGTCAAAGAATATCTTGGGGATACCTACCAGAAAAAGATTGATAGATTTTTGCACACTTGAATACTTCATTTATGTAACACATGAGAAATTTGTATTTTGGAACAAAAAAATTGGTAGTAAAGCACGGAGTGTTTCAGGAATAATAGAACTGTAAAATAACCACGGTAAATGTATTGAGGGAAACGTGTTGGATATACAGCTTTGTTTATTATCGTATTATATTTAGTATTCATACATGTCAAAATGTGCAAATGTGTTAGTATAAACGGACGAATAGTTATACTAATCGCTAAACATATATTATTTGGCTGTGGATTATTTTACGCATAGCTGCCATCCTTTTTCATACAGCAGGATTTATGGAACGCCGTAGCTGTCTTTACATAGGGATTTTGTCTATATTCGGTGGTATCGACATTATATTCGGTAGAAACAAGTTTATATTGAGTGCATATGTCTTTATATTGAGTTCGTATGTCTTTATATTGGTTGCTTATGTCTTTATATTGGGTGTTCTTGTCATTATGTGAGTGGTTTTGATTGTAAAGTAAGTACTCTTAACTCTATTTTGGGTGGGTTTTCCATTATATTCGGTGTTTTTATCATTATATTATGTTGTATCTATATTATATTGAGTGTTTTTGTCTATATGTTAAGCTGTTTCATTGTTATATTCAGTAGACGTGTCTATATATTAAGTGTCTTCTTTAATATATTGTGTCGATTGCTGGATTATTGAGGCGTGTTTAGGGTATATTGGGATATGGGATATTTACATTTTTTGTTCATGGGATACGGGATATTTAAAGCAACATTTACTGTGATATATGGGATATTTTAATCCATTCTATTTACATGGATATGGCATATTGGTAAACACTTTTTCAGATACGGAATATTTTATGAACAATTTACGAGGATATGGGATATTGGTAATGATTATAATGAAAGAGCTTAACATATAGACAAAAGCACTCAATATAATATAGATGCAACATAATATAATGATAAAACCATCGAATATAAAGGAAAACGCACCCAACATAGAGTTAAGAGTGCCGACTATACAGTGAAAACCACTCAATATAATGAAAAGAACACCCAATATAAAGACATAATCACTCAATATAAAGACATATGCACTCAATATAAACTTGTTTCTACCGTCGATACCACCGAATATAGACAAAATCCCTATGTTAAAACAGCTACGGCGTTTCATAAGAATGCAGTTTTTAACTAAAATGTGAAGATAAACGTAAATTTCCAAAGTGATACAGATTATTTTCACGCTATATGAAATATATCATATATATTCAGTTATTGTTGAGTCGGGCAATTGTTTACACTCCATATATTTTTTCACAAATCATTACAAAATATTAAAATTCTATAGTTGCATGTATTGCATTTTTGGTGTAAACTTTATTTTCAACTCGCAAAAAAAATCTTTCATTTTGTGGTTACAAGTTTACATATATGAACAAGATTCTTTAAAATAGCCATAATTACACGATCAGAGACTTAACTTTAACTAAGCCTACTAGAAGAAAAGCGAACATTTGTTTGTGAATAAGAAGGGGTTTGAATTTACTTTGTATATATCGTTCTTATACTGTAACTTGTTTTGATTTAAATATTTCATATTAATACTAACGAACTTGCATATCTGCTTCTATATTAAGAGCAATCGGAATGGTGCAAAATATAACGTTAATACAGATATATATTTGTTACTTTATTTCAGATAATGAATTCATATTTCAATTAAGTGTATTCATTATTTAAAGTTGATTATTTGTATGATTAATTTTTATTTACAATGTTTCAGCTATATTGTGTTCTAGAGCTTTCATATTTGAATTTTAAAGTAATACTTTCTATAAAGTAACCCCACAATAACCACGAAAGTAATATGTTGAACTTGAAATAATTTGATCTCTTCTATTTTTACATTAAACTTAAAATGCACATTCTTCCGAAACGAAATATGAACCAAATATTATATTCAATGTTCGTTTTTCTCTTCCGCTTCTGTTATATTCAAGGCGATTAAATTTAAACGCTGATATTGTGTAGAATTATAATAGAAT
This sequence comes from Limnoperna fortunei, assembly GCA_944474755.1. NCBI lineage: Eukaryota > Metazoa > Mollusca > Bivalvia > Mytilida > Modiolidae > Limnoperna > Limnoperna fortunei. The sequence goes on along the minus strand of OX104114.1, from coordinate 68,713,962 downwards.
TTGTTATTTTTATCCACATCGAAGACGCCACTGTATTGTTCTTGTTGTATTTTTATGTCTGTTATGGCCAATGAAATGTTCAGTTATTATATATAGAGAGAGACCAAATGGTTATGTACAGTCAACCCTGTTATACCAGACCACTGAAGGGAGAGCACAACAGTGGTCTCATTGGACAGGTAACCTCTTAAAGCAGGTTCAAATTATATAAATATTAAATTCAGAGGGAGAAAAACTTTTCATGTTAAAAGACAGTAGTTTTCTTTTTACAGATTGTCTCTAACAGTTTTTACTGTACAGATTATCGTTATATACAATATAAGCTTTTTTATATTGCAATGTGATAAACATGTATTATGTACCCGCATCAGTACTGCTGAGAGCTAGATCAAGAGAAAGATTTTATATTTGTAATTGAAAACTAAACAATTTGGGATATAACAGAATGCGTATATTCCCTCTATAGAATTTTAAGATGTAGTTAGCGTTAAATGTATTTAAATTAGAATTGAACATTTTTGAATTTTGAAACATTTAAATTTTGTATAAAAAAAAAAGAGACGAAAATACTTGTTTTGTAGTTCAATTTGTTTATAAATGTAACTTATTGCAATTTTTATTTGTTTTTGTAGTAATTTTTTAAGCAGCCTTTCTTTTCCATTTTTTGCCGAATTACATGTATGTGTATATATGTACAATGACATTATCTCAGTAACTACTATCAGGTATGGGTTTCTTATAGCTGCTCTGCTTATTCTACTTTCAATCATAACTTAAATAATTATAACATATTATCGAGTTTAACCTCATATGCTACAATATAAACAAACTGTTGTTACAATATTTAAACTTACTTAAATATAAATGTACAATAAATGTCTCGTGTTTTGGGTCGTAGCAGATCGTTTTATATAATTGGTTAAATATATAATCCTTCACCAAAGATATTATTCCATTTTCTGTGATATATTAGTATTATTTAAATGTTGTTTGTTAATTTATATTATTTGGCTTGTGCAATTAATAATTGTTATTTACAAATGTGTGTTTGTTTGTTTTTATTCGTTCTCTATGCCATTGTTAGCATTTTGTTTTCAGGAACTTCATCCAGTTTTAATTACTGTATTTATTTTGTACCCCTGTCATCACAGCACACACGCACATACATTTGATACAAACAATGAAACGTTCCTTAAGTGCCTGCATGCATTTAGCAGAAACCCTATCTGAAAAATAACTAGCAAAATCCTAAGATTTAAACACTGCTTTCAGCAATTCTGAATTTTATTATTTTAACCACCGTCGTGTGCAATTTTCATCTTAATATGTCAATAATAATACGTGGTTTTTCCGGGTAGCACCCGTCTACAAGACGTTATAGCGGTTGATCAGTATGTGTATACCGTATATCGGAGAGAAATTTGTAGCTCGCAATGCGAGTATATGTAAAAGATCAAGCAAGCACATTTCACGTTGTCCGTAGGTGGCCAGTTGCAAAATAAAATTGATGACCCATTCGGTCAGTATTAAATTCCAAAGAGTTATATGTAAGTAAAAAATGTAACAAGTTACCAAATAATTGTTTTATTGATGGATACAAGAAACAAATTATTTACAATTTCAGTGCACCATAAAATTTATAGGTAAAAATGCTTAGATGTTTTTCCCCATAGGCAGTCACTTACGCAAAACATTGGATCAAATTAGTCATCGCGTTATACAGTGTCCTTAGAAACCGTTTATCATTTTCGAACAAATTTTAAAATAGCTGCTACTCTTTTTCGCGTAAATAGTGATATTTTCTAATTAACCAGTAACTCATCTTCTTTCGGCTATTTGTAAATGAAAACATGTCAATAATTTACGACGGATATTCTTATGAAATGTCAATTGTATTGTAAGCTACAGTAACTATACGGGGGTTGCTGGTATGAACATAACCTTAGCAACGACAAGAAAATGGTAGAAGTAAAACTACTACGTGTACATATTAGGAAAAAATCTTAAACTTCTGTGACTATTCATTAGGAAATACTGACTCACAAAGAAACTTCGTTATAAACAAACGACGACAAATCTATCCCTGTCACTCCACTGAATTGAGAAGTCCAAATTTTAGGAAAACAAAGACGATGTCCATGACATGGATGTAAATATAAGCACACGCCAGATATTTTAAGAATACAGGAATTGTATTATCCTTACATATGTTTAAACAACTTTAAATAATATCAATGCAGCGACATCTTTGTAATGAGGGGGCAGGAGGAGGTTCATTAACAGGTTAACAATTTTTCATATTTGCCAAAACAGATAACAGTAAATTTGAAATGATAACAGATAAAAGTCATTACATATGTACAATGTTAATAACGTATAGGGGAGAAAATCGTACAATAATCGTTTTCCATTGCAACATTTATGAGATCTAATATATATTTCCTTCTTTCATACATGAATAAAATGAATTAACAGATAACAGAAAAAACTAGAAAAAACTGTAATACAGTGGTCTGTCTGTAACTGTCTATTAACAGAAAACTGTTTTTTTTTTATTATAACAGTTAACAAAAATGTCAATTCTTAAGAAAACAGATAACAAACAATGACTAAAAACATTTAACAGTAGATTTATAAAAAAAAAATAGTTTACAGAAGCGTACGAATTTTCAAAACACATTAAATGACAAATTTAAGATAGTTGGAATATTTCAGCTATCATTACATGGCGCAGTTAGTTATACTAGTCCCAGCCTGGCGAGAAAAAGAATACAAACAAATAAATGAACGGGATACAGGGACGCACCGACCTGAACACAATTTGACTGCCACGGGATAAGGTTAAAGGCTTATGTGTGGACGGGAATGTAGCATTTGCAGCGGTTACAATTAGACTACATTTTTTATTGTATAAAAGGGGTCTTTATAGTGCAAAGAGCGTGGCACTCTACTAACACGTCACATATTGTTGTCATTAGATGTTGTGGTTATGATATAATGGCATGGCAATAACCTCTGTTTTAAGAGCGAATCGGTTGTAAAAGGAACAAAACTTCAATTCAAATCGTGTATTTTAGTACTGACAGGCGAAGGTTAGCATCTTGCAGAGTTTATTATTATAATTTTATGTTACTATCGTCCCTGTTGAACAAAGTATATTTGATACTTGACGTAGGGTATTTTATAATTTGTATTTTTTTTAATTTCTGCTTTAATAAATTATTGCCAGTAACAAATACATTTTGCACTGTCATCACAATATAGTTTTATTGTAAACATTCCATAATTATTATAAAGTTACATTTCTTTGGTTTTTAACAGACGTCACCATTTCAATAGAGAACATTTTTTAAGCTTTTCTTAAAGTGACTGCAGACTCAGTGTTCTCTTCCAAAATCTAGTATTGTATATATATATTTTATTATTGAGCAGTATTCTTAAGCATTTCCATTATAAATGTTAATAACGTTTGGCAAGTGAAAGAATTACTGATATAATTTACGATAAACCAATTTTCCATGTCTAATGAATTGTACTTTTTCACCGTCCCAAAGCTATTGTTCGCAAGTTTAAACATAAATTTGGCAAAATATAAAGTTAGAATCGCTAATGATTTTGATTTTATAGAGAAATTTATCTTTCTGCTTTATTATTTTTCTTCTTTTGTTATTATTATATTTATATATATATATAATTTATAATAATTCGGAATAATAATTGGGGTTTCCCATCTAAATACGTGGACTGCCATTATTTGACATGAGGAAGTGGGGGTTATCAATGAGAATTGCTCACAGTTTTTCTGGTACTAATCATATGTCATGTTTAGATCATCTTAACAGGCGTTTGATATAACTAGTTTCGCATCACTTTCTTTGACCCGAGACGTCACTATTCATGTACGACTGGCTGATAGGATGGGTCAATACGCATATCAGCTGTTGTCATTGGTAATGTCATTAGGGGTGACACCGGATTGCTTATTCCGGCTGTACTGCATGGATAAAAGCGTTCAATTTTACTGCTAAATATGTAGTAATTCTGTTTTATGCAGTTTTTTCATTGGACGCAGTCAAAGATGGGAAGCGGAAGATTTCATAAATGATACAATAATTTTGTCTAGATAGGTTTAACATAGTCTTTATCATAAGGCCAAATGTTATTTGTCTCTTTTTCAAAAGTAGATCAAGTAAGGTCAATGTGTATGCAAGTTTCTCAACTTAAATCAGCACATATATTATTACCAGACAAGATGTCAAGGCCGTCCTGCCAGTTTTCCTACCGCAAGTCTACAGATTTCTCCACCTTTCTCCCCCAATAAAATCTGGAAGTCATGATATTGTTGAAAAATTCCTGAAAGTGACTTTATATAAACATCAAACAACAAAGGCAATCCTCAAAGTTTTTTCACATAAAGACTTTTAAAAATAACAATTCTATACTGCCATAACATGCAGCATTTACAAATTCTCTACTTATGTCACCATAATATACTGATTTTTGTTTTATTGTATATAAATAGTTACAATAAAATGCAATGGTCGAGTAAAAGAAGGTTTTGATATCAATGAATTCATAGCTGATTGAGTAAAAGGAACACCTCAGTATGAATAAACCCATTGTTGATTGAATAAAAGGAAGATTTCAGTATGAATTAACTCATGGCTGATTGAGATAAAGGAACACCCAAGTATGAATGAACCGTAGTTCATTAAATAAAAGGAAGATTTCAGTGTGAATAAACTCATGGTTGATTGAGTAGTAGGAAGATTTTAGTATGAATGAACCACTGGTTGATTTATTGTTTGAATGTTGTTAATGCCACTTTCAGCAATTTTTCAGCTATATCTGAGTGTCAATATTTTATGGGGGGATGTAGCGGCATACCCAGAGAAAACCCAGACATTCATTGGGAAAACTGGCAATTCTTATTAGTTAAGATTGGAGTTCAGTGCACCCTGCCTGAAGTGAGACTAACACACAGTCTCATTGTTGACAGATCACATGATCAATAATAGAACTACCTTAACCACTTGGCTACCAAGGCCCCCTGGTTGATTGAATACAAGGAAGATTTCAGTATGAATGAATTCATGGTTGTCTGAGTAAATAGAAGATTTCAGTATGTATGAACCTATGGTTGAATATTTGAGGAATGCAAAGAAATACACGTGGACTAATGATGACGAACAATTAAAAGTCCTTTAGTTTTTTCTATACATGTTGATTTTGTTAGTATTATAATGGATGCAAAAAGTCTGCCATACTTTCAATGGGAGCTACTGTTTACATTTGTTATTGGTCAAAGGTGGAAAATGATGAAAACAGTTCTATGACATCCTAATCTAGTTAAAATTAAATCTATCACTTGCTCCCCGATTTTTTGTGTTGCTCTCTGGGTAGTGACCAATAATAAAAAAGGGGAGAAAGTGATAGATTTCATTTTAATTAGACTGGATGTATCCTAGACATCAGTCAAATTTACACAGGACATAGATAGAATTATGCTTGATTTCTAATGTTATACAGTACATGTACCACTGAATTAGGATACTGTAAATGGCCTAATACAGACACAGCATAATATTTGTATTTGTTCTGAAATTAAAGTTAATACAGCAGTCCTTCTATCAGTGCAAAATGTGTTGACTTATTATTTGTATGTGATTAACAGTCACTGACTATGAAACAAGTTTTAGCCACGCCTACTTTGACCTTTCTTGCCAATGTAAACTAGATATCAGTGAGATGGTACCCATCTCTGTGGGCCCAGACAACCTTGAGGTCAAAGTCGAAGGTCATCAACCATGGTATGTGACACATCAACTTAATATTATCTATCCACATATCAAATATCAAAAGGTTACCTCAAAAGATAAAAAAATTATAGTTCCGACACTATTAGCTTTGGACGCACTGACGCACGGATGAATGGACAGACTGACAGAAGGATGGACGGATTGATGGACAGACAGACTGACCACTATAGGACGTCCGCCACAAAGTGCAGAGTCCTAACAAATTGATATGTTACAATCACGCAAATTACATGTTTTGATATTTCTGTAGGAAGTGGTAACATATATTACAATCAAATAAGGTCAGTTTCAATTAAAAATATTTAATTTTTACATCAGTTTAATTTATGGAACCCAATGATTAATTTTTTTCTAGGGCCAGACAATAATAAAAAACCAAGAAATCAGACGATACAAAATTTATTGCACCAAAAAACTAAATTATTGTCCACATTCATCTAAGTGCAATAAAATGAAACACAACATAGTATCACAGGAAGTGTCTTTTTTCTAAATAAATGAAGTATTCTTATTTAACATATAACAAATTTTCAAAGTGTTACATGTAAATGTTCATATATGCTCATCACTCATTCTCTTTAAAATTTCAGTGAGGCAAAGACTTGTGGGTAGTGCTCAAAGAAACCCTAAAAACAAAGACATAACATGTTAATCTTTAACATCTAACTCTTTTATACAGCAGCTTTCTGAAACTCTTGATTCATATCTATAGATATGTATTCCTAATGTTCATGTATGGATGAATGTGTGTACGTATACTTTTAAGTGTAAGGTGGCTATTTTTTTAATCTATCAGAGAAAGCTGCACATCTGAAAATATTCACACACTTTAAATGCAATAACCATTATTATTATATTTTATTACATTTCTGATTGTGATGATTGGCTTATACAAGTCATGTGACTATGAAACAACTCCATATTCACCACAGTACTATTGATCCCCTCTAAATAACACAAATAAACAAGTCAACAAGGCAAGGTTTAAATAAAAACAGCTCAAATTTTAATCTAATGTAACTTATAATGCATCACTAGTGTTAGCCAAAAATGTAATAAAACAGTGACCACCCTCTCCTAATGAGGGCAGTAATTGTATAATATTAGACATGGTGTTATTTTGCCAGAACAGTCAAATGATCTAATGGAGATATACTGTATATTTTCTATAGTAATTACATTGACTGTTTAATTTGACCTTGAATAAGCCTATACATGTAGCTATAAATCAGAAACGACTGTAAAAACCTATAGCTAAAGATCAGGTAGACAAGAAATGACTGTTTAACTTTTACATTGTATACAAAAGTAGATAAAGATCAGAAATGACTGTATAATGTTTACCTTGTGTAAGACTACAGCTATAGATCAGAAATGACTGTTTAATGTTTACCTTGTGTAAGACTACAGCTATAGATCAGAAATGACTGTTTAATTTTACCTTGTGTAAGACTACAGCTATAGATCAGAAATGACTGTTTAATTTTACCTTGTGTGTGACTACAGCTATAGATCAGAAATGACTGTTTAATGTTTACCTTGTGTAAGACTACAGCTATAGATCAGAAATGACTGATCAATGTTTACCTTGTGTGTGTAAAGCTACAGATCAGAAATGACTGTTTAATTTTACCTTGAATAAGATAAAGATCAGAAATTCTAATGTTTACATTGTAGAAGACTGTAGCTATAGATCAGAAATGACTAAAAAACTATAGCTAAAGATCAGATAGATAAGAAATGACTGTTTGACTTTTACATTGTATACAAAAACAGATAAAGATCAGAAATGACTGTATAATGTTTACCTTGTGTAAGATTACAGCTACAGATCAGAAATGACTGTTTAATTTTACCTTGAATAAGATAAAGATCAGAAATTCTAATTTTTACATTGTAGAAGACTGTAGCTATAGATCAGAAATGACTGTAAAAAACTATAGCTAAAGATCAGATAGATAAGAAATGACTGTTTGACTTTTACATTGTATACAAAAGTAGATAAAGATCAGAAATGACTGTTTAATGTTTACCTTGTGTGTGACTAAAGTTACAGATTAGAAATGACTGATCAATGTTTACCTTGTGTGTGTAAAGCTATAGATCAGAAATGACTGTTTAATGTTTACCTTGCATAAGGCTATAGATAACGATTAGAAATGACTGTTTAATATTTACCTTGCATAAGGCTATAGATAAGGATTAAAAATGACTGTTTAATATTTACCTTGCATAAGGCTATAGATAAGGATTAAAAATGACTGTTTAATATTTACCTTGCATAAGGCTATAGATAAGGATTAGAAATGACTGTTAAATTTCTACCTTGTATAAGCTTATAGCTTGAGACACACTTGTTGTACAACACATTTCCCTGATAGAGTGCATACTCAGTTGTGGTGCACCAACATCTACCGTAGGAATTCCAAGTTTAGCCGACATAATTGGTCCGATAGTTGAGCCACATGGGGAATCATTTTTGACAACAAAATCCTAAAAATAAATACACAATGTGTTTTATATAGTAAACATTTGGTTTGCATCATAAAAAATCAAAGGTTTCAGAAAATCAAAAATAAAGTTGTTGTCTGCTTGGTCCATCAAAACTTTACATTTACAGATTATGTCTTGTAAATTTAAACAATTTAGCTGAGCAGTTATTTCTACAATTCAGACAAGATAACCAAAATGTATGTAAATCACAAAGAAAAATTAAAACATCAAAATTACCTAATCTGAAATCTGTTTTAAAGCAATTTTTCAGCTACATGTATATTATAGAGTCTGGTTTTTTCTTAGAAAATCTCAGATCACTGACAATCAAGGTAGGAGTCCCCAGTATTGTTTGTTCTGTTTGATGGTGTTTAACGCCAATTTCAGCAATTTTTCAGCTATATCATGGCGTCCAGTTTTTATTGGGGGAGGAAGCCAGAGTACCAGGAGAAAACCTCCGACCTGCGGTAGGAAAACTGGCAATCCTTGTCAATTAAAATTGGTGTAGAGAACACCCTCTCGGCCACCAGTAAGGCTCGAACTCAAAACCTCAGTGATAACATGCAGCTGTTAGATAGCAGGTGACTAACTACCTTAACCAGTCAGCCAAAAATGGACCACATGAAATCTGAATATGTGTCTTAAAGATACAAGACAAGCACAGACTGCTGTGTTTTACTTTGATAAAACAATTATTTTAACCATATGAAGTCAGTGTTATTACTATCTATTTGACTGTCATTGTGTCACCAGAAAAAAAAAAATGTGTAAGATAAGGATCACTGACTGATGTTACAACATTTAAATTACAAACAGTTATATAAAGCATACTAGTCTAATTCAGTAAATGGTATTTCAGCTATTGTACAATCAGTTAAGCTGAAAAGATAACAGACAAGCAATGAGCAGGTTTTTAGAAAATTTTTGATTCCAGTACCAGTAGTTCCTGTCTAACAAGGTCCCTTTTACTACAGGTGACCCCCTCAACAAAGACTACATGTCACACCATGTGTGTAATGCTTTTAAGTAGAATATCTCTTACACCGTAAGTCATAATATCCAGTGCAGTTGGTATAGCCTAATATGACATGTACTATTGTACTTGTTTCTGATTTAAGACCAGGCTATACCAGATGAGAGCAATGTTACAAGGAAAATATGACATAACATTAAACCCTGCTTCCTTGACATTAAACATTAATATTGTTATACCTGTAGAGGACATTCTGATTTCAGGGCAATCTCTCGTAGTATAGTGGTAGTCACTGCAGTGGTAGCATATCTCTGATTGGAATTGAATTTCAAAACAATTCCCTGAAAATGACAGAAGAATAACCATAAGAACAATTCACCAAATGTAATTAGTATCATGCTGGTATGGAATGTCAGAGTATAAGGTGTTGATTTATGATTCAAAACATTGTCAAACAAAGCTCAAAGTAATAACTTTATACTATAGAATTATTGAAGTATATGGTACTTCCATAATAGAACTTTGGGTAATTGTGTGTCCTGTTTATACAAAATATTTTCTTCTGTACAAATCCAAACAATTTTTGTAACAAGGGGTTGCTAAGTAAACATGTTTCTTGAGTTGTGAGTTGGTAATTATGCATAAATAGTAGCCACTGGATAAAAACACTGCAGAGATTGCATAAACATAGTACAAAATTTGTGGCTTAGCAGCTTGCACTCCAGATGATTCAAAACCCCTCCTGTTACCCTAGGAAGAGAGCTACATTTTGATAGCAAAAGCTGAAATTAGTTAGCCAAGTGAACTAGTGCATCTTCATAATGTGTAAGCATTTTTTTTAAGACAGACTGAAATTCAGTTGTGAAAAACAGTAAAGTTTTTGCTCAAAAGATCACCTGATCAGCCAGAGTAAATATTAAACACTAGAAGTAAAATAAGAACTTGAACTGAATGAATTTATGCATTAATGTAGTGTAGGTCAACTGGTTACAACAGGTTACAACTCGTTACAACTCACCTAGACATTTAAAAAGCTACACAAGTGATTTCTAATAGAAGTATAGTTTGTATCATAGCGGTTACAAAACAAACTCACTATTTCATAAAAATATTACTTAGAACTGGTTTTTAAGAGAGTTTTTAAACAGACTGCTCTGTATGAAAACATCTCTATTTGAACTGTTTATCCATACACAACCTTGCTTAAGAAAGAACATATTCAGTTCATACAGAAGTTTTACTGTCAAAAAATAACAAAATTGAAAAAACAAAAATAATTGCAACAAACACTGTTAATAATAATAACTTGCATGGCTTCTGATATAAGTGCCACACGACTTTGATATTTCCTCCACTGCAATAATTCCATTTAACTGTTGATCTCCTTAAAATAAATTGGCAAAAGTGTGATAATACATGTAAATGTTTACCTTGTGCAGTCCAGGTTGATGGTTAGACTCATGTTTATCTCTGAAAAAGATATTGCAAATGTAAAACAAGATTTATATGTATTTGACAACAGATCTTTAAGATTCCTTTGAAAGTTATATACATGTTATCCTGTTTCTCAGCAGGTGTTTTTGTATGTTTATCACTATTTCCTAAATGTATTATTAACATGCATAAAAAATTAAAATAAGCTTTAAAAATATTTTTCAAGAAAATTATGCACACATATGAAGTGAACACTTTTTTAATCTTAAACTTAATGTATACATACAACAGCACATTAAATTTTTTTTCTATGTTCCTATATTCCTATGACATCCTTAACAAAGGTCATCATAATATACCTATTTCATATTATCTGTAAATTCTCCATGCTGTGATTAACTTACGAATAATTAGGGTGAACAGCGTGAGCCTGATCAGCACTGATCATGTAAGATTTAGGGATGGCTTCTTCAAATGCTGTCAAACTTCCACCACTAGACAAACGACGTAAAACCAGTTCTTGTAGAGCTGAGGCTGCTCCTTGGGCACTTTCTGAGCCAACCTAAATATATTGTATATTCTCCATGAGATATAAATTTACTTACGAGTAATTTGGGTGAACTGCATGTGCTTGATCAGCGCTAATCATGTAAGATTTAGGAATAGCTTCTTCAAACGTTGTCTGACCACCCCCACTACACAAACGACGTAAAACCAGTTCTTGGAGAGTTGATCCTGCCCCCTGGGCACTTTGTGATCCAACCTAGGAGTATTATTTGTACTATTAATTTTTTCTGTGTTTCTTAGTAAATTTGAAGCTTAGAGTTTGCTTTAGAATGTTTAATTCTCATTTTTTTTAAATGTTACCTAATAATATAAATATGTTGAAAAAACATGCTTCAGTGGAAAAATAATATGGTAAGGGATACAGTCCTTGCTTCCTATTATGTTTCAAAAACAGAAAACTTGCATTTTAGTTGTTTTGGATCTTTTATTTAAGGATTGACTTAATTAATATTTTGAACTTTGGGTTGTTATACCTTATGTGTGAACCTTATAAATTAGATATCAATCTCATTAAAATCAGCTGTTATTTTTGCTTCCTACGCCATGTACTACACTACTTGATAAATAAACCATAACAATCAGGCAAATTATAACATGGTCAGACCTTTAACTCGTTATTTTATACCCAGCGATTAAGACAAATATAAGGACATGTTGTAATTCGCATGTAAGACAGCATGTAAAGCAAATAAAATAGACATAAAAATATGTACTTGTTATTGTATTGAATATACCTATTTCTTTGGCATAATATTTTTCAGTTGAGTTTGTAAATACATGGGAATTCTTACTGTGACATCACAGCATGCTATATCTTATGTGTTCTCAAAGCTTAAGAAGGATGCCGTATTATGTAGTGTATAATCTAATATGCCATGCTTTAAAGGCTTTGAGACCACAACTGTGGTAAAAAAATGATTTATCTATGAGCAACAGGCGCTGAGAAGGGCGTGTTTAAAATGGCTGTTCCAATTACAAAACTGTAACTCCCACCGGAAAGCTATTGCATATGACATATAAATCTTATAAATAGCGACACACGCTATAATTATCTGTTGCAATATATTGTGTGTTACATTGACGGAACAGCCAATTTATGGCGGAAATGATGTTTTCTATAGGTACGAAAATATTATAAATGTACTCTAATTGTCTTATTAGAATAGAAATAATTCACTGAAGCTGTGATTTATCATTGTTTTACCATGGGATTACCATTCATGTCGTTATTTTATCCCTAGCTATCGCTCGGGATAAAATAATATGACATAAATGGTCACCCCGTGGTAAAACAATGATAAACCACAGCCTCTGTGAATTATTTCTTAATTAAGCAACCATAATGGCTGATTTTAATCAGATTGAACAAATAATTATTTTAGTAAAACCTTATTAAATAAATTAAAATTTCAAAATTTTAATGCAAGAAATTTATTTGTACACAAATACAAAATATAACAAAAGAAATTTATACAGCAAGAATTCAATATTTTTAAAAATGTATTTATATCAGAATGAACAACCACCGCTTGTATCATCTACTCCAAGACAATAAAATGACTGATCATTGTCTACTTTTTTGCAGTTAATAATGTTTACCATTCAGGACTAATGAAGACAATATCATATAAAACATCAAAGATGCAGGTCAATTATTTAATTCAATTTTAATTTACCAAAGGTTACATAAATGTAAAGACCCAAGTAACCAAGTGGTAAACATAGACATCTACTTTTGATCACACTGAGTTGCAGGTTCTAGCCTAACTATGAAGCAGGGAAGGCTCGACTCAAACCTGAAATGTCATGGGTTGCCAGTTTTCCACCGAAGGTCAGGGATTTACATTGGATACTATGGCTTTCTCCCCAATAAAAGCTAAATCTCATGATATTTCTGAAGCTGAAAAATTAGCCCTAAATACCTTTAAAAAAAACCCAAATAAATGTATACATGCATGGGTCTGGAAACGGTCATATTTGCCGGACATGAACGAAATTTACCCTAAAATGACCGACTAAGATTTGCTCAAATCGGACATCTAAAAAGTAATATTTTACATGCAATAGTCATTTGTTGGATTTAATCCCTTCAATCTGTATTATAAATCAACCCTCAGGCTATTTCCTGTCGCTGACATGTGTTTATTGACCACCGACCGGTGATTACGTAATAAGGTCAACAGGTGACAGATCTGTTTCATCCATATCGTAAACATACTATTGCAACAACATTTTGAAGCAACAGAGATTTAATATAAGATATCAATGTGATATAGTTTCTGTATCACATTGCTAAGAAAATAAGACAACTTTACAGTACACGTGCAACTTTAATGAAAAACACGTGCAGTAACATTTGTACACTACGCAAGCGCCAATGTTACTAAACGTTACATAAATCAAGAGAAAACCAATTTGAATAAAATTTCATTGAAAATAATGAGAACAAAAATGATTATTTCATTTCATAATAAAAACTTGTAAAGAGCATCCATCGCTGAATGACGTATAAATCAATTCAGGTCCGAACTTGTGGCAATTAGGTGACAACTTCCTATTTCCGGTTAATGAAAAACTCGCCGGAATATTAATCAAAATAATGTAGTTTCCCATTATTTTGTTTCATAGACAACGTCATTTTCCAATAAAGACTACATATATTTTCTTTTTCACATGATGCATACATCGTAGGAGCCATCCCAAATTCCATGGTACAACCTGCTTATTCACATTATCGTGGCGAATCGACCCGACGTGCAAACAAGTTTCGGTAGGAAACGACCCGAGACCAATATTCACTACCATGGAATTGGTAATTTCTTAGGGGGAAAAATGACCGAAATGGGCAGGGAAAACTTCCAGACCCCTGTATACATGTCACAGTCAATGGAGTTCTTTGTACAGTAAAACTTGTAAAAATGCTGCAACAAAGAAGGATAATTTATTTTTTAATCTATCCTCACAAAAAAGAGCTGGTTTGCTGCTCAATTTAAATGTGTTAAAATTCATGAAAAAAATTTCACAGACCAAGGTGCCAATTTTAGCAGGTCTGCAAACAGTAGACCAAAGGACAGAAACTTGTAGATTTGTTCATTAACAGCTGACCAAATGGTCAAAAGTATGGTAATAAATATCAACCAAAAAACATTATTTTGTAGATCTGTAAAGAAAAAGCATACCAATTGCCTTCTAGCCAATTTCCAATTTGGAATTTTCGGGTGCATATTCTCATAAAGCAAAAACTGATTCGTCTACCTTTATTGTACAGCAAATGTAAAAGTTGCAGGATAAATTAAATTCTCTGGTTTGATTGCTTAGAAAACTGTGACCGAAATTTTTGTTATGGACAGACGAATGAACAGATGTGCAAACGAATGCACAAGGGTAAAACACTATACCCCTCATCTTTGAAGCAGCATTATAAAAACTGGCCCTACAGTCCAACTCACCTCTTCATTATCAAAGAGACTAACTAATCTGATGTTAGGATCTGTAGACAAGCTACTGTCTGCCTCTATCAAAGCCTACAAAGAAATGTAGCATTTATATGTGATCTTTTACAGTAACATACAAAATATAACAACATAAAGACAATGTTTATATTGTTTGTTTGATGAATGATGCTTAACACCACTTTCTGCATTTTTTCAGTTATATCATTGCATCCAGTTTTTATTGGGGAGGAAGGCGGAATACCCAGAGAAAACCCTCACCTATAGTAGGAAAAATAGCAATCCTTGTAAACTTCATGGCAACTTGAAGCACAAAGCATTTATTTTTACTTATGTATGCAGTTAAAATTAATATCTGTGTATAATTTGTTAAAATCTATTAGAAACCCTTCTTGTTTGCATGGAATGTCTAATTGTTTAAACATAATCCACTAATAGAAATGCCTAAATCAGGACTCCCATGGTGATATAGGGTCCAGCTGTTTACATGTTAGGGAGCTCTTACAACACCATGTTTCTTAAGGCCTTATTTTCTTGCAATAACACTCTTCTGTTTCTCTAGAAATGACTCACTCATTAAAGCAACCCAATTCTTTGTGTTGTTTTCAAAAAAAAATGACAAGATTGAGCATCTTGGTGAGATTGGATGCTAAACACATTACATGTACATTGTGTTGGAAAATGTCAATTTTATTTGTACTTTGTGTGAAACAGGAAAGGAACTTGGAAGAGCCTTGCTTTTCTTCTTACATTTAAAGCTCTTAAATAAAAATAAATTTGATACTAGTCAAGGTACATGAACTTCTTAACTCTAACCTTCACAGCTGTGTAAGCATTCAACAGATTGTCAAGTCTAGGAGAGAATATAAACTCATCTAAAGCGCCACCTATGGTCTGCAAATATAAAAAATATATCTATACATTAAACTTTATCATTACAAAAATGGTCATAAATAAAAAAGGAAAAAAATAAATGTTAAGCTAAAGTAATAACTACTGTTTGTTGGATTTGTTCCAATGGTGTTTAATGCCACTTTTAGCAATCTTTCAGCTATATCTTGGCATCAAGTTTTTATTGGGGGAGGAAGCTGAAGTACCTGGAGAAAAACTTACATATGATAGGAAAACTGGCAGTACTTGTCAATTAAGATTGGAATTGAGTACACCCTGCCCACAGTGAGACTTGAACCTGCAACCTCAGTGTTGACAGACCACGTGATCAATAGTAGACTATAACTACCTTAATACTTGGCCACCGAGGACCCAAATTATTAACTAACTAGGATCTGTAGATCATTAAGTTAGTATTCACAAGTCAAATTAATTTTAAATATATTTACTATTCAAATTCATTTTAAAATAGACTTATAATCAATCAATGGGTAGCTAATTGTATTACCAGGTAGTTTTTCTGTCTCTTCATGGTAACATTAGCCCCCACATTTCCATGGCATGAACCATTTCCACAATAAATGAATTAACAAAATTTACATTTACCTTTACTTCTAACATGATCAATTATCTATTGCTCAACTTATGACTACAACTACATACTCTACAGTTAAATGTGATATTGTGATATAGATCAAAATTATTAAACTTTGTGGATGGACGGAGTCCACCGGTCCATCTATCCTGACCCATATAAAGCTGCATATGAAAAACAGTCAAAATCATTTTATTTTTTACATGTACTACTTTCATAAATAAAAATGCACTTGAACATAGAACAGATTTTAAACAGTTAAGTGTCTACTAACAGCTGGTTGAGTGTCTGCTAACCAGATCCAAAATTATGTCTCTACTTACAGCTGGTTGGGTGTCTGCTACACAGAGTTCAAAGTCCATCATCTGGTCAGAAGTGATTCCCAACTCTTCACAGATCATCTTTACTAATACTGGTTGGTGTTTATCACACTGAAACCATAATAATCTATTATTCATGTGTTGATCATTTGGATTTATTCTTTCTGATATTGAAAGCTTACTAGTATATCACTACATCTAAGCTGAATAGAGTATGGCCTTTAAAAACACTGACAAGACATAAACAAAAACTTGCACGTAGTCACTGGACCATGAAATTGAGGTCAAGGTCAGGTGACACCTACCAGACAGTCATGTACTGTTCATCAGCAACCTATATACCAAATATTGTCATCCTACCATGCATAGTTACAGAGGAACTGCCTTAATACACTAAATTTAATGTAGTCACTGGACCATGAAATTGAGGTCAAGGTCAGGTGACACCTACCAGACAGTCATGTACTATTCATCAGCAACCTATATAACAAATATTGTCATCCTACCATTCATGGTTACAGAGGAACTGCCGTAGTTCAAAAAACTTGAACATAGTCGCTGGACAGTGAAATTGAGGTCAAGGTCAGGTGACAGGTGACTGACTGGCAAGTACTCATCATAAGCTACCACTGGACCAAATTTGATGGAACTAGGGCTTGCGCTTTACAAAGATATGAAGCAAGATGTCCTAGTGTTTACGCTGTGGCCGCCCCACCGGATTCCCATACATTTATCATCTCCAGCGACAATCGTCCCAGGCGAGACAAAAATTGCTTGTCACAAGAGAGAATGAAATATATGGAATGGAATATTTTTTGCCAAGAATCCACTGAATGATTGTTTAATGGATTTTAACACCAACTTTCACAATTTTCCAGCGTTAATGTGGCAACAAATAGACAAATGAAACAGGGACCCGGAAATTTTCCCTGATCATTTCGGTCATTTTCCCGATAAAGAAATTACTTAATTCCAGGGCAGTAGATATTAGTTGTTGTTTTGCGATGGATTCCTACGATATATGCATCGTGTGAAAAAGAAAATATATGTAGAAGACATTTTCCTGCCTAAGACTTATTTAGTATAAAATGACATGTTGCCTATACAACAAATTTATGGCAAACAACATTATTTTGATGAACATCCATGAGACATTATCATTAACCGGAAAAGTTCGGAACAGATGTTATACGATGTTCTGCGAAGGACCACGCTTTTTTTATTTATTTAACGAAATAATGATTTGTGTTTTCATCTTTTCAATAGAATTAAATAATTCATATTTGTTTTCTCCAGTTTTTACCACGTCATTATATTTACGAAAGTCACATTGGCGCATGTGTAGTGTACATTGACTGCACGTTTTTTTTTAATTAACTAGTCATATTTCTTAGCAATATAAAACAAACAATTTAAAATATACGTTCTTATTTGTTTCAAAATGTAAATGCAATATAATAATATTCTATGAGATGGATGAAACCAATCTCTACTCACAATTAGATTGTCACCTGTTGAACTTAATATTCAATTTAACCACTGGCGTGAAAAGCAATTATACAAACTCAATTAACAGATGCGTCAGTGACAGGAAATAGCCTAAGGGAAGATTTTTTAATACAAAATATATTTCTTTCTATCTTAAAACCAACAAAAGGATTTATATATTATTGACCATGTAAACTATTACTTTTTAGATGTCGGAGTTGACCAATGGGCTGCACAAATTACTGTTCTGTACAACCAGAACACTCTGGACAGGGATCGAGAAACACTGAACAGTGTTCAGGACATGTTTTGCCTGTGTCAATTTCAGAGGTAGTGCAGACAAAACAGTGACGTAATAAGATGGCTTCCAACATATTAAAGGTGTATCAGTACATCGATTGTCACTTGTTTTTTGAGGACTTGGGATTTTTTTATTTTCAATAAATATGGTAGAGAGCTATCTACACCTTATAAATAACAAAACCATAGAATTAAATATTCTAATGCAATTTCTGACCATCAAATCACCAATTGATGCCGGCAAATCTTCAAATACAATACAGTTATCTCCTAATTACAATAATTTTAACATTAGAATTTGGAACATTCAAATAAAAATATTTTTCTTATTATAAATTTGGTAAAAATTTCGTAATGATACAGTATGAAATTTGTATGACTCCTAACAAATATGGCAACTTTGGAATTTGTTTGTTGATGTTTAAGGACAATGCCACAACTCACCTGCATTTCTTGAGTATTCACTTTTTTATCCTCTTTCTTCTCACCTTGTAGTTCAATCTGTATTGATGTTGCCAAAACTGGACACCTAAAAATATTTGATAATAGACGAATTATTTGATAGATTATCAAAAGAATAAATAAAATAAAAACATATCATTGGTACTTTTTGGAGATGTTGAAGTATTAAACTTACAGTTTTTCCTTTAATCTTGATGACAAATAATTTTCAATCACTCATACATGACAAGATTTTCAAAAATATCCGTCAACACATTCTGACAAAACATGTGCATTGATTTACATTCCTTTTGTTCAAGCGCCTGAATGAACGACATCATGCACCATTCAGGTTACAGCCACTATACCTGTCATGTTGCAACAGAAATTTGAATTAAAACTAAATTAATACTGAAACTGAATTACCAGTAAACAGAACAATAATTACTTTTGATGTTGAGACTAACGATATCACATGTAAGATTTAAACTCGCACTAACACACTTGTCTTGATATTCCACATGATATTGCCAGTCTCAAGATGGAAAGTAATTATTTTTCTATATTTACCTAAAAAGATTTAGGTCATGTACAGAATTTTAACTCAAATCTAGTTCTAATTAACTGATATAGACTTATAGCATGTCGTCTTAACAAATACATACAACTCTGATTCTTTATTGGGTGCAAACTTTTCATTATGATCTCTCATTAGGTGTATAGCTATATTTGGTACCCTGAGGATTGGTTTCTGTATGTGGATCAACCGCTGTTCAATGCTGCCATTGTTCTAAAAATATATATTTAATTTTTAATTATATACTGTATTCTCATTATTCTTAATATTTATTGCTCTTTTTATAGAGTGTGAGATGGCATACTATATTTAAGTAAAAGTTCATCTAAGTAATGATTTTTTTTTTTTTTGAATGATGTTTTAACGCCACTTTCAGCAATTTTTCAGCTATTTCATGGCGTCCAGTTTTTATTGGGGGAGGAAGCCGGAGTACCCGGAGAGAACCCCGACCTGCGGTAGGAAAACTGGCAATCCTTGTCAATTTAGATTGGAGTCGAGTACACCCTGCCTGCAGTGAGAATCGAACCCGCAATCTCAGTGTTGACAGACCACGTGATCAATAGTAAACGAACTACCTTGACCACTCGGCCACCGAGGCCCCTCTAAGTAATGAAAAAAAACACCTATTAATATTTTGGATATATAGTTTAAAATAAAAAGTTTTACAAATATTCCAATATAATTTTTGATATCGGCTCAAATAAAACATAAATTAAGCCCTTCAGATATATGTTCAGGGGAGATAAATAATTAATTGCAAATATTGGTTGTCTGAATGTGGTTTAATGCCATTTTCTGTAACTTTTAAGATTTAACATGGCACCCAGCTTTTACTAAGGGAGGAAGTCAGAGTGGCCAGTAAAAACTCAAGACCATTGGTAGGAAAGCTGGCAATCCTTGTCAATTTAGATTGCAGTAAAGCATACCCTGCTGCAGTAAGGCTCAACCATGCAACTAACCACTATAACTAATCTTATAATTAGGACCCTAATTGTAGGAAATTGCATTTAAAAATGTCAGATATTGAAAGTTTCCGTGTTATTTGTTAACTTGTGCAGAAGTATTTAAAAATAACATTACAAGTTATATTATATTATGTATCCCTTACCGGTACATTTCAAAATGGCAGTGGTTCTTAAATGAATTAAAATCTACATGTAACTGTAAGAATACAAACAAGTGTGGACACAAAAAAATAATGTTGTGCTGCATTAGACATCAGTACTAAACAACAACTACACTCATCCGCCATAAGAATTCATAAAAAACAAAATGGCCGAACAATTTCAAACAGGTAGGTACGTCTTCGACTCTTTGGTATGAGTTAACTAGACAGCAATACACACTGTGTAATTGTATACAAATAAATTAACACGTGCTCGTCACGTGATTAATACTTTTGACGTCATTATCGTCTGCTATTTCCGCTAGTTGTTTATGTAAACACCATTGGTCGAAAAGGGAAAGAGCTGTCAAACGAGCAGAAAAGTGCACTCGCTGCTTTATCTGATGCAGGTTACAAGAAAATTGATATTGTGAGGATGACTGTACTTCATGAGCAACATGAAACTTGCATTAAACTGTCATCATTTAAAAATACTATTCATGGTTAAAGAAGAACTAACATAATTCAAAAACTTTAACACTGGACCATGAGGTCAAGGTCAGGTGACACCTATCAGACCCCATATTCCAAATATCCTACCATTCATGGTTACAGAGGAACAGTCATAATCTGAAATCTTTAGCATAGTCACTGGACCAGGAAATTAAGGTCAAGGTCAGGTGACACATGACTGACTTGGAAGTACTCGTCATAAGCTACTACTGGACCAAAGATATACAAGCAAAATATCAAGTGTTAATGTCACTTTCAGCTGCTGCCAGATTCCCATATATGTCTCGCCCCAAGCGACATTCAGTGCAGGCAAGACAAAAATGTTCACATGACTTGAGTCCTGATGCTGTAAGGTGACCAGTTACATTCATGTGCCTATGTTATTGTTTTCAGTGGGTACACTTTAATCCAATAAACCCTATTACTGTGTTATAGCTGAAATAGAGCACATTTAATCCAGTCTCATTTAGGTCAATGACATCAAGATTTGTTTAGTTCTATCTCAATGATGTAATTGACCAGTAAGACATGTCACCTACATGTACTTGGACAATTACATAATTAGAACAACTTAAGTCTCAAATCATGCAAAAAAAGGATCAATAAGAAATTGTACTTATTAATGTCCCTGTTTTCCCTACCTAGAATGGACCAGGTAAATGTGGTGAGAGATAAATACACTCAATATTACTTTACTTAATATAAATTTATATTTATAGAATGAAATACCTAAAATAAAACCCTGCTACCTACAGTTAAATCTCTGTTAGATGACTTATATAGTGGTATTACCTTAATCAAAACCCTGCCACCGACAGTTAAATCTCTGTCAAACCATGTATGCCAGATGCCTCCCCCGTAACACTCCACACCAACCATTGCATAACCAGCCTTGTTGGTCTTCGACTTTGGTTTGACCTATAAAGTAAACGATGAGTACATTTATAGTTTGTGACAAACTGTCCTACCTGTTATTTGTTTTTCATTGAATTTTTAGAAATGTATTGTTCTTTCAGTGATAATATAAGTAGTCTGCTACAGAGGCATTTCCACTGATTAAGAATGGAGACTTGTAGCAAGTAAATTGTTTGTTTGTAGGGGTTTAGCACCACTTTCAGCAATATCATGGCTTCCAGTTTTTACTTGGGGAGGTAGCCATAGTACCAGGAGAAAACCTCTGACCTTTGGTAGGAAAACTGGCAATCCTTGTCAGTTAAGATTTTGATTAGGAAAGACTATAGGCATCCTAGAGGAGCAATAGAGATGTCATTAGCAGAAAACAGGTAGAGAACATGTTCAGAAATATTAAATTCCAACTTGGGAACCTATGTGAAAATGGGCAACTATGAGAATATTATCCAGGTCCATTCAAATCAATTCCATGACTGCTTTAATAGTTTTATTGTAGTTCAGTCAATTGATTCATGTACAGAAGATAACACACGTAAATGAATCCAAGTCAGGTTCACTATTCACATCACATGTAACTTAAAAAACAAGGGAAGTTTAAGACACAAGCAGGCATCAACACGGAAATGATGTGCAATTATTACTGTAGAATAAAATGACCATGTTTATCTCTATGAATAAGCTGATAAATTTACCCGACAAGAAATAATGAAAGATATTAAAAAATCATGTATTTCACAAAGCATATGAAACTACAATTAATGTTGTTTTATTTAATTAAATATAATAGTAATAATAATAATAAAATTTTTAGAGAACAGTTTTTATTGGGTAAGGAAGCCATGGTATTAGTGACAGTGTTGACTTTTTGCCTGAAAACTGGCAACCCTGGTCAATATACAAAGAAGACTTCATTACATACCTTTAAACAAGGGCTGTCAGTATGAGCTCCTACCATGCTGAACCCATTTCCTGGTTTGTAGTTCCCACCAACAGCAAAGGCAATAATGGTTGAATGGTTCCTGGTCAGAAAACACTTAAAACAAAACAAATTTTATTGATTATTAAGAACAGACATTTTAAGTAAAAACATTTGTGAACCAAAATATTTAATTTTAGAATAATTGTATTGGATGATGAAATATAATACATGTAAAAACCTTTCGTTTTTTCGTTTCAATTTTAGAAATACTTGATAGTGACCCTGGTTACAAATGGCATATAATTTTATTTGTCTAAGTTCTCACACTCTTTCTCTTTCTGAAATGAAATGACTATGTATATACATTCTAAATATAAAATGCATGCATAACAATATGTAAATTTGATATTGCTGTTTGTTCCTACTCATAATATCCTAATACATGAGGTAAGGACAAATTGGTTGATTTACAACAATTCTGTAGTAATAGTTGTTCCAGAAACAATTACCATGATATCATAATTAAAAAGATTTCATATCTGATTTGTAAGGGTCATAATTGGCCTCATCTACAGCTAAAAAGAACAGCTTAAAACTATCATGTATTGATTGACTGGCATTAATACTGCTGTCAGTAAAGTTTCAGTTCTACTGGCAGCATCCAGTTTTATTATTTAGGTAATCCATAGTACCGGCTATTTAACTATAAATTACACTTTCTGTAATTGTACGAAGTGGATAACTAGTACCGCAGATATGAAGTTGCAATAAGTAACAAGTTGAAAAAAAACTAGTTACCAATAAACAAATTGCTACTTGGATCAGTTGAATTGAATAACAGATGGGTGGAATAAATGTTTACATCTCTTAGATATTGTAAACAGTAGCTGTCAGATAATATTGCTGGCAGATCTACACATATTATGTTATGTTACTTTACTTAAGTAAAAACTGTCAGATACAAAATGTAGTACCTTATCTAATGGATTGATATTCCAGGAGTCAACTTCTCTGATCTCTTTAAAGCCAGCAGCCACTAATAACTTCTTGGCCTCATCAACAGCTGAAGAAAAATGAACTAAATATGTATGTATGATAAATTAAAATCAGAATTTTTAGAAGCCAACATTAAGGCAAATGAAGATACAAATTAAAACTCAATTCCAACTTCCATTATATACCCATTTGTACTGTTAATAAGAAAGGGAGATAACCCAAACACAAGCCCCACAATTCAATTAATCAAACAGACATACAAATCGCAAGAAAAACACACAGAAAATAAATGAATGGTTTGAAAAAGTCATATCTAGTCCTTTATAGTTATACCTTAACAATACTAGTATACAGACATGTACTGTCATACTATGTCAACACCACAAGTTCTCATAAAAAAAGTTTTGCTCACTTTATTTATATAGGGAATGAAGAAAATATTTCCCCTATTTTAATTAAGTCTTGTTATTATGTCATTTTGAAAATCTAACTGGCATAAAAGACAATATTTTGTCTAGGACCCTCTGTATAATATTGCAGATAAGTTTTGTTTCAA
The DNA here is from genome assembly GCA_944474755.1 of Limnoperna fortunei. Taxonomy (NCBI): domain Eukaryota; kingdom Metazoa; phylum Mollusca; class Bivalvia; order Mytilida; family Modiolidae; genus Limnoperna; species Limnoperna fortunei. The sequence goes on along the minus strand of OX104114.1, from coordinate 68,689,611 downwards.
TTGGTTGCTTGATTATAGACAAACCTTATAAACATTTTTCTTACATGTACATGTATGGGTTAACGTTTCTATGTTATATCAAGTCATATGGTGAAACCTTTTTAAACTTCCATATAAAAAACATAAACTTCAGAAGGAGCATTCAGTAAACACTCTTACTTTGAGTATGTTTAGTATCAAAGTTCACAGATGACATTGCTGCATACATGACAGATATACACAATGTGATGACAATCGTTTAATGAAATGTCTGGTCATAAAACATCAACAGCTAATTATAAACAGTACGACAAAATACTAAATATATGGTGGTGTGTGTAGTACTGAAATCCAGCTTGGCAATGTTGTGTTAATGAAACAACAACAAACAAATTGACCCCAGAACAGCATAAGTTAACAACAAACAATCAACATCTGACCAGAAATTGTTTGTAAACAACCTATTGCTTCTTTCCATATGAAATGAAATGATTCTTGCTGCAAAACTATTGATTTATTACATACCTATTGTATATAGTTATAAGGTATCAACAGACTTACCATGAAAAGGTGAAGGACACTTATTTACAAATGTCACAAACTGTTTAGCTGCATTCAATACTTTGTCTGTAGCTGCCTATAACAGAATAATTAATCATTTGACGTGGAAAATCAAATAAGTTCCATTTCAGCGTTATAATGATAGTTACACAATAAAACCAAAGTGAACGAAACTAACACAGTACCAAAGGTTACATACTGGTGCATGGTTTCTTACCTTGGCAGATTTGTCTAATGACATTGTGGGTGTTCATTTATATATTGGGTATATATCGTACAAACTTATTATGATGTCATATTAGAAATATTAATTTCATTCAATAGCATACTTGCATACATATTTGTGGTAGAATTCCTGATAATTTGGGCAAGGGAAGAGGGGACCGCTCAAGGTCTAAGTGTGTGCAGTGCAAAAGCCCTGGTGGGGGCCATGGTGGGCTCCGAAAACTATTTTAGAATATCTCTAGCTTATTTGAAGGGTCTCCAGAGTGTAAATATTTACTTATTAAGTTTTTTTGCTGACATACAATTGTTAATTTTTTAATAGAAAAAGCTATTTTAACACAATCGTAAAAGTAATTTAGACTTTCTATTTTTTTCTTGAAAAAAGAAACCTGGCTCCCCGAGATACCAACGACCTTCTGGGTAGCCTGGACAGCAGTAAAAAATTCCGGAGTCTCCAGGCAAAATCTGGAGCATTGACATGTATGCAATAGTATTTTATACACTTTCATCTCATAGTAATATGATAAATCTTATTCAATTGGAAAAACATGTAAATGGTAAAAAAACCTGCTTGAAATGGTTCAACCTGCACATTGACATTTCATATAAACTGAATGAAGAAAGAAAAATTCTTCATAATAAAAACTGTTTCCAAAGGATAAACTTGCAGCTGAACCCTGTTTAAAAAAATCTTTATCATTAATTTTTCAGTTACTTTTCCCAGCTGGAAAAGACATGTAGCCTTATCTAAGACATCTGGCCTGCAAACTGATCATGACAAGTCCAATTATCTCTAATTTTATGAAAATTAAATGAAAATCAAAATCCTTTGGTTCTGCACACAATCATAATATGTGCACACACATGCTTTCAAATATTCTGAGTAAATGCTCTAAATTGAATAAGATAGCTGGACAGGACATCTCAGTTATCTAAGCTGCAATTCCAACTATAGCTATCTGTAGTTTTAAAAATAATTAAAAAAAGCAAAATCCTTTGGCCCTGTACATCTCTATTATTTGTTCAAACATCTTACCAACCACTGTAGCTTCAAATTAAAGATAAGGGAGAAGATAGTCAGTCAAGACATGAACCCCTATAGATGTCAGTTAGCAGGTTGGCAAACTGACAGACCTACATATGTATCTGTAGTTTTAACAATACTTATCAAAAATTAAAATCCTTTAGACCTGCACACCATTATGTGTTCAAATATCCTTACAAATATAAATACTACAGGAGAAGAAAACGGGACAAGACATATACCCTCTCAGTTATCTGGTCTGCAAACTGAATAGGTCCAACTATCTATTTATCGAAAATAAAAATCCTTTGGACCTGAACACCTCCATTATGTATTTATAAACACTTATTGAATATATTACCATAACCAGGGAAGTCTATACAGTATAGACTGCCCCTGCCATAGCGTGACCTCTACATGTCTTATTTATTGACTTTTAATTTTAATCAGAACTTCAAAATTCAAAATATTGTGATCTTGTAAGACGTCTTGTGATGTTATGTGGCATTGTGTGTGTCCGAAGTGGGAACATATATATCCATGTTTAATGTATTGTTTATAACCTATAAGGATGTCATATAAGAATTTATTCTGCAACTACCGCTTCAACTATACAATTACCCTATGAATAAAGCAAAGGTTTATTTGTAAAAATGACGTCACTCCTGGTACCCATGTCTATACTTCTAACGATATTTAGTATTCTGTTATGGTTTACAGCACGTCAGGCTATCACTCGAATACGCGCAGAACATTTCAAGTCAAAAATCGGCAAGAAGTACACTTTTTCATAAGTATTTCTGGTTGCAGAATAAAAACTATATTCGTATATTTTCAGAATATATAAACTTTATTTGTACTCGCTGCGAAATAGGTAAGAAATGCTCAGCAGAGCCTCATATTTCTACCTGTTTCTAAGGCTGGTACAATTATAAAGTGTATATTTTCTGACAATGTACAAATATTGTATACAGTATATATTTCCCCCCATTGTTTTAAGCACAACTAGAGAACACAAACAAATTACACTGCAACACATTGTTATATCTGCTTGACGGCACTTTTATCACATGTCACATACAAATACTATAATGGAACCATTATAGAATTTGTAATGGGTTGATTATAGTGATTACAGTATATCGTGCAGTATATAGTGTTATATTTTTATTTATGCAGAAAACGAAAGTTGATAACGTAAGCCAGCTGTAAACAATTTGACATGTAAATAAGTAGAAAATTGCATGTTTATATTATAATAGATTTGTGAATTTTTATTTATACACTTTCTCACCATGGTTTCCGAAAATCAATCCTATTTCAACTAATAGCTCCCACTCAAAACCGGCTTCCGTGTTCGGTTTGTAATTTATGGTCACGCGTTTAAAACGCAATAGAGATTAAGATCTCGTAGACAAAATTGCTGCAGTTTTCAAAATCAAACTTTGGAAATGAACGTTCAACTTGCATATATTCACCTTTTCTATTTTATTACACCATTGCCTATTGTTATGGCATCCACGCTTTGCAAACAACCCACTTGTAAGTGACGAAAAACATGGCCAGAAAAACAATTGAAATTCCGAATTCCCCTTCTTTTATTTCCTTCATCCTTTTCATCAACAAACTCAAAAAGTCAAATAGACACATACTGCATTAATAAAAGCTGGAGGTTTGGGCATGCCATAAAACCTGGTTTAACCCACAATTTCTTTTTTGGAGTGCCTAATACAATTCAGGACAGCATTGCTTTATATTTGCTATTGTTGGTTTTTGCACAGGAATTTGGTATCGTAACAACTCCCCCCGCGCTCGAGTCGCCCCATCATGTGTCGCCCCAAAAAATTAATAACGAGTCGCCCCATTCAATAACGACTAACACCACATATGTAAAATATATAATATAAGTTTATAAATTTTAATATTTTAAAATATATTTAATTAAATTTATAGTATAAATTTTTAAATTTGCATATATTTTATTGCTAGGTTTTTAAAATGGCAGTGGATCTCTTGAGATTAAAGTGAACTCGTGTTCACTTCTTCAATTAATTATGATAATTATAATTGAATGTTTGCTTGTTTACAATCGTGATTAACTTTGATGGGATTAACAGTTTTAAAGAATGAAAAGTTAATCGATGTAGTTAATAGTATAATCAGAGACATATAATAACATGTCACTGTTATAATGAAGTAATTAATCGTCTTTAAAGGGAAACTTCGCGAAAAAATGAAAATTTGATATGTTGTACTTCAAATAAAAAGAAACACTTTTGCCTCTTGATGTTTTATTATATTTTCAATGGTTAAGTTTCTACATTGAATTTACCGTGTAAAAAATGCACTTATGGAGGTCCGCCATCTTGTCACTATCTCGTCACTAGATGGCGATACTGGAGATCCCCGGACATCCAAGTACCTTAAAGTCGCCGTATGATAATAACGCGAAACGGTCAATAACAGAAGGTTGTACTATAAGACAAAGTTGTGGCAAGATTACGTTTCATATTCCTAATCTAAGCAAATAAAAAACGATTTGTGTAACAAAAAATTTAGCCAGTCTAAAGACTTCTATGTAAGACTTCGAAATTAAATATGTCCACAGCAGCAACAATTTCATGCGAAAATCATTTTCAGAGACCAGAGACATATAATTAATTATACATGTAATTATATGTCTCTGTTAATACAAAGATCGACGTATTTGGTAATCTTATGTTGTCAGCTGGTTATTAGTCATCGCCAAAGTTTTAATATTCTTCAAAGAGCAAAGGCAGAAAAACATATTTCTAAACTGGATTATTTATCATATTTACTGGATAATTACATTTATCACGTCACAAACGCAGTCACATGATAAAATACTGTCAATATGGCAGCCCCCATACACACAATTTTACCACCTTTAATCCACTCTGGACGCGTAACGGTAAAGAATACAATAATACATCAAAAGGCAATTATATTTATTTTTATTTGAAGAATAACATATCAAATTTTCATTTTTTCGCGAAGTTTCCCTTTAATTTGAATGTATGTTTGTTTATTAAATATGTTTGATTAACTTGAGTAATTACAGTATGTATATAATAAAATGTAGTTCATTGTATGGTACCAATCAAATCTTATCGTCTGAGTGTACACTTCGAAAACAATGCTTGCTCCACCCTTTTTATTTTGTTTGCGACTGAGAATTTATGCCAACTCGAGAGCTGTCACATGTGACAATTCTGAAATCAAGACACGGAAACCTAATGGTATTCATACAGCCCAACCTGTTGTCCCCATTAGACATTAGACCCATAGTCCACACAGACTTGAAGTCCACACAAAACCATAGTCCACACAGACCTATGGTCCATACAGACTTATTTTCCACATAGATCTATAATCCACTTACACTTCTAGTACACCAACACCTGTAGTCCACACAGACCTAAATGTACAGAATATAAGATAGTGTATTCTTTACTATACAATCATTGTTTTTATGGTCTCTTGTTAACTGTCTCGGTGAAGTTTGAATAAGCAAGCACATTAGAAATTTTTTAACAATAAGGCAACCTTGTATTTTTAAACTTTTAGAAAACTGTAATGTAAGTTCAAGTTCAAGTTCTTTGTTTTAAAATCCAAAATAATGAATTATTACCAACACATATACATTAACAATAACAGTGTTTATATCATAGAAACAAAAATACTAATAATTTGTTCAGAGGAGGTGCTATGTATATACATTCAAATCCAATGTATTAAAGGCAAACAAAAGTGAAGATCTCTTTATTAGTTTCAACTACTACAACATGTACACAGTGGTCGACTTAACCGCTGGCCCGCTGGCCCGTGGCCAGTAATATTTTAACCGGGCCAGTCGGTTTTGAAAGCACAACAGCCCGACGGGCCAGTTTATGTTGTGGGGCCAGTTGGGCCTTTAAAATTTATTTTTGTCGAACATTACTCAGGGCTCACCACACTGGGCGAAGTGGGCGACAAAGTCGCCCCACTAGGACCTGAAGTCGCCCTAAGGCGCCTCAAAAGCGAAGTCGAAGTCGCCCTGTCATTTCCCTTAAGTCGCCCGATGATTCGCATAAGATTCTTGTAAATCTGGTCCAAATACTTCACTCTGACTACCAATTTATCAGTGAATGTGTAATTCCAATAAAAAACGGCAAACAATATGCGTATTTAACATATTTTCAAACGATTTACGTCTTTCAAATGTATTACGCGCCATTTGTTTATTTACCGGATGTGACTAATTACCGGAAGTGAACTACGAAGAAAAGTAATGTACAACGGCCCATAATTAAAAATCGTAATATTTTTGATAAACAAACACTTTTAATTGGTTTCAAACTTCAGTTCTTTCAAAGAGAATGTACTTTAACAATTTTCTTTGATAAGTATTTGAGCTTTACTTGAAAGAATAAAGATGTATAGTAATTATTGACATCATGATAAGTTCTGTAGATGGGTGTCCCTGTGAAGCAATTTGGATCAGTACAACTTTGATAAATGATAAAGGTTATGTGCTGTTTGATATTGCATACCATGAATAATAATGAAAAAGAAAGAAAAAACTGAATCTACCGGTAAGTGTGTTATGGTTTTAAAACACAAGAGAAATAATCCTGGAAATTGATGTAAATAATGAAAAATGTATGTAACTACTGCGAAATTACTTATTTGTACGGTCCCCCTGACTTCTCCCTAGTGTCTCCTGAAGTCTCCCTATCAGGGCCTGACTTCTCCCTGTTTTGCTGCCAGGGAGAAGTCACTTCTCCCTACTTTTTTAGAGTGTGGTGACCCCTGTTACTATTACAATTTTTCTGAGGGAAAACCCCATCATGATCCCCTTTCAGTAAGATCCTCTCAATCTTCTCGGACCTCTCAGAAAGTTGGGCCAGAGAAGTTCTGGAGGGGCCAGTAAATTGTCAAGTTAGCTGGCCCTGTGGGCTTACAGGTCATGGTTTCTTAAGTCTACCCCTGTGTACACCCGTAGTATATATAAATGAGTAAATATTAATCTGCTATTTTCTTAAGCCAGTGCTCAAATTGTACATTTCATATAACCAATCAATACATATTTGACACAAATCTACATCTTTGACCTTGAGAATAAACATAAATTTATCATTTATACTCATATCTGAAAATGAGGGAACAATATCTGTTATTTTCTTTAAAAATACATTTCTAGGGTTATCAAGACATGGACAACTCATTAAAAAGTGAAACTGGTCTTCAACTTCGTAAGATTAACAGTATTCTTCACTTAAATTTACACGCAGCATTTTATTGTTTTACATTTATATTATAAATTTTATATTTTACATATGTGGGGCTAGTCGTTATTGAGTGGGGTGACTCTTTATTAAATGTGGGGCGACTCATTATTAATATGGGGTGACTCGAGAGTGGGGCGAGTCGTTATATATTCCCCATATCATTTGGGATGAAATATGGCCAGAAAACCAAAAAAAAAGTATTGTTGCAAACGATGTATGTAGTAGTCTAAAGCAAAAGTGAACAATTCCTAACCTCGTCCCTTTGTTGTTGAGTTTCTTTTGAAAATTTACACTGACAACATGATTGTAGGTGTTCTATGTACTCATGGACATTTATTCTTTAAGGTTATGACATCAATTCCTTAAAAAGATCCATATTTTTGCAACCGTGAAACTTTTTCTTGGACTGAAACACTTTCTTTACTTCAGGGATTCAGCCAATAACGACTTGTGGCACAGTAGGGGTAGGAATTGTTTAATCAGTGTATGGTCCAGCATATGCTCTTTTTGTAAATCAAAAATGGTTAATTTTGAAATCAACAATAATTTCATTTAGATATTCAGCTTTTTGAAATTCGTCAATTTTTGCTGTTGGAATTAAACTATCAGAGAAATATGTTCATATTATACTGCAATAAAAAAAATTTAAATTGTAATTAGTATTTTCTCAATATTAGGGTATCATTACCAAACCCCCTCCCCCCTCCTCTCCTTGAACATCCAGAATATACATGTGTAGCTGAAATATTGCTTGCTGGACACCAAGCAATCACTCAATTATTAACGCGTGGGGAATATATTGGGGTGTCTTTCCATCCGTGACACTTTCTCTTATGACCAACTGCTCCTTCAGTACTGAATAAAATTAGATGAAATTTACACATTATCTTTGCGTGAATTGTCAGATAGTCCCATTGTGCACCTGATATTGCACATTTTTATCGGAATGATATTTGGGGTATAGAAAAACATGTAATAGAATTTGATAAACCTTTCTCAGAATCTTTTTCACATATTGCCTTTGTGCCCCTGATATTTAGCATTTTCATCAGATTAATATTTGGGATATTTTGAAAATTGGGAAGTGGGGGTATCAATCAGTAAGCAATTTGCTCAGTTTTTATAGTTTCTTATGTGTCAGGTATTTAATCTGAAAATGACTTTATGTTTCCAAGTCTTTCTTCTGTTTATATTTGATTTTACAATAAAGCAATTACTGTCTATTGCTGTTTTTCTTAAATGTGTGATATAGACTTATAAACAATCTATATTGACTTTTAGCAAAAGTCAATGACACAGAACATTTGCCTCAACACAGACAGTTATTGTATTGTATAATATTTTTTCTTATTTATTAATTTGTGCTTTAATTATATTTATTTGAATTAAAATTCAAACAGGTCAGGAGAAACAATTGAGATTTGGTACCTTTTATTATAAGTGTTCAATTATTTCAGAAATAACATTGATTTAAATATTCAAAAGTAGTGTACATGTGGATTTAGATTTCATTAAGTTGTGAAAATAAATCTGTTGATGAGCATAACCATTGATTACCTGTAAAAATATAAACAAATTTGTTTAATTACATATATACACACTAAAATTCCACTTACATACTTTTAGTCAATTGAGCCACTTACTTGAAATCTTCGATATATTTTTAGTACAAATAAGTTTATTTAGCACTGAATAAAACAGTCAGAAAATATTTCTAGAATATGGACATACAGCATGTACAGTTGTCCAGTATATGGTTGATATATTTCAAGTAGGCCCAGATTGAAAAATGCACATTTACAATTTCATATGAAATGTTCTAGTTAATCAAACAGACAAAAACTTTTTTTCAGGTTTTTACATTAACCAAATGTTTGAGTCGGGGAACAAACCCATTGCTGATGTAAAGAATGCCTCATGGACAATATTCTGCTATGAAGGGAGACATGAAGACCCTTTGTTATTGTGGTATAATCCAGCAGTAAGTAATTTATCTTATGTTCAGGTCTTGTACTAGATTAAGGTCACCATTTTATGTTTTAATCTGGTGTTACAAAAGACAAACACACATTACACATGATTAACAATACATGAAGAACTGTTCGACAATCAAGTTATTCTCATCAATATTGGACAATGCACTAATCCCCTTGTTTTATTTCTACTCATAGTGACAATAAAATTAAAAGATCAAATGAAAATTTTATTCCAATTTGATATATTGTAAGAGGAATCGTAAGATATGACTGGTACATGTAGTTTTGGCATTTAAGACTTGCTGTTTTTCAGCTGAAGGTAAACACCATAAATGGTACCGCCGAGTCTTTCCAGTTTATTTTTGGTGACTCGGCTGAACAAGTTGAAGAGAAAAAGGAGAGTTCCATTCAGTTACCACAAGTCTTACAAAATTTGAAGTTCTTGTTTAGTGTTGAAATCAAGGACATGCCATTCTCACCATTCAATCAAAGTTGTATTGGTATCCATAGCAACCAGCAGTATACAGCTTTGTTCGTTAATAAAAGTAAGTCACTCTAAGATTTTATTTTATGTAAAGTGATGATAAATCTAGTAAGGAGATAACTGGTTTATTTGATGTTGTTTGTGTTATTGTGGTTTGATGCCATTTATAGCAATTTTTTCAGCTACAGTATATTTTGGGATCTTGTTTTTATTATACCCCGTGTCTCCATAGGAATAGGGTATAATGTTTTCTGTCTATGTGTATTTAGCTTAGTATGTGTGTGACCACCCTATTTTGTTGCATTTTTGTACCCTGTCACACAAAGTGGCGGGGTATTATGTGATACCCTCTGTATGGATATGAGTGTCCGTCCCTCCCACTGTCTGTGCCTCAGTGGTTTCCAGATGATAACTTATGCGTCAAGATTTTATTTAAACTTTGTGCAGCTATTAAATTCTATAAAATGAGGATCAACTCTGATTGTCAGCTCAATCCAATTTGTAGTTTTGGACCCCGATTCAAGTTTTTTTTTTTTTGTCAACAGTGTGATTTCCAGATGATAACTTGAAAACTCATCAACAGATTTTATTTAAACTTTGCACAGCTAATAAATACTATAAAATGAAGATCAGATTCAATTTTCAGCACAATCCAATTTGTAGAGAGGGAAGCAAAGAGGCCAAGTTAGTTTGGAGATAGAGGTGGTGGTCTTTTTTGTTGTTTGGCTAGTCGTTGGCAATGAATGTTTTTTAGCACTCACCACTTTCATGGACGAAAGCATTTGAAAATTGACAATAGATTTCCAAATCAATTTCATCACCTGAATTCCAACAAGTATACAATTTGGTCATTCTACTAAGTGTAAAACAAGATATTTATGACCCCAAGCCAATTAACAGGAAATTTAATGATTTCACCTCGATAACAGCAGGTGTCAATCAATGTTTTTACAGGTAATCCGATTAACATGATAAAGTGGTGTTCCTGGTCAATATACACCAACAAAAGTTTTAAAAATAAATTTGTAGGCTGGAATTGAAACAGCATACTTGTTTATACTGTACAATTATATGTCACCAGTACAATTAATGTTTCTGAGCAGATGCTTATATGGCACCTCTGCTAAAGTGACTAAAGTTCTCAAAATCCTGGAAAACTCCCTGTCTTTGGTACTAATGGGAAATTGTTGAACCTAGGTTTCAAGGGCAGTAGTAATCACTGCAAAACTGGGTATAAACATTGATTCCATGTTCAAAAACATATTGACATAACAACTATCTTACCATTGTAGTAGCATTACTTTCTAATGATATATGTTTGGTAGTGTAGAGATTATCAGTTTGTCTTGTAATTAGTGTAAAAACGTTGCTTACCGTACATACTTGCACATAAGTCGGGAAATCGGGAGTTAAAATTTGGTTTTAGAGAAGGTTTCCGACTTATAAGCGAGCCATACCACAAGAGTAAAGAATTCTTGTCAAAGTTTAAAGGTCCTGTACATAGACTGCGGACTATAAAGACAAAAATAGACAGATACGTGTTTAATTATGCTAAATAAAGTGTATTTAAGTCATTAATTAAGATTTTTTACTTGTTTATTGTTTAATTTAACAAATAATAAACAAGTAGTTTTACTGATATAATGATTTTTATTCACAAATTTGGAATGTTTATTCGATTCTGACCTAATGTCAACACGGCTGTCTTCCGACCTACTTATGCGAGGGTCAACAGTAAAATACCAGAATTTATGGTCTGAAAAAACTTATATTCCTACCAACTTTTACGTGAGCATTAATGGTACCTTATATGTGCATTTTTATTTCTTATATGGTGTGGGTTGACACTTATTCTGCAAGTGGTTAATATGTAGTCAGTCATTTACTATTGCTCAATTTGTCAACACTGAGATTATTTGAGCCCTACTTTGACCCTGGTGTTATAAGGATTGCCTTTCTGACTAAGTACTGCTGTTATAAGGATTGCCTTTCTGACTAAGTACTGGTGTTATAAGGATTGCCTTTCTGACTAAGTACTGCTGTTATAAGGGTTGCCTTTCTGACTAAGTACTGGTGTTATAAGGATTGCCTTTCTGACTAAGTACTGGTGTTATAAGGATTGCCTTTCTGACTAAGTACTGGTGTTATAAGGATTGCCTTTCTGACTAAGTACTGCTGATATAAGGATTGCCTTTCTGACTAAGTACTGGTGTTATAAGGATTGCCTTTCTGACTAAGTACTGCTGTTATAAGGATTGCCTTTCTGACTAAGTACTGGTGTTATAAGGATTGCCTTTCTGACTAAGTACTGCTGTTATAAGGATTGCCTTTCTGACTAAGTACTGCTGTTATAAGGATTGCCTTTCTGACTAAGTACTGCTGTTATAAGGATTGCCTTTCTGACTAAGTACTGCTGTTATAAGGATTGCCTTTCTGACTAAGTACTGGTGTTATAAGGATTGCCTTTCTGACTAAGTACTGCTGTTATAAGGGTTGCCTTTCTGACTAAGTACTGGTGTTATAAGGATTGCCTTTCTGACTAAGTACTGGTGTTATAAGGATTGCCTTTCTGACTAAGTACTGCTGTTATAAGGATTGCCTTTCTGACTAAGTACTGGTGTTATAAGGATTGCCTTTCTGACTAAGTACTGCTGTTATAAGGATTGCCTTTCTGACTAAGTACTGCTGTTATAAGGATTGCCTTTCTGACTAAGTACTGCTGTTATAAGGATTGCCTTTCTGACTAAGTACTGGTGTTATAAGGATTGCCTTTCTGACTAAGTACTGCTGTTATAAGGATTGCCTTTCTGACTAAGTACTGGTGTTATAAGGATTGCCTTTTTGACTAAGTACTGGTGTTATAAGGATTGCCTTTCTGACTAAGTACTGGTGTTATAAGGATTGCCTTTTTGACTAAGTACTGGTGTTATAAGGATTGCCTTTCTGACTAAGTACTGCTGTTATAAGGATTGCCTTTCTGACTTAGTACTAAGAAACTGAGATAATGTATCCATATCACAATAGTAGAGTGACATGGGAATTCCTTAGCTTGCTGAATCAAAGGAAAATTAAACAAAATAGGAAATTATCTTTCATAAATATAAAAAACACTAAAGAATGTTTACCCCTTTGAAACACTTTTTAAAAATAAATCTTTCCTCAGAAAGTTTTACATGTTGATCCATTATCTAAATATGACTTTTGCTCAGTACCAATCTGTACATGTACATGGTACTAATGATTTTTTTTGGATTGCAAAGCCAAGGAGCACCTTCAGGGTGGGACCAGTCAGGGTAATCTTATACTATCAGCTATTGATTACTCCTGTGACAACACATACTTTGGGAGTTCAAGTCTGATTTCCGACAGATGGGCTCCATCACAACATTAAATCACAAGGAGCTCTAAACTGATATTTTCTACTCAATTTTAGATGGACACTATAAATTATAAACTTAAAAGCCAAAAAAATACAAAGTACCATTGGCCTTTCAATGTCATTTTCTAGTATATGGGGTACCCCTATTCAATTATTATATTGTTGAAAGAAAAAATTTAATGTTATATTTTATTTATTATTACATATTAAAGAATAGGTGGTTCGTTTGATGTTATAAAATATATATAGGTTCCCATTGCTTTTCAACCTGAAAAATGATTATTATTTTTTTCAAATTTCCACAAGGTGCCCTTATGTATTTACAATTTGACCTCTTCCTCTAAAATTCATTAAAAAAAACCCCTCTTATTGAGTATGTTCCTACCAAAGATTGAATTTCTTTCCAAAATATATTGACTACAGCAGCCATTATTGAGGAATCCATTTTATTCTGAAAGTATTTTCACGCTTTATCTTGTACTCATAAAATGGCAGCATCCATAGTATTATGGACAGCTACACCTGTAGTCACTGCTGTGACCAGCAGTACTATAGAACAAGCATCAGGAAAGTAAGGTTACTAACAATATCTGGTACATATTTTCTGATGCAAATAGAGGGTGTATAATTACATCAGCTCGAGTAATATTTCTTCTGTGCTTTTTTGTTGTTGTTGTATTTACATTTTTTATCTGCTTTTTGATATAGTATTGTGAAGTTGGGCAGTTGGGCAGGCTGGTGGGCAGGGAAACTAGGGTATCTATTTTGTGTATAGTAATCAATTCCTCCTACAGTTTTCAACCTAGATCTCTGAAACCTCACACATGTTTGAAGTTGTGCACCTGCTATTATGGAAGTGTTTTTCCTATTTTTCCAGCCTTGAGAACTTACCTAGTCATTTTTCAGAACATTTGCGGGACCGCGGTGGCCGAGTGGTTAAGGTAGTTCGTCTACTATTGATCACGTGGTCTGTCAACACTGAGATTGTGGGTTTGATTCTCACTGCAGGCAGGGTGTACTCGACCCCAATCTTAATTGACAAGGATTGCCAGTTTTCCTACCGCAGGTCGGGGGTTCTCTCCGGGTACTCCGGCTTCCTCCCCTAATAAAAACTGGACGCCATGATATAGCTGAAAAATTGCTGAAAGGTGGCGTTAAAGCACCATTCAAACAAACAAACAAACAGAACATTTGCATAAGACAGTACCTATTTTGTGCAATCAACTCCTCCTACAGTTTTCAAACCATAACTCTGAATCTTCACAGAAAGATTGCACATGTATTGAAGATGTGCACCTGCTATTAAGGAAGTAATCCAGGATTGTTTTCCTAATTTTCCTGCCTTGGGAACATTTTTGGGAACATTGTACCTATTTTCTGTAATCAACTCCTACATTTTTTAGCTCACCTGGACCGAAGGTCCATGTGAGCTATTGCTATCACTTGGCGTCCGTCGTTCGTCGTCTGTCGTCCGTCGTCCGTCCTAAACTTTTTCAAAAATCTTCTCCTCTGAAACCACTGGGCCAATTTTTTTCAAACTTGGCCACAATCATCCTTAGGGTTCCTAGTTTCAAGTTTGTACCCAGGGTGTTGATCAACAGACAAATATGGCCGCTGTTACTAAAAATAGAACATGGGGGTCAACACAGGTTTTTGATCATTATCTAAAAAACTATAATAGCTATAGAGAAAACCGTTACTTCAAATTGATCAGCACATTAAGGTCTACAATAGTTGCTATTAGTGCGAAGTTGTGTATTGGCTTCTTGTAGGAGTTATTGCCCTTTTTTGACGATTTTTGACAAAATTTTTGGTATTTACAATATAACCTGAAAAATATACGAGGTAGAGTGAAACTGTAAATGGCAAAAATGATCAGCAATAAAAGCCCTACAATTCACTTGATTGGTCTGAAATTGTCAGATGACTCTTTATATGAGTTATTGCTCTTAAATGGTAATTTTTTATGAAATTTTCCGTTTTTGTCCTGTAACTTTAAAACTATAACAGCTAGAGTAAAACTGTAAATAGCAAAAATGATCAACAATACAAGCCCTACAATTCACTGTATTAGTCTGAAATTGTCAGATGACTCCTTATAGGAGTTATTGCCCTTAAATGGCAATTTTTTATGAAATTTTCCGTTTTTGTCCTGTAACTTGAAAACTATAGCAGCTAGATTGAAACTGTAAATTGCACAAATGATCAGCAATAAAGACCCTACAATTCACTTGTTTGGTCTGAAATTGTCAGATGACTCCTTATATGAGTTATTGCCCTTAAATGGTAATTTTTTATGAAATTTTCCGTTTTTGTCCTGTAACTTTAAAACTATAACAGCTAGAGTAAAACTGTAAATAGCAAAAATGATCAACAATACAAGCCCTACAATTCACTGAATTAGTCTGAAAATGTCAGATGACTCCTTATAGGAGTTATTGCCCTTAAATGGCAATTTTTTATGAAATTTTCCGTTTTTGTCCTGTAACTTGAAAACTATAGCAGCTAGATTGAAACTGTAAATTGCACAAATGATCAGCAATAAAGACCCTACAATTCACTTGATTGGTCTGAAATTGTCAGATGACTCCTTATATGAGTTATTGCCCTTAAATGGTAATTTTTTATGAAATTTTCCGTTTTTTGTCCTGTAACTTTAAAACTATAACAGCTAGAGTAAAACTGTAAATAGCAAAAATGATCAACAATACAAGCCCTACAATTCACTGTATTAGTCTGAAATTGTCAGATGACTCCTTATAGGAGTTATTGCCCTTAAATGGCAATTTGTTATGAAATTTTCCGTTTTTGTCCTGTAACTTGAAAACTATAGCAGCTAGATTGAAACTGTAAATTGCACAAATGATCAGCAATAAAGACCCTACAATTCACTTGATTGGTCTGAAATTGTCAGATGACTCCTTATAGGAGTTATTGCCCTTAAATTGCAATTTTTTATGAAATTTTCCGTTTTTGTCCTGTAACTTAAAAACCATAGCAGCTAGAGTGAAATAATAAATTGCAAAAATGATCAGCAAAAAAGCCCTACAATTCATTTAATTGGTCTGAAATTGTCAGATGACTCCTTATAGGGGTTATTGCCCTTAAATGACAATTTTGTTAAGAAATTTTCCATTTTTGTCCTGTAACTTGAAAACTATAGTAGCTAGATTAAAACTGTAAATTGCACAAATGATCAGCAATAGAAGCCCTACAAATGATTGCTTAGTCCAAAAATTGCAAGATGACTCTTTATAGGAGTTATTGCCCTTTCATTATGAATTTGGACATATGAACAGTTTTTTAATTATAAATTAGTCTATAACACACCTATTAGTAGAGTAAAACTGTAAATTTCTAAAGTACCCTAAAGGACAATGCCTAAAAACCATTTAATTTTCAGAAATTGTGGATGGCACCTTATAGGAGTTATTGTATTTAACAAATTTTTTGAAGAAATGTTTAGTTTTTGCACAGTAACTTAAAAGCTATAACAACTAGACTGAAACTGTTAATTTCAAAAATTTTAATATAGTTTAAGTCATTTGGATTCCAGGTGAGCGATTACAGGCTCCTGGGAGCCTCTAGTTACACAGACCCAACTTCTTCCAATAAATTGTAAACCATTCCCTTTCATTTTTATTAAGGCACTTGGTTTGCAACCCAGCCATTTCAGACTTTTGCTATTTTTAATGGATTTTTCTCTTCTTTTATTGTTAATAATTTAATTATATATGCAAGGCATTGTTTTTGGGTTTAAGTTGTCACAATCAATCCTATGTTGTACACCTGATGCTTGCTTATTTATTGGAAAAGGTGCACAAAAAGTGGTGACAGCAGTCAGCAGATACCTTCTGGACATTTATCATGGTCTCACATAATCAAATGATGACCCGGCTTCGTAAATGACTATCTGTTGCTTAATTTGGTGGTTCACTAAAACTATTAATATTTTTGTCATATCATTGGTTTACATCAGGATCACACTAGTAAAAAGGGAAAAGGTACATTGTTGACCTATCCTACATATAAATTACAAACAACAGATACTTTAATAATATCCATAAAATGGTCAATGCAGCTAAGAGACAACTAGCTTTTTAGAAAAGCTAAACTTGTTCTTTTTAGTCTAGATTTAGTAGTCAGAGAATCCTTTGGACACCTTTACCGTCCAACTCTCTTTTAGACTTTAAGTCACACCTATCTGTCTAAAAAAACATTGGACAGCAGAGGATTCTCAGACCTGAATGACTGTTTCCTGGTATAGGATGGTATTACCAGTTACAGGGTAGGTCCAACTTTTACATAACATACATCACATTTAGGTAGGTTAGAACATATATGTACATGTAGTATGCATAATACACTTATATCAACAGATACATTTTAGATCCTACAGACCCGTTAATTTATTGAATGAAGCAACTTTGTCTTTGCAGAATCCATAATTATTTCTCTATCAAGTCATAAAGAAAGGGCAAATGTTTTATTCTTTTATTGAGAGTACCAAATTATTAGATTATTTTGGATTCCTTAGAGATATATAAAACTATATCATGTTTAAAAAGTAAAAAATGTACACCAAGTACCAGTTGAAATACTTTTTTATGAATTAAATTCTAGTTATAAATTTATGTATGATGTGTTAGCATACTGTGATAATGACTCACATTGTATACACAAAGTGAAAGTGAAAGTAAATTTCCATATGTTTATTTTTAGTCTGATGTGGTATCAATATGTCAGCACTCCTAAGGATTTTACATAGTATTATTGTTTATATAGGGAAATTAAAATTTAATATTGACAATACACATGTTCCATTGACAGAATTAGGTAAGCATGTCATTGCCCTCAGTTGAACTCTTCTGTGTATGTACGTGTACATTAAATTTTCATTATTTAATAGTAAATAACCAGTTTAAAAACACATTTAATTTTCATCCCCGTCGGCAATATGCAAATCAATTGTTTTAATAACAGAATTGAACTTGTGTCAATGAAAGTTTTTTTGTATGTTAGCAATATTCTCAAAAGATATTCAAAATAATTTTTTTATTGGGTTACAACTCTATAAAATACTGTTTGTGAGGATATTATCTATATTAAGTCCCATACTTTGGAAAAAATGGGTATAAAGTCCAGTGAATTGTTATACCTCCACAATGAAAAGATAGGTGTGAAATATTGTCCTTCCTTCATTGATCTGTCCCACATACTGGTAGCCTAGGTACATGCTTTTTATGGCTTATTTCTTTTAGTTTCATGCTAACTTTTTAAATATAGACTTATGTGTAAGTTCAAACATTTAAGCAAAAGACAGGCAGGTGTAGTACTGTTTCATTTTTGGATAAATTTATATACATGCTGGGTTTTTCAGCCAAACTTCTCTTACAGTTACCGCCATTACTAGAAGTAGAAAAACCTTAAAACAGTTGTATCCACTTAATAATCTCACCTGACCCTTCAGGTCATGTGAGCTATTGCTATCATTTGATGTCCATCGTTGTTAACTTTTCTTTAAAATTTGTCTCCTCCAAAACTGCTGAAGGGATTGCATTGAAACTTTGCACACATCATCAGTAAAAAGTCCTCTACCAAGTTTGCACAAATCATGGCCTCAGATCAACCAGCATGGCCACTTTGGTACAAAAATAGAACAGGGGGGGGCAAATACAGTTTTTGCCTTACAATTCAAAAAGTATAACAGGTACAGGAAAACCATGTAGACTTTCCTTTTTAGCATCAAAAGCTCTACAAGACTCTCCATTGAGTTGAAGTTGTGCTGTGATGGCCCCTTGTAGGAGTTATTGCCCCATAATGATCAAAATTGATGATTTGTGCAATAAAATTATTAGAACTAGAAAAAAAGTTAGCATTACTTAATTGTTTAACTTTAAGAGAGCTACAAAAATGACTTGTCAAGATTGTCTGATGAACCATTAAGGAGTTATTCTCCTTGAACATTTTTACAAAAATGAATTTTAATTTATTTGACTTTTCATAAATCTCCTCTCAAACCAATGAAAGGACTGCTTTGAAACATTGCATACATCATCTTTAAAATTGTGAAAATTATTACAGTTGACCTCAAACATGGCTTAAAATTGAACAGGGGGAGGGAATTTAAAGTAAACCTCCCTCCTCTCTATTTTTCATGTTTGCTCAGTAACCCTAAAAACCATAAGAGCTAGAGAAAATCTTTTCCATACAAAATTATTCAGCTCATCCAGATCTGCAAAATGATTATTGATTCATATGTGATGGACAACTCCTTATAGAACAGAAAAGCTAAATAAAAAAGAATTGCATAGTTTTTTAATTGGTTTCAGGTTCAGGTGAGCAATACAGGCTCCTGGGAGCCTCTAGTTATTCATCAAATAATTTAAACTGAAGTTTGCATGAAGTTGTGTAGTTAAAGAAGTATTCTGTTTTTTGTGATAGTATTGGTGGTACACTAAATACCGATCAGTTTTGATTATGAAGTTTACTTTTGGTCATTCTGGAGTTACTGCCCATTATTTCTGGAAATAGTGTTCAGTTTTTTTTTATTGAAGAAAACAGGAGAAAACCCTTGACCTTCAGTAGGAAAACTGGCATTTCTTGTCAATTAAGATTTGTAGATGACTACCTTAACGACTCTGCCAAAGAGGAATACAACTTATGGAAACCATTCAATATTAATTTTATAGTTCTGGTGAAAAAGGGGGAACATTATACATGTTAACTGAAGCAAAATTTACACTCTCTTAAATCCCACTTTCCTCCAGATAGTTACATTATGTATCATCCTCAGGAATTTTTTTTTCAGAAAATTTGGCAATATGTTGGTTAACATGTGAGCATGTGTAGAATTTGTCCTGTCGTGAGAGAATTCTATAAAATTTTGTCCAATGTGAGAGAATTCTTTATAATGTAGCCCAGTGTTAAAGAATTCTGTAGCATTTAACTTAATATAAGAGAATTCAGCAGGATTTGGATACGAGAGAATTTAGCACAAATTGGAAATATGAGAGAATTTAATTTTATCTGAGAATTCATTAGTACTTTGCATAATATGAGAGAATTCTTCCTTATTTCAGAGAGTTTAATAAGATTTGGTCTGATTTGAGAGAATTAGTACTATTTTCCTTAATCAATAAGCATTCATGGGTTTTTTAAAAAATGGCAGACTTGGAGAACTAATGCCAGTTAATGGAATTAGCTGATTTGTACATGGTCTGATTTTATAAAGAAACTTGAGCTTAATGCTTTGTAACAATTTATACTTATTTCTGTCCAGTTTATTATACCCCCAGGCCCCTGCTTGAAAACAGGGTGTTATATAGTGATGGGGTGTCCTTCCTTCTGTTGATCTGTTACACTATCTCTTATCTGCTACTCCTCCTGCCCCACTGGATGAAATTTGATAAAACTTTCATAAATCGTTGACATATCATGCCAACTTGCAGCTGATATATTATATTGTGATTAGAATGATATTTGTTTTTTTTTCCACAGCAAAAGATAGACTTCTGGGGTATCCATCTCCTAACTGTAACTCCACCTACACTACTGAATGAAATTTGATGAAACTTGCAGAATCGTTGCCCCATATCGTTGTACACTGATACATGTATTTAATATTTTGATTTGAATGATATTTGGGATTCAAAAGCTAAGCATGGACATTCTGTAACCTAGAGAAGCAGGGATATTTCTTAGTTTTATCTAGTTTATCCATTGTATTCTGTGCTTGTTATTTTTCAGCAAAATTTATTTCTATTTTTCCAGGAGTAGAATTGTGGTATGTAGCCTACCTTGCACTAGGTGTGTTGATCTTCTTATATGCAAAACAGCTGAGTCAGTAAGTTAATTAATTTTATGTTTGCCAAATCAAACAAAGAAACAGAAGACTGTTTTTCTTTAGCTCACCTGCACCGAAGGTCCATGTGAGCTTTTGCCATCACTTGGCGTCCGTCGTCTGTTGTCCGTCGTCCCTCGTAAACTTTTTCAAAAATCTTCTCCTCTGAAACCACTGGGCAAATTTTTTTCAAACTTGGCCACAATCATCCTTAGGGTTCCTGGTTTCAAGTTTTTACCCAGGGTGTTGATCAACAGACAAATATGGCCACTGTTACTAAAAATAGAACATGGGGGTCAACACAGGTTTTTGATCATTATCTCAAAAATTATAATAGCTATAGAGAAAACCGTTACTTCAAATTGATCAGCACATTAAGGTCTACAATAGTTGCTATTGGTGTGAAGTTGTGTATTGGCTTCTTGTAGGAGTTATTGCCCTTTATTGACGATTTTTGACAAAATTTTGGGTATTTACAATATAACCTGAAAACTATAAGAGTTAGATTGAAACTGTAAAAGGCAAAAATGATCAGCAATAAAAGCCCTACAAATTCTCTTGATTGGTCTGAAATAGTCAAATGACTCCTTATATGAGTTATTGCCCTTAAATGGTAATTTTTTATGAAATTTTCCGTTTTTGTCCTAAAACTTGAAAACTAGAGCAGCTAGATTGAGACTGTAAATTGCACAAATGATCAGCAATAAAGGCCCTACAATTCACTTGATTGGTCTTAAATTGTCAGACAACTCCTTAAATGATCAGCAATACAAGCCCTACAAATTACTATATGTCTGAAATTGTCAGATGACTCCTTATAGGAGTTATTGCCCTTAAATTGCAATTTTTTTATGAAATTTTCCGTTTTTGTCCTGTAACTTAAAAACTATAGCAGCTAGATTGAAACTGTAAATTGCACAAATGATCAGCAATAGAAGCCCTACAAATGATTGCTTAGTCCAAAATTGCAAGATGACTCTTTATAGGAGTTATTGCCCTTTCATTAGTTTTTGAGTTAAACTGTAAATTTCTAAAGTACCCTAAAGGACAATGCCTACAAACCATTTAATTTTCAGAAATTGTCTGATGGTACATTATAGGAATTATTGTATTTAACTAAAATTTTTGAAGAAATGTTTAGTTTTTGCACAGTAACTTAAAAGCTATAACAACTAGACTGAAACTGTTAATTTCAAAAATTTTAAATATAGTTGAAGTCATTTGGATTCCAGGTGAGCGATTACAGGCTCCTGGGAGCCTCTAGTTTAATTTATTTATATTGCAGTACGTGTATTTTATGGGTAATAAATATGAAGGTGTACATATAAAAAATCAGGTCTTTAAATTGAGACTAACCATTTCAGTGTTAAAATCCCCATATAATTTCTTTTTAGAATTGTTTATATTTGTGGATAGTTATTTGTGCTATAATGATTCATATAGTTTGTACATTTTAGCCAAGGTAAATTTTTTATCAGATGTTTTAATTCTTAATCAACGTTGTGCTTGAAAGGTGAGTAACCTCTGTGTTGTCCCAAAAATGGGAGGAACTTTAGCATAAGGCAAATAATCTAGAGCTTTGTTTCCCAACAAAGGGAAGTAACTGTAACATCATGGAAATATCTTCTGTATTCCCACATAAGTGAAGGAACTCAAGCATAAGAGAAATTATCTCTGTGTTTCCCTAACTAAGGGATTGAACTCTGGCATTTGTTGTCACAAAGAGATAAAGTTAAGAAATAAAACATTGAGGAACAATAAAGTCTGGTTTATTGTTTGGTGTAGATTGGTTGATTTGGTTTTTAATTATTTTTCAAGAGAGTAATTTTTCTGTGTTTATGATTTTATTCTTCTATGTTTTCAGAAATGTTAAGTTACAGTATGGAACAGGTATATCCCTGGGTATTGTGGCCTCACTTCTTATTTTGATGATCATTTTACACAGGGTATTTCCACAGGTTAGTTAATTTATATTGTATTACTTTTCAAAATGACAACTTATACTTGTTAAAGCTTAAGCTGTAAGCAGCAAGACCCTAGAAGAATAATCAATAGAGACTACAAAATGTGTGGACTGGGTACAAACATAGTGGGCTTGGCTCTACTGCAGCAACCTATCGGAATATTACATTTTTTAAACATTGACTCATTCATGTTATATCTCAAACAATTCTGAGGTTATGAAACTTCACAATGTAGATGTCTTAACTGATTAGTTTATCTCACCCTGATACTTTTATCATAACTTTGTAGGTCTCCCAACTCAGCTTTGTATGATTAAAACAGGATGCAATTAACCCTCAGGCAGATAGATATCAATTCCATTCCCAGAATTTTTAACTCACTTTAAGTATTGCCATTGTAAATAAAACCAATTACTTTGAAACAGCTTTACAATAGAAGCAGCATTGTCTTGCAGTCAAATAAAATCATTATATTTAACTATTATGTAAGGAAGATAGTTATAATGTACACATGTTTCATATATTTTTCAGAGTTTAAAGAAGCTAGGATATTTGATGGTGTTGTCAAGTTGTTGTGCTTCTATGTACTTCTGGCAACTCTTTGCTACATCATTTAGTACTACAGTTATGTCATACTGGAAATGGATTCTGGGATACATAGCTGTTATGGGATTTTTAAGTTTTGGAGTGTGCTATAAATATGGACCAATCACAGACAAGAAAAACCTTAACATCTTACAGTGGATGATTCAGGCATTAGGCCTCTTCTTAATTTACCAAGGGACACAACTCCCACATATATCTGCTGCTATAATTATAGTTATATTAACTTTATATAATTTACCACCTGGGTTGTACAATAACAGTCTAACAAGGTATATAAGGTAAGTTTTCAAACCTAGATTGACCCTTGTATATTTTTTTCTTAATTGTGAAAGGTTGCTTTTTTAATTGGCAATTTATCAGTTAAAATGACACAGTTTGAATAAATGCCTCATTTGTTTATCTGCACACATGAAAAAAAATGTTTGCCAGATTGCCTGAGACAAGTAGAAATGTCTGTCTGACAAGGAAAACTCATTAGTCAGTTTTACTCCTGATACATCATATTTCAGCAGACGTTTAATTAAAAGAAAAAAATTTCAAAGATCCTTCTTTCCAATATTCCCTTAAAGAACCACAAAAACAAGAAAAAAGGCAAAGAAAAAAATTACAAAAGAATACTATGGGGAACAATATTTTTGGACAATAAGATGCAAAGGTTGTAAATTGTGGTGTTGTACCTCTATGGTAGTACACCAGATTTTCGGCAGTGAAAGTGTTATGATCTGCATATGGCTTGAACGGAAGGTTATTTGGTTGAAACTTGAAACAAGTTTTTAAAAAAGTTATTATTGATGCTGTTTTTGTGCATTAAAGAGTTTCTCTCAAAAGTCTTGAACATTTATTCGTTGTATTTGCCAAAATCTTAAGTTTGCATGAAACCCAAAAGTATGATATTTAACATAATGGTTCTTTACGCTAAAACACACTGCAATAAAATTCACATTCTACATGTCATACAAATGTCGCCATAGAATACAACTTTCTTTCCAGATTTAAATTGTTTCGACCAAAGATAAGATTGTTAACAGAAGAGGAGTATCAAAAACAAGGTTATGAAGAAACGAAGAAAGCTTTAGAAGAATTACGAAAGTTTTGTCAGAGTCCAGAATGTAAACCTTGGAAAGTTATTAGTAAATTAAAAAGTCCTGACAGGTAATTCATGTGACAAATCTAAAATTTGAATGACTGTATTCAGCACACTGAATAATATGGAAAGGTCGTTACATAAGTCTGCTGCAATGGCACTGTACCTGCCAGTCAATCTTTCCAGTAGTGGCATCATCCCTTTGATTATATTACAGTAAATGTGAAAATTTTGGCATGGGGCTTAATATTCACGTATTTGGCAATCACTTTATATGCATAAAAATAAAACATGAACATATTTATATTAATAGTGCAAACGTGATATTTGTCTTTGTTGTGACTATAACCTTAACATGTATGGTTCTATTAGTAAATTGAGAAAATAACCATGTTTTTAGTATCAATTCAACACTTTTTATATATGGTTAGTTGTACTCCTGATTGTAATGATATGATTGTCTTGATCCTTACATTGTTTGTTGGCCAGTGGTCAATGAGAATTGTTAGTCTTTATCCTATTAGTTTTTGTCGGCCAGTGGTCAGTGAAGACTTGATTATCTTGATTCTTACGTTATTTGTTGGCCAGTGGTCAGTGAGGACTTATTGTCTTTATTGTTACATTATTTGTTGACCAGCGGTCATTGAGGACTTAATAGATTTATTCTTGCATCATTCATTGGCTAGTGGTCAGTGAGGACTTGATAGTTTTTATTTTTACATTATATGTTGGCAAGTGGTCAGGGAGTGCATTATTGATTGATTGGATGTCTGCTTTACATCCAGCGAGCAGTATTTCAGCTATATTCAGGATGGGAACAAGTTTACAAACAATACATCAATTGAAAATGGGGTGGGATGGGACACAGGGAACAAAATTTTGACTGCCACTGGAAACGTATGGAGTATTGGGTAGGGTCGGAGAATTTAGCCTTCTGTAGCGGCTACAACGAGCCTACTCTTTTTCGAAATCTACAAAAGCAAGGAGCGTGCCACTCTATAAACATGTTACCCACTATGGTAAGTGGCCAGGCTTTCCTTATTTTGACCTGACAATCCCCCAACGAGATCGTCTCCACCTTCCGCCACCCGGGGACACGCTGGGCTGCTATGTGGGTTGAGTACTGTAAAATGTCCCAGTATGGTCCCAGAGAGTGCAATAGTGCATTATTGTCTTTATTCTTAAAATTTTCAGAATTTAATTATTTCTACTTTATGCAAATGCCATGAAAGACGAAACGAATATAAATTGATATTTGTAAAACCAGTCAACAGTATTTATATCAGTCGGTACCCACCCATATCATGCCAATGGTGCACTTTTAAAGCAATTTTCTACCCACACTTAATTACAGAACTGACCAAACATCTTCGCAAAAATGACCAAAAAAATTATTATGATAAATAGAAAATGACTTGGGTAAAAACCCAAAAGAGAAATATTTATATTATCAGAGGTCAGTGAGGACATTATAATCTTTATTCTTACATTATTTGTTGGCCAGTGGTCATTGAAGACTTGTCTTGATTTTAAATTTTTGTTTTGGCTTTTTTTAGATTTGCTAGTTTTGTTGAAGGCGACTCATGGCATGTTAATGACCAGGAACTTTTGGAGTATGATAGTTTTGCAGACGATCTTCCTAGACCTGAGGACAATGATGATGATGGTATACAAGAGGCCATAGAAGAGGACCTCATTACAGATGATGAACCCATGGAATAATATCTCATAGTAGTCAAATTAGATAAATACCTAAAACAGCAGTGACAAGAGCACAGAAAAGTCAAACCATGACAGCTGTGACTGCGTATAATTATTGAGTTATTGCTCTGAAAGGATGAGGATTAATGCACAAAATATGTTGCTATCTGGACATGGTTAAAAGCAATGGAGATTTAGCGTTTGTGTGACACAGTTGTTCACTAAAGCAAAAGACATGACCTGTAATATAAAGAGGCTATTGTGTTTAAGGTTCATACTTATAAAAGTGAGTTAAAGGATGGTTACCTTAAGTACTATTTTTATAATTTGTGCATTAACTCAACACATTTCCTTCCAGACAAATGCTATAACAATAAGCCTGTGCCAGCTGTCTGTAAGTCAGTTTGCAGGTTGTGGGCCAAATTGGGGTACTCGTTTTGTCAGACTATCTTCTTATAAGCTTTGAATCTACAGCATTTATATTTAAACTAAATGTCACACCCCCTTGGAGTGCATTTTTTGCTTGCATTTTTTATTATTCCATATTTTACCTTTTTATTATGAAAATCCAGTAGAAAAAATTTAGATATGATAACCAAGTCAGCCATTTTTGTTTCAAATGGGACCTTGTATTTGTGTACAGAAGTTTGTCTGCTTTTGAGATGTTCAATGGTATTTGGACAAACCCAGAGACTTTTCTAGCTTTAACTGCAGACATTATTATCTGAAGGATTTCAAATAGACAACAATTAACATACACTTCCGTTCTAATTTGGGTCAAATTTTACTATTGAAAATCACACTATCGAAATGAAAAATCATAACGCTGAATATCTCGGGGAAATAATTGTTGATTTCAAAAAGAACACTTCTTGATCTACATAAGGAGCATAAGCTGAACCATAAACCGTTAGCAGTTTTCATTTGTCTCGCAAAAAAAACCCACCAAAATACATTCACTTGTAGTATAGTAGCATGTTTGTATACATAACAGAGGCTTGCAGGGGCATAGGATTTTGCTTTTGGGAAATATTATTGAAATCAGAGATAGTCAGACTTTGCAGATAGATGAGATAGTACATTACTTGTCTGGCAGCAGTGGCTATCTTCTTCATTTTTAGAGCTACACTATTTTTAGTTATTAGAATGTTTGTACACATAATTATTAATTAACTACTATAATATTTGCTTAAATAACAGTTAAACTGCCAATATAATATATATTTTGCTGAACCAGTTCAATACGGAATTGCCACCATTTTGGGACATAGTTTGACATGTTGTTCTTATGGAAAATACAAACAACGTCTTAAAATAATGAAAAAATATAGCTAGAATAGTTCTCTTCTGATTAAAATTGTTCTGTGCTGACTGGAAACTTTCAGACTGTATGGTGAAAACAATTTAATAATGAAAAGTTCATATCTTCTAAAAAGGTTGTTTAATTGATTTTTGTTTGTTTGGTTGAATGATATTTACTGTCACTTTCAGCAATGTTTCTGGTACTGTATATCATGGTTTTCAGTTTTTATTAAGGGAGGAAGCCAGAGTACACTGAGAAAACCCGACCTTTTCTAGGAAACTAGAAATACTTGTGAGTCGAGCACACCTTGCTTGCAGTGAGACTCAAACCTGCAACTAGATTGTTGACAGGCACATTATCAATAGTAGATAATTAACCATCTGAACCACCAAATCCCTGGTTTTGATAAGATGGTGAGAATAACAATCTCTTGGGGCCTTTGGTTTTATTGTTATTTATTGTTCACTGGCAGCTCATATGTGATTAGTTTACTCAACATTATGCAGCAATTCTTATGTTTTGTAATCATGTGTAGTTTTATTAAATGGAGGTTTGTTTAAATAAATCAACGAGAAAAATATATGCAAACATCCTTAATTCGAACCATGACCATAAAGACCAGATACGATTATAATTCAGATAATTTACTGTAATTGTCTATACTTTAACCAAGAAATAGTTTTTCTACTTTGTAAACTTGTCACAAGGAATGTCAGTAGACTGCATAGAGTCACAGATGAAACTATTGGAAGGTGACTTATAGATTGTACAAAGTTTTGTTTTTTACATACTACATTTATTCTAATTAAAATAGACACATATAAATCATACTTATAGTCCTTTTTAAAGATGTACACTTAATATTTATATATGAGAAAGCATTTTATTTTCATAATATATATAGAGCTAATAAACCAAAAAAGGCAACCTAAATAAAAAAAAATACCAGCAACTAAAATCACATATAAAATAGTTTCAATGATGTGTGACCAGAAATTTTACAGAATTTTTATAGAAAGTTGCAAAATATTTTAATTGATATTGCAAAAAATTAGACACAGCAGATGCTTATACAGCAGGCATTATATATTCTGTTATTTTATGTTACTCATAGTTTCTACAATATTCAGCCACAAAACTGTTCATTGTTTACATGTATTATTACACTTTTTTCTTGTTATTTGTGTTTGTTGAATAAACCATTTCAATGTTGTGTTCTGTTTCGATCTATTTTAAGAAATTCTCACAAAATGTATTAGCCATATGCATTTATATATCCAAATCCCAGAATAATGCCCGACACCCCCCCCCCCCCACACACACACACACATACACACCTCCATCTGTGTTTACATCTCTGTTACTATAAATGCAAGGTTAATTGTATGAAAATAAGCATCAGCGAAAGCTGAAATTTTGTTCTTGAACAAAGTAAAACTTTATTTAAACCAGAAATTAAAGTTCTCCATGTAACAAAAAGTCGCAAATCAATCACACTGAAATACAAAGTGCAAATGTTCACGTGCTTTTTTATTTTGCTTTAGAATGATTAAAGGGATGCAGGACACCATCGGCAATTTTTGGGGAAAATTTCAAAATAAATATCACTTTTATGGTAAAATTAAGAATAATTTCCTCCATTAAAAACTCTTAATTTCCATAAAATATTTAAAAAAAATATGAAAGTCTTATACATACATTATTACTTCAATTTATAAATGTTTGAAATATAAAGTATTCGTATAAACGAATTAGATATAAGCAAGACTAATGAAAATGTAATTTTTAACAGGGTAGGTTATTTTGACCAAAAACTACCAGGTTTTAGTACTTTTTACCAGTTATTTTCCAATAGACAAAACTTTACTTAGGCGGTATTATTGCTCGACCTACAGAGCTGCAGCCTTGACGTGGACCGTAATGGGTAACGTGTTTGGAGAGTGCCACGCTCAAGTGCGATACAGACTTCTTTTGCTTTTGTAGATTTCGAAAAGGTGAAGGCTCACTGAAGCCGCTAAAAAAAGCTACATTTGCCGTCTCTACCGAATACACCATACTTTTAGTGGCAGTCGAAAATAGATCCCGTGGGTCAATCCGCTATCCCTTTTCCTAATACTCCAATCTAAATTGACAAGGATTGCCATTTTTCCTGTCGAAGGTCGGGGGTTTTCTCCGGATAGTCCGGCTGCCTCCCACAATAAAAACTAAGCGCCGTGATATAACTGAAAATTGCTGAGTGGCGTTATACCATGTTCAAACAAACAAAAATCCTTTTCCTAATTGATTTAATTTTTTGTTGGCTTGTTCTCGTCCTGCGTATATAGCTAAAATACTGCTCACTGGATCAATCCTAAATATAATATTATATTTACTATCTAAAGAAATGTATGCCAGAGTGTGTTTAAGACTTGTTGTGGAAAGTTTTAGATGTTCTGCCCAAGCCCAAACGTCACCAGCTTAACGGAAATGGGACTCGAAGAATTCGTGTGGTTAACATTAAGTATTATTAATATTCCCTAATTGAAATATCTATGCAGTTTAAAAACGGTTATATGTCAGCGACTGTGAATTATATGTTTTATATTTTACATGATAAACTGTGATGTCCAACGTGTTTACTTTGTTAAACGTGCATGTGGACTTGGATTCTTAATATTGTGTCGTATATACTGAAATTATATCTCAGACAGTGTAAGTAACTGTGCTTTTCAGTATTTAGTTTATTTGGTTATTAGTATTTGTCATCCTCCCAAGTCAGGGGTTCTGAGTCCTCGTTCGCTCCGCCTTCACCATCACGTGATGGTGGAGCGAACGCGGACTCGGAACCCCTGTTGTTTGTTTCATGTTTTCTTTTAGGACCTTTTTATCGACGATTTCAAAGCCAAACCTGATTGTTCTTGCCAAATTTCACTATTTACATTTAGTCCACTAGGTCACGTTTTAACTGGAGATTCGAACATCATCAAAAACATGAAAAAATAAATCATCCTATCATTTGATCTAAAATGGATAAAACAAGAGGCGAATAGGTCGATAGCTTGTCGGTATGAACCGATGAAAGATAAGTACTATATACTAAGCACCATCAAGTTTCCTAAGATCCTGATATGTCTACATTCAATTTCTGACTTTCAATACAATATATTGCTCTCCCTGTAGGCCACTAACAACGTCGTCTTTGTAAAGTTGTTTGATACGAGAATCAGATATTGATAATTCACATGGCAACCCTACTTACACACATTACTGCGATCTTCCATCCTCGTATACTGGATACCAAATTATGCTCTTTTCGCGATCCTCGCCGATTTGCTTTTGTTCTCAAATGGGAAACTACACACTAAACTTTGCGACAAGCGTCATGACCCCAACTCACCAACTGTCAACTTTCCATTCATCGATAGCAATCTTCCGTCATCTCCCGGATGTGGTGTTAACATATCACACTCATACGTTGTGTTAGATCTTGCTATCTGTATCCTATTTTCTGGACCGAACGTTGCGGTTGACCAATAAGGTATTCCAGCAGGGATTTCCTGCACCTAGGTTGATGGCATCTCGTCATAAGTTCTGTAAACGTCATCACTTGATTGATCGTTCCGGAGAATCCATCTATACATTTTCTAGTCAATATATAGAATTTTTGATTTCATGATATGACCTTTTTCATGGACATTACTATGAATATCTCTACGGGTGCTATTTGTCCATTTTTTATATTTATTTTATTTTTGCTTGTTCGTGTGTGTCTTATTTATGTCGTTTGTCTTTGTCCAGATTTTGTCACTGTCATGTGGTTTTCGGTATATTTCGACCGTTTGTTTCCTTACATTTAACTCCCTCTCCGTACGAACATTAGAATATTATAACAATTTATCGCTTATATTTGTTTTAAGTCTTTCCTTGTTATAATTGTTTATTTGGATGACAAAAAACGTATTAACTGTCGTCCGTCCGTCCGTTAACATGTTACCATCTAATTAGACCAACAAGTTTGCAAATCTATGCCAGATATAGCAGGAAAGGTGTATATAGATAGTTCTTGACATTTTTTTTTCTCATTTTGTGCTGACCGTACTTTACTGATGGAGGCAAAGTATAGTGTTTGTTTCTGCTTGGCTGCATACGAAAAATCTTCTAAGCCGTAACATCGCAAGGCAAAATGAAATAAACAACCTTCAAAATTCTGTCCTCTCTGAAGTTTAATCATTTAATGAAACTTGGACTTCCAAGATTGAAGTAACACACAATTTGTTGTTGACTTTTGATTTTGAAATAAAATCTGAATGAACTTATAATTAACTACAGCTATGCAGGGATGATATGAGGCTTAGTATTTATTCAGGGAATAGTTTGATCCCTTAATTAGTCCGAGACTCCTCCGTTGTCCAACGCTTTTTGCAAAATAAAAAAAACTGAAAAATAATTTTATTAGATTAACCACTAAATAAAATAAAAGCGTTGGACGGCAGAGGATTCTCGGACTATTTAAAAAAAAAGCCATACTTGCGTTCCCTTATCTGCTGTAGCACACACAAACAATGGTTTGTTGGAATGATGCCAATATTCGTTGTTGCTATGACTGATGATATTTTCAACTGACAGATCCTAAAAAGTCTCGTTTGTCTTAATCGTCAATGACGTCAAAACTGTCACCTCTGATGTATTAAATGTATCACAATTTTTTATGTCTCTTGTTTTATTCTTCCTTGTCCCGAGGGGCAAGTTGAACATAAAAAAGAACAATTTCAGAACCTGTATATGAAACTAGAAAACAGGGTAAATTGCATTTTCCATTAAAAACGCGAAGAACACAATTATACTAAACCAATAATAAAATAACAATTTTCTTGCATTGGTGTGTTCTATCAGAGACATATAATTACATGTAATTATTTGTTCTATGACCCGTTCTGGCGTGTTCAGTGACTGTTTATTTTACAATTCAGTAAAAACAACGAAGTAGTATAAAGTAAGAAAAATAAATAAAAGTATATAAATATATTTATAAAGTGACTTTTCTTTAACTTGGCAAACAAGACAAATCACACCGAATCATAAGTATACTTTCATCCTCGTAGAATTCAATCGATAATTCCCCAGCACGTGGCGAAAAGTATTTTATCAATACAGTAATCACGTGACTGGTCAGTATATCGGATAGTTGTAACGGACGAATGAATTTATATGCGTGGGTGTGATCAACTATTTGTTTGCGTGAAAGCGAATATTGAATCGCTAGAAATTTTTCAACATGCAGGGTTCTTTTCATAGAATATGAAAGTATTAAATAAGTATAAAGTTCAGATGCACTTTTGAGTAGTTTTACATCGTAAAATTGTAAAGGGGATATTTGCTCCCCTGATGATTTGGACTCGCCTGATTTGTGAGGATGGACAAGGCCGAAGTTTGTAATGACGTAACCGTTCAATGAAATCAATGTTTACTGAAAAAATATAGAAAGTTTGAAAATGGCAGACAGCGATTTTTGTGACTTTCCGCCTGGAATGGATCCGCATATTATGGCACAATTACAAAATTTTTCCCAAAGGACGGGAACGGATAACTTTGGTAAGCATTAGGTCATTTTAACCCGTGGGTCAGTTCTCGCTGACCTTGGTCAGTACAAGTAGTGGCCATCTTGGAGAAATGTACACCATATTATATAATTCGTTATAAGAAATGCTAATACCCCGTTCAATGGTTTCAAATCTGTGGCTATTGTTTATAAATAGTCTTGTTTTGACAAGCAACACTAATTTAAAGAATATATTGCAATTTTTAGTGTAATTTGATGTGAACCAGTGTATACATAATACGTGTTTGTAAAATATTTTATTTATATTTTCTTCGAACTATCGTTGAAACACTTATAAATCAAAGATCAAATAAAATCATTAGTGCAGATATTTATTTTTCAATACTGTTATCAATTTCAACTATAATAAGTATACTGTACTCCATCAATATGTTACTTGTATTATTGAAATGGCTAATTTTAAGCACCAACATGTTTAACCCAGAAAGCTGCTGGGAATAATTGTCAATAATAAAAAGTTTGTGTATATATTACATTGTTAGAAATTATAGAGTGTGTTTGTGCTTGCTAAGAAATGGACACGAAATATTGTTATTAGCATTACATTTTCCTGTTCCTGAAACTCATACAAATATACAGCATTGACATTGTCACAGGCTTCTGGTTTGGGAAGGGGAGTGTAGGAGTGAGTAAGATCTGCAGTTATTGTGAACCTTTCATCGAGCAAAGAAAAATATGAAAAATTACAATTTCTATTAAATGTTCCCAAATGTCAAACTAACATTCACGTGCATAAACATTGTTAAAAACCGAAACAATATTTTTCAGATTATAAAATAAACACACTGAAAAATGTAGTGAGAATAGTCATATTTTGGCAAGCAAATTTATGAAATAATTAACTTCTGTAAGTTTTTTTATTGTCTATTTTAATACACTTTAAGGAAAATGAATTATTTTGTTATTGAGTTATTATAGAGTATTGTAAAGATAAAGTAAAAAAAGACCAGGAGATGAACACTAAATTGTTAAGGAAAACAAGGCTTTTTGGTGTGCTCGACTACCGTATGACAACTGGATTTGCTATTTAAAGATTTACCTGAGGAGTTAATTAAAGTAACTTTCCCATGCTGGAATGATGGCTTTAGTACATAAATAACATATAGTTAATATTCATTCAGATTTTTGAAATAAAAAAAAGATGTGTAAGTGTTGCTTAACTAATTGCGAGGTGTATAAATATATTTTCAAAATTCCATTAACTGTTTAATAGTAGTTTTTTAGGACTTCATAAGTGATCCTTTGTATATTTGTTTAAACTCATTCTATAAGTATCTAAATATAACTTGCGTTTTGTTTAGTTTATTCATCAAAATGTTTACATCTTTACTGAAATAAAAATCCATATCTTTCATGGCTTTCTTTTTTACTATAAAAAAGATAAATTTTTCTCCCTATTTACCATTCCATGTTTTAACTGATTTAGACATTTTAATTAATAACATACCTGTTTTTCAAAATCTATTTTTTTTATAAAAATCATAAAATTATAATATACTAAATTTACCTTTTATCTTCTTACTATATCTGTCTTTTATTGGTCTTTCATAAGTTCAGTATCAGGTATTAAATGAGCAATCAACAAATAAACGAATACTAGTATGTCTTATAATACACAATAACATCACAAAAATTGTTTACAAAAATTGTGTGTAAAAAAGTTAGTTACTTGTATAGTATTTTCAATGTTTGCCATAAATTACTGAGGTCTGCTCAGTTTAAAATAAATGGACATCCGGGACATCAGCTATGATCACATTGTAATAGACTTGAGGGGACGCTCACAATGGTGGGATGGCACAGATTGGAGGCTTAAAAACAAAAACACATCAGCTTCCATTGCTACATTTTATCCAGACAAACAATTAATGACGTCACAACTACAAATACATATAGCGGGAAAAGGGGAACAATTCTATCACACAAACACAAAAAACACATTTACCATTCACACTAACATACAACAACATGGTCAGTTGTGGTTTGGATAGTGGATACCCCAATACTTAAAAATAAATTCAAACATTAGAACAAACTGGACAATTTAATTTGTGTAATTTAACATTATTATTAAAAAAAATTATAAGTGTTCTGTGGATTAAATATTATTTCACATGATTTTTTTCCTATCCTCTGATACACAATATTTTCTATCCAATCAGTTTTCTTGTACAATTTATTTTTTAATCTATGTACATGTACATTTGTACATGTTAACCATGTAAGTGAAAAATGGGCTTACAAAAAAATATGGTATTATAATGGGGTGGTCTTCCTCGAATGGATACAGACAACCTCATTACAAGACCACTTTCATGAATTGGATGGGGTGGTCTTAGAAGTGGGACTACTGTATTTCCTTTTTCTAACCCAATAAAAACACATTAAGACTCCTCATAAAGGGTACAGTAATATAGAGAAATATTTAATGTTCAAATTGATTTTAACTATAGCAGCAAAATATTGTTTTGATGATACATTTTGAAACCTTTTACATTGTTTAGGCTTGAATGTGTCATTTATTATTTCTGACAATCTGTGGCATCACTGAATTAATGAAGGTTATACATGTATTTAGATCATCTTGACCTCCTCTGAATGGAAAGTTCCTGTATTTGTTAATTTATGAAAATTATATACTATACTATGTACACTTGTGTGTTCATACCGTAAGATGGTACACTTATATAAGAATGCTTTATTAATTTATAGTGCATCAAACTTTTTTTTCTACCCATATGGCTCAAAATAATAAAGGGAAAGAACTGTTAGTCTTAAACTTGAAATTGAAATTCTGTAAATGATGAACTGATTGGCTTGAAATATAATAGTTTGCTTTAGTTAGCTGGTGTGTCTTAAATGGTACAGATTTACATGTAAAATAAAAGTTTTGATACATGTTACATGTAAATGTATTTTGAAATTTCTCTAGACTACTATGCTCTGAAATTGTGTTGACATGTGACTTTAATTCCTAGCAAGTACTAGTCTTTTCAGTTAGATGAAAGTTTAATATCAAGGGAGAGGAAAATTCATTTGTCAGTGGTTTTTAAAATAACAGCCAAATAACAAGCCTTAAGGGAACACTTATTGAGTGTCTGTCACAGTTACTTAAACTTTATAGATTTCTCTGTTTAGGTCTTGAGATCAGAGGTTGAATAATTAATATTTAGTAGGAAAACATGAAAAAATTTTTAAATGATGAACTGATTGGCTTGAAATATAATAGTTTGCTTTAGTTAGCTGGTGTGTCTTAAATGGTACAGATTTACATGTAAAATAAAAGTTTTGATACATGTTACATGTAAATGTATTTTAAATAATGTAATAATAGATTGGTGTCTCTCCGCATATCAGGAATAACAGTGTAAATTACTTGAATGAACAAATAATGGAATTTCATAGAGAGATATATTCCTTTTTTGATATTCACTCACAGGTATTAATTATCATATAGGCAATCTGTGATTATGTTAGAGTTATCTCCCTTACTCATAATAGTTTTCTTCTTTGTCTTGAAATTTCTCTAGACTACTATGCTCTGAAATTGTGTTGACATGTGACTTTAATTCCTAGCAAGTACTAGTCTTTTCAGTTAGATGAAAGTTTAATATCAAGGGAGAGGAAAATTCATTTGTCAGTGGTTTTTAAAATAACAGCCAAATAACAAGCCTTAAGGGAACACTTATTGAGTGTCTGTCACAGTTACTTAAACTTTATAGATTTCTCTGTTTAGGTCTTGAGATCAGAGGTTGAATAATTAATATTTAGTAGGAAAACATGAAAAAATTTTTAAGACATGTTTTGACCTCTCAGAGCTTGAAGGTTTCAAGGCTTAAAGAAATTACTTGTACAAATAAATCTATAAAATGAGAAAAAAAGGAAATAACACATGTACTAACATCTGTAAGTACATGTATATAAATCTACTTGTAAAAATATGGGGTATAACTCTGTGATTTGTAGCAATTATAGCATCCTCCCAACTGAGTTAAAAGACATTTATGCTTTGCAAAATGCGTTGTTTATAAAAGTAGGTAACACATATATACATATTATTTGTCTGGTTCCTTGTTATATCATAATGATTGCAGCAGAATAAATGTAACATAATCATGGTAAGAGAGTAACGATACCACTTTCCACAGTTTAGTAAGTTTGTATAATTCTTTATGCTGTGACAATTAATTTTGCAAATTATATTTATTTTGGATCTCAATTGTTAATGGCATACTATTATTAAAAACAAATTAAACTTTAAAGCAATATAAGAAATCATGACATTTACATGCAGGAATCAAGAACAACTATATAATAATAATTGTTTTATCTTATAAATCCTAAATAGGAATCTATTGTTTGCTGTAGCTGTTACTTGTCTTTGATGCCAGCTATGCTTAAAATGAGTAAACTTCGAATTAAAAAAAAACAAGCATACTAAATTTTAGCAGGGTTTCACAAAGTGCAAGAGGATGTGGATTTGGGTAGGAGAGGTGTTTTCAACTATTCCTAGTTTTCAACTGGGATCTCTGAAACTTCACAGAAAGATTGCACATGTATGTGTATTGAAGTTTTGCACCTGCTATTATATAATTGGTCAAGAATTTTTTTCCTAATTTTCCAGACTTGGAAACAGTCCTTTTTTAAAACATTTGCAGAATATGGTACATATGTTTTGTAATCAACTCATTCTACAGTTTTCAACTCATATGGCTTAAACTTAACAGAAAATTGCATATGTTGTGAAGTTATGCACATGATATTATGGAATTGTTCTATAAGTTTACATTTTATTACACAGACCTAAAATATCGCTCCAACAAATTGCCAACCATTTCCCTTTTATCAGGGCACTTGCGCTGCAACCTGGCTATTATATAATTTTTAATTTATATTTCCTGGGCAAATTTGCCTTTAAATCTTGCAACAAAATACCAATAATCTAGTACAATCAACATCTATATTGTATATTTGTTTCATAAGTAATTGTTATACGATATCAGCACCTTTATAAAATTTAAGTGATAGTTCATTAGATCTTAACTCTCAACATGAGTCTACACTGCACATTTTGTCATAAGACATTTTTAGGCCAAATTTTACTGCCTTTATAATTCAAAGTTAGTTTTGTGATTTGTCGGATTAACGGCAGAATTCAGTCCTATTACTCGTAATGCAGCAAATAAAAAATTCTAACTTCTGTCTATTCATACACAATTCAAACATAATATTCATCATCTTTACATTATTTAAGCTGTAGACATTGCGAAACTAAGCACTGAACAAATTTCTTTTTTGATGCATGTGGAAAATGCTATGTTGATCATTTTTTCGTATATATAATATGGATAATGTGACATAATTTTATTATAAACGTGCTAATTTGCATACTATAACAACCATTCCGTAATAAGAATCCAGTAATTTACATTTATTACCCAAGATACACGCAATTCATTTTTGGGTTTCTCAATGTATTTCATGTAGTAAACGTAATTAAAAAGAGACACAAATGTCAATTTATACACAATGCACAGCAGGTTATTAAAACCGACAATAACTATTATCACATATCAATAATGATAGATGTTTAACACGAAAACGATAAAAAAATGTTGACACTGTCGAAAGATACCAAGATCAACCACGTCTGATTATATATGCAACTTCTTTTCGACATCAAAGTGCTGGGAGTAATTCACTGATATGATTAAAATATTCAACTACAATGTAGACATGACAGTATAATACAACCATTTAATAATATAAACCATGCATAAATTGTATATCTAAAAATTGAAAATTTTTTTTCAAGGATCAGATGGAAAGACAGGATTTTATATGGACAGTTACGGTACGTCAGATGATTGTGATTTACCTATTAACATGGCCAGTCATGCATCTGGTTCTTCTATGGGAACTACAGCAAGCACAGCAACAGCAGGTTTATATGAACCACACCCCTTAAATTACGCAATGAAACCAGAAAAAAATCTTCCGCCTACACCTCCAGGTAGGATACGATACATTTACAAGCTTTTCAGAAGTGTACTAAAAATAAATAAGTTAGGGTAGTATTTTTTCTACAACTGCATATATTTAGGGTATAAGTCTCTAAAGACTGTCAACATCAGCTGTCTGTAAACAATTGCATTTTTGGCTCAACATAGTGATCTAGCTGACAGATTTTCAGAAATATTTTATTGGATACGGAACAAGGGTCATGATTGATTATTGGTATTTTGGATACAACCGTTTGGAAAGTGGCGTAACATTGTACATTTGTATTATTATTTGCAGTTTTTTTAGATATATTCTTTCAGAATTTAAATTTGTGTGTTTTAAGACATAAAACAGTACCATGTTAAGCATTTTTTTTTCATTTGATTCATATTTGTGAATAATAAAACTGCATGGAAAAAGGGAATCATAAATTGATATCTTCTTTAGGAAGTCCTGATCGACCAAAAAATATGCCAAATCCTGGGGTCACAGTTCATCACAGAAGCAACATGGATACTGGAGAGTCATCATCACACCATGACATGTCATCACAGAATTATCTTGCCAAACCTGTTGCAATGCGACGATTGTCAGAAAAAAGTATAGCCCATGCCAGGGCGACACTCTCTAGTCAAGATGCAGTGTTAGAGGCAATGTTTAATCCTGGTATGTATTAATATTTGGACAGTGTTAGTGGCTATGTTTAATCCAGGTATGTATAATTTGGACACTGTTTAGAGGCTATGTTAAATCCTGGTATGTATAACTTCGACAGTGTTTAGAAGCTATGTTAAATCCTGTTATGTACATGTCTACTTGGACAGTGTAAGAGGCTTTGTTTAATCCTGGTATGTATAACTCAGAGTTAGAGGCTATGTTTAATCCTGGTATGTATAACTTCGAAGGTGTTTAGACGCTCTGTTAAATCCTGTTATGTACATGTATTACTTGGACAGTGTAAGAGGCTTTGTTTAATCCTGGTATTTATAACTCAGACAGTGTTAGAGGCTATGTTTAAAACTGGTATGTACAACTAGGGAGCATTTGTTCTGTATTAGGGTTTTTATTTACTTGAAATTTAGGAAAATCAGTGTGTTTGAATAACCTTTTATCTATTTTCCCAATTCAGCATAAAAGGTTTCTGAAAATTTTCATAATTTAAAAAAAATTCCTAAAATTTTGATACTCATCCATAAATCCTACTGTGTAAATTAAAAATATACTAGTAATTCTAGAATTACATCCCCCAAATGTCTAAAATTTGATAACATAATACACACTTTGCAGGGCTCGCGTTGGAGGGCGACTCGGGCAAAGAAGTCGCCTTATCATGGTCCCACTTTGCCCCGATCATCTTAAAAAGCGAAGTGAAGTCGCCCTTTCATTTTGTAGAATCGCCTGATGTCACCTTTCAAAT
Organism: Limnoperna fortunei; assembly: GCA_944474755.1. Taxonomy (NCBI): domain Eukaryota; kingdom Metazoa; phylum Mollusca; class Bivalvia; order Mytilida; family Modiolidae; genus Limnoperna; species Limnoperna fortunei. The sequence continues at coordinate 68,649,172 of OX104114.1, read as the reverse complement.
TTTATTCCCATTTTGTTAAGAAATCTTCGTTTTTTGATACAGCGTCATGTTTATTATGTTTCCGCGCCACAAAGTCAACTGGTACCCTTTTAACTTTTTATTTCATATAAAAAGCGTAGGTTTAAAATATGACAGGAAACCAGTTCAGAGCAAAAATACGTGAAAGTTTCCGGAGTGGATATGAATTTAATGCTGGAGATTGCAAATATACGATGCTGAAGGTGTTAAAATGAGTATTGCAATGATAGAAACGTAGTAAAAAATAGTATTTTGGCATTTACTTTAAACAAATTTAAGTTAAATATGTTTAAATACTTTTAACAGATTTGTCACAATGGTGTAATTTTCGACTCCTAGTTCTAATAGTACTTCATTATAATTCAATCAATTTGTAAACCAATGACACAGAAACATTTTTTTGATGAACAGTTTTGTGACAGTTGATACTTTTTTTTATTGTTATGTTTAATACATGTTTTTATGAAAATGTGTGATAATAGTTAATCAAATCTTTTACTTTATCGTCAATAAATTGAACTGCTAAAAACATATAACAATAAAAAATTTAAATGCCAAATAAACACATATTAAAAAAACAAACAAAATAGGACGCTTTCGCGACATATAATGCAACTTCTCCCTGTTGTCCACCCACTTCTCCCTGTTCTATCCTCACTTCTCCCTGTCAGCCCCACAAAAGAGAAGTGACTTCTCCCTATAATTTTGACCCAGCGTGAGCCCTGACTTTGTGGATGCAATTTATTCTACATGCTTCGTCATTTCATGTAGCTTGATTTGGTTAGATTCTATCATTAATTTTTTCATAGTAGAGTTTTCTGGTTCACTCAAAAACCATAGTTTATGCCACTTTGCTTTTAAGCTCACTAGGACCAAAGGGGCGAAAGCTATTGTCATCACTACGCATCTGTTGTTAAACCTATAAATAAAAGCTAGCAAAATCATTTGTTTGAATGCATCCTGTTATCGAGGCCAATTGTGAGTTGTTAAAACAGTACATGTAAAATTAACAAAACCTGTGACATCTAATTTGTGTTCATTTCGTGGCTTATTTATTTTTTATTTTTCTGGTTTCTTTGGCTTTTCTGGGTTCACTATTTTGATCTAGTTGATTATTTTTCTTATTTAACTTATTTTATATTGTCTTTGGTAAAATTAATGGTTGGCTTTAATAAAAGGTATAACTACTGTTACTGAAAAAACATCCAAACATTGTTAGTTTGTAAAATGGGTTAAAGAGGTACACCAAGATTTCAACTTTACAATTTTATCTCATGTGAGGGGAATCTTTTTATTTGATTTATTAAGGCACTAATAATTATGAATGTTAATCCCTGTATATTTAATGTTTTACTTTTGCAATGAAAGGGTCTAGAAAGCAAACTTTTTGATCACCTGGATCAAGCGATAATGTTAGATATTGCCATTACTAATTGGCTTCTGTTACCATTGCTGTTAACCACTGAGCAAATCTAAACAGAAGTTGTAGTAAAATCATGTTACTTTTATCAAGTTTGGGATTTTCGGTGCCACTGGCCTTCTGATGTCATCACACTTAAAACCCTTAGAAGAAGTGTCTTTATCCTGGCAGCCAAACAGGGACAAGTGAGGCCCTTATGTGGTGTGCTAATTTTTCCTGTCTATTTAAAGCCCCCCCCAAAAAAAAAAATCCTACGAAAACGCACAAATATTATGTCTTATTGAACTAAGTTTGACACAGCATGAGTAAGTATTCACTAATAGGACACAATCTCTTGATCTGTAAAAATTAAGTAAATTGCAGTGGATTTTATGCCATCAAACAATCAGTCCTGGAGCATAACACATAATGTATAAATTACCATGAAAAATACAAATAAATCAAATGTATAAAAATTAAAATCATTCTATTATCTTGTATAGATTTAAACCACAATAACTTTTTTTTAAAACAAAATCATTCCATTCATATATTAAAATTTGAAAAAATGCATTAATAATTTTCCTATATGGAATTAGGAAAACAAATATAGATGTTAAATAGACATACACCATACCGATTATTACTACTATAGTATAAATAGTTATTTTATAAAAGTAATTAGTTTTTACTCAGGTTTACTACATGTCCTTGTACGTCATTGAGGTTTTGTTACATTATTTATTTGTTTTCATTATTTGTCATTCTTAACCTTGTAATTCAAATATTTATTGGGAAGGTTTTTTTTGTACTTTAGCAACCAAGATTTTTGTTTGTATTAATTTCTCAAAAGAAAGTTTATAACTTTATTTTTTAAATGTTGGCTTCAATTCAATTGTTTAAACAACTATGTAAATTGTTATAAAAAAATTAAAATAATTTAAAACATGAATATAAACATGTGTTAATGAACAATTGCACAACCAATGTCAAGCTAACAAAGACAAAAGCGATATTTGTTAAAGGGAAACTTCGCTAACAAATGAAAATTTGATATGTTATTCTTCAAATAAAAATAAATATAATTGCCTTTTGATGTTTTATTGTATTCTTTACCGTTACGCTTCTAAAGTGGATTAAAGGTGGTAACATTTTGTGGATGGGGCGATGCAATTTTCAGAGTATTTTATCACGTGACTGCGTTTGTGACGTGATAAATGTAATTATCCAGTAAATATGATAAATAATCCAGTTTAAAAATATGTTTTTCTGCCTTTGCTCTTTGAAGAATATTAAAACTGTGGCGATGACTAATAACCAGCTGACAACATAAGATTACCAAATACGTCGATCATTGTATTAACAGAGACATATAATTACATGTATAATTAATTATGTGTCTCTGGTATTAATAAAAATATTTTTCGACACAAATTTTAACCTGTCATTATTTAACTCAGATAATTACCTAAATAATAATTGTAATAAAAAGATAAATTTGTATATTTAGTGTTTTTAACATAAAATAAAATTCCATAGACAAATTTGCACGTCTTGAAACGGCAGTTGTACCTGGACGTGAAAATTTTACAGGTAAATCATTACTTGTGTAATAAACAGAATTAGCAGGTAAACAAATAGGATGTTTATTGCAATTACTAGATCATTTGACGCCGACTTTGAAGTATGAATATTCGGACATCAAAAGCTAATCAGATTGAAGGTTAATCATGTTCTTCGAAATTAAAACGGCACCCCCCCTCCTGACAATGACAGGTATGATTTGAATACACCGAAGTGTCAGAACATAGGATGTATATAAGATTTCGAATACCTTTAGATGCCATGTCAGAGGAAACGTAAAACTGACACGTTGACTCAAAATATACACATGTAAAATTTTGGAAACTGTGTTACGCACATGCAAAATAAATGTTACCAGTATTAATAATAATAATAAATGTACTAAACGTGAAGTAAAATTTTGACGCACGAAAACAGTGTATTTACAATATTTCATTTAATGATAGTTACTTCTATAATAGTCAACTTCGCAAAGATTTTGTATAAGAAAGTTTCGTTCAATAAGTTGCATAATATGATTAAGTTGAAAGTAGTAAAACAAATAATTTTTTATTTAATTAATATTTATGGACAAAATCTATGAACATACCATTAAACTATCCTCCATTTAATTCTGGAAAATGATATTTGCATGAAGTTGTTGCTGCTGTGGACATATTTAATTTAGACGTCTTACGTAGAAGTCTTTAGGCTGGTTAACTTTTTGTTACACAGATGGTTTTTTTTTTTTTTTTTGCTTAGATCGGGAATACGAAACGTTATCTTGCCACAACCTTGTCTTATAGTACAGCCTTATGTAATTGGCCGTTTTGCGTTATTATCATACTGCGACTTTAAGGTACTTGGATGTCCAGGGATCTCTAGTATCACCATCTAGTGACAAGATAGTAACAAGATGGCGGACCTCCATAACTGCATTTTTTACATGGTAAATTCAATGTAGAAACTTAACCATTGAAAATATAATAAAACATCAAGAGGCAAAAGTGTTTCTTTTTATTTGAAGAATAACATATCAAATTTTCATTTTTTCGCGAAGTTTCCCTTTAACAACTTTTTGTAAAACTGAATTAAGAAAACTTTTTGAAAAATCTTCTCCGAAACCACTGGGCCATTTTTTTCAAACTTGGCCAAAATCATCCTAGATAACAATTTTGTGTAAAACTGAATTGAGAAAATGGGTATCAGGGGTCACCACACTCTAAAAAAGTAGGGAGAAGTGACTTCTCCCTGGCAGCCAAACAGGGAGAAGTCAGGCCCTGATAGGGAGACTTTATAAGACACTAGGGAGAAGTCAGGGGGACTGTACAAATAATTAATTTTGAAGTAGTTACATACATTTACATCAATTTCCAGGATTGTTTCTCTTGTGTTTTAAAACCATAACACACTTAGATTCAGTTTTTTTTCTTTTTTTTTTCAATATTATTCATGGTATGCAATATCAAACAGCACATAACCTTTATCATTAATCAAAGTTGTACTGATCCAAATTGCTTCATGGGACACCATCTACAGAACTTATCATTATGTCAAAAATTACTATACATCTTTATTCTTTCAAGTGAAACTCAAATACTTATCAAAGAAAAATGTTAAAGTACAATACTCTTTGAAAGAACTGAAGTTTGAAACCAATTAAAAGTGTTTCTTTATCAAAAATATTATGATTTTTCATTACTGGCCGTTGTACGTTACTTTTCTTCGTTGTTCACTTCCGGTAATTAGTCACATCTGGCTCGTAATACATTTGAAAGACGTAAATCGTTTTAAAATATGTTAAATACGCATATTGTTTGCCGTTTTTTATTGGAATTACACATTTACTGATAAATTGGTAGTAAGGGTGAAGTATTTGGACCAGATTAACAAGTATCATGTGAACCATCGGGCAACTTGAGGGAAATGACAGGGCGACTTCGACTTCGCTTTTGAGGCGCCTTAGGGCGACTTCAGGGCCTAGTAGGGCTACTTTGTCGCCCACTTCGCCCAGTGTGGTGAGCCCTGGGGTATCTGGGTGTTACTACCATTTTAATTGCTTCTGCATATATGTGTAGAAATAATAATATGTACAAAGTTAAAACAGGCAAATTTGTATGAAATATTTTGATAATTATCTTTGATGGAAATTTTTCAGTGTAAAGAAATCCTTCAAACAAGTGTCTTATTTTAGATAAACTGGACTGCAGGTCCATGCGAGTTTTGCCATCACAGGGCATCTGTCATCTGTCGTCTGTTGTAAACTTTAAAAAATCTTCTGCTCTGAAACTCTGGCCAAACATAGCCACAATCATCCTTAGGGGTCCTAGTTAAAAATTTATACCCAGTGCATTGATCAGATAAAAAGATCAATTTACCGTCCGACCAAGGGCATTATGTTGTCGGTGTAGGACGTAAAAAACTCCCCAAGTCAAGTCAAGATAAAAAGATGGTTACTAAAAATAGAACGTAGGTATCAACACATGTTTTTGGTCAATATATCAAACATTATAATACATGTAGCTTTACATCAGATTATCAGTAGATTAAGCTCTACAATAGTTGCTATAAAATTGAAGTTGTGAAATGGCTTACTGTAGGAGTTATTGCCCTAAAATTTAATGACATTTTTTGTTAAAAAAAAAATTTCAAAATAACTATAAGAGCTAGATTTGACATTGTAATTGCTTAATTGAGCAGCAAGACAATGCTTACATAACCAAAAAGATAGGATCACTCATAAGAGTTATTGCCCTTTCATGGTGATTTTATTACCGGGTAAATTTCACATATTTGTCCTGTAACCTGAAAACTAGCTAGAGTGAAACTGTATAACTGCTCAAATGATCAGCATTACAAACCCTGCAATTTACTTTATTGGTTTAAAAATCTCAGATGACTTCTTAAAGGAGTTATTGCCCTTTAATGATGATTTTTTTAAATTTAATTTGCTGTTTTTTTCCTTTAACCTGAGACTAAAGCAGCTAAAGTAAAACTGTAAATTGCAAAAATGATCAGCAATACAATTTCGTTAATTCAATCAGATGGTCTGAAATTTTTAGATGACTCTTTATTGGAGTTATTAGGCTAAAAGACAATGTAACAAATTATTTAATTTTCAGAAATTGTCTGATGGCACCTTATAGGAGTTATTGTACCTAATTAAAATTTTGGAAGAAATGTTTAGTTTTTTTCCAGTAACTTGAAAGCTAAAACAACTTGACTGAAACTATAAATTGCACAAATTTAAAAATTATAATTGAAGTATTTTGTGATCTAGGTTAGGGATCCTAGGAGACTCTAGTTTTGAAACTGAACTGTATTGTTGTTTAAAGTCCAAAAAGTCAGTCTTCTGCTTTTGTATTTGTTAGTCAGCCTTTCCATCTGTGCTGGCAGTTCTTGGATTAGAAAGTCTATAGAATATTAATTTTAAACAAATTTTCTTTCTCCCCTTTTATGTCACCATGTAGATGCAGATATAAAAAATCTTTTTAACACATGAAAACAATTGGCTGTTATATATTATGAATTAATGTATTTATAGTTTATTCACATTTTTTAAATGAGATGCATATTCCTATCCATATCTCATATAAAAGCAATAACCCTGAGATGAGATGAGGAGAAAATGCATCTAGTTTAAAAAAAAATGAAACGTTAGTTATCTGTTTATGACTGTTTTGTAACATTGTGACGTCACAGTGTTTACTTACAAAGTCTTGACATGCGAGGTGAGATGGGCCCATGCTGCACATAAAGATCAAAGAGAAATACAGCAATATGGCAATTTTATCAATTATGGCAATTTATCATTAAAAGGGGTCAACATGATTATGGTCTAGTACATTATTCGTATTAAATGGTTTGTTATAGCACATTTATATAACATATATTAAAATTCCTCTTAATTCAGTATGTTGCTATATGGTAGCCCTAATCTTATAGGTAATCTGTCTGGGAGGTAACCCTAATTCCGATATGGTATATGACAATATCATAACATTACGTAACTTTATAACATATGTGTTAAAATAACTATTGTTAATATTTTAAAATTTATTTTACTAGTCAAGTTAATTTTTTTATTATTACATAAAAATGTATAAAAACATTGTACAGTATAAAGAAAGTAATCAATTTACATACAAATGTGATGTTGAAACTTGGTTATCTCTTTTAAGGAGATTCAGGACACCTGCACTAGTGAATTGAATGAATTTTCTTCAGAGCTGCAATATACATTAGTATTCAGAGTTGAATGGTCTCTTTCTTCACAGAACTTTTCTATTGTTTATGTTTATGTAAGAGAACAAAAAAAGATTTATAATAAAATTGTGTCCAATGAAAATTTGTTATTAGGCAAAGCAAATAGTATTTAAATTTTAGTGTAATAATGAAAACAAGGTTCTCTGAGTTGAATGTTTTTCCAGTGAAAAATAACCAAAAAAAAAAACTGGTAAAAACTAGGGTTGTTTTGAAAGAATTATTTCCCTTGTCAAAAATCTTACCTGCTCTGTAACTCAAACAGTTGTTGTCTGATCTTGATGAAACTTGGGAACTTGATTTTATGGCATAACATCACGGGGCCAAGTTCAATTAGCAGCCAAATAAATATAGTCACTTCAGAGTTATGAGGTTTTTTCTTATACAAAAAATTTGGCAAATTTGTCTTGTCCACTATCCAACTCAAAAAGTTTTTGTCCTATCTTCATGAAACTTGGGGAAAATATTTATGTGCATAAATTATCCCGACCAAGATTGATAACCAGCCAAATTGCTTAAGCCACTTCAGAGTTATGGCCCTTTATTCATACCAAGCAATAGCAAATTTTCGACTGGTATATTTTGTGGCATTTTGGCACTTTTTTAAACATTAATAAATGTATTTTATTGTTAAGGTATTGTCTTAATTTTAATTTAATAAAATTAATGAAATTTTTTTAGTAATATTACTATCAATAAGATATCTATTGTAAGATTTTCAGAAGAAATATAGCATCCTGAACGTTAACCTCTAACAAATATTGTACTAAGTACATGTACAATTATGGAAATATGCAAATGAGTGAACAGTTAACATTTTGTATACAAAGCACTCATTTCATGTTCAGTATTAAAATGTTTTATAAATATAAATTGCATATTTGCCAGAAATGAAATTGAGTAGTCTCCCTTTCTCCCTTCCCTAGCATAGGGATATCAGTATATCATTATTCTCGATATTGGAGAAAAAAAATAATTAAAGTTTTGTAAGGCAACTGTTTAATACAAAAATGAAATTAAAGGTAGGATAGAGTAGATCTATTTCATAAACAAGTTGATTTTTACAATGAATGGAACATCCTATATTTGCAATAATAGGTGTTGAAACCATAATAATATTTGTTAATATTGTATTCTATCCAAAAAACAAAAAAACAAACAAACAAAAACAAAACACACGGCAACACAGATATATATTCATAGAAATAATAAAAAATATATGTATTTGCATATATATGTACAAATATGGAAACAATTTATATGTCTAATAAGGACTATAGTTATCATTCCTTATTTTATGAATTTAAAAAATATTGAGAATTTGTTAATAAATTAAAATCTTTATTACTTTTACAAATACATGATAAGCAGATATAGAATGTATATCCATCATTTCATTAACATCAGAATAATCCTTAAAATACAGAAATTGTTCAGTGTTACTTTATTATTAGCATTCTAATTGCAGAAGAAAATTACACCAACAGTTGCTAGGTATGACCAAGATTTTTTAAATAAGTACTTCATACTAAAACTGGGTATTTATTAACCCCGTTAAATTCAATTATTAATACATGTATTTATTACATTTCTTAATTAATAGTGAAAAATTCTGACAAGACATTTATTTTTTATTGGCAGTTGTAATTTATTAGGACAATTTTTAATTTATTTTAGAGACAAGTTGAGTTTAGTTTCATGTGTGTTGTATGACATTCATAACAATTTCTAGTCAAATATAATGTAATTTGTAGAAAAATACCACCACAGTCAGCACAGTTGTTTGTCATGAAAGCACACAATATTTCTTGGAGTTTATTTGGTTTTGATGAAATAATGTTTGTCAAACAATTACCTTTACCCTAATTATGTTGTTTAGATTTAATTAAATATATACCTAATACAATGATTGAAAAATAGTTCTAATTAAGAGAGATATGTATTCTAAATTGTGAAACATTTTAGTTACATACTGCATCACCTAACAAAACAATAATAAAATAAAACTCGTAGCACCGTTGTTTCCTTTGCCTATTAAACATTGTAATAATATTTAAGCAATATTATATCACATCCAATCAAATGCAATGTTATATTCTATCAAATCAAATTATTATTACCATAGCAATCCTAGTATTTGTGTCATGATTGGTTAAAACTAGGGGAGACAATCACAATGTTTTCTGAAATTGTTTGTATTTAATGTACCACAGTATATATACTAGTAATTTTCCATTAATGCCACTGATAATTTATATTAATTCTAAAAGCAGTTGCCATATGTTTTACTTTATAATTTTATCATCACTTTTAAATGTTTGCAACGAGGGCAAATATGTTAGGACAGCAAATTGTAGCATTTCTAATTTTTAATCTAGCAATTAATCATATACATCAATATCTTAATGGTAAGAATTCAAACAAAAAAATAATTTGCTAGTTTTGGATTACTCGCAGTATATTTGTTTGTTTTTCACTTTGACTGAAATGTTTAATAAACATTTGTTACTTCAGGTATATATTCCGAGATCTTTAATTATATTTTATACCATATGTATCTCTGAATTACATCATACCTTAATTGCTCTTGTAAGGTAAATCATTAATACTAGCAAATTTGAAAATTAAATGAATACTCAAAACAAGCTCTCGATTCAGATGTTATGATTTGTGTTATAAACGATGTTTTTGTTGAGGTTATGACTGGCTTTTTACCATGTTTGTGTTGATCTGGTGATGTTGTCTATTTACCATGTTTTTGTTGAGGTTATGACTGGCTTTCTACCATGTTTGTGTTGATCTTGTGATGTTGTCTATTTACCATGTTTTTGTTGATGTTATGGCTGGCTTTCTACCATGTTTGTGTTGATCTGGTGATGTTGTCTATTTACCATGTTTTTTATACCCAACTTAGAAGAAGAGGGGGTAGGTATACTGTTTATCCTTGTCCATCTGTTCATTCATCTGTAACAAATTTCTGTTTTCTAAGCAACTTAAGTATGCAGAAGCTGGATATTTTGGATATTGCTCTATCCTATAGTACCATTTGGTGTATAGCAATTGTATTCTTCTTGGTCATCTACTTCCTGTTTTTGTAAAAGCCGGGGTAGGACTAGTGAGTATTAGCTTACATATTCATTTTTGGCCAAAGTGCAAACCACGGTTATAGTATGCTGAAGTTGGGATGGTGGGCGGGGAAAATATGGTATCTATTTTGTGTAATCAACTCCTCCTACAGTTTTCAACTGAGACATCCAAAACTTCACAGAAAGATTGCATTTGTATTGTGCACCTGCTCTTTTGGAATTGTTCCAGGATATTTTTCCTAATTTTCCAGACATGGGAACTTAACAATTTTTAGTCATTGCAGCAAAAGGTACCAATTTTGTGTTATCAACTCCTCCTACAGTTTTCAACACAGATCTTGGAAACTTCACAGAAAGATTGCACATGTATTAAAGTTGTGCAACTACTTTTATGGAATTGTTCAAGGATTTTGTTCTGAATTTTCCACCCTTGGAAAATTTGTGATATTATGACTGTGTTATCTATCATGTTTTTGTTTACGTTAAGATGATGTTTTATCCGAAAGTATTAGTAATGGAAGTATAAGAATGTGTAACCATTAAAAGACTTGTTTACAATAACTAGTGACATTATGGATAAAAATAGGCTCTAGAAATAACATCTAGCAATTACATGTTGACATGGGGATGTAAATAACCTGTTGACAGGTGTTCTAATTAATGTACATGTATTATGTGTATTAGGTTAAATGTTGGTGTAATTAATATACATGTACCTGTAGTATATGTGAGTGACATGGGCTATCTGTTTATGTCATCTCCTAACAGAACTTTAGTACTTTGTGGTTAATACTGTGAGGCATTGTAAAGGAATTTTAGATGGTATCAGTTGTTATGGAGAGCTGAGGTATAAATATTCAAGCTGTTTTCTGTTTGACAATACTGCTAAATATTTTTGTTTTCTTTGCTGCAATGTATAAAAGTGGGTCTTCCAGTCAGATCAGTATGTTTTTGTTGCTAGACAATTCTTTTTAAAAATGCTATAGTTGTATGCTAATGTGGAACATTGGGGGCATCAAGTGATTTAATTGATGATAAATTCAACTCATTCTATACAATGCAAAATTGAAGTATAGTGTTCAAAATTATCATTTTATTAATTGCAAATATTATCCCAATTGACTGTATTGTGGTTCCTATCCTGAATAAAGCTTAAAAACTTCTTGCTGGATATAATGCAAACATCCAATCAATCACTTCTTTAAAGCAACAACTGTAATATGAAGCAAAACTAAAATGACCATAATTCCTTTTGCCATATCACATAATTTATAAAACTCATAGTGTGCTTGTAGCATGCTTAGAAAATAAAAAAATGTCTGGTTCTGTTCAGTATGTTTATCATCTGTATTAATGTATGGGATTGTATGGAATATTGAAATATGTATGGTACATGGGTTTCTTTCAAATATGTTTCTATCTATTACAGAATATTGTAATGGCTATTTAGAAAAAATCATAATAGTAGACGTAAACTGTGCATGTTGTTTATACATGTTGGATAAGCATGTTTTAGAAGTGTGTTTTGTTTAAAGTTGTTTATAAAATAGGCTTCATACATATAGATCATTCAAACTGCATTCAAACAAATATTCAATATTCATCAATTTATCACAAATAATCATGTAGTAAGATACATATCAACCAGCTGTATTTTTGACAATGAAAAACACGAAACTATTAGATTCCAAGAAAACAGTTACTTATAAAATGAATACGGAATTACACTATTGCAAAAGTAAAAATGAGAAATAAAATTTCTAGAAAATTCTTCTAATAAAATACCTTGTACCTTGGTGTGAAGAAAATTTAATGAGTTAAAAGGTCAGAAAAGCAGCCTTATGTAGCAGAGAAGTAACATATAACTGGAGAAGACATTATATAAACAAATAAAACATACAAAAAAAATGAACTTAGAGTTTTTTTTAAAGGTGAAACAACTAGTTTTACAAGGGATTTCTTCATATTGGGTACACCAATATAACATCAAAGTTTCTAAGAACTGTTTGTTTCCCCATAGTGATCCCCTAAGTTACATGCATGACTGATATATAGAAATTGCATAGTGGTCACTTATAAATGATTTCCTAAGTAACAGTTCATAAAGGTTGGTCAGTATTATAGCTTGGAGGTGTTTATCTTTTGTGTTTGTTGTTGACGGAAGCTGTAATTTTCAATGTAGAACTGTGTAAGCTTTGCACATGATCTTCTATGCTTAAAAGTTTATTTAACATTTTTTATACTGATTGATACATTGACTGGAAACTCGGTACATAAAAGACTTTATGAAACTGAACCGCAACTTTGATTCAAAAGCCAGCATTGAGACTGTCTATTTTTTGATCTGGATTTTTATATAGAATGGTTGTTGTCATCTTGGATATGTGTTTGTGAATTCAAATATATCAGATTTATAGAATTGGTAATATTGTAGTTAGATGTGCATTGTGCAATGACATTACCAGGACGGAGCTAAGACACAGGAAAACAATAAGAAATTATTCATGGAATAAAACAACAGTATATCTGTGAAGAAGAATGAGATGAAAATAGAAGCTTTTATTTTTTGTGAATTTGAAACCAAATAGATATTTTAAAAAATTGTGGGAAAACTTGTGGTTGAAATTATGATAATAAATAATGATCATTAGTATTTATCATCATACTGTTTGTTTTTATCAACCATAATCATTAGTTGACCTTGATGATTTGTTATGTAAGAAAACATTTTTCAGACCATGTGTATTGTAAGTTATGTCTGAATATTGAGTAATATTATGCCAGTTGTATAGTTCAGTGATTGGTCAACCCCCAAAGCTATTATACAAATTAATCGTTGATTTTAAATGCTGTCTAAAAACGTGGAAAAAAGTAACTTTACAGTCCAAATAAATGTTGCTAATTCTGTTTAAATGATACAATATTTTTAGTAAATGTTAAATGACAGACATGGAATCGTACAGCTATAGAAATTATTCTTTGTAAATACCAACAAGGCCATATAGGACTAAATATAGTGTGGAATAACATTTGGAACAGAAAAACATTGTATACATTGTCGAAATCAGTGTTTTAAATAAAAAAAAACTTGAAATATTGAACTGCCTGCGATTTGTACAAAATCTTGTGGAATGTAGAAGTATTAAACAAAATATTTACAAAGCAGTGATTCATTTTATTGCCAAGATTACAAATCTGATCAGGACTTACTCTCAAGGATCTACTTAAGAGAATGACAACAAGGATTAATTAAAAATATTGACTTTATTCAGTGGTAATAAGGACTCTGACTTTCGTTCATAAAAAAAATCCTCAAGACTAACCTGAATTTATTATAAAATTTATAAAGTTGATTTATACAAATATTTTATGGTTAAATTGGACCTTACAGTTTTTTGATTTTATGCACTTTGTTTGGTGGAATACGTGGGTGAAACTAAACATTTTAACCACTTAAGTAATTTAACTGTGTGTATTGGAAATTTGTGTAAGACTTACAAGGAAGTATTTCCACCATAGCCAGTGGTCATTTGTTCGGGTATACACAAAGTTCACAAGTTGACCATTGAATAAGCAGAGATAATTTTTGACACCATTTCCATTCTGGAACCTTATACATGGTGAATTCACCATGAATGGAATTGGTGAAGGATACCTACATGGATTATCATCCAGCATGGAACCGATGACCGGATCGTTCTGTTCGACGTCCTTGTCAATGGGATCGTCGTTTACACCTTACCAAGGATCATCGCTATCTTCATCTTTATCGTATCAGTCGGCTATGAGTGGCTATCCAACATCACCCAGTTACATGAACCCTTATTTACAGATGCATAGTTTAGGTAGGGCTAAGTTTTAATGGCAATACACGTTTTTATGTATTAAATTTGCTAGATGCTAGTACCATGGCAATGTTTCTTTTTATTGTTACGATAATGTATTATGCTGTATATAAAGATTGCTAACATGTACATTGTTCAGTGTGGGTTCTTACAAGGATTGAAAAGAAGAACATGAGCAAAATTGAACTTCATGTTGAATAAAACCTGCTTTCTACTGCACGAAATGGTCATGTGCATGTGATACATATTAAACATGTTATAACATATTGAACAAAAATATATTTTGACAAGTTTTTTCAGGCTAACAAATTTTTCTTACATTTCTTACTCTTTAGTGATATTGGTTCTCCATTATTCTTTCAGTAATAAATGCAGACATTATTTGTTTGAAGACATCATGCATTGTCATGTTTTTAGAATGTGTTCGATGAATGTAATGTTGGGCCGTCTAGTTATGCAAATAAAAATCAGGATTTATTTACTGGTAGACAATTTTACAGCATTACATGTTGGAGATGTTAAAGTTTAGTACGCATACCAGAAATATTTTTTCTTTTCATTTGAAAAAGTTTTTGCACTGATTTACAGAAAGCACAAATGAAGAAATTTGGGAGTGGAGAGACCATTGGAATTAATTGGGAATATTTTTAGTCAGGTTATATAACTGGTAATTTTTAGGATTCTGTTTGAATTTTAGTATTTAATTTTGAATTAATAAAGAACACCTTTCTGTTGATCTGTACATACAGAAAATTTTTCCTGCTTTTATCAATAACCTTTTACACTTATTTAACTTGTGACTGATTTGTTTTCCAACATGGTAAGATACAATGCTCATTAGGGACCGGTCATTTTCTTATCTGGTTAGGCTGGGGAGTGTTTAGTTTGGACAGAAAATTTGTTCATTTTATTGTCAACCATCTATTTCTTTTTGCAACATTATACATGTAGCATATATGGAAAAAAAATATGGAATATATTTAGGCAAAACTGAAAACAAAACTGCTTTTTTTCTTGGATACTCTGATTAGTATTGCAACATTGTGCTTAAACCACTATATGCAATACTTTGCTGCTCCCTCTTACTGAGTGGTTAAGGTAGTTTGTCTACTAATGATCACGTGGTTTGTCAACACTTGCAGGTTCAAGACTCACTGTGGGCAGGGTGCGCTCGACTCCAATCTAAATTGACAGATGGTCAGATTTCCTACCGTAGGTCAGGGGTTTTCTACAGGTTCTCTGACTTCCTTCCCCAATAAAAACTGGATGCCATGATATAGCTGAAAAATTGCATCAAGTGGCTTTAAATAAACTAAAATAAAAATACTTTGTCAACATTAAAGGCTTTATAGGTTTTTATGATGCTATGTTGAGCTTGCAAAAATTGACTGGACAGGAAAAGTTTAACATCCTTAAAAAAAAAATGTGAAAAAAATTCAGTAACTAGGAGGCAATGATGCTTTGGTCAAATCTGATCATTTGAATAAATATTCCATCTGAATGTCTATGTGATATTAAAAAGAAATATATTGTTGTATAAATTTATCAATTTAATTTATAATGAAAACATTTCATGAAATTACAGTAATGTGGTTTCCAGATTTTGTATTATGTTAACTTTTATGTTATAAGATAGATTTAACTAATTTGGTGTAAATTTTATGGCTAGTTTAGTCCCAGGTACAAAAGGTGGGTTATATAATATTATACCACTCTCTACCTGTAGACCAGAGTGATATAATTTAACTATTGACCTATAAACAATCTGTCTGTATTGTTACTTTTCTATGTAATTATACAAGAATGATATAACTATACTGTAGATTATTAATTAATAACAATGTGTATTGCTGGTGAATTATGAAATATCTCAAATTATGTCTATTTAATTTCATAACTGAAATTAGATATGAGTTTAACAAGTAAAGGAGAGATTGTGTTTGTAGTACAAATGTACCTGTTTTTATTTTTATTGTATGTAATACAGAAGTATGTCAAATTAAAAAAATAAAACATCCTAGATATAAATGCAATAATATATAAAAAAATATTTATTATTTTCCTAGCAATCCTTAACCCCTCCACTAATAAGAAAATGGCTGCTGCCTTGTCTTGCATAGGTATGAATTAATACCCACTTGTATAATTAAAAGGAATAGGTGTGCTTAACTCTCTTCTTAAAGTGATGATCAAGTTACAAGTGTTCTAGTGGTAAAATACAGATTTCTTTGCATACAAAACTGGTTACCAAAAAGCTTTGTTGAAACCCATTTAAACCCAATGCATCTTAATGTTTAGAATTTCTGGCTCATATTACTTATACTAGGTAATTTTTTAGTTCATTGCTTAAATTTTTCTTTTTAGCTGCAGCAGCCAGTGCTTCTCCAACTTTGGCCCGGGCTTTAGCTGCTGTGCAGCAAACACAGAAACGACCAAGAAGTGAAAAGAAAGCTATACCATCTGAACAGAAGGATACAAAATATTTTGAAAGGAGAAAGAGAAACAACATGGCAGCTAAAAAGTCCAGAGATGCACGGAAGTCAAGAGAAGATGAAATAGCAATAAGAGCAAGCTTCTTGGAAAAAGAAAATGCAATTTTACGAGCTCAGGTGGCAACATTACGAGAAGAGGCATCATCATTAAAACATTTATTGTTGCAAAAAAGAGGAAGAACATAACATAAAGTTAAAAACATTCTGATGATTGAGAATGTGTTCTTAAATTCCGGTGGTTTGTGTTTTATGTTAGTTAATCAGAAATTTCATTGTTTTAGGTTTCAGTTATCCAATTTCTGCCAGTATTTGTTAGTTATTTTTTCTATTTGTAAACATTAATTGGTGTTATAGAAATTATCCTTTAATTTATAATGCTTATCAGAAAAACGAGAAAACTGAAAGAAGTAACATTTGTCAAAAAATGAAATACATACAAATGCAGTGACTAGCTTTTTAGCTGTGGATATGTCTGTTATTTTAACTTTCGATAATTAAATTTGAGAAACGTCTTGCAGGATAATTTAAATATTGTCCAACATGAAATTGAGTTATCCCAATATTATGATGACTGGTCCTTTACAATTGCAAACTCCAGAATTTTATCTTGTCACTATACCATACACAATATTTCAACACATGAAAGACAAAACATATCGAAAACAAGAGTCACCAATTTTCTTCCTAAATTTTAAAGGTTTTTTTTTCAAAAAAAAAAACATTACAAAAAGAACAAAATACATTTATCATTCATTATTTTTCTTGTTCTGTTTTGGAATCAGACTTGTTACAAAATATTTAAAAACTTTTCAGTTATGGGATTAACCAAGGAATGAAATAGGGCTATATTGGGTTCATTTTCATGTAGAAACACAGCATTTCAAGTGTCAGATTTATTGGAAAGAGCCAGCTATGAACTCTTTTATTCTTGACGTTATTATTCCAAAGAAGATCTCATATTTAGATTATAGTATTGTGGTTAAGTGATCAGCAATAGAGATTGTCTTCCTTAGATTTGTTTGTTTGTCATTTGCTACTGTTAATCGTATGTTGTTATATATAGGGGTGGTATCCAAAACTATTCTTTTTATTACACCAATTACATTTCTTAGAGGTCTTCCAAAATAAAGAGGTATGGAATATGTACAATGTAGTAGAACAATTGTTCAGTAATGAAGTACATGTATTAAATGAAAACAAAATATAACAAGAGAAACATTATGAAAGCATATGTGTCTGTAAGGACTTTTAACTGCTGACTTAGAATATTCTTATTTTTGTTTACTTACATTTAGTTAGTATTATAATGAACTTGTAAATTAAACTTATCTTACATACGGACATCGTGGTTTATTTGTCTTATACATATTGTACTATAATAAACCATACATACTGAACTACCACGAGTATTTCATTACCATAGAAACAAGAAGGCATGACAATATTCCTGTGGTATCCATTTTATTTGTGGAAATGTAATGCAATTTGCAGAGATTTAGCTGGTAAAACTGTATAAAGTTGATACAAAAAAGTAAACATAATTATACATAATATATATATAATTTAAAATCTGTATTTAAAGACTGTCCTTTTTATGGTGAAAGTGTTTGATTCTAATGATATGCGATTCATACTAAAAAAATTTTTAAAAATATTATTGCTTTTTTTTAAACTTTTTCCTTCAAAAGTTTAGATTTTGAAATTAAGATTATTGGAAATAATGGAAACAAATATCACTAAAGACATCCTAAAAAAATTTAATCACACTCGTATCAACAACAGTTCTGCACAGCATTTTAAAAGCATTTTGTAACATGGTAATGTCAGAATATGGGACTACAGTAGAACATGTCATAGTTCTGTTTATAATTTGATCTCGGTGAGTTATAACCATTTTATTAATTTTTGCTGTTATTAATTAGTGATACAATTTGTTATTTTTTGGTCATTTTTTGTTATAGATATCGTTCAATGTATATTATTATATATTATCACATGTAGCTAGAAAAAGTAGTGTTATATTTTAGAAATTTTTGTGTATTTTACATTTTAGTAAATTTTTGTGTAGTGTTTCATACCAATGTTATTTGTAATTAGGATTTATTGGGCATTGTAATGGTTAGCTCCCTTTGTTTGACCAGGTTTTACTTATCTCCCTTTGTTTGACTATGTTTTACTCTGTTGATGTTTGAGTAGGTCTTGGTTGCATGATTTTTGATCAACATTATTGTTGGATCTAAGATAAGGATTGCAGTTTTCCTTGCAGAAAGTGTGTGGTTTTCACGTGGTATGATCTGAACGGCATGATATAGATGAGAAAATGGCTGACAATGGCATAAAACCTCATTAAAAAAAAAAAATACATCATGTTTTAGGCATATGAAGGTTTTAATTGCAAGTTATTCTCCTAATATAAACCAAGTGTTTTAAATTATTAGTGAGACTAATACATGGACAATGCTGCATTTTAAATTTAGACTTTGTGGAACTTAATTTTACATGTTGGTCATGGAGGTCAACTTGCTAAACAGAATTTGTTCATTAAGAAAATTCAAAAATCTGTTGTAAAAATGCATTTTCTTTACATAATCTTGAATGTTACAAACCTGTGTTTTTAGACCGACCCTTCCTTGTCTGG
The DNA here is from genome assembly GCA_944474755.1 of Limnoperna fortunei. Taxonomy (NCBI): domain Eukaryota; kingdom Metazoa; phylum Mollusca; class Bivalvia; order Mytilida; family Modiolidae; genus Limnoperna; species Limnoperna fortunei. The sequence continues at coordinate 68,629,868 of OX104114.1, read as the reverse complement.
CTAAATTACATTGTGTTTCTGGTTCGTAGTGTCTCCCTTTTCCTTATTTGCTTTCACTTAGTTATAGAAATCATAACTTGTACATTTCTTGTTAAAACAATAAAAAAAAGCTGTAAAACAATAAGCTATTCCCTCAGATACCACAATAAGCTATTCTCTCAGATACCACTATAAGCTATTCCCTCAGATACCACTATAAGCCATTCCCTCAGATACCACAATAAGCTATTCCCTCAGATACCACTATAAGCCATTCCCTCAGATACCACAATAAGCTATTCCCTCAGATACCACTATAAGCTATTTCCTCAGATACCACTATAAGCTATTCCCTCAGATACCACAATAAGCTATTCCCTCAGATACCACTATAAGCCATTCCCTCAGATACCACTATAAGCTATTCCCTCAGATACCACTATAAGCTATTCCCTCAGATACCACTATAAGCTATTCCCTCAGATACCACTATAAGCTATTCCCTCAGATACCACTATAAGCTATTTCCTCTGATACCACAATAAGCCATTCCCTCAGATACCACAACAAGCCATTCCCTCAGATACCACAACAAGCCATTCCCTCAGATGTTGGTGCCTTCATACTCAATTCCAGTCATACATGTGCAATGCAATATCTCCGGTGATCTTGGTATATACAGGGTTAAGTACCCCAGTAATTGTTAAATATATATCTTTGTTCTTTAATAAAAATGGGTTTTTCTGGAAATTTTTCTCATACAGAAACATTGTTAAAAACTAATTAGTTTATCAGGAATACAAATTGTGTAGTTCGAGTTTGTAGGTATAAGTGAAAGTAAGTTTTCAATCTAGATATATATTAGAATATGCATACAAAGTATTTTAAGCTTTTTTTCAAACATTCTGTGAATGAAAATAATGTAGTGATTTCAATAATAGTTTTAAACCTCATTACAGCATATATTTCCTATTATAAGTCTGTGGATAAAATGCAGAAGCTGTTGTCATTTCTAATTTTTGTGTTGTATACTTAACTATAACCTATGAATACATCATCTGCATCTCTTAAAATATACTCCACATAGTCTTCTGTCTACTAATTTTGGTACCTTTGTTTGGGATTCTGTGGTCAGTTTTATTTCAGATTGTATATGTGTGTGGTTTTGTTTGTTTGTTTGTTAGTGTTTGCTGTCTTACTTGTTATGAAACGAATTATAACTCGAAATAAATTAGTAATGTGAATAGATTTAATTTTAATCAGAGTTAAAATCAGTCAGGCTTTTATTATCATGTTTAAATGAATGTTTTTTGCATGTCTTACTTTTAACTAATGTAATATTTTTTTATGTACAAAAACATTTTGAACTTTTTAAAGGGAGATAACTCCTAGGCATAAATTTTGTTGTTATTAATGAAATTTGTTTATTTATGAAGATTTGATGTACAAGAAACAGGAGTTACTGTTTACAAACCAAGATTTTGCAGAGTAGTGCTGAACAATTCTGTGCTGTATAAATAGTTTATTCTATGTAAATTAAATTAATGAATATTATGGTAATACAGAATGCATACATGTACAGAATATCTTAAAAGGGTAAATATTAACTTGTAGGTGACAACATTTTCATTTCAGTATCCTCATAATTTACACTACTACTAAATGTTTTACTATACATTGAAAATCACCTTTTGAATTTGTTCCTTGATTGCATTGCTCAAGAAATTCTACAATTTCTTGCTGCATTTTGTTACCTACTCAGGAAGTGCATTATCATATATAAAGTGCAAATTTTACATCACAAGATAATGTAATTTAGTTTTTTATTCTCTCTGCAATGCATAGATTACTTCCCCATAATCAGGAGTTATCTCCCTTTCAAACAACAATTTTTTTTTTTCATCTCAAAATTTTTTCTTAAAAATTCGAATTTTGTTCGATTTATTATTGGTGTTTCATTAGTTTTACAGCATGAAAGATTAAATATTAATTTAATCGTACTATTTCAAAGGAAACAGTATTCTGGAGACCTACTATCAAGGGAAAAAACTCCTTTTGGAAGAAAATCTATTGTTGCCAGGAGAATTTATACATATGATAATCGAGTTCAGAATACGGGTATTATGTAAATTTTAAATCCACAGGAGATAAAACACCATTTTGAATCCTGCCTTTGTATATAAGTTATTGTTTTGTAAAGTATTGAAAATGTGATATTTTTATTATTGATCGATGAAATAACCCAACAAGTTGCATACAACTTGTGAAGGAGCATTCATACCGAATTCTATGGGAGACTGCAAAAGATGTGCAGGGTTTAAAATTCAAATGCAGGAAATAATAAATAAAATTACATTTACACAACATTAAAAATATAGGCATGTCCAAAAAGATTCTTTATTTTTATGAGTCTTTTTTTATAGTTTTGTTTAAAATGTAGGGGCTTCATAGTTGGAACTATTATAATAGTCACAATGCAATGCTTCTATCTTGTTAATTTTGTGTCAACAGGTCCAAAAAATCTTGTTACTTTCTTATCGGATTTCTGCTGCTTTACAGAATTCAGTATGATTGCTCACTTTGGGTTTATGATTCGGTAATTATACAAGTTCTACCTCAGGGATATTAATGTATAGAACCTCAGTTTGATTATTTTATGTGCATGTTTGAGAATAAACAACTGAAGGGAAAACTTCTTGGTTTTAATTCCCCCTACTAGTACTGCCTAGCTTCTTGTTGTGGATACTATATGACTGTACTGACGTACTAATGAAATAAAATTTGGGGGTGAGGACTGTATTTGTTTGTCAAATTCTATAAATATCCTTATGGAAAATTTTATGTATGAAACTGTACTTAATTTTATGAAGAAATTTTACAAAATTCAAGTCTGGTATAATTTTGTGCTCCAGAAAACCTTGTTTCAAAAGTTTTAAATTGATTATATGGACTTTTTTTACCGTTTGCGAGTGCACATTATGGTTGTTGCTTATTTTCTGTTGTTTATGCTTGATTCCTTTTTGACTAGACTTTCAAGGGCAACCCTAAAAAGAGAAGCTAAATACATTCAAACGTGGGTTTTTGTGAGCTACCTCAGAAAAAAGAGCAGCTCAATACATTTAGTTCACTTCTGCTAATAGATGATGTCATACCTTTAAATAATTCACAGTTTGGCTATTTTGATTAAGGTATTATGCCAATTTAAGCAACTTTCAGCTTTATGAGTTCAAAGTGTTATTGCAGAGAAAGCCCGAGTACCTGGTTAGTACATTTCTATTGGATCCATCACAATGAGCGCGACATGAAGGATACAACAGATTCTTAACATTTGATTGTGACTTTGAAATTTTGTGACAAAAATTGTTTATATCCCTTTTCATCTCATTACATGCATTTTTTTTTCTTCTTTTTTTTTAGCTCACCTGACTGTCTTATTCAGGTGAGCTATTGCTATCTCTTGGCGTCCGTCGTTGGTGTTGTCATCCATCATAGTCAGTCGTTGCCGTCGGTCGTTGTCGACGTCCTTAACTTTTTAGCTCACCTGGACCGAAGGTCCATGTGAGCTATTGCTATCACTTGGCGTCCGTCGTCCGTCGTCCGTCGTCCGTCGTCTGTCGTCCGTCGTAAACTTTTTCAAAAATCTTCTCCTCTGAAACCACTGGGCCAATTTTTTTCAAACTTGGCCACAATCATCCTTAGGGTTCCTAGTTTCAAGTTTGTACCCAGGGTGTTGATCAACAGACAAATATGGCCACTGTTACTAAAAATAGAACATGGGGGTCAACACAGGTTTTTGATCATTATCTAAAAAACTATAATAGCTATAGAGAAAACCGTTACTTCAAATTGATCAGCACATTAAGGTCTACAATAGTTGCTATTAGTGCGAAGTTGTGTATTGGCTTCTTGTAGGAGTTATTGCCCTTTTTTGACGATTTTTGACAAAATTTTTGGTATTTACAATATAACCTGAAAAATATACGAGGTAGAGTGAAACTGTAAATGGCAAAAATGATCAGCAATAAAAGCCCTACAATTCACTCGATTGGTCTGAAATTGTCAGATGACTCTTTATATGAGTTATTGCCCTTAAATGGTAATTTTTTATGAAATTTTCCGTTTTTGTCCTGTAACTTTAAAACTATAACAGCTAGAGTAAAACTGTAAATAGCAAAAATGATCAACAATACAAGCCCTACAATTCACTGTATTAGTCTGAAATTGTCAGATGACTCCTTATAGGAGTTATTGCCCTTAAATGGCAATTTTTTATGAAATTTTCCGTTTTTGTCCTGTAACTTGAAAACTATAGCAGCTAGATTGAAACTGTAAATTGCACAAATGATCAGCAATAAAGACCCTACAATTCACTTGATTGGTTTGAAATTGTCAGATGACTCCTTATATGAGTTATTGCCCTTAAATTGTAATTTTTTATGAAATTTTCCGTTTTTGTCCTGTAACTTTAAAACTATAACAGCTAGAGTAAAACTGTAAAGAGCAAAAATGATCAACAATACAAGCCCTACAATTCACTGTATTAGTCTGAAATTGTCAGATGACTCCTTATAGGAGTTATTGCCCTTAAATGGCAATTTTTTATGAAATTTTCGTTTTTGTCCTGTAACTTGAAAACTATAGCAGCTAGATTGAAACTGTAAATTGCACAAATGATCAGCAATAAAGACCCTACAATTCACTTGATTGGTCTGAAATTGTCAGATGACTCCTTATATGAGTTATTGCCCTTAAATGGTAATTTTTTATGAAATTTTCCGTTTTCGTCCTGTAACTTTAAAACTATAACAGCTAGAGTAAAACTGTAAATAGCAAAAATGATCAACAATACAAGCCCTACAATTCACTGTATTAGTCTGAAATTGTCAGATGACTCCTTATAGGAGTTATTGCCCTTAAATGGCAATTTTTTATGAAATTTTCCGTTTTTGTCCTGTAACTTGAAAACTATAGCAGCTAGATTGAAACTGTAAATTGCACAAATGATCAGCAATAAAGACCCTACAATTCACTTGATTGGTCTGAAATTGTCAGATGACTCCTTATAGGAGTTATTGCCCTTAAATTGCAATTTTTTATGAAATTTTCCGTTTTTGTCCTGTAACTTAAAAACCATAGCAGCTAGAGTGAAATAATAAATTGCAAAAATGATCAGCAAAAAAGCCCTACAATTCATTTAATTGGTCTGAAATTGTCAGATGACTCCTTATAGGGGTTATTGCCCTTAAATGACAATTTTGTTAAGAAATTTTCAATTTTTGTCCTGTAACTTGAAAACTATAGTAGCTAGATTAAAACTGTAAATTGCACAAATGATCAGCAATAGAAGCCCTACAAATGATTGCTTAGTCCAAAAATTGCAAGATGACTCTTTATAGGAGTTATTGCCCTTTCATTATGAATTTGGACATATGAACAGTTTTTTAATTATAAATTAGTCTATAACACACCTATTAGTAGAGTAAAACTGTAAATTTCTAAAGTACCCTAAAGGACAATGCCTAAAAACCATTTAATTTTCAGAAATTGTGGATGGCACCTTATAGGAGTTATTGTATTTAACAAATTTTTTGAAGAAATGTTTAGTTTTTGCACAGTAACTTAAAAGCTATAACAACTAGACTGAAACTGTTAATTTCAAAAATTTTAATATAGTTTAAGTCATTTGGATTCCAGGTGAGCGATTACAGGCTCCTGGGAGCCTCTAGTTAAATACAGCTCCAATATTAAAATTCCATTGAATAATAAATCCACTGTCTATGCTACAGTTTGGCGCAGTCAAATATCAAAATAAGAACTATTTTCCTCTCCCTCAGTCAAAGTTCATTTACAGAGCCGTTGTCAATTAACTTGACAACGGCCTCTTAATTATTTTTGTATAGGCGAAACTATTGACATTTTTTGCTCTCACTTAGGCACCAAGTTTCGTTGAGTAATGAGAGACCCCTCAAAATGACCGGAATAATTTCACGCATATCACATTAAATTTTCGGGGTGCCATGTCAGATAAAATTTTTTGCAAATTTAGAAAATCCGAAGGGTACTCATGGAAACTCCATTACACCCATAAAATAGTCCAGAAATAGGCTTTGAACAATCAGATAAAAAAATACCCAATACATTTAATAAATTATCTGAATAAATTTATTTATAAATTCTATATGAAACTGCTTTTTAAATACAGCTCCAATATTAAAATTCCATTGAATAATAAATCCACTGTCTATGCTACAGTTTGGCGCAGTCAAATATCAAAATAAGAACTATTTTCCTCTCAGTCAAAGTTCATTTACAGATCCGTTGTCAGATGAAACACACTTCTGGCCTCACCTTGGTAATTTTGATTACATCTTATTGGAATACTTGAGCAAAGCCAAGTAACATCTTGTCCCCAGGTGGCGAACAGGGAAGCAATATATATAGAAGTTTTGGGTTCAGTTGGAGTGAGAAAATTCAAGATCAATATGATATGATTTGTTTACGTCATTTATTTATATGGACACTCAATGACTAAGGACATTTGTTGGTCAATCTGTGTCTATAGTTTTGACAAGAAACCCCGTCATTTATATCGTTGCATAATCTTCTAGACTTATATATTATTCTTTTGTTTATGCTGTATCGTCTTGTTTGTCGATCCGATACTAAATAAGTGTACTGGTTTGGTAGCTTCATTGGATCACCAACAGGACGATACAACATAAACAAAAAAATAATTTATATAGAGATGTTTCTGCTATAAAATAAATATATTAATTAAATATGACAAAATTTCGACCAACTGATGGCCTTCTTCAGTGTCAATATCAATCTATAAATAAATTATAAAATTTAGTTATTGGTACATCAGCATCTGGTGGGGACATATTCGGGTCTGATTTTATTGATCTCGGCACCAATTCGCCTTCACTATGTCCAACTGTCTACACCCCTCGGCCACATCTGCTATATAAAAAATATAGCTTCATTTACCAGGGTGAATCGTAGACATAGACATAGTACATGTGTACTAGCGTGTGACAATGGAATTTTCGAAACCAATACGTAATAATCTGACAGTAATCTAACTCAGTATTTTTGTATATATGATATAGGATGACAAAGTTACTTGTCATACAGTCACTCTATTCTCACTGCAGGCAGGGTGTACTCGACTCCAATCTTAATTGACAAGGATTGACAGTTTTCCTACCGTAGGTCGGGGTTTCTCTCCGGGTACTTCGCCTTCCTCCCCCAATAAAAACTGGACACCATGAAATAGCTGAAAAATTGCTGAAAGTGGTGTTAAAACACCATTCAAACAAACAAACATACAAACATCTAAGTATTGTGACAACCATATAATTTACCTATCCAGCGGATTTCTGAAACATCAGAAATACATGGTTAATATCAAATATTTATATATAAGTCTTTAAATTAAGCCCAACACTGTTAGAATTAGATTTTTAACACTGTCAAATTTTTGCTTTCCCTCAGCGGGATTCGAACTCACACCGTATAAAAGTAATCTATAACTAGCAACAACAATCTCGTTTAATAAGTGCTGGATCAGTCAGATGCAGACTGATACAATTACAAATAAAAATAATATAGTTGTCTAATAGAAATAATTATAACAACACTGCTAAATACAAATAATATATATGGAATGCAATATTTCGCTCTACCAGAGCTTCATCTACCTGTGGATTACATTCGTTCAATCCATCAGGTTCTAGCATCTTTAATTGATGTATCCAAAATGTTTCTTAAAGTCTTCTGGTTGAAGTATTCCACTTTGGGTTTTGATCAATAATTTGGAATTTACAGTATCAAAAGAGTGGCCTGTAGTTTTAATTGCCACCTTAACCATGTTAACTCGCCACACTGAGCCTTTGTTTGTGTGTTTTTGCAGAATTGTATTATAATAGGTCCCTAACAAGATTCCTTACCCTATTTTGACTCCAAGTATGACCAACATAAGGTTTTTTTTTTATCATAGTAGCTAAAAAAGCTAGGGATTAAAAAACTCTTCGAAACATCAATGCCAAATAAAGTTAATGTTGTAAATGTAATGCATTGAAGAGGGCCAATTACAGATGTTTGTCAACGTGAACAAGTTTTTTTTTTTTAAATCTATTAACCTGGTGTTTGATAAAGAATCTTTAGAGCCATTTTTCTTTTCTTTAATATTTTAGAAGGAAGGATTTAGATTATTTAACTAAAGACATATGTTAAGAAGATTGTGTTTCAACTTGTTGAATGTATCTACTGCAGTCTCCATTTCAGTATATAAGGATTGTTTTCAATTGCTGATTAGATTATTGGATATAGGCGACTCCAACAATTGAAAACAATTCTTATATTTTAAATTCAATATTATGAAAAGAAATAATAAAAACAATATTTAACAGATGATAAAATTATATTTGCAATTCACAATCATTTGTGTTGATGCTTGTTGTTTGCGGACGAATTTGTGTGTAATCAACGTCATCAATACATTCAATTATGACGTCGGCAAACAGTCACGTGCTACAATAAGAAGTTTGGTTTATTTTCATAAGCATAGATGATTCTTTTACAATATCCTTTAACTATAATTTATGTGGATATTAATCTTGGCCATGATACACAAAGGGCAAACATTGGTAAAATGTTGTGAAGTTGGACATTATTTCATGAAATAGATATGCTATTCTGATCAATTTTGACAATGCAATGATTTCTAGTTTCAGATAAAAGGAAAGCCATATTATCTAGAATAAGGAGTGCTATAAATTCTAAAATATCAGAAGATTCAATCATTCAAAAGAAAGTGAGCAGTCAAAATGTTCAGTCTAATCACCCAGGAAACAAAAAAACAAACTTTAAAATGGATAAATCTTTGACCTCAGAGGATGTCCATATTCAAGAAAAATTTTCCAGTCAAATTGATATTACTTTTGTAAAAAATGAAGAGGATATGACGAAAAATAGTAGTAATGAGGAAAAATATACAGATGAAGTCATAAGACCTACTTTAGACAATGAAAGAGAAGATATAATTGAGTCAACTTCCTCACAGGATGACAAGTTAAAGATAGCAGATGCATTTAGTCAATCAAATCCTATACAAATGACAGAGAATACTATTAAAGTTAAACTTGATGAAGTATTGACTGACACAGTCTTAAATGAACTGTCTGAGTTTCTAAATGAAATTCGGTCATTTGCTATGTCCGATGAAGTCTTTGTGGATATTGGATTTTGGGATTTTGCTGGACAAAGACATTATTATCCAACACATCCAATTTTTCTCAATCCAAATGCTGTACATCTACTGGTTGCTGATATAATGAAAGATTTAAAACAGATAAACACTGAAGAAGGCTATAATAAGATTGGTGGTTAGTATTTGATCACAGATATTCCTGTCATAAATTATAGTTTGTGCTTAACAATAGAATTATTCATTGTTTCAATGGGGCAAAACATGTTTCATGTTTCATTTTATTTCAGGGTATGTTGACTTCTGGCTTGATAGTGTTCATTCATGTTCAGATATGGAAAATAAGACAGACAACTCTAAATTGAATCCTCCAGTCATTGTTGTAGCTACTAAAATGGACAGTTGTAAATACAATGTATGTAGACAGTATTCATGCCATAATACATTTGATCAAAATGTGAAATATCTGTTTCTAACAGGACCAGTCAACTTTTACCACCCTTTTATTTTGCTTAAGACTTTAAATGAACCTTCTGGGTATCTAGACACCACTGAAAAAATATATCATCCATTATAAAAAGGTCAAAACTGAATAGTAATTTGGATAAACTAGATACAAATTTAATCTGATCTGGTCTTTTTAGTTGGAAGAGAGAAAAAAAGAATTCTGTCGACAGCTGATGTCAATGCTGGATGGTGAAGAGAAGAAAAAGCATCTACGAGATATATGCTGGGTCTCAAATACAGAACCATCAGATGAAGATTTTGATTATTTGCGCAAGTCAATATTGGAGTTTGGCAAAGAATTAAACATCTTTGGTCAACAACTGCCTCTAAGATGGATTCGCTTAGAACTAGCATTAGAAATTATACGTGAAGCTAATGTGAACATATTGTCTTGGGTTGACTTAATAAATTTGTCCTCAGAATGTTCAGTTGACAATGTAGATGAAATTGAACTTTTTCTTAAGTACCAGCATAACATTGGAACCATCATTTACTTTGAATCTTTAAAAGAATATATAATTCTCAACCAAAAATGGCTAGCAGATGCATTCAAATGTTTGGTGTCTGATAAAATTGATAACAGAATTGTTTTAACATCTGAATGGAAAAACCTTGAAGACACTGGAAAGCTGGAACTAGGCCTGATAGAAAAACTATTTAAGAAAGAACCTAAACTTCAATTCGACAAACACCGGAGTCATTTACTAGGTGTAATGGAATTATTTGGTATTATATTAAAACCAAAAACTTTATTAAAAGAGGGACAAAAGCAGAGCTTATCAACCTACTATATGCCCTGCATGATTTCAAAGCAAGCCTCCATTCTTGAAATAAGGAAAGTTTTCAGTGTGGAGGAATGTACATTTTACTATACACCGTGGCTATGTATCGAGTTTGAATTTATGCCATTTGATTTTTTCAATCATATTCTTTGTTATTACATCAGCAAATATCCTATTTGCTGCGAGCCATCAACCAATCGATTGGCAATTTATCATGGCATGGGAGTATTCTACCTTGATCAAAGCAAATTTATAAAGTTTCATCTTTGCTTCTCTAAAAACACAGTAGCAATACAGTTGTGGCAGTGGAAGAAGGTAGAGCAAGCCAAAAACATGTACAAAGCTATGATGGAAGAACTAAAAGGGGTCATTCTGAGGGTGAAGGACACATATGAACATCGCAAGGTGTCCTATATTATCACTTTAAAGTGCTCTGACGGTAACATACATAACCAAGCTGGTCGGATTACTTACAAACAGTTATTAGAATTAAGAGAATTAAGAGATGAAAAATATTATTGTGAAGACCACAGTAAATGTCATAACACCAAAGATTTATTTGAAACATGGTTTGCAGAATATTCTGAGGTAAGATTTTTATTTTTTTACCGTGTAACCTACTGTCAATGATTGATTGTAATAGTTATTACTCACATATTTTTAGCTCACCTGACCCAAAGGGTCATGTGAGCTATTGTTATCACTTTGCGTCCGTCGGCGGCGTCGTCGTCGTCGGCGTCGTCTGTAAACTTTTTACATTTTAATCTTCTTCTCTGAAACCACTTGGCCAATTGAAACCAAACTTGGCCATAATGTTCATTGGATGGATCTTTACAAAGTTTGTGTTTTTTATTTTGATTGGTAAACCAATATGGCCGCCACCTCAAGACTTAGTTTAACATAGGACCCTATGGGAAAAAAGTTTAAAAGGGCTTCTTCTCTGAAACCGTTTAACCAATCAAAACAAAACTTACTAGCAATATTGTTTGGATGGTCCTCTATAAAGTTTGTGTTTTTGATGGGAATTGGAAATTCAAAATGGCCGCCACCGCAGGACTTAGTTTAACATAGAACCCTATGGGAAAAAGTTTTAAAAGGCTTCTTCTCTGAAACCGGTTAATCAATGGAAACAAAAACTTACTAGCAATATTGTTTGGATGGTCCTCTATAAAGTTTGTGTTTTTTATGGCAATTGGAAATTCAAAATGGCTGCCACCGCAGGACTTAATTTAACATAGGACCCTATGGGAAAAAGTTTGAAAGGCTTCTTTTCTGAAACCAGTCAACCAATGGAAACAAAACTTACTAGCAATATTGTTTGGACGGTCCTCTATAAAGTTAATGTTTTTTATACCAATCGGAAATTCAAAATGGCCGCCACCGCAGGACTTGGTTTAACATTCGACCCTATGAGAAAAAAGTTTAAAAGGGCTTCTTCTCTGAAACCGTTTAACCAATCAAAACAAAACTTTCTAGCAATATTGTTTGGATGGTACTCTATAAAGTTTATGTTTTTTATGGCAATTGGAAATTCAAAATGGCCACTACCGCAGGACTTAGTTTAACATAGGACCCTATGGGAAAAAGTTTTTAAAGGCTGCTTCTCTGAAACCGGTTAATCAATGGAAACAAAAACTTACTAGCAATATTGTTTGGATGGTCCTCTATAAAGTTTATGTTTTTTATGGCAATTGGAAATTCAAAATGCCCGCTACCGCAGGACTTAGTTTAACATAGGACCCAAGGGAAAAAGTTTTTAAAGGGTTCTTCTCTGAAACAGGTTAATCAATGGAAACAAAAACTTACTAGCAATATTGTTTGGATGGTCCTTTATAAAGTTTATGTTTTTTATGGCAATTGGAAATTCAAAATGGCCACCACGGCGCAGGACTTAGTTTAACATAGGACCCTATGGGCAAATAAAAAAAATCTTCTCTATACAACCGGTTAACCAATGAAACAAAGCTTTCTAGTAATATTGTTTGGATGGTCCTATTTAAAGTTTATTGAAAATTACAGGACTTAGTTTAACATCAGGGAAATGCCATCTTCATTGCCTATAAAATCAGGTGAGCGATACAGGCTCTTAAGAGCCTCTGGTCTTTAAAAATCTTCTCCTCCCAAACCACTGAAGGGATTGCTTTGATACTGCACACATCATCAGTAAAAGATTCTCTACCAAGTCATGGCCTCAGACCAACCAACATGGCTGCCATGGCTAAAAATAGAACAGGGGGATCAAAATACAGTTTTTGGCTTATATAGTTCAAAAAGTGTAACAGATACAGAAAAACCGAACAGACTTTCCTTCTTCAGCATCAAAAGCTACACAAAACACTCCCTTGGGTCAAAGTTGTATGACGAGTTATTGCCTTTGTCCTTGTCCAAATTGATGATTTTTGCCATTTTTGCCTCAAAATTATTAGAACCAGAGAATAAGTTAACATTGCTTAATTGTTCTGCTCTCTGAGAGCTACAAAAAAGCTTTAATGTCAAGATTGTCTGATTAACTGTTTAAGAGTTATTCTTCTTGAACTATTTTTTTAATCGGTTTTAATTTATTTTAAAAAATCTTCTCCTCTGAAACCACTGAAAGTACTGCTTTTAATCTTTGTACACATCATCTGCCAAATGTCCTCAACCAAGTTTGCACAAACTATGGCCGCAGATTAACCAACATGGCCGTCATGGCTACATATAGAACAGGGGGGGTCAAAATACAGTTTTTGGCTTATAGTTCAAAAAGGATAACAGATACAGGAAATCCGAAGAGATAAGCCTTCATCAGCATTGAAAGCTTTACCAAACACTCCATTGGGTGGAAGTTGTATAATGACTACTTGTAGAAGTTATTTCCCTTTAATTGTCAAAGTTGATGAATTTTGCCATTTTTGCCTCAAAATCTTGAAAATTATTAGAACTAGAGAAAAAGTAAGCATTGCACAATTTTTCTGCTCTATGAGAGCTACAAAAATGGCTTAGGGTCAAGGTTGTCTGATAAACTGTTTATGAATTATTCCTCTTGAACTGTTTTTTATTAATCAGTTTTAATTTTTTTTTTTAATTTTCTCCTCTGAAAGTACTGCTTGAAACTTTGTACACATCATCCGTCAAATGTCCTCAATCAAGTTTGCTCCAGCCATGGCTGCAGATTAACCAACATGGCCGCCATGGCTAAAAATAGAACTGATTGGATGGGGGGGGGTCAATATACAGTTTTTGGCTTATAGTAGCCTAAAAGTTTAACAAATACAGGAAAACCGAAGAGACATGCTTTCATCGGCATCGCTAGCTCTACTAAACACTCTATCGGGTCGAAGTTGTCGCCCTTTAATTGTCTAAATTTATTATTTGTTGAAATTTTTGCCTAAAATCTTGAAAATTATTAGAAACAGAGAAAAAGTTAGAATGCTTTTTTACATTTTTCTGCTCCTCGAGGGCTAAACAAATGGCTTTATGTTCAAGATTGTCTTATGAACTGTTTAGGAATTATTCTCCTTAAACATTTTTTAATCAATTCTAATTGATTTTAAAAAATCTTCTCCTCTTTAACCAATGAAAGGACTGCTTAGAAACATTGCAGACATTATCTTAAGGATGTTCCCTACCAAAATTATGCAAATCACGACAGCTGACTACCTACATAGCTACGTTGGCTTAAAATAGGAAAAGGGGGTCAAGAGAGTTTTCGGCTGATAGTTAAAAAAAAGTATAACAGGTACAGCAAATTTGAAGTGAACCTCTCTTCTCCCTCTAAGCATCAAAAGCTCCTCCTAATAGGAGTTATTTCCTTTAAAAGGTCAAAATTAATGACTTTTGAGGAAGTGTTGGGCAATTCCTTATAGGAAAGAAAAGCTGGCTGGTTTGGTCACGTTCAGGTGAGCGATACAGGCTCCTGGGAGCCTCTTGTCTTTCCCTTCAATCATGTCTGCTCTTTTTCTTGTTCTGAATGACACGAAACGTTGTGAACATGATGAGGCTGACCTTAAGTTGTGCAATCAACTTTACAAATTGTTTAAATTGTTCCATTTGGAAGACATTCGTGTTGGCATCCATTACGATTTGAGATAAATTTCTATTCATTTCTAGCAACTTTCCAAATATATATTATAATATAATTCCATACAAGTCCATACAAAGCATTCTTTTATAGAAGGATCTGCTAAATGTTCCACCATTCCTTTAACGAAACCCCTTTAACAGCTAACGGTCCGAAATATAACTGAATAATTTCATTTAGTATATTATATACATTTTAAACATTTCATGAACTTTTTAATGTTTATTTCAAAGACATTGTCGTTGTCCTTAATTTGAGATTATTCTGTAAGTATTGAAATGTACGCGGTTAACAAATCTAGATTTATGGTAATTTAATTTAAAAAATATCTTTTTAACTTTCTTTTATATTACTATATGAACTTTTATTCCTCTTTTATGTTGCATTTTTTATTAATAACCATTTTAATTTAAAAAACGTGTACCTTCCTTTTAAATTATTTTAAAATACTATCATCTCTTAAATTTACTTTGTCTGCTTTTAGTGTTATTTTTTCTTAAGGTTTATTTCCATCTTTTATAAAAGGTAAGGTTAATTTCAGGTTACTAATAAACAAGGCATATTAATACAATTACATCACATACAAATCACCAACCCACCTTACCGTGGTGGGTAACGTGTTTGGAGAGTGTCACGCTCCTTCTTCTTGCACGATCGCCTGAATATAGCTGAAATAATGCTGCTCGGGCGTTAAACACCATTAATCAATCAATCAATCAATCAATCTTCTTGCACGATAAAGACCCCTTTTATAGATTTCGAGAAAGAGTAGGTTCATTGGTTTTTGCTGCTACAAAATGCTAAATTCTACGCCCCTATCCAAAACTCCATACTTTTCCAGTGGCAGTCTTCATTGTGCTCCCTGTGTCCCATCCCATCCCTTCTTCCCTTGATTGTTTTGTTAACTTTTTCTCGTCCAGAATATAGCTGAAATATTGCTCGCTGGACCTAAAGCAATCACTCAATCAAACAACCCCCTTCTTCCGTTCTTGTTACGTCTTGTACTAGAGAGTTTTATTTTTCAATATCGCGAATACTTACCATTCACGAGTGTCTTAACGCAAATGTGTATACTGAAAAAAAATCAAATTACCAGGAAGTCATATCCAGGTCTCGTTCCTAATGTAGCGGCAATAAACATTGTTATTTCTCAAACTCTGTACCTCCATTCCACATATGCAAGCTTTTAAGAGCTTTAAAAAAAAACAAAGAATAAAACAATATAAATATCCAATATTAGTCATGACAGGAATTACCTTGTTGTAAATGATTCAAAATATAAAAAAATATGAAGATAAAATCTGTTACATGTGATACTTTTTAACTATAAAATATTTGTAATGTTTAGAGGTTTTTTTTACCTCCGTCGTCGTCGTCTGTAAACTTTTTAGATTTCAATCTTCTTTTCTGAAATCAATGGACCAATTGAAGACTAAGTTTAACATAGGTTCCAAAGTAAAAGAGTTTTAAAAAGGCTTCTACTCTGAAACCGGTAAACCAACCGAAACTAACTTAATGGCAAAAATTATTTGAAAAGTTCTCTAAAAAGTTAATGTTTTTAGGTCAACCGAAAATTCAAAATGGCCACCACCGCATAACATAGTTTAACACAGGATCGTAAGGACTACAGTTAAAAAGGCTTATTCTGTGAAACCGGTTAACTAATTGAAACAAAACATATTGATCAGCATCATTGTATTGTCCTCTACAACGGTTATGATTTTATGCCAATCGGTTATTCAAAACGGTCGACCCCAGGACTTAACAGAGGACCCTATGGGAAACATTTGTAAAAAGCTTCTTCTCTGAAATTGGTTAACCAATGGAAACAAAAGTTATTAGGAATATTTATCTGATGGTCCTCAACAACGTTTGTTTTCCAATAAGACAATAGATATGGCTACCATTACATTTACAGACTAAGTTAAACAAGCTGATTCAAGCCATATTGTAACTGTGAATGTTTATAGGCTGGTCCTTTTCAAAGTTTATTTGATCGAACATCCATGATCGCTGCAATTGTCGGAATTAATTTAACATAGATATCTATAGAAATATTATAATGGCTTCCTATCTGGAACCTTTGGACCAGTTGAAACCAAACAGCAGGATTAATGGTATGGTCTCAACAAAGGTATAATGCTATTTGTTCCAAAATAAAATTAAAAATAACAGGACTAAGTTTAGCATCAGGTAAATGCCATCCTCATTGCCTATATAAATCTTTTGAGCGATACATGCTCTTTGAGCCTCTGGTTTGGTATAATATTTGGTGCTTCTTGTGCTTGCCGAGCCGAGTTTCTCTTCTTCAGTGTATGAAGCTGAGTGTCTTGAAGGCCTACTGAAGAAAGAAGAGAAGACACTGGAAAATAATTTTTAAATGACTTGTCAAAAGTCAAATCCGATGCGCTGAGGTCGGCTTCCTACCTAGACCTTCTCCTCGAAATGGACTTAACAAGAAAACTATCAGCTAAACTTTACGAAAAATGGAAAATTTCAACTTTCGAATAGTCAACATGACGTTCTCATCTGAGAATGCTACTACGACATACAGATCTTCCGATTGGTACAATCTTTTTAAACCGGACACTGCAACTGCCCAGTAAGTTACTAAAGAGGTTTTAACTAACCTGATGTCGTCCCCTCGGTTATATGACTGTCACATAGCTTACCATATCGTTAAGTTGGTTTGAAAGGCGTTTAACGCCCCTTGGAGCAATTTTTATCTATATATAAAAAATATATATATAACGACGTCTTTTTCATTGGTGAAAAAAAGGACGGTACCAAGTAAAATCCCTCACCTCCGGCTGAAATTTATCTTTATGGAGCACCTGGGAGTTATTAATTTTTTTTTGTTTGTGTGTCCGTTGTGTTGTTGTCTTCTATTTTGTTTAGCCATGGTTTTGAGTGTCCTCGACTTATCGTTTTATTATAACTCTTAGGTATTTTCGATTTCTTTCCTGTTGGTTCTTTTATAACATTTGTTTCGGTTGCGTGTAAATAGTGACTCGCCATATATATTAACGTTTGTTTTTAATGTGCCTTAAACCTCTTTTTCCAATTAAGGCTCAATATAAGGATACGTACAAATATCAAAGGGAGGAAAAAGATCGTCGATAGAAAAAACAACACGCTTTTGATATATTGTCGTGGTATGATTCTTCTTCCTATGTTTGTATAATCCACCACTACAGATTGATGCACTTATAAATTGTTATAGTCACAGCGTTTCTGGATAGGGGTTAAATCAAGTAAAAACAGACCATTAGTTCTTTGACAATTCTGAGTTCATAATGAAAAACCTTCCATTGTGTAGTGAGTAGCACATTTTTCTTGTACATGTCTCTATATTAGATAAGGTGGCCGTTATTACATTTGAATATATTTCTCTTCAACAATATGTCTGGTTCAATAATGACTTTTGTCAATTATAGTGAGTCATTGGCTAGAGTTATCCAAGCTATATTGTCAGTTTCACAAATAATAGTTTTCAGTTCATTTAAGTAGTCTCTGTGGTATATCTGGAGTCCATTACACTTAATGACGAAGTGACAATTATCTTCTGCTTCAATATGACATAGTGAGCAAATAGGACTGACTTCGATTGAATTTGCTGACATTACATTGGAGTACATAGTTTCCGCTTAATAAGTGAACTTTAATCCCTCCTCTACAACATCTTTGATAATGTCACTAACTGATTTCCAAATTGTGTGTATTTTTCCAATTGATGTGTCACAGAATTCTAGTGATGACTTTTGACTACAGTCTTTGACAAGTTTATCATTCCAGTGTTTATCAACTTCAATTTTCAGTCCCTTCTCCCATGTTAGATCATGTTTAACTTGCTTGGTGTAGTTTGTAATAAGGTTTATACAGTGAGGTATACCATATAGCTTTAATATATATTTATGATATTTGTAAACCAGATCTTTGAATCTGAAGAATTTACATTGATATGTCTTATCAAGATATTCCTAATAGTTGAATTGTCTCTTCTAATGATATCATTAATGATAGAATTAACAAGATTTAATTGTCTTAAATATGTAATTCAGCAGTAATTGGTCGAACACCAAGAAGTATTGGTAGGTGATTCCTCTTATATTGAATTTTCCTCGAGATGCTGAGATTTCCAAGAGTTCAAAATGTGTTTTAACGTAAAAGTTTCCAAGCCATAAAGTAGGCGTGGAAGTACGTATGTATGAAACAATCTGATACAAGTGATTGGGAGTGAGCTTCATGTAAACCAGTTCCGGTTAGACTGTAGAGTGTTTTCCTTGCACATGAAATCCTATTTTCTACGTTGGATGTAATTTCACGTTTGGTGTTTCGTAATATGCCTACATGTTTTGCGGTATGTTATATAGAGACTTCCTTGTCGCCAATCTTCCAGTCTGAAAAATGACTAGATGAAGACTTATTTGGTACTCTCATCAATGCAACACTTTTCTCTGGATGTATAATAAAGCGTTCTCTGTTAGCAAAATAGTTTGTGACATCCAGCATTAGTTGGAGGTCAGAAGCTGAGTTAGCTAGAAGAGGTAAAGTCGTCTGTGACAATTGGGCATCCTACATAAGTTGTTCCAATATGTGATCCAATGCGACTTCGGGCGAGAGCAAGTAGAAAATCGTTGATATAGCATTTGTAGAGGTTGTTGGACAGAATACTGCCCTGGCGAACGCCTTGTTGTACAGGGAATGATTCACTAATATGAGCGCACCATTTGACTTTTGATGTCAGGTTACAATACCACGCATCCAATATTTTCCAAAGGTTCCTCTTGATTCCTTTAAAATAGAGCTAACATTTCGGAGGCTGATTATCTACAACATCGAACGCCAGAAGTATGGACGTTCGTTTGGTGAACCCAAATTGTAGATAAGATTGTTGATATGATCTGATATGGAAGTAGATGTTCTATTCTATTCACTATGACACGTTCTAATATTTTTCCAAGTGTACTGGAGACTGTGATTCCTCTATAGTTACTAAAGTTTGTTGAATCTCGTCCTTTTGTTATGTACAGGTGTTATTGTTCCTGGTATATGGCTGTGTCTGAGTGTTTCATAATCCGAATTTTACTGTCGTGTCGTTATAATTCGAAGTTAGTTTTGTGATTTGTCGGATTAACGGCAGAATTCAGCTTATTGCTCGTAATTTAGCAAATAACAAATTCTAATTTCGGTCTATTGATATGAAATTCAAACATAATATTCATCTTCTTTACGTTATTAAAGCTTTAGACTTCGCGAAACTAACGAGAAACGATCTTTATTGAAGTAATTTCTTTTTTCGTCTTTGAAGAATTCATTAATTGACATTTATAATATGTATTAAACGTAACCCAAGTTGCAACACGCCATTCAGTTTCAGGCATCTCGGTCAATGTTTTTTTATGTAGTAAACGTAATCAAAAAAGAGACACGAATGTAAATTAATACACAACGCACAGCGGGTTATTAAAAACGGCAACAACTATCACCACGTATCAATAATGATCGATTTTAAACAGGAAACCGATAACAAAATGGTGACACTGTCGAAAGATATCAAGATCGACCACATCTGATTGTATATGTAACTTCTATTGAACATCAAAGTGCCGCTGAAGGGGTCATTGTCGACCTGGGTACTATATCAGCGTACCCAGGGTACGTTTATAATTCTAAAAAGTACCCTGATAAATTAGTTTCATATAAACGTACCCAGGATATAAGAAGCGGCTGCAATCGTACCCTGATAGATGCAAAGAAGATAATCAGCACCATCAACTTTGGTACAAAAAATCGAGAAGATCAGGAAAGGCTTTTGATCACACGATAGTAGAACGAGAACAGGATACGATTGCAGCCGCTTCTTATATCCTGGGTACGTTTATATGAAACTAATTTATCAGGGTACTTTTTAGAATTATAAACGTACCCTGGGTACGCTGATATAGTACCCAGGTCGACAATGACCCCTTCAGCCAAAGTGCCGGGAGTGGTTCAATCCTGCTCTGATACATTACGAGTAATGGGATCGAAGTCGTACCCTCGCCAAAAAAAAAGCGAGGGTACGATTATTCGTTCTAAGTATTTATTTAAAAAGAGTTGTCATTGCCGGAATAATGGTAGTATCTGCTAACTTGAAATGCTCAGCACTTATGCCGTATTTGCTGTTTTATTGTTATTCAGTTTAGATATTGCTGTGTGGTAACTTCATCTTCCGATAAAGGCATGAGGGTCTTGCAAAACTTGTACGTCGTTTTTTTTTCTTGTAGAAAGTGTTCTGGAGCTAATCTTCTTTGAACTGGTTGGCGGCGAGTTATAAAAAAAGAATAGGCGATGAGTCAACCAACCTTGAATGGCGATGAGTTGGTAATGGCGATGAGTCGTCTAGCGTCCCTTTTTATATAGATATTTGTGAGAAAAAAAACTTGCGCTTTCGCATAGTGAAAAATCTAGACGAATTTTCTCTGTCAAATCTTATAAGAAAGATCAAAATTTTGGCATGAAATAAATAATATTTAATAATAACTTTAGTAGGTTGGATACCACTTCCCAATTCACTTGGCTATTATCATCTGAAGACAAGATAATAATATACAAACTAACTGATTATTTACTAACTATTAACAGTAAGAGAAATAAAATTCTTGATGCATAATAATTATACATGCATTATTATATTTTAAAGTATATATTTATGTAGCTTTCACTTGGGTCACTGTGCTGGTTATAATAATTGTTGATTTGTATAATATACATTGATTTTTCACATTTTCATTGGTTTTCATTTGCTTTTTTAAAATTTTTTTATTTTACATTTTCTTTGAAATTATTAATTTTGTTTAGAACAATTCATTCTTTATTTTGTAACTTTAAAGTTGTATAGCTCTTTATGGGCGTCTTAATTAACAAATAAACATATTCTTAAGATTCTTCTTATACATTGTTTATGTAAAGTGGAACTTGATTAGACTCGAATTACATAAAACATACAATCTGTCGCAGCATGAATAATAAGGTGAATTAAAAAATAAAATGAAACTTTAATCAAGTGATAATGTTCAGTTGTAAAGTAAACTCTCTCTTTTATTCTCGACGTTCGGATTTTGTCAAGTTGTCAGTCTGCTAAAAAGAGAGACAACGAAAGGCACAAAACAAAGATGGAATCGCCGTCTGTCAATTTTCGATCTTCAATCAATACAGTGATAAATAACTTACCACAAGGACACGACAAAGCATTTAAACAAGCCATTTATACTACAGCGGCAAATATTTTCATTCTCTTAGCAGGAGCAGCTGCAATTGCTGTTTATTTTATTTTAGAACCATTCTTGGGACCGTTGATGTGGTCGGTGCTATGTGGTACTTTTTTGTATCCATTTAAACGTTCTCTTACGAACTTTTTGAGAAAATGGCTTACAGGACTTCATGATTCTGGAACTCCATTTATAGTCGGTATTGTAACTTTGCCAATTAATGCAGCTAACCATGCTTATGAAAGCATGTATTGTAAAATAGTTCAACATTTAAAGCAGTTGATGGTAGGATTGACATGCGTTTTCCTGACCTACATACTTTGGCATTTCGGTCCTGTCAGATCGATGTTTGGTGCTATGCAATCTGTATTGCTTTTTATTTATGATGCACTTGGATATTTTACATCCTTTTGGGTAAGAGTATTCAGTGTTTTGAAATTATACGTTTTATTTATTTTGATAGGGTGATTTTCAATATATAGTAAACTAACTATACTAAACTTTACCGTGTCAATTCTGACAGGATTTTGCCTGTCAAAATTAAAAACTGCTACCGCGTTGGGTCGAGTTTATTGACCTTTTGTAAGTCTTTTATTACACTTTTTGAAGGGTGCGTCTTTTTACCACAGAACACCACAGAATACCACAGAACACCACAGAACTCTATAAAATATCGTTTTTTCTTTGAAAAAAATTGAATGAAATATTATTTTATGTGTAATTATGAGTTATTTGATATAATTATGTCTAAATCCACATATTTGCAGTGATTGGGAAGGATTTTTTTATAATGGGACAATGGCCCCATCTTAGAACAATCCAAAGGGCCATTTTTTATATTATGGGGCCATTGACAGACTTTAAAGGGCCATTTTTTTAACATCAAACCAAAAATCTGAAAAATTTTAGGCTTAAAACAATCTTAAAACAACCACCCCTCCCCCCAGCCACGTAAATTTCGTCTGTCGTGATGTCCGTTTCAGCCATCGTCAGTGAATGACAGTGTAAATCGTGTGTCAACAAGTTGTTCTAACTGTCCGAACTGCATTTTACCTGAAACAATAACAAATTGAAACAATTTCCGACGTCACTTTTTTGTGTATTCCATCGTCTGCTACGTGCCTCGTGTAATTATTTTACAGTGTGAAATTTCTCTGAAATAAATTTAAAAAGTCTTTTATTAATTGTCGGCTTGCTCCGTTGATAAAAATCCGTGCCGTGTCGTCCTGAAATAAACAATCACTGATCGTGCATCATGTCATATATATTCACTTCGATCACATTAAAGTTCGAGTGAATTTCTTAGTAAATTTCTATTTTTAAAATCAGTTCCGAGAATTTTATTTCTTTAATCCATTTGATTGGACGAGTATTTAAAGTCCTCTATTTTTAAAACGAGTTCCGAGAATTGTAGGCAATTACGATATTTGATTGGACGAGTATTTAAAGTAATCTATTTTTAGTATCGGGGAATTCAAATTTCTACGCTAAGTGTAGGTAGTCGCTGAAATTACTATCGCGCACTCGGGCCCTTCCATGTTGTTCACCAATGGGCCATTTTAGTCACTGAAGCGCCAATTGCGCATGGCGCATGGCCTTCCCAATCCCTGTATTTGTGTAACATTATGTCTCGTAATACGCTGATGAAGTTTTCGATGAAAACGGCGATAGCTTAGAACACCACAGAACTCGATAAAATATCCTTTTTTATTGAATAAACTAAATAAAATAATATTTTGTATGTAATTATGACTTATTGGAGAAAATTATGTATGAAATCCACATATTTGTTCAACATTACGTTTGGTCGTACGTGGATGAAGTTTTCGCTGAAAACGGCGGTACCACAGAACACCACAGAACTCGATAAAATATCCTTTTTTATTGATAAAATGAATATCAAAAGTTATATGCACTTAAAAATGGCTTATTGTATAAACAAATAGCTCTTTAAACCTCAAATTGGTTCCTAGATTTGTTCATCCTCATGTTTCATAAAAAGGCAGGACCAAAGAACACCACAGAACTTTACGTAACACTTTATTGAATTCAAAAAGCTATTTGAAATGTTTATATGTGTTAATATGCTGAAAATATAGATATTGTTATGCATAATATATAAAAAGAAATATTTCATGATTGACGGTCATGACGACCCACATTAAACTTTAATACAGTTGTACTGCGCTGGGATTCCGAATTTTGTGTGTGTATGTTTGTGTTTTTTCTCTTAACGCCACCTTCTTGAAGTCATCTGTTATAGTACCGTAGAACATATAGTTGAGAAATTTTAATATTTAAAACAAGGAAGTCCTAGTTCAAAAACATATTTATTAATATTATAAGCTGTTTAAAATAAATCTTTCTTTTAAATAAAATTCATCATAGTCATTGTTTATTCATTTTCATATTTATATTTTTTTAGTTACACTTATTATGTATGTTTTTTTAAGAATGTTTATCAATCCCCATTCACTAGATCACGTTTATATATTAAATTATGGGGAACATTTGCATAGTCTTTAAATATATATATATAACAATACCATCGGACATCCGTGCTACAAAATAAGTTTTAAAACATTGTTCATGTATTTTTTTTATGAAGAAACTGTTAATATAAACACAATTTAATCATTGAACTATCCTTTTTAAGTTATTTAGGGTGCATGTTCTGTGGTATTTTAGTTTGTTCTGTGGTATCGCCGTTTTCAGCGGAAACTTCATCCGCGTACGACGAGACGTAATGTTGAACAAATACGTGGTTTTCATACATAATTTTAACCAATAATAATTACACACAAAAATTATTTTATTTAGTTTATTTAATAAAAAAGGATAGTTTATCGAGTTCTGTCGTGTTCTGTGCTATCGCCGTTTTCATCGAAAACTCATCTGCGTACGAAGACATAATGTTAAACAAATGTGTGGTTTTAAGTCATAATTATATACAATAACCCATAATTACACATAACATAACATTTCATTCAATTTTACAAAGAAAAAACGACATTTTTTCGAGGTCTGTATGTGGTGTTCTGTGGTATTCTGCGGTGTTCTGTGGTAAAAAGACGCACCGCTTTTTGAAATCAACAATTATTTTCCACAGCTAAACGGCGTTGTGAAATGCGGCTGAATTTTCATTTTGATAGATCGAATTTCTATAGGAAGTCAGCCATTTTTGTTTCTAAAGGGATCTAATGTTGTTTACAAATGTTCGTCTGCTTTCGTGACGTTCAATGGTATTTGGACAAACCATGAGACTTTTCCTGCCTTAACTGTAGACGACATTACCAGAAGGATTTCGAATAGACAACAATGGAATTTTCCTAATGTACACTTCTGTTCAAAACAAGGTCAAAATTTCCGATGTCTCAAAATGAAAATTCAGTCGCATTTCACAACATCGTTTAGCTGTAGAAAATAATTGTTGATTTCAAAAAGTGTAATAAAAGATTTACAAAAGGACCATAAACTGGACCAAACGCGGTAGCAGTTTTCCATTTTGACAGGCAAAATCCCGTCGGATTGACACGGTAAAGTTTAGTATAAATTTAAACTGAAGTGTTAGTTAGGAACAGTCGAGCGTTGTCAATTGGAAGTTGTTAGGGTAATGTCATCTGCAGTTAATTCAAGAGAAGTCTTGCAGTTTCTCCAAATACCACTGAACATGTTTAATGTTACGAAAGCAGACAAACATTTTTAGCTCACCTGACCCAAAGGGTCATGTGAGCTATTGTTATCACTTTGCGTCTGTCGTCGGCGGCGGCGTCTGTAAACTTTTTACACTTTAATCTTCTTCTCTGAAACCACTTGGCCAATTGAAACCAAACTTGGCCATAATGTTCATTGGATGGACCTTTACAAAGTTTGTGTTTTTTATTTTGATTGGTAAACCAATATGGCTGCCACCTCAAGACTTAGTTTAACATAGGACCCTATGGGAAGAAAGTTTAAAAGGGTTTATTCTCTGAAACCGTTTAACCAATCAAAACAAAACTTACTAGCAATATTGTGTGGATGGTCCTCTATAAAGTTTGTGTTTTTGATGGGAATTGGAAATTCAAAATGGCCGCCACCGCAGGACTTAGTTTAACATAGAACCCTATGGGAAAAACTTTTAAAAGGCTTCTTCTCTGAAACCGGTGAATCAATGGAAACAAAAACTTACTAGCAATATTGTTTGGATGGTCCTCTATAAATTTTGTGTTTTTTATGGCAATTGGAAATTCAAAATGGCTGCCACCGCAGGACTTAATTTAACATAGGACCCTATGGGAAAAAGTTTGAAAGGCTTCTTTTCTGAAACCGGTCAACCAATGGAAACAAAACTTACTAGCAATATTGTTTGGAAGGTCCTCTATAAAGTTAATGTTTTTTATCCCAACCAGAAATTCAAAATGGCCACCACCGCAGGACTTGGTTTAACATTAGACCCTATGAGAAAAAAAGTTTAAAAGGGCTTCTTCTCTGAAACAGTTTTACCAATCAAAACAAAACTTACTATCAATATTGTTTGGATGGTCCTCTATAAAGTTTATGTTTTTTATGGCAATTGGAAATTCAAAATGGCCACTACGTCTACCGCAGGACTTAGTTTAGCATAGGACCCTATGGGAAAAAGTTTTTAAAGGCTTCTTCTCTGAAACCGGTTAATCAATGGAAACAAAAACTTACTAGCAATATTGTTTGGATGGTCCTCTATAAAGTTTATGTTTTTTATGGCAATTGGAAATTCAAAATGGCTGCTACCGCAGGACTTAGTTTAACATAGGACCCTATGGGAAAATGTTTTTAAAGGCTTCTTCTCTGAAACCGGTTAATCAATGGAAACAAAAACTTACAAGCAATATTGTTTGGATGGTCCTTTATAAAGTTTATGTTTTTTATGGCAATTGGAAATTCAAAATGGCAGCCACAGCTGCAGGACTTAGTTTAACATAGGACCCTATGGGCAAATAAAAAAAATCTTCTCTATACAACCGGTTAAACAATGAAACAAAGCTTTCTAGTAATATTGTTTAGATGGTCCTATTTAAAGTTTATTGAAAATTACAGGACTTACTTTAACATCAGGGAAATGCCACCGTCATTGCCTATAAAATCAGGTGAGCGATACAGGCTCTTAAGAGCCTCTGGTTTCTACTGGAGTTTCCTAATAAAATGGTACAGAATTGAATAAGAAAAAAATGCAAACAAAAAAACATACTCCACAGAATTTTGCCATGCATTCATTAGTTGCATTGCCGAATGAAGTAGAATCCCTGAAATGCAGGTGTGGACAAAATTCAAGTAGGTGGTCATATATACATAGTGTGGGAAACAATCGCTAGCCAACTCGCCCAATGCGAGTAGAGAAGATTTTTGGCGAGTTTTAAAATGTAACAATCCAGGCTTACTTGATGATATATGTACCATAACTGAGCGTTAATAATGTTCTTCGCGATGTTTGTTTTGTTTTAAGTGTAATTAACTTCATTTTAATTATAAACAAAACAACTTTTAACCAGGATAAACTTGTTTTAACTTCCGGTTTTTACACCGATAGGGCTAAAAACTCTTCTGCGATCCCTATCTCGGATTGCCATTATTCTAATTTTATTTTTTAATTTCTTTATCTAAAACAATTTACATTACCGAAATATCTAGATTTTCCACTAATCCTAGGTGTAATATGAAGTTGGAAATTAAAATTATTACGGAATTAAAAGAAATGAAGTTAATAGACCAATTTCATTAATTGTTACAAGGTCGGAAGTGCGTTACTTATTTTTTTACATGTATAGCAAAAGTGCTATGGGCGCCAAAATTTAAACTCAAATATGGAAAAGTTTTTAATCAATTTAAAACAAAAGAAAGAAATACAGATTCATCTCAAAGAAAGAGAAAACTACGGTAGTTTATGTTAGTTCATTTTTATTGATATTGTATAGGCTCGTAGCTACTAGTTCCCCAAGGAAGATGTGGATGCACAAACCGAATGACCAGGGGTCTGGGGGCCACTTACAGCTCCCAGTGGTCCAGGGCAAAGCCTTGGCCCCCTGTAAGCTCCAGAAAGATAGCATTTTGAAGGGCTAAAATTACAATAAATCATGACCTTTATAACTTGTCAAAACGAAATTGTCTGAACACACGAGTAGACACAATTTTAGTACCCTTGATTATAAACTGAACATTTGTTGCATAGTGTGATTCTAATGGAAAACTTAAATAACTGCTTACAAACCTTTGTTTTACGAATGTTATTGATCAACAAATAATTAAGTTTTCATTAGTTTCAATTGGAGACAAAAAATGTATTGAACATGAGATAATTCAGTTCCTCATCCTGATTCGCAAAAAGAAATCCCAAACAAATTTTTTCTTAATGGCAAACGCGTCAATGACTCTATCAACATCAATGTTCCAATGTTTATAAGCATGAATAACAGACATACTTGAGAGTTGGTCTGTTAGCATCGTGGATTGGACATAAATTTCACTTGTCTGAAAACATGACTGATGGTATCAAAAAAGAATAGGGGCTGAGTGCATGGTTAAGGTAGCTATATATATATATATATAGTTTGTCTACTATTGATCATGTGGTTTGTCAGCACTGATATTTTTGGATAGCATTACACTAGTAAAATTTCATCAATATTTTTCCTATATATGTATCTGTTAAATAAAGTTGATCCCATTTGGGATTACGAACTCAGTTAAATCATGAAAGTAAAACAATCAACTGCCAAGTAATGAGTAATGTAATAGCAATTTTAACACGTGCAGAGTGTGGTTTCCTCACTGTATGTCTGGGGTACATATATTAGATAGCTGTGTCATGTAGTAAATGTATTTGTGAAAGGCATTAACAACTTAACTGTTATTAATTTGCAATCAAATATTTTTTCAGGTGTGGACTATTGTTATAGCATATATTCTTGCAGTTGGTTTTCTGTGGTCTCCAGAATCTAAACGATACCTGAGATATATTTCCATGCCAGTGTGGTTTGTACTGATTTTACACATAGCCACCGTTGCGGGATCCCTACGTGTGCCACTGCTAATTTTTCTTCTTGTTGTGATTGGTGTTGGCTTTGTAGCGGAAGTCAGGGAAGTTAGTAAGCCTAGAGAAGTGGAAGGTACATGTACACTAAACTTATATTGTTCTGTAAGCTATTTCCCAATAAGAACAGGATTGCTTTCCCATTTTAAAAAGAATTGTGTGGTGTAAAGAGATTTTTTTCTCCTTGAGATGGGTTGTTCACTTGTTGGCAATAAATGGTCTTATCAGGTATAGAGCAAAAAGGTATTCTGTTTGAGTCTAAATTTTAACCTCTGCACTCTACCATATATATTTTTCTTAATATTTCTGTTGTATGAAATTCTTTCTTTATGTGTCAGTAAAAATGTGAGATATGACAGTTTTATTATTGAATTATATAAATTTATCTTGATTGACATGTATCTCTTATTTGCTATAGCTGTGCTGCATTGTACATGTATCTGCTTTACATGTATGTCAGATATGTCATTTGAAATACACACGTACTAATAAATGTCAGCTATGCTATTAGGATATGGTAGATAGGGTTTTTAGTTTACTGTTAATGTAATACATCAGCTGTGCTACATAACTAATCTGAAACACTAGCTGTTGTATATAAATGTTCAAAACCATACGATGTGAAGATTTTATTAAAACATTGCATTGTATATCAATATTGAAACTGACAAACATGTGACCAGAATAAACACATCCTACCATCTGTGGCAACATGGCCAGAAATTAAAGGTGAACTCCACTACAAACATCATGTGATTAATAACTAATGGTGATACGATTGGAAAGGCATTTTTACTTAAATTACATGCCATACACATCTGCAACCTAGATGTTAATGAACAAATAATGTAATGCTTAAATATATTAAAGCTTGATTTTGTCTACATGTATAACTGTCACTATTCTTGAAAAAAAGCTGTAAATTGATTTTTAATATGTTGAAGCCATTTTTATAGAAACAAGCAGCAGGTGCAAATTCTGTAATAAGTTCATTATGAGACTTCCTTCAGTTTTAGATATTTGTTTGCCCAAAACCCTGATGATTTAAGACTTAAGTTTGGTTTTTCATGAAATACTGATCAACATTTATTCAGTTCAAATTCACTGATATAATACTGTTAGTATGCAGATGCACATTTGCTATAAAGTTAAATCATGTACACTGTATGTATTTTTGTATCCACATCAACCCTTGTATAGTCCAAAGTCAGACATTATGGCTTTATAAAGGTTACTTATTTTGATTAGTTGTTGATCATGATGAAGGCTTTGTTGTTTTAGTTTAATGCATGGTATACTATTTATCAGGTAAAATAATAACTCCGTCACCAGTAGAGACAGCTTGGATTGTGATTACTGGGGATTATGACAGTTTGCATTCAGACAAGCAGTCTAGAAAATCAGTTGACAAAGATGATGAAGCAGTCCCGAGTGAGGCAGGAGGGGATGTTAAAAAGACAGAAGAAAAATCTGGTACCTTGAAAATGGAGGAGAAAACTGGTACCTTTAAATATCACTTATTAAAATATAGATTATATTAAGTTTGTTTGCTTTGAGAAAGGTATTTTTGTAACTTAATGTAGTCTTTAGTAGCTTTCTATCCGTATTTAGCCATTCATGTTTAAGTTTAGTAGTATACAAAGTTAAAAGTTCTCGTGTGTTTGACCATTTATCCAATAGCCAAGTCTGCAGCATTCACATATTTCCCATTGAAGAATAATTCGTGAAAGTTTCATGCATGTAGATTGTCATTTGAAAATTCAAAATCTAATTACCGGTATACCTCAGCTTCGAAGAAGAGGGGGTATACTGTTTTACCCTTGTATGTTCGTTCGTTGTAAGTCTGTAACAAAAACTTCTGTTGCCATTTTCTAAGCAAATACAGGATGCAGAAGCCGGACATTTTGCATATTGCTTTATCCCATAGTACCATATGTTGTTTAGCGATTTTATGATCCTTGGCGATCTACTTCCTGTATACCGAATACTTAGATTTTTACACATGGTTGATATACATGACAAATTTCCATCACTGTTTTCTAACAACTTTAGGGATATTTTGGATATTGCTTTAGTTCCATATGGTGTTTAGCGATTTTATGCTTCTTCGTCATCTATTTCCTGCTTGAATTAGTTTCAAACAAAAAACTAATTGGGGCAATTAAAATCTTATGATCAAAATTTGTGATGACGGACAAATGGCCAAACTCCTGCAAAATTCATTTCACATAATAAATAAATCTTTATGCATGAATTTACTAATAACCGTACAAAAGTCCACTCTGTTCCAAACTTGTTTCAATATTTTTTAACATCTGTTTCATTTAACCGAGTTGTCAGTGGAAGTTATAACTACCGTACATACTCGCACATAAGTCGGGAAATTGGGAGTTAAAATTTGGTTTTGGAGCATGGTTCCGACTTTTAAGCGAGTCATACCACAAGAGGAAAGTCGAAGTTTGAAGGCCGTATATAGATCGCCAACTATAACGACGAAAATAGACAGATACGTGATTAGTTATGCTAAATAAAGTATATTTAAGACAATAATAACGATTGTTTTTACTTGTGTATTGTTTATTTTATCCAGTTTCCATATTTCCATTCGTATTTACCACTGTTTACACAAGTATCGATTTATTTGTATGTATTGCATAATACATCCGGTGATGTCATGATACAACTAAAAACCGAAAATCAAGATAAACTAAGTAATACATATATGCTACAGAATTCGTTTTTTCATCAATTATTATTTTAATTTGCAAACCATATTCCTTTATATTTTGTATTTTAGCTTTCATTTTTTTTAAAAACGCTGCTTTAACTATTAAATAATTATGAAAATGAATATTTGTATATTTACTTGTGTTTGTCTTTTTTTATGGTTTTTAGTCATAGCAAATTCAGGGAGATAATTACGTTTACATTTTCAAAACACGTGTACACTAGTGTAAACAAACCACTTAGGATAAATGACAAGCGATATTTAACTCATAAAACACGAGAAACAAATAATAAACAAGAAGTCTTACTGATATAATGATTTTTATTCACAAATTTGGAATTTTTATTTGAATCTGACCTCATGTCAACACGTCTGTCTTCCGACCGACTTATACGAGGGTCAACAGCAAAATACCAGATTTTAAGGCCCAAAAAGACCCCCCACTTATATGCGGACCGACTTTTAAGCGAGCATCTACGGTAGTAACTACAAAAGATTTTTAGGTACTGTGTTGGTTTACATGATGTTATATTGTTATGAAGAATTATAATATCAGAGGTGTTTACTATCCCATTATTTCTAGACTTATCCTGAATTTGAGTCTAAAAGTATGCTATGGATTATATATTAGTGTTTCGAAACAACAAGTGGTGCAGCTAGTTAATTCTCTTTTTGCTGTTAAAATCTGATTTGAGACACATTTATAGACATGTGAACTTATGTAAAAATTAAAATTTTAGTATCAAAATTTGAGATGACAGAAAAATGGTCCAAACTACTGACAAAATTCATTATGATTTCTGAAAGTTAAAAAAAGGGTAAACACCTCTGTGATATAACTTCCTTATAATTCTTTATACATAAACACATTTACATTATACATTTGTTGTGCGTACATTGTTTCTTTTTTTACAGAAACAGAATTGAAAAAGCCAACCAGTTTACCAGTTCG
The DNA here is from genome assembly GCA_944474755.1 of Limnoperna fortunei. Lineage (NCBI taxonomy): Eukaryota > Metazoa > Mollusca > Bivalvia > Mytilida > Modiolidae > Limnoperna > Limnoperna fortunei. The sequence continues at coordinate 68,597,348 of OX104114.1, read as the reverse complement.
AGTTACTAATTTTCCAGGAACACCTCCATGGAAAATGGGACTAAAACCAACTGTATCAATAAAGGAACCAGTAGAAATTAAAGAATCTGTTGCACCCAAGGCACCAGCAGCCAAGGTGGAACCAGTTCAAATACAGAAAGTGAAAATTGAGAAAAAGGGTTCACAAAGTGACAATTTCTTTCTTATTTTGTTTTGGGTGCTAGTTTTAACCAGGCTCTGGATGAATATGTGGATATTGCAGCTTCTCCTGCCATTTGCTGTTCTGATTTGGTTCATAAAGTACTTAGGTAATCATGAAACAAGTAATAACCCCATCATTTTTTCAGATAAAAAACTAAAATATGATTTTTCAAAACAGATCAACTAAGCCAAAGGTATTACTATTAATTTTCATCACGAAGAATCTCTGGAAATCAAATTCTCTATATATGAAAAAAGATTATCATATTCAGAAATCCTGTGCTTGCCAACACCCTAAATGCAAATTAAAATAGTGATATTTTTGCATTAAATAAGAAAAGTATTATATGATAATTAATTATGTAAAGTGAATATGGAAAATATGATCATGTGTGCTGTAGAACGCATCAAATTAAACAAGTGCGCAGAACTTGTTCTGCGCACGAGTTTAATATGCATTTGGCACAAGTGATCATATTTTCAATATTCACTATGCGTTATTGATTATACTGTTTATTACATTGACAAATATTTAATATATCATCAAAAACTTGGAGAAACTTTGTTCTGAATGTTCTTACGTGTCAATGTTTACTAGCGATGTTGTCAAGGACACACATGGTGACATCACTTCCAGGAAGTAAAAGAAATGAATTTGTTTCACATATGATTTACCTGAATTTATTTCACTGGGAAATCTTGGTATTTCATCGCTGTCAATGTAATAATGTTTATTACCAGTGTGTCACTTGACAAAATATATCAGTAAATATATCTGTGTAAGAAATACATTTCTCTAATTTTGACGTAATATTTCAATCGCTTGACTGGTGTGGAAAAAATATTTCTGGTCACTAGTGAATTTGTTGTTCTCAGCAGTTGATTGGTTAAAAATAATAACGTCACAATAAGAACTCATTACATCATAAACAAAACACCTTCCATTTACCGCGTATTCAAGTCATGAACGGGGTTGGGAGAATTTGTACTTTGTTTCGCACATTTACTACTTTTTAAAATTAGAGAAACAGAATCTTACATTAGTACTCTAGGATTATCGGATTTCTCCAATCTCGATAGTTAAATTATGGAAATTTAACTATCTCAATTGGAGAAATCCGATAATCCACTCGTACCAATGTAAGATCCTATATGTACATTACAATTGCATACAATGTCCCCTGAGATGTACATTTCTGGTCTATATTTACAACTATTAAGGGGCCTTGGTGGCCAAGTCGTTAAGGTAGTTAGTCATCTATTGTTGATTACGTGCCAAAATGATTTTTTTTGGCAGTAGCAATACAAATTTTATTTAATGAAGTAACTCAGAATTAGTAAGATTTTCTTTTCATTCATCTAGGTCTTAGCTACTAGGAGACTGAGATTACTCTTTTTCATTTAAACAGGTTGGTATGTCAGCATTATTTACCACTAAGAAATTTTCAGATTAGGCCAATTACCCAATAGTCAAGATTTAATTTATTCCAGGTTACCAGTTAAGCAGTGAGGGTATATTTGGTGATCGTATGAAGGTGTTGAAAGCTACTGTAGAGGAATCATTCATGAAAAGAAAAGATGCCCTAGCTCCTAGATGGATATGTGGACTGTTCTTACTAATCAAAAGAGGAGATGCAAAGGTAATAAATTGCTTGATCTAATTATGTATTTGGAGTTGTCAAAGTTCTTAGTTAGGGGGAATTTATGGTGAAAAGTTACAAGTCATGGTTTCTTAAATTCATGGATTAAAATTTCCAAAAAATGTAAAAAAAAGTAGTGATAAGAAATAAATGATTAAAACAAAATTCTTTCCAATGTTCATTCCCCTTAATGATTGTTTTGTTTTGCAATTAGAATACATCATATTTTTAATAGTTCCACCAAGATAAAACATAACTTTTTGATGTTAATTATTGCTGTTTTGTTCAATTTTTCCAGACCAAAATAAAATCGATATTTTGGCATGGCTTGCTGGGGATAGCATTTGGGTCTTATTTGAGTTGGAGCATGCAGACAACCCTTGCTGTGATACTTTCGTAGCAAGTCTGTAGCTTAGGGACTTCAAGTGTGACCATTTGGCTGCTAACTGTACAATTCATTGACCAATTAAAAACCTCCAATATGGACACTTCCTTGTGAAATACCAGCTTTTTTTCTCTACCACAATACATTTTAATTAACAGATATCAATGCCATACATGTATTTATGTTCTGTTAGGCATAAAAGTGTCAGAATTTTCAAATGAAGTTAAATGCTACATTCTATATAATACTGATTTGTACGATTTTCTCACAGGTTTCTTGTGCATAGAAAATGGCTGCTTTTGATCAATATGTTTTCTTAAAGTAATTAAATTGCTATTAATTTGATCAATAATTTTTCTGAAAATATTTAAATTGCTATTTATTTGATCAATAAGTTTTTTAAATAATTAAATTGCTATTTATTTGTGAATGCAGTACAAGAACTAGACACATTTCCATGTCAAATGGCTCTTTGAAGAGTATTCCATACATATTTATTTGACAAAATAAGATAGGGATTCCTGTTGACACAATTTTAATGCAAGAATCCTGCACTGCATCCTTTATATTTTAAAGGAAGTAGAAAGTTCATTACATATTTTCAGAACCACTGCGTAAACAGCACAGAAAATTTGGTCCAGAAATACGAACTAAATTTACTGGACTGAGAATGTGTGTGTTATACCACTGTAAAAATGGAATATAACAATCAGTTGAATGCAATCAGTACATGTTGATGCTTCCCATTATCAGTTACTTTGGATCTTAACAAAGAATTATTTTAATTATCTGTTATGATTATATAAATGAAATTTTAACTGTTGGATTAATTTACATTTTTGAGGAAACACAATTTTGATGTGAACTTACATGTTTTTTCTTCTTATAACCATATAGATAAGAAACTAATTGTACCTGTAGTAAAAATCAAATTATAATCCAGAAAAATATGGTAAATAAAATATTGGGGTTAAAAGATCCAATCAAAAACAGGCACTGTATGACCTGGTTTATAGAGGTTAAAGTTTGTTGTCAAGTAAAGTAACAAGTGTGCGAGAAAGCATATATGCTGGTTTTCTTAAATTTGAAATATATTCAGTTAAAAAAACCTTTATACGAACCCTTGCCAATGGTAACTATTAATTAAATGTCTGGCTGAGATTTCAAAACTCCATTAAAATTAATGGTTTTTACATAAAGATCTGCCTTGGTAGCTGCCACCTTTACTACCAGAATTGTGTTTTGTAAAAAAATATGACAGCATGACAATGGTACATTGAATTTGTTTAAATGTTTGTTAACACCAGATATTCTGGCTTTTCACCAATTAAAACTAGACAGAACATTTATATGACAGAAGCAATTCTTACCATTTTGCTGATTGTGTTGTTATTTTCTCATTAAAATTGATGGCAAAGACTTGTTGAATATATTTCACTATCTTCCATCCAAAAATAGTTATAATTTTCATTTTAAATTGCCAATTTTTCAAAAACAATTGACAAAAGACCAGATCAGAATTACTTGCTGGCGAGAACTACTCCATGACTAGTATAGGGTAACTAAATAATTTCCTGAAGCTGAATTAAAGTACATTTGAACAAACAATGTTTTGTAAGAAATATTAATTTTTGGTATAAATTATATGCAAAATGTAGTTAAGTTACGGAATTTAATGCAGATTAAAAAAACATTTCAGATAATAAGAATTTTAGAGCAATCCTTAGACAAAGCTACTAGTATCCTGTTCATTTTGTTATTATTAGTGGGAACCAGTTTAGTGACAGTATTCTGTGCTGCTCAGGTAATAATTTGTTTTATTAATAAGGAACCAGTTTAGTGACAGTGATCTGTGTTGCTCAAGTAGGAATTGCATGGGTATATTGAAGTGATCCAGTTTAGTGACAGTATTTAGTGCTTCCATTCCAAGGAAAAATAAATTATCTCTTAATCATCCTTATTGTGGATGGAATGTTTCTATATATGAAATATTTTTATTCTTGTTTTTTTAAATTGGAAATGTGAAAGATTGTTTGTTTGTTTGAATGGTGTTTTAACGCCACTTTCAGCAATTTTTCAGCTATTTCATGGCGTCCAGTTTTTATTGGGGAAGGAAGCCGGAGTACCCGGAGAGAACCCCCCACCTGCGGTAGGAAAACTGGCAATCCTTATCAATTAAGATTGGAGTCGAGTACACTGTGCCTGCAGTGAGAATCGAACCCGCAATCTCAGTGTTGACAGACCACGTGATCAATAGTAAACGAACTACCTTGACCACTCTGCCACCGAGGCCTTGAAATGTGAAAGAAAGATATTGACTAATAAAATTATTTGATTTGCTGAAATATGAAGATTAATGTTTTTGTTTTTTTTAATTATCTTAAAAAAATGTATTTTCCTTTATAGGTACAACAAGAGAGCATGCATTTAGTGCATATGACAAGTAATTTATTCAACACAACACTACATCCAGAGATTACGGGGTAAATTTTGATTTGTTGGGTTATTATTTTTGTCAATGTAAAGTACACATACATTCCTAATTTAAAAAAGGTTGAATTCAACCATGGAAACCATTTCTACTAATTAAAGTATAAATGAGGTTGTAATAAACTGCTTTCAAAACAAATAACTTTCACTACTTAAATGTAGCTAGACTTTTAACAATAAACATGGTCCATATCTAGATCCAAGCTAGCACTGGCCAAAGAAATATTTTTTGTTTGTTTGTTTGTTTCAACAAAGCCACTTTCAGCAATTTTTCAGCTTAATCATGGCATCCAGTTTTTCTTGCGAGAGGAAGCTGGAGTATTCAAAGTAAGAAAATATCTACTGTAAAACATAAAGTCTGTCAAAATACTAAGGACAAGATCGCAGTGTACCAGAAATAAGCTTTAAATTTTTGCAGAATCTTTGTCACATAGTGATATTGTGCACCATATATTTAACATTTTGATTGGAATTATATTTGGGGTCAACCCTGGGCTTTGCCTTTCTGTGACATGGTGTTACTATAGATAATTGTTCAGAAAATGTGCAGTAGATGGTACATATACCTATTTGTGTAATCCTGCGGTTTTCTGTCCTGATGTTTTGAAAATTGTGAGGTATCAATTAGTGAGCAATTTGTGTTTGTTTTCGAATTGTTTTAAAAGTTCTGTTAATTGATGCAAATTGTTTGAAGAAATATATATTTAGGAACATAATTAGCTGATTAGCGTCAGTGTTTATCATTGGACAATTTGGAACTGTTGTGTTAAATGAGATATGACTTTACATTGGTCATTAAATAACAACAGGGTATAAATGTTAAAAAGATTTTTTAGTTTTTAGTTTGCACGCAGCGCACAGAAATCAGAAAGTCAGAAAAAATCTGAAAAACATTGACACTGTAGTTCAATTCCTAAATCTAAAAATGCATCAGCTTAGTTTCAGCACGAACATAGAAACTATTTGTGAAAGTTGTCTTTAACAGTTTTCTTGTCATCGGTAAGGTAGATGTTTCTGAGGCAAAATCAATTTTAATGTTTTCTGCAGAAGTATCATGACTTTCGTTATATTTTACTTTGATTCTAAAGTGTGAATTTTTGGACTACCAATTTTGTGACTTATCATGTGTCTCTGTTCACGGACCCTTAATACTTCTATTTTCTTCAAACAGTCAAACACCTGTAGGTTACCAATGTCAAGATTATTATGCTATTTAGTATTTATAAATGAATTAATCAGTTAATTATCATTCAATCATTGCAGTTGGCTTCCAGACGGTGAGGAGATGCAGAAAGCGATGGACACAATGGTTGGCAATGCTTATTTGTATGGTAGAAATTGGATTGCCTCTAAGGTAATTATTTAACATTTACAGTATTCATACATTCATGGGATTTAAAATTTTCCGTGTTATTTTAACCTGGGGTCAAATCTGGATTATATGGTGACTTGAACTCTAATTTTATCAGTATCGACCATTGGAAAAATGAAGTACCGTATTTAGGGTCGTATTGTTCACTGTTTTTTTCTTTTAATCTAAGTTGGGAGGAATGGTGTGGATTATACATAAATACAGACTCGATAGAGTATGTTTTGTCCCGTTGAATGTTGGCAATGGCGGTCGCCATTTTGTTGTTGTGTTTGTTATACGAGGTATTTTCGTTCTATTCAACCTGGTTCTTTTACAAACTTCCATATAAATACGTTGTAATATTAATTTTTACTTAAATTATTTTTAGTAATGTTATAATAATTATATAGGACGAATAAAAAAGTAAAACGGATACGAAAATAGCGGATGTGTGACCTGTATTGCGTAGAGTGCAAATGGCGTCGTTATGTAACCTCAAATGTTTTAAGATCGATGTTTTGATTGCAATCATTAAGGGATTAAAATAAAACGTGTAATCTTTTTGTTTTCTTTGTTTTCATTGATAAATGAAAGTTGACAAATTGTTTTGGTTTGTATGAGTATCCGTTTTAACAACGATCAAAATAGACGCTATGAGAATGCAATATTTTTTATTTAATTTATTACAATCACTAGAAATGAATAAAACTATAAATATAAATGATATTTTTAGAGAGATTAAATTACATATAACAGTAAAAAAATTGTTAAAAAGCGTGACCAAGTCGGACTCGATGTCTTCATCTTGAGACGTTTTTTGAAATTTTTTACGTGCGGATTGTACATGCATATAGGAATTTTTCCCCAATTTTCTGGCCCAAGAAAGGGGTGCAGACAATACGTAAATGCGGACTATACACAGCTTTTTACGGTATGCTTCTTTAAAGAAAGGTTTGTGTTGACATTTATCATGTCATTTAATTGAACATTTTAGGTTCGTGACCTAGTAAATGGTGAAAATGTTGCCAGTAACAACACACAGTTAGAAAAACAGGTGCTTGTAGTGTGGGATAGACTGTATGAGAACTGGCTTGCCAGGGTAGGTATTTTATCATATGGTAGTTGACTCATTGATTTTTATACGTCATTTATATTTTCATGTATGTTATGGTCCTCTTAATCAGTGAATTTTAAATTAAAAACTAAGTCATATTAATAATAATTAGTTGGAATGCCTAATATATATTATTAGTTATTGTGGTTTTCATAGGACAGTCAACCATGAAAGTATTCTAGATGAAACCAAGATATCCATATTTAAACTGCCATACACATTTTTGTATAAGGGTATAATAAAATTTTTGTGTTAGTTTCCATCTGCTACATATGAAGTTGTTTATGAAAATTCTGAAGCGATCTTGGTTATTTCTTGCAACAATTATATGCATACTTTCCAGATTTCTTTTAATTTTATGAAAAAGCATATGGAATGAAAGTTTAAAATACCTGATCTTTCTGTTGAATGTCAGCATGTACAAAGTTTTTTATTATTGCAACAATTAGGACTGTTCCAGATATAAATGTTTGTGTGGTCTGATGCAATCTACATGGAGAGTGGGTCTGATGGCTCTTTTTTACCCACCATGCATTGTTCCAGATATAAACATTTGTTACTTTAAAAGGGAAAAGATTAATTGCAACTATGCTTCGAATCATGATACATCTCAGAAGGGATTGATAATTGTTAGAAACCCTTAGTAGGTCCTGATAATTGTTAGAAGCCCTTAGTAGGTCCTGATAATTGTTAGAAGCTCTTAGTATGTCCTGATTATTGTTATAAGCCCTTAGTATGTCCTGATAATTGTTATAAGCCCTTAGTATGTCCTGATAATTGTTAGAAGCCGTTAGTAGGTCCTGATTATTGTTAGAAGGCCTTAGTAGGTATTGATTTAATATTAGAAGCCCTGAGTAGGTCCTGATTATTGTTAGAAGCCCTTAGTAGGTATTGATAATTTTTATAAGCCCTTAGTAGGTATTGATAATTTTTAGAAGCCCTTAGTAGGTCCTGATTATTGTTAGAAGCCCTTAGTAGGTATTGATAATTGTTCGAAGCCCTTAGTAGGTCCTAATAATTGTTAGAAGCCCTTATTAGGTATTGATAATTGTTAAAAGCCCTTAGTTGGTCCTGATTATTGTTAGAAGCCCTTAGTTGGTATTGATAATTGTTAGAAGCCCTTAGTAGGTCCTGATTATTGTTAGAAGCCCTTAGTAGGCTTTGATAATTGTTATATTGAAAACAAATTTTTGTCACATTTGCAAGCATATATAAAATGTTAATATTTTTTACACATGTAATAGAGTGATGATGGAACAGGCAAAATAAACAATAAAATTAATTTAAAGGGTCAGGCTAAATATTAATTTGACAATTTGCAATGACCAGACTAAATCAGCAAGTTAGATTGTTTGTCTTCTCTTCCTGTAGAACCACCACAACGCTGTCAGTCTGTTCATAAAATTTGACAGGTAGAATCTGTTTCTGTAAAATCCTGAATGCAATTATAATGCATTTTCCATTTTTCATTCGGTAAACAAAAAAAAAAAAATGCTACCACTTATTATGATATTTTCAGACTCTTAAAGGGAAAGTTTTCAGAATTTTAACTACCCTGCAAGCCTTGCATTTTAAACTTTAATAATATAACTATCTCAAGTATGATAAAGTAAGTAAATGCATTCTGCGTAGAATATATAGTTATTAAACTGGTCAGAACTGGTTAAAAGTTTGTTCCTTTCCTTTTATGGGGCAATTTTCAAGCTATATAATGTTGTCTAGTTTATATTGGTGGAGGATGCTCTAGTACACATGTAGTTCACCTGAGATGATAACTCCCCATGTTGTTGACTATTGTTTTTGTTAGTCTAGTCCTTCATAGCAAGACATTTTTTTTTTAGAATGGTTCACATCTAAGTTTGAAGGTTTGTGATTTGTAGTATATATTGTGTATGCTTTTTATTATATTGGATTTGTATAATCTATATTCTTTTAAATTTTGTTGCTTATGTTTGTAGTAAAACTTAATTGTACATTGGGCCTTTCCAGAATTTGTGTATAGGGTCAGAGGGCACTTCTACTTGATTAGTGGTAGCCTTAATATTAAATTTAAATTGTGTGCATAGTGTATGAAAATAAATGTGCCTTCTGACTTATAAACAAGTATTTTTGGAATAGTCCAATCTGTGTAACCATATATGGTTTTCTGTCTATAATTTTATTTCTCCCTCCCAGAGTAGGATGCATGTATGTAATAAGAAGAGCAACAGGTTAAATTTAGTATTCAGAAATATTCACAATGGTGTATATTTAAATTGTATAGCTCCTATTAGAATAGACTATTGCAATTAAAAATGCTCCTTTTCGTAATTGCTTCCAGTATCATTAGAAAGCACTGCTTTTCAATAAAGAATATTTTGGTGTATTTTTGTATGCTTTGTCAGAAACCCAAGACTGTTTACATATTGCCTATAGGGAAAACACTTTACAACCATGGCTTTCCAATAATGGTATGCAGCGATTTTTTAATGTTAAAAATTATATGCCTAATTATTACTAACGAGGTCTTCAAGAACTTCGTCCAAACTATCAATGAATGTATCAATTTTCATTAACAATTAGTCGGCAGATTAGCCATGTTAAATCACTACATCAAAAGTTTTAAATCACTACAACAACAGTATTTTACCTAGTAGCTTTAACACCAATGGAATTATCTTTTGATACAAATCCATAACTAACTTTACTTGTTATATCAAAACATTGTTGCATTTCTTTTGTTTGTTTGCAAGTTTTGAAACATTTCTTTTGCAGTATCAGTACCTGTATTCTCTTATACATAGGATTCAGAAATAGCAAGAAATAATGGCAGTAACCTTCCAATTCTAAAAAGCTATTAATAAGAAATAACTTTTGCACAGTTTAGACAATATTTTACTCTTGAATTTAATTGTGACAGATTTCAGATACCTCTCTGTGGTTATATCGAGCGGTAAGATATCATTTGTTTGCGGTGACCTATTGAGTATTGTTGGTACTTTGATATTCTGTAGTGTAATATGTATTTCTTTAAAATCTTTGCTACTTTCTGTTCCAATGTAAATCTTAGGCTGGATAAATGTTTCACATTTCCTTATTCTGTTAAAAATCTTTTTTTTTTTGGATGATGAACAGTAGTAACCCATGAGTGTAAACAGACAATGAAATGTATAGTTTAATATTGAATTTCAAAATAACTATATTTTCTAAATTTGTCTTGAGATCAGATGTCTTTTTACTTTCAGTATAAAGTAGAATTACAGATTTCCATGAAAAAAATGCAGAAAAAAACATGAAAAGTAAATGTTTTAAAAATATACCATTGTAAAAATCAATTAACCCAGTGTTAAAGATATTGTAAGACACTGTATAATTTAGGCATTAAGAAAAGTTATTTTTTTGATGTACAGTACTTTTGCTTTATAAATACAACCCCATTGATTGTATGGTATGCATACAAAGATTTGGTTTGAAGTGGTTTTTGTTTACTTTCTGTATTGTTCATTTAAGGAATCAAGCATAACTTAAGATCAGTATTTTAATCTCTAGTATCATGCAGTCTTCAGGTCTGCTGTTTAATAAAGGTATACAAATAACTGACTTCATCTTTGATAACAAATTTAATGATGAATGTTGTTAGAAAAAAATAAACAGCTGCAGCAGTTTTTGGTGGCAGCATTCAAATTGTAGATTTTATCTGTTCTCAGGGGGACTATACAAAGTCATGCCTTAGTGACATAAAACACAACATATTAAATTGTCAGAAAATACAGTGTGTTTAAATATTGGAGATAACAGCTCATGAAAACCTCATTGTAATCCTTGTACAAATACATTGGATGTTTTTGGATAATGTACATAAATTGTTTATCCCTGGATGTATTGATCTGTATTATGGGTTAGTTATAAGTATTTGGATAAATAATTTGTTGTAAGCTAATTAACAGTTGAGTAGTGACACTAAAGTTTTAACACTCTTGTACTCATACTTCTGTAGAATTAACGTTGCACTGTGTTAGTTTATACACCACACATTTTTAAAATAAATAGATTTACCTTTATATGGGTGCACTCTGACTCTAATCTAAATAAACACTTATTTTAAATTTGATTTACTCTTTCAGTTGAAGTTTTTCTCATAATAGTATTACATACTGTGGATTCCTTTTGTAACACATTATGTAGATTCCCTATTTATCACATAATGTGGATTCTACTTTCATCACATAAGGTCAATCCACATTTATCACATAAGGTCAATTAGACATTTATCCCATAACGTGGATTCCTTATTTATCACATAATGTGGATTCCTTATTTATCCCATAACGTGGATTCCTTATTTATCACGAAATGTGGATTCCTTATTTATCCCATAACGTGGATTCCTTATTTATCACGTAATGTGGATTCCTTATTTATCACATAATGTGGATTCCTTATTTATCCCATAACGTGGATTTCTATTTATCACGTAATGTGGATTCCTTATTTATCACATAATGTGGATTCCTTATTTATCACATAATGTGGATTCCTTATTAATCACATAATGTGGATTCCTTATTTATCACATAATGTGGATTCCTTATTTATCACATAATGTGGATTCCTTATTTATCACATAATGTGGATTCATTATTTATCACATAATGTGGATTCCTTATTTATCACATAATGTGGATTCCTTATTTATCACATAATGTGGATTCATTATTTATCATTGGGTACTAACTTTAGTGGATTTTTGATTATGGGTAGGCAAACCATGAATTTCAGAAAGGAGCTGAGTAAATTATGAAAATTACCTGTGGCTTTGATAGTAGCAGAAGACAAAACCACAAAAAATATCCTTATAGCAGCTTCTTATTCTCATATTTGTATCCATAAAATCACATGATTCCACAGTACTTCAAAGTAAATAAAATGTGTTTATTAAAACATTTTATAGTTTGAAAAACAATGATGGAATGTTTGTTATAGTAAAAAGGACAGTCATAGGTTGTTTATTTAGTATTTGGGAGGGGTGACAAGAAAAGGTGACAATGTTATACCAATATACCAAGACTTCCAAGGTCTGTCACAGGAAATCACTATTGTAATAAATGTATAATTATTATCATTGAATAGGTAGGGACTTAATCTAATCAGTTCGTGTGTGTGGGGAACATTTTGGTCTGAATATGCATGATTCGGTCTGGGCCATTCCTGGTGTTTGTTTTAACATATTGAAACAAGAGTAAAGAAACTTTAATTGCTAGGTTAATAAACAAGAAATACTATAACATAATCTGTTTTACAAAACAAGGTATTACCAGAAATTAAAGTTCTAGTATATTTAGTTTTTCTGAGGACTTTTTCTTAACAACTTCTTCATATTAAATAGAGCTTTTAATAAGAAATAAATGCTATTATTGTCTTTTTCGCAATACTAAAACAAATTGTAAATTTCACTGATACTTTGAGTTTGTTATATGTATATTTCTTTGATGTAAGTAAAAATATTTATAAGGTTTATGTTTATGTATATATATATATCAGATAAGTAAAAATTTTTATTTTAATATTAGCTGTTTTGCAAAAGTATTTCCATTTATATGAGACAAATGTTGATTATGATACAATGAAGTAAAAATCAGCATTTATCATTACAGAATGCCAGTACAAACACACAACAAGTGGCTACAGGGTTTCATTTAGTGCCCACAGACTTCATGAGTTTACAGTCACTTTGGGAACTAGTTACTCAAGGCGATCGTTTCAATCTTGGACAGATTATTCCATTTGTAAAGGAAAACATTGGAACTTTCATGTCTGTAAGTGTGATTTAGGTGATAATATAATCAATTGATTTTATTTCTTTCTGTCTCTTGCTCTTTTCATTTTCTGCATTTTTTATGCCGTCGCGACGACATGTCCGGGGTCATTAAGTTTTACTCATGTCCGTCCGTCCGTCGTATGAATTTCCGTCAGAAACCGTACACAAGAACAATTTGAAATTTGGCAGGGTTGTTCAGTATCACAAGTTGTACGTCCTAAGCGACCTTCAGACCTGTCGGACAACTACTTCCTGTTTTCGACTGGGCCAATTTGAAAATGTGTTAACATGAGTATGAAAATTTCCGTCAAGCTTTACTCAGAAACCGTACATTAGAACAATTTAAAATTTGGCAGGGTGGTTCAGTATCACAAGTTGTACGTCCTAAGTGACTTTCAGACCTGTTGGACAACAACTTTCTGTTTGTGACTGGGCCGATTTGAAAATGTGTTAACACGAGTATGAAAATTTCCGTCAAGCTTTACTCAGAAACCGTACATGAGAACAATTTGAAATTTGGCAGGTTGGTTAAGTATCACAAGTTGTACGTCCTAAGCGACTTTCAGACCTGTTGGACAACTACTTCCTGTTGGGACTTCCTTTAGCAGGGGCATCCGTGTCCCATGGACACATTCTTCAATTTTTCTTTGATATTTTAGTGCACCTGACCTGTTGGGTCATTTGAGCAATTGTCATCAGATTTTGACTCATTGGTAACAACATATGTAAGTATCCAAGCTGGCTGCCACTTCTGTAATTAATTTATTACAGGAAAATATGTGAAAAAGCTTTTCTGAAACTAGTAAATTTACTAAAACAGAACTTTATATTCATTAAGCAAAGAGAATGGTGTTTATGCCAATCAACCACAGCAGGACTTAGTTCATCCTACAGGCCTATGAAAAATGTTTACAATCCTTTTTTCAGAAACTTTAAAGCTGATTGTTGTCAAACTATTATTGAATGTTTTATTGTTGTCATATATCAAGCTTTTTCCAATCAGAAATCCAAAATGGTTGCCACAGCAGGACTTAGTTTAACATACAAATAGAAATCTATGAGAAATATGTTTAAAAGGCTCCTTCTCTTCATCAACATTAATTTACAATATTCATGTTTATATGCCGATAAGAAATTAAGTAGGATAACTTATTTAACATAGTACCCTATCAGGCAATGTCCAAATGTCTTCACAGATATTGCAGACCTAATTGAGGCTGAGGCCACACTGTATATGAACATACATAGGATATAATACCAACCAAATACTGAATGCATTGATAGGATATTATGGTTATATTTAAATTGTTCATAGAAGAATATTTCAAACCAAAGCAAAAAAGTTGGATCAAGCTTAATTTTTCGTCTGAAATCAGATTGATGTGACATAACCAATTTTAAAAACTAATGAAATATAATTTGTATTCGAGACCACCTTTTTTAATAAAACAAGATGTCAACAGGTAATTATGCATATTGACTCCAAAAGTGTATTTTATGGTGCATATTTCTATGAAACAGTTCTCAAATCACAACCCAATTATAACTTTATTGTTAACTGCAGAGTAAAGCAAATCTTGAATCTTTATTTTACCTTATGGCCCAATCTGTATTTATGAGGACATCATTGTAATTTTCTGATGTTTTAAACTGACCGTGTAAGATAAATTTGATATTGTATATTTCAGGTGTTAGAGTCTATTTGGATGGTGTTGAAAGGGAATATGAATCTTGTATTTAATCTGATTACAGCTGTGTTATCACTGGTCTTTGGAGGAGGGACTGCAATACTCAATTTTGTCCTTTCATCTGTATGTACTATAGAATACCAATCTCCTAAACAGAGGTTACATACATGTATCTTCCTATGTCAGAATTCACCTCTGCCACACAAGAAATTAAAGCTCCTCTCATGTTATAAATAATATAAAATAACTAACTGTTCGATTGAATTACATGTTAAATTTTATTTCATTCTTATTGAATATATTTATATAGGTTAACTAAACTTAAAACATAGATAATGGTTCTAATGTTTATTTTGAGATTATCTAAATTGTATTTTGTCAGCAATATCCACAATAAACAAATTTCTCAACCTAATTTAATTTTCAATTTCAAATTCAAATTTTGCTTTTAATATGGTAAAAAAATAAGTGTGCATTGTGCAAGACTAAATATCCTTGGTATTTTCATAATTTGAACCAATTAGTGGAGATGGCTTATAGGAAACCTGAAGCTTGTGTGGCAGAGGGGATATCTGTAGTCAATATTATGTAGTCTGAAACATCGCAGATATGACTCTGCTCTGGAGATTGATATAATACATTATAACAATAAGATTTTTGGGTGCTCAATGGTTTTATAATCTTCAGTTTAAAATAATTGTCACACAGGAAGTGGTTTTAAATTTACTGACATCTAAAAACATCTAAACTCACTCTCAAAGATTACTGACCCTAGCTCCATAGAAATAAAAATATTTTTACTATTGTTATAACAACAAAGCAATCTAAAAATATTAAATAGGTATAAAAAGAAATATCACCTAATAACTTTCTATGTGCACCAGGACATGATATCTTGGAAAGCAATTAAGTACAGGTATTCCAAGTTACCTTACCATAAACTTTAACCTTTAAATTTCTGATTCTGATTACCGTAAAACGGTGCGTATAGTCCACATTTACGTATTGTCCGCACCCCTTTCTTGGACCAGAAAATTGGGGAATAATTCTTATATGCATGTACAATCCGCACGTACAAGTTTTTACAAAACGGGTCAAGATGAAGACATCCGAGTCCGACTTGGGCGGGTTTTAAAAAGTTTTCACTGTAACATGTAATTTATTCTCTTCTAAAATATCATTAATGCTTATCGTTTTATTTATTTCTTACGATTGTAATAAATAAAATTAAAAATTGTGCATTGTCATATCGTCTATTTTGATCATTGTTAAAACGAAAACTCACACATTTCGAAACCAAACCGATTTGTCAACTCATTTATCAATGTAAACAAAGAAAAGAAAAAAGATAACGCGTTTTATTTCAATCCCTCAAAGATTGCAATCAAAACATCGATCTTCTGCAACGTACTGTAAGGTTACATAACGACGCCATTTGTATTTTACGCATCCTCTATTTTCGTATCCGTTTCAATTTTTATTCGTCATATATAATTAAAATCATATTAACAAAAATAATTTAAGTAAAATTAATATCATTACAAAGTATACATATGAAAGTTTATAAAAGAATCACGTTAGAATAGTACGAAAATACCGCATCTAACACAACAACAAAATGGCGACCGCCAGTGACAACAATCAACGGGTCGAAAAAAACTCTACCGAGTTTGTATTTACGTATAATCCGCACCATTCCTTTCCGACTTAGATTAAAAGAAAAAAACTGCGGACAATACGACACTTTTTACACTATGACATTTATATATATTGATAGATTTTAACAGTGACAGATCAACAGATCATGTTGATTATTTGATTGAATGGTTGCCAGTAATTAATTTAGTATATAGGCACAGACAGTTTTGCCCTTTGTTGTTGATACATCTGCAATGTTGCCTACTCTTTGTTCAACATCTACAACAGGGATCCTAAATTTGCAAGTAACATGGCACTTACAAAACACATTTACCACTATAGTGTGTTCCAGGCTTTTTGTATTATGACCTGACCACCCTCAAGCAAGAGGGGACCATCTTTCCACAATTTAAGGAAGTACTGGGCAGCTCTTAAGCTCAAACTTAACATATGGATTTAGAAAGATTATTGTATACATTGATTAGTTATTTATAATGTATCTATTACTATGAACTAAAGCACAGTTTTTGAATGATTTTAATGTATGGGCAAACAAATATTTATTTTTTGTAAGCAAATGGTATGTTTCATTTTAGGCAATATTTCTCACAACCCTGTTTTACCTTCTGGCTTCTAGTGGCAACCAGTATAAACCAGTAGAATGGTTTTCTGGTATCAATCCAACACAACAGGGGAACAGTTTTGGTCAAGCTGTGGAAGAGGCTATAGCGTAAGTGAATTCTAACAAACTGAAAAGGGATTTTATATCCTCTGTATGGATATGAGAGGCCGTCCATCATGGGGTTCATCTGCACAGCTGTTAAGTACTATAAAAAGAAGATCTAGTTTGATTTTTAGTACAATCCAAGTCGTAGTTTTTTACTTATACCAATTCAAATTTTTTTTTGGTCTTCGGTTGGTGGTTTCCAGATGATAACTTGAAAACTTGTCAAGTTTTTGAGTTGTGTCAATTTGAAATTATTTTTATAGGTGCAAGGCAAGGGTCTGGAAACGCTCATATTTGCCGGACGTGACTGAAATTTATACTAAAATGACCGACTACGATTTGCTCAAATCGGACATAAAAAAAGTAATATTGTATAATAATCACTTGTTGGACTTAATCCCTTTAATTTCTTCTAGAAATATTTGTATTAAAAAATCAACCCTAAGGCTATTTCCTGTCACTGACATGTGTTTATTGACCACCGACTGGTGATTACGTAATAGGTAAACAGGTGGTGACCGATCTGTTTCATCCATATCGTAAACATACTATTGCAACAACATTTTGAATATACAGAGATTGAATATAATAGATTGTTTCTATTTCACATTTCTAAGAAAAAAAGACAACTTTACAGTATTAGTGGTACACGCAACTTAATGAAAAACACGTTCGGTCAAAAATTGTACACTACGCAAGCGCCAATGTAACTAAACGTTACATAAATCAAAAGAAAACCAATTTGAAGAAAAATTCCTTGAAAATAATGAGAACAAAAATGATTATTCATTTAATTATAAAAAACTTGTTAAAAGAATCCATCGCAGATTAACGCATAAATTCAATTCTGGCCGAACTTGTTGCAATTATAGGTGACAACTTCCTATTTCCGGTAAATGAAAAACTCGCTGGGATATTCATCAAAACAACGTTGTTTGCCATTATTTTGTTGCAAAGACAACATGTCATCTTAAAATAAAGATTTTTTAGGCAGGAGATTGTATCTCTACATATATTTTCGCTTACTCACACTATCGTGGCGAAACGACCGACGTGCAAACAAGTTTCGGTACGAAACGACCCCAGACTAATATTCACTACCATGGAATATGGTAACTTCTTGGGTGGAAAAATGACCGAAATGGGCAGGGAAAACTTCCGGACCCCTGGTGCAAGGTCAAGGTAAAAATTGTCTTCCAAGATAGACTGTTATCAAGCTTAGCTGTTTCTTTAGACTGATTTGTAATTCAGTAAATTGTGTTTATGACTATTAAAAACAATGCAACGTCCCATTAAATGCCCTATTTTTTATTAAATTGTGGTTCTGCAATTCATGACTGAACTGCTTTATGGGAGGTTGGAGGGGGACTTGTGTTAAAGACAAATCCTACTATTGTTTCTGCACATTTGTGTTTTTAATGTTATTGTTTTATAATTTGTTTATAACGTTGTCGTTGTCGTCAAAATTCCTCAAAATATCCATTTCTGTAACCTCAGCCTTTTTGCATAGACTCAAAGGTCAGTTTATAAGCAAAAAAGCAATAGAGCCTTGAAGTATTGGGGAAAAAAAAATCGCTTTGCAACAGCAAACATATTGATGCAAAGTATGATGTTCAGAATGAAGCAAAAGCAAAACAAAATTGTTACTCTCACAAAATAAGAAAAAGGTAGGTAGGCTGTAATTTTTAGGATGTGTTACATAACTTTGTATGGCCTTAGACTAAAACTAAAAAATTTACCATGATGCTCTTGTTATCCAACATCACCTTCATTGCTCTAGATATTTAGTGTTATTAAGCTCTTTTAAGCTTTTTCCACTGTTATTTTAACCTGATATTTTACAGTGGTGTATTCATGGCTTCATTAAAGATGGCTGCCTTTTATGGACTTTACACATGGCTGACACACTCCATATTTGGTGTAAACATTGTTTTCATACCAAGTGGTAAGGATTTTTAATTAAGTTCAAAACACCATCAATCTGCTTCACAAAATTTAAAATGGAATAGTTTCTCAGCATATTCTTGTAGCTCACAGATTGAAAATATCCTGACCAAAAAATATATTGCAGAATAACAGGTTTTAAAATGGTACATATGTATAAATGTGTATTTTTTTTGTAAATGATAAAAAGTTTTGTAGAATATTATAATTATTCCTTGATATGTAATAAGACATAGATAGACAATTCCAAGTTTTTCCTTCCCAATGCTTTCACCAGGTACTCTGGCTTCCTTGCTCAATAAAAATGTGTTAGAAGTGGTGTTAAACCTCATTCAAACAAACAAATAGACAGATAAATAGAATCAGGTAATATTTTAGTTTTTACCCAAATATAAATAAAGGAAATAAAAAGCCACAGTTGAATTAGTCACAACTTACAAATTTTTTTTTATAAAAATGACAAAATTAGGTCATAAACTACTGGCTTGGAACAGAAATACAAAATTATGGGGAATATTGACAATTTGTTATTAAATACATTCTCAGTCAATTTTTGAAAAAAGGTATAGTGGTATATACCTCCATTTTCACAAAGAATACAAAGAATACAAGAATACCTTTTCTCACTAATGAGACAGCATGGTACCTATTTTTAGCAGGTCGAGATATCCTTGTCTCAACCAGTGGGTGAGATAAGAATTTCATGCTCCTTTTCCCATAAAAATGTATTGTGACGTCAGCTGTCGGTTCAGCAATAAAAATTATAAAATATTTGCTTTAGTTGTGTTGGTTTTCTATGTTTTGTTAAATATTAACATGAAAACAACAAATCTGAGCTTCCATGACCCAATTTATACCACAATCACAACAAACACTGTGACGCAAAATGTGTACATTGGAGATTTCGTTCAAGGTAGATAACTCTATTTGTTGCCATCTTCCAACAGAACAGAACCGGATTTTTTTAACGAATTAGTGAGAAATAGAATCAAACACCGGTGGTAAGGCAAGACAGGAAAATCTCAGACACCCGCGTGAAAGATTTCTTTTGGTCTCCAACTCTGCAGAGCCTCGTTTGAGACCAGAAATCTTTTCACTTGGGTGTCTGAGATTTTCCCGTCTTGCCTTACCACCGGTGTTAGATCCTATATAGCTCTTATCAGTGTTACTTGTTAGATTTACACTACTTGTACTATGCAAGTTAATTTTACTGCTAAGTGCCAAATTTGTATATCTGTAGGTCTGATTTAATATATTAAGAAGTATATTATATATTGTTTGACTGAACATTTTTTTCAGCTTTGGCAGCCATATTTGCAGCTGTACCATTTGTGGGAACCTACTGGGCAGCTATTCCAGCTGTCCTTGAACTTTGGTTAGTTCAAGGTCAGGGTGTGTTAGCAATACTGCTGTTTGTCCTTCACATGCTGCCAACATATATTGTTGATACAACAATATTAAGTGAAATCAAAGGGTAGGTGTTCTGGATATCAGAATTGGGGCCTATATGGACATGTAGTCTATGGTAGTTAGTCCATGTCTGGATTTTCAGCACTAGGATTCTGAGATCAAGTTCATTTTGGCAAGGTGTCTAATATAAATTAACAAGATGGCCAGTTTTCCTGCCAAATAAGAGGGTGTTTTATTACCCAGTGCTGAGACTTCCTCCAACAGATACATATAGTAACTACAGTACAACAGATAACAGATACATACAGTACTGGATTCTGAGGTTTTTAGTCTTAAGTGGTGTTATCAAGTCATAAGTTATAACACATGTATCCATACAGTGGACCATTGATATGAGACTCATAGTATGTTAGGCAGTTTTTAAGATGTGTACATTACCATATTCACACAAGCCTTTAGTTCATGCCATTTTCAAGTTAGTGGTAATTTCTGTCAATTATAATTATACATTCAAAGCTACTAGTTGGTAAGAAATAGTTTAGATTAAAACAAAAAAGGAATAAAAAGAAATAAAACATATTAAATTGATTATTAAAAAAGAATTTATTCGTTAGTGAAAATTTCGTATTTTCTCATTATGGAGTCACTGGGGTAAAGCTGTTTATCATAACTGCAGTTATAGCCATACCAAGATTGGGGAGTAGAGAATTTATGTTATAAAAAAATCACTACTATATGGTGTCATTGATTGAAGTGGCATTTTTTTGACGGGTATTTTGTGGATTTGAGAAAAAGTACGCAAATCTTAAATATAAAACTGCAATTTCCTTTTATAAAATATTGTTAACAGGTAAATATTTTGTTATGATGAAGGTCATCTTTGTTTACATTAGAAATTACAGCTTTATATTATATTTTTAGGACCATTTTTTATATCCCCATGAAAAGATTGTAACTGCCTATAGAAACTCCAGCTCATGACACCTTACAGAAGCTATTTAAACAATTCTCATATGATTCTGCCATCACTATCTATGATGACTCACTGCAGTCATGGTCATTAGCTTTACCCCTGTGGGAGTTGTAAATAGAAAATTTAAGTTATGTTTAAAAACAGATTATTTTTGTTTCCAGAGGACATCCTTATATGACAGGCTTAGCCATTGCTGGTGGTATATTTTGGTTGGGATTGGAAGGTGCCATTATAGGACCTATACTCTTGTGTTGTCTTATTGTAGCTGTCAATGTATACAGTAAAATGTTACAACCTGACACACCTACTCCTGGTAGGTATAATGGAATAGTTCATAGTAGATAATTGATTAAGAAGTGCTGTAAGATAGTTACATAAATAATAAATCCAGGTATTATTTCACATCACACCTTTTTAGAATGTTTGGACCATATGATTTCTTCAGTATATTGTCTCGCCTGCGACGAAAGTCGCTGGAGGCGAGACATATGTATGGGAATCCGGCGGCGGCGGCGGCGGCGGCGGCGGCGGCGGCGTAAACACTTGACATCTTGCTTCATATCTTTGTAAGCCCAAGCCCTAGGTCCATCAAATTTGGTCCAGAGGTAGCTTATGATGAGTACTTGCCAGTCAGTCACCTGTCACCTGACCTTGACCTCAATTTCACGGTCCAGCGACTACGTTAAAGTTTTTGGGTTACGACAGTTCCTCTGTAACTACGCATGGTAGGATGACAATATTTGGTGTATAGGTTGCTGATGACTAGTACATGACTGTCTGGTAGGTGTCACCTGACCTTGACCTCAATTTCACGGTCCAGCGACTACGTTAAAGTTTTTGGGTTACGACAGTTCCTCTGTAACTAGGCATGGTAGGATGACAATATTTGGTGTATAGGTTGCTGATGACTAGTACATGACTGTCTGGTAGGTGTCACCTGACCTTGACCTCAATTTCACGGTCCAGCGACTATGTTAAAGTTTTTGGGTTACGACAGTTCCTCTGTAACTATGCATGGTAGGATGACAATATTTGGTGTATAGGTTGCTGATGACTAGTACATGACTGTCTGGTAGGTGTCACCTGACCTTGACCTCAATTTCACGGTCCAGCGACTACGTTAAAGTTTTTGGGTTATGACAGTTCCTCTGTAACTACACATGGTAGGATGACAATATTTGGTGTATAGGTTGCTGATGACTAGTACATGACTGTCTGGTAGGTGTCACCTGACCTTGACCTCAATTTCACGGTCCAGCGACTACGTTAAAGTTTTTGGGTTATGACAGTTCCTCTGTAACTACACATGGTAGGATGACAATATTTGGTGTATAGGTTGCTGATGACTAGTACATGACTGTCTGGTAGGTGTCACCTGACCTTGACCTCAATTTCACGGTCCAGCGACTATGTTAAAGTTTTTGGGTTACGACAGTTCCTCTGTAACTACACATGGTAGGATGACAATATTTGGTATATAGGTTGCTGATGAATAGTACATGACTGTCTGGTAGGTGCCATTTGACCTTGACCTCAATTTCACGGTCCAGTGACTACGTTAAAGTTTTTAGGTTACTGCTGTTCCCCTGTAACCAAGCATGGTAGGATGACAATATTTGGTATATAGGTTGCTGATGAATAGTAAATGATTGTCTGGTAGGTGTCACCTGACCTTGACCTCAATTTAACGGTTCAGCGACTTCGTTAAAGTTTTTGTAATAGGACAGTTCCTCTGTAACTATGCATAGTATGGTGACAATAATTGGTATACAGGCCGCTGCTCATAATTAATGCTATTTACGTAATGCTTATGACGAAATTTTTTTTCGTTACTGATGCGGAATTCAGGCGAGACGTTTTTCTGTGTCCACACTTGTATTCCATCTTATCTGTTACATCATCTGAATTGTTCATAGTCTGTGGCTAGAGAAGTCAAACCTGTCATTGGAGAATAGAACAAAGCAAGAAATGCATTCTCATTAGACCAGTGGCCATTTAATACTAGTTATTCTGAAATGAAATTCTCTACAAACTGATTCTAAAAAAATAAGACAAGTGTTTGCTTAATACAGATGGTTGCTTTAGGAGATGTTACTGTAACAGAAGGAATATGGTCTTTAACATTATTGTTTTTTATTTGTTGTCTGTATAGCATGCCACTGTGATCATTTTGCCATGTTTGAAGTAGAAGTTAAAACTAACACATTGTATCAAGTTCTTGGGTATTTTTTTACACTAAAAATGAACTAAATTTTCATTCCAATTCATGGTTGACAAAATGATCATATCAGCTTACTTCCTTTTTTGTTTGTTTTTGTTTATCTTTTAACAGACAATACTTAATTACAACATTAATTAATGCATTATATCGGTGTGTTCACGTTTCTCCAACATTTGATAATTAATTAAAACAACACCCAATTAAGTGTGGGGATTAAGGGGTATCTGAAGGATTATCATGTTGATATTTGCCTGTAATATATACCTGTTTAAAAAACTTTAATAGGTTATACGTTTTGTGTCTTAACTCAATATTTTGCACTTTGTTTAACATACAGGGAAAAATCATCTACAGTGATATATAAAAACATTAATGTTTTTTCTATTATTACGAATTTATTAAAAATGAATATATTACATTCAAATCATTAAGTATGACCATGGAAGTATTCAACTTGACGACGATTATTACAAGCAGACGAAGGCGGCGCACATTTATTTATACTTTCTGCAACACTTTACCCCATAAACTGCATAAACGCTGATAACATATACGGAACTAAGTGTTGGGTATACATAGAACCAAAAACACCCCAAAGAACCATTCCAAAACTGAAGCAGACTGGACTGCGCAGACAAACCTTCGTTACCTTCCGCATGTAACTTTGACATGATTGTTTTTGTTAATGTGTTTAAATGTATTCTGCAAGTGCTAGCCATACTATAATTTTGCTATGCATAAAATATTATATTTTTTTTTAAATCACAACAATAACAATAATGAAGAAATAAACAAAAACATGACAATAAAAACAGCAAAGTTAAAATACCCATCATTTTATCTAAAATCTGTATTATATATTATGTGTTGTATAATCCTTAACCTCTCCCTTTGAACGCCTCTTAATCCCCTGTCTTAATTGGTTGTTGTTTTAGTCGAAGTGACAATGTTGGAGAAACGTGAATAAACCATTATATCACCTGCTAATGTTTGGTAACCATGGGAACCATTAAACTTTAAGACTATTTTAACCAGTATCACATATGACATTGTATAATACATGTATGACACATTTGAAATGTTGAAATGTATGCAAAATAATGCTGGACAGTAAAGGACTGCAAATGATTTCACAGCTGATTTTGGTGAAAACTAAGTATAATAATGTGTCCTGCTGCCTCACACAGCTGGCATTTAGTGCCAGTTACCAGATTTCTTTGACATTTAATTTAATATTTAGTGCTGACTCCAAAGTCTTATTCCAATTCTGCAATAAGTGTTACTTTATGTATTGTCTGTTTACACAATTTCTTTGAATATGACCAAAACCACAACCATCTTTTTCACTTTTATTATTTTGTACTTTAGGATAGTCTGGGTTTTGGTCAAATCCTAGAAATTGTGGTTATCAGTTGTTTCAAAATGTAGTATTGAAGTAACCTTCAGACTAAATATAGTTATTATTTAGATAGAAAGGTAGGAGAGATAACTCATGTGTAGTATAAATATTGTGAAGAAATATGAAGTAAAAGTCATATAATATATAATTACTTAGGCTGTAACACACCAGACCAAAGGCCACAAAGGAGTAGTCTACCTCATTTATATCACAGGTATGTTCTTTATTTGGGATGAGGCTAAAATAACACCATCTAAGTATTCTGTCTGGAAAGTAATAATAAGACCCCAGAAAGGAATCAATATTGATTTAAATTAGGAAATATGATTACAAATTGTAAGTTCAAACTGGTCCATTCCAAGAGGAATTGAGTATGCAAAAAGGTTAGTGCTACGTGTTCCTGAATTTGTTCTTGAAATACTTATTGGGGTTTTGGTAACTTGTTAGTTCATCTGACTGAAAGTTAGGGTGAACTATTATAATGTTTTTTCTTTTAGATCCATTTACTGCTGATCTAATTAAACAAGACGAATTAAGGCTAATATTCTATATTCACTAAATCTATATCTAAATTCTACATAAAACAAAAGCAAAGTCATCATCAAAAATTCTCTCCTTTCCGCAGACTACACATGCATTTTTAAAAGATAAGCATTTAATGAATATTCATATCTGACAAAACTGACCACAACAGATAAGGAGTCGTGTCATGTACTAATGAATCAATTAATTACATGTCAATATACAGCTGCTATGATTTCACTAACCAGTATCAATATCTTAATTATAACATCCCCACCCACAAAAAGAATTTAACCAAATTTCTAACTGGTTACTGAAATCAGTGCAGAGAAATAATAAATCCACATATAAAAAAACTAAATTGAATTAAAAAAAAAATTTACCTGTAATTTTTACAAAAACAAGGGAAAAAAAACTTAAATTAATTCACAATTATGACATGAAGGAAAAAAAACATTAATATTGTTAAACAAAAATAATCAAGAAACTACTGACTTCAAAAAAATTAATACATTCAAAATATTTCAAAACGAAAAACAAAACAATTAATTTAATTAAAAAATGGAACTTACAATCATGGTTAATGATCATGACATAATAAAAGCTGTATCATATATATAAAAATTCATGAAAATTCATCAACACACATTTGTGTATAAAACAAAATACAAATATTTATTAAACTTTCTGTGAACCATATCATCACACATTTATTCCCATTAAATCTTACTTTTGTTGACAAAATTGTTTTGAATCATGGGTTTGCACAGGGCATCATGTTCATAAAATTGTCGAAGAATACATAGATTTACAATGGTCTAGGGAAATATAACTTCTGATAAAAGAAACGAAAACCACAGAACTAGTAGCTGTACCTTCTGTAAACACATTCACATTATGATTACTCTCACCAAACCGATTAAATTTGTCATTACTCATGTTAATTTGACCATTTGCAATGTGAAACAGAAAAGTTTCTGCAATTACATGGTATATAACATTTACTTGACCTCTTAATTAACAATGCATCCTTGTAGACTATTTTGATAATGATTTATAAATGAAACTAGCAGAGACCTTTAACTCTTAAAAACAATATTTAAAATAATAATTTCTAATTTAAAGCGAACACACACCTTTCAAGTAACCTTGCGCAAAGTTACTCTCTTACAAATAAACTTACATAGTTACTAAGAAAATATTATTAAAAATGAAGGTAATTTCTAGATTTTTGCATTCATCATTTACATCATAGACCTACTAGCATTTTCTATAAACATCATACTAACTTAACAATCCTAAAACATCTATAATCAGCTATATAAATGCAAACACAAAACACAAACTATCGAGAACATGTGTAGTCCAGGAAACAATTGAGTAAACAATTAAACAAAATGCAATATTAAACATCAAAACAATCAAAACTAAAATCAAAGTTAATTAACCAGTTACTGAAATGTGCAAAAATGATTTCACTAACCAGTATCAATATCATAATTATAACATTTCATATTGTGTCTCTTGTGTATCCATTGTTAATACACATTCACATTTTAATCTTCTTCTTAGAAACTGGTGTCTCTTGTTTGTCTGTCTGTCTATCCATTGTAAATACACATTCACATATTAATCTTCTTCTTAGAAACCATTTGGTCAATTTAAGCTAAACTTTGAAGGAATGATGTTCTTAAGGTCCTTTCCTCATGTTCCTTATTTCGTTTTGATTGCTAAAAAACATTGGCTGAAATCTAATAAGTCTTCTCAAAATGTGCAGTTATAAATGTTTTGTAACAGTTTTAAAGATCATCTATGAAGATTCTTCATTTTGTCTTAATCCCATGAAAAACATGGCCTCCATGGTCAATCCTTGTTTCTGATTGGCAGAAATTTAAAAACATCTTCTCATGAAAAATCAAAATGTTTTGTGTCTTGGAATGACTGATTAGGTAAGACACCCTACAAATAATACTCATTTCACCTTGACCAAATGACTGTAATGACTGCCATTGGCTGTCCTTCTTTTGGATTTGTTGAAATTTGTAATGTAGTCTGCAACTACAACCCCTAATACAGTATTGCAGTATAATGTATTTTTTACCAAGATTCCTCATTTTGTGCTGATCAATCTTTAAACAAAGCTTCCATGAGCAATCCTTATTTCTAAATTGTCTAATATTTTTATACCCTACGTATGGATATAAGTGATTACCAGATGATAACTTGAAAACGTGTCGACAAATTTTGTTTAAACATTGCACAGCTGTTGAGTACTATAAAATGAAGATCAAATTCAATTTTCAGCACAATCCAACTTGTAGTTTTGGACATAGGCCAATTCAAATTTTTTTTTGCCATCAGTTGGTGGTATCCAGATGATTATTTGAAAAGCGTCAACAGATGTTGTTTGAACTTTGCACAGCTGTTAATTACTATGAAATAAAGATCAAGTTCAGTTTTCAGCACATTCCAATTTGTAGTTTTCAACTTGGGCCAATTTTTTGGTCAACAGTTGACAGTTGGCTTTTTTAAAGATACATGTAACTTGAAAAAAAATTTTGTTAAAACTTTGCAAAGCTGTTAAGTACTATAAATTGAAAATCAAGTTGAATTTTCAGCACAATCCCTGCTTTTGAGTTGTGCCAATTTTACATTAAATTTTTAGGTCCAAGGTCAAGGTAAAAATTGTCTTATAAGATAGACTGTGTTCCTATAGACTGATTTGTAATTCAGTAAAATGTGTTCATGAATAATAAAACAAAGCAACGTTGCGGGGTATCATTTAATGTCCCATTAAATGCCATATTTTTATAGTCCCTTAAACTTGTTTGGGGGGTATATAGGAATCACCCTGTCTGTCTGTCAGTCTGTCCGTCTGCCTGACAGTCTGTCCACATTCCTTGTAAGTGCAACTCTTCCTAAATCGCTTGATGAAATTTAATGAAACAGCATAAAGGAAGTACATTATATGTAGACATGCATGAAGGATTTTATTGACCTTAGATATCATTAAGGGTAGATAATTGGATTTGAAAGCGAGGCGGTGATATTCCTTTGTGAGTGTGTTCACAGTCCACACTTGTTTCAATTTTGTTTCATATAAACCTTCAAGACCAAATAAATGGACAGTAGTTTTACAGTGCTGAAGAAAATTAGTCCTTTACAAAGTATCCTCAATTTATGCCAATTTTACTACAAACATAGCCACCAAGAAGAATCCTACATTCCTGTTGACTGGAATTAAAAAAATCTTTTTCTGAAAATGCAGGGTAAAGTAATTTTGTAGGAGAAATGTAAGGGATTGGGCAGTTAAACTTTTAATTCGAATGCAGTTCTTGATATAACGACAATTCTGATTGGATAACTTCAATAATTTCATGGCATCAATTCCACGATTGATGCTGTGATATGGTAACGCAAGTGCAGATGTTATTTCCGGTAAATAAAAATTCCCATTTTAATCAGTTTATTTAGTTGATTATTGCCATAGCATTAGAATGGAGAGTACCGTAATGTATTTGAAGATTTGATCGTTGGAAACATCGTTTACTGGCTCCGCTTACACGTCGCCAGTAAACTAGATTTCCGACCATCAAATCACCAATTGATGCCGGCAAATCTTCAAATACAATGCAGTTATCTCCTAAAGATTACCACCATGAACAATTTATAATTTATGGACATCTAACCATGTAGTTGATGAAGCCTGTCTAGAGCATCTAGTTTTGAAATCTAAAACAAACTTATTTAAATACTAGAAAGGGATCACTTTAGGCAAATAACACAATGATTTCAAGTCAGTGGTTACTTATTATACATGTTATATGTACATAAAAGTATTACATTGTACTTACAAAATAAGTTGATCAAATATTATTACAATTCTGCAATAATGTCAAGTTTACTAGTTACTACAACAAAATGATAATTCCTGCCTACCTAAAGAATAATATACAAACAGTGCTTTATCTGTTTATGACTGAAAAAATCTAAAGAAATTGACATCAATAATAAGTAGTAAGTGATTAATCTGCTTGTCTTTAATGTTGTTGCATGCTTGTTTTATACTGAATGAATATTTGCATGATTATACCTCTAAAAACTTGCTGTGTTAGGTGGAGATAACCCTGTTATTTGTTATTATTTAATGTTACATGTAATATAACACTATCATTTGCCAGTGCTCTACAGAGGCAGCTTGTTTTAATGTTTAACATACACATACATCTATACCAATTTTATACTGCTTTTACAGGTCATACAGCAGTACAGATGTGACCAAGAGATAACATTTGTCAGGTTACCATAGGAACAGAGTGAATGATGGGATATATACTCAAGTCTGGAGAGTTTTAAAGCTTTAGATCTCAGTTTATAATGTTTGTTGTATTGTTTTGTTAATGGCATTATTTTAATATGTACATGACATCAGTAAATACTTGCATTATTGGTATATCTGTAGATCTGTTGCATAAGTTAATAGAATGTGATGATAAAATGGATAACACATTGAACCAAAATAATTCTGTTAATAATATTTGTATATGTATTTCAGGTCACAAGTTATAACTGATTTGAATTTGGGTTCTGAATCTGTGATAAATAATAGAATTACAATTTTAGTTTTGTTAGGATAGCAAAGTATTCTTTGCAAATCTAAACCCAGGGGGTGCATACATTTATTAAGCCCCAGTCCTTTTGATAGAAATACCCTTGGATTAACTTATTATACCACATATAATAAGTTAATCCAAGGGTATTTTTATCATAAGGACTGGGGCCTAATAAATTGATGCACCCCTGAATGTGTACTGGTAAATGAACCTGTCAAGTAAACAAAAAAAAGAAAAACATTACTTCAGGTTGTATTTATGAAATAAGAGCTCTGTGTTTAAATGTTTACAACTATGTGTTTATTTATTTTCTATAATGCAATGTGCAGATTAATAATGGAAGCCAGAAATAATTTTTTTAGGTGATTTTATTTACACCAAACAAAATCACCTAAATCCTCAGGATTAACAGGAAAGATAAAAATGGCATTCTTACCTTGGATGCAGATTTAAATGGCATCACCATTACTGCTGATGGTTATAATGGATCATTTTATTATTTCCTTGTAGTGTTGGTTAGTTTTCATCAATAATTTGTGAATATTGAAGAGATATCAAATATAAAGTCTATGATGTCTCTCTATGTCAGAGAGCTACTTAAATGAAGCATCTGAAATGCACACAGTGCAGCAGTCAGACTTTAACGCACTGAATTATTTTTTTATTAAGTTATTAAATGAATAATTCTGTTAAATATTGTTGGTTTATAAAATTTGTGTAACTCATTTTACTCATAACCATATGAATGTACCTATTCATAATAATACTAAACGAGACAAATTTCTGAACCTGTCAAGTACTGGTATTTCAGGTTGTATTTATGAAATAACTAAGAACTCTGTGTTCAAATGTTTACAACTATGTGTTAATTTATTTTCTTTTAATGCAATGAGCAGGGGGGTGCGGATTAATAATTGAAGCCAGAAATAATTTTTATTTACTTTTGGCATTGGTCTTGAGTGCAGAAGTTAAATGTATTCAGTTCTGTGTTTTCTTTTTTGTTTTGAGATTTGGGGAATCTACTGGGGTTGATCACATTATACGGTATACTACGAGAGCATTATCAGATTTCTCCAATCAAGACAGTTGAATTGTGGAATTTGAAGTTAGTGCCTTGGCAAGGACTAAAATTTCCATAATTTAACTACCAAGATTGGAGAAATCAAATAATCCAATAGCACTAATGTAAGATTCTATGTCTCTAATTTTAAAAGCTGTAAATTTGCTTAATGAAATAAAACTTCTCCCATCCTCAGTTTCATGGCCATGACTTGAATACATCATTTTTTGGCCGGATTTCACAGAGTGAAAATATGGGTTATAGTACGGTGAATGCTGGGTGGGCGGGCAGGCTGGGAAAAAATTTTCGTAACAGTTTTCTCAGCAACTACTAATCACATTCTTTTAAAATTTGGTATGCAGCATCAGCATGGCCTCCCATAGCGTGGAATTCGATTTCAGGTCTGTCGCTCACCTACTTCCTGTTAACCCTCTTAGTTAATTTTTAATGAAATCCGGCCATTTTTGTCTTTGATCGATTTTTTGTTTGTTTATAAAGTTATATTAAACTAATCAACAGATAAGAACAATAAATTCACTAGCGACATGAACTGTTTGTTCCACATGGGTCAGAAGGTTTGAATATAACATAAAAATTAGAGAAATATATATAACCATTTTTGATGTTATTCTGCCTAAATTCTGTATCCTTTTTATCTTGAGAGTCACATATTGACAGCTCAATTCTTTGAATTGTTGAATATATATGTATTAGATCAAGTAATGCTCATAGATTGTGACATTTTCATACATAAATATTTTGTAATGAGCATTATAAAATATAATATCAGAAATAATTAAACTATATTTGATTACAAGCAAAACAAAATTACTCCAAATTTGAAAACTCTTGTCATTGTACTTGTTTGTTGACTGTGTGACATATGGTATGTCCAATTAGAATACAGTTTACAAAAGGGAAAACAGTTCATATTTGATTAAATATACATTCTTCATTTGTTATCAAATGTTTTTAAATAAGGACTGTCCCAGAAATGGAAAATTATCAATTTCCTAAATTGTGGTTGCCATATGTGCCTTTTTGTGACACTTTAAATTTGGGTAACCATACAATTTATAATGCCCATATTTTAATATTTGGATAGGAGGGAACAGCCCTAATAAATGTGCAATGAAATTGTTCAATTTTTAAGTCATGATAATTTTATTTTGTTAAATGTGTGCAATTGTTGCTTATTATGTATGCTATTGATTTATTAAGCCTGGAGTGTTAGCATCGCATATTTTTATGCCACATATTTTATTTGTTATTTATATATATATTATTTGTCATTTTTATTGTTATGATTTTAATATAGCTTATCAATTAATATCTGGTCATTTATTATTCCCTACCCCAATCTATATTATAGAGTGACATGTCATATTACAATAAAGATTTTTTAGGCAGGAGATTGTATCTCTACATATATTTTGGCTTACTCGCACTATCGTAGCGAAACGACCTGACAGGCAAACAAGTTTCGGTACGAAACGACCCCAGACTAATATTCACTACCATGGAATATGGTTTTTGTCTCGCCTGCGACGAAAGTCGCTGGAGGCGAGACATATGTATGGGAATCCGGCGGCGGCGGCGGCGTAAACACTTGACATCTTGCTTCATATCTTTGTAAGCCCAAGCCCTAGGTCCATCAAATTTGGTCCAGAGGTAGCTTATGATGAGTACTTGCCAGTCAGTCACCTGTCACCTGACCTTGACCTCAATTTCACGGTCCAGCGACTACGTTAAAGTTTTTGGGTTACGACAGTTCCTCTGTAACTACGCATGGTAGGATGACAATATTTGGTGTATAGGTTGCTGATGACTAGTACATGACTGTCTGGTAGGTGTCACCTGACCTTGACCTCAATTTCACGGTCCAGCGACTACGTTAAAGTTTTTGGGTTACGACAGTTCCTCTGTAACTAGGCATGGTAGGATGACAATATTTGGTGTATAGGTTGCTGATGACTAGTACATGACTGTCTGGTAGGTGTCACCTGACCTTGACCTTAATTTCACGGTCCAGTGACTACGTTAAAGTTTTTGGGTTACGACAGTTCTTCTGTAACTACGCATGGTAGGATGACAATATTTGGTGTATAGGTTGCTGATGACTAGTACATGACTGTCTGGTAGGTGTCACCTGACCTTGACCTCAATTTCACGGTCCAGCGACTACGTTAAAGTTTTTGGGTTATGACAGTTCCTCTGTAACTACGCAGGGTAGGATGACAATATTTGGTGTATAGGTTGCTGATGACTAGTACATGACTGTCTGGTAGGTGTCACCTGACCTTGACCTCAATTTCACGGTCCAGCGACTACGTTAAAGTTTTTGGGTTACGACAGTTCCTCTGTAACTACGCATGGTAGGATGACAATATTTGGTGTATAGGTTGCTGATGACTAGTACATGACTGTCTGGTAGGTGTCACCTGACCTTGACCTCAATTTCACGGTCCAGCGACTACGTTAAAGTTTTTGGGTTATGACAGTTCCTCTGTAACTACACATGGTAGGATGACAATATTTGGTGTATAGGTTGCTGATGACTAGTACATGACTGTCTGGTAGGTGTCACCTGACCTTGACCTCAATTTCACGGTCCAGCGACTACGTTAAAGTTTTTGGGTTACGACAGTTCCTCTGTAACTACACATGGTAGGATGACAATATTTGGTATATAGGTTGCTGATGAATAGTACATGACTGTCTGGTAGGTGCTATTTGACCTTGACCTCAATTTCACGGTCCAGTGACTACGTTAAAGTTTTTAGGTTACTGCTGTTCCCCTGTAACCAAGCATGGTAGGATGACAATATTTGGTATATAGGTTGCTGATGAATAGTAAATGATTGTCTGGTAGGTGTCACCTGACCTTGACCTCAATTTAACGGTTCAGCGACTTTGTTAAAGTTTTTGTATTAGGACAGTTCCTCTGTAACTATGCATAGTATGGTGACAATAATTGGTATACAGGCCGCTGCTCATAATTAATGCTATTTACGTAATGCTTATGACGAAATTTATTTTCGTTACTGATGCGGAATTCAGGCGAGACGTTTTTCTGTGTCCACACTTGTTTTTTATTTGGGGGAAAAATGACCGGCATGGGAAGGACAAATTTCTGGACCCCTGCTATAGACTTGTACTCAGTCTGTCAGTCCAACAGAAGCGTTGTCTGGAATTTTTTTTTAGACTGTAGCAGATATTCAGCTAATATTTGGTGCGAGTGTCAACAGTCACGACTTACAGATTCAAGTTTAAATATTGTTCCCCTATTATGATTTTTACACACCCATAGAAGACGGGTCGTATTTTTGGAACATTGGGCAGCATCCAAAATCCACAGCGATGTCCGCTCTCTAACTCAAACAGTTGTTGTCCCATCTCACTGATATCTATTGAAACTTGGGGAAAATGATTATGGGGATAATCTTGGCCAAGTTTTTTAACCAGTCAAAACACTTTAGCCACTTAGTTATGGCCCTTTATAAAAAAATGGCAATTTTTCAACAGGTGTATTTGTAGCACTTTGGCACTTGTTGACAAAATAATAAACAAAATTTGCCTGGTTTCTACCAAGGTCTGGGGTTTTAACCTTTCTATTCTAGGGACAGACAAAGTTTGCTTCCAACTGGCAAACTCTCTAATAGATTGTGAACTTCTCTGATATTGAAAATAGCTGTATTATTAGTGGCTGGATGCAAACATTGAATCAGTCAATTGGAAAAAAACATTTTAACATAATTTTGCATAAATAAAATCACAATGAGTGGGTACGAAAACCCTTCATCAAGTAACTTATCTTGCCAATTCAAGACTTGGTATCTAACATATAATCATTTTTTCTGAGAATCCACTACCTTCCAAATTGTTTAAAAAATTGCTAGATGCTTGGGACACACTAAGCAAGGTTTAAAAAGACCTTAATGGTGGGATTGTGGACACATACCTGTACTCAATGCACACAAAGCATCACAGTGACCACCTAATGACCATGATGCCTTGCAGCTTGCAACCTTCTGAAAATGTAGCCCTACTACACAGCTGGTCACTTACTGACCATGTAGCCACACAGCTAGCCACCTTCTTACAATGTAACAACATAGCAGGCCACATACTGACCATGCAGACTAATTAGCACCTACTGATGATATAGCCACAACATACAGCTGGTCATTTAATGAGCATGTTGCCTCGCAGCTGGCCAACTACTGACCATATAGCTAAACAGCCACCCACTGTCAACGCCACACAGAAATCGTGGGTTAAACTATGCCAAACCTCCCATTTCCATTAATGTAGCTGTGAGTTGGTGTTAGATTGATTAAGATTAAATGAACAATTGGTTTGGTAGAAAAATGTAGCCTCAAAGCTGGCTCATTTAGCCTTTACAGTGACTACTTACTGACCATGCCTCACAGCTGGTCACCTATTTACCATGTAGCTACACAGATGACAACCTGCTGACCATATGTGGCCACACAGCAGGCCATGTGCACATGATCATGCAGCCTTAAGGTACCTAAAGTAGCCACACCACATACTAGTAGATGGCCACTTACTGACCATGTGGCCTTACAGCTAGCCAACTACTGACCATGTAGCTTCATAAGAGGCCACCTACTAACCACACACTGACACTACACAGCTGGCCGCCTACTGACCATGTAGAAGCACAGTTATTGACCTTCTGACCATGCAGCATCACAGCAAGTCACCTAACCAGGCAGCCTGACAGCAGGTCAACTTTTGAGCATGCAGCCATACAACAGGTCAACATCGGAAATTGCAGCCTCACAGCATGTCACCTACTGAACATATCCACACAGCTGTTCACCTTCTGACCATATAGACACAAAGATGTTGACCTTCTGACCATGTAGACTTGCAGCACGTCATGTAATGAGGCATGTAGACTCACAGCTGTTAACCTACTATATCCACGCAGATTCACAGCAGGTCACCTACTGACCATGCAGACTCGCAGCAGGTCACTTAACCATCTAGCCTCACGGCTGTATCCCTACTGACCATGCAGCCCAAGAGGTGTTCACCTGCTGACAGTGCAGCATTACAGTTGGTCACCTTTTGACCATGAAGCCTCACAGGTCACCTACTGACCATGCAGACTTACCTTCTTTGCATGTATAGCCCCGCAGCTGTCCACATACTCACCATGTAGTCAAACATCTCTTCACCTACTAGTACTGTACTTATCATATAATTACCTACTGACCATGCAGCCTCATAGAAGGTCACCTTTTGACCATGCAGAATCACAGCAGGTTACTTACTGACCATGCAGCCCCATAGCAGGTCACCTCTGACCATGCAAATTCATAGCTGTTCACCTACTGACCATGTAGCTTCTTAGCGAGCCTAGTAGCCTCACAGCAGGCTATCTACTGACTACCAGTATGTAGCTTCACGACTAGCCACCCACTGACTGTAGCCAAACAGCTATGACCTACTGATTATATAGTCACAAAGCTAGCCCTTTGCAGCCACTCAGCTGGCTGCCTTCTGGCTATGTACCGGTAGCTTCAAAGCTGGCTGTCTACTGACTATGTAGCCTAACAGATGGCCATCTGCTGACAATATAGTAAAATAGAGAGCCACCTACTAGAATAAACCTTATAGCCACACAGCTAGTCATCTACTGACCATGAAGCCGCACAGCTGGCCATCTATATGTACTGACCATGTAGCCAGATGACCACTTTTCTGGTTTGCTGTTAAACAGGCTGAACTGCTGTCAAAGTTAAAATAAAACTCTAAATAAAAATGTTTATAAATATCTTATTTTTAGTTTCAAATCAACAGCTTATTGTATAATACAATAAAAACATTTAAAAAAATGTCTAGAAATTCATGGATGTACAAGAAAATCAAAGAAGACTGTTAAATATAAGATCCCAAAGCTTCTGTGTGGCAGCAAACAGGTACCGAAAAGCCAAAATCCACCCAGTGGATATGTGTTGCTGCATGATCAGCCTCCTATAAAAACAATGATATCCAGTACTCCATGGGAGCATTGTACTTATCGTAATAGGTAAAATTTAGATTGATCTTACACATGCATTCAGAAATATTGTTAAGAACTAGTTCAATCATCCAAATAATTTTAAAAGCAAGGAGAAATTGGTTAAGCCATCAGCTTGTTTTATTCGTGAATTTCATGAAGATGCATACACTTTTTAAAATAACACCTGATAGAAGATCAATACAATCCAGAAAATTCACAATGCTTAACAATTCTTGTTCTAACTGTAACATATTTTCATTGCCTAGATGCTGTTCTCACACAATACTCATACAAGTAACAAATCATAAAAAATATGCAGGACATATTTTTACAGAAAAAAACCTACATGTATGTCGTTTATATACATCAATCATTACTATTCATAGGACTGAAATTTTTATAACTTTTTTAAACAAAACATAGTGGCATAATATATAATCAATTGTACATATAATACAATAAAACTGACTTTACATTCTGGAAGATTGTACATACATGTAAAACCAAGCAACAATTACAATGATGACCGGTAAGTCATTCTGTGAGATTTTCTCATATTTTGAGGCACCTTCAAAAGGTTAGCACACTGTACTAAATAAAGTCATTTTATAACACAATATGTGGTTCTGATCTCGAATAATTTACAAAATAAAAATGAAAAGACAGCTGGATTCTTGTTTCCATAGTTGTTTCTTTATTATATACTCCTCTCTCATTTAATAGGGGTCACAGGTTTCTTTGTAATGTATTTAGAAATCAGTATTCTACCCATGTCATAAAACATAATACATGATGCACATGCAACTAAAAATCCTTGTGCATATAAACGAGTGCCAATTACATAAAAGTGAAAAGGTTGTCGTCTGTCTCGTTTGCGTACCCTGAAGATTCTCCATGCTATTATTCCAACAAAACCTGCCAGTCCTACAAAAAAATTTACATATCAACAAATATAGTAATTAGTTACTTTTATAATGCAATTACATATATACATGTACATGTGTCTTGAAAAATATACAGCTTATTTGTGTGAGCCTTAAACACCAGTACAAATTTGATGTTCTTCAAAGCATTTCTGCCTACTTTACTGCAAGTACAAAAATTGTACAGCAGTGAGTGTTACTGTTTTTAATGTTTTTAATATGCATTTATGGCCCTTCACTAGAAATGCAATACATGAATAATCTTATGGGACAGCACATATATAAAGTACATGTACTCGTAGATCACTTTCTATGTCGATCACTTTATGTTGACTTAAAAGGTACTACAAAATGAACACTTCAATAAATTTAGAAATTTAAATAAAACTTCTAGTTGTCATGGTATAGCAGACATCTATACTACTAAAATTATAGACCCCCTTTTTTAAGCACGCATCACAAAACACAGAGAAATAGTGCAGTATTAACCCATATAAGGTTACATGCAGTAAATGTTGCATATGCAAAATATTTAATATTTATATAGATTATTGCTTTAAATAATTAGCAATTAACCATTAAATACGTCCTCAAATTTGTACCGGATACAATCCTCCTTTAAATTTACAAATTTATTTCCAGGGCAAGGAAATCCTGTGACGGGTACAAAACAAACGTAAGTCTACCCAACTGGCAACTGTCAAATGAAAGAGCATTAAATACGAAGTAAATTTGCAATCAGTAAAAGCGTAACTTTAGTTCTTTTTTAATGTCATATTAGTGCTGATCACAGTGAAAACAAAATTCGTAGGACCTACCAGACATGTCTGGTGAAAATCCCTACCCTTCGATTCCAATCGAGTCGGCTGACATTAAACAAGAACGATCAATATGTATAAAGTTACATGCAGTTGATAAAGTCGATTATTAAATTATTTCTCTGTGTTTAAAAAAGGGGTCTATAACTTTAGTAGTATATATATTTTGGTAAATTTCTGAGAGACAATGACCCCAAATTTATGCAAAGCAACCCATCTCTGTCATATTAACCTGCAGTTGTGTTTCTTATATTGCCAATATAAAAATAGCCACCAGAATCAATACCACAGGTTAAAAAAAATCTGTCTTTCTAGTTTACAATATAATTTATCACTTACCAACAGGAAACATTGGATTTTCTTTCGATACCACAAGAAACTGATTCTCTTTGTGATCATCTTCTTGAAATTTGATGTCTGGTCTATCATGTGACTTCATTGTAAAAATATATGTCCTGAAGCAAAAAATAATCATGAAAATAAACAATAAAAATTATTTACATGTTTTTATGCATTACACCAAGTCACAAGTAAATGTACAAGTATATTCATATGAACTTCCTGTACATTTATTTGACAGCAATATACATCATGTTAAATGTAGGCTATCCACTAGAAGCCCTTTATCTCTTGATCATCCAAACTCCTGGTGATGAAATAAATCCTTTTTTTGCAGTTTTATCATAAACCCAGAATGTATATACTACTAGTATGTACCTTTGTCTTTGGGTATAAAAAATAAGCCATAGGCTTCTACAGACCCTAATCTTCTATATGTCTAGCAGTCTAGTAAGAATTTCTCCCAATAAATAATTATGAAAATACCTGTAACAACTACTTATACAAGTAGGTGTGGACATAAAGATGAACTTGAAAATTTATATGGATTTCAGTCCTATATATTAAAAGCTGATGTTCAAAAAGACTTTCAAGAACCTGTTATCACTGCTGAGTTTGATAGCTTGTAAGTTGTTCCACTTCTCCACAATTCTAAATGAACAAGCGTGGACTGTGTGTTAATGCCCACTAATCAGATACCCCTGCTTTCACAAATATGACTTTCATAAGTACTAGTATGCCGTAAAGGAGCATAAAATCAATACACACCATATGGTCCAATAGGATAAAGCAATATCCAAAATATCAGGCCTCAGCGTCCTATAGTTACTTTAGAAAAGTCTAAACTGTGACAGAAATTTTTGTTACTGATAGACGGATGGATGAATGAACAAACAGAACAACAGACAATGGTAAAACAGTATACCCTGTCTTCTTTGAAGTAGCTATAGGGGTATATAAGTTTGTAATCTGTGTGTTGTCTTACACTGATTTTTACTGCTCCTTTCTATAAGACCTTTCAAAGCTGAAATGGTTTAAGAAAATGCAGATGTACACTAGTTTCTGAGAATAAAATACAAGCAGGTCAAATTGCCCTGTCAATAAATGTTTTCTTTTTCTTTGTTACAACTACTGATAATTCCAATTTCCCTGATTTTAACAAAGAACTATTTCAGTAATGATTTTTGGTAATCTTGGTTAAATAATTTAAGATTTCTTTTAGTTTGTATGCTAAAACATGTTACATTCAAAAGACTATTCAAGGACACAATTAAATTGTATAAAATTCAGATCAATCTATCTGAGCAAATTTGCTCCATCTTAAAGAAAGCAATAGGCATGACCACAAAAATGTATATATACTACAGTGATTGTTGTTAGTGGGAACGATTTAGCTCAAAAGGAGTGTAAAGGGGGGTGGGTGTTATAAGGTGTTTTAGGGGAGGATTTTACTATTTCACAGTGTCAGTGGAGGTGTTTTTATTGTACAGGGATAATTTGACTGGAATTCCAGAAAACACACTGACCTTACTGTCCAAGGTTTGAACTTATCAATTGTGTAACAACAAAGAGAAGTTAGTGATATGAAATGCAGAGCAAATACTATTCCCATGAATTTCCCTATGAACATGATTGTGTTCATTTTAGCATACTCTTTGCTCTAGTGCAGTTAAATGTTTTCTATCTATCTTTAAGTCACAATGCCAGATACATGTATTCCATATATCCTTGTGGTTGTTATTTTATGTTTTTGTAGTACAAATTGTGAGGTGGTAAGTTTAAAGAGAGAACTGAATAAATAAAGGTTTCTAAGAAATTTGTTTTAATATGAATGTAGGCGCAGCTTAAATGCTAGCATCGCGCATTGTTCATGTCGTTACTTCAGAGCCCCCTAACCGTGCCTCTACATTCCATTGATAACGTTACGTCATACTCTAATCTGTTGGTGACGTCACAACACTCAATTTCAAATACAGTGTTTCAGATTGAAAAAAAAATGTCTGGCATTTTTGTTGTAATTTAAAAAGTAAACACTTTTATTTTATCGATGTCAAAATTATTTTTGTCTACTTTTATATTATAT
Source organism: Limnoperna fortunei (assembly GCA_944474755.1). Lineage (NCBI taxonomy): Eukaryota > Metazoa > Mollusca > Bivalvia > Mytilida > Modiolidae > Limnoperna > Limnoperna fortunei. The sequence continues at coordinate 68,555,996 of OX104114.1, read as the reverse complement.
ATTTTTTCGTTCGTCTACAATATTTTCTCCAGATAGCTCAGCTACCATCTGAAATGGATTTGTTCATATGGATCACGTGACTTTTTTACACACACCCATGTAACCGTATAGCTCGCATCTGCGATGCTCGCTATTATGTATAATTGACCACAATTAAACCATGTTTTTAAATAATTTGACTTTTATTTTTTTTTATATCAATATTATGATACATGTAATAGACTTCTTGTTTCCAGGAATAGGGGAATTTCATATATCTGATGTTTTTTAAATAAAAATTCAGGTGAATCCCTTTTTAATGCTGGAATGTTTAATATTTCACAGAAAATGCTTCTCGGTCTAACAACGACCTTCTCTGCCTTTAGGCATAGGCTAAGGTTATATGAAACAATTCAACTTACATAACAAGCCTATGACTTCTTTGACAAGTAAATGTAGATGTAAATATTAAATTATTATTGTATTTTTTTACATACATAACTAATATCGTTCAACATTTACCTAATACAATAGTTTTTTTAAATTAAAACTAAGTTACTTACTGCGACTACTGATGTTTTGATACTATAGGTACATGTGTACGTGTTGCCTGTTGGTAGTTTGTTGTTGATGTAATTACAATGACCTTGACCTGTAAGTTGTTCTAAAGGTGCGACTTTTCCTGTACATGTATACACAAATAGGATTGACAAATTAAATTCATTCAAATAACTAAATAAATACACAAAAATTGCTGGTAATTTTCGGTTGTATTTATTCTGTTTAAGAATATTGTGTAATCATTTCGCTAGAGGATTGCAAAGCATAAGAATGATTCAGATTTTAAAATAAATCTTGATCTAAATAACGCTTCAAAACAAAACACAAAATCACATGCCCACTATATTATTAGAGGAGAATATATCGTAAAAGGCATTGTTCCGACCTATAGAAATATCAATATACTGAAACAATATGTTCAAAATTTCTTAAATTAGAAAGGATCAAATAAATAACGAATTGATTTAATAAAAAAAAACTACTTAAACGGATGCATTCAGAATGTGAATAGTTAATTTCCTGATTAAAATTATATATATGTTTGTAAATCTGATAGGATAGTTAAGACTTTTACGGTGTTTAAAGTGAGATGCAAGGAAAGGAATACGAACTAGTAAATCAGCTAGCTGTGCTTCTGCTAAAAAATGGTAATTAATACATTCTTAAGTGTCGTCATTACTTAAACTTGCATGCCAACCCTCAAGTCAACAGTGATGTTGGTGTCTGAATGCTTTTAAGGTGTTTTGAATCTTAAGAACTGGAATCCATGTAAATGTACATGTTCATGTTAATGTTCACACCTACAAGTTTCTGTTATATGTATTTATTAGCTGCAAAGATTAAGGATGCAATTAGGTGGGTTTTTTGGTGGGGTATGGGAGATTTTCTTTTTATCATTGATTGATCAGGAGCAACCTTCAGACCTTGGCCGATATGTAAGGATTAACCCCCCCCCCCTAAAAAAAAAAACCCAAACCATTTATATACAGTTGAAGCAGAAAGTAGTAATTCCCTCACATTAGTAAAAATCGTTAGACTGCTGTGTAAATTACATGTAGTTAGGTTGGCTTGTGCTTAGTATTTTCAAGCTTGATTAGCTCTGTTTTTGGGGTGTTCTTGAATTTTTGGATTGCCTAACGTAAGGCTAGTTTTCTGGTGCACATAAAAAATTGAAGCCTGATACAGTATACACTCCATTTAAACCAAAAAACTAACTTAGCATTTTTGGTATCATATTGCCTGATATGCCTAATTGTTTGAAAAATATGACACTATCTGTTCTTTAAAATAAAAAGTTTTTGTTGTTAAAGAAATGTGTTGCAAAGCATGTATTTTATGATGGATGTTTTCTTGATTGTTTGAATGTTGTTACACATAAGTTTCATAAATTTGGTCAGCTCCATGTATATCATGGGGCAACTGTCCATATAAAAAATGTATTATGTAGACAGCTGGAGGACACAGTTCATTTACAGTTTACAGCACATGAATTGACATTGCCTTTTTAACATCTAATTCTTTTCTAACTTATCTAGTAACAACATATACATGTACAAGTACTGAAGGTAAAGAAATGTAACAGTAAGACAAGTTTGGGAGAAACTTTTTGACTCTATAATTTTCAGTGACAGTTGACAATTAAGTTGGTGTTATCGATGCATCGAGCTAAATCATAAAGCATAGGGTTCAAGATGAATATGATACATGTACCTGTTCTTGAATTTTTATGGGAGTTATACATGTACTTCTTAAAAACTAGAAAAGTATAGATAAACCAACACTTTTTAAGTAGATCTGTAGGTAATGATATTTAGGGCAAATGGCAATTAATCATTCAGCAGATGTCATCAGTTTTTTTTCTTCTTTTTTTTTTCAGGTGATAGAATATTGAATGGTGACAGCAAGCTAAGCCTTACCACTCAGTCTCTTTCTTTATTGAACTTATCGTTTAAAAGATATAGTGAGTCCAAGTATGGCGAGTCCAGTACTAGTCGTAACAAAAAATATCAGGAACAGCTTCAGAAATGGAAGTTCAATGTTCAGTACCTTCACGATTTTATCACAAAGGCTTTATCCCTCAAGGTAAGTACATGCTAGGGAAAGCACCTGAATGTACTTAGTACCTGTCCCTCAAGAATACACGTGACATAAATGTAAGGAGAATTTATAAACACCAGAATGTAAGAATGCTTAAAGGTATGTACTAGTCTAGTACATCAGTGTACTAGTAAGTGGAATATAAAAACATCTAAATGTATTTGTCCTTTAATATATGTACATTGTAATTGTTAGGGAGAATTTAAAATACTATCCCTTATCATTAATGTACTAGACATTAAAATTGTTACTGTTTGCCTCTCATGTTAATTATTAGGTTATCATTCTCAGATGTTGTATTCATTGTCGTATAAGGATAATTTGGGTACATTAAACTAGTAAAACTCAGTGGGTCATGTAACAAAAAAGAAATAAGAAATAAGTTAGGGTATGAAGATACTAGTCATAGTATGTTAAGTAGAAGTGTCTGTCTGTACTACTCAACAACTATACATACATGCATATTTATGTTCAATAATTTTCAGATAACACATACCTCAGTGACCATGCAGGGTCCAATTTTGATATCCAGGTTTAAGAGTGTCCAGGTCCTGGAATTGAAGAGAGTACCCATACACATGTTAGAGGGATTACATAAACTAAGGGGACAACTTAGAACAGTTATTGTGTCCAGATGTCTGAACAGTTTACAGGTGAAAATATAATGCAATCATTTAGTATTGTCCCCATGAATGTAATTTAACATATTTTCTTATATATTAAAAATAATTAAAATTAGAATTCTGTCAAATTGTCAATTCCAAGATATCAACATGTACTTTAGAGTCTTGTCTGTTATGGAAGCAGTTTGGCCTTTTGTAATTTCTCATATGGTCAACCAGCATATAAACTGTTCTGTACACTACCAAATTTTAAATAAATCTGTTTCTATGAGAGATTAAGGCTAATACTAACTTTGGTAAAAATAATAATTTGAATGAAAAGCATAATGTTTTATTTTATATTGCATCCTAAATGCAATACAAATGATGCATATTTAAATTTCAGGATTTCTTTGAAGTTTGTGGTGGTGATCAGAGCTCGCCTATGTCTTGGCCAAGTCTAAAGTGTATATTTCTTAGTTACAATGGTCTTAAGAAACTGGACTCATCACTGGTATAGTATATCATATAACATATATATTTGGTCTGTTTTTGTAAATAATTTAACCCCACAGAAATGCTTATTTAACCTGATTGTTGCTCAATTTTGACTCTCAACATGTCATTGGTAGTAATTATTGCATAGTTTCCTTTCTATATCCCCAAACTTCAATTTGAGGTATATAGGTATTAGACTGTGGTTTTTGTCTGTCTTGTCTATGCATTTAAAGTAACAGGCTTAATTGTAGTCAAATTTTGTACAATAACCAATTATGATGTGTCAGCTTTTCATAGTTACATATTTTTGCATATTAATATGGCACCATGGTTCATTGACAAATCTCAGATTTATGGCTGAATATCTTTGTATATATTATTTCTCATAAAACCAAATGGTCAAAAAAGGAGTGAATCATTTTTCTGAAACTGGGAATAGATCTGGATTAGAATAGAAATCTGCATTGTCATGTCTATCATTATTTTAATAATACAGTCAATAAAATTTAGGGCAAGGAAAAAGTGAAACAGTGGTATTTGTCCTGCTCCACAGACAGTTTTAGTTGTATTACTGAATAAATTTATAAATGAACATGATGTACTGCTGACACAAAACTTGTGTTTCTCTTATGAATGTTACATTATTATGTATATTTCAGAGGTTGTTACCAGTGTTAGAAGTAATAGACTTAAGTCATAATGACTTAGTAAAAACAGAAAGCTTTTTAGAGGTAAAGTAGAATACAGATTTGTTGAAGGTTTGGTGGTATAGTCTACTTTCTTAGAAGCCTGCATTATAAAGACAAAAAGATACAATTCCAATCTTGCCACCTCGTTTGAAATTTGTACCTGTGAAGGTTTTGATAGTTTTACCATCAAATATCATTCTTTTGTTTTTTGTAAGTGCCTCAGTGGCCAAGTGGTAAGTCATCTATTGTTGGTCACTTGACTGCCAACACTGATTATTAATTAGAGTCTTACTGTCACCAGATTTAGCTTTACTCCAATCCTAATTTACATCGATTGTCATTTGTCCTGTCGAAGATCAAGGTTTTCACTATATACATGTACTCTGGCTATCATGATATAGCTGAACAATTCAGACAGTGGTTTTAAACATTTAAACAAACAAATATGTTATTTGTAAATAAAGATGACAGTGGTCATCAATTATAGCTTTTAATTAAAAGTATTTATAGCTTTTAGTATAAACTGTTACATAACTCCATAATAATATATATATATATATGTTTGGGTTAGATGATGTACATTTTAATATTGCAATGACCTGAAACACATTTCCTTTCATAATATACAATAAAATAATTGGGAGATTTTGATTTGTTTGTTTGAATGGTGTTTAATGACAGGTTCAGCAATATTTTAGCTATATCATGGCATCCAGTTTTTTAGTTCGAGAATCCTCTGCCGTCCAACGCTTTTTTTTCTTTTTTTTTGCATGGGACGTCAGAGGGCTCTCCATAAGCAAAACAGCTGATTTTGTGACGTGGGTCTGAGTCAGCAAATTTAAGATATTTTTTTATGAATATAATCATCACACCTTCAATCAAGCTAATTTAAGCACTGGATTTACATGTAAGTCACATTTTTGTTCAAAATGAAAGTGAAATGTCCGAATGTAAGGGTATCTATGGAAATGAGCTTAGAAACTGGCTTAAATCATCTTGGTTGAAAGTATGATGATTATATTCATAGAGAATAAATATATAAAGAAGCGATTTATATATAGTTTAACTAGACGAATATGTTTATTAACATTTGGACAAGATGAAATTTGCAGACTCAGACCTGTGTCGCAAAATCCGCTGTTTTGCTTAAGGATAGCGCTCTGACGTCCCACGCAAAAAAAAAAGAGAAAAAAAAAACGTTGGACGGCAGAGGATTCTCAGACTACCAGTTTTAATTTGGGAAGTAATCAGGAAAGCTCAGAAAACCCAGGACCTTCGGTTGAAAAACTGGCAATTCTTGTTAATTATTATTAGATTCAAGTACACCCAACGCAGCGAGACTCCAACCTGCAACCTCACTTTTGTAATCATTGAGAGAAGAGACCAGATTACAATTTAACCATAAATAATGGCAATTGATTTTTTCAGCATTTAACGGACATCGTAAGAGTTAATTTAGGATATAATGGTTTGGACAGCATACCATCCTTCTCTCTGACAGCACGGTCACATATAAAGACGTTGGTTCTACGTAATAATAATTTAGATAACATAGAAGGTAGGTATAAATTGCAGTCTGGGAAATACTTTAAAACAATTGTATGACAACTGCTAAAAAAATCTATTATAAACAAATTCTGCGTGTTGTAAATGGATTGTAGCAAAGTGACATTTATTCTTGTACATAAGAGAGGATGCATTAAGTGTAGTACATATGGCCATATTTTGTTTTAATCCAGCACAAAATTTGATCTTTTAAACAACAACTTTATGCTGCACTATATGTCACAATGTTTGGGAAAACTGCAACAATATGGCCACTGTCTTGGGTTTAAATATTGTAGTTCAGGAATGTAAATGAAAAACAATTATGCTAATCTAGTGAGGGCATTCGTAAATTAAATATATTGTGAAAAATGTACTATTTGCTTGATGTTTTTCATAACTCTACTTCACATTTTTAATTATAATTCTTAAAAAGCTATGTCCTTCCATGAAAGGGATGATACAGTAATGGGATTTTCAAAAACAACAGGATAAATGGCAAAGATTTCAGCAAATTTTGTGGGACTGTGGTAATTTCATTTAAATGTCTTGTTTTAATTTGCAAAATACTTCAGGAAATATGGTCTTTCTGTATACTCTAATTTGTTTTACAGGGATTGAAGAGCTTTGTTATATTGAAGAGTTAGATATATCTGAGAACTGTTTATGTGACCATTCATGCTTGACTGGCTTGTCTCGTCTTACCAGACTTGTCATGGTAGTGTATATATGTTTCTAGAAAAATAACACTGAAAAATTAATTTAAACGTGACAGTTTCATTAAAGTGTGTTAATATAAAGCGAATTTCAATTCATAACAAAAAACGTTGATTTTTCCCATGACAATATTATATTGGGTCTGTTTCATTTGACTCCACATTGTAAACCAACTGGAAAATTTTAAGTAAGGTTAACACCCAAAGCATAATAAACCAACAGGAAATTTTGAAGTAAGGTTAACACCCAAAGCATAATAAACCAACAGGACACTTTTAAGTAAGTTTAACACCCAAAGCATAATAAACCAACAGGAACCTTTAAGTAAGGTTAACACCTAAAGCATAATAAACCAACATGAAACTTTTAAGTAAGGTTAACACCCAAAGATCCTTTCTTCAGAAGATCTGGAATTTTCACTGGGCCCTCGCCAGTACAAAATCAATGCCATGCACTGAAAAACAAGGGAAAGTTGCATAAAAAAACAAACAAAAACCACCCAAAGAGGCTTTATATATTTTCAGTGTTCATTGTACAAGGATAAGTAAAGAAACAGTAACTTGCAGCAGCCATATTTAAATTGTTTTGTGTTTTATTTAAAACAGTGTGTAGTTCAGACAATTGAAATAATTCATTCAAACATTTTTATTATTTTGAGAAGTCAATAAATTAAACATGATTTTGGTGACATGCACAACAAAATATATTCATGCAGATTTGTAAGCAGTAAACAATAAGTATAAACATTCTTCATACTATGTTATTTATTGATACAACAAGACCATGATTTGGATCATTAATCATCGGCAGAATGTCCTTAGTCTTGGTTTGTGGCAGTAGGTGCTATAGAAATTGTACATTGGTACATTTTACTGATGCAATATTTCTGTATTATTTTAGCTAAGTTTGCAAGGAAACCCATTGTCGTTCCATATCAGTCACAGATCTCTGACGTTACAACACATCTCTGTAGCATCTGGTAGTAGCTTAGCTGTAAGTGGAAAGAATTTGAATACTATTTCTAAGTGTGCTTTATAGTTATGAAATGTTGCATGAAAAAACTATTTATTAGAAATTTCTACTGTCATCATATCTTACATGATAATGAGTACCGTATTTAGGGTCGTATTGTCCGCGGTCTTTTTCTTTTAATCTAAGTTGGAAAGGAATGGTGCGGATTATACATAAATTCAGACTAGATAGAGTGTGTTTCGCCCCGTTGAATGTTGTCAATGGCGGTCTCCATTTTGTTGTTGTGTTATATGCGGTATTTTCGTACTATGCTAACATGATTCTTTTACAAACTTCCATATAAATACGTTGTAATGATATTAATTTTTAAATTATTTTTAGTAATGTTATAATAATTATATAGGACGAATAAAAATTAAAACGGATACGAAAAAAGCGGATGTGTAACCTGTATTGCGTACAGTGCAAATGGCGTCAGTATGTAACCTCAAATGTTTGAAGATCGATGCTTTGATTGCAATCATTAAGGGATTAAAATAAAACGTGTAATCTTTTTGTTTTCTTTTTTTCATTAATAATGGAAAGTTGACAAATGGTTTTGGTTACGAAATGTGTGAGTATCCGTTTTAACAACGATCAAAATAGACACTATGTGAGAATGCACTATTTTTTATTTAATTTATTACAATCACTAGAGATGAATAAAACTAGAAATATAAATGATATTTTAAGAGAATAAATTACATATAACAGTAAAAAATTGTTAAAAAGCATGACTAAGTCGGACTCGATGTCTTCATCTTGAGACATTTTTTGAAATTTTTTACGTGCGGATGCATATACGAATTTTTCCCCAATTTTCAGGCCCAAGAAAGGGGTGCGGACAATACGTAAATGCAGTCTTTACACAGCTTTTTACGGTAACGGGTGTCTAATTAGAAGAAGCCACTGCTTACTCATCCAGAGCATCTGAAAGCATTCAAGTTTTAATTAGGTTTGAGTTACTCACTTTCTGGTTTTTGATTTTTGTTTCATTTGTTTGTTTGTCTGTATGCAGATTTATAATCATGTCTTTACTTTATGCTCTTGTTTTTTGTTTGCCTCACTTCCTGTTTTGATATAAAATAAACATACAAACTATTGTTATGTCAGATAATTGTGTATATTTGCAGTTTACATTGGATGGAAAAAAAATAACTTCATCAGAAAGAGAGGTTAGTGTTTAATTAAAGTCTCATATTCATTAAAGATGGCCAGCATTGTCTAATAAATTAAAAGGTGCAAAATGTTAATTATAACCTCAACTAAATTAACATAAGTTACAATGTATCACATTATTGATCAGAACCTAGAGGTCCATTTAAGTGCAGTAGACCTACCTATCATGCAAAATATTACCATGCTAACATTACAAATTATACTAAATTTTAGTTGGAACAGTGCTTGTTTGGTATCTGTTAGTTGAAATTGTCATAACCATGTGAACTATGATTTTCTGAATTGATAACTCGGCCATACTTTTTTATATTGTTGAACAATAAGGTTTATTTTTAAAAAATTATTCCATTAAAATCTTTTATTTAAAACAACATGTTATTATACATAGTCCACGAATAAAAACCCTTTTTGTGAATGTCTATCCCAGCCATAGTGATTATCTTTGTATCTTAGGCTAGGTTTAAATATTCAACCCAACTTAACTAGCAAAATTCTGTAGGGCTTTGCCAAAAATTTCATGCTAAAGTGAACTTAGGGAAAAGGGAGGTGTTTACCAATATGTGCAATGTGGGACATCAGAGTCGCAGAGACACATATTGTTGCTAAAACATAGGAGGACTAGAATAAGTATAAATAGAAACCTGTGACCTAGGATAATTATAAATAGAAACCTGTGACTAAGGATAATTATAAATAGAAACCTGTGACCAAGGATAATTATAAATAGAAACCTGTGACCAAGGATAATTATAAATAGAAACCTGTGATCTAGGATAATTATAAATAGAAACCTGTGACCAAGGATAATTATAAATAGAAACCTTTGACCAAGGATAATTATAAATAGAAACCTGTGACCAAGGATAATTATAAATAGAAACCTGTGATCAAGGATAATTATAAATAGAAACCTGTGACCAAGGATAATTATAAATAGAAACCTGTGACAGATTGTATTTAGCAAGTTAACAAAAACATGATATTGTAGAATTCTGCTGGGAAGAAGGTGATTGAAAATGAACTGAATGTAGAAAGAGTGGAATTTAATGTAAAATAGGATGAATGTAAAAGAGACTGAATATGAATAAGAATTAGTATGAAAAAGAGGGAATATGAAGAAGAGTTAAAGTGAAAGAGAGGGAATTTGGGGTATCACTTTTCAGTAACTGTAACTCATGATTATTTCTTATAATACAAATACATTTTTTTAAACATTTCTATATATTTTTAATTTAAGTCTAGCTTTTATAGAGAAGTCTGCTAGCTTTAATTTTAAATATATTATCACAGAGAAGTCTGTTAATTTCTTTTCTTTAAATCTAGCTATAACAAAAGTCTGTTGTCTTCTTTTATTTGAATATAGCTATCACATAGAAGTTGGTAAAATTCTTTAATTTAAACACGGCTGTCACATAGAATTTTGTTGACATCTTTATTTTTAGATCTAGCTATCACAGAGTAGTCAGTTTAATAACTTCTTTATTTTAAATCTAACTATCACATGCAATCTGTCAACTTATATTTTTAAATCTAGCTGTCACAGAGAAGTCTGTTAACCTCGTCTCTCCGACCATCACAAGAAGCTTGGGACATAGTAACTCATAGGGACATTGTGCTTCAAAGGGAAGGCATAGCTGCTTCTTATTCATTTGATGATTCAGATGATATAGCAACAAGTTTAAAAGTGGGGTCACCAGGTCGTAGAAGGTCAAGAAAGAAGAAACAAAGAGCTAAGTCAACCGGTATATCCGATGAGGAAACTGTTGACTCCTCTATGACAGAATACTCCTCGAGGGACAGCTCACGAGGTAATATTATAATATGAACAGAGTGAATGCAATAAGGGCATTAGGTTGAAGAACTTATACAAGTTTTGCCTTCCTTGTTCTATTATTTTTGTTTGGTTCTAATCAATATTTTAAAATTGTGGAAATTGGCAGTAAAAACATTCCAGATCCTTGATCACTTTGCTTTTAACTAATTAAATGTTCATCAGTCTGGTTTGTAAATTTTACCTTACTACAATCTTTTATGAAAGAATTGTGATTTAAGGGGTCTAAGATAGTAAAGTATGGGTCTAAGATAGTAAAGTATGAACAAAAAACAGTGTTTTTATGCCCTAGTGACGAAAAGTTGTAAGGGGGGAGGGAGCATATTAATTTACCCTTATCTGCCCATGGGTCTGTCAGTCAAGCCATTGCACCATCTATCCGTCTGGTTTGGATTGGCCAGCTTACTTCTCCATAGAGCTACAAAATTTATATTTTGCAGAATATTTGTATACATAATAAGGTGTGCTTGGTCTAAGGATTTTTATTTCCATTAAATTTTCATAAAATTGGAGATCGTTGGACTTTTTGTAGGTTGCATGCCATATAGGGGTACATGTATTATCTGGCTATCTTCTGGTAAAGCTTGAAGCTACAGTGTTTATATTTGGTAGGATATTTGAACACATAATAGAAGTGTTCAGGGCAAGAGGATTTGTATTGTTGTAAAATATTCTTTAAGCTTCAGTTTGCTTAGTTTGCAGACCTGATAACTTTTGTAGGGGATATATGACTTATCTGGCTATCTTCTCCTTCATAATTGAAGCTACAGCATTTATAATTTCTGTCTGTTGCAACTTACTGCTCATGTCGCTGGCCAGGCTGCGGCATCATTTGTGTCTTACAAACTTTATTTTCTGAAAAAAACATTGCCACTTACATATAAACCTTTCATTCTCCGCTGTGAAGACATACTTTCATTAAGTTTGTTTAATATTACAGCTACTTCTCCTGATAGACAGGAAGAAAAGGAGGATGTCAGAGACTCAGCACGTTCTACAAAAGAAGAAATCCAAGTTCTTCGTGATCATTATGGTGAAAATTGGTTACAAGTAATTGCAGCCAAAAATGAAGAAAAATTAGCCTCTTCTGCAAGTAGCAGAGATGTGGATAAAACTGAAACTGAAGATGACATTTATCTAAATGAAAGTACAGCTAATTTGACAATTTCTGGGTCAAGAGGGTTCAGGGATGAATTGGAAACACATACAACTAAGGACAAAGAAGTTGAAGATGACATTGAAGTTTTACCAGAACCTGACATCAATATGCAAGGTTGTTTTTCTATTAATTTGTGTGTATTTAAGTCAGTTTTCAGAATTATTTCAAGTTCAATTACAGATAAATCCTAGGAATAATTTGTAACTGTAAGGGATGCAATGTGTCCACAGACTTTCAGTGAACATCATAGTCATATTCATGTAAAGTCTTTTGTTGCAAGAACAAATTATAAGAGGTCAAAATTCAAGAACAAGTAATAAAAAAAAGCAAAGTAAACTTGTGAAGCTGAAAATAAAACTGATTGTTTTAATTTCAAAGCTGTCATGAAATGTTTTTTTATATTTTTTTATTTTTGAATTTTGTATGTAGATTCTACAATTATCACTATTAAAAAATGTCAAAGTTTTGGTAGAATGATGATTGGACACAATTCCAGTATAAACATTTTTAGTTTTAAAATGTTTGTAAAAGAAAACAGTGTTAGGACAATGTTAAGAAAATTTCATAAAAACATAATATAAATGATGAAAAAAGTGTGACTCCAATATCATGAAATATATCTGATTTAATTAGAACCTAAATAGGTCAGAGTTTACAGTTGTCATTGATTGATATGCAATTTTGATCTGATATGCAGAAATAGTTTCTATAAATGTATATATTTTTATTTTTTATGTGCATATGTACTACAGGAAGTGAACAAGAACCCAGTATAACACCTAAAGCTACATCAGACCACAGTGTCTATAGTATTTATAGGCAACACAGTTCACAGGGGACAGAGTGGAACAGAATGTCAGATGAAGACCAGTCAGAATATTATGGTATAAGACGTTACCGGTCAAGTGTCCTTATTTTAATGGATAAACTATTGGTTGTATTAAAAACAAGTCTTTTTTGTATGGCCGCTGTGGGACCTTCAGTAGGCAGTTTTTTTTTCAGCCATGTCTTGCCATTCAATTTTTATTAAAGAAGAATGCCAGATTACCCAGTAAAATGAAAACTGGCAATCCTTGTCAATTAGGGTTGGAGTCAAGCACATCAGTTATATACAAACACACAACCTTAGGGTGAAGTTGGTGATAAATTGTAGTTGGACTAACTACCTTAACTACTGAGCCACTGACTCCCCCAAAAAAACTAAAACAAAACAAGATATCATGACACAACATAATAATCAGTACAGATATAGTACTACTGGACAGTTCAACTGTTAGGTTCAGTCTCTTTTTACTTATCCACCATGTTAAAAGTTTGTAATGATTATGTCTAATATTACCTCTGACTACTTTTTGGAAAACAACTGTTACTCATTCTAACAATGATAGGGGTATTGTGTCCACTTGTGTTTACCCTTAAATACCTTAAAAAGTTGTGTATAGTCTGCATTTACTTTATGTATTGTTCACACTCCTTTCTCTTACCAGAAAAATGGTTGTATGCATGCAATCAACATGTACAAGTTTTCACAAAAAGTCCCAAGATGAAGACATCTTAGTCAGATTCTGCGTTGTTTTTTTTTTTTAAGTTTTAACTTGGATATGTAATTTATTCTTCTTGAAATACCAATTATGTTGAATGATATATTATTTTTCTTGTGCCCTGATAAAATAATAAATGCTGCATTGTCATATTGTTTTTTCTGATCGTCAAACGAATACTCAGCTGATAAATAAAATGTTTTTCGAAACCAATCTAATTTGTTGACTATCATTACTGAACGAAATCAAAGAAAACAAAAAAGATCACACATTTTATTGGAATATCCTTTAGAATCGTAATAATCGTAATATTATTTGTCTTTTCATTTAAAGGGTCTGAAAGTGAGCCATTTATAGTGACATTGTCAGGTGATAAGCCAGTACAGCTTTTGATAAGTGTCAACAATAGATATTTAATAGAAAAAAATATCAATGGAGATATTGTGGAGTTATTGGACTTGAAATGTCTGGATTCTTTTGTTATCACTATGGGAACAGTGTCAGATGAGATTTCACTTCCTGTTTGTAGGATAAAATTTGACTATTTAAGGAAAGACAGACGAGAAAGAAAATACGTAATGGAAGATGATGATAAAGCTCAGGTATGACATTGTTGATACTGATGAGGTTCTAGAAAAGACATACCATAGTATTTTTTTAAATGACCAAAAGTAAACACACCATGTTACTGAAAATACATAAGAATGTATTTGAGATAACAGTACAGCACCAAAAATAAAGAACTAGTTATAAAAATCAGCATTACAGTTTCGTTTTTGTTTAGAGACTTTTTATATTTACAACATGTACTTGTAACCATATACAGGAAGTGCATTCTTTTCAGGAATTAAAGGAATTGCTACAACCATTCCTAAATGCCAAAGAAATAGACAGACAAATGAAAGGACTGCTGCAGTGCTTGAAATGTTCTAAACAGTTTGACAAAACAACTGCAGAAGTTCATATCCACTTACCAGAGAAGAAAGATCTGATTTCGTTGTCTGAAGTAATGATCAAAGGTCTGGTTTGAATTTTTATTCACCCCACTTGACAGTCTGGGTATGTAGTGGTCCTCATGTCCATATGTTTGATACTTGTGGTCACAGAAGTACATTACAGAAATACACAAATGTAGTTTCTGAAGTAGGCGTTGCTAAAGCTTGTTAATAGCCAGTGATTTTTAATAACATAAAAAATAACCATGTAAATGCATTAAAGCTGCTGTAATAGGACAATTGCAGCATAAGTTAGATCACTAGGTTGTGAATGCCCCTGGTTTTATAAAGTAAACATTTGTCCTCTTTTGACACCACATAAAAGGACCAAGTGTATAGCATGTATTTTAGTGCATGTATCATTTGGCTTCTGCTAACTTACTGTGGGAAGGGTGTGCCAAAAGTCAGTGGTTTTAACTGGGTACTGTGGCTTCCTACAAAAAAAAATCTGGATTCCATGATATTGCTGACAAATTACTTACAGTTGTGTTAAACTTCATTCATACAAAAAACAAAAAACTAAACAAAAAATAAAACAAAACAAAAAACCAACAAAAAAGATGCAAATATAGGAGGCACCTTGGGAAAAACCCAGAATTACTGCTGTAGTTAGGGTATTCATAAAGGTACCATCTATGTTTCAATAAACAGCTTGAATAGTTAGTTCTATTAGGTGTTTTCTGTATATAAGTAAATAAATTTGAAGATGGTTTCCCCGTGTTGTGTGTGTGATTATTTCTCTATAATTTGTGTCTTTTTTCCAGAGAATGCTGTGAAATATAAATGTCCTAAATGTAATAGTGATATGGTGGTAGAACTAGACACAGAGGAATTACCAAGTTCACTACAAAACACTCCAGTCGGGTCGTATAGGACGGGATTCAGTCTGTCATCATCATATAAAGCCAATGGGTTTGTTGACCATAATTAATTAGAAAAGTCTACAGTATATTTTGGTAACTTGCCAAAGTTCTATTAAGGGCTTGTCCAGAAGTAAATACCTGGTAGGGTCATGACACAGTTATGTTTTTATGTTTCACGAAGAAATTTGTGGGAGAACATGCATGTTAAGCCCAACTTTATTGTTTATTCACAGATCATGTGGCACAAGTGGTCATCAGAATCCTGAAGATGTGTTGCTTGCAGCATTCATATGCTTGCAGCAGTCATGTCACTACCATTTACGAGTTTGACATCCAAGCAAATCTGTGTCCAGTATACAAATGTATAATTTTATTGTTTGATGGATCCCCCCCCCCACTCCACATAAGGGATAGGGTATACTGTTTTGGTCTGTGTCTTAGTGTGTGTATTTGATAGTGAAGTCTTTCACCATTTTCTGCCACATGTTTCTCATCAATGGTAAATGATACAATACTGTCACTTTGCCAATAGTTTTGTATGATCATGCCATATTGTGGCATTCATTTTCAGACCTCTCCAACTCCTGCTTTCTGTTTACTGACTTTTTCAGATGTATAACCATTTTCTGTTGGATTTGTCTCAGCTATGATCTGAGATACAATACTAAAAATAAATTCACTAGCTTTGTATGTGCATGTCATATTATGAGATTCAGCCATCCATAACCATTTTATATCACATATTTTTCTCAGATATGATAAATGATACAGTACGCAACTTTTGTAGGATGCCATATTTTTGGATTTAATATACTCCCCGTGTCCCATAGAGGATAGGACATATGCTATTTTCAGTCTGTGTGTTTGTACAATTTAATAGCACAGTGGTATCCTCAGGTAGCATTAGCTCACAAAAGTACTTGTATGTACAAGAGATCATCACATCATCATAGCCTAGTACAGATGAGCTCACGTGCACTCATCTGTACTTGTTGCATCATCCAATCAAAATACATGAAACAAGAACATGGTTATGGTAACATAACAGTGTGCTTTTTTAACGTTCTTGTTTCTGGCTTTCTGGTTGGATGTCAGACACTATGGTCTAAAACAAAGGAGAGTCTATAGAATATTGTGATGTGAATGTTGTCCGTTTACAGGAAAAAAGGTATTTTCATGCGCATTTGGAAAGCCTGTGTAATCTTCCACTTGTGATAGTTATTTTTTATGTCTTTTTGCTTGTTCCGCTGTGCTTCTTTCTAGAAAGACATAAAATTTCTATCACTCGTGGAGGATCCTCCAGTCTTTACCAAAAATGTATGTAAGAATCTATTACACTGTGATATTTAACAAATTTGTCTAACTCACAACATAGTTTCAACAATTGTATCATATCTAGCCATTTCTGGTTTTCCTAAATTTATCATAACAAAACATTTTGCACGAATTAGGTCCAAAGTGACTCCTTTAGTTTCCAGACATAATTTATTTTATTTTGTTGCTATTACATTCTTTTTTATTTTTCAGTAGTACACCAGGATCTCACATGGCTAAATCTGTCCCTAAGAACAGAAGACAGAGTAGTAGTAGCTACGATATCCAGGATGGATCTGCAAGTATGTAATTTAAACGACAATTACAGTGTAATTTGATTGTTATTTATTTAAGATTTTTTTGAAATTAACAAGTTTTCTGTAACCTACTAAATTCCAAAACCAGTTAAAAAGTAACAAGGTTCTTTTATTTCCCAAAAAAGAACCAATCAAACTTCATTTAAATTATTGGAAGATAAGCAAATAGTGCTACAAAAGAATTTGTGGTCCATATGAAGGCATACATGTTAATCATGTTAAAATGGCAGAAACTTAAGTGTTCACTCTGATGAGACACTGCATGCTGGTGCAAAATAAACATAAATAAATATATTAAGTTTCTTGCTAATTTTTTGACACAATCCTGACCTATTCTTTTCAATATACTATTAACTTATATGCAGTTTTCAAATAATTCATTCTTTTTAGCCATGCATGGTAGAAATCTAGAAAAAATAAATACCTTGAATTAAATGGTACATTTAAATCATAGATTATAATTATCAGCTTATTTACATGAAAAACTACATACTGTTATTTATAAAACCGAGAAATAACAAGATTTCTTACAAAATTTAACGGGGGCCTTGGTGGCCAAGTAGTTCAGGAAGTTCGTCTACTATTGATCATGTGGTCTGTCAACACTGAGATTGCCGGTTCGAGCCTCACTGCGGGCAGGGTGCGTTCGACTGCAATCTTAATTTACAAGGATTGCAAGTTTTCCTACCAAAGGTCAGGGGTTTTCTCCAGGTACTTTGGCTTCCTCCCCCAATAAAAACTGGACACCATGATATTGTTGAAAAATTGCTGAAAGTGGCGTTAAACAACATTCAAGCAAACAAACAAACAAACGAAATTTAACTAATGGGTATTGTATGTACAGAAAACCTCACAAATGCTTTTGATGAAAACAAATCATATACTGTTGCCAAAAGCAACTATTATTAGCTAAACATTATAAACATATAATTTAATTTGGTTTGTAAGCTGAAATCTGATTTGCCAATTTAAATATAGAAACCCATATTATACCAAATATCTTGAGTTGGTCACATGCACTATTCATATGCTGTTAAAATTCAAATAGTTCTATGATGTCATTGCTGTTTTAAATGTTAAAATTGTCAAGATTTATAGTTTAAATTAAATTATAAGGAATATTTCAAATTTATGAACAGGTTATACAATATAATATGGTTTGGGTCTGTTTACACCTTTCACAGTTTATAAGGCGTTAACAAACCCAAACCATATTATATTGTATAACCTGTTTAGAAATAAGAAGTATTTTCCTAGAGAACCAGTATTTAGAGTATCTTTAAAATTTTTAATGAACCAGTCTGAACTTATTGTTCACATATTTGTAATTTCAGAAATGCCACCACCAATAATGTCAAACTCTTCCTTTGTCAGTAGAACTTTTCAGCAAACTGCCATTCAGAAATCCTATTCCACAGGAAGTGCTATGTGTGATATGGATAAATCTAAATCAATTGAAAACCCTGACTACATGAGAAATGGCTCATGGTCAGATGTCAACAAGTCTATGGATGGCAATCATGTCTGCAAAAGATCATCCATGGACAGTGATATAACGATTCTCACTAATGATAGCAGTAGTATAACTGTGATTTCCGAATCTAGCAATGAAACTTTAGCAGAAAATCAATCTGGTGATGTGTTTGCTGACCTCAATGAAAACAAAACATTAACACTTCAGAACCTGTCCCTACCAGTCGGAAAATTAAGTCATAGCTCTAGTCCAAATTCTGATGTCGAAACCATTTCTAGAAAATTGGCGGGAATATCTGAAGAAGTTTCATCAACAACACCCTTTGGTTCCCCACTGTCAAGTAGTATTTGTTCTAGTATGGTATCAAGTATATATGAAAATACAATTACTTCTCCCAGCAGTGAGAATATTCACCAAGAGTCTCAAGGTTCATACAAAAATTGTGATAATGGTTCAACTGTTAACAACAATGGCCATGAAAAAAGTATTTATGATATTTACACCACAACAAATGATAATGACAAATTTGATGAGGAAGTAGACAATAAAAGAAAGATTTCAATTAATAGTGAGACTGATACATTAAGTGAGACAACAGAGCAAGCGCAATCAATGAATGACGTTTCTGAAGATGTTTTGAATGATAATTCTCATTTAAATGTGCTAAACGGTTACTGTGATATTGATTTTACAAAGATTGATCATCGATTAAAACTTTTTATTACAATGAATTTCCTGGAAGAAAATGATACAGAACAACTCCACTGTGCATGTAAGGTAGGATAATAGAATAAAAGACAGTAGCAGTTTTTTGTGTTTTGTATTCATCTGATTTTTTTTTTGGAGGGGGTGGTGGGATATCTTTATTATTTACTTGAGTTTTCTGCATCCTTAGTTCTATATGTGGTCATAATTTATTTTTGTAAAAACTCAGTTTCATCTTCATGATCTTCAAGTTTGACTGATAGGTAGGGGAGGGCGTGGCTAGAGGGGGGTCCAATAACAATTTTTTATTTTTCTCAAAACAGATAACAGTAAATTTAATATCATCATAATAATACATGAGAAAACAGAAAACAATGGGTTAAATCGAAAAAACAGATAACAGCAGAATCTCATTGAAGGGCATTTCGAAGAGAAAATGCATGTTTTCATAGGAAGACTCAATTCATTAAAAAAAGTGGAAAATAACATGAATTAACAGCTAACAAAGAAACAAATCTGTAAAACAGTTAACAGTATTCTGACTATTAACAGCAAACAGTGTTTTTATTTTCATTATAATATTTAACAAGAATGTCAATTTTGAAGTAAACGGATAACAGCTAATGGTTGAAAACCAGTTAACAGTTGTTTTATTTAAAAAAAACAGCTAACAAACATGCCCAAAACACACTAACAGAAAAAATCTTGCCCCCCCTTCCCCCTTTGAAATTTTTTATGAAGTCAGACTCCTTATATAAATATAAGAAATTATGGCCTTTAGACCATGAGACTATGTATTATAATATTGAAACACTGTAACAGTTTACTTGAACATGTTATTATAAAGCTGTCAATGTATACTGTAGGCTGATATGATGCAATACATGGATACTATAGAGTTTCCTGGCTATCTGGTCATTTCTACGGCCAGAATCCTAATCTTCAGGTTTACAGGGGATGAAAACAGGTCAGTATAGTTCTGATGGCTACTATTATACACAGTAATACCTAAGTTAAAAAATAACCCTTAGGTTTTAAAGAAAAATAGTCTCATTTTAATCTTTGTAACAACTGCAGTATATTTAAATTATTCTGAAAGCATATCAATAAAAATTACTAAGAAAATTGCAGATTTGTTTGAATAAATTTTTATTTTCAAATTTTGTTTTGATTTGAAGAAGCAAGACACTTACACTCGATATAATTTGTCAACGAATTGTCTTCATAATTGCCATATAGTTATTTTTATTGTCACAAAGTACTGAAATTCTAAATTTGACTGTGAACAAGGAATCCACTTAAGAATAATGATGAATCCACAAGTTATAGCAAGCACTTACTCATCTTAAAATTCTGAAAAATTAACAGAAATTGATATCATTTATTTTCAGTGATGATTATGGCACCTGTTTAAAATGTATAGAAAATCAACCAATCACAGAGCTCCGTTACATTGACATTGGTCTGGGTTACCAGAGTCTTAGATTTGAGTTCAGTACTGTTTGTTCTAGTTATACATTAATTATAAGAGATGAAGACAGATGTAAACAGTTTATTAACATTGTAACAAGTATGTATACATTTTTGTATTTTAATTTTTATTTATATTTAACTTCTGCTATATTTTAAACCATTCCTCATTTCCTCAGTTATAAAGTCATGTCATATTTATTAATGAGTATGACTTGCAACCCAACCATTTCAGACTCTTTGCATTTTTATTAGCTTGTGGCTTAGAAACTAATATCATCCTGGCAGTTGAAAACTAACAGAATTAATGCGACTTAAAAGCCTTTCTTAAAATCAAACCTTCATTTCTCTGAATGAATTAAATCATGTCATAAAATTAAACTTTAATTTCTATAAATTACTTATGGACATGTCTTAAAAATTAAACCTTCATTGTTCTGAATGGCTTAGAAGCATTCTTAAAATCAAACCTACATTTATCCGTATGACTTAAGAGCCTGTCTTAAATTAAACCTTCAAATTTTGAATTCATTTTGACAATTGATAACTATCATATGAAACTCTCAAGGTTTCACTTTCAGCATTAAAATGACTTCAATTGATTAGTTCATTGTTTACTAGTAAATCAGTCAGTTTGAGCAATCAGTCCTACGCTTTTTGTTTAGGAATTGTACAGGACACAGCATTTAGTGAGAACAGTGAATTACAAGGAATCAGTAAATACAATGCAGAAACCATGGATAACTTGACAAGAACTGTTATGGAGGGTCTAGATGAGGAGGAGATACCATTCCATATGGTCAAATATCTGTGTGGTATACTGGTACAAGAGGAAGGTAAATACAGATTAATATTTCTGGTCAGCTAATATAATAAACACAAATCAATAGACTATTTCAATTTCTGAAATATATTGTTTTATGTTTAGATTGGAATTGAGGCTTTTTGGTTTCTCTGTTTTAAAATGTTAGTATCTCTAAAAGTTTACTTATCATCCCATATCTCAATAAACAAGGACAAATATTCTTATATACCAAATAGTAAACATGGTGTATATCGCACAATGAATATAACAGGTCAAATATCACTGTCAGTATAACACTTACTACTTGTCCTCCATTTCTTACGTATTTACTTTGTTTATATCCCTGTATTATCATCTCATGTAGGGGCCTCGGTCGCCAGATATCATCTCATGTAGGGGCCTCAGTTGCCAGATATCATCTCATGTAGGGGCCTCGGTCGCCAGATATCATCTCATGTAGGGGCCTCGGTTGCCAGATATCATCTCATGTAGGGGCCTCGGTCGCCAGATATCATCTCATGTAGGGGCCTCGGTCGCCAGATATCATCTCATGTAGGGGCCTCGGTGGCCAGATATCATCTCATGTAGGGGCCTCGGTCGCCAGATATCATCTCATGTAGGGGCCTCGGTCGCCAGATATCATCTCATGTAGGGGCCTCGGTGGCCAGATATCATCTCATGTAGGGGCCTCGGTCGCCAGATATTATCTCATGTAGGGGCCTCGGTGGCCAGATATCATCTCATGTAGGGGCCTCGGTGGCCAGATATCATCTCATGTAGGGGCCTCGGTCGCCAGATATCATCTCATGTAGGGGCCTCGGTGGCCAGATATACCTATTTAGAAAATAATTTTCAAGCAACTTAATGGAAAACCTAAATCTACTGACTATATTTTTGCGTGACCTTTGTTGTTTTACAGACAAAGTTAGGATATCTATTGGTTTAGTAATCACAGATGAAGAACTTATTCTTGTAAATGAAAATCATCAGTGGCCAATACCACGACTACAGGCACCATTAGATGCAGAGTTTAAAGGTCAACAGTTTACGATCAAGGACAGACAGAAAATAAATAACATTGCGACAGTTGTATGTATTATACCAGTTTTTTCCAACCTTTTTATAATAATGTCAGTTTATGTGTATGATCAAGCAGCTGTGGACAGATGTTCTGCAAAGAAAACATGTTACTGGGCCTTGCCTTAGCTGCCAAATTAAATTATCACTTTCACACAACTGTTATTACATGTATAATATCCTTGATAGTGGTGCATGAAAAAAGCATCTGCATCTGAAAGATTTTTCAGTATATAAGAGAATACAAATATGCTAATGAACAGACAATTTTTGTATCAATTTTTCTTGTGTATTAAGTTACCCAGAAAACAGATCAAATATTGTTCACAATGTAAAATATTTGTCCATCAGTGTACCAGACACTAGCCATAATAGACAAGGTTTACCAGGTTCCTGCCTAAGGTTTGGGTCTTCACTGGGTCCTCTGGCTTCCTCCAGCATTCAATAAATCAGTGTACCAGACACTAGCCTTAATAGACAAGGTTTACCAGGGTCCTGCCTAAGGTTTGGGTCTTCACTGCGTCCTCTGGCTTCCTCCAGCATTCAATAAATCAGTGTTCCAGATACTAGCCTTAATAGATAAGGTCAGACAAACTTGTAAAAGAGGACAATGTTTGAACACTTTTTTTTTCTTATGAGGCCACTTCATTCCTTAGATTAGTAATTTTCAACAACACTCTCTGTACTAACATATCTAAACTAAAAAAAACTAATAAACTCATTGCTATTTTTAACTTTAAGATTTATAGTTTAAATTTAATTATAAGGAATATTTCAGCTGGGACCATACTGGGAGGGTTCCCAGTGCTCGACCCATAGAGCAGCCCAGCGTGTCCCCGGGTGGCTGTTAGGGGGAATCTCTCTCGTTGGGGGGTTGTCAGGTCATTATACGGAAAGCCTGACCACGGACCGTAGTGGGTAACGTGTTTGGAGTGCCACGCTCCTTGCATGATAAAGACCCCTTTTGTAGATTTCGAAAAAGAGTAGGCTCATTGTAGCCGCTACAAAAGGCTAAATTTTTCACCCTTACCCAAAATGCCATACTTTTCCAGTGGCAGACAAAATTGTATTTAATGTGACCCATCCCACCCCCATTTTCCGTTGATTTATTGTTTGTTAACTTGTTCCCGTCCTGAATACTGCTGAAATACTGCTCGCTGGACGTAAAGCAAACATCCAATCAATCAGTCAATCAATCAAATTTCTGAACAGGTTTTATGATATAATATGGTTTGGTCTATTTACACCAGTCATTAACCCCTAAGCCATATTAAATATATATCGTATAACCTAATCGAAAATTTTAAGTATTCCTTAAATAAACTACATTTTTT
Organism: Limnoperna fortunei; assembly: GCA_944474755.1. Classification (NCBI taxonomy): domain Eukaryota; kingdom Metazoa; phylum Mollusca; class Bivalvia; order Mytilida; family Modiolidae; genus Limnoperna; species Limnoperna fortunei. The sequence continues at coordinate 68,532,233 of OX104114.1, read as the reverse complement.
GGCCGGATTTCATGGAGTGAAAATGGTGAATGTTGATCGGGCGGGGAAAATATTTTTGTAACAGTTTTCTCAGCAACTACTAATCACAGCCTCTTGAAATTTGGTATGCAGCATCAGCATGGCCTCCCATAATGTGGGATTCGATTTCAGGTCTGACAATCACCTACTTCCTGTTAACCGACTTAACTTTTAACATTAATAAATTTTCAAAACTGTTTTCTCAGCAACTGTTAATTACATTCTTTTGAAATTTGGTATGCAGCATTAGCATGGCCTCCCATAATGTGGGATTAGATTTCAGGTCTGTCGATCACCTACTTCCTGTTTAAAGAAATCCGGAAATTTCTGTCTTAGATCGATTTTTTAGTTAATACATGTATTTCTTTAGATTTGTTATCAGTCAATCAAAGAGTATGCTACCCTACAACTGGTAGACCTATATACGAATAGGTTTGTCTGTTTGTCTAGCTATCAATAATCTTGTACTAGTCATTCATATTTTTTTCAGTATATTTAATATGAAATAAATAATAATATAAGATGTTTCCAAAATCTTAATTATAAATTAAATGTTTTTGTCTGTTGTTTGTGTAGGAGACTTGTGAAGATGACACTACACAGATTAGACTGACTTTCTTCAATGAGGAATCACAACAGGAAGTGAGCTGGCACATCTCCATGGAAACACATGCAGGAGTCCTTTCATTAGTCAGTGCCATTAAGGAACCATGGGAGACTGAATTTGGAGTTGACCTTGATGTTACACCAGTGTCCTTTTTATCAGACAGTTGATATTTCACTGGTTAATTATTTCATTAAATATAACTAAGCAATGCATGCATCACGTAGGTTTTAGTGTTATATAAGGTGCTTTAATTTCATTGGTTCTGTACAAATTTTGTACTTAAATAGTTTATTTAGCCATGCATTGGATTCTTTGCTACTTATGTTCCTCTGCTGACTAACTGGACAAAACAATAATGTTTGTTACAGTAAAAAAACTTATTGTAAACCCTTTGTTTTAATATTATTTAGTTTTTTTAGGAATGATTTTAAAAATAAATTGACAATTTTAATATTATAAACATATATTTGGAAATTGCCCAATATGTATTTTAGCATTTAGTTATTTATTATTATTTTAATGTAAATTGATTTATTTCAAATAGTTTTCTTTTAGCCAATCATATTTTTATGATTTTTTTTACAATGCAATTAAAGAATCCAATTTATAAGTTCACCCACATCAGCAGTATTTCTCCCTCAAGTTTTGCACTGTATAGTAATTTTAATTGAATATTTGACTGTTAGATGTTACAATCCATATTCCTGCATCAGATGTAACGTAGTACTTATAAACAGCAGAATTCAACTTTTGACATGGGATATAAAACAGCACAGCCATTCTTTTTTTACATAACTTGGAGAAGTTTATTCACAATTTCTAAAACCACATCAGATATGATAGACTTGTAGTCATGTAAAGACCACTTTTTAATGACATTCCCTTCAACCAGTCAGCACTAAAGCCATGTTCTGGCCAGAAATCGTTCAAATCTTCTGTTCTTTTGTGTTTAACTCAGTTTTTAGAAGCTATATTCGAAATAATTGCCTGCTTGTTAAAGGAAATCTGTGTAGCTAAAAATAAATATTTACAGACAACTGTCTATGTTCAGTTGAATGCTTTTTGTTAAAAATAAATAATTTTTTTTTCCCTACAAACAGTGGTATAAGTAAATAATATCACTTCCTTGGTTACAAAACTTCATAGTTTACACATAGCTTGTGTTGATAAATATTTCAGTGTTAATTAAGCTGTTGTTGATGCTTTATATCAACAGACATCACTGATCTACTTTCATCTGATAAATGCACATGTCTTGTAAGAGTTCTATATGAATCTGTATTTTCTTCATTTGATGTAAAAGATTTTTTGTCCTAATAAATCTAACAACCTTACATGTGTCACTTTTCCTTTATTAATGTTTAATGCATAATGCTTTTTTGAGCAAGTGTAAACAAAAGGAAAGTAAGCTTACTATGTCATATTTCCACCACACACAGAAATTTTCAAAACCACTGTCGATACAGTCACTATATACGTCAGGCCATCTGTTAACATTGTGATATTTTTGTCTGGTGTTATGTGACCTTTGTTTTTATTTGTCTTGAGGATTCATTGTGGAAATACATTGGATATAACAGTATTGCTTATATTTACCTGCATATATGTATTGTAAAAATGTGGTTATACATAATATAATAAAATATCTTTGCAATAGTAACTTATAACACAGCTTGACGTCTTTCACTTTATGCAGTTGTACAATGTACAGTATTCCCAGTATGATCTATGTATATTTAGCTCGTCTTCCTTATTTATTTATATTTTTGTATGATTAGCTTGCTTTGTCAGGACTGAAACAAAACTGCTTGTACAATGTTTGTTGGTGTGTTTTAGAATAACAAGTCAAACTGTTGTTAAAGTTTATAAGTAATTTGATATTGTTAAAGTTAACAGAAAGAATAATACATCAGTTCATTTTTTTTTAAATATAAGCAATAAAATTTAGTGGCCTTATTTATTTCATAATAGTTTCACAACAATTTTATTGTGTTTTTTTTTTAAAGATAAACAGTTAAGGAACTATGGAGAAAAACTGAATGCTTTGAATTGATGACAACATGAAACATGACTAGCAAAGATCTTCCACATTTTATACAACTGAATTTGGCCACTTGTTGAATACCAAATTCTTGTAAATAAGTGAAATGCTGAAAGAAGCTAAAACTGCATTCTGAACTACAATGAAACCTCTCAGAGCCAAACCCGTGAATAAATCAGAATCCAATGGAAACCAAACATAGGTTATAGTCCACTTTTTGAAATCATAAATTGAACCTGTCAAACTTAAATATACATAACTATTGCAAACAAAAACTTTAGTCCCAAAGGGGTTTGGTTTAGTAAGGTTTAGATGTCTAATACAATTTTCCTTTGTCTCCATGAAAATTTGCATGAAACAGTTTTATTAGTTGTATCTTAAGGATATTACTTTACATAACTTGAGGAGTTTGTAGCATTTATTGAAATATGCGGGTTATGTTAATGTATCTGGAACTGTTGTTATGTTATGAAGAAACAAGGTTTCTAAATAGAAGCATTTAGGTCATCTTTAAATTTTGGGTTTCTGTTTTTCCAACTTGAACATCTGATGCATCCATAGATAAAAAATGTATTACTAAAAAAACTAATGTGTACTATTTCATAACAAATAATACATTTCTATTCCTAAACAGTCTTAAAACAGAAACCATCAACTTCACAAGGATGATGGTAACTAAAGTCCTTCCATTTATCTTGTTTAAATATATTAAACTGGTATGAATTAATTACAACAGCTTGTTTTTATTGTTGGAATTTAGAATCTTTTTGTAATCAGTATTTTAAGAAAGATTTTATGTATATTATTTGTGACAGCACAAAAAACTCTATGTACAGTTAATGTTTTATTTTAATGCTTTAAAATAATTTTAAATTAGTCAATTTGTTTTACAAAAATTTTAAGTCCAGATACTAAATAAATATCTAGACTTTTGTGTAACACAATACCTTTCTTAAACCTATAAACTATTTGGTTAGACAGTGAAACTGTAACCTGTTTTAGTATCTGCTTTTAAACATATTATGTGTTCAATATATTTTAACATGCATACTTGTCATATTGATATAGAATTTATGCTGTTATTTGTTATGTTTATCCTCCTGTTTTTAAAGCATGAGTTGTTTCCCTTCCCAAGAGTTTTCTCTACTTTTTAAAGTAGATTATATTGCAATCAAGGGTTATTTTAAACTTAATAAATTTAGGACACTTGTGATGCTTTAGATAGTTACCCGATTGTTTGCAGACTTGAAATGATGTACATATTTTTATGGATTATGCAAAAAACGCATTATGTAGTTTGAAAATGTTGATGAAACACATCATTTGTCTATGCAATCCCTTTGTTGTTGTGTTACATTAATGTAACACAATGCTAATGATATCAGTATAATTATAATCTAATTATAGCTATCAAAGCTGCCAGCAGCTGTGAAACTTGACAAATGATGTTATTTTTAAAATTATGAAAATTTCCATTTCTTCACTTTGAAGTCTGTGATATTATTTCAGTATTTTTGAATTGAAACCTCCACAGTTCATATACTTTAATGATGAGAATAATGGTAGTAGGTACAGGTCAGTATTTAGTAGGGTTCAGTGATTTTAAAGAAAATGGTAGACTTACATGTAGATGTAGCACCCAGAAAAATAGTGGTACAGTCAGTTAAAAAAAGTGGTACGGTCGCTTAAGGGTAGACAACCTGTTGAAGGTTAATGTTTAAGTATAGATAGGGGTTTTCCATGTGCAATTATTTGTCACTAACCAAATTGAGCTCGAGATCATAATGGTTACTGTTTTATATTGAAAGTTATTTAAAAAAATTATATTTATTTTGAACGTTTCACAAATTAAAGAGTATATGTACATTCTATAACTTTCAGAAATATAAAGTGGTATGGAACTGTACTGCTTGCTACGCCAATAGTAGACCTTATGACAATTGCTTTTTTGTGTGTAGGTAGGCTAATGTGCACTATACAGTATACCTGTATAAAGTGGTATGGAACGGTACTGCTTGCTACGCCTATAGTAGACCTTATGACAAGTGTTTTTTGTTTGGATGGTAGGCTAATGTGCACTATACAGTATACCTGTATAAAGTGGTATGGAACGGTACTGCTTGCTATGCCTATAGTAGACCTAATGACAAGTGCTTTTTTGTGTGGATGGTAGGCTAATGTGCACTATACAGTATACCTGTATAAAGTGGTATGGAACGGTACTGCTTGCTACGCCTATAGTAGACCTAATGACAAGTGCTTTTTTGTGTGGATGGTAGGCTAATGTGCACTATACAGTATACCTGCTAAGGGAAATAACTCACGCAAGAATGATAAGGGAATACATTTATATATTTGAAGAAGAAAGAATATAAAATATTGCTATTTGTTGCTTTTATTGTGAATTTAATAAATTAAAACAAATAAATTGATATTGTTTATTGCTCAGATACTAATATGCTATTTGATGTCATGGATTTTAGCTACATTGTGGCAAAAGACAAGAGGCTCACATCAGCATTAAATCACCCACTTTATCTTGTAATGTTTAAAAGTTTGTAACATTATCAGAAATTTTAACCTTACTTACTAATTAATTCTAGATGGATATCTCTAGTACCAATAGCTGTCTTTTATGTTGGCTGGATCCATTTTGGGGAGGGGCCTACAATCATGGGTTTTTTTTTCAAAGCCCATTGAAGAGGACCTCTTTAGGCATGAATGCTTGTCGTCTTTCAAAACAAACAGTGACAGTCTTTATTATCCCCCTCTCCTTAATGTGTCTTAATTGACAAGGATTACCAGTTTTCCTACCGCAGGTCGGGGGTTCTCTCCGGGTACTCCGGCTTCCTCCCCCAATAAAAACTGGACGCCATGAAATAGCTGAAAAATTGCTGAAAGTGGCGTTAAAACACCATTCAAACAAACAAACAAATCTCCTTAATGTGACGGAGGGACTTGGTAATGGTCCATGCATGCCTCTGTCATACTTTTGTGGACCCAACTTCTCTGAAACCGCTTTACAGATTTTGTTCAAATTTTTGTCCGATCGTTGGTCACCATACATAGATGATATTATTGCAATGACATTTTGATTCGACAAATTTTATAAGGGTTATGGAACTTTATCGTGCATTTTAGTTCGAAGGAACATTTGTGGACACAACTCCTCTGAAACCGCTTGATGGATTGCTTTAATATTTGGTAGGATTAATTGTTGTGATGGTAGAAATGCATACTATACCGTCATTTTGATTTTTCGATTTTTGTAGGAGTTATGGGACTTTACCATTTCAGCAATATAATACAATGGTAGATCTTGCGGATGCATCTCCTTTGAAACCGCTCGACAAATGCCTTTGATATTTGGTAGGATTACATGTTATGATGTTTAGATGTGCATACTCTACCACCATTTTGATTTGTCAAATTTTTCAGTAGTAATGGGACATTTTAACAATATACAATATTGAAAGCAAATTTTATCAAGCACTCTACTAAAGTTTGCACATTCTGATGAAGTTTTATCAGGTAAATGCTTAGTTCTTTCCAAATACCTGTCCAAACAGTTTTAATAATATTTCATCCTTATTATTTTGTCCGCAAACTAAATGTTTTCCATTTTATTTCTCACACATCATAGGTAAGTCTATACTGCAGTGGCCAGGGACATTTGGCTATGAGTAGCAACTAGCATTTGTCTCCTTGTGGGTAAGAGTGTGGTCCATCTCTAGTTGCACCTGCTTCATGGGATCTTGGAGATTAATGACCCCATTACAATAAACTGATTGCAAAAAGAATCATAGTACATCAAACCCATTTGATAGGTTTTTTTGGCAGACAACTGAGGTGTTTCAAGAGCCTTGGATTCCATACTTTTTTAGAAGATTCATTTCTTTTGAACCTAGACAAATAGGTGGAATCCAGCTTTTTTCTTAAAATTCACATCACTAATTACTACAAGTATCTTAAGCAAGTGTGTAAAATCAGTAACAAAAAAAAATTATGTCATAAGTATTACGTAAATAACATTTAATTGTTACAATGCGTGATTACAGAAAAACGGACCTAATCCGAAAACCGTCAATGGACCATGAAATTGAGGTCATGGTTAGTTGAAACCGATGAGACACTCATCTGCTTATCATAAGCAACCTATATACATGTACCATATGCATGGTTAAAGAGGAACTGCCCTAATCCAAAAACTTGAACATAGTGGCTGAAACGTGAAATTGAGGTCAAGGCAGTGACAGAAATTAACGGTCGCCCACGGCGACTAAATTGTCAGCTGGGCGATTAAAATCTTGTTTCAAAGGAGCCCAGCTGGCGACTAAATTCTCAATGAGGACCTGGGCGAGAGAAACTTGTTGATAAGGGGGCCAAACCTCTCTGACGAAGCTTTTTTTAAATAATAAAGCATTTTATTAACGTACATGTTTACCGGAAACAAAAGTTACTTAAAATGATCCCGAATTTCGAAACCCAGAATATTTCGTGTTTTTTCCGTAACAGATCGTAACTACAATCATTTTCTGTTTTCCGATATGCAATCGTCGATGTGGAAATTTGTGAAAGGGGGCAATCCTCCGGATAAAAAAAGAAAAAAGGATGACAAGGAGGAATATTATAAGGAATATGAAGCCTCTAAACGATCGAGAACGTATTTAAAAGAGTGGGAGAAGGGCCGAAGTTGGTTAATTAACACCGACGATGGGATTATTTGTTCAATTTGTAAGGAATTCGGGGATAAAAATGTAATGAACCAATTTATTAGCGGTTGTGTTTCATACAAATTAGATAGTGTACAAAAACATCAAAAATCAAAAGGCCATGAGAAAGCGGTCCTTCTATACAAGTGCGTGCCTTTTACACGAATTGTTCATTCTCAATGGTGACACCTGGGCTACTACATTTTGATCTGGGCTCCTAAATTTTAAAATGTAGGGGCCCAGGTGGCTAATGGCTAAAAAAGTTAAGTTCTGTCCCTGTCAAGGTCATGTGACACCTGCCAGACAGTCATGTACTCTTCAGCAGCAACCTGTTTACTAAATATTGTCACCCTAAAATGCTGTTACCGAAGAACTGCCCTAATACAACAACTTTCAACAGAGTCGCTGGACCATGAAATTGAGGTCAAGATCATCACACCTACCAGACAGACATGTCCTCTTCATCAGCAACCTATATACAAAATATTGTCATCCTACCATGCATGGTTACATAGGAACTGACATAATCCAAAAACTTTAAAGTAGTTGCTGGACCATTAAAACGAGGTCAAGGTCAGGTGACTGACTGGCAAGTACTCATCATAAGCTACCACTGGACTAAATTTGATGGCCCTAATGCTGAGGCTTACAAAGATATGAAGCAAGATGTCCAAGTTTTTATGCCGGCGCTGGATTCCTTTATATATGTCTTGCCTTTAGTGACAATAAGGTGAGACAAAAATCCTATTGTTACTACATTGTTTAATTTTTGTTATAATAGTTGGCTAACTGAATATAACAAAGTTTTGTTTAAATACAAGTAATCCTTTATTTGATCACTGCAATATCTTTCTTCTTGTGACAAAATCTACACAATTAACATTCACAAACAAGTTTAACTGCTCCAGTTATATATGGAGAAAAAACTAATAATAAATTTCCAATTCATTTCTTTTTTTCAGGAGGAATATACTCTGGTAGAGGATCGGGTAGTATATGTTCCTTAAGTTGAGGCTTGGGTCGCTCGGTATGATGAATTCTAGTACGACTAAAGTATCCTATTGGTGGTCTTTCTAAATTCAACTTTTCCAACATGCAGGCATCAAATACTCTCTGTGTTTTACGGCATCTGTTAATAAAATATAACAACATAACAAGGAGAAAAAATACTAGATTTCACAGTTTATAGAAGAATGTGGCATGTACAATATTTTCAGTGCTAGAAAAATATGTACCAGTCTTGTAAGATTTAACAAACACATTTAAAACAGAGTTATATAAAAGTAAACACCACACAATTATACTTTCTCGGCTGATTGTGATTGCAAGCAAGTCACAAAAAGTCCCTCCACCGTCTACTACAAACATAGTCTGTCACATGGTATTCCTATATTGTGCATTAAATCTACCCACATAACAATTTTGTTCAAATCTTACATCTGACATGTGGGCGTGTTGAAACAGCTGCCCGTACAACATGCTAGCCTTCGTGTAAAAATGTTCAGAATAGTCAACTGCAAAGGTGTACCGTTTTTATTAAAATTGCTGTGCCCATCCCTGAGATCTGAGAATTACATTTTTCGACTACATGTACAGCTATTTTGAAAAATCTAAAACTGATGTACACAACTAGACATGCCATTCTATGTTGTGCAATATTTTGTTAGGATCCCTGGACTTATTCTACAAAAAAAAAATTACAAATTCTTTGACCAGAAATAAGAAAAAATAGGCAAGCTGCAACAATATTTGTTGACAGTACTACCGGTAGTATTCGACTTGATAGAAAGAAAATTATTATGCAATTTACACTGATTATACCTATGAAGTTCCATAGCATGTCCACCTCTGACATCTATACAGTCGTGATAGGTATTGAATTCTTCCTGGCAGTTCTTTTTTACTTTGCCAAAGTATTCATACGCACATCTAGTCACCTCTTTCCCTTCATTTATACATTTTCTTGGGTCTTTTTCTTCATGCATACACAGCATAAACTCCTATGAGAGAAAACATGCCATTTATTACTTTAGTGGACCAATCAAGAGTAAAAATGTAATGTGTAATTTAAGCATACTGGGGAGTGAGTGTCTAATTAGGTTTTTAGCCAGGTGTGAAAAAGTTGTTTTTCATTCAGAGATAAAAATTACTGTGTTTTGGGCCATTGTCCATTGCAATAAAAAGATTTTCCTGGGTTATAGGAATTGTTGTACCTACACTACTGCAGTAACAAAGAACTGGAGCTAAATATTTGTATTGTTTTATTGTTAATAGGCATATAATTACTTCCAGCCAATTTTCAGCTATATCACAGTATCAATTAGGAGAGAAAGTACCCAGTGAAAACCAGACATTTGGCAAAAAGAATTGACAATCCTTGTCAATTTAGGTTGGAGTTGACCACCCTCAATCAGTGTTCCAGCTAGGATTTAAAAATAGAGGGGCGCATGAGAAAGGCACTTTTCGTGTAAAATTGCGTTTGTTGTCCTTTGTTTACCTTGAATATGTTGTCACAGTATTTTCCTACATGTAAGCCACCTGCTCTTAGAATAGATGATGTTACTGGTAAGTCGGGAACATCAAGTTCCTCGAAACTAGGTAAGTAATCTTCGTTCGTGAACGGCATAGTTGGCCATTCAAGGTTACTCAAAGTGATTTAGTTTCACAATTATAAAAAGCTTTTTTCAGCCGTTATAAAACGCAGAATAGACGAGGATTATATATATTTCGGTTGAATAAAGGAAAGATTTGTTTTGTGTCAAAATGTAATTATAATTAGTGCGTGTAAGAAAATCAAAGGATAGTATATACCAAAGTTAATATATGTCGTCCCTAGACAGTGACTAAATCATGTTAAGAAAAAGACACACGACAAAAAGGAGAAACCCCAAAAGAACAAAAAGTCTACAAGTATGCGTAATTTAAATTTTTTCCGGGAAATCATACGACGTTAGATTTCAGCTCGCAATATTGATGGGTTCAGGACAACTCATCCTCACAAGTCAGGGTTTCTCTGTCCACATGTGTCCACGAAACCCTGACAAACTTAGCTGGGAAATTCCCGGGCTAGAAGTCACTATTTTGATTGGCTACATCATACCTTAATGTAGCCAATCAAAAGCTCGCTTTCATTCCCGACTTGGTTAGGGGATATCCCGATGTCGATTATAAACTAACCAAACGGATGTGTTGCATAGACCATGTGAAAAATCAGTGTATTTTGTAAAGTAGTGTTAATAGTTTGTTATTACCGCGTTATTTATTAGTTGCGTTACGTTTTCTTCCAACTCAAGAATTAGTAAGAATGACTACTGCCAACACTTGCTTCTTTCTAGCAATTTCATTGGTTGATATATGAAGGATTGACTTCATACGAACATCTTCTAGCCCGGGAATTTCCTAGCTAAGTTTGTCAGGGTTTCGTGGCCACATGTGGACTCTGAAACCCTGACTTGTGAGGATGAGGACAACTCGGCAAAAAGACACTCGGCCCGTATACTTTTGAGACAACTCGGACCGTCTTCTTTCTGGACAACTCGGACCGTCTACTTGAGACAACTCTACCCGTCTATGATATATAAAAAAACAAAAATATAATTGATTATAAATATTTTATAATTTCATCAGCACTACAAAGTAAAAAAATGTATCATATCAATAATGAAAATAACATTAAACTCATTAAACACTAAGTATTTGTTTAAATATTCAAAGCAAATAAATAAACATTACAATGGTCCATAAATTCGCGCACACTTTTTCAAAAGTCAACTTACACTGATTTCTTTGATCTAATATTGACTCAATATTTATCCCAAAGACTTACAGTTTTCCTTGAGTCTCTCTTGACTTATTTCTTTGGTATCTCTGAAGCGTTCCTTCAATGACTAACCTTACATGCATTGGTACGGCATTTGCTTCTTTCCACAAAAGATGAAGATTCTTAGCCTTTGTGTTGAGTCTGTGGTGCCATCCTTCGACATCGTTATTTGTACGGAAGCTACGGCCATACACACTCCATCAATCAATGGAACAAACAGTGCTTCCGGTGTAGCAGTTGAGGTTATAGCGTCTGGTAACTTAGGTGTTACATTCCTTGGTGGTTCTTGGGAAGATTGAGTACCGATATAGGTCTTTCAGGGTGTACTACACGCTGTTGTCGTAGTTGTTGCCTCCTCTGGTTCGGGTTTCTCCAGGAGTGGGATCAATATCCACTAATCTGTTCTGTAGGCCATTTGTAGTAGCGTCTTGGTGCGTCTATCTTTGAGTGGCTTCCATTCAAGCTTGTTTAGCAGGTTGGTAACATCCCGGTGACATGCCTTGGTATTCGTTGAACACAAATTTGACTGCCCGTCTCGTACTCGTTCTGTTTCTGTTATATCGAAGCTGTTCTGGTAGGGGTCCCATATTGTAGAAGCATATTCTAAATATGGTCTTACGGCAAGGAGCAGTAAGCATTGGCTTTGATTTTGGGTGTACAGCGCCCTAGGTTTCGCCTGAGGAATCCCAGTGTCCTTGATGCCTTGCTTACTGTCTGTTTAGTGTAAATATTTTATTGAATAAATGTACAAATACGTCACACAATTTTACAATTTAAGTAAGTGGAACATTTAAACAAAAGGATTCGGGACAGCAACATGCTTATTAAAATCCGTTTCCTTAGAAATATAAATTGCATATATTGTCTTGGAATTAGTGGAGCATGAAAAAAAATCGATTATATTACACTAAACTTACAATTGCAAACGTAAAATTCAATATAATATATAAGTAAAAAAAAGAGAAATAAAGAGAAAAAAAAGAACATAGCTAAGCAGTGAATCTCTTAGTTTTTATGATAAAGTTTTGAACATGTTGAAATATTTTAGGATTAGTGTCCAGGGAAAATTCTTGTGAACCAAAAAGGCAGATTTCTATGGTAAGTGGAATAGGTATATCGATGGGAAGCAAGTGTTGTTCCCTGAGTGTATTGTATTTTTGGCAATATAAAATACCAGTAAAATGAACAGTAGATTCGATGGAGCCACAGTTGGGAGTATCCACTAGATTTCTCAAAAACATGTATTCGTTAAGGATGCTACACCTCATGCGGAGACGTGAATGTAAAACTTGTCCTATACGTGTGCCTGAATAAAAGTACTGGGGGGGGGGGGGTTCCGTTGAATTAGGTCAGTATTGATATTTGTTTTGAAAGAATAAAGAGTATAAGAAGTTTTGATATCGTCTCTTAACGAGTTCAAAAGAGATATTGTCGATGGTAAAAAATAGTTGGAGTTCAGAACTGTTTTTGTGCGGACAGTTTGAACCAAACTTGCGTGTCATAGTAGTAATTGCTAAATACGCCTCGGAATCAAGTTAATCAAGTAGTTAGGAGACATGCCATAGAACATCTTATACAATTGAACAAGTTTATGTTTTGCACATCTGTTTACTGTCTGTTGGATATGGTTTTTTCACTGCAAGTCGTTTGCTATGGTGACTCCAAGATATTTGCTTTGATTAACGACTTCCAGGGTGTGTCCATGAGTGTGTAGTTTGTCAATGTTGGTTTTTCTGTTGGTAATCCTGATGGTGGTACACTTATTAGGGTTGAATTTTTCATCTGCCATTTTAATTCCCACTGTTGGAGTTTATCTAGATTATCCTGTAGTGTTTGAGCGTCCTGTCTATTCCTGATCTTCCTGAATAGTAAACAGTCGTCAGCAAACAATATTGCCTCTGATGATGTTAATTCGACCAGATCGTTGATGTAGGCTTGGAAAAGCAATGGCACAATTAATTTCCCCTGGGGCACTCCTGATTTGACATCTAGTTCGTCAGATTGGTGGCCTTCCAGAAGTACAGACTGGGTCCTGTTGGTCAGAAAGTATTGACCCGTAATGGTGCATCTTGTGGAGAAATTTCTTGTAGGGTACTTTGTCAAACGCCTTCAAAAATCAAGCAAGAAGACATCAGTTTGATCTCCCTAGTCCATGTTTTTGCCAATCTCGTCAAGTGCGATGAGGGGCTGTCGCAGGGTATACAGTGTTGATCGACGTGATCTATAATGGTGTGTACTACATGCTCTAAGAGTTTAATTAAATGAGATGAACGTCAGAGAGACGTGTCTGTAATTAGACGCTTTGTGTTTTTTCTCCGTTTTTGAACAATGGAACAATTTTGGCTGTCCGCCAGTCGTCAGGGATGGTTCCTGTGTCCAATGACGTCTGATAAAGTAATGTCAGGTATAGTGCTAAAAAGGAGGCAGCTTCTTTCAGTATGTAAGCAGGAATTTCATCGGGACCGGTGGCTTTAAATGGTCTCGGGCCCTTTGATGTTTGTAGATACATGATTGTTTGACTTGTATCTATCTTTTCCATGGTTGGATAATGGCTGGGTCCCTTGTCATGTATGTTACTGGTATCTTACCCTATCTTTCTTATACATAGATTGGAACTGATGGTTCAGAATGGTAGCCTTAGTAGGCGTGTCACTGAAGAGAAGTCCATCTTTGTCTTTGAGGTTTACTATTCCTGATGACTCTTGTCTTCTGCTCTTGATGTAAGACCAAAAGCGACAGGTTTTTTTTGAAGTCTGTGCATATGATTTACTTAATGTGGTTGGCTAGGGCAGTTATTGATTCTCCAGTCGTTTGGGTCCTTGGTGCTTTTGGTTTGTTGTATGCACGCTGTTTGCTGGCATTGCGTTATATGTAACACCTGCAACTACACAACTGTACTGTATGATCCGATGGATTCAGCAGACAGCACAACTTACTGGGTACTTTGTATGATCTGATGGATTCAGCCGACAGCACAACTAACTCTATACTTTCATCAATAACGAGCGATACTAGTGCGTCAGAATCTTATTTGTCTAGCCCAGGACCCCGTCAAGCCGCATCATAACCTAAACCATCATAAAAACAATAACCAAGATACAAGACAACAGAAGGTACTTTGTTTGTGACCCCAGGCTATCACTACATATATCTCTAGAAATGTGTCATAAATTCGACATATCCACATTTGTAACAGTGGTGATAGGTTTGATATACAGTTAGTGCAACAGGAGTAGGTTTTACGGCGTTTGGTGAAATTCACTTCTGAAAAAATATGGTAAGGAGAAAGGATACACGGGTACCAAGAGACTTTATTCAGCTACCTTTAATATACAGCAACCTGAATTGATTGCGAAATAAATAAATTTATAAATAACAAGACTCGATTGTGTCTCGGCGACACTGATGTCCCGCTTGGCACATTTGCCGGTGAAGGCATCTCATCATGTTATAACTGTGCATCATGTTTCATGGAGATGTGAAGTCACCTTCAGTAAAAAAATTCAACCCAGCCGGACGGACTAACAAACGAACGGACGAACAGACCGAAAATCTGTCCCTCATCTTTCGTTGGCGGGATATAAAAATAAAATAAAAAGAAAATGAAAGTAAGAAGAAAGAAATACAAATTGTTTCATCTATTTAATTCAGAGTGGAATTTCTACTCCGATTGGAAATTTACGGTGAGGTTGACAATGGCTTGACGAATTAATCTGGTTTTGGGTATCGTTTTTAAATGTTGTTATTAAGTGAATATATTGTTATGAGGTACTTCTTTTTTTGGCATTGGATGTGAATTTTATGTTATTATATACAAGAACAACATTACGTGACCTTCTAAATTCTGGAACATTCATTTTGGAGATATAATAAACGACTTCGGTGCAGATTATAGGGCCATAAGTTGGCTTGACTTTTATTCGAGTTTTTGGACATATCTTGTTTGAGCTTTCATTTGTGTTATTGGAGATATATTGTGTTTTGGACTTCCATTCGCATAGAAAAATTAATAACATTTTGCTGGAATTAATAGTGGATACCTCATTAATATTGGACTTAATATTTCGTACCATTGGACATACTTTCCTGTCTGTTTGAGAAATTCAGCTTATTTTGAAAACAACATTGGGAAGTTCTTTGGTATGATTGTCAAAATTAGGCAAACACTCGTTTTAAGAATATCATGCTGATACCAACATACTGTAATCGCACAATATGTTTAACATACATAAATACTGAAAATTGAAATACATGTACTGAAAAATAAAACTACTAACTAGATATTATCCACTTTTTATGACACATCTGATGTAGGTCAGCAAGTTTTTTTGTATTTAAATGAGATTTAAACCCACCGACCCTCCATTTAATATTAACCGGTCCCTAACTATCCACGTTTATGGCTTATCATCGGATTTTAACCGGAGTGGTAGTGAGACGACGGGTGCAACGCGTTGAGGAGTTGCCTATCCTTCTGGAGCACTTTGACTCTAAACAGAAAAGACGGCAACACATATTATTACTTTTACAAGCGGGTTCGAATCTCACTGCGGGCAGAATGCACTTTACACCAATCTTAACTGAAAAGGATTGCCAGTTTTCGTATCGAAATTCCGCGATTACTCCTGGTACTGTGACTTTCCCCCAAAATAAAAACTGGACGCCATGATATAGATGAAAAAAATGCTGAAAGTGGCGTTAAAAACCATTAAAATATATTGTGGATACATCGGAAGCTAACTGATATATCCGCAAACTATTTTGAATAGATGTTATCACGTTTATGGAATGAGTCGATCACAGACAGAAACCAAACCATTGTATTCTTCAATAAATTAGCTGGGAACATACTGTTTTATTCATCCTCACAAGTCAGGATTTCAGAGTCCATATGTGTCCACGAAACCCTGACAAACTTAGCTAGGAAATTCCCGGGCTAGAAGATTTTTCTTATGACGTCAATCTTTCAAAATATCAACCAATGAAATTGCTTGAAAGAAGCAAGTGTTTGGTAGAAGTCATTCTTATTCTTACTCATTCTTGAGTTGGAAGAAAACGTGACGCAACTAATAAATAACGCGGTAATAACAAACTATTAACTCTACTTTACAAAATACACTGATTTTTCATATGGTCTATGCAACACATCCGTTTGGTTAGTTTACAATCGATATCGGGATATCCCCTAACCAAGTCGTGAATAAAAGCGAGCTTTTGATTGGCTACATTAAGGTATGATGTAGCCGATCAAAATAGTGACTTCTAGCCCGGGAATTTCCCAGCTAAATTTGTCAGGGTTTCGTGGACACAGAAACCCTGACTTGTGAGGATGTGTTTTGTTTTAAAAACAACACATACAGAACACAGATATTCAGTTGTGATGTAGTTTATTCAAGGGGCATGTTTAGTTTACATTTCAGTAAATCATTGACACTGTCGATCTGGTTTACGGTACGGAAGTGTAGGAACTGGAACTGTAGATATTATCTGGTTCCACTGAAATAAAAATGTTAATAAATGAGTAATATCTATAAAGATCATTCATGCGGTATAAAAAATCTGTGGACACGCAATATTAAGTTAGAAAAAAAATAATTTAGTAATACATGAAGGAGTTTTCTTCTCGTTTACATAAGCTATTTATCAGAATATATCCTAATTCACTTCATCGTAATAATTACCAAATGCAAGATACACACCTTGTTTGGGCTTGGTCCATTACAAATGGCGCTATGTGTTGAATTATTAACCAGTTCTTGGAACATGTGTTGTACATTGTGATCTTTCCAATTCCACCCAGAGAACTGTCGTATTGCTTCTTGTGGATCAGTTGAAATTTGTTCGTAAAGCGGTATACTTACACATACACTCATAGTAATCTTAGGGTAATAAAACAGAAATGAACTACACATCTCATCCCTTGTTGAAAGTCCACCCTACAAGTGTGAAAAATTTATTGGGATCAACGACATAAATATTTTTTCTTGTAAATTCTAACGATTACCGTATTCCTTTACTGTTGCACACTTAGTATGATCGTTTTGCTTTATTTCAAAACAAACTATTAATCAAAAGTTAACTTTATACAAGTGTCAAAACAATATACAATTCGTTTAGGAATAAAAAAGAAAACCCTTTAAATTGGTGTTGTTAGCAAAAACTGATCTAATTTTCAACTGGTTTTTCACAATCTTAATAAGTTGATGTTTGCCTAACCGAGGTGATTGTATTCTGTATGTTCTTTATGTGTGTATGGGCACTGAGTCATTTTAAATTTTGCGTAGATTCGATGAAGGGAAATGACGATTGGTAATCAGTTGTATTTCTTGTTCCTATATTTATATTATATTTCGTTTCTGTCATCTATGAAGTATTTAATTTACCTTTAGGCTGAAAATTTTTCTACGGACCTCCAACACTAGGATACTTACGAACGATGGTTTAATTCTGTTTGAAGAATCATATGTACATTCCACTACAATGTTATCGCCCTACAATAATAAAAAAAACAAAAAAGATAACTGCTAAAAGCACAGTTAGAACACGAGAAAAAGAGTCCTGCTACCATATGAAACAAGGGGGTCGCCAGATCAACCTTGTAAAGTGTATCATACATCTCAGTAGAAGTAATATGGCATGATGAAGAGGAAGGAGAGATGTCCTTGCATGTCCTTGCTTCTTTGTCATGACTTTTTAGTTAGTCAATTTGACGTTAGCAGATTTGATCACTCTAAACAATGTAATGGCTTTCTATTACAGAAGCAATTGCTGCTTTATTATGAACACATGAGTTCAAATTGCATGACTGCTCACCACTTCGTGCTCTTTAGATGACTATTATTTAAGTCGATGTTCGGAATGTCGTCTCATATGTATTTTGTTTTATCACAATACTTCATCTTTAATAAGTGAAAGGCTTTCGCTAATTGCGTAAAACCAAATCTAATTTATGAATGATAAATACTGACGACATACAGGTTGGACTTCTCTTTCCTCTTTCAGTAGTCTGATATCCTGATAGTCGAAGTCGTAGTGATCATCTTCTACAATGGGAGGTAACTCTGTGGCATTTCTGATATGGCGGGTTTTTATGCCGGCGCCTAACAAATGTGCATGTTGAAAAACCCCAAATATCTTTATTCCCGTTTCTGGTATTCCCTACAAACGTAAGGAAAATTGTTAAGTGTAGTTCTTTCTTAGATTATGTTTGTTTTAGTAAAATGACAAAAATGTTTTCTAAAGCAAATTGTAATTCAGTTAAAAGGAAGAAACAATAGTACCAAACAATTTGTGTGAAAATCGGTATCACGTGTATTCAGCGCTAGCGTCTGTGGCTGCTCGCAGGCGATACCATTGAGCCCTGGTCTGAATGCATATTAATTACAAAAAAGTTATACCACCAAAACTGAACTTTATTTTCTTTTTTTTCTTTTAGTTGAAATATAGACCTAGTTCAAACTATTTTCTGTTACTTTTGCTTATTTAAATCTTTGCGCTATATGGGTTTCCAATGAGATTATTATATTCTACGACACGACTCTCTAACGCATACAAATAGTAATAGAAACACGGATGATTTATATGTTAGATGTGAACGTCATTGAAAGGTTTGAATTTAATACAACAGGAATAGAATAATTACAAAACAAGATCCTATTTGCGACAAGACAAAAAATATTCCCAACATTTCTTGTTCTGCAGTTCGTAATGATTTCCGTAACAGGGCTGTGTTGATCCTTGCAAGGCTAATAAAGCATGAGTTCTGACAGTTAAGTTGAATTCATTTCTCTGTTTATTATCTAGTAACAATTATGAATTAATTGATTGTAATGGGGTATCTGTTGAACAAACAGTTACGGATATTCTTGAAAAACTTGGGTTAAGGATTAAGGGTTAAGGTTAAAGTCAGGGTAAGGGTTAGGTTAGGGTTAGGCATAGCGCAGTCGTCCACCGCCGAATTGAACTTGTTCAATAGTTAAGCAGAATTTGTTCACAGTGAACAATTGATATCAGAGGCTTGAGTTTTATTCGTATGGTTGGAGGTTTGTTGCTTGATGTTTCATGAGCTTTTTAGTAGAAATGGTTTATATGTAAATTCTTACATGGATTTAATCTCCTGATGACGTTTAGGCGTCTTCAGGTTAAGTTTTTTATTGTGTATTTTGGAGGCTTTTAGATTCATATTTATCTAGAATAACAAACATATTGCTCGTTAACTATTGAGTACTTATATATAGCTTTATAATAGATCATGTTTACCCTATACTTAATGTGAGTTTTTTACGCAACGTTTAGCATTGTGTTCTCTCTATCATGGTATCAAGTGTTTTTAATATGAAGATTGATTACAGAGTTTGGCAGTAAACATCTATCGTTTCCCATTAAAGTTGGAGGAGAGTACGAAATGCTCGAAGCGAGCATCGAATTCACACTTTCCATGTTGATTTAGCGGGAATCAATAGTCGATATGACTACATAATACATGACGAATCAGCTACCGACCTATCCTCTCATACCCTTGTTTCCAATGTAATTATTCATACCAGTTCTGTACATTTCGACGAACAATATCCAGTAGAGAGGAAAGCTCGCTGATATGGGGGAATAAACTGAATGTTTGCAGTTTGGACGCCGGTACTCAAACCTCCTGCATCATGTTGACGTAATTGTGAAGTTAGAACCATTCTAATACCAGAACTGTCTACAATATCTGAAATATAGCGATGTTATGGTTGACCGATACCATTAAATACTTAATGTTTGAGTTAAACTATTAAACCAATTATAAGCCAAAGGAAAGAATCAGACTTATTATACAGTCTTCCGAATTATCTATGCAATATTGAATCTATTGTATGTGTTATGGAAAATAATATACAGACAGATATATCTTATACACAATTCGACCATATTTGAACCTAACAGTTTCATAAAATAAGAAAACGCATCATTCAGAAATTATTGGATTATTAAGACAAGTACTTTACAAACGTTACCGGGATATGAGAGTCGACATCACGATTTATAAAGACACTATGGAATAGTTACTCTTACCAGACGAAAGTGTTGGATTGTTGTAGTGGATCTCTAATCTGAGGTACATTGGATTACCCGGACTTCCAAAGGCAAATCCAACATGTTCCGGCAAGTTGTAGGCCTGAAAACAAAATCGCCTGCATACAAACAAATTTACTATAAACATATTTACAATTAATAATTAATACATTTGGGAATAAAACTATTTTAATAGAAAGTATTTTGATATCGTAAACGTTTAGAATAGAATTGTAACCTTGTCATTAATACTTGTATATACCCATAGCCACGAAAGAGCTGGCACCATTCAGATCTATAATTTACACAATTGTTTTTTTAGAAAGGCACAATACAGTGTTTATTAAAGCATGCAATTTCTTATTAAGTGTTCAGCAAATAAATTGTATCGATCTTGTGTTCAATTATATTCCTTCCATCACATGTAAGATTGTAAAAACGAAACTATATTTGCTTCTTTTTGTTGCCTAATTTGCTCAATTTTAATGCCAGACTACCACCAACCATCAATTGTGATACTTTGGCGTATTGAAATATTATATAGAAGTCGACAAAGACACTATTTCATTTAAAGTGATAATGTGATGATATTTCTGTTTTACTGCAGAAATATTCCAATCGAAATAAGGATCTCGGTAGCTGAGTGGTTAAGGTAGTCATTCTAATATTGATCATGTGCGTGTCAGCACTTGGGTTGCGGGTTCGAGTCTCAGTGCGTTCAGGGTGTACACAAATCCAATCTTAATTTACCAGGATCGCAGGTTTTCCTACCGAAGTTCAGGGCTTTTCTCCGAGTACTCCGGCTTCCTCACCTGTCCAGTAAAAAATTGGATACCATGGTATAACTGAATGTTTGCTGAAAATGGCGTTAAACATCATTCAAACAACAAAATATGAATCAATCAGATCATGCATTGCTCTTCCATTTTATAGCTGTATCTTATTTTAGTTTTTCGACTGCAGACTTCATTATTAATATCTTATACATTGGATTTTATATGACAC
This sequence comes from Limnoperna fortunei, assembly GCA_944474755.1. NCBI lineage: Eukaryota > Metazoa > Mollusca > Bivalvia > Mytilida > Modiolidae > Limnoperna > Limnoperna fortunei. The sequence continues at coordinate 68,510,976 of OX104114.1, read as the reverse complement.
ATTTTTTGTTAAACTCAGAGTTTGCATTTAATTACATGGCATTGTGACGTTGTGTACTTACAACTCCACCCACAGCCCACGCCGCTACTACATCACTACATGTCTGGTAACGCCTCTCTGGCTTGTTGTAACATTCAAAACTCGCACCAATATCGGCATCTGTTAAATCCGGGCACGTGGTAACAACAATATGGTGGATATTATCTAGGTTTTGTTTTTGAATCAGAGGTTCAAACTGAAGGTAAATATAAATACGTAAAAAAACAAGAACTCTATTCAAAAGTGAAATGGAAAGCCTTTAGTAGTGATTTGTAGCTCAGACACATTTATTACTGCTACAAATTTCGTTAAAAGCCCATGCATACATTGCAGCTGTAACAATTGCTGTAGTTGCTATGTTTTTTTTTTAGTTTGCAGTTTTTTTTGAACTTTTATTGGTGGATTATCTTTTTTACTATTTCCATGGTGTTCGGTATTTTGTCATTACCTTCATTCAGTATGAGTTTACGTATACTTTAGAGCTTTTATTTTCGGCGGAGGCTTTGGCTATATTAAGAGAGCAAGAGGAAGTACTGAGCAAATATCTACAAGTTTACATTCTAAGAAATCACGTGGTCGCTGTAATTGACATATTTGTACGTATACAGCATCATTTTACAACGAGCCACCAGAGAAATGAGGACCAATTGTTGGATATATCATTCTTACTAAATTAAACCATACATGAAAACATTGTGATTCATAAGATATCGTCTGATTTAATGATGCTGAAAATGTGACTGCATCGACTTTTTCCCGCCAAAGAGGAGGTCAGTGTAGTAAGTGAATATTTCGGTAAAAATAAATAATTATTAATGCTTTTTAATATGTGTGTGTCGTCTTGACACAATCTACACATATGAAAAAAAACAGCCGACAACAAGGTAAGTCTACAAAATGAGAGCGCTTTTAAAAACGACGCTGTATTTTAAAAACAAATACAGATATTGATAATAGTATTCTTTGTTATTTATTTTTGTTAACATACTTACCCGAATCATGTGATGTTTCTTCAGTAAAGGTGGTACCTTATATATTGTACACTGGTAGCGAGTGTCGACAGCTGGAACATGATACTGTAATAGAAATGTCACCTTATATATATATATTTATATATGGCTTTTTTACTTACATTAAATTTCACAAAACTCCTAGCATTTCTATCGCATGGGTAAGAAGGATCAAGGGTAAAAACATTTTGCTCACAAAATAATATTCTTTAGTTTTGTTATGATATAAAGTGACTGCAACAATGTGGGTTACAATTCATTTTAATTTTTTACATTTTCTTTAGGTTTTTTATTACATAGGAAGACTAATCCTATGTTATTTAATTATTGTAATGAAACGCATGAGCAGTTCAGCTTTTAAATTTATACATACGTGTGGTGATGTTAAATCAATGTTGAATATATCTGCAATCTAATTAAAATTATATCTTTCACTTGCTCCCCCCTTTTTGCTATGGTCGCTGCGTGTAGACTAAAATTTGCTCGAACTAATACATATAAAAACTACAACAATATTCAACAAAAGCTAGTCCATCCTACTTCAATGTTTCATGTAGTCTTGCAAATTTTAATATAATAGAATCTAAATTGTTGGATCTCGAAGGCGATGAAAAGGAACCTTTGGTTGATGTCGGTGTATCATTGTACTTAGTCCTATAAAAGCATTGTCAAATGGATTTGCCTCAGTAAGTAATTCTGTGCATTTCATAGACCGTTTTGGTTTTGTTGTCATTACATCCTCTTCCACCAAGTCCTTTAAAATTTTCAAGACATCTTCTTTATATGATGGTATGTGGTGAAATCCTTTCCTCTTCTTTATGTTAGTGATGTCATCAAAATAATGTATAAAATTAATCAGTAGTGGATATTCCTTTGAATGTTTCAGTATGCTCTCTTTTGTTTGATGTCCAGTACAAGCAGTTTTGCTGTCCCTATTTAACATTTCAAGGTATTCATCCAGAGATATGTTGTTGTTTTTTCCACCCTGTAAATTAACAAATCTATTGGCAACCAAACGCTCTTTTTGATCAGATGGTAGAAGTCCCGAAGTTAATGCAGTGAGATGGATGGATCCAATCAGATACTTTACTTTGTTTGTTCTGTTATAAATTGGCAGTTCATACTTTGCAGATCTTACGACTCTTTCACCATCAGCCATATCAACACCTGTGTCTAAGTTTTTATGCAGCAAAACCAGTCTAAATACCATAAGAATGTACTCTTGTAACTGGTCTCTGTTTTTTTCATTTTGCTTTGGTTTAGATTTGTCTATTGTAACATTATGACATTTGGATTCGTGGGATTTCAGTGATCCTGTATATGCATATGTTTTGTCACAGAAATGACACTTTACACGACCATTCTCTAAATTTGCAACCCAGTAATTTTCTGGATGATCTGGATTTTCCACCACTTTTCTTAGGTTTTCACAAATATCTTCCTTATTGTCAAAGAAATACTCTTTAATTATTGTATAACTTATGTCATCTATCCAATTAATTTTTTGTTCATTTGTAAAGTTATCCAGGTTTTCTGGGATATCTTCTTCAATGTTCTTTAATCCAAAGTTTTTTAAAAATAGCAGTAGACAAATAGCATCTAAGATTGCATAGTACAATAATTTATATGCTCTGTAAGAATTGCTTACTTTTCCTTTAACATTTCTCATGTTCAAAAGATTTCTGAAGTAATATACAGTACATTTATCAGCTCCGCTCTGTGAACTGTATGTCATCTTGTGAATTGCCTGTAAAAAAGTAAATTCTTGTACACTAATTTACCATTCTGAAGCTCAAAATACTATGAGATTTCATTTTTACCCAATTACACAGGTATGCTGTTTTTATTGACATTTTACTAGTTGTTGCAATCATCAGAAAATGTGGTTACACTTCTCTGTATACATGGTATACTAATATATAAATATTACATGTCTGACAGGGTGACAGTAAAGTTGACAATTTTACTGTCACCCTGTCAGACATGTAACATTTATTTTATTATACCGAAAAACTATTCAAACCATGAAGAACTTTATTCAATGATGTTATTTTATTGATGTAAAAATGGTAATGAAACAGCAATTTAACAATTAAAGTACACTAACAGCATCTTTAATCTACCTCATTTGTAGTAGAAAAACGTTTGTTGCTTGACATTATTGTCGTCTGTTTAAATCGGAAATGTAAAAATAGACATTGCATATGCGCGAATGGTACAGTAACATTCCGTAACTATGGTAGCGGGAGACAGTATTTTTAGCGGGTGACAGTATTTTTCAGACAGTAAATTTGTTTTTACAGTACTTATATGTCACGGTGGCCTATGGAGGATTAACATTGTAAATGAAATTGAGGTATAATAATACACAATTCTGTGCAATTATATCATGGCATACGGTTTTGGAGGAAATCCCGACCTTGGGTAGGAAAACTGGCAAACCTTGTCAATTAAGATTGGAATACACCATGCCCAGCAATCTCGGTGTTGACAGACCACATGGTCAATAGTAGATGAACTACCTTAACCACTCGGCCACCGAGGCACCAATTGATGAATGAATCATAGACCTATCCATACCTCTAGAAAGTTCATAAGTCGATGGAAATCTTCAATTTTCGAAATAAATCCCTCCAATCTCTCTTTTGGTGTTGCACTATTGCTCATTGCATCTTGGGCTGACTGTATTCGCTCATCTGTCAGTCTATCACCTGTAAGAAATTAATTTTTTTTTTACATGATGCACTTATTTGTACTTTACCCTTAAAGGATCATATTGTAAAAGACTACAACTCCCTCCAATAAGGTTGCAAATCATTTAATACTTCTTTCAAAAATCAGTTTTAATTTTATCTGGATATTGCAATATTATTTAATCAGGCAATTTGTTTTCAGAAGTTCATTGATCCAATTTATTAAAATGCTCAAGGAAATCTAAGCAAATACCAGTGTATGAAATTAAATTTAACTTTTATTTTACATTTTTGTAAACCCAACTAACCTCCAAAGAAAACAGGTTCTATAATTTGTCCATCACGACATGGCACATATAGTTCAGACAAGGTCTTTAACAGCTTAATAACTTCTGCTGTCTTATTTTCATTACAGTCAAACAGTCCTAAGGGGTACTGTAAATAAAATAGAAAATTAAAATACCTCATATCATGTACATACCCTACCTTAATATCACAGCAGTAGTCTGCAAGTCAAATAAATATTAACCAATAAACTTAAATATATCAATATGCAAAACAATAAAATTATTTAATATCTTTAAAAAAATTGTTTTTCCTAAAAGGACACTCAATAACATCAAACTGTTCAGTATAATATCAATTGTTTAATATATATATATATATATATATATATATATATGGATTATATATATATTTAATAAATATAGGGGGTTACATGAAAAATGTTTTTACAAGCAAAGCCATTTGATATTTTTTATATCTCTTTTCATTCATGATTAGTTTTGCTTGATGTGTACTTGGAACAGATTTTGAATTTCTGTTTCCTCACTATCCCTGTATTTTATATTTTTATTACCTGTGTTGTTTTTTGTCCTGAATATTGACTGTATGTATGTTCTAAATGCTTTGGATATATGTCACTGAAGTGCTTGTACATGTATGGATGGTTTTCAATAATTGATGTACAGAAAAGAAAACAAAGCTCTTTCATCAGTTGTTTCTGCTCTACTTCTGATGGCAGAAATTGTGTAGCATCTAAATTAACTTGAGGTGTAAATATTTCAGTTGGAAATATCTTCGGAACAACTCTGTCAACAATGGCATAAATGTTAAATAAATGTAAGGACACTGTTTTTCTATCTGATGTCCTGAAAGAAGGCAGAATGTTTTTGTCCCAATTGTCACCAATCAGTTGATACTTAGTTGTGCCACCATTTGCCCAAGACTGCGTAAGAGCAACAATTTTTTCCTGTTGGATACTCTCCCAGTCTGAAAGTTTTCTTTGAACTGTAACTGGGTGAACACTAAGACCTATCTGTGAAAGTCTTTCAATATCCTGCAATTAAAAAGGTACATTTAAATTTTTTTTACATTATTGCATTTAAATCGGAATACCTTCTTGTTATTTAAATCTTTATGAACTTAAAAAAAAAAAAATTCAGATGAAACATAAATCTTAGAAATTTTTTCCAGTTTTAGTAACATTTGAATTTACCAATCTTTAAACATGTACATTTAACACTAGGGTAAGCCTACCCTTTGTGTGCATCCACCATGTGTCAACATGAAACCAGACATAAACTGAATCAGAGACATCTCCTGGTTCCTACCATGCAGTCCAATAGCTGCTGTTAACAAGACATTATTATACTGTTTACTTGATACACTCGGTGGAATGTCACATACAATAGAATTAACTATTGCAAGTAAAGCTGGACATTGCTGTTCAAGTTCACTGTAAAGATTTTCCCACTGGAAGTTAAAAAAGTCTGCATACTCCTTCCTTTGCATATAAGATCCAGAACCTCTTTTTGAAATCTTTCTGCTTTCCTCTTTAACAATATTTACAGCCCCATTAATAACAGCCATAGGGTTTGAGTTGCATAAACTATCAACCATAACTGTGTCAACATTACTTCCACGAATAAGCGATTTACAAATTTTCTAATGTGCTTCATTCTTAATTAACGTTGTCTTCTTACCACTTGGATAATACACTGTGACCTGTGCAAATATAATAAAAAATGGTATTAAATAGAATAATACCTGTTTCTTCATATATACAACCAGTTAAGACAACAAATGAAAATTAAGAACTAAATTGCTGACCTTATCATTAATACATGTATATAGTATACTTTCTTATTTAATTCTTAATAAAATTGTGTAAAAGAGGGGTAGTAAAAAGACATTACAAGTACTTTTAAGTAAATCTAGACATGAATTGAAAGTTATCTTATAATGTTTGAAATTAAAAAAAATATCATTCATGTTATGATTGATTGATGTTTAACGTCCAGCAAGCAATATTTCAGCTATATTCAGGATGTGATCAAATTTAACATAATCTATTCATTCATGTTATGTATATTTAGCATATGGAGGTTTACAAAACAGTATTGCAAATTAATTCTACCTTTACAAGCATTATTGCCATTTAATGATTTTTATTATTATACAAATATTGACAAATCTTTCAGTAGTTAATGGTATATCTACATACTAACTTGTGTACATGTATTTTCAGCCCGATATATAGACACATCACAATTTTTTCATGGAGATATGAAAACAATTATTTGTTGATCTTGAATATTCAAAAAATATGATGAACCTGTAAAAAAACATGCAATTATGTAAAACTGTAAACAAGTACTATCCCATGAATCTGTCATGTACACATTAATTACCACAGATGTTTTTGTGAAATGGTCGCTTTGCTGTTTGACTGCTCTGCCAAAACAAACATTTGAAGGATCATGGGATAATAAAATTTATAATCTTTACTAATCTACAACTAATAATCTACATTTGTCTTTACACATGTATAAGGACTAGTATAAAAGGTGAAGGCATACACAAGTGAAAGTTTGAAATTAACAAAGACAACATTTTATCATAAAGGCATCATATAGAAATTGGAACACATGTGAACAGACAAAATAAAACAGTAACAGAAAAAAATGTCCCCTTAAGTGGAACAAAACTGGAAAAAATCTTGTATGATTTAATACTTCATGTACTGTATATCTCTCAATGATGTACTTTTGCATTCTGGTACATGTACATACTAATACTAGTATATATAGTTATAGCAGAACATGTATCAAGGTGATCCTTTTTTATATACACATCTGAGTACATGTACATGGATAATGAAATCATACAAGGTGTTGAAGTAAATAAAATGCAACAAACAGTGACTCAATAGCTCAAGAAATCAAAATTAGGTTTTATGAGTTTTAATGTGATATGATTTTCAAAAATATGCACTTCAATTAAATTACATGAACATATGCACAGTTTTTAGTCCTTATTTAAAATTACTGATCATATTATTATGATCAGTTGAGCTAATGAGTACAAGTAACAATAACAAATCCAACACATGTTTTCTTGAACCTCAATGTCTCCTGTTCCTTGTTTTGAAATACAAGGTACTTTGCTAGTAGTGAAACCAAGTGATCTTCTGACTTGCTTTGGTTTTGCTTGTTGTTCAGCAATTTCTGCAGGAAAATTAATATGCAATGCAAGTACACATTTATATTTGTTAGGGATGTAAATCTTGCATTGAATCATGTTATATGAGGGAATTGAATAAGTTTTAATTATACTGTCAAAGCATACTTGGATGAATGATCACATATGTGAAATGTGCCAAGCAAATAATTAGAAAGTTATAAGAGCTAAAAATTGACACAATAATCTTACAAACAAGAGTAATAGTAATTATATGTCATTCATTGTATGTCTACCTCAGAGTATATTTTAATACCTGTAACAGGGTTTTGTTTCACTGGAAACATGGTAGCTGGAAGTACATTTTCTGGTTTCGGCATCAGCACTGCCAACTTTGACTGGTCCTTTGCTGCTGGTACTTGCTGTTCAATACTGAGACGGAGAGGTGGTATGTAACAGGGTTTAACAACCATTATAGTAGATGGAAACTGATGAATATTTGAAAGTTTTGATGGAGGTTGGTTTAAACATGGTGATCTCAGGAGCCTTTTCTCAAACAGTACTTTTGTTGGTGACGGTCTAAATTGTGGGTAGTACTTAAATACGCCTGCATACGCCTGCCGTAATAGAAGTACGCCTGAAGAAAAAAAGTATACGCCTGCCATCATATTTATACATTATATTATTTTTTAATGGTGTATTATGATGTAAAATTAGTTTTAGAATGAATAATATGTATTTTTTTTTAGTTTTCAATACAAGTTTTGAAAAATAACAGGCCATTCATTGTAACGGTGAATTGACAACATGGTATAACGTGCAAGCGTAGTCTATTCAGAAAATAGGTTTGGTTAAAAGATGGAAATTGAATATCATCCGAAATATTAAAAATACCAGAATTAAATGATTTGGTACCCATGTTTCACTATTTGAAATTGCAACTGTAGACCAAAGAATATGAACATATGGTTTTTGTTCTCTTAGAATTTCTAGGTGAAAATGTTCTATTAACTGCTGGATAAAGAGATCGAATTGATTTGCCAATGACATTTGAAGCAGCATGAATGACAAAAGCTTGATGGGTGCATTTAAAGGAACAGGCCTGCAATGATTCATCAACAGTATCACTAACAATTAACAGTCAGTCCGTCGTGTTTATGGTCGTCAATGTAAAAAGCCCTATTCAAAATAATTTCAATAGACGTACGGTACCTTAATTCAGTAGCTAATTTTTCAGTTTTTGAAATTGCAAGGGATATGGCATTAAAAAGACAATTGCCATTCCCTGTTGTCTCCACTGGCCAAAAAATCCGAATTGTTACCCAAAAGAGTGGTCGCTATACTGTCAGAGACCCTAATTATTCTAATTACATCAAATTCCTTTGAAGTTGAAATTATCTCACTTCTGAACATAAATCATAACCTGTCATTTTAATTGGATTAATTGGATTAGCGGTAATTTAACAATTGTTAATTATGGTGAGTAAAAATCAAGCATGACTTGATGATTGGATTACATTTCTTACACATTAATGTAAATCAGTCAACTTGGATTTAGCACTGGGGTAAGTTGAATTTTATATATTCTGTATATATATTATGTTAATTAATTGCTACAAAAGTAAATTTTCATATTATTGATGTACTTGCGCATTAAATACATTTCTATCGCCATTTCATATAAATTCTTAACTCATGTAAACTATAAGTCGGAAGACTTTATGACATTTTTATTCCAATAAAAGTAAATTATTATACAATAAATGAATTAATAAATAAATAGTCAAAATGTGGGATTGCATAAACTTATTTGATATAAGATATTTTGTTCAGTGCACATACGCGGTATATACGCGCGTCCATACGGACATGACTTAACATAAGGTATTCGCTTAAAAAAAGATAATAAATAAATAAAATACCCCTTTTAAGGTTCAAACTGGTTTGTTTTACTATTTAAAGTTATTTCTTGGTGAAATATAAGTCACAAATAGTGGCAGGCGTACACTTTTTTTACTGCAGGCGTACATTCATTACGGCAGGCGTATTTAAGTAGGACCGCTAAATTGTAGATATGTTGCAGTCAATTCAGATTGGAACTTTTGGGCGTCTACCTTCAGCTGTATGACCTTTCCCACTTTTCCATAGCATTTTAGACATATGCCATTGTCATTTTCCGGTGATACGTCTGAGCTAAAACCTACGATTACCTCTTTAATATTGTTGATTCGCTCACTTCTGTCTAAAATGTTTTCGTTCGATCTCGCTTCCACCTGGCGTAACTTCGATTTGAACGAACGAAAACCCACAGATAACACACACGTTGTGTTTTTTTGATCGAATGTACTGCTTCCGTGGTGTTGTTAATTCTGTAGATGCCATATTAGTAAGTAAAATTTGCTTCTATTTGGTTGTTTACATTTCGCAGAAGTCATGTTGACATATTATTATACATTTGGTACACTTTGGCGTCGAATGAAAAAAGCCGATTTTTCGATATTCCGAATGTATACCCTAAGATTTTGTAGTCACGATTCTGATTGGCTAACGGAAAATCTATGCATATGACCCCTGACGTGACCTGTAATGGGATGTTGTTAGATCTACACGCAGCGACCATAGCAAAAAGGGGGGAGCAAGTGAAAGATATAATTTTAATTAGATTGATATATCTGTAGGCATCTTCATGTCAGTCTTTGTTGACGACAAAAACATCAGACTCTTAGCACCACGACGGTTTACACCATGCCACTGCATTGTTTCTATAGAATCCGGGTCTTCGGGGTGATAAGAGTATATAGCCTTCATAGTGTTGTCCTGTAAAACACTTATTATGTAAAATCTGATAAAACCGCTTCATTGCAATCTCAAGTGACTTTATATGTCCTCTTTTCTTGTTTTCAAAACAACGAGCTGCAGCCTTGTGACATCGGCTTTGATTTCTTAAATTTGTGTATATACAGTGTTAAAATCAGATAATTTGTTTATCAAATATAAAGTATTTTATTAACTTGTGCATAAACAAGCAAAGAAATAAGTTACATCCATATCTAAAGATATTCCATTGAAATATTGTAATAGAAGTTTTCAAAGATTAACAAAACATAAAAGCTAATTTCAGATAAAACTACTTGTAGAGTTTTCAGTTCTATTTTTAATAACTCTTTTTATTTTTAATACTCTGTATAATTTTTTGTTTTATTTTAATACTTATCTTGCACTTTATGCCAACCTATATTTGTCTACCTACAGCGATTGCGTCTGCGTACATAATTTGGAAAATTGGGATCTGGAGTCTGATGTTCCAGTTAGTTATTCTTTCTTTGAGGAGATATTATTAGCACTAGGTTATTAAAGCTAGACCAATGTATTCCAAAACTCAGTTATTTATTAAACAAAAATTATAATAAAGAATTTAACAATTATTATAAGATTTTACTGCAACAACACGCTCTTTTCAACTTTAGCAAATTTTATAATGCAAACATTAAAAAGTTTAAGCAAAGAATTTCTGGAAAACATGTAATTGCTCATGTAAAAAATTATCGGACCGGAACAACATATACATTTGAAACGTAACATCTCATAGTTTTTTCTTACTAAGTATCAGATATATTTAATTTGATATTTTTTAAGATTGGAAAAAGAGTGTACCGGACCGCACTGAAATTTAAACGGAACAGTTTATGGCTTCTTTATATACCAAGATCTTTAAGAGTTTGGGAAAACAGTTCGAACAAGTTAGATTTTGTAAACAATTAATGACAAAATAGCAATATTTAAATAAATCAATCCTATATTTATAGGATTAGAGAAAAAGTATGGCGTTGACCTACCGTTATAACAGTATCATTATCATCACAGGTATCTAACTGTCTGGTAAAGGTCAGAACGGTTCCGAAGTTATTCTCAAAACCCTTCAGTAGATGCCAGTCCTGACTGGAGTCTACAACTGGTGTATAATGTCCTATGGTGTGGCAATCCTACAATTAAATATTTTAATGCTAAATTTTAATATATATGAAAGATAACAAAAGATTCCTGAACTTAATATGAGATAGCGTATAGTCATGCGTATCTTCCACGTAAAAATGCCAATTCCTACAAGAACAACGGTTTGTATACGTTTCTGTAAATGGTTAGGCCAACATTTTTTATTGTTTGTTTTACGGGATTTTTTTTCAAACAAAGTGAGTCGGGGGGGGGGGGGGGGGGGGCAAAATAAAAATAAAAATAAAATCCACTTTTTGGTAGTGTCGACAAAAAAATAATAATAAAATTGAAAATCGGTCAGCATATTTTTATGTTTCGGAAAACCTATTTTTGGGAAAATTTATTGCTATGATCACAAATATTATTGACATAAGTTCAGTTAGTATAAACATCCATTGTTAAAATATTCATTTTATATCATATATTAAAGAATAAATCTAAATGATTTTTTTAAATTATGAAGTTCTTGTATACATTATAATATTTCTAACAATTTGTTATGAACATGTCATGTTTATCTGAGCAAAATTTTCAAAGAAAATAGATAAACTAACATAACATTAAACCCAGAAATAATTCTTCTGTTCAGCACCCTTCCACATGGATAAAGTTGTTCTGATCAAAATTGCTTCATAGGACACCCATCTACAGAACTTTTCATGATGTCAACAATTACTATACATCTGTACAAGAGATATTTTACAAGATATTTTATTAAGCTAATCACAGCGCCCAGCATTGAGCATATTAATCATACAAATAAACATAATAACAGTATCAAAAGAAGAAAACATGGAAATAAAGTTAATTATTGGTCATTGGTATAAATATCTGTATTCTTTCAAGTGCAGCTCATAGGTTTATCGAAGAAAATTGGTAAAATACAATACACTTTGAAAGAACTGACATTTGAAACCAATTAAAAGTGTTTTTTATCAAACAAATTACGAATTTTCATTATGGACCGTTGCACTTTACTTTTCTTCGTTGTTCACGTCCGGTAATTAGTCACATCCGGTTACTAAACAAATGGCGCGTAATCAAGTTGAAAGACGTAAATCCTTTGAAAAAATGTTAAATACGCATATTGTTTGCTGTTTTTATTGGAATTATACATTTACTGATAAATTGGTAGTCTGGGTGAATTATTTGGACCAGATCATATGCAAATATCCATTTTTAGGGCGACTTTAGGGAAATAACAGGGCGACTTCGACTTCCCTTTTGAGGCGCCGTAGGGCGACTTCAGGTCCCAGTAGGGCGACAAACACTTTGCCCAGTGTGATGAGCCCTGAATAGTTCTCTGACAGATCGTGGGTAATTTTATTTTTCAAGGGAGGGAATTCATCAAGTCGGCGGAGCAGGGCTGTCAAGTTTTGATGAGCTGCTCGCGTGAGATTTGCCTAAAAATTGAAAGATCAAAGGAAAAAATAAAAACATCAAAGAAATTTGCTGCCAAATTGTGGACTAGATGCGTGAGTCTCACGCGAGTTGCGTGACACTTGACAGGTCTGGCGGAGAGAAGAAAAATAAAAGGAAATTTTGCTTCTTTTATTTTTATTTCATTTCGCCAGAAATTAGGGTGGGCGCTCCCGTAAAACATAAAATGTTGGCCTTATGAGAGGACTTGGCATCTTTATGCCATGCACATTTACAATTTACAGTTTACCATTGTTTTTAAGAAGCACTTGTATATGATCTACCTGATACGTATAGAGGAAAAATCAGCCAGAAGTGGTTTTGTTGACAAATGCGTCTACCAACCACAACACATATTTATCACTCAAAAATCAACAAAATATGTTTTCAGCAACGTAATTTGTGTTAGAATCAGAGAGGTCCTTTAGGAAAAACCTAAAACTAAATATTTGTATCTTTGTTGCCATTCTATTAAGTAAAGCAAAGTTAAAACAATTCTTTTACTTTTCGTTTAGCTTATTATGGAAAATAGTAGTATAGAGTTAGAAAATGTCATGCCATATACGCTTTCAATTACTAGTATAAATGAGAAGTACAATATCATGCTGTAAAGAAAACAGAAAACAAGTAGTCATAAAAGGGATTTTATTAGTTGGAAAATATCAATTTAACGAATATTTCCCATAAAGCAAAATAAGTCAGGACATCGACTGCCTTGTGAAAAACGCATTTAATTATTTTACAGAATAGCATTACGACTAACATCGTATAAAAAAATCGCCGAACTCATACAATGTGAGTTTCTTTGGAATTTTAGGAAATGGATTTATATAACTGAACCTATAATTTCTATATAATACTGCAATGTAGATGGATATATTCTTACCTGAAAGTGGACTGATCCATTGGCATTCACCCATCCTACAACGACATCAGATGGGAACATTTTACCAGTAGGGGAAAGTCCAAATCCAATGTAACCTCTTGTTCTAACATGTGCCTCAAATGTGGCGTTTCTACCACTGATATTCCAAAATAACCAAAAGTTACCATCGGGGTCGAGTTGAAATTCATGATTAAAATCTTCAGTCGGAATTGGTTTTAATTTTGATTGCAGGAGAGGACTTACACTGGTAGTTAATTGGCTTGTTGTTGGATCATTTGGTAGAATCTTGTCTAAGAGCAGTGCCTCTGCCCAGCACAGACATAACAAAATAACCGGTGTAGCTATAACACGCATTATCAGACCTAACAATATTCACACTCGACGTGGATTAATTTTGTATTTATGTAGTTGAGCATTCTCATGTGATATTTTAGTTGTTTACACATAAGAGCTATAAATAATCATGACTATTAGTTTTATGATAAAAAGATCTCCTACACTGGAATGTAATCTGTTATAAGGACAGTATCATATGACCACCCGAACATTTCAGTACGTTACAAATTAAAATATATCATAGTGATAGTGTTTTCTTTTTTGTAGAACTTGTACTGCCGTACATAAATTTAAACTACCCAGTTCTGTACAAAATACTGACAATGCGTAGTGGTAGAAAATAAAACATTATCCATAACAGTTTTAAAGGATATGCTGCAATTGTATACGTATGTAATGTATATTACTTTTGCAAATTATTATATAAAATTGCTTACATACAGGGCAAAACATAAATAAAAAGCCTAATGTACACATAAAATTCCACTCTACATTTTAAGATATTAACAATTCAATGTAATACGACAAACATTCCAGCATACAAATATTTCGTAATTACGAAATAATATTCTCGTACTTACCAGATAACTTTCTCGTAAAAACGACATAACGTTTTTTGTACTTGATACCTTTTTCGTTGTGCGAAAATAACCATTCGGGACTTGCTTTAAGTTAATGTCTTAAGCCTCGGAAATGTTTAAATAGATTTTTATATAATTATAAATTAAAATAAATTGAATGATGACAATGTTTCCCAAAGTGCACATAACCTAGTAGGTTTAGTGTCCTATTATATATATAACACATAGCTATGGAAACGTATTTAGGACATTTACTTGTAATTCAGCATTTTTATCTCGCTATATCCACATCTTTCGCAAGAGCTGGGGTTTTAAAAATACGATAAAATGCGGTTTTCTCGACTTAAATATTTCGAAATTTTGCAAACATATTAAGTAGTTTTCGTTTTACTCATATCAACATATTTTAATGAATTTCATTATTGCGACATAATTTATATCGACAAAGACCCATTTAATTCCGTTTAATTCAGAAAGCTTGCATTGTATTGCAATGAAAATAAGTGATATTGTTTCATATCAAGTGGGCATGAAGCCTATTGATGCAGGTTGAAATCTGTGAAAGGTCAAGGTCCCAGTCGACAATAAACTTTCGAATTTATAAAAAAAATTAAAAAAGACGTACCCAGACAATAATTTAAAGTGTGAATTTGATTTTAATGAAGCTTTAGGATATTAATAAATATCAGGTAGGTAGGAAGCCTATTGATGTTGGAGGAATTCCAAGTTCACGAGTCGACAAAAACATTAGATCGCTATATCATGCTTAGTTTGTCACTTTCATGTTTTCGTTCTGATACGAATCATTAGATAATTATCTTATACATGGGTCAATTTCTAACTTCTAACGTTTCCTTATTGATTTAGAGATTCATTTTAAAGAGATGTTTTTGACAACAGTCTAAATTACACACTTTTAATTACCATATTAGTTTGTTCGTTCGGGTTTCTTTGCTACTTTTCTTACTAACATGAAATGAAATTTATTCCGTAAAACTAAATCGGAAGATACCGAGACGTTATTAAGCTTACACACACTAAATTCAATAATTGTATCAAAAGAAACAGTCTACATACACAGGTTAAACAAACAACCAATGTTGAAACAAGTACTCATAAAGTAATGAAAAACTATTATTTCAATACAATACAATACAGGTAAAGCATTTTACTGATTGAACTGTAATTAGACAAAACAGTACATTATTGCATAAGGACAAATGCATTTGTGTAAGAATTTTTTTTCATTGTATTACTTACTTGATTGATTGAATGTTGCTACGTATCTGTAAGCTAATTTGTTTAGTTGATTTTATTATTCTATCATATGCTTTAATTGAATAAAGACAGTTGTCTTAATTGTGTCTATAAATTATGCGATAAGAAAAAATGTTGGTACTAGATCATTGAAGCTAAC
The DNA here is from genome assembly GCA_944474755.1 of Limnoperna fortunei. Classification (NCBI taxonomy): domain Eukaryota; kingdom Metazoa; phylum Mollusca; class Bivalvia; order Mytilida; family Modiolidae; genus Limnoperna; species Limnoperna fortunei. The sequence continues at coordinate 68,495,140 of OX104114.1, read as the reverse complement.
AATAATGCATCCGTATCCACATTGCATGATGAAAAGAGGAAAACACAGGGTGTTAGATTCATAACCCGATCACTTTTGGCAAACCAATGTATTCACATACCAAGCTAGCAGATGGAATCGCATCTTATTACGTTCTAATCCCAATTTTTGTTGGCAAACTATTGTTTTCACAATCTACGTGGAGAATTGCTGCAAATAAGTAACATTTATGATGACTTAAAAGAAATAGATAGTTTCAAGTTTACACCCGGATCATAAGAAGCAAACTAATGTATTAACAAGAAGATGGAAGCAGAAGATGGTTTAGGTTAGTTTATATTGATAGTCAGCACCAAAGAAATTTTTATTGAACATTAACAATACATAAACCAAAACAAATATATTTTATTGTGGTATTTATCTGAGGAGAATTTGCAGTCGAAGGCTTTGAAACTGAACAGTTTCTCTTATTTTATTCATGCTCAAATTCTGCAAGTTTGTACTAATTATGTTCTAGCTCTCAAATAAATTTCGATAGCAAATTTTTGAAATGAGAGAAACAAGAATATCACTCAGACAAATTTTTCGTTGTGTATGCCACCATCATTCAACGATCTCCTGAATCGTAAGTAAACATCAAACGACAAATTCTGGTTAGGATCGTCCAAGATCTGTTAAGACTACAAGTGGCATTTTAACGTTTATATACGGATCTTGGTCATCTTGTCAGGCAAAACGTATTTGACAACAGAACTGTGTTGAAAGACAATTGTCTTACCATGTGCTTTCATCAAGAAATAGATTCAGATTGGTAGGTTACTGTTCAGGACGGCGTATAAAACATTGCTAACACGGTGACAATGCAGCGCGTTTGCAATGCTGTTAAACTCGTTGTCATTAGAATTTAACCTGCTAGAATATGTCTATTGGTCTGATGAAAGCTGGTTTACATTGCATGCAGATGACGACAGAGTTCGAGTATGGCAGCATCTAAACATTGATTATGTCTGACGCATAATGGTTTTAACGGTTCGGTTTGGTGGGGCTCAGTAATAGTTTAGGGATGTGTGTCATATGACTTTAAGCTTTTACCACAAAAATGTTCGCGGTCGAATGAATACACAAAGTCCCAGCATGGTATTTAGGAAACGAGTGTAATGCCTTTTTTGACAATCACCAACTACGGACGAGACCCATCTTCATTGGCGACAGTGCCAGACTGCATCGTGCTAGAATTGTGAATCATTGGAGATATTGCCATTAAAGTCTCGGCTTGAATCCAATTGATCGTCATTAATGGAACTAGACCAGGCATTACATCAGCTTTTACATGTCAGCTTTTTGTTGGAGGTGCAAGATGGAGTACCAAAGAAAAACTCCTTAACTTCGACAAAAAAATCGGCAATACTTGTCAGGTCACGTTTTTGAGTCATGCACACCCTGCCCCCAAGGAGACTCAAACACGCAAAATCGGTGTTGACAGTCGCGTGATCAATCTTATATGCATAACTTCTTTAACCTTTTGACCACTGAGGGGTCCGGTTACCTTTCACCAACATTCTTTTTATTTACAGAAACAACAGAGAAATAAAATATTTATTTGTAATATAAGATTAACTGATACAAGAGACATGTGCAGTTTACATTTTAGTAATTTACTCACACTTTCTATATGGTTCCACTGAAACTATTATGCCGAAATGTATTTTGTTTAGGAAATTTGTTCGTACATCTCCTATATTCATAGTCCACCCTACAAGCATGAGAAACGTGGTATGTACACAAAGGACACGTGACCATGATAATTACAATTATACAATGCTAACAATTTTTCGTTCTCTGTTGCATAATTCCTGTTCTCCGTATTTATACAATTTTTCACACTCATCTTCCTATGAAAACAACATAATATCGGTTTTTAAATGCAAGAAAACGACATATTATTTTAGATTACTTCTTTTCAAATCTCTTTGATTAGTTCGATAGTAGATAGATGTCGGAGTCTGTGGAAATTATACTTATGCAGCTTGTGATGTAGAGATGCCACTATAATTTATTGAATTGTTAATACATGATGCAAGTTAATTGACAATTTTCAAAAGTAGATCAATATATTAAAATTGTACTTGAGGGTGTAAATGGTTTTAGTCGTTTTTAATTTGCCTGGTGTTTTATTTGTACTTCGAATTTGTTATCATTTTAGTGTTCTTCTTTAAAACAGATTAAAATTTAAGAAAATTTAAAATTTATATTTGTAATAGAATTAGAAACCCTTGTTTTGCAATGAGTACAAATAAACTTGATATTTTCCGACAATATTCAAATATTTTGATAATGGAAGCCTAACTACATTTATGCAAATAAAAAATGCATTAAAGTGCACTTCTAACCGATTTGATGCGCGTATGCGAGTTATAGCACAACGCCCCAAACAAGCCGAACAGAATACTAAACACCAGAAGGAGTAAGAACACGGATACCAGGAGACTATATTTGAACTACCTTCAATGTAAATGTGCAGGTATAACGTTAGTAAATGTGTACCAGTTACCAGATTGTGTACCCTACATTAAGGACAGCACTGAATAAAACGTTATGTTCGGATTTGGTGAATAGTGGTTACATGTATACAATTTGTGTACTGTCAGCTCCTGCATAAATTGAGCTTTTAAAAGTGGTATAATTTGTCTCAGATCCTGCAAGATAACATTTTGGTAATTTTTAAACAATTTAGTATTTTTACATTCACTACATTATAAATTCTATGATAAAGTGGGAACGTCTCAAAAGGTTCTAACTAGTGAAATAAGGAATTGATCACGGATATATTTGGCATATATTTTTTAAATGTGGGATGAAAGTTTATTTATTTCAGGTAAATGCTGATCAATATTAGAAAGGTATGCTAATCAAAGAAACGTTAGTATTTTTAACTATGGCCAAACCATTTACTACTATAAATACCGTAATAATTGAAAGATAAAATAAATAATACAAAAGGAAAACTAAGAAGCTCTTCACCATTTTCGATCACATCGTGTTGTAACTGTGTATGATTTTATAATTCATCTTCGTAAAAAGGTTCAGCGCAAAAGTAAACGTAATGTCTGGCGGACGGACTAACCACGAACGGACGAACAGACCGAAAATCTATAACTGAACCAGCTTTCATTGGCGGGACATAAATAAAAAAAGAAAAAAGAAGAAAGAAATAATAATAACCGATGCAACTATAGTCTGTTGACGCTGTACATAAGTTAGAAAGAGGGCTATCGAATATAATCTTTCAAAGATCATGCATACGATTAGGAATGTTCTAATTTCAACAGTGACTACTGTTTCATGTATTTAACTCATAATTGAATAATATACTGAATCAAAAGGTGTCAAACGATTTTTGGTAAGATTGGCACACCAGATAAAAAAATAAATCGTTTATGATTTGTTTTATAAATGTGTTGTTTCCTGAATAAATATTTATGGAAAGTAGTTTTGCAACTACATTAGAAATTGTATGTTAAAGTGGGAGAGTCTCAAATGTTCTAACTAGTAAAATAATGAATTGATTACGGATATATATGTACTATGTCTATGTCTACGATTCACCCCGGTTAATGAAGCTATATTTATATATAGCGGATTTGGCCGAGGGGTCTAGAACGCTGGACATAGTGCAGGCGATTTGGTGCCACAGTGTCACAACGGTGTGAGTTCGAATCCCGCTGAGGGTAAACAAAAAATGTGACAGTGTTAAAAATCTAATTCAAACAGTGTTGGGCTAAATTTGTAGAAGTATATATAAAAATTTGATATTAACCCTGTATTTCTGATGTTTCAGAAATCCGCTGGATAGATATATTATATGGTTGTCACAATACTTAGACGTTTGTATATAATTTACTTACTGTGACTGAATGACAAGTAACTTTGTCATCCTATATAATATATACAAAAATGCTGAATTAGATTACTTTCAAATTAATATGTATTGGTTACGAAAATTCCATCGTCACACGCTAGTACACATGTACTATGTCTATGTCTACGATTCACCCCGGTTAATGAAGCTATATTTATATATAGCGGATTTGGCCGAGGGGTCTAGACCGCTGGACATAGTGCAGGCGATTTGGTGCCACAGTGTCACAACGGTGTGAGTTCGAATCCCGCTGAGGGTAAACAAAAAATTTGACAGTGTTAAAAATCTAATTCAAACAGTGTTGGGCTAAATTTGTAGAAGTATATATAAAAATTTGATATTAACCCTGTATTTCTGATGTTTCAGAAATCCGCTGGATAGATATATTATATGGTTGTCACAATACTTAGACGTTTGTATATATATATATATATATATATATATATATATATTAATTTTTGCAATAAACAAATTTGCAGATAAACTAGAGGCAAATACAACTACAACTAGATAAAAAGGTTTTGAGACTGTCGCGGGAAACAAATTTATATTATTTGTAAAGTCAATTTCGACGTCATTGTCCATGACGTCGCCGTTGGCGTAAGAACTTTTCAGAGAAAACAATAAATGTACAGAAATTAAACGTGTTGGAGTTAGAAAAGGCATGAACATATTCAATATATTTACAGAAAATTTCATTCAAATGAAGATACCAGTTTTGAATCAAATTTGCAAAACAATTGGCCTATAGATAATTCGCACAGATGACCGCCTCTTAACGCCTACTCATACCTCCGACAAATTTGCTGTCAATTCCTGTATCTGCTTTAGTTCTCCTAATGTCTAAGCCAGAGTTCTTTGTTCTCGCACACAACAACCCATGATGTCTCAGATGTTTTTAATTTTATTCAAGTCGGACTTCTTGCTGCCACGTCTACTCCTCACTCAAATAAGCCGTCACAAAGCTGGCACGATTTTTTATGACGATAGGATGATTATCAAAATGAGACACAACACTGGTTTCCAGAATGTTACGCTGGTATTTTCGCACATTCAAATGACTGCCGATGAGGTTAAGCTTACAGTCATTACATAAACATCTCAATTACTGGGCCATGAATGAACAAAACTGCGTCTGTAGTTGCCTTCGGCAGAAGCAGTTTTTGTTTACCGCCATACTGTTACTCATTTCATTTACATGCAATATAAAACGTCTCTCATATTACCAAAGAACCTTTCTCCAAGAGGCTAAATTCCATTGACGACGGGCTTGTACTTTGCAAACGAGCTTATATAACAGAATGAGCGGTAACCTACTGCCATATCCAGGGTAGTCAGAATTCAGTAATAAGGAATGTGATTTTATTACAAACGTAACAATCCAATTGTCATTTGTGACACAAATATTCCGTAACGAAACCTTCACCTAAGCTATAAAGGGTAGTGAATGCTTTAATCTTGCCTCTGCAAACCCATGATTATCAAGAATACCTAGTTTATACAGTTTTCAAAAATGCGACGTATCGATTCGCATTACATTCTCACAATAAAACTTATGACTTATAGACTGTATACTACAGTCTCAAATCCTACCGCAGGTCGGGGGTTCTCTCCGGGTACTCCGGCTTCCTCCCCCAATAAAAACTGGACGCCATGAAATAGCTGAAAAATTGCTGAAAGTGGCGTTAAAACACCATTCAAACAAACAAACAAACAAACAGTCTCAAAAGTCAAACCTCAAAGCCGGTGCGTAACAATAAGTTCATCTCTTAAACCATGTGCTTTTGTTTTTTAACAAAAACAAGTACTAGACATGGTACAATTACTGTGATCGGCACATTTTGTGACATGAGACATTGTCAATAATTCGGGCTTTTAAGCGATGATATATTTGTCGAAATCGAATTAAGTAATTGCATATTCAACAGACAATTGGCATTCCCATTGGAACTAGTTTTTGACCATTTGTTGATGTAACAGCCTTAAACCGAGTTTATTCATTGCCTACTAGAAAGGAGTTAAAGTTAAATTAGAAAAAGCCACTTTTAAGAAAATAAAACATAGAATAAGACACGATTATTATAAAATAGGACCATCATAACCCTTTGCTTCAAATGCACTGTTTTGCTGTAGATAGTCTTAGGCTGGAGTGGCGAATACCCATAAATGCTACTAACGTTTCGTACTTTACTATACTTATAACATTGAGTCATGAAAACTTATCCATTTGTTTAGTCACGTTTTTTGTGGCAAAATGGCTGCACGTGCACCCATTGCAACCCTATGATGGCATTGTCTTTAATAGCGATTTTAGGTATGCTCCGTTGAAGTAAATTAAGAGTAAATCAGAATCTGACCGAGCCGTGATCAGTATTACAAATACCAGGGACATCAAATACTACATCTTAGTATATAATGACCCTGCAAAGCCAAGTCATGGCAAACGTACTCAATGGAAGACTGTCTGCGTAGACATCCGTATTTAAATGTACATCTGCATCCAAATAAACAATAAAAAAAAAACTGAAAATCTAGTATTATAAGTTTTGTAATTTACACATTTAACTTGAGATGTGCTCGTACAACTACGGATGCTTGGAGCTGCCTTCTCTTATTGCTTATAAGTCAACATATTTACGCAACAAACTTTTCAAATTAGAAACTTATGAAATAATAAAGACGATATAAGTTTATGTGATGCAAATTAAGGTAGAAAAAATATGGGTTGTATGGAAGCGTATATGGATCTACAGTTGTAATGTTGTTCAGTGCTTAGGCAGACATACCTATGGCAAGTTAAATGAATCAAAAGTTTTCAGTTTCAATAGAATCTAGTTGATATAGTTATATTGACTTGTCTTAAAGAAGTCAACTAGAGTAGATAATTATGTCGACATCAAGTCAGAAAAATTGAAAACAACTTATTACGTTGTTTTTATATTAGTAAACATATTTTAGTTGCCATAATTAATAAAATTATTATGTTTATTGAAACATGAAAGCATAAAATATATATCAATTTGTTTGCCTACTTAACAGGTCAACCTTTTGTCGTTTTGAATAAGTCACTTGTTTAATTATGTAAACTTATCAACGTATACTTGCACAAGGTAATTTTATACAATTTACACATAAATCCATAATCTCTAATAAACATTAACACGTAGACATATATATGTCTACAAAGTGATCAAATCTTGTCTTTTTGTCAAGTTCTAATTTTCCTGTTAACACAACTACGTCTGTTCAGATATTGAACAATGCAACAATTGTAGTTCCTTCCATGTGTTTATTATCATTTTATCGTGATAAATAAGTAAAAAATTTGAAGATAACTATCGTAAATATATTTACTTTAAAAGCAATAATAGCAGGCAGCTCATAAATAAGTTGTCATTGTTTTCCAAGAGAAAAATTAAAAATTTTAGACGTTTGAAATAAAACGACTCAGCAATTTGTTGCGATAATAAAAGAACTCAAATATATGTCCGATAATTAATACAAGAAAATTATTTCTTTATTTTTTTATTTTTGCATGATAAATAAGTCATCTTGATGTTTTCTAGACAAATTTTCACGATAATGATAGTAAATATATTGACTTAAAAGAAATAAGAGTACACAGTTCCAATCTTCCGTAAGATTTTTTCAAGGGTTAAACGTCTTATAATATTTATAAGACAAGATGTTTAGTTGGTTTTTATCATACCATTATATATAACAGTGTCGCGTTGTCTTCATAGTATCCACCATTTAACCTAATAATATGGAAACACAGATTGTCACGTTCAAAACCACAAATTAAGCTGAAATGACGAAATCACAGATTGTTACATTTATATTTGTTGTAACCTTTTTTCTCTTTTTTACTGGATTAAAACAACTCACGTATAAGGCTAATTATCATATTTTAACAGAGTGATACAATGATACAACGGTGCAACACGTAGAGCAGTTGTCTACCCGTCAGGAGCAACCGAACTCACCCCCGGTTTTTACTAGGCTTCGTGTTACTCAGTTTTTGGTTTTATAGTTGTTTGTCTATTTGTTTTGCTGATGTCTATTCTTTTGTTTAACCAAGGTTTTGTCTGTTTTTGACATAGTTTCCTGATTATCCCTTGGTATCTACGACTCTTTGTTCTGATAACTCGTTTATATGAATCAAACCATTGTATCCAGAATCGAAGTAGAAAAGACAGCAACAAATATTGTTACTTTTACGTGCAAAAAAAATGTATCCGCAATCTTAGCTTAGAAGATGAAAAAAGAGATTGTTACGTTCATAACGTGACAATATCTTATTAAAAATAGATTAGGGGCCTCGGTTGCCTAGTGGTTAAGGTAGTTTGTCGACTATTGATCCCGTAGTCTGTCATAACTGAGATTGAGGGTTCCAGTCTCATTTCGGGCATGATGCGTTCTTCTTAATTGACAAAGATTGCCAGTTTTCCTACCAAAAGTCGGGGTTTTCTACTGGTACTCCGGATTTGCATGATAAAGCTGAAAATTTGCTGAAAGTGACTTAACACCATTTAAACAAACAAAAAAGTAAAAATAAATATGGATGTATCAAAAGCTAACCGATATATCCACAATCTATTTTGAATAGGTGTCACGTTAAGTACTTAGTGGTTTTAATTTTAAAAACAACACATACAGAACACAGGTAAATATTTAGTTGTGATGTACTTTATACAAGGGATATGTTTAGTTCTCATTTCAGTAAATCATTGACACTGTTGATCTGGTTTACGGTAGGGCAGAGTAGGAACTGGAACTTTTGATGTAAACTGGTTCGTCTGAAATAAAAAAAAAACTAATATATGAATAATATCTCTAAAGATCATTCATGTGGTATAAATTATTACCAGTAATACATAAAGGGTTCACATAAATTATATATAGGAATATATCCTAGCTCACTTTCCCGTTATAATTAACGATGCAAAATACAAACCGTATATGGGCCTGATCCATTACAAATTGCGCTATGTGTTGAATTATTGACCAGTTCTTGGAACATGCGTTGTACGTTGAGATCCTTCCAATTCAATCCAGAGAACTGTTGTATTGCTTCTTGGGAATCGGATGAAATTTGTGGTATGCTTAAACATACACTCATAGGAATCTTAGGGTAATAAAACAGAAATGAACTACACATCTCTTCATGTGTTGATAATCCAAACTACAATAATCAGAAAAAGAGTATTACGACCAAGGACACATAAACATTATAATGTGAAATTCTAACGGTTATTGATTTAACATTGCGGAGTTTATGTTATAATTTTGCTTTATTTCCAGACAAATTATTAAACAAAATTGCCTTTATACTTGGGTGGAAACAATATACAATTCGTCTATGAATAAAAATTAAAAACGGTGTTAAGCAAAACTGCTAGAACTTTCAATTGGTTTTGCAGAATCTAAATAATGAACAAGGATGATATTGATGTTTGCAGAAAGCATATACAAATGTTCTTCCAAAGGAAGAGACGCCATTTATACATGTTAGGAGCTAGATGATTTCATTCTGAATGTACTTGATGTCTTTATTGGCTCTCAGGAGTTTTGAACGTTGAGTAGTTTCAATGGTTTTATCGTTTTTTTTATAATAATGAACTGAAGATTGGTAAGAAGTTGTATTTCTTGTTCCTGTATTTCAATTTTATTCCGAATTTACTGTTCATGTCATCGCTGCAGTATTTAATTTATCTTTAAGCTGAAAATTTTCCTACGGACCTCCACCACCGGGATACTTACAAATGTTGGTTTATTTCTTTTGGATGAATCATATGTACATTCTACTACAATATTATCGCCCTGCAATAATAAAAAAACACATATAAAATAATTTCTAAATGCACTATTTGAACATGAAAAACGAGCTCTGTGTCAATATCAAAATAAAGGGTTCGCGAAGACAACTTTATAAAGTGTATCATACATCTTTGTAGAAGTAATATGGCGGTTGAGGAGGAATGAGAAATGCTCTTTCTCCGTTGTATCAGAGTTTAAACGTTAGTTTGTCGAGCTCACGTTAGCAGATTTGATCAATTTAAAGAATGCAATGCAATAACTACTGATTAACGAATGACTGCACACCACGTGGTGGTAATATCTTGAACTATTATTTTGAATCTCGTCTTATATATTTACATTTTATCAGAATAATTATTCTTTAATAAATTAAATGCTTTCACCAATCGCGTAAAAACGATTTTTATTTATCAATGATAAATATTGGCTACATACTGCTTGGACTTCTCTTTCTTCTTTAAGTGCTCTAATATCCTGATAGTCAAAGTCATAATGATCATCTTCTGCAATGGGAGGTAACTCGGTGCCATTTCTAATATGGCGGGTTTTTATGCCGGCGCCTAACAAATGTGCATGTTGTAAAAGTCCAAATATCTTTATTCCCGTCCGCGGTATTCCCTATAAATGACATAAAAATGGACAAAAGAGTTCTTATAATTATTTTTAATTTTTCGTTTCTACGTATATTTTATGGTCGCTATAATAATTTTTTGAAATTTATTGTGAAACAGATATTCTTGTGCTACTTACCAATCCGCAACTGTTACACCGAATATAAATGTTTTCAATAGTAAAGCAGATTCTTATCACACTGGAATATTTGATACAACCCTTTTATCAAAAGGTTCGTGCTTTCTTTTATTTTTGTTTGTCTGTTTTAAGATTTGTTTCTTGATGTTTTCGAGAGCTATCGGTAAGAAATTATTTTGTATATTCGCTCCTGGATTTTATTGCCCTGATTACATGGCTAAGATATTGTTTGAGTTCTTGTTGTGTTTTGTTTTGTGGCTTTCAGGAAAGGAACATATTTGCATGCAATATTAAAACTTGTGTTCGTCAATTATTTAGTATATAACTTAAGAAGAGTAATTTTTACTATTTTTGGTGTTACGCCACTTTTATCAATGAGTCGACTTGATCATGGTATCCCGTGTTTATTAATATAAAGATGGAGTACAACATGAAAATTCGGTAGTAAAAAACTATCCTAATCCAAGGTAAAGTACGAATTGCTGAAAGGGATAATCGAATTCATTGTTTAAGTGTAACTGTTGATCAAGCGTTAATCAATATTCGATATGCCTTCATAATACGTAGGCCAATCAGCCACCGACCTATCCATCCAATACCGTTGTTTTTCTATAAAATTACTCATACCAGTTCTGTACATTTCGACGAACAATATCCTGTAGAGAGAAAAGCTTTTTGGTATGGGGGAATAAAGTACATGTTTGCTGTTCTGACGCCAGTAGTTAAAAATCCTGCATCATGTTGACGTAATTGTGAAGTTAGAATCATTCTTATACCAGAACTATCTACAATATCTGAAATATAGCGATGCAATTGTAGACCAAAACCACTATACACTTATGGTGTTAGATTCAAACTAAACTCTTCAACATAAGAAAAGCATTGTGGGTTTTTACATATTTAATAAGCGACATTAAATTTTCACAATTACACCAACGATATGCACTTAAAATGTGTTGTATGCAAAGACAGTGGATTGCCTTACAAATCACCGTCAATTAATCACAGTTCAAAGTCACTACCGGTAAAGTTCGTAATGTGTGTGACTACATCGAGATAACAGCACTGCTCTGCATCTCCTCGGCATTGGCTCTATCAAAACACGAATATTATTGCGAGGTATTATTCGCCATTCTCCTTGCAACATCTTTCGGAGTTGATCCAGGGTCTGCGGATTTGGTTGGCGCTGTAGCTAAGTTTGTCCAGTTGGTTACATATATGTTCGATGGGATTCAAATCCGGCGATTTTGAAGGCCATGGCATCACATTAATGTTATTCCGCTCAAGAAAGTCTGCGGTTAGTTAAGCTGTTTTGCAAAGCATTGCTTGCTGGAATAACTCCCTCTGTGTTCGATAATTAGGAAAAGATGTGATGGAAGGATGTAATCTCCGTACCGCTGAGCCAGAAAGTTGTATTGTACGTACATAAGCTCTGATTTTCTGTCATCTAAGTTTGCCGCCTACATCATTACGCTACCACCGCCGAATCTATCCGCTTCCTGACTCATGAATGCGCGAATCGTTCATTTTATCTGCGGTAAAAACTTGTTAAACCTGAACTTGTCTGTAGTAGGAGCCACTAAAACAGATTTTGCACCAGTTCTGGAATATTCAGACCCTCCACCTGTTGACCATCCAACTCTTTCTCGTCGATAAAACGCCATCAAAAGTGCTCCAATACACGGCATCCTGGGTTTAATTCCTTGTTGTCGGAGCCGGTTTCTCACTCATTGGGAGCTGATTCTTTGCAATCCAGTTGTTGTTGTTGCTGTGACTGTTCGATTCCGTAGATGGAATACCGATCTTGACAAGTTGTGGTTATGCGCGTCTAGTACTTCTTCTTGGACGGTCATTAATCACACCGGTCTGCTGTAATCAGGCCCATAGTCGAGAAAGGGTACTCCAATTCAAAACCTCACCTTGTCAGATTCCAGCATGTAGTCGTCTGATGATGATGTTTCAGGGAGCAGTATCTAACCGCGATATGGCATACCTTTTACGTTTTGACGAATGTCACATCCACATCAAACCTGTTCCTTTCATACAACCGATAAACGGTTGAGTATACCACGCACTTTCTTTTGGAAGCGCTTTAAAAATTTTGCGGCAATTTACGATGCATGCATTTTTTAAGTGTCATTTTTATAATGTGTCAAAATTTCAAATCTGAAGAAATGACGCTAAAACCTTTGAAATTACCTTACATTTAACAGGTTCAATTGTCATTTTAAATTATAATTATTAATTATTAAAATTCATTTTTATACATTAAAACGTAGTTATACGTTTCCAACAGCATATTAAACTAATTTTAGGACACTTGTCTGTCATATAAGGAAAGGATCAGAATTAGAATACAGACATGTTGAATAATCTAATAAAATATAATAAGTTGGTTGAACATCTGCAGGAAGATATGTAATATTGAACTTTGCAAAATAATACACATACAGGCCAACTATACCATATTTGAACCTAGCATAACAGTTTCAGGATCATTAAACGCATCATTCGGTAATCACAGTATATCATTAAGACAAGTATTTCACAGACGTAATATGAATATGAGAATAGACATAACAATAAGAGAGAAATTGTGACAATTTAATATATAATCTTACTAGATAAAAGTGTCGGATTGTTGTAGTGGATCTCTAATCTGAGGTACATTGGATTCCCCGGACTTCCAAATTCAAATCCAACATGTTCCGGCAAGTTGTAGGCCTGAAAACAAAATCGTCCTACATATAACAAATTTGCTATTTAGATATTTATAATTAATAATTAACACATTTGGGATTAAAAATTATTTTTAATTGAACAATGTTTTTCATCATAAACAGTTTAAGTAAGAATTATAGCATTGTCATTAATATTAATATATACACAACACCATAAAAGAGGTGGCATGAATCTGTCTTAAGTTACACAATTGTTTCATATTTATACATTGTTTTATATGTCTGGTGACTATTTTCTTTTATTCGTGCATATTTTTGTTATTGGCTTACTCAATTTTAATTCCAGACCACTACCAACCCGAACTGTGATACTTTGGTGCATTAAAGAATTTGCTTATGTAAGCTTATTTTTATATTGATATATAAGTATTAAAACATGAGTTGTTTTCTATATATAAACCGTTTAAATTACTTATTTTGATAATATTTTTTAAGTCAATAATGAGACTATTTCGTTCAATTAATAATGTAATGATATTTCTGTTTCGCTGCAGAAGTATCCCAATCAAAATAGGGATCTCGGTGGCCGAGTTATTAAGGTAGCCAGTCTAAGATTGATCACTTGTCAACACTGAGGTTGCGGGTTTGAGTATCACTTGCATGCAATGTGTGCTCTACTCCACATTCAGATGACAAGGATTGCCATTGTTCCTACTGAAGGTCAGGGATTTTCTCCGGGTACTCCGGCTTCCTCTCCTATAAAAACACCAGACCTGAATAGCTCAACATTTTGTAACTGTATCCCATTTTTAATATTTCGGTTGCAGGCATCAGCATAAATATATATATCAATACATTAAGATTTTATATGACATATTATATTTTATTTGTTTTTATTAAACTCAGAGTTTACATTTATTAACATGACATATTGACGTTGAACACTCACTACTCCACCCACAGCCCACGCCAACACTACATCACTGCATGTCTGGAAACGCATGTCTGGATTGTTGTAGCATTCAAAATTAGCCCCAATATCGGCATCTGTTAAATCCGGGCACGTGGTAACAACAATATGGTGGACATAATCTATGTTCTGTGTTTGAATCACAGGTTCGTACTACAGAAAAATACGAATAGGTAACACAAAAATACTTTATTCAAAAGAGACAGAAAAATTCGGTCGTAGTGACTTGTTTTTACAGCTATAATAATAGTGACTAGCTTATGTATTATTTTTTTAATTACATACACCTATTGCTGAAATGTGACAATTTTCTTAACACACCAGTTCACAGACTACAGTAATGGAGGAGGGACGTTCGGCATATAATAAAACCTAGTTAAACCAATCATTTCTTTTGAAATGGCTGTACCAAGTCAGGACTATTGCTGTAGTTGCTTTGTTTTTGGTTGTTGGTTTTTGAATTTTCCGGTTTCTTGGACTTTGTAGATTACCTTTTTTGACAGTTTCCTTCGAGTTTAGTTTTTGTTCTTATCTTCATTCGGCAGTACTTCGTTCAAACGTTACATCTTTCATTCACGGTAGAGGCTTAGGCATGTATTACAGAAAGCAAGATTAATATATAAAAGTATAAATCCTAAGAATCACACGCTAGTTGTCACTGGCATGCTTGTTCGTGTACAGCATCATGAAACATTTTGCTAAGTTCGACAAGTATGAATGCAGATCCATGTTTTGAACATATATTTCTTACTCAATTTAATCATACATAAAAATGTAAAACACAATTTAAAGTCTAATTTAATGATGCTGAAAATATGACTGCATCGATTGTTTCCCCGCCACATAAAAGTGCAGTACAGTAAATATAATTATTAACGCTATTTATTATCAATATATATCGGTTTTGTGTGTCGCCTTGATAGAAATATACATCAATAGGTAATACCCTGTTTTGCCACGTTTTGGATTTGGTGTTTTAAAAGAATAATACAGAGGATTAAATCCAAAAATGACGCAGATTTTCTTCTGTTGATATAATATCATAACCTCCTGAAGAAACCCAGTATAGTGGAACTAAGTAACCAAATAATTCGAAAACAATTTTAAGCAAACGAAAGCAATGAAAACATAGCCGATAACAACGTACATATGTATAAAAGGTAAGTTTGCAAAATGATTGCGCGTTCAAAATCGACGCTATATTTTGAAGATATTGCTAATAGCATTTTGTTTGTAATTTTGTATATTTGTAACATACCCTTATCATGTGATGTTTCTTCAATAATGGAGGAACCTTATAGATTGTACACTGGTAATGCGTGTCTACTGCTGGAACATTAAACTGTAATAGAAATATGACGTTATTTTAATGGTTATTTTTACTAGCTTTCACTGTGTAACTGAATTATTGTAATAAAACGCATGAGCGGATCAGATTTTTTTATTTATACATACGTGTGGTGATGTTAAATCAATGTTGAATATATCTGTAGGCATCTTCATGTCAGACTTTGTTGACGACAAAAACATCAGACTCTTAGCACCACGACGGTTTACCCCATGCCACTGCATTGTTTCTATAGAATCCGGGTCTTCGGGGTGATAAGAGTATATCGCCTTCATAGTGTTGTCCTGTAAAACTAATTATGTTAAAACGGTTAAAACGTTCCACTTCGATCTCACGTGACGTTAAAACAAGCGTAATCAGAAACTTAAAAATAAAATCCTTTCTACCTTAAAATGTAAACTCTAGACTAGAAAATAATAAAGTGGAAGTCTCTTTGTCTTGTCTTCAAAATGTTCAACCTCGTCAGGTTTTTCATTTCAAAACAACGAGTTGCATCCTAATGACATCGATTTTGATTTCTTAATTGTGTATATACAATTTTTAAATCAGACATAAACACATTATAAATATTGAGTATTTTTTCAAGGCTGGATTTTCTGAGTTCTAACCTGTCCATAAACAAGCACAGATGTCGGTTACACCCATATCAAAAGATGTTGGATTAAAATATTTTAGTAGTACTACTAGTTCCTAAAGATTTGACACATTAGAACTACTTTTAGAAAAAAACTTCCATTATATTCTGCCGACCTATATTTGTCAATCTGTATCCCTTGTGTCTGCATATATAATTATGATATTAAGAGCTTGAGTCTGCACATAATTTAATAATCTATATGAATACTACAGTTATGCTTTCTTTGCCGAGATTATCATAGCGATAGGTTTTCTAAAAACATTTTTTTTTCATTTTTAAGGAAAGTATATCCTATTGACCAGATTATTCTAGTAGCGACAAACACTTATTTAAACAACAATTATAAGAGTTTACTACAGAAGAAAAACTTTAGCAAATTTTATTCTCCATACATTAAAACGTTTAAGCAAAGAATTCTGGAAAACATGTTATTGCCCCTGTGAAAAATTATCGGATCGGAACGGCATACACATTTAACTTGTAACAGCTCATGATAATTTACATGCTAAGTGTTCTGAAAAAAAGTGTATACGATCCCAACGAAATTAAAACCGGAACTCCGACAGGTTATAGTTTCTGTATATCCCAAATATTAGCCGAAACCTTTTTAGAGTTTGGGAAAGCAATTCGAAAAAGTTAGACTTTGTAAAAAACAATCGGAAACAATGTGCTAACTTGATCAATTAGAACAGGGTTTCTTCATCGTGTAATGCAAACCCAACCGAATTACAACTAACATTAATACAACTATTGTCAAAACCAAGAACGTATTTTACCACATAAAACTCGTTATTTTTATTCAGATTAAAAATTGCAGTTTGAAAACAAGAAATAAATATTTAAACATTGTTAAAATTGCATGTTTAAAATTAGAAGAAAAAGTTCAGTGTTCGTCTTACCGTTATAACAGTATCATTATCATCACAGGTATCTAACTGTCTGGTAAAAGTCAGAACGGTTCCGAAGTTATTCTCAAAACCCTTCAGTAGATGCCAGTCCTGACTTAAGTCTAGAACAGGTGTATAATGTCCTATGGTGTGACAATCCTACAATGATATATTATAATTCAAACTTAGATTTTTTAATTAACAAAAATAAAAAATACTGACCTAAATATGAGTTTGATACATACTAATATCCTATTTTCCATGCATATTAGTGAAATATGTTTTATGTTATATGTGCAGAAAATCAAAGATACTAACGAGTCTTCAGGAAATGATAACTCAAACACAGCTGAAACCATGGTTATACAACAGAGATGTATATACTTCATGAGCAAATGCTGCTATAAAGTTGCTACACAAAAGGGAAAATTGACAATAGGTTCACTAAAATTATCCATTTGGTCGTACATTTTGGTTTTCAATCGTCCTTTATTGTCAATGTATGGTTGTAAGTGAATGTTTTAGGCAGAGCTTGCTGTTTCTGTAGTGTCTTTAATTTAAGTTCAATGGGGTAAACATGATCAATATAGTCACCGAATGTTTAATATCCCTGATACGTATAAAGGAACAACTGAGTCAGAACGGTAGCAAAGTTGGTACAGACTGAAATGTTGAAAAATACGTCCACCAAACAACATATATGTTTTCAACCAAATATTCAAACAGTCTGATGGTTTCAGTAACAGAGAACTTTTTATTAGAATCAGAGTGGTCCTGTACGAAAATCAATTGGTTCTAATCTAAAAACGGGTATTTGTATCTTTGTTTGCAATTCCTTTTAGTAAATTTAAGACAATTTTCATTTTCATTTTGCTAAGTATGGGGAATAGTCGTATAAAGGGAGGAATGTGACTTGCATTACGACAAACACCGTATAAAAATACTCGCCAAACTCATGCAATGGAAGTTACTTCGGAATTTTAGGAAATCGATTGTATACGGGAAACTATAATTTATATATAATACTGTAATGTAGATGGACATATTCTTACCCGAAAGTGGACTGATCCATTAGCATTCACCCATCCTACAACGACATCAGATGGGAACATTTTACCATTAGGAGAAAGTCCAAATCCAATGTAACCTCTTGTTCTAACATGTGCCTCAAATGTAGCGTTCCTACCACTGATATTCCAAAATAACCAAACATTACCATCGGGGTCGAGTTGAAATTCATGATTAAAGTCGTCCGTCGGAATCGGTTTGAATTTAGATGGCAGAAAAGGTCTAACACTGGTAGTTAATTGACTTGTTGATGGATGTAATTGAATCTTGTCTAAGAGCAGTGCATCTGCCCAGCACACGCATAAAAGAATAATCGGTGTGATTAAAGTATGCATTATCAGACATAACATTCATTACACTTGATGTTTATTAATTGAGTATTTATGTAGCATTCTCATCAGATGTTTTAGTTGTTAATTTAACAAGATATAAATAATAATGATTATATGATAAAACGATCGCCAACACAGGAATGTAAACTGTTATAAGGACTGTATAATATGACCACCTGAACGAATTCTATAGCACTGCAGTAGGTTAAAAATTGAAATAAGTCTTATTGAAAGTGCTTCTTATTTGTAGAACTTTTACCTCCTTACATAAATTTAAACTAACCATATTTCTTTAAAAAATAAAAATAAATTATACTGACAATGCAGTTTTAGAAAATATCTTATCCCAACAGTATATTTTGCAATTGTACAGGTTTATGTGTATAACATTTATTTGTAAATTATTAAATAGAATCGATTACATACAAGGCAAAACAAAAATAAAAATCAAACTCTACATATAACAATGTTATAATCTACAATTAAAACAGCTGTGTAGCGTTGTTATAATCTACATTTTAAAATGTTAACAATTAAAAAAGTACGACCGGTATTAAAGCCTAATCACAAAAGTATCTTGCAATTACGAGTTAATGTCTCGCAATAACGAGATAACGTTCTTCTAAAAGGTGATTATCGTCTCGTAAAAACGACATAACGTTTTCGTACTTTGATATTGATCACACAAAATATCTAATTTTGACTTTGGGTTTGTAATGTAGTAAATCTTTTAAAATCTATTTATTAAACAGATTGTTATCTAATTATGCATTCGAATAATTGTTTGAATGATAATAATGTTGCCCAAAGTGAACATTGAGCTACGCTATACTTGTTAAAAAATCAAAATAGACATCAGACGTTGACAATGTCGGTTATGTAGGTGTGACATAAAAAGTATTGTGGTCTATTATATATTAATAATAAGAGCAATGTTGAACATCACAATCTGTCTCTCTCTTAACTGATGTACAGTTCTGTATCACAACAGAACTGAAATACAGTCAACCCTCTTTACAACGACCATGTTAGTTTCCGGCCATTATTGACGTTAAACTGAATTTGCTGTTATAATGAATTTGTATTTTTGTACTTTGATTATCTCCCTTTTTTATTTGCGTCTTTTGAAAATCGTTCAAGTCTGCTCAGTATCCAAGCTTAATAACAAAAAAATAATAAAATGCTTGTTTTCTTGCCGAAATTTAATTAAAAACTTTTTTAAATTTTTTTTTAACCATATTAATTGAGTAAGTTATGATTATTTACATTAGACCAATTTTCGGTAATTATCCTATTTCTGATGTGCCGCTTCAATCTTAACACACTTGTAATTAAGCCAATAATTTTCTGAAATATTTGAAGACTTAAATATTAAATAGCCTTTGACACCTTTTTAATGAAGCCATATCCCTTTGTAACGGAAATGTCACGCAAGGTTAATTACGCAATAGCAACAGGTGTTCACCTGTGCAATTAACCGTTAAAAAAATTAATTCTCTGGACAAAGATAATCTTTCACAGGTAAATCTTGATAATTTGTCGTTGTAACGAATTATTTTATGCTAGCATTGGTTTATTTGTTACCGACAGACGCAGTCGGAGTCGGAAACCGAATATGTCGTTGTATCGAGCATAAACAACACGTGGACACGTTTGTTCCCACTGAAATCCTGTCGGATGTCGAATATTCCGTTAAATCGAATGTCGTTGTAACGAGGGTTCACTGTATTAGGCTGTGGATTTTAAATAAGCCTACAATGCTGCAACAGAAGTCCATGAAACTGAATAACACAAATGTCACTACTTAGTTATGATGACATTGGAATTGTCTAAAATGGCTAGATTTCAAACCTTATAAATTATCTAAATATGTTACAATATTACATGGCCGCCATTGGCCGTGGATGGGCGGTTTTATCGTACCAATTTAATGTTAAGTATACCCCAATATACGGAAGTTTTAGGTATATATTTCAGCACAGTATTTGGGGAAATTGCATATTATTGCAATGAAACCTTAGGACATTATTATATATCAGGTAGGTAGGAGCCTGTTGATATTAGGGGAATTCTGTCAAAGCTCAAGGTCACCAATCGACACAAAGCATTAGAAATTTTCACAAAAATATTTTACAAATTTGTTTGCAGGTATCAATGATTTCTTTATCAACTTTTTTTTAGTTTAGTTTGTCACTGTATTGCATGTATTTGACCTTCTGATTGCGAGTCATTATCTAATACATGGGTCAACTTTTAACTTCTAACGTCTCTTTGTTGATTTCAGAGAATTATTTTAAATATATAATTTTTAAAAAAGTCTAAATTTAATACAGATTAATTACCATATTTTATTTTATTTTATTTAAGTCCTGACTTATCACGCCATATCAGTGTCACTGTTTCCTTTTTTTGCCTCCTTTAGAGGTTATGACAAGTGTCTCGTCACGATTAAGTTCTTGAATAAAATTCATTCAATGGGATTGTCTGTTAATTGTTATTACCAAAGCATTGAGTTGAATTATTATGTGTGTTAGTGTTCACTAAGCTGCTTCTACTAGAACCTAAAACATGTTTTTGTTCTCGTTTTATACGAGATATATATGTATCCTGATTAAAAGATTATTAAAGAATTCCTGACATAAATTGTGCAATTAGCAACTTAAATTGAAGAAACCACGCTCATAAAAAGTTGTTTCATCATATCCATTTGCCGTAAATAGACGGTATTGTACACCTGAGATAATTTTAATGATAATCTGGGGTAATGTTACTAACCTTAACTGAAATTTATTCCGTAAGCGTAAAATATGTAATTGCAACTCAGATCAGAAGATATCTTGAAGTTATTACGCCTACCAAACACTAAATTAATTAATTTTATCAAACAAAACCTTTTATACACACACGTATGCCTGCAACAACTAATGTTTTAACATGTACAGGGAAGGTTAATGAACAACTGGTATTACAATACAATGCAATAAATGTAATTTGCAGATTTTACTGATTGAACTTTAATCAGACAAAACAGTGCATTATTGTATAGGGACATTTATATTTTTGTCAGATTTTTTTCTTCAAACAACTGACAACTTCTCGTTATAGGTAGAATTTCCTATTCTTGAATTTGACTTTTCCCAAGACATGACAATGATTAACTCGACGGGTGTCTAATAAGAGGCAGCCACTGGTTAATCCTCCGAAGCAGCTGGATGCACCATAATTTTTATTGGGTTCGGGTTACTCTCTTTCGCTTTTTGTGTTTTTGGGTTTTTGTGTTGCGTTTGTCTATATCCCGATTTGTAACTGTCCCTTAACTTTTGTCCCTTGTTGTTCGGTCGGTTTACTTTGCTATTTTCAATATTATCATTGTATTGCTCGCTTGATTGATTGGATGTTGGTACGTATCCACCGTTTTATTTGTAAGCCAATTTGGGCAATTTTTTATTAAACTAGCATGGCCGCCATGGGCCGTGGATGGGCGGTTTTATTGTACAAATTCAATGTTAAGTACACCCCAACATACGGATGTTTCAGGTATAATTTTCAGCGCAGTATTTGTGGAAATCCGTCAAATGTCAAGATCAGAGTTGCTGAAAAATTTAAGAAATTTTAACAAAAAGACGTTTCCGGACAATAACTAACAAATTCGCTTTTTATTGCAATGAAACCTTAGGACATTATTATAAATCAGGTAGGTAAGAAGCCTGTTCGTATTGGGGGAATTCTGTCAAAGGTCAAGATCTCCGATCGACAAAAAGCATTAGAAAGTAAAACATATAATATAGTTGATTTGAGAAAATACATCTTTTATGACCTGACTGCACATTTCTTGAGCAATTTTATTGTAATTCGGGAAAAAAATTTACATAGAGAAATGCGAGTTTAGTTCAAGCAATCAGCACAAAAAGCTGTGTACTCAATTTATTTATAATCGACTGTACATCAGAGTGGAGTGCGCAGAGAGTGGAGTGCGCATGCGCCAGAATACAGATCAGCTGTTTCCAGCTCGTCAAAAAAAGTTTTTCATTAGTATTCGGCATTGTTGGCTGAAAATTCTTACTGACTGTGTATAATAAATCAACTTTGTACCTTTAAATCATAGAAAATTTCTTGTTCATGTCTGAAGAGACTACTATTGTTTAAAAGGTGGCTACTGCATTGAAATTGCCGCGATCGAGTCACACGACAAATCTCATTGACTTCCGGTGTAAACAAACCGAGTCCCGTGTAATTTTCGAGTCCATTTCTGCTCATGACTGCACACTAATCTTGCTCATTAGTCCATCAGTGGTCCTTAGGACAGCATAGGGAAAGAAGATAACCCTCATTGGTCCATAACACATACTTGGCCCCTCACTGAACACCGGTCTGGCCCACCACTCAAAAATCCGGTAAGTCAACATGCTAGTTATGTTATTAGCAATTCTAGCTGCGATATTAGCACCTAGTACAAACCATACAGAGAATGAGTATCAAAACCATTTTAATTTTAGTTATGACTTGGAAAAGCAGCACCCACTAACTTGGTACATATTTAACAGTACCTACTACATCATGAACTCTGCAGTATACAAACTGAATACTTTCAGGATAAGTTGTAACACCATATGCGGTAATTGTGATCATTTTTCTAGAATAAATCTAACATCTAACAAATACCATTTATCTAACATTCATTTATATCTATCAATCCAACAGGCTCTATATAAGATTACCAAAAGAGATCCAAGATGGTATAGGCTTAAAGCCACCAGACCTGTACTATTTCTTTTTATGCTACTTCTGCTGAAAGCAAATGATATAAATATTAACCCAGGCCCAAGCAATGATAGTACACGATATCTATGTGGCACATGTGACCAATCTGTACAATGGGACCATAAAGGTATAGTTGAGAGACTTGTGATCAGTGGTTCCACATACACTGCCAAGATGTTAACTCTAAATCTTACGAAGATCTTAACGATAGTATGGTAAGCTGGCACTGCATCTTATGTAATAAACCCAACTATAGTACCATCCTGTATGACTTGCATAGCCTAGAATCGACAAACCCTTTTGAAAGCCTATATATTGGAGATCATGTCACGCACCCTCCAACAACACCAGATATACAAGTACAACAAGCAGAAAAAAAAAACCAATGAAACCAATTCATATTTCAACCCCAATAAAGACAAGGAGTAGACACTCATTTAATACTAAGCCTCTTCGTTTGGTAAACATTAATTTTCAATCAATACGCTCCAAGCAACACCTTGTAAAGAACCTTATAGACAGTACAAAACCGGACATAATAATTGGAACGGAAACATGGCTAAATCCAAATATCAAAGACACAGAAATACTTCCAGACCAATTTAAAGTCTTTAGAAATGACCGAACAAAAAAATTGTCCGATAAAGAAGGTGGAAGTGTACTTATTGCCATAAACAAAGAACTTATAAGCTCAAAAGTTTTTCAATTAGAACCACCCAAGAAAACTGAAATTGTATGGGCCAAAATAGAAATAGCAGGCTCAAAAACACTCTACATTGCATCATATTACAATCCTAAAACATCTGATGAAGACAGTCTTAAGAACTTCTCTACCAACATTGCAAAAGCTACACAAATAAAAAATGCATCATTCATCATAGGAGGTGACTTCAATCTACCAGGCTGGGATTGGAGTAATAAAATCTTGAAACCAAATACAAAATATCCAACCAACCACTACCTATTAGGTAACATATTAGATGACAATGGTTTGACGCAAATTGTAAACAAACCAACACGTCTAAATAACACCATTGACCTTGTTGCCACCAATATCCCAAACCAAGTAAAAAGAGTCGAGATACTCCCAGGAATCTCGGACCATGACACCGTTTTCGTAGAATTTGCAGTAGCACCCATAAAACTCAAACAAAAACCTAGAAAGATCCCATTGTACAAAAAAGCAAACTGGGACACCATGAAGACCGAAATAAAAAATTTGCAGTACGAACTTATCACTAGTCAACTAAATGTAAATGAAATGTGGGAAAAATTCAAAACCAAATTACTTAACCTAGTAAAAGATCACACCCCCCACAAATCCTGCAAATCAAAAGATAGCCATCCACCGGTTAACACTGAAATTAAACAGCTAATAAAAAAAGAGACAGGCTGTATAAAAAAGCTTAAAAATCGGGCAACAAATCCATTAATGAAAAATACAAAGGAATAAAACACCACGTACAAAAACTACTCAGAATTGCCCATTGGAAGTACATTGAACAGATAATACTCCCAACTGACCCACAAACACAAACATAGCACAACAACATGAAAAATTTTTGGACATATATAAAACATAAAAAGAATGATTATAATGGTATAACAGAAATCAAACAAGATGGAAAATTATTCACAGATCCTATTAAAAAAGCAACCGCTCTTAATGCACAATTCCAGTCAGTATTTACTAAGAAAGTTCATATTACAACATCTGAATTCACTAACATCTGTAATTTACCACCTACTCCATTTGAAGACATCACAGAGCTAACAATCAATAAGGAGGGTATACTAAAGCTTTTACTTAATTTAAACCCTGCCAAAGCAGCCGGTCCTGATAAAATCATACCTAGACTCCTAAAAGAACTGGCTCACGAAATTGCACCAGCACTCACACACATATTCAGAAGGTCACTAAGTTCAGGAATAGTCCCAGATGACTGGCGATCTGCTAATGTATCACCTGTTTACAAAAAGGGTCAAAAATACAACCCAGAAAATTATCGACCAATATCACTAACTTGCATATGCTGCAAACTCATGGAACATCGCATAGTTAAACACATTATGAAACACTCAGAAAAGAACAACATTCTTTATCCTCTGCAGCATGGTTTCCGTAAAAATCATTCCTGTGAAACCCAGTTACTAGAATTTATAAATGATGTCACACTTAATCTTGATTCAGGTAAACAAACAGACGTTCTCATTATGGACTTCTCAAAGGCCTTTGATAAGGTCTCACACTTACTACTGTTACACAAACTCAGCTACTATGGTAAACAATCTGTTATCCTGGAAGGTGAAAAGTCTGATTATGTCGCGGTCGAGTCAGGAGTTTCCTAGTGCTCTGTTCTGGGTCCTAGTCTATTATTATATTACATTAATGACCTTCCATCAGGCTTATCATCAACTGTACGATTAGTTGCCGACGATACAATTGCCTATCTGACAATAAAATCAAATTCGGATGCACAGACATTACAAACAGATCTAACTAAACTTGAAAGGTAGGAAGAAACATGGAAAATGGCATTTCATCCCGATAAATGCAACGTCATCAGCATCACAAAAAACAAAACCCATATCAGCTACAACTATTCTCTGCATGGCCACATACTAGACCACGTCAACAAAGCTAAATATTTAGGTGTAACAATAAGCTCTGATATGAAATGGGATACTCATATTAAAAACATATGCAACAAAGCCAACTCCACTCTTGGCTTCCTTAAAAAACCTTGAATATTGGTTCAAAAACCATCAAAGAGCAAGCTTATAAATCACTGGTTTGACCTTCCCTTGAATACGCTTGCTCTGTATGGGACCTATATCTTAAACAGGATATAGATCAGATTGAACAAGTTCAACGGAGGGCTGCTCGCTACGTCAATAATAAATATAGACAAAGATTTAGCGTTGGTGCCATGCTTCATGAACTTAAATGGCCAAGCCTGTCCGAACGACGAAAAAACTCTAGACTAACAATGTTCTATCGTATAGTCCACCACGAGGTAGCAATTCAACATACAAACACAATAATACCACTAAATAGACAAACAAGGCATACAAACACACAGAGCTATCAAATCCCACAATGTAAAACAGACTACAGAAAATATTCATATTTCCCCAGAACAATTACAGAGTGGAACACTCTCCCTGACCACGTCATCAAAGCTGACTCTGTGGACTCTTTCAAGCTAGCCATTCAAAAACAAAAATAACAAATAAATTTTTCATGTATCATTGTAAATATCGCATCTACTTTTTTCTTTTTTTTTAAATCACGTATATGTATTCATCTGATCTATATCCTGTTCGTATGCAACTCCTATCGTGACATTACCTTCAATCTGTTGAAGGCGGTCACTAAATGGTAGATAGATAGATATATATTAAAATTGTTAATCAACGATATAAAACATCTAAGAAACAATTCATTATCGCTATTTAGCAGTATTTTCCTTTGATCTTTATGTGCGGTATTATCCCATATCACTCATAGAGGGAGATGGAGCCATCTCACTTCGCTGTCAAGACGTCGATAAGGAAAAACCATGACGTCACAATGTTACAAAACAGCGATAAACAGATTATTTACGTTTGTCAACTGATCTCAGATCTTTCAACCTCCAATGCGATAGGGACGAGAAAACGTATCTAGTTTGAAAAAACGTACATAATCTATAATTCTATCCAAAACTTAAATGGTGATCAAAATAAGACGAAATCCTATCTATACTATAATTATGTTTTAAAGATTGTTACGTTTACAAACTGATCATGGGAAGCAAACAGGAAAATACAATCATTGTAGAATAGAAGAACCCAGGAGATTGTATCATTTATAAGCTGATGGTAAGGAAGCAACCATTTCACCACATCTATGCCTAAAAGTTGGAAACAGCAATTATTATGTGCAGAACCCAATTATAGAAAGTAAACCATTAAATCCACAATTTAAACTAAGAAGACGAGATTACAGATTGAAACGTTTATAACCGGGTCATAAGACGCAACTGTGTGCTGAAAAAAATAGTAAAAGAAACCGACCGTTCTGTGAAGATGGAAACACATATTGTTACATTTATAACCCTATCATAGGACACAAATCATGGAAATCTTCCAGTTATCTTATCAACAAATTCTTTGTTTTTGCCATAAACAAGACAAAAAACAAATAATTATTTATTTTTGATATACTATTATTTTGTAAAAGAGACATGCTTAGTTTATATATAACGTTAATCATTGACACTGCCGATCTGGTTTACGGTAGGGCAATGTAGGCTCTGGAACTGTAGATATAAACTGGTTCCACTGAAATAAAATTGAATATTGTATGAATAATAAATGTATCAACTTGAAGATCATTCGTGTAGCATCAACTGGAGTTTTATTTTAAACTGATAGAACAGTTTCGTTTTTAGATTTTTGTCACTGGAAGATATAACTCGAAACCGAACAATTAAAGTTAGCAATTCAAAATTTGTATTGAATTATATGGTTTTTGAGCACGTAAAAACATGTTTTTAGACCTACCCCGTCCACTTCCCTGTAACAATTATTCTTGCCAGATACGAACCTTGTTTCTGTCTGGTCCATTACAATGGATGTTATGTGTAGAATTATTGACTAGTTCTTGGAACATGTGTTGTACATTGTTATCCTTCCAATTCCATCCAGAGAACTGTCGTATTGCTTCTTGTGAATCGGAGGAAATTTGTTCGTAAACTGGTATACTTAAACATGTGCTCATAGCAATCTTAGGGTAATAATACAAAAATGAAACACACATCTCCTCATGTGTTGACAGTCCACCCTAAAAGCACGAGAAACTTAGTATTTACACCAAGGACACGTTACCATTATAATTAGAATACAACAATTCTAAAAATTATTCAACTACTGTTGCATAGTTTCTATTCTCTTTATTTTTGCAAATGTTTTACAAACTAATCTGCCTCTGAATACAACCTTTGCATATAAATGTAAGAAAAGGATATATATTTGTTTAGAGTGATCTTTTTACAAAACTGCTCAAATTTTAATTAGTTCAAAGCAGATGGGTGTCTGAAAGAACACAAAAGCAGCTTGTGATGTAGAGATGCCACTATAATTTATTACATTGTTTATACATTCAACATTTCCAAAATGAGATAAATTTATTAAAATTGAGGGTGTAATTGATTTTTGTTTTCGTTTTTAATTTGACTGGGTTTTTATTGTTGCTTCTATGTTTTCCTACATTAATGTTCTTATTTAAAACAGATATTAAGCCAGAATAAGCGCAGCTTTCATTTTTTAAATTTTCCTTGACTGAATCTGCATGTTTTTCATGATGGTAATGTCAAAGAATTTTAAATGTCTTTATCCCCTCAGCAGTATTAAATTTACCTATGTATGAAATTTTCCGAACAGACTTCCAAAAGTAATACTTACGAATGATGGTTTATTTCGTCTGGAGGAATCGTATGTACATTCTACTACAATGCTATCACCCTAAAAATATAAATTGTAGTTGCAAAATGTATAGTTAGAACAAAAACTAGAATTACTACCATATGTAATGAGCAGCCCCCCCCCCCAAAAAAAAAAAACAAAAAACAAATTCGTATCAAAACCAATTAACCCATTTCTTGTTTTACATGATTTATCTCCGTTTTAAAATCCGGTTAAAAAACTACGGCCGTCATCAATAAAAGACTACGATATTTGAAATAAAGATTTTGTATTGTTTTTGTATTGTATTGATAATATCCAATTAAATTGTTATCTAATTAACCGCATGGCAAGATGTTACTATAGCCCTAGGCAACATATGAGTTTGAATATTAGAACACGGCTGTCACAGGTAAGCTTGTCTAATCAAGCTATAAAACAGATGGGATTCTTCCTTAGATTAGCATCAGGTAAAAGGGGAAATAAACATCGGTTAATTAATTAACCACCACCATTACATAGCAGAGTTTTTTTTTAAAATAAATCCTCACTCAAATAATGACACCTGTCATTCATCTGCAGCGTGAAAATTTATCAGACAATTGTCCATTTCAAAAGTTTTTTAAATTGGAAAGGCGTCAATTAAAAAATTTCTGATCGTTAAGAATATTTATAAAAGCTATCATAAGTTTTAGAATATATATTTTTTGGAAAAAAAGCAATGTCCTTTGACCCTAAGTAATAGCATTTCACGGTTAGTTTAAGAATCTCCAGTTTCTAGACCCTACAAATAACATAAGCAATAACTACAAAATTTGTTGCAAGCACTATTGTTTATAAGTCGATTTTCTTTTAGTCTCATAATCTTTTTAGTTTTATTAAAATATTTTTGCGTAGCAATTGAAATATTAGGTTATTTAAATAAATGACGCTAAATTATATATTATTAATACAAAACAAATACAGGTTGGACTTCTCTTTCTTCTTTTAGTGCTCTAATATCCTGATAGTCAAAGTCATAATTATCATCTTCTGCAATGGGAGGTAACTCTGTGCCATTTCTGATATGGCGGGTTTTTATGCCTGCGCCTAACAAATGTGCATGTTGAAATAGTCCAAATATTTTTATTCCTGTCTGTGGTATTCCCTATAAAAATCAGAAAAATATACAAAAAAACAGAGGAAATTATTTTAGGTTGAGATATTTTTTACATGTTGCTAGATATTGCTGGATAATATTTAATTATTAACAGAATTAGATTCTCCTTTATCAGAAAAAAAATTTATTATCAATTACAGTTCCAGTAAAAAACGAAAGTCAATATTAAAATAAAGGCTCCTGCGTTTATACGGCAGTCGACATAAATCAATTACGTAGATCAACCTACTTATGACTCATAAACCTTACTAATATTACACATACCATTTCTGTACATTTCGACGGACAGTATCCCGTAGAGAGGAAAGCTTTTTGATATGGTGGAATAAATTGAGTATTTCTAACACTAACGCCCGTACTTAAACTTCCTGCATCATGCTGACGTAATTGTGATGTTAGAATCATTCTAATTCCAGAACTATCTACAATATCTGAAATATAGCGATGATGCTATTACTGACTAATACCACTATAAATTAAAATTCATAGTGTTTGGTTGTAACTATGAAACCAATTATACGACGCATGTCTTTCATATAAATGCAACGATAGAAATGGCGAAAATAAATAGTAAAATATAATAGATGTTTTTGTATCCAAAAACGTCTGGGGAAACATAAAATAGTAATGCAATATGATAAAATGTCAAAGATCTTAGGGTTAATATAATTTACTACGCCAGAGCTTATCTTAAACCTAAACAATATTTAAAATAAGAATGGTTATGATTTTGTAAAGCAAAACCTTGTACCAATCAGGACATATCTATCTACACCTTGGAAATAGAAAAATCTTAGAATAAGAATAAATTTCTAAATTTTAGGGCAGTGAAGTTTGACAATGACTATATCACTGAGAAAATGATATTCCTGTCAGCACGAAGCGTGCCTACTGGGCTGGGGATACCATCAAAGACTAAGGGTCTACCAGCAGAGACATTTTTTAATGAAAAATAAAATAATAATCACGTCTGAAATTAATTTTAACCATATTTAAACATAAATAATAGCAGTCTAATGTCAATTAAGCACACCTTTCACCATCAAAAGATTACGAAAAAACGTACAATTACGAATAGTTGAACACATTTTAATGTGTAGTGTTTATTGTCGTTTTAGATAATATATTGCAAAATAGAGCTTGATCTGTCCATTTATAGGTTAATACCTGCATTTTAGAAACATAACTTGAATATGTATATAACAAATGTCACGGTAGATTATTAAGTCTCACCAGATAAAAATGTCGGATTGTTGTAGTGAATCTCTAGTCTGAGGTACGTTGGACTCCCTGGACTCCCAAAGGCATATCCAACATGATCCGGCAGATTATAGGCCTGAAACGATATAGGCTTGCCTTTTGTAAGCTAATTGGTTAAATTAAGGCATGTTTATTCATGCTACACGTGAAGCCAATTAATTGTATTGGTGAGTTTCTGAATGATATTCCTTTAACCACAAGGTAAATGCATTTAGGATAAAAGTGTTTTATCATGCTCATACATCATCTTGTGCATGAACTTATTTATATTGGACATTTACAAATTAAATATTTTACTATATATTTTATAGTAAATCAATGCAACAGTCCAAAATATTATCTAAGTAACAAATTAATATTTCTCCCAATGAATTACACTTGTTCTTTTTTAAAATAATGTATAACATCGAGGAATCAGCAAGAACCAATTATTAATATAATTGTGTTTTCAGTATTTAGTCCATTATCTTACTCCATACGTCCACCACAAATTGCGCATTAAAGGATTCGGTTGTGCTAGATATAAGTCAGTAGTTCTTAAAAATATTTTGGAACTTTGTGAAATCAGCAACGGCAATATTTCTTGAAAATAATAATGTCATGATGTTTTCTGTTTACTGCTAGGATTATTCAAATCTAAACATAGCGGGTAAAATTTGGGTTTTATATGACACAAAATATTTAAAATCAAAGCTTGCATTGCTTTCAATTTGTTCATATATGCCACACACTGTCGTTTAATACTTACAAGTCCACCCACAGCCCACGCCAAAACTATACTACTGCATGTCTGGAAACGCCTGTCTGGATTATTGTAACATTCAAAATTAGCCCCAACATCGGCGTCCGTTAAATCTGGACACGTTGTAACAACAATATGATGGACATAGTCTATGTTCTTTTTTTGCACCAAAGGCTCATACTTAAAAATAAATATGAAGTATGCTCTATTTAAAAGATAAATGAATAATCTTTGGTAGCGGTTTAAGCGTCTATTAGAGCTTTAAGATTCCGGAAATATCTCAGATATACAATAGTGAGTGCAACAATTATAATAATTACCTTGTCATTTTTGGTTAGAAAAAAGTGTAATGCACTTTCATAAATAGTTCAGCTATATAATTCAACATGTAGTTTGCATAATAGGAGGGAAGTTGGTGTATCCGGTACAAATCACCATTCTTCATAAGAAAAAATGGATATCCTTGTGAATTAATGTTGGAGTCGAAGACACCCTTCCGCAGTAAGGTTAAGTCAATAGTAAATCGCATTATCAATAGGAGATGACTTTGTAACTTAACCTTTTGGCTTTTGGCTACGTAGATCTCCTATAATAATTATACAAGACTATAATACACCAATAAGGAGTAATGCTGTCGTTGTCATTGGAACCACTGCATAACAACAAAATTGACAAAACTAACACCAATCATAATCAAAATATTTAACTGCCGTTTATATGCATTCTGATTTGATGTCGAAACTATGACTCCGTTAACCGTTAATATTCACATTGATGTAATTATATTTGTATTTCGCTGTTGTAACATTAATCAGTTGTTGGCAGCTGTAGAATTTCCAAAACATCCAATCAATACAAACCTATTGTTGTGTTAAAGGGATAATAGGAACATTAAATGCCAAATAACATACAAAGAATTTTTTCATTTTAAATAATATTACCTGCAAGATAGTTATGAAACAAACATCAAGTAAGTGAGTGGTAATTAGTGTCAACGAAATTAAAATATTTAAATAATAAACTGCTTTTGTAACCAAGTAGACAATATTTATTTTTAGCAAGCTACACATATAAAAATCATCTGAAGACAAACGACGTAAATCTATAAATTTATATTTAGCAAAATAAACGCACTTTCAAAATTAATTGGTCAAACTAAAACATTATACTTATTTTATTCGTTAAATATGATATTGCCTATTTGATATTTACAATTTATGAAATAAAAATCAACTATGTGACTTTGTAACCTACCCGAATCATATGATGTTTCTTTGATAATGGCGGTACCTTATATATTGTACACTGGTAACGTGTGTCAACAGCTGGTACGTGGTACTGCAATATAAATTGCATCGTGTTAATGGGAATTTTCTAACTAATCTGGTTTTCATATTTCTTTACAAAGCTGTTTTGAAGTGTCTATAGTAGGTTTCAGAACATACGTTTTAGATTCTTTTTAAATGACTTTTCATTTGTTCATATGATTTTCATGCGAATGTAACTATTTTTCAAAATATGTATTATGTTTAATTTGATATAGATTAACTCGAAACTGATTTTTTGTTTTAAACAATTTTTACACACATACATTTGGTGCTATTAAATCGACGTTTAATATATCTGCTGGCATCTGTATGTCAGACTTAGTTGACGACAAAAACATCAAACTCTTAGCGCCACGACGGTTTACACCATGCCATTGCATTGTTTCTATAGCATCCGGGTCTTCGGGGTGATAAGAGTATATTGCCTTCATTGTGCTGTCCTGTAAAACACATAAAATATGTAAAATCTTATAAAGATATACCACTGCAATCTCACGTGACTTTGAATATAAAGGCAGACATTAGAAACTAATTAAGTGATAACCTCGCTCATACCCCTTAGCATAAATG
Organism: Limnoperna fortunei; assembly: GCA_944474755.1. Lineage (NCBI taxonomy): Eukaryota > Metazoa > Mollusca > Bivalvia > Mytilida > Modiolidae > Limnoperna > Limnoperna fortunei. The sequence continues at coordinate 68,461,481 of OX104114.1, read as the reverse complement.
CAAGACTATAAAAGACTAGCTCGAACTCGTCTGATTTATCAATTTCAAAACAACGATTATTGACCTCAACATTCTATTCGTAAATCTTGTATATACAAGAAAATAATTATGCTTAATATTTTTCCACAGCTGCCTTTACAGTGACATAAATCGCCCACTAACAAGCAAGATTGATTGATTGATTAGATGTCTGCTTTACGTCCAGCGAGCAGTATTTCAGCTATATTCAGGACAGGAACAAGTTAACAAACATTAAATCAACGGAAAATGGGGGTATGATGGGTCACATGGAATACAATTTTGACTGCCAATGGAAAAGTATGGAGTTTTGGGTAGGGGCAGAAAATTTAGCCTTTTGTAGCGGCTACAATGAGCCTACTCTTTTTCGAAATCTACAAAAGGGGTCTTTATCGTGCAAGGAGCGTGGAACTCTCCAAACACGTTATCCACTACGGTCCGCGATCAGGCTTTCCGTATTATAACCTGACAACCCCCCCCAACGAGAGGGTCTCCCCTATCCGCCATCCGTGGACGCGCTGGGCTGCTCTGTGGGTCCAGCACTGGGAACCCTCCCAGTATGGTCCCAGAACAAGCAAAAACATCCGTTACACCCATGTCAAAGATGTTTGACTAAAAAAATTAATGATATATTTTTTTAAATACTACATGCTTCATTTGTGCAAACGTATATTTGTCTACGTGCAGCCTTTGCGTTTGAACGCATAATTTATAAAGTCAAATGGATTACTCAAGTGATGTGTTTGTCACTTTACCAATCTAGAGCATAAGTCGACAAATATGTAGAGATTAAAATGGAACTGGGTATTGCAGATATTTTTGTATACTTGTGTTTGTTAACATTCTGATTTATCATAGACTTATATCTTTTTGACAAGACATAACACCTAAAGAGTTATTTAAACAATTATTATAAGGTTTTGCTCCCCGGCCCAAGACAAAATGCATACACTTTAAGCAAAATATTCTGAAGCACCTAAGAGCTCATGTCCTATTTGTGTACCAAATACTAATTCGAGATCATAAACAGTTTGAGACAGAAGTTCGTAAAAAATAGACGTTGTAAAAACGATCGTAAGCAAAATGCTTATTTGAAATATAACAAACATGTTTCTGTTAACATTTAAAGCATATCTTACCGACGTAAAAATAACTAAACTAAACTAAAAAAAGCAAGAAATCGTGTCACCAAATAATCATGAGTTATTACATAAAACAATATATTTCTCAAAATAAATTTGTATTTTAATTTTCACAATTACACATTGAAAACCAAAGAAATTCAAAACATTCCCCTTCAATAATCAAGTTAATTACAGACATAATGGAACCTTTTTTAAAATCGCATGTATATGGCATAGATGGAAATTTTTGGAAAAAAACAATTAAGCAATAATAGAAAGTATTAATTAAATTGAAATAGATTATAAGAAACATGTTTTCTTCTAAACTTTCTATTACTTCAAACGAATTTACCTATCATTATTGTACTTATGTTTCTGGTTCCCATTTAAAACCTATTACAAACAACAACTAATTGAACACTTTGTTACAAGTGCATGGAACGCTTTCATGACAAATGACCTCCTTTAAAAATTATTCAAAATTTTATCATGTGAAACAGACAAAATGACAATTCACTAATATTTCAAAAATCATTATTTATTTGTAGAATAACAAGTACGCAGTTAGTGTTTGTCTTACCGTTATAACAGTATCATTATCATCGCAGGTATCTAACTGTCTGGTAAAAGTAAGAACTGTTCCGAAGTTATTCTCAAAACCCTTCAGTAGATGCCAGTCCTGACTGGAGTCTACAACTGGTGTATAATGTCCTATGGTGTGGCAATCCTACAATTAAACAATTGTTTGCAAAGGCACGTTTAAGTTTCTGTAAATGATAATGAGGTGCATGGAAACCCTTCCTTTTTTACACGTTTTACTTGTTACCAATCGTATTGATCAATATCACAAAAGTAATACACAAAAGTTTGGCACAAGGGAGAATGTATATTTTGCCTAAATAGATTCTTAGCCTTTTATCTCAGAAAACGCGAAATGTTTGTTTAAATGAGCGAAATATCCGGATGAATATTTATATTTTGAATAATCGAGATAAGTTGTAGTAAAATAGTTAGTTAGAATGCTAACGGTTTTCCTGTCAACAAACATGTATCGACATCCGCGTTTCCTGAAAAAATCAGTTAAGCAACTAAATAACTTACATATTTACATGTGGCTTTACATTACGAAAGAATCATCCTTTTTCTGGCCTGTTCAATAAATTAAAGAATGGATTAATATAGGTGAAACTATTCCTAAATGTGAATGGATAAATTCTTACCAGGAAGTGAACTGCTCCATTGGAATTCACCCATCCTACAACGACATCAGATGGGAACATTTTGCCATTAGGGGAGAGTCCAAATCCAATGTAACCTCTTGTTCTAACATGTGCCTCAAATGTAGCATTCCTACCACTGATGTTCCAAAATAACCAAAAATTACCATCAGGGTCGAGTTGAAATTCATGATTAAAATTTTCAGTCGGAATAGGTTTAGTTTTGGATGGCACGAGAGGTCTAACAGTGGTGGATAATTGATTAGTCAATGAATCATGTGATTGAATCTTGTCTAAGACCAGTGCTCCTGCACAGCACACAATTAACAGAAAAAATAACGGCGTGGTTATAATGCGCATTTTTTGGACCTTACAATATTAACAGTTCATTTTGATTTATTTATAACAAAGGGATTTCGCAACACAGTTGCGCATTCTCACGTGATGTATTTGTTGTGTACACATAAGCGATATAAATAATCATGACTAAGAGTTTATTGATAACACGATCACCAACACGGTATGTGAAGTGTTATCGGACTATATTATATGCCCACTTTAACGAGTTCTACAGTACGTTCAGTGTTTACTAAAAGGATCGCTATTTTACTAAACACCACCTCATATAAAAGTGAAATACTAGTCCCTGATATTAATGTTCAAAAATCGTATATATAAGAGAATTGGAAATATAAGCAGTGGTGAATCGCCTTTTTTTACTGTTGGATAATTCTGTACTACAACGCGGCTGAAATATGGTACAACATAAGGTTAACGGTTTTAAAAGGTACGACTGAAACAGGCCGCACGAATGAGACAAAAATGTAAATATTTAGTTATGAGGATGTAGTTTTTCATCTAGTACTGGCAACGTTTTAGCTATTTCTGTCTAAAATGGCTAGATTTCAAACCTGAAGCATTCACAAACTAGGAATAGATTAACCATTTTTATACCCACGCTTGATTGATACCCATCTTTTATTTGCAACTCCTCCTACACCACTGAATGGAATTTGTTGAAACTTACAAAGAATCTTGGTCACATATTGCCATTGTGCATTGGATATTAAACATTTTGATCAGAATATTATTGGAGGTTTCCCATAGAAAAACATGGACTTTGTCATTGACATAGGGGATGCCATCCTTTGGGGGATTGGGGAGGGTTACATGTATTATCTGCAGTTTCGCCTTCACGTTTAACTATATAAAGTTTCAATTTCATAATTAAGAACACCTGAATTTTCAAAGTAATTGTGAAGCAGAGGGGGGGGGGGGGGTATCAATGGTGAGCATTGCTCACAGGTTTTTTTACTCTAGTTTAAAATATGTTTTGAACAAAGTGCTTAATGTAAAGTTAACAGATATTAGACTAAACAGAAGCATACTAATATTAGACATTTAGTGTAACAACGGATTGTCAAATCCAAACTATTTGTTAACTATACCCAACTATATGGTAACAAAAATTGATCAAGGGTCTATGAGCAAACAATCAACATCTAGTTTTAAAACTCTAAAGTAGCACCATTATTTACAAGGATTGCCAGTTTTCCTACCGCAGGTCGGGGTTCTCTCCGGGTACTCCGGCTTCATCCCCCTAATAAAAACTGGACGCAATGATATAGCTGAACAATTGCTGAAAGTGGCGTTAAAACACCATTCAAAAAACAAACTGATGTAGCACCACAGCTTATACTTATCGATACAACATGATGTTTTGGTTCAAGCTTACAAAGACGCATAGCCTTCAAAATGCAAGGTGTTATCATTTCAAGGGTTTGCCATGCCTTGGTCTTTGTAAACACTGATTGACTGGATGTCATTTTTACATCCAGCGATAGGTATTTCAGCTATATTCAGGACGAGTTGAAAAGCAATAAATCAACTGGGACATATAAGGGCAAATTGGCAAATAATTTTGAATGCGCCTAAAAAAGTATAGAAAATTCGGTACGGGAGAAAAATTCAATATTGTGTAACGGGATGCACGAGCCTAATTTATTCTACATATAAAAATGATCTTTAGCATACAAGAAGAGTCCAAACACGTCACTTACTATGTTCCGCGATCAGTCTTTCTGTATTATGACTTATCAGCCCCCAAATAAGAGTGCTTGAGTATCCGCCACCTAGGAACGTGATGTGCAGATCTGTAGGTAGATTTCACAATGTTGTCCCAGATATTTCAAACAAGTAGATCCGTTACATCGAAATGTCAGTTCGAGATATTTCTTCTTTGAGCATTTTTAAGCTAGTGAATTTGATCCTTGTTATGTTTACTGGATATATTTTAGAACAGTACAGGTCTATAGGTGACATCTCCTGAAAGGTTAGCCAAGTGTTTTAGAAAAACTTTTTTAACAATTTACAAAAGGTTTATAAAAATCAGCTTACGACGTTTTGTCACATTTCTTGCAGATTCAATGAGATATGGAACTAATACGCGATATTGTATTGGAATGCTTAAAGTCGCTTTCATAACTACTGTTACATCGAAAAACCTTGACTTCTGTTCGCAATAACGCTGTTGGTTAATATGTAAGGATGTACATGTATCTTTAAATATAAAGCACTATAATATATAATTCAGAAGAGTAATACAGTACATTTTAACAAAATATTGTCATGTATTTTTGCTCTGTAACAAATGTGTAACACAGTGGTTCTATCTAACAGCTGTAAAATAGACTGTTCAATATAATAACACAGAATTTCCCATGTCATATTTCATAGCATTATCGCCTGCAAACATGCTGGAGGTCATCTGATAAAACAAATTAAAGATTTTAAAATTGGATGCTCCTCAAAACACGCCACATTAAAGACGATTAAAGACGAAGATCACAAGGTCAACTGAGATCTGAACAATTATTATCGTATCTATATTTTTTAGCCTATGTGAGATGACATTTTTTACACAGTTATTTGGTTCTGTAAAACGGTGCTTTTGTACTATACAAACTCTGCTTTGGTTCTAATAACAAAGCGCTTTAGTCCTTTTTTTAAACTAGCGTAATTTGATTCCTGCCATTAATGCAGTGTCAAGACTTATTGATTTGTTAAGTAGTCATCACATGACTGTAAACATTGTTGACGGTAAACTTTTTCAAATTAACGACGATATGTTTCGCATTTAAGAATTTACTCATTAATCACTGTATGCTTTAGGCTTATGAAGTCTAATGTAGTAGGAAGATAAACATACGTTCACATTGTCAAAACAAAATAGAATATAAATGAAAACAAACTGTATCAGGCTCAAAAACTTAAAAGAACTATATAAACTAATGCATTCCATGATTTCGTTTTTACGGAACACAGCTTGAAAACACATTTATACTAAGTTCCATCAATAGTCCAGTGTAAAATGTTTCTGTTCTATACGTCGCATCTTTTGAATTGGCTACAACAAGGTAAAAATATTACGACAAAGCGTGACACTGTGAAGGCAGCAAGCATTCACTGTGACGTGAACAGGGTAGAAAACGCTATGCCTGGATTATTGAAAACAACGTTGTACAAGCTGTACTGCGAAATAAATATAAAAGGCCAAAATAGGAAATAATGCAACGCATGCAAAACACGTAAACCACCAACAATAGAAACAGGCTAATACCAAAAGCAGATGAAAGTTTCTCTTGAATTAGGCTGACTATTCCACAATAGAACATGTTTCTGGGCGCCATCGACAACTGATATCTAACAGCTGTAAAATAGACTGTTCAATATAATAACACAGAATTTTCCTTGTCATATTTTATAGCATTATCGCCTGCAAAAGTGCTGGAGGTCATCTTGGCTTTTAAGCCCTCCTGTTTATTGTCCCGAGTGTAATGTAATCTTGCAGCTACTGATACTTATTTTTGTTTGTATTAGTCATTATCATCAAGGTTATGATGTTCTATGGATTAGAAAGCCGGATTACTCTGTATAATCCACAACCACCGCCATGACAGCTAGCAATTCTTTTCAAAAATGTGTGGGATTAAGAACACAATTCCTGGAATCAATCTTATTCTCACAACATGAGGTCAATCAATACTAAATGAATATATGCCATCAACACTCGGACACTACTCCCGGTTTACGAACAGTACAACAGAAAGTTTTGGTAGACTTATAAACTTTTCAAGTTAAATACTAGGAACAATAAAAGGACATTCTTACACCACCCAATGAAGGAATGGCGGGAATTAAAATCTACACTCAAAGTCTTACTTGAAAATCACATTCCCTTAACTTATTCTCACATCAAGACTCTTGATTCATTGACCTTATATTCTACATTTAGCAGTTAAAGGCTTGTCTGCAACAATCAATTAATCTTTATAATGATTTTAACAAACTGAAGCTAAATTTACAATTAAAAATTAGTCCCCCAAATGCGATTACACATTCGTTCTGAGCAATAACACTAAAGTCGTTTTCCGTCTGTAAGTGACTGAGATTGACTGCAATTGACTGCAAAAATGACTGTAAAAGAGTGCAAACGTTGTGTCAGACAATAGTTGTTGCTGTGACAGTCACTTTATGTCCGTCTCTGGCATATTTTGTTCTTGATCTGGCTTAACGAAAAACACCGAATGATGCCGCCCAATGTTTAATACACGTGCACTTTTATCAGTAAGGCGAGATTATCTGTAACATAGTTAACTAGAAGTGTCCTACTTTATATCGGAAGCGCCCGTGGATATCAACAACTTTATTGTGTTCACCTGATTACCTGCTATTTTTTAAAAAAGAAGAAAACAAACATGATTTTATGGTTTTTAAACATTTTTCTACATAACATAATAAATTAGCGATGTCATCATATTTTGAACTTAGTTTGCAGAAAATATTATTGTAAAATTCTTAGAAGATAACCAAATCTTCAAATAGATTTTTTTAATTCCGAACATTTTCATAAAATAAATTAAATAATCGATACGTCGTTGCAACAGACAAATTTTGACTGCGTCAACGGAAAAAATGTCTGTCACAGTAAAAAGTATTGTCTGACACAACGTTTGACGCCTTTTACAGACATTTGTGCAGTCATTTGTGCAATCGCAGTCAGTGATGGATAGGAAACGACTGCAACTGGTATTTTCAGTCATTTTTTGCCAGTAGTGTAAGTCAGTTTCATATTTCTGGATTTCATTTTGAATGGATATAAATATGAGTAATTGCACAGGTATCACATTGGAAACATGCACTTCTTACTTGTCCTGAGTAGCTAAGTTCAAATTTGTTTTTATTGGGTCGGATTACTTATCCAGTTTTTTTGGTTTCTTTTTTATGTCGAGTGTCTTTGTCACAATACGGATTTAGTCATTGTTCTATGGTTTTATATTCTTCTAACATGTTCGGATATCTTACATTTTACTTACACAAGGGCTATCACAAAAGATAAACAAATAACCCTTTTAAATATATTTAAATCTATCTATAAATGATGTCTTCTAGTCATTAGTAGCAGAGTGGCGTTGAAAACCTTACAATACAGCTGAGTTGAAAATTCATGATAACATTAGCTGTAATAGTTCCTTAGTGTTATTTACCATTTCAACAGTCGTGGAAATTGAAAATGTCAATCTATGACAAGCGCGTTTGTTCGTTTTCTTACAGTTAACTTGCATTGACCTATTGTCGTCATACAAATTTTCCTATCTTATTATTTTATTGATTTTTGCACTGCTTCCAGTTGTTTTATTTAAAAGCCAAGATGTTTAGGTGTTATCATCATAATAACATATATAATCGAACCAAGGAAGTCGTCGTAATTATTTATACAATTTATGTTGAAAATTCAAAAACAAAAAATGTTTTATCCAATCATTGGCAACCTATCATAATGTATCCACATTTCATGCTTAGAAGATTAAAACACACATTGTAACTTGCATTTCCCGATAATTTGAAGCTATCTATCCACAGTCCATGCTGAGAAGAAGAAAACGCAGATAGTTACGTTGATAACATTAGAACCTAACTATATTATAACTATATTCCTTGACAAGTAGATGGATACAACGGAGAAAATGTCAAACACAGACGGTAATTTTTCATTACACTATCACTGGATATACACACATTCTATGCTAAATCAATGTATACACAATCTTGAATAAGCAGAGAGAAACACAGTTTGTTAGGTTTATATCGTAAGAAACAAAATAATAAATATATACACTTCCAAATAGATGGAATACGAAGATTGTTAAGCTTATATCCATATTCTTATAAAGACTAAAGTTTTAATTTTATAAGAAAAAAAAATACAAAAAACCCCAAATAAATATTTATTTTTGTGTCATACAATAATAATTCGTACAAGTGAAGAGAGGATTTACAATATTTAGAAAATCATTAACACTGTCGATCTGGCTTACGGTAACGCACTGCTGGATGTGGAACTATAGATGTAAACTGATTCCACTGTAATAAAAATGCAGATTTATAAATAATACATGTGTACGTGTACAGGTCATTCATGTAGCATCACCATCATGTTTGTTTCAAACAAATATATACAATTTAAACTTTACAAGTAATGATGTCTTAAAAGAAAAGTCAAGCGTTTACGTCATCTGGTTTGTAAAATCGTTTCCTAGTTAAAATGTTACAAACTGAAAAAAAAATGTGGCGTTCTAGCCTATATAGTTTACAGAAGTGGTTGTTTAGACATATCATTGTCAACTTTCCGGAAAGATTTCTGATGCAAAATACAAACCGTGTGTGCGTCTGGTCCATTACAATATGCGGTATGTGTAGAATTATTAACTAGTTCTTGAAATATTTGTTGTACATTGTGATCCTTCCAGTCCCACACAGAAAACTGTCTTATTGCCTCTTGTGAATCAGACGAAATTTGTTCGTAACGTGGTATACTTTTACATACGCTCATATGAATCTTAGGGTAATAATACAAAAATGTAATACACATCTCCTCCTGTGTTGATAGTCCTCCCTATAAGCATTAACAAATTAGTATTTGAACTAAGAACTCATGACCATTGTTAGCTTATATAAATAAGGCGTTGTTTATTCATGTTAAAAATCACGTGGATGCGCGAGCAAATATATATTACTGTTTTTTACAAGTAGGAAGTTAAGGTTAGAAACTCAAAGTAGTTCAGCAAATCTGTTGAAAAGAAGGAAACCGTTTTTATTAAAAAGTTCTGTGAGTGGACCTTGTAAAACATTTATAATCAGTTCATCTTTATTGGACCCAACAGAAAATCAAAGAGACAGATAAAAAGAAGAGTTCTATACGAGCGCCGATCTGTAGTTTCAAATGATTGTTCCAGGAGGAACAAGAACAAACTTATACAAGAATTAAAGGAACTTGGAATAGAGGTTCCGGTTGATCTTTCCGAATTGTTTAAAAGCAACGCTAATTCAAGAACAAAGGACTCCGAGGTAAACATTATTGGCAATAATAACGACTCGGAAACGGATTATCGACGGTAAAGCATGTCATTCTCGCCGCTTTACTTATTCCTAGTTATGAAGGCCCATAATCACATACCGTTATTGCAGACACAATAGAAGTTAATCTTACAAGAAAACCAGATATTTATAGATTACTTACATTGTTCTTAAACGAGGTGCATTTCCTCGTCAGTATCTCATCGAAGGGCGACAGCCCTGAGATAGATGACGAGAAATTGCATCGAGTTTAAGTAATCTGTTTATCGTTGTTTTGTAACAGCGAGGTGAGATAGGCCTATCTCATGCTAGAAGAGTGAGATGAAATAATAGCGCACATAAAGATGAAAGAAAATACTGCAAAAAAGCGTTTAAAGATTAAATCGCACTTTAACAATTCAGGCATTTATCAAAGGATTCGGCATTTATAAAATATAATGTCCAAAGCATAACCTAAAAGACGCACCGAACTAGATAGTCACGAAGATCTAAATTAGCAATTTTTACGGCGCAAAATTTTCTGATTATCACAAAATGTTTTCGGAAAAATCAGCAACACTACTCGGAGAATATAAAATGAAAGTTTATTGGAGCAAACGAGATCGCGACTTGCCTACTCTTGTATCGGCAGGAGTTTTACACATGTGCGATCATTCAAAGGAATTTTGCTGGTTACAACTAAGGAACAAAATAAATTTTCAAGAAAACAATATAATGATTTAGCGATAAATACGACCGACAAAGATTTAAAAGGTATATGTTATAAATTCAACAGCAATAGAGGCCGCACGAAACGCACATGTTCTTTCTTACATATATGCACCAAATTTTTTTCATCAGGCCACTCCTAGCCTTTTTATTGCGAATCGCCAATCTGCAACGTTACAGCGTTATGCAATCAAACAGCTAGCGTTTCTTCTGCCGACAAGAAAGCCCTAAAATCGTCCCATAAATTGTGACTACATAATTTTTAAATGCATGCATCTACCACGATCCACGAACATTTAGAAAGTAAGCTAATTAATTATCCTGTTTTTCGTTTTAGGTTTTCGACAAGGATTTTGATTTATTTATGTAACGGGTTAAAAAATGGCTTTGATACTATGGTTCAATATGACAGTATTTAAACGAAAGAATTTAGAAACAATTTAAGTGCCAGTTCACAGAAAGATACAGTATCGGAGCTTATTAATAAAGAGCTCTTTAGTGGTTTTATTTATGGTCCATTTGATATGTTACCGTTTGATAATTATCGAGTTAGGTGTCGCTGAAAGTAAATATTCAAACAAAAACCGATTAATACTTGACCTGTCTGCACCTCACAATAATAAAGACGTGAGTATAAATGATCTAATATACAATGATTCGAGTTCAATGTCTTATGGTAAGATAGACCACGCGATTCGTATTATTAGAAAATACGAAAAAAAGGACCAAATTATGTAAATTTGACATTCAAAACGCCTGTAAGATATGTCCAGTTAAACCAAGTCAAATGGCCTTTATTCTGTTTCAAATGGAAATTGCTCTATTATTTTTATATTCTATTGTCATTCGGTGCCGTAGTAGCCCAAAACTATTTCATTATATTTCGAGGCAATTTGTTTCATGACAGAGAGTAACTACAAAGGAAAACACATTTTACATTTATTGGACGACGTCCTTACTATCGACCCTCCTCAACATGATAGTGAAAGAACAATGGCGTTTATGACCATGCTATTCAACCGATTAAATATCCCGCTCGCAAACATCTTGGGGTATCTAACTTGAATTAAATATCTTGGCATTGACTTAGACAACAATTAATTAGAGGCTAGATACAAGATAACAAAGTAGATCGAATTTGCAACTTCAATTCCATACTTAAAAAGTCAACAAGTACAAAAAGAGAATTGCTTCAATTATTAGACTACTTGATCTTTGCGTCTCGTGTTAATGTTTCAGGAAGATATCATAAATGATAAACGTTTTTACGTTAACCTGCGTAAGGAGTTGGTTTAAAATTTTTGGCTCCGATTTCTACATAACTGGAACGGAATAAACATGTTTTACGATTTATGTTACACTTCTAACTTTGAAATGCAATTGTACACCGACGCTTATACAATTGGATTCAGAGGTTGTTATCAAGGTATTTTATTTTCAGAAAGGTTATTCTTGTATTTAAAGCATTGCATCAGTTAACACCAGACTATTTAAATGTTTTTAAATTTATCAATCAAATTAGTACCAGCTACCAGACAGAGTGAAACAAACCTGCTATATGCATTACCAAGAGTGAGAACTGAATATTTTAAAAGATCTTTTGTTATATCCGGGAGTTTGCTTTGGAACAATATGCCACAAAATTTAAGAAATTGCTCAACCTTAGATAATTTCAAAAAGGCATACCTAGAAAACTTTTTTATGAATGCTACATAATTGCATTTTAAAATTGCCCATTTGCCCTTTCTCTGCTTTAAGGAGAAATTTAGATATAAGAAAATCGGAATTCGTATGTGGTTTCTATCTGCCCCCCCCCCCTTTACGTAACAAGAAAAAGGCAAGCTTTAAGCAGACAATTCTTCTTAGATAATTTAAAAAATATTCTGAAACTTTGTGGTTATCACCCCAACCTTTAGATCAGGCGCCGCTACTAGCACAGGAGAAGTACATGTAGAAGATCAGATAGTTATTGTAGATATATCAGAATTTTTCAATCCAATATGCTCAGCAAAGTTTAACTAAATCTTGAACGTTATACAATTGTTATATTCATCATGTATACTCATCATTCATGTTTTGTTCAGCTATATTTACAGATTGTTTTATGTACACACCATTTGTTTTAGATGGATATTTTGATTGTCGTTATCGATGATATATTGAAGGATACCCCTCTCCCTTAATCCTTGGGACACTCAGCTGATTCAGCTAAATCTTCTGTTGAAAGCTAATAAACTTTCAGGCAGGGACCGCTGAATTTATAAATAGCTGAGATGATTCTCAAGCGCCAATAATGTATTGAATCTAAAATAAATATTGTAATCAGTGTTTAACCTAACTTCTTGTCAACATGCCATTTCCGCGCAAACATGTTGCTAACGAGACACTTTTATCACTTCTCGGTCCTTATCAGTGAACTAGATTTGACGGTGTCGTTTAGGATATATATACATACTGCTGTAAATGTGAAAAAACCACATTTATTACCTTATCGCCCCTGTCAGTGCAATATGAGCTTTATTGTTGTTTATATTTACCGTGTTAATTAGTTGATTGGCTTAATTGTTAACACTCGGATCACTGTTTCAGTTATAAAAGGACGATTACAGGTTGATATAAATGAATATTAATTAAAGCACATAATTCCATTATTCAGTATTGTCTACTGAGTACACATACATTTGTGTACTTGTCTCTTCTACGGCTCTGGATGTTTGACATGAATAAATAAATTAAAAATAAAGTATCTAACCTAAAGATCTTTGAATGTGCCTTTCTGGACTTAATATATTTTTTGTTTATTAATGTTAGTATTTTCATTTATTGGCTTCCATATATTTTGGTGTTTATTACAATAAAAAACAGATTGAATTTGCCAGAATCTAAATAATTAAGCAGATTTGTTTCTTTCCGCAAATTATGTCGGTGTCTCCTAAAAGCACATTTATACTCGCTTTTATCTCTTAAGGATAAAATATGCTACAAGTCGAACATTATTTACACGAGATGAACATATTTTTAATGTACTGTGCGTCTTTTACTGGTTTTGAGTCCTTTCGGAATTTACCCTGGTTTTTTACTTTAAACTAACGAATTTTATTAAGCGTACTTTAGAACTACTGTAGTGCTCTGTAGAAAGCTAACCGTGCGTCTTGTTTTATGCATTTACATATTTTGAGTCAATTGTCACATCGAATTGTTAGAATGTTCTTACCACATCTGCAGTATTTTATTTACCGTTTGTCGAAAACTGTCCAGCAAACTATCAAAAATAGAATACTTACAAAGGATGGTTTATTTCTTCTTGAGGAATCGTATGTACATTCTACTACAATGCTATCACCCTAAAAATATATAAATTATCTTGTCAATTTACTAAATGCACAGGAGTATATTAAAACGAGTCTTTTAACCATATCGAATGATCTACTTCGAGTGATCCGTTGCGAAAACGATGAAAAATCGTCAACCAACGAGTTTTTATATGGGTATCATACATATTTTTAGATGTTATATTTTTCGTTGAAACAAAGTAATATTGTAGTATTTACTGGAAGTTTATCCAGCTGAATTTTCTCGATGTTACATCTGAAGATAATTAAATGGTTGTCTGTTACAGAAGCAATAATTACTAAATGTCAAATTGGATATGAGTTCCAGTTCAGAATGTCCAACTTGTGTTGCTATTTCTTTTATTTGTTGCAGAGAAGATTTTAAAATATTGTTTTTAAATGGATTCTCCGATCATCGTCTCATATTCCTCTTATTATTATCTAAATATAATTTCAAAAATGAATCGTTTCTGCTTACTAAATTCAAATGAATGCAATCTTTAAATAATAAATACAGGACACATACAGGTTGAACTTCTCTTTCCTCCTTCAGTAGCCTAATATCCTGATATTCAAAGTCATAGTGATCATCGTCTGCGATGGGAGGTAACTCTGTGCCATTTCTGATATGGCGGGTTTTTATACCCACACCTAACAAATGTGCATGTTGAAGAAGTCCAAATATCTTTATTCCGGTCTGTGGTATTCCCTACAAATGTAGCACAACAATAGATCAATGTGAATTAATTTATGTTACTAGTGCTTGTTTGTAGTCTTTAAGCTATTCGCTTCAAGAGTTATAAGAATAACGTGTCAATAGGCATAGTATATATCCCAATTAAATTAACAAATATTTGGATTAAATGGTACATTAGTTAATTATACTTTTCAGGACTAAGGCGTTTGTGCTTTTAAGCATAAATACAGGTATTGGGTAATGTTTCCTATACTTAAAGTATTTATGTTTCTTGCTTACGAGTCTTTTATTAATGCTGGAATATTATGGCTATAAAGCTGAATTACTAGATGCGTATTTGGCTGTACAACGAACTATCCATACCAACTGAGGTAACATTCGATAAACCTCAAAATCACAGTTCCAGTACTAATGTTCAAGAATCAAATGCCAATATGAATAATAAGTAAACTAATCGTTCTATCAAATTGCTCAACACGCCCCTAGTGACAAAGAGGTAGAACATACCATCTCTGTACATTTCGACGAACAATATCCCGTTGATAGGAAAGCTTTCTGATATGGTGGAATAAACTGAGTTGTAATGCTGACGCCGGTATTTAAACTTCCTACATCATGCTGACGTAACTGTGACGTTAGAACCATTCTTATACCGGAACCATCTACAATATCTGAAAAAAGTTATGGTGCTATGATTGACTGATTATGTTCAGTGTCATGTTTAAACTATTTGACAAATAATAATACAACTGTGTGTCATATAATGAAGAATGTTTAAGAAATAATTCACACAGGCTGTGCTTTATCATTGTTTTACAACGGGGTGACCATTTATGTCGTATTATTTTATCCGGAGCGATAGCGTTGGATAAAATAACGACATAAATGGTCATTCCGTTGTAAAACAATGATAAATCACAGACTCCGTGAATTATTTCTATTCTAATAAGACAATTACGGCACATTTATAATATTTGCGTACCTATAGAAAACATCATTTCCGCCATAAACTGGCTGTTCCGTCAATGTAACACACAATATATTGCAACGGATAATGATAGCGCGTCGCTATTTATAAGATGTATACGTCATACCCAATGGATTTCCGGTGGGAGTTACAGTTTTGTAATTGGAACAGCCATTTAAAACACGCCCTCCTCAGCACGTGTTGCTCATAGATAAATCATTTTTTTACCACAGTTGTGGTCTCAAAGCATTTAAAGCACGTCATATTAGAATATAGAACAGGCAATCTCAATATGGTAAAAATACTGAGGATTTGAATATTTAAATGTCTTTAAAAAAGTAAATATTTAATATAGAATCATTATGGATACCGGTAGCTTTATGTATTCTTATAGTTATACTGTAATTGTCTTACACAAAATAATAACTTTAGACAGTTTAATACTGCGAAACAGTGTTATGTCAAACAATGTTCCATTTGGATACAGCAGACGGAGCAGGTACACAACTTAATTTTCTTTTATAATGTGAAAGATTGCAAAGATGAGCTTTATCATAACATTAACAGTTTTATTTACAGCAAATAGGTTATGATGAATACGTCACAAATGTAACACGATAAAGAAAAGTATAACATCATACCAGATGCAAATGTCGGATTGTTGTAGTGAATCTCCAGTCTTAGGTACATTGGACTTCCCGGACTTCCAAAGGCGTATCCAACATGTTCCGGCAGATTAAAGGCCTGAAAGCGAAAGTAGCTCACTAACAAATTACCTAACTACAATAAATCAATGGAGGCAATTTTAAGCATAATCATAAATAAAGCAATGGTTACCTTGGCCCTGATATTTAGTATGTACCCAAAATTATGCTGGTATCAGAGGAATCGATTCTATAACAATCATATTTAATATCAACCAATTTTGTGTATCATTGATTTTTTCATACCAATGATTTAGTTTGCGGTCTTAATCTATGTGAGAACATTACATATTGCGCTACGAGGTGTATGAAATGTTTATTACTGTTCGTTGAGATATATAAGCACTAATTTTTTTTTTATATTTCTGTGATAATGCCATATTTTCTGTGTAGCTTTAAAACTATTTTGAATCTGAATAAATTTGACTTTTTAATGTTTCCATGGTAATTGTATGTCACATTTAACAAAGGCGCTTCTAATTGCTTTTACATGGTGAAAATATTTATTTTTCAATCATTTATATACCAAGTTTCGCTGAGTTGTGTGACACCACTCGAAATGATCAGAATCAACCACATATATTAGATAAAATATTTGTTCTACGGAAACGCATCATCAACATTTAAAAGTCCCGACAAGAATTATTTATTTACACTTTATAAACAGTTAATTATCTAAAAATTTATTTCTAATTCTGTATCCAGTGCTACTTCACTACAAATTCAATATTTGGTGCAGTCAAATATTCAATTATGAAACTATTTTCTCTCTCCAGTTAGCGTTCACTTACAGAGCCGTTATTATTTCAATTATGTTACTGTAGCGTAAAGCTGGAATATTGACACACTTGAATTTCATTTGATCAAAAAATCATTAAATAAGCATTTGATCTTACCACATTTGATTTATAGAGTACTATGACTTATACTTACAACCCCACCGACAGCCCAGGCTAACACTACATCACTACATGTCAGAAAGCGTCGGTCTACCTTGCTGTTACATTCAAAACTAGCACCAATATCAGCGTCAGTTAAATCTGGGCACGAGGTAACCACAATATGGTGAACGTAATCTATGTTTTGTTTTTGAACCAGAGGCACATACTGAAGATAAATACGAAGCAAGCAAACACGACAACATTAGATTCAATTAAAAAGTGAAATTAATTTTAGTTAATAGTTATCATATCACGTCCGGTAGAAGCTGAGGCATACATTACATACTGCAAAAATTATACGTACTTATCTACATCATTAATATATATTAATACAAGAACAAGATCAAAATTATAAATTGTGTTTGAATTGATTAACAAACATAGTTAATTTTTTTAACCTTTAACATTCAGAAGACAGAATGACCTCTCAGCTTAATAATAGATGTAACAATGGGACAAAATCCAAACGGAAGCAAATACTAGTAACAGGTTTTACACAAAGTTACCAGAATGAATGAAGATCAACTTCGATTTACACAGTTCGTTCTTAAATTCAATCCGACATAAACGTATAAACGCTTGAACTTACGCAATCAACAATAAAATTATTCAATTATGAAGAGGTCAATACGGTGTATAACAAGATCCATAAAATCGTATTGACCAAATTATAAGTCCTAAATGTAATTTTGTTTGTTTTAAATGGTGTTTTAATGCCACTTTCAGCAATGTTTCAGCTATATCATGGCGCCCAGTTTTTTGGGGGGAGGAAGCCGGAGTACCCGGAGAAAATCCCATACATGCGGTATGAAAACTGGCAATCCTTGTCAATTAAGATTGGAGTCGGGTACACCTTGCATGCAGTGAGAATCGAACCCGCAATCTCAGTGTTGACAGACCGCGTGATCAATAGTAGACGAACTACCTTAACCACTTGGCCACCGAGTCCTCAGTCCTTAATGGAACGAATATATTTAGCAATATGTCCCATATGTCTCAGACTGACAATATATATATATGCAAGTCTAGAAGATTATGCAACGATACAAATGACGGTGTTTCTTGTCAAAAATATAGACACAGACTGACCAACGAATGGCCTTAGTTATTGAATGTCGATATAAATAATAAATAAATAACGTAAACAAGTCATAAAATATTGATCTTAAACTTTCTCACTCCAACTGAATTCAAAACTTCCATACATAGCACCAACCATCCCCCACCCGGGGACGTGCTGGTACTTGGATTTGCTCAAATATTCCAACAAAATGTTATCAAAATTACCAAGGTGACAAACTTATTACGCCAGACGCGCGTTTCGTCTTCTTAAGACTCATCAGTGGCGTTTAACTCTAAATGCCTAAAATATTTTTTTCATAGTACCGTTGCATAATCTTCTAGACTTGTATACTATTTTTTGTTTATGCTGTATCGTCATGTTTGTCGATCCGATACTTAATACGTTGGTACTTTCTTTACACTTTTTATAAAATATTTTGAACTACCTGTATTATGTATGTACATGATCTCAGTGGAGTTATATTATTCCATCTCCAAATGAAAAAAAAAATTAAGCATTTAGAGTTAAACGCCACTGATCAGTCGTAAGTAGAAGAAACAAGCATTTGGCGTAATGAATTTGCAAATAAACAAATAATTGCTGTTATTTTATAATAAGAATGAGTGCTAAATATTACGGAAATCAGCCTACTACTAATGCTTACGAAACTGTAAATTCAGCTGCACGGAAGAGGGCACTACGTCTGCTAGAGATATTTTGTCACAAAAATCCATTTCCGTCCACTCTCTGGCACTCTGTATATTTGTTTTATGACAAGAAAAAAGGTTAGTTGTTATTGATTTTAGTTACTTAAATGCTGAATAAAAACACCCATTTTTCGATTTGTTTGTAATCTTTAGGTGGCAGCTGCTTGTCCTGACTACATAAATTTAAGGTCGGAATACTTTGTAACCTTACCCGAATCATGTGATATTTCTTCGATAATGGCGGTACCTTAAAAATTGTACACTGGTAACGTGTGTCCATAGCTGGTACTTGGTACTGTAACAAAAACAGCATCATATCGTTGTCGTTACTTTAACGTATCTTATACTCAGATAACTTTACAATACTTTTTTAACGTTATTTAACAAAAGTTCAAATGCTACCATTGATAACAGTGTTCAACTTTTATCAGAAATAAACTATTTAAATAGATTGACTACAAAAAGTACTTGTTTTTAGTTTGTTTTTAGCAGGTTTTCCTTTTTGTTTTGTTATACATTTAGTCATAAACGAGAATTTATACTTCGTTATAGATTTTATAAAATACAACTTAAGATATGATTAGTATTCAAATTAAAACATACGTTTTGTGATATCAAATCAACATTGAATATATCTGCTGGCATCTGCATTTCAGACTTAGTTGACGACAAAAACATCAAACTCTTAGCACCACGACGGTTTACACCATGCCATGGCATTGTGTCTATAGAATCCGGGTCTTCGGGATGATAAGAGAATATTGCCTTCATAGTGTTGTCCTATATAAAAAAAGACGGATAATATTAAAAGATTGTTCAACATTTCAACCACAATCTTACTTTGAATGTAATGACAGTCATGAATCATGTGTCTAAAATGAGATCCAATAGCTTGCAAGAAAAAAAGGCGTCTAGAAGGATTTCCGCTGACCTTATTTGTTAATTTGCAAACTCGTATGGTTTTTCAACAATTCAAAAACTATATTTTACCCACCTTTTTTTCTTCTATCAGAAGAATGGTCAAGGAAAGCCAATTAGCTGCTGAACTCAGTGGATATTTCGGCTTTATTCGAATGAGGACTGACCCCACCCCCCACCCCCTCGCAAGTGTATATTTCTAAGTGGATATCTACGGTCTGCACATAAATAAGATAGTAGAGTTGAGAACTGAAGTATATTTCTTTAAAGATAAAGATGCTAATCATGTTTATAGGTATCTACACGGTCACATTTGTTATTTTCAAAACTCTGAATTCACTAGGATTTATAATTTTTTGGTCAGTATTTTCTAACAATTAAGAGACGTGCGTGTTCTTTCCCGCCACAACATATTTTAAGTGCACACATTATTCATGAGTAGTGGTATATGATACCGTCCATTTAATAAAAACACCAACTCACATGTTACGGTAATGGAAGCGGGAGGTTTGGCTTGCCATAAAACCTGGTTTAACCCACTATTTCTTTTGAAATACCTGTACCAAGTCAGGACCATTGCTGTATTCACTATAGTTTTGGTTGTTAGTTCTGGAGTTTGCCGGCTTCTCGGACTTCGTGGTTTGTCTTTTTTGTCCGTTTCCTCGGTGTTCATTATTTTGTTATTACCTATATTGTGTATACATGTACTTGTTTTTAAAATATCTATTTTAATTATGTTATATAAGTTTAACGATCATGTCGCTCTAAAAAAATTATCGGACAAAACCAAACACAAATTAGATAACTAAAGAACCTACTGGTGATTTTACAGACAATCGATAGCGTACAGCTGTTTTTTTATATAAAAAGAAGGTTATTTGACCACAACAAAATATGAGCCCAAACTCTAAACACCGACCACATGCAAATATACTCAACCGAGTTCTTATAGATTTTATGAAAGAAGAACAAACTCATAACATACACTGTTGTTAAAGTCCAAATCTTCTAATTCTCTGTCTAACAATTGTAAACAGGTCTAATTGAGTTTAAACAAAAATCAACACAAACGATGTCAAAATACTCAACATGCGTTCGTACATAAATTACATTTCTCAACCCACATTTTTTTTATTCTCAAAAATTACACTTATTTAAGGACACCAACAATTATTTCACCGGGTGTTCAACTACACGAAGTTTTGTCTATCGTAGTGCATAAGAATTTGCATGCTAAACGAGTCCAATTGCGGGCAAGGTGTACTCGACTCCAATCTTAATTGGTAAAAACAATAATAAACCACAATATCCGTGAATTATTTCGATTCAGACAATACTTTTAAAATATTTTTATGTAGCACCTATATGCAACAGTTCCGTCATAAGCTGGTTGTTCTGCCAATATAACACACAATATATTGCAACGGATAATTATAGCGCGTGTCGCTATTTATAAGATTAATATGTCATATGCATCCGCTTCTGGGTGGGAGATCGTTTTGTAATTGGAATAGCCATTCAATGCAAGCCATTTCCGTGGTGTATTGCTCATACATAAATCATTTTCTTACCAAAGGTTAAAGCTTAAAGGGACGTCATATTAGCATCACTCTTTATTTTTTTCTGTTTTAAGCTGTCAAACATATATAATTACATTTTTTAAAAATTAATCTATAATGTATTGCTAGTATTAGAAGAAAAAGGTTGGTGTTTGTCTTACTGTTATAACAGTATCATTATCATCACAAGTATCTAACTGTCTGGTAAAGGTCAGAACTGTTCCGAAGTTATTCTCAAAACCCTTAAGTAGATGCCAGTCCTGTCTGGAGTCTCCAACAGGTGCATAATTTACTATGGTGTGGAAATCCTACAATTAAACATTTTATACAAAATTTTAATTTTGAAAAATACGAAAGGTTGTTGACCTCAATATAAGGAAAATTATTATATCTTCCAAATATCGTAGGTATCGTAGGTGTACTTAAAACATTTTAGGCAATTGACGATGTCAATGGCAATCATTACAACAACACATGATATACGTTCACGTTTCTGGAGAGAGGTGTATGGGTGGATTAAATCATCATCCTCAACCTCACAGATTTTTACCAACCAACCGATAAAATTAAACATTAAAAAAAAAATTTTAATTTAAAACGTCTATATTTATTAGAGCTTAAAAACGTACTAAATTTTCCTCTCTTCCCAGAAAAAACAACATGCAAACCACAAATACAAAAAGTTCCGACGTCTTTTTAACTGCCACAAACTCGGAATTAAAAAAATCCGATGACATGATATAGTTAAACGACGTTCAGATATTAAAACGGTTCAAAATAATTGTTAGTCATTTTAGGAATGACACCGAATAGAGATGAAC
The DNA here is from genome assembly GCA_944474755.1 of Limnoperna fortunei. NCBI lineage: Eukaryota > Metazoa > Mollusca > Bivalvia > Mytilida > Modiolidae > Limnoperna > Limnoperna fortunei. Next base: position 68,439,289 of record OX104114.1, on the reverse strand, counting down.
TAACTCAAATTGACATCTGACGGAATAATTTCCCAAGTTTGACTGCAATCTAACAGAAACGATCTCCCCCGTTCAAGCACTTTACTCTTCAGCAGCAATAGAACACTAAGAAAATTCGAAAAGACTAGCTAGGCAATATCAAAAATTAATTACTGTTTCTTTCATGTTGCTACGAAATAAAGGAAGTTCACAATTGAAACGTCATCTAATTTTATTTCAATCAGTCATCATCATAAAACTTCAGTTTGAGATTACGGTATGCTGAATTTAACGTGTTTTATTTCTCCGTAAGAACAAAACTCATTAGAATATAGGCGAGCACAATTAGTTGGAACACAAATGTTATGCAATTGTTAGAAAAAAAAATCTAACCACCATTTCCCTGAACGCAAACATATTACGGCAATTTAGTTATTCAAAAGCGCATTTTTCTTGCAACTAACGAATTAATTGACAGGAGTTAATGTAAAGTCCATTACCCTGGAACACTATAGGAAGATCTCAACTTTGTCATATCGGATATTGGGTCAGAATTGATATAAATGTAACAATTTTTTGGTATTATTATTCTTACCCGAAAATAGACTGATCCATTGACATCAACCCATCCTACAACGACATCAGATGGGTATTTTGCCATTAGGGGAGAGTCCAAATCCTATGTACCCTCTTGTTTTGACATGTACCTCAAATGTAGCATTCCTACTTGTGATATTCCAAAATAACCAAAAATTACCATCAGAGTCGAGTTGAGATTCATGATGAAAACTATCCGGCGGAATCGGTTTGGTGTTTAGAAGTTTAACATTTGCGATGAATTGGTTTTTTGATCGATCATGAGATTCAGTCATGCATAACAGAAGAATAACCAATATGGCTATAATGCGCATGATCTTACTCTACAATACCAACAAAATATGTAAAGATATCTATATGACAAAAATAGATTTCGCAACACAGTTTCGCGTTCTTGTGTGACATTTTAGTTGTGTAGACAAACGAGATATAAATAATTGTGACTATTTGGAGTGGACTACCTGGAAGAATTCTGAAGTACTTAAAATGTATATTCCACGAAAATCTGCGATGATGACCAAATTGCGTATAGCTTCTTTTCTTCCAACATTGAAGCAATACGTCCTCAAATCAATAGTATATCATGCGAAACCTGACATTTAAAATCTATTGTTACATGTATAACTCTTGTAAAATATCTTTTATATTATAGGAAGATTTTGAGCATTAAAAAATCGATAAAAAAACTATTGTCTTTGGAACAATTTGTTGTAAAATATTTGTAGTACAAACAGTAACAGTTATATAAGTACAATATAGAGACAGAAACTGCTAATAATCGGTGTTATTACATATGTAACATGAGGCCTATCTGCGTTGTAGCAGATACATGTAGTAGATACATGTATATAGTCAGTCAAAATCGACTGAGCTAACGGAGTACTTCTTTAGCTCACTTGGTTAGAGAGCTGGCTGGCAATACGGAGATTCCGGGTTCGATCCCCGGAGGTGACATGATGTTATTTCATGCTCTACCGTTACATCTGGCGCCCAACTGAAAAACCCACAGGAGGATTTTGTTGGGTTTGTTGTGAAAGAATCATCATGAGTACGATAATTCTTCGTAAGGGGGGAAGAGTGTAACAGGAGGCCTATCTGCGTTGTAGCTGATAGTAGATATATAATCAGTCAAAATCGACTAAGCTAACAGAGTACTTCTTTAGCTCACTTGGTTAGAGGGCTGGCTGGCAATACTGAGATTCCGGGTTCGATCCCCGGAGGTGACATGATGTTATTTCATGCTCTACCGTTACACATAAATAAAACTTGTGTTGTGTTTTTGATAAGTTTAAAAACAACTTTCGGGTCAAGATAAATCGCAACAGTACTAAAATTACATAAAAATATGGAAATTTTGTCCGCTGAACATTAGGGGAAATCCTATATTGACCTGGTATTTACTTGTTCAAGCCTGTTTTTCACGACTATAAATTTCATTTTTAAAGGTAATTGAATCATCTTTAATTTTGAAAAATACTGTTAAAAAATTTTAAGAATAAAAGTTTTGATTTATTTTTAATCTTTTTAATATTTGAAAGGTAATAAAACTGGTATTTCCGGATTATCAGCAAATCAATATCAAAATGCAGTATTAACAGAAAATATTATGAGTAGCCAACATTATAACAATTACAAAATGTCAGCGTCCTCTGTTTTTCTGATGAAGGAATTTGGTGTTTTTATTCATGTAATAAAACAATTACTGACTTTAATATACAGTCGCTATTAATGTTTCTCAGTCCAACCATTTTTGGCCCTGCAAATCCGGATAATGTCGTTCAGAGGGTAAGGATTAGGGTTCCTATTTTTTATAATCAACTCCTCTCACAGTTTTGAAGAAAATGAAACATCAAAATACGATTGCAGTTGTGCATCTCTATTTATGTAGTTCAAGAAATTCTTACCAATTGTCAGGACTTTTAAACATTTAGAGGTTCAAGCAAATTAGACCTGCCTATTTTGTGAAGTATGGTACATTCATGGAGAGGAAGTACCAATCTTGCTACTCAATGTTACCTAAGTGTTTTGTTACTATAAAGTCATTGCTTTTGTACTTAACATCCAAATGAATGTGTTGATCTGGTACAAAATACACACTTGACATCACCGCAGGTCGGGTGTTCTCTCCGGGTACTCCGGCTTCCTCCCCCAATAAACTGGACGCCATGAAATAGCTGAAAAATTGCTGAAAGTGGCGTTAAAGCACCATTCAAACAAACAAACAAAACACACTTGACATTATGCAAAAAAACACCACTTGTTTTCTATTTTTATTGCGTGTATTGTTGCACTCTTCCTCATCAGCCCAATTCTTCACTTGACAATGAGCAACATAAACAAGAACAAGATAACAGTGTTCTAAAACTTTCTTACATACATACATAAGCCTTTTAAATCTTTTCTGTATATAAACGATTCTTGATATAAACTACTTAATATGTAATAGAACGCAATAGTTCGTTGGTGATCTTGATCTCAGCAGATCTAATTCATTGTTTAATGCCACTTTCACAGTTTTCAGCTATATCATAACGTCCAGTTTTTATTGGAGGAGGAAGCCGCGGAGTACCCGGAGAAAACCCCGACCTTCGGTATTGCAGTTAAAGAGCATAACGCCACAAATCAAACCCTTATAAGCAACCACCTGTCTTAGGCAACATTGCATGTTATTTTGATGGCTTTATATACATTTTATATAAAGGTAATGTTGAGCGTTAGTAAACAGTTTGAAATTTATGGTTATCATGTCATAGGCATTTATGTGCCACGTTACTATTTTAAGAGAATATATTAAGCATGTTACTAAATATAGATACAGACCACCTCTTATAGGTGATTTGTTATTATTTCTGAATTGTTTGTTGTTTAAATGTTAAAAAATAAAAGTTCTTGCTATCACTGCCTTTTCATTGGAAATAGACATAAAAGCTAATCAGATATATGCATTATTTATAACAGTACATGTGACAACATTACAACAAGACTTTTGGAAAGGTTCAGTGCACATTTAAATGATTAACAAGTTTAGGAACTACCTAATCAATAAAAGGACCTCGCCCCTTATTAGAAATATGTAACCCATACTGGATACTTACACTTTAAAGTTATGAAAACAAATCTAAACATCCTTAAATGAAGTTGATAAAGGAATAAACAAAAATAAAATTTTAAACAAACAACAGTAACATTTCATGCTATCTTTCATTCTTGTGAATGTTTTTATTTAATATAAAGAAACAAAAATTGTCTTGTAATTTCGTCATCATTGTTTTAAGGTTTAGTTTTTTCTTGATTAAGCCTTACAGAATGGGTGATTATTTGGTTGATTTGGTTTTAAAACTACTCTCAATAATTTTTCAGCTATATCATGGAATACAGGTTTTACTGGGGAAGGAAATCAGAGTAACTTGTTAAAACACCAGACCTTCGGTAGGAACACTGGCAATCTTTTTCAATTAATATTGGAGTCCAGGACACCCTTAGCTACCTGCAGTAAGAGTTGAACCCGCAGCGTGATGACAAGGCCGTTATTTAAAACAAGATATAATAGATTAAATGAGACACCTTTGTTAATATATATGTTTATTACATTTTGATATTTGCTTTGATAAGAGTGATTTTAGTTGCTACTAGTATGTCACATTCTCAACAATATGTTAGGACATTATCCGGGTCTCTTTGTTGAAATATGAAAATGGCAATGTGCTTGCTTATCCAGATATATAAAACCTGACATTGATTAGTTCAGTTAAAAAAAAAAACTGAAATTAATATTTCGATGCAGACTGTGGATAACATGCTATTTTACCGGATATTTAACCTGAGTTTTAACTTGGTAACTCGTTTTTATATGTTAAATTGTCATAAATAACAACTTAATAACAAATGAGGGTGAATCGTCATCAGTGCGCATTCGTATGATAGCAAATGTCGTTCCTTTTAATGTTCTGACCATTTAGTTTAATTAAGGATTAACCACAAACAACATTTTCCACATCGAGGGATAACAAAATTTCCGTTGTGCACATTTAATACAATGTATAATCCGCGTAGCTAATAATGTAGTTAATATTGTCTATTTATTTTCCCCGATTTGGACATGCGTCTCGTATAATTTGTCACATTCCTAAAATTACACTGAAAATTTGAGGTCAATGTCAGGTATTTAATAAGGAATTTTACAACTTTGGGGAACTCCGGATATTGATTTTTAATGGATAGAACGACAAAACATAATGCCAATTTCAGCAATTTTTCAGCTATATTGTGGCGTCAAGTTTCTATTGGGGTTGAAACAGGAATACCCGGAGAAACACCCCGAACTTCGGTAGGAACACTGGCAATCTGTGTAAATTAAGATTGGAGTCGAGTACACCACCCTGCTCGCAGTGAGACTCGAACCAGCAACCGCAATGTTTCCAGACCACGTGATCAGTAGTAGACGAACTATCTTAATCACTCGGCCACCGAGGCTCCAATTAGGATTAAAACAGAGCACACCCTGGCCTAAGTGAGAGACGAACGCAATCACATTGATGACAGACCACGTGATCAATTGTTGGCCACATTAATCAATAAATATACGTTTATTTATGCATAGTTTACATGTTGGTAAGACTAGCATGCTTAGGAACGACATTTCGACTTTATTTACAAAAATTACTTTCAATGTGAATTAAGGTCTGAAAATTTGATAATGTTATTGCTTTATTGCTTTCGGTACAAAACAAGCAACAAATTCAGATCTATTTAAAACCGGATATTTGAATTAAAGTATGAAAAGAAAAATATTTTTTTTATCATTTATACTTGTTTGCTTGGCGTTTAACAATACAAACTTACTATAATACTTCTATTTTTAAGAGAGTGTACAAACTTATGTTTTTCCTCTTTTTTCTATATATTGATTAAAAAGTATAAAACTGTGAGCTTTTTAAACATTGAAAATGTGTAAATTTGTGATACTTTCTAAAATCTGTCAAATCTATTACTATACATATATACGAAAAACTGTGCTACTCCCGAAATTCGAAACAGAGTTAAAAATACTTAATACTTAACAGTTTTACACGGCTACCAATCGATCTCAATCACAGCAAACATCCACAGTAACCCTTAACCAAGTTTTTTATTCAGTGATAGTAATTCTTCTGAATGATTGCCGACCCACCCCCTTATCACTGCCATAAGATATAGAGCCGTCATTACGCAACAGATGAGAAAGAGGGTATGATGTCATTCTTAGATTTTTCATTTTTTCTTTTCACGATAGAAGTTCCAACATTTTACCTGAAGAGTGGTTTGACTATTTTAAGGAACTTATGAATACAGGGCAAGATTTTAATAATGACAATAAAAGTGATGACAATTATGTTAACCCAGATTTTCAAAGCTGTTGTAACTTGATTCTAAATGATAGTATAACAAAAGAAGAAGTGCTGCTTGCTATGAAATCTTTGAAAAATAACAAATCTTGTGGTTCAGATGGGATTTTAAATGAAATGGTGAAGATATCATGCTCTATGAATGTAAATATATATGTAAAACTATTTAATTTGATTTTTAAAACAGGAATTTATCCCAATTCATGGAAAGAGAATTTTATCAAACCTATTTTTAAAGGTGGGTGCTTTACCGATCCCTCAAATTATAGAGGCATTGCTCTCTCTAGTTGCCTAGGAAAGTTTTTTTCCAGAGTTCTATACAATAGGCTTGATAAATACTTAGAAACTAAAACTATTATTTGCCCTGAACAAATCGCCTTCAAAAAAGGATGTAGGACAAGTGACCATATTTTTACATTAAAATCAATTATTGATAAAGCCTTTAAATCCTCTGAAAGAATATATGCTTGTTTCATCGACTTTAAAAAGGCTTTTGATATTATAAACAGAAAAGCTTTATTTTATAAATTGTTCACTTATAATATTAAAGGACCCTTTAGATATCTTGAAATCAATGTACAAAGAAGTTTTATTTTCTGTTAAGGTCTCAGATGGGATAACGGACTCTTTCTTATCACAAGTAGGGGTAAAACAAGGTTGCATTTTAAGACCTGCACTTTTTTTATTATATTTAAATGATTTATCTAAATTTTTTAAATCAGATTGTCAGCCAGTAGATATAAATAATACTCAATTATCATGTTTGATGTATGCTGATGATCTAGTATTAGTATCAGAATCTGCAGATGGACTTCAAAATTGTCTCGATAAGCTAGATGGATATTGTGAAAAATGGAATCTAACTGTTAATCTGAACAAAACCAAAATAATGGTCTTTAATTAATCTGGTAGAAAAATATGTAATAACACTTTCACCTTCAGAAATATAGCCATTGAACAATGCATGGAATACAAATATTTAGGAATAATCTTCAAACTTTCAGGGGTATTTTCTGAAGCAATCAATCTTTTATGCAAAAAGGCGTCAAAAGCAATATTTTGCATTAAAAAGATGTTGATCTCTGACAAAATAAATGTTTCTGCACATTTAAAATTATTTGAGTCATGTGTCTCACCTATACTTCTTTACTGTAGTGAAATATGGTGCTTAAATATTATCAAAACAGATAAAAGTCTAGAATCAAAATACTTGTCAATGCAGTCAGTCAAAGTTCAAATAAAATTGGCTAAATATCTTCTTGGTGTAAATAAAGCAGCTGTAAATTCGGCTGTTCTTTCAGAACTAGGCATATACCCTATTAGTATACAAGCTTTAAAATCTTCAGTTGGGTTCTGGCTACATATTCTAAACTCAAACAAAAAACTACTGTGTGAAGCATACAAATCAAGCTCAAAGTTAACTGATGGTTTTCAAATTAAGATTAAACTTTTATTAAATAAACTGAATTTTACTCATGTTTGGGAAAATCAGGGCACCTTTTCCAAGAAAAGTTTACTCAAAGCAATCCAAATGAAATTAAATGAAAATTTCAACCATTTCTGGAAAGAATCCATTTATAAGGATGAAGCATCAAAACAAGGAAACAAATTAAGAACTTACCGTCAAATAAAAACTGATTTTAAAACAGAAAAATATTTATTATTTAATTTTAACAAGGCTAATACAAATATCTACTCAAAACTTCGAATAAGCAATAGTAAATTAGTTATTGAAACTGGTAGATTCAATAAAACAAAGTTAGAAAATAGAATATGCCCCTTATGCCAAATGGAAATTGAAGATGAATTCCACTTTGTCATAATATGTTCTCATTTATCCATATATAGAATGTCTTTGTTTAATGAAATAAGTTCTATAGTCCCCTCTTTTAAGAACATGAACTCCCAATGTAAATTTAATTACATATTTACCTGTAATGAATACGACATTTGTCAAGTTATTATAAATGGAATTAGTATAATGTACAATAAGAGATGTGAACTAGCAAAGCAATCTTAGATACAAATTTCAAATTTATTCAACTATAATGGGGTGCTACGTTCACAATGTATTTTTAATGGGGTATAAGGTGACGCGCTGAATGGCTGCTCCCTTAATGTAAGTGACATTTATAGTGTTTATGACATTGTTATGAAGCGCAACCGTTTGAAATTTTGCATGAAGACACTTCATTTATACACTGAACGAATAGAGTCATCAGTTTGAGTTCTTTTATTACATGGACACCAATAACATCATCATTAATTTCTATTAGTTGTAAACAGTATCGATCGCCATGAACTCATTTCATACCAGGAGATTATTTTTAGCCACGGCGCACGGTGGTTTAAATGACAAATACAGTACACACGTCGTGAAACCTTATCGTCGTACTAGGCGCGGAGTAAAGGCTGGCTCGAGAGTGTTTCGACCTATTCGACCGGTTGTAAATCTTAGTAGAAAATTTTCGCAACAACATTCAGAAGGAATAAATCGCTATAACTTGATTGAATTGGTATCGTCGGAAAATTTTACCTCTATTTCTGAAAACTTTCCGATTGAAGTAGTTGTGTCAAACAGATCACTCAACAAGAGACATGCTACGAAACCCAATCTGTTAAATCTTACATCCATTAAGAAGGCTGAAGTGTATATTTCCAAGAAGGAAGTTTCCCTTTCGACCATAAATTGCAGATCAGTTAAAAACAAAGCGTTGTCCGTATGTGACTATATACTAACGAACAAAGTTGACATTCTTGCTATTACGGAAACGTGGTTGGGATCTTCAGTCGACAAAAGCGTAATATCTGAATTGAAGCCAAACGGTTACAACATACTTCATGTTTCCAGATCATCCAAACGTGGTGGTGGTATAGCGATCGTGTACAACACTAACTTGACTATAGAACAAATATCAAATAACAGACAATACTCGCATTTCGAATTGCTCGAGTGTAAAGTTAGTAGCGGAAAAGAAAAGTTTCTACTATATGTGATTTACCGCCCGCCTCCATCAAGAACTAACAATTTCCGAAACACTGTGTTTTTCGATGAATGGTCTGATTTTCTAGATCGTATTGTTGTTCTGTCGGACGAATTGATCATAACTGGCGACATAAACTTTCATCTGGACGACCCAAACGATTGCGAGGCTAGAAAGTTCTCGCAAACTCTCGACGATCATGGACTTATACAACACGTCACGGGACCTACGCACCAGCGTGGTCACACCCTCGACGTATTGATCACTAGGGAAAATGACTTGGTACTAAATGGAAAACCTATCATACACGATCCAAATCTATTCGATCAAAAAGGGATTTCTACGTGCGATCATCTAGCAATTTCTGCAAAAATTCGAATGAAAAAGATTCAAACGAAAAAAGAAAATGTTGAATTTCGTAAACTTAGTGCTATATCCAATTGTGATTTTATCACAGATGTGAGCAGCTCACCTACTTTTCAAAATCCAAACGGGTCTGTTGATGAACTTGTCACCCAATATGTTTCTACATTATCGGCGATTATGGACATCCATGCTCCGTTACAATCAAAGGAAGTAATTATAAGACCAAACACAGAATGGTATACCAATGATCTTCGAGCAGCGAAACGTGAACGTCGTAAAGCAGAACGCAAGATGCGGAAAACGAACCTGACCATTCATAAGGAGATCTATCAACAGCAATGTAAAATCTCGAACCAACTCTTGCTTCAGTGTAAAAAAGACTACTTTTCGAAAAAGATAGCGGAAGCTGGCAGTGATCAAAAACAACTCCACAGACTAACAAATGTTCTGATGGGCAATAAACGAGAAGTCATACTACCATCTAACTACAGTGATCTGCAACTAACAAATACTTTCGGCGATTTTTTTATGGGAAAGATCGAAACCATTCGAAATAATTTATGCGCTCCTGGTGACATTCAAACCGTTGATGTACTTAGAGCCGATGTGAAATTCGAGGGCGTTCCGCTCACTAGTTTGTCCCCTGCTTCAACTGACGAAATCAAAAAAATTATTCTTAAGTCAAAACCAAAGTCGTGTGAATTGGACCCGATCCCTACATATCTTCTTAAAAACTGTTTAAACAACATCGTTCATTTCATTACGGAATTAATCAACAAATCATTCACCGAGGAATCCGTTCCGCAAGCATTCAAAGAGGCCATAGTACGACCGCTGCTAAAAAAATCCGGATTAGATCAAGACGTGTTCAAAAACTATCGTCCAGTATCAAACTTGTCGTTCTTATCTAAGATTCTTGAAAAGGTGTTTGCGGCCCGCCTAGAATGTCACCTTCAGTTGAATTCGCTTTTGGACAATTTGCAATCCGCTTACCGCACAGGACATTCTACCGAAACAGCTCTTTTGCGAGTACACCACGACATTGCGTCGGCATTGGACAAAAACTCTTGTGCAGTTCTAGTAATGTTGGATTTGTCAGCAGCGTTTGACGTAATTGACCACAAAATCTTACTCGATCGGTTAGAATATTCTTATGGCATCAAGGGATCTGCTCTAGCGTGGTTGAAGTCATATCTAACTAATCGGACTCAGCGAGTTGCCATCGGATCAGTTTATTCCAATGATTTACATCTTAAGTATGGTGTTCCACAAGGATCCGTTTTAGGTCCCAGACTTTATTGTCTTTTTTCCAAACCGATTGGCCAAATCTGTAGGCAACATGACATGGACTTTCACGGCTATGCAGATGACACGCAGGTATATCTTGTGATTGAACCACTAGACGACTGGTCAGACATAGCTAGTCGCATGGAAGCATGTCTGGCAGACATCAGTGACTGGATGCGTTCAAACCTATTGAAACTGAATCAAGATAAGACCGAGTTGATTGTCTTCACCCCCAAACACCGCGTAAAGGACTTCTCAGACTGTCACTTTTCTTTTGATGGAACAGTTGTTAGTGATATTTCTTGTGTCAGAAACCTGGGTGTGTATTTTGATAAGACCTTAAGCATGGAAAACCAGGTTAGCGCTACAGCAAAATCGTGCTTCTTTTACATACGGAATATCGGACGAATTAGGCCATACATTACCAACGATTCGTGTAAGACTTTGATCAACTCTTTGGTCACTTCAAGACTAGATTATGGAAATGCCATGTTGTATGGACTGCATGCCAATCTTACGAACAAACTACAACGTGTTCAAAATACTGCAGCCCGTGTAATATCAAGAACCAAAAAGCATGAGCATATTACACCTACACTCGTCTCCCTTCATTGGCTCCCTGTGCAATACCGTTGCCAATATAAGATACTTATATACGTTTTCAAATGTCTCCGGGGTACTGCCCCATCATACTTACAGGACTTAGTGCGCGCGTACAAACCATCACGTTCACTACGATCAGTGAATAGTGCGCCACAACTAACTGTACCTCGGGTTCGCACCAAGACGTATGGCGAGAGACGTTTTGACAAGGCAGCCGCAACACTATGGAACAACTTACCTGGTCCAATGAGATATGAACAGTCGCTATCCTGTTTTAAGAAAGCTTTAAAGACTCACCTTTTCAGACTTGCATATTCTTAGATTCTTAACTTTTATCAGTTTTTTCGACAGTTTTGTGCGAATTTTTATGTTTTTATTTAGATTTCTGTTGTGATAGATTGATGCATTTTTTTTTAATTTATTTTGTTCACTATTGTCATGACAATTCATTTTATAATATTCCATTTCATTATCGTATGATTTTTTTTTAATTGATTTTTGAATCACTTGCGGTATTTTCTTCTTGTGTTAATTTTATTTTGTAATGTTTCCTACTTATAAGTATTTTTTAATTATTATTATTATTTTTTTAATCGCTTTCAAGTAAAGTCTAATTTTTAATCTGTCTTAGTCGATGTTTTACATAATTTGAACGTTTTAGTTTAATTTATTTCACTTTATTTGTCTATTGATGCTTTGTTGTGTGATACTCATCAATTAATGCATGTTGTAAAGCGCTTAGAGTGATTTGTATATTATATTAGGCGCTATACAAAAACTTGTAATAATAATAATAATAATAATTTCAATTTTCTTGGTAGGAGGCAAGCAACGAGTAAATGGTAAAATGGTCAGTTTATTTTAAGACAATACTATCATCACGTGATCATAATCTATCTATATGTGAACTTTTTTATAATTGTATGTCCTATTAATGTAACATTGCCATGGTCTTGCGATATGTTATATATGTACTTGTATATAAGTTTTGGTGACAATCCAATTGTTTGGATTTTATTCCAATAAAATTTCTGATTCTGATTCTGATTTCACGAAGCACATAATAAAAATAGATACCTTTCCGAAATAGCGATTTTGGTTCCTCTGCATCACAATCAGAAGTTCTTCTAAGGATTTTTTCGTCAAGTTCGGCTGTGATTGGGATCGATTGGTAGCCGTGTTTCAGGTCTTCGTGTTTGCACTATTACAACCGTACAATAATCTGTATTCGCGAGGGCGTCGTTTTAGCAAATAATTTTTCAAAACATTGAGACATTTTTATTTGCAACAATATACATGTAATACAATTACTGCACTTCAACGAGATCAATAGGAGGAATTGTGGCACAGGGTATAATAATATTGAACGAAGCGCAACCGAGTTCAATATTGTTGTTTCCTGCTTCATAAAACCTCGATTGATCAGGTTAAAGTGTAGTTATTGTTTTATTACATACTATTTAGATACAATTGGAGTAGAGAGGAACTTTTTTTATTTTTATTTATCTGACTATACATCTTGTTCATTGTAAATTAAAATATCATTTTATCAAATGAATAATCGTAAAATAAAGCAAGAAGACTCCAACAAATTTGGGTAATTTTACTGTTAATTCTGATGAACACGATAAGCAAAACACCCATTCTGTTCAATTATATTTGTGCATTGGTCACGTTATAAGCGTATGAAATATAAAGCTTGATACAATTGCAAGTTGTTTTGAAAAGTTTAGATTTTAAGAAAATAAAATATTAATTTTAACTACTATAATGCGTTTTAACGATTATTCATTCCAGATATAAAAGTAGCCTCATCACTTCCCGGACGTGCACTTGACGAACATTTTGGTATGAAGTAAACAGAAGGCCGTTTTTTACGTCTATAAATACATGGAATATAATCTGTTTACAATAAAAAAAACGGTTATGCAATGAAGTTAAATAGAAAGAACAAACAAGTGAAAATAACAACGTAGAAGTAAACATACGCGGTAACAAATTTCTTTAAGTCGAAATAACGTATTTGGCAATCGAACTAACATCATCTGAAGTCGACATTTAAAGTAGAAATTACGACTTTGGGGAAATAACAATGTTCCTATGTCTAGTAAACAAGTTCTGCCAGGAGTTGTTATAGTAATGTTACACTGTACGGGGATTAGCGATACCTTGTAATAAATGTAATAACAACAGAACGACCTATACATTGAAATAAAACTGCCTTAAATAATTTATGGTGGTACCTGTATTATGTCAGTTATAAGTTGATTGACAAGGTAATTTACGATTACGGAAGGAACAAACGTCAGCAGATATAATGTTTACGTATAAAGGTGTACGTGACAATACAGGCATAAAATTATTTACACTGAATATTTTAATTGACACTTTAAAATCTTTTAGAGTTTGGTTTTTAACGTTTGTTATTTGGTTGTAAACCAATATTCTGTAATAAAGCAGCATGCAATACATTTTAATTGTGAACACAACATATTTATATGAAAATATGTGTTATAATAAAGAACATTATTAATTGAATACACATTTATAATTATAAACAAACATCCAATGAAAGCCATAAAGGGACACGAAAAAATAAGAAAAATGTAAATAATAGTGTGCCTTTGTTGTCACGTACACCTTTCTACGCAACTATTACTAGGTTCGTATTCGGCTGCAAAACAAACCATTATTATCAATTCAGTAACAGTCGATAAACCTCTTACTTACTGATCATGTGTTCATACGACTGGTATCAATTTGCGATATAAGTAATAAGTAAGCCAATCGGTCACCCACTTACCCTCAACAAACCCCCTTTCTCTCCCTCAGTCAAAGTACTCAAGATAATAATAATAATAATAATAATAATAATAATAATAATAATACCCTCAACAAACCCCCTTTCTCTCCCTCAGTCAAAGTACTCAAGATAATAATAATAATAATAATAATAATAATAATAATAATAATAATAATAATAATAAGAAGAAGAAAATTAATTATAACAATAATAATAATAATAAACAGCGTTTCATATCAGGATTGTCTACGTATACCACCAAAAAACTATCGCAACTCTATATTTTAACAACAATAAAAACTGGACTTCAAAAATACAGTGACACTTTCTACTCCAGGATTGGTAGAAGTGAAAGGTGGATATTAAAAAATGCGAAAGGCCTGATGGACAACAATTGATTTTTCGACAGTCTTTACGGTCATCACTAATATGCAGCTTAATAACTAGGCTTAAAGATCTACTTAAACGCATCTTTATCACGTAAAACGGAAAGAGACTATATAAATACATGTACATAAATACATGTACCTGGTAATTAGCCATGATAAAATTTACCTCATCATCAATGACTCTAAATCTAATAAAAAATATACTGAATACCATCTGTCAAATGTTAGACTTTCTGGTTGACAATATAATCGTCATGTTTGGAGGACATGTTTTTCAACAGATTGTTGGTATTCTAATGAGTACGTACTGTGCTCTCTTCTCGCCGGCCTCTTTTTGTACTCTTATGAGGCTGAGTTCTCAGAATGCCTACGGACGAAAAGACACAGACTCAGTCCTTTAATTTCATATTTCGCTATATTGATAATTTGTCACTCAACAATGCTAAATTTAGTGACGATTTGCATTCAATTTACCCTAGCAAGCTTGAAATTAAAGACATAACAATACACTAAGATCAGCCTCTTACTTAGACCTACTTCTACTAATAGACTTTCGAAACTACAAACTTCAATTTTCCAATTGAAATACTTCATGTTGATCGAATGCAACGTTTCATCAGCTCCAGCTTTCCTATTCATGGATTTGACTTTTCCTAGACATGACAATGAGTAACTCGACTAATGTCTAATTAGTCATGCACTTCATACTCCGTTTTTTTATCGAGTTCGGGTTTTTCACGTTCTGTTTTTATGTTTTTTGTTTTTGTATTGCGCTTTATATGTTTGTATATAGCTTAATTTTGTAATTGTCGCTTGACTTTGTGTTTATTTTATTCCATCTGTTTTCCTTAACCCTTTGTTTTAAAGGCGCAATAACCCGTTAGTCATATTTTCAAAAATTAAAAGACCACTTTGGATCTGTTCTATTGGTAGTGTAATTCACAAAAATGTGGGTACAAAAATGTAAGTAGATGATACGTAGTCTATTCTATATTGTTTTGTTCTTTTTGTGTCACGTTTGTTGTTTGTTGTATTATTAAGTTTTCGTTAAGATATTAATTTTATTTTATTCCCGGAATTGGTACTTTTGATTTATATATTGGACAAAGTATTAAAAATGAGAATATGCTTGTTGCAATAGACATACACTTAAAATGCCACCACCAGACCCCAATATGTTATTTGTTTTTTTGTGTAATATTTTTAGAAAACATTCGTCATAATGTTATAATTTTAATATAACAATTAGATTCTACGTTTCTTTAAATTTCTTTAACTTTTTAGAATGTTATTATTTGCAGTTAATTATATGAATGAATAAGGTTCGTTTTACACCTTTCAATCGGACAACCACTTGCACTTTTCTTAAATCTCAATAAATAAAAATTAATATTGGATTATACTTATTAACTGTAGTCTGGAAATAAACATTACCATGAAATCTAGTTATTTATATATGAGGTCAATAATTCAACATTAGAGTCGGTATGATTACATATGTCTAGAAAGAAGTAAAGGTATTGAGGAGATTAAGTACATGAATTTGAATACAAGAGAGTCAACGTAACAATCGGAACCTATTACATGTTTGCATTGAATGCTTGAGGCAGATACAGGCATATTTAAAAAAAAATGAAAAGTACATCAATAATCTTGTAAAGTGTACTTTTATCGATCTAATAAATGGCTTCATTAAAACCACAAAGAATTATCCGTAATATTTACTGATTCGCCGAACGCATACATGTTACAGTTCGTTTGTTGTGTGCCCTATTCGTTTGCAAGAGATAAACATGTGCTATTAAGTATTAAAATGTTAAAAATAATAATAAAAGTTTATGATGTGCCCGTAATTTCACACAATTTCAAAATACTAGTCAACAGCCTGCATCACCAAGCTTTTCCCAGTACCGGAGGGAACATATGTCTGGTCTTTTGATGGACTATAATTAAATAAACGCGTTTTTACTTATCCACATTCCTATGCATTTGTATAGAGCAGAATTACTGTGAAATAAGATGATACATTATTTTGTTCATTAAAATAAAAATTAATTATTCCAAAGTAGACAAAAACTCGACTATTAATTCATCTATACTTGCATTTGGATTCGCCGAACTATATTTATCTAATCAGAAGAAAAAGGTTTAAAAGTTAGCGAAAAGTAGAACACTATGCCATACAATGTAAAGGTTAAAATTCGTAAATATTTTATAAAATAAAATTACTCTAAATTAGGTTATAAACGTATATGTTGCCTGGCATATAGGATGAAGATTAAAAAGAAATATATCTTTTTGGAAAGCATAGAATTGTGAAAATTAAAAAGTTATAGATATTCTTGTTCTATTAAATGTTGCTTGCAGTAGTTTAAATACGATTAAAAAGATTTTTTTATAACGTTTTTGATAAATTTTGCAGCAGCATGCAACAAAATTCCCCTGAAAAAGAAGTTAGCACATTAGAATGTAAGACCACTTAATCTATGTTCAAAAGAAGATAGTTCAATATTGTACTACTTCATAGTTTGGTGTATATATGTTACCGCTCTTGGAAATTGCTTAAATGTTTCAAATCTATTTAAGTACGCTGTGTGTTTTGGTTAGTCCACTATACTTAAAATTGTACAGTATTGTAAAAATATTCTCTTATATATGATAATTTCATACAAGTACCATCTGATTCTGACTAATTATTTTTATATTCACCAAAATTTAAGTATAATGTTGCAGACATGTATTTAAATTAAATTAAATTTTATTTGCTTCCAATACCATCTATTATCATTGCACGGCTTAAAGTACATATGGTTTAGTTGATATCCTTACAAGACGGACCAAGGACAACTCTGATCGTAAATAGGACAAAGTGCATCTCAAAGTTGTTTATACTGTTAACAAAAATCATATTTTTTATAGAAGAAAAATTCACGTTATACGTTTAGGGAAAAAGGGAAAGCTTCTTTTTATTCGCTTGTAAAATACTAAAGTTTAACATTCAATATAACACCAAAAAATGAACAACTTTAATATGCCTTATCATGTACAAATATCACAATTAAGAACAAAGCCTTTTCCTGAAAGAAAAACACTGCAAAAATAAAATAATTTCTGATCAAAGTGTAATTGGTTTACTGGTTGAAGAATGATAATGGTTTCCTTTTTTAAAAGACAAAACCTTCTTCTCTGTGAACTTGAACACGTTAACCTACTGAAAAGTTAAGAAAATAAACTTAAGTGTAAAAACTGTATTGACATAAATAGTAAAGAAAACATCACATGTAGACCTGTACTTGTTAAAACAATTGGCCCGTGAAATGTAGAACAAGTCGGTCCTTAACTTATTACAATCCCGGCTGTTCTATTACGGTCCAAGTTGGCATTGTACGATTTGTACGCGGTCTGAAGAACAGTCCGGTATTTTTGAATGTATGAAAATAAGTATAGTTAGATATTAAATATTTGATAGTTTTTAACATTAGCTGTTGTGTAAATTGTACTTGTTTGTTTTTGTTTTGATAATCATTCTAATATAATTTTATTTGTACTGCCTACGTTAAAAGCACAATAATCAAATTCACTTGAAATGTTCTTTTGAATACAAGGAAATCAGCCCCTCAGGGAACGTTGTCATAAGTTTACAGATATATTTAAGTACACATAATCTGTTTTCAAGTGATTCAAAGAACATAATTTTAGAAACAAGGTGGAATTATATTACGAAAATGGTATGTTTACTTATAGTACTAAACTTATCTTACAGTTAGTCGAATACAGATAGACACAAGTCTAACATCGTTTTACATATGACCAATGAAAGACTAAAATTAGATATAATAATTTATTTTCACTGTGTGTTTATAGAAATGTTTGAACACTTCACGTTTGGTGACTTTTTTTATCCTAATCATTTCGCTGAAAAAACATAAAAACTAAGTATAGTTAAATTTAAGGGTACTTTCTTTTTAGTTAACAAGGTTTTCAAATAGTTGTAATGGTTTGTAAGAATTTATTACAGAAACAATTTAAACAAACATAAACAGAAGGTGATGTGTGCCTTGTGTATTGTGTATGGATCCTTTTGTGCGTGTATGTGAGTTGCCTTATGCTGTTTTTTTTTGCTTTGTGGTACATGGTTTTGTATATGAATTAAAGATAATGCACTATTTCAGTTGTAAGCTAATAAGAATTTGGCGGAAAATAGGTCTTTAATTCATTGTCACTTATGCCACATGTACATTTTATTTTCAACTAGTTTGAAACAGGATTAAATTCATTTTTTTTCAATTTTACAATGGTCTCTTACATTAAAATATATTTTAAAATATTTTGTGTTTATCCAACAATGTTTGGAAGATACACACAATTCCTTTTTAACTTAAACAATAAAAAACTATACACCTTGCACATATCCATCCATTAATATATTTCGATCTCTTTTATTATGGCAGTACAGTTAGTTTAGAATCGTTTCTTAATTTTGGCTTCTGTTTTCAGGTTGCTATTACGACACAGAAAGCTGTGAATAGTTGTGTTCACCAAATTATTGACAACAATTGTAATAATGGTGTTTGTTGTGCTTTAACTGTGCGAGTCTACGCTTAATAACGATGCGAACGAACACAGTGTATGTTTAAATGGTTACTGAGAAACCTCATTTTATTACTGGAATTCTTCGTTACGACTCTTTTGACGAAATGTACAGCCATGGGTTGACCGGAAGATCTGCTGCCGTTTCGAATCACATCTAAGTTTAAATTGTACTTTTCATGAAAATAGTATTTACGGCGGTAATGTGTATCTCAATGTCAGCCACCAGGGAGAAACTTTCAAATATAGTGAAAAATTGTATATCTTGATAACATATATGTACGAAAATAACCCCAATGCTTTAACTAGGTGCGAAAATGGATGCCAACATTTTTATGCGTGTTTCACAGATGATAAAAAGGTTATATGAACTCCGTCACCATGCAGGAAACATTGGTAAAAAAACCTTACCCAACAATTAGCTGAAATTAGCTTGTGATAAATTACAGACATTTTCCGAGCATTATATCGTCCGAAATGGTTAAACGGAATCAAATCTGACTGTTGTTCGACTGACAAATACTATACACTTCATGTATAGACGATTTGTGAAACATCATATAGTTATAACAGGCATTTCTTAAATGATCGAAACGTTGTTACCAAGAGAATAATTAGGTTGTTGTCTTCGTGTTACTCTATTTCCTCATTTGTGTTGTCCTATGAAGTTGCCAAGATTGTTCTTACTTTCCTTCTCCTCTGTCTTCATAAAAGTGTATCTTATGTGCAAAAGCAAATGACTCAAGTTTCGACGATGTTCATGTCTATATATTAATAATGGATTTTTAATCTCTAAGTCTTTATCTGCCATCTTAGTTTTAGAAACACCTAGTCAGGGTTCTGTTGCATAAAAAATTGTATATTATTTTTGGAGACGATTTGTTAAAAACCAAATAGTTGAACAGGATGCTTTATTACTTAAATGCTCGAATTTTGTTACCCTTTAAATAATTGATTTTTTTCTTCATGTTACTCTACATCCTTTTATACAGACAACCATACACATAGAGCCAAATCCCCACGGCCATTTTAAATCAACTCATTCTTGTTGTCACATAAAACTGCAAGGATTGTTCCTACTATTGCCCAATTCCTACCAACGCTTTCCTTCTCTTCTCTGCCTTCTTAAAATTGTTTCTTACGTACCAAAGCAAATGACTAAATTACGACGATGTCCATGTCTATATATAAATGATAGATTTCCAGTCTATAAGTCTTTTTCTGCCATCGTAGTTTTTGAAACATCTAGAGATTGTTATGTTCCATAAAATAATTTGTATATAATTTGTGGGGACGATTTGTAAAAAATCAAACAGTTCAAATAGGACGCGACGCATTATTTCTTAAATGATTGAACGGTGTCAACATGCAAATAATTCGGTTGTTATCTTCGTGTTACTCTACATCCTTTTTATCGACAACCATGGAAATAGAGCCAAATTTCTAAGACCATTTTTAACAAACTAATTTGTGTTTTCGCATTAAATTGCTAGGATTGTTCTTACTATTGCCCAAGTCCTACCAATGTTTTCCTTCTCCTCTTTGTCTTTATAAAAGTTTTTCTTACATACCAAAGCAAAGTCTTTTTCTGCCATCTTTGTTTAAAAACACCTGATGAATGTTATGTTGCATAAAATAATTTGAGCCAAATCCCAACGGCCATGTTAAATTAACTCATTTATTTTGTCACATAAAATTTTTATTATTGCCAAATTCCTAACAACGTGTTCTTTATCCTTTCTGCCTTCATAAAAGTGTTTTTGCGGACCAAGCAAATGACTCAATTTCCACGATTTTCATGTCTATATATAAATGATCGATTACTAGTCTCTATCGACAACCATGCAAATAGAGCTACGGACCTGTTTTTTCTTATTGCACGTTAGTAAGATTATTATCCAGAAAGCAGCATTACAACGATAATTGACTAAACATTTGTCAACTTGTAACAAATGGGTCAAATTACATATAAAATGTGGCTCTAAAAGCTCTTTTATAGCCATTTTTATTTGGTCTTTGAATACTAATGTTTCCTTCTCCTCTCTGTCTTCATAAAAGTGTTTCTAGTGGACCAAAGCAAATGCCTCAAATTTCGACGATTTTCATGTCCATATATAAATGATCGATTACTAGCCTCTTAGTCTTTTTTATCGACAACCATGCAAATAGAGCCATGGACCTGTTTGTTTTCTTATTGCATGTTAGTAGGATTATTATCCAGTAAGCAGCATTACAACGATAATTTACTAAACATTTGTCAACTTGTAACAAATGGGTCGAACTAATATAAAATTTAGCTATTAAAGCTCTTTGATAGCCATATTTATTTGGTCGTTTTGATAATTTTGGTGCAAGCAACATTGATAAGTATTTGAATTGACAAACCTTGCGTTTAGCGTAGTAATTTCTAGGAATTTTAATAAGAAAGCCACCGGTTCTTTATTGATTGTTTTCGACAAAAATAGACGACTGGTTCATTGCAGTTCATTGAAATGAATGTGTCTTACATTTGGTTCAATGCCTTTTCTTCAAGTAGGTATAAAGAAGTTGCGGTATGGGAAGCCAATTTACTACTCTCTTGTAGGATGACTATTTTAAATAACAATTTGTTGATTTGATAAATTATACCTACCATTAATCTTTGATTATCCAAGAATATTCACAGATGTCAAAGCATACTGGTGTCTTCAGTTGGTTAAAACTTCTTGCCTCTTCCTTTTAACATCAGACACGATAGATAACATAAATAGGAAAAGTATTAAAATACTGCCGCGACACAAACCAAAAAAGAAAATACTTCAATTTAATTGTAGTTATCAATAAATTATATGACTAATGCGATGAGGTTTTTTATTAAGTCATTAATGTGGCCCTTTCTAATGCAATCTTGCTGTGCATATATAGACAAGCTGATACATTTATGTTGTATCACAAACCAGAGTACTACTACTGTGTTGTACAAGTAACTATCGCTTACCACTTCAAGTTTTAATTGTACCTATGATAACACCGGGTAATGCTAAGTACTTTCCATAATTTTACTGACGTCATTATTCTGTTGAATTTGAACATAACCTAATTTATATTGCCTTTTATCCAACAATAATTCTAATATGGAATAGGCATTGCCGAAATGCGAGCACAAGCAATATAGTCTTTTGTTAATGTTTTTTTTTACTTTTGCACAAATTCCTTATTCTATTTTCTTTATAAATTTGCAATTACACTATTTTAGTATCACGCTACTCTTTTTTAACAATAATAAGGTTTATTCAATAGGAAATATAATTATATAAGAGTTATCCCCCTTTGTCCAAAGTGTTTAATATCTGTAAAAATCTTTAAAAATGATTTATGTTTTTAATTTATAATAAATAAATTATAATAAATTTATTAAAGCAAGAGATATTGAGTACTTATATTGTAGTTATAGCGTAAGCAAGAAGTAACTAAGTCAAATAATTTCTTTTAAGTTATACTAGAATTTTAGTAAGATTTCATATGAACCTAAAACATTATTGGACAGACTGTCCCCGACATTCCCTTTTCTGTTGGAAAATGCACCTTGTTTTGTTAAGCGTTATCCCTGTTGGTCAGTATTGCTATTTTTATCTCCATTACCTTATGTAGAACCTCTATTCACACGACCAATGTAAATTAAGTGCCATTACCGAAAATAGTGACGTTGACATACAGTTCGCATTGGCGGAAAATATCAAAATGTTGTATATTCGGATATTTTAGAATTTTATCAGTCACGAAGTTCATAATTATGTGTCTAATGAGATTGTATTCTATGGAGAAATAACATATTAGTCAGGATTCGTTTGTTTTTATGGATCAGTTCCAGTCACAGTGGGATGTTTTATGTTCGCGGGCATATTGTGCCATAATTAGGTGATATTT
Source organism: Limnoperna fortunei (assembly GCA_944474755.1). Taxonomy (NCBI): domain Eukaryota; kingdom Metazoa; phylum Mollusca; class Bivalvia; order Mytilida; family Modiolidae; genus Limnoperna; species Limnoperna fortunei. The sequence continues at coordinate 68,416,401 of OX104114.1, read as the reverse complement.
GTAAGTGTTACAGTTTTTGTTTACTTGTTCTAATTTGTTTGTTGTATTGTGTTTTAAAATTTATAGATAATGAAAATAAAAATACGAAAATTTCATTTAATTTCATATATTTCATTTTATTGAACATCGGAATTGTTGCTGTGTACTGTAGTGCTACTGCTGTGTGGACGAGGAACCGCAGTATCACGCTACTCTTTTTTTAACAATAATAAGGTTTATTCAATAGGAAATATAATTATATAAGAGTTATCCCCTTTGTCCAAAGTGTTTAATATCTGTAAAAATCTTAAAAAATGATTTATGTTTTTAATTTATAATAAATAAATTATAATAAATTTATTAAAGCAGGAGATATTGAGTACTTATATTAAAAAACGAAGTTTTTGTGCGTTTGGACTTTAATATTTAGTGGATTTAATTTAATTTTATCGTAAACTCTTTCATCACAATTAAACCATAAAGACACGTGCTTTCTTCAAGAGGACGAAATAGGGGATACTATTAACACTCTACAGAAGTAATATTTTGCACCGCAACTATTGTATATAAGGAATTACGACAAATTGCTCATAGTTGTAGATCGTTGTAAAAATTTTATAAAAGGCACAAGATTGCCGAAAGTGTCACTACTCATAGAAACGTGCTATCTAGACAACCAAAGGTGTGACAGGTTATAGACACGTACTGCTTTCTTGAGCACATATCATTTGTGCACCTTGATACTCTGAAATGATCAATTTCTATTCTTCACGGAAAATAACTCGAAATTCTTTTGTTCTCCTTGAACAATTTATTAATAAGGCCAGAGCCGTTTGAAGTGTTTTACATTTATAAGACCGTTGGTACTGTTTTATCAACCAAGTTGTAGACATTTTGTTGGTTTAAAGCGCCTAGCAGTTTAAACACAGACTTATTGCCAACATTTTCTTCAAACCAAATAGTAGAGATGCCCAGGACACCAAAGTCGGGGCACAGAGGAAAAGGAATAAAAATCAGACAGCGGAGCCAAGTGTCTTAGATGCAGCGGAAATAGACGATGTCAAGGGGAGATAACACTAATCCAATTCTTTTAGATTTTCTACTAAATTTGCTATTTTTTTAATGAGCACAGCTCTTTTTTCTTAAGTTTAACTTGACCGACATCATATATGTCTAGAATCGTACATGACAGGCCTATGTTCTCTCAAAATTTCATGACCTCTTTAAAATCCAAGAGAAAACTTCCGGGGTAAACGCCACACTAAAAATAGCTATTTCTTTTCAGAACTGTTTGTTTTGACCTGAAACATACTAAACACCATTAAACAGGGCAAGTTAGGACTCAAAATATTTCCAATATATTCTCCCTTCAGAAAACCTTCATTCATTAAAATCCAGTTAGTAGTCTTTAATATGCACTAAGATAAACAGGACTATTTTTGTTTTTTAGTACTATTTTCTTATATGTTCTAAATTTCATTGGTCCCATTTAGTCTCTTGACACCTATAGAGCATGTATTTGTCCATCAAATTGTACAAAAAAATTTTTCTATTTGTAGCCGAAATATATCTGACCAACATCATACAATTTCTTTGCATTCTATAAAACAGTTTGAAGAATCGCAGAAAAAGATTCAATGACTGCGCAGATACTTAATCAGCACAAACTGCGTTAGCAGATGAAGTAATGCATTATTTATACATGTAAATCTCAATATCTTTCACACATTAACACTATAGTATAACATACTGAATACTAATAAAAACATACATTTTATATTTATATCTCACAAATAAAAAATATGAAGTTTCAGATAAGGCGACCAGCCCTCCCTTTTGTTAGATGGCATATTAGATCTCTTATAAACTTTAAATATCTGTAAGATTCCTACTAAACCATTTCATATTTCTTGTTGCTTAACAAAATAGAATTGCACCCTCAACAAACAATACAATTTCCAAAACGGAACAATTTTAGCATGACTCTGTCCTATAGTATCAACCTACAAATTCCGCATCTACAAAATACAAACTAGGCATCATATTAAATATTTGTTGCAACATAGATGTCTTTGCGATAGAAAACCAGCTTTGGGGTAACCCCCACTCAAAATAGCACTTTCTTTTCAGAATTGGTTTATAGGTCATGTAGTGCATGTGACATAAAACACACTAAACACCATTAAAATAGAGCAAGTTAGGAATCAAACATTTTTTCAATAAATTCACCTTTCAGAAAAACTTCATTAAAATCCAGTTAGTATTTTTTAATTTATACTAAGATAAACATGACTATTTTGTTTTAAGTACGATTTTCTTATATGTTTTATATTTGACTGGTCCCTTTAAGTGTCTTGATACCCCAATGTCAACATCGGTCACATCCCTGTTGTCCAAGGAAACACACGTCCTCATGTTAGTGAGTTTATTGATAATGAACTCCTAGTACAAAATGAGCATACACACATTCATTCATGTGACTTATTAGACCGGGGGATGGTTTAGCTCAAGGCCAAAAAGAACATCAGGCAAATATAAATGATTGGGTTTTGACAGCTAGTTGTCCGGACATTATAATGATTGCGGATTTAGATATAGGGTCGCACATTCCCTTACAGCTGAAACAGAGAATATGGAACAATGAATATATTAACTTTGACTTGTTGTTAAAGGGAAGTTCCGAATTGATTCAGCACTTTAAAGGGGGTGGGCTTTATTTAGATCCAAATACGGGATGGATCGATACAATCCAAACCGAATCAGGTGAGGGAGTTGGTCCCAAATATTTCAAAATGGACCGATGCGTTCTTATTTTTATGAATATCTTTATATGCAAACATCAATCAATTTTTTCAATTGTTTAAATACATTGAAATCAGTTGTTAGAAAAGCTTCAGCTCGATGTGCTACTGTAGTCATGATTTTTCTTGGAGGGTGTATGACGAGCAGTTCCGCATGGGAATGGCCCAAGTACCTTCAACTTCATGGGCACAAATTAATTCCGATTTATTGGCAATGACCATATTAAAACCAACATTGCCAATTATTGTTTCCCCCAGTGAATGATGGTTTTCATCGGACTATATTGGGTCAACGTAATCCTAGAAAACATATGATGCCCATTAGTAGAGCCCGGTCACTGTTATAGAACACGTTGTAAGATTTACACCATTGTGCAAATTACTTTGGGAAAGAAAACATAAGCTCTACAAAAATGTCTAACCATGGTAGAAATAAGCAGCAAAAGAAAGGACACTACTCAGCGACAGATTCAGCCTGGGCAATTCACCAATTAAAACTGAGGTCATGGGAAAACTTGTAGAGGGTTATCCTTGCACCGATAGTTCTGAATTATTAGACGGGTTTAAATTTGGTTTTCATCTTCATTATAAGGGACCTGGAGTCCCTAGAGAAAGTAAAAATTAAAAATCTGTTGATGATCATAGGTCCATGGTAACGGAAAAAATATCTAAAGAATTAGCATTAGGAAGAATTGCTGACACATTTACCTCCCCCATAATGTCAACATTTAGAGTTTCTCCCATTGGTGTCGTTCCTAATACAGCTATAAATGAATTTCGTTTGATACATCATTTATCATATCTGGATAACTTATCAATTAATGATTTTATTGATCAAAGTTTATGTTTTGTTCAATATACAAAATTCGACGAGGCAGTTCGCATGGTTCAGAAACTTGGTAAAAACGCAATGTGTGCAAAAAGTGATATTCAGAGTGCATTCCGTTTACTAAGAGTATGGCCGGGAGACTTTGATCAACTAGGTTTTAAATTTGAAGGCCTTTATTACTTTGACAAGTGCCTACTAATGTGCTGTGCAATCTATTGTGCCTTATTTGAAAAATTTTCGTCATTTTTACAATGGATTGTAGCTAAAAGAGCTAGGAATAACAATATTCTTCATTATCTTGACGAGTTTTTTATTTATGGGAAAATCGAATACTGAACAGAGTTTCTACAATTAAAATGTTTTTCTTCAAACATGCCTTGAGTTGGGAGATCCCATTGCTAATGAAGAACAGAAGGCTCCAAAACAAAAATTTCATTTCTTGGTCTAGAATTGACACAGTTGGAATGCTAGTTAGAATACCACAACGCAAAGTATTAGAAATAGTTGATAAAATCAAGAGCCTTTTAAGTAAGAAAAAAGCTACATTAAAGGAAATTCAATCTCGCAATGGATCTTTAAATTTTGCATGTAGAGCCATACAACCCGGACGTCGATTTCTTAGACGCCTTATAAATTTAACAGCTGGCCTTACAAATCATAATCATAATGTCAGATTAAATGCTGATATTTCACAGGACTTCACCATGTGGCTAGAATTTAAATTGGTTCTTAGCACTCAGCTTTTAGTTTGGTGTTATTTATTCGTTTGTTTTGTTGTCCTCTCTTTTGTTTGACCATTGTTGGGCTGTCATGGACTTTTTTGTAATGAATTCTTATCGGTGTCTTTTAACTTGCAATAAAACTATATCTTCTTCAAAACTGAGATACAAATTATTACATCTTGCCGGGCTGACAGATATCACCACTTTGATAAAATTCCAAAGTGTGACAAAATAATGACCTAAATTTTCAGGTTGTAATTAACTTACGATAAACGTTTCCAAGAACAAGTTTTAGGGAGAAACCTCCATATTGTCATTTAGTATCGTAAATAAACATATTTGTTTTATTTCTAGTCGGTCTTTCTGCATACATCATTGATGAACAATTAAAAAAGACTTCATGACTTGCAACCGAAATTGTATAAAACGATGTTACACCTTAAACCTACAGATGTATTTTATTACTTGTAACAAAACTCTTCATGTATTGTAGGGTTGTCATCATACATATACGTAGAAATGCAATCCTGTTACTAATACGTACGATTTGTTGCAATTTCCTAAAAAAAACATAACTTCTTTCCCCCAACAGTTTTTAAATTGAGAAAAGAAGCTTGACTTTTCTGCAAGAAATACAGAAATAGAGTTTGTGTATTGATGAGATGTTTGTTTGTGATCACTGTAACTGTAACTGTACGAACAATCTGTAGCCTCGTCCTTCGACAAAGTGTTTGAATTTGTAAAATCAGTAGAACATCACGGACTTTAAAAAGTATATAAAGTGTGCAGATTGTTGATAGATGATATTAGGCACAATTACTGACTATGCAACGCAATAAACAGGCACTCCTTAGTCAACGTAAAGGACTTTTACAATGGACATGGTACCGTAAATAAAGCCATTGTTAACGATTCTCGGGTTTTTGTGTTTGAAACAAGTTAGATATGCAAGGTGTACATAGGACAATTTATCATTCGTTTAAATTATTTTTCTGCACATTACTGAAACTTATTTATAAAAAATATCAAAGATACTAAGGTTAACAGAATTTACAACGTCAAATAAAGACTCATCAGTGGCGCTCGAACCCAAACATTATTTAAAATCCAAATGAATGAGATGTTGTAGAGCTTTTATCACCAAAATTACAAACCGTTATACCAAAATCCGGCTAAGGCTATCTACACCTTGAAAATAGAAAACCTTAAAATTCAAATAATTTTCGCAATTTCAGGGCAGTAAATTTAGACAATGCCTATATCAATGAAAGAATCAATGATATTCCCGTCAGCACCGAAGTGTGACTACTGGGCTGGTAATACCCTCGGGCACTAACAGTCCACCAGCAGAGGCATCGACCCAGTGGTTGCAAAAAAATATCATCAACGATACCAAGATTAATAGAATTTACTACGCCAGACGCGCGTTTCGTCTAAAAAAGACTAATCAGTGGCACTTGAACCTTAGCAATATTTAAAATCTAAATGAATAAGATGTTGTAGATGTATATATTACTTTCAGAGTTATTGACGAGGAAATGAAGCTTAATCGGAATTATTATTGTCTTCATTTTCCTAAAATGTACTTTTAATTTAAAGTATGTTATCTGCAGCTTAAGACAAGTCTGCCCTATAAGTTGTACAATTAGACAGGTGCTACAAAATAGCAAAAACAAAATAAACCGACCGAACAACAAGAGCCAAAACCCAAGGGATAGTTACAAATCCGGATATACACAAACACAACACAAAAACCAAAAACACAAAAAGAATGTCTTGGAAAAAGGCAAATCCAGGAATAGGAAAAACTATTTATGACGCAGCGAAAATGTCAGATCGTATTTGAGACGCTGATTTCCCATTACTTAAGCTATAGTGACGACCATAGAACGTCTGGAGAGATAACATCAACCAAGGTACAACAACCCCTTGTATGAGTAATTTAGCAGTCAACGGGCAGTGATCGGTCAAGCAAATCGGAATACCGATCGCAGGATCTAGAATAACGTATAAGTTGCGAAATGTATACACCATACGCTGGAGCTGCTGGAATGTTGCTGTCCAATTGGAAACGAGAAGTCATCACGTTTGTCGTAGTCTAGTTTGTAGTTTTCCTGAGTCTATTTCTAAAAGTAGGTCTAAGTAAGAGGCTGACTTTAGTGTAATGGTGGTGTCCTTAATTTCAAGCTCGCAAGGGTAAATTGAATGTAAATATACACCAATTTCATGAGAACAAAAAGAAAAAAACGACGAGTAAAATCCACTGATAGCAAGAGTAAAATTTGTCAGTGATTTAAAACATGTTGATTGTCAGTTATATTTAAGCAATAAGTTAAAATTGTAATTTAATTTTTGCAGGATTATGAAAAAACATCTTTTATGGTTATATATTTATAAAATGACATATTTATCTGCTGTTTAAATAAATAAACCTTTTGCAACGGCTATAAGTTTGTTATATAATTGAGTATATTGTGTGTCTGCAATACAAATCTGTATGGTCTCTAGCTAACGGACTAGTCCAGAAACACAATGCCTCTGTGCCTAAAAACAATAGGACACTAGCCGCATACCAAAAGCCTAATGCTATTCGTAAAGGGACTATTACAAATTCAAATTCGGAAAAACATACACGACATGAGAACAAACCTAAAGCATATAAACAAAGAGCGAGTAACCTGAACCAAATAAAAACATAAGTGTACTGGACACGTAAACAGTGCCTGCCGTTATTAAAACAAGCGTCGAGTTACTTTTTTATGTTAACCAAAAGCCAAATTCAGACAGAACGACAACCCGTGACTGAGCAAAATGTCAGATCGTATTTAAAAGCTGGATTTCCAATAAATATCAAGTAAGTCATAGTGACGGCAATAGAACTTCTGAGGAGATAACTTGGCTTCTGCTTGTAAGCCTAATCTAGAAAAGCAAAACACAGGTCACATGTTCTGATATATAAACACCATACAATCTACATGATATAATGTTGATAAAGATAAACGGGATATAGACGAATGGAAGGTCTAAATAGTAACGTTTGTCCTGGAGTTTAGTTATTAATTTTCCCATGTCATTTTCCAGAATAAGGTATAAGTAAGAATATAAGCTAAGCGCATTTGTGGTGTCTTAAAATTTCAAGCTTTAATAATTAACGATTTTTTTCACTTTAGCCAATACGCCATCACACTGTATGTCCACTTTTTCATGATAACTTACTATCTGAAACGATTTACTACAGCTCCTTACATCGATAATGATATAATCCTACTAACCTTTCTAATCAAAAGTACACAAATTTAATATTATAATCATTTAAATTTGCCAGGTAGCAATTAACCATTAACTTTAATGTGATTAACCTTGTCTAAATAATTAGCTATAATGAATTGACACTACAAACATTAAAACTAGCGATACAACAAATTAAACTTTAAACTCCACAGACATAACATAACAAATTAAAAGTTTTTTTTTCTGAACTGATCTCTTAATTAATTAAAATAAGTCTTTTAGGAACCAAGTGCTATCCGAGGGATGAATTACAAACTATTAAGATATTTGAAAATACTAGTCTTCACTATTGGCTTTGTTGACAATGAAAGATCATTGTCTAAATATGGTATATCAAGTTTAACCTGAGCGAATTGATATGCTTCTTGAATAAAAAAGAGCCTACAATTCTTTTGATTCTGGAGAAACTTTACTAGTTACTACAATCTCACAAAACGATTTACTTTTTAATTGGAATTGTAACTGTAGTATTAGCATACAGGTATATACAACAGCTACAGAAAGCATAACAACGGGCAAAATGCTTTACGAGAATTAAGACCGTAAAAATATTTTGAAAACAAATATGTGTATTAAACGACTGATTTTCAGATATGCATAGTATGTTTCTTACTAATTCATTTCGTTATTAAGAAAGAGATTAAATCAAAGCCGCAAACATGAAATATGTTACCACCTAATGATAGCAAACATGCTTTAAAAATATAACCAGGTGGGGTACACTAACTGTAAGAAAGACACACATACAACAGTTTGTGATTATTTACATAATTTTCACCTGCTTAATAGGAAAAATAGTTACAAATATAGGTTTTACCAAACGAATAAGCTTCCGATTTTTTTTATTTCTTCAGAAACTGGCTTTCCTAACCTTGCTTTTCAGGAATGAAACAGGTGTTTTAATGTTTATTATATTTGCTTTAAATAGATGTTTTGTATTTGAATGTGTTTTCTTCACTTCTAGGCTCGAACTAATATATGTGACAGTGCTCGGCCCACAAAGTTGCCTCGCGCGTCCCGGGTGGCGGATAGGTGACGCCCAAGCGTTGGGATTTGTCATTAGCGGTTGTCAAGTCCTAATACGGCATGACTTAACGCGGACTACAGTTGGTTACGATGGGCCCATTTTGTAGATAAGAGTAGGCTCTTTGTTGCCGTTGCAAAAAGCTAAATTTTCGCCCCTTCCCATACTCTCCAGTGGCATTCAAAATTTTCGACCATTTCTATCTTTCCTGAATTGATTTTTTGTTTGTTAATCGGCCTGAATATAGCCGCTTTCAATTAATCAGTCCTCTTTCCAGGAGATCAGAAAACGTATTTATTTAAGACATAAAATTGAGCTTGAGTCAACTGCTTTATAATATCACCGCGAGTTTGTTTATTCTTTCTTTCATGGAGGCACTCATCCTGTGTTTACGTTTATACCATGATGCACAGTCGTTAATCATAGTGATTGTTAATTTTAGGACGACACGGATTACTAGCAACGGAGAATGCCTATTACTATTTGAACGTTTTCACATTATTTTATGTTACTTTAATTTTAAACTGCGATTAAGTACATGAGGTCGGTCGCAGACGAATGAAATGGACAAACATTCACTTTGGAAATTCTTTCAATTTGTTTTCGTTTAACTTCGGACAGTGAAAGCAACTTATTAAAAAGGAATAAGACCCTAATTGATTGACGATATATGAAATATATATCCCCAGACGAAATATACACGCAAGTGAAGGTAGAGAGGTTTTTTGCTTCGGTCTGGGGTTTTAAGGATTTATCGACTCGTGCACTGTCCGGAAAGACGTGTTTAAACTGAAATCGACATTCCAAAGCATCTGGCAATGTTCTCAGTGGAATGCATCGGTTTTTGGAACAATGCGATTTATACATAAAAAGAAGTATTTGACTTGCAGAACCTATATGTAACGTTTTACTCTAATTAATTACTACGATTTTCCACATGTCCACAATATATTGACTGCGAACCAGGATCGATTCGGCATCCATTTTTGCACCATTTTTTGTGCTTAGGAGATCTGAACACAAAGATTGAATGGATGCACCTGCGTTGCTCTTATTCTTTGGGAGATAACTTGTGTGGTACCAATCTAGCCCACCAATTTTTAGCAAGATCAGCTAAGATAGACGATCAATGCAAATGATAAATATCTTTTAAAATAAGAAAGCTCATTAAATAAGACGTCAAGGGAACTTAAATGACATTGTCTACTGACCTTTTGTTCTATGCATATATTAATCATACAAAAAAAATGATAAGAATGAGCCACGTAACAAACAGGAAAAATGAAAAACAAATTTTAAAAATTGGTATTTGACCTCTACCAACATTGCCCTTACCAGCCCCAAAGTCAACAAAGAACAACACTAAAGATCCTATGTTTATTATAGTTATTGAGATATAGCTGGACCAGAAAGGGATCAAGGGTGAATTCATGTGTTCAGTTTTCTATCTTTTATGGTTACTGAGACTATCTGCCTAGAACAAAATATAAAAAAGTGGAATGTGACCTTGTGTACCTTAAGGACCAGAGTCTCCAATAGTAAATAATATCAATATATGTTATAGTCACTTGAAAAAGCTATTTGAATATATTTCACTAATCCTGAGAAGATAAATCTTACACATGATCAATAAATATATATGATAATTCAAGACCTTAATAGAATCTTTTGTTTAGTCAGTGGTTCAGTTTTTATCTCTTATTGCTAAGGAGATCTGCACAAAATACAAGGTCTAAAATAAGAATGTGACATAGAGCCTTGACGGTATCACCTTTTCAGGTCAAGGTCATTGATGACCAACAATGAAAACCCCAAGTCTATCTTACATCTTGTTCAAATAGTCACATTGGTACAAAATAAACTTGCAATAAAAATGGGGAGAGAACTCATATATAGAGACCTGAAATATCCATCAAAATATAAAAGTGTCACACCACTATTGACCATATTGAAGAAAATTTCATTGTAATACCTTTTTCGGTTTCAGAGCTTATCTGCACATAAATCTTTTCTGACAGAGAAAGTAACTTTGTTAAGAAAAAAGTGTTCTATGTGTCAGGGTTAACTGCAAAAGCGTAATATATAATACATCTATTGTACAAAATGCCTTTTCAAAGTGAAAGCTTAAATAAGTCAAATGGATTTAAATAAAATGTTTTGTTGTACGTAATTATTCATCAGTTTGTCACACCTTACACTGATGGAAATCTCTGAATTTAAAAAAGAAGACAACGTCCTGTTTCCTTCCTTTATGTTTAAGTTGCAGAATTTAATATATACATAAAACCTTCATATTTACTTTTGTTTGCATAGATCAATTTTATGGTATTTAACTTGTAACGAGTTCTCCGGAATTTGAGAAAATTTAATGCCGACAGTAAATGTAGTAAAACAAACGAAAATGTTTGCGTGATTGAAATAATAAGATTTCTGTAAGATGTTAAAGTTACAATTAGTATCGAAATGCCTTTTTTTAAATATATGCCATCAGTACGCATAAAATCATTTTCATTGGATTTCATTGCGTTTTTATTAAATGCTTAAACAAATTGCAGTACAATATATTGATGATTTAGGTGATTGGGTTTAACACCACGTTCAGCAATGTATCATGGGATGCATATTTAGGAGGCGGCGGAGTACCTCAGTTTACAAACAGCATTTCTCGGAACTATCAAAGGGAAAATGTAACCGTTTTTTTAATGAATTAAGAGGTCAACATTGATAGTTAAACAATGCCCGAACTACAGTTTAGAATTTACAATGTTTAATGTTTTGTACTGTCAAAGGTTTTCTCATACAGCTTTTCATCTTTCTTAAATAAAAGTTTTATTCTGAATATAACTGGAATTTTTGTGTAGATAGAAACTGCCAATTCGTCTTTTTTCCAGAAATATTGTATGTTTTATACACAATTGATGCAAGAGTATGTATCTTGCTGCTCAATTGTTAAGTTAAGACGCAAATAAAAAACTAACACTGTTCATTTTATCTTGTACATTTTTTGCTATGAAGTAGCACCTCTAGTTCTGTATTGTATATGTATTTTAAAGTTGTTTTATGTTCGTCATCCAGGTTTTGTGTGAGCAAGTATTCCATCTTCTTAACGTAATCATGCATTTGTTCTAACACATATATTTTTCCATTCCTGGATTTGACTATTTTAGCTATATGATTAGGACAGGTGTCTAATTAGAGACAGACACTGCTTTAATGGTTCAAGTTTCTTATTTGCGGTTTTCGTTATTCTATTTGTGATTTTGTCTCTATGACGTGTTTGGCGATATTTGGATTTTGTAACAGTTACTGTCCTATGGTTTCCGATACTTTTCGAACTTTAGGTTTTCCCACACTTTACTTACTCTTGTGGAAGCGCTCATTTCTGTTTTATAGGTTAATTGTTATATAACATTCAAGGCTGAGGGTTGAGATCATCTTGTAATATTAATACTTATACTTATGTGACAGGTTTTTAATTGACTAAACAACATTAACATAAGAATATTATTTCACAAACTATCGTACACCATTCTAACAAAGACATTGTTCACGTTTTAATACTAACATATTAATATTCATTATATTACAAAACATCATCAATTTTCTGAAAAATAGAAATACTGAACTCCCATTTCAAAATTAACAAAGTTCTTTTATATAAACACCTTTTTTGTTCAATGTATTAATATACTGAATCGTAAAAGAAACGACGCATTATAGAAAATTTCTTCCAATTCCGCAACTACAAAAACATATTTACAAATTTTCATAATACAGGTTTGAAATGCGACACAAGGTTGTCGTAAGACCGATTTAAATAAAACTTTCGCTTGAACCAATTTTCACATTGAATGATGTTAAGAACGTCTGTACCTTAAACCTCTTGTTAGACCCATTTAGCGGTAAACATTCGGAATGATTACTTGGCATGTACATGTATATAAAAGGTGCAACAAATTTAGCGTCAATATGTCTTTGATACAGTAAATTCCACAACAAAGAATAAGCCGTTGGTAGACTAAATTCTGGGTAATTTGGTAGCTTTATAATAGACGCCTTCAACTAAGCTATCCGTTCTATTGAACGTTTGTGGATACATGTTTGTGACACAAACAACAGGAATAACCAGACACGTAGTGGTAAAACGCGTTACTACCCGACGCCAGAACAGAGGCATTGTCCGTCAATATCTGATGAAACGGGTGAAACGGATACTTAAACTGCACGGCATACTGTAGGAACACACCAGCAAACATTTATTACTGATAGAGTTCATCGATAATGAGCTGCAATGAACTATCCCGTCTGAGCCATGATAATAACACTCCGACACTAACGGCTATTGAAATGTTGTAATAAAATATCATGCACTAATGCATATGTCAACAAAATAAGTTATTCTAGCACGATAACGCAAACGCGCACATAGCAAGAGCAGGTGTGGATTTTTGACAATCAGAATAATATCAATGCTTTGGTTTGCAATTCTTTAAGTCAAGATATGGGACAATTTATGCGAAAAAGTCGAAAGGTAGCGTTTCAAAGAGTATGGAACCGTACTCCAACGGTGCTCATACAGCGTTGCCGTTGTGATAAATGCTGATGGTGGAAAAACATGTTATTGACTTTATTATACCATCAAAACGCTATGATTATTACTCTTACGAAAACATTATAACCCATAAACAGCAAATACTTTTTTAAAATTTTGTGAAATGATTTTATTAAATTTTAATGTCAGTAATAAATCAATTAATAAAACAAACATTTGTCGATCTCCAATTTTATGCGATTTTTCTTAGTGTTTAGCATATTTCGCTGACATAAATACTCCGCTTGAAATAAAAAAACTAACTGATATATGACATCATTCATACACAGGTGCTTCTACCAAATTAGTAAAACTTTAGTATACACAAGATTTATTAAGATAAATACGTAAGTAATATGAGAAACAAATTTAAGACATAATGCTGCATAAAACAAATCATGATCCACTACAGCCAAAATCTTACTTGAACACGTAATTTAGCCATGAAGGTTTCACAAAGTTATTACAAAATGACAAATATACAACATGTACCTACAAAAAAGGAGGAAATTAAAGGTTAGGTTCGGTTAAGGAATTCAACTCGACTATACCCAAAAGCAAATCCTAGTTTAACTGAAATTCTTAAAGAGATGCATAAATGTAACATAATTTTTCACAAAAAGAACACTGTGTCCTATCGTTTAATAACTTAATAGGACGTCAGATAAGTAATTTGTTTATGATACATAATTAAAACCTTGAGTCCACTTAACTTTGATATTAGCTACTTTAGCAAGCTGTAATGCTGTCACCAAGTTTTAACTGCGGAAAATGATTTGGTTCTAGTTAGACGTTTACTTAAATGCCTTGATATATACAACATAAACACTATTTGACATATTAGCTATGTTAGCATATATATCATGAAAAGTATGTACATGTATATTAACTGATACCGAAGTTTTATACAGCATCGAAACTACATTACGGATTCACAAAAACTGAAATGGTGACATTTAAAAACAATAACTTTTCCAAACCGCAGTTCATAAGTTTAAAATAAAATTCATTTAGTTGATTTTGAATACCTTTTTGAATTGGTGTCTTATTTCCGGAATTCGCCATGCGTAAACAAAGGGATTTATCACACAGTTCAAAGAACAGAGGACAAACATTATCAACCTCGCCTGCTGGGACAAATTACTATCCGAAAATGCATCAAACCAGTATGTAGCAACAAATGGGCCGGTTAAAACTACTGTTGTAGACGCTATGATAACATTGGTAACAAATGCCTTTACCTCCCATGTTTTGTCATTCTTTTCCTTTTCTGGTTGCTTGTATTGTGAATTGTCTTTTCCGTTTTGAACTGTGTTGGTTCCACTGCACATTGGCGATTCCACTACCCCCGAATTTGTAGTTTCCAAATTAATATGGATTTCGTCGCAAATAGCAGAATTTCCATCAGATTTACTTTTATCGAAGCTTGTTTTTGTATTCTCAAGACCAGGTGTATTTGTTTGTATACTATTTATAGTTTCCTTTTGACTCTCGGGTGTTTGTTGCGGTCCCCAAGTTTCTAAAGAATGCTTATTTTGTGGAATTATTTTATTTTTATTTTTAAAAAAGATTATCCAAAGATGGTAAGTAGTTTTAAGCGTTATTAAAACAATCAACACAACGAGTAAGGTTAGGGTACCCATTACAACAAGAACAAAATACAGATTATATTTTCCAAAGAGATTTTTTGCAGTACAGCTTTCCATGGTATAGTTGAGAGGAAAGCTCAATGTACCAATAGATGTAACCAGTGAAGCGAACCCGAACACGACAGCAACCAATAAATACTTTTTCCTATTTAACTTTTCTCTGATTCCAAAATTGTATGACTTCACGCTAAAATATCTGACTAGACATAGCATAAAAATAAGACTGTAAGTTAACACCAATACATAACTACCAAAGAATACACTGAATTGACATGACCTAATGTTGTTTCGTGTGAATATCTGCGATAGAAAAAACCAAACAAATGAAAGTCCCAACAAAATGTCGCTAATACACAGTGACAAAATCAATAAGTGGCTGACCTCCTTCTTCAGTGCCTGAAAACATACTTTCACGTACAACAAATTAAGTATAACTGTTAAAGCCGCTACAAACACAATAATGATGATGACTAATGATGGCTGGTTAGGACTTGAAGCGACATCTAGTAGTGTAGCCTGCAAAAGATAGGCAATTGTTATATATATTAATTTATATATTATAAGCAATATTGTAGCTACATATTAAATAATGCATAGGAAATTTAAACGCCGACCAAAGGACGCACAAACTGTACTGAAAGGTGGGTGAATGTTACCTTTGTCCATTTAGTATATAGCATACTTCGTTAAGATCTTTTTAAACACGTACACAAAAGAGTGAATCAAAGCATGATATTTAAGCCTGTACACATTCAAATGTCAGGCGTCAAGATAAACTGACGTCATATCTATCATCTATCAGCTACTTTTCTAATCAACGTTTCAGTATATAAATACATTTATGTAATGCATTAAAATATTCAAGATTTCGACACTTATACTAATGAATGTGTGTGATTTTTATGGCATAATAAAAACGGCTCTAAACTGTTTATGAAATAAAGTATTGTTTTAAATGTGAAAAACCTTTGCACGCTTGATGCAATTAGTTATTAGACAGAATATTCCCGTACTTATGTCATTAGATTTATTCAGCTATTGACTCTTTTCACTAGTTATAAACAGAAATTGGGGAATGAGATGGTTAATGGAAGACAATGTTGTCTGCCACTATACCATTAGGAATTTGTTTGGTGGGACAAAAACATTGCCTTCGGTAACGGTTTAAATGATATACTAGTTTTTAAATCTAACAAGTGGGCTTTTTGACTGATAATATGCCATAAAGAATGCGTGACCTATCTGCTACTGGTTGTTAATGAAGTTAGCGACTCTGTTAGTGGAATCATTCCCCCTAATCAGTAAGACTGTAATAGCTGTCAGAAAGTTCTATTTTCATACAAAATAAAAGTGTAAGTAAATAAGACAATTATCAGTAAAGGAAAGTGTAAAAAAAGTAACCTAGGGTCATTTATCTTAAGATACAATGACTCAAATCTGAAAGAACAAATAAAAATCGAAATAACAAAACATACTATTCTATAATACAATATAATTTCCAGTCTAAACTCAAATGTAAACATAACAATAAAAAAATACTATGTTCAGCCTTTTCAAGTTCATTTACCGCTAATCATAGCGTCACTATTATAAGTCATTACGATCAAAATGAAGCATAAAATTTTTCCGCTCATTACAACTAAAAGATAACTAGGCACGTTAATTTAACCTAAATTAAGCTCCTGTATCAGTTAGAACAGCACAGAAAACCATATGCTCGAATGAGAGGAATATGCAAGGTTTTAATTAGAACTTAGTAACGATAAGAAAATAACAAGACTGTCTTTGGTTCAGATAGTCGTCATTAGTAAATATTATTTTTTTTTCAGTAGAATCTAATGTTCTAACTAAATTTTGTCTCATTTACCATACGTAAAAACGAATTATATGATTACATGATTTAACTATAAGGCTACAGCGCAAAAGAAAGCTATGCCGAAAAAGAACAGGAATCATTTTATCATTTTAAGACCTTTTTAAATCATAGAGGATCTTCCTAATTTGCCGCATTCAAGATTTGGTTAAATATCTCTAAATAGGGTTTTCTTAAAAGATATGCATTTAATTTATTTAAAATAGGCCTAATATAAATAAAAAGGGGTCAATTTGGAAATCAAGTTTTTGTCACAATCAGAAAAAATAATTTTTATAGAATTGCATCCAGCGTAACACAATACTCTACGAGAAACGAGGAGATTTTAATTTCAAAATTATGAATTTTCTTACTTGTGTACTATTTTCTAGCTTCCCTTGTGTACGATGTCTTTTTTTCTCAATTGACCAGGTAGGAGCTTGCAGTGAGTATTCAGATTTTTTTGAAACGTCACCAAAGTTTTCAACATTAACATATAAGTTAAAGTTACAATAAACAACGTCTTGTCCGCGCCGTCAATAAGTTTTACTATTGCCTTGTTCTATTTCTTGTGGAGATGTGATTGCTTAATGTTTTTTCTAATTTTTAATATAGTACATATCTATTGTGCTGCGATGATTATTGTATACACAAATCAATTGACTATGACTAGTGGTTAATGATACCCAACCATTTTCATTAGCATACCTCCCACACTACAGTGATTAAAAAGTGAGGTTTGGTATGTCATAAAACCTGATTTAACCCAACATACCTTTTGAAATGCCTGCACAAGTTTTGTGGATTGCGTTTGTAGACAGTTTCCTTGGTTTTCAGTATTTTGTTTTTACTTCATGTATTTGAAACAAACTTTAAAATCTGCCTTGTTGAGATTATAGTAGTAATTGTCTGTTGCAAAAAATAAGTGTAGAATACCAGCAGGATGTTTGCAAACTTAAAACCAATGAGAAATTTTCTCTTTTTTTAGCGAAAGTAAGGCATCTTGTTTGCAAGGCAGACATGTTGATTAAAAACCTTTAAATGATCATATATACCAAACCTGTACCGTTTGGGAAGAAAATGCCAACAAATTTGAAATCGTTGTTCAGTCTTAATAAGCACTTGAATATTCTTCACTTCTCACTGTTTGCGCACCTTTATTATCGTACAAACTGTATAAGATGATTCTGTAGTCTAAATATTAACCCATTCGTTGATCACAAACTTTTTTCTGTACATTCAGCAACCATATACTGATCTGTTCTTTTGAGTTTGGTTACAATTGTAATGAAATTTAGGAGGAAAATAAAACTAGACCTATGGTCGAAATAAGCTTATATAAAGTAATATAAACATAAAAGTTAGTAACTTACGTTAGACATTGTTCTTTCAAATTCGTCAAAAATGATCTAGAGAAAAAAAAGTTTTATAGAATTATATAGAGCCATGTGTATGTTGCTGCTGATGTGTTTGCGGCATAATAATGTTTTCTTTACTAGACACTGCGAGGCCTAAGTTTTTCCCAACGATAAAAATCAGTAAATTGACTGCTAATGGAATTATGCAATTAGTAAAACAATTAATTGCAAAGAGAGCAAAGCAAACCAGAAGATACCGATTTAATCAAAAAGGCAAAGGTAATGAAGTCATTATCTAGGACTGATTGTTATTGCAAGCAAGTCCCCTCCGTCTACAAACATAGTCGGTCACATAACATTCTTAGTTTTTCATTGAAATCATTCTAGACATCCATGATATCTGATAAATGTACTTTTATTAACAACGGTAGCCATTTTAAAAATGGTGGGCTATCGCTAAAGTTTTAAAACTTTATATCACCTCTTTGAGTGATCCTCCATAACCTCCTTAAGTAGCAAATTGATCGGTCGTCGCGATGTCACGTAATCCTGCAGACATGTTCATGTCTTAGAAGTTGAAGAAAAATGAAAAAACTTATATTTGTTATATTTGAGAACACATGTGAAGGTCTTTACCGTTATTGTTCAAAGTCAGACAAATATGTGATGCCATATACTTTTCTCTGTTGCTAAACAAATAATGTCTCTTGCAGTCATGAAAATTACTTACTTGAATATTATTCAAATTGAAGCTTTTTCCGTTTGATTGATTCAAATGATAATATTACTATATTATCTCTAACCGTTTTTAAATTATAAGCCAAAAAAGAGATTAACTGAAAGGTGTCAAGAGCTCAAAAACGGTTTATTGAACGGTTTCGGACCAACAAAGGTTTGAGTATGGTATAATACTTATATTCAATTTTTCTTCTTTAATTGGCATAATTTGATCATTTATACGGGGAATTTTATGCAATATTTTTTATTTAAATTGGTAAAAATGTTTCATTCATATAGACTATAGATTATATTTGCATTCCATAATAATAATAATAATAATAATAATAATAATAATAATAATAATAATAATAATAATAATAATAATAATAATAATAATAATAAAAACAAAAAATAATAATAATATTAATAATAATAATAATAATGATAATAGTCAACAAGCAATCGGGAACAGAAAATACATTTGGCGTTACAGTAGTAGTTAAATAGGCCTTTTTATTGTGTTGTTTATGATACACACAACAAATGACAGGCAATACCGGTAACTTACCTAATATTTTAGCACATTCAATTTCAATTTTTAGCATACAATTGTAGTTACAAATGGTAAGTGTTTTTGTATAAGATGTCTTACCTGTTTAATATAAATGATCAAGTATTCTTTGCCAGCTATACCAGACTCTTATGATGAAATTTACTTCCGTAACTGGAATTAAATGTTACAATATACAACATCAATCCTAAATATGTACGATAGATCCAACAAAATATTTACATGATAAAAAAGACCCCAGCATTAATAAAACTATTCCACTTATCAGTGATATAAGAAATCATTTACCTTGCGTAGTGAAATAGATGAATAATACGCAAATACGTACGATACAAGGATTAAAGTTTTCCGAAAGCTTTTTATTAGTATACCTCTATTATATTTTAACCTTAGTAATGCACAAGGAACATAAGCTTAATTTTGTATCGACGGATAACTTAGTAGTGTATGTCTTCCTTTTTCATAATGGCCTTTAATGAATTTTTAAAATTGTACTAAAGATAAAGCTTTTACTGAGTTGTAGAATATATTTTCACTTCCCAATGTTTTAAGCATGCAATATTTATATCATAATATTGACAGCCACTACTTACTTGTACGTACACTCGTAGTTTTATTTTGGCTTCAGGTTCCTAAATGTAGTGTTCCTTGTTCTGTTTTAAGGCATGCCGTATGTTCTTTTCTCTATCTGGATTTTGGCAGGCTTCTTGGTCTTGGATTTATGTTCTTAAAATCTATTCGTGAATTTGTCATGCATTTCTCTTATATATGTTGGTAAGATAGTTAATAACGACAATAGGTGAGAAATATGTAATTTTCTACAATTATAACGTACAAATTTTTGTCAAATATTGTGTTATACAAATTGATAATTATACTACACATGACCATTATATTTATTAAAACAAACAGATAAATACAGTTCATTAGATTTTATTTGGTGTTTTGGATTGCGTAGAATAATAATACATAGTTTTCTATAAAAATAAAAAAATGCCAGGTTAATATTAATTTGTGCAACGAAGATCATACTGTTGGATTCTGAATAATTAACGAAAATTATATGTATTTACATCAACATTACTAAAGTTCATATTTAATGATAACCCATGCACTTATAACATGACCATGGAATACTTTCTGTAACATTTCATTCTTTAGGAGACAATAAACAAAATTATTATTAAGGCTTTCCACTTTCCAGTGGAAAGACTTATTGCATTTTGTCTGTTTCTTATTATTATTATTATTAAGGCTTTCCACTTTCCAGTGGAAAGCCTTCTTGTTATTCTTCTGTTTCTTATTATTATTATTATTAAGGCTTTCCACTTTCCAGTGGAAAGACTTACTGTTATTAGTCTGTTTCTTATTATTATTATTCTTATTTTTTTTCCGCCAACTTTTTTTCCTTATTATAAATTTTGTTTCGCGACATGTCGTAAAGACATTTTGTACTATGAATGTATGAGACATTACGCTTTCGCAGTTGACCCTGTCACACTGAACACTTTTTCTTTACGGAGTTATTTCCCCTGTCATAAAAAAGCTTGTGTGCAGATTAACTTTGAAACTGTAAAAGATATCGCAATAAAAGTTGTTCCAAAATGTTCAGCGAAGGATTGCGACACTTTATAACATATCGCATTAAAGAAATTTTCACCTTCTTATAGGAGTTATTTCCCCTTATTTATTGCAAGTACATTTTTGACCAGAGTAACTCATGAACCAGAGGTGATAAAGACTAGATATTTCACAGTTGGTCATCATTGACCTTGACCTTGAAAAAGGTCACAAGGTCAAAGGTCAAGGTCATGTTCTAATTTTTGACCTTTTGTTGTGTGCAGATCTCCTCCTTTACTATAATAGATAGAGAACTGAAACCTTTACCAAAATGTGTATCATATTAAGATCTTGAATCGTCACTTTTTTTATTTGACATTTTATAAGAGTTGTCTCCCCTTAGACCAATAATATGCATTGTGAGTTACATTAGATCACTATATCTCAGTAACTATAACAGATATATACATGAAACCTTATATCATTTGTCATCATTGACCTTGACCTTGAAAATGGACACAAGGTCAAAGGTCAAGGTCACGTTTTAAATTTTGACATTGTCTCGCCATCGCTATTCCCTTGAAACGGTAAAAGATAGGCAATAACTTGTAATAGGTAAAATGTCAACTTTCACCTTGACCTTGCCCAAGGTCACAAGGTCAAAGGTCAAGGTCACCTGGGTTTCAGTACAGCGACATGTGAATTTTTGTACCTTTGGATTCGCTTTGTTTTTTTAGCTTGCTACATGTCGCAATACAATTTGGTGCCAGGCATGGGCAAAAACATGGGGAATTTTAGGGTATTCCGCCAGCCTGCAAAAATAAAGGGGGGGGGTGTTTCTAAGGTACCCCATCAGAATGTAGTGTGCAGATTTCATCCTAGACCACAGAGAATGGTGAAACAAAATGGACGCCAAATAGTTCGGGGATCGATGTCCTTGAATTGTTGCTACAGTAGAAATCATTCTGACGAACTATAAAAAAATTTCCAGGTCATGAAAGTTAAAGATAGGTTTTTTATGCAAAAATCGCGATTTTCAGAAAAACCATAAATCCTAGCCTTTCGAAAATGGCGCCAATCGATTTAGAATGTCGATTTTACCCCAACCAAGTATCTCGGATGTGCATAAATGTCAACAAAATCGAAAATGGGCAAAAAAAATCAAATGTCGAGACCCAATCGGTACCCCCTAGATTTCAGCGGTTGAATGTTTGTGCATTGATAAATCCTTAAAATATACATCTGAATTATGTCTTCATGAGTTGTTCTAGCTGAAACAAACATGTTTTCTACTTGAGCATTTATTTTGAAATGACATCGAGTGTCGTCCGGTATGCACGACTGCTGTATTTTACCGAACAAAGAAACGGTTTCCCTATTACAATGAATTGAAAGTATCATTCCTTTGAATTAAACTGTCAAAATAGCATCACTGTTGACGTCGCGAAACGTAATTTTGATGATACTTATATGTATATCGCGATCATATGTAATATATCCATGTTAACTGTCCAATGTCAGCCCCCCAAGTGACTTGATTAAAACTAAGTCCACGATAATATAATAGCCTGGTCACGTGACATCAGACGCTGCCCACTCAGATCAAAGCGTTCTATATGTATTTCATAAATAAAAATCAAAGAATTTTCTGTCTTTCTTATTTATTTCATTTGTAAATACACGAAAACAATATAAAATGTCTTTGTATTTTAAATGTAGAAAACACATAGAAGGTATATATACGTCAAAATTTGATATGTCATCAACAAGCTTCCGTGGCGCAGTGGATAGAGCGCTGAGCTGGCAATACTGACATCCTGAGTTCGATACTAGGATGTGACAAGTCATTTTTGCATGGTTTTCTGCTACGTTTCACGTATATTTTGTGCAGTTATGTACTTTTATATAGAAAAAAAACATTTTTTTTTTACGCTGCGGTGTAAAAAATGTCGCTTGATGTGGAAAACATGATTTTTTCTTCCGAAGGAAGAAAGGAACTTTAATTATTAAGGCTTTCCACTTTCCAGTGGAAAGACTTACTGTTATTAGTCTGTTTCTTATTATTATTAAGGCTTTCCACTTTCCAGTGGAAAGCCTTCTTGTTATTCTTCTGTTTCTTATTATTATTCTTATTTTTTTCCGCCAAGTTTTCTTTTCCCATTATAAATTTTGTTTCGCGACATTTCGTAAAGACATTTTGTACTATGGATGCATGAGACATTACGCTTTCGCAGTTGACCCTGTCACACCGAACACTTGTTCTTTACGGAGTTATCTCCCCTGTTACAGAAAAGCTTGTGTGCAGATAAACTATGAAACCGTAAAAGATTTCGCAATAAAAGTTGTTGCAAAATGGTCAGCTATGGATTGCGACAATTTGTTACATATCGCGCAAAGTATTTTGACGACTCCTTGTAGGAGTTATTTCCCCTTATTTATTGGAAGTAAATTTTGTACCATTGTAACTCATGAACCAGAGGTGATAGAGACTAGGTATTTGACAGTTGGTCATCATTGACCTTGACCTTGAAAAAGGTCACAAGGTCAAAGGTCAAGGTCAAGTTCTAATTTTTGACTTTGTGTTGTGTGCAGATCTCCTCCTTTACTATAATAGATAGAGAACTGAAACCTTTACCAAAATGTGTATCATATTAAGATCTTGAATCGTCACTTTTTTATTTGACATTTTTATAAGAGTTATCTCCGCTAGACCAATAAAATGTATTGTGAATTGTATTATATCACTATATCTCAGTAACTATAACAGATATATATATGAAACCTTATATCATTGGTCATCATTGACCTTGACCTTGAAAATGGACACAAGGTCAAAGGTCAAGGTCACGTTTGAAATTTTGGCATTGTCTTGTCATCGCTATTCCTTTGAAACGGTAAAAGATAGGCTATAAGTTATAATGGATAAAATGTTGGTCTCATAAAGGCGCAACTTTTTCCTATTTGGAGGGAAAGGATCCGGCTTCATCTTATAGGAGTTATCCCCCATAACAACCATTGATAATTAGTTTTTCATTAATTACTTATCAAATATTTATAGTAGAGGCATGGGGTCTTCACTATAGATCATTAGGACCCTTGACCTTGAAAACAAATACAAGGTCAAAGGTCAAGGTCATTTTCTAATTTTTTGTATAAATTATAAGTAGTCATATCTCAATGACTATAAGAGATATTGGCATAGAATCTTCAATGTTGATCACTGTTGACCTTCAGCATGGTCAAGGTCATGCTGTAAAAGTCAAGGTCAAAGTCATTTTTAAATGTTTTTCATGGTACTATGTATTTTAAATGGCTTCTTCTTTTAATGCTATTGTCTATAAGTAATATTTACGTAGATTAAAAGATCAGTTGTCAAGGTCATTCAAGTTTTCTTACGTCCTATTTAATGACCTTTCTTATTTTTAAAGATATCTAAATAGTTTTTTTAATAATTTTTGTTCTTATTAATTGCTATAGACAACTTAACTATGTTTCTTAGCTTTTTGGTTTCAAGGTCATTTTTTTAAGGTCTTCTTTTGAAGTGGAAAGCCTATTAATCGTTCTTTAGAACGATTGAACCTATATTTAAGGCTTTCCACTTTCCGAGTGGAAAGCCTTCCTGTTATTTGTCTGTTTATTATTATTATTATTCTTTTTTTTCCGCCAAGTTTTCTTTTCCCATTATAAATTTTGTTTCGCGACATGTCGTAAAGACATTTTGTACTATGGATGTATGAGACATTACGCTTTCGCAGTTAACCCTGGCTCACCGAACACTTGTTCTTTACGGAGTTATCTCCCCTGTTACAGAAAAGCTTGTGTGCAGATAAACTATGAAACCGTAAAAGATTTCGCAATAAAACTTTTTGCAAAATGGTCAGCTATTGATCGCGACAATTTGTTACATATCGCGCAAAGTATTTTGACGACTCCTTGCAGGAGTTATTTCCCCTTATTTATTGGAATTACATTTTGTAGCATTGTAACTCATGAACCAGAGGTGATAGAGACTAGATATTTCACAGTTGGTCATCATTGACCTTGACCTTGAAAAAGGTCACAAGGTCAAAGGTCAAGGTCATGTTCTAATTTTTGACCCTTTGTTGTGTGCAGATCTCCTCCTTTACTATAATAGATAGAGAACTGAAACCTTCACCAAAATGTGTATCATATTAAGATCTTGAATCGTCACTTTTTTTATTTGACATTTTTATAAGAGTTATCTCCCCTAGACCAATAAAATTTTTTGTGAATTACATTATATCACCATATCTCAGTTACTATAACAGATATTTATATGAAACCTTATATCATTGGTCATCATTGACCTTGACCTTGAAAATGGACACAAGGTCAAAGGTCAAGGTCACGTTTGAAATTTTGACATTGTCTTGTCATCGCTATTGCATTGAAACGGTAAAAGATAAGCTATAAGTTATAATGGATAAAATGTTGGTCTCATTAAGGCGCAACTTTTTTACATTTGGAGGGAAAGGATCCGACTTCATCTTATAGGAGTTATCCCCCATTACTACCACTGATAATTAGGTTTTCATTAATTACTTATCAACTATTGATAGTAGAGGCATTGGGTCTTCACTATAGACCAGTATGACCATTGACCTTGAAAATAGAAACAAGGTCAAAGGTCAAGGTCATCTTATAAATTTTGGTATTTATGATAAATAGTCATTTCTTCATAATTATACGACATATTGACATAGGATCTGCACTGTTTGTCCTTTATTGACCCTCAGCATGGTCAAGGTCATATTGACAGAAGTCAAGGTCAAAACATATTTTTCGGAAATTCTGCTTTTTCGTGTAAATTAAATGGTAAATCTTAATAAATGCTTTGTTTTTAAAGCATTAAGTATGCAAATATCAAAAACTTGCTGATCAAGAACATTTATGTCAATTAACGTCCTATTTTTTTACCTTTTTTATTTCGAAAGATAGCCGAATGGTTTTTCTTTCGTGTGTTTATTTTGAAAATAAAAGTCAATTTCAATAAACCAAAGTCAATGTCAAGGTCATTTTTGCGATAAGTGGAAAGCCTCTCATTTGTTCGGTAGAACCAATGAACTTATATTTATTATTCTTATTTTTTTCCGCCAAGTTTTCTTTTCCCATTATAAATTTTGTTTCGCGACATGTCGTAAAGACATTTTGTACTATGGATGTATAAGACATTACGCTTTCGCAGTTGACCCTGTCACACCGAACACTTGTTCTTTACGGAGTTATCTCCCCTGTTACAGAAAAGCTTGTGTGCAGATAAACTATGAAACCGTAAAAGATTTCGCAATAAAAGTTGTTGCAAAATGGTCAGCTATGGATTGCGACAATTTGTTACATATCGCGCAAAGTATTTTGACGACTCCTTGTAGGAGTTATTTCCCCTTATTTATTGGAAGTAAAATTTGTACCATTGTAACTCATGAACCAGAGGTGATATAGACTAGATATTTCACAGTTGGTCATCATTGACCTTGACCTTGAAAAAGGTCACAAGGTCAAAGGTCAAGGTCATGTTCTAATTTTTGACCCTTGGTTGTGTGCAGATCTCCTCCTTTACTATAATAGATAGAGAACTGAAACCTTTACCAAAATGTGTATCATATTGAGATCTTGAATCGTCACTTTTTTTATTTGACATTTTTATAAGAGTTATCTCCCCTAGACCAATAAAATGTATTGTGAATTGCATTATATCACTATATCTCAGTAACTATAACAGATATATATATGAAACCTTATATCATTGGTCATCATTGACCTTGACCTTGAAAATGGACACAAGGTCAAAGGTCAAGGTCACGTTTGAAATTTTGGCATTGTCTTGTCATCGCTATTACTTTGAAACGGTAAAAGATAGGCTATAAGTTATAATGGATAAAATGTTGGTCTCATAAAGGCGCAACTTTTTTCTATTTAGAGGGAAAGGATCCGGCTTCATCTTATAGGAGTTATCCCCCATTACAACCATTGATAATTAGTTTTTCATTAATTACTTATCAACTATTGATAGTAGAGGCATGGGGTCTTCACTATGGATCATTAGGACCCTTGACCTTGAAAACAAATACAAGGTCAAAGGTCAAGGTCATTTTCTAATTTTTTGTATATATTATAAGTAGTCATATCTTAATGACTTTAAGAGATATTGGCATAAAATCTTCAATGTTGATCACTGTTGACCTTCAGCATGGTCAAGGTCATGCTGAAAAAGTCAAGGTCAAAGTCCTTTATAAATGTTTTTCATGGTACTATGTATTTTGAATGGCTTCTTCTTTTAATGCTATTGCCTATAAGTAATATTTACGTAGATTAAAAGATCAGTTGTCAAGGTCATTCAAGTTTTCTTACGTCCTATTTAATGACCTTTCTTATTTTTAAAGATATCTAAATAGTTTTTTAATAATTTTTGTTCTTATTAATTGCTATAGACAAATTACGTATGTTTCTTAGCTTTTTGGTTTCAAGGTCATTTATTTAAGGTCTTCTTTTGAAGTGGAAAGCCTATTAATCGTTCTTTAGAACGATTGAACCTATATTTATTCTTATTATTCTTCCGCCAAGTTTTGTTATCCCATTATAAATTTTGTTTCGCGACATGTCGTAAAGACATTTTGTACTATGAATGTATGAGACATTACGCATTCGCAGTTAACCCTGTCACACCGAACACTTTTTCTTTACGGAGTTATTTCCCCTGTCATAAAAATCTTGTGTGCAGATAAACTTTTAAACCGTAAAAGATTTCGCAATGAAAGTTGTTGCAAAATGCTCAGCTATTGATCGCGACAATTTGTTACATATCGCGCAAAGTATTTTGACGACTCCTTGTAGGAGTTATTTCCCCTTATTTATTGGAAGTACATTTTGTACCATAGTAACTCATGAACCAGAGATGACAGTGACTAGATATTTCACAGTTGGTCATCATTGACCTTGACCTTGAAAAAGGTCACAAGGTCAAAGGTCAAGGTCACATTCTAAATTTTGACACTGTGGTGTGTGCGATTCTCCTCCTGAACCATAAGAGATACAGAAATAAATCTTTTACCAAAATGTGTATCATATTAAGGTCTTGAAAGGTCACTATAAATGATTTGACTTTTGAAAGAGTTATCTCCCCTGGATCAATTAAATATAGTGTATATAGCGTTATCTCAGTAACTATGACAGATATTTATATGAAACCTTATATCATTAGTCATCATTGACCTTGACCTTGAAAATGGACACAAGGTCAAAGGTCAAGGTCACGTTTGAAATTTTGACATTATCTTGTCATCGCTATTTTTTTGAAACGGTAAAAGATAGCTTATAACTTATAACGGATAAAATGTCGGCCTCATAAATGCGCAACTTTTTTCTGTTTAAAGGAAAAGGATTTGACTTCATCTTATAGGAGTTATCTCCCATTACAACCATTGATATTTACTTTTTCATTGATAACTTATTAACTATTGATAGTAGAGGCATGGGGACTTCACCAAAGACCATTATGACCCTTGACCTTGAAAATAGAAACAAGGTAAAAGGTCAAGGTCATCTTATAAATTTGGGTATTTATGATAAATACGCATTTCTTCATAATTATAAGACATATTGACAAAGGATCTTCACTGTTGGTCCTTTATTGACCCTCAGCATGGTCAAGGTCATATTGACAGCAGTCAAGGTCAAATAGTATTTTTTGGAAATTCTGCTTTTTCGTGTATATAAAATGGTAAATACAAGTAAATGATTTGCTTTTAAAGCATTGAATATGCAAATATCAAACACTTGGTAGTCAAGGTCATTTATCACAATTAACGTCCTATTTTTTTACCTTTTTTATTTCAAAAGATATACGAATGGTTTTTCTTTCTTTTGTTTATTTTGAAAAGAAGATTCAATTTCCATATAGCCAAAGTCAATGTCAAGGTCATTTATGCAATAAGTGGAAAGCCTCTCATTTGTTCGGTAGAACCAATGAACTTATATTATATTATTATTTTTCCCCATTTGATTTCATATAGGAATAAAGTGCAATAGATTTTCATATTTTACACTGCATCTTGGTCTTTTAGGTAATTTGCAGGGAAAGTACCGATGTGTTCCGAACTAAGAGAAATATAATGCGAATAGAAATAAACAATCTATAGACTGAAATATATATTTCACACAAAGTTAAGTTAAGTTGGCGAATTAGAATTATTCCTTTCAAAGTAAAGTATAATTCATAAATGCAAGACAAATGAAACAAAACAAACATATATTTATATGTCTATATGTCCTGTCAAATGTTGTATATCAAGGTAGAATCGGATTTAAAAGTGTTCATATTTTCACTTATTTTAAAACTCATTTAGATAGATACAGTATCCAAACAACTGCGCGTTTTTATGATGAGACGTCACCTATAGCGAAATTATATGTTTTGTTGCAGCATTTAATGTATCAAAACAGTCATATTTCGAGTTCAAATACTTGATTATAGGTCATACGTTTTCTTTATGCACAGTGGGAAGCATAAATATAGTTTTAGGTTGTAATAAATCTCACTTGAATTCTAGCAATAAGTACACAGGACGAAGATATCATCAAACAATTGATCTTTTACTAAAAAGGGATGAAACATAACCCATCCTTATTCAAAATTTATTTATTTATATTTATGTTCACTACAATCAAATTCTAAACGTGTTGCCTAATTATCACCTTAAACATTTATTTCACAAATACTTTTAATTTAAATATATTAGATATGTTATTCTCAAATACGGATAATAAAGAACTATGTGCCTCAAAGGTCAATAATGGTTCTTTTGCTACCTTTAAACCTTACAAATGATATAACAGATGACATGTTATGTTTCAGTTGTGTTTATATATGCTTGACTTCAGAAATATGGGCCGTTTCTTTTAGTTTATAAATGTACAGGAGAAAGTTATTGGTTTACGATTGTGTGATATATTTCTAGGTAAATAGGGTATTAAAATAAGTTAGTAAGTCAGTTTAATCGGTTTAAACCCTCTACATAATTTGTGTGCGTGTTCCAACCATTGATAATTACATTTATAAGTAATTTGTACGTTTTCCGTTTTGATTTTGTTGACGAATATTTTTCAATCACCTGTACATGACAAGGTATTCGAAAATATGTCAATACACTGTAATGTAAGTAATGCACGGAGTGATTTACTTTCCTTTTCTCCAATGTCCTGCGTGAACTATTCATTTTGAATCCATATTAGTCCATAAAATAAATTTGAAATAAAGCAAAATAAATACTATAATTAATTAACGATAAGTTGAATAATAACTTTTGAATTTGAGTGTGTGTGCTATCTATACCGTTAGGGTATTACAACAAGTTAAGAAGTCACTTTAACCGCTTTAATAATAGATGTAACGTGTTAAAATACCATCACTTCTATTTCTTATTAGAATGATGTGGAAACCATTAGTGTAAGAAGACAATTAAAACACAACTATTCCTTTTCTTTCTTTAAATAAAATTGTTAATGATCAGGATATATATATATATATGATTTAGTTCCATCTGCTTTATTGGAAACAAATAATTACAATTTGCGATGTACCACCTAATCGTTTATTACCTTATTATCAGATATTTTTCTATAATCATTTGTTTTATGGAAATCGTTGGTTTTAAATATCAGCAAACGTTCTAAAATTAGGACAACGATATGTTTATATGAAAATCGAAGACTTTTTAAAAAATTTTGTACGGCCTTGGTTTATACAGTGTATTAAATACAAGATTGCGCAATAACTGAAATATATGTACACGTAATATCGACTCATTAAATTGATATGTAGGAAGGAGTTGTCGTATGAGAAAATATTATTTGCACTGCAAAAACATGAAGAGTTTAGTCCGAACTAAAAATTCAGGGTTTTTTGCGGAAAGTCTTCTCTTTCGACATCCATAAATGTGAACATTAACTTACAAAGAACGTTGCACATCTACAATAGTCCTCTATCAGGTTTCATAACCGGAAAGCCATCCGAGGACCTACTGGGTGGCTTTGCCATCATACGATGAGCATCTGGTAAATTAGTTCTTTTATAAACAACCTCACAGAGAAGATTACAAAAAAGTAAATTTTGATATGATTTTCATGTGGTAGTTGAATTGCAAATAATCTCTTGAAAATGACGATTTGATAGTTTTTTTAATATTTAGAAGATTACAATTTTTTTTCAATATTTAGAAGATTACAAAAAAGTGTTCTTAGACGACCTTTATTTGATTTACATATGGTAGTTTAAATGCAAAAAATCTCTGGAAAATGACGATTTGATAGTTGGTTCACAATTTAGAAGATTTAGAACATAAAACGGGTGTTAAAGTATGTAAATTGGGCGGGTATCGACTGGAGGAAGGCAGGCGGTTTGTAAAGTAAAGGCAACTATTTCGCATAATCAGATGCTCCTACAGTTTTCAACCCAGATAAAAACAAATAACAAGAAGATTGCACACGCATTGACATTGTACACATGTAATGTGCAGATGTATTATAAAATTGTTCAAGGAATTTTAAGCAATTTTCCAGAACAAGTATGTGGTGTAATCACATGCTCCAACAGTGAAGAGTTATATTCATTCATTAACGGCAGTATAACAGACTTTTTAACGGCCCTCTATGTCGTCTGAATAAATTGACTCGATTATAAAGACACGTTATTTCATTAATAACCTAGCACTAACGATGCAACAATAATAGCTAGGCTTACATAATACCTCGACCTACATGTAGAAATTGACAATGAACGTCGGTTGAGAACCAAATTTACGACAAAAGGCAAGAGTTTTTCTAACATTATTTGTGATTCTTTCATTTTTGTCTGGCAAACTTTCAGCAGCACGAACGTACTCAGTTGCCTGTATTCCCTCTTCAACTACCTTCATCAAAAAGGGTCTGCTGTGAAAAACTACTCGACTTAACCATGGTCACAACGTCCAAATTAAATTTATTAGTTAAAAACCGTTCCGTTTGTAAATATGACTATTAGATTACAATTACGGAACACCTGTGTCACAAATATCCATTTGTTCAGTTTGTCCTAACAACTTCCCCTCCTTAATTCTTTCTCGATTACAAAGACCCCTTGGTATGACTTATTACAGAATTTTGACCTGAGTGCTACGACGCTTGATATGCCTATAACAGGAGTTGCTCAACCTTTCGGAGAATCTGGACTAGCAAAGGTTTTTTAGTTGGGTTCGTGTTAGTCAATTGCGGTTTTACTGGGTTGTTGTGTTTCTTTTCCTGTTTTAATATGTTTTGTTATACCATAGATTAATTTGTCCTCAATTTATTTATTGGTACCAGAATAAAGGTCTGTATCTTTCATTCTTTGTTGTTGTTTACTTTTAGGTACGGCCGCATTTTGTCTCCGATATCTCTTTTGGACTAAACATTCCAATAATTGTATAAAGTAAGTTGTGGTTAAATTAGATACGTGATACCACAAAATTGCAGTTTTTTAGTCAAAGTAATCAAAGTTTAAATGTTCGACAATCTGCATTATTCTGAACACAATTATTATGTTGAACAACCATATGATGAGGCTTTTGTTCAAATCTGCCCTTAAGTGAACAAAATAAGTCTTCGGTATGTATAAATATGTCTTAGCATAATACCGCTATGTCCGATTCATAATATTAGCTAGTGATGACTAAGTAGATGTTAAATAGACGACAACTAACGGCAATACCTCAATTCACATAAATTACTAGATAATATTAAATTATTATAAACGTAAGTAGTAATATCTTTCGTCACTGTTGCTTCTAACGCGGCGGGAAAATTCAGTTAAACTTGTATATTTAAATCTGTTTACTCATTGAATAGAATATTATTGAAATACTAAAGTGATTTAAATGTCAATTGTAGTTTGTTTTGCAATACAGGAATCAAATACTGCAAGCTTTTTAATAATACAATTTTTATGTAATATTATTCTATATTTTTTTTAACCAAATCTAAGCAAAAATTATGTAGTTCGCTGCATCTTCGATATCATGTGAAAATGAAGGAGTTTTGAAGCAGTACTTGTAATTGGTTTCCAGCTTACATGATTTGTAGTCTAGTTCTAAATTGAACTCTTTGTCTGTACTCGACAAGTGTAATATAATGGTAAGTCATGTTTTAATACACAAATTACAATATCCACTAGTTTATGACAACATAAAGAAACAAGACATAATAAGACTTTATCAATGCTTGCTTTAAAGTAAAGTAAAAGTGTTCAAAGTGCAAAACTATGGCGAAGAGAAAACAGAGAAAACCAACGCAAATATTGTAAACACACAACAAACAAATAAGCAACACAAAAACCCTGAGAAATTATACCTAGATTGTTAAAATGTCTGTACCAAATTTTGTTTGATTGAAAGGCTTGCTTAATGGGCAGCAGCAATAATCTGTCATTAGTATATTTAATTATAAGCCAAAAAGTAATCTTTCTTTTATAGTCTCTGCCATAGCATTTCGTCCGCATCTCGTAGCAAAACATTTCTATAGAATTTAAACTTTGTATTAGGAATTTTGTATAAACGAATAATTTAGAATGGCTCCAGTTCAAAATTGTACTACAAGCGTTTGCATATGTGCTGAATCGACTATCGCTACATAAAAAGTCAAATTTAAAAGAAAGTTAAAACAAATATTAGTATGCTATTATAGTATACTTACTCGTCTGGATGCAATGCAACAAGTCTCTACCTATATGTTGTGACTCTTCGTTTTTAATCTCGCTGATTAGTCTAGTTTACTTACTTTAACCTTTTTGCTGATTCCGCCTTGAGTTTGTCGTGTGGTGACAATTTATCTGAAGTAATGTAATGTCAGTAATTATGATACTTAAGTGAAAAGTGTGCAATTGTCATCGTTAATAACGTCCAGGCTTTGTTATAAAATTTGATCTATTAACGAAACTTGACAACCGATAAGTACATAAAGTTTAAAACATTTTAATTGGGTTGCATACAATAATCATCTAGTATATTTTTTAATAATTGCTGGCTTTATATTTTATGACTGTAATTTTTTGTTTAAGTAAAGAACATATTTTTTCTCAAACCATGTTTTATAAATTTTGATAATGTACGATACCTGACCATCACACTTATGTTAACAAACATATAAATCAATATCAGTATGTTTTATTATGTTATCTAAATTTGTATGGGTAATTATCTATATATTTGTTAAAATTGCCAGGTTGATATTTCATGACGACATGCAGAATTAAAATCGATGAGAAATACTGCATTGTTTCAAAGAAAATATGCCATGTAATTATAGCATCTCTGACATATTTTCTGAAAAAACGGGATTAATCAAAGAAACATATAAATGTGAATATATACAAGTCAACATGTTGAAGAGTCGAATTATTTTGCAAACATTTTTAAAGCCAAAATTATTCGTTAGAAATAATTTTCGGGCTAGTCTTTGTAAAATATAGGTAACATTAAAGCAAATATTCATATAGTTTTATTGTGATCTCAACATGTAACACCTGAACGATCTATATTATAAACGCATATAGACAGTCTTACTTATTTTGATAGTTTTTGTGTTTTTTTTAAATTTTTTGTGCGGATAATGTGTGCTTACGATGGCTCATTGCACTAAACGGGTTTGATTGATAAGGAATATATGTAAAGATTCATATTCAGAATTTGTTTGCTATGTCATGTTTGCTCTTTCCACTTTTGTGTGATATAGAACAAGTAAGACAACGGGTGCCAATATTGAGCAGAATACTGATATGTTTTAAAAGGGTTTATGTTAAGTTTGCTGTGTTGTCTTTATGTTATGTCTGTAAATTTGTTTTCTCATGGTTTTTTATGTCAAGCTTTATGCTTTCTTTGCCATGATAATGTGAATTATATTTGTAATAAACCTAAAGAAAAGCAGAAGATATAAAGATACAAAAGTGATGCAAAAAACGATACATCAATATGGAAACCACGACTAGAATCATGACCATCAGCAAGGAACCGGAGTGAACTACAGATCAGAGTTTACGACAATGCAGACAAACCCTAAATCAATCATGACACAGACTTTTTCAAGTACCTATTAATTTAAAATGATAAAACTAAAACTACCTGAAGTATTTAATTCTCCCAAATGATCGATCAGTTTATTCATCAGCAGCGCTTCAGAAAAACCAAAAAGGATACAAAACTTTGGAATATCGCATTAACTGAGATATGTATACTGCATAGCCTAGTTTTGATATTAGTGGAGTACATGCAAGGGGGGAAAATTTATGGGCTAAAACGAACTTACCCTTATCGACATGTAAAAAAGTGGTCTTCATTTTGGTAGGAGCTTTGCACGTTGCAATGGCTGCTCTGTTGGTCGAGCACTGCGAACCCTCACAGTAAGGTCACAGCGATACATGTACACGTAACTACTTAGAACGAATAATTGTAACCTCGCTATTTTTTTGGCGATTTTTTAATTAGGCCAATTACTCGTAATATAGCAGAGAAGGAGTGAATCACTCCCGGCACTTTGATGTCCAAAAGAATTTGCATATACAATCAGACGTGGTCGATCTTGATATCTTTCGACAGTGTCACCAATTTTTTTTATCGGTTTCGTGTTTGAAATCGAGCATTATTGATACGTGATGATAGTTATTGCCGTTTTTAATAACCCGCCTTTTTAAGTTTACTTTATGAAAAACAACATTGGGAAACCCGAAACTGAATGGCGTATTGCATCTTGGGGACAACATATGTAAATTACTGGATTCTTACTACGGAATGGTGGTTATAGTATGCAAATTAGCACGTTTATAATAAAATTAGATCACATTATCCATATAGGGAAAAAGGATCAACATAGCATTTTCCACGTGCATCTTCAAAGACGAAAAAAGAAAGTTCTTCAATAATGATCATTATCCGTTATTTTCGCAATGTCTGAAGCTTTAATAACGTAAAGAAGATGAATTTAATGTTCGAAGTGTGAAGAAATAGACCAAAGGTAGAAATTTTTATAAGCTACTCTTCGAGCAATAGGACTAAATTCTGTCGTTAATCCGACAAATTTCAAAACTAACTTTGGATTATAACGACGGTAATATTCAGCCTAGTAACTACTATATTGTTAGTAAACTCTTTAAAGCGCACGCTGAAATAATTATTTTTCAACCACTATTTCAATTCATTAATATATTTATTGATACTAGATAATAATATTGTGTGTTCACAACATGGAAAGTGTTAATATCAGTATTTACTTCTACGTGGGGATAAAATCTACTTCAAATTCGTTAGAACTCTCTATGATTCCAAAATTTTTTAAATCGACAGCCTATTTTTCGTATATGGAAGTCGTGTTTCTCAACACAATTTAACATATCAATGAAAATAAATTGTGATCACATATTTTTGACTTGTCTTTTAAGAAAGACGAAAATAAAACAAAAACTGAAAACAATGTTTTATTATTTTTTCACTGTGGTATAAAATTTACGTTATTGTAATTTTTTGGACCACATTTATCCAAACAAAATTGAAAATAAAGACACAACAAATAGTTCTAAGAACACTTCTGTTTTATCAATCGAAACCGGCAACGAAGGTCGATTCAGGTAAAACTGAAATAAGAGATTCCTTTAATTTCCCAATTATAAAATAAGGTAATAAACCTATAGGTCTGTAATCAACAATCGAAAACTGAAGTCACATAAATAAATAAAGAAACAAAGAAGCACACAAACCAACACATACCAGACCCAATAAAACAGGTGCACGCAGGCGCTTTAGACGATTAAGCAATACCTGCACCTAATTAAACACCTGTCGAGTTATCAGCTACAGATACAGGGATAAGTTATATTCATATCGCTTACCACAAAAGCGGGTTTCGCCAATAAAACAGGATATAATAATTCTTTTAAAACACTTGATATCGTCCCTTTGCTTGTTCTTAGTGTTGTGGGGTTTCTTTTAGCTACGGCTGTGAAATTATGTACCTCAAATGCGCTCTTGTAATTAATTTTGGATCGTTTAATTTACTAATATCTGCATAGATTTTTTTAAAATTATGATGTTATATACAGTGTACAATAAAATATATAAATAAGTTAATTGACTTACATTGTTGACATTAATAAAAACTTACCATGCTACATGGCATAATAAACGTTGTTTAATAAGGTAAATGGTTGTCAAATAATTTTATTAGACTAATATTTTTCATTAGTTAAAATAATTTTATTTTATTAAAACAAGATGGTTTTTTTACCTATAATAATAATTTTCTAATGTGACAAGTTTTTTAATTGTAAGTAATTCGAGAAGAAAAAGTGAAGTAAAAAAAACCAGTATACTGACCAATTAAGGAAACATATACACTGTATGATGTAATATTTCGCAAAAGTAATGAGAAATTTTTTATTTTGAAATTACAAATTTTTAATTTCGTATAGTATTTTTGTACATTCTTTTCCCGAGATGACCACTAGCGTCATATTCGAGGTGAAAGATGAAGGTGAAAATGATGTAAATGATGCTATTTATGTTTTTTCTTTCATTTCCAGTTTTAGAGGATATATTAACGGAAACCACACAGCAAAATTTAGGGTTGTTCATTGAAAGGACATCATCAATATTTGTATACATAAAATTAAATCACCTATCTTCTGCTTTCTTTTGGTGTTGGTGAAATTTAGTTTCATAAGAAGACAGAAACACATCAGCAAGGAGTGGGACATATTTTGTATTCATTGAAGTTTTACCGTCTAAAAAACAAACCAGATGCCGTTGCATTAGTGGCTATGCAGTTCTAATTATGGAAACCGCCACCTATGACTTATATCTTAGATTGTTCATTAAGTGCAGAATAAATGTATATATATTACAATTTACAACTATATAAATGATATCAATTTTGACATTCTATGTTTATTATATCATGCGATATAGGGTGTAGAATATATGCCATACCCAACATTGTTGATGCATGAACAAATAAACTGTATTTTTCGGGAAATTTATGATATTACACTATTCTTGTCAGACTTAAATATTCTTAAAGTTATAGTTACATTACAAATAGTAATCCTTTAAAATGATAGAATGTTTTTCAAAAACTTGAACAGGGTCATACTGGAAGGGTACCCAGTGCTCGACTCACAGAACAGTCCAGCGCGCCACGAGTGGTTGATATGGGAGGCTCTCTCGTTGGGGGTTGTCAGGTCATAATTTGGAAAGCCTGGCCGCATACCGTAGTGGGTAACATGTTTGAAGAATGTCACACTCCATGCACGATTAAGATCCCTTTTGCAGATTCGAAAGGTAGGATCATTGTAGCTGCCAGAAAAGACTAAATTCTCAACCCCTACACAATACTCCATACTTTTTTAGTGTCAGCCACCGTTTATTTCTAATGTCCCATCCAATCCCCTTTTCAGTTAATTAATTGTTTGTTAACTTGTTCTCGTCCTGAATATAGCTGAAATACTGATCGATGTAATGCAAACATTCCATCAATCAATAAAAAATTGAAAGAAGAAGAATCAATCTGCATGTATATGTATGTGATAGCATGTGCCGTCAGCTATCTGTTCTTGGGTTACGTTTAGCTTGCCACTACTCTTCTGTTTCCTTCTTGCTAAATACTTGCATAGCATTGGTAATGTTATGGTGATCTCGAGGTATAAAATGTTTTCACTTCTGCAATTTAAATGAGCATGGATTTCACATTAATTTCCAGCAGATGAATCACAATGTTACATATCGGCGCATGTCATACATGAACTGTCCACACATTCGCTTTAACTCTACTCATAATATTTCTAATAAAATGCTGGGGTTGTATGAAAGAAACAATTGAATCCTTTAGTTGTTTCAGGTCGTTGTATTTTAAATTCTTTGCCTCAATACGCGTGTTTTTCAAGAAAAACCGCTTCTTATGTCTTCTGGCTATACCGCATTATCTTTTGGTGGCAATAAAAAATATGCGCTTTACTCGAAAGCTTTACAAAGGGTAAACAATGTTAATACTTTTTCAGCAGTGCTAATGTTATCAGCTTTTTCGAGTTTGTTTGCCAGTGAGCTTACTATACAGTGTTACGGGGGCGAGATATCTCAGAGATGGTTGAATTTTATTTATATAGTTTATAGAGGTGATTTGTTAACTGGTTTTTTTTAAAATGTGTAATAAAATCTTTTTATTTAATATATGATTTTAAAAGTATACTTTTTACAGTTCAAGATTGTGTATGATTAGAAAAAACAAACAAATTAAATAATACCAAATTTAATTGTTTTTATTAAATCAATCATGTTTTGGTTCTCTGTTCAAATGAAAACGTTTATTTTATCTAATCTACGTTACAAACATGTACAGCAACCATTTAACACAAATTTAGACTTTTAATAAACCTTCTTTTAGTTAGTAGTCAGTAACGTATATTTTTTTAAAACCCTCTCTCCTTAGCCGGATAATACGAGTTTGTTCAAACGAGTTTATTTTTACGCTTTGTAAGATATCTAAAATTCTTAAAGCGTTAAACTTTCACTAACATTAGTTACTTTTCATCTTCCCACTATGTTGTGTGTTTAGTCGTAGCTGAAAGCTCTTTTTTATATAGAAGTAATGCAAATCTAAACACTAGTAATTCTGCCGCTATGTTCATCTAACAATCAACTTTTGGTGTTGATGTTTAACATTTTACCACTGGGCGGCATATCGCAAACGTTGTCGATACGTATACAAAGAGCGATAACACAAATGTCTGAAATTTTATACACAAGAAAATATGTAGGGATACGTTTAGACAACTAAAATAAAAATCTTTGCTGTTCTCTTAACTGTGTTTTAAATTTTAATTCTTTACAATATCATACACAAAATGTACCACAGTATAATTGTTGCCAAAAGTATATTTTTAACGCGGTCGATAAAAATTCTCCCGCCCCCCCCCCAAAAAAAAAAAAATTTAAAAAAAACAACAAAACAGATAACTAAAGACATGTCGTCTACATTAAGCACTCAAATGCAATTAATGAGTGTTTGCTGTTTTAGTTTGCGCTTATTAATTATTAATTTCGTAGTTTTATCTAACAAATTTAATACGACATTCATAGTTTTCTTTTTGATTTATGTAACATATCATTCATATGTAAAATGGTGTAACTTTTCAGATACAACCAAACAGGGTCAAGGTTTAATACTTTACGAATCTCCTAAGTAAAGAGTGTTAAGGTAAACAGCGTCTACTTATACGTTCTATCCGCTGCATTAGTCAGTTTGAAGCCACTTTTCACGGTTTCACACTTTTTTGTATTTAGGAAATAGTATTAGAATTTAATCAATGTTTAACTGATAACCAAGGCAAACTTCTGATTAACAAAGGCAACACATTTGTGGATTGCAGACTCCTTCATTTGGGATTTTTTTAATGTTCTTCGTGATTAAATCAACGTAAATATGAGTAAATATAAACAAAGTAGGTAAGATTGCTTTCAAAAGTACTTTGAATCGGTGCGCAGAGGTAAATGAAACAGTTGTTGTATTATCTGAACAATTATTTTTTGTTCACAGTTATGAATGTTATAGAAAAATTTCTTACGAACATCCCAAAACTTTTCACCATTATAAATGTGTGCAAAATGTGTATTTCCATAATCATGTTTTATATTCTGAAGATTCGGGTAGATAAGATCAATAGATTCTTTATTGTTCCGATTATTTAGTATATTTCAAAGTCAGCTGTGTTGCTTATACTCATACTTTTGATAAATAGTTCATAGGTTAATGTTATCAATGCGTATTTATTTCATGAAGTTTTAATATTTTATATATTATTCATGTATAGTGGCTTTCTATTTTCTTTCCAAATAGCATCTTTACAAAAATAGCTATCACATTTTGTATATATCATTTATTATTTATTATTCATGATGTTGTTTTACCAAGACCATTCTTTTGTTCTAGTATTACTTAAAAACAATGATTTCTATTGTCAAATTTAACAATTTTATTTTCTGTATGTCTATACAAATCCCCTCATTTCTTCATTCGGTTTGCTTAAAGTGCCTTTGAACGTAATGGTTCAGCATGAAAGCAACCTAAAATGAACTTAAAATAGAACAAGTTCTTTAGCCAAGTCTTTTGGAAAATAATTTCACCTTGGAATATCCTAAATATAGATTCCAAACACCCTGGCAATGCCTAATCAAAATATGTTTTATGCTGTTGTCTGAATTAACTTTAACCTGGATATTATATTACATACTTAATTTATTCATATAATTATTCATATAAAAACATTGATAGACTTTGAAGACTTCAAGATAGTTTGTCATTATTTTTTTATTTTAACAACCAAAGTTAATTAAAGTCAGTAATTGAATATTATTCTTCACCAAAAGTTTTTCCTTTTAACTCAAAGTTTGCCGAAACAAAGAAGTTTATTTTTAGTGTTTTTTTACTATTGTAAAAAACGATTTAGTTTCTAATTACCTCATAATAATTGGCTTTAATATATATTTTAATTGCAATGTAGTAGTATGGTAATAAGGTAGCTTCATTTGAAATTTGTACTGCGCATTTGTAGTTTTTGTGTTTTAATGTATCTAATTTTATTACTACAGACTGAAGCCGTGAAGTTTTGTCATTCCTTGAACAGATTAAGAAACCAATATATTAAACTATATGTAAATGTCCCGGCAGCTGTTTTGTTCATAATTGAATGTATTCTTAGGCTTTCTAACAAGGCAACTGGTTACCACACTTTGCAGTAAGTACGTCGTACATTCTTATTCTTTTCTAAGTTTGATTTTGTCTTAACTGCGTGACTGGTTCCCGCCTGTTAAGAGTATGCGTCACATGTCCGACATCTGACGATACTACATGTTTTTAATTTTTTCATATTGTCTTCAGATTTTTTGGTGGATTTACAAATATGTAAAACATAAAATTGTCGTTTTAACCAAAAATCAGAATGCTTGTTAAAAGAGGGTTTATCACCACTTTTGCATTTTTTAAACTGTATTATGATGTCCAGTTGGTATCAGGAGAGGAGTAACCGGTGAAAACTCCCGATCTGCAGAAAAAATCTGGCAAGCGCTGTCAATAAAAGACGGGGTAGATCCCACTCTGCAGGAGTAAGGCTATGTTTTGACAAATAGTAGCTTCTCCCGGGGCGTTAACTCAAATCGTTCTTCTATCTTTGTAATAATACATTTACAGTAATTGGTGAGTAATAAAATTGACACAAGAACAAGTTTTAAGATTAACATAACGCATTTGAAAAACAAAACATTATCTCATATGTAAATGGTCATACCATGTAATATACACATCAATATGGATATTTGCAGGTATAAATGACTAGCTGAACATAAGAAGTTTTTTATTAGTTCAATAAGACATTATTTTGATACATAATTTTATTTAAGGAAATACATGTTACAACTGTGTAAGCAAAAAGTAAACACAAGAATAATAAAAATATATATCATTACTGAATAGCAAAGAAATACAAAGATGATGTATTTACAGAAATTTATAAAGCAAGTTTTTGACAGAATTCATCGCTTGCAAAACGAGTTAACCATATGTAGATGCAGAAATATTTTACACAAAAAAGACAAATATCAAACTTAAAAGAGAAACATCATTCTTCCCACAGAAATAAAATTAAGAAAACAGACTAACTGCGAGTAATGCTAACTAAGCGAAACCCCTACTTTCTTGTGTAACGTAATATCAAGATTCATTTTGCTATGGGAAATCCCAAATATTCCGATCAAATATGTACACTATCAAGTGAACAATGACACTCTGTGAAAACAAATATGTAAAAGTTTTATCAAATTGCACACAGTAGTGTAGGTAGAGTTGCTAATAAGAGATCGGTGTCCATGTTTAGCTATATAAAACCACAAGTTCAATTGCGATCAAAATATCACGGACAAAATAACACTTATGTAAAAGTTTCATCAAATTCTATTCAGTTGTGTAGAAGGAGTATCGGATAAGTGATAGTTCAATAGATGAACAGGCGGACACTCATATAACTATATACCACCTCTTTTTAAGCTAAGTATAGTAAGATAAGATAAAGACATAGAAGTTAACAAAGGAATACAACTCTAGTATACACCGAGGCAAGCCACAGAATAAATAAATTTATTCAAAATTCTATTTAATACTTTCAAACAGGTAA
Source organism: Limnoperna fortunei (assembly GCA_944474755.1). NCBI lineage: Eukaryota > Metazoa > Mollusca > Bivalvia > Mytilida > Modiolidae > Limnoperna > Limnoperna fortunei. Next base: position 68,373,223 of record OX104114.1, on the reverse strand, counting down.
ATAGCAGAAGCTAAGTTATTTAATTTCACATATAAATATATTGATTATGTCCTCTCAATAAATCCTTCAGAACTAGAAATAAAAAACCCAACAGAAACTTAATCATTTCTAGGCTTAAACCTTTTATATGACGTTAATGATTATCGGAGTACAAGAATTTATGACAAGCCAAAAACTTTCAATTTAAAAATATAAATTATCTAAACTTATGCTGCAATATACAACATCTCTTGCATACGATGTCTAAATTTCTCAGTTTAAAAGGTATCAACGAGCCTGCATTGAGTACACTGATTTTTTAAACGTCACAAATTTCTTCAAGATAGGCTTATAAAACAATATTACAAGACAAAAGACTCGTTCGCGTCATTAATAAGTTATACTAATGTTACAAAAAGTTGATAGATATTCTATCTCGTGTAAATAATATTATTGCAGACAGTTTTTTCTTTAAAATTTAAACCAGTTCATAGTGATTGTAATGCAATGATTATGGATACTCCTATTACTGACTAGTGGTGTATGATACTCAACCATTTCAATAAACAAACAAACTCACACACTGTAGTTATGGAAGAGAAAGGTTTAATGTGTCATAAAACATTGTTTTATCCAAACTTTCTTTTGAAACGCGTGTACCAAATCAGGACATTTGCTGTAGTTTGCAGGTTTCTTGCACCTCGATATGTGGACTGTCTACTTTTACAGTCTTTTTGGTGTTCAGTATGTTGCTATTACCTTCATTTGTCATAAACATAAGAAGAAACGAAAAGATTGTGCTCAAACTTTAGACTAAAAATCAAAAGTGAATTAATTTAGACATTGTACTGGTGTAAACATAAGTGTTCTCTAAGAATCGTGTTAAGCTGGCACATAAGTAGAACACATTTACTGTCAAACGAAACAAAAACATACAGGAACCACAAAAGTAAGAATTAGCGAAATGACGTACAGAATATGGGAGGTTACCGAACTTTTGTCAATTTTACCCTTAGAATAAGACACACTAAAATTTTTGCCAACAAGAATTGTATTTTTACATGAGAATAGCTGTACATAATTGTTATAATTATTACCTTAATGATACATCTTTTTTTCAAGGCAATTTTACATAACGCCTAGTATAAGACAACATTTACCGCGTTTTATTTGATTTTAAAGATCTTTTTGAACTGTCGCCGTATTTCTGGAATTCGCCACGCGTACACAAAAGGGTTCACTACACAGTTCATGCTACAAAGCACAAAAATGATTAATCTTGTCTGCGATGGGATACTTGTATTAAAAACGATATCATACCAGTATGTTGCGACAAAAGGGCCGGTCAGAAGTAATGTTGTAGATGCTATGATAACGTTGGTCACAAAGGCTTTTGCCTCCCATGCCTTCCCATATTTTCCTTTATCTTGTTGCTTGGAGTTCGAGACTTTACTTTGTGTTGGACCTGTCATTGTTCCACTGGAACTTGGCAACACCTCTACCACCGAATCTACGTTGATATTAGCAACGTCTCTAGGGCACGAATTTTCATCGAGTTTACTTTTCTCAAGACTTACTACGTCACTTTCTATTCTTTGTGTTGTAGTTTGCAGATTTGCCAGAGTTTCTTTCCGGGCACAACGGCTCTTTCGTTTCTTTTCCGATGTCTCAGATGTCAAAGAACGTCGATTTTGGGGATTCACTTTATTCTTAGATCTAAAAAAGATTGCCCATAGGTGGTAACTGGTTCCAAGCGTGATTGCAACAATAAGTACAACAAGAACTGTTAAAGTACCAATTATGATGAGAACAAAATACAGATTATATTTTCCGTACAACTGTGTTGAGGAACATCCTTCTATTGTAGTTTGACAAGGAATAGCCAGTGTACCGATGGATGTAATTAAAAACCCAAACCCGAACACGCCACCAATAAGTGAAAACTTTTTTCTGTTAAACTTTTCTCTGATTCCATAGTTGTACGACTTCACACTTAAATATCTAACGAGGCACAGCATGCAAATAAGACTGTAAGTCAACACCAAAATAAAGCAACCTATGAATAAACTGAACTGACATGACCGAATGTTGTTTTTTGTGAACGGTATCATCTGTGATAGAATGAACCAAACAAGTGAAAGTCCCAATAAAACGTCGCTGAAACACAACGACAAGACTAATAAATCGTTGAAATCCTTCTTAAGAGCCTGAAAACAGACAATGATGTACGAAATATTCACTAGGATTGGTAAAACCGTCACACATACAATTGCAATGCTGACACCTGGTGACACTTTAGGATTTGCAGCGACATCTACTAGCGTGTCCTGAAAAGATAACCAGACTGGTATATGTATTGATTGATCAGCAGCTAATATGCTAACGATAAATCGTAAAAAGAATCATTAAGATTAACTTTTTAAAAAAACTGTGCGATAGTTTAATCATGTAATCAATATTTAACAGTTTTTAGTAAATAAAAAGTCTTGACCACTTAGAATTTTATATTGTTTCAACTCTTACCTCGCTTTGAACCAAATGTTTATTCTTTTTAAATGCATCTGTGAACAAGTACACATGCATTTGAACCAGATAAATGTGAATAACGATATAGTTTTATTTTATTTTGTGTACATCTATTGCAATTCTCAAAAGCTAGTTTATTTATTTTACTTTTTTTAATGTAGTTACTAAATATAATATTTTTAAAGATTTTCTTTTATCGTATCTAAATTACAAATCAAGAAGCAGAGCAATTTGTTTTACTACCTGATAGTATAGAATCCTTTGAATTGATTAATCCACCGAGAGGCACAAAGGAACCTGAATCGCTCACCTAAACCTGAAGCCAATTTAAAAACTATGCGATTCTTTTTATCTAGCATGTCTTGTCTAACAATTCCTCAAACATCATTCATTTTGAATGTTTTAAGAGGAAAAATTCTTATAAGGAGTTGTCCAACACATATGCACCGTAAATCATTTTTGTAGATCATGAAGAGCAGAATAATTTTTGTCTGGAGAAAAGTTTAATATTTTGTATTGCACAAAGGCAATAGCATTTGACACAAGTTATACCCACTTAAGTCATCTCCACTCCTTACAACATATTCACATACATAACATGACAGTAGGAAAACAATATATGAATGCAATACTTATTGGTAAATGAGAAAAGAGGAAAAGAAAGATAAAGAAAAGAAAAACGACACTAAGTGTATTACTTAGAAATGAAAAGAGAAGGAAAAAAAACAAAAAGCTAGCGATTTAGTGTTGAATGTGGACTGATCTGCTTCTCGAAACGTTTTGTTTGTTTCACATAATATGTTATAACTTTAAAAAATAGTACGGTATAGTCATGGTAAGTATAATTATCGTTTTCAAATAATGGTATTTCAATATGAATATAACTTGCATTTATTTTTGAGAAAAGAGTTACTCTTTGGTTTAGGTACATTGAATATTACAGAAAATAATGAAAGGTATATTCGTACGGTGATCCGCACCTACATTTAGGACCACTGATTACATTTTTAGCGAGCTACACTGCTGCCTTAACTGAGTATGTAGTATATTAAGAATTCGGTTACATTCGCCATAATACTCTGGGGAATTGCGGCATACAATCCGATGACTATGTGAACAGCTTGAGTCTAAAGTCTACCAACCAGCAAGCTTATTAAGTATCGGGTCGACTCGACAAACATGACGATACAGCATAAACAAAAAATAATATACAAGTCTAGAAGATTATGCAACGATACAAATGACGGTGTTTCTTGTCAAAAATTTAGACAAAGACTGACCAACGAATGGCCTTAGTCATTGAATGTCAATATAAATAAATGACGTAAACAAGTCATAACATATTGATCTTAAACTGTCTCCTTTCCTTTCCTAACCCAAAATAGTTGCTTCCCAAGTCCGCCAGTCGAACTCACACCGTTGTGACACTGTGGCACCAATTCGCCTGCACTATGTCCAGCAGTCTAGACCCCTCGGCCAAATCCGCTAAAGAAAGATAGCAAAGACAACCCGACCGAACAACAAGAGCCAAAAGTCAAGGTACATTTACAAATCCGGATATAGATAAAAGAGAGTAACCCGAACCCAATAAGACCCATGGGTACATTTAGGTGCTCCGGGCGAGTGCCTGCCTCTAATTAGACATTGTCATGTCCAGGGAAAAGTCAAATCAAGGAATGGGAAACGCTATCTAAGACTCAGTGACAATGTCAGATCGTATTTGAGACACTGATTTCCCATAACGATCAATTAAGTCATGACTTGCGGAGAGATAACATCAACCTAGGTACAACTAATCCTCTTTTGAGTAGTTTAGTAGTCAACAGCAGTGATCGTTAAAACGTTATTGAAAAGTCTCAATTTCTTAAAATGTGTCATTGTACCAAAAATATTGCGTATTCTAATTGTCAACAAAGAGATATTATTGGCGTTTGGATGTAGTAAACTTTTAATTCAATATTTGCCCTTATTTAAAAACAAGAATACTAGTACATAAAATTCGAAACCCTCAGTTGTTTACAACAGAACCAATGGTTTTCTAACACCCCCACTTGAAAATAAAGAAATGATATAAAAGGGCTTACATTTAATAAAACGGAGAGGCTATTCGTCCGGCCATTAGAAATGCCTATGTCACGAGCGTCCAGCAGCAGTAAGAGACGGCGTCCATCTCTTATCTCTCTTGCTATGGCTGTAAAAGGCGAACTTCATATCTGCGATAAATTGTCTTCTTATAAAGAATTACAATTATATATAGGAATACGTCAATATGAAATTAGTCAACATGTAGAGTTTTACTAAAGAGATTCCCACACGATATTGTCGTTAAGAAAAGGGTCATTAAATTTAGACCTTTAAGATCCTAACCAATAAAGCTTGAATTCATCGAAACTTTGCCATGAGTAGAGCATGACAAAATAACCTCAACGGACAAATAAACCAGAAGTTAATCTTTAGATTATATATAGCCGGACAAATAGCCAGAAGAAGTGTCATAGCTATTTTTCCAGCTAGCCGGACGAATAGTCTTATAGATATTTTTTCCGCCTAGCCTGACAAATAGCAAATGCCTTATTAAAATGGCACAAATACTTCAATAATTAAATTGACTTTAAGATGGTTAAAATTTAAACTTTGTTTTCAAGTTCTTTGTACATATCCCATATTCCATTGCAAGCTTTCTCATACTGCGAACACTAAACTCTGCAAACCATTTTATGCAAAAATATGGTTGATTGTTGTTTTTGTTTTGAATGGTGTTTAACGCCACTTTCAGCAATTTTTCAGCTATATCATGGCGTCCAGTTTTTATTGGGGGAGGAAGCCGGTGTACCCAGACAATTCAAACAAAATCAAACTTCCTGTCACAACGCAAGGCAATACTTTGACAATATACTTGTTTGTATTTATGATCCATTCAATGAAATAAAAAATTAATGATTTCGTAAAAAGAAATGACTTACGTTTGTCATGGTTTATTCAGATGAAATCCAGCCGCAGACAAAATCTACAGAAGAAAGAAATACGTATGTATGTGTTTGGTAAGAGCAATCGTCAGCTCAATAATCGCTGCTGCTTTAAGTCTACTAGTAAGAGTATATTAACTCTTTTAGACACCGCAAATAACATGCGTTTACATTGATAAACATCAGATTGACTATGATTAAAAACGGACTTTTAAATCAATGTTCCATTTTAAATTTAAATAAATAACAATCGTTAGAAATGATTCGACTATTGTAAAAAATTTTCAGTTATCAAATATTTTTTAAATGTGCTGCCTGTCCACAATCTTACTATTTTTCTATTTAAATCCACTGTAACGCTGTACCGTCATATTCAAATTTAATACATCATCGTTGTGTTTTTAATAGTCAGGGTAATACAAAATGTTTAAATTTCGTATCGACGCGTTTTAATATTTAAGTGTATGCACTTCGATCTTAAACTTTGTTTACGTTCTAAATAAGCACAAATTTCTGCTTAAATTATGTGACCACATAAAAGCGTATAAGACAGGAAAATAAAATATAATTAACTATGCAGGTTATACAAATTTTAACAAGTTTTACCTTCGTGAAATTTCAATTTAAACTTTTAAATCGTTTGATGTGTACACTTTATCTTACCTGCTTTTTTATGAATGCTAATTCGTCATTCACATCTACCGACAAACCAGAGTCTGATGAATTCTGTCTGTGTCTTTGTTAAACAAAATCTATAATTGACCAATTAGATACACCTCCAATTATTATAACAATGGCCTTTTCGAAGTTCGTAATGTCCACATTAGCAGAAGACAGATGTGTTTTGTCCTGACAGTGTAAATAAATCATTTGCATTACAGAAATAGCAACAATTAATCACCCACAGCTTCCCACATTAATAAAACATATTGAATGTGGGTACTCCTGCTTTCTCCTCCAATAAAAACTGGAAAAAATTGCTGAAAGTGGAGTTAAAGACACCATTCAAACAAACAAAATATTTGAACATAAATGATGTGTATTTGCTTGAATGGTGTTCAACTCCACTTTTAGCAATTTTTCAGCTATATAATGGCGTCCAGTTTTTATTGTGGGAGCTAGAGTTCCAGGAAAAAACCGACATTGATATCGTGTAAAAAATTTAATGAAATAATTGAAAAAGAAATTAGACTTAAAATGCATTTTTATAATTAGCATTTATATTTATAATGATTCGGATATTTTAAAATTTGGTTGAATGCATTTCCATGCTTTCTTTATTAAAAATTCTGCTAAATGACGTACGTTCACTTCTTGTTTTAACATAAAGTCTGTTTTAAGGGGAGACAAAATCTCCTGCAGTATATTAGTTAAGATTGGGGTTTAACACACCTTGCGACAAATATCGAAAAGCTGAATATAAATTGTTAGCGAATATGACTTAATTGTTTAATATTTTCATGGGTTCATATCACGAGGTACTCTTCAGGAGAATATGCTTTCATATGAAGTGTTTGGAAATTTATCATTAAACTAGATTGATTGATTGATTGATTGATTAATGGTGTTTAAAGCCCGAGCAGCAATATTTCAGCTATATTCAGGCGATGAACATGAAATGGATAAAATGAACATGAAATGATGATGAATGAAAATGGGATGGGACACAAGGAAAAATAGGGGTAACGGATTTTAGATTGCCACTGGCAAATGGGAGGATGGATAGGGTCGGGCAATTTAGCCTCCTGTAGCGGGATCGAAATTCCTACTCATAGCGAATACTACAGCAGCGTTCTTTAACGTGCGAGGAACGTGGCATTTTTTCCCAACACGGTGCACTAATATGGCTTGCGGTCAGGTTTTCGTATTATGGCCTGACAGCCCCAGCTTGCCAGGGGAACCCCATTCAACCACCTGGGGCACACATCCCAGTCGGTCTTTAGGCAAACCGACCTGACACGCCGGTCAGGGTACTGGGCGCTATTTAGTCGCCTTTTACGACAAGCTAGCGCGACTGCGGTCTATTCTGTTAGCCACCCGGATCTCGCACGGGGCTCATTAAATAGTAGAAAAAGTCGATCTAGCGATCACTGATACCCACGCTTAAATGTTATTTTATCTGTTAAAAATGTTTATGTGTTTTTGTAAACTGGTGAACTTAGACTCTAATGGTATTCTCCCAGAATCAATAGGCTTCTGATCTACTTAATATGTAATAATATTCTAGTTTCATTGAAATCAAATGCAAACTTTTTGAGTTATTTTATGGAAACATCTTTTTGGTAAAATTTACAATATTTTTGCAACTGTGAAATTGAAATTTCATGGATTTCCCCCCAAAAAATCAAAAGCTTCTTACCCAACTCATATGCAATTATATCCCAAATTTTCATTGACATTAAATACAAACTGTTGTCCGGAAACATCTGTTTTGTAAAAATGTCTAACGGTTTTTTGTGTCGACTTTTGACAGAATTTGTCCAGAATCAAAAGGTTTCTTACCCATCTGACATGTAACAATATCCCAAAGTTTCATTGAAATCAGATGCAAACTTTTTGAGTTAATGTTCGGAAAACATCTATTTTTGGTAAAAATTTGGGTTTTTTTTTTCCACTGTGGCCTTGATCTTCAACAGAATTCCTCAAGAATCAGTAGGCTTCTTACCCACCTGATATGTAACAATATCCTAACGTTTCATTAAAATCGGATGCAAGCTTTTTGAAATATCACCTGGAAACCATATAAGGGCAGACAAACCGACGGACGGACAGGTATGAGGACCACAATATACACCTTGTCGAGCGAGCGTATACAAAACAATTTTTGATAGGCTGTAGAGACATCTTTTGGGGGACTTCGCATTAAGTAAATATGGGTTTTTGATCAAACTAAACGTTCCATTTCTTTCGTATGTTTTTCCATTTCATTCTGAAATGTATGTTTCAACATAAATATTTCTAGTGCAGTGATTTTTTCCATGCTCATGTTTTTTACAGGAATTTTTACTCAAGGTAAATTTGGATGCAGGTCTTGCGCGTTACATCTCTAAAATGTATTGTTTAAATGTACAAGTCACAGTGGGTTCACTATTTGTATTGGTTCAATTTTTAAAGTTCATTCTGTAAAAATTCACTTTGGCATGTTATTCATATAACTGCTAATATTACATTTTTCATTTTTGTGCAAATTCGCATTGACCATGTTTTAATGGAATGCTCTATTATCTTGTGCTAAGATCGTTAATTGTGGTAATAGAGAGAGAAAAGGCTAATAATACTAATTATCAATTGTTCTGCCAATTTTATGTCATAAAACGGATATTAATTGTATAAAACCATCACTCACTCGTTAAACAAATTATAGATAAATCTGCTAATTATAGTTTTTCTCTTTGTAATAAGACAATTACGGTACATTTATTAAGTTGACGTGCCTTTTATTTTTTTATTTATAGCTATCACCTCTTATGCATAAACTGGCTGTTCCGACAATGTAACATACAAAATATTGCAACGGAAAATTATAGCGAGTGTCGCTATTTATAAATCATAGGTTATCGTTTTTCCGTGGGAGTTATTGTTTTGCAGATGGCCACAACCCTCCACGCGCGTGTTGCTCATACACTTTTTTTACTACTACGTTCAAAGCACGCGATATTAGAATAAGAAATATTTCGATTAGACAACCTCACATTAATAAACCTCATTCGCATTCAGACCATTGGCACATTTGATAAGATATCATATAATACAAGATATTTTGGTTTGTTCCCTGAATGCCAACATTTTTTTAAAATAATATAATTCAGTTTTGTTGTTTTTGTGGTTAAAAAGGGGGAACAACAAGGGGTGTTGATTATTCTTCTAATTTAAATGGGTATAATCACACAAATGTGCAGTTGTTGCAACAGAACAAATTAAATGAGTAAAATAATACGACAACTTCTGCGAAAGTGTCTATAAATTACTTATATTTTTACGGAAAAGTTGAATTTGTAAAGAACATCTTAAAATAAGATTTTGTTTCAGAAATTTAAAATTATGTGTTAAAAACGTATTATAACAACGTTATTTAAGTAAATTAATCGACGATAAGTTTTTTTGAGTTGACATACAAATTGGTTGATATTTTTCTGATAAATTTGATTAGTGTAAAGCCTGTCACATGACATGCTGTATTTGGTAAGGTTCTTTGAAAACGGCTGATAGAAAAGTGATGTTGCACGGTTATATTTAGAAAACATGATATTGCACGGCTATTTTTAAATAATTGGAATTCCCCTTTAAACAGCCAATCAGAATGACTTCTGTCTGTTTCCGGTTTGAAAGTTAGGAAAGTATGTACATTGTGAAAAATTGCAAAATATTTCAATATGTTGCATGTATTTTTGTATTTATAAATCTTTTAAATTGAAAGTTTTCATAATTTCAGATGATATTGAAATGAAATGTGATATTTTCGTACATGTGACAAAACCCATCAAAACAGTAAACTTATCAAAAGAATATTGAACTAAATTCCTTTAAAATACTAGTATATACAGATGTGCATAAAAATATATCAATTAATAATATAACAATTATAGCCTTTAACTACGGTCGATATGAAAAATATCGACATGAGATAACATATCGACCTCCAACTTCGTTGTCGGTCGATATGTTCTCATGTCGATATTTTTTCATATCGACCTAATTTAAAGGCTATAATTGTATAATACAACTGAAAAGAACTAAATTCCCAATCTTTAATTCCCCATGTCTGTATAATAATTGTTCTGCAGAACCATTTATTAGCACATATATTTTAATAAGAAATTCCAGAGCTTACATTTCCAACGGCTTATAAGGCAAGGATTTCATGTTGTCCATGAATACGGCATTTTATGGCATTCATCGTTGATTGGTTGTTCATTATACGATATTTAACTGGCACGGAAATTGGAATAGATATTATTGGTTAATTTACTGGTTTTTATTTTATTGCGATTTTAACCATACGTTACACAACGGGTGTCACAAATAAAGCAGGATATATTTACCCGTCCGGAACCACAAACATCGCCCCGTGTGAAATTCTTTCATGATATAAATTTGTTTGTTGTGTTTAGAATGTTTGTTTCATGTGGTTTTCGAGAGTTCTCTGTTAGCCATGGACTTGTATTTTATTACTCGAATTTTGTATTTTTCATCACAGCTAGTTTTTTTCTGGTGCTTTCTTTGGTCAGTTGGTATTTTATGATGGTTGTTATGAAATTGATATGAAAAGGAAATTTTGGGGGTCAATAACCGAAGTAAATTTAATGGATACATCACGAAGTATTCGAAAACACTATCAGCAAAAATCCTTTCAGGTAGTCGAGTTATACGTAACGGTCAAGAACATAAGAATATTTATTTGTACCAGCCATAGGAATGGGTAAACATGCAAAGATCTGCCGAGCATTTCTCACTGTTTCTCGGCAAGTACAAATAAACTTTATATTTTCTGACAATTTACGAATATTGTTTTATCCTACAATCCTAAAATACATTTTATACCAATGAAAAACGTGAAATAGTGCATTTAAGCCGATTTCGGCGCGTGTTTTAGTGATAGCCTTACGTCACAAACAAATATTGTACAGTATGTCGTAAACCAGAACAGAATACTAAATATAGTAAGAAGCAATGAAATGGTTACCAGGTATCATCCCAAATTGCCGATTCCAAAATTACCGAATCCTATTTGCCGAGTCCAGTTAGCCGATTCCCAAATTGCCGACATTCAAAAGTTAAACTATATGTTGTTAATGATTTTAGTAAAAAATATTTTGTCGGAGAAGTTTTTTGTTAATATATCGACTTCATGAAATTCGTAAGATAATAGTAATTTTGCAGATTCCAAGTGCGAATTTGAATTTAAAAGTTGATTCATCATCCCAAGTCAGGGTTCTGAGTCGCGTTCGCTCCATCATCGATGGTAGTGCGAACGCGGATGAACCATTTATTTTCTATTGTTTAAGAGTACATATCACCTAAATGCCGATTTATTCTAGGCATATTCTTCCTCTACTGGAAAATGCTTGCGAATTATGGGATGGTTGCTCTGTCACTGACAAGGAAAAAATTGAACGTTTACAATTAGAAGCTGCTAGAATTGTAACAGGACTTCCTCGCTTTTCCAATAATGAATCGTTAATGTTCGAAGCAGGATGGTCTTCTTTAATGAATAGACGTTATATAAGAAAACAAAATCTTATGTATAAAATCCGCAATGGTAATGCTCCCGAATATTTAAAAGATATTTTAAATGACTACTCTGATGTTGGACGTTATAATTTAAGAAATCGACTAGATTACAGAACGCCATTTTGTCGACTGGAGACCTTTTCAAAATCTTTTTTCTTTCAACAGTTAGATTATGGAACTCTCTTCCTTTAGATCAAAGAGAATTACCAACTTTTATGAGCTTTAAAATGTCACTGAAAAAAGAAAACTAAATTGTCCCATCATATTTTCTAATAGGAAGCAGAAATTTAAATATTATTCATACTAGATTACTTCACCGTTGGAGTTCCCTAAAGGCCTATTTATATAGAGTAAACCTAATCAACGACCCAAGCTGTGCTTGGGGTTGTCCCTTAGAAATCAACAGGTAAATTTGAATCTCATCGTGAAAAACTTAGTGTACGATAAAAGAGAAGATAATGACAAAACTGTGCTCAACTCGAAGGTATCGTCGCTTCTTAAAGATGGTCTAAAATTAGCGAATGTAAAATTAGTAGATGTTTCACGTTTATCAAGTCATTCCGATAGTAAACCGGGGGTTGTGATTATGACAGTCGAAAATATTGAGCAGAAAAAGGCAGTGTTGAAGGCGAAAAGTTGCTTGAAAAAATCGTCTAAATTCGGAAAAGTGTTTATTGAAAACGATCTACCTTTACAACAGAGGATTACGAACGACAATAACCGAGCATTATTGAAAGCCCTAGGCAAAGAGAAGGAATTTACGATTCGATCTGGACGTGTAGTGAGAAAACAGGATAATTCATCAAATGGTAATGAGCGTTTGCGTAATGATGTCAATACGACACACAAAACAGGTGACCGAGTTCGAGGTCAGGAATACACAAATAGGCGGAGCTACAATAACAACAACAACAACAACAACAAAAGAACACGTGGTGGATGTGGTGGTTTTGACTCGTCAAGAGGAAGGTGGTAGTTCGATTGCGGGTTTTGGAATATCAACGGATGGCATAAGAATGTAAATAGCGATAAAAATAAACTATTGTCAACATGCATTAGTGATTTAAATTTGCATATAGTTGGTTTAGCGGAGACACATCTTACAAATGGTGATGACATCAGAGTTGATGGCTATTCATGGTTTGGAAACAACCGTAAACAAATACATGTGCGTGCACGGTCTGGCTCTGGTGGTGTTGGTGTGTTAGTTAGAAATGATGTTTTAAATAATTTTGATTGTTGTAAAATTGATGATTCAAATGATGGTATTTTATGGTTGTGTTTTTCAGATAAGTGTAATGATAATTATAAGTTTTATATATGTGTGGTTTATTTGCCGCCAGAAAATTCGGCAAGGTCAGTTAATATACATGAATTTTTAGATTTATTAATGTCAGATATATATACTATACCAAATAGTAGTCCATTTTTCTTGTTTGGAGATTGGAATAGTAGGGTGTCTAATTTACCAGATTTTATAGAAGGGGTGGATGTCCTCCCCGAGCGTCATGTTGTAGATTTTACTTGTAATAGTTATGGAGAGATACTATGTGACTTTTTAAGCAATACAAACTGTTGTCTATTGAATGGCCGTAAGACAATCAAGAATGACTTTACCTTTGTATCGACCAGGGGAGCATCAGTAGTGGATTATTGTATCATCCCGTATGAACAGCTGCAGCATTTTGACAACTTTGAGGTTATACGTGCTATTGGACTTATAAACAATATTTATAGGGTTGGAGAATACGACCCAAAACACATTCCTGATCATTCGGTACTGAGATGGTCATTTAACTTTATGTCAACAAATGATACATGCAAGATCTCATCTCTATCAGACAATTGTAATCCGAAAGCAAAAAGATCTGTGAGATATGACACGAGGAGCGTCCCAAACGACTGGATGTCAGATCCTGAGACTTTGAATAAACTTAATGTGTTAATCAGCAACCTAGAAACGAATCTGATAAACCAAACAAATCTTGACATTTGCTATGATGAATTTATTCAAACTATTCAAGTTGAAATGGAGAATAAACTTAATAAACATACTTTTGATAACGGTCTAAGTAACAAAAGACGAAAATTAAAGAAACCGTGGTGGTCTGATGCTCTTACTACTTTATGGAACAACACATGTAAAGCAGAAAAGGAATGGCACAAGTGTAATACCCATATAAAGAAACATAAACGTCAAACATATGTAAATATTAGAAAAACTTTTGATCAGGAATGTCAGAGAGCTAAACGTAGATATTGGCATGATAAACAAACTGAACTCTGTAATTTACAATCAGTTGATCCAAGGGAATTCTGGAAGAAGATAGGGAAGATTGGGGTTGGGAATGAAAGACTGAAATCTATCCCGATGGAAGTTGAAAAAGACGACGGTGTAATCTGTAGTGATGTTAACTTTGTATTAAATAAATGGAAAATGTCTTATGATAATCTTTTGAATAACAATTGTATGAATGGTAGTAGTGTTAATAATGTTACAAATACATATAGCATTAATCACTGTTATGATGAATTTTTAGACAGTGTTATTAATTTTGATGAGGTATTAAATGTGGTAAATAATGCTAAAAAAGGGAAAGCTCCTGGCATTGACTTGATTCCCTCAGAGTTATTTAGAAATGATTTCTTAATATTATTATTACATAGAATATTTAATTTATGTTTTAATTTTGGTATTGTGCCTTCATCGTGGGGTAAAGGGTTGATTACCCCCATTCCAAAATGCTCCACGTCAGATCCAAGAGATCCTTTGTCCTATAGGGGAATTACATTAGCACCTTGTGTATATAAATTATATTGTAGTATATTAAATGCAAGACTTGTATATTGGCTTGAGATAAATGATAAACTACATGATGAACAAAATGGTTTTAGGTCAAACAGAAGTACCATAGATCATATTAGTACACTTACGTCTATTATAGAAAATAGAAAGCTGAAAAAATTGCCTACATTTGCTGCATTTGTAGATTTTAAGAAGGCATATGATATAGTTAATAGAGATTTGCTCTTTCAAGATATAGAGCAGCTGGGAATAAGTACAAAGTTTTTATGTGCACTAAAAGGTATATATGAACATGTGGAATGTGCTGTGAAAGTAAATAACTATTTAACTGATTGGTTTAGTGTCAGCTCAGGATTGAAGCAAGGTTGTGTATTGTCTCCAATTTTATTTAACATTTTTATAAATAGTCTAGTAATAGAGTTAAAAGCTTTGAATAAAGGTATTGATGTTGGTGACATTAAGATAAATATTTTATTATATGCAGATGATATAGTATTATTAGCAGAAAATGAGAAAGACTTACAATTAATGTTAAATGTTTTGAATAATTGGTGTAATAAGAAATGTTTACAAGTAAACTTACAGAAAACAAAGATTATTCACTTTAGAAATCCATCTGTGTCTCAGACTAGAAATGTATTTATATTTGGTAGTGAATGTATTGAGATAGTATCAAAATATCAATACTTAGGTCTTTTGATTACACAACATCTAGATTATAATGAAATGGCTAAAGCAGTAGCCAAATCAGCAAACAGAGCACTTAGTTTATTAATTGTAAAGAGTAAAGCTCATGGTGGTTTCCAGCTCTCAACCTTTACCAAACTTTATGATACCCTGGTCTGGCCAGTAATTAATTATGGCTCTGCCATTTGGGGCACCCGAAGCTTTTCCTGTATAAACGCTGTCCAGAACAGAGCTATCAGATTTTTCATGGGGGTCGGAAAATATACCCCTAATGACGCAATAAATGGTGACATGGGCTGGAGGCCTCCTTGTGCTAAACAGTGGTCATCTGTCTTTAGACAGTGGAGAAGGTTTACTGTAATGGATAGAGATAGAATAAATTTTAAAGTTTTTATATGGAGTTTGAACCTTCATGCTAATAAGAAAAATTGGTGTTATAAGGTGAAAGATAAACTCAGAGAATGTAACTTCGGTAATTTTATTAATATAGATTGTGTATTAAGTAAACGGTCAATTGTAAATTTAGAAGATATAATTTTTGATAGATATAAATCTGAGTGGAATGACAGAATTTTGACCTTAGATGCAAGTAAAAAGTTGCGCATCTATAAATTGTTTAAAAATATATATAAGACAGAGAAATATTTAATGAATAACATTAACTATAGATATAGAAGTGCTTTTGCTAAGTTTAGATGTGGTGTTGCACCACTTAGAATTGAAACTGGTCGGTATGAGGGTAAAAACATTGAGGAGAGAAAATGTTTCTATTGTAATAGTTCTTCTATTGAAGATGAGAAGCATGTACTATTGTATTGTCCGCTATATGCAGATTTAAGAGTAAAGTTATTTCAAGAAATTAATAATTATAATGTGGAATTTTCAAGTTTGTCAGATGATCAAAAGTTTATATATCTCTTTAAAGCAGATGACTGTTTTTATAATGTTGCCAAAACCTGCTGTAACATTTTAAGTAGAAGAAATACCTTTTTATTCTCTTAACTAGTAATATTAACTTTTAAAGTTACATTTCCTTTTACTTTCATTTATTATTTTATTTGTAGATTGGTAATGTTAATGTAAGTCATGTTTTAAACTGTGTATACATGTAATAGTCTCTCATAATTCTGTTTAGAATGGCACTTGTATTTTGACTGAATGTGTTTTATATGTTTGCATGTAACTATAACTGTTTATTGTATGTGAATTTTGTGTATTTACAAGTGGTGAGACTTTAATAAAATATTGAATCTAGAAAACTCGATACACTATTTTCTAGAATGTCCACTTTCAGTGACTTTACGATAACATTAGAAATTAATTTTTACATCCGTTGATGCAAATTACTAATCTCTCTATTGAAATTGTCCTATTTGGTTCTGATAACCTTAGTAACGAAGTGAACACTATAATTTTTAGACATGTACACAGTTACATTCACCATTCTAAAAGATTTTCTGCATAGCTCGACCCCCCTACACCCTTATTATTATGGTTGACTTTCTTGCATTGTTTATAATGTATTGCTTTGTATATTTTGCTATGTGTCACGTATTTTTTCTGTATGTACTTAAGATTGTGTAGTAATTTCCTTGCTGTCATCTTGTGAATTATTTTGTAAGATTATTGAACGGAGAGAACGTAAGTTGTAATAACTTGTGTTCAATCCTATTAGTTATTTTTGACAATAAAATATGTTTAAACTTAAACTAAACTAAATGCCGAGGAAATTGAAAGGAGAATTGGCTTTTTGATGTTGTTGTCCCTTTGACATGTACACGACAATTTACGAATATTGTTTTTATCCTACAACCCTAAAATGCATTTTATACTAATGAAACACGTGAAATATTGCATTTTAGCCGATTTCAGCGCGTGTTTTAATGATAGCCTTACGTCACAAACATATATTGTACAGTGTGTCGTAAACCAGAACAGAATACTATATATAGTAATTAAGAAGTGGTTACCAGGTATCATCCCAGATTGCCGTTTCCCAAACTGCCGAATCCCATTTGCCGAGTCCAGTTAGCCGATTCCCAAATCGCCGACATTCAGAAGTTCAACTATATGTTGTTAATGATTTTAGTAAAAAATATTTTGTCGGAGAAGTTTTTTTTTAAATATATCAATTTCATGAAATTCGTAAGATAATAGTAATTTTGCAGATTCCAAGCGAGAATGTGAGTTTAAAATTTGAGTCATCATCCCAAGTCAAAGGTTCTGAGTCCGCGTTTGCTCCATCATCGATGATGCCGAGTCATCATCGATGATGGAGCGAACGCAGCGATATCACCTAAATGCCGCGGAAATTGAAAGGAGAATTGGCTTTTCGATGTTGTTGTCTCTTTGATACGTACACGACACTAACTCTAGATCTTTGTATTGTTCGTATATACGTTATTATTTGTCTTTGTTCAAATTTTAAATAATAAAATAAACATTTAGATAGACCTCTAATTGATTGATTTAAATTAAAATCAAGCACTAAATTTAAAACAAAGCGCCTAATAATTTTTTTCTAATAATTAAGTAATTCCTCAAATAAAAAGTATTTTTCAGTATAAAAGTGTTTTATTCGGCAATTTGGGAATCGGCAAAATGAACTCGGCAAGTTCGGAGTCGGAAATTTGAGATTCGGCAATCTGGCATGGATTTTGATACCAGGAGTATTTATGTATTTATTCGACATTGCTGAACAATACCGAAAATTTATTAGGCTACTTTTATTTTACAAATAATGTAACGATTGTGGGATAAATAGACAATATTCGTACATTGTGCAAGTGTAAGGATCTGCTGAGAGACAACATTTTTTTCGGCTCACTTATTGTCAAAAGGGCAATTACATAAATACTCCTGATACCCGAATACAAAGTATAAAATATTAAGTTCTTAAATATTTAATTTAATTGTACGAGCCTTAGAAACAGGTAGAAAAACTAGGATCTGCGGGCATTTCCCAGCTGTTTCACGGAGCGTATGTACAAATACTCTTTATATATTCTGCCAATGTATGAATATTGTTTTTATCCTTCCTGCAACCCTAAATGACATTTTCACTAATGGAAAACATAAAAAAAGTACACTTCTAGACGATTTCTTGCAAGAAATGTTCGACCCTTATTCTAGTAATAGCATGACGTCACAAAAATATCGTAATCGACAACATGTCGTCATCCAGAACAGAATACTATATATCGTTTGAAGCGAGGACAAGAGTACCATGAGACTTTATTCGGCCAAGTAAAGCAAAACTTTATTCGTCTACCTTTATTGAACAGAAAATAAACTGATTGTTGTTGGTTTTAGCCGGATTTGGTATAACGTTGGGACTTTTGATGACACAAGCTCTGCATCATCTGAATTATTTGGATTTTAAATATTGTTTACGAAATTGTATGAAATTGTACAACCTTGGTATCATTGCTAATTTTATTATGATTGATATTATATTTTCCGAATTATTTTTGATTTTTATTTTAATAAAAAAAAACCAACCGACAATCCTTGTCATGAAAGCATTGAGTCAGGCATGCCCTTGTAGCTGTTATTTCTAGCGAACTCGCAAACTTTGTGTTACATGTAACACGCCGGTGATCACTACTAGATGATTTAACTACCTTAACCACACAGACACATGGTTACGTTAAAAAGATATCTTTTAAACATCATTGAGTTTACCTTATGTTTTGACTATAAATTTCATTCATTTCTTAGCTCTATATTGTCAAATAAGGGTTAAATTATGCAAGCATATTTTTTTTTCTTGTAGCATGTTTACACATCTTAAAAAAGGAAAAAGTACTCTTTCAATAGTTAGAAAACGGACTTGATATAAGCTTTATTAGCTTTTTCCAATATCCTTTGCGTTTTTGTGTATAAATCTGCTTGTAACTTTGTATGTTATTTAAGAATTAACTACAAAATATATTTTCTCCATCGAGGGATAACAAAATTTCCGTTGTGCACATTTAATACGAGGATTATACATGTGCAAAACGGAAATTGTGTTATCCCTCGATGGAGAACTTATTAATACTTAATTCATTCATTCATTCATTCATTCATTCATTCATTCATTCATTCATTCATATCTTTATTTCCTCTGATCAGAGATTTACAAATGAAGAATACAATATAAATGATTAATATATAATATACAGATTCAAAATAAGAAATATCTACAAATCATGGTTAATGATACAGTTAATATGAGATGCCACAGATACAGGTTTTAATTATAAATAATAATGAAGAGTAATAATAAGGGAGACATGGGAACAGTGCCCATGACGTTCCATGTAGTGGATTGACTAATATGTTCTGTTATAATGGGCCATGCATGCAACCACATGGGCATGGCAAAGCATCAAGAAATCATCATATTCGTCGACATCAGTAACAGGACTTCGACCTAATAGAATTTGGTAGAGCGATTCTTCGTTCAATGCATATAGTTCCGTGAATAGTTCTAAAGAAAATGTTCTATAATAATATCCCAGAAGGTATCCTGTTGGAGTTTAGTAGCAGGGCAATTACTGCACACATGGACGAATAAATCGGAGAATTCTCTGTTACAAATCGTACAACTTAAAATGTTAGTGGATGGTACTTCAGTTAATAGTTTTATAATCAGGTAGGAGTTTGATATTTCTCTCGATGTCTTTGCAACTTTTAAGAATCTGGGAACAGAGACAGATTGGTGGATTAATCTAAATCTTGCAAAGTCATTGTCAGTGTGAATACGAGTTGACCACTCTCTAGTGTGTACAGTTTCTATAGCGTTCTTAACTATTACTTTCCAGGTTGGTTTTGAAGGAAATGTTCCATTGCGTAAAAAGTCCATCAAGAAACTGGACAGTTCAGATCGATTGAGAATCTCAATGATGTCAGGTACAAATCCACTTTGTCGGCGATAAGTGTCACTTAGAAAGAAAAACAGGCGTCTCAAGAATACTTGCCGGGATACGGAAAGAACATCTAAAGTACATAGTTAATACAAGAATGAAAGTTTTCTTTTGTCTATTGTAGCGATTATTGGCGCGTGTCTCCATGACGATCAAATTTGTTTTCCATCCTCTGATAGAAAATATTTTCCAGCCAATCAAAAGTCGGTATTCTCTCAAAATTTATTTATTGCTGAAAAAAAAAATGTTTAAACTAAGATTTCTTAATATTTATATATAACTAATAGCGGATTTTTATATACAACTAATAGCATATTTTGTATAAAAGACTATTTTTTGTATTTATTTTATGTTTTATGAATAACATTAATGTTGACGCAAGTGATCTCTGAGTGACACCCTCCTCTACCAAAACACGTAGAAACATTTTTCATTGTTACAATAGAGAAGTTTGGAATTATAAATGAACAGACTGAAAAATATTAGCACTGTTGGGCCGATTTTGTTTTAGAGTTGTAGTGTTCGCGAAGCCAGTGAATTGTTTACAATAAAATTTATTGACACGTTATTGCAAAACAACGTGTATCCTAATCCTTCTCCTGAATCAGTTGGTTTTGTTTGACTGTTTGTTAAATTGTGCTTAACGCCACTAACACCAATTTTGCAGTCCAGTTTTGGTTTTGTGTTTTAATTCTGGATGGAGCCTCGAAATACACAGAATGGCATAATTCACCACACTATCATGACACACAATTGGCAAAAAATATACCGATAAAGTTACTCGTAAGTGTTAGAAGGCATTAATAATGCGGAAATAATTGATGCTCATGTTAAGCATCCTAATTTTGAAGACACAAACGCATGTAACCATATAGCTATCTGTAGTATCTGGGATGCTCGCAATAATGAATGACACATCATAATAGTTATCTTTCCTGGATCAATTAAAATTAAATCTATAACGGATATTGACATAAGATCTTCTCCATATTTCATTTTTGATCCTCAACTGGTTAAGGGCACTCTATTAGATGTCAAAATCCTATTTTTAAATTGTTGTCATTTCTCAATAGCTAGACTAAATGACAGAGAATATGAACATTTATAAATGTACACTTGTTTCATGAAGCAACTATCTTCCATGCTAGTTCGCGCTTCTGTACTATATACAGACGAGGCAGACGAAAGACGGCTAGTTTTTACGCGTACAAACTAATAAAAAAAACAACGAAAAACGAAACCTCTATATATTTTATTTACAAAGTGCTTGAGAGTAAGACATTGCATACAACGACTACTTCTTTAGGTGTACAGATATAAGGAATGCTTAAAATAAGAATTTAAGAAAATGAATTTTCAAAATATTATGTGACATTTGTAAAAAATATAAAATGAAGGTGATAACAAAATATCGAACACCGAGGAAAATGTAAAAAAAAAAGGAAATCAAAAATCAAAGTCCGCGAAACTCAAGAACCAACAACCAAAAATATAGTAACTGCAGCAATGGTTCTGATTTAATAGAAATAACAAAAAGGGTCCCAGGTAAAATGTGTTGCTTTATTTACACGTACAGTAACTACTCTAAAGAAAACTTCAAATTTTACAAAAGGAAATATATTCCTGGAACATGATTGCTTTCTGCTTTTAGTCATGTAAATTATTTCATTAAATACGACTATTCAAAGAAGCTGTTTTGTTTAATTGTTAATAACACAACGGATAGTAAAAGCTATCTTCTCGAATGTTCTTGGCTCGTCTTGTATTGTTTGTTTGTTTGTTTGATGGTGTTTAACGCCACTTTCAGCAATTTTTCAGCTATATCATGGCGTCCAGTTTTTATTGGGGGAGGAAGCCGGATTACCCGGAGTAAACCCACGACCTGCGGTAGGAAAACTGGCAATCCTTGTCAATTAAGATTGGAGTCGAGTACACCCTGCCTGCAGTGAGAATCGAACCCGTAATCTCAGTGTTGACAGACCACGTGATCAATAGTAGACGAACTACCTTGACCACACGGCCACCGAGGCCCCCCGTCTTTTATTGTAAGTACTGCATCTTCAAACATATATATTGTTGATCCTATGAAAGTTTCATCGAATTTCATTCTGTAGCGGTGGTGGAGTTAAGATAAAAGATGGATACATTGTCCCCCTATTTCTAAGAATGGCATGGTCTATGTTTTGCAATGAAAACCATTAAATATCATTCCGATCAAACTGTAAAATATAACATTCACAATGGCAATATTTGACAAAGTTTCTAATAAAGTTTATTTAAATTCTGCAGTGTTGTAGGGGGATTTTCGATATAGATGGGAACCCAAGAGTAACAGTCGAACATCCCATCACTATATATCCCCCTTTTTCGTGATTGTTGTGTAATTACGTAAATGTAATCAAGGGGAAAGTTAAAATCTCCACTCATAATAGTTATTACAAAATAGTAATTAGTCCAACATGCGGAATTAGAAACTAAAGTTAAATATGTAAATAATTCTTCTTGCCGGAAACTAGCATTTGAACTTGTGCTATATTTAAAACAACAGTCCTTTGTGCAAAAATTCAACATAAACATGGCTGGTATTTTTGCTGGAACAATTGTAATATTTGTGAGCACTTTTCGGATTGTTTTAGGTATGTATAATGTTTATAGTTTTCAATTAGGCTGAATTGTTTATATTGAATTTAACAGTACATTTAATATTTTACTGTCTAAAACGCACATATAGGTTTACTAAATATTGGTTTTGGAGAGAAAAAGGAGTAACATTTAATAAATCATAACGTTTTATAATTAAATATTTATTATATTAAAATTAATTTAATATGTAAAAGAAATAAATCATTTTGATGTTTAGGAATTGACGTGCTCTTATCCCTGCTATAAACTTAATTTTCGTATATAATAATTATTGCCGAAGTTATGGCATAAATATTACGGAAATTTTTAATACGCAGACAAAGTAAGCAGCCACCCTAGCTAAAATATTACGGATACAACCATATGCATTATAGACAATGTATCGAAACTCGGTTGAGCTATTTGATGGTATTGTACTAAAATATCAGCGTCATCGCATAAAGATTCAGCTCACTTAAAAGCATTTTACTTATAATATTGCTACATGTACCCGACAGGAGTTTTTCATTACGATACCAATGACGACAGCATTTGGTAAACTTTATCACTTCATAGTTTGTTTTAATTGAAAATTGAAACAGGATCTTGAATCTGGACGAAGAAGGATAAAGCCACACTGATTTATTCACTCAGGTGTTGACGTTCATAGGTGACGTTTAGAGTAAGTTTAACTCTCTTTGCGTTTGGCAAAATACATTCAGAAAAAATTAGAATTTCATACACTTCAATATAGGTGAACTGAAGGATCCACTGACGTGGGAAGCGGCACAAAACCAATGTGCAGCAAACAAACAGATTGTAACACCAATAGATTCAATGGCCATGCTAAATGAGGAAATCAGTCCACGACAGAGTGTCTGGTCGTCAAATTTTATACTGAATTTGGGATGTATTCCTGACACAGGTACACAATTTCAGTGGCATAAATAAAGACATCTTTTAAAATCATATTGCAGTTTGATTAGTAGACATAACTTCTGAACTAACAATACAATACGTTAAAGATGATATGAGTGAACTTTACTTATTGTAACGATTTTTATGTTTGATTATTTTATTCGCAATAATTTACCAAGCATCAATGTGAATGTCAAAACATGCTTAAACAAATAGTAATAAATAAATTTTGCGAGAATACTTACTTTTGATTGGCTGGAAAATATTTTCTATCAGGGGATGGAAAACAAATTTGATCGTCATGGAGACACGCGCCATTTGACGTCATATATTACTCCACGCCAAACTAACAGTTTTTATGTTGATCTCTTTTTTCAAAATTGTCCAGTTACAAAAATATTCTATTGTTTGAATTTATTTATAAGTATTAACTACACAAAATATTTTCTCCATCGAGGGATAACAAAATTTCCGTTGTGCACATTTAATATAATCCGCTACGCGGATTATACAATGTGCAAAACGGAAATTTTGTTATCCCTCGATGGAAAAACTATTTTTTGTAGTTAATCCTTAAATGTAAAGTCGATATCATCATACATTTCAGATTTGTGTTCAGGTTTGTTGGTAGAGAAAGCTGTAGACAGTAACATATATGATGGACTTTGCTATGAAGGTAAGGAAGCTACGTTCGTTTTGTTATTACAATTATATATCGAACTGCTGAAAATAGTTTTTTCAACAACGAGTGGAAAGAGATAATTAACCACAATTATGAATGTGTGGTCAGGTCTAGATGACTTTGGGCAAAGTGAACTCATATCTGTTATTAATTACCAGGATTACTTGTTAGCCTACCAATGGCCCAGCTCTCAAAAATATTCGACTGCCACTCCATTCAAAACTCATCTTATTGGAAATGTTGTAAAGTAAAAGCTCATATAAGCAGACAAACAGACCGTTGAGCATCACCTAAAGCAAATCGAATAAAACAATTTCTAAAGAACGGAATTTGGTAGGGTATGTATTCTGTTATGGCTAATTGAACGTCTGAAATATGGATAATCTATGACGAATTAATTTAGACAACCGAACTGAAGCTAAATATTTAAAAATACTGTAATATTTTATATTTCAAAGGTTACATTAAATATCATTATATGTTCTAATTTGATGGATGTGTAATCAATAAATATGTTTATTTCAAGCAGAAACGTCACCATATAAGGGTATAGAAATAAGCAATAAGGAAACAATAAAACACAAAAGCATGTTGGTGCCAGACGCGGAAAGAGAGGAATTACTTCATAAAAGCCGTGTTTAACAAATACAATTTTGTATGATACAAGTTAAAGAAAATGTTACCAAATTGATTATAATAGGTTTTTATACTCGTGATTTTGCATATAACCTTAAGTTTTTTATTAACAAACTCAGTTGTGTTCAGATTATTTTAGACCGAACCTAAATGAACAAATATAAACAACTCTCCCCGTCTGGCTTTACTAATTAGTGTTAACTGTTTATTGATGCTTAGTTTTACAACATTTTGTAACGGACTTAATAATAATGTAATGGATATTTTAAGAAAGAATAAAACGTTTGCCCAGACGTTTTTATACTTCTGTTATGCAGAAAATATCTTGGGAACAAAATTTGAGTAATCAAGTCGAGCTTGTACCAATACTTTCTTCTTGAAACAGACTCAAATGAAAACAACTTACAATGACTAATTCCATCAAGTGTGATGACTGTGTCTTCTTCATTAGTTACTGCACCATTATTGGCCTAAATGTTTGGTTCGTAGTTCAACGGAATTCGTATTAAATGACTACACAGTTGGCTTCAGCAAATTACCCTTGTTTTGTAAAAAAATTCGTTTAAAAATAAAGTTACATTTAATTATATGGATTGACTCTTAATAATTGTACTACTGCAATACCCTTAATTTATGTTGTGTACTGTACATATGGTATAATTCACGTATACACGTTTTATAATTGTATATTAATAAACATTTATTAAATAAATAATAATTAATTTAAAGGGACTTTTAAATATTTGTCATACTACTAATCAAATTTATTTTGTACAGTAAAATAAATGAAATAGGTTAATATAAAAATAACTACACCACACAATTGTTTATCATACATTTTTTTCACCAAAGAGTGAGACCAAAAGATCAAATAATTATAAAAGAGTACGAATTTAGACAGTATACAACTGTTATTATTCGGAACATATCAGATATAACATGAAAGATGTGTAATGAAAAAAAAACATGTAATAAAAAGCAAACATCTGATGGAAGAGAAATATGTAGATTACAATTAATTTTGCAAGAAAGAAATGGACATTTGTTTTGATTCAAATTTGGCCAGCAATATTTTATTTTGCAGAATGTCAAGCGTATTTGAAAATTCAATAGTGATTCACTAAGAATAATTGTTTTGTCTCAACATTTTATAGATCAACCAACGAAAATCAAAGTTTACAAAAACTCAACATTTAAAAGCGCCTGTGGGGGGAATAAGACTTCGCTAATTAAAATCAGCAACATGCTTACACTGACTGCAGCCAAGGAATCGATGAACCATGAGACCAAATACTGGATTGGATCATTTAATATTAATGCTCAAGGTGTGTATTGATGGCAATGACGAAATGAGTTGTTGAAAATATTAATCGTTTAGTTACTTGTACATGATTGTAAGTGTAACCCTTTACAAATTTTTCAAAATCGATCTGTAATAGTTATCTTTATTTCTCTGTTAATCATTATTTTGAAAAAATTTCAAACCATTTACATTTTTTGCAAATCCAACTATACAGTCTTTCTACTAATATTATATTAAAAATCATTATTTGTGATTAAATCATTTTAGATTCGTTCGTTCGCCTGTGTCAGGTTGTTCACAAGATCACCATCAAATCACTTCCTCTCAACACGAATTCGAACTGTGATGACAGCCACAGGTTTTGGTGTGTATCAGGTACATGTGTTCATGTAAAGATTTCCTTACTAAAGCTAAGCATAAGTAAATGTATTTATATGACTGATTCAAGCCATTATTTTTTTGGCCTAATATGTGTCTATTTTGTCAGTTGGATTTGGTTATTTTTGTGATTTTTGTCAACCCAGGCTGTGCTCCGTTTGATGGGAGGGAAGAAGAAACTCGGCATTGAATTGAAAATGTCATTTATTAATAAATATAAATGACGAAAACACAAATTAGAAATAATAAAACATATATACATAGAAATAGATAGAAATCATAACTACTATAATAAAGAACCCATCCCATCAAAGATGAGGATATTATAGGCCTTTTTACATATTCACAAACATCATAATACAGCTTAACAACTTTGTTTTTACAGAACGTAAACTACTTAAATACATAACTTATTCTAAAGTTGTTGATAATACATGCATGAGAAAAAACTGTAGGGTATAAAAAAATACAAACAAACCAGAAAACATAATAAAAACTAAAGTCCTTCATATTCATAATTTCCTTTACCAGAACTAAAATTTGGTTAGGGTGGGATGGCGGGTAACTTAAAACTATCTAATCCTAATGCACGTGCCCAAATGTGCAAAGCTTGTGTAGCTGAAATACAATGGATTAAACGCCATCTGTTGGGAGATACGAGAAGGGAGATAATAACATGAATAATTAAGACTGATAAATCTGTTTGAAAGACGTTATCTATACCGACTTGCAAATTAGACACAAAATCCTGTTTGTCAAAAAATCATTTATATGCTATAAATAAACATTTCTTGTTAATATTTAACCTCGTGTACTTGTTTGATAAACCTTCTCTCTCTATAGCTATTTGTGTTTCATTTGTATCTTTAAATTAATTATGTTTAATTGTAAATACAGTTCCACAAATAACAATGCAAATGTGTTAAATGAAAAAATAAGAAGTTTCAGAAATACAAAATAATATTTATGTAAATATGTACATGGGCAAAAAAGTACACTGAATAAAAAGATTATCAATGATATTTTGTATACTATTTACGTATAATGCCAGCTAATTTTAGATGCAGGATACCAGACAGCTATATCAATAATAACACTATCTACCACGAATACAACAACTATCAATGACTTGGCTCAGCATCATCAGAACGTGTTCAAGTCTGGTATGTACTTAACATGTAGTGATCATCGATGGTATAAAATGTCAATTTTTTCAAATTTTAAAAGAAATTCAGTTTCCATGAATACTTGCCATTTAATCACTTGTCTTATAATAAAGGTGCTTATAGCTGTCAAAATCTAATTACATGATCATGATTTCTCATTTTATATATTAAAATGCGGGGAGATTACTCGGACCAGACATGATCAAATCAGCTAGGGGCCTGATATCACGTGGGATTCTTAGAATAACATGGCAGGCAGACACAGGGATTCTGGACATCAATTTAACTACAGAACAAATATGTGCTAAATATACTGATTAACTATATTAAAAATACATTTATTCAAAAAATAAAAAGAACATAACTGAACTATAAAGTAGTTTTATTTTCAGGAACACCGGTCTTCCATGTTACTGGTATATTGTTCAATTTGGCGATTTCGTGTGGACTTCTCATCATTGGCAAGCTTGTGCGTAAATCCTATGTAATTCAATTCGTCCATTATTTTGTGTCATTCGCAACATTATATTAGGATTTTCCAAAATAGAAAATAAATATTTTTCGCAACTTTCGATAAAATGTATATCGTTATTTACGATATAAACTACCTTAAAAGTTAAATAACCATAAATAAAGCTTTAAGCAATTTTTAATAAGCAACGCGTTGCATTTGTTCAATGAACATGTTTGCGTGTTTGATTTTTAAAAAGGTTCTCATAACAACTCTGTCTGCTGTGATCGAATAGAAAAAATAAAATAGATACATTTGTCACAGTAGGTGTTAATACTAACTTGGTTTCAACGTGTTTTATTTTCAGATCGATTGAAACCTCCAAAAAAACCATTAATGGATCCCAAAGATGCATCGCGGAATAAAGTAATCTGGCAACCAAACAGTTCTGGAGAAAGTTTGAACTAAATATCATTTGAATGTTTTCTAATACAATAAAAACTTTAAAAAATTTCCTGGTCAATAGTTTATTTTGAATTAATCATTAATTTGTACAGCATACCAACGATTATAAGTATGATTGATATATAATATTAAACTGAATTGATAAAAAATCACGAAGTTTAACCCCTGATTCTATCGATCGGAATCTCTATCTATTTAAAATAAACCTTTCACTTGCTCCCCTTTTGTAATTACCATGTGGAGATCTTTCAACATCCCGTTAAAGGTCATCACAAAATGAACTTTTGATATAGATAATTTTAAATGAAAAATTAAGATATTTCCAAAAATGAACCAATCAAACGCATGCCTGTATATTAAATTTGGTTTATTGATGACAATGGTACAATATTGCCAGAGAGAAGCCGAATAAAAATATAGGACTTCCAAAAACCAAAGATCTTTGAATCCGATTTTTTATTGGTAAATACAAAGTTTGTTTGAGATGGCCTGTCATGGGATGTTGTTTGATCTTCACAGCGACAATAACAAAAGTCCAGGAGCAAGAAAAAGGTAGAATTTTAATTGAAGCGTTTGAAACTGACATTTTCAACATTTAAACAAGAGTCAAAACATCATGAAGAAGGATTCCACAAATATTCCGAAATAAGATGTAAATGAAAAAAATCCTATGGCATTAATATATACAGAATATATATAATATTTAAGTATTGTCTTTTATTTCAAATGTACATCTTTAGATACCAAAAAGACGCACGTTTAATGTATTATGATGTTATGGAAATCTTTTTTTCTTTGGTTACATGCTTTTATTGTGTAAGTACGATGCCTGTCGATTGCAGATCTAGAATACTAGGTAACAACTGATCACGACATGTAAAGGAAATCAGACATCTAAATGGTATTGCGTTTCCTTTTGAAACAATATACAAGTTTTTTTAATTAACACTAAAGATATTTGAAGCCAGCACATCATTAAGAATAGTAGCAACTTTTACTTCTTGATTTACTACCAATAGACTATTGCTGAATGATGTGATTTGTCATCACGAAAATCGAACAATTTTGATTAAGAACAAAGATCATTTGAGACCTGAATAGTGCACAGTATATAAATATTTAACATACTTTTATGGAATATTAAAGGTGGATACCGTTAAAACACCTGTATATCTGCTACATCCGTTAGCATACTTACGCCTGTTACATTAAAATGCACATTTATAGATTGGGTGATGACGCATACTTATCTGATATGTTTCATTTTGCTTACGAACAAGTTTCCCTTTGGTGCTTAGTTAAACAGAATTAAAGTATATGTAAAGGTATTCACAATAATTCGTAGACCATCACAATGCTACTTCAGCATAAGCATATTTTAAAACACATTTTCTATAACAAAATATCGTGCTGCAAACTTTAAAGGTTACCATATTATCAGGTCTACCAGATCACACAATAATATGCAGCAAAATATTACAATTGTCTATCATGTGTGGCAAAAATAGTACATAATTAAATTATGCGTTAGTTGCAAGGTTTCAACTCTCATCGCTTTGATAAATTTTGGTGCTACTTCATTTAGTTTAGATCTATACTCACTCAAAAAAGAAACGCAACATACAAAAAATGGGAATTTTACTTTATATATTACTTTAACAATTTATTATATAAATAATTGATACAGAAATGTAAAAGTTAGCACACTTCTTGTTCATGAGTTCTTTTACAATGGAATTTAACATTTGTCGCACAGTGTCACTAAATCACGCAAAAAATGTCCGTGTGTGTTGTAACACAGCCCTTATTCTTTTTGGCATGGATTCAATTAAATGCTGAGTACGAACACGCGGTATCCTTTGCCACTCATTTAAAGGTGCCTGTTAATCCAAAAAATCTACTGTAACACGTGTTGTATGTGGTCGGGCATTGTCGTGTTGAAATATTTCTCTTTGAATGTCAATTACGGGCAATAAATGTGGTGTATAATTTCGTCTTTATAACTAACAGCGTTAAGATTGCCTTGGATATGTATCAACTGTGTGTTGCTGGCGTAAGAGATAGCGACCCACATCATAACACTGCCTCCGCCAAATTGGCTCTTTCTACAACACAGTTTTTCGCAAAACGTTTAATTTGGCGCATGTACTCTCGTAAATCGACTATATCGCTAAAACGTGACTCACCGCTGAACCTCACTCTTCTTCAGTTCTGTTATTCCTTTCAAGAACGGTAATACACCATCTAACCCTTGCGCGGCGGTGTTGGCGTCTCGGTGTTGCTCCGACGTAAGGTCTTCTTGCCTGAAATCCATGAGAGCGTAACCGATTGCGTACTGTCTGTGGTGATATACGGCGCAACCCAGTGACGTTTACAGCTGTTTCTGTTGCAGCAATAGTCCTGTTCCGCAGATGGAATAATCTAATGTGACGATCCTGTGCCCGAGTTGTAACACGCAGACGCCCTAAACGTAGTCGGTCTGTCGTATTACCAAGCTGCTATTAGCGTTTCCAGAGGCTTGAAATTCTACGATGAATATTGTACGTTCTGGCAACAGTATTCTGCGATTCCCCGGCCTCGATTCGACCGATAGAGATATTCCGGGTAGCAGCATCTAACTTTGGCATAGCGTGACCTCATCAGAATTTTAAAAAAAAATACCGATGAATTTCACATGAAAGTCGACCCTGTTTTTAGCAATGCGTAATTCATAGTGTGTTCCAGTTTCGACCACAGTCGTTCACAGGTGGATGAACTTAAATGCTTTCACATGGAAACCTTTAATTAAGGTGTAATTATGATGTTGGTATATATATATATTTGAATAATTGTTGGTAATTTGTCCGCAAAAAATGATTTCAAAAAATTGATCCGATGTTGCGTTAATTTTTTGAGTGAGTATATTACGGCACGTATGTCACGGCAGGTTTCTTAAATGAACAAGTAAATCAGATGTTTACAAAACACTAATTTTGAATTCATGACATATGTGGTTTTGTTGGTTCAGTTTTAGCTAAGAAATTAAAAAACACCTCTTTATAATGAAGATTTGCGTTGCCAATTAAGTTGACATTTTGGCATGTACACATAAACCCAAAATACTCACTAGGTAATCACATAATTGGTTTTTTCTTCTTTAGTCCTTGCAATTAATCAAGAATTAAAAGTGTATTTGTGTGCATACAAGCATATTGCTGGGTAGGCCCACCGTTTCAAGAAAATTTAACATTTTTTGTACAATTCATTCATATATCATTTTACTGCCTTTTAGTTTTGTGATAAAAAATGTTTTTGTGCATGGCATTTAACTTTTGTTTTAGTATATGTAACTGGTTTTTAGTAATGTCATGTCCTTGTGTTGATTGCGTTGACTCTCTGTATGTAAATGTATTTTGTTGTATTCGACTGAAACTTGTATACTCGTGCTTATAGTACTAGTATGTTGCAAACATTCGTGTATTGTCCTTGTATGTATATATCAATGTACTTTATATTGTTTTAATATGTTGCAGATGTTATGTCCTGTGCAGGTATGTATCAATTGTATATGGTTTTGTAGTATTCTTGGTGGTTTTACAAGAAAACTAGATATGTCAGGTGTATCTGCCTGTTTAATACACTATATCGGCTTTTGTTGTCGCTTGAGCATGTATATCAATCTGTAGAGTGTTCCTCTATGTCGGCAGGCTTTATTGTTTACCTTTTAAAGCTTATTTAAGTTTTTAGTATGTCGACACAAGGTATGGCATGTTCATTTATATATGTCAATATAATAGATGTCTACTGTTCGAATTATAGGTTATTTACGTTTTTTGAAACGAGATGCGTTTTCTCGTTCATATCTCATCGAAGGGCGGCAGCCCTGAGATGAGATGACGAGAAAATGCATCGAGTTTCATAAAACGTAAATAATCTGTTTATCGCTGTTTTGTAACATTGTGACGTCACAGTGTTACTTAACGACGTCTTGACATCGAGCTGAGATGGGCCCATCTCAAGCTAGTTGAGTGAGATGGAATAATATCGCACACAAAGATCAAAGGAAAATACTGCAAAATAGCGATAATGATAACTTACATAGCAGTACTGCTTACACAGAATTGAGAAAACTTAACGTAAAGAAAAAGGACAGTGACCATACATGCTTATTGGAATGTGTGGTTTTATATGTTCACATTTTACATTGATCAAGTACCAGTACATATAAAACTTATTTCGCTTGTTGTGGGTACTTCACCGACACTTAAGTACTTTACAAGACCATTCAGAAATCGTTAACAGGAATTCATTCAAAATAATGAAACCGATGTAACAGGAAATTGAAACTTTTATTGCTTTAAGTCCTTTCATCAATTAATTTAGATGTACTTGATAGTCCTAAAATTTATTCAAAGAAGACAGTTTCGCTTTACGAAAGATTTGTCAGGATTTATGTTGCAAAGAAAAAAAAATTAATGGTGATACTAGCAACCAGAAGGAAATTTGAGTAGGACAATTTTATCAATAAGGATAAAGAGAAAGTAATGTTAAGTAAAAAAATATATAAAAAGATCTATATAAATTTGTCATAGAACGACAAATATCCGAACACTCGGAATTTGGAACCATTTCTAAAAAATATGACGCATGTATATAAAAACCCACGTACTTATGACAGGAAACGATGACCTGTTAATATATGCCTTGTTGGTAACAATATTTCTTCCTGAAACACAAAAATATATATTTAACGTAAATATGGCTAATATCCATGGTGGAATAATACTAGTTTTTGTGGGCACTTTTTTGCTTGTTTTAGGTGAGTATTTCCAGTTTTGAGTTTATGTTTGGTGAAACTCAAAAGAAGCAATATGTATATGACTGCGGTTAAAAAAATTGTATAATTAATATACAAAATATACATCAAATGTATATAAAAAGCGGGGAAACATTGCACAACTTAACGGTTAGAAGCTTAACTGAATTTTAAAGGTATAACTATATTTGACTACATGAGTTCCCACGAAACCGAGTGCCTTATGCAATCATAACAGTATTATTATACTATTATCAGACATGTGCTTAGATTGATTACACTCGCATCCTTAAATTCATTGAATTTTCAAACACACAACCAGCGTTGTTCAGTATGCTTTAGTCGTTGTATCATATTAGAAAATATACAACGGCTGGCGGCAGGTTACGTTTCTCAGAATCTAACCATTAGTCACCTTTTATATTGGCAAAATTAACCGTAGTTACCAACCAACTGCTTCATTGCTTAGTTGAAAGTTTGCCATCAATTAGTGAATAACTGTATAGGTACCTACGTGATTTTCTACTCTTAAATATCAGTGTGGATTTGATTGGGATCAATACAATATATTAATCGTGCTTGATTTGTTTCCTGTGACCATACCCGAAGATCATCATTGCTCGACACACAGAGCAGCCAACCGCATCCCAGGGGAAGCGGATAAAGGGAGACCCTTTCGTGGAATTTTCGCGGAACGCCTGGCCACGGACCATAGTGGGTGAGGTGTTTGGTAAATGTCATGCTCTATGTGCACGATAAAGACATCATATGTAGATTTCGAAAACGAGAACGCTCATTGTAGCCGCTACAAAAGGCTTTTTACTCCGCCCTTTCTCAATACTCGCATTCCCCCCTTTTACGTTTATTTTTTGTTTGATAACTTGTTCTCGTCTTAAATATAGCTGAAATACTGCTCGCTAGACGTAAAGCAATCAATTAATCAATCGATTAGTTTCCATTTATGGCAAGATCTACAAATGCATGTCCGGTCAAACCTGTATACATGAGCAGGCACTTAAAGGAATAAAATCTTAGTCAAAGTGGACAAATAATCTCCCTTGTATAGTGGTTTGTAATGTACAGTATGTTTGACTGTTCTTGTTTAACGGTCGGTAGAGTCATCTCTGTGAAAAATATATTTGTTGCATCTCTCTGTAGGTAAATTGGAAGATCCATTGACGTGGGATGATGCACAGAAACTATGCGCAGCAAATGGAACGATTGTTGCTCCAATAGATTCTATGGCCCTGCTAAAAGATGATATCTACATTCCACGACGCAGTGTATGGACATCAAACTTTATCTTGAATTTAGGATGTATTCCAAACACAGGTACATAGTTTTGTAATTGTAAAAGAGCTAGTTGTATACGTATTTCTAAATTAGAAATATTAATATTGATATAAAAATTAGTTTATTCTATTAAGTGATGCTTTAATATTTCGGTAGATCATATAAAACGTCTTTAAAACTTTAAAATATCACTCCTTTAGTTGATTGTTTTATGTATTTCAGACTTCTGTAAAGGATTGCTTGTGGAAAAAGGTTTAAACAGAAATAACTATGAGAGTCTTTGTTATGGAGGTTAAGTATATTGCAGTTGTGTTATTAAAGTGCTGAATATAAGCAATATCTACAAACATTATACAGAACAAATGAGTATAAGAATAGTAAATAGACAGATTACAAATACTGCAAGTTTACAGGATGTCATTACGGCCTTGTCTGTAAACGGTCTTTCCAAATATTTTACATTCGAAACACCTCTGAATGATGTCGAATAACGAGAAGTTCAAAACACCGGACATTTTTTCGGTGTAAAAATGATGTGCTCGAACAGTTTCCCTTGGTCAAGAGTAGACATGTTATTTTTAATGAGTTGCAAACTGCCAATAACTACATTATATTTTTATTGTAACGTATGAATGAATAGTATTTGAAATAAGTATATCGGAATTCATCTGCAAGAATAGTAGATGGCCTTTCATTTTTATACGTTACGTTTATGAAAAAAAATAAGGTATACGGCATTTATGCAAGAATATTAATTTAGAAAACCAATTTTTATGTTTTGAAATATTTTACCACAAGCATTTATAACGATTTTATTGACATACAGTCTAACTACTTAAAAGTTCCGATGTACTTATAAAAGCATACATCTTGTAAATCAGTTATTTCCTTTGGAGTGGATAGCTAGAAAAACCACATAAGTATCTATAATTATCCTTATAAAATATGCACCATGATATAGCTAAAGAATTGATGAAAAAGGTTGAAGACAATATGCGTAATATCATTACTTTCAAAACGTTTTGAGTATAGCTCGTTAGGTTCTCTTGCTGTTTTTTAATTTGGCGGACGGTCCGACAAATAAAAACAAATGTCAAAGGACCTATAGAGCTACGGTTCCGCAGCTACCTGATATCAAAAGTGGTATAGCTAGAGAATGAAAACATGGTTTATAAACTTTTTGTGATAAAGAGTGCTTTTTGTCAAAGATCACAAATTAAATTAAACAGCGTATATTTTTTGTATGTTCGGTTTGTTTGCATATATATTTTGTATTAAAAGAACTTGTTAAACGATTGTTCCGAAAAATCCATATAAGGACACATTAATTAACAATAAGGAAACAATTTTGAAAAATATAGAACAATTGTATGGTCGTTCCAAAAACGGAAAAGGAAGAATTATTGCATAATAATGATGTTGGAAAACCTGTTTTGTTTTAAATGCAATATAAAATGTTAACAACATGTAAACTATATGTTTTATACTCATATTTTTTGTTTACAAACTCGTTTGTAAAAATTTAGATTTTAAACCAATTTTTGCAGGTTGCAGAGCTCCTTAAAACTGCTTCATTTTGATTACCTGAATGTATAAAATTTAGTTAGCGAAATAGAAATTCCAAATACTTGTCTTACCTATGATCTTGACAAACCTATTATCATGTCTTAAATAAAGACGGAAATCCTGCAAACGTCCTGTTCAAACAGATTTAATGTTTTGACTGATAAACATGTATATTTAACTATAAAAAGTAGAACTCGTTTGTCACAAATCACTAAATGTTTACGTCATTAATTTTGATTACCAAAACACTGCAATTTGTACAGGCGTTATACGGGTAATTTTTAAGTGAATCTTGAAAGAAAAAATGTACTACGGGAATAAATGTACTACGATGTACTACATAATACTAGACTATTGACTGTACGTAAACACAATATAATGACTAGGCACGAAACTTAGAAAAGGCATGGCCTATGCGTCATCCTGATTTTGTGTTTATGTGAAGTCATCATCAACTAATATATAAATCCGAAGACTGAAAAAAATAAACTCGGATGAAAAATGCAATACAAACACTGACAAAATAACATTCCATAAAAAACAAACACGAGTACTTTTTAAATAGCTCAGATGAATCGTCAGATTATTGCGAGAATCGGTCGAATTTGCGGGATTTTAAGTTAAGAACATTAAACAATTGTAGTTCAGTGTGATGTCATTTAAAGCCAAGTCTGACTTTGTTGCATCGGTCAACTGTCTCCTAAATAATCATATTACAGTTACTTTACTTAAATATTTACTATAAAGCCCCCGGCATGAAAAGTAGAAATACATGTAAATATTATGTATGTTTTTAGCCTTTATACCATTAAGTAACGTAGTCGTTCATACAAACAGTTGTGTTAAGCCTTTAAACCATAAACCAGGGGAAATTTTAACGAACAACTAAATGCTTTGGATTCGGCTAACTTCGAGCACATAATAAATAAAGACCTGTATCATGATTAATTATTTGTCCGCTGCGGTTGGCCTTTTATGTAGGATTTCATGACGAGTTATTCATAAACGAATCCAATAATAACAAAAATGTCCATATTATATATATGTAAAAGATAAAAAATTGCAATTGCTTAACCATCAATTGAAATTTGAATCGAACGCGTTATATAAATACTTTCGTATTAAATAGTATGCATGTGATTTTTGAAATTTACAGATATTGGTAGCAAGGTTTATCCCCGCGCAAGGAAAATCGAAGGTCACAGAAGAAACACAACATTTCAAAATGCTTGTAGAGGAAACATAGCTTCTTTAATTGTAATCAACGACATGCTTCAATTAAAAGAAGCTGAGGAATCGATGTTCCATGAGATAAAATACTGGATCGGATCATTCAACATAAATTCTAAGGGTGTGTATTTTGGTTCATTATGAAATTTTTAAAGAAAATTAGCAACGTTATTAGTATCATTCTATGATATTATTTGTGGGCATTACTGTACATTGTATTATATACATATACGAGTTAAAAAATTTAAACATACGAGCCTTCAGACGAGAATGTTTAAATATGTTAATGAGTAAGGCGTTGTATATATGTTTTGTAACTTAATTCAATCAAAACAGTTTGAAAAAGACATGACGTTATCACGTGTTAGACGGTCAGTCTAAATTATTTCATATTTTGAATGGCGGCATGTGTTTAATTGGAATTTTATAACGTGATGTGGAACCGTGGTCAGATATTACAAATTGCACAAAGCACAAAGTATTATTTATCCATAAAACTACCATACGAAAACAGCTGTATTATGTTTCAAATAAAATTAAAAGTTTTGCTAATATTTTTATATTTATAGTACATGCACATTGAAAGCTTTTAAATTTCTATGTCATTATTGATTTCGTATTTTAATTTTCTTATTTCAAATTGCATTGTTCCAGATTCGTTCGTGCGTGAGTGTGAGGTTTTTCACAAGATTGCCAACAGGACAATACCAGAAAAAACGACTTCGAACTGTGATGACACTAACCAATTTATATGTGCACCAGGTATATAAAATATAAGTTCATGTAGAGACCTCTGGGTTTTTTTTACCTCTGGCTTAAAATATATATTGCATAAAAATTATAAATTAATTATAAGAAAAATAGTATCAATCACAAGTGGAAAGGCGAGACATGAAAATGTAAAACCCAAGTTCAAAGATATCTTGTCCATCATGAGGCTCTGCCAAATAGATATCTTTACCCGCGGGTTTGATAATTTCTTGAATCGGCTTTTCCGATTGTATATTTTTTCAACAGAGTTTCAAATTTTCGAAGCTTGCCAGAGTTGAAGACCAAAGGAAATCTTTCATGAGATTTTCCCGTCTTGCCCAAACAACGGTGTTTCTTTCTATTTCTCACTAATTCGTTTAAAACAAATTCTGGTGCTGTTGTTGGTAGATGTTAACAATTTTAACTTGACCCACCCCATAATTATCCAGAATCGTGCAGGACAGGACAGGTATATGCTTTCTCAAAATCTCATCACCACGTTCATGCCTTTCCAGAGAAAATCAGCTTATGGGGTAAATCCTACTCTAAGAATAGCAACTTATTTTTAGAAAATCTTTGTTCATTGGTCATGTAGTAAATATGACATAAAACTTCTTAACGCCATTAGACTGTGCAAATTTAGGACTCAAAATTGTCCCAATATATTTAACTTTCAGAAAAAACTTTCATTAATTAAAACCAATTCAGCAGTTTTTAAAATATACAAAGATAAACATGACTATTTTGTTTTTATGTACTATTTTCTTATATATCCTAAATTTGATTGACACCCTTGAGTGTTATGGCCCTTAATAGCATATATTTGTCCATCAAATTGTACAACATTTCGCTTATTTTTTGCCTAAATATATCTGACCAATACCCTAAAATTTCTTTGTATTCTATAGAACGATTTTGGAGAATCACAGAAAAATATCAATGACTGCGCACATACTTAACCAGCACTAACTGTGTTTGCAGATAAAGTAATTAATTACTTGCAATATATTTAATTTCCTAAGCTCAGATGTAAATTTCAACATATACCGCACAATAACACTATAATATAACATACTGAATTCTAGGAAAATCATACATTATATTTATCGTAAAAATCTTGAAATATGAAGTTTCAGGTTGGCAGACCAGCCCCTCCCCCATCCATCTGTTTAGAGGGCATATTAGATCTCTTTTAACTTCCAATATCTGTAACATTCCTACTAAGCCATTTCATATTTTTTGTTGCTTAAAAAGAATTGTACCACAACAAACACTGAAATTCAAAAAAGAGCAATTTTAGCATGACTCTGTCCTATAGTATTAAAAGACAAATTCCGCATCTAAAATATTTAAAATAGGCACCATATTAAATATTTGTGGCAGCATAGATGTTTTTGCGACCTAATATTTAGACTGTTTACCTTATCTGCTACTGACAAACACTGAAACAATATGTTTTTTTTTTAATTCTAAACAAACTGTTCTTGGCAGAGAATACAGTTTTTATTGGAAAACAATCCAAAATGTAGCACAATATCATTTTAGGCTGAAATTTGACACTACCAGTGATTTCAGCCGAATATGCATTTAAAACAAGTTAATGGTTTATTATCTTTCATTCTGAACCATTTTCAGGCTAAGGGAGGGTATATCAAAAAATGGTGCTTGCGTATTAAAGATGAATCCAGACGCGAAAATGCAATTCGAGACTGCGTCACCGTGTTTGTTTTAATGATCTTTAATGGTATCGCTATCATATTGTGACATAAATATCTGGTACTAGACCTGTAAACAAACACAACTAAAGCAAATATTTTATTATTTTTATTGCTGAACCGATAGTTGACGTCACAAAACATTTTTACGGGAAAAGGAGCGTGAAATTCTTATCACATCTACGTGTTGAGACAAATAGTTTCTCACTAATGAGACAGCTAGGTACCTATTTCTAATATTTAAAAAGGCATAGTAAACCAACATAAAGCATATATTTATGATTTTTCTCGGTGAACCTATAGTTGACGTCACAATACATTTTACGGGGAAAAGGAGAGTGAAATTCTTATCTCACCCACGGGATCAATCTCCACGCAAAGGATTCTGGGTAACCTACGGCAACCACAATCACCTCTGCCATACCATTGGTTGACATTGTGAGAGATATTTCTCATAGCGGACGATTCGCGTACAAACGCAGTAATTTCAATGTAAAATTGTATCAAGAATGTATAAATAGACTATATAAAAATAAATAAGATCCTCGTGTACTATTTTACAAACATCGTTCTTTGTTTACAAACGTCACGGGCAGACCACAAATGTAGTTCCACAGTAAATGGAGGATGACGTGTGACAGAGGAACCAGTTATGTTCTCTGTGCCGAATATATCTCAACCGGCTAAAAATAGGTATCACGCTGTCTCATTTGGGAGAAAAGGATATCTCAACCGGCTTCAAATAGATACCACGGTGTCTCCGTGGTGACTTGTTTAGAAAAGAAAATCTCAAACCAAAGAGCAAAGATATCTTGTCCATCCACAGGCTCTGCCGAGTGATTAAACAAACAGATATCCTTGACGCGGGTTTGAGAATTTCTTATTCGGTTGATAATTTTTCTTACCAGAATTTCCGATTGCTGAAAGGGATGCAGGACACTTTTACTGAAAATAATTTGTCAATGAATTTAAATTCGCCATAAAGTTAGTTTTTTTATACAAGTTATCATAATTTAAAATAAAAAATGGGGTTCAGAGCTTAATTTAGAGGGGTTGAACACTAATAGATTATATACAGAAAAGAGAGTAAAAAAGCACTAAAATAAAACATTTTCTGAATTTTTTATATAATGTCAAGCAATTGGTATACATTTTAGTGATTGAAAGAAAAATAGGGGTCTCTGAGTTAAATTTTTGTCCATTGGGAAATAACTGGTCAAAATGTGCTAAAAATGCTATTTTTCGTCAAAATTACCTCCTTTGTTTAAAATTTCATTTTATTATTTTTGCCAATACCGAACTCATTTATGCGGAAATTTTTTATTTCAACCATTAATAAATTGAAGTTATACCATAGGTACATCACTTTAATAATTATTTTAAATTTAATGTCAAAAGAGTTAATAATGAATGAAATTATTATTAAATTTACCATAAACGTTCTATCTTTTTTGAAATGTTCACAATAAATGGCGGATAGTGTCCTGCATCCCCTTAAGCACTTCTTCGGTACGTTTTGTAGTCATTTAAGAATAAGTAACTTGACGTTAATGACGTCACAATAAGCTATCTCACCCGGTGAGTGAAAAAAATCCTATCAACAGGAAGTCACGATATATTTCTATACCTCGGGGGAAAAAATAAAAATGTTGAAAAAAAACATAAGCCATCGAACTGCAGGCAAATAATTTTTAATAGGTATAACATGTACAAAAAATTTCCCATGCACTCGTACCTGCTATTAGTAAATTTCTTACTTCAATTATAAATTAAATTTTAAATTTTTATAATTATAATAAAGCTATCTGTAGTCTTAAGGTAAAACAATTGTCACACAGGTAACAATCCAAAACAGAAAAAAATTAGATTAGGTGTTAAGAGTACAATGTTTACAGTTATAGTATTAAGTTTATTGTAAAATAATTTTAGATACAAACTACCATACCGTTATATCATTAATACGACTATTAAATACAACGACAACAACCTTCAATGGCGGAGTCCCATATCATCAGAACGTATGCCAGGGTAGGTACATGTACTATGTATGCATTAGTACACTTATACTGCTATACTATCTAACTATTGTACCCGGTTATCTCCTTCAATAAATTTTGAAGTTATTAGATTGCTGAAAGGAACATAGCTTTGTTCAAACAAACAAACATTTCAAATGTTGTAACAAAAAAAAATTATAAAGAAATTTCTTCGATGCTTAAATGGTCTAGTCGTCGAACAATTTATATGCATATTGTAGCCCATAAAAGACTAAATTATGTTTATGTACTGTTACAGGGACAGTAAAAATTGTATGACTATTGGTAGATCCATTATTGTTTGTTGACTATTTCTCGTCCTGACATAATCAACCAATTCATTACTTGTTGACGTGTTCTTATTCAGAATCAATCAATCAATCAATCAATCAATCAATCAATCGTCCCAAATCAATAATTTTACATCCTGATTTCAATCATTTTGTTTGATTTATATCATTTTAATGTGAAAACGTCAACTCACGCAGTCTACGGGTGATAAATTGCTAAGTCTTGCGGCACGTTAAAAAGAAACATGGCGTCGTGGCCATCCAGCAGAGGATAAAAAATATTAAAGCCTTTTGTATTCAGACAAAATTATGCTTAAAATAAATTTCGAGACTACTTGATACTAGATAAGCAGACCTTTTGAAAGATTTTTTCTGATCAATACATATCTTAAGTTTGATAAAATATTACTTACATGTACCAACAGTAGCATAACTTTTCTGCAATTGTATAAGATATTTATAGGTTATTTACGTTTTTTGAAACGAGATGCGTTTTCTCGTCCATATCTCATCGAAGGGCGACAGCCCTGAGATGAGATGACGAGAAAATGCATCGAGTTTCATAAAACGTAAATAATCTGTTTATCGCTGTTTTGTATCATTGTGACGTCACAGTGTTTACTTAACGACGTCTTGACAGCGAGCTGAGATGGCCCATCTCAAGCTAGTAGAGTGAGATGAAATAAAATCGCACACAAAGATCAAAGGAAAATACTGCAAAATAGCGATAATAATAGATATTGTGTCTTTTACTACAGATATAACGTTAGTATATGTTACTGGGATGGTATCTTCTTTGGCTATTATATTCGGACTTTTCATCATTGGCTGCTTGTACGTACACTTTGTTACTCATGCATTATTGATTGTTTTATCCGAAATCAAATATGGTCTAGCT
The DNA here is from genome assembly GCA_944474755.1 of Limnoperna fortunei. Classification (NCBI taxonomy): domain Eukaryota; kingdom Metazoa; phylum Mollusca; class Bivalvia; order Mytilida; family Modiolidae; genus Limnoperna; species Limnoperna fortunei. The sequence goes on along the minus strand of OX104114.1, from coordinate 68,329,924 downwards.
TTTCAGTTGGGCTGTTTTAATATGTTGTGATTAAATAAACATAAATTTCGTTTTCATTTATCATTTAAAATGGTAACCCTTCAATGCGATAGAATAACGTTTAAATAACAAACTTGCGGGTTATCACAATTATAACACAATTGCTCACGTAACCACTATATTTGTACCGAACAGATAAAAATCGTCAAACTTGTGTGGCTCGAAGTAATTTTGTAACGAGACCCCTTCGAGTTCGAGTTATCGAAGTTCTACTCTATCATGACCTCAAGCACTACTCTAATTGTAAGAGTGACTGCATTTTAAACTATCTGCTGACTAGTCGTTTTTGCGGAAAACAGCTTGAATAATCGCTTCCGGAATTATTTCATCGTAACAACGCATAACTGGTACAACTGATATAAATAATAAAGGTAATAAAGGAAAAATCGCCCCTAGAGACCTGTTCAAGATACCGGCAAACTTGAAAACCAACAACTAAAATTGTATTAACTACAGCAATTTTTCTTACTTGGTTAAGGCATTTCAAAACTAATGGAGAGTTTAAACACTTTTTAATTGAATGCCAAATTTTCCAATACAGTTACTGTAGTCTGTGAGTTAAGAATATTTGTTTCATTTTTAGACTGAAACGCTGGATGTCAAAAATTAAAAAAGAACTGATAGAAACCCTTCGCGTTAGGTATGACCATCCTATGTATGAAGTGGATCAAGTTGAAGCAGCAGCTGCAGCCGCAAATGAACCAGAAACACCCGTCTCACCTGGGGGGTCTTCATTATACGAAAATATTTTCAACGATGGCGATCTCACAAGGGAAGCGAATTTAACGGTAAGCTATATGACATCTAGGGAGATAGAGCGTCCGCCATCAATGCTAACTGACGTACCTAGAATAATACCTAGGTTAACGTTTCCAAAGCGTCTACCTTCTCGTGAAAATGCCATAAGACATAAAGCAAGAACAAGCGAGGACAATATACATCCTAAACCGTCACGTCGAAAACATCTGACATCGGAGACATCTTCAGCGAGTACATCTTATCAAGATTGTGCAACACCTTCAGTGAACCAGAGAGAAGTACAGAATGAAGGGTCGAATAACAATAGAGAGGTGCAGAATGTATTTCAGACGAACAAGATAAAGGTACAGACAACCAACAGAGAGGTGCAGAATGCATTTCAGACGAATAGGAGGAGGGTACAGAATGCACTACAGACAAACAAGAGAGAGGTAGAGAATACACTGCAGACTAACAACGGAGAAGCTCAGAATGAACTGCCGACTAACAGGAGAGAGCTACAAAGTGAATTACTTACTAACAAGAGGGAGCTGCAGAATGCACTGCCCATTAACAAAACACTGCTAAGATGTAGCGGTAAGAAACCAAAGCCCAGTCCTAAACCGGACATTAAAATCTTAACACTAAAGCATAAAACACTGGAATCAAAGAAACGGGGAAAAACATTCAATCGCGAGACAAACAGTGAATTTGCGTTTTATCTCAACACGAGCCATGATGATGATATGGAAAGCACTGACCATGTATATATCAATACCGGAAACGATGAGGAGACCGAAAATCACGAACACTTTTACCTCAACACTGGAAATGAGGCTGAAGTTGAAAATCCAGAACAAGATTCTGAAGAATACGAAAATATTTGGCAAGGACCTAAATAATTACTAAATAATTATGTGAAGAACAGATCGCATGCATTGTTACATATTAAATGCCACGTATGAATATGAACTGAAAGTATGTCAAGAATTATATTTATTTAATTTTAATTGATTACAATAAGATGTTTGATTTTATAATAAATAACAATACATACATTTTTAACAAAAACTGAACAAAAACTATAAGATACAATTATGTAATGCCATCTGAAATGAAAAAAGATCAGTTATTCGCGTTCATAAAACAGTGTCAGTCCTACCACTAAGCTACATGACGTCTTACATAAAACATGATAAGTCTAGCAATCACTACGTCGTAAAACAATGTCTGGCATAAAACGTGATCAGTCCTACCACTAAGATGTACAACGCCATACATGAAACAGGATCAATCCTATCACAAAGGTCACATCGACAACATCATACATAAACAGGATAAGTCATACTAAAAAGCAGCAATACGTCATATATAAAACATGATCAATCCTACTACAAAGGCCTACATCGACAACGTCATACATGACACAGTATCAGCTATACCACTAAGGCCTACAACGTCATACAAAAAACCTGATCATTCCTACCATTAAACCTACAACGTCATACAAAAACAGGATCAGTCCTACCACTAATACCTACAACGTCATACAAAAACAGGATCAGTCCTACCACTAAGGCCTACAACGTCATACAAAAACAGGATCAGTCCTACCACTAAGGCCTACAACGTCATACATGAAACAGTATCAGCTATACCACTAAGGTCTACAACGTCATACATGAAACAGTATCAGTCCTACCACTAAGGCCTACAACGTCATACAAAAACAGGATCAGTCCTACCATTAAACCTACAACGTCATACATGAAACAGTATCAGCTATACCACTAAGGCCTACAACGTCATATAAAAAACCTGATCATTCCTACCATTAAACCTACAACGTCATACAAAAACAGGATCAGTCCTACCACAAAGGTCTAACGTCATACATAAAAAACAGGATCAGTCCTACCACTAAGGCCTACGACGTCATCCAAAAACAGGATCAGTCCTACCACTAAGGCCTACAACGTCATATAAAAAAACCTGATCATTCCTACCATTAAACCTACAACGTCATACAAAAACAGGATCAGTCCTACCACTAGGGACTACAACGTCATACAAAAGAGGATCAGTCCTACCACTAAGGCCTACAACGTCAAACTTAAAACAGGATCAGTCCTACCACAAAGGTCTAACGTCATACATAAAAAACAGGATCAGTCCTACCACTTAGGTCTACAACATCATACATAAAATATAGGATTAGTCCTACCACTAAAGCCTACAAGGTCATACATTAAAAAACAGGATCAGTCCTACCACAAATGTCTACAATGTCATACATAAAAACAGGATCAGTCCTACCACTAAGGCATACAACGCCAAACTTGAAACAGGATCAGTCCTACCACAAAGGTCTAACGTCATACATAAAAAACAGGATCAGTCCTACCACTAAGGTCTACAATGTCATACATAAAAAACAGGATAAGTCCTACTACTCATATATCCGCCAGCAATTAGTCACTCGTTAGTCAGATCATTCATAAAAACAAATTAACTTTTGCAACGCATAAATCTTACCATTCTATTTATCAGATATAAATTAACCAAGTTTATCAAAAGTACTACATAGATATAAAAGGTAATATTTTATAAAATCTCCATTATTATTATATAGATAGAGATGAAATATCGAATTTTCCGAGTGACAGAAATCACGGTAAATCACATGTGAAAATTATCGTTTATTTTCACTCTCGGGTTTTTTCCCGCCAAAACGTCACAATGGTTTTGTACTATACAGATATTCATCCGCCGTTCATAAAATTTAGGATTAAGCATGAAAATTTTACGAAAACAAATTTGATCTATATAATAAATAGGATAATCAATTGGGCATCGTGAATATCCAAAATATGATCACTCGTGCCGCATAAAGCATAAGATTAAACTCGTGCGCGGAACAAGTTCCGCGCACTCGTTTAATCAGATGCGTTATGCGGCACTCGTGATCATATTTTGGATATTCACTCCGCCCAATTGATTATCCTATAATTACTATACTGAAAAAATAAAAAAAATCATATACAACGAGACTAAAACCAGTCTTTAAGCAATTTTGTCATTTTTTAAAACTCGTTATGACGCACTATTTTAATAATATACTTTATTAGTATAATGCAATGGTACATGTAAACGCGTTCTGTTACGTTTGTCATATGGTATATAAATACTGGGAAATATAAACACAATTAATTAGTAAGTTTACCGTTTTAAGCAATTATTTATGCCTTTTCACGGATAGATTTATATAGTATATGGAAATATATACTGTAAATTTAAAGAAAACAAATTTGTCGATCCACACATTTATATAATTTCATATCCCTTCTGAAATCGAAATGTTTAATTATCGATACATCGATTGAAACACTTCTGTGAAGTGTCTATCATAAACAAATGTGTATTAAATGTACAGTATTATAAACATGTACATAAAAGACATGTCCAACTTGTTCAAAGTAAATATGTTTAACAAGACTATTCCCAGTGATCGAACGCTGCCCAACGCCCAAGTGACGAATAGAGAAGGACATCTCGTTGGGGGATAGGTGACTGCAGGCCACAATGGGCAACGAGTGTGGCAAAAGCCTCGCTCCTTGCACGATAATGACTCTTTTTGTAGAATTCTAATAGAGGGTTCACTGCAAAAATAGGCTAAATTATATCGCTCCTACCCAATATTCTATAAAACAAGGCAGGGATTCCGCTCGATCCATTTTGACGAAAATAAACCTATTGTCTGCACGTTGCACTTTCTGGCACATGAAAACGTTGTTTTGTATTTTCTATTGTAACCTGATTGCTTTATAATAGCACTTTTTTCTACTCTTGTTTACATCTATAGGATGCAGCTGCATCCCCGGCCGACGTACAATTTCCGCACATTGTTACATGTACATGATTTCTCTGTATACCTATAATTCATATTTCAAATAATAAAGACGACTTTGGTACCAGTTTCCATTTAGTATTTAAGTGGTCATGGAATAAACAAACAATGACAGTCGGTTGGTATTTTTATGACACAATGATTCATCTTCCGGCAATCAAATCAAATATGATTATCAGGAAATTAATAAATTTTAGTATAAGCATTTAAATTACACAATCCATAAGCATATCGCCCACACGGTGCACAGCAGTATATTTATAAAAAAAAACAAGGAACATATGAATTAATAGCGGATGTGATCGCAAAATGTCCATCATATTCTGGCTTGTATCGGCAATTCATATTTGTTTAGTTTCAGGTTTGTATCTGTTGGTAAAAAAAAACCGTGTTTAAGTATTTTTTTTAAGATATGTTATATGCTGGAAATAACTTAATAATTTTTATTAATTTTTATTGTCTAGTCACCCCCCTCCCTCAATTGTGTTGTTTGTGAAAAGAACTAAGTCTATTTTTTTCTTTAAATACCTTCCAGTAGTTAGTTTTTGTTAGTTGAAATGTTTAGGTGTATTGGTAAACCTGCCGAGTAAAATGAATGATGTCGTGGAAATTAGGATTCAAGTCGTAACAAATTCAAAAGTTAATATTTAAAAAAGAAAAAAATATTGACCCTAGAGTTTATGAAAGTTCTGTTAAGCTATTGCATATATGTCGTTTACAGGTATTTTAGAGAACTCGACACAATGGGTTAATGCATACCGGAAGTGTACAAGTCGAGGAGAAATTTTGACACCCGTCACTGCTATCAAACTGACAAATGATATGAACCAATCACAAACGGCTATCTGGACTCCAAATTTCTTTATAAATGTGGGCTGCTTGAAAGATACAGGTAAGATAAAAATGTAGCGTTCAGTAAACAGACCATGGTACCGAAGCTTGTTACAGTATATTTGCTACAACACTGTAAAGTAAATATACTAAGACATTGTACTGTAAATATACTAATACTCTGTAAAGTATACATATCAAGGCATTGCACATACCAAGACATTATACAGCATACATACCAAGGCAATATACAGTATACATACCAAGACAGTATACAGTATACATACCAAGACAGTATACAGTTTACATACCAAGGCAGTATACAGTTAACATACCAAGGCAGTATACAGTATACATACCAAGGCAGTATACAATATACATACCAAGGCAGTATACAGTATACATACCAAGACATTGTGCAGCATACATACCAAGGCAGTATACAGTATACATACTAAGGCAGTATACAGTATACATACCAAGACAGTACACATACCAAGACATTGTACAGCATACATACCAAGGCAGTATACAGTATACATACCAAGACAGTATACATACCAAGGCAGTATACAGTATACATACCAAGGCAGTATACAGTATACATTCCAAGGCAGTATACAGTATACATACCAAGGCAGTATACAGTATACATACCAAGGCAGTATACAGTATACATTCCAAGGCAGTATACAGTATACATACCAAGACAGTATACATACCAAGGCAGTATACAGTTTACATACCAAGGCAGTATACAGTTTACATACCAAGGCAGTATACAGTATACATACCAAGGCAGTATACAGTATACATACCAAGGCAGTATACAGTTTACATACCAAGGCAGTATACAGTATACATACAAAGGCAGTATACAGTAGTATACAGTTTACAAACCAAGGCAGTATACAGTATACATACTAAGGCAGTATACAGTTTACATACCAAGACAGTATACAATATACATACCAAGGCAGTATACAGTATACATACCAAGGCAGTATACAGTATACATACCAAGGCAGTATACAGTATACATACCAAGGCAATATACAATATACATACCAAGGCAGTATACAATATACATACCAAGGCAGTATACAGTATACATACCAAGGCAGTATACAGTTTACATACCAAGGCAGTATACAGTATACATACCAAGGGAATATACAATATACATACCAAGGCAGTATACAGTATACATACCAAGACAGTATACAGTTTACATACCAAGGCAGTATACAGTATACATACCAAGGCAGTATACAGTATACATACCAAGGCAGTATACAGTTTACATACCAAGGCAGTATACAGTATACATACAAAGGCAGTATACAGTAGTATACAGTTTACATACCAAGGCAGTATACAGTATACATACTAAGGCAGTATACAGTTTACATACCAAGACAGTATACAATATACATACCAAGGCAGTATACAGTATACATACCAAGGCAGTATACAGTATACATACCAAGGCAGTATACAGTATACATACCAAGGCAATATACAATATACATACCAAGGCAGTATACAATATACATACCAAGGCAGTATACAGTATACATACCAAGGCAGTATACAGTTTACATACCAAGGCAGTATACAGTATACATACCAAGGCAGTATACAGTTTACATACCAAGGCCGTATACAGTATACATACCAAGGCAGTATACAGTATACATACCAAGGCCGTATACAATATACATACCAAGGCAGTATACAGTATACATACCAAGGCAGTATACAATATACATACCAAGGCAGTATACAGTACACATACCAAGGCAGTATACAATATAGAAACCAAGGCAGTATACAGTTTACGTACCAAGGCAGTATACAGTATACATAACAAGGCAGTATACAGTTTACATACCAAGGCAGTAGTATACCGTTTACATACCAAGGCAGTAAACAGTATACATACTAAGGCAGTATACAGTAACATACCAAGGCAGTATACCGTTTACATAACAAGGCAGTATACAGTTTACATACCAAGGCAGTATACAGTTAACATACCAAGGCAGTATACAGTATACATACCAAGGCAGTATACAATATACATACCAAGGCAGTATACAGTATACATACCAAGACAGTATACATACCAAGACATTGTGCAGCATACATACCAAGGCAGTATACAGTATACATACTAAGGCAGTATACAGTATACATACCAAGACTGTATACATACCAAGACATTGTACAGCATACATACCAAGGCAGTATACAGTATACATACCAAGGCAGTATACAGTATACATACCAAGGCAGTATACAGTATACATACCAAAGCAGTATACAGTATACATTCAAAGGCAGTATACAGTTTACATACCAAGGCAGTATACAGTATACATACCAAGGCAGTACACAGTATACATACCAAGGGAGTATACAATATACATACCAAGGCAGTATACAGTATACATACAAAGGCAGTATACAGTAGTATACAGTTTACATACCAAAGCAGTATACAGTATACATACTAAGGCAGTATACAGTATACATACCAAGGCAGTATACAGTATACATACCAAGGCAGTATACAGTTTACATACCAAGGCAGTATACAGTATACATACAAAGGCAGTATACAGTAGTATACAGTTTACATACCAAGGCTGTATACAGTATACATACAAAGGCAGTATACAGTTTACATACCAAGGAAGTATACAATATACATACCAAGGCAGTATACAGTATACATACCAAGGCAGTATACAGTATACATACAAAGGCAGTATACAGTAGTATACAGTTTACATACCAAGGCAGTATACAGTATACATACTAAGGCAGTATACAGTTTACATACCAAGGAAGTATACAATATACATACCAAGGCAGTATACAGTATACATACCAAGGCAGTATACAGTATACATACCAAGGCAGTATACAGTATACATACCAAGGCAATATACAATATACATACCAAGGCAGTATACAATATACATACCAAGGCAGTATACAGTATACATACCAAGGCAGTATACAGTTTACATACCAAGGCAGTATACAGTATACATACCAAGACTGTATACAGTTTACATACCAAGGCCGTATACAGTATACATACCAAGGCAGTATACAGTATACATACAAAGGCCGTATACAATATACATACCAAGGCAGTATACAGTATACATACCAAGGCAGTATACAATATACATACCAAGGCAGTATACAGTACACATACCAAGGCAGTATACAATATAGAAACCAAGGCAGTATACAGTTTACGTACCAAGGCAGTATACAGTATACATAACAAGGCAGTATACAGTTTATATACCAAGGCAGTAGTATACCGTTTACATACCAAGGCAGTATACAGTATACATACCAAGGCAGTATACAGTAACATACCAAGGCAGTATACCGTTTACATACCAAGGCAGTATACAGTATACATACCAAGGCAGTATACAGTATACATACCAAGGCAGTGTACAGTATACATACCAAGGCAGTATACAGTATACATACCAAGGCAGTGTACAGTATACATACCAAGGCAGTATACATATCAAGTCAGTGTACAGTATACATACCAAGGCAGTATACAGTATACATACCAAGGCAGTAAACAGTTTACATACAAGGCAGTATACAGTATACAGAGTATACATACTAGGCGCGGATCCAATGTGAGTCGTACTGGGCGTACGCCCCCCCCCCACCTAAGAGAGAGAGAGAGAGAGAAAGAGAGAGAGAGAGAGAGAGAACGAGAGGGTAAAACGAGAGAACCGGAAAAGGAATATGATATTTCATCAAAGAAAATTCATTATGTATGGTCATAGTTCAAAAATAAAGCCAACTAAAAGAAGGGGAAAAAGTAAAAAAACAAGTCTATACTAAATGCCAATCCCCCTTGGAAAAAATTGTTTGCTAGCATTTTTTCATTATTTTATATTTTACCTTGTTATTACGAAAATTCAGTAGAAAAAACGTAGATACAACAACCTGTCCATGTTTTATAGTATGCCTCTATATTTAAGTTGTTACAAATCGTCCTTGACTTTTGCTACGGAAATTTCACATAATAAGTCAGCCATTTTTGTTTCTTAAGGGACCTTACGATGTTTACAAATGTTCGTCTGCTTTCGTGACGTTCAATGGTATTCGGACAAACCGCGAGACTTTTCCCGCCTAAACTGCAGACGACATCACCCGAAGTATTTCGAGTAGACAACAATCGATTGTTCCTAAAGTACAGTTCCGTTCTAATTAAGGTCAAATTTTAGTATGAAAAATCGCCCGTTCAAAACTAAAAAACCGCTTTATTTCAAAACGCTGAATATCTCGGGGAAATAATTATTGATTTCAAAAAGGTCCCTTCTTGATCTAAAAAAGGAGCATAAGCTGAACCATACGCGGTAAGCAGTTTTCATTTGTAACGCAAAAAACACTATACAACCTACGTCAACACTTACTATAGAAAACTTTGTCTGGATGGCTACCAAATGCTTAGATTCCCGGAGCTTCTGGGGGGCTTCTCCACCCTGGACCCCCTACCAGGGCGCTGCCCTGGACCCCTCGCCGAACTTTAACGCCAATTCCTGGATCCGCCCCTGCATACCAAGGCAATGTAGGCAGTGTACAGTGCACATACCTAGGCATTGTACAGCATACATACCAAGGCATTGTAAAGTATACATACAAGGCATTGGAGAGTATACATACGAAGAAATTGTACATTATACATACCAAGGCAGTGTAGGCAGTGTACAATGTACATACTAAGGCATTGTACAATGTACATACCAAGGCATTGTACAGTATATAAACCAAGGCATTGTACAGTATCCATACAAGACATTAAACAACATACATACTAAAGCACTGTGCAGTTTACATATCAAGGCATTGAACAGTATGTAAGTCAAGACTCTAAACAGTATACAAACGCTTCATTGTAAAGCATAACAAGGCATCGTACACTATACATGCTGGGGCATTGTACAGTACAAATAGATCCAAGGAAGTGTACAGCATACATGCATACATACCAAGGAATTGTACAGTATACATACAGGGCGTTGTACAGTATACATACCAAGGCACTGAACAGTATTCAGACTAAGACATTGTATATACGACGCTTATGATGCATACTTACATACGTAATGATCAAAAACGTTCTTGAAACCTTTACACTTATTCCTTGTGAAATTAGGATTTCTTAAATATGTTGGAAGGCCATTCGTTGAAGGTGATAAAAAAATAAATATTGGCATTATCTCGCTGTCTACGTTTTGAAAAATGTTTTTAATACTATTTCTCACAATAATTTATTTGCAAAAATGAAAAATTACACGATATCCATGTCTTGGTATTGATTTTTTGTATAATTCATTGATCCTTCTAATGATTGGGAATAACATAGAGAACAGGCAACGTGGTCCAATATTGTATCAGCTGGTAGTGGGACATTGACATAGTCTTACACTGAAACGAGGAATATCGTTCTAAAGCACGGGAAAAACGAACTTCTTCTTCTTATATGGCAAATTGTGTCCTACTCTAACTTCTTTTCTTAATAACAACACACTGTTGAATAGAAAAGGTGTCACATACACCTTTATAAACATACAAGTTGTTATGTTAAATATCATCTTTCATTGTAGGTATTTATGTCGAAAAACTACCTATCACCAATGTATTTAATGGACTCTGCATCAACAGTAGGTATTATTATCAACATTAATTAAGGATGTTATATAATTAATTACTCGCAACAACCTATAATCAACAATTAATCACAATTCACAAAGTACGGCGGGGGGGGGGGGGGGGCGGCTAAGAACGTATCAATCTGTTTGTGAACACATTTTGATATTAAGTGTTTGAATATATATAGCATATAGTTTTTATTTTTTTTTTCGAACACTTTGAAAGCGACTTTTGGCTAAGAAAAGTCAATACCTTCAACATTAGTTTATAAACTGGCCATGATGCGATTTGAGCTCGTGTGCAACAGGTAACACTAATTAACGAAAAATAAAAACAGTACTCTTAAAAATGTTAAACGGATCTCATCAACACATTAATTGCTACTAATAAGGGTAAAAATATACAATCATTAACACTTTCTGTCCACTGGGTGGCCGTTAGTTTGGTAGCTCTAAATTTTCTACTTAGTGCATATTAGTTATGATTATAGTTAGCTCGTTTGTTATCTTGATATTCGTCCGTTTGCATCTACAACGGATTCTATGTCATAATTGTGCCGTTGAAATATGTATTGATAAGGTTTGAAGTGTGTTAAACGACTTATGTAAAAATAGCACGATATAACCTATGCTACATTGGAACGTTTTGTAGTGTGACTATATCCTTGATTAGGACATTCTGGGTTACCGATTGGTATTAATTAAATATATACATGTTTTAGAGGCTAAAATAAAGTCTACTGAGAATTCTGTCACAAATAAGTCATCTTATTCATGTAGGAAAAGTAAAATGATTATCTCTTCAAAAACACAATTAAACCCATTTCTGAAATGAGGACTGCACGCACGTGCATGAAGACTTCTTCATTCTCCAGATACGTCATTAAGTAAACGTTAGACTTCATAAAACTTCGCATTTTGTTGCCAAGTTTGTATGACAAAAACGTTGTAGAAATAAGTGTTACTTATACATTTTTTATCTCTTTTCAACAGATACCGACATTATTGAAATAGAACCATTAACATACAAGAACATTTCATTCTTATGCTCTTGGGATCATCCGGTTACTGGGTCCCATCCTAACTCACTACTGAACATTACTGATAGCACAATGCTAGAAAAGGCAGTCAATGTCATGAGATTGAATGTAAAGTATTGGGTCATTGATATAAATCCTGATCTATGTAGTAAGTATTTATATAATAATGCGCTGTGGCAAATTATATTTTAGAATTGACATGTACGTGTATAACGATTTCAAAATGCAGAGAAAATCTACACATGTTGCATTTATATGCAGCTTGTTTGTCAAGTCTCGAGAATTCCAGTAAAGTAAACGTTTGTTATCTAGGCAAGCTAATAATTGCATATTTGTTTAACTAATACCTTTAGTTTTTGTATTTAAACTTATGTACACTTCGTGTGTACTATAGCAAAAACGTTTCTGTTACAAAACTATTCATTATAATTAAAATCAACAAATACTTTGTATTTTTCAACATATAGTAGTTTCTTTTATTTGTCTGGTTGACCATTTAGAATGTATACAAGTTTTGGGGTTATATTCTTATGCACAGGCTTTAATTTATACACAGTTTTTTATATTTCAGTCGACTATGTGAAGTTTATACCCAGTTTTTGTATTTATATTCCTGTTGTATAAGCTTTAGTCGACAGTATAAAGTGTATACTCTGTTTTATTATTATTTCTGAATTACAGGCATTGGTAGACAGTGTGAAGTTTATACACCGTCCGCCAATACTAAATCACAATTTACTAATACCTGTTGCAACTCCTTACATGGATTCACCTGTGATGACGGTAATATTTTAATTATATTTGTTTAGCTCTTTACATCTAGGAAATGAGTCCGACAGGAACAGTCGCTGAATTAAAAAACAAAAAGCATTGTGGTCCATGTGACTCCATCAATCTAATTACGTTCAGCTGATTTTTGTTTGTTTACCAGAGGCTACAGAAATAATTCTTCCAAACAAACACGCTTTGAACAAAAATCACTGGAAGACAATATGTACGGGAACGGTTTATTCGTAGCAAGTCCACTATAGTTTCAACTTTAGTTGTTACCAAAGTGGCATAACTCGCATATACGTACCCAAATCATTTATACCGTATCGGCAATAATTATACGTTGGGCTATAGTTGTTTTTTTTAATGCTTCTTGTGTATTTCTTACCGATGGAAAAGAATATTTGTGGTAGAAAGAATTAAAATTTAAGCATGAAACTGCAGAGGACATAAATATTGCTGCAACACATTTTTTACATTTTGTTCTTAGTAGTTTACTGTTTAACGCACATCTAAAGTATTGATATCTATAAGCTAGAAATGGGTATAAGTTCTAAGTAGTTATGTTTTCAAAGTAATTTTGCCTGCATAAATGACATATATTTAAGAGAGTGATATATTTCATTCATTCATACACAAATATATTATTCTTGACCTGAAAGTATTGTGTTATGCAATCGTATAGCAATATGCTTTACAGACGTAACTAAGAAGCTTACGATGTTTACCTGCTCATAACAAAACCTATACCACATCCTTAATAATCCGATTGGTATAATTATTTTTACCGTTCAACTAAATTTTACTTTTACAGGTAAAGCATTCAAAACTGTCATATCACTAGTCAGGTCAACGAATAGTGACAGAAGATCGCCTGAAACTGAACCGAAAAACACATTTCAGACAGATGGCATCATCTTTTTTGGTAAGCTAAAAAAACTTTAAGTCACTCAAAAAATTAGTTGCCTCTTGTTGACATTTTATATGTTAATTTATTATGTCTGTTATTTGTTTTTTATTGGAAAGGTGTTTAACATTATTTGCGCCCATGTGTTAGATTTTTTCACCCAGGAGTTAGTTTGTAATTTAACCATCGAGCAGGTTATTATTTTCGCCCACGACTAAAGGGACCGACCATTTTACTTGCAAGGGGGGGGGGGCTTGTTTTTTTCATAAAAAAATATTTTGAAAATGATTTTGATGAAACAAATATTTTGGAAGCAGAGGGTTAGAAAACAAATATTCTGAATAAGGATTTCTGCTATATAAAAAAAATGCTAATAATTAAAAAAATATTCTGTTGCGACGCCTTCAAAAAATAAATAAAAAATAAAAATTTTCTGACCAAAACAATTAACCCAAGATTTCATTTTCAACAATAAGTTGTTTCATTTTAACTAACGTGTTTGTTACTCCACATTGAGTGACGACGTTTATTTTTCACGTGTTGGTATCTTCGCATCTTCTTCTTTGAGATCTATGAGTTATGTACAGTGTGGTGATAGCAACTCACTATAAAGACTTGGTTGAGATCTATGAATATTCTATAAGAGTAAATGATGGTTACTCACAACAATTTATGAGTGTTTTATTGAAATCAGGATAAGAATACAAGTCACTATTAATAATGGTTAATGTTGAGTTGAATTTTAAATAATCTTTGAATTCAGTTATGATTTTCACAAGATAAGAAACAGAAACAGTATTTAAGATTTAAGTAACAAAGTAAAACCAGCAATTAAGCCTTTTGTCTCCTCAGATGGTAATAATACATGTTATATTAATGTTGTATAAAAAATAAGCCATTTTAAAAATAGAAAGATATCCCAATTAATTTCGGACAACACAGACCGAGGACGGCTCGAACTAGGCCAACTCTGAACGTAATAGGACAGCTCAGATCGTATTAACAATTCGGTCCGAAGTTTCATATACTGATGCTCCTATGTGGACTGTTTCCTATCATTTAAACAATCCTAAAAGTGGTCCGATTTTTTACGAGTTCTCATGATAGCATTCTATTCAGACATTATCTGCATTGAGTGTGTAATACATCTCGTATTTTATAAATATATAATTATATACTTTCAGGAAACTCATTACTGCAATTGATAACAATAGGAGTAGTTGGTGTAGTCTTGTTTGTGGTAATATTATTATTTTGTCTGTAAGTAAAAATTGTTATTGTTAGAAACTATTTCAAAATGTTTTGCGTAAAGTTTTACCGTGTAACTATAAAACGCGCTTGACCTATAGAATTGCCTAGCGCATCCCGAGTTGGAGGATAGCTGAGGCCTTCTCGTTGTGGAGTTGTCAGGTGGTAATACGGAAAGCCTGGTCGCGACCTTGTTGGGTGACGTATTTGGAGAGTGCCGGCTTCTTGCACGACAAAGACTCCTTTTGTAGATTTCAAAATGGAGTAAGCTCACTTTAGCGGTTACAAAAGGCCTAATTTTCCGTACCCTACTAAATACTCTATATTTTTACAGTGGTAGTCAAAGTTTTGTTCCCGTTTCCAAATCCCTTCCCCCGTTGATTTTTGATATAATTAACTTGTTCTCGTCCTGAATATAGATTTTGTTTGTTTGTTTAAATGTTGTTTAACGCCACTTTCTGCAATTTTTAAGTTATATCATGGCGTATAGTTTATATTTGGGAAGTAAGCCGGATTACCCGGAGAAAACTCCCGACCTTCGGTAGGAAAAATGGCAATCCTTGTCAATATAGATTGTAGTCGAGCGCACCCTGCTGAGACTCGAACCCGCGATCTCAGTGTTGACAGACCACGTGATCAATAGTAGGCGAACCAACTTAACCACTCCTGAATTTAGATGATATACTGCTCGCTGGACGTTAAGAAAACATTTAATATTCTAAACCCAAGTCATTATACGATTTGCAGTATGATTATACAAGATCTTGAACTGCGATTCTTAAACATTTCAGGTTGATTTTGAAAGGGTTTATAAAGGTATAATGTTGCACCTTGTTTATAAAGGTATAATGATGCAGCTTGTTTATAAAGGATGTTGCAGGGCGATAATTAAAGGAGTTACAGAGACTATGAAATGTTTGGAGTTTGAAGCATGATTATACACCGTTACATTTCAGTCTACTTTAAAAAATCGATGGCATGTTTACGCCTATATTCCCAATGTATGTGCTTTTTTACTTATTAATTATTATATTTTATTCATAACATGTTCGAATGTTTACTGTAAATATTAACGTTCACATATAAGGAAATGAAAAAGGTCATTGATTTCATTTTTTTTCATTAAAGACTAAAACAGTGGATTTCCAGATTACAGCGTGAAATCCTTAAGCTCCAACATCAAGGCTACACCCAACCAATGTATCAAACAGACTTAGTACAGGTCATTCAAGAAAGCATTCCTGAACCAGAAACACCATTAACTCCATCTATATACGAAAACGGAGCAGCTCCATTCGGAACCGACATGACAATCAGCAACCTTGCTTCAAAACAATATCGACGCGCCGTTCCTGTGACAGAACTTCCTGATCATTCACACTCCGGTGATGTTCAAGATAACAGTCCCGCACATTCTAGGGAAAATATTCCAAAGCATTCTTCTTTAGAGTATCTGCCTATGGATAGAATGACAAGAATCGACATCCCACAGACGTCTACAGAACCAGCCGCAGAAACACTCTATCATAATCCTAAGGCTATTGTGACGGGTGCAGATCAGTGTCATCAGCAACATAATTCGGCTAATTTAGCAGAATTTGAACCTGCTAATAACTATGAAGATGCCATAACAAAAATATATTCAACACCTATAAAGAACAATGAGAGTGTAACTACGAAAGAATACAGAAGACAACTTTCTCAAACGACAAGTGAATACGCAGCTTATATCAACACCACACAAAACACACAACTTGGAAACCCAGAAGCTGACGACCAGGCTGTAGACTATGAGAACATTTGGCAAAAAACACTCTGATAAGAATTATTGACCCACCAGTAACTGAAAGGGTCAATGTATTACCATATTTTGAAAATATTTGGATTCATGCCCAAAACATTTGCAGATAAAAGTTTTGTCCCAAACAGTTAGTATGATAAAAGTTTTGTCCCATTCAGTTAGTATGATAAAAGTTTTGACTTTAAAATTCCTTTTCCTTTTTTTTTTGGTTTTAACCAAAATAATAATTGCATTGTATTGCAGGAGAATTTCACAATGCAAAAAATGACTGTTCTTTATTATATCATGTAGTGGATCTGAAGCAATATTGCCCAGATCATGTACTACATTACTGTCGTGGGCCCAGATCATGAACAACATTAGTGGCGTGGGCCCAGATCATGTACAGCATAAGTAAGGTCATTGTATTATAAACTTACTTGTGAGCCATTTAATATAGTACATGAAGTTGCTTATATATATATTTTTAACTGAACTGTCAGTAGTTTTTGTGTTTTATGTAATTGACTTAATTAAGTATATTCACAAAAAATGCCACGACTTCATCACATCTTGGTTAAGACTTCTTACTCTCGTTCAGTTTTGAACTCAAAATAGAACTTGGCTCTGAACTTCCACACAATTGTAGAGATAACCTGGTACTTGTACGGTGCAGTTAAAGGATATTGATTGGAAATGTGGGTAGGGGAGTGGGGTCATTGGGACCATATCCATTAAGACAGAGTATTTGGAATAATAATAAAAGTACAGCAGATACACGATTGTCGTTGGGTTCTGACTGCATAAATGTCAAGTGCTGGCATAATTGTGGCTTAAATCTCTACTTAAAAATGCTAAAGTGACGTGGGAATACCTTTTTAGTTAAATGTAACTCTTCCCCCCTCCACACACACAATCCGTATAGTCAAACCAAGAATAAAAGATCGCATTCGTTAATTGACATGCAAAATGTGTGTATACTAGCATGACATAGTTACAGCCACAAAACCACAACAGATGACGGTGTGATATTTATAGATTTTTTAACGTTTTTTGAAGCGAGATGCGTTTTCTTGTCCATATCGCATCGAAGGGCGACAGCCCTGAGATGAGATGACGAGAAAATGCATCGACGTCTTGACAGCGAGATGGCCTATCTCACGCTAGTAGAGTGAGATGAATAATATCGCACACAAAGATCAAAGGAAAATACTGCAAAATAGCGATAATTTTAGTATATCTTGGAACAACTCTTGTTATTATATATATAATTTTTATGAAACAATGGATGATTGTGCCATATTTTTAGTATATCGCACATTAGTTCTTTGTGTTAATAAATGTGTTTTTGATTCAATAATTTTTTTGAGTAAACTAATTATTGGTCTTCATAAATGATGTTTGTGCCACCTATGTGTCATTATTTTGTGTATACATGTATATTGGGTGTATATCATGCATATTATTTTATAGACACAATGTCTCTTAATTAATCATTAAAAATCAGTTTAATTAATTAAATATTGTATATATCACTACATTCTGTTCCTACCCCTTTTCTTACTCAGTGTCCGCATATGGATTCATAGTCTTATATATGCAGATTGTTTTTTCTGAAGGTGATCATCCTCACAAGTCAGGGTTTCTGTGTCCTCATCTGTGGACACAGAAACTCTGACTTGTGAGGATGGAAGGTGATTCTCTTGGCATCATACTCTATAGCAAGCGTGCTTTTTTGTCAAGGGAAATAACTCGAAATTGCTGCCAAATAAACATTTGGGCAATTAAAACTATATTGATATATTTAGTAAAATTTATCTTTTTGCATGTAAATATTATTATGTTCTGAATTGAATTATTTTGTAGTTTTGTATAATTTGTTTGTTTATATGTTTTCTTTTTATATAAATGTAATATATTTGTCACGTCTTGCGGCCGTCATATTAGTTATTTGATTAACTGCGTTTCCAGTGACCGTACAATTTTACAATACAATACAAAATATACGAATTTTTAGAAACTTTTATTTACTCAATTAACATGATTAAATTTTCCTGCTTGTTTCATTCGGCCACTTAATTACACCACATTTATTTGTATTAAAGTATAAATAAAGAGATTTGACAGAAAGTGTATGAACATTAATCAAGGTCCGTGACAAACTGGAGAAATGCAAAGTGGGATGCATAAGATGTATATGATATTTAATTAGTTGTACATTGTTTTAGTTACATGAAGGATTTAACATTCATTCATTGTTTATAAATTAAGTTTACTTGCATGTAGATAATGCTTAAATAAATTTATGTTCCACTTGTATTTCACGTTGTAAAATTAATCTTTATTTCCTCATTGAAATTCTGTTCCGGTGTCAAGTTGTTTCTCGTAAACATGGTAAAACAGTTTATTTAATAATTTGCAGTGCTCACATATGATTTCCGCTTTGTATGCTTACAATGTAAGAAAAAAGTCGTTTGCCTTCAAAGAACGAATGAACTCCGTATTAGTTCTAAGAAGCTTTTAAGGTGTATCATTATTACAAGAAACTGTAGATAACAAGTAACAATTAAACTGTCCGCCACTTCATTCCAAGTAAAATGTTCGCTGTCTAGTCTAGTATTCGGTATAGATCTCATTGTAAGTATACGGTACGTGGTCTCATTCCAAGCAAAATGTATGACGTCTCACTCTATGTATACAGTACTAGTTCTAAGTAAAGTGTATGGGGTGTTATTCCAAGTCAACGTTTTGGTGTCTCATTGTAAGAATACGGTACGTGGTCTCATTCAAAGTTAAATGTGTGCCGTCTCGGAATATTCTAAGTATACGGTACGTAGTCTCTTCCCGAAAGCAACTCTACGTCATCTCATTCCAAGTAAACTTTATGGCGTCTCATTCTATGTATACAGTACGATTTTTCATGCAAGTAAAGTGTATGGGGTGTTATTCTAAGTCAACTTAATGGTGTCTCATTTTAAGTATACAGTACGTGGTCTCTTCCGAAAGCAACTGTATGGCGTCGCATTTCAAGTAAACTTTATGGCGTCTCATTTTAAAGTATATGGTACGTATAGTCTGATTCCAAGTTAAATGTATGCAGTGTTATTCTTAGTATACGGCACGTGGTCTCATTCCAAGTTAAATGTATGCAGTCCAATTCTAAGTATACGGCACGTGGTTTCATTCCAAGTAAACTGTAAGCAGTCTCATTCAAAGTATACGGTTTGTGGCCTCATTCCAAGTATGCCGTCTCATTCTAAGTATACGGCACGTGGTCTCGTTACCAGTTAAATGTATGCAGTCTAATTCTAATTATGCGGTACATGTAGTACGTGGTCTCATTCCAAGTTAAATAAGACGTAGTATAGTTTAATATGACGTCCTGTTATATTATACTTATGTATCCACCTTTAAAGTGTCATAACCATATTTCTGCAGTAATAAATTTGTGTGTTGTACCTTTTGTGAAACATCATTCAAAACCATGCCAAACCAGCACAACATCTGTTTTAGTATATAAGTACACATTCTCTCAAACACACAAGGCTGTTCTAGAACACCTCCCGCGTATCAGTAAATGTATATAGCTGAATGATATACGTTATATATTACGAGAAGATCAATTTTGAAAATTTGAAAGGATTCACGACAGAGTTTGGGTTTGTTGTGTTAAAAACTGTATACATACAAATTGTTGTATCTTAAAATGGCTTTACTATACAACACAATACAATGAGACTTAATATAAACATAAAAACATAGTAGTAACATGGACCAGTTCAAAACAAACTCGTTTACATTCAGGGTACACATTTAATTACATTAAAATGGCTTTACTATACAACACCATACAATGAGACTTAATATAAACATAAAAACATAGTAGTAACATGGACCAGTTCAAAACAAACTCGTTTACATTCAGGGTGGCTGTGTATAAAATAATCGAATATAATGGCTCACTCCTTGTATATAATGAGATAGCTAGATAAACATACGAAAATACAGGCAAACCCTATGTGTAAACTAGTACAAGACTATACCCGGCATGAGATGTTTCTTAAGTATACCAGTAATTAGGCTGTGTACAATATACTTTTAATATTTGGGCTAGCGTACTACAAAGTAGTAATAACTATATTGGGATGCCAACACATATGTCTCCCAAACGAAGATTAAAAGTTGATTATAAAACTTCAGGTCAACCCCAACATATTCGCAAAGTTTCGTATCCATCAGACTTAGCCTCTCTAAGAAAACAAGCGGACAAAATTGAACCAGAAGAAAAGAAAATAACTAGTAATACTGTGTTGGGACGCCATCATAAAAGTCGCCCCAAATCACCATATATAGTATTTCATTGAAATCCGTGGATTAAAATATGGCTAGATAAATACAATTTCGTTGAAATCAGACAAGTGGACATTTTGGTTGGAGTGGGGTGAAATGGTCGCCTTTAAAAAAAAATAGCGGCATTCGCTCAGGGTAGCCAACTGTATCAGTGTACCAATTTCAGTGAAAATCGCTCTAGCCGTCCCAAATATCTGAGAAATGCACTTTTATTTATTTTCAAAGGCGGTCGTTTTAAAAATGGCAAGTCCTCGAAAAATTCTGTTTGTGCCATCAAGTTCAGGATACCTATTTTACCCCAAACTTATTTTTTAAAGACGATCCGACAAGAAAATTGTTGAATCCAATGTTCCGCGGGCAGCCATTTTGAAATGGTGGGCATCTTGAAAATTCTAAAACCAAGGTGCACAACTATACATGGCTTTTTAGGTTTGTGCAAAGTTTCACGAGAATCCCTCGATTCGTTCAACAAAAAAGTTCCGGACCAACTCTGGTGGAAAAAGTCATTGGACACTGTGTGGTCGGGGACTTAGTACTTAGAAACCGGACAAAAACAATAAGTCGACCAAAATTTATACCATATTTCTTTATAAGTAATTATGAGACTGGATATAAACAATATCTCTCACAAAATTTTGTTTTGGAAACATAATAAGACTGTAGGTGAAACTTAAAATGAGACATCCGAGACTCTACATTGAATGACACGGTTCAAGTTTTATTTGAAATGTGACGGCGTACAGTTTTCTGGACAGGCGAAGCACGGTCTAAAAGAATGAGGCGACTGACAGTACATAGTAATTAGACGGTATACATGTTCCTTAAAACGAAAAACGAAACTGCAAAATGTTTATTAGGAATCTTGCGGCTGACAGTTTATTTCGATCGAATCGAGATTTTATTCTCGAGATCTTGGAGCTGAGACGACGTAGTTTTCTTGGCATGGGTCTGGGTATTATTAACTAACCATGGGAAACATTAGTTTATTAAGAATGAGATAGTGTATTACTTTCAGAACACCAATTGCGTATCCAGGTAGCGGATAGGGATGGGCTTTTCGTTGGGGAGATGTCAGGTTATAATGCGGAAAGCCTGTCTTTAGGATGTGCTGGTAACAGTTTTGGAGGCAGTTGGAATTGTGTTCCCAATGTTCAGTTTTTTTACTGTTGACTTATTGTTAATATGTTCTTGTTTCGAATGTAACTATAGTATTGCTTGCTAAAGGTAAAGCAAAGATTCAATCAATCGATCTAAACACATGCGGACTGGGGTATTTTTTTGCAGATATACGGTGATCTCATAATATGGAAAAATTAAACCTACGCGAAGATTTCTACCTATACAGTAAACAATTTCCACTGCTTATTCTCTTTGTAATCCGTACGTCGTATCATTTCTATTATTATAGACACTCTTATTCCAAGTTCTCCTATACAGGACGATTTCTCATTTCAAGTAAACTGAACGCCGTCTTTTACAAAGTACTGTAAAAACAAGTACCGTCTCTTTTTCTCATTTCAATTAACACGAACAAATAATAATAAACTTTTGTAAAAATCTTTTAAGGATCATTCATATCAAGTTTGATTCAAACCAGTCGAGAGATAAAGAGTTAAATGTTTGTTTGTTACTTTATTTGAATGGTGCTTTAACGCCACTTTCTAGTAATTTTTCAGCTATATCAGTTTTTATTGGGGAGGGAGCCAGAGTACCCGGAGAAAACCCCGGACCCGCAGTAGGAAAACATGCAATCCTTGTCAATTAAGATTGGAGTCGAGTACACCATACCCGCAGTGAGAATCGAACCCGCAATCTCAGTGTTGACAGACCACGTGATCAATAGTAGACGAACTACCTCAACCACTCGGCCACCAAGGCCCGCAAGAGTTTAAATAATGATTGTGAAGCTCAGCATGGCTTTGAACCTGAACCATGAACAGTTACAAGGCGGTATAAGATGATTCAGTACTAAGAATATACCATTTTACAGGGTCTTATTTAAGGTTTAGGAGGGCCACAATTGCTGAAAAGGCAAAGAGGCGAATATTTTTGACTGCCAGTACAATGGGACTACTCGTTTGGGAAATTCGTGCAAGGGGCGTGGTTAACCTGGTCTCCTGGTGCAATATTTTTCATTGACGCAAGCTTCACTTCAAATATAACACCAGGTCAGGACCTCCAATATAAGCATTTTCATTGGTTGATAATATGACGCCATTTAATATCACATGCACAGGGCAATCTTTTTTTAAAAGCTGGGAATACATTTTTTTTTAAAATAAATTTTAATATAAATTACATTTTTATTTTACGTTTAAATTATGAAATCATAAAATCAGAGACATGTCATTATATTAACCTGGTCCCCTGGTGCAATATTTTTCATTTACGCAAGCTTCACTTTCAAATATAATATAATAATGTATATTCGAACCGGAAGTCCGCTTACGGTATTGAGAATATTTAGTCAGGATCCCAGACTAGTAATTATATGTCTCTGATAATATAAACTCGGCTAAGAAAAGTAAACATTGAACGTCATAAAGAGAATGACGTCATAATACGTTCGGTCTACTTGAACCTATCTATATTACAAAATGGTTTGTCATGAGAACACCCGAACGCCAAATTTCAACGCTCTCACCGTTGTAATCCAATGCTGACCTGACGTTATATCCGAAGGCCGCTTAGGTTAAAGAGGATATCATCGTCAGGGTACCAGAATAGAGGCGTGGTGCTCTACAAACACATTACCGCTACCCAGTGACACGCTGTACACAATACCCTGCGTCAAAATATAAATTCATTTAAATCAAGCCCACATTGTCACAAGTTCACAACTTTAATAAACAGATGCCCAGGCGCGTATGATACGGAAATTTGAAGATAAGGACAAGATCTTTACACTTTATGGATGCATAAATCTAAGCACTGATGAGACATAATTTATATCAGCTATAATAATATCAAACATTCTCTAAAATTTCAAGAAAATCAATGAAGCATTTTTGAGTTAGTCTGAAATCTAAAAATATTCCACACGTTTTCGTATTACTAAACATAAATCCCTTTACTCTTATAACGAAAAAGTTCTTGTATGTAATACCCGAAATGGGCGAATTACGGAAGAAAAGTCCCCCATAATTAATAGGCTTCTTACCAACATGATATCAGGAACCTATAAATCAAGTTAGTTATACTAGTCCCAGATGATATATAACAATATCCCAAAGTTTCATTGAAAACAGATGTAAACTTTTTGAATTGTCATCCGGAAACCAACTTGTTGTTAAAATTCCTAAGGTTTTTCGTGGACTGCGACCTTGAAATTTGACGGATTTCCCCCAAAATCGATAGGCTTCTTACCAACCTGATATATAACAATATCCCAAAGTTTCTTTCAAATCGCATGTAAACTTTTTGAATGATCATCCGGAAACCAAATGTGGACGGACGAACGGACGGACTCTGTCGAGCGGGGGTATAAAAATGAAGATTTTCTCAAACTAATT
Source organism: Limnoperna fortunei (assembly GCA_944474755.1). Taxonomy (NCBI): domain Eukaryota; kingdom Metazoa; phylum Mollusca; class Bivalvia; order Mytilida; family Modiolidae; genus Limnoperna; species Limnoperna fortunei. The sequence goes on along the minus strand of OX104114.1, from coordinate 68,305,093 downwards.
TGGGACGTTTCATAAAACATCTCAAATTTGAGATTTTCAACATATCCCTAACATCAGATTGCTAGAAAATTTACATTTGAGGTAACGTAAAAAACTTGATTCTTATTGATTGACTAATGTTTAACCTCCAGCAAGCAGTATTTCAGCTACATTCAGAACGTGTAGACAGGATTATACAAAATACACATAGGGTCTGTGAGCAAGGTTACAGTGATCAACTCGATTAAATCTGAATTGCAGAGCAAATAGGCAGATCATGTGACAGCAGGATAGATAAGTTATTTAACAATTGGCCACCATAGTGGCAGACGAAAGCAGTGTGGGTGGCCCCTATGAAGCAGCATCTATATAGGCCACTGTGGTTTTAACTAGATACCAGTGAGATGGTACCCATCTCTGTGGGCAATGCTGACCTTGAGGTCAAGGTCAAAGGCCATCAACCATGGTATGCGACACATCGCCTTGATATTACCTACCCACATACCAAAAATAAAAAGCCTACCTCAAAAGATAAAACAAGTGTGGACACAGAAAAACGTCTCGCCTGCATTCGGCATCAGTAACGAAAATAAATTTCGTCATAAGCATTACGTAAATAGCATTAAATATCAGCAGTGGCCTGTATACCAAATATTTTCACCAGACAGTCATGTACTAGTCATCAGCAACCTATACACCAAATATTGTCATCCTACTATGCATAGTTACAGAGGAACTGCCGTAACCCAAAAACTTTAACGTAGTCACTGGACCGTGAAATTGAGGTCAAGGTCAGGTGGCACCTACCAGACAGTCATGCACTAGTCATCAGCAATCTATACACCAAATATTGTCATCCTACTATGCATAGTTACAGAGGATCTGCCGTAACCCAAAAACTTTAACGTAGTCGCTGGACAGAGAAATTGAAGTCAAGGTCAGGTGATAGGTGACTGACTGGCAAGTACTCATCATAAGCTACCTCTGTACCAAATTTGATGGACCTAGGGCTTGGGCTTACAAATATATGAAGCAAGATGTCAAGTGTTTACGCTGCCGCCGCCGGATTCCCATACATATGTCTCGCCTCCAGCGACTTTCGTCGCAGGCGAGACAAAAATTACAGCCCGGACAGGAATTTGTCATTCAGAAAGCAATAATGTGACCCAAGGTCAAAGTTAAGATCAAAGGTCAGAAACCATGGTATGCGACACATTGCCATGATATTATCTACCCACATTCCAAATATCAAAAGCCTACCACGAAAGATAAAAAAGATACAGCCCTGACATGAATTTGTCATGCAGAAAGCAATAATGTGACCCAAGGTCAAAGTTAAAGATCAAAGGTCAGCAACCATGGTATGAAACACATCGCCTTGATATTATCTACCCAGTACCCACATTACAAATATCAAAAGCCTACCTCAAAAGATAAACAAGTGTGGACACAGAAAAACGTCTCGCCTGCATTCCGCATCAGTAACGAAAATAAATTTCGTCATAAGCATTACGTAAATAGCATTAAATATCAGCAGCGGCCTGTATACAAAATATTGTCACCATAACCCTGCATAGTTACAGGGGAACAGCCATAACCCAAAAACTTTAACGTAGTCGCTGGACCGTGAAATTGAGGTCAAGGTCAGGTGGAACCTACCAGACAGTCATGTATTATTCATCAGCAACCTATATACCAAATATTGTCATCCTACCATGCGTAGTTACAGAGGAACTATCGTAACCCAAAAACTTTAACGCAGTCGCTGGACCGTGAAAGTGAGGTCAAGGTCAGGTGACACCTACCAGACAGTCATGTACTAGTCATCAGCAACCTATACACCAAATATTGTCATCCTACCATGCGTAGTTACTGAGGAACTGTCGTAACACCAAAACTTTAACGTAGTCGCTGGACCGTGAAATTGAGGTCAAGGTCAGGTGACACCTACCAGACAGTCATGTACTAGTCATCAGCAACATATACACCAAATATTGTCATCCTAGCATGCGTAGTTACAGAGGAACTATCGTAACCCAAAAACTTTAACGCAGTCGCTGGACCGTGAAATTGAGGTCAAGGTCAGGTGACAACTACCAGACAGTCATGTACTAGTCATCAGCAACCTATACACCAAATATTGTCATCCTACCATGCGTAGTTACAAAGGAACTGTCGTAACCCAAAAACTTTAACGTAGTCGCTGGACCGTGAAATTGAGGTCAAGGTCAGGTGACACCTACCAGACAGTCATGTACTAGTCATCAGCAACCTATACACCAAATATTGTCATCCTACCATGCATAGTTACAGAGGAACTGTCGTAACCCAAAAACTTTAACGTAGTCGCTGGACCGTGAAATTGAGGTCAAGGTCAGGTGACAGGTGACTGACTGGCAAGTACTCATCATAAGCTACCTCTGGACCAAATTAGATGGACCTAGGGCTTGGGCTTACAAAGATATGAAGCAAGATGTCAAGTGTTTACGCCGCCGCCGCCGGATTCCCATACATATGTCTCGCCTCCAGCGACTTTTGTCGCAGGCGAGACAAAAAGTTACAGGCCGGACACAATTAAGTTTGAATGGACGGACGGACAGACTGATGACTATAGGGCGTCTGACACAAAGTGGGGGGGGGGGGGGGGCCCTAATAAGTGTTTAGAGCAGCCCCTTCTTTATGCAAAATCCTGGATCTGCGATTGCACTAAAAAAAACACCACAAAAACATCTGTTGCATTGATATACGCTATGTTTGTAGCAGATCAAATATTGAAGTTGAAGTACTACAATCACAACATCTCTGACTGTATACAATGTAAAATTTGCTAAGTCTATACATAACAAATAATATTTATTGTCTATCTGTTATCTCCAAAAATTAACATTTTCATTTCAGAGACTTATCTTAACTAATACAAATTTATGTATATAATAAAAAGCCATATGCATGCACTTTTTAACAACATTTTTAATACATGCAGATGCTAGGAAAGATACACTTTTGTTTTACTATAAGGCCATCTTTAACAAGCAACAAACCAGTACTAGTACCATTAAACATGAAGTAAATAATTCTTCTAGGGAAAAATTACTATTTTTATTTTATGACAGTCTATTTTTTTACCATAAAAATTATTAAAAATCTTTTAAATACACTTGTTTGGTATACATGTAGTTTGCCAGTTACATTTCTGTTAACTGCTAGAGTTATTTCCCTTTCTTTACATGAGCAATAGATAGAGTTTTATTCTGTTGTTTGTTTTAAGGTGTTAATATTTTAAATTTTTTTTAAATGGACCATTTCATAACTGAAATCCATTTGAGAAAAATAAAAAAAAATCAGTGCCATTGATGGGCCCACGGAATGTGAAATTTTTCCAACATCTCAGCAGAAACAACAAAATTGTGGTGTTTGACCGAAATTGTTTTAAAGTCATACTTTGACATTGGGCTTTAAGTTGCACTTCATAGGACTCTTGGTATTATGATCACTTGTGTCACATACATGTAATTTAAAGACAAAACAGACGCTAAAGTTTTGTGCCAATCATGAATTCCTTTAATGTTGGCATTTGACCTTGATCTTCAAGGTAACGACAAGAATGTTACTTGTGACATTTTGCCTTGTTGTGATGATCCCTAGTGCCAAAATATTTGAAAAACAGTAACTTAACAACAAAGCTATGGTCTGTACATAAATAACGGATTAATGTCAGATGGACAGATGGCCATATGGACAACACAGTGCTCCAGAATTTACCCCCATTATTTTTATTGGGTGGGGGGGGGGGGGGTCTTCTACTAGTGGCTTTACATGGTATAAAAAGTTATACTAACATACTTGTAATATATATAATTAACCTATCTCAGATATCATTTTTTCTTTTTTTTACAGTAAACGTAGCATAGGGTTTTTTTAAAGGAAAAATTGTACACAACAATTTTGTACCACGAGCATAAGTAAGGGATACAATAGAGGGCCAACCCATGGTAAAATCAGTATATATTCGTGTCTCCAATGAATTATTTTGATACTAATAAGAGATATGTATACTTTTATCAAAAACATAACCTATGAGTTGCAGAAATTGTCTGCCATTTAGGACACAAAGGTTTTATTGTTTTTGATTGAATGGTGTTTTAACGCCACTTTCAGCAATTTTTCAGCTATTTCATGGCGTCCAGTTTTAATTGGGGGAGGAAGCCGGAGTACCCGGAGAGAACCCCCGTCCTGCGGTAGGAAAACTGGCAATCCTTGTCAATTAAGATTGGAGTCGAGTACACCCTGCCTGCAGTGAGAATCGAACCCGCAATCTCAGTGTTGACAGACCACGTGATCAATAGTAGACGAACTACCTTGACCACTCGGCCACCGAGGCCCCCTACAAAGGTTTTAGGAGTGTCATATAAGAATTTTATAATATTTGACTCTTTGTTGTAGTAAAATAAAAAAAAAATTCCTGTTATAAGTCAGTGATCACAATATTTCATTAATTTAAAGCATTCAACAAGTTTTTAATCAATTTCATTTCACAAACAAAATGTTCATGGTTGATACACTTGGGAGACTAGGTGTTGATACCCTTGAGGACTAGATATGGGTTGTTTACACCATCTAGAATTAGGACTTATGTACTATTACATAATGTATATTTACAGTAAGCTGGCTTAACATAAAGAAAAAATAAGCTACTAGTATATGTTTAACTAAATCTATAACTATGTATTTAACATTTTTATTAAAGCTTAATAATATTAAAAGCCCCCAGGAGCCTGTAATAAATGGCTCACCTGGAAAACAAATGACCAACTATATTTGAATTTTGCAATTTACAGCTTCAGTCTAGTTGTTATAGATTTTAAGTAACTGGGCAAAACATAAACATTTCTTCAAAAATTTTGATCAAGTACAATGACTCCTACATAAGGAGTACCATCAGACAATATCGTAAAATTTTGAGGTTAATTAATTTACAGTTTTACTCAAGGTGTTATTGATTTTAATTTATAACACAAAAACTGATTATTTAATTTGTCATTCAAGGGCAATAACTCCTATAAAGAGTCATCTAACAATTTCAGACTAAGCAATGATTTGAATGCCTTGCTTTGCTTGTGCAATTTACAGTTTCACTATAGCTGACAATTTCAGACCAATAAAGTGAATTGTAGGGCTTGTATTGCTGATCATTTTTGCAATTTACAGTTTTACTCTAGCTGTTCTAGTTTTAAGGTTACAGGACAAAAACAGAAAATTTCATCAAAAATCATCATTAAAGGGCAATAACTCCTACAGGAAGCCATAATTCAACTTCAGACTAAGAGCAACTGTTGTAGAGCTAAATGTGCTGATAAATTTTAGATAGGATTTTCTGTATAGCTATTCTAGTTTTTGAGATGACAAAAAATGTGTGTTGAAACATATGTTATACTTTTAATTAGTGACCATCTTTGTCTGTTTGATCAACACCCTTAGTATAAATTTCAAAAGGAGCCCTAAGGATGATTGTGGCAAAGTTTGAAAACAATAAGCCCAGTGGTTTAAGAAGAGAGGATTTAAAAAAAACCTCACATATACTTTCTGTCCAGATGAGCTAATAATAGGCAGTAACTCTATCATACGAAAAACAACTTATATATATATATTTCAACAAGATTGCTAAGAATAACTACAGTTAAAGCTTCAACACAATACAGTTCTGCTCCTTTCTTGCTCCAATTTTATTCATTTTCATGACAATGTTAGATACCCTGGTTATAATGTGAATTATTGCTAAATGTATACATGGTATGTTACAGAAATGAATTAGTTTGTCCCTTTTTGTTGTGTAAGTAGTATTATTCCAAATAAAAAACATCAAAATACTGAAATAATCTGATAATTAATAACAATTTTATTCAATTCACACAAATAACTTATTTCTATTGCAAACCAGTTTTATCCAATTCTTCTTAAATCTATTTATTTTTAATTTTTAGTAATGGAACATTCCGCTATTTAAAACTAACTGAAAGATTGAATGGTCAATGGGAACATGTCTTTAGGTGTGTTCCTAATGATGACTTTTGAGTAAATTGTTTATTGCAGTTACAGCATACATATGGTTTCTCCTTGGTATGTGTCCGAAGATGAAGTGAGAGATAGTTCTTAATAGGGAACTGCTTTGAACAATAATGACACACGAAAGGCTTGTCTTCTGAATGTTTTAATTTCTGATGAGTCTTTAAAGAAGAAGACTGAGAGAATTTCTTTCCACATTCCAAACAATCAAATGGTTTCTCACCTGTATGTGTTCTTTGATGGATTTTCAAAAATGAAGAGTTTTTAAAATATCTATTACAGTGTTCACATTTTTTGCCTTTCTCTCTTCTTGCATTTTTTATGTCTATTCTATTATTCACCACTTTTCCATCCATGCAACCCTTAACACCTACAATCTTATTTGTAGAAGGAACAGCATCAAAGTCTTTTCCGGTAGCTAGCGATTTATCAAGGCCAGAGTAAGTGTTACCCACTACCTTTAGTTCGCATGCCTTGCACATTAGGCGAGCTTCAATCGACATGAATGACAGACAGCATAAGCAACATTTCAACTGAAAATAACCATTTTGTCTATTTAACTGTCTTTGATTATTCGTACTTGGATCATGGATCATCTGCACTTCACAACTGGAGCATATTTTTTCTGAATGTCTTTGGAAAAACAGTTTATTGCAGATAGCACACAGATTGTTATTTTCATTTTGCTCCACATAGTCTGCACAGAACATTATGACTTACCAATACTACTAATCAGCAGGTATCTGAAAAAAAAAGAAAAAAAGTTCAGACAGGTATAAAAGCATAAAAATGTAAGCGAACATACTGTGGACTGCAATCTTACAACACATTATACTTACATACTGGAAACTTAAATGTAACTCCAATAAACCATCAATGCTTTGTAGGATTGATGTAGACCTAGCAGACTTAGCAGTAGTAAAAAAAGGGGGGGTTAACTAGGGGTACCTTTAGGTACAGGTCTGCGGACGGAGATTTGAAGACCATGTTATGAAAAGGGACCTAATCATATATTAAATTATTATATCAGACCTATTCATAAATTTTATTATGGCACATCCCCATTGACAAAATAGTTCATTGATTGCCATGCATTCTCTACAAAACAAAAAGTAATGTTTATGGAACACTCTGTTTGTAAAATCACCGTGGTTTACACTGGCTAAGATGAGAATTGAGGCATGCATATATTTAGATAATTTACAACTACCTAATGATACATTTTCAATGAAAAAGGCTACCTTTTCATATACACTCCTCGCCATAAGTTATGCAACACCGACAATTTTTTTTTTCATTTCACAAATCTGAATGAATATTAACTTTGTATTATTTACATTACTAAAGCCAACAGGAAAATTACTTAAATTAACTCTTCAGGTAAATCTTTAAAAAGCAAAACCAGTTTGTCATAAGGTAGTCAAGCATGCCTAAAAGCCTTGTTTTCCTTAATGATTTAGTGAAAAACCTAATTAAGAAATGGAGATAAAGAGGTCCATTAAAGGGCATGATTTTTTCTACCTCACATATTCATTACCTGTAAAATTATTCATATTTTTTAAATTATTATAATTTTCATGTCCTGAATATAGCTGAAATATTGCTTCATGGACATAAAACATCAATCAATCAATCCTATTTTTAAAAATGAAATATAAACAAATTCCAGTTGTGACATGAAATATTTTAACTCTCTTTTAAAGTACAATCTATAGCTAATTAAAATTAAATCTTTTACTTGCTCCTCCCTTTTTGATATGGTCGCTGCATGTAGTACTTACCATGCAGCGACCAATAACAAAAAGGGGGAGCAAGTGAAAGATTTAATTTTAATTAGATTGTTTAAAGTACACTTTCATTTTTTGTTGCTTCACAATTAAAAAGTATGCCAATAGAAAATTTAATGAAATATAAAATGATAAAACTATAGAGGATATGCAAAAAATTGAATAATATATTATAATTAGAATAACTTCAGTTTACAGAATTTTTGGATAAATGATAAATTTATAATAAATGTATAAATCATTACTAATTTCACTAATTGTTGAATCTTATCAATATAATGTTGGGTGCATTAATCTTGATTACATATCAAAATTTCATCTCTTCAGCAAATCGAAGCCTGTATTCTGTTTAAAAAATGCTGCACATAAATAGTCCAGATTGGGTACTGGATAAAGACTATTTAAAATGAGTAGTTACACATACATGTAACTTTGTATAGTTCAACATAGTTACTGCTTATTTAAACGTTTGATTAATACCAAACCAAAATGGTGCCACCCTGCATTTTAAAAGTTTCCATTAATCATGTTAATAAAGTCAAGCTGAGGAGTCAAGACTAAGTATGCTTTAGCCAGTGGCTAATTCATACCAATTTTAATTAGCCACAAGTAACACTTGTTAGAAATTATATAATTGAGATCGTTTTCTTATTCATATTTCTTTTCATAATTTTACTATAAAAAAAGCATACATTAAACATTGAATGTTTATTTTAATCAATACATTAACTAAAACAGTAAGAGGAAATAACAAACATCATAGCATAATAATCAGTCTCCTTTCCTCCAGATGTGGTTTTTCACATGCTGCCTGAACTGATCGGAAAACAAGTAAACTTGAACTATTTCAGTACTACTACATGTAGTAGAAGAGTAACAACAACACTTTGTAGGATGCTTATGTTTACAATTTTTTATTGGTCGACTAGTCTTGGCAGTTACCTGCCGTCATCAGGACAATTTTTCATAAAATTACAGAAATGTCAGGAGATCAAAGGTAAAAACTTTCATAGGTCAGTTAAACCATTCACAGCTTGAAATTGAATGCGATAAAAACATAAATTTCAGAGCAAAATTTATGATTAATTTTAATTTGCAATGGACTCTTTGTGTGTTATATGTTCGAGTGCAGTTCGTTTGCGACAGCATCCATTAAGTAATCATCAACACACTTTCGATCCTGTGGGTGTGACTTTTGCAGTTCATCGACTCACAAAACGTGCACTGGTAAGTTTATTTTTGTATCTGAATTTGCATGAAGATACAAGATGGAATGTCTATAAAAGCAAGCTTGAAATTTTTTTACAAGTTCATTTTTTTGTTGTTGTTTAAATCGACAAGATACACTTTTCTGCTTCTCTAGAGTGTACAATTCAATACATGATTTTGTTTAACCACATGAAACACTAAAAAATCTTTCATAAAATACCAAATGGTAATATTTTAAAACCAGAATGGCAGTAGCAACCCACCAGGACGAACATCGATGCTGAAGAGTATCTAAAATTCTACACATCTAAAGATGATTACAGGATCCAAACTTAGTCGGCTGCAGAGCTCCACATGAAATACATAAAGGAGAGATTTTTCAAGTTGTAGGATTTTTATTCCCGCAGCCGGATCTCAACCTTCTAATATAACTTATGCGACAGTGTGGGTAGTTAAATGGACCATCACAAAATGCATAAATTAAATACAAATTTGTATAGTGCCTATAGACTACCAAAGACTGGTGATACATTAACACCAATTTTAAAATAAATGTCAGATTATGAGATATTCATCATGTTTTAAAATTGTCTAATGTTTAACTGCTTCCTTCGTTTTTGTTAGTGCATTGTCATTGATGCTGTACAATAAATATTTTTTTTTGTTGGTTTAACAAAATTTCAGCAATTTTCAGATTGTGTCCTTTTTCATTCTCCCCAAGTAATGAACAGTATGAGTTGGTAGTATAGTTATGAGTTGGTTGAAGTACGAGTGTCCACGAGTGGACTATTACACAGGCACTTGGGGTCAGGATAATTTTTTTTATGGAATAAAAAGCCAATAAATGAGTTTACAGTGTGTATTCACTTGTTTAGTAACTAGTTTGACATGTCTCATTGTGAAATATTGACATCGGAAAAATAATAATTTTTTCTTTATTATATAAGAACAAGGCATGAATCTTATCCAAGTTCTAAAAATAGCTCAAGTTTTATTTACTGGAATCCCCACGTTTTATTTTAAAAACATACTGTTCCAAGTGTCCAGTCAGGAATGGGCTATGTCCGTTTAATATTCTCTTGATAACTACCACTTAACTTCACTATGTTACATCGTTTTTCATTAAAATTTTGTGTTTTCTTCTATCCGAGCTAACAACAATTTTTATCGGGACGGAAGTCACTTCAAACATTAAGGGGCAGATAATTTTGCAGAGTAAATTTACATTCACTGTTAAAATTTGAGCATCTTACCATGCAATTATACTCTTGTTTCAATATGTGAAATCCTGTTTACATTCTGGCATCGATTATCCATACGTGATATTGGTTTTGTAATAAAGACTTATATTTCTTTTGTTTTAAATTTTGCGCCAAATTAATCGCATACGGTACTCACTAAGACTTTACATGTTAAGCAGTCGTATCGGGAACCCTCAAAGTAGGGGAAATTATCTCCCCTCAAATGTTTGAAGTGAGTTCCGTCCCGATAAAAATTGTTGTTCGCTTGGATAGAAGAAGACACAAAATTTTAATGAAATACGATGTAACATAGTGAAGTTAAGTGGTAGTTTTCAAGAGAATATTAAATGGACATAGCTCATAAATGAGTCATTCCTGACTGGACACTTGGAACAGTATGTTCTTTAAATAAAACGTGGGGATTCCAGTAAATAAAACTTAGCTATTTTTAGAACTTGGATAAGATTCATGCCTTGTTCTTTTTTAAAAAGAAAAAAATATTATTTTTGCGAGGTCAATATTTCACAATGAGACATGTCAAACTAGTTACCAAACGAGTGAATACACACTGTAAACTCATCTATTGGCTTTTTATTCCATAAAAAAAATTATCCTGACCCCAAGTGCCTGTGGACTATTATAATATGGATGAGGATTAATACGAGATTGCATGGTTTTATTATTACACCTAAATAATACACATCATATACCTGAAATTATCACACTCTTAAGATGAACAAGTAAATTTGTACTTCTTGTATATCATATATATTTCTAAGGACACTGTACAATCAGAATACTACAAATTCTCAGTCTGCAAATTTATTTCTCTCATCAATTAAAGAGTACTTAATGGGGAGATAATATATCCGTTTTATAATATTTTGCGGGAAATTTTGAAGGGATCTTGAAGTGGTGTGTACATAAGGTTAACAGCAAAGTATCATCGTCATAAACCGCCAGTGGGTTTGGTTAAAAGAGTTACACAACTGTGCGTTACATAATTTATACTGTTTCTTTCTTCAGCTGTAGGTACCCTGAAAAATCACGACAGTACTGCGTCTGACGGCACCGTGTGCGGCAGTTCTTCTGCGATCTGGTTGAAATATATTGTCTCTGGCAGGGGTTGAAATACCAAAAATATTCATATACTGTCCGATTTACTCAGGTAAAGACTTACAAATTTTGGGGTTCAATATTTAATTACAATTTAATTCGGTATCTTCATACTCATAGTGATACGGGTTCATATTCCTGTCTGTGTTGACTTCCTTGAAGTTCTACTGAGGGAATATTATCAGTTGAGTTGTGGTCTGCTTTTACAAATACGTTCATGTGTATAGCCATATAAATGAAAACGGAAAATGTACAATTTTAAAGCTAAATTAGTTTAACTGATAATAAAAAATTTCATAACTTAATTCCAACGTTACTCTCTGTCATGTGTCTGTGGCAGAGTAAATTTTATAACCTAGTTATTTTTGACGACATTTATTTCCAATCACAACCTTTATGATAAATTTCATTTTTGAAGTGCGATCAAAGCCCTTTGTTGCAATTTAGCCAACTATAAATTATTGGTTATCTCCCTTGTTAAATTGACGTCAAAATTGCAGACGGAGATGTTAGATTTCGTAAAATTCACGCCATATTGGACGTCACTTTACCAACAACGCTGCTGATTTACCAATCACAGTGGACCCACAATTAAGTTACTATGGAACAATTATACAATAAATTTATTACCCTATTCTATCATTCATGCGATCAGAGCAATTTAATTGACGAATTCAGAACAGATTTCAGTATCAGTCCGTTATATTGTTTATAATAAATGTATTTGTAAATTGAAATGTTTTACACTTTTCAGTTATCTGTTAAATAGAATACTGGATAAATTTATTGTATTTGATTTCGATAGTGCACATACGCGGCATTTAATCCGTTTAGGGTCCATTAGAACGAATAATCGTACCCTCGCTTTTTTTTTTTTTTTTTTTTTTTTTTTTGGCGAGGACAAATCACAAAACACTAACTTCGGATTATAACGGCAGTAAAATTCGGCCTAAGGGTCCATGTACTCAACGTAAGAGATACAAATTCCCTTCCTTCTTGAATATAAGAAAAAAAATGTCATCATCTAGAAGTACAAGACTCATGCTAATAACGACTGGGAAAACGCCTTTGTAGTATTGCAAATTATGCCTGTTTTGACATCTCTCAAAATGAACATTATAAAGCATGCGCAATTGGTTTTCAATGCTTTTCATGTTCTGATAATGATAGCACAAAAGGGGAGACAATGCTCTACGCAAATTACTACCATGTTTCCAGGACCTTTTGTTATTAAAATGTTCGCTTGTCTGTATTAAGTCTTGCGGGGACAGCACTATAGTCTAGAAATCAGAAGAGGGTTTCTTGATCATTTGGGACAGTTTTGTTGACAAAACTTAGCTACAAAAATGTAGCTAGACAAAACTGGGATCAGTTATAAGTTCCTTACAAAACTGGATTGCATAATAGTATACTCAGAAGGGAAGTGGTAGGCCATGGTCCCGTTATATAAAAAAAACAAGGCATTTTGTGATATTAAACTACTTGACCACGCGGGTCGATAAATTGCCAATAAGTAAAAAAACCTATGTACTCCGTTCTCAAATTAACAACATTTCTTTTCATTACGACTGGAGTTTATGGGTAGTCATTTACTTTTAAAGCTGGCGTAAAATAAAAAAAAATATTGATTTAAATTGTTTTTCATCAATGTTTGATCATCCGTAACAAAAGGTAGAGGTTTGACCTGGACAACAATTACTATTGTAAACCACGGCGATACGTGGCAAGGATCACAACGTTTTTGAGTTTAAATATTCAGTAAGTAATATATTTTATAAATATTTAATTTTAGTTTATGTTGCAAGTACCAATATACACTACAAATTTAAAATCGGACTTATACCATATATAGTGTCTATTTTATTTACATGTTCGTACTGTTATCATTACCAGAAGGTACGAATTTGTGTTAAAAGGAGGAACTTACTACAACCAAAATGTTTAAAGGTAATAATACAATATAGGCTATTAACCAATACAGTAGTTTAAGTCTTAAATTTTCCTTAAAACTGCTTAAAATTTAATTGATTGATTGGATGGTTGCTTTACGTCCAGCGAGCAGTATTTCAGCTATATTCAGTTAACAAACAATAGATCAATTAAAAAGGGTTGGGATGGGACACAGGGAACAAAATTTTAACTGCCACTGGAAAAGTAAGGATTATTGGTAGGGTCGAAGAATTTAGCCTTTTGTAGCGGCCACAATGAGCCTTCTCTTTTTCGAAATCTTCAAAAGGGATCTTTATCGTGCCAGGAGCGTGGCACTCTCCAAAAACGTTACCCACTATGGTCCGCGGCCAGGCTTTCCGTATTATAAACCGACAACCCCCAACGAGAGGATCTCTCCTATCCGCCACGAGGGACGCGCTGGGCTGCTCTGTAGGTCGAGCACTGAGAACCGTCCCAGTATGGCCGCAGGCTTAAGATTTAAGAAACTTGTCTTGTTCGCATATTTATGATCCCTTACTTGTTTTTAGGTGTAGCTTCAATTTTTAGTTAGTAATACGTTTTTTTCCGTTACGCTTTCCAAAAGTGTAGAAAAACTAGCTTTCGGTTGTATAATATGTCGATTGATACGATTATAATTTCACAAAAACCTATAAAATATAAACAGTTTTTGAAATAAAAGAGCGAGGGTTTAGCTTGGATACTTTATTATAGCAGAACATAAACTACTACCTAAATCAGTCAGCGAGGTCTCGGTGGCCGAGTGGTTAAGGTAATTCGTCTTCTATTGATCACTTGGTCTGTCAACACTAAGATTGCTGGTTCAAGTCTCGCGGTGGGTAGGGAGTACTCGACTACGGCTCCCCAATAAAAAAACTGTTAAACAAAAGCTGTCTTATGGCTTGGAAATTGACGGCTTGCTTGCCTTTTCACGAAGCGTTGTCGAATTTTCTACTATGAACGCTCACCTCCACTCAACCTTGTCTCATTTTTCGCCTGAAGAATAAAATGGAATAGCATGTTAATTTTGACCGTACACTGATTTATGATTAAATGAGAAAGTATGTGTAAACTGGTTTGAATATGTTATTTTTAAAATCAAACGGTCAGGCTGTCAAATAGATCACAGACCAGAAAAAGTCAGTAAATTGAAATGTCAAAAAGAAATAAGGCTGGCTATTGTATTTGCTTAGGCAATAAGGGTGAACAGAACATGTTGTATGAGACAGTTAATGAACAGAAAGAATTTTGCTTTCTGCAACCGTTCCACAAACGATCAGTCCTATACAATATTTAAAACCGGTGTAGTATTAGTAGTATGATTTTTTTTGTAACGGGGACATTAAATGCATGCCTAAAACTAGTTCTATGATTCAAACAAACGGGACGTCCTGAATTAAAAAAATCTACACAAACAAATGGATTTTATAAACATATCATAATCATGTTTCATTCAATAAATATGTCATCAATAGGATACATCTGTTGACCTCTTTTTATGTTTTTATTGATTGTAATGCGAGATTTTTTTCACATATAGACGGGATGTGGCATGTTTTAAATTAACAATGACAGGTAAGGTATGATTTTCTGGGGAGGTGGAGTGAAAAGATTGGGGGGGGGGGGTATGCAAACTAACTTACTATAAAGATATTCAATGACTAATATTACAATAAAATAACTGTTAGTTGGTATATAATTGGGTCCCAAATTTTACTTGTAATTGATTCAATTAAGTGTAATCGGTGGAATAATTATTAGTACTCTGATTTAATCCCATTTCTGATTGAGTATTATTCAGAACGTTGTCCTTGTGTATTATGTAATGATCAGTATAGTTGTATTATTTCTCTATTTTTAGCATTTTAATGAAACAGAAATTATTGTTAAATAGTGTGAATTTCTGTTTTAAATGTTCACGCTGTTTTGATATATTTGCTTGTATTTTTACTAAACCCTATACAATTTTAAAATAATAGTTTAACATCTCAGTCATCATGCAAGATCTTGTAGTGCACATTAAAACAATAACAGGATAAAGGTAGCCAATAGTTGATAGCTGACAGGACGTAGTTTGACGTTATATATTAATATTTCCCCTGCGGGCCAACATGAACACGGTTGTATGTATACATATTAAACAGGATTTGGTAATACGCTTCAGTTGAATTGTTGTTATTTTAGTTTTTAATACTTATTTACGTTATTAAAAGAGTGCAATTATAACTAAATTAAGACTTTCAATGCTGGTAAATTAAAAAGGTAAGTTCAATAATATGTAGTAACTGTTCATGTTTACTTCTAAGCATCGTATATTGTATACGCCATATTATATTTTTCAAAGAAATATTTAAAATGCGTAACGAACATGTTTGTGTCGAAATGGGATAATTTAAAAGTATCCCTCGAATTGTGTGTATAATCTGTTTTAGTTGGATTAGGTTTTGCCCGATCCCTCCTTATATTTGGGTTGTATATATAGTGTGCTCGATTGCAACCCTAACAGACAAGCATGACCAGTTTTCAGTGATCAAAATTAATTATAAAATATTAGAAAAAGTAAATATTTGTGGACGTACTTTTTTACTTCTGAATTGTTTTCTCTGATTACTGGACGACAACATAAAAATAGTCTCTTTCAAACAGTATAGATGTGAGTTTGGTCGTGTTATTGTCTATTTAGTCTTTATTTTTTTTCCATTATCCACTTTCGACAATCCAGTATTAATTCCCCAAATTTCTTCACCTATTCATACTAAATATTAATATTTGTTATGAATATTCATCAACAAATCTGACTGACCAATCAGATGATTATTTTATGACGTCAAAATTGTTTTTGGAAGTAAACGTTGTAAATGTAATTTTTGGTTACGAAATACATCATTTTGTATGTCTAGCAAATGAATGTTTTTGTTAAGAATGACAACACCGGCGATGGAGTGAAGTACGTCACGGAATCAGAAGTAGTGGGTTACAGACTGCCGTATCTTCGTCATTTTTAATGTGTTGCGTTTTTGTGATTTTTCTTTTTTGATTTATAATTTGTATGTATCTGCTTGTGTCCCTACTTTTCTTGTGTTTTCATTTTTGTCGTGACCTTAATGCTTTATGTTATTACGATTTTTGTTTGTTTTTTAGACTTGTTTCGTAGCTAACACGTTTTTTAATTGATCTTCGTAAGTGAAGACACAAAAATTGCCAAATGTTGCTAACGGGTGGCCAATTAAGTCATCTTAGGCCCTCCTATATTCTATACATTCATTTTCTTATTCAATAAGGCTAGACACAGGACGACAGTTTACACACATTTTTTGTTCAATAAATTTTCACATTTAGTTACAAAAGCGTAGTCATCGGTTAACATTGGTACACATCATCACTATCTGTTGCTCGAAGTGTTGTTGGCACAAACCATACCGGCAATATAGCTGTCTGACACGATATACTTTGTCACAGCGGATGATTGGTAATAGTTTTGAAATTTAGACTAATTTGCATTTCCGACACTCTTAAAATTACAGAATCTCGTTACTTTTCTGGAAAGAATGTTTTGCATATTAAACAAATCTGTCTGTATGGAAAATCACTGAAGTCATCATCCGATTAGTAATACTAAGAAGAGATACCTGTAATTGTACCAGTGCATACATGGTACTCATACGGAATCGCAATTGTTTAGCGGGTAAATAATATTCAATGTTTTTTGGCAATTCAGCCATATCATGGGGTCTATTTTTTATTATGGGTGCAAGTGTTAATATTTTATAAAAAAAGAAAAACTTCTTGAAGAATTCTCCATTCGTGATCAGAACCATCTGAGCTGATATTTTGTTCATTTCTTCGAAATATATCGATGATAATTTTCCCCAAAGGCATACACAAATATAGACATAATCCATTTGCTTTTTCTTTTTTTAGAAACAGTCTACAGAATGATATTCACTCGCCATGTTTAATCCATTTAAAACGACACGTGTAAATGGAAAATGAATTTGAGAAAACAACCTCTGTCCCTGCTGGGCAGATGGAACTTAAGGAGCTTAATTCACACTCTGACACCTATGTCGATCAGCAGAATCAAATGGTCGAAAAGCCGAAACGACAGATATTTCAAATTGAACCTGATCTGATTATTTATAAACTGTTCTACTTTGGTTTTGGAGGTGCTATAGGTTGTGTATTTCCTTTTTTATCAGTTTATTATAAACAGCTTGGATTCAGTCCGAATCAAATTGGAATAATATCCGGCGTGCGACCGCTGATCGGATTCATGAGTGGGCCAGTGTGGGGTTCTATAGCGGACAGCTGTCGTGTCCGTAAAATAATGATGTTGATCAGTACATTTGGTTGGCTTATCTTTCTCCTGGGGATAGGATTCGTTCCTCCAGCGTCTACCACGACTACAAAATGTCAATTAGAACGGCTCCATGCGAATTCCACCCAAGGGTTGAACAACACGGGGAAAAATGCTTTCAACGCTGTTTATAAACAACTAAGCAAATCTGACCAAGACAAATTACTTGAAGACCGAGGTTGGATGTTTGAAGATTCAGGTCTTTTACGTGTGTTTGGGATGGTAATATCACTTGTAATTCTAGGAGAAATAGTTCAGTCACCACTTTCAGCATTATCAGATTCTGGATGTTTGGAACATATTGGAATCGAAAACATTGATAAATATGGATTACAGAGATGTTGGGCTTCATTTGGGTTTGGTTTGTTGTAAGTATATATAACACTAGTTAATACTCCCATTCTTAATTTATGACGTTGCATATTTCATACAGTGGACATCTTGAAATAATTTCTAAGTAACATATTTCAGTTAATATATATCTTTAAACGAATAGTTAAGAATTTAGTTAGGTGATACTGTATAAACTATGAATAAAAATAGTGTAAAAATCATTCTGAATACTGGTAAATAATATAAAATAGCCGAAAGTCGGGGGTTTTCTCCGGGTACTCCGACTTCCTTCCCAAATAAAAAAACTGGACGCCATTATATAGCAGAAAATATCTGAAAATGGCGATAAAACAACATTCAAACAAAAACAAACAATGAAATAGCCGGATCCTCACACGGATTAAAATAATGCTAATTAGACAACTATAGTCGTTATGTCAATCATAATTACTAAAATATTTAGTGTTACATGAATACTAGTAATCATTATTTAATGTTAGACGAATAATCATAGAGGATTGTTATATTTTATTTTTCGTCCAGATCTCTTATTGTTGGAGCAGTTATAACTAAAACCAGAGGCCCAGTGAATGTCTGTGGAATAGACGTAACGTTCAGTGACTACCATGTCGCCTTTTATTTCTTTGGTGGAAGCATGATCATAGTCATTATATCAGCCTTCATGTTTTCGTTTCCAGTAGGTAGATTTTTGTATTACAAATTTGTTTCTGTTTTTGGATGGTTCCACATTGGCCAAAGTTCTATATTCGTATTTCCGTTAGATAAAATAAAATAAATAAAACAAATAAAAACCGCTGACTGCTATCAGATCTAACCAAACATAGTAAACTAATTCAGAAAGACAGCAAATCGCTAAACCAATACTGGCAGTGATATTTTATTAAGTTAGAAAGACACCCAACGACCACGAGTTCACATAAACCTTTGAAATGAACAATCATATTGTATACACCAGGGGCGGATACAGGATTTTCGAAAGGGGGGGGGGTAAAAAGGGGATATCGGAAAAGGAAGGCCACGAACAAGGTTTTTATAGTGTTCAGTAACCTTTATTTGGTACAGTATATACAACAGAGATATCATAATAAACAAATTAGTAGCGTTAATGCATTAATTTATGGCGAGGACGAGCGGGGATTACATTTTTGCCTTTGGCGCTGGTTTTTACCCTCCATGTTCTCTTTTTTTTTCCTTTCCTTTTTTTAAAGGGGGGGGGGGCGTACGCCCCTATGCCCCCTGGATCCGCCACTGTACACTAAATATATTATTAGGGCTTCTGTTGCCGAGTGATTAATGTAGTTCATCTACTATTGATCACGCGGTCTGTCAACACTAAGATAGCGGGTTCCAGTCTCACTGCGGACAGGGTGCTCTCAACTCCAATCTTAACTGACAAATTGACAAGGATTGCCAGTTTTCCTTCCGAAGGTCGGGGAGTTTTCTCCGACAACTCCGACTCACCCCAATAAAAAACTGGACGCCTAGAACGAATAATCGTACCCTCGCTTTTTTTGGCGAGGGTACAAATTTAGTCACATTATGTAGCTTGGGTAATACATATGTAAATTACTGAATTCTTACTACGGAATGGTTGTTATAGTTTGCAAATTGGCACGTGTATAATAAAATTAGGTAACATTATCCAAATACGGAAAAATGATTAGCATAACATTTTCTACGTGCATCTTCAAAGACGAAAAAAGACATTTCTTCAGTAAAGATCGTTTCCCGTTGTTTCGCAATGTCTAAAGTTTTAACAACGTAAAGAAGATGAATATTATGTTTGAATTTTGTATAAATAGACCGAAGTTAGAATTTGTTACCGGTATTTGCTGTATTACGAGCAATAAGGCTGAATTCTGCTGTTAAACTGATAAATCACAAAACTAACTTAGGATTGTAACGGCAGTAAAATTCGGCCTACTGGACGCCATGATATAGCTGAAAAATTGCTTAAAGTGGCGTTAAACACAATTAAAATAACAAATAAACTAAATATAAATATCACATGTAGGACGCATGGATACAACTTTGTTGAATAATGGATTTTTAGAAATTTTAAAGCTGATTTATCTGTTTTTATCTGTAAAAAATGTTTTCAAATTTGTTGGTCTTTGTCCATTAAGGAAGAATTATGTTACATTTTTATCAATTAAAACTATCGATTATCGCACCTTAAGTCTTCAACCATGTTCAAAACAATAACTTTATTATTTGGCTAATTCTCTTACATTTCTGGATTCTCTCCAGGCCATACGGCGTTGCGTGGTCTCATTTTGGGAATTTCTTTGTTCTTACAATGTATATAGGTGTCAATGCTCGTTTACTGGAGATATTAGATCGGCCACATTTTCAATTATAGAATATATTTTACTGGTTTATAAAGGTTTCCATCAAAATAACGCATGCGAATGAAAAGAATTAATCAGAAGCCCTCACAATAAAACCTTGAGTTTCTTGAGACACAGTAAAACACTATTAACAACAAGTTTTGACGTGTTATAATAAAAAAGAGATCAGATACATGTATGTTTGATATCGATTACATTATGACAACACTCCCTTGTGTGCATAATGCTTTCGTAAAATTTTAAGTCCTGCCGAAGGTCGGTGGTTTTCATCCGGGTACTTCGGATTCTCTTTCCTAATAAAAAAGCCATTATATAGCACAAAAATGCTGCAAGTGGCAGTAAAGCCCATACAAAACAAAAACAAATTAAACTTCCAGAATAAAAAAAAACCACCAAGAACACATATATTGACATGGTGTGTTATGGCTGCACAATATTGAACGCAAAGTAATAATTTGTCAATTATATCATTTATAGATAGAGTTTTAAAAATGTACATTCCCGTTATAATTTTTCGGGAAATGGTTTTTATAAAAGTATGACGAATATGAAAGCTAAAGATAAAATGTTGTTTAAAAATCTCATACACATATCTTATATTTTAAATAAGATTAAAAAAAATAAAAATTATTCTTTCTTTATACACGACAAATTACTGTCTTAAAAAAGTTGAACATGCATTACAAAGTGATCAAGCAAACACAAACCGCGCAATACACACATCACACAAAGACGTTAGAACAAAGCATAAAAATTAACTAAAACAAATAAAAAAGGGAAGATACCACGGCATAAATTACTGTTAAGGAACATAAAATATTGTTAGAGGGGTGTGAATATTGAAAGCCAAGGTCTTGATCCCTGAAGGACCACATGAACGATTCTTTGTAACAAAGCTCTGGATATGAGTATGTTGTAAGTGTCTCAGTACAAGTGAAAGCGTTTTGACCTTTTCAGCCACCAGCTTTTGTCACTGCATAGAGTTACATGATGTAAAAACGCAAAAGATGCATTGATATTGTTTTTATTTCAGCACGAGAAGGCAGCAAAAGCGGATAAC
Organism: Limnoperna fortunei; assembly: GCA_944474755.1. Lineage (NCBI taxonomy): Eukaryota > Metazoa > Mollusca > Bivalvia > Mytilida > Modiolidae > Limnoperna > Limnoperna fortunei. The sequence continues at coordinate 68,283,629 of OX104114.1, read as the reverse complement.
AAACCGAAGCCAAACATTAAATATACATTTAAACTGTTTATGAATGCACATTATTGCTCCTGGCTTGTGTGTATGTTTATCATGGGAGTATGTAACGGAGTAATATGGAGTTTTCTTTACTGGCATCTTGAGAATTTAGGTAAGATATATATATAATATTGAAATACTTAATAATAGAAACGTGCAATACAATTATTTTAAATTACTGTGAAATGTTTGATTTTGACAAAGAAACTACTGACTACACTTAAATTTAGAACGACAGAATACATTTAATTTGTTTTATTTGCTTTAAAATTTTTCACATTAAGTGTTTCAGTAATTATATTTGTTTTTAAGTCTTACAGCAATTGTATTAATTATAATCAGAGCTATAAATAAATTATTTGAGAATAATTATAAAAGCACAAGTCACTATTATGTTTCCAAAGTGACATAACATTTCCAGTGCCTTGCTTTCTGCACAAAGATGAACATACATAACCAAGAACGTGTCTAATGATATGTAGATGACTGATTTCTACTTGTAGTATATCAACCCTAGAGTTTTGACACCTGCAAAATGGAGTTTTCTGAATGAATGATAAAATGTTGCTTGATTTAAACATGTTATTAATAAGGAACAGTTACATTAAATATTATTAAAGGGGTGTTTAAATATCTTCTAATTCATTGGATGTCAAAGAAGATGACTGCTAAATTAATGTTAAAAACGAAAGCAGTAAGTTAGTATCAAATTATCTAATTCCATGACTTATTTATTACAGGTGCTAGCCAGTTAGTGATCGGTTTGGGTTCTGTTATAAACAACTTAGCAGAAATCATCACGTTTTTCTTTATATTTCCTGTGATACGTCGAGTTGGCGTCTTCCCTTTTATGGTGCTTGGGATATTAGGATACATAGTTAGGTTCTGCGTCTTTGCCTACATTGACAACCCGTGGATGATTTTACCTGTAGAAGTGTTACAAGGTAAGTATAACTGAGAAGTTTCACTAAACTGTCATTCTACTGTCAACCTTTTTGTGATGATGTTACCAGCTTCTTGTATAGGACTTCCGATTTGGTCGTCATCCGCGTGATAAAGTCGCAAAAGGCATTCATACAAATCTAATCAAACATCATTCATGAGCCATACAACGAATGACGTAGAACGCTGAGGTATTCCTATAATATGTAATGCAATTTGTAAACTTGAAATATGTAATATTAGTAGCTAAAAATATGTTTGATATTTAATGACTACAAGAAACGAATGATCTACTTAATCCTAAAAGCCTGTGGAATTTTGCCTAGGCTTTGCCTAGGTCAATATAAATTTACCCTTCTCTATTAAACATCATAAGTTCAGTTAGTTTAATGAGATTGACAAATAAGGATTCGTTTAAAGAAATTGCTCATTTGTATATTGCTCATTTGTATGGTATATTTCAGGATTTACATTTGCCGGAGTTTGGTGTGTTTTAACTGTATATTTTTGTAAAGCTGTTCCCATGGAAATGCTTGGAACCATGCAAGGTATAATCCATGGAGTATATTGGGGACTTGGATCAGGAACAGGAGCTATGATTGGAGGATTGCTAGTACAGGAAATGGGTGCTAGGTTAACTTTTTGGATTTTTGCTGGAGTTTCTGGATTTAACTTGTTAACATTTTGTATAGTACAAAAGGTAAAATTAATTTTAATATTAGAGAATCAGCCAAACAAGCTATAATCATCCTTCCAAACTATATTATTTATTAAGTCCCCCAAACGAAGTTTGGAGACTTTTTGTTTTTGTTGCGTTTCTTCTTATTTTTTTTCTTATTTCTCCGCCTCATCAACTTGTCCCAGTACTTTTGGATTGGTACGAAACTTTGTATCATGGGAGATAGGTTATTGAAAGTGTGCACAAGCTATTCGGAAATTTCAAAATGACCGCCATTTTCAAAATGGCCGCCATCACATAAGGGTACCCCTAAATTATCTCGGGAACTACTGAACGGATTTCAACGAAATTTGGACTTATTTTGACAAAATCAGAGTGGACTTGATAGGTAAAAAAAATTTTCAAGATCGATTTCAAAATTTTCGAATAGACAACAATGGAATTTTCCTAACGTACACTTCCGTTCAAAACAAGGTCAAAATTTAGTATGGAAAATCGATCTGTCAAAATGAAAAAACGACCGCATTTCAAAAGGCCGATTAACTGTGGAAAATAATTGATTCTTTCAAAAAGTGTAATATGAGATCTACAAAAAGAACATAAACTCGACCAAACGCGGTAGCAGTTTTCCATTTTGTCAAGCAAAAACCCGTCGGATGGACACTGTAAAATTTAGTATAGGTAGATTTTAATGCACAATCTAAGCATATCATGTCTATTTGCGGGTTTCAACATGCTCAAGAATATAGTGGCAATGGGGGTTCGTTTGTGAGGCATTCTGTGTTGGCTTCCCAACACAATCATTACTAGTTATGTGATAGGTTAAAAATTTTAACTGTTACAAGTGTTGGATGTTGCACATTTTTCTGAGTATGTCCTCAATGACGTTTTTGTCTGTTTTGTTTTGGCGCCAAATGCATGTCTCTTTATTCTGATTGACAGTGTTTCAGTTTATAAAAGAACGCATGCGAATCGTAAATGCCGTAGCGCAGTGTAAAATTAACAACGGTTTAAAAGTAATGGAATCTAACGAAACCAACAAAAAATGTATTGTTCTGTCGGCTGCTTGATTCTAGCAAGGCTTTTGGGTTGCGGCGATTACCCTAATCACATAATTGCTAAAACTCATGGAACCGCCATTATAAATCAGTTAACACTATGATGGTCCAACGTTGTGTGTGCCTCTCCTCCATAATGGAAATGCTTTATTTTTTATGGTAAATCTTATTACATTTTATGCAAACATGGTGGTACTACACAGCTCATGCATATATATATATATATACTATGTTATTTGTTTTAGCTAACAAGACAACCACAAGACAGCAAGTATGAAGAACTATCGGATTAGTTATAATTGTTGTATCCAAAGTATTTGTAGTTATATGTTAAGTTTAATGCCATATTGTGATAAATTTTTTAGTGTAAATGAAAGTTGTTTTCTTACATCAAAATCCGATTGAAAACAATTTGTTTTTAATACATTTGTCATTTTGTTCTGGTTGAATATTTATCTTTACACATTTATGATAGAATTATGTTTCAAAGCTTTTATTTCTCGAGTCATATTGTTCAGAAGACTAAATATTGTTATATTTTAACTGTACTTAAGCCTTAGCCACGTTAACTTTATGCTCTAAATTTAAGATAAAGTCAGTAACATTTTCTTTTAATTATTTTTGTTACAGATTATGCAATCATTATACTATGAATGGTATTGATCATCAACATATGTGACATTATATTACTATTACTTCACATCTCACAAAAATCAATGTATTTTTGTATGCACATTTCTAGAATGTTAAATATAAGAATTTTGTAACATTTCTTTAAATCGATCTCAGTCGAAGTGTATATTTCGAGTATCATTCTTAATGTGAATACTTCTATATAAGAAAATAAGGTCTATATAAAAATTGGAAAGGACAAATACTTGGAATTGATTTTTAATACATTACTGTTCTTTAAAGATATAAATCACCATTAAATTGCAAAGAACTTAAATTTGCCTTTTTGCCAATGTGCAATACCATTCAGTTCATATATATGTTATGAATATCTCACAAAGCTGACAAAATGTTCCTACGTAAACCCCATTTAATGGAGTGTAATTAAGTTAGTATAAGAAAATCATGGCCTAGCATCAGACAGTTGCGGGTGACCCGATTGAAAAGTGTTACAGCCCTTGCTTGTTGGAAGATCTTTATTGGTTCATCACATTGTCAAGTTGATATTATTGCTTGTAAACCTTGTATAGTCCAGCAAAATAGAAATATCCCTAGCTAGACGTTAAGCAACTATTAAATTGTGTGCTTGGTATCTATAGTTATAGTAAAAATGTTTTAAAATGATATTCTGTATTGAGATTAATTATATTTATTATACGTTTAACAGATTATTCATACTGCAAAAAGTATTTATTTATTGAGTTATTTTGTTTGTTTGATGATATGTAATTTTAAGAAATAAAATGTTTCAGATTATTTTGTGACGGTCTACGAAACAAGGACTATGTTAACACTTTTTTTGGGAACATGTAAAGAACCATCCCTTCACATTGCAACAAAATTAGATTGAAAATAATAAATACTCCTTGTTATCAAAGAAAGCTTTCAGTATTTTCACAGCTATATTTCAGGCGACGCATTGGACGTCCCTATACTATGATTTGTTTGTTTTAATGTTGTCTAACGCCACTTTCCGCATTTTCCCTATCATGGCATCCTGTTTTTATTGGGAGAGGAAGTTGGAGTACCCGGAGAAAACCCCAACCTTCGGAAGGAAAACTGGCAATCCTTGTTATACTACGATGAATGAAACATGTGATAACTGTAGTGTAGCTTGATGTCTAACTTGCCTTTATTGCAGTATGGGGATAGATTTAAATAAATTGTGACCATGGTTATAAAATTTACAACGCCAGGCGCGAGTTTTGTCTAGTTAAGACTCATCAATGACGCTCAACCCCCAAAATCTTGAAATAAAAATGTAGACATTTCATCACCGAAATTCCTAAACGATATACAAATCTAGCTAAGGCCCTCTGCATCCTGCAAATAGAAAAACCTAAGAATGTAAATCGTGTTAGGAATTTCAGGACTGTAAATTAAGACTAAAAAAGACAATAACATTCTTGTCAGTACCAAAGTTTTGACTTATGGAATGGTGATATCCTCGAAAACTAACATTGTATCAGCAGATGCATGGAACCAGTGGTTGCAAATACAATGTCATCAAACATATAAAGTTTACAAAATTTTCTTACCCGTACGCGTGTTTCATTTAATCAAAACTGATCCATGGGGCTCAACCCGAAAAACATAATAATCAAAAGTGTGCAATCGGCTACTGCAGACCAACAATAGGAGACATCTCTATAAATTTCATATTGTGTTCTCATTCAATTAAAACCTTGACATTGAACCAGTTCAGAAGATATTCTCTATTCACCTGTAAAAATATTTTAGCTGGTCGTTTTGCGCACTGAATACTATATTATGTCGTTTAATTCAACTCATCATTAGTAATGAACTTGATAAAACGTTTTCAATCTAGGAACGCAAATCAAAGTTTCTCTATAATGTACTATAATTTTGAAGTAAAAATCATAAGTGTAGTGGTCTTTTACTTCCTTTTCACCTTATGTTAAAATAATGTCAATGTATTGTTATAAATAGTATAATAAATCGTTGTAATATTGCGAAAAAAATAAAGAAACTCGTGTCAGATATATACACTTGGCCAAATGTTAGGGACCACAAGTTTTGCTTCAAATAAATACAAAAATTGATTGTTTCTGGTTCTTTGTACATATGTTATCAACAAAAGCTACGTTTGTAGTATCTATTCACGATACAATAACAATAGAGAATTAAGACACTACCCTCAACTTTTGAAAACCCAAGTTAGGCGCCTTTTTTTTTCATTTCATCATGTGCACGTGCGTAACAGGTAAAATTTATCCTGTTTTGAAATCATTTCAACATGGTACGTCGAAAACTAGCAGATGCAGAGATATGGCAAGCAGTTGGTATGATAAGGGTTGGAATAACACAGCTGCAGGTTTCAGATAGGTTCAATGTTAGCCATTCTGTCATCAGTAGGCTAATGAGACGATATAATAAAACTACTTCGAAGACTTACTAGTCAATAACCTTTTACCACTGCAAACCGGTTGCGTAGTCGATGGAATGTCCATGTTAGAATTAGTAGACGGACAGTAAACAGAAGGCTAAACTGCGGAAGATTTCGAGAACGGAGACCAATAAAGCGACCAGCACTTACACAAAGACATAAGGATGCCCGGCTGCAGTGGGAGCGTGACCATATCAGGTGGAATATTCGCTCTTGGAAAAGAATTCATTGGTCCGACGAAAGTCGTTTTCTTCTGAAACCAGTTTATGGTAGGATGCGGGTATGGCGTCAACGCACCACAGCTTTTGATCCTGCACATGTTCTGGGAACTACAACTTTTGGTGGTGGCGGAGTGACAGTTTGGGGCTGCTTCTCATATGGCTGTAAGTTAGACTTGCATCCATTAGATGGCACACTAACTGCTTTAAAATACAGAGATCAGATTCTGGACCCCCGTATTGTGCCCCATTTTGATGCGCATCCACTTGGAAACAGATCCGTGTTCATGGACGACAACGCAAGTCCTCATAGAGCACGCATCGTCAAAGATTATCTGCAAATGAGGCAATTGAGACATTACCATAGCCCGCAATGTTTCCGGATATGAATCCGATATAGCATGTTTGGGACTATCTCTGCCGGAGATTTTTTTATAACCCTCAACCTGTCAACTCTTTGTATGTAACATTACCAGCGGTCCAAACTGAAACTTTGTTGACTTATGATTTTGCAATTTTATGGCATATAATTTTACAGAAGACATCTTGTTGGTCTTTTCTATACATTTTAAATAGTAAAATCATAAACTTCCTTTAAATAGTCGACTATTTTAAACGAATCGTGAAATGAACAATTGATGGTTATATATTGATTAAAATATTGGTTTACAAAAATAACCTCCGCTAAAATCATGGTGGTCCCTAACTTATGGCCAAGTGTATATTTAAAAAAAACACTTAGAAAACACAAACAAATATTCTTTTAGGAATTGCCTACCGATCTGAAGCACATGCTGTGTTTCATGTGGTTTGTGTTTAGTTTAAACATACTTTATTTGTTAATAACAAAATGAATTGGAAACAAGTAAATAATACTCATGAAGTCCTCTCCAGAATAAAATATTTACATATAATATTTATACGAACGAGCGTGCAAATACTAATACAATTATGGCCTTTAACGAAGGTAATATCCATAGTTATTAAATCAAGAAAGGGTTATTTTTCCGAGGTCCGAACGACCGACGCAAAATAAATCTTTCGAGATTTAATAATTTGGATATTACCTGACGTCAATTAAAGGCCGTAACTGTATTATTATACTGAACTAAACACAAACAAGAACAAGGGGACTGTGTAGTCATAACTGAGTAACCCTTATAAATTTGGCGCTCTTTTGCACCTCAGATAAATAACAAGTCATTTCCACCTTTTCAAATTTGGCGCGCTTTGGCACGTGGAACAAATAACTAGTTATTTTGTATACGTGCAAATTCCCAGACATTTATTTTACCCACGTGCAGTTTTGAGCGAAAACAAGAAGTTATTGCTCGTAACATGCTATAAAAAATAATTAAAAATAAATATGTTTGAAGAAAAGGAGAAATAACACATACACTAGGTATCAAAATATAGAATAAATATAGCTATATAGGTTTTGATGATTTGATGGCAAAGATAGGTTTTAAGTACTTTTCGATGTTGCTTAAACTATAAGAAATCTTTTAACATAGTTAAATAAATTTTTTTTTATCGACAGTTAACTCCAAAAATAGTAAGTTAAGGTCGATGTGATATTATTAGGTAACCAAATGAGATCATTGATTAGTTATTCCTTATATCCTCTTTATAATGGGCATTGAAAATGTAGTGTTGTGCATTTTAAATTGCAGAACCACAACGACAGAAGTCTGGTAATATTAGCTTTTAATAGGTCATCATTTAGGAATGTTGCAAAGCATCTTAATTGGGTTAAAATTATATTTAGTTTTCTTGATCCATTAGAGAAAAATTCCGGGATATTTTTGTTATTAATTGTTTGTGTTCTTTTCATTAAAGTCAAGCAATAAGCTATAGTCCAACAAAAAATGTGTATAATGTATACAAAATGGAACATTTTATCTAGTAATTAGTCATAACAAACACTTTTTTACAATTTTATTATTTTATTTTTTTTTAAAGTACGCTTCTGTCGGCAAATAAGTTGTTTAAACAAAGATTTGTTGCATTAAAGATGATTGCATCTCTTCCAAAGGTCAATGGCCGTTTCACGACATAGTTTATCTTTATAGGAAATGCATCCCCAAATACGATTAGACACTTTTTCTGAGCCAATGTTTTCCCTTTTCCGCGATCAAGACGGTGACTAAATCTACGCTACGATGTTCAATTAGAGGCGGGCCCTATTTACCCGTTTGTACTACACCCAGGAAGTTTCATTCGGCTAAAGTTACAATGTACTAATTTTTCTGTTTTTCAACTTTATTTGGGTTTCTTCTTCTGATTGACATTGTCAATCAAGTAAAACCAACGAACAATTTATCGTTTGGTTTTACATGATAAATATATTTCAGAGATACTAGTGTTCACAACAACGAATGTGATTCTTGTAAAAAGATCAGTAACATTTGTGGTCAAATGACGAACGCCCACTTTTCCTGTTAATAAAAGTGGCTTCCCCTAAATAACAGTAGTTTTTATGAAAGACTGTTAAATATCAAGGAATAATAATAAATTTCATAACTTAAAAACTGTTTTGCACAGAAGTTTCTAATAAAAGAAAACACAAGTCTCCTTTATATCATTATTTCCTTCATACCCTTGATAAAATACTTAGTTTTAGTTAACTAGAGAACTTATCATTTTTGCTATTATACACATAAGTTTGCAAACTGACATAGGTTAATTTTTGAAACTAGATATAAAGTAACAGGTTATGATGTTAAGTTTAAAAAGATTGTTTTAAATAATTTTACGCATTGTTCTTAAACAATAATATCTAAGACATTTCTGTAATTGAACAGAATTTTCAGTTTTCTCGCTGCTGCATAAGAATGCTAATATTGTCGTCCTTTGTCTTATTACAGGGAAGTTTGCTCCAATTCTGAACTGCCAAAGTACAGATGATTACAAGCAGTAGACAACATGAAAAAACGGTGATTATCACTGAAGGGACCATAACAGAATGTGATGCCTGAGTTTTTGAAGTATTGGTCGATGACGGTGACGTCTAGAAAAAATATAACAATATTATTAACAGGTAGGTAAAATATTGTTCACTATTATATGTTATCGTGTGTAAATGGTACTAGGTTTTAATACAAAAGGTTCAAATGACATTGTATTCTTGCATTCTGCAATTTGAGCTGACATTCTTAACAAAATGTGACCTAACCACCAAATGTTTGGTGTAGATTATTTAAAGAGCGTTGACATAACAACAAATTCAATCAATTGAAAACCGTACACTATTACTGCTGATCAAATTATAGTCTCTCTCATGAAAGTCTCACTGTTTGTCTGTTTATAATTTCCTGTTTTCGTATTTTTTCCTTTAATCATTCTTTTGTTCAGTTGGTTTATTAGAGTGAAAAAGTCCATAATTTGTGTACATGTGTGCTTCTGTCAAACATTTATATGTGTGTACAAGTTGGGAAGCTCTATAAAACATTTATTTCTACATTAATTGAAAATGATCGTTGATGTTTTAGTTTACAGAAATATATTTGGAGAGCTAACTTCTGATTTGTTCACAGCACACACGTTTATCTATTAAGCATATTGTTCTTCATTAGTGAACACGTGTTGATGATTACTGAACTTACATCTGGCAAATACACAGGTATTCTAATGGTGTTCCCGTTGTTATCTGTAACAATTATGACAGTTCGCTTTCGACAGCAATCAGTACTGAGAAGATATAAGATAAGAAGATTAGAGACTCAGCAGAGCAAACATATTAACTTGTCATCCTAAAATATACTTCATAAAACTTTTGTGTGTGATTGAATTTACTGTCTGACAGGGTTAATTTATAATTATTATGCTAGTACTTTTAGAAACGGTTAATTATTCAAGCTACGTTTACATTATTTTAGTAAAATTACACCCGATAAGATGAGGTGCTCTGATGTCTTTAAATAAACAAACTACGTCTTCGTCGTGAAATAGGTACTAGTATATTATACTTAATTTGATATTAGTTTAATATCTTGTAAGTGTAAACAGTCGCAGCACCTTGAAATAATATATGAAGTAACTTTAATACTTAACAACAGCAGCTATCAGTGGCGAAGCCAGGCAGAACCTTGGAAACCATGGCTTTCAATTCGTTTTGACAGAAAACAAAAAAAAAACAAAACGTGACAGACGTCGTTTATTCGGGAAAAGTTTAATCACATGTCAAAAATGCTAGGTCTATGAAGCTTCCGGAGAATGCCACCTCCTTCACAGGTGGACGCATTTGGGGGCGCTTAAAGCAACTCTTAGACCCCTAATCGAGAAAAAAACATTCCACATCATTCACACCCCAGCTACGCCAATGACTACATAGTAGTTGACTGGTTTTCGAAAGCAATATTATAAAGTGTGAAAACAGTCCAATTCTTAACTTTACAGTAAAGTCTTACCTCACTTTTCCATTGATAGGCCGTATCACCTGACCTTGTGAGTAATCCTCTGTCCATACTGATGATATGCTATGGTCATCTACATCTATTATACTCACGCCGGAATCTCTGTCTTGAGCATTAAACAGAACAGTCCAGTTACCAACCTGATAACAATCAATTATGTATTGAAATTTTGTTGGCTCTCAGTTATAATCGAAATCCTTGAGGTGAATACATGTTTGCCAGTGGATACATTTTTTTTATATATTTTGCTGATATATCTATAGGCATGTTTCCAGTTGTCTCTTCCGAAAATGACAATGGTGTATTAGTTATCTACAAGATAATTACAGGAAACATGAAAAGAAGTTATACAACTTATCTTAATACGCTCCCCTCTTGCAATCGATGTCATGTGTCAAATGTCGACAGTGTATGCAAAATTACCTTGTGTATTTAAAATAACATTATATTCTTTAATATTGAAGAAACAAATTCTTGGGTAAAACAATTGAAAAGTTCTTGAAATAACCTTGGATTTTCATACATGTTCAATAACCCATCCCTACTGAAAATAAACATTCCAAATATTGAAAGAAGAATTAAAGATATTACCCTTCAGAATTGAGAAAATGATATTAAAAACAACAATAAGTTATCTTTATTTAATGACATTAATTTATCTAATATTAGACCATATTATGTTGACCTTTGTTAATATAGAACTGACTTTAACCTACACCACATAAGATGTCTTTCTTCACGTCTTCTTTGCATGCAGTTAAGAAATTTAAAATAATTATTTCAGGTGGATTGACATCGTTGATGAAAGGTTCCTCTCGAATAACAATAAATCGTGTGATCTGCTGTGATCTGTCTTTGTCGTCTGTAACTTTAAATTTGACTGTCCTAATAAGAAAAACAGTATAGTCATGTTTAAGTGTATATATTAATTTCGAGCTACTGATTGTTTCAAAACAAAAAGTGAGCATTGTTTTAAATTTGTACTGTCAGTATTGACGCAACTTCATGTGCAGTAAAAATTTCGTGTTTATAATTAATACAGACACGTGTAGCGTAAACTGTACAGAATAATGACTACATGTAGTATTACGCTGCTGCTGTCATTCAATCCTTCTGCGCAAATATGAAGAAAGAAGGAAAATTTCGAGATTTAACGATTTCGGAAAATTCATTTCAAGTTCACACTGGAAAGAAGCATGGAAGTATGTTTAAGAAGGTGTTAACGCAGTATCGTTTACAACAAAGACCACTGACAAACATTGAAAAAAATAGGATGACAAAACTGGACATTAAGGAGAGAAAAAGTGATTTCATAGATCCGTAATACATGTATATAAAAATAATTTATTTATCTCTAAGTGAACTTCAAAGATCCGAAAAATACCGACAATAAATTCTTTATCTCTTTTTTTCTAATTTACTATTCATGTACATGTAAAATAGTTTTTTCACGTCACATTCATCGGTCTAGAAAGACGCAGAGGCTGGCAACTACAGCTCAAAGACTTCAGAGTCAACGCTGCCCGTTTGCAAACTGAGGAGCAGAGAAGTGTAGCTTTAAAGCGTAAGAAACAGATTTAAGATGTCTCGCCATATGATATTTTGCCTTTCTATAGTCAACGGGTCAACTTTTTGTTACTGCATTTTTGCATCTTTATACAAGAATACCGTCATTTGTACAATATAGATTAAATTACTTGTTTACATGTGTATTGTTAATATGTGTGTATTGTGTTTTTTCACGTCACATGCATCGGTCTAGATAGAGGCAGAGGCTGGCAACTATAGCTCAAAGACTTCAGATTCAACGCTGTCCGTATGCAACTTAAGGAGAAGAGAAGTGTAGCTTTAAAGCGTAAAAACCAGATTTAAGATGTCTCGCCATATGATATTTTGCTGTTCTATAGTCAACGGGTCAACTTTTTGTTACTGCATTAATGCATCTTGAGAAAAGAATACTGGCATGTGTACAATATAGATTAAATTACTTGTTTACATGTGTATTGTTAATATGTGTGTATTGTGTATTAAATTTTATATTTTAGTTCTCTATTTTTCTGTGTTTTTCCAATTAATTTGTGAGGATTATAATCTAATCTGACTGTTTCGTTTACATTTCTTACTGATTCTTATAAATATGCAATATTGAGATATGGAATGAATGTGCATGAGACAGCAATCTAACCAAGAATAATTTTGCTCGCCTTTCGGTATAGGACCCTAAAAATCTGTAAATCAATCAAAACCAGACTGAGCACAACTCTATTTAAAAGCCGCCACAGCTTTCAAGACTTATTTTTGTAGACGGTTTGGGCTATTAAGCCGATATAAGCGAGGATATACAAGTAATTTTAAGTATGAAAATATTAATTTCACTATACCTATCATTTAGTGGTCACATTCCACTGGCTAGATATCAGTACCCAGTTCCTCAGTTCGTTTAACTGATTCAATAAAAAATATTTAAGAACTAAAGGTTATGTTTCTATAAGACAGGTATGCGCCCGCCGAACAGAAATTGATATCCGATCATAATGAAAGTTGCAAACATAACATATCTGGAAATTTTACATTCCGCAAAAAGGGCGATGTCTATCTTTCGCATACACGATACATCTCAAAATGCAGGGGTATCACATTTCAAATCGTTCAATTGGTTCCAAAGCTTAAGCTGACGGAAATTTTTTGGTACGTACGTTATTTACTTTTCTAGGTCTAGTAGTAACATTAGAACCACATTAAATGTTATTTACCAATTCAGGCCTGGTCGTGCCTATCGATCTATAATGAGGAGTATTTACCTTTCTAATCCTGGTCGTGCCCGTCGATCCACATTAATAGTTATCAGACCATTCTTCGATTGTGATGGATGAAGTGTAAAGTTTCGTTCGCTTATCCACGCATAAAGGATCTATAAATAGTAATTATTTTAAAACAAATTCATGGACTATTTATGTGTTAATCCATATTAAATTGTAATAGATACATTGAAGAAGAAAAACTGGGTATTCCGTTTAAACAATGTGCAAACTCAAAATTTCCTGTCGACTCAAGCTCCCATGTGTTGCATTCTTATTTTTTGTCGTAAACAGAATCATTTTGACGATGGATATGCATACTGTGACCCACGTATGGTCCGTAATGTGTTTTCGATGATAGGTTGTTCTCGATTACTGTTTTATTTTAAGTTTTGCATGTGATTGTGGGTCGCATTACTAATTTATGGAACCAAAACTCAAACATGTCACGGTTGAGATATGTGGTACAACTTTAAATAATAATTCCTTCTAATGACACAAGTTCACTTTTCTTTATCCATTGTCATTTTCAGTTGGCCTTTTCACTCTTGGCTACAGATCAGTTGTCATTATTTATCACTCTAAACATTATTTGATATTTCATCTGCACTTATTATACAAAGTTTACTTAAATAAAATTCTATCAGATTCAAATAAATGCTGTTTTCGCACAATAGAGCATAGATATTGTGTACTACGTCATAACAACACATGTAGTTCTTATACACTATTTACAATATGTAAAATCTAGTTTATATTGTAGAATAAAAAGTAGAGGTATTAAAAAATATTGGTGAAACCAGGACCTTGGGTACTTGCTAATTTCAATATAAAAGAATGATTTTCTTGTTTATAAACCAATGCACCAAGTTCATTGACAAAAATTAAACAATCGAAAAACCCTAGATCGCCATACTACACGTGACTGTACATTTTTGTTTGGCGATCTGTATTATATTTAAAATTTGAAAACCAACATGTATTCATGGTGACCGACTTCTTATAACCTTCAAGTCACGTATAATGTGTTTCAGATATCAAATGGAGTTTTAAAACACGTATTAGCTAGTACTATATAGAGTTATGAATTCTTACGAAAGATACCATATTATTTTATTTACAAACAAGTGACCTTCACACATCTTTACGCAATCTTAATGTTTTAAACCAATAAAAAGTATTACAAACATAAGATGCTTACATAGTTGTCTACGTCGGCAGATATTGTGTAGTTCCGAGCTTGATTGTCAATATTTGTTACTGTATACTGAAAAGTAAAAGTACCACCAGGAACCGGCATTTCTACAATGAAGAAAGCCAAAACTGTAATGAGTTCAATTTTACGACCAGTAGTGATTTACCCAAATTATAATAGACATTAAATGATCTATATCAATATGTATGATGATTTATCAATTATGCGTTTTTATTTTATGAAAATTAAATGCAGATTAGATAACGGAAGTAACAGTGATGCAGTTAACCCATTTTCAATAACCTCGGTTACTAGGATAAGGGCGTGCTTGGAATCGTCCAATATCAAACGAAATAATCCAAAATACAGTAAAAATACCGGGGCAGATTGCTTAATTGTTGTCAGTGTGAAGACCGAAACATGTAGGTAAAGCATGCAATTTTGAATAGATATATAGGTAGAATTCAATTCATGGAGCTAAGGCTTACAACGGCTGATGTTGTAGATATGTCTCAGTCACTCAAACTAGCAGTAGGAACATAGTTGAAACATGAGCTAGTTTTTGTGTCATAGGATATGGTGGCATAGAAGCGATATATAACCATTTCGCCTATATTTTGTAGTGTATGAGAATAACGCTACTAGACAGGTACCCGTTGTGATATACTGGCATACTAGATAAGAGGAGGTCATATAGGACCTAGGTTACAGGAACCTAGATTGTTGTTGATAAAGTGTAATATAGTGAATAAGGCACATGTATTGTTAATTAATTTACAGTAAAAGAGTTCATAAGTACATATCTTACAGGCATAATATATAAACTTATGTTATATGTTCATGTGTAGTTAGAGTTATTGTTTTCTATAGTTATAGGGTGTGTATATTAGTTTTTTTGCTTATAAATTGAATTCATAAAAACAGAAGGTTTAGACTAATTGTTTGTGTTTTCGACTTGATGTACTTATATTTGTGAGATTTGGTTTTGTAAAGTAGTTACAGAAAAGTGTTTGTCATATATAGTTTAAAGCATAAATTGATAGATGATGAAACAGTTGTATAAGCGTTGACCGCTGGACGTTAATATAAACTTAGCTACTTTTCGGATGCTTAGAATAATCAGAGATATACGCTATCACCGGTATGTTATACAAAATAAGATGACACACGTTACAACTGTCAAACGAGACGATAAAACTATTGAAAATATTTTAATTACAGTATATCGAAATGTTTGTTTTTAGCTATTGAGACAATTTAGTCAAATAATGTTCACAGTTAAAAAAAGAAATAAATAAAAAACAATATTAGTGATTATATAAGGTGTTCTGGTGCGAGGTAAGAATTAATTCTTTCCTCCTTTCTCTTTTTCAATCTCATCCACTTCGCAATATACGGATTTTTGGTATTCTGTGGCGTGCGCAAATTTGTTTGCAAATTGAACTGTAAGCATACACAAAAAGAATGTAGAGAGAGAGTACAAATCTGGAGCCAGACGCTTCCTGACCATGAATCAGCACAGCACGGTCACGCGAACTGGCTACGCCGCTATGCACTACCCAGTGATGGTGCCCTATTTGAGAAGCGTTTTGGAAAGTGATGGCGATGCCGACCGCGCTGATGCAGTCCCCTCCTCATGGCGATTGCTGAGTCTGTCTTTCAACACCTCCGATTCATATGAAGATACATCGCGTCTTAACAGCCATCCACGAAGCGAAGCATGAAACTCATTTACCAGAATTATGAGACGGTTCAAGGTTTCTAATTAGGGCTGTAAAAAATCTTTTTTGTATATCTTGTACGTCACAAACGAGGCAGGTCATCTAATCGTTTGAAAGCTACACGGCTTTTAAACGATACCGTTTTTCAGGACACATCTTACAAATACAGCAACCGCGACTTGTGGAACCTCTAGTGTTGGGTATGTGATAGGACGAAGTCGAAGCTGTTGCGGAAAAAGAGCGCATTGGTGTACTATACCTGCCCGGTGCACCAATCGGCACAATAGGAACTTAATCTATGTAATCTATGACTGTATTCATTCATAAAACGGCTTTAGTTAATTAAAAATGTATTATAATTATTGTCCATGTACAATAAAATAAATATAAATATATAAAATAAAATGTAATCTATGCTAACAGTGGCGTAGCTACCATTTATGCAACGACGCACCTGCGTGCACAAACTGAACGGAAGTTTATTTTATTTTTTTTTAAAGAAAGGACAAGGGAAGAGGAAGAGGTATACTCATTCTATATGTTCTGGGTTGTATTCAGTCCGGAAATTCTCTTACTTTTAGTCCGATGTTACTACATGTCATAATTCCGCACAAAATGAAGAAGGCGGCTGAATCGTGTCGGAAAATAGTCTGATCGTCCGTTCAAATAGATCATTTTCTTTTTAGTTTTTAAAATATGATTTCTCGGAAAACTCGCGAGATTCATATCATTTTGTCTTTATTCCTTTAATCACCATTATTGGAACATCCCTGGCTGGAAGATTGCAAATTCTGACAAAAAAGTATTATAAAAATGCATTGAAATAAAAGTTTTTGAATACTCGTGACTGGGTCAGTGTCATTGGAAAATTAAGCTTCCATACACTTAATATTTAGTTCTAAAGGCTATATCCGCGGAGCTTCTGGGGGGCCTCGCCCCCTCGACCCCCTACCCGGGCCCTGTCGTAAGTTTTGCGTGAACTGCAAACAGAACCTAGCTACACAACTGGCTAACAAACAGTAAGCACGAATAATCGTACTCTCGCTACGAGTAATGAAACGAATTTAGTCCTATTACTCGTTATGTAGCAGAGCGGGTGTGAATCACTCTCGGCACTTTGATGTCCAAAAGAAGTTGCATATACAACCAGACGTTGTCGATCTTGATATCTTTCGACAGTGTCACCATTTTTTTATCGGTTTCTTGTTTAAAATTGATCATTATTGATACGCGATGAGAATAATTGCCGTTTTTAATAACCCGCTGACTGTGCGTTGTGTATTAATTGACATTGGTGACTCTTTTTGATTACGTTTACTATATGAAAAACATCAAGAAACTTGAAACTGAATGGCGTTTTGCATCTTAGGTAATACATATGTAAATTACTTGATTCTTACTACGGAATGGTTGTTATAGTATGCTAATTAGCACGTGTATAATAAAATTAGGTCACATTATCCATATACAATTTAATTGGTTGAAACATTGTTAATATACCTAAACTGGTCTCTTGAACGGAAAGAATCACATGGCTGAAACTAGGTGTTGTGTTTCGAATCTACAATTTAAAAAAAAGTATTACTAACGCGAGTTTTGTGTAACTCACTTGACTAGGTATATTGTATTGATATGTGTATTAATATTATTTGTGCCCAATTCAAGTTGTGACAATGACTAACTTCACTACTGTGTCACCGCATTATCTGATATTAAGAATTTTAATTAAAGTTTGCAATCGTCCTTTCTATTGCGTTTTAACATGTGTGTTGCCTATAAAAATGAATTACACAGCATTTCTGAAATATAAACATATTAAGAAAGACAACTCTACTGCTATTTGAAGACAATATAAAGTGCAACATCATCTGTTTAATTACCTGACAAAATCAACAAATAAAGTCGCAACGTGCATCTACAATAATTCGTGTTGTATCCTAGTAATAGACATTATTACGTCCATGACCGTAACTACAATTTGGGGGAGGGGGGGGGGGCAATGCCTCAAATTAATTCTCTGTAGTAATTGTAGTGAATCGGGGCATATCACTGGCTTTTCTTTGGTGCCGTACGATGTCAACAATAACAGTTACATCAGACAAAATACCAAATACTTGTATTTTATTGCCAGAAAAACGTTAGAATCCAGAATTTTGTACCCTTTTTGCTAGATCATAAGAGGATTTAGGCGACACCCAACGCCATAACCCACATTTGGCACGCCGGTTTCTTCTTCCCTCAGACTAAAAAAGGACTATTTATTACAACAACATCTGTATTATTCGCAATTATACTCATATTTGGGACCAGAACGAGGCGATAATACAAAGGGGCAGGATTTGTATTTGTGGTTGCCTGTCGCATTGACCATTTTACCCGGAATGGAAATACAAGATCTCATACTGAAGCATTTCAATGCGGTGTTGTCTGAATTTGTGCATGTAAATCATGATATGTATAGATGCACGGATCGTTCTGACTTTCGCTTGTACAGAGAAATAAAAATAACCTATATTTATTAGAGGTGGGGTGAAACTGTTTAAGAAATATAGCAGTGTGTAACAACTATCATACTTACCTTTGAATAGACCAATTGGATGTTTGCTGACGTCACGTTATCCCGAGTATGTGGAAATGTTATACTTTCATTATAACAATTGGACAATTTGTTTGTCAGAAAGATAACAAAACAATATAAGAAACATTTACATGTCAATCCATCCGAACATATTCCCATAGTTAAATCAGTGTATATGACGTATATAGTTATTTGTGTAAAAACTTTTATATTTATGATAGTTTACCATTCTAATCAGTACAAGATAACATAATCTGTACATTTCTACCCATGGTATGACATCTATAACACTCACCCTGTTGTTCAGTGCGTATGACCTAAATTCGCGTGTAATCTGTCGTCGTGGACTTGTTTTAGCTATTTATTTAAAATCTTCGGCAAGGAAAAGAAATACGAAACCCAATACCACATATTTATTTGTCAGGACCATAAATTGCGCTTGGGAAAATTGGTATTTGATTTACTACTTTTTAAAATTAAAAAGAAACAAAATCTTACACAAGTACTCTTGGATTGTCAGATTTCTCCAGTCTCGATAGTTAAATGATGGAATTATAATTCTTGCCAAAGATTGAGAATTTTACTGGATTGGAGAGTTTCGATAATCCACTTGTACCAATGTAAGATCTTTATATTTTAGTGAAGGCAGTTTTTGTTTAGAGAGGAAGCCGGAATAACCGGAGAAAACACTGAACATTCGGGTCGAAAACTGGCAATCCTTATCAATTACGATTGGAGTCGAGCGCACCCTGCCCACAGAGAGACTAGAACCCGCAATCTCACTGTTGACAGACCACGTGATCAATAGTAGACTTACTACGTTAGCGACTTGACCACTGGGACCCTCTTAATTAAATAAGAAAATATTGTTTAATCAAGTCTTCTTGCATATTTAAGTTAACTTGTACGATAATAAAATTAAAATAAAAAATGGTTATGTTGCCTCTTGTCCTACAAGTATGTATAGATATATAATATATTAGATATATCTAACCACAAAGTACAGTAATATTTAAGATTTATATTACATTTCCTTGTTATATAAAATAAATAATTTTCAATGACTCCTATAAAACATCAATTTTAAATATCACTCCACTTGTCTTTATTTTGTTCTGTGTGCTTCATTAATACAGGTAGATATTAAATATGTTCCTAAACAAGAAACAACACGATAATATAAATTGTATGATAAGTAATAGTTTGTGAAAATGGCAGATATAGCTCGTACTTCCTGGTCGGACATATTGCAAATTGGTGTTGATAATTTCTTTGAATTTCCATTAAATGTAAGAGTTACAATTCTTATTATACCCATCGGATTTATGTTCATCATTATAAGTCTGGTTACTAATTCATGGTCCGAGTCGGATTCCGAAAGTATTGGATTATGGAGTCAGTGTTCCACATCAAACTCTTTTGAGTGCTGTGATAGTATTGTAAATTTTCTAAAAGGAGAATCACCAGGTATAACAGTTATTAGTTAAAGAAAATTCAGATACAATAATGTTACATTATTTTAAAAATAACATGTATGAAAACATTTATAAAAACAAATATTCAAATTCGTCACAGTAGTTAAATCTATGCTTATCCTGATAAACTAGACCATTAAGCAAAAGACACATATTGACGTAGAATCTGCAGCAAACAGTACTCTGGAATATGCATACAATTTTAAACCGATATCGTAATTGAAAAAAACTATTGCTGAAACAAACGACATTCAACCAAAGGAACATGAGTATTGTGTTTCTGACTGAATGGATTGATTATTGATTAAAGTTTAATGGTTGCTATCCGAAAATGCAGTTAACTATTGCGTATTTCACTTCTTTCTTCTTATGTTATTTTTGTATTATTTATTGTTTTATATTTTGACGCAGGTTGGATAAAGGCAACCGGGGGATTTCATATCATGGCATTGTTTTCTGTTATCTTGTGTGGCGTTGTCGTCGTATTAACAATGTGTGTGTCAAAATATAAAAACAATACGAAAATAAATAAATACGTATGGATTTCGTACCTTTTAACTGGTAAGTGTGAATCATGTATTACCTTAAATTTAATCAATA
This sequence comes from Limnoperna fortunei, assembly GCA_944474755.1. Lineage (NCBI taxonomy): Eukaryota > Metazoa > Mollusca > Bivalvia > Mytilida > Modiolidae > Limnoperna > Limnoperna fortunei. Next base: position 68,262,844 of record OX104114.1, on the reverse strand, counting down.
TTAAAATTAGGTCACCCAATGACTATCAAAAGAACAAATTACATCCGGCTGAAGAAAAGCATAAAATACTATAGTAAACGTCACCGTGTCTGTACGACGGGTTTTTGCCTGACAAAATGGAAAACTGCTTACCGTGTTTGGTCGAGTTTATGATCCTTTTGTAGATACCAAATATCTTTTTTTAAATCAACAATTATTATATACATCTACAATGTTATTATTATACTTTACAATAGAAACCAGTAGAATACATGGGAACCTATAAATCAACTTGTTAATCCAGTCCCATGAATACATTAGATATTAGTAGAATAAAATAGTTTTTCTCGATCAAAACTGTGGGGTAAAATAACACTTGTAATATTCTGGCACAGAGAACGTAACTGACGTCGGATACCAAGAATTTTTGGCATGGAGATTGTCTGGGTATGTGCACGTAGACATAGGAAATGATGGGCAAAGTCGCGCCAGATTTAAAAGGGGAAATAACACGTTTTTGTTCGACACGCAAACGCGCACCAAATTTTTAAAAGGTCACGGTTGTCACTACATAGTCCCCAACAGAGTATTCACGTGTTTGTGTTTGTGTTGAGTTCCGTCTAATAATGTCAAAATTATTAAATCTCGAAAGAGTTATTTTAAATATGCCGTTCTTGATTTAATAATTATACATTTATATCTTACTTTCATTAAAGGTCATAATTGTATATTATTACATAACGATTTTGAAATCAGTGTTGAATTGGTTTGAATCTCATTTGTTGCAATTCCATCATTTATGCTGAATTAGTCATTGTTGTATGGGGTACTACAAAAAATGTACCTCGGGTTCATACTTGTTCACAAAAATGTACCTCGCCGTTTGTTTTGACGAGAAATTGTTAGAATAAGACCAATTCAGCGTAATTGATCTCCATTTATAACTATTTTATTAATCTGTTAAGTGGCGATCGTCACGTAAAAAACACGTTCACTGCCAACAACATAAACTTACACAGGGTACAATGTCTCGCGAAAACAAACTATGAGTTACATTTTACGGTTGTTTATTGAGTAGAATGGTACTTTTTCTAGTGTTTACCAGAAATAACCGTTATATTACCAAATTGTGTTGGGTTCTTGTTATTTTTACACAATTGATTTGATAAAGTGTAATTTCAAATTACAAAGAAACTAAAGGTATAGTAAAAAAGTTCATGTCTGTTCCAATTTCAATACTCAATACTATGTAATTAAACAATTACTACATTTGAACTTGATCTATGTGATGTCTTATGGAGCAGGGCACAATAATGTTGTGCAATATTTTCTACCATGCTCCATAAAATTTCATATAGATATCGTTCTAGTGCAGTAACTGAATATTATTTGTTTGGAAACTGGGGCACTGCATCCAAAGTATATAAGAATCGGCGTCGTAAACACTTAAACTGTAATTTTCTTAAAGAAGCTCTTATGTACCCGATCGCTCCCCTGAGTTACACGTGACGAAGCTAAATTATGAATAAGCAAAGAAATTAATTTTTTGTACAAGCCACCAATATTTGTTATATTATACCACTGTATTAATCTACAGTTCACATCACGATTTCTTTTATGGAAGAATGAATAAACATAATATAAATGAGGATTAAACTTGGTTTCCGGATGATAATTCAAAAAGTTTACATCAGATTTAAATGAAACTTTGGGATATTGTTATATATCAGGTTGGTAAGAAGCCTATTGATTTTGGGTGAAAGCCGTCAAATTTCAAGGTTCGCAGTCCATGCATGAAAAAACTTTAACACAAACGTTGTTTTCGGACAAAAACTCAAAAAGTTTGCATCCGATTTTAATGAAACCTTGGGATTTTGTTATATATCATGTTGGTAACAAGCCTTTTAATTTGGTGAGAAATGGGTCAAATTTCAAGGTCGCAGTCCATGAAAAACGCTAGAAATTTTTACAAAAAAGTTGTTTCCAGACAATAACTCAAAAAGTTTGCATCTGATTTGAATGAAACTTTTGGATATTATTATATATTATGTTGGTAAGAAGCCTATCGCTTTTGGGCGAAATCTGTCAAATTTCAAGGTCACAGTCCACGAAAAACGTCAGAACATTTACAAAAGCGGGGGTATCAGTGATCGCTAGATCAACTTTGTCTAGTTATATTCGGGAGACTTAAGTTCAATTTTGGGTTTATAGAATATTTTACATGTAAGTGAAGTTAACATTTGTTCCAATTAGACTATCTGCAAAACGGCAAAACTAGTGGCTCTGGACAGCCTGAATCGCTCACTTGGTTAAAACTTGTCAATCAAATATATATTGTAGAGATTGGGAATCTTCAGCGTTAAACTGGCAAGAATGAGTTAATATAGCTATCTCATAATATGGGCTTTTATTTTCATAGATGAGTTTTAAAATTTCAGCCAATAAGAAATTTGGATCCGTTATGGTGGCCATTTTTGAAGCCAAGATAGTATATATTTAGAAAACCTATACAGATATAGGACAAATTTTACTGCAACAGTGCAAAGTGACTGTCCATTCTACTCTGTAGTTTTTAGAGAACACATACTTCAGGACTAAAGATTCCTCCTCCATGCCTGTAGGAAGTATATAATTATAAAAGATAAATACACGAGTCACAATCCATTAGAGCTTGTAGTTTCAGGGGAAAAGAAAATGTAAGATCATTTTAGCCAATCGGAACAAGGATTGCTCATGGTGGTCATGTTACTTGATCCATCACGCCGACACAAAGAATATTTATAGGGATCAAAATATAAATTTACAGACGGGCGGATGAAAGGAAGCAAAGTGATTGCAATTGTTCACCTTGACTTTAAGTCATCTCCAATACATGCTAAACTACTTCTCTTCAGAGACTTCAGTTGGAATCGGGGCTGTAAAGAAGTAGAATTAGTTAATTATAGAATTCTCTAGTTTTAGCGTATATATGTAATAGTGTCTGAAGGGCATTTGTTTCCTTGGCATTGTAGGATATGTCAACTAATTTTTGTCAAAAGAAGTCTAGAAAAATAGGCATATCTTTTTTTTCTTCTGAAAACCTCGAACAAATTATAAATTTCCTATATGCTAGACTGTTTTTGCTTAAATTTAAACGGAGTCAGTCATTTAAAAGATTTTTAATCAGTAACGGCGACTATAGCGCGTTAGGGATTGATTGATTCCCTGACTGACTGAATGTTTGCCTATCGTACAGTGACAAATATTCTGGGCGAGAAATACGATGGACCAAGAGAAGAATATATTGACTTCCACTAGAAATGTATCGAGTAAGGGCGGAAAGTCAGCCGTTTGTTCGAAAGCTACAAAAGAGGTCTTTATTCTGCAAGTAGCGTGACACTCTCCAAGCACGCTATCCATTTTTGGTTTTCAATCAGGTCTTACGTACCATGTATAACCTGACAATTCTTGCCCTGCACCGAGAATGCCTTAAATAGTCGCTACTTGAGGAGACGTTGCGCAGCTCTGTAAGCAGCGTCATGGACACTGTTACGGTGGGGATATAATGTCGGCAAGAGAACTATTAAGGAACACCCATACCAAGTTTAGCTTGAATTGGCAGTTTCATAACAAAAGATATACCCCTTCAGTACACAACATGCACAGGGGTCTCGGTGGCCGAGTGGTCTGTTAACACTAAAATTGAGGTTGAGTTTCACTGCGGGCAGGGTGCGCTCGACTTCAATGTTAATTATTGACAAGGATTGCCAGATTACCCACAGAAGGTCGAGGATTTTATACGGGTACTGAGAATTCTTCCACCCAATTAAAATTGTCCGCCATGATATAGCTGAAAAATTGCGTCATGTTGTTTATTATGGTAAGGTAGTTAATCTCAGGTGACACCCGGCATTTATTGGACAACAGATTGGTATTATGAATAAGTTCAATTCATATAAACATGAGGATCTTATCAGAATTTGTTAACCATTTGGAACATTAGTTTGATCTAATTAATTTATAAAACCACACACTTGTATACAATTTCGGAAAATTAATCGATTGGTAACTTGAAAACAAATTTAAACATTTTGAATCTGAAAAGTATAAAGTTATTTTATGATATCTGTGGTTAACTGAATACTAAAGTTGATTGTTAAATTTGTGATAACAAATCCATTATCAACAAATATATCAGTCTCTTAATAAGGAAGTCTGTTGGTTTAGTATGGCAATTTGGCTATTAGTAAAAATAGGCTGCGATTTCCAATTTTTAGTACGTAACATGCGTCACAGAACTTTCTATCATGTTGTGATATGTATCTCCCGAAATTAAGAAAAGAAGCAAGATGACCGAACAATAATAGACGAAACTCAAGAGACGATTACAAACACGGATATAAACAAACGTAAACACCATGAAACAAAAACAGAAAGGTAAAACGTCGAACCTTTTTAAAATTTAGTTTTCTTTAATAAAATGCCAAGAGTCTCTTTACTTGAACACATGGGAGATTCACTGCAGTTTGTGCATGTTGTGGTGACTTAACTTGGGGAGTTTTTTACGTCCTACACTAACAACTTAATGCCTGGTCGGACGGTGACGAATGTTGTGTTGTGTTTTTATCTTGTTTTTATTGGGGGTGGAAGCCAGAGTATCAACATGACATACAGGAGATTGTACAAACTTTGCAATTTTTATATAAGGAAGTTTGCTGAACATTTCTATGCGATTTTAAATTACACAAAATTATGATGCTGTCCTAGTTTTACATAAATTTTTTTTATGTCTACGTATTCTCGTACTATAAGATCTGTCCTTTTAATACATGTGTTATTCTTAATTAAATAAATATATGTACGCGATAATATTTTTTATATCATCAGGACTTCTATTAGCTGTTTTACTTTTCCGTTAATTGATTACTTTTTACCGCAATTTAAATAATTCCTTATTCGCGAGAAATTATATATCATTTCCACCAATGTTTCCTGTTACCTCTTATGGAAGCCAGGTATTATACCTGTGGATTGTCAGTATTCTTACCGTAAATCGAAGGTTTACTCAATAGAAAACTGGACGCCATGATATAGCTGAAAAATTGCTGAACGTGAGGTTAAACAACTTTTTAAAAAAACCACTATTATACCTGTGGCGCCTTGCTTACCACCGGCTGGTCTAAGTATGGTTTTTAGCAAGAACAGTCTTCAGTAGTACTATATACAATTAAACTGGAAATAGCACTAGCTACACACAATCATTGGTAAAAGAACCACAATATAAAAACATTAAAAGTATCTACATGTCTGCTATACAATGTGTACCAAATGGATTTGATACAGTGATTTCGGTTCAGCTGACCCAAAATACGTTTCAAATTGTTGCAGAAATCTCACCATGTATCTATCTATATCTATCTATACCTAAAACAGACTTAACGATGTAAAGGTAACTACATGTACTAATTAAGTATAGATTCTTTGAAAAGATGAACAATTTTATACATTCTAAATGATATGCGGTCGAGATATTAAAGGTTGACCTTAAATACAAATTAATATCAAAAGTAATGGTCGTCTATAACATTATAGTTCGATTAATTAAAACTTAGTTCTTAGCCATAACCATTTGTCTAATTTGAACGAGTCTTTTTACAGCATTTATGTTGATGTTGAGTGTTAGCATCTATGGATCTAACTATCACAACGAAGCTTGGTTAAAAGTACACCGATTGTCGTCTTCATTTGTGGTGGCAGTTATTGCATTTGTTCTCTTTCTTTGTGGTGGTCTAGGTCTTTTGATACTGAGTCATCAAGGTATGTGTTATAATTATTAGGTTGTGCGATATTTGACACATTTGCCATTTGTTAAATAGTTTGTAAAATGGACTAGTAGATACCGAATGACGACTAACTTAAGTTGTACAGAACAGGTTGTTAGTAATACACCTTTTTAAATAAAATTCTTCCCCCGTGCAAGCGTTTGGTTGTAAAAATCGATTGTTTGCATTACATTTGCATGAGTTTCCATTATAAGTACTTGTTAGCTTTGATTATTGGTTATAACAAGATAAGAGCATTCATTTTCCCCGGACGAGTGTCTGCCTCGAATCAGACAGTCGTCGAGTTATTCATTTTCATGTCTAGTAAAAAGTTAAATCCAGAATGTAGCGCTTGTATCATTTAAATCAGGAACCTATAAATCAACTGGACTGGAATCTAACGATGTCCAGAGTGAAGTGATACACATGCTGCATAAAAGATAATGTAACATAGCAAATGTAAAATTGAGTGATAAAATAACAGAAATTAAAATATATTGCTGAAAGAAATTTTTCCAAAAGAGGCATTTCATACAGGTTTCCAAACAAGTGCCTACTCACTAGCAGCTAATGTATAGACATATTATCTTAAAAAAAAACATATTATCATCCTGTGTTCGAAACTAAAGCACAAAACTCGGGGTATGCTTAATTAAGTCGACATTAAGTAAGAAAACTAAACGGTCAACAAAACTCGATATCCATTAGATAGTCACAAATCCAGACTGAGACAATGAGGCACGGATAGACTCAAGACACAGAAAACCAAAAAAGAACATGAAAAACTGACAAAATGAGAAACAAAAACACAATAAAAACAAGTGAGCATTTAGGTGCTCCAGACGAGTAATAGTGACTTAAATTAGACACCATTCGAGTTATACTCATTGTCATATCCGTGAATCAGTCAAATCCAGGAATAAGAAAACCGAACTATGGCTCTGAAAAATGTCTCATCCAAAATTGATTTTCCATAAAAAAGTAATAAGTTTAAATATTTATGTGATAAGTTACAATTTTGTAATTTAATTGACACAGGAATCTTTAGCGGAACGACCGTGCTACCTATATAACACAATTTTCATAATAAAATTTATGGAATTAGTAAACAAAGGACCTTTTTTATTTCAAATGTGTCTTATAAAAAAATTGTTACTTTAAAAACTAGGATTATATTCCAGCGGAAAATACAGTTCAGGCGATATCTATTACGGACAACGACGAACCCAGGCCAAACTCAGCTACACCTGCTTATTTCACATGGTTAGCTAACCAGCCAATCAAAACGCCCAATTATTGGAAGATATATAACAATTCGAAACGTATAAGTGAATGGCATCCCCACAAAGCTGAAATGCATTTAGTTCCAGTACAGGGTAATGAGAGATCCGCTATAGAGAACCTAGTTCAAAACACTTGGCGCAAAGACCTGGTTGGAGTCGGTAGAGATGCTGTAGGACTACAACAATTAGGTTACAACAGAATCACCGTTACAAATGTAGAAAGGGTAGAAAACCCAAAGTTATTCCTAAAATATGCTCAAGAAAGGGAAACACTGTTTAGACACGTCGGAACTAGAGGAGGAGATTTCCCAGCACTAGAAATAACGGCAAATGTCCTAAAAGGAAAAGTGCTTACAGATGCCCACATAAATAGAATGGTATTAAGTGACATTTATCCTGCTGTAAATGAGCATTATTTGTTTCATGGAACACCTGTTCAGTATGTGGACGCTATAATACGTCAGGGATTGGATGCACGGTTGAACAAACGCGGAATGTTTGGTCCGGCTGTTTACGCAGCAGAAAGTAGTACTAAAAGTGATTCTTATGCAGGTAACAAATATAGTAGCAATTTATGTTTTTAACGAATTGTTTCAATGTGTAATCCAATATGCATAGAGTGTTGTATATAACGGTGTACATACCGATGTTATAGTTTTCTCCGGTCGTTCTTAAAAGGGTGATAGTAGTTGTACATTATGAGTACACATACACAACCAAAGACCGACAGATGTCCATTATAAGGAGAGTGCCACACGCTTTTTGAAGAAACAGGAACAGCAAGCCTGTTAAGAGTAATTTGAACATTTCCGGCTGTGTGATTAACTTATACGCGTTTAACTAGAAAAAGTTTGGCTTTTCTAAAAAGCTAACCGTCTCAGCTGCATTTTCCATTTATGGGTATTTTTAAAGTATCCGTTGTTTGTAATTTATTTTTAGGATAAGCAATGTACCTTACGCTAAAATATTAACCAATGGTGCTTGAGAGATTTAAATAACTGTCGTCACTTCACACGTGGTTTTTTGAAAAATAATTTAAGAAAAAAATTTACTCCCTGAACAAGTGTTCTAAATGAGCGTTAAAAATATGTGTTGTTCTGTTTGCACCAATATCAGAACGAAAATAAAGATGCAGAAAATATCAGTTTTTCCAAAACAGCTTAAAAAGTAGGGAGATTTTGGTGCAATGTTTATCTTTTAATTGTTCACTGACCAATGCGAAGAATCAAATAGAAATCAATATGTGGAACGTAACATTACTACACAAAAATATTACAATCTTGTTACAATAGTCGGCATCTTCCGTGTATTCCTATGTCCTGAATATAGCTGAAATATTACTTGTTATACATTAAAATCAATCAATTAATTAATCCCTTTATTATCTCCACAAATGTAATGCATAACAGCATAGTGTTTTTGTATCTTGTTCATTGATTCACTATAACTTATGGTAAAGGTAATACAAGTATTAGCTTTCCTAAAAAGCTAGCCGCCTCTAAGCTTTATTTTTCTTTGTAGACAAAAATACGTACTGTTTTTTAATGTTAAATGGCAATATGTATTGTTATTATTTACATAACTTATAAGTACACAATGTTTGGATAGCCAAATATATAGGTCAAATATATACCGCAAAATATAGGTCAGAGGCAGCAATTGAAGCATGCGCTGTGCTAATCATCTCTAGATGCATCATACGTGGTAAGATAGTTGATGTGAACCTTGTCAGTAACGGGAAAATAATTATAATTTTTCTCCTAAGCGGAGTCATTTGTTTTTCCGTGTTTCTTCGTTTAAGTTTTATGATACATTTTATGATAAACATACACAAATCAATGCCACTTTCCTTTTAAAACAGTTTGGTTCCCATTATCTTGTATATTTTCCCCTTTTTTCATCGTAACCGATTCGTGATCATGCGGGGTTTTCATCACTAACTTATCACTGGTTATTTTTTGGCCAATCGGCAGCTTTCTCCCGATTTAGCCTATTACGAGTGCTACCGCCCCGTAATCATGCAGGGTTTTTATCACTTACTTTGCTCTGCTTATTTGTTGGCCAATCGGCAGCAATCTCCCGATTTAGCAGCCAATCAAGACACAGTATCGTTTATCTGTTATCCTTGAGGTACGACTGGTTTCCGCAGTTTAGCTTTTGATTATTTATCCCGTCTTGCATGCGAGACGGGTAATAGTCTAGTACGCATTTATCACGTGCCTGTCGACACTGAGGTTGTGGGTTTGAGTCTCACTGTGGGCATAGTGTGCTCGACTCCAATCTTAATTGACTTAATTGCCAGTTTTCATATCGAATGTCGGGGGTTTTCTTCGAAGATATTGTACAGAAGAATATTTAGAGAAATAATTCAATCGTCGCTAATTAAAAAAGCCTTTAGTAACCTCATATCCTAATATTTGGGAATTAAACATGAATATATATAACAAAATTTTAAATTTTAAAGTAAATTTGCCGTAATCAAATAGTTAAAAAAGGTAATCATATACCAGTATTTTTGTGTCTTTTGTAGACCCTCAGCAAGAGCGAGATATAGACTCCGAAAAGAAAATGATTGTTTTGCGCATGCTTTTAGGAGAAATATTTGTCATCAATGAACAAAGAAAATTCAAACGGCCACCATGTAAACAGTGCAAAAATGAGAGCTGCGCAGATAAGTCACACGACACTGGCAATGGCAGCTGGTATTACGATTCAGTTGTTGTTGATGGAAGGTGGTTATTCCGTGAATTTCTTGTCTTTGAAATGAATAAATGTTATCCAGAATATGTAGTTACGTATAGACGTGTGTGGGAAGACTAATTTGTCGTCTACTACGAAATAACAATGACAATGCATTATATATATGATATACTTGATATGAAGTTTTGGTTGGTAGGGTCTTTCTTAATATTAGTCTGAAATGTCCCCTTGAGAAACCCACTTCCGAAAACCAAAATGCTTTTAATTTTGTTTATGGTCTGGTAAGGTGTTTTCGATGGAAAGGTGTTGTAGATGGCTGGTCTATTTTTATTTCTGCCTGTCATTTGCATTTATAGGTATAATAAAGTGGTAAAATTTTTCTCAGATCTTTCAAGATAAATTTTGGTAATTTTTTAAACACTGTAGTATTTTTACATTCACAGTATTAAAAATTGGATGTTAAATTGGGAGCGTCTCAAAATGTTGTTACTAGTGAAAAAAGGAATTGGTCACGGATATATATGACATCTATTTCTAGTCTAAGTAAATGCTGATGAATGTTAGAAAGGTATGCAAATCAAAGAAATGTTTTAGTGTTTTCAACAGATAACAAAAACATTTACTACTGTTCTACCTATATGTAAGGTGATGTCTTGTGGATTTTTATTTCTGAGAGTAAATCAAGGTTATTTTTGCATAGATTGTGGTATCTCTTGTTGAAACTAACCGAAGGTAGTACTCAAAAAGAAAGTATTGTGTAATGGACAGTAAAAAAATCGCTTAGTCAGCATCTTTTCTATATACACATATAACAACCACGCATAATAACAGGAAAGTGTTATCCTGTCTTTATTCCATTTTAATTTTCTTTCTGTATGGTCATCATTATTTTTTGCAATGAATTGGGCATATTCATGGGCATAAAATTTAAATTGCGATAAAAAAAAATTAGGCCAAAAATAAGGTAAATTTTAAACCGCACTCATCAGTTTGAACTTTTGATCAGTTTCTCCCAAAGTTTTGACATCACAATGAAAACCTTTGGCTGAAAACTAGATTTTGTCCCCAACTGCTGTATTTAGGGCCACAATTAAACAAATTAATAGGAATAAGTTCAATTCTTTTATGTTAATCGCAAATATTAGCCAAACATGGTATTGTATTGTCTATAAAATTGATTATTTTGTACATGATTTAACAAAACCTATTCAGCCCCGTGCGGGATCCAGGTGGCCAAAAGAATAGACCGCAGTCGCGCTAGCTTGTCGTAAAATGCTACTAAATAGCGCCCAGTACCCTGACCGGCGTGTCAGGTCGGTTTGCCTAAAAAACGACTGGGATGTGTGCCCCAGGTGGTTGAATGGGGTACCCCTGGCAAGCTGGGGTTGTCAGGCCATAATACGGAAAACCTGACCGCAATCCATATTAGTGCACCGTGTTGGGAAAAATGCCAAGTTCCTCGCACGTTAAAGAACGCTGCTGTAGTATTTGCTATGAGTAGGGATTTCGATCCCGCTACAGGAGGCTGAATTGCCCGACCTTATCCAACCTCCCATTTGCCAGTGGCAATCTAAAATCCGTTACCCCTATTTTTCCTTGTGTCCCATCCCATTTTCATTCATCATCATTTCATGTTCATTTTATCATCCATTTCATGTTCATCGCCTGAATATAGCTGAAATATTGCTGCTCGGGCGTTAAACACCATTAATCAATCAATCATCAATCAAAACCTGTTCAACAGATGGTTTGTAAAGGCATAATTAGGGTAAAATATCCAACTTAAAAGAGAAATTTTATGTTATCAACAGAGTTTGACTGAAATATTGGTACTTTTATTTTGCACCAATTGAAGGTACATAACAGGTTAAATTACAGTTTTTTTTCATTTATTTGTACTTGTTTAATAGGTTTCTTGTCTAAAAGCACCATCTTGTTAATTTGAAGCCACATTGAAACAATTTAGGGGACAATATGGTATAGTTTAAAAGATGGAGTGGTCAGCTAGTAAAAGCCTCGAGATCTTAGTGTGGCAGCATAGATTGAGCTGGCCAATAGTATAATATAAGGCTAAGTGCATTTAGAAGGTATCTGTTATAAAACTATGATATTATTTTCTGATTTAAAAGTGCAGGGGCAGTGACAGATATGCAATTTTTTTATTCCGAAGATGTCTTCAAACACGTTATATACATAATGCAATTTTTCTCCTTGTGGAGAGCTTAAGAATTGAAGAATTTTTCAAGAACACTTTGTTCAAATATGACCTATGTACTTCATGTAGAAATATTGACTACATTGGTTCTCTTTCAAACCTGGTATAGGTATAACATTGTAAATGTGTGCCAGTAACAGGTTACCAGATTGTGCATCCTACATTAAGACGGAACTGAATACTACGTTGTGTTCTGATTTCAAATTGGTAAATGGTGGTTAGATGTGTACAATTTTTTAAGTTTTAAAAATTGGTAATTTTTTTCTCGGATCTTGCAAGATAAAATTTTGGTAACTTTTTAAACAATGTTGTATTTTTACATTCACTGCATTAGAAATTGCATGTAAAATTGGTAGCGTCACAAAATATTCTAACAAGCGAATAAAGGAATTGGTCACGGATATACAGTATATGGCATCTATTTTTTTAATTGTGAATGAAAGTTTATTAATTTCCTAGTCCAGGTAAATGCTGATCATTGTTCAAAAAGGTATGCAGATCACAGAAATGTTAGTGTTTTCGACAATAGCCAATACATTTACTACTGTTCTACCTACTACTTCCGTGTGTATGTATAGAACCTTAACCCAAACCTGTCGCGGTTTACGTATGTAGAACAACTTAAAATAGTAATGCCTTCTAAAAAAATCACGTACACTTTTCTTTTATCACATGTCACTTTCCGCCATTTTACTTACGCTTTTTCACGCTTGGCTACAGATTTCATCAGTTCTCATTATTAATTCTTCTAAACTTAACATGAATTGTGGCCTGCTGACTTCTCGATCGGTAGCCATTTTCCTGTTTTGCTAAAGCATCATAATGGGACATTTAATAGTTACCATGGCGTTTGAGCGTCTAAAGGGGAGGTATTTTTATTTAAAAAATTTAATCACAAGAGAAGTTAATCACAGTCCAAATAGCCGTTTGGTTATTTCAATTTAAGAGAAGTGTAACATATACGACCCTATTATAAGGTTACTTAAAACAATTCAAAGCAGATCTTTCTCTCATGTTCAATGAATGATGTGTTTCACATCAAGTTTATGTTAGAACCATATTTGATGAGAATTAATACAGCAGATAGAATCATCACTACAAATGTTGTAATATTAAGTTTCCCATTTAAATAGGCAGCTGGGTAGGTATCCAAGAGAAAACCGAGTTTCTAGTTATTGTCGAAATAAAATAGGTGATGAATTTCACTATATGTTCGAGTGTTAGAAGCCGCAAATTACAGACCTCCAAATAAAATATATACCACTTTATTATCGATCCAATCCAAGCAGAGCAAAAATAAATAGTTTCTTTTCAATTTGTAACGTATCAGTATTTCTTAGAAAGCTGATATAATATTTTTAATAGTTACTTTCATAATACTATACATACATGTTTGTATGTCGAATACACCTGTGCTGTGTGTATTGATGTATATCCTGTTGTCAGGCATGTCTGACATATGATATTGAAAACTCTGCTTATAGGTGATTGTTTTATATGTTTGTATGTATTGTGCTTTGTGTATTTAAGTATAATGTTTCTGTTGTCAGATTTGTCTGTCATCTGATTTTGAAAATTGACCATTTTGTCCTCTTGTACACGTTTGTGTCTGAGTGAATAAAGTATTTTCTTGTCTTGTCTAAAATTTTGCAATTTACAGTTTCAGTCTAGAAAGATGTTCTTTGAAGTTACTGAGCAAAAACTAAACATTTCTTCAAGAATTTTATTTAATGGCAATAAGGTGACATGGGACAGTTACTGACAAATTAAACAATATGTAGGCATTAATTGTTCTTCAAGTTAATTTAGAAATTAACTGTTGTACTCGAGCTGTTGGAGAATTTAATTTATGACACAAAAACTAATTATTTTGACCAAATAAGTCATTAATGGGCAATAATTCTATTCATGCTGTAATTATCGCCAGGACGGCGATATATTTGTATTCACTTTCGTTGCTAGAGATGGATCAAGGAAGTGTACTTAGCTACCATGATTGAACAGAATTTCGCGAAAATAATGTCAACAATTAAAGTTGAGTGAAAAATCAAGATAAAATATAACGTTGGACTGCAAAAAATGCTTGGGTTATATCAAAATATTTATGCAATGATTAATATTTTTAGTACTCTATTTACGTTAATAATATAGGGAGACCATTTTAAAACTCAGTCTGGTACTTTGTTTTTCTGTGATATCACTATCGATAAGCGTTCTTTTTTTTAGAAATTGCAATTCTGATTCTAAGCGAAAGTTTATTAGATAGCGCTTACAAGAGTATGTTTTTATTTCTATCTGAAATCCGAGATGCTTGCTACTTAAGCCGCCTACTGCGATTATTTATGCTTATCTGTACCTCTATACGTACAATTTTTTAGCCAATCTAAAATTGAAAAGACAATGAAGCATTCATTTTTTTTGTTTGTTTGAATGATCATTAACGCAACTTTCAGCATTTTTTCAGCTATATCATGGCGTCCAGGGTGAGGAAGCCGCAGAACCCGGAGAAAGCCCCATAAAAAATATAGCTGAAAAAGGCGTTAAACAACATTTAAACAAACAAATATGAAATAACCTCTGTAACATAGATATAAAATGTTTTAAATGAGTCCGTAAAATTATTATCATACAGACAAACATGTAGAATAATTCGGCGGCGAATTGATGCTGTGAAAAACTCTCCCTTAAACACATCGGTAGATCACATCGCTTGGGCAAAAGGAACCCGGATGTACCTCGCAACATCATAGTTAGATTCTCCACCTATAGGTACCGGGCATTAGTCTATCGTAACAAACGTAACTTGAAAGAGAGAAATGACAACCCCAACAATAAATCAAAAATCTATGTCAACGAGGCATTAACAGCTAGACGAGTAAACTTATTCAAGAAAGCTCGTAAATTGTATAACGACAAACTGATCAAAAATTGTTGGACATCTGATGGGAGGATCTTTGTACGCAACAAAAGCGATACACAAACTGTGTTAATCAGTACAGAGGCCGACCTTTCACAGTTTCTCAATATTCGCATCCAAAACACCGATGGGAACTTGTCGATCATACCACCAGCCTCTTATTTACTTGATTATGCGGGTGCTCTCAATATTAGTGCTCCACCCTTTAGACCTGGCAGCTTCTCCTCAACGCCAGCAGCCAGTGAACATCCAGCCCGAAGTAGATCGATGTCAGGGGATTCAATTAAAAGTAACTTGTAGTTTATGGTCTGCAAAATTATGACTATTAGGCTGTTTCAACTATTCATATGTAACGTTATGTTTAATCTTTTCATTGTACATGTATATAATTGTATCTGTATCTCATGTTCTCTTTTTTTTGCAGTGGTATGACATGTAAATATTGCTCACAAAATAGAACAATCATTTAAATTTGAATATTTATGTTCAATCAAATCAGTTGATTATATTACCAGAGTTATCCCGCTTTCCCCATTTTTAATTTTTAGTTCCTCTACCAAACCAATTCATAATAAAAAAATTTTTTTTATTAATTTTCAACCATTTGTGTTCATCTTCGCTCATAATCAGTTGACAGAATTCAAAACTGATGACCAGCTTATTACCACTTATCGTGTTTACTGTTTTTAATCTTTTTTTCACCATTGTACTTACAGTTTTATACTATGTAGGAGCAAACAGGCTTTATAATTTGATGGCTAGTTACATCATATTGCATCATTTGTATACACCTAATTATTGTACTGAATGGGGTAAACCATTAGGAGAATATTTTGTATATGATAATGGATAGCCTATTTACTTGTCGCTCTTCACCCCTGAGTACATATTTACTTAAAAATCTTACATTTTTATTGTATGTGGCATTCACTGTATTACTTCTTGGCAATGATATCCATAAAAATCCCGGACATGATACCTCAAGGATTCTGAACTCCAATCTTTCTATCGTCAACCTGAATGTCAACTCAGTGAGAAACAAAACTGACTTGATCCAGGCTGAGCTTAGCAAGTATGATATTATATGCATTACCGAATCTAAGTTAGATAACTCTATCAACAGTGATGACATATGTATTGATAACTTTTTAAACCCTGAGCCATTTCGCAAGGATAGAGATTATGATAGAGGGGGTGGTATCATTTTGTATGTGAAGAGCAACCTTCTAGTAAATCGTCGTTCTGACCTAGAATTGCCAGATATTGAAAGTGTATGCATTGAGTGCCATGCTGGTAATAGAAAATTTTTACTCGTATGTTTCTATAGGCCTCCAAATGCAAGATCATCATCTTGGGACCATTTGGATACTTTATTTTCGAATTGTATTGACTCAGGTTACGATAATGTTATATTACTTGGTGATATTAATTTTGATTTACTTAGTATGAGTAATAGCCATAGACTATCGAGAATTTGTGAACGTCTTGGTCTATCAAATGTAGTTGAAGAACCAACGAGAGTCACTCCTACATCTTCTAATCTTATTGATCCAATATTTGTTAATAATAGAAGCATTGTCAGAGATAGTTATGTACTTACAAATTTTTGTAGTGATCATTGTCCTACTGTTATAGAATTAAATTTTACTACTCCTCATGAAAAATCATATACTAAAGTTGTATATGATTACATAAATGGTGACTATGAAGCCATTAAACAGCACTTGCAAGATATTGATTGGGAGGGTAGATATGGTGACACAGACAGTCTGGGGTCTGATTGCAATAAGTAAAAAATATTTACCTAAATAAGTTAATATATTTTACTTAAAGAAATAAAATATTTTTACCTAATTTCATAAAAAAAGTTTACCTGTATAGGTAAACAAAAAGATATATGGATTATTTCCCTTTGATAGACAACTCCTTTTTAAAGTAAGCAGAATTTCTCCCATTAGTCAAACATATATTTTTTTATTATCTCCCTTAATTGTGTTTACCTAAATAGGTAAGTTATTCTTAATGAGTGCTCTTTCATATGTCGTCATGTATGTAAATAGAATATTTTATGTATGAAGATATTTTGAATGATAAAGCAAGTCAATTGAATACTGAACAATTTATTATAGTAAGATCATAGATTTCTTTCCAACTTCTCTTCCAACAATATATGTATCATTATACTAGTACTATAAAGTAAATCTGCATCTATTGATTGGATAATGAAGTATTCATGACATGTATCATATACATTTTTTTGTAATCATGTAGAAAATAAACACAACTATGAATGTCTATTTTTTGTCCCTCAAAACTATTAAAACCAATAAACAACCTCATTTAAATTAGACTTTAAAGGCGTGGCATTCAGCTGTAACCAAATCTATCTGTAAGTGAAAACATTCCTTCCCCATTTACATCAAGATGTTAGAGGAAATCAGATTTTTGTTGACTTAATCTAAAATAATTATCCAAATTTTCATCAGAGTAAATAACAAATAGTTATTTATTAAGAGAAAATGAAAAACGATTTTGGATATTATGTACCAATATAATTATTTAAAAGTTAAAAACTTAATTCTTTTTGTAAAGTCTCAACATATTAATGAGTCAGATAGTTCCAAAGTCAAGACGAAAGATGACAGTCACTACTAATAACTCCATCACAATAAAAATATTATCATTTCTAGCATTTCAACATCCATTTTAATGTACATGTATATTTGTCATGTAGGTAGCAAAAACAAATACATTTAAAACTGACACATATAAAATTATTTTTCATTATATTTGTAAAAAATATCAAAATCCTTATCAAAAGTGAACAAGATAAGAACGCAAACACATGAAAACTATATGCGCCTGTATGCCTGTATAAAACTGAAACTCTTATGGCTTTATTAAATCAAACACAATCATTCAATATAAAATTCCACAATTTTCTATTATCTAATACCATATTTGATGGAGTATGGTTTACCTAAACAAGAAAAATTTGTTTACCGCAAGCAGTCGTACTATATTTGAACATTTCATCATCTTATTAAAATGATTTTATGGACAAGTGTCGTTTAACAAAATAAATGAAAAGATCGGGAGAATCAACTGCTTATCATGTAATGCATTACAACAAAAGATACTTAAACAGGTAAACCCAATCATTTAAGATCAAATTCCACAATTTTCTCTTATCCAACATCATATATGATATAGTATGGTTTACCTAAATAAGTAAATTTTGTCTACCTCAAGCAGTCGTACTATGTTTGAACATTTTATCATTTTATTAAAATGAATAGAACGATTTTACGGAACAGTGTTGTTTTCCAATCCAAAATAAATAAAAAGGTCAGGAAAATCAACTGCTTATCATGTAACGCATGTAAACAAAATTTACCTTAACGGTAAACAAAATTATTCAAGATAAAAAAATCCCCAATTTTCTTTTATGTAATATCTGATGGTGTATAGTTTACCTAAATGAGTAAATTTTGTTTACCTCAAGGTGTCGTACTATATGAACATTTTATCATCTTACTGAAAATGAATAGAAAGATTTTATGGAAAAGTGTCGTTTAACAAAATAAATGAAAAGGTCAGGAGAATCAACTGCTTATCATTAAACGCATTAAAGCAAAATTTGCCTTAACGGTAAACAAAATCATTTAAAATAACAAATTCCCCAATTTTCCGTAATATAATAGTATGGTTTACCTCAATAGGTAAATTTGTTTACCCCAAGCAGTCGTGCTATGTTTGAACATTTTAACATCTTATTGAAAATGAATAGAAAGATTTTATGGAAAAGTGTCGTTTAACAAAATAAATGAACAGGTCAGAAGAATCGACTGCATATCATTAAACACATTAAAACAAAAGATACTTAAACAGGTTAACCCAATCATTCAAGATAAAATTCTACAATTTTCTATTATCTAATACCATATTTGATTGAGTTTGATTTACCTAAAAAAGTAAATTTTGTTAACCTCAAGCAGTCGTACTATGTTTGAACATTTTATCATCTTATTAAAAAGTGTCGTTTAACAAAATAAATGAACAGGTCAGAAGAATCGACCGCATATCATTAAACGCATAAAAACAAAAGATACATAAACAGGTAAACCCAATCATTCAAGATAAAATTTCACAATTTTGTATTATCTAATACCATACCTGACATGCCTGATGGAGTATGGTTTACCTCAAGCAGTCTTACTATTTTGAACATTTTATCATTTTATTGAAAATGAATAAAAAGATTTCATGGAAAAGTGTCATTTAACAAATAAATAAAAAGGTCAGGAGAATCAACTGCTTATCATGTAACGCACTGAAACAAATATTACATTAACAGTAAACAAAATAATTCAAGATAAAAATTCCCCAATTTTCGTTTATGTAATATCTGATGGTGAATGGTTTACCTAAATAAGTAAGTTTTGTTTACCTCAAGCATTCGTACTATTTTGAACATTTTATCATATTGAAAATGAATAGAAAGATGTTATGGAAAAGTGTCGTTTAAAAAAATAAATGACAAAGTCAGGAGAATCAAGTGCTTATTCTGTAACGCATTAAAACACAATTTACCTTAACAGTAAACAAAATCATTCAAGATAAAAAATCCCCAATTTTCGTTTATGTAATATCTGATGGTGTATGGTTTACTTAAATAAGTAAGTTTTGTTGACCTCAAGCAGTCGTACTTTTTTGAACATGTTATCATCTTACTGAACATAAATAGAAAGATTTTATGGAAAAGCCTCGTGTAACAAAATAAATGAAAAGGTCAGGAGAATCAAGAGCTTATCATTAAACGCATTTTAAAAAGTTTACCTTAACGGTAAATAAAATTATTCACGAAAAAAATACCCATTTTCCTTTTTATGTAATAGTATGGTTTACCTATATAAGTAAACGGTGTTTACCTCAAGCAGTCGTACTATGTTTGAACATTTGATCATCTTATTACAATGAATAGAGAGATTTTATGGAAAAGTGTCTTTTAACAAATTAAATGAAAGATCAGGAAAATCAACTGCTTATCATGTAACACATTAAAACAAAAGATTCTTAAGCAGGTAAACCCAATCATTCAAGATAAAATTCCACAATTTTCTATTATCTAATACAATATATGATGGAGTATGGTTTACCTAAATAAGTAAATTTTGTTTACCTCAAGTATTCGTACTATTTGGAACATTTTGTCATATTGAAAATGAATAGAAAGATTTCATGGAAAAGTGTCATTTAACAAATAAATGAAAAGGTCAGGAGAATCAACTGCTTATCATGTAACGCACTGAAACAAACTTTACATTAACAGTAAACAAAATCATTCAAGATACAAATTCCTTAATTTTCTTTTATGTAATATCTGATGGTCTATGGTTTACCTAAATAAGTAAATTTTGCTTACTTCAAGCATTCGTACTATTTTGAACATGTTATCATCTTACTGAAAATGAATAGAAAGGATTTATGGAAAAGTCTCGTTTAACAAAATAAATGAAAAAGTCAGGAGATTCAACAGTTTATCATTAAACGCATTAAACAAAATTTACCTTAACGGTAAATAAAATCATTCAAGAAAAAGAAAACCAATTTCCTTTTATGTAATAGTATGATTTACCGAAATAAGTAAACGTTTTTTACCTCAAGCAATCGTACTATGTTTGAACATTTGATCATCTTATTAAAATAAATAGAAAGATTTTATGGAAAAGTGTTGTTTAACAAATAAAATGAAAATGTCAGGAAAATCAACTGCTTATCATGTAACACATTAAAACAAAAGATACTTAAACAGGTAAACCCAATCATTCACGATAAAATTCCACAATTTTCTATTATCTAATATCATATATGATGAAGTATGGTTTACCTAAATAAGTAAATTTTGTCTACCTTAAGAAGTCGTACTATTTTGTAAATTTAATCATCTTATTGAAAATGAATGGAAAGATTTAATGGAAAAGTGTCATTTAACAAAATAAATGAAAATGTCAGGAGAATCAACTGCTTATCATGCAACGCATGAAAACAAAATGCACCTTAACGGTAAACAAAATCATTCAAGATAAAAAATCCCCAATTTTCTTTTATGTAATATCTGATGGTGTAAAGTTTACCTAAATAAGATATTTTTGTTTACTTCAAGCATTCGTACTATTTTGAACATGTTATCATCTTACTGAAAATGAATAGAAAGATTTTATGGAAAAGTCTTGTTTAACAAAATAAATGAAAAGGTCAGGAGATTCAACAGTTTATCATTAAATGCATTAAACAAAATTTACCTTAACGGTAAATAAAATCATTCCAGAAAAAGAAAACCAATTTCCTTTTATGTAATAGTATGATTTACCGAAATAAGTAAACGTTTTTTACCTCAAGCAATCGTACTATGTTTGAACATTTGATCATCTTATTAAAATGAATAGAAAGATTTTATGGAAAAGTGTTGTTTAACAAATAAAATGAAAATGTCAGGAAAATCAACTGCTTATCATGTAACACATTAAAACAAAAGATACTTAAACAGGTAAACCCAATCATTCACGATAAAATTCCACAATTTTCTATTATCTAATATCATATATGATGAAGTATGGTTTACCTAAATAAGTAAATTTTGTCTACCTTAAGAAGTCGTACTATTTTGAAAATTTAATCATCTTATTGAAAATGAATGGAAATATTTAATGGAAAAGTGTCATTCAACAAAATAAATGAAAATGTCAGGAGAATCAACTGCTTATCATGCAACGCATGAAAACAAAATGTACCTTAACGGTAAACAAAATCATTCAAGATAAAAAAAATCCCAAATTTTCTTTTATGTAATATCAGATGGTATATGGTTTACCTAAATAAGTAAGTTTTGTTTACCTCAAGCAGTCGTACTTTTTTGAACATGTTATCATCTTACTGAACATGAATAGAAAGATTTTATGGAAAAGCCTCGTTTAACAAAATAAATGAAAAGGTCAGGAGAATCAAGAGCTTATCATTAAACGCATTTTAAAAAGTTTACCTTAACGGTAAATAAATTTATTCACGAAAATAATACCCATTTTCCTTTTTATGTAATAGTATGGTTTACCTAAATAAGTAAACGGTGTTTACCTCAAGCAGTCGTACTATGTTTGAACATTTGATCATCTTATTACAATGAATAGAGAGATTTTATGGAAAAGTGTCTTTTAACAAATTAAATGAAAGATCAGGAAAATCAACTGCTTATCATGTAACACATTAAAACAAAAGATTCTTAGACAGGTAAACCCAATCATTCAAGATAAAATTCCACAATTTTCTATTATCTAATACAATATATGATGGAGTAAGGTTTACCTAAATAAGTAAATTTTGTTTACCTCAAGTATTCGTACTATTTGGAACATTTTGTCATATTGAAAATGAATAGAAAGATTTCATGGAAAAGTGTCATTTAACAAATAAATGAAAAGGTCAGGAGAATCAACTGCTTATCATGTAACGAACTGAAACAAACTTTACATTAACAGTAAACAAAATCATTCAAGATACAAATTCCTTAATTTTCTTTTATGTAATATCTGATGGTCTATGGTTTACCTAAATAAGTAAATTTTGTTTACTTCAAGCATTCGTACTATTTTGAACATGTTATCATCTTACTGAAAATGAATAGAAAGGATTTATGGAAAAGTCTCGTTTGACAAAATAAATGAAAAAGTCAGGAGATTCAACAGTTTATCATTAAACGCATTGAACAAAATTTACCTTAACGGTAAATAAAATCATTCAAGAAAAAGAAATTTCCTTTTATGTAATAGTATGATTTACCGAAATAAGTAAACGTTTTTTACCTCAAGCAATCGTACTATGTTTGAACATTTGATCATCTTATTAAAATAAATAGAAAGATTTTATGGAAAAGTGTTGTTTAACAAATAAAATGAAAATGTCAGGAAAATCAACTGCTTATCATGTAACACATTAAAACAAAAGATACTTAAACAGGTAAACCCAATCATTCAAGATAAAATTCCACAATTTTCTATTATCTAATATCATATATGATGAAGTATGGTTTACCTAAATAAGTAAATTTTGTCTACCTTAAGAAGTCGTACTATTTTGTAAATTTAATCATCTTATTGAAAATGAATGGAAAGATTTAATGGAAAAGTGTCATTTAACAAAATAAATGAAAATGTCAGGAGAATCAACTGCTTATCATGCAACGCATGAAAACAAAATGCACCTTAACGGTAAACAAAATCATTCAAGATAAAAAATCCCCAATTTTCTTTTATGTAATATCTGATGGTGTAAAGTTTACCTAAATAAGAAAATTTTGTTTACCTCAAGCAGTCGTAATATTTTGAACATTTTATCATCTTACTGAAAATGAATAGAAAGATTTTATGGAAAAGTGTCATTTAACAAAATAAATGAAAAGGTAAGGAGTATCAACTGCTTATTCTGTAAGGCATTAAAACAAAATTTACATTAAAGGTAAACAAAATCATTCAAGATAAAAATTCCCCAATTTTATGTTCTGTAATATCAGATGGTATATGGTTTACCAAATAAGTAAATTTTGTTTACCTCAAACAGTCATATTATTTTGAACATTTTATCAAGTTACTGAAAATGAATAGAAAGAGTTTGTGGAAAAGTGTCGTTTAACAAATAAATAAAAAGGTCAGGAGAATCAACTGCTTATCATGTAACGCATCGAAACAAACTTTACCTTAACGGTAAACAAAATCATTCAAGATAAAAAAAATCCCAATTTTTTTTATGTAATATCTGATGGTCTAAGTGTTTACCCAAAATAGGGACGTTTAGATATTTCTGGTTTGGTTGGAATTGTTTTCATGGATTGCTATCATGTCAATAAAATTTCACCAGGTTTATGCCATGTCATGATTATGAGAACTCTGAAATTTGACCTGCATGACCTAGAGAGGTGAATCAATGAGATTTACTGAAATAACTTTTTGTTGTTTGTTAATTTTCAAAAAATCATTGATCAATAAATTCTGAGCCTCATGTAGTTATGTTAGTTTCAAATTTACCTATTAGATCTGAATAGAGGAATATAACTTTTAATTGTCAATCATGTCATGCATGTGCTCGATGATACATTGTATAATTAATCTCATAAATCATTTAAAATAAAATATCATGTCATACATAGTTTCCATATCATTTTTACATATAAAAAAAATTCAAACTACGCTTAATTTCACATTTATCGATATCTAAAGTATAATATTTTTATTTGTTCACATATTAGGCCTAAACGTCAGACAAAATCGAAAAGTTCTTTTTTTCAGACTGCGGACATGCATATGACCGATGAATTATTGCTCTTTACTTCAAGCGGTATGCATTTAGGAAATGTTTTAAGACTGACAGAGTTATCTGTCCAATTTTATTTCTTACTTTTTATTTACGTAAACACGTAAAACCTTAAGAGTATCAGAAAATCCCAGCATATTTCAAACCACTTGCGCCGATCGAAATACATCGTGCGCCCTTCAAGAAATGGAAAAAAACGACGAAGAAAATGTTTAAATTCACTAGAAAATTATCGAGAAGGCTGTAAAAATTCATACGAAGTAGATCTGGTCGATTGAATTTGGCTTAAATCTTATGTATTTTTACAAGAAAATCGATTTTTACGAATGTATTTACAGGTCCTCGTTGATCTTTGACCTGTCCACTGGATGACCGCGTGATTCTGTTATGTAAACAAAGCATCTTGGGATAGTTGGGGCTTGTCATAAAGCGGCAAATTCAAAATCTCTTCCGACTGCAAAAAAACGACTATTTTTAGTTTACGCAAATAGGTAAAACAAATTTACGCAAAATCGTAAATATTTCTTACTTATTGCAGTCAGACCCCAGACTGACAGAGGATATTAATTTTATTAATGATGATATTAATGGGGAGATCAGGTTTGCCCTAAATTTACATGTCCCACAAAAGACGATTCGCATACGCCCCAATGACAAACCATGGATCAATAAAGAAATTAAATGTAAAATGAGAAAAAGGAATCGTCTCCATAAAAAAGCCAAAAATAGAAATCTTGCAAGTGACTGGGTTAATTTTAGAAATACGAGAAATGAAGTAATTGATATGATTAGAGTTGCTAAGAAAGATTATATTGTAAATTTACAGAATTCACTTGTTGACAAATCCATTCCTCCAGGGAAATGGTGGCGCATTGCCAAAAGTGTAACAAAATTTAAGAATGTTAATAATGTCAAGAGTCCTATTAAGGTTAATGGTGATATTTATTACCATCCAATAGATAAAGCATGTGCTATAAATGATTATTTTGCTTCTGTGTCTACCCTGTAGACAGAACCTGAATTGCCAGATATTCCTCCACTGTCGCCATGTGAGCTCTCTGATATAGCTGTCACTGAACAAGAGGTCATAGACCAATTTGAGATACTCAACACCTCTAAACCAGGTGGTCCAGATAATTTACCCCCGAAGCTATTGAAGAGTATTTTTCAGCCACTGGTAAAGCCCCTTACTATTCTGTTCAATAAAAGTTTATACTATGGTGTTGTGCCAAGTGGCTGGAAAATGGCAAATGTTACAGCTATATATAAGGGTAAGGGGGGTAGTGAAAGTGCTTGTAATTATAGACCGATATCTGTTACCAACGTCTTCGGTAAGATGTTGGAAAAGATAATTTTCAAGCATCTTCATAATTATATCCATCAGAATAATATTCTGACAGACGAGCAGTCAGGGTTTCGCCATAAAGATTCAACCGTGAATCAACTGCTTATTATATACGACGAGATTATTAAGAATTTAGATATTGGAAAAGATGTCCGTTTTATATTTTGCGATGTATCTAAGGCATTTGACCGAGTATGGCATTCTGGTCTAATATATAAACTTCGAAAATATGGTATTAAGGATAATTTACTGAACTGGTTTCATAGCTATCTTTCTGAAAGAAAACAGCGTGTATGTATGGATGGATACAGCTCAACATGGAAATCCATTAATGCTGGAGTCCCTCAGGGATCTATATTGGGACCTTATCTATTTCTGGTGTTTGTCAATGACATAGTAGATCAGGTCACTAATAAAATAAAGTTATTTGCAGATGATACTTCGCTCTATTGTGTTGTTGATAACCAAGAAATTGCTTCAGAGTCTCTTAATTCTGATCTTGATAGCTTATATTCATGGTCCACTGACTGGGGAATTACTTTTAATTCCAGCAAGACAAAATCTATGCTATTTACAAGAAAAAGACATGTAGATATACCTACGTTATACCTAAACAACATTGCACTTGAAAATACGGTGACGCATAAGCATTTAGGTTTAAACTTTAATTCGAAAGGTACGTGGAAGGACCATGTGAATGATATATATTCAAAAGCCTGCTCTCGGTTGAATGTCTTACGATTACTTAAGCATAGCCTCGATAGGACTTCCCTTGAGAAGCTCTACTTTGGATTTATTAGACCTATTTTAGAATATGGTAACTTGATATGGGATAATTGTACTAACGAAGAATCTGACCTAATTGAGTCTGTCCAATATGAGGCCGCAAGGATAGTGACTGGTATGCGTAGAGGCACTTCTAGACTTAAACTATATAATGAACTTGGATGGGATTCGCTCAGGGAGAGGCGCAAAAAACAAAAGCTTATTTTTGTGTACAAATCCCTGAATGGATACCTACCAAGCTATATTTCTGAGCATATCATATCATGTATTAATACTGATGATAATTATAATATCAGAAATCCGAGATTTTTTAATATTCCGAGGTCCAATACAGAATCATATAAGAATAGTTTTTTCCCGAGCGCCTTACATTTATGGAACAACTTGGACCAAACTATGCAAAATGTGACGTCTCTTGCATTATTCAAGAAAAAACTCAATGAAAATATAGTGAAGCCTCCTGGTCACTTTTCCTTAGGCCCACGAAAGCTCAATGTTATTCTCTGTCAACTGCGTAACGAAACAAGTAATCTAAATCACCATCTTTTTCGGTCTCACTTGTCTGAGAGCTCTCAATGTGCATGTGGATATGACATTGAAGACAATTATCACTATTTCTATATTTGTCCACTATTTGCTCAAGAGCGTGCAACTCTTTTTCATGAACTCCGTGGTTACCACCAGCTGCCCATTTTAGAGTTTCTTCTTAGTGGTTCGACTGATCTGTCTCCAGGGGAAAATACAGATGTTGTTAACTCTGTCTTACAATATATACATGATACTAAGAGATTTGAATAATACATGTATGTTTCATTATAATAAAAAAAAAATGCTCAAGTATTTTATGGTGAGTGTTCATGCTAGTAATATTGTATTTTGTAAGTGAATTAAACTTATCTTGTATATTTCATGATCAATATATGCTGTTGCTGGTCCACCGTTCCATCATGCTAGCCGTACTGCTCCTAACCGTGTATTCCTTTCTTTGTATCCTACTTTTTTTTTTTTGGTTGTCTTATTTAATAACTTCCCACATTAAATCTAATTTCACAATTAGATATTTTAAAATAAGAACTGCTAAGATATATATATATATTTATTTATTTACTTATTTTTTTACATCTTTAATTTTTGATCTTTTCATCTGTTAAACACCATATTTTTGTTTGTTTTTCCTTCAAAAAGTAACTTTATATATTATGTCTGTATCCACAGAGAATAATTTAATATGCCTGGTGGAATCGATGATCATACTAAATGCAACACATAAAGAGTATAAATATTCACGATAATTAAACATTCCTCTTAACCTACAGTACACTCATTTTGTAAATAATTGCTCTTAACTATATAGAAAGATATCTTCGATCTAGCAATTGTTGAATACATTTCATTTTCATAGACTGGCATGTTGTCCAACGATATTTGTAATATATGTTATGTTCTTGTTTGTATTTCCATCTTGTTTGGGAGAAGATGTATATAGGCCTAGCCTGTTATCTAATCCCTTTGATTTAATCAATAAAATATTTGAAATGAAATGAAATGAAATTGATGCTGTGCATCGAAAGTTTTCTTGTTTATTTATATGTGCTTTGATTAGATAAAAACACTTTAATTACGTCATCGTAGAGAATTGATAAATCAATATTTCATCTGAGCGGACTATACCTTCGGTATCCAAGGTAAGATGGCGTCTTCCTAGTGTATCTTAAGGGAGTGGAAACAATGTTTTGTATGTAGCAATGATTTCTAATAAACTCGATTAAGATTTTAAATAAAATATAATAGAAGTAAAATATTGGGTTTCATTTTGTTTTGTTTTTTCTATTAATACAGAACAAAGATTACTTCGGTACTTTGTTTTGTTATATTCTTACTCTGTCCCGCCAAGGTATATATTTTGAGTTTAAGATGGGTTTTTGTAATTGTATAATTTGCAGCTTTAAAACTAGGAATTACTATTTAAGAGAATTATGAGGATTGAATGCTGTGTTTTATGAAATTATCGAAGTGTAAACCCCGGTGACTACCTCACAAATCTGACATAAAGTCCTTTAGTTTGTGAGTAAGTCGCCGGAGTGTGAGACATTGATAATTTCATAAAAAATGTGTTTAAACCTATTATAACTCCCAAAAGAGTCGACTGACAATTCAGACTAATTAACAATTTGTAGGGCAATAATTACTATTCGCTTATTTAATTAAGGGGATTATAATTTTCAAATGTTTTAAAACTCAATTGTAGTCTGAACAGGGTCTAAATTGCGTAACATGTAATTTCCAAGACAGGATTTTTATGGGAAAACTATTGAAGTTTTCAGTATACATCACTGGAAAGGTTTCTAAACAAGCCAGTATTAGCGACTTCTGAATAATATATAGACAGATAGTCCGTCAGTTACTCCAGAGTTTTGTCGATACGTATCATTAGCATCAGCGTCGTGTCCAGTAAATAAATAACTTCAGTTCTTAGTTCATTTTTTTTTAAACTTTTAAACCATCACAAACAATACTTCTATTTTGTAAGTAAAGGCATCATAAAATAAATATTATCAGAATAATCATTAAAATAGAACAAAATAACAAAGGACTTATTGCTTAACCTTGAGGAACGCTCGATTTTGAAACTCCAAATGAAGACTAAACATTAAAATAATACCTCACTGATACACTGATTTCTAATAAATTTATTCCATTAATCAATATCCATTAATGCATAAGTTTATAGATTTTAAATGAAACCTTTATGCCAAACACAGGTGAGAGGCCTTCGAAATATCACAAAAGACTGGATTTAATTTATCCGTTCTCAATGCCAATTAAGCAACTTTTATGATGAAATTCAATAAGTTCATATGTTAAGTGAGCGGGAACAAAACTGACTTTAACTTGTAGATAGATTGATAGGTGGATAGATTGTTTCCTTGTGTACAATGTTCTTACATAACTCAATAATGCAATTAGATGGTAGTTATTAGCGAGTGATGTATGACCTTTATTTACAAATACATAAGCATTTTCGATTTTCTAATTAGAAGCACAGAAACTGGAATATACAAATAAAATAACCGGAAAATACTGACATGTGCTTATTACTTAACATATGAAGACTGGAATAGTCCCTGGGTGAGGGTTTGTCTTAAATTAGCGTTACACGTCCTTAACCTCTTCCTCCGTCAAATCATGTATAACCAAAGAATGAACCGTTATTCCAAAGAGACTTGGTGAACTAATATTTTTATCAAAGCAAAGTATAAATATTCAAGAAGTAAATATTTAGCAACTTAGGTTTGTCAACATCATTAACGATTTCTTTATATGTTAAATCCAGTAACGGAGAAACAGAGGAGCGGTTACTAACCTGTTTGTTTACGCGGGACCAAAATTTTTCGAAGGCCTAATATGAATGAAGAAAGAAACATACGCTTTAGCATACACCATGTAAACTTTCATGTTAAATAATTTGTTTAGCTGTTACATTATCAGTCAAAAACTTGTAAATCAACGTACCAGTGTCAAGGAAAAATCAGTTCGCTACTTTCTAGAAAAAATCAGCTGACCCATGCTTATAAAACGTCATTTAGCCAATATTCAGTGCATCAGTGAGCCTAGGAACATCATTGTGTCAGAATCTACATGTAGAAAATATCAGTTAGTCAATGATAAATATTAGTTAAACATTAGTTCGTTTGCGTTAACATCAATAAGTATTTAGGAAATATAAATTTGAAAGTGTTAATCATTAGTTAGCCGACGTCTAGAAAACATCAGTAAGCCACAGTGTAGGAAACATCAGTTAGCCACAGCCTATGAAATATTCTTTAGACACTGCCTATGAAACATCATTTAGCCACAGCGTAGGAAATATCAGTTAGCCACAGCCTAGGAAACATCATTTAGCCACAGCCTAGGAAACATCATTTAACCACAGCCTAGGAAACATTAGTTAGCCACAGCCTAGGAAACATTATTTAGCCACAGCCAAGGAAACATCATTTAGCCACAGCCTAGGAAACATCATTTAACCACAGCCTAGGAAACATTAGTTAGCCACAGCCTAGGAAACATTATTTACCCACAGCCAAGGAAACATCATTTAGCCACAGCCTAGGAAACATCATTTAGCCACAGCCTAGGAAACATTAGTTAGCCACAGCCTAGGAAACATTAGTTAGCCACAGCCTAGGAAACATCATGTAGTCACAGCCTAGGAACATCATTTAGCCACAGCCTAGGAAACATTAGTTAGCCACAGCCTAGGAAACATCATTTAGCCACAGCCTAGGAAACATCATTTAGCCACAGCCTAGGAAATATCATATAGTCACAGCCTAGGAAACATCATTTAGCCACAGCCTAGGACACATTAGTTAGCCACAGCCTAGGAAACATCATTTAGCCACAGCGTAGGAAATATCAGTTAGCCACAGCCTAGGAAACATAAGTTAACCATAGTGTACGAAACTACAGTTAATCACAGTTTAGGAAACATCAGTTATCCACAGCGTAGGAAACATCAGTTAGACAGCGTCTAGGAAATATCAGTTAGCCACTGGCTAAGAAAGATCAGTTAGCCACCGTTGAGGATATATTAGATCGACCGCGTGTAGGAAACGCCAGTTGGACAGCGTGTAGGTTGATTGATTGATTGGTGTTTGCTTTACGTCAACCGAGCAGCATTTCAACTATTTAGGAAGAGAACAAATATGATATCGGTAGGGTATGGAGTATCGGACAAGGACCGAAAATTTAGCCTTTTGTAGCTGCTACACTAAGCCTACTATGTTTCGAAATCTACAAAAGGGGTTTGTATCAGGCAAGGAGCGTGGCACAATCCAAACATGTCATTTCATTAACTACAGTCCGCGTCAAGTCTTCCGTATTATGACCTGACAACTCCTCAACGACAGGCCTTCCCTATCCACCACCGGGACGCTCTGGACAAATCTGTAGGTCGAGCACTGGCAACCCTCCAAGTAAGTTCACCGTCTGTGTAATATCAGGTATCTATAAAGTGCTGAATAAGTATTTTTCATCCATTTCTAAGGTCAATGACCAAACCCAACTTCGACACCATTCGATCATAGAACAGAAAATTATATTGATAGTATTGAAATAGAACAAAGTGAAATTGTTGATATCTTACAAATTGTAAAACCAAAGAAGGCATCGGGTCCAGATATCATAGGCCATAGGATGCTAAAATTATGTCCTCAAAAAGTCTCAGTACCTCTGCAAATATTGTTTAACAAATCGTTCGACAATGTAAGTTTCCATCTAATTGGAAAATTGCATCAGTGGTTCCTATCTTCAAGAAAGGTGATCCGTCTTTGCCATCTTATTATCGTCCTATATCACTGATAAGTTGTGTTGGGAAGGTGATGGAAAGGATTGTTCACAAATATGTCTACAACAATTTTTTTCGAACAATCTTTTATATGAATATCAATCAGGTTTCCTTCCAAAATACTCTACGGTTCATCAACTGCTTGAAATGCATACCTGTATACTTAACTCACTTGAGAAGAAAGAAATTAACTGTTTCGTTCGTTTTTTGTGATTTTTCCAAAGCGTTTGATAAAGTCTGACATGATGGTCTCTTGAAGAAACTTAAAGCATATGGAATAAAAAATAATCTGTATCTGTGGTTTGAAAGCTATCTAAAAGCAAGAAAACAACGAGTTGTTATCCACTCGTCTGAGTCACCCATAAATAATATAACAGCTGGTGTACCACAAGGATCCGTCTTAGGGCCCTTATTGTTTATTTTCTATATTAATGACATTGCACTTAAATTAAAATCTTTATGTAGGCTATTTGCTGATGACACATCGTTTAATTATTCCCATCATGACCGAGAACACGTTAAAACGGTTATTGATCATGATTTGCAAGAGTTTGACGATTGGTAAAAAAATGGCAAATATCATTTAACCCAAACAAAATTGAAATTGTCATCTTTTCTAACTCGGATGTAAATGATATAAATTTTAATCTAAATGATATTCCTATTTCGATATCCGATAGTCATAAACACTTGGGCCTAACATTTAGCAGTGATGCTAAATGGAACACCCACGTTGAAAACATCGTAAAAAGTCTCTCAAAACATCTGAACGTGCTCCGAAAACTAAATTATCAGTTAAGTCGTGACAATGTGGAAAGGGTATATCTAGTATTTATAAGACCATCGTTGGAATATGCATCAGAAGTTTGGGATAATTGTAGTGCTGACAATACCTCAAAGTTGGAACAATTACAATTACAGGCAGCAAGTATAGTAACAGGACTTCCTCTTTTACAAAATTAGAATCATTCTATAGAGATATTGCTTGGGAAACTCTGGGTATAAGACGACGACTCAAACGCCGACTAAACATGTTTTATAACATCCAAAACCTTGACACTACAAATTATCTTAATAGACTGGTACCTACTAAGGTGCAAACACTGAGTGCATATCCACTATGAAATGGTGAAGATATAATACTTGCGTTTTGCAGGCTGCCGATACCTTCGAACTCTTTTATTCCAAACACAATAAGGCAGTGGACTAATATATCTAAGTGTTCGGAAAGCACCCTCTATTGGTGCCTTCAAGAATGCCTTGAAAGCATCCGGTCTAACCAGTTTAGAAGTGCCAAAACATTTTTCATATGGTCCCCGTAAAATCAATATAATTTTAGCACAACTTAGATGCTCTGCCTCCTTTCTTTATTATGATCTTTTTAGAGCAAATCTTGTTGTTAACCATACTTGCAGATGCGGTGCCCCTATCGAAAACAAACAGCATTAATTTTTTGTCTGTCCCTGTATATAACAATGACAGAATTCAATTGTTAAATAACCTCACTTGGCTGCCGAATGGAATAAACATTGATATCAATACGCTTACCAAGGAAGTAAAGATCTATCCTATGATGAAAATATTCTCATTTTTAGAAATGTTTTTGAGTTTATTAAACGATCCAAAAGATTTACAATTGCCTAATTCTTCCAAGTGGACAATCATCTTATCAGCATTCTGTCTTTTTTCCCTCTCTCACTAACTCTCTTTTTTCTCTTTTTTGTGAAATTTCATTATTTTGTTGACATCTATTTTTGTTTTATTATTTGTGTGTAGCTCGTAAATTTGTTTTTCTTTCTATTTCATTTAAATTGAATGATATTGTGCCTTATTATTATATATTGCATTGTAATGTCATTTATTGTATTGGGGAGAGGACTCTGTAAGTATGAATTTACTTGTGTCCAATCCATTTTGTTTTATTACAAATAAAAAATGTTTAAACTAAACTGTGTAATATCAGTAAGCCACCTTCCATGATCCAGAGACAGTGATGTGTTGCAAACTTATATAGGAGGTTGGTTTAGCAAGCTTTTTCAACATATCTATATATCTGAAAAGTTATTGAAATCAGGAGGCTAGTTAAATTTCATAAAAAAGCTTTAGTTTTTTTTTGACAAGTGAAAGCTTCAAATTTGTGTAATAATGTAGTTACAAAAAGAGGTAGAAAAATAACTGTCGATTAATACTGCAAATTCAGAAATTATTGTGTT
The DNA here is from genome assembly GCA_944474755.1 of Limnoperna fortunei. Taxonomy (NCBI): domain Eukaryota; kingdom Metazoa; phylum Mollusca; class Bivalvia; order Mytilida; family Modiolidae; genus Limnoperna; species Limnoperna fortunei. Next base: position 68,228,892 of record OX104114.1, on the reverse strand, counting down.
GTTTTTTATTATTGCTATAAAGGCGACGCGACATCATTTTTAACAATTTGAATTCGCATTTTAAACTATCAAAATTGTGTTTAATGAAGCATTTTCCGAGAATTTAACTCGCATTTCCTTCAACGCTCGCCAAAAAGCTTGCAATAATTTCTAAACTTACTGTAATGTATTAGAAAAAAATCTTTGAAATTGTAATTTTTAATGTTGCACAACAATAAGTCACGTCAACAAATACATGAAATATGCACCACAGCCCTGCTCGTCGGCTCTCACTATTAAGTAGATTAAACGGACAAGATATATCGCTTTTCATAAAAAAAGAATTGATTTATTGTCTCTTGAAACACAATACACGAGTAGTCATGGTCGGATATAAAAAGCGGTAGGAGTGTTCCATATATTTTGCTGAAAACATGGCTAACTTTCATACAGCAATTTACAAAAAAAGAGCAATCCTAACACCGAACTGTTTGTTAAAAAAGGGGGGTGGTAGGGGTTGGTGAATATTCTATATCGTGACATTAAGATACATTAAGAAGAAAATATCTCAATTAGAATTAAACTGTGACATTTTTACATTCTTCCAATATCACCCTTTCTCGCAAGTTACCACTTCGAGCAACGCTTTATACTAGTAAAATCGGATTATTTGACATATTTTTTAATAAAAGTACCAAACATTTATATTTACATCGGATATACCTATACTTTCAAATACCTGAAATTGGTAGAAAGGGAAAGTAAAATCAAATTTATTTACTATTTGTTTGTCCTGATATTTATGGACCGATGCTATTAATACTAGTTTTATTTGTTTTATTAGTGAACGCAATTTATTAAAGCGACGAGGATGTGCCTTCGTTGACATGCCGCTGTGATAACACCATTGTGTCTATTATACAATAACAACAGAAAAATTATAAAGAAACTAAATAATTGTGTTTCTTTTTCAACATTTGTTTTACTTATTTTAATTATCTCTCAACTAATTTCATAATTCGATACTTACATATAGGCTTAATATTTTTTACTAAATTTAATAAGTATTATGTCATACTAACATACTTAAGTATGTCCCAATGGTCTGTGAGATATATGAACAATTTTTGGTGAAAAAAATCCCTTAAGGAACCTCATTTAAAATGCCTTTGTTACCTGTAAGTTTCGTTGATTAACATATGCATACCTGTGTGAACTAGTTCGTAGAGATGGCGCTTTAAACTCAATGGAGTGTTTATTACTACCCACGTTGTTTATCTTTGTGATAAAATTATCTTCTAGACATCCTAAGATGACGGAAGAACAGGTGTAAAGAATTGATTAATTTATCCGTTAAAATGTCTGTAGAACAGGTGCTTGGAGCCACAGCATTACCTGACGACGACGCTCAAGGTATGGATTCTAGTTTCAAGGAAGCACTGGGACGTTTAGACAACATAGCACTAGATGCAGATTATAATATCGAAGACGGGTGTGATGAAAATGGAAGTATTGATACGGAATCTGTGGGGGAATGTTCAGAAAAAAGTGATGAAATTTCGGACAGAAAAAGTGATAGTTCTAGTGTTAATTCAAACGATAAACATACACCAAAAACCAGTAAGCAAAACGAAAATGATCGAGGTATTCCGAAAGGACAAAAGAAAGAATCGTCGTCTGTCTTTTCTAAGTTAAAGAAACTAACTAAATTTGATAAACAAACAAAATCTAAACCGGTAGATACCACCGTAAGTAAAAAGCCGGATTCTACCAATTTATCGGAGATAAAAATTGACAGATTGCCCCAAGTTTTTGTTTGTAAATACTTGGGAAAAAGGACGGTAAAAGGTGTTTATGGCTTACATTATGTTCGAAAACCTGTGGATGAACTTGTTGGAAAAATAAAGAAATCTTTATTATCGAATGAAACCGTTGAGCTTCCGTTAGTATATGTCGTTATTTCTAACAAAGGGATTGATGTAAAGGAACATAAAATGAATCGGATTAAAGAAGGGGTAACTTATGATAATATTCCAATAGACTTTATATCGTACGGAGTACAAGACATGAAGTTTTGGAAAGTGTTCACATTTATTGTTGTCAGTGAGCTCTCATCCAGATCAAAGAAAATGGAGTGTCATGCCTATTTATGCGATTCATCTACGAATGCTAGGAAAATGGCGCTCTCATTAGGTGCGTCATTTCAACTATATAAAACCAAACTAGCAAAAGAAGGAAAGGCCCATAATTTTCAAGTTGAGTTAAGACCTCCGGATGAATTAGTCGAAGCATTTTCTAAGGACGTAGAAGAGGAATGTTAAAACATTTATCTTTCAGAACGAGATTTTCAGATGTGTATGTTGTTCGCATTAAGTATATATACAAAACTAAACATTCGAATAAAGCCTGACACTGATTGCATAATAATATTCAATATACCCGGTGTGTTCCAGAAATACACGTGTTTAATGATACAGACGTGGCATTTTATTCTATTTTTATTGTGTTATATATGTGGAATTATATTTGTTTAAACACATTATTAAATATTTATAAAATTCAGCTATTGTAATTTAACCGTGATTTAGCCTTTTATTCAGTTGTGGGAAAAACTTCCATTTGAACCCCCTACTAAAAATGCATCATTTCGAACGTAAATAAATGAATTTGGTACTGGGTGGCAGCTACTGGTGAAAACCATAGTGGACACAGTCATGCATTGCCAATTGTGCAAATGCGAGCCGAGTGAACTCCACGTATCTTGTGATAGTCTAATGCATTGCGTATTTGTTATGGGGGGTGGGGGGGGTTGGGGTGGGGTTCAAATGTAAGTCTTACCGTTAAATCTGTGTCATAAAATCCATACCAACTGCTTTAGTTTTTTTTTAAAAGGTCGCTGGACGTAAACATGACTATTTAATCGATCAAAAGCCTTCGTATAGTGGTGCCTGTTTTTATGCAGCCGACAGATGGGGGAGGTTGATTAAGTGTTGTTCATACCGTCGGTAGTCCGATGTAAGACTAAATTTATTAGAAACAATTATTAGGCCCCGCCAATAACTTTGAGCAGTCTGTTTTTCTTTGCGTATGAAACTAATCGTTACCGGGCTGTATCTTTTTTCTCTTTTGAGGAAAGCGTTTGATATTTGGCGTGTGGGTAGATAATTTAAGGCAATGTGTCGCATGCCATGGTTGATGACAATTGGTCTCAAGGTCAGCGGGCCGCACAGAGATGGTTACCATCTCACATATCTAGTGAGTTTTCTTTGGAATTAGGATTATTCCTTCTTACCCTATCACATTTAGTGTTTAAATGTGCCAACTTAACCGTGTATTCGTATCCATATTTAAAAATGACCGCAATTAATTTATTTCTTTTCCGTAGCACATACTTCTATATGGAGAAATGTGTATTTCACATAATGCGGAGATATACGTTTATTTTCTTTTTTAAGTTTCTTAAATTCTTAAATTCTTCTTCCCTGCCACTCCTCGCCCCCCCCAACCCGTGATCCACAACTTCCATTAAATAATTAAATAGCAAACATATTTTATTTAAACTTCATGTATGATATAAAAGTCAGATGACTAACGTAGCTTGTACAAATACACAACATACGATCGATACTGATTCAAAGCTGAACGTCACACGTCTTAATCTGAAGTACCCCTCAACAAACAAAGTAATTTAACTACATATACACTTACATATACATTGAACGTTACAGAAGATGAGGACGCTACGTGTCTTTATACATCTTTTTCATTTCAAGGACATAATGGTTTTTAGTAAAATCACATCAGACACCAAACGTATTTTTTAGGTATAAGATTTATTGATTATTTGGTTTCGTAAGTCAATTGATCAGTAATTAAGTATATTCATTAAGTTAAGATATAAGAAATTAATTGTGAATATGAGATTGACTTATGGACAGGAAACGTAACTAGCATTAGCAAAGTGTAGAGAATTCGAACGGGAAGTGTTGTCTTTTGTAGCGGCTATAATGCGCATAGCTTATCGATATACAAAGGAGGTCTTTAACGTGCTAATTTGAAACGAGAGACTATATCCAAACACCTCACCCAATACGTGTTGCGAAAACGCCTTCCACGTAGAAAACTTATTACAGTCTGAATAACAAGATGTCATCCATGTCCGCCACCTTGGGACGGGCTGGTTAGTAATGTGGGTCAAGGGTTTAGGAACACTACCCGTTACCAAGTAGACATCCAATAACCAAAACACTACACAGTAAGGGAGTCGCTGAATATACACAATGTATTTGGATGAGGACTTTTATTCAGTTTTTATTAAACCATGAACAATTATAAATAGATTTATATATGATCCGTTATCATTAGCTTACGTTTTCAACCACAATTTACCAAAAGCATAGCCACTAAGAAGTGATCAGAGTGATCCATGAATTCTTGGAAAGTTACCTTGTCAGTCAGGTTTTTTCATCTCTCAGAAATGCCACCTTTACAGTTACTTCAATTAACAATATATTTCCGAACCCAATAAACAGAATAGAACCGCACAACTGATCCCGCCTCTAAAATTATTGACTGATTGATTGAATGCCTTACATTCAGCCAAAAGTATTTAGCTGTATTTGGGATGAGACCAATTTGAACAGGCTTGATTTAGCAGCTAAAATTATATAGCGCATACTCTTTAAGAATTAGACGAACAGTGTCTTGAACGGACAACAACTGAAGACCGCATTTCCATATAACCTGACAACACCCATCAAAAAGGTATTCCTTATCTGCCACGCAGTGGGAGCTCTGTGGTCCTGTCCTTAAAAACCGTTCCAATATCTACCCCATACAGTGTGTACATGCCTGTAAATGACTCAGAAAGGGATAAATGTGTGCGGCATACTCAATAAATGGCCTCCGTCTATTATATATGTAGTTCCCTGGTTGTGAATTGCTTACGTACGCATATCTAAGGGAATGTATTTAGTGCCTGAATAACTTTATGCAGGTTCCTTTTTAATAAGTGAAATACAAATGCAGATAAACGTAAGCAAATTGATGTCCTATCTTTCTTATGTAGATTCTGTAGTTTGTAACTGTCTACTCAAGATGTTTTGCACTTTTATTTAAATAAAAATCACTGTTTATTTACGTTACTCACCAAAGGCTGAATCTGTAGACCGTGAAATTATTTTAAGTTATAATAACCCGACAAATCATTTAAATAACTGAATAAGGATCCTTACGGGATATTTAAATATTTTACTAACATTTTTTTAAGATACGGATTTTGTAAACAGGTACCACAAATGAAAAAGAATGCTAATTTAAAAGAAAAGTTAAATAATCTGGTCAATAGAATATCGTTGAATTGCATGGTCTGCATGAGAGCCCTCGCCCTCTCGTTTGTGGGTATGGAGAACTTGTCGATGAGCTTAATGGATGATGTGTTTGAATAGTTCCACTCTTATCCGTTGAAGACTTCTTTAATTTGTGGGTATCGATAACATAAGGGTCATTAAAGCTGCTGTGATAAATTAATTTGTCAAGGGGCCTTCGAAATGTCTCCTGATCTGTATATCTCATTTCTACATTGATCTTATCATACAAATTAAGCTGTAATAACAATCACTGGACGCTATTTACAACTATCCAATCAGTAACATTAAATGTCTCAGTTTTGAGTTTTAATATTTGTGGGTTTAAGCACCACTGAGATCTTGATTTACTAAACGAGCGTTTGGCGTAGTGAATTTTATAACCTTCGTGTCTTTGATGACATTTTATTCAGTAATCCAGCCCATTTTTGTAAAATTCATATCGTGCTGACATTAATGCAAAGCCGACAAATAAAATTGGCTTAAGCGCCACTAAGGAATCTTGATTAGGCGCAACGCGCGTTTGGCCTAATAAATTGTATAATGTAGGGATGACATTTTGTTAATAGATCCAGACATATAGAAATGAATGTCGTCGAGACCTTAATTTAAAGCCGACAAGTAAAAATATTTGTGGCTGTTAATGCAGGTTATTGGTACTTATTTCAGACAGTCATTACGTTCCTATATTAATGATTATTGATTGATTGTAAATGCTATGCGAGATAGATTGAGTTGATGTCTGCTTTACGTCCAGCGAGCAGTATGTCAGCTATATTCAGGACACAGTTAACAAACAATAAACTAACGCATAAGGGGTGGGATAGGAAATAGGGAACACATTTTTGATCGTAATTGGAAAAGTACGGAGTATTGAGTAGGGGCGGATAATTTAGCCTTTTGTTGCCGCTACAAGGAGCCTATACTGTTTGAAATCTATAAAAATGGTCCTTATTATGAGAAGCGTGACACTTTACAAAGACGTAACACATAAAAGCTTTCTATATTATGATCTGACACCCCAAATGAGATGGTCTACTTATCCGCCACTAGGAGACGCGCTGGGCTGCGCTGTAGGTCGAGCACTGGGAACCCTCCCATTATGATCCAGTGCTTTGCGGAATGATATATTAGATCATCTAGTTAATACAAACAGAAGGATACATACAATGTACATAGAGATGAAATAGTATGCATTCAATGTCTATATTATCAAAGCTTGGGGTTGAATGCTTAAAACAATCGTGATAGTTTACATGTTGCAGTGTAACATGTACATGTAGCTGTTGTACGGTCAATGAATCCCGTTAAATAATCCTATTTAATTCATTTTTACTTAAGTGGTGTGAACGTTTTTTTACAGATAAAAAGATATCCAGATTTATATGACCAAGTTCCCTCTTACCTCAGTAAGTCACACATTCTAATATGTTTACAAATAGATACCTATATTTTGTTTGAAAAAGCTACATGTACTAAAACTACAAACGCATGTTTGTTTTTCACTTAAGTTTAAACGATAAACACATTTGTAACGTCTTTAACACAACACATAACTTAGGTTGTGCCAACTGCAAACTATTATACCTAGCTGGAAACAGATACAAGTGATACGACGTTTTTAACGTTCTTAACATTCAGTACATCACAAGTGTGACAATAAAAAAAACCGAAAGGACTACCAGAAAAAGGAAACAGTCAATGAAAATTATCATTTTATCTGTTGTACCTAATATTTTGGAGGATAAAAAAAAATAGAAGTAGAGCACGTTTTACATACAAATATGTTGCAAAAACGATTTTCGTATTAATTTAAGCAATTCTTTATTCTAATACAAGTATTGCTAATTAATATGTCACATGCAATAAATATACATATACAATAGAGAAAGAGATCACATAAGGCGTCGTCATCATACACAGTAAATCTGAAGGCAGGTTAAAAACCCAGGGTTCCTACTACATCTGTTTTTTTTTAATAAAACATCAAATACTGGTATGTTATACTGCAAGAGAATTTTTAACTTATGGACAGGAAATTTTGTTTTTGTTTTGATCAAATAGATTATACTGAAATAACACAAAAACAGATATAAAAAAGGATGCTTTAGTCACCTTTTCAAGATAAACGGAAGTACATGTATTGTTTGGTTGTGATTTATATCTGAACACAAATTAAACATACTAACATGTTCATTTTAAAATATAGTATAATTATAAAAATCTAATATCAAAATTAGTAAAATCCAGGGTTTCATGTTTATGAATGCTCTTTGTGACTGGTATTATTAATCCGTGGCTACTATTTGAGCAGACGATTCCTGTAAACGCACACGCACCTTTATTCGTTGTATTATCGAGTACACTGGTGCTTTAACATAGAGCTCTATCAAAAACTTTGAAACTGTGAAAATTCTTAGTACCAAATAAGAAAACTGTCATAATAGAAGCATTTTATAACTTGAATCCAACTATGTATAACATATTCTTAATTTCATTAATGTTGTTTAGACAGAGATCTCGTCTACAAGAAAATAATCCTTAGAAATTCATAGTTTTAAAATGTATTCGAAAGGTCAAAATTTCTCTATTGGTCGACACACTACTATTAATTGTGCTTAGAAACAGCGATGACCACGAGTAAGATCGTTCCGGTTACCTCTCCATCTAATGGTATCTATTAAAACAATTGACAAACACACCAAATTTGCCTATTCGGTAAAAGGCCTTTGCTAAGACGTGAACTGGTTGTTTAAAAGATTTCCACATTCTTAAAACTTCACGAGTTTGTTCCATCAGCTTAGTATTGTACTTGTAAACAACTTTCTGTAGATCTGCTCCTTTAATACCAAGCTCCACTCCTAGCTGGATTATTTCCTTTCCAATATTGTTTGACAAACATTCAAGCAGTTCATCTGTTGGTGCTATGGATAATTTCTCTCTCGAAAAATCTAACAAAAATGTAAGTAATAATTGTCCGTTATTATTTTTTCTGTATGCTGAGTAAAAATAAGCTAGGTAAACACTTCTATAATAACATTTAGACAACATTACACACGTGTTATTCAGCTTCAAAGAAGATTCTAAGAAGTTTTAGAAGAATTTCTAAAAACGTTTTTAAGCGCCGAACAAGAAATACTTGTCATTATAAAGGATAGTTTTACTTTGGATATTTCAGTAAAACCAATAGAAACATAACCGTAAAATTTGCATCGTTTTCCTATAACAAACATATTTAAAAAAGGAGACGAATACGTATTCTGATGATTCAACCCGCTGTTTGGTAATATCATCAGCGTGCTTTCTTTCAAAAGCAGAAATGCTTCTATTATTTTTTCTACGTGTTAAACAATAACATCTGATACAAACTACAATTTAATGTATAAACAAAATGAGCTTGATAGATATTCCAGTTATGCTGTTTTTTCTCATTAATGTACCTTTTATCTCAGCTTCTCTGAAAACCTAAAATAACAAACAAGAAACAGAACAATTTTAATATACTTCAATAAGCACAAAAAATCTGACTAAAAGTATAATCTTTTTTTTCGATTGTACAAAATGGGTACGAAGGCAAACATGGTAGGAGAAAAGCAACAATTAGCTGTTCATGTGCTGACCGACCCTTAATTGTAAACGATTGTTATGTAAATACTAACAAATAAAAAACATAGACATATATCAACTAAATAACTGCTTCAATATCCTCATAACAGTCAACATCTGTCTGTTTATGTAAATATGTTATTTGTATTACTAACAGATTGACAAATGTTTCAGAAAACGTTTATAAATAGGATAAATTAGCACATATTATTTCTTTTCACCATTATACAATGCTATTACAGAGATGTGATATAAAAACCTACCTCGCATAGCTTGTGGGTATCCATATTCACTTCTGTTAATTGTACCATTAGTTTCTCAAATGTCGGATCAATTTCGCGTTGTTTCCATTCCCACAATGCAAACATTTTACGGTCATTTGTGTATGGATAGTCACCCTCTAGTTCGTCCCATTTTTCTTGTGTCATACCAAGTTTGAAAAATAATGTCTTGATGATTTCCAGAGTTAGAGACGTGGCTAAACGTCCCAACTGTTGGTCAGTCGGGGACTGTTCACGCTCCAGTTTTCCCAACCCTATGTAAAATTTAATGAGATATTTTTTATTTTATATTAGAGTTCACTTAACAACGGCCTAATTCAGTTTTGAAAAATTGATTTAAACTCACATAAAACTACTAACGATACAATGGTAGATGCAACATATTAAATTTTGCACTTCTGCCAACCCTATGTAAAATAAAATTTAATGAAATATTTTTTATTTTATATTAGAGTTCACTTAACAACGGCCTAATTCAGTTTTGAAATTCAGTTTTGAAAAATTGATTTAAACTCACATAAAACTACTAACGATACAACGGTAGATGCAACATATTAAATTTTGCACTTCTGTAAAAAAAATCCCAATAATGAGTACATGCGTTAGACGCGCGTTTGAACATTTATATTGTCTCAAAGGTCAACATTCAAACCTTATGAGCCAAATGTTGAAGAATACATTATAGTTTACAAAGTTTATCTCGCGTTTAAATTGATTACCTCTCGTTAAGTTAAAACGTTGAAGATGATAAAAAATCAAAAGTCCGAAATTAGTATAAAATGTATACAAAATTCAAATTGGGAAAAAAACACATTTATTATTATTATTTTCATTCTGATTATAACGTTCTTCAACATGAACCGAAAATTTTTATTAACGCCTTAAAAACTGTTTAAAATAGGAATGGGAACTTACTATGTAAATTGTATGCGCTAAATACGTTTGAATTCCTGTTCAAATGACAAACACTGAACCTTAAACTTCATTGGATATACATTGTAATAAAAACAAAACAAAAACAATACTAACCTGGACAGTTTGTATCGCAGGTTAACCCTCCTTCCTACAGTTTCAGATGAGAGTAAACATAAAATTACAGAAAATGTAACAGTTAAACTATTCATTATACAGCCTATAGCATAATCAGCGCTTTACTAAATAAAACATTCTAGAAGGACAATGGTATGAATTCATTAAGAATTTTCTAAAATAACCTGTATTTATTTATTTGCAATGTAATCGAAATAGTATTTTATCATGACATGACAATTCTGAATTCCTATTTTTTGCATGTGCAAGTAAAATTAAAAAAACACGAACGGTCAACAAAAATTGACTATAAATAATGTTTTTACATATAGTTAATTTAAGCCAAAGTGTAGCAGATTTTGTAAAAATAAATTCACGTACCTTTCTTGCAAAATGAAGTGATTTTTCTGCAAGCCATTTAGTGAGATCTTTTATATTATGCTGCACTTTATGTTTAGGACACCTCCAGACATAGTCATGATCCTCTTTTGCAAGGTTATGGGGAAAGAAACAAAGTTGAGATGAGCAGTTTATTCCAAATTCTATTTTGTATGGAACGAAATTCTTTCTTTCGTCACAGTCATCCTCTGGCGAACCCCAAATTTCAGATGTTGTGTTCTTGTTACCAACAACGCTTTTTTGTACAGATCCATCAATATCGGACAGTGACGAATAAAATTGCGATATTCCTACAATGGCTCTTGTTAGGCTTTCCTGTACTGTCGATGCAATTGTTGGCAATTGACTTCCAGACGGGTTAATTAAGGAGACAACAAGCCTTCCACCATCTACGTATAATTCAAGTGTATGTGTACTGTCAACAGACACAACAGCGCTGTCCGTAAACAACGACTTGAGATCCCACATTGACACGAAGGCTCCTATGAACCGATATAAGAAGGCCGGTGGAATAATCTCTTCGACAAATTTGTATGCCATGATCATACCAGTGTCACCTTTTTGACCTTTCCTTTTTTGTTGATTTGATATCATACATGGAATAATGTAATATAATTCATCATCAGATTTATCTGTACCTGCTAACATTCTTGACCGAGGCTCAATGATAATATCTAAATGAATGAATAGATCGATCATATAATCTTGGTATGGCAATATATGTCTAAACTCTGGTAGGTTCCATATTTTGAGGAGGTCTCTTCTAAATAGTATTCCACGTTCCTTCATTGATTTGAAAGTGTTTTGCAATCCCTCCTCCTTCGGCCAAAATTCTTCTTCCGTAACGACAGATCGTAGAACCTCAATGAGGTAGGTTGGATCTATAACAATATAATTCTTCAAATGTCCTTCGCTAAAGAATAGGTACTTGCCAAGAGAATGCTGAAGGCGCAGGAAAGTGATTAATTGCTTTTCATTTAGTTTCATCTGTTCATTTTGATGGTTTATTTCATCAAGTTCTGTCATTGAGATTATCTTTTGACCAGTCTTTACACGTTCTGCCAGTTGAAGTTCCAAAGGAACCCACAATATTGGCATTGGTTCTCCCCATCTTGGATGCGAGATTGCCATTTCCATAAGTGATTTTTTGAGGGTCAAGATCTCTGGATCTTTGTCATCTTTAGCATTGACGAATATGAGCGGCCGAATCTTCAAGTGGGATTTCCCGGAATGATTCTCAAACAGCTTTTCAATTGAAAGTGCTAGTTTTTCTTTTCGTTTCTCAATCTTTTTCTATGAAAAAGTTAATATAATCATCATACAGGTAAACGTAGCCTTTGACTTCTGGTTAAACGTACCAATGCTTTGAAAATTTACATATTACTGAACACTGAGCTTGATTTATGGAAGATCCTTTAAAAGAACTGTAATTGTTACCCTTACTTTTAAATTTACAGAAGCATATGTTTTTCCATACGTATTACAGTTAATGCGAAAATTACCTTCGCCACTTTGTCTTTGTGAGTTGCGACCAGAAGTATCTTTGGAAAACCTGCCTTTGTCGTCTTACAGTAAGTAAGTATCGAATTTACCCAATGCATCAGATAAACTTAATGAAAAAAGTAAACATAGTATTTACATGTTTAGCGTATTGATACAAAGGGTATCTGAAAATTTATAAAGCAATGCAATAAAGTTATTCTTTTTAAATATATTTTTGAAAGTCAAGATTATCGTTTCGTAAAGTCGGACTCGGAATTGAAAGATAATTGATTTTGATGTCGTGTAATACCAACCATGTTCCTGAAAAAGGTGTACAATTTTAAAGAAAAATTAATTGCATATATAATAACCAGGTGGACGAGGGTTTGCGAAAGTATAAACGATTTTTGCATTATTAACGACATCCGTAGTGTTTTCGTCTAGTCAAATATGGGCTGACAAAGACATAGAAAATATTTCTTTCTCAGATTAGTAGATATTAGGACAAGAGAACACACAAATGTTATCCAAAATAGAATATAAATATGGAAAGAAGAGTGCAGAAAAGTGCTAAAAACAAACAGACGAAAATAACACCGGTGGTGATTTTATATGCCTCGAAAGGGTCTAGCTACCAAACAGCTATCGTATTAATACTTTTAAAATAAGTTGTCTAGTCTTTTCAGGTATGTATCACTCAGTATTCATCAACAGCTTCTAACCATAACATATCCTTAAGGTAAATACAAGTTTTTATAGGGAAAAACCATCGACTACAGCAATAAGACCTCTCTCAGCAAAGTCCGAAAAATTGAATGAAATTCTACAGTGCCTATTAGTACAAACATGAGTACTCCTAAAAATGGCCAGGCCGGAATATTGTTCCAAACAGGTAAGTAGAGACAACGAGGAACCTCTGAGCTACTGCTAACTCAGTATACTCCCGCTATTCACATTATTGAAAGGTCGGTAAACAGGAAGTAGATAAGAGACAGACCAGACATCAGTACCATGTATGACCACATGGTAAAGTCACATAAAATTCAAGTAGTTCTGATAAGTAGTTGCTGAGAAAATTGTTATGAAAATGTTCATCCATTGACCACTAAATGTTGAAAATTTATTAAGTCGGTAAACAGGGAGTAGTTCAGCACCAGACCTAAAATCGGTACTCGCAATAAAGGACTATATGATAAGGCCACAGAAAAAATTTCAAGTGGTTGTGATAAGAAGTTGCTAAGAAAATTGTTACGAAGATTATGTTGCGTACGGTAAAAAAATGGTAAAGAAACTGAGCTATTAATTTTGGCGAAGGCTTCCATCTCTGTTACATTTATCTTGATATGGTATAAACACAATTTTGCTAGGAGAGATGCACAATTAGTTTCTTAAATAATGCTAATTTTCTGTTGAAATAAGCAAAAATATATTTAGGAAATCTATTATGTTAAAAATCTAGCACGTGCGTGTGTCCTCTTCAGTAAATTTCTAAGTAATCAGTGTGATTACTGACGTGACTGAAAATTCAAAGAGATCACACGCTAAATGAGAAATATATTGCCATCAGCATATTGTTACCTGCAGTAGTTTTCTCTCCATGTTGACCAGGGAGATATTGTAGATCTGGTAATGGCTTGTGTATACCCAAACTGCCATTGAAGAGAATAGCAAACGTCCCTCTACTCGATATAAATAATTGATGCGTCATATAATACATTCGCTGTCCTGCGAAATCCCAGATATCTATTGGAACGATTTTCATTTTATACTCTGCTGACTTACAGGCAGATAAAACCAGGTTTAATATATCTTCCTTTGTGGTCGTTGACTTAATTAATTTTTCGTCGTAGTCTTCTTTAGTGGACGTAATCTGCTGTCGCAATTCAGTCGTATCCGTTGGCAACTTAGATGAATCTGTATCGAATTCCATAGTAGCTCCTGGCAAAACCTGCGTGTTATGTTCCGATTTGTTTGTCGACATTTGGCTTTCAAATAGATCATATGCAGACCTTTCACCCATTTCTCCATCGTCAAAGTCTAAATCTATTATAAAAGCGTCATATTAGTTATTAAATTTAACATACATTCATTGTTGGTTGAAATTTTAGAAAATTAGCATTAAATAAAAGTGAGATTGTCTTTAACTAACCATATATTTCACAGAATTGATTGAAAAAGAGTTTTAATGCTGAATGAACAGTATGTCAGCTAAGGTATAACCAGGACCTAAAGAAGTTAACAAATACTGAATCAATCTTGGCAGTAGAATGGAGGAAAGAGTAACTGCTGTTGAAAAATAACGGCGTAAGGGATAGGGAGGCAAAAGTAGACGGTTACAATGCTTATTATTTTTTTCAAAAACTACAAACGGGGTTTAAATTAGCGTAGTAATCCCAAACAACTTGCCTACTACAGTCGGCAAATGGGTTATGCTACAGATTTGTTCTAAAATATAAGGTAAAAACCAATTTATGGTCAAATGTTAAGTCGTTTGCTGTATTGAACACAATGTTTCAAAAGGCACACAACGATATTCATAAAATGATATCAATATTGAACAATAGAATGGCCTTTTTTGTGGGTATTATAAAAGTACAAAAATAAAAGTAAAGTACCATTCAAATGCTACTTTATCATCAAAAAGATAAAAGGAGGATCGAAGGTCAGCTATCGCACATATGAACAAGATGTGACCAAAATTATGCTGTTAACTAAGATAAAACACAAAAAGGCTAGCATTTTTGACCTCCTTGTTTATAGTCGATGCTGTCGATATGTTATATACGATCTAAACTAAATATCTAAATTAGCATCCGAAACAGGGTTAGACATTACAAAACGTGAAAGTGTGCATATGTAGACCTATAAATTGTATCGATAGATTGAAATATGCGTTAAAACAACAGTTATAATATATAAATTTTTTAAACAGCATGTTCAAATAAGTGCATCGTTTCATTATAAAATAATGAAATTTTATCAGGGAACAAACTGGTAATAGTAATATCTTAATCCCATTCCACATAATTTTTTTTAGTATTTATTATGAATGAATATATAGTAAATATACCTTAAAATTACAAAAACACACTGTGGCAAGATATGACAGAAAGCCATTTATTTGTACTGGGGTTTGAATAAAAATATACTCTCTCTGTCCCTCCTCTGTAGTATATTGATGTAAAATCATATTAAGATTTATGATTCATGTAGATTATATTTGTCTAGCTGGCCTGTGGATAAACTGTTGATATTACAATGTCTATATTTTGTGTTTGTGGACTGACTAAATCCAGGTTAGTGTTTGACAGCAATAGAGCCTGTGGTTCATGTTTGGTGTCGGTTGCTGTTGTATTTCAAATCTGTGTTACAAATGGGGATGCCTTCTTGTTTGTGGGCGATTTGGTTGTTCAGGTTATACTCTATTACAATAAGTCTTTACTTAGATTTTAAAAAAAAGATTAGGGACATACTCAAGACTGGCTTCTAATATTATCGAATTTCAATATAAATCAACACAGCTTATCGTATAAACGTAACGATTGCAGGATAGTGGTTTAGCGTTAAATGTCTCTATTTGGTGTCATTTGTGACACTATAAGATTACTATTTACAGCCGAAGGTACAAAGATAAAATGTATTAGGTTTCGTATTTTTGTTGAATTAAATTAACGTAGAGAGAATCTGTGCTTGTTTTGTCAAACGTGGAAAAAATGCAACCAAACTATTCAAATGCAAGTCCTAGAAAAAACTCCTTCTAAAGTGAATTGAATGTTGCTGAATCACTTAAAAGCTCAATTCTGATGCACACTCCGTCATTGCATTATCTTATTTACCTGTTTATTATATACAAGGATGTATACTTATTTCATCTTCTTTTGCATAATATATTTAACAGAGTATATTTTGTAAATTACTTAAGCAGATCCGACCTTTCGTGTAGGTATTGCTTTTTCTTTAACTTACTTGGTACGTCATGTTCAGCAAAGTTTTCTCTAGTCTTTTCTTTTACTGTCGTATCTGCATGCAGGGAGCTCATTAACATACTCTGTACTGAAGCATTTAACGAAGATCCTATCAAGATGAAAGTTAAATAGACTGATTTGCTTTGAACAAACTAAACAAAATAGTAGAAAAAACACTATTAACAAAAGGCACATTTCATCTGCTATTTAGCAACTAACGTAAGTAGATAAAACATTTCAAGTCATGTGAAAAAAAATGAAAAGTTGTAATAATAGTGCGACATTATTGTGTCTGAGCATTATTGCTTGCTATTTTTGGTTTTTGTAGAAACAGGTCGTAGGTAATACGGGTTCGCTAGACATACAAACACAGCAGACAAAAGCACTGTTACACATGTTCCATTATTATACAGTTTTTCTTCTCTACTTTAGTATATTCACCTGTTGGTAATAAAATCCAAGAACAGTCTTCAATATTCATTCCGGCTCTGCCAATATAAATCCAGATTCCATCTGTTGATTGACGGATCTCTGGAATTGCGTCTCCAACTAGGTTCTTGGCTAAAGTTGTTTTTCCAACATTGTACTGCCCGGCGAGGTATATTCTGTTCCAATAGCATGGGTATGAACCTTTGCTGAGCATATCTCTAAATTCATCTATCGTTTCAACACCAAGACTTTTCATTTCGGTAAAAATTCCTAAAATATTTTATGTCATATTGATTTAGAACAACGTGATATATGATAATAAATATTTTATTTACAAACAAGAAGCAAAATCCATATCATTGTTTAAGACAACAGATCAACTAAATGAAAAAAGAAAAAAAACAAATGGCACTTTTGTTGTTATTTTATCTATATTCAGTTCGATTTTTATCCGCTACAAAACGCTACAATTTTCGTTTCTATTTCTCCAAACAGTACCTTAACGACTGATAATAAGAGGAACAATGGGCAAATATATTGAAGAACCTGTATGGAAATAATGGGAGAAAAGAAGAATTTACCCTTTTGCAACGGATAAAATGTAAGACTGCGCCTATCAACATGTTAAAAAGGGACCTTTGCGTAGCAACCATCCGATACAGATAGCATTAATATTACCATACACTTCTTAAGCAGTATTAGTATTATATTAATAATGTGCTGATATTCTTATGTTGCATCACCAATTATTACGGCATTTTATTGATGACATTTTGTAATTAAACTGAGCAAACAAAATATATTTTACGTTTAAATACAAAATGCAAACTAATTTAAAATTAACTACTATCCACTGTCTTTGGTAGTTCGTTGTCGGTAAAAATCTATTTCCGATTGTCGATGCTATATTGGCTCAATAATACGAAAAAACAATGTCATAAATTATATATTTTAACAATAAATCAAAGCTAGACTTACCCTGAAACTCATATTTCTGAAATAGTAAAAAAAAACGCTGTGCCGTATTTGTTGATACACATTTATTTAATTCCAAACAGCTAATAGCAAAATGTTTTTTTAATTATTAGTTTAGATTCATTTGTTTCCGTCTAAATTGCTATACCTGGGAAAGAGAACAAAACAAACGAACAATCAGCATATACCGAAAGACGAAAACAGAATGTTCTATGAACAGGATATTGGTATAACCTCCGGAAGAAAGCATATGAAGGGACAAATAATATCTGTGGGAGCGAAAATAACTTTAACAATATGGATGCGACATAAATGCTTCATCATACAGTGCTGTAATGTAGCATAAACATTAAAAGAGGCCTTTTGTCAGCTATTTTCTACTTGCCCACTTACAATGCTGCCTAACAATAAGTTATAGTGTTCAAGATAAGTAAATAGTAATTAGTTTTTATCTTACATGTGCGTTTCCGTGCTGATAGTATTTTCTATTTATAGTTTTCATTAATGTATTTAATTTTTGAAGGCTGATAGCTATACATGACAAACACAATCATTTAACAGCAACTACAGTTATATCTATTTATTTATTCACGGACTATTTCAAATTTTTGTTAATGATAATTATGGACAGCAATAACGGCTATTGGAAGTAGTAGTAGCAATTTCGGCATAAAACATTCGTATTACTACAATAAAAAGGACAAATAATTGTAAACCTTAACAAATGTTTCATAAACATACAATAAAAGTCGACGTTTTTAACTGTTAGTTGATTAAATATAAAAGTTAGAAGCAGCTACAAAATGACCTGTCTTTTTCTGACATGTGGAGTATATATATATAAAGAGTCTAAATGAAAGCTGCGAAACCAGTACACTTATTTAGTATCGGATCGACAAACATGACGATACAGCATATACTAAAATAATAATTTTCTAGACTTATATATACACCCATTTTACATAAAACATATATATACACCAATTTTACATAAAAGAATGCACATTTGCATGCATGTATAAATACCGCCTAACGTCCATCAGACGACAAATCTAAATCTGAAGTGCCGTGCTGTAGAACGCTTTGTATTTTTGATATGTATTCTTTTGATTGCCAATCTGTACCTTTTGTTTTACATCACCACTGCACAGTGTATAAAAATTGTACAGTGTTTTAAAGGACACGAATAATGAAGAGCTTGTGTGCGTTAGATCAAGACCAACACACTAGTCAGAACGTTCATATTTGTATCACTGAAAATAGTAGTTTTTGCACCTAAAATGTGCCCGGTGATGAAATAATCAACAGTTAAATGGACACAATATCATTTATTTTACTACAGACGTGATTGTTGGATACATTTATGTTTCACCAACGTCCCGCAAGCAATGGTTCAGTTATCTTCAGGAAGAAAACAAATGAAGAAACATATGTAATTGTGGATAAGATTTGTGCTACCAAGTAATAATTGTCCGTGTTCAGTTAAGTAAGTGCACATATCTATATTAATCAGTTTTTTTTATGTTAATTCGGTATTATTATCAATTTAATTTCATAATATGATATATCATAGTTATAATCACAAAAAACTGTTGTATGAAACAAATACGAACCTCCAGTAAATCAACACATTCTTTCATCCGATATTCCTTTGCTGCTTCTGACACAGTCTGATTCTACAATAAATATAATTAAATGTGTAAAATTATATAACTAGTCGTTACCCATGTCACAGAACATAGCTTTAAATGATTCATTGATTTACTTTTATTGACCAATTAGAATTACAAATGCTCATAAACAATACATCAATAAAGTAAAGACATGGTCAATGTAACGAATGTAGAACGCAAATTAAGGACTGTGTTTTCTGTAATTAAGCAGCATCTAAAACGATATTTATTGCCATACAATGATAATTTAACATATAGGTGATTTCTATGTATTTTATTTGATATAAACAGTTAACACAAGGACATTTGTTATTATGAAAAGCGATGTTTGGAAAACGCCACTTTTCCGTCCGGTTTGTTTTAGGAGTGGATTTGAACAAAGACACTTCAAACAAGGAAAAATGAATAAAGTTCACGGAAAACAAATAAGGATGAAAAGTGTTAAATATAAAATTTGATTCAAGAAATTTATTAAAACGCTCTAGCCTAGCAAAGTTATTTTAATTGAATGGTTATAATTACTTTGACAACTACTCAGTATTGAATGTAATACAAAACCTCACTTAAAAAACAATCAAAATTATTTTTTCTTTGCCTTTCATATGAGTGTTATCTTGATGGGTTCTCAGTACTAGACACACAGAGGTGCCATTTTTGGGGGTTGTTACTCCATAAGGCAAATAAACCTGACTGAAAACACTGTGGGTGCCGTGTTTGGAGAATTTCTGGCTTCTTTCACGCTAAAATTTCGTTTGGTATATTCCTATAAATCTAAGCTCATTGCAGCTGCCACAAAGGTTATCCAATACGGTATACTTTTTTATGGAAGTCCAATTGTCTCCGTTATTTCGTCCTATTTCCCAATTTGATTTATCGCTAAACTTGAACTTGTTCTTCTTATCAGATAAATAGTGCTGACTTTACGTTAAACGACCCAATAATCAGTAAATCATTTCACGGCAAAAATCTTTGTTTTCAACACTTAAACTATCCAAAGGCTTATAGTAAAAGAAGGGATGACCACCATTTTGACAAAATAAGAAGCAAATGAATGTAATTATGCTTTTGACATTAAAACATACCGATGTAAGTTCTTGTATCAATTTAAAATTATAAGGTTTTCAAATACATTTCATATTTAAGGTATTCAATAAAAAAAATAAGCAAAAATATCAATGAGTAAAAAAAAATAAGCAAAAATATCAATGAGTCAATGTACTTACAGCCCTGTTTAAAACAAACACTGATGCACCATACTCCAAAAGGACCTTCAAACATTCAAATTCGCCATACAAAACCGCTGTGTGTGCAGGTGTATCTCCCTGGTAAAGACCAAAACATTTTTGCGTAATTTTACACTACAAATTTCTGATGTAGAAAAAAGTTCATATTGTTAGGTGTGAAACATGAGTAGTTATTGGTTTAAAAAGCAAACCAAAACTTCTAAGAAAACTTTCTTGTTAACTGTTTTGATTTTGTCTTTACACATTTATTATATTATATAATTGAAATTATATAAATTCCAATTTTATTCTAAAATAGCTTTAAAGTGTTCAATTCTGAATAATTACGTACAATGCCATCTTTTTCACTCAGAGATGATCCAGACTCAAGAAGAAGTGAAACACATTTTGCATGTCCATTTCGAATAGCCAAGTGTAAAGGTGTTTCCCGCTGTGAATAAAAAAACTATTACTTTATAAGATGCACTTTTGTTACAAAACTGTCCACCAGTTTGAATCGTACCAATGTTTTTCTGTAGATCAGATATTGTGTGCATTTTAGAAACAAGAAATAGCAGTTATTTGCTTACACATTTGTATAAATGGTTACACACAATTGATGTACAACTATGCTATCGTTATGTTATATAATTGTGCATTACTATTTTTTCAAATCGTACCAGCAGTAAAAATGTATACCATGTTATGATATAATGCTATATGATATTGTATTGTTTGAATCAAACGAAAGGCATGAGTTAAGACGATTTCAGAGCTAAGAATGAATATTGGTAATTATATACTCATATTTAACATAGGGCCTGGTGGCATAGTGGTTATGGCTGATAGTCATCCACTATTGATCACGTGTCCGTCAAATCTGAAGTTACTGGCCCTAGACTTACTCAAAACAACAACATCAACAACAAACAACAACAAACAAACAAAATACAATTGATGGCATTGATATACGATGAAAGTGTCGTTGTTCACGATTCAAACAAACATTAAATCGAACTACTTTGATTTCTGAAACAAAAACCCAATTATACAGGAAGGTATACTACATCGTGTCTTTGTGCTTTGTGAAAAAATTGAATAAAAGAGCATTCATGTTATTAACAAATGCTTAACATACTGCATGCCTTTATTTACAGAAACTAATAAATCTACATATATATGGTTTCGTTATCAGCGTTTAAATTATTTTTAACTGGGCTTTGACGAGTTACTTGTTACTTATTTACAACCATCGTGCTTATGATTAGTTACGAGTATTATTTGTACAGCGCTTTACAATTTAAGTGTTGTAGTTATTAATTCGTCAATGTTATAAATACTTACCCTGTAATTTAAATCTAAGAGCTTTTCTTTTCCCGTTTTGATCAAAGATGCAAGGATCTCGTGTCTTCCATATGTTGCTGCTGTGTGTATAATTGTGTTCCCCTGTATGTAGAATTATATTTATTTATTGGAAAAACATATATTTGTATTTTTAGTAACTGTTTATGATGCAGAATTCGAATAAATAATATATACATATATATGTATAACGTCGTAAACCGAAAATAATAAATGCTATTATATGCATTTTAGTGTCAAAACCTTTTAAAATACATTAAAGATGGTAAAAACTTTAGAATAGGGATTTCAAATGTACCTACCACTCTGTCAGTTACACTTGACGATGCACCCATTGATAACAGTTTTTCAACTGATTCAAGTTTCCCATATCTAATGGCAATGTGTAAAGCTGTTTCGCCCTATTATTAATACAGAGCATAAATGAAACTGCACACACAATCGAAGCATATACAAGACATATAGGAAAGTTGAAAATACTTGTATTTGAACGACATTTTATAATTATTGCAACGATTTAACAAGGTATTTATGACGCAAGTTAGTGTTAATGTGTAAAAGTGTTTGATGTTAACAAAACTTTCACGTACACAACTGTAAAAAAATAAAAGTAACGTTTTCTTTTAGTTAAATTCAAACTAATTTAAATAACAAGACGATCAAGAAGTCCTAGGGCAATTACAATCCTAGTTTCATGTACAAATTTAATTTTATAATACTATATTTTTGGAAATAGAACATTAACATATCTGGCGTAGTTAATTTTGTAACTTGCAATAGATTTTCACCAATTATAATTAAAGTTTGAAATAAGGTAAGATTTTGATTTTGTTGCATAGCGTAATGAATATTGTGATAAAAATATTCCTTAGTGGTCACTAAACATCAATCAATCAATAATTGATCTTCTCACTACGCAGAGTTTGAGTTGTTTTTAAAATCTATAACCATGTACTGAAGGACACTTACAAATCTATTTGTTGAATTTATGTTGAATTCATTTGTGAAAAATAACCTTAATACATCAGTGCTGCCTGCTTTTGCTGCATCAAAAAACCGCTAAAAAACAAGTAAACGTTACTGTTATAAAGATTTATTCCACCTAATAATAAACACCCTCAAATGCATGCATCGCACACCATGACACCTAAGGCTTCGTAGATTAATATTGATAGTTACTGTTTGGGTCTAAGCGAAATTCTGCTTTGGCACTCATGTTTCGATTGGAAATAAAAGAGAACAAATTTGAAGAAGATTGAAATATAAAATTTTTATAAGCGAAGACGAAGGACACAATTATTATAATAGCTCTTATTAGAAAAAAAATAAGAGCTATGCTTTTGGAAATTAAAACATTTATACCAATGTTATTAAAGTAATGAGATATTTTATGTGATAACAATTTTAACAATTGTTTTCAATTGTTTGCCATAAGCTTGCTTCCTTTCGATACGCATTATTCTATTTTCAAGTGCCCCCACTTATTGTTTCTAAGTGGTATATGTGCTGAAATGGTCAAAATTGTCATTATTGTAAAAAAACTAACACAAAGACACACTATTTCAGTGACTTTCGTTGTATATTCTTTGTATATTCTGGAAATAGAATTACTCATCCTGGTTTAATTTAAGATATCAGGTTGTATTTTCTGCATTTTTGTTAAATTGAAAATGTTTAATGGAGTTTAAAGAAAATTTCACCTTAATTACGGTATCCCTTTGAGTAAATAATATCATAATTGTTGACAGTCACGTGATTCTGAGAAGTTGTTAATTAAATTACAACAAATAAAAAACCATTCAATGTACACAAAGTGCAAAGTTCATTAGTGAGGTCATTTTACATGTTTGCAATTAAATAGTTCATTTATTTTTTAATTTATCTCTTACAAAATGAAGATGATTGTAATTGTGAGTATTAAATGCACTTATACTCTCGACACCGTCAAGAGAGTTGGCATCATCAGAGGTTGGCAATATAATACAAATAAGTTTACTTATGACGCATACTGTCTGAAACAGCTACCAAAGTAAATAACGGAAAAGGGTACATTTATATCATTTAGCGCAACATTCAAAACAAGCTTTCTGCTTGCAACAAAACTTTATTGATATTAAAGAATTTTTTTCAATGATTTATTTACTGATATTTCAACATACACACCAGTAAAATCTACTAACCCTTCTTTCTTCCTCCATTTTCAGTTTCCTGTTGAAGACGAATGCGTACATCCGGATGTCGTTACTACATATGTTCAAGTTTTGTTTCAATTTTCCACAAGAATGAGAATTTAAAACTGTACGTATTGAAAAAAAAGAAACAAAAAATGTTTTCAAAACTGATTGGTCGAAAACAAGAAAAAGCAACTGGCATTGTAAGTATTATTTGTACTTAGTATTATATTAACACACTTGATAAGATAAGATAGGAAAATTTATACAATGTGGATACGTAGTTACAAGTCTCTACTTATCCGTCACAGGGTGAACCCGATAAATTTTGTTTCTAATGTTATTGCCGCCATTTTAAGTTTACTTTATCCTTTCATAACGCTTTCTATTGTTTCGTCGAAATTATCATAATTTTATCACTTCAACATAATTTAAAATGCGGAAAGGAAACCTTTGCAGCAACAAATTTAAAAAAAGAAAGAAAAATTCTTATATAACCTTAAACTTTAATATATAATTGCATTTATAGAGTTACATATACAAATTAATTACCAGTTAAAAATGTATTGCAATAGAATATTTGAATCATTTGCCAAAATGGTTTTTAAACATTAAATCAGAAGAGTAGCTTAACAAAATTACACTGTCGCCTACTAAAAGAAGTTTTACCACAAAATTTACAATTTTGAGCATGAGATGAGCATGAAAAACAAATGATGGGTTTTTAAACCAAGTTTACTTTCAGATCAAGATGGGAACACGAGTAGTACGTGGACCAGATTGGAATTCGGGATATCAAGATAATGGCGAAGGTTTTCTTGGAACACTTGTACAGAATGAGAACACCGACGACCGACACGTAACAGTTATCTGGGATTCTGGTAAAAAGTTTACATACCGAGCCTGGAATAACGAATACGACCTTCGGGTCTACGATACAGCGCCAACAGGTAAGTAAATTTCAGGTATTGTTGTAAAAAGTTTCTCTTTTAGCACACGCAATTAAATCTTATTTAGTTGATATTTTTAATATAATGAGTCTAGTATTTGCATGTGATATATTTTCTGTAATTATTAACATCATTAACGTTTGTGTACAGGTTTCTTAAACGGTAGCGAGCAAATAAATATAAAAACACACTCATGAATAGAACGTGATACAAGTGTTGGTAATTAGTATTTTATTTAAAATGATGTACGTGATAAATATTTTTGTGTTAAAAGACTTTATTTGCTTAGATTGCATCTGATTCTTTTTTCATTATTAAGCACATAAAATATGCTCAAACTCAATAAATGTATTTAGAGCAAACACTTGTTTGTCACAGAATTAACAGTATTTTTTATTTTATAGTTGAATAGGCATTTAATTGTTTTTTATTTCTTTTTTTTAAAATGAGCAATGTCAAGATCGTCACATTTATCTCTTATTAATGAAAAACATAATAAAAACAACAATGTGCATATGTTCCACATTTAAATAACTGCAAGTACAAACCAATTTGTATTAATATGTTTTTGTTAAAAGGTATAATACATCCAAAAGTGGCCTGCAGTAGTTGTATGAGTACAGATATACACGGAATAAGATGGAAGTGCAAAAAATGTCGGAACGTTGACCTATGTAGCCCTTGTTACATGAATGATAAACATGATATAACGCACAAATTTGTCAGAATCGATACACCTAATGCGGAGGGGTAAATACATCTTTTTATAAATATATTATAAGTTATTCCTTTTCTACCTTTCACACTGCACTTGATACTCAGCTACATTGGTCAAACTGTTTAGTTTTTCGCAACGAGCTTATTTCAAATATTTTGCGCGATTTCAAATGCTTTACAGTTGAGAAATCTTTCTTGTAGTATGGATAATTTAAGCAAGACAGTTTTTTTATACAAATCACACTTTTAGTTATCCGTTTCCTACAAATTATGAAAAAAGTTTGTAGTCGATTACTGTCAAGTTCAGCGATTAAAGAACCTGTATCCCTCTGGTTAAGTAGTTGTTTTTCAGCAACACACAAAACTGACATGAAAAATTAAGCACTCGACCCAAAGTGTTGCCAAGCGCGTTCCAGAGGCCGAATAACGGAAGCCAGTGGACGGTTGTCAGTTTATAATGCATTAAGCCTGACCGCGGACTGATGTGGGTACCGTGTTTAGAAAGTACCGCGCTCCTTGCACAATCCAAATGCATTTTGTTAATTTAAAAAATGTATAGGCTCATTGTAGGATCTTAAAAAGACTACATGTTCCGTCCCGAGCTAATACTCCATATTTTTTCAGTGGCAGTCAAAATTGTGTTCGCGTCAGTCTATTCATTTTTCGTGTATTTATTGTTTGCAAACCTTTTTCTCGTCTTGATATTTTACTCGCTGGATGTTTAACATTCAGTCAATCAACTTATCAAACACATGTATAACAAATTTATCGCTATCTTTATCCTCATTACGGTCTGTTAATGCATTTATATGAAATGTTTGTTAACTTGTCATGAATTTGACAAAATAATAGGGACAAAGATAAATGAATAAATGATAATTAAATATTATTAATTTAATTATTTTAGAAATCTAAATGCCTGTTCCAGACATTTCTTGCGTAAAGTGTAAGGGGTTCTAGATCTATCTTCTTATTTTATTATTAATATTATAAATTACAGTGTCGACGTTACGCCTCGTGCAAACAGTTCTGAATCAAGAAAAATCGTGAAAGGAACATTAATAGGTGCAGAAGTCATGAGAGGCCCGGATTGGAATCAGGGTAAAAGTGATGGTAAATAGCTTGTATAAAATATGCAATGAGATAATTATAGGGGCAGTGGTTTTAATCATTTGCTTAGGATTCGAAGTTAATAACTAACATGCGTCATGTCATACATGCATGAAAAATTTAATTTAAGATAATGTGAAAATCGTTGCCATACTAACATTTTTTTTTATTGATTTTATTATGAAATAAATTCCGAAGTATGCAGTAGAAGGTATCATAGAAAACACTTTTCGATTGTCAGGAACATGTTTGAATTACCGTTATGTGAGATTCTGAAAATACATTATAATCATAGATAGCAAAAAATACTTATTTTAAAGTACTAAAATGTATATTAAAGGCAGCAAATCCATGTGTTATTAATATAACATATTGTTGAAGGTTAACAATTATTAAAATAAATGTAGGTTTAAACTATTACTCTCTTTATATGACCAAAAATAATAACTAAAATAATAAACTACAATTATTGTTCCAACAAATGCAATATCTTTTTGTCATAAATGGTGTTGCTGTACAGTAAATAGTGTTAATTTTTGTAATAGGAGGTGACGTTGGGTATGTTGAAACTATTGAATCATGGTTTGACAAATTTCATAGAGGAGCCGTTAAAGTTGTTTGGAAATACAACGAATTGGAAGACTTGTATCGTGTTGGTGCCGAGGGATGCGTCGATGTTTTATACAGCCGTATGACTGAAACAGCTGAAGGAGGACAATATTATGCTGACCATCTCCCATGTGTTGGTAAGAAAACAAAGTATTTTTTTTTATCAGAAACTCTTTTTAAACAAATGTTTCAAAGATTTTTTCAGTTGTTTAATCTTCCGTTGAACCTCAAAACTTACACTTCACATGAAACCATGTCTTCAAACAAGTTAGACCATAAATGAATGACGTCCTTGTTTTAAATTCATTGACCTTAGTTTTGCTAGGAAAACTGCAAGTTTTAAACAGGTCAAATGTCTGATATTGTATCCATTGTTCAAGGATACTGGAAAGATTCTAATGTCCTAATCTACAGCATTGTTTAGTACGTTCATTTGTGATATATATGGGATGCCTTTTCGTTTTTTTTGCACGATAAAAACCCATTTATAGTTTTTGTAAAAACTTTATGCTAATTGAACCCTCTACAAAATGCTACTTTTTTTGTCTATAACCAATACTTCATAGATTTACCTCTATTTCTAAATTTCGTACCTTTCCATCGGACCATAACAATTTATTTTCGTTAACTATGTTTTGTCCTGAATATTGTTTAATAAACTGCTTGCTAAAATTTAATAAATTAATATATCAATTATTGTCCATTAAGCAAAAATGTACTAGGTTGTAAAATCTATTGAATACAGTGTTAATGTCGACTACTTTAAAAACAATTAACTAAACGATTTTAAATTTCCAGTCATAAAAATAAATTTGTCAACTGTTTGTATTAATTTCTTTTCCAGACTTTCAAAGCATTGATTACGCCATAAATTCGGAAGGTAAGATAAAACACGCATCCGCGATTGCACTAAATTCCTCACACATATATATCTTTGTGTTTAACTATTATGAGCCTTTATCTCCCTGGCAACACATCGGGTGCGTTGGTTAACATATGCTCAAGTGCAAGGTTTAAACAAAGCCGGCACAAAGGGTCAAACGTTGTCATCCATGAAAACAGGTCTTCACTGTAACAGGTGGTTTTCTAAATGAGGCACAACTACAGGTGTAAACACGTCTCGGGTGTACTTTCCGCCATTTAAGTTGCCATTGATTGTTAACGGATCCGCTTTGCAATCATGTGAGATACAGCCCCACATCATATCTAATCCCCAACTGAAAGGCTCTGTTGGAACAATTGGCGTCTTGTGTTTTGATGCCTCCAAACACGGGTTCGCCCATCAGTTACATGCAGTAAAAATCGACTCTCATCTGACCAGTGTATTCGTCGCCAGGTTCTAAGGTTCCAATTTTGTCTTGCTCTGCAACTGGCCAACCTGTCCTTGCGACGGAGATCACCAATCATTGGGCGTTTAATGACTCTCATTGACATCAATCATGCAGTTTTAAGACAATTTCGTACTGTTCTTGCTGAAAGATTTCAACCATTGTTGTAACCCTTGTTTATTGAGAGAGGTGCATGCTGCAAACGAATTTCGCCTACTCAATCTACCAACGCTACTAACGTCACGTTGGGTTGTCACAGATGGTCGACAAGATCGGTACGGTCTTTAACATCTTGCGTGGCAGCGTGTTTTCTGACCAAATGACTATATAATGATAACCAAGCTGACGTCTTATTGCCTTGTAAGACATACTAGTGGAATGCACACCTTTGATTAGACATCTCCTCTGTGCTTCTGATATCCGCCTCCTTGCCATGCTTACTTTAAATATTTTGGCAATTAGACATTCAGGATTTAATTACCGATATGTTGCACGATAAAATAGTGCACTAAGAACGCTATGAAGGCAGCAAGCTTCAAGTGGACAGAAAACTGCGCTTGATTAAAATTTCACATTTGAACGCTAACAGCCTTTTAATTATACATGAAAAAATTAATACTGACCAAAATCAACAAAACTATGCTTTATTTGCAATAAAGGAAAAACAAAAATATTCGGGGTGCTTCACCTTTTTCCAGGTGTATAGATCGAAATAATGTTAACTTTGGACTGTAAAAGCCTGCTTTCAAAATTCGTTTGCAACACTAGTATTAAATTTAATCAAACGCAATGTCTAGATCTTTTTTGGAAACTTGCATACCCGTTTCCACCGATTTGAGAGTGTTAAAACAGAATCTACATAGGAAAACGTGTTGTTTTTACAAAGAAAATAGTTTTAACTATATTAAGTCGAACAGTTCTTCCTATACCCTCCCTCCTAATTATTGTATAACAACGGGTTCACTAATTCATGATATAATGGAATTATTTATACTCATTCGAAGCCATTCAACACTGCAGGCAGGGTGTACTCGACCCCAATCTTAATTGACAAGGATTGCGAGTTTTCCTACCGCAGGTGAGCGGTTCTCTCCGGGTACTCCGGCTTCCTCCCCCAATAAAAAATGGACGCCGTGATAAAGCTGTAAAATAGCTGAAAGTGGCGTTCAAACAAACAAAACAAACATTCGGCACAGTCCGGTATAGCTTCTCAAAGTTAAAAAGGATCAAATGTCCAGTAAATTTCTTTGTTGAGGAATGATTTTAACCGTAATATACCCTCTGGACTGCTCAAATTAAAACGTCATCTATGGGATTGAGTTTTGTAGCCAGTTGTATGTTAGCGAAACACTACAGACTTTGCGGAACAGAATGAACAACGATCCTCAATATAGGATGCTGTATACTGTAATCACGTTAATCAGCCAGATCATGATCAGTGTTTTTCCATGAAAGTACGCATCATAGAACAAATTTACAACCATAGTAATCATAGCACCCCGTTCGGCAAACAGAGAGAAGATTTTTGGATCAAACAACTACATATTGCAATGTTAAACGGTTGCAATGGTAACATCAGAGGTGTTGGCAATTTATCCAGTCCTTCATGCAATTCAGTGAATTTTAAAGAGCCTTTTTAGCACCAATTAAAGGGACAAAAGAAGCCATGGTAATAATAAATAGAAACATCAAACCATCAAAGAAAATTCGCAGTGTAAATCTTCCTCCGACAAGTATACTTACCTTCTTTCTCATCTTTAACAACCCCTGGGTTAACATTACATTCGTACGACTCTCTTCCCCTGTCCACTGTTTAAACTTCTTAAGGATTATGCACTTTATGCTGGAGGAATAGATCCATTAATACCTAAATATAAATTGACTAGCATCATTTTCGACATACCGTCTTTCCGTCTTTTCTAACATGTGCGAACAGAACCTCTTCTTGATGAGAATAGAAAATTACTTCACAAGAAATTCAAAAATAACGGACTTGATGCGGTTAACATCAGCAATATTATTAATAGAAAAAAGTTAAAGAACAGATGACTCCATATTTCAAAAAATAAATCTATTTCTATGGTGTATTATAAATATACCAACACCATGATCCTAATATCTTCAACTTCAAACAAGCATTGCAAGACTTTGACATTGAAACATACCTCAAACATTCTACTAAATGCACTAGTTTTCCTACTCCTATAATATACATTGGACAAAAATGAAATCCTGGCTAACCATAAGTCCTTCATGACTTCTTTGAATATTAATTACTACAAAAAGCCTGCAGACTTATCATACTTGTATTGATTTCCTAGATAACAAAACAAAATCCTCAAAAGGAAAGATATATAGCCGGCTCATCTACGTGCCCTTCCAAAGAGTTGTCAAAACGGTTGACTAAGATATTGTCTGCAGTGAAAAAAGGACAGCAAAAATACTGTAAAACTGTTTATTTGCGAAGTAATATTAATAATGCGTGGATTCTTAAAAATTCAAAAGAACTTTTGGAATCGTTAAATCAACATCATTATCAAAAATTTCATCTTTTAGAACCTTTGATTTTTCTACTCTTTATACTACTTTGCCCCGCGAAAAATTAAAATCCCGTCTTAAGGAAAGCATACATAAAGCTTTTGCTTCCATATATGCCTTCAAATTTGAGTTTTAGGTTATAATAATACGTGTTTTACTACTTAAGAACTTAAAGAAAAATTATGCTACAGCGAAGAAAAGGTTTATAGTATGCTAGATTTACTGATCGACAACATATTTATGACTTTTGGAGGATGTGTTTTTCAGCAGAAAATCTGAATTCCAATGGGTATAGACTGTACCATACTCTTTTGCCGATTCGTTTCTGTATTCTTATGAAACTGAATTTCTGCGACGACCAGAAGATAGCAGAAGCTAGTTCCTTTAATTTTGTATACAGATATATTGATGACCTCCGTTAATATATCCTTCAGAACCAGAAATTAGAGAAATAACAAAAACATCTTCATGTACATCATTTGTAGACTTACACCTCAAATATGACAATTACGGTCATCTTAGCACAAGAATTTATGACAAACAAAACGATTTTAATTTCAAAAATTATAATTTCTTCTCACATATGCAGCAATATTCCAGTTTCTTCTACATACGGTGTCTATATTTCTCAATTGATTAGGTATGCTGCAGTGAGTATGTTGATTTTGCAAACGTCCAATATATCTTCGGGATAAAATACAAACCCAGGTTACAAGAAAAAAAAACAATTCGTACGCGCTAATAATAAGTTTTACTAAATAACTTCCTTTTCGAAAACTTTTTCATCTCGTTTGCACATATGGTTGTAGAAAGTTTTCCCTTTTTCCTTTTTTTGGAATTCAGTGTACAGTGAATGTGCTACAATGATTGTTGGATACACCTATTAGCGACTAGTGGTGTATGATAACTATATATAATAATCAACTAACTAACTTACATTCTACAGTAATGGAATGGGAAGTTTTGGCATGCCATAAAACCTGGTTCAACCCACCATTTCTTTTGAAATTCTTGTACCAAGTCATTGCTGTATTTTTAGTTGTTGAATCAGAAGTGTGCCGGTTTTTCGGACTTGTGTGATTTGTGGATTATATATTTTGACAGGACAGCTTCATCGTTGTTCAGTATTTTGTTATTACCTTCGTTTACCAAAGAGCTGATTGATGATCAATTATTTTGAGAACATTATAATAAATTGAAAAAATGTTCTTAACTCTTGACATTTTACGCGTGGAGTCGTGTTATCATATCTACCAGTAGTGGTGGTTGTAGCCATTTATTGTATATTTAAAAGGGTTACACTACGTCTACACAATGTGGACGGCGTGGTCCCTCCGTAGTTAATTATAACCATGCAGAGGAAAAAGTGTAAAAAAATTATGTGAATTATCGCTAAATGTAAATTTATCGAGACTGTAGCTAAACATTCGCCCACAAGTCGTAGCAGAGGCTATATTGCTTATTTGCATGTATCCACACAATTCATGCGAAAATGTCATAAATATGTAGAAATTGTGATAATGTGTATCAGTGTGGAATGTTACATTTAAATAAATATCAGTTTGCTTACTATCAAATATTCTACATTTTAAAAATGTAGTGTAAAATGTATAGGATTCAATACCGCCTTTCTCTTATATCTAAAATGACAAGAGATTAATACTATTAGTAGCAAAGATCTTACAAAAATCAGTTTAAATGATAGCAGCACCTCAATTTTACTTTTAAGAATACATGTTGATAAAAGGTGTAGATACAAATACTGATATAAGCTGTATTTTATGAGCTCACCTGACCAGAAGGGCATTCATGTTAGATATTCTATACTTTTGAATCCAACTTGGTAGAAATGTCCAATTTGGGGTATTTAAGATATTTTTCGATGCAGTATTCAACATGGCAACAACTGAGTTAAATTGTTGTTGTTTAATGTGTTAAATTTCAAAACATTTTCTAACAAACCAATGGGAAGACTAAATTGTTGTACGATTGAATTATACCTTAGATAGCTCTAAGTAAAATTTGATTTTTGAATGAGATTTTTGGTACGTGTCATAAATCCAACATTTAGATTCCTATTTAAATAAAAAATATCTAAACATAGAGCCCAAGAATCAATCAGAAAAAACAGATTTGAAAAACCCCATCTCACATATAAAAACGAAATAGTGCATTGATGCCAGTGTATTTCTCTGATGTTTTATGATTTGTTATGACTGAAAATTCAAATTTGTTGTCTAATTAATTCTTTATCGCTAAAGATCTTTAAATTTGTAGAGTAAATTTCCAAAATTCACCACAATTCGTCTTGCCATTCGATTTTCTACCAAAGTTTTTTTTCAAATTTTATCCATTAAAACACCTGAATTACTTAGACAACTCTACAAATTTAAAGATCTTTAGCGCCGTTCCTTAACATAGCTGAACATTAGGCCGTATGCGAAAAACTTCAATAAATCATCTCACACATGAAACAACAATGCAGAAAAAATGCCACAATATTTTTGCAGTCTATAATATGCTGATTTAAACAGCGTTTTTGTTGTCAAAACACGATCTTAACTGACCTAATTTAGTACATAGAAGTTTTGTATCAGTTGAAACTAATAAATTGTTTATCAGACATTTCAGATTATTAGGAACAATGGTTTTGCATTTAACACCAAGGAGCGTAAACTATAGAAATTACGAAAAAACTCTTTTGAATGTATGAATAAATCGTCTAATTTGGCGGTAAATGTAACATTTCCTTAATATGTTTATGTATATAACGTTATTAAACTAAAATAACTAATTCCCGATTATAACAACTCAAAATGTACTATGGTATTCCTTCGAAAAGACTTCTTTTTTAAATACGGTGTTTCCTTTTAGTTTAAGTTTAATAATAAAACGCATACTTATATAAGGGGTCATTTATCGTACATGTAAAATTTATGCAATGAATCCAAGTGAACAAGTGGTGAATTATTCACCAAGATATAACAGTTAATGCTTGTATCAAAGGTCACAAATGTATTTGGAGAAGAGAAACAAATTTCAAGTTGTCACAATTACACTATATACTGATACCGTTCAACTGCCTCAAATTTATATACTATTTGGCTTCTATCAATGTAAGATAATGCTCCATGACGATACCCGCTCTATTATTTTATACAAAATAATACAGACTACGGAAGACATGAAGTAGCAATACGAGAGGTCTGAAAAGGAATCCCAACGTAAGGCACAATCGTCAAAACCATTGTCAAAATTTCAGTATTGTATCATTTATTATGTTTGAGAAAATATGACGAAAATGGTAACGGATGGCAGAAAATTAAACAGAAAGTAGCAGTCACATAATTTTTTAAAACATCACATAATAAAAAATATAACGAAATATTGTCACGAACGGACACACTGACAAACCCAAAACATTACACTTAAACCCAAAACATTAACCTGTCCCTTATGGGGTTTGGGGAGTAAAACAAAATTGGCGTCGTCTGCTAAGCAATATGTAGTATTGAGTTCTGCTTAAAGAACATCATTTTACCCTAGGATATCTGTGTAATGCAATCTGCATGTACCCATTCAATTGGTATTGTAAATTTTTTCATGCAACATTCAGATGCATCTGATAATTTAATAAACAGTTCTGATCTCACAAAGTGTGATCCTTAATTTTATCATAGTGGGGTTGTTTAATATAAATTCATTAGATTTTACATTAAAAAAAGATCCTACATATTTAATCCAGAAGAAATCATAACTGTCGATATTTCGTTAACTCAATAGAGTGCTGCTACTTTCGTCCTTATTTAATTTTTAAAAAACCGATTCTAGGTAAAACTAATAGGTAATCTGACAAGTTAAACGATAGCAATAACATTTACATAACGTGTTTTGCTTTCGTCTTGGAGAAAACTGAAACGCACACTTTTATATCCGGTATATTTATTTTGTAAATGGTTTGTTAATAAATGCACCTTATATTACTGGAGTTAGTCAGACTTCTTTTATTTAAGATTTTAGTCTTTGTGATAATTCCTATCTACCTTAATTAGTAATGTAACAATTTGGTCTTGTCCGGGTACAATGTAATATACAAATATTTCGTTCTCATGACATATTACTAGAATCCCTAATGTGTATTATTATAATGAATAAACAAGAAACATGGTAACATAGTCGAAAGATTAGTCGAATACCCTGAAAAAAGTATCGTGATACTAATAAAGATAATGAAGATTTGATAAAATGGATGAAAGGACAGGCCAACGCTAGCAAAACCTATGCGGAAAAAAACGATGATATAGATTGTACATTAAATATCCTATGAAAGAATCAACATTTTCTCTGTTTAAAAATCAATTTATTTCAATATATTCATTTTTTGGTTATGGAAAGGTTACTTGTTTGCGTTAAATTATTTTTTGTTCTCGTCCTGAATAAAGCTAAATACTGCTCAGTAGAAGTTAAGAAACCTTTTCAGGGTATAAACTTTTCATACCGAGTTTCTGTTTACCCATTCCTCTCATGACATTTGCTTGATTGTTTGTTATTTTACATTCTGACAAAAACAGAAATGAATATTAAGGGACAATACCTAAGTATCTGTCCGTTTCTCCTATTGTAGCATGACAAACGGCAATCGAGATTCGAGTTGAGCGCACATTACCGGTCCTTCAAGAACTGAAAACCCCAGTGTTGACAGGCCGGTGTTCAGTAAGTGGCTAAATAACTAGACCACTCAACCTTAAAACATATGTAAAACAGTATTCAAGTAAAAATTAGTAATTGCTTTTTTTACTTTTCTATACAATAAACATCTAAATATATAACATAATATTTGAACAGGCATCTAAAATGCCATTGATGTATACTTTGATAATATTTAAATAAGTGTAGATCTGTAAAGCCGGGGAAATAGATTCATTATTGTACTGACTGCAGCACAATACGTGTTGACTTTTAAAGGGTTGCATCATTTACATATATAATGTTTATATATATTCTAATAAAAATAATTAGAAAACTTGTCTGGTCATTATATTATCTGTCAGCTTCGTTTCCTTTTTCTTTGATGGCCTCTGTGGCCGTTATTTATATACTGTTTATCACCAGCGTGTCCACACTAAGGTTGTAGGTTAGAACCTTAATGCAGGATGGTTGTGTCCATCTCCAATTTTATTGACAAGGATTAGAAAGATTTCACGCCGAACGTCGGGTTTTATGTTGTTTGTTTGTTTGTTTTGTTTTGTGTTAGAGGGGGGGATAGAGGGGGGGATAGTCTGTCCTCCTCCCAAATAAAGCTGGATCCCATGGCATATCTGAAGAAGTGTTAGAGTGGCATAAAACCCCACTTACAAAACAGACACAACTTCCATATTTTATGATAAACAAAAAAAAAAATCCGCATCTGAAAATAATTCTTAAAACATGTGTGAACGCACCAGTCTCTTCTATACTAAACTTTACCGTGTCAATCCGACGGGTTTTTGCTTGACAAATATTTATATATGTTTTGTTGCTGCGGTCAAAATTTTTACTATTACATTTATTTGGTATCCAAATCCATTATATTCTCATATTGTTAGCATAAGGATAATAATTTCATGCAAGATATCTTTATATTTCAGGAATAATGGGTAAATGCACAGCTGTAGATGACTTTGATGCACAGAAATCCACTGACCTATCATTCAAGAAAGGAGACACACTACTTCTTCTCGATTGCAGGTAAGACTCAGTTAGTAGAATTTAGCAACACAATTATTGCCTGTTAATGTAATTAAACTGAACAACATTTTACAAATGTGTGAGTCAGGTTACAGTAACCGATATTGAATTAGTTTGTATAAAACGTCACAATATACGATACATTTACTGTACTTTATTGAGATCAATATGAGCTTGTAGTACATATGATTAAATTTCTTGAAATTTTATTGACTAAATTTCACTTCGGTCACAAAGATTTAAGTCATATCTGTCTATTTTAAAACAATATTTTAGGTATGTTTGCTATTTTTTAAAGAATATATGAGGCTTGTTACTATAATTGATCATAATTAAAGAATATTTGAGGCACACATATCTTACTTGCACTATCAAAGGAGGTTGAGATTGGGCACAAGTTATAACAACATTATAAAAGCCTTTTTTCTACAATTTACAACGTGCATTAGGATGACATTAAGGTTTGTATTAGTTCTTGTTTAACAATTATAAAAACAAATAAAACTTACAACAATAAGAATAGAAAAAAACATGCAAAGAATAAGATCCCTAACAAGGCCTGCAGAGGTTAGTTACAACGGTGGGTACTTTTAATATAGTTATTGTCGGCACTGAAAATAACACCGTTTTGATCAACACTTAACTATCCTTACCATATAATATATTATGTAATGAAATTTCTCCATATATTTGAAGTATTATAAGTGGACATTCCATAAAAAAATGGTATGCATTCTCACAAGGAGAACCGCATGAACAGGTAGCATCGTTTCTTATGTTGCAGCGAAACAGATCAAAATTTGATGCCCTAAAATTGTGTCGCACTCTTGTTTGAAGTGTATTAATTTTTCTAGTCCCAATTGGAAACCATTTAGGTATAGATACCCTGGGAGATGGGGTGAATCTAGACTGGTATTTGTATAAACAAATTATTAATAAATATTTAAAAACATGTTTGAAATCAATTCTTTCAAAAACTTTCTTTATTGACCATAACAGAGCAACAGATCTATAGTTAGATAGCAACAGATCTTTTCCAATTGGTTGGAAACCTTCCTTGTCGTAAGAAAAAATAAAGGCTTTTTCACAGAATTACACTGTAACGTAGCATGTAGTGACTAACTTTATCGAGCCCAAAAGCTCTCCGAAGTTTCAGTATCTCTAAAATATGTAAACTTCATTTTCGTTAATATTATATTCAAGAGTCTATTATTAGTACGTGATTTAAATTTGGGGATGTCTATAGAACAAAAGTAGTCTTTCAGAATTTCTGCTTCATTGTTGTCGTTACATTCCAATCTATTATTACAAGGATTCAAACAGGCGTACTACTTTTTGCAGTGCCCATTATTTTTGTAAAAGTGTCTAGTATTTCTTTGGAGCTATGTTTAGAAATAAGGTCAATTACGTCATTAATATTATCGAAGAAAAATAGTCTCGCATTTTTTATACTGTTTACTTTATTTTGTTGTTGTTCAAATTTTGCAAGGTCAGTCTGTCTTTTCGTACGTCAAGCTTCTTTGTGAAACCGGTCAATTTTAGTAATACTGAACGAAATACTGCTCTGTACGTAAAGCAGACATCCAATCAATCAAACAATTATTTCTGAACGTAATTCTGATTCAAACCACGGTTTATTATTTCACCGAATAGTTACGGTGTTTGTTGGAATACACAATTTTGCGTACTAGTATTCAAGAAATTTATTTGTAAAAAAATCACAGATTTCAGATATATCTGTATAACTTTTGAGTGCAGTCTACCAGTCGTACTATTTGATTAAATTATTTATTGTGACAAATTCGGCTTCTTTATAACGCCATACCTCGCGGGTATATGTACTCGATAAAACACCTGAATATTTATACTTGCAACTATAGCGTAATGATCACTCAGTAAGCTTTGGTAACAATAAAAGATGAATTGAGGCAAGTACACAAATCGCTAGGCAGTATAAACTCTATGAAACTTTGCCTCGTGTTACATACTTTAGTGGGTTCATTAATAACATTGACTAGATTAACATTTAGAATGATATTATTAAGAATATGACGTCCTCCTACTGCCAAATCAAGTGTTTCATTTATTGCGTGTTTCAAATTTGTCCAAAAAGGTACTACACAGCCTTCTGGTCTGTACGTTGTACAATGTGTAACAGAAAATTAGGTAAAAATATTCCTATCCAAACATGTTCTCCTCCCATAAATTCAAACAGTGCTTTTTTTACACTTAGACTTGTATAATCATATATAAGAATACCACCCCTGGCAAAATTACGATCTGCTGTTAATGGTTCCAAAAACCCATCAATGCAAATATATTTCGTGTCAATTTCATCATTTAGATGGGCTTCAGTTACACATATAATATGATTTTCAGGTGCTAAGTCCCCTGCTAATGATGAGGGACCCGCGTTACTTTGAAAATCTTGGCAAATTACAAGCAATATCAGCATCAACAAAAGAAAACTACTATTTTTAGAATATGCTTGCAAGGACAGATCATCACTGTATGCAGTGAACACAGTTACGGTTACACTCATGTCATCAAGCTTTACAATAAATATCCTAAATAACATTTTTGGAAGGATATAATAAGCTTAGGGTGACACAAACAACTATGAAATTTTACAAAAAAAAATTCCAATAGAATTCTGTATGTCATCGCCATTATCAAATATATTCATAGCTGTATAACATAAAAATAATTGATAGGACAATCCACCGACCGCTCGATAACTTCTGCGTGTTATAATAAGAAATACATGTAAAGACAAGCAAACTACATACACACTGAAACATATGTACACAATAAACATACAAGACACATGTATCATTGCAATACCGCACACAAAAACAATGGGGATAAAAAACCTCTGTCAATAAGTTATCTTAAACATAACAAAATATGCAATACAGCAAAGTTCAAGTAATTTAGGTAGTTCTTCATGATTAAAATATTGGTTCCATGTTTTGCAACAAAAATCAAATAACAATGTGTAAACAGCATGGAAATATCGAGAACTCGAGAACAATAGTTGCACGCTTGTTTCATATCTTAATGTTTACAATTAAAGAACTGAACAGTGTTAACTGTATGAAAATGCAAAGGTCATTGGATATTGTCAATTCTATTTTAGAAGCCTAAGTGGTACAAATTAAATATACAAGTGAATAATAGTTTTCACTTTGCGCTAACTGTTTACTCGTAATACATGTATTCTTTTGTCAAATGAACAGATACACATGTAAACCAACTGACATACATCCCTGAATATTATCTTAGATCACCACTCGACGATAAGTCTTATTGTGTAACAGAACAGTGTTAAACAATTTGGCTATATTCATTCAAAAATTATCAAGGTTACTTGAATTGTAAATTACTTACGAGAATAGTTCTATATATAATCCAACACATTAAATTTAAAGCACGCGGTCAAAGTATTATTTAGTTTATCAAGACTATCACGAGATACAATCATTCGTATTTTAAATGACCCAAAATGTAACATAGTCGGTGTTACTGCTTTACATTTAATGCATATTACTGATTTGATTTATGTGTTATATACTTTGCCGTCCTGTCTTTCTTTGCCATTTGTATATATGTTATTTTCACATATCCTTTTATTGCAGCGTAGGCTGCCTTGGTGTATTAATTAAATCTTAAAAATCTTGAAATCTGGTAACTCTATCGGGTCAAAAGTATGACAAAAACATTATGAAATAAACATAAATAAAACATAAGGTGAAATTTGCCAAAACGTAGTTGGTAGTATAAACATAATAATAATAATAAACATAATATCTAACATGTAATGTAATATGGTTCTATGCAATGATAATAAAGAGTTTGCGTAATAAATTATATTTCAAAAATGTAAACAAATCAACTAACAGTAACATGTTTACAATTTTTAAAAGTTTGTTTAAGAACTAATTTATAAAATAGTGTTTTGTAAACGATCAAAAGAAGTCATGGTACTTATCCAAGTCTTGGATCAAAATTTTCCTAGAATCATTACGCAATTTTAAGAATATGCTACCATCATTGGTCCAAAAAAGAGTCGACGCGACCTTCCTGCTTGGCAGTTACAATGTAGTTCTTTGATAATTGTCTTTCGTTTACGTGCGAAGTCTTTCGGTAATAAAAATATTACTATTGGTGTTTTTCAGATTTCATTTTGATTTGTATATGGCATTTTTTACCTTCTAATTTCTAAAGCGACATATTATTTGCACAGTGTGTTGTGAGCTGAACTCGCCTATTGTATGTGAGCGTTTAATGTCTTCTTCATGTATATCTATTTTTAATTTTGTTTGAAAAATTTCAACGACTTTTTTGTGTTAGACTTGACCCTCTCGGTCATAGGAACATTGTGGAACGAAGCGAATTTCGTCTGCCATATTGTTCCAGTTCTTCTATTTTACATTTAGCTTGTTTTATTTCACCATGGTTCCAAGGCCAGTAAGATTTGCACTAGTTTCAACAAATTATTCTCACACTTAGTAAGCATAACATTCAGTTCGCATCTGATTTTGACATTTCCTGACTTAAGTAATTCGAACTCTTGTTCGTATTTTGCGATTGTTTCGTGTCTCAATACTAGTTGCACCAAATTGTCAATTATAGGCTTCATGGCTTGTATAATATAAAGTGCAATTATTTCTGGAAGTGACGGGCTTTTTTGTCTTCTATCAGTTTAGTCAGATTTTCAATAGTACCCTTGTTATCAGTAATACAGGTGTCTACAGACTCCATATTGATTCGGTGGAATAGATCAGGAAGCAAGCATCTCCTACGCATGGGAAAGGGTTTTAGTTGGTGAAGAGACTTACTGTGACTGTTAATTTACGTTTCCAACCTGGTTTAATAGGTTCAATAGCGTATTGACCTCTTCAAAAGTCCATAATTGAATAATATGGAGCAGGGTAGAATGATATTAAATGAAATGAAGCCGCGTTCAATATTGATGTAACCTGCTCTATAAAACGTCATACTGATCAAGTTCTAGACGTGTAGTTATGTTTAATTACATAAACTTTGGATAGGTATAAAATCTAAATAATCATTGTTGTATATATGATGATTTCTCCTTTTTCTTTTAAAGTGATAAAAATTGGTGGTGGGCCAGGAAAGGTTCCAAGAAGGGGTATATACC
Organism: Limnoperna fortunei; assembly: GCA_944474755.1. Classification (NCBI taxonomy): domain Eukaryota; kingdom Metazoa; phylum Mollusca; class Bivalvia; order Mytilida; family Modiolidae; genus Limnoperna; species Limnoperna fortunei. Next base: position 68,186,809 of record OX104114.1, on the reverse strand, counting down.
ATCAAATTATGTGATTATAAATTACGGAAAACATAAAAGAGGTATGGAAAGACTGTTTACAAGTATACAAGTAACTATAATTACAAAGCATGACTGTTTTATATATATGGACACCCATGACATTTTACAGTTTGATAAATCCAATTATTTATTTTTATTTTTGCTCAAAAGTCTATTGGCCGTGATGTCTGTTTTGGGTTCTAAATATGTTAGTTTAAAACTATCTGATTGTAACACAGTGAATTCCTATTTGTACCCAAGTTGTACCGAAGCTGGATGATACAATATTCCAATTTATTTCCTTCGTGCAATAGTTATTGCAAGATTTTTCGATATTCGAGAAACGTTTAAACAATATAAAACCTATTGTAAAATGTGTAACTACCTTTATTTCATTGTTGCTATAGTATGTATTCTTTAATGTTAGAACTAACATTCGAGAACTATAATAATTTTCTAAATTTGTCAAATGATATTTATGTTTTGAATTTATCAAATTTAACATTATAGTTAGGGAAAACATAAGATAAGCATAATAAGGAGTTATGAAGTGTTATAGTCAGTTGTTAGTCTGTAAAAACTAGTCAACAATGGTAAAAGTTTGTATATTTTGGACATACTTAAATCCTTGGTTAAACATATTAAGTACCGTGTTTTTCATATACGTAACCAGTTTCGTTATAACTTTGAATTTAAACAATCAGGTAATTGATACAATACAACAAATTAAAGCTTGCGTTTGTTTTTTGTTTTTATTTTATGGTTTTTAATAATAAATAAAGAAAAAAATAATAACCTATTTTAACATCAATGTAAGGGTTTGGTGGAACATCGAGTATAATGTTCGAGTAGAACTTCGAATTACAGTCAAACCTCTAAAAACCGACCCCTCACTAAAACGGAATCCTGTCTATACCGATCAAAAAGTTCGGTCCCAAAGTTTTGTTTTCAATTTCTTAAGTAAAAATACCTTACTATACCGGCCCACTGTGTATTCCGAACACCGGAGTGAAAGTTAATATCCAATATACAATTTGTTACTATAAAAACCCTCATAAAAGCGGCTTGATTAAAAATCGATAATCTTGAACGCAAAGCCATGTGTCTTTCTTTACACAACTATTTAACAATAATTGTTTGAACTTGGGTTGCCTGAAGGGCAATTAATTGCACACTTACATCGATTTAACATACATATAAATAATAGGGTGAACTGTTTTAATTGATAAAATTAAATTAGAGTTTTCCAGTTTTGTTAAATGGGATCGTTAAATCCTGGAATGAAACTTCAGACTACATTATTCAAAAGTGTTTTCTCTAGGTAAGATTTTCCTTGCTGAACCCCGCACAGATAACGAATGAGGATGAAGATGATCCGAATGACGACATTCCGCTTGCGCAGTTGAGCGTTAGCTCAGGGTCATGATTAGTCGGAAGTGAACTTTGAGAATTTTGATAAAATTGAAAAATCGTTGCCGACCGTTCGGAGCTGATATGACACGCGGATATTTTGAAAACGCTGGATCAAATAATAACTTTTGCAAACGCTAAGGACTGTCGTTCTTAAAATAAATTACAAGAACTGAAAACTATGACCGAGGAAACCATCATCAGGAGACGAAGAAACACACAACTATTGGCGCTTTTTATAAATGAATAGTGTAACTAAAACTGTTCGTAGATAAAAACTTTGTTTCAAAACAAAGCAACAAAGTAGACGTCTTAACTAAAATTAAAAATCAGTGTTCTAAATCTACCAGGTTGATAACATAACAGTCAATTGGTATTATCCATCAATGCATTATTTGTTGAATGAAACCCTGTTCCAATTAAATTTTTCAAACACCTTAATAAACCGATTCACTGCCCAAACCGACCATTTTTTCTGGTCCCGATGATGGTCGGTTTAGACAGGTTTCACTGTATAGTTCGAGTTGCACTTAAAGTTAATTTAGACTTTGTTATAGTTCGAATTAAAATCTAAGAAGAATTCGCGTTAAAAATCATATTCATATTTATAATTATAGTTATAATTCTTAACAGACATCCCTGTTTGTTGAATATCGTTTACTTGAATTTAGAGGGATCTTTTGTAAATAAAACTCGCGAATGACACAGCTATGCTGAATTCTTTTACTTGTCGCAAAAATTCACAAACCGTAAGTCGAAATCATTAAAGGTCTTCACCATTTGTCGTCCTGTGACATGTCCTTAAAGAAAATCTCAAAGCCAAAGTTTAGAAGTGACCTCGACCTTAGGCCTCTAATCTTCTTATCATTACAACTCAAAAACCATAAAAGATAAAAGAAGACAATAAATGGGAAAAATACTCCTCTCGTTAATACCTTTATTTGATAGAATACTCCGAAACTGTGCGATTAACCGTTTTCTAGTTACAGCGCTTGAATCGTTTCGGTTAATCAGTTAATCAGATAATATAGGTTTAATATGATCACCAAGTCAAGGGCCCCGTGCGGGATCCGGGTGGCCAAAAGAATAGACCGCAGTCGCGCTAGCTTGTCGTAAAAGGCGACTAAATAGCGCCCAGTACCCTGACCGGCGTGTCAGGTCGGTTTGGGAAAAGACCAACTGGGATGTGTGCCCCAGGTGGTTGAATGTGGTAACCCTGGCAAGCTGGGGTTGTCAGGCCATAATACGGAAAAACTGACCGCAAACCATATTAGTGCACCGTGTTGGGAAAAATGCTACAATCCTCGCACGTTAAAGAACGCTGCTGTAGTATTCGCTATGAGTAGGGATTTCGATCCCGCTACAGGAGGCTGAATTGCCCGACCCTATCCATCCTCCCATTTGCCAGTGGCATTCTAAAATCCGTTACCCCTATTTTTCCTTGTGTCCCATCCCATTTTCATTCATCATCATTTCATGTTCATTGTATCATCCATTTCATGTTCATTGCCTGAATATAGCTGAAATAATGCTGCTCGGGCGTTAAACACCATTAATCAATCAATCAATTTGAGCCCATTTTCAAAGGTCACGGGTCAATGTCATACCATAGCAACAAGGTAACCATTGCAAAAAATCCTTAGCAAAACATATTTTTTTAATCAGGATGATGTACCTTTTACCTTTTACATTTTACGACCGGAAGCGGCATTTTGTCCCTAGAACTTAAAATATGCATAAAAACTGCACAGACAAGAAATGCTTAGAAATATTTTTATGATTTTTGTTGATGTGGTCAAATTGTTCTATTAAATTTTTTGGTATCTAAATACAAGTTTCTATTTTGCATACTTCAACATATTATCCAAATTGTTAGTAAAAAGATATTTATTCCAAACAAGATATCTTATATTTTAGGAATAACGGGAAAAGCAACAGCCGTATATGACTATGATGCACAGGAATCCGATGAACTATCATTCAAGAAAGGAGACACACTACTTCTTCTCGAAGGCAGGTAAGACGCAACTGGTATAATTAAACAACACAATACATCTTATGAACGTAATAAAACTAAACAACATTTACACACGTGTTAGTCAGTTTATTTTTAACATTATATTATGTGATATATGAGACTTATTACTATAATTAATTTAAATGAATATGCGAGGCATTTAACTATTTTCTAAAGAATATGTTACTAAAAATATATTTGGATTTATGGGTTGAATTTATACTAGAAACCAATAGGCAGGTGTTTCATCAGACCACCACTAACAGGTGATTTGTTATTGTTTCTTAATTGTATGTTGTTTAAATGTTAAAATAGTAAAGTGCTTTCATCACTGTCTGTTTTATTGAAAATAGCCATAAACACCAATCAGATATTTGGATTATTTATAACTGTACATGAGCCAATATTCCAACAAGAAATGCAACAGTAATCGGATGATGTTTAAATTTTTCCGTTTTTTCGGGGTGGTGTTCGGAAGGTGGCCAATTTGAAATTTCAAAACCAATATGCACCACTAGAAATCCTAAACGTTCAATATGCAAAGCATCATAATAGTCGTACGACCCTTTGTTGATGAATTATTCCGTACAAAGTAGTGATCACTAAAAAAAAGAATAAGAATAATAATAAGAAACGGTGTAAAAGCAATAAGTTTTCCAATAAGTTGGGCGACTTAACAATACTAACTAGTGCTAACTGTGTTGGGATGCCAACACAGGATGTCTCCCAAACGAACTCCCATTGCCACTTTAATGTTCAGCATGTTGACCCCTCCCCAGCCAAATAAACATTTTCACCAAGATAATGCAATTTCGTATATAATGACCGCTGACACTGTTGCAATTAAAACAGTCTACAGACTCCATATTGATTCGGTGGAATAGATCAGGAAGCAAGCATCTCCTACGCATGGGAAAGGGTTTTAGTTGGTGAATAGACTTACTGTGACTGTTAATTTACGTTTCCCGCCTGGTTTAATAGGTTCAATAGCGCATTGACCTCTTCAAAAGTCCATAATTGAATAATATGGAGCAGGGTAGAATGATATTAAATGAAATGAAGCCGCGTTCAATATTGTTGTAACCTGCTCTATAAAACGTCATACTGATCAAGTTCTAGACGTGTAGTTATGTTTAATTAGATAAACTGAGTCCTGAAATTTAAATGGATAGGAACTTTATAATTATTGTATTGTCAGTGTCGTATTCTTGCAAAAATGGCAAAAAGACTGAAAGAAAGTAAAATGAGCTGATTAACGTTAGACAAAATTTCATCTAAGTCTCATGAATATATTAACCGATATATCTTGATACACTAGAATTGCAATCAATGGGTATTCTTACAATTTGAACATTATCCAGCAATGCACCACATGAAATAAAATAGTGAACTTACTTCTGTGCGAGATCTGCTTTGAAATTATATATGTCAATACATTTTGACACTTATCGCTGACGTTCAGCAGAGGAAACTAATGTTTGATTCAGAATTGTCATATAATGCACTTACACTTGGGCTATATCTTGACTATATGGAGGTAGAAAGATAATTAAATGTGTCATTCTGAAATTCTTTAAGGGTTGAAACAAGGATTTCTCTAATTTTTACGTCATATTGAAACCTCTTGACCGGTGTGGAGAAGTAGTTCTCGTCACTGGTAAAAAGTAGTTTTCATTTGTTGATTGGTTTAAAATAAGAATGTGATAAACAGAAATAATGACGTCTTAAACAAAGAAACTTATATTTACCGCGTATTCAAGACATGTCCATAAAATTGGGGTTGTGATAATTTGTATTTCGTATCACAAACTTACAACTTCTTAAAAGTAGAGAAACAGAATCTTACCTTAGAACGCTTGGATTATCGAATTTCTCCAATCTCTATAGTAAAATATGGAAAAAATTTTAAGTCCTTGCCAAGGCTTGGAATTAAATAGTACCAGTTTAAGAATCAGTTAAAAAATATGTACCACGCAGTCACATTAGTGAGAAAATACCGCGCACAAATAAATAGGAAAATACTGAAAAAGAGCGATAATTATTTTCATATCTTTGGATAGGTATAAAATCTAAATTATCATTGTTGTATATATGATGATTTCTCCTTTTTCTTTTAAAGTGATAAAAATTGGTGGTGGGCCAGGAAAGGTTCCAAGAAGGGATATATACCATCAAATTATGTGATTATAAATAACGGAAAACATAAAAGAGGTATGGAAAGACTGTTTACAAGTGTACAAGTAACTATAAATTACAAAGCATGACTGTTTTATATATATGGACACCCATGACATTTTACAGTTTGATAAATCCCATTATTAAGTCGCCGACCACGAAGTGTCGGGCGACTTATTGTTTTTACTCCGTTTCTTATTATTATTATTATTATTATTATTATTTTCATATTTCTTATGTTTTCCTTTTTCCCCTCGCAATGTTGTCCGCTCGTTTTCTCGCTCATCTTTTAACCGATCGAAATGAAAAAAAAAATTTGACGCGGCCGACATTTCAAAATGGCCGCCATCCGAACACCACCCCCCTAAAACTGTAAAAATTTAAACGTCATCCGATTTAAACGAAATTTGGTATACAGGTAGCTTATGATACCCTGAGTGTGCCACTATTTTCAAAATTTTTGTCCAACTTCCGGTTTCAAAATGGCGGCCGTTTTAAAGTTTTACAAAATGGCGGCCGTTGTCAGATCTCAGTTATGGCCAGAGCAATTTCAATGAAAATTGGTATACTGATACAGCTAACTATCCTGAGCATTTTTGCAAAAAAAATTTTTTGTCCGACTTCCGGTTTCAAAATGGCGGCCGTTTTAAAGTTTGCTCGTTTTCTCGCTCATCTTTTAACCGATCGAAATGAAACTTGGCCAACTGAAAGCTCATGTTATGAAGTTGTGCTCTTGACTTTTAGTTCCCTCTACTCGGTCAAAAGTGCGGAACGGGAGGCGACTTCAACGTTTCGGGAAACGTCAATTTTAATTTATTTTTATTTTTGCTCAAAAGCCTATTGGCCGTGATGTCTGTTTTGGGTTCTAAATATGTTAGTTTAAAACTATCTGATTGTAACGCAGTGAAATCCTATTTGTTCCCAAGTTGTACCGAAGCTGGATGATACAATATTCCAATTATTTCCTTCGTGGAATAGTTATTGCAAGATTTTTCGATATTCGAGAAACGTTTAAACAATATAAAACCTATTGTAAAATGTGTTACTACCTTTTTTTCATTATTGCTATAGTATGTATTCTTTAATGTTAGAACTAACATTCGAGAACTATAATAAATTTCTAAATTTGTCAAATGATATTTTCTGTTTTTAATTTATCAATTTAACATTATAGTTAGGGAAAACATAAGATAAGCATAATAAGGAGTTATGAAGTGTTATAGTCAGTTGTTAGTCTGTAAAAACTAGTCAACAATGGTAAAAATTTGTATATTTTGGACATACTAAAATCCTTGGTTAAACATATTATGTACCGTGTTTGTCATATACGTAACCAGTTTCGTTATAACTTTGAATTTAAACAATCAGGTAATTGATACAATACAACAAATTAAAGCTTGCGTTTGTTTTTTTGTTTTTATTTTATGGTTTTTAATAATAAATAAAGAAAAAAATAATAACCTATTTTAACATCAATGTAAGGGTTTGGTGGAACATCGAGTTAATGTTCGAGTAGAAATTCGAGTTATAGTTCGAGTTACACTTAAAGTTAATTATCCGAGTTAGACTTTGTTATAGTTCGAATTAAAATCTAAGTAAGAATTCGCGTTAAAAATCATATTCATATTTATAATTATAGTTTGTTAAATATCGTTAACTTGAATTTAGAGGGATCTTTTATAAATAAAACTTGCGAATGACACAGCTATGCGGAATTCTTTTACTTGTCGCAAAAATTCACAAACCGTAAGTCGAAATCATTAAAGGTCTTCACCATTTGTCGTCCTGTGACATGTCCTTAAAGAAAATCTCAAAGCCAAAGTTTAGAAGTGACCTCGACCTTAGGCCTCTAATCTTCTTATCATTACAACTCAAAAACCATAAAAGATAAAAGAAGACAATAAATGGGAAAAATACTCCTCTCGTTAATACCTTTATTTGACAGAATACTCCGAAACTGCGCGATTAACCGTTTTCGAGTTACAGCGCTTGAATCGTTTCGGTTAATCAGTTAATCAGATAATATAGGTTTAATATGATCACCAAGTCAAGGGCCCCGTGCGGGATCCGGGTGGCCAAAAGAATAGACCGCAGTCGCGCTAGCTTGTCGTAAAAGGCGACTAAATAGCGCCCAGTACCCTGACCGGCGTGTCAGGTTGGTTTGCCTAAAGACCAACTGGGATGTGTGCCCCAGGTGGTTGAATGTGGTACTTCTGGCAAGCTGGGGTTGTCAGGCCATAATACGGAAAAACTGACCGCAAACCATATTAGTGCACCGTGTTGGGAAAAATGCTAGGTTCCTCGCACGTTAAAGAACGCTGCTGTAGTATTCGCTATGAGTAGGGATTTCGATCCCGCTACAGGAGGCTGAATTGCCCAACCCTATCGATCCTCCCATTTGCCAGTGGCAATCTAAAATCCGTTACCCCTATTTTTCCTTGTGTCCCATCCCATTTTCATTCATCATCATTTCATGTTCATTTTATCATCCATTTCATGTTCATCGCCTGAATATAGCTGAAATAATGCTGCTCGGGCGTTAAACACCATTAATCAATCAATCAATTTGAGCCCATTTTCAAAGGTCACGGGTCAACGTCATTCCATGGCAACAAGGTAACCATTGCAAAAAATCCTTAGCAAAACATATTTTTTTAATCAGGATGATGTACCTTTTACCTTTTACATTTTACGACCGGAAGCGGCATTTGTCCCTAGAACTTAAAATATGCATAAAAACTGCACAGACAAGAAATGCTTAGAAATATTTTTATGATTTTTGTTGATGTGGTCAAATTGTTCTATTAAATTTTTTTGGTATCTTAATACAAGTTTCTATTTTGCATACTTCAACATATTATCCAAATTGTTAGTAAAAAGATATTTATTCCATGCAAGATATCTTATATTTTAGGAATAACGGGAAAAGCAACAGCCTTATATGACTTTGATGCACAGGAATCCGATGAACTATCATTCAAGAAAGGAGACACACTAATTCTTCTCGAAGGCAGGTAAGACGCAACTGGTATAATTTAACAACACAATAAATCTTATGAACGTAATAAAACTAAACAACATTTACACACGTGTTAGTCAGTTTATTTTTAACATTATATTATGTGATATATGAGACTTATTACTATAATTAATTTAAATGAATATGCGAGGCATTTAACTATTTTCTAAAGAATATGTTACTAAAAATATATTTGGATTTATGGGTTGAATTTATACTAGAAACCAATAGGCAGGTGTTTCATCAGACCACCACTAACAGGTGATTTGTTATTGTTTCTTAATTGTATGTTGTTTAAATGTTAAAATAGTAAAGTGCTTTCATCACTGTCTGTTTTATTGAAAATAGCCATAAACACCAATCAGATATTTGGATTATTTATAACTGTACATGAGCCAATATTCCAACAAGAAATGTAACAGTAATCGGATGATGTTTAAATTTTTGCGTTTTTTCGGGGTGGTGTTCGGAAGGTGGCCAATTTGAAATTTCAAAACCAATATGCACCACTAGAAATCCTAAACGTTCAATATGCAAAGCATCATAATAGTCGTACGACCCTTTGTTGATGAATTATTCCGTACAAAGTAGTGATCACTAAAAAAAAAGAATAAGAATAATAATAAGAAACGGTGTAAAAGCAATAAGTTTTCCAAAACTTGTTTTGGGCGACTTAACAATACTAACTAGTGCTAACTCTGTTGGGATGACAATACAGAATGTCTCCCAAACGAACCTCCATTGCCGCTATAATGTTCAGCATGTTTGTAAGTCCCCCAAATACCATTTTTTACCAAGATATTACAATGTTCTATATAATGACTCCCGTTTCCATGAAAACGGTAGCCATTTTGAAAATTCTATAAGATGATTGCAACACGTCACCCTTAACATGTTCCCAAAGTTTCATATTGATTGGACATTGCATCTCAGAGAAACTGTACGGACAAGATTGAGCGGAAAGAAAAAAAAGAAAAAAAAAGCCGATGAATAGAAATAAGAAAGCCGACAGAAGTAATATGTCTACCAAAACGTCGTTTCTGAGACATAACTAGTGCTGATTGTTTTGGGATGCCAACACAGGATGTCTCCCAAACGAACTCCAATTGCCACTTTAATGTTCAGCATGTTGACCACCCCCCCCCCAACCAAATAAACATTTTCACCAAGATAATGCAATTTCGTATATAATGACCGCTGACCCTGTTGCAATTAAAACGGCTGCCATTTTGAAAATTTCAAAAGTTGATTGCAAACCTTCAGGTCACCTTTAACATGTTCCCAAAGTTTATTCTTGATTGGACATTGTATCGGAGAGAAACTGGGCAGACAAAATTACACGGAACAAAAAAAAAGAAAAAAGAAGAACAAAAGTAATAGGAAACCTGAAGTAAACAATATGTCTCCCAAAACATCGTTTGGGTGGGAAACATAATAATATAAATAAGAAACAGAGCAAAAACAATGTCTCCCAAACTTTTTTTGCATGGGAGCCATAATTATAAACATAATAATCATCTTATGGATCATAACTGGCTCTCAAACTCTCTGTGGACACTCTAGTTCAGACATCCATTCACAGCAACTGTATCTTCCAGTAAACAAAGTTTCGCGGAAATCGGAGCATTTTACATGCTAGTTGGCCGTCTTGGATTCAAAGTGGCCGCCATATAAAGTCAACATGTGCGTCATATAATGCGGTATAACATATTGTACTTACATTCCAATTCTCATGAAACCCCGTAAACTTAAAGATTTTTAAGGATATGTTTCGTCATTTTCAATGGCTTCCATAATCAAATTCAAATTTTGATGACTAACATATGATCGCAACATGGTAATATTCTTTAAAACAAAATTTCTTGGGAATTCGAGCATTTTGAATTTTTTGGCCATCTTGGATTCAAAATGGCTGCCATTGAACGTCAATATGTGTGTTATATGGTGCGGTATAATATACTCTACTGATATTCCAGTTTCATCAAAATCCGTTAACTTTTGGATTTTTAAGGATTTTTTCAATTTCAAAATGACCACCATTTCAAGATGGCAGCCAATTTAAAAATGTTAAACCTGGATGGCACAACTGTACATCAGGACCTATTTTTGGATGAAGTTTCATGTCGATCCAAATTACGGTCTCTGAGAAAACTGTCGGACAAATTCAGAAGGAAAGTGAAACAAAAACAATTAGGAAGACCTGAGCAAAACCAATATGTCTCCCAAACTTTCGTTTGGGAACCATAATAATAATAATAAAATTTACCTTTTCCGAAACGTTGAAGTCGCCTCCCGTTCCGCACTTTTGACCGAGTAGAGGGAACTAAAAGTCAAGAGCACAACTTCATAACATGAGCTTTCAGTTGGCCAAGTTTCATTTCGATCGGTTAAAAGATGAGCGAGAAAACGAGCAAACTTTAAAACGGCCGCCATTTTGAAACCGGAAGTCGGACAAAAAATTTTTTTTGCAAAAATGCTCAGGATAGTTAGCTGTATCAGTATACCAATTTTCATTGAAATTGCTCTGGCCATAACTGAGATCTGGCAACGGCCGCCATTTTGTAAAACTTTAAAACGGCCGCCATTTTGAAACCGGAAGTCGGACAAAACATTTTTAAATAGTGGCACACTTAGGGTATCATAAGCTACCTGTATACCAAATTTCGTCTAAATCGGATGACGTTTAAATTTTTACATTTTTAGGGGGGTGGTGTTCGGATGGCGGCCATTTTGAAATGTCGGCCGCGTCAAATTTTTTTTTGCAAAAATGCTCGGGATAGTTAGCTGTACCAGTATACCAATTTTCATTGAAATTGCTTTGGCAATTACTGAGATCTGACAACGGCCGTCATTTTTTTCAACGGCGGCCATTTTGAAAATGGCGGCCATTTTGAAAATTTCAAAAGTGGATTGCACAACTTCAGGTCATCCTTAACATGTTCCCAAAGTTTCATTTCGATCGGTTAAAAGATGAGCGAGAAAACGAGCGGACAACATTGCGAGGGGAAAACATAAGAAATATGAAAATAATAATAATAATTAAAATTTACGTTTCCCGAAACGTTGAAGTCGCCTCCCGTTCCGCACTTTTGATCCCCATGGATAGTATTTCATTCAAATCAGTACATTAAAATATGCCTAGAAATCAAATTTTGTTGAAATCGGACAAAGTTGACTTTTTCCTGCAGTAAAATGGCCGCCATTTTGAAACCGGAAGTCGGACAAAAATTTTTTAAATAGTGGCACACTCAGGGTATCATAAGCTACCTGAATACTAAATTTCGTCTAAATCGGATGACGTTTAAATTTTTACATTTTTAGGGGGGTGGTGTTCGGATGGCGGCCATTTTGAAATGTCGGCCGCGTCAAATTTTTTTTTGCAAAAATGCTCGGGATAGTTAGCTGTATCAGTATACCAATTTTCATTGAAATTGCTTTGGCAATTACTGAGATCTGACAACGGCCATCATTTTTTTCAACGGCGGCCATTTTGAAAATGGCGGCCATTTTGAAAATTTCAAAAGTGGATTGCACAACTTCAGGTCACCCTTAACATGTTCCCAAAGTTTCATCTTGATTGGACATTGCGTCTCTGAGAAAACGAGCGGACAACATTGCGAGGGGAAAAAGGAAAACATAAGAAATATGAAAATAATAATAATTAAAATTTACGTTTCACGAAACGTTGAAGTCGCCTCCCGTTCCGCACTTTTGAAAGTCAAGAGCACAACTTCATAACATGAGCTTTCAGTTGGCCAAGTTTCATTTCGATCGGTTAAAAGATGAGCGAGAAAACGAGCGGACAACATTGCGAGGGGAAAAGGGAAAACATAAGAAATATGAAAATAATAATAATAATAATAATAAGAAACGGAGTAAAAACAATAAGTCGCCCGACACTTCGTGGTCGGCGACTTAATAATAAAAAACGGAGTAAAAACAATAAGTCGCCCGACACTTCGTGGTCGGCGACTTAATAACTAGTGCTGATTGTGTTGGGATGCCAACACAGAATGTCTCCCAAACGAACCCCCATTGCCACTATAATCCCCATGGATAGTATTTCATTCAAATCAGTACATTAAAATATGCCTAGAAATCAAATTTTGTTGAAATCGGACAAAGTTGACTTTTTCCTGCAGTAAAATGGCCGCCATTTTGAAACCGGAAGTCGGACAAAACATTTTTAAATAGTGGCACACTTAGGGTATCATAAGCTACCTGTATACCAAATTTCGTCTAAATCGGATGACGTTTAAATTTTTACATTTTTAGGGGGGTGGTGTTCGGATGGCGGCCATTTTGAAATGTCGGCCGCGTCAAATTTTTTTTTGCAAAAATGCTCGGGATAGTTAGCTGTACCAGTATACCAATTTTCATTGAAATTGCTTTGGCAATTACTGAGATCTGACAACGGCCGTCATTTTTTTCAACGGCCGCCATTTTGAAAATGGCGGCCATTTTGAAAATTTCAAAAGTGGATTGCACAACTTCAGGTCACCCTTAACATGTTCCCAAAGTTTCATTTCGATCGGTTAAAAGATGAGCGAGAAAACGAGCGGACAACATTGCGAGGGGAAAAAGGAAAACATAAGAAATATGAAAATAATAATAATAATAATAATAATAAGAAACGGAGTAAAAACAATAAGTCGCCCGACACTTCGTGGTCGGCGACTTAACTAGTGCTGATTGTGTTGGGATGCCAACACAGAATGTCTCCCAAACGAACCCCCATTGCCACTATAGTCCTTATGGATAGTATTTCATTGAAATCAGTACATTAAAATATGCCTAGAAATCAAATTTTGTTGAAATCGGACAAAGTTGACTTTTTCCTGCAGTAAAATGGCCGCCATTTTGAAACCGGAAGTCGGACAAAAAATGTTTAAATAGTGGCACACTCAGGGTATCATAAGCTACCTGTATACCAAATTTCGTCTAAATCGGATGACGTTTAAATTTTTGCATTTTTAGGGGGGTGGTGTTCGGATGGCGGCCATTTTGAAATGTCGGTCGCGTCAAATTTTTTTTTGCAAAAATGCTCAGGATAGTTAGCTGTATCAGTATACCAATTTTCATTGAAATTGCTTTGGCAATTACTGAGATCTGACAACGGCCGTCATTTTTTTTCAACGGCGGCCATTTTGAAAATGGCGGCCATTTTGAAAATTTCAAAAGTGGATTGCACAACTTCAGGTCACCCTTAACATGTTCCCAAAGTTTCATCTTGATTGGACATTGCGTCTCTGAGAAAATGTGCGGACAAGATTGAACGGAAAGAAAAAAGAAAGAAAGAAGAAGAATAATAATGAAAGGTCATTTGTTCAAAGAACAAATGTGAGGTCTTTCCCGGTATGGTAAATAAGGGGATTCTGTTGACGTTTTGTCTGTTCCTTATTACAAAATGTCACTAGCAGTCATGAAAATTAGTTATTTGAATAAAGCAAGTCATCCCTGTTCACACTTCATATGGTTGCTAAGTACTTTTGTGACCGTTGCTAGGGACAAATTGTAACTTCCGATTGTTAAATAGTGTATTCCACCTAAATACTTCATCCTGATTCTAAATATATATGGTTACTAAGGACTTTTTATGATGGTTACCTTGTTGCTATGGTGTGACCTTGACCCATAACATTTGACTTTGGGCTCAAATTGAAGCTCTTTTCATACTGTTCACTTTAGCTACGCATGTTTATCATATTATCTCTAACCGTTTTCAAGTTATTAGTCAAAAACCAATCAACCGAAACATGTCAAAGGCAATAACTCCTAAACGGTTCATTGAACAATTTTTGACATAAAAGACCAATTGTAGGTCTCAATAAGAGGAGTATTTTTCCAATTTATTGTCTGCTTCTATCTTTTACAGTTTTCGAGTTATAAGTCAAAAACCAATCAACCAAAACATGTCAAGGGCAATAACTCCTAAACGGTTCATTGAATAATTTTTGACATTATAGACCAATTGTAGGTCGCAATGAGAGGAGTATTTTTCCAATTTATTGTTTGCTTCTATTCTTTACGGTTTTCGAGGTATAGGTCAAAAACCAATCAACCGGAACATGTCAAGGGCAATAACTCCTAAACGGTTCATTGAACAGTTTTGGACATAAAAGACCAAATGTAGGTCTAAATAAGAGGATTATTTTTCTAATTTATTGTCTGCTTCCATCTTTTACGGTTTTCGAGTTGTTATGATAACAAGGTTCGAGGCCTAAGGTCGAGGTCATATCTGAACTTTGACCTTGAGATTTTCCTTAATGTAATGTCACAGGACAACAAATGGTGAACAGCCAGGCTGTTTTGGACCTCCGGTTTGTGAGTTTTGTTGATAACCGGAGTCACTGAAACATTCAAGGTATACCGCTCGCCTTCGCTCGACAAAATTTTTTGGTCAAATTATGGTACAAAGTTGTCTCAAAAGTTCCTTAACATTTCTCACTTTTCAGTTTTTATCTAAATTTTATAGTTTCTGAGTTGTTCTGATAACAAGGTTTTCGGTGTTTGGGCAGATAACTCTGTAAAGAAAAAGTTTTCGGTGTCGCAGGGTAAATTCCAATCAGGGTTTAAGTGTACGATACTTGGTATAAAAGATGAAAATGATATGTCGCGAACTCTTTTGTACAGACGCGGCGGAGGAAAGAATAATAAGAATAATAATAATAATAATAATCAGAAGAAATACAATAAGGTCTTCCCACTGGAAGTGGGAAAGACCTTAATAAGAAACCGGACAAAAACAATATGTCTCCCAAAACTTCGTTTGGGAGACATAATAAGAAACGGAGTAAAAACAATAAGTCGCCCGACACTTCGTGGTCGGCGACTTAATTAAAATTTACGTTTCCCGAAACGTTGAAGTCGCCTCCCGTTCCGCACTTTTGACCGAGTAGAGGGAACTAAAAGTCAAGAGCACAACTTCATAACATGAGCTTTCAGTTGGCCAAGTTTCATTTCGATCGGTTAAAAGATGAGCGAGAAAACGAGCAAACTTTAAAACGGCCGCCATTTTGAAACCGGAAGTAGGACAAAAAATTTTTTTTGCAAAAATGCTCAGGATAGTTAGCTGTATCAGTATACCAATTTTCATTGAAATTGCTCTGGCCATAACTGAGATCTGACAACGGCCGCCATTTTGTAAAACTTTAAAACGGCCGCCATTTTGAAACCGGAAGTCGGACAAAACATTTTTAAACAGTGGCACATTTAGGGTATCATAAGCTACCTGTATACCAAATTTCGTCTAAATCGGATGACGTTTAAATTTTTACATTTTTAGGGGGGTGGTGTTCGGATGGCGGCCATTTTAAAATGTCGGCCGCGTCAAATTTTTTTTTGCAAAAATGCTCGGGATAGTTAGCTGTACCAGTATACCAATTTTCATTGAAATTGCTTTGGCAATTACTGAGATCTGACAACGGCCATCATTTTTTTCAACGGCGGCCATTTTGAAAATGGCGGCCATTTTGAAAATTTCAAAAGTGGATTGCACAACTTCAGGTCACCCTTAACATGTTCCCAAAGTTTCATTTCGATCGGTTAAAAGATGAGCGAGAAAACGAGCGGACAACATTGCGAGGGGAAAACATAAGAAATATGAAAATAATAATAATAATTAAAATTTACGTTTCCCGAAACGTTGAAGTCGCCTCCCGTTCCGCACTTTTGACCGAGTAGAGGGAACTAAAAGTCAAGAGCACAACTTCATAACATGAGCTTTCAGTTGGCCAAGTTTCATTTCGATCGGTTAAAAGATGAGCGAGAAAACGAGCAAACTTTAAAACGGCCGCCATTTTGAAACCGGAAGTCGGACAAAAAATTTTTTTTGCAAAAATGCTCAGGATAGTTAGCTGTATCAGTATACCAATTTTCATTGAAATTGCTCTGGCCATAACTGAGATCTGACAACGGCCGCCATTTTGTAAAACTTTAAAACGGCCGCCATTTTGAAACCGGAAGTCGGACAAAACATTTTTAAATAGTGGCACACTTAGGGTATCATAAGCTACCTGTATACCAAATTTCGTCTAAATCGGATGACGTCTAAACTTTTACATTTTTAGGGGGGTGGTGTTCGGATGGCGGCCATTTTGAAATGTCGGCCGCGTCAAATTTTTTTTTGCAAAAATGCTCGGGATAGTTAGCTGTACCAGTATACCAATTTTCATTGAAATTGCTTTGGCAATTACTGAGATCTGACAACGACCGTCATTTTTTTCAACGGCGGCCATTTTGAAAATGGCGGCCATTTTGAAAATTTCAAAAGTGGATTGCACAACTTCAGGTCACCCTTAACATGTTCCCAAAGTTTCATTTCGATCGGTTAAAAGATGAGCGAGAAAACGAGCGGACAACATTGCGAGGGGAAAAAGGAAAACATAATAATAATTAAGTCGCCGACCACGAAGTGTCGGGCGACTTATTGTTTTTACTCCGTTTCTTATTATTATTATTATTATGTTTTCCTTTTTCCCCTCGCAATGTTGTCCGCTCGTTTTCTCGCTCATCTTTTAACCGATCGAAATGAAACTTGGCCAACTGAAAGCTCATGTTATGAAGTTGTGCTCTTGACGGTCAAAAGTGCGGAACGGGAGGCGACTTCAACGTTTCGGGAAACGTAAATTTTAATTAAAATTTACGTTTCCCGAAACGTTGAAGTCGCCTCCCGTTCCGCACTTTTGACCGAGTAGAGGGAACTAAAACTCAAGAGCACAACTTCATAACATGAGCTCTCAGTTGGCCAAGTTTCATTTCGATCGGTTAAAAGATGAGCGAGAAAACGAGCAAACTTTAAAACGGCCGCCATTTTGAAACCGGAAGTCGGACAAAAATTTTTTTTTGCAAAAATGCTCAGGATAGTTAGCTGTATCAGTATACTAATTTTCATTGAAATTGCTCTGGCCATAACTGAGATCTGACAACGGCCGCCATTTTGTAAAACTTTAAAACGGCCGCCATTTTGAAACCGGAAGTCGGACAAAAATTTTGAAAATAGTGGCACACTCAGGGTATCATAAGCTACCTGTATACCAAATTTCGTTTAAATCGGATGACGTTTAAATTTTTACAGTTTTAGGGGGGTGGTGTTCGGATGGCGGCCATTTTGAAATGTCGGCCGCGTCAAATTTTTTTTTGCAAAAATGCTCGGGATATTGAGCTGTACCAGTATACCAATTTTCATTGAAATTGCTTTGGCAATTACTGAGATCTGACAACGGCCGTCATTTTTTTCAACGGCGGCCATTTTGAAAATGGCGGCCATTTTGAAAATTTTAAAAGTGGATGGCACAACTTCAGGTCACCCTTAACATGTTCCCAAAGTTTCATTTCGATCGGTTAAAAGATGAGCGAGAAAACGAGCGGACAACATTGCGAGGGGAAAACATAAGAAATATGAAAATAATAATAATTAAACATGATTGTGTTGGGATGCCAACACAGAAGTCGCCCAAATCCCCATGGATAGTATTCCATGCAAATCAGTACAGCTGTACATCAAAATACGTCTAGAAATCAAATTTCGTTGAAATCCGACAAAGTTGACGTTTTCGAGGGGCGGGTGTGGTAAAACGGCGGCCATTTTAAAATGGCGGCTTTCGCATCAAATTTGTTTTCGCCATACTGCTCAGGATGGTTAACTCTACCAGTGTACCAATTTTCATTAAAATCCATCCACCCATCTCCGAGATCTGAGAGGGGGCCAAAAATCTTTAATGGCGGCCATTTTGAAAATGGCGGCCATTTTGAAAATGGCGGCCATTTTGAAAATTTCAAAAGTGGATGGCACACCTCTGAGTGACCCTCCTCCCACCTCAGCAGGTTTTATCTTGACAGTACATCAAAATACGTCTAGAAATCAAATTTCGTTGAAATCGGACAAAGTTGACATTTTTGGGGGGCGGGTGTGATAAAATGGCCGCGATTTTAAAATGGCGGCATTCGCATCAAATTTTTTTTCGCCACACTGCTCAGGATGGTTAACTCTACCAGTGTACCGATTTTCATTAAAATCCATCCACCCATCTCCGAGATCTGAGAGGTCGCCAAAAATCTTTAATGGCGGCCATTTTGAAAATGGCGGCCATTTTGAAAATTTCAAAAGTGAATGGCACACCTCTGAGTGACCCTCCACCCACCTCAGCAGGTTTTATCTTGATTGGTCAAAGCGTTTTCAAAAAATGTGTCGGACAAGTTCATGATTAAGAAAAATGTGTGGAAAAGAATAATAATAATAATAATTAAAATTTACGTTTCCCGAAACGTTGAAGTCGCCTCCCGTTCCGCACTTTTGACCGAGTAGAGGGAACTAAAAGTCAAGAGCACAACTTCATAACATGAGCTTTCAGTTAGCCAAGTTTCATTTCGATCGGTTAAAAGATGAGCGAGAAAACGAGCAAACTTTAAAACGGCCGCCATTTTGAAACCGGAAGTCGGACAAAAAATTTTTTTTGCAAAAATGCTCAGGATAGTTAGCTGTATCAGTATACCAATTTTCATTGAAATTGCTCTGGCCATAACTGAGATCTGACAACGGCCGCCATTTTGTAAAACTTTAAAACGGCCGCCATTTTGAAACCGGAAGTCGGACAAAACATTTTTAAATAGTGGCACACTTAGGGTATCATAAGCTACCTGTATACCAAATTTCGTCTAAATCGGATGACGTTTAAATTTTTACATTTTTAGGGGGGTGGTGTTCGGATGGCGGCCATTTTGAAATGTCGGCCGCGTCAAATTTTTTTTTGCAAAAATGCTCGGGATAGTTAGCTGTACCAGTATACTAATTTTCATTGAAATTGCTTTGGCAATTACTGAGATCTGACAACGGCCGTCATTTTTTTCAACGGCGGCCATTTTGAAAATGGCGGCCATTTTGAAAATTTCAAAAGTGGATTGCACAACTTCAGGTCACCCTTAACATGTTCCCAAAGTTTCATTTCGATCGGTTAAAAGATGAGCGAGAAAACGAGCGGACAACATTGCGAGGGGAAAACATAAGAAATATGAAAATAATAATAACTAGTGCTGATTGTGTTGGGATGCCAACACAGAATGTCTCACAAACGAACCCCCATTGCCACTATAATCCCCATGGATAGTATTTCATTCAAATCAGTACATTAAAATATGCCTAGAAATCAAATTTTGTTGAAATCGGACAAAGTTGATTTTCCTGCAGTAAAATGGCCGCCATTTTGAAACCGGAAGTCGGACAAAAATTTTGAAAATAGTGGCACACTCAGGGTATCATAAGCTACCTGTATACCAAATTTCGTTTAAATCGGATGACGTTTAAATTTTTACAGTTTTAGGGGGGTGGTGTTCGGATGGCGGCCATTTTGAAATGTCGGCCGCGTCAAATTTTTTTTTGCAAAAATGCTCGGGATATTGAGCTGTACCAGTATACCAATTTTCATTGAAATTGCTTTGGCAATTACTGAGATCTGACAACGGCCGTCATTTTTTTCAACGGCGGCCATTTTGAAAATGGCGGCCATTTTGAAAATTTTAAAAGTGGATGGCACAACTTCAGGTCACCCTTAACATGTTCCCAAAGTTTCATTTCGATCGGTTAAAAGATGAGCGAGAAAACGAGCGGACAACATTGCGAGGGGAAAACATAAGAAATATGAAAATAATAATAATTAAACATGATTGTGTTGGGATGCCAACACAGAAGTCGCCCAAATCCCCATGGATAGTATTCCATGCAAATCAGTACAGCTGTACATCAAAATACGTCTAGAAATCAAATTTCGTTGAAATCCGACAAAGTTGACGTTTTCGAGGGGCGGGTGTGGTAAAACGGCGGCCATTTTAAAATGGCGGCTTTCGCATCAAATTTGTTTTCGCCATACTGCTCAGGATGGTTAACTCTACCAGTGTACCAATTTTCATTAAAATCCATCCACCCATCTCCGAGATCTGAGAGGGGGCCAAAAATCTTTAATGGCGGCCATTTTGAAAATGGCGGCCATTTTGAAAATGGCGGCCATTTTGAAAATTTCAAAAGTGGATGGCACACCTCTGAGTGACCCTCCTCCCACCTCAGCAGGTTTTATCTTGACAGTACATCAAAATACGTCTAGAAATCAAATTTCGTTGAAATCGGACAAAGTTGACATTTTTGGGGGGCGGGTGTGATAAAATGGCCGCGATTTTAAAATGGCGGCATTCGCATCAAATTTTTTTTCGCCACACTGCTCAGGATGGTTAACTCTACCAGTGTACCAATTTTCATTAAAATCCATCCACCCATCTCCGAGATCTGAGAGGTCGCCAAAAATCTTTAATGGCGGCCATTTTGAAAATGGCGGCCATTTTGAAAATTTCAAAAGTGAATGGCACACCTCTGAGTGACCCTCCACCCACCTCAGCAGGTTTTATCTTGATTGGTCAAAGCGTTTTCAAAAAATGTGTCGGACAAGTTCATGATTAAGAAAAATGTGTGGAAAAGAATAATAATAATAATAATTAAAATTTACGTTTCCCGAAACGTTGAAGTCGCCTCCCGTTCCGCACTTTTGACCGAGTAGAGGGAACTAAAAGTCAAGAGCACAACTTCATAACATGAGCTTTCAGTTAGCCAAGTTTCATTTCGATCGGTTAAAAGATGAGCGAGAAAACGAGCAAACTTTAAAACGGCCGCCATTTTGAAACCGGAAGTCGGACAAAAAATTTTTTTTGCAAAAATGCTCAGGATAGTTAGCTGTATCAGTATACCAATTTTCATTGAAATTGCTCTGGCCATAACTGAGATCTGACAACGGCCGCCATTTTGTAAAACTTTAAAACGGCCGCCATTTTGAAACCGGAAGTCGGACAAAACATTTTTAAATAGTGGCACACTTAGGGTATCATAAGCTACCTGTATACCAAATTTCGTCTAAATCGGATGACGTTTAAATTTTTACATTTTTAGGGGGGTGGTGTTCGGATGGCGGCCATTTTGAAATGTCGGCCGCGTCAAATTTTTTTTTGCAAAAATGCTCGGGATAGTTAGCTGTACCAGTATACTAATTTTCATTGAAATTGCTTTGGCAATTACTGAGATCTGACAACGGCCGTCATTTTTTTCAACGGCGGCCATTTTGAAAATGGCGGCCATTTTGAAAATTTCAAAAGTGGATTGCACAACTTCAGGTCACCCTTAACATGTTCCCAAAGTTTCATTTCGATCGGTTAAAAGATGAGCGAGAAAACGAGCGGACAACATTGCGAGGGGAAAACATAAGAAATATGAAAATAATAATAACTAGTGCTGATTGTGTTGGGATGCCAACACAGAATGTCTCACAAACGAACCCCCATTGCCACTATAATCCCCATGGATAGTATTTCATTCAAATCAGTACATTAAAATATGCCTAGAAATCAAATTTTGTTGAAATCGGACAAAGTTGATTTTCCTGCAGTAAAATGGCCGCCATTTTGAAACCGGAAGTCGGACAAAAAATTTTTAAATAGTGGCACACTCAGGGTATCATAAGCTACCTGTATACCAAATTTCGTTTAAATCGGATGACGTTTAAATTTTTACATTTTTAGGGGGGTGGTGTTCGGATGGCGGCCATTTTGAAATGTCGGCCGCGTCAAATTTTTTTTTGCAAAAATGCTCGGGATAGGGAGCTGTATCAGTATACCAATTTTCATTGAAATTGCTTTGGCAATTACTGAGATCTGACAACAGCCGTCATTTTTTTTCAACGGCGGCCATTTTGAAAATGGCGGCCATTTTGAAAATTTCAAAAGTGGATTGCACAACTTCAGGTCACCCTTAATATGTTCCCAAAGTTTCATCTTGATTGGACATTGCATCTCTGAGAAAATGTGCGGACAAGATTGAACGGAAAGAAAAAAGAAAGAAAGAAAGAAAGAAGAAGAATAATAATAAGAAACCGGACAAAAACAATATGTCTCCCAAAACTTCGTTTGGGAGACATAATAATAATAATAAGAAACGGAGTAAAAACAATAAGTCGCCCGACACTTCGTGGTCGGCGACTTAATAATAATAATAATAAGAAACGGAGTAAAAACAATAAGTCGCCCGACACTTCGTGGTCGGCGACTTAATAATAATAATAAGAAACGGTGCAAAAACAATAAGTCTCCCAAAACTTGTTTTGGGCGACTTAATAATAAGAAACGGTGCAAACACAATAAGTCTCCCAAAAAAAATTTTTTTGGGCGACTTAATAATAATAAGAAACGGAGTAAAAACAATAAGTCGCCCGACACTTCGTGGTCGGCGACTTAATAATAAGAAACGGAGTAAAAACAATAAGTCGCCCGACACTTCGTGGTCGGCGACTTAATAACTAGTGCTGATTGTGTTGGGATGCCAACACAGAATGTCTCCCAAACGAACCCCCATTGCCACTATAATCCCCATGGATAGTATTTCATTCAAATCAGTACATTAAAATATGCCTAGAAATCAAATTTTGTTGAAATCGGACAAAGTTGACTTTTTCCTGCAGTAAAATGGCCGCCATTTTGAAACAGGAAGTCGGACAAAAAATTTTTAAATAGTGGCACACTCAGGGTATCATAAGCTACTTGTAGACCAAATTTCGTCTAAATCGGATGACGTTTAAATTTTTGCATTTTTAGGGGGGTGGTGTTCGGATGGCGGCCATTTTGAAATGTCGGTCGCGTCAAATTTTTTTTTGCAAAAATGCTCAGGATAGTTAGCTGTATCAGTATACCAATTTTCATTGAAATTGCTTTGGCAATTACTGAGATCTGACAACAACCGTCGTCATTTTTTTTCAACGGCGGTCATTTTGAAAATGGCGGCCATTTTGAAAATTTCAAAAGTGGATTGCACAACTTCAGATCACCCTTATTATGTTCCCAAAGTTTCATTTTGATCGGTTAAAAGATGAGCGAGAAAACGAGCGGACAACATTGCGAGGGGAAAAAGGAAAACATAAGAAATATGAAAATAATAATAATAATAATAATAATAAGAAACGGAGTAAAAACAATAAGTCGCCCGACACTTCGTGGTCGGCGACTTAATTAAACATGATTGTGTTGGGATGCCAACACAGAAGTCGCCCAAATCGCCATGGATAGTATTCCATTCAAATCAGTACATCAAAATACCTCTAGAAATCAAATTTCGTTAAAATCGGACAAGGTTGATGTTTTTGGGGGCGGGTGTGGTAAAACGGCGGCCATTTTAAAATGGCGGCTTTTGCATCAAATTTGTTTTCGCCACACTGCTCAGGATGGTTAACTCTACCAGTGTACCAATTTTCATTAAAATCCATCCACCCGTCTCCGAGATCTGAGAGGAGGCCAAAAATCTTTAATGGCGGCCATTTTGAAAATGGCGGCCATTTTGAAAATTTCAAAAGTGGATGGCACACCTCTGAGTGACACTCCACCCACCTCAGCAGGTTCAGTACATCAAAATACGTCTAGAAATCAAATTTCGTTGAAATCGGACAAAGTTGATGTTTTTGGGGGGCGGGTGTGGTAAAACGGCGGCCATTTTAAAATGGCGGCGTTCGCATCAAATATTTTTTCGCCACACTGCTCAGGATGGTTAACTCTACCAGTGTACCAATTTTCATTAAAATCCATCCAGCCATCTCCGAGATCTGAGAGGGGGCCAAAAATCTTTAACGGCGGCCATTTTGAAAATGGCGGCCATTTTGAAAACTTCAAAAGTGGATGGCACCCCTCTGAGTGACCCTCCACCCACCTCAGCAGGTTTTATCTTGATTGGTCAAAGCGTTTTCAAAAAATGTGTCGGACAAGTTCATGATTAAGAAAAATGTGTGGAAAAGAATAATAATAATAATAATTAAAATTTACGTTTCGCGAAACGTGAAGTCTCCCAAACGAAGTTACTGATAGTCCTGTGCAGCCATTTTACAAAAAATAGCGCGTCATATAAAAATTCTGAGTTGACCATTGAACTCGACATACTAAATTTACTTTAGGAACCAATTTTCATTGAGTTCCGACAATGTTGAATTTTTGCCGATTTGGCGACTTTGGTGGCCATTTTTAAAAAAATGGCGGGTCGTATAAAAAATCTGAGTGTACCGTTGAACTCGGCATACCAAATTTACTTTTAGAACCTATTTTCGTTGAATTATGACAATGTTGAATTTTTGCCCATTTGGCAACTTTGGCGGCCATTTTACAAAAAATGGCGCGTCGTATAAAAATTCTGAGTTGACCATTGGACTCGGCATACCAAATTTACTGTTAAAACCCATTTTCGTTGAAATCCGACAAACTTGAATTTTTGGCGATTCGGCGGCCATTTTGAAAATGGCGGCCGGTTCGCGCGCGATTTTTTGCCAAAAATAAATCAAGACCACTATGCTGAACCTACATACCAAGTTTCATCGAAATCCATCTGGCGGTTCTCCGGGAACTGCATTTTGGCGGGAAAACTTAAATGGCGGCCATTTTGAAAGTGGCGGCCATCTTGGAAATTCCGAAAGATGATTGCACATCTAGCCAATAGGGTCTAACATCCTACCAAGTTTCAAATTGATCCCATTTACTGTTTCTGAGAAAAGTGTCGGAAATCTCTACGGGGAAACCAGAAGAAGAATAATAATAATAAGAAACAGAGTAAAAACAATAAGTCTCCAAACTTCGTTTGGGAGACTTAATAATTAAACATGATTGTGTTGGGATGCCAACACAGAAGTCGCCCAAATCCCCATGGATAGTATTCCATGCAAATCAGTACAGCTGTACATCAAAATACGTCTAGAAATCAAATTTCGTTGAAATCGGACAAAGTTGACGTTTTCGGGGGGCGGGTGTGGTAAAACGGCGGCCATTTTAAAATGGCGGCTTTCGCATCAAATTTGTTTTCGCCACAATGCTCAGGATGTTTAACTCTACCAGTGTACCAATTTTCATTAAAATCCATCCTCCCATCTCCGAGATCTGAGAGGGGGCCAAAAATCTTTAATGGCGGCCATTTTGAAAATGGCGGCCATTTTGAAAATTTCAAAAGTGGATGGCACACCTCTGAGTGACCCTCCACCCACCTCAGCAGGTTTTATCTTGACAGTACATCAAAATACGTCTAGAAATCAAATTTCGTTGAAATCGGACAAAGTTGACATTTTTGGGGGGCGGGTGTGATAAAATGGCGGCGATTTTCAAATGGCGGCATTCGCATCAAATTTTTTTTCGCCACACTGCTCAGGATGGTTAACTCTACCAGTGTTCCAATTTTCATTAAAATCCATCCACCCATCTCCGAGATCTGAGAGGTCGCTAAAAATCTTTAATGGCGGCCATTTTGAAAATGGCGGCCATTTTGAAAATTTCAAAAGTGAATGGCACACCTCTGAGTGACCCTCCACCCACCTCAGCAGGTTTTATCTTGATTGGTCAAAGCGTTTTCAAAAAATGTGTCGGACAAGTTCATGATTAAGAAAAATGTGTGGAAAAGAATAATAATAATAATAATTAAAATTTACGTTTCGCGAAACGTGAAGTCTCCCAAACGAAGTTACTGATAGTCCTGTGCAGCCATTTTACAAAAAATAGCGCGTCATATAAAAATTCTGAGTTGACCATTGAACTCGACATACTAAATTTACTTTAGGAACCAATTTTCATTGAGTTCCGACAATGTTGAATTTTTGCCGATTTGGCGACTTTGGTGGCCATTTTTAAAAAAATGGCGGGTCGTATAAAAAATCTGAGTGTACCGTTGAACTCGGCATACCAAATTTACTTTTAGAACCTATTTTCGTTGAATTATGACAATGTTGAATTTTTGCCCATTTGGCAACTTTGGCGGCCATTTTACAAAAAATGGCGCGTCGTATAAAAATTCTGAGTTGACCATTGGACTCGGCATACCAAATTTACTGTTAAAACCCATTTTCGTTGAAATCCGACAAACTTGAATTTTTGGCGATTCGGCGGCCATTTTGAAAATGGCGGCCGGTTCGCGCGCGATTTTTTGCCAAAAATAAATCAAGACCACTATGCTGAACCTACATACCAAGTTTCATCGAAATCCATCTGGCGGTTCTCCGGGAACTGCATTTTGGCGGGAAAACTTAAATGGCGGCCATTTTGAAAGTGGCGGCCATCTTGGAAATTCCGAAAGATGATTGCACATCTAGCCAATAGGGTCTAACCTCCTACCAAGTTTCAAATTGATCCCATTTACGGTTTCTGAGAAAAGTGTCGGAAATCTCTACGGGGAAACCAGAAGAAGAATAATAATAATAAGAAACAGAGTAAAAACAATAAGTCTCCAAACTTCGTTTGGGAGACTTAATTAAACATGATTGTGTTGGGATGCCAACACAGAAGTCGCCCAAATCCCCATGGATAGTATTCCATTCAAATCAGTACATCAAAATACCTCTAGAAATCAAATTTCGTTAAAATCGGACAAAGTTGATGTTTTTGGGGGCGGGTGTGGTAAAACGGCGGCCATTTTAAAATGGCGGCTTTTGCATCAAATTTGTTTTCGCCACACTGCTCAGGATGGTTAACTCTACCAGTGTACCAATTTTCATTAAAATCCATCCACCCATCTCCGAGATCTGAGAGGGGGCCAAAAATCTTTAACGGCGGCCATTTTGAAAATGGCGGCCATTTTGAAAATTTCAAAAGTGGATGGCACACCACTGAGTGACCCTCCACCCACCTCAGCAGGTTCAGTACATCAAAATACGTCTAGAAATCAAATTTCGTTGAAATCGGACAAAGTTGACGTTTTTGGGGGGCGGGTGTGGTAAAACGGCGGCCATTTTAAAATGGCGGCGTTCGCATCAAATTTTTTTTCGCCACACTGCTCAGAATGGTTAACTCTACCAGTGTACCAATTTTCATTAAAATCCATCCAGCCATCTCCGAGATCTGAGAGGGGGCCAAAAATCTTTAACGGCGGCCATTTTGAAAATGGCGGCCATTTGGAAAATTTCAAAAGTGGATGGCACCCCTCTGAGTGACCCTCCAACCACCTCAGCAGGTTTTATCTTGATTGGTCAAAGCGTTTTCAAAAAATGTGTCGGACAAGTTCATGATTAAGAAAAATGTGTGGAAAAGAATAATAACAAGTGCTGATTGTGATTGCAAGCAAGTCACAAAAAAATCCCCTCCCGTGCCCACTTTTGTCACAATTCGGACAACTTTTCAATTTTCGCACTTTGGCGGCCATTTTGAATATGGCGGCCATCTTGGACTTTGGCAGCCATCTTGGATTTGTTCGACATGTTGTTCGTAATATCAATATTGACCTAAATGCCAATTTTCGTTGAAATCGGACAACTTTTCAATTTTCGCACTTTGGCGGCCATTTTGAATATGGCGGCCATCTTGGACTTTGGCGGCCATCTTGGATTTGTTCAAACATGTCACCATGTTGTTCGTAATATCAATATTCACCTAAATGCCAATTTTCGTTGAAATCGGACAACTTTTCAATTTTCGCACTTTGGAGGCCATTTTGAATATGGCGGCCATCTTGGACTTTGGCGGCCATCTTTGATTTGTTCGAACATGTCACCATGTTGTTCGTAATATCAATATTGACCTAAATGCCAATTTTCGTTGAAATCGGACAACTTTTCAATTTTCGCACTTTGGCGGCCATTTTGAATATGGTGGCCATCTTGGATTTTTCGGAAAATGGTCCCATATTGTCCGGGACCTTAATATTGACCTATAAACCTATTTTGGTTCATATCCATATTGTTTGTGATTTTTTATGATTAATTTTGTATTTTGTTCAAATTCAAAATGGCCGCCAATCCAAGATGGCCGCCATTTTCAAAATTTCGAAATCGGAAACAACATTTCCTAGTGGTGACCTATCTTTCTGGTAAGTTTCATTGACCTATGTCTTTTCGTCTTCGAGAAATCCTACGGACAAAGTTAGGTCCAGAAGAAGAAGAAGAAGAAGAATTGAATTTTCAATACCCTTTATTAAATAAAACAATAAATCACAGTATTACAAGGTATCAAAAATTCAAGTTACATAAAATATAAACCTAACAATACATTATTTTGACAAGCTACATTAACAATTTTGAATATACATATAAATTAGTTAACTTTAAACCCAAAAGTATATGAAAGTATGACACAAATTTTAAAAGACTTTGTCCTAGTGAGCAAAGTCAGTTTAAACTGATTCAAGCCAATTTAAACTTTAACAATTAATTTATTACCTACCTAACATTGAACCTAAAGACACCTATAAAAGACTTTGTCATAATGATCAAAGTCAACATGGACTGGTACACGCCAGTCCATGTTTTAACCTTTAACACATCGCGGTTTACAATATATAAACAAGTGCTGATTGTGATTGCAAGCAAGTCACAAAAAAATCCCCTCCCGTGCCCACTTTTGTCACAATTCGGACAACTTTTCAATTTTCGCACTTTGGCGGCCATTTTGAATATGGCGGCCATCTTGGACTTTGGCAGCCATCTTGGATTTGTTCGACATGTTGTTCGTAATATCAATATTGACCTAAATGCCAATTTTTGTTGAAATCAGACAACTTTTCAATATTCGCACTTTGGCAGCCATTTTGAATATGACAGCCATCTTGGATTTGTTCGAAAGTGTCGCCATGTTGTTCGTAATATCAATATTGACCTAAATGCCAATTTTCGTTGAAATCGGACAACTTTTCAATTTTCGCACTTTGGCGGCCATTTTGAATATGGCGGCCATCTTGGACTTTGGCGGCCATCTTGGATTTGTTCAAACATGTCACCATGTTGTTCGTAATATCAATATTCACCTAAATGCCAATTTTCGTTGAAATCGGACAACTTTTCAATTTTCGCACTTTGGAGGCCATTTTGAATATGGCGGCCATCTTGGACTTTGGCGGCCATCTTTGATTTGTTCGAACATGTCACCATGTTGTTCGTAATATCAATATTGACCTAAATGCCAATTTTCGTTGAAATCGGACAACTTTTCAATTTTCGCACTTTGGCGGCCATTTTGAATATGGTGGCCATCTTGGATTTTTCGGAAAATGGTCCCATATTGTCCGGGACCTTAATATTGACCTATAAACCTATTTTGGTTCATATCCATATTGTTTGTGATTTTTTATGATTAATTTTGTATTTTTTTCAAATTCAAAATGGCCGCCAATCCAAGATGGCCGCCATTTTCAAAATTTCGAAATCGGAAACAACATTTCCTAGTGGTGACCTATCTTTCTGGTAAGTTTCATTGACCTATGTCTTTTCGTCTTCGAGAAATCCTACGGACAAAGTTAGGTCCAGAAGAAGAAGAAGAAGAAGAATTGAATTTTCAATACCCTTTATTAAATAAAACAATAAATCACAGTATTACAAGGTATCAAAAATTCAAGTTACATAAAATATAAACCTAACAATACATTATTTTGACAAGCTACATTAACAATTTTGAATATACATATAAATTAGTTAACTTTAAACCCAAAAGTATATGAAAGTATGACACAAATTTTAAAAGACTTTGTCCTAGTGAGCAAAGTCAGTTTAAACTGATTCAAGCCAATTTAAACTTTAACAATTAATTTATTACCTACCTAACATTGAACCTAAAGACACCTATAAAAGACTTTGTCATAATGATCAAAGTCAACATGGACTGGTACACGCCAGTCCATGTTTTAACCTTTAACACATCGCGGTTTACAATATATAAACAAGTGCTGATTGTGATTGCAAGCAAGTCACAAAAAAATCCCCTCCCGTGCCCACTTTTGTCACAATTCGGACAACTTTTCAATTTTCGCACTTTGGCGGCCATTTTGAATATGGCGGCCATCTTGGACTTTGGCAGCCATCTTGGATTTGTTCGACATGTTGTTCGTAATATCAATATTGACCTAAATGCCAATTTTTGTTGAAATCAGACAACTTTTCAATATTCGCACTTTGGCAGCCATTTTGAATATGACAGCCATCTTGGATTTGTTCGAAAGTGTCGCCATGTTGTTCGTAATATCAATATTGACCTAAATGCCAATTTTCGTTGAAATCGGACAACTTTTCAATTTTCGCACTTTGGCGGCCATTTTGAATATGGCGGCCATCTTGGACTTTGGCGGCCATCTTGGATTTGTTCAAACATGTCACCATGTTGTTCGTAATATCAATATTCACCTAAATGCCAATTTTCGTTGAAATCGGACAACTTTTCAATTTTCGCACTTTGGAGGCCATTTTGAATATGGCGGCCATCTTGGACTTTGGCGGCCATCTTTGATTTGTTCGAACATGTCACCATGTTGTTCGTAATATCAATATTGACCTAAATGCCAATTTTCGTTGAAATCGGACAACTTTTCAATTTTCGCACTTTGGCGGCCATTTTGAATATGGTGGCCATCTTGGATTTTTCGGAAAATGGTCCCATATTGTCCGGGACCTTAATATTGACCTATAAACCTATTTTGGTTCATATCCATATTGTTTGTGATTTTTTATGATTAATTTTGTATTTTTTTCAAATTCAAAATGGCCGCCAATCCAAGATGGCCGCCATTTTCAAAATTTCGAAATCGGAAACAACATTTCCTAGTGGTGACCTATCTTTCTGGTAAGTTTCATTGACCTATGTCTTTTCGTCTTCGAGAAATCCTACGGACAAAGTTAGGTCCAGAAGAAGAAGAAGAAGAAGAAGAAGAAGAAGAAGAAGAAGAAGAATAATAATAATAAGAAACGGTGCAAAAACAATAAATCCCCGACACTTCGTGGTCGGGGATTTAATAATAATAATTAAAATTTACGTTTCACGAAACGTTGAAGTCGCCTCCCGTTCCGCACTTTTGACCAAGTAGAGCACAACTTCATAACATGAGCTTTCAGTTGGCCAAGTTTCATTTCGATCGGTTAAAAGATGAGCGAGAAAACGAGCGGACAACATTGCGAGGGGAAAAAGGAAAACATAAGAAATATGAAAATAATAATAATAATAATAACAAGTGCTGATTGTGATTGCAAGCAAGTCACAAAAAAATCCCCTCCCGTGCCCACTTTTGTCACAATTCGGACAACTTTTCAATTTTCGCACTTTGGCGGCCATTTTGAATATGGCGGCCATCTTGGACTTTGGCAGCCATCTTGGATTTGTTCGACATGTTGTTCGTAATATCAATATTGACCTAAATGCCAATTTTTGTTGAAATCAGACAACTTTTCAATATTCGCACTTCGGCAGCCATTTTGAATATGACAGCCATCTTGGATTTGTTCGAAAGTGTCGCCATGTTGTTCGTAATATCAATATTGACCTAAATGCCAATTTTCGTTGAAATCGGACAACTTTTCAATTTTCGCACTTTGGCGGCCATTTTGAATATGGTGGCCATCTTGGACTTTGGCGGCCATCTTGGATTTGTTCAAACATGTCACCATGTTGTTCGTAATATCAATATTCACCTAAATGCCAATTTTCGTTGAAATCGGACAACTTTTCAATTTTCGCACTTTGGAGGCCATTTTGAATATGGCGGCCATCTTGGACTTTGGCGGCCATCTTTGATTTGTTCGAACATGTCACCATGTTGTTCGTAATATCAATATTGACCTAAATGCCAATTTTCGTTGAAATCGGACAACTTTTCAATTTTCGCACTTTGGCGGCCATTTTGAATATGGTGGCCATCTTGGATTTTTCGGAAAATGGTCCCATATTGTCCGGGACCTTAATATTGACCTATAAACCTATTTTGGTTCATATCCATATTGTTTGTGATTTTTTATGATTAATTTTGTATTTTTTTCAAATTCAAAATGGCCGCCAATCCAAGATGGCCGCCATTTTCAAAATTTCGAAATCGGAAAGAACATTTCCTAGTGGTGACCTATCTTTCTGGTAAGTTTCATTGACCTATGTTTTTTCGTCTTCGAGAAATCCTACGGACAAAGTTAGGTCCAGAAGAAGAAGAAGAAGAAGAAGAAGAAGAAGAAGAAGAAGAAGAATTTGAATTTTCAATACCCTTTATTAAATAAAACAATCAATCACAGTTTAACAAGGTATCAAAAATTCATATTACATAAAATATAAACCTAACTATACATTATTTGACAAGCTACATTAACAATTTTGAATATACATATGAATAATAACTTTAAATCCAAAATCATGTGAAAATACAATAGAAAAATAAAAGACTTTGTCCAACTGATCAAAGTCAGCTTAAACTGATACAAGCCAGTTTAAACTTTAATAATTAATTTATTACCTACCTAACATTGAACCTAAAGACACCTATAAAAGACTTTGTCATAATGATCAAAGTCAACATGGACTGGTACACGCCAGTCCATGTTTTAACCTTTAACACATCGCGGTTTACAATATATAAACAAGACAAGAAAATAAAAATCAAAAATACAAATACAATTAAAATAACTTACCATTAAATATTAACAAAAAGCTTGTCATTAGAAATAAAACACAAAACATTATTAAAACACCAAAAGTCTGAAAAAGAATCAACATTATGTACAAACCTATAATAGGCAAACTCAATTGCCAGCCGGGCGCGAATACGCGACCTGAACTCCTGTAGTGCGTCTGTTTGTCCACCGCCAGTCTTCAGGTGTTGCAATGTGACGTAGGTGGCCATCTTTGCTTGTGTGGCAATCCATTGGTACAGTCGTCTTGGGATCCTGTACCGCTTGCTCCATCGTTGCGTGTTGGTACATTCTCCCAACACGACTGTTCCATTCTTCGTTATCATTGGCTGTCTTGTAGTCTCTGGACAGCCGACCCTGGATGACGTGTGGTCGGCTGGTACTGGAATCTCTGGACAGCTGATCCTAGTTGACGGTGGATCAGCTGGAGTCGATCTCCTTACTGGACAGCTGTCTGATGATGATGTGTAGACAGCTGCAGGAGATCGATTTGCACTGACCAGATAAGGTGTTTCGTCAGTGCCTGTGAAGGTTGAAGGTCCAAAAATAAATGATTGAATCGAACCTTCATCATTATCGTTAAATTTTGTTGCAATACTGTAAAAATAATTTAATAATTGTTTGATTCTCGGACAAGAAACGA
Source organism: Limnoperna fortunei (assembly GCA_944474755.1). Lineage (NCBI taxonomy): Eukaryota > Metazoa > Mollusca > Bivalvia > Mytilida > Modiolidae > Limnoperna > Limnoperna fortunei. The sequence continues at coordinate 68,153,141 of OX104114.1, read as the reverse complement.
AAATATGTAATACATCTTCTTGTACACCACAAGACGGACAAACATCAGATGACTGATAACCAGCTTTATAATAAAATTTGCCAGTTGAAACAGCACCATGAAGTATTCTCCAGTTAAGGTCACCTTCATGCATGCTATGAGGATATTCATAAACATGACTAAATATAACATTAGTGGGGACATTTGATTGTAACATATTATTCCAGGGGGACAACAATTTTTTAGCACGGGAACTATTAAAATTTTGAACAACAGATAATAAATAAATCATTTTCTTAGGACATTTATCAAGAACAACGCCCTTACTTGATTCAGGAGTATTGTCAATATCTAATTTAAAAATATATTGGTGAACAACACCAATATCAATATCACTATTTAAAAAACGATCTATCAAATTATTCCACTCTGGGGGAAAAGACGACCACAGTAAATCCAAGTGTTGTTGGATACAGCGTTCAGAACGAATGCTTAAAACACCAACAAGATCTGCTGCAGTAAATTTTCGTTTTAGACTGGTATCAAAAAGATCTTTAACTTTAGTCATACCAGAAATAACAAAATTTTCAAAATAAAAAGGTTCATCAGTTTTAGGGTTAATTAATGCAGGATTAAAGAATAAAGGTTCTTCTAAAATGTCTGCAACTGAGGTATCATCTATTTTTATTCTAGATGATTCAAAATATTTCCAGGCTTTTATTAAATCTTGATAAAAGCTTGGAATGTTAGTATACTGAAAATCCCTATCAAGTAATAACAATTGAACATCATAATTCAAATTAGAAACAGTAGACAAAAAATATTTACAAAAATAGTAACAAGGGTGAACTTCTTCACCATTCATTAATGTTAAAAATCTATACATAAATTGAATTCGAAAATCACGAATTCTAGATAAAATATGAACTAAACCCTGTCCTCCAGTACATACAGGAAGATACAACATTTCTTTGGAAACCCAATGTTTTCCTTGCCATAGAAATTCTACAAATTTATTTTGAATGGCATTTATAATTTCATCGGGCACGACCACTGAATTTAGTCGATGCCACAATTTTGACGCGGAAAGTAAATTAATTACAAGCGTTCGTCCTCTAAGTGACAAACCACGAGCAAATGGTTTCCACCTGTCAAGTTTGACAGTAATATCCTCCTCCATCCCTTGCCAATTTTGTTTATAAAAATCACGAGTGTTTCCAACAAAAGTGCCTAAAACTTTAAGACCTTTATTATTCCATTTGAGACCAAGTGGACAATCATTTCTATTTTTCCAACTTCCCACCCACAAACCTTCGGACTTTTGTAAATTAATTTTTGAATTGGAAGCTTTCTGGTATATATCTAACCAGAAAGACAACCTATCAAAATCAGAGTCCTGTGTTAACAGAGTATCCAAATCATCTGCATATGCAGATAAACAACTTTTCTTACCATCAGACAATGGAAGTTCAAGGCCTGATAAGCCGTCTTTTGACCTTAGTTTGTGTAAAAGAGGTTCAAGGCAAATAGCATATAATTGACCAGACAAGGAACATCCTTGTCGTATACCTCGTTTAAATTGAAAAGGGGAAGATAACGAATTATTAATTTTCAGTAAGCTATGTACATCTGTATAAATAGTTTTTATACATGATATAAAATAATCGCCAAAACCGAAGGCTTCTAATGTCTTCATTAAATAACCATGATGAACACGATCAAAAGCCTTCTCTTGGTCAAGGGAAACAATAGCAAGGGGGATATTTTCCTGATTAGCATAACAAGTAGCATCAGAAATAAAACGAATATTGTCACTGATATGACGACCGGGAACACAATAACTTTGATCGATATGTAATATATCTGGTAGAACGGTACGAAGTCTTAGCGAGAAAGCTCTCGTTAATATTTTATAATCACAACAGAGAAGAGACACTGGTCTCCAGTTTTTCAACAAACTACTGTCACCTTTCTTTGGAATCATCGTTAGAACGGCTCTTCTGCACGAAAGTGGAAGTCTATTTTCTTCAATAGAAGAAACAAAAACTTCGTACATATCTTTCCCAATGACGTTCCAAAAGGTTTTGTAAAATTCACTAGGCAGCCCATCAATACCAGGGGACTTATTATTATTCATTTTTAAAACAGCAAAGGACAATTCATCATAACTTATAACACTATCTAATGTTTGTTTTTGGATTTCACTTATTTTAGGAAGGTCTTTCAAAATTTCATTTTGACAACCTTCATCAACAGGGTCGGGGCTATACAAATCGGAGTAAAAATTTCGGGCAAGGGTTCTTATTTCCTGATCTGAATCAGTTATACTGCCATCAGGCAAGGTTAAATGGGATAATAATTTCTTTGTACCACGTTTCTTTTCAAGATCAAAGAAATATTTTGTAGGTTTATCTGAATCATTAACATATTTGAATCTTGAACGAACCCAAGCACCACGGGCCTGGATTCGTTCAAGTTCAGATAACTGATGTTGCTTCTCAAATAAAAAGACATTGAGATCAGGGTTTGTTGCAATATTTGATTTTATTAACTCAATATCGGATTGTAAACTATCAAATTTACGTTTAAAATCAAAATTCTTTTTAATAGAAAATTCTTGCGAAAGTTCCTTTATTTTGTATTTTCCTCGATCCCACCAATCTTGAATACACTTAAACTCAGATTTTTGTAATTGCCAGGAAAGCCAAAAACTATTTACCATGTCAACATACAATTTATCATCTAAAAGAGATGTATTTAAACACCAGTAAGCACTCTTGTGTTTACTTGGTATTTCTTTAAAATAAACACGAACGTAATCATGATCAGAATATGAACATTGTTTTATTTCTGAAGATCGAATAAACTGACTAAAATGTTTGGAGATATAAATTCGATCAAGTCTTGCGGCGACACCGTCATTTCTCGACCAAGAATATATTTTATCATACGGATGAATATTGCGAAACGTATCAACAAATTTGAAACGTTTAACAATATTTTTAAATTCATTACAAGAATAGGGGTGGGGTTCAGTATCTCCTGTCCTATCTAAAGAAGGATTGGTAGTACAATTGAAATCACCTCCAAGAAATATTGGATAGGAAGAATCAAGTTGATTCAAATGGTGTTTTAAACATTTCAAAAATTCTAGTTTTTCTTTGGGACAGGTGGGGGAATAGACATTCAACAAATAAACAGTTTGCTCATGTAATTTGATAGTAGCATGTAAAATGCGACCGGGTAATATAACTTTATGATCTAGAATAGTATATTCTAAATTATTCGAAAAACATATCGCTAATCCAGCAGAAATAGTTGAGAGATGAGAGAACACTATTTCTCCTCTCCATATCATTTTCCATATACCTTCATCAGAAGGAATGGTATGGGTATCTTGAAGAAAAACTATACCTGCATTTAATTTAGATTTTAAAGAATCTAATATAAAATATCTTTTAAACGAGTCACGACAACCTTGAGTATTCAAGGAAACTAATGAAAAACCGGACATTACAATTGTAATTGTAATACAAATACAGAACAAAGAAGCATAATTAAGTATACAATACATATTGACTTAGATATATTTTATCTCTAAGCATGAGTTTTCAGGTAGGTTTTTAATTTCTTGATCAATTTATTTAAACGGGCTTTCAGCTGGGAAGAGGACTCGGGGTTTCGTCGAAGGTCGATAAAATCTTGACATAGTTGCCTGAGATTGGTGGTATACTCTAGGCATTTTTCTACTGGTTTTTTGTTACTTTTAAGTTCCACAAGAAGTCTATCCAGTTCCTCAGTGGATAATTTGTGCTCAGTATCCACTACTACTTGTGATAAATTTTGCTCTGACAAATCAGAGGATATAGACTCAATGTCTATATCCTCGTCTTCATTGCTGTTGGAAATACAATTAGATGAAGGGGGTAAATCCCATATACTTGTATTCTCTTCAGTAGAAACATCTTGACTTTTATCAGTTGTGGGAGTTTTAACACATATAACTAAATCATTACTCTCTGCTGCTTTTCGTTTGACTGCAGCTTTAACTGGCAGCTGATCAGTCTCGTGTTTTTCAATAGGGGGGTTATTAGCAACAATTTTATTAGAAATAGTAGATTTCTCGAATTTTTCCACAGTAGTAAAATTGGCTGTGGTTTTTGAGGCAGTAGCACAGACGCCAGAGTTCGTTGCAACAGCCTGCTGACTAGTCTCAGTTGGGGGTACCGGTTCAGCCGTAAATATGGCATCTGTATTTGTTTCCGATTTTTTGTTCTCGGCTGCAGTTCTGTTTTCGGGACATCGATTTTGTATATGTCCAGTCTGTTTACATTTAAAACAAATAACATCGTCATTTACAAATATTCTATAATTTTGTCTTTGATAGTACATATCAAAGTATTCCGGTAACACGATATGGGGATGGGGAAGAAGGGAAACCTGCCTCCTAAAAGACTTAACATGTTTTAGTGCTGGCAGTTTGATGCCTAGTGCAATAGGCTTAATATCGGAAAGAATGCGTCCATAGCGCATCAATTCGTCTTCTAACAGGTCATTCGGTATAAAAGGGGGGCAGTTTGACAATGTAACTTTTTTGGGAATTTTAACGAGACATTGAACATCAATATATTCATCCCCGATACTTAAGCCATTTGAACACAAATGCTCAACATCGTCAAGGTTGGATAAGAATATCACAACTCCAGACCTCATACGGGAGGCAGCCACTATATTCTCTGGTTTCACAACAGAGGAAACAGCAATAACATACTGTTCAATAGAGACTGACTGTATGTTTCTTAATTTTACTCCATGTTTCTTCGACACAAAACCAAACGGCTTATGTCCGAACGAAGGCATGTTATCGTCTTGTTCAGATCTTGAACTTTCTCTTTCGGGGAGTACATTGTTTTCACCTGACAAATCTGAACTTTTTGCTCTTGAACTTTCGCAGCTCAATTTTGATTTAACAATGTTATTAACATTATTAGCCTGAGGCTCGGATTTACCACCTACCTTTGACGGCATTGTCCTCTTAATTAAATTAAGATCTCTATTGTCCGTATTACATGACAAAGAATTGCCCGAGGCAACTACAGTCGACAACTGAGTAGATTTACCCATGACCACACTGGAAAACGAAGGCGACGCCATCTTTAAACCAAAAATTAAACCAATAAACAAAAACACAATCCACCAAAAATCTCGGCAATCCGAGAATAAATAACAAAAATAACCCCACAAAATGAAAGAACTTCTTCTTCTGAATACAACAATATAAATTTTGTCGAACTATAATACAAAAAAACCAAGAAATAAATGCTTTGAGCGGAGCTCCAAAAAACACGTCCTATCCCTTCAAGAAGAAGAAGAAGAAGAATAATAATAATAAGAAACGGTGCAAAAACAATAAATCCCCGACACTTCGTGGTCGGGGATTTAATAATAAGAAACGGAGTAAAAACAATAAGTCGCCCGACACTTCGTGGTCGGCGACTTAATAACTAGTGCTGATTGTGTTGGGATGCCAGCACAGAATGTCTCCCAAACGAACCCCCATTGCCACTATAATCCCCATGGATAGTATTTCATTCAAATCAGTACATTAAAATATGCCTAGAAATCAAATTTTGTTGAAATCGGACAAAGTTGACTTTTTCCTGCGGTAAAATGGCCGCCATTTTGAAACCGGAAGTCGGAAAAAACATTTCTAAATAGTGGCACACTTAGGGTATCATAAGCTACCTGTATACCAAATTTCGTCTAAATCGGATGACGTTTAAATTTTTACATTTTTAGGGGGGTGGTGTTCGGATGGCGGCCATTTTGAAATGTCGGCCGCGTCAAATTTTTTTTGCAAAAATGCTCGGGATAGTTAGCTGTACCAGTATACCAATTTTCATTGAAATTGCTTTGGCAATTACTGAGATCTAACAACGGCCGTAATTTTTTTCAACGGCGGCCATTTTGAAAATTTCAAAAGTGGATTGCACAACTTCAGGTCACCCTTAACATGTTCCCAAAGTTTCATTTCGATCGGTTAAAAGATGAGCGAGAAAACGAGCGGACAACATTGCGAGGGGAAAAAGGAAAACATAAGAAATATGAAAATAATAATAATAATAATAATAATAAGAAGAAACGGAGTAAAAACAATAAGTCGCCCGACACTTCGTGGTCGGCGACTTAATTAAAATTTACGTTTCGCGAAACGTGAAGTCTCCCAAACGAAGTTACTGATAGTCCTGTACAAAAAATAGCGCGTCATATAAAAATTCTGAGTTGACCATTGAACTCGACATACTAAATTTACTTTAGGAACCAATTTTCATTGAGTTCCGACAATGTTGAATTTTTGCCGATTTGGCGACTTTGGTGGCCATTTTTAAAAAAATGGCGGGTCGTATAAAAAATCTGAGTGTACCGTTGAACTCGGCATACCAAATTTACTTTTAGAACCTATTTTAGTTGAATTATGACAATGTTGAATTTTTGCCCATTTGGCAACTTTGGCGGCCATTTTACAAAAAATGGCGCGTCGTATAAAAATTCTGAGTTGACCATTGGACTCGGCATACCAAATTTACTGTTAAAACCCATTTTCGTTGAAATCCGACAAACTTGAATTTTTGGCGATTCGGCGGCCATTTTGAAAATGGCGGCCGGTTCGCGTGCGATTTTTTGCCAAAAATAAATCAAGACCACTATGCTGAACCTACATACCAAGTTTCATCGAAATCCATCTGGCGGTTCTCCGGGAACTGCATTTTGGCGGGAAAACTTAAATGGCGGCCATTTTGAAAGTGGCGGCCATCTTGGAAATTCCGAAAGATGATTGCACATCTAGCCAATAGGGTCTAACATCCTACCAAGTTTCAAATTGATCCCATTTACGGTTTCTGAGAAAAGTGTCGGAAATCTCTACGGGGAAACCAGAAGAAGAATAATAATAATAAGAAACAGAGTAAAAACAATAAGTCTCCAAACTTCGTTTGGGAGACTTAATAATAATAATAATAATAATAATAATAAGAAACGGTGCAAACACAATAAGTCTCCCAAAAAAAATTTTTTTGGGCGACTTAATAATAATAATAATAATAATAATAATAAGAAGAAACGGTGCAAAAACAATAAGTCTCCCAAAACTTGTTTTGGGCGACTTAATAATAAGAAACGGTGCAAACACAATAAGTCTCCCAAAAAAAATTTTTTTGGGCGACTTAATAAGAAACGGAGTAAAAACAATAAGTCGCCCGACACTTCGTGGTCGGCGACTTAATTAAAATTTACGTTTCCCGAAACGTTGAAGTCGCCTTCCGTTCCACACTTTTGACCGAGTAGAGGGAACTAAAAGTCAAGAGCACAACTTCATAACATGAGCTTTCAGTTAGCCAAGTTTCATTTAATAAGAAACGGAGTAAAAACAATAAGTCGCCCGACACTTCGTGGTCGGCGACTTAACTAGTGCTGATTGTGTTGGGATGCCAACACAGAATGTCTCCCAAACGAAGCCCCATTGCCACTATAATCCCCATGGATAGTATTTCATTCAAATCAGTACATTAAAATATGCCTAGAAATCAAATTTTGTTGAAATCGGACAAAGTTGACTTTTTCCTGCAGTAAAATGGCCGCCATTTTGAAACCGGAAGTCGGACAAAAAATTTTTAAATTGTGGCACACTCAGGGTATCATAAGCTACCTGAATACCAAATTTCGTCTAAATCGGATGACGTTTAAATTTTTACATTTTTAGGGGGGTGGTGTTCGGATGGCGGCCATTTTGAAATGTCGGCCGCGTCAAATTTTTTTTTGCAAAAATGCTCGGGATAGTTACATTGTAGCTGTATCAGTATACCAATTTTCATTGAAATTGCTTTGGCAATTACTGAGATCTGACAACGGCCGTCATTTTTTTTCAACGGCGGCCATTTTGAAAATGGCGGCCATTTTGAAAATTTCAAAAGTGGATTGCACAACTTCAGGTCACCCTTAACATGTTCCCAAAGTTTCATCTTGATTGGACATTGCATCTCTGAGAAAATGTGCGGACAACATTGCGAGGGGAAAACATAAGAAATATGAAAATAATAATAATAATAATAAGAAACGGAGTAAAAACAATAAGTCGCCCGACACTTCGTGGTCGGCGACTTAATAAGAAACGGAGTAAAAACAATAAGTCGCCCGACACTTCGTGGTCGGCGACTTAATAAGAAACGGAGTAAAAACAATAAGTCGCCCGACACTTCGTGGTCGGCGACTTAATAATAAACGGATCAAAAACTTTCGTTTGGGAGCCATAAGAAATTAAATCTCCCAAATCTTGTTTTGGGCGACTTAATAAGAAACGGTGTAAAATAATAAGTCTCACAAAACTTGTTTTGGACGACTTAATTATATGCAATATAACAATTAAGGACTCTTAATTCTGTCAATACGTTTTATATGGACCTTGTTATTCTACAGGGTCAATATAAAGCATACTGACCTCTTCAAAAGTCCATTATTGAATCTTAACAAAGAGAAGCCCGGTTCAGTATTGCTGTACCCTGCTTCATAAAACGTCATATCGATCAAGTTCAAGTGTAGCTATTAATTACATAAATTGAGTCATGAAATTATAATAGACAGAAACTGCTATTTTTAACTTATTTTAGTTTTCCCCAATATAAGAAAATACTGGCGACATTCCGGTAGTCCGACAACCAATAGTCCGACAGCCTCATAGTCCGACAGCCCAATAGTCCGACAATTCGTGTATATGCAATACTATAAACCTTCAGACACAATCCAATAAACGTTCTATAAATGCAAATCTAACTAAGTTGGTTGTTTGGTAGGAATTTCTTAATATTAGGAATACTAGCTATGATTTGGTTATATTACATGTATATGTTACAGGGAATGTGTGTAATTAGGAAATTTATGGACTTTACACAGGGTATTTAATGTCTTTGTTGTTTTTATATGCTGATCATAAAAACGATTATGGCGATGCACTCACGATGAGTTGTACTTTGAAGGCTGAGTTTTTTCTTCATAATTGAGTTGGTGGGACAGGTAGAAATATGCAAATTATGTTAGTTCAAAGGTTGGTGCATATATGTATAAAGTTTCGTGAAGATTTCATTAACTCGTTCCTTCATGCGTGCCCCTAGTGGTCCGCAGCAGAGTCCAGCTTATTGTAAGAGGCGACTATAGGGCTTTAGAATCTGACGGATGTGCCCAGACCACGGATCAATTAAGGAGTGTACCCTAGTTGGCCTAATAGGTTGATCTTCGTTCTCTTTAAAATTACTGTTCCTTTGTTTTCTATTCCATCCTCATATTTCTCATCATTCCATGTTCATTGGCCGAATTTCTGGATTGTGAAAAAATTTTCGAAAGAGTATTCTCAGCAACAACTATCAAGGCCTCTTTATATTTTGAATGCAGCATCAGCGAGGAGTCCTATACGTAGGATTTTATTTCAGGCCTACTTCGTGTTTAACGAATTCCGACCGTTCTTGACTTGGACAGATTTTTATGCCCACATGACGACATAGTTTTACTCATGTCCGTCCTTTCTTCCATTCGTCCATCTGTCATCGCGTACCAATCGTACATGAGAATGACTTCAAACTTGGGATGGTTCAGTATGACGAACTGTACGTCCTAAGCGACTTTCAGACCTGACGGACTCCTACTTCTGTTTGGGGCCAACGGGGGCATCCGTATCCAATAAACACATTCCTTCTTTATTTATTTTTTAACGTTTTTCAGGGCGTACAAGACCAACTTTCACACCCGCTAAACCTGAACAGACCCAAACGCTATATATACATGTATTCCGGTACGTAGGTGGAGAATAGAAATTATATATATATATTTTAATTATCGATTTCGGTCCGACCTAATATGTGATAATTTGTTAGATTCTTGTGAGTTGTCGGACTGTTGGGCGGTCGGACTATTGGGTTGTCGGACTATTGGGCTGTCAGACTAATGGGTTGTCGGACCATTGGGCTGCCGGATTATTGGGCTGTCGGACTACAGACGTGTAACCAAAATACTAATGACCATCGATATCCGAAATATAAAGCATAATTGTATTATCAGTGTCGTATTCTTGCAGAAATGGAAAAAAAGACGGAAAGAATGTTAAATGAGCTGAATTACGTTAGACTAAATTTCATCTAAGTCTTATGAATATATTAACCGATATATCTTGATATACATGTACTAGAAGGTTTGCAATCAATTTGGTATTCTTGCTAGTCACCATCTAGAATGCACCAAATGAAGTTAAAAAAGGTGAGCGTACTCCTGTCCTAGATATGCTTTGAAATTCTATAAATTTTGTCACTTATCGCTGAGGACAAGAAGAGGAAATTAAAGTTATTTTTTATAATTGAATACAATGCATTTACACTTAGGCTACATCTGGACTTTATGGCGGTTAGAAAGAAATTTTGTCATTTTGAAATTCTTTAGTGGTTGAGACAAGGATTTCGCTCACTTTTACGTCATATTCAAACTGCTTGCCCGGTGTGGAAAAAATAGTTCTCGTCATTAGTGATAGTGGGTTTCATCTGTTGATTGGTTTAAAACAAAAATGTCATAAACAGAAATTATGACGTCTTAAACAAAACAACTTCCGTTTACCGCATATTCAAGTCATATCCAAAAAATTGGGTTTGGGAGAATTTGTATTTCATTTCACAAACTTTCTACTTTTTAAAATAAGAGAAACATAATCTTACATATTATTAAGTCTCTTGTATTATCAGATTTCTCCAATCTCGATAATTTAATTATGGAATTTTAATACCTTGCCAAAGATCGGACTTAAAATATCGTAATTTAACTTTCCTGATGGAGAAATCCGATAATCCAGTAGTACCAATTTAACATCCGGTTAAATTAGATACCACGCAGCCCCATTAGTAAGAAAATACCGCGCATAACGATCAACGGAAAATACTGCAAAATAGCGATAATTATTTGCATATCTCTAGCTACGTATAAAATTTAAAGTACAATTGTATATATGGTGACTTCTTCTTTTTCTTTCAAAGAGATGAAGATTGGTGGCTGGCCAGGAAAGATTCTAACGAAAACAGTGAGGAAGGATTAATTCCAGCAAACTATGTGATTATAAATTACGGAAAACATAGAAGAGGTATTCCAAGTTTGTTTACCTGTCATTATAAATTAAAAACCATGTATTGCTGATTATATATATATCGTAAGTGTACTAGTTGGTAGCTTCCTTTAGACCCTTTATATAATATTTTGGTCTACCCGTATTGTGCATTTACACGATCCCATGGACTTACATTATTTCATCTCATGGCATACGAAGAATACCTTAAGCATTTAGAGTTAAACGCCACAAATGAGTATTGAATAGACGAAGCGCGCGTCTGTCGTAATGAATGTGTAACGTTAGTAATTTTCAAACATTTTATTTGAATATTAGAACATAGCCCAGTGAAAGCTCACCATCGGGCAGCGGATGGTAAAGGCAACATAGACATATTTTAAGTTCAGATTTGTGCAACGATACAACTGACGATGATTTTTTCAAGACAGAGTTTGACCAACAAATGGCCTTAGTCGGTATCAATATATATTATATATATATGTCTAAGTATTGTGACAACCATATCTATCCAGCTGCATTCTCACTGCAGGCAGGGTGTACTCGACTCCAATCTTAATTGACCAGGATTGCCAGTTTTCCTACCGCAGGTCGGGGGTTCTCTCAGGGTACTTCGGCTTCCTCCCCCAATAAAAACTGGACGCCATGAAATAGCTGAAAAATTGTTGAAAGTGGCGTTAAAACACCATTCAAACAAACAAAACAAATCTATCCAGCTGATTTCTGAATCATCGGAATTACAGGGTTAATATCAAATATTTATATATGTGTCTACTAATTAAGCCCAACACTGTTAGAATTCGATTTTTAACACTGTCAAATTTTTGCTTTCCCTCAGCTGGATTCGAATTCACACTGTTGTGACACTGTATCACCAAATCGTCTGCACTATGTACAGCGGTCTAGACCCTAGGCCAAATCCGCTATATTAAAAAAAATAGTTCATTAACCTGGGTGAATCGTAGACATAGACATATATTACATGTGTACAAGCGTGTGACGATGGAAATTTTGTAATCGATACGTATTAATCTGACAGTAATATATTCAGCATTTTTGTATACGTATATGCCATGATATGCACTTTAATCGATACATAAGGATGGTAGCTAGCGTAAACAAACTCGAACTTTTATTTGAAGTTTTAACTCTAACTCGACGTTTATTCAACTCGAACTTTAACTCAAACTTTTACTCAAATACCACACCCTTTATATGTTATCTTTTCTTCGGTTTTCAGATATTAAATTGCGGTGGATTTCCAGTGCCCCTCATAATTGAAATAAAAAAAATTAACGACAAAGACATTTTCAAATATTATCGCCCTCCGTACTATAAATATGTATTTGTTTACTATTCATTAACGACAAATCGAGTTTATTATAGTAAATCAGTTATTTTTTCTATTAGTTTAGAACGTACGCCTTAGTACACCGAAAGGGTAAAAAACCCCTGAAAAGTGTAAAAACCCCGTGGAGTAGTTAAAAAACCCCTATATCTATGGTGAAAACACCTCAGAAATGATAGATATTACTATATATTATGATAGTAATGCAATATTTAGCCGGACTTTGGTATTACGTTTTGGAATTTTGGTGATAAAAGCTCTACAACATCTCATTCATTTGGATTTTAAATATTGTTTGGGTTCGCCACTGACGAGTCTTGATTAGACGAAACGCGCGTCTGGCGTAGTAAATTTTATTAACCTTGGTATCTTTGATGACATTTTATTTGCAACCACTGGGTCGATGCCACTGCTGGTGGACTGTTAGTCCCCGAGGGTATCACCAGCCCAGTAGTCAGACTTCGGTGCTGACAGGAATATCATTGATTCTTTCATTGATATAGTCATTGTCTAAAATTTACTGCCCTGAAATTTCGAAAATTATTTTAATTCTAAGGTATTTCTATTTTCTAGGTGTAGATAGCCTTAGCCGGAGTTTGGTATAACGTTTTGGAATTTTGGTGATAAAAGCTCTGCAACATCTCATTCTTTTGGATTTTAAATATTGTTTGGGTTCGAGCGCCACTGAGGAGTCTTGATTAGACGAAGCGCGCGTCTGGCGTATTAAATTTTATTAACCTTGGTATCTTTGATGACATTTTATTGTTAAAAATAATTATGCTTTATCGCACAGAATTGATTTTTGTAACCGCACGATACGTCCTATATGAGGTCAAATAGCTGGGGGAGAGCACTCTAATTCTTTGCAATAAAAGTACTGCAAGTACTTTAAGTAGGAATTATATTGAAAATGTTATTCCTGACAAATGATTTAATGTGTGAAATCAAAATAATGTCTATAATAAGGATATCTATTTAAAAAATTCATTATAAAATTATAGACATTATTTTAATTTCACACATTCTATTTAAAAAATTGATTATAAAATTAATGATTAATAATTTATTAATAAATAAAAATTAATGTATACATTAAAAGGTTTAAAAAGAAAACAAAATAATACAGAGAGCTTTTCCTCTTATAAATTTACTGTACTTCGTGATTAATAACAAATTAGGTGAAGGACTACCAAATACCGGGAACCATTTCAGAGGTTGTACGTAAAAGTAGCACTATTCAACAGATCAGTTCAATGTTACCTTATATAGAATTTGAACCGTACATGCTACCAGAATAAATTTGGCATTTTTTTAAAGCTGAATATTTTAATTACTTGAGGATAAAGTTTTTTTTTGGTTTAAACTGAACAAATATATGTTGACAGGCACTATTTTTTTTACTAAAATGAAAGTGAAAGTAGATTTTTAGACCATATGAACTTCCAGTTGAGCGCTCGTTCATGTATGCAATAAAACAGGAGGAAAATGCTGCCCCAGTGCATATTATTATGGAAAATAAGTGTTAATTTATTTGACATAAAGATTAATTGTCTAGGAAACGTCAAAATCATCAAATTTATTATAGCCATGGAGTCGAAAAACTATGATGGTCCTACACTGTAAGTAGGTTTCTTGGTAGCCCAAACCCGAGAAAGAAAGCAACTTTTATTATTAAGATTGTTATTATACCAAACTTGTACACAATATTTGAAAGATACAAAACTTTTGTTATTGAATTATTACAATTTTGGCAAAATGTAACAAATATTATGTTGATTTAAATATTGTAATTTGTTGTCCCTTTTTGACAAAAAGATGAGTATTTTTTATGTTTTTGAACTTATAATACTTCCAAAAATAGGGAGAGGGAGCCCTTAAAGACCCTTTTCCGTATCTTTATTTTTCTAGAACTGCAGGTAGCAATGCACATAAAAGCATATACCTACAATAATTTCGTTTTTCAAGGACGGAGCTATAAAGAGGTCCTATTACTGGTAGTGGGATTTAGACATATTTTCCGCTCTTAAACTGCTATCTTTTTTCCTTTCTCCGCCGTTCAGCTGACATTTCTACAGTGTTTAATTAAATAATTGCAACACTTTTTCGTAATCATAGCACTGCTGACAAAATTGAAATTCTAAAGCGTAGATTTGTAGAATCGTATCGGTAAAAATTTGACCCCAGCTAATGCAATAAATCTGGAAAACTTGACCCGGATGAAAATTTTTTACTAAATCGATTCAGAAATTATGCATTTCCAGAATTCAAATTTTGACAACAATTTAATGATTACGAATAGTGTAAAACTACATTTCTGTAACGAATACGGTGTACGTTGTAGATTATCGATTATAGCAATTCATGGAAATAGTTCAATAGCTGACTACATGCATAAAACCCGCGGGTGTGAATAACTCTCAGTTTGCTCAATTACGAGAAATCGGTCCTCTTTGTAACTCCTCCACAATGGCTTATTACGGTTAATAGGTTTTTGGCTTATTGTTTGAAAACGGTTAGAGATGATATAATAAACATAAAGGTTTTAGGTAGGAAAAGAGCTTCAATTTGAGCCCAAGGTCATACCATAGCAACAATGTAACTGTTATTAAAAAGTTCTTAGCAACCATATATTTTAAGGAATCGGGATGATGTACTTTACAGCAAAATATTGTATTTCATGAACGGGAGTGGGAATTTATCCCTAGCAACAGGCATAAGTCCTTAACAACCATATATTCTTTTACTTAGGACCACTTTCGGTATTTCGATATCTGATTTTCATGACTAGAAGTGACATTATGTGATTCGCACAAAAAGTCGAAAACATCACATATATTTTCTTACTGTAGGCGAGAATGGAAAAAGGGGGTATATATTGATTCTCAATTTCGTTTTGTTTTCTTGAATGATAAATTAAGAAAACAACTTGAGTAATTCGTTCCAATATGAGGTGGGTTCGGTGGTTAAGGTAGTTCGACATCTACTATATATCCCGTGGTCTACGGCGAGTCTCATTGGGGGCAGGATGTATTCGACTCGAAGTTCTGGGTTTCCTCCGGGAACTCGCGCTTCCTCCCCGAATAAGTACTGGACGCTACGATATAGCTGAACAATTTCCGAGGTACAGACTTTTTGTTCACATTTTGATCACATAATGTTTAGGAACCCAAAGGTTACCCAAGAAAACTCACAAACTTCACTACAATAGTCCTGAAATGGAATTCCCACAAGCAGCTAAACAAAACAGTGAATACAGCTAATAAATTATCGTAATAATTTAGGTCACATAAAAGACTGCATTTTAAATACATCTCGCATATATCAAAATTCCGTTGAATGATAAATCCACTGCCCATGATACAGTTCAGCGCAGTCGAATATCAAAATAAAGACTAATTTCCTCTCCCCCAGTTAAAATTTATTTAACAGATCAATTGTCAAATTGAAAACGCAATTTTCAATTTTCACCTTGTTAACTGTACATACGTTTTGTTTTCCGTATAACATGCAAATCTGCGATGTTTTATCTCTGCCTGAAATATAGAATAAAGCCGTTTCAGCCTTTTTATGAGCGAACTTTCTTTTTATGAGCGAACTTTAAGGTTTCAATTGTTCAACTCAACATAGATCTAAAAAGTTCAATAACTTTTATATGTCATAATACGTATACTGTATGATGTTTTAACTTTTGCAACCTATATCCATGTCATAATGAACCATAGGAGGGCTTTATTTAAAATAAAAAATAAAAATAATGATCTCAAAAATACATGTAATAAAATGTTTACCCTTTTCACAAGCAAAATGGGAACAGAATATATCTTTTTGACCACATTTGTACATTTACTTTATAATTTTTGTATTTATTCAAAATCAATTGTTCAAGACATACATGTAAATCATATAATTATGTCTCCAAAATGGGCGTATTTATTCAAATTCAACTGATATTATAAGGTAATAGCAATATTTTCGAAGAAGTTTCATAAGAAAGATTTACAAAGTTTTGAAGTACCCTTAATGACATCATGCAAACTGTGACGTCTTATCCTATGATTATGATACTATATATTGTAAAGTAAACATCTACTCAAGAATGTCGAAAGGGAACATGTTTTTTTCTTTAAGATTATTAACCGAGTGCATTTATTGCGTACAAGGTCCATAGTTTCCTAACACCACTCCACCTACTTATCTGTCACTTTTATTTCTATATATGCGCACATCCTGGCCCCAGCGCTATTTAACATACATGCACTTGTGTAAAAATATTTTGCTCAGCATCAGAATTTACTGAACTAGCATGACAACAGGGCAAAAGTAAAGATTTCATTTGATGAAACTGAGAATAAAAAAAATCCCAGCAAAGAATATGTTTATGGCGCTGGTTCCTGGATTTTTCTATCGATGCTACAAGTAACCGTGCCTATGCGGCGGTTTTTGAATTACAAATGAAAACTGCTTATTTTCCACAGTTAATTACCGTTTTGAAATGCGGCGTTTTTTTTTAAATTTTGATTGGGCGATGTTCTATAGTAAATTTTGGACCTAAATTACAACGGAAGTATTCTAAATTCTTCGGGTTATCGCGTCCGCAGTTAAGGCGGGGAAAGTATCGTGGTTTGATTAATTACCACTGAACACAACTGCCGCCAGGTTCTTTTAGAAACAAAAAAGGCTGAATTACTATGTAAAATTTCCGTAGCAAAGGTCAAGGACGATTTGTTGGTGCATAATTATTTATCATATTACAAACGTCCTCACTGACAAAATTCTAAAGCATCCGAAATGAATGGTACAGAAATATTTCCTCCAAAGTAAAACATCCATCTGTGACTGGAATTTATTCATAAAAACAAACGAATCATTACTAAAATGTTATTTCTCCATAGAACACATTCTAATCACATATTGATTCATCAAAAATATGAACTTGTTGACTGACAAAAATGCTAAAACCTTCAAACATAACATGTTGTGAATATTTTCCGCTAATTATACTGTATGTCAACATTACTTCCTTAGGTCATGCCACTTAATTTTCAAAAGCCGCTTTAAAACTGGTTGAGGAGAGATAACTCTTAACAAAAGATGCATTTATTAATAAAAAACTAATAGTGGACTATATTTTCTTTGCTCGTATACTCCATATTATATCGTTTGACGTTATAAGGACGTAATATTAGAATTTGAAATATATTCCAAGATATAACTTTTAAAATACTAAACTGCAATTTAAAGACTAAAGTAGAAGTAAAAATTAAAGTTCGCTTGCTCCCCTTTTTTGTTATTGTCGCTGCGTGTAAAGGAAGTGGGAGCAAGTGAAAGATTTACTTTTACTGAGATTGAGATAAACCTGGTAAAACATAAAACAATTCGTGAATGAAGTATATTTAATAAGTGTGCAAAAATCATAAAAAGGTGCGCTTATGTTTTCGGCATTCATTTACATGTATAATTTATTGTTCTTTTGTTTTGGAATCTTTGTATCCTTTGGATAGGCTTAAAATAGAAAAAAAAACATTTTGTTTACAAACATGTAACCCCACAAACATTTATTGTTAGTGCACAAAGGTACTCTGCTGAACATTTTATCATGGGAAATTTCTCCGATGATTATCGTTTTAAAATAGGCATGCATTTTTGACGATTTATTGATTATAAAAGCGTTTCCGAAGCATATTTTCAAAGAATCTAATAATGCATCAATTCTAATAATTTCTTACCTAACAGCCAAGAACCTCAAAGTAGTTGCATGAACATGATAATAAATAAATTAAAACAACTTTATTTGTTCACAAAAATTAAATAGTCAGCATTACGGATTCTTCGATCTACTTAATCCGTTATATTACAGCTGACGCGATTTATAATTACATAATTAACATATAATCCAGTTTGAATTTGTAAATAATCACGTAATTGGATGTTTTTTAATTAATTATACAAGGTTAAATAAACATGAACACACCCATATTTCGAGTGGTAATTAATTCCTATATGAATAATTATTAACAGAAATACCACCGCTTAAAATTTTATCTGTTTGTATACCACAAGCACAGTGTTGAGTAAATCAAACAGACGTCTGGCACGTGTCGGTGTAAAGGTTACTTGAGACAATGTTGTTGATTGTTATCAGTGTACAAGTATTAGCTATCCTAAAAAGCTAGCCGTCTCTAAGCTTTATTTTTCTTTGTGGACAAAAATACGTACTGTTTTTCAATGTTTTCAATGTTAAATGGCAATATGTATTGTTATTATTTACATCACTTTATTATTGTAAGTACAAAATTTTTTGATAGCCAAATCAGGCAACCGCAAAATATAGGTCAGAGACAGCAATTGAAGCATGCATTGTGCCAAGCATCTCTTGATGCTTCATACGTGGTGAGATAGTTGATGTGAACCTTGTCAGTAAGCAGGAAAAGAATTAAAATTTTTCCCCTAAGCGGATTAATTTGTTTTTCCGTGTTTTTTTCGTTTAAGTTTTAAGATACATTTTGTGATAAAAATACACAAATCAATGCTATTTTCCTTTTAAAACAGTTCGATTCCCTTTTTTCATCGTAACCGATTCGTGATCATGCCAGTTTGGATTTCATCCCTAACCTAGCTCTGCTTCTTTGTTGGCCAATCGGCAGCTTTCTCCCGATTTAGCCTATTACGATTGCGACCGCCCCGTAATCACGCAGTTTTTTCATCCCTAACTTAGCTCTGCTTATTTGTTGGCCAATCGGCAGCTTTCTCCCAATTTAGCCTATTACGATTGCTACCGCCCCGTAATCACGCAGGGTTTTCATCCCTAAGTTAGCTCTGCTTATTTGTTGGCCAATCGGCAGCTATCTCTCGATTTAGCAGCCAATCAAGACACAGCATTGTTTATCTGTTATCCTTGAGGTACGACTGGTTTCCGCAGTTTAGCTTTTGATTATTTATCCCGTCTCGCATGCCGTCTCGCATGCGAGACGGGAATGAAAGGCTAATTTGAGGATACAGATAAACGCGGGGATGACCATAGAAAAGTAAATATGAGAACTACAAATTTGAAGATAAGTTTCACGTGATGATTTAATTGAACGTGGAAGATTAACCGTATAGGCTATAAATACGTTCACTAACGTGTTATGACCTGTGTGGTAATTGAATTCGGCGCTATGTTTGAAAATAAATTAATGGTTTAGATATATTAATTAAAATAATTATTAACAGAAATAGCAACGATGAAAATAAATTGTTTTTCTGTTTATATACAGACGGAATATTGTAAATATGAGAACTACATGATATTTCATATACCAGATTTGAAGATAAGCTCTACATGTTGATTTAATTGAACGTGAAAAATTAATCGTACATGCTATAAATAGGTTCACTAACGTGTTATGACTTGAGTGTATGGTAATTGATGGTTTAGATATAATAATTATTAACAGAAATACCAATGCAGAAAATATTTTTTTTTCTGTTTATATACAGAATGAATATTGAAAATAGACAAGTAAATATGGGAACTACATGATAACAGATTTGAAGAAAAGCTCCACATGTGGATTTAATCGAACGTGAAAGATTAATCGTATAGGCTATAAATAGGTTCACTGACGTGTTATGACCGGATCGAGAATCGGCGCTACGTTTAAAGTAATTTATCGTACCAATAAATTAATGTTTTAGATATCGTTTAATTAATCGAATGGGAATTAATTCCGTAAAATAATCCGTTTTCATTTATTGAAAAATATATATGGAATGGGTCATTATACGCCGCGCGATGACTCATGCTATCTCGCGTCATGGACGTCTTAAGTGGCCTTATTAGCAGTCACGATGACTCATTGGAATCAGTGGACCAAATAAGGTTTTGCGCGATGATGGAATCTCCGATGACTCACGTACTTCCTGTGACGTCGTGAGAAACGTATAAGGTTTTGCGCGATGATGGAATTTTTGATGACGTACTTCCGGTATATAGAAAGGAGGCGGGGCATGGCCATATTTGTGAACGCCTGAACGCCTTGGGTTTTTGGGGGGTCTAAAACTGAACACACCCTACTACTAAGGTCTTTCCTACTTCCAGTGGGAAGACCTTCTTGCTCTTGCTTTGATTATATTACTTTTTTCCGCAAACTTTCAAAACCAAACAGTTTAAAAAGTACGCGACACATCATTTTGGTCTTTCGCGACAAGTTTTGGGCACTGAAAGTCTATTCGGAATTAACACTGGGAAATCCAAACATTTTTCTTTACAGAGGTATCTGCCCAAACACCGATAACCTTGTTATCGGGTAATCGCTGAATCTATACCAGATACAAGAAAACTGAAAAGTGACAAATGTTAAGGAATCTTTTAGACAACTTTATGACATAATTTGGCTAAAATTTCTGACTAGCGAAGACGAGCGGTATCCCCTGAATGTTTAATGGACTCCGCTTATCACAAAAGCTCACAAACCGTAAGTCGAAATCATGAAAGGTTTTCACAATTTGTCGTCCTGTGACATGTCCTTAAAGAAAATCTCAAAGCCAAAGTTCAGAAGTGACCTCGACCTTAAGCCTCTAATCTTGTTATCATTACAACTCAAAAACTATAAAAATAGAAGAATACAATATATGGGAAAAATACTCCTCTCATACATTCAACTTAAAAACTATTAGATATAATATAGGGGTAATATGATCACCAAGTCAAGGCCTTCAGTTTGCATGAGTCCATTTTCAAAGGTCACGGGTCAACGTCATACCATAGCAACAAGGTAACCATTACAAAAAGTCCTTAGCAACAATTTTTTTAAAAATCAGGATGATGTACCTTATTGAAATATGTCATTTTACAACCGGAAGCGGCATTTTGTCCCTAGCCCACAAAAATCAACAAACAAGACAAACATGAATTGTTTTACTCAAGACCAAAGAAATTGTCTATTTCACCAAAAAATACCCAAGCAACCTATGTAGTCAAGTTCAAAACAACAGATGCAGAAAAATTTATTTCTTACAGTATCTGGGAAAGACCTTTCTAATTATTCTGGAACAATTAGCCCTATTTGTTACAGTTCAGTGACAATGTCTTACAATTTTATTGATTTGAATATGTGTTGTTCAGTGTATTCTGTCATAGAATAAATACATTCTTTGATTTTGTTTTTAATTATTCGAATATATTATTTATTTTTTATAACTTTAATCTTGAATTATGATAAACAGTAAAAAGATTTGAAATTAGACAAATACTGTCTAAATAATACATTGTATGTTTAAAACTTAATAAGGAATAGATTATTTATCTTTCAACCCGGAACACATAGTTTAAGTCTATCTAAAGTATATGTCTTAAATATCATACTGTTAGAAATGATATTTCCATAATAAAGATTTAAGCCTGTCAGAAGGATATTATTTTTAAAAATGTGATCATGTGAGCTCTAGTTAACTAATGCATTATTGCGTGTCACGTCTTTTTGACTTTTAAGACATTATTGGAACAGCAACCACCATATGTGACAATAATGCAGTTGAACCTTTTGAACTGTCTTTTAAGTCTGGAGAAAAACTTAATCTTCTCCAATGCGGGTAAGATGCAACTAACAAAACAGACTACCGGGCTTATATCTATACATACATTAATATAATGCACACCATGAAGCCAATATATACTTTTCGGGAAAGAAATGCATAGCTACGTTTTATTTTATCAAAAAATAATTTTTAATAATTATCAATTGTAATTTAAAATATAATCAAAATTTTAAGTCTACACGTTCAATAGTTGAGCGTCTTTTATTCAGATTTGGAATGTTACAAATTATTACAATGACACTTGAAAAGTGCCCACATGCATCAAGAATTGCCGCGAAACTTAGAATGCCCTTCCTAAGTAATGTTCGTTGTCTCCTCAACCGCCTGTCGGTAGCGTATAAAAGGAACAGATTTGATGGTCCAACTCGTCAAAACGTAAAAGTTATGCCATTCCAGGATTGAATACTACTACCAGAAATATAATCATCGGTCAAATATGGGCTGCAGTCTCCTAAAGTAAGTTTGCATGGACCGAGAATGCGTGCATTTCCAGACCATGGGCCCGAATGACCGTCCAAGAAGTGTTAGACCACGCATTACCACAGCACGTCAAGATCGGTACATCAGGGTATTCCATCCACGGAATCCAACAGTCACAGCAACTGCAGTCGGGATACCTGGATTGCTAAACAACAGCTCCTAAACGGTCAGACACCGGCTTTGACAACATGGAATTAGAACAAGAAGACCGTATTTTGGAGCAGTTTTGACGGTGTTACATTGACGGAAAAGATTGTGCAGGATAAGTGTCTGGAAATTTTGTATCTGGCAAAAGACGTGTTTACTGCCAACGAAAAAAACTATTCAGGAAAGGATCTTTTCCGCGAGGGAAGTGTCATGATGTGGGCGTCAATCGCAGTTAACAGAAAACCAGAGCTTGTGTACTAAACGGCTCAGCGGTACAGAGACGACATCCTTTAACCACATCTTATTCCAATTATCGACTACAAGTTATTCCAGAAAACCATTGCTAGGCCATACATAGCTCAACTAACCAGAGACTTTTTTGAGCGGAATAACATTAATGTGTTGCCATGGCCTTCAAAATTGTCGAATTCGAATCCCATCAACATCTATGGGACCAACTGGAAAAACGTGTGCGCGCCAGCGCCAACGTATACCGCAGACCCTTGATCAACTTCGGCAGATGTTGCGAGAGAAATTGCAAAGAATACGTCGCAATAATGTTCGTGTTTTGATAGAGTAAATGCAGTGCACTGCTGTCTTCTCGCGGTGACTTTGAACTGTGATAAATTGACTGTGATTTGTGCAATGTTTTCGCTATTTCATGACATTCATTTGTTATGGGAGAAGGAAGACCGAGTGTCATTAGAAAACCCTGACCTTCGGTAAGAAAACTGCCTATCCATGTCTCGTCAAGCTCAACTGCACACAGTGAGACTTGAAACAGCAACCTTAGTGTTGACAGACACGTTATCAAGAGTAGAAGATCAAGTAGATGTTCTTAACCACTTGGCCACCAAGGCCCCATATTATAGGAATATTTATTACAAAATTATCAGAAAGATAAATTACGAATAGTAAGATTTGCAAAAGGTCGTCAGGAGACCGCTATTATAATAAGATAATATTATTCTTATTAAATTTTTCTAAACCTTTAGAAATAAGTGTACAAATTCGATGAAACCATGGCTTTTTTATTAAAAACAGTCAAATATATTTCTTGTGTGTTTATATAATAGCATGGCCACTTTTCTACACAGTGACAATGGACTATGGGTGGCCAATAAATTTGGAAACGAATCAAACAATGAAGAGGGACTTGTTTCGGAAATCATTGGGGTCCGTCGTCCGTCTGTCGTCTGTCGTAGACTTTTTCAAAATTCTACTTTTCTGAAACCACTGGGTAAATTTTTTCGAACTTGCCCACAATCGTCCATAGGGTTCTTAGTTTCTTAGTTTTAAATTTGTACCAAGGGTGTTCTTCAACGGACAAATGGCTGCTGTTACAAAAAAAAATAACATGTGTTATAACAAGTTTTTGTTCAATATCTTAAAAATTATAATAGCTATAGAGAAACCGTTACATTAAATTGACCAGCACATTTACGAATACAATAGTTCTTATAAGGCTTAAGTTGTGTAATGGCTTCTTTACAAAATTTTCAGATTTTACACAGTATAACTTGAAAACAATAAGAGCGAGATCGAAATTGTAAATTGCCTAAATAATCAGCAAGACAACGACTACAAAACACTTTTTTGGTCCAAAATTGTCGGACAACTCCTTATAGGAGTTATTCCCCTCAAATGACAATGTTTATAAAACTTTCCGTTTTTATAACAACTAGAGTCCAAAATTGTTAGATGACTCTTTATAGCTCTTAAATGACGAATTTAGGAAAATAATCAGTTTTCATGTTAAAAATTGAAGACTGTAAATGACTAAATTAACCCAAAGGACAAGGTCTACAAATCATTTAATTTCCGAAATGGTCTGATGGCACCTTAAGAATTACTTAAGAAGTTATTGTACCTAATCAAACTTTTTGAAGAAATGTTCAGTTTTGGAAGCACACCCTTTCAACATATTTTCTAGCTTTAATATCCTGCATTGTGAACTGAGAGTTGTCCATTAATACCACAAATTTACATTAGCTTAAAGTAAAATGCTAAGAAAACGGATTTTAGTGTATTGTCGAGTATATGCTTCGGTTTGATATATCTTCCAAATCTCTACCTTGTCGTCTTCTAAAAGCTGCAACGTTGAATAGCGCCATGATTGGCTGCATTTTCATCATAACTTATGTTAAACACTGACGACGGTTGCCGGAAGTGAAATTTTACTGCATAACGATTTTAAATGAAAGCACGATGCCACCAAAAAACGCGTTTATTTTTTTTCTGCAATATCGTTGAGAATTGACAGTATATTAATCTTTTTTTCTTCATAAAATTTCTTGTGAAAGTAAAAAAATGAGCAAATAATCATTTAATCATAAAATAGAAAAGTATACGATCCATGTAAATCACACAGTCATATAAACTTGTTGATTGGCAGTTTTATTGGTAATTTGTGTTATTTTCCTTTCATGTGTGCTTGTTACAGCATCTTAGTCTAATTTACAGAAAATAAAAGGCAGTTCATTACTAGGCATGCGTTACTTATGGCAGAGGAATCTAACACTGATTACGTCGCAATAATAACATGACGGGAACAAAATGTAAAAAAATTAACTAAGCAATATAAAACAATAAAACAGGATCTTAAATCCCCTTAAGAAAACGAACAAAACATCAAATATTAAATTTGTTCTCAGAAATATAGCTTTCTCAACCCCATCACGCTTCAATACGTCGTCTTGAATTATGACCCATACAACGCCTTTTTGTTTTAACAGTTTTGACATGCAATATTCTTAAATAATCTGAACAAAATTCTTAAAATTACATAAGCATCAACAGCAAATGACAAATCCAATGTCTTACTCATTCACCGCAAAAACTATAAATAAAACGAATAACTTCCCATTTTTTGGTTAACTACAAAACGGTAATAGCATAATTACGACAATAAATTTCACCTACACGATAATCTACAAATTCCTCACATACATCAATTGTAATTACAATTGGAATTTAGGGCCTCGTTGACCGAGTGGCTAAGGTAGTTTGTCTACTATTGATCAAGGGTCTGTCAACACTTATATTGCCGGCTCGAGTCTCACTGCCGGCGGGGTGTCCTCGACTCCATGAAATAGTTGCAAAAATTGGTGAAATTGGCGTTAAACTACATTTAAAGAATAAACAAACAGTTGAAATTTCTAAATTAATAATGTTTTAATCGTGTCTCCCCTGACCACTGCAAAGTACAGAAAATTAAAATAACACGTTAACACATCACCAAAACAGTAATCCGAAAGGATAATGATATAGCATTTTTAGCTATATCATAGCGTTCAGTTTTTATTGGGGGAGGAAGCCGGATTACCCGGAGAAAAATCCACCACCTTTGGTAAGAAAACTGGCCATCCTTGTTAATTAAGATTGAAGTCGAGTACACCCTGCCTGCTGTGAGATGCGAACCCACAACCTCAGCCTTGACAGATCACGTGATCAGTAGTAGACGAACAAAATTAACCGAGGTCCCAATTTGATATAATAAGTTTTGCATCAAAAGGCAAGGCATTATTATTAAGAGTAAAAAAAAGAGTCACATACGCAAATTATTACATAACCGATGAAGACAAATACATGTACCTGTATTATGTGTATGTCGCAATTTTACAGTTTTATTATTCTGTTCTCATATGGAATATTTTATTTCTTATGTGACTTATATTTGCAGCGCCTTTGCTTTTAACTTAATAATATTTATTAAGCATATAGAAAATCACATCGTACAAGGTAAAACAAGCAAATAACTCAAATCGTTGATCTTATATCAATTCAAAGTTGGTTCCCGATTGTATCGCATATCACCAAACTATTAGTCATGGTTTGCAAACATGATTAAAATCTTCACCAGAAGTAAGTGTAAATGCCCTTAATCAGGTTCTTTTTAATTTTTGGAATTTTAGTTCTAACATCACATTTACATATTAAACTTTGCATTTGTTTGAATTTAGCATCATTTGGAGTATTAATTAGACAAAACGTGTGTCAGGCAGTTAATCTTATAACCTATAGTTAAAGTCAGAGTACCCTGGGAAAGGTTTTTTGATGACAAATAAAAACTGCTTACCGCATATGGTCAAACCTATGGTCCTTTGTAGATCCAAAAAAAAAGCTACAAATTGAAATCAACAATTATTTTGAATAGTAAAGGAGCGGTTTGAAATACGGCTGCTTTTTTCATTTTGATAGTGCGATTTTCCATTGTAAATTTTGACCTGATTTCGAACTGTAAACTTGGAGCAGGCGATTATTGTCTGTTCGATACCTTCCGTGCAATGTCGTGTCGTTAAGATGGGAAAACTATGGATCACTATAGGGCGTCCAACACTTTGTGGCGGGTCCGAATTATAAAGCTGGCAAATAGCTAAACGTAGCTCTAAACACCATTTAAACAAATAAAAAAATTTTTTGTTAGAAACTGTTCAGATGTCAGTACCTTTTCATTGTTGAGTGAAAGGAGTATAATATTTTTTTAAATCGTTCCGACTGACACATGTGTTTTACCTTTCATGGCATATTTGTATATGTAATAATAACATACAATATACAGCTGTGGTCTCAGAATATTGAAAATGGTTCTCATGTACACGAATCTTCGTGACCTCTCTGTTGGTGGGCGTTTCTTTGTTATATGCTCAAAACAAACCATGCGTAAGTTAAACTAGGGACGTCAGCAATATAAAATTAAACGTAATTGAACATTGTCTTGTCATGTCCAAAATCATTTAACTTAAGGGATAACGTATGTATGTAAAATTAACAATCATTTTTACATACATATCTAGCTTAAACGACCAAACAAGGTATTTCTTTACAAATCATTAAAGAAAGAACTAGGGAAGGAATTCTATTTATCTTATTTCGATTTTGAAACTCGTAAATATATTGCAAAATTAAGAATATCGGACCACTTTTTAGAAATAGAGCGAGGAAGATATAGAAAGATTCCTCGTGAACAACCTATTTGTACTTTTTGTAATCAAAATATTATTGACGACGAATGTCACTTCTTTTTAAAATGCGATCATAATCTCATATTTAGAAATAAACTATTGTTAGATTTTAATATTGTAAATGAAACTAGTAATACCTCTGATCAAGACAATTTAATTAAAATACTCTCTCCTGCAAATTTTCGGCAAACTCAGAGTCTTGCCTCCTTTATAAAACGGTCATCAGAACTGAGGATAGGTGACTCATAGACTTTATTTTGTCGTTATTTGTTTGTTTACTCTTAATTTTGTTTTCTGTCACGAATCATTTAAATGTGATTTATTTGACAATAAAGACAATAAAGATATTTTAAATAAATATTCGTAATTAAACAATTCGGATCTACAACACTATTATTAAAATAATCAAATTGCTTGAAAAAACAATTGCTTTAAAAATATATACTGTCATAAAACTATTTGCTTAACGGATATCCTTCTAAATTTGATATTCTTACTACTTAATTACGGCCATCGGTCAAGTGGTTGAAGTAGTTAGTCATCTACTATTGATCACGAGCCTGTCAACATTCAGGTTGTGGGTTCAAGTCCCACTGCGGGAAGGGTGCACTCGACTCAAATCTAACTTTTCTCGATGTCTTCCTCTTTTTTATAAACAGGATGCAACAATATATCTAAAAAGTGGTGAATGTGGCGTTAAACACTATTCATATAAGCAAACAATACGTTAATATATTATTATAATATGAATGTAAAAAACTTAATAATTCAAGGTTTATAAACAAAGAAAACAATGAATTGATACAATATTTGTATGCATTATACTCCATTGTTTAATTAATAGCTAATATATGCTATTTCTTGTCCTGATCTATAAAATACTTTGTGAAATACCCTTGACAAAATGTGTTCGGAGAATTTGTGTATACGAACACTTGTTGACGTTTCGAAATTGCATGTTGTCAAACAAAACATTGCCCAAAGGTTAAACGTCTGTGGTCCGACAGCCCAATGGTCCGAAAACCCATTAGTCCGACAGCCTAATAGTCCGATATCCCAACAGTCCGACAACTCTCAAGAGTCTAACAAATAATCACGTATAAGGTCGGACAGAAATCGATAACATGTATATATAGCGTTTTGGTCTGTTATCCGTCCGTACATAAGTTTCATATTTAATTTACGTTCAGGTTTAGCGGGTGTGTAAGGTGGTCTTGTACGACCTGAAAAACGTAAAAAAATAAAGAAAGAAGGAGTGTGTTTATTGGACACGGATGCCCACGTTGGCACCAAGTAGAAGTCCGTCAGGTCTGAAAGTCGCTTAGGACTTACAGTTCGTCATACTGAACCATCTCAAAGTTTTAAGATTATTTTCGCGCTGAGAAAAGCTTGACGTGAAGCATGAAGTAGGCCTGAAATTTGATCCCACGGCATAGGACTCCACGCTGATGCTGCATTCCAAATATCAAGAGGCATTGATAGTTGTTGCTGAGAATACTGTTTCAAAAATAAGCTGGACCACTAGGGGCACGCACGAAGAAAATAGTTAATGATATCTTCACGAAACTTTATACATATATGCCCCAACCTATGAACTAACATCATTTGCACATTTATACCTGTCCCACCAACTCCAGGATGAAGAAAAAAATCAGCCTTCAAAGTACAACTCTCCGTGAGTACATCGCCATAATCGTTTTTTTATGATCAGCATGTACAAACAAGAAAGACATTAATAACCCTGTGTAAAGTCCATAAATATATGTGCATAAAATGACCTCGTTTTTATGAAGTTTTTGACAAGTGAAGGTTTATAGTTTTGCATATACACGCATTGTCGGACTATTGGGCTGTCAGACTATAGGGTTGTCGGACTATTGGGTTGTCGGACCAATGAGCTGTCGGACTGTAGGGCTGTCGGACTATTGGTTGTCGTACTACCGGGATGTCACCAAATATTGCACACTCTCACAGTGTGGAACATGTAAAAGCTTATACGATTTAAATAAATTAAGTCTATCAACATACTGATCGAAGAACAAGCTATATCGATGCCATTAATGTTCTATGCTTTTATGTTTTTTATCTCCTGGTTATAAACAAGTAACAAATTTAGACTTTTACATTATAGATGAATATCACAAGCATATTTAAGCGAGCACAGTCAATTGGAATACTGCATACTTTTTATTGTTTTAGTTACTTTTTAGCTGTACATTTTATCATATTATTCATGAGATAACGCTTTAACATTCATGGAGAGATATTCATTCCATAATAATTCAGTACAGTTTCCATGTTCTGAATATAGCTGATATATTGTTTGCTGGACGTAACTAATCAAACAATCAATCAAACAAACATTCAATCAATTTTAAAGCAGATATATCTATACCACTAAATCTAATAGGTGCAAAATTATTAGCAGGCATGGCTAAGCATAAATTAAATATTTTAACTTTATATAAACGATAGGCGAGACAACAGTACAGATTAAAACTGCCATAATTCCAGACCCTTTTGATTCCTTAATAATTACAGGTAATTAACAAGTTGATAAGCATATGTCAAGGGTAATTTCCTGTATGCGTGAAACCAACATTTTATCAAAGAAGTCTATACAATATTATATTAAAAACACAAACAATGACGTAAACAGCCACTATCGTCTGCATGAGGAATTCTGAATCAATGGGAAATTTTTCGGTATTTTATTTCTTATTATTCTGATGTACGTACTGTTTCATGTTATAGAGAACAAGAGTGTGGGGAAGACAAAGGCTTAATAATTGCAGCTTACAGTCACGGCAATTGAAACAATTGTAAAATCGAACATGTGTCTGTTTGTCGTTTGGCTCGGTTCCTTCCTAAAGATTTTTTAGTGTCTATAATGTTATTTTATGAGTAACTTCAGGTTACAAAATTAAGAAATAATTCATAAGGGCACGAATATATACTGATTTTACCACAGGTAGGCTCTTACCTTGAGCGCTAGCGAAGGGTAAAATGTGGGCATAAATATGTGCATATTTGACTATGACGTATCCATAAAGAGAATTGATCGTTTATGACGTTGATTTGGAATATATACTCGACCTACAACTGGTGTGGACTCGAAGCGTTTGATGCATGTCATATTAGAATAGTGATATTAACAAGTCGTTATTTTCACTATCAGTATGTTAATTCACGGATGCTGAGATTAATCGTCATTTAACAACGGAATTGCCATTTATGTAGCATAATTTTGTCCCAATCGATAGCGAGGGAAACAAACGACATAAATGACCATCCAGTTGTGAAACAATAATTAAACACAGCCTACGTGAATTATTTCTATCTTAATAAGACAATTACGGTTTTTTAGAATATTTATGCAGCAATAGCCAACACCATTTTCGCTATAAACTGGCTGTGTATATCACAAACGACAGCCCAATAGTCGGGTGTTTTGCCAACAGGTAGGAACTACTTCTTGTTGAAAGCACAGGAGATTACTCTTATTTTCTTAAAAGTTCGTGCCGCTTGCATTTGTTTCTGTGTCTGTTTTTGTTTTGTGTTTGTTATTGTCTGCCCCATCTTAGTAATTTGGACTTTGGACATTATTTGCTACATTGGTAATTCTTTTTATATTTATTATATATATTAAAAGGCAGGTTTACGTGTCTCAATGAACATTGTTATTAGGTTTCAACAAATATTTTTTACCAGTCAAAACAGTGCTTTACTCTTAAATGTATTTGTTTAACAAATACATTCTATTTAATAATAATACTAACTGACAGGTGAAGATAAAGTTTGATCCTTGGGTTGGAAAACTTTTTTTATCAAATATAGCTAGTAGTTTTTAAATCTTATCTACAATACTGCAGCTCTTTTTTTTAATCTTGGCTGAGCTATAAAAGAGGTACCTTTACTCGTTATAGAGCAGCCATTTAGTGGTTCAGACCTGGAAATGTCATGTATATTGTCAGCTATTAAATTGTTTCCATGGTTTGCTACATACATTTTATGTCTCTGTCGTTTAACTGATATTACTTATGAGTATTGATTAGACGAAACGTGCGCATGGCGTAGTTTATTCTATAAATCTTGGTATCTTTGATGACATTTTATTTGCAACCACTGGGTCGATGCCTCTGCTGGTGGACTGTTAGTCCCCGAGGGTATTACCAGCCTATAAGTCGACAGGAATATAATTGATTCTTTCAGTGATATAGACATTGTCTAAATTTACTGCTCAAAAAATAAAATTATTTAAATTATAGGTTTTTTTTTTATTTTCAAGTTGTAGATAGCTTTATATGGATTTGGTATAACGTTTTAAATTTCGATGGTAAAAGCTCTACAACCTCTTAACCATTTAGATGTTCTACATTATTTGGGTTTGAGCGCCACTGATGAGTCTTGATTTGACGTCTGGCGTCCGGCGTAGTAAATTATATAAACCTTGATATATTTGATGATATTTTATTTCTACAATACCTCATTAATTAGTTTTAACATTTTATTCTTAATCATAGAATTGCTGACAAAATTCAGGACGTGCATAATTTCGGAATCGATTTGGTAAAAATATCATTCCGCATCATTTTAGTTATATTCATAACACCATCCCGGATTCCATCTTTACCGATACTATTAAGAAATTATACACTTCGCAATTTCAATTTTTTCAGCAATGCTATGATTTCGACAAAAGGTGTAAAATTTTAATTAGACATTGTAGAAATGTCAGCTGAATGGCGCCACTTTTCAAGCACAGGATATAAAAATGCAGACATCACTTCTGTTCGTAAAGAGTTGTTTATAACTATATATAACAGAAAAACCACTGAAAGTCTGAAACATGCAACATTACGAGTATGTCGGACCATACTCTGAGAAGATTAATATATTATTAAATTTTCACACGATCGTCAAGCAAATTGAATAAAAAGTATAACTCAGTTATACATTTATCTTCCTACAGAAAGTAAGGGAATAGTTAAATGTTTAGCTGATTTGAATCAAGAGGATGATGAATATAACTTGACGATAAAAGCAGGGGAGTTTGTTATTATCGTTGCCGACTCTAGGTAATGTGCATATTTGATTTATCTTGTATTAATAAGTCAAAGATGAATACTAATTTAACAGTCTGATACAGTTAGCTGAAGAAGTATAGTGATATTTTCAGGGCATGTTTTCTTGTCATCTGATCAATCTTTAATCTAGCATCGATTGAATCAAGCCTTGACAACTTTTTGCCTATTTGAATATTATCTTGCCGGTGACGTATCCTTTATAAACAATCACACAATCTAATTTTTTTATTAACTTCGTTTTTCGCATGCATAAAATCTTCCAGAAATGGCTTACACGATTTCACAAGAATTAGGCGTTAGCTGGATCAAAAGAAAAAATATCTGATATATTCATGGTTGTTAGCAACGCTCAACTTATGTAAACATATGTCTGATTTTAGTTATTCCAATTATCATTTCACTGCCAAATACTTAATACGTGCCTTACAATAATAATTTAATAATTTACCTGTTATTTCAGTAAAAAACATTTTATTGGTCGACATGCTGATGATAATAAAGGATTAGAAGAGGGAAAAATCCCGAAACATGTTACTTCAAATATGATTACTGAGATCACCGGGTCATCACTTATCATCAACGAACCCATAATCTCCGATTGCCCGCCTTTTGCAAACATTTGGAATGGTACGTTGCAATATAAAAATAAAATGTATTAAATATTTTTAGCCGTACGAAATGACAATTATTTAATTTAAAGTCATAACATATGACCATGACACGCAACACACGTTAACGAAATGATATCTGTTTACTTGTGCATTAGAGAGAGCTTTTATCATTCGTTGTTTACCGCTTTTATTCTTTTTTTCTTTTTGTAGTGTTTGTTTTTTTCGGAATGACACTTAAATAGATCTCATATTCATTTATATCATAACACATCAAAGTATCCGGAAGATCAATTTGATATTATACCATATAATATTGTATCATGAGCAGTAAAAATGGCGACAATGCGAATAAATGAATCAATTATAAATGTAAAAGTGATTACGTTCTTCTGAGAAAATGATTGATTGATTGATTTGCTGTTTACTTTACGTCAAGCGAGCAGTATATCAGCTATATTCAGGACGGGAACAATTACCAAACAATACATCAATTGAACAAGGGGTGGGATGGGACACAGGGAACACAATTTCGACTGGCACTGGAAAAGTGCGAATTATTGGGTAGGGTCGGAGAATTTAGCCTTTTATAGCGCCTACAATGAGCGTACTCTTTTTCGAAATCTACAAACGTGATCTTTATAATGCAAGGAGCGTGGCACTCTCAAAACACGTTACCCACTAAGGTCCGCGGCCAGGCTTTCAGTATTATGACCTGACACCCCCCCCCCCCCCCAAACGAGAGGGTCTACCCTTTCCGCCACCCGGGGACGCGCTGAGCACTTGGAACAGTCTAGAAAATACTAAAGAAGAAATATTTTCATCGTCTTCAATGTTTTCATGCACACAAATTAGGTTTATACATGCACATGATGCATACATATTTTGGGTCTTCCTAAAGCTACCTAACAGATGCAATAGGTGAGGTCATTATCTCATTGCTAAAAAGAACGTGGCATTTTTAAACGTTAGTATTTTTAAAAAAAATATGTGCATGCTGATACTTTAATGGCATTGTTACTTTAATTAGTTGCTTTTAATCCCCTTCAATACAACAACAACAACAGTAACAATTTTGCAATATCAAACAACAGCATGTAATCAAAGATGTTTCAGCTAATGACATGTAGAAAATTACAACCCATGTTTTATCATACACTTATTATTTAATCAATACTGGAGTTTATTGTTTTGTTTCAATGGAGGTCCGTAATTTTCAGGAAGATGGAAAAACAACGACGTCACGGTAAAGACCATACATCCTGGAAAGACGACAGTATGTGAACTTCTAACCGAAGCTGAATTAATGCTTCAATGCAAACACGATCACATTGCAATCTTATATGGTGTTTGCATTAATAAGGAACCATTTTCTCTTGTAACAGACAAAAAAACAGACATCGATCTAAACCAATTCTTGATAAACGAAGCACAAAAGTTGACAATACTGGAAAAAATGGATATTGCGATGCAGGTAATTTTAACCATTTTATTTTTATTTATCAGTCAATGACCTAATGGTTCGGTTAGGCAAATTCAATTCTTAAACTCTTGACAGTAGGCGTTCATTAATACTAATAAGACACCGTGTGTATCATCTCACAAGTTCCTTTGTTCGTTGAGATGTTTCTTGACTTTTTAGCTCACCTGGATCGAAGGTCTATTTGAGCTGCTGACATCACTTGGTGTCTGTCGATCGTCCAACTATCCATCTGTCTGTCCGTTTTGTTTTACACTTTTTCGAAAATCCCTTCTGAAACCACTTTAATTTTTTTTCAAACTTATTATCCTGAGGATATTTAGTTTCAAATTTGTATTCGGGGCAAAGATGGCCGCTGGTACTAAAACTACCACATATGGTTAAATACATTTCTTAGGACAATATCTAAAAAATTTAACAGGTTAAAACAAACGTAATGTTTGTTTGTTTGTTTGATGGTGTTTAACGCCACTTTCAGCAATTTTTCAGCTATATCATGGCGTCCAGTTTTTATTGGGGGAGGAAGCCGGAGAACCCGGAGAAAACCCCCGACCTGCGGTAGGAAAACTGGCAATCCTTGTCAATTAAGATTGGAGTCGAGTACACCCTGCCTGCAGTGAGAATCGAACCCGCAATCTCACAAACGTAATGTAAAATTTATCAGCACATGAAGCTCTACAAAATTCACATATTAGTCCAGTTTTGATTGATTTTATGTATGAGTTATTGCCCTTTCGTTACGATTGTTGACAACATTTTGAGTTATTTACAATAAAATGGAAAACTATAAGCTCTACCTCTAATATATACACTGTAATTGTTTTACGTCCAGCCAGCGGTAGGTATTTCAACTTTACTGTTTATTATGTATGAGACAAAGTAAAGAAACAATAAATCAATTGATAAATAGTATGAAAAAAGAGCGCGTACAATGAACCACCTCTATTTTACAATTACAAAGAGGTCTTAGCATGCATTGAGCATGACATTCTCCAAACACGTCACTCACTACGGTTTGTGGCCTGCCACATTTTCCGCCTGATATCCCCTTAACGAGATTTTCTGAAAACTAAACCATTATGGTCACAGGGCGGGTTTATGATCAAGATGGTAAAACTTTTTTGTCTCATCAGAGCTGACAATTACCTAACTGATCAAACCTAAATGATTCCGATATATCAGATGAAGATAATGTTTAGATCTGTTCCTAAATCAAGAAATATTGTTTCATATAACATCAAAGTAAGCACATATATTTTAAATCTAAGACGTTGCTTGAAATGCCAGAAATTTTGCAAAGGCAACGACCAAAATCCGGAAACATTTACTCGTTTTATGTATTTATAGGAAGGTCACAAGGGCTTCAAAGCACTTAAGGCATCAAGTGTTCTACTTTGCGCCCGTGTGTCTTTGAGATGATTCCTATCCTAATGTTCATTTGATTCTTTTTTCTAAAACAAATATCTCTTAGTTTTGCTGCTTGTTCCTATGACAGTGCTTCAAACGAGTTATCAAAAAGATAAAGAGAAACGCAGACAATTTTTATTTCCCTATTGGCATGGTAAAATCCATTAAACTTTCTGTAAACAATAAACTTCACATATATTTCACCCTCCCTTAAAAAGTTCTACAACCTATTTACAGAATTTACAGACAACATCATCCAAACAAATATTTTATCTCAAAATTTCCCTTAATCTTTAGATACCCCATAACTAATAATTGTACTCATAAATATGAGTCTTAGAATTCTGCTTCATCTTCAGGTAGGCATAAACATTTTATTCGTTCTCAAAATATATATGACATCCTGTTAGTTAACAGAATATTATGACAGTATTAAAGACAAGGTCTTATGAGGAACTGTGTGGGTGGATACAATTTAAAAATTTACTGTTCTAAGTGAATCTCCAAGTAGATGCGAGTGATGGGCGGCGTACATCTCACGTGAGACGTGCGTCCTCGTATTCGCATACCCGGTAAAGAACAAAATAATTCAATAGAATTGTTAATTTTAAAAAGTAAAGTATATAGATATTGTACTTATTCAAACCATTCTTCTTATCGTATATTGCTATGAAGAAACTGATTTGAAGGAAATTATAAGATATTGTTAAGATGTTCAGGATACTTAAAATAATTTGTTGATGGATTTCTGATTTCTTCTAACTTGTTGTTTTTACTGACACCATACTGTGAGGGGTTACAATGCTCCACCCACAAAGCTGCCAAGCGTGGAGGATAGAGATGCCCTCTTTTTTAAGGGGTTGTCAGGTTATTATACGGAAAACCTGACCGAGGACAACAGTGGGTAACATGTTGGAGAGAGCCACGCTCCTTACAAGCTAAAGAACCCTTTTGTAGATGTTGGTAAGAGTATGCTCGTAGTAGCCGCTACAAAAGGGTTCTTTAGCTTGTAAGGAGCGTGGCTCTCTCCAAACATGTTACCCACTGTTGTCCTCGGTCAGGCTTTCCGTATTATATCCTGATAACCGATCAACAAGAGGCTGAAATACTGCTTACGGACGTAAAGCAAACATCCAATCAAACAATCATGTTGATTTTGTATTAACACATGAAAACTTTTCCATCGTTGTGACGGACAGCAAATTTCTTTTTAATGAAGGCAAAATTGGAAATGTTATGACACATTAAAACCCGTTCAACTCGAGTGTTATGGTAAATTTAAACAAAGTTATATGCACGTACGAAAAATCTTAATATGTCGCACGATAAAACATATAAAACAATTTTGTGCTAAAAGGCGATATGAAGCTATTTATTACTCAGTGTACACTATCACAGTCTACACATTGAATACACACTTTATACAGTGCTTCATCCAGGATATACACACAAGTGTAAACGATTGTGGTTAAGTTTCCAGAAAACTATTTAAAAAACTATAGGTATTCAGCTATAGTAATCTACTTATGGACACATTGTGTTCTGATTTCTGTTAAATAACTAGAATTGTTGTAATAGATACACACTGGAACCTGTATAAATGATCTACAATATTCATTTTAATGTCAATCTGTAAATATTTATTTTCAGGTTTATCTTTACTAAACAATATTTTTTAATCCGTTTACATGTACGCAGACATGTATAAATGAACACAAAAATTGCGAGGCGTCAGGTGTAACTAGGAATAAATTACTTGATACTTGAGAAATATTGAAGATAACAAATAGTTGTAGAATAAAATAAACCAGTTATTTTGTGGTATTTTTCTGGTATCTTTAAGTGCGGTTTTATCCAATTGCACTCTACTAGAGTAATTGACCCTTTTATCTCTTTATGAAGCAAGCACGCACGTTGCTAACGCATAGTAATTTCTAGAACACCGATGTCAAACGTTGGTTCAATTCATATCGTGGTACTTAAAAATAGTATCGGTACAATGAAAAGTTATGTAATAAACACTCGTAATTAATCATGCTATTTACATGTACTATTTTGCATCGCGTTTCGGAATTTTTTTTTTATTAAAATAAAAGCAGTTTTGTTTGTTTTTTTTGAGAAAATTCTTGCAATTCAAATAGTTTGACACTTTTAATACAACAAATTGGTACGTCTGCATCCTATCCCACTGCCGACAGGACACAGGACAATTCATACGTAAGGAATTTTATCTTTTGATATGGATGCATTGCTTTACGACAATGTAAATGATGAAGAACAAGACAATGAAACCCAAATTGAGCCTGTCAATTTTTAACTCGATTACTGGACATTTAAAGATTTTCTAGCTTTTAAATATGTTCATGAAGCTTATCATAGATTGTATTTTATTAACATAGTCACGCGACTTTTTATAAGGAAGACATATCACCAGCTAAAAGGGATTGGAAATTGTCCGAATGTGTCGGGTGGAGTGGACATCAGCAACCCTGAAATTTAATGACACTGTTGTGGTATTTGAATATTCGAAATTTTGGTCTATGTTTTAATGAGCACAACCAGTTGAAAGAGGGAATCTAAGGTATTGAAGCAAAGGCAAGAAAACAATTCTTACTTACAATGATAGGCTAACATTAACGAGAGATGGATCAAACAGTAACAACTTCAGGGTGCATGCCCCAAATTCATTTTTAGATATGTAAAATCCAAAAAGGTCATGTAACAAATTGGTACGGCTAATATACTTACATAAAATTTAGACTCTCAATGTAGATTGACTTGCTTTGTGGTGTTGGATAACCTTGACCTTTATCTGTAAGACCTTTCATACATTCCTTTTTTCCATTATATACCATTATGTTTACATCACTGGAGGAACACATTATAATCAGTCATGACAGGAATTTATGGGTTTGAAATGTGATTTATTACATAAATGAAATATAACTTCACAAAACAGCTCACCTATTTTTCATAAAAACTTCATCTGTATCTTTAATGCTACATAAAAACATCGTATTCAGAATCGTTCAGGTGTCAAGATGGAAATAAAAACTGAAAGTGGCTTTTAAAGACATCAGAACTCATGAAAATGTGTCTGACTTGGCACATTTTGGTAAACATCCCACCTTTTTCGAAGTTCACTCAATAGTACAATATTATGCACATTCCTCCAAATTTTACCATGTGACTATTTATTCAGTTTTACGAAAATAAAAGTTATATTTTTAAAAATCCTCAGTGCAAAGGTTGTGGTGGCAAGGCATTAAAATGAAAATGTTTGAGAAACTAATCAACAAATATTAAAACAAATTTTAAGTGCAATTCGTTCCTGTCATTTTGGAAAAATCTGTTTTTCGTTTTTTTTACAATATTGTTGTAATAAAGAAAAACTGTTGTGAAAAAAGGCATTTTATTGCAAATTTATATAAAAATAGTGAATTTTTATTGATGTATGTAAATATGCATTCAGGTCAGACTTTCTTAATTGCACTATACTTTACAAATAATAAATGATGATAATAGCAAAATACTCGAGAACCAACAACCAAAAATATAGCAACTACAGCAAAAGTCCTAACTTGGTACAGACACTTCAAAGATATGGTGGTTAAACCAGTGCGCTATGCATGTCAAACCTCCCGCTTTCTTTACTGTAGTGAGTAAGTTGATGTATTGATGAAAATGGTAGAGAATCATACAACACTAGTCAGTAATGTGTGTACGCAATGATCATCACATCATAATAACTTTGTACTGAATTCAAAAATTGTGAAAGCCTTTGGCAATCAAATTTTCAAAAGAAAATATTTATCGACAAGAATATAGTATTTGTAGTAAAAAAGTAATCAAAAGAGCGGACGAGTAGCTTTTCCTGTAACCTTAATATATTAGTCTTTCCCGAAGAAATTAGTGACGTTTCCAAAAATCAGTATACTCGCAAACAAGCTTTCGCCTACCTGATCAATTTAAAAATATAGACACTGTATGCAGGAGAAGCCAAAATATTTAAAAAGTTACGAAAATTTATAATTTTGAAATTAAAATCGTCGTATATTCTTCTACTGAGATGACCATCCAGGTGTGAGTCTCACAATGATATAGATGAAACTGTTTATTGATAAAGCTGTATAGAAATTATCTGTACGATATACCAGTTTTTTTGTGTATACACATATGTGTGGTAGCTATAAACAAAAACTATAAATCATGCTGATAAAATGGAAAAAAAAGAATTTCTGTTTATCGTCGGCAAACTAGATTTCTGGCTCAGTGACAGATGGAAATGGGAGAATCGTTTCGAATTTTCATATACAATTTCTGAATCACACAAATGTACTACATTGTGTAAACACTGCTTTTTACAAAAATTATCAATGAGTGATCTCTGGCTACTCGCTCACAAAATAATAAAAATCCCAAAAACTTTATTTCAGATTTTTAAGGGAGTTCATGTAACCAGAGTTTACACACTGATTATTTCCTAAAACAATGCTTATAATAATGCTTATAATTTTTACAAATAATCGTTGCAGGTTTAAAAGCAAAAAAAAAAAAAAAAAAAACAAAAAACAAAACAAAAACATATAGGTCCTCAAAATTTATCTAGGCGGAAGGCGTAGGAGTATACAAAACATAGTACCAAAAGAATCTTGATCCACGTACTTGTTACTCAATGTTTAGTTTTGTATAATGTTTCTGTTTGTTCTGTTTTTCTCCCCTCTTTGTTTCACCGTGAGTTTGTTTGTCCTTGGATTATCCTTAGTACCTTCAATTCTTTTTTCCTGTGTATATTAATCGGAAATGCAATTTTGCCTTCCACCCCCTTCTTTTTACGAGACGCCATCTTTATCTAAGATGACGTATTTTATTCAATCAAAACATTTGTCATAAACACATTACACCATGAATAGATGAACTGCCACTTTGTACTATTTGTACTGGCTTACACTATTAATCGTATTATCTTTTATAGGTTGCTTCTGCACTTGTATATTTGGGAGCCAGCAATGTTGTGCATAGAGACTTACAGACAAGAAAAATCGGATATGTTGATTATGGTTTCCATTTTGTGAAAATACTGGACTTCTCCCTTGCAAGGAAACTAGAAGAAAACAACACAATTTTAAAAGGTTATTATTATTAAGCGAGTATGAAGTATAAATGACTGTTAAATAAATATAAGTCGTTTTAAAAACAAAAAAAACTAAAATAAAAAATAACTTATTCTCTTCAAAGAGAACAAAGACATAAAAATATACGAACTTCTATTAAATTCATTTTAAAAAAGCTATTTCTCCGGAAGGTAGGCGTTTTTTCATTATTTACGACTACCAGTGTGTTTTCGTTAAATCATGTATAACTCGCGCGATTAAATTTACAAACACAAAAAAGAAATTCCTATTTGTACGAGGTTTTGCTATACATATCTAAATGAGATCGTTTTACAGAGCTATTAAATTGATACATTAACTTCTTAAATAAATTTAACAAATTGAATTGTAACATTATTCAGTGAAAAATAGTATATGTCGTTCACTTGCCAGTTGCAGAAACAAACCACCTTTTGCCAATTAAATGGACAGCACAAGAGGGTTTGAATGCCAACAGATTTTCTATAAAATCAGATATTTGGTCCTTTGGCGTTTTCTTATTAGAACTTGTAACGAGCGGCCAAGTTCCCTACCCAGGTTAGTAATTTCACACTTTACAATTTGGTCGTTTACCTGGCCTAAACATGTGCATAATTATGCAGTTTAAGATTTAAACACTTTTTGGATACAAAAGATCTTAAACAGTGCCATTTATAAACGCTTCAGAAAAAAAATTCTAACCTAAGGCGTTTTATAGATTACAAATTTACAGCACAAGACAATTACTCATTTGCTTTAATTTATATCATAAAGGCAAAAAATGATTGGAAGACAAAATGAACTTAATGGTCTAAACCCAATTGATTGTTTTTTTAAATTTTTATTCTAGTCAAAATATATATTTAAGAAACAATTCATGACGGTTATGATATTGTTTTCAGTCCAGTATTACTGGATTATAAAAATATATAGTTAGAATTTTGTAATTTAGCGTAATATCATTGTTTTTCTGAGATGGCATTATTAAAAGCATGAAGTCTGGTACAAGTCTGTTTTCGTTTGTTGCAAATTCAATGACTTATTAAAGAATGCACGATTTCTTATGGTTTTATCTACATATTTTTACATTTTTAAGTTCAAAACAACACTGCTTTATTTACATTACGAGTAAAATATGCATATACGTTCGTACTAAATCCAGCACTGATAAGTTTGTTATTGTCTTTTTGCTAAAGACACTTGTACCCTATCGCTTGCACGTACAGCTATGAAAATAATGTATATAAATGCAGTAAACTAAAACAGTATTGCTTAAAGCACTTTTTATTGTTGGTTTGATAATCTCTGTCATTATTAGAAATGAACAATAAAGAAGTACTAGAGTTCTTAACTAATGGCAACCGACATCCTAAACCAGAAAATTGTCCCTTTGAAATTTATGACATAATGATTCAGTGTTGGCGTGAAGATCCAAAAGAAAGACCAAGTGCTGCGAACCTTGTCGGGATGTTGGTAATTAGCTTAATTAAGATTATGAATAGATTATATGTTATATATAACTATAGTACTATAGCTCACATCTATGAGGCCCCTCATATATAATTGGGGATATTATACAGCAAAATTTATTGTTTTAATGTAACGGAACACGTAAGTATCCGAATGTCTGTGGCAAAAAAAGGTAAATAAGCGTATAATGTATTATTAGTTCCATTTATTGAATAAATAGTTTGTATAAGGCAGTTTTACATTCGGGATTCTTCCAAATATTTTATAATTGATAAACAAAATATATACATTGTATATAATACAAATTCTCTTGAGGCACCCAATAACTACTTTTAATGTCAATTCGAAGCAAATTTTGGATTTATAACCTAAGATTAAATAAAAACAATCTTTTGCAAAAGATACCTTTCTGAATTTATTTCGTATAATATTCTTTAAACGGCCCAATTATAGCAAGGGGGGATGTCATAAACAATTTCAATTTAATGGTCATACATGTACATGAAAAATCGGGGATTGTATTGTTATTGATAGATGTGTAGAGACGACCGTTGAATTAAATAAGGTAACAGCATTTACTTTAATATAATTCTTATATTATATTCGTATACGTTTATAGGCATTTTTGATTGGTCAAAAGGCCTTAAACCAAAATTTCCAGATCCGTTCATACTTTCATCAACGACTCGTCGGGAACTACTTTTTTGTAACTAACGTAAACAAATATGGCGGCCATGTGTCGTGTACGCTTCGGATAATAAACTATGCAAGTACAATAGAATTTAAATGATTAAAATGTCGTGTGCGGTGTATCGCTTAGCCGGAAAGTTATTTGGTGGACGACCCTGAATAGAATTGTTTAGGAATCATTTGTAGACATATAAATGCAAGATATTTCAACAGTATACTTCGCTATGGATTCATTGTTTACATTGCTGAATGAAGGAAAATCGCCGAAATTTGATCGTGGATTAAATTTGAGTGGGTTGACATTCATAAACAATTGTTAGAAATTTCTGTTTCTATTTATTTCAATGAAATAAATCATTTCAAACACACAAAAAGCCCTTAAAACTCTTTTCTAAAAACTATTTTGCCAACCTTTTCGTACTTGTTTTAAAAATCGTCTGCTCCGGTAAAATCATGGATTCCACTTAGAATTCGCCGGAACCACACCCTGCATCTTTTGAATTGGAACTTCCTGAGATTTCAGTGGTGATGCTGAAGAAATACTAACATTACTTGAAGTTTTGCAGTCTGATGTTGAGGGTTTTGATGACTTACTATTCGAGTCGGTCAGAAATATTGAAGTGGTGGAAACACAGCAGAACCAGACTGCTGAATCAGAATCCAACCCTGCAGAAGCCACTATTATTGTTTCCGAAATGCA
Organism: Limnoperna fortunei; assembly: GCA_944474755.1. Lineage (NCBI taxonomy): Eukaryota > Metazoa > Mollusca > Bivalvia > Mytilida > Modiolidae > Limnoperna > Limnoperna fortunei. The sequence goes on along the minus strand of OX104114.1, from coordinate 68,108,921 downwards.
GAGTTCAGCTATAGTAGTTGATAAGGATACAAAACTTGATGTACCGGTAATATTGCCTTCTACTTGCTCCACAAATCGCTTCAAGATGCTTAATGATCTGGACCTCCTAGACATTGAAAAAAAAACCAATATTCCACTGCTACGATGAAAAACACTAAATGGGGAGTTGGAGTCTTCAATGGTAATAAAATATAACAAAATGTGTCCACATCTTTCTGAAATCTGTTGTTTTTTCCACATTTTACCCAAAGAATGGTATGAATTGACATACATATAAAAATCAAAACATCACCATTCCTCAAACCAGTGTGGATCTTCTAAAACAAATCATACTTAACTCCATGACAATATAAATTACTACCAATAACAAAACAAACTGATTCAATCACATGTACCTTAACTGAAAAAAAACAAAAGACTAATTACCATGTCAAAAAACAAACTGAAACGAAAATATTCAAATTCAAGTATCATTTTTTTGCAATTTTAATTAGTGAATATAACTATAGAGCCAAATATTTTGAATAAAAGTAGAAATGAGTAACTAAATTCATGAATTTACTTACTTTCGTAAAAAAAATGTATCCAATAATAATTTTAAAAAAGCTTTACAACCATAATTCCGTTGTTTTTGTTATGTGCATGTGGAAATAAGCGTAAATACCATTTGTTTTCAGCCTGGTGTAGTGAAAGGTTGCAGACAACTATAGATTTCACAACTGTATCCGAGCAGGAATTAAATGGTCACTTTGAAAATTTTATGCTGAAGCACAACCCAAAAACACTCAGCAACGTAAAAATCTGTCTGCGGAGCAAGCTCAGGAGTACCACAAAAATACTCTTAAAAATGTAAGAGGTGCCATTAACCGCCACCTAAAAGACATTGGTAGACAATTTGATATAGTACGCGACAGTCAGTTTAAGCCAGCTAATGCAATGTTGAATGCAAAACTGAAATATAACCTGAAAAATGGTTTATCTAAGCCCACGCAACATTACAAAATCATCTCAAATGAAGAGCTAGCCAAAATAAATACATATTTCCTAAGAAAAGATCCTTTGTCGCTTCGCTTACATGTTTGGTATCTTTTGGCTATCCATTTTATTAGCCGTGGTGTTAAATTTCATCATCAATTAACAAGTCCTCTTTGCGTTTCGAAAATGACCATCGTGGTGTCGAATACTTGACCATTACACATGAAACACAACAAAAAAATCACCAAGGTGGATTAAGTCATAGTTCTGAGGAAGCGGAAGATAAACGAATGTATGCAGACTCCACTTCTGAAACTTGTCCTCTCAAAACTGTTAAATATTTCTTGTCGCGCACTGATCCATCTGCCACCGCTTTATTTAATCAATGCAACAGGGAAGCTCTTACCAACCCACATCTAAATGAAATCTGGTACAGTACTACACCTGTAAAAATAAAACAATTCTCATCCTTTATGCCAGATATTTGTAAAAACAGTGGCATACAAAGATACACTGGGCATTTACTTCGTGCCACTGCCATCGCTAAGGAGTTCTGATTTTTTATTTTTTTCGTAAAGTTTTATCGTTTGTACTGTGTAAATGGTGCTATGGCTTTTCTCAGTCTTCATATTGTGACGTCACACATGGTTTTGATAAAATACCGGAAGTGACCAGCACGTGTTCGGGAATATTCGTCAACATGTGCAAATCGTATGTTTGATAGTTTAATACTCTCCTATTATAGAATATATTTTTATTGGACTTTTTGCATTCTTTTTCCGACGCAGTCGGTATATTTTCGAATTGTGACCTTTGAACTAAAAGACGCTTACCCATGGTAACTAACTATAATTGAAGACAAACTTACATTCTGATTGGACAAAAATAGTAACAAATTCGGCGTTCGAACAATCGACTATATTGTACTGTCAGTGAAAAGTATCCTTATTTGCATTTCTCAATTATTACTCCAACAGATGGTGTTTTTAAAAAAAATTGGTAGTCGTAATTAAACTTTAGAAAATGCCCAAGAATGCCATTTGGAACTGATAAAGAATTAAAATGATAAAACTATACGTCGTGTATTTTTTGCGCATTTGGTCTGTTGTAGAATTAGTATTTGCTTTGTTGACCTTCTTATCTATAAACAATCCTCACACTGGTGATATATTTATGTCATATTTTCTTGATTTGACCGCCTGCACACGCAATCTCTCTCTCTCTCTCTTTCTCTCCCTATCGTGAAATAATTGTCATACAAATAATTCTACTCAAAGGTAATTAGGTCATTGGTAATTATCGGAACGCCAAATAACTTACATGAGACACAGTGCTTCGATAACACATGTTTACTATACACACATAGAATTGAGGATAAAATTCGCTGATGGTTCCGTTCCAATTATTTATCTCCCCCTATTTTTGGCCGAACATATTTGCTTATGAAATTTCTGTAAAAAGGAATAAGTGCTGTTTTGAAGTTTTAAAATGTTAACTAACTTTTTTCCAGTAAATATTTTTGCTACATCGAAAGAAAAAAGATAGAAAGGTTTATATTTCTTTTATTTACCGTTGTGGTCTTCAACTTATGAAATAGCTTTTCACTGAGGATATTTTAATATGTTTATTGTTAGCTCTATGATTTTAAAAGCCATTAATGCCTATATCTTCTTTCTTTGCATCCGTCGTCATTCACGTGCAGAGATAGCGCTCTAATTGCAAAGTCTCTTTTTGATAATAACCTAATGTTTTAATAACATGTTTTAAAAGTCCATGATTAATACCTATGCAGCAACCTTCTTAGCCCTATTTTAATTGGATACAGTTTGCAGCACGTTAATTATTTAACCCCCCCCCCCCCACACACACACACACACACACACATTAATGAGAGAAAACGTTATTGTTGATGTTTGTTCAGTTTCCGTTCTACTTTACATACATCTCTAAGAGTTAAATGCGTCGACTATCTTTTTTAAAGATAGTACTTGTTTAAACAGTATATATTATGTTTTTCCTTTCAAACTAAAAAAATAATATTTAGACTGGTATGGCACTTTAAGTCATAAGAATAAATATCGAGAGATAATGAAACGTTGTCTGAAGTAAGAGGGGATATGATATGATATTGCACTTGGTTCGGGACCTTGTTTATTAACTTTAATTGCGCTTGATAGAAGGTTTCACGTATGTTGTCTTCAGGTTGACACGCGTTCCGCAGTAGATGCACAACAACATGATACGGATTTGTGAACTAAAACTCTAAAACTGACATTTTTTGAGCAAAAAACACCTCTGCCTTTTTTTACTAGCAATTGAGGAGTTTTTTGATAGTTAACTTGCTGTTAGGTATTTAAAATAGATCATATGTATTATTATGGTCCTTAAACTGGCATACATTGAATAACTATTTTGCTAATATCTATGAGTCTGACTTGAATGAACAGTATTATGCATTTGTATAAGTTTTATATTTTACCTGTTACGATTACAGATTTTATTACGCTTATGAACCTACATTTGATTTTCTAGATCGGAATTACCAACCAATTCCGCCATTTTGTCTGTCATTTCAGAACAAGAATCAATTTGCATATATCAGACCTCATTATTTTCTGTAATAAATTGGCTTTTTGAATCTGTGTACTTTTTCTGTCTAGGGTATAAATATAAGCATCTATGATATTCCGCCACGTGTTGTTTTTGTATTTTATATCAATGGATAAATGCTAACAGAGAACGATTACTCCAATTGAAAACATTGACGGTTTCTCCTATAATTGGGGTTCCAATCTTCTATTTGTTTTGGTTTATATGCTGTTGAGAGGTTAATCCAAAAGAGTGACTACCGCAGTTTTAAATTACTGGTTGCACTGAAAGACATACTATTTATTTTATTTGTTTATTTTTTGGGGTGACTTTTGGGGAATTATATGGTCACCTTATTGGTGAGAAGATATCAAAATATCATCTAGCCATTGCGTGGAGTAAAAAAAAGTGTAGACTGTGAGCTAATGCTCACTAGTGATTCCCTCGCGTTCACAAAAATTTTGCTTGTATATCAACTGTGTATAAATATCTAAGAATTCGGTAAACAGGAAGTAGATGACCATGCAAGTAGCATAAAATCTCTATACACCACATGGTACTATACGATAAAGCTATATGAAAAATACCGGGGTTTGCATCCTATAGTTGCTTAGAAACCTGCAAAAGAAATTTTTGTGACGGAGGAACGAACACAAACGAACAAACGGACAAGGATAAAACAGTATACCTCCTTGGGGTTTAATAAATATATCTGGCCCTCAATTGGTCCTTCGAAAAAAAATAATGTTCACAATAAATTAATCTGGCACTACTAGTTCATGGAATAAAAAATAAATTAATCTGGCTATCAATTTGTCTTTCTAAAATACTATAGTTCCTAAATAAATGCATTTAAAATAAACGCAGAAAAAATACTATGGCGGCAGTCCAAAGAGAATTTGACATTCAGTGGTCTGTGCTTTATCTGCTATGTATACCGTATGTTATCATCACCAATTGTGCGTTTACCTACACGGCTGTCTAGCTTTTAAATTTAATATATTTTAGTTTTACCAGCATTGAATGTGTTGTCCAGTCATGCATGCTCAGAAACAGTATCCAAAACGTAACGAAACGAGAACCAGAATTTATTAGTACAATTCCTATATAAATTTATAAAGTACATTATGCCAGAGTTTTTTTCTATTTTCTGTTTAACGGGTTCGCCCGACCACAATTTGGCCGAAAAAGGAATAAAAATAAAAGTTTTTCAATTGAATTTTATTTTTATTTTCTCTGCCAACATTGCCATTCGACCTTTCTTGGATATAAAAAAAGGCGGTCGGAAATTGCACACATTATTTTAGCACAGTAGTTTTCGGAACCTTTGTGTGCATTTATTACAACAAGTTATTCCGAGTACATTCAAGCATGGTGTTGTTTATGATGGTCTATGAAAAGTCTTCTGCATCTTTTTCAAAAATGTTTAGGCCTCTATAAAAGCATTTGGCACTATTTTTGTTGAAACTTTTGACGCGTTTGAGTATGTAGAGAAACGTTAGTACGTACCACAGGCACAGGCACTTATTTCAGAATTGTTTTACCAATATACCTGTTGTTTTTTACCAATATACCCATTGTATATAGGCATATTGGTAAAATAATTTGGAGACAAGTACCTGTGGAACGTACTGACTGACGAAGCCAATATCGTTCTGACATAATTTTGTTTACGCACTGCCATGAAAGGGCTATAATAATGTTTGGTGCTTACCCCGTTTCAAGTTTGATAGAGGGAATGTGTTATCATAAAAAAAACTGCTACCTACGGATTCAAAATATGTACACTATCAAAGAGTGACATGGGCTTTGCTCTTCTCATATACATTTTGAAGTCATGGCAGTCAACCCCTTAAGGGAAGGCAATAATTGATTTTCAGTAAAACAAAGTCATAATCTTCTGATCAGTTTAATTGAGGTCTGGAGCTGGCATGTCAGTAACTGTTTGTTTTTTGGGCCACTTGAACAACTGAGATTCACTATTCATACTATTCATAGACACACTGGGTCAGGGTAGTTTTTATTGAATAAAATGTTCATAAATGATTAATATGAATATAGGCGCAGCCTAAATGCGAGCATATCACATATTTTATGGTTCAGAACACCCTAACAGTGCCACTGCATTTCATTGGTGACGTGACGTCAAGTGTTGGTGACGTCACAAAAATGTCAAAAATAAAGCGTTTTAGAGATTCAAAAAAAGTTTTGTGACATTTTTGTTATTTCAAAAATTAAATTTTTGTTCGTATGGATCATGTGACTTTATTTGATAACCAGTCTCATGGCGAAATATTATCCTCAGAAAATTTATCAATTTCTTTTGTTGTACGTGTGTATAATTAAAGTGAAATTGATGATTTTTCTGAAGACAATATTTTGCAACCTGACATGTCAGACTGGTTTGAAGAGGCCTCGGTAGCCAAGTGGTTATGGTAGTACTGTTGATCACTTCGTCTGTCAACACTGAGTTTGCGGGTTTGAGTCTCACTGGGAGCAGGTTACCCTCGACTCGAATCTATATTGACAAAGATTCCCAGTTTTCCTACCGAATGTCGGGGGTTTTCTCGATTTCTCCGACTTCCTTCCCCAATAAAAGCTGGACGCCGTGATATTTGGCTGAAAAATTGCTGAAAGTGGCGTTAACTTGGCATTGATTAATCTGTCACAATTGTATTATATATTAACTTTACTAACCAAGCGCCCATATAATTTTTATATTCTTGATTCCACACGTTTTACATTATTAATTACAACAAACCGGCAAACCTAGTCAAAATCGTTAAATATATTACTTTAATATACAGATAACTTATTAATCAGTAGAATAATATAATGAATACATATACGAAATAATAATAAGAGGTTATTAAATGGCAATATCTATATCACATTCCGTATATCAACTCGAGTTCTCTATATCTGCATGTCACGGACAGCGGGCACTACCTACAATAAAGTAAAATTGATTTATCATTTCGAAAATTAATAATCAATTCGGACGTTTTCGAAAAAACTTAATTGTATTTGTCAAAGAATGTTATTTCGGACGATTTTCTCCACTAAAACGATTTGCTTAAAATAATTTGACTGGTGTTTAAACACATTCTAATCTTAAAAATGAATGATAAGATTTGTTTGCGATTGCTTTCTTTTTAGGAAAATTTAACATTTTGAAAAATCATAATAACAGGACAACCTTTAACTTCGAACATTTTTGGTGGAAATTGCCTGATATCGTCTCGTGATCCGATTGTCGTTTTTGGTGGTTCGCTTTCTGTATTAGTGAGTCATGTACTCTTTACCAGATGACTTATTTAGGAGCTGAACATCCCCCATCTCATATCGATGTGTTCCTGCCTGCTCCTTAGTCCAAAGTGGGTAGAATTATTCCACCGGACGGTATCGATGAGAGCTACTGGAGTACCTGTAAAATAAAACACATTCAAGTTTAGATTTTTCATTCAAACGTATACTATATAAAAATAGTATTAAGAATTTTGAAATGTGTAGTATGAAACGAAAGTAACAGAATTAAACTCCGAATCCTATATTTATTCTATAAATGTTATAGACTCGGTTATAATTGGATTGAATCATTTTAGCAGAATAGCGGAAAAGAAGTGGAAAAAGTATTGAATACAATTATGACAATTAAAAAATTTTGATTATATTTGTTTGAAGGTCTGATCAATTTTTTTTCAAGGAAATTGTATGATTGGAAAAGTTGCGTCGATGTTTTTCCTTACCATTACCAAATTGTCCCTTTTCATAGAGCATTGAGATTTCCTCTGGCGTGTGCGCATCTTCCTTGTTGGTTTGTTACCGTTCCGTGTGATTTAAAAGGAAGATAAGCTAGATTAATAAACTTTTAAAGTGTCCGGCTCATAATCTGAACTATTTGTTTTTCTTACGTTCACGAAAAATCTAGCCAAACACAAGTCCAGTTCAATAGCAGGAATCTCCTCTAAATTTCTTATTTCACCGATAGTTTCGAAATACTTCTTGATGTCATAACTTGTTTTCCCTACAGGGATTTTGTTGCCTTTTTTAAAAACAGCCCCCTCCTTTTCAATTGGGAAAATTTATCGATGTTTTTCTTGAAATTGGGAAAAAAGTAACGGTCTTACACTTATAAAAAAACAAAATAGATCTTTAGTTAGATATATTTATTTGACTTACTAGTATGTTAGGTGTTCAAACATCCGATTACTGTAGATGCTTGGAATTATATGGATTTTATTTTGAGCAGTTTAAATTATTAAGGATAAAGTATCAATGAAAAACCAGAAAAAATACATAACAATAGAATAATTTTTTTAAATAAGTTGCTAGAATTATAAATAAAGTACATGTTTAACTAGTTGAAATTTTCAACACTGTGAATCCTACAAGAATAGTATGTATTTTAGTTTATGTAAAATACACTTTTACAAGTATGTAAACATATTTAAAATTGAAAAAATGACTGTCAAAATACTAATTATTATTATTTAAATCATTGCAATACTTGTTTAACATCGTATTGTGCAGTTTCCGGCATATAGTTCATATCCGCTCCGGAATTTTTCTAAACTTTTTTGCTTTGAACTGGTTTCCGGTCATGTTTTGCCGCTGCGCAGTTTGTACAAGGTAAAAGTCAAACAGGAATCAGCTTACATTGTTTTGTTATGGCGCGTAAACACGATAACATGGACTGACAAACATGACAAACATACGAAGATTTCTTATTAAAATTGAAACAAAAATTGAACGTGGAGTCGCCTAACAATGGAAGCCATGAATAAAATAATGTTATAGACCATGATCGCTTGTTCTGGTGGTTTTCTGTTGGGATTTTTGTCATAAATTGGGAAATATTTAGACAAATTTTGGGAAATTTGCTCCAGGGGAAACAGCCGAAATTCAAAGGCAAATTCAAGCTAACAAAATCACTGCCCGTGTGTATTCTTGTTCTTCATGATGTCAACAAACGATGATTGTCATGCAGTTTCATTGTAAAATCGGCTATTTACATCCGAAGTTGTCATTGTTGTCTGCTAAAATGTGTTTGCAAACGACGGAGGGTGTATAAATTGAAAACAACTTCCAGGAAGGACTTGAAATTTATTTCGGATATAACTCTATCGATTTAAAAATTTTAAATTGTAATGAATTATCAAAACATAAAGTATGTAAACGGCCTTAAATTAATCCATATCATGCCATGCAGGGCAGATATGGATCTCCATTGAAGATATATATGATATCCATATCTGCTGTATAGGAGGTGTGATATGGTTCTATAACGTCTATCTGTATCACATATACAAAAACAAGCATATATTTACTAAGTATATGATAATCATCACCATGTATTGTATAATATATCCATGCACAAGATATATGTGTTTTTTTAATTGGTAGCTTTTGTAAATTCCGTCAAAATATTAAATATTAATTCTAAAATAAATAACATGAATTAAGGCACAAGTTTATGGTTTATGACGTTTTTTTTCGAGCAGTCTAACAATGCCTCTGCATTCCAGGGGTGACGTGACGTATATCTCTAATGTGTTGGTGACGTCACATAAATGTCTGTGACGTTTCTGAGATTGCAAAAAATTGTCTGAAATTTTTGGTGTTATTTAAAACAAACACTAAAATTTGATCGATGACAAATTCATTTTTAAGACCTTTCACATATTTTTTTGCTCTACTTCAGTATTTTCTGCTGATAGGTCTGCTACCATCTGACTGAGTTTGTTACTATGGATCACCTGACTTTTTTTACACACATACATGTCAACGTACAGCTCGTATGCTCGCTAATATACATAATTTTATTATTGTTGATGTTTATACCCACAGTGTTCAATCTAGAATTTGGCCTAAGGGGGTCATGATGACCCTAATAACTTACCATAGGGGGCCAGAATTTATAGCTAGGGGTCAATAAAACCAATATAGAGACATGACAACCGGACAAAAAGTGACGGCTTATGATTCAGTTTGCTAAAACAAAATCCCTTCACTACAGCCCAGCAAACAATTTTACGTCGTAGAAACGTCGTTAAAATGTATGTTTTTGGTTGCAGTAACGTTACTATATAACGTTATTTTTACGAAAAAATGGATGGTTTTCTTAACGTCGCCTTAACGTATTTTGCAACCAATTTACGACGTTTAACAGACATTCACCAAACGTTACGAAAAAATTGTGACGTACACCCGACATTTAGACTACGTATGACTTTGATGAAGATGTTCTGTAAACGTTGTCACAACATTAAAAATAATAAATAACACGTTCCACAGACGTTTGTCTAACGTATTTGAAACATTTGTTGCATTAATGAAAAAAATGTCTTCCTGAAAATCACTGTTCCGTTTTTCCTCGAAAGAAATATGGTCATAACCGCATCGTATTTATTAACCACAACAATACATCTCTGATAGCCAACGTAAAACAAATGCAAGAGATACCATAATGGTGAACATTTCAAGAATTCAAGGAACATATAGAAAACTACATATAACTGCCTTTATGTCTCGAAGGCTCTGCTGCAGGCTCCACAAAATACATAGTAGGGTGAAATACAAAATACGATTTTCAAAGGAAAAACTATGCAAATTACTTGTATAATTAAAATAGAAAAATAAATTTGTTTCCTATTTTTTATTGTTTAAATATTACGAGACAAAACAGTTAATTAAGCCTCTGACACACAGTTGTACAAGAGGACACACAGAAAATATAAACTGTCGTTGGTTTAAGACATTAATACATACAGACAAAAATACAGCTACATTAATTAAAACACACAAAGGCAATACATATTAAAACATATGTTCAACATTAACTTACAGTCAATACACAAAAATACGTGTTGTAGAGAGAGCAAAAAATACAAAAGCAGTTTATTCACAACACAGATCTTTATGACATCGGGATCTTAGGATTTTGTAATATACAATCAATACATTAACTTTTTTAAAGTTTTTGCAGACTTCTGCAATACAGTTACAACTCGTTGCTGTCTGGATTCTGGTACCTAAAATAAATAAATAAATAAATAAATAAATAAATAAATAAATAAATAAATAAATAAATAAATAAATAAATAAATAAATAAATAAATAAAATGTCTTGCATCTTCCCATATTTTTCATAAGATTTAAAGCAATATAATTTCTTTATCTGATAGACTCTTTTTAACCATCTATTACATTATTATTATTTTATGGAGTACATTAAGCATTCTTTATACGACACGGTAGCAGTGGTCAAGTTTGAAATGTGTGTAAAGCTCTACACAAAATGTTTAAAATATATTGTCATTTATTAATTTGGTCCCAGGATAGAAGTTGTTATATCAGCGTGTCTCTGTACGCTAATATTTTGAAACGAGGGCGTCGGTGGCCGCGTGGTTATGGTAGTAAGTCATCTTCTATTCACCGCGTGAGGGTTGTTAGGGTTTTTTACCGGGTATTCCTCCCGCAAAAAACCTGGACGTAATGATACAGCTAAAAAATTGCTGAAAGTTGCGTCAACCACAATTTAAATAAAAACTAACATAAATCTGAAAATGTTTTGAGACAATCTGTGTTCTGAATACAGTATAATTTGGTTTTCCCTAAGTTAGCAATTATTAAACTTACCTTATATCTGGATCCCCTGGCCTATTAGGGACATGTTTTAGGCATTCCGTTATAATCTCCTCCGCATCCATTTCTGTGGCTGACGGATGATTTTTTCTGTATGCCCCTGAAGAAGAAGAAAATTAATAAATCTTTCGGTATTTTTTGTCATCTGGTTAACAGTAGTTGCACTTCGATAAATTGGTCATTTGCAAAGATTGATGATGGTTTACAGTTTCATATTGGTCCAAGTAATAATTATTTAAAAGTGTTGACAAAAACATTTTTGCTCTCCCTTTCAAATAAGCATGTATCATGTAACACGTAACAATCCTGTGTTGTGGATTTATTATTAATTATAATACAATGATTTAGAAAATAACTTACGTATCATCATCTGACAACATACAGAAAGAATCAGTAATTGAAGCTTTCCGTTTTCCCTCTTGAACCGTAGTCAGACCATAAAGCATTGCTGCCAATTGTCTTCATCATTCGCCATACGGAGTCCCAACCAGAGCTACCTCCCAGAGCAGTAGGGAGCTTAAGCTGTACGATAAAAAAAAAACAATAAATGATTAAACTATAGATATAATCTTAATCCTACTGAAATATATGTAAGAAGAATAATACACTGTAATAGGAACCGGATTATTTCCTGTATAAGCCATATTTACCAAATATTTCAGTTTGGGGTCCAAATGCACATAAGAAAATGTCGACTGGCTGAAATCACGTGGCTGAAATGCGTTAAGGAAATATTTCACGAAATAAGAACAATTATAAATACATTCTAAGACCCAAATGAATAGGTCTTCTTCTTGTTGGGGGGTTTTAACGTCCTACACTGATAAATAAATACCCTCGGTCGGACGGTTGTTAGTTGTTAGTAGTCCATGGACTCCACCATGGTGGGTTTGTCGAAGCCCAGCCTTCGGGATACCTAGTCGAAGAACTCGGCAGCATATGTTCTACTAGCGGCCGGGCTGCTCCGATGTAACGTTGACCTACTCCAGTACCCCACATGGGTAGGAGCGCTTCCGCACACTGACCTGTCGTCGAGATATAACATCTGCAGAGTGAGCAGCCAGTGTGTGCTTTCCTCTGACATTTATGAGATGTCTAGGTCTAAAATATTACTGCATTTTATACACGCATTCCTTTTCATTCTTGTTTTCAATTAAACGATATTCGAACGTGATTTTGTGGAAAGGAATTAAATTGTGCGAATGTCGCAAAGAAACATTTATACAATATTCAAATTCGCTCTTAAAGAATTAAAAGAAGAATTATTACATATATCAAAAATATGCTAAACGTTTTCTTATGAATTTTGTCTATTGTATCTTGTATATTATAGTACTTACTTTGGGCTTTGTCTTTTCATTACATGTGGCGAATGACCCAGTTTTCTTTGTTTCAATAGCAAACACACACAAGACATCAAATTACGCGTGCACGTGTGGTTTTACAGCCCTTGTGTAATTTCATGACCCCTGCTATTTACATTCGATCGGCAAGAACAAAAAGCCACTGTAAGAGATATACAGAGAAATAAAGCGAACAAAACTGACCGGGAAATGTTAATTAAATTCTGGTAGAAATTCATAAAATTTGATACAATGTAAAGTATCTATGTTGCAATCCCCCAAGCTCGTAAATCGTCAGTTAATAAAAAACACCCTTGTCAGCTTGTAAGAGACATAGTTTGAAAAAAAAGCAAAACAGATTGAGGAGGAACATGCTAATTAAATTCTTGTGGAAATTCATTTATCTATTAAAATGTAACAAATCTATTATGTCAAACCATCCCACCCTCTTCAATCCAGGAAAGATTTATAAACAGAAAGAAAAATAGTTTAATGTGTTTTTTTTTAAATTGGTAAACTATATTCTTTATTTTAAAACATACGTGTTAAACTGTAAAATATTTATATCTAATCTCCATCTACCCAACCCAACACACTATTTTTTCAAAAAAAAGTATTTGGGTTCTTAATACGTCGAACACTAATAAACGTTACAAGGACGTTGCAAATATGTTCGCTAAGTTTTTTCTAACGTAAAAAAACACGTTGAATTAACGTTATGTTTTACGTGATTTAACAACGTCTACACAATGTTCTATAAATGTTGCTATTTTTGACAACGTTTTAATAACGTCAGTTAAACGTGCTTAATTACCTTACGAATTAAAGACGTAACAACAACGTTGCATTTTCGTTGTAGATAAGTAACGTCAGGTCCGACATTCTCACAACTTATAACCAACGTTAGATTTACGTCATGTGTTTGCTGGGAGGTTGCTGTAATTTTAGAACGTCCACTTTAACGATTGTTAATGTGCCTCGTTAAAGTGGACGTGCCTCGTTAAAGTGGACGTTCTAAAATTACAACAACCAGTAGTGGAAGGATTTCTTTTATTAGTTTTTATGCAGATGGAACATGTCATGTGTTGTTTATCTTTATTCAAATTAATGCCAATCTTTATATTTAATATCAGATACCATCGATCCTGAAATTTCGTGTCACACTGAAGGATTCGATGTTGACTGAGAGCTTGATGCAGTCCGCGGCACCGATTGTTCTGTTTCAGCTTCTTTGTTCGCATTCTCTGTCGGCGCGGTACCCGCTTCATTTTGATTTTCATACGTTTTTGCACGTTTATGTCCAATGAGAGTAAAATATGAAGAAAAACGCTTCATCTGGAAGCATGAACAACACGTTTATAAAAAAATCGATAATATATTGTCTACGTGATTTAGACGCTTGCTAAATTGTAATTGTACATGATAAAAAGCGTACTTAAGACCGAGAATACAGTTAAATTTCCGGTATATTTTATAGGGACTTTCTCAAAGCTGTTGACTATGGGGGAATTTCTCAAAGCAATGTAAATTACGTTGCGCCAGTAATGACCCAGGAGGTTTTTTAAGCGCGTCAATTCAACAAAAAATGCGGGAATGGCGCTCTAGATTGAACACTGTACCCAGCTATATTTTGGATGAGAACAAGTCAGCATTCAATCAAACTTATGCTGAAAATAGGGTCACCGGTGTAATGAAAATGGTAAAAACGTGGTCTCTTAACGAACCTGTTGTATAGAAAACAGATGATATCACGATGTGATAAACCAACCGTTATTTAATTTGAAAAGAACAAAAGACTTCTGTTGAAAACACCTCACATCAAAAGCAAGTCAAGAACATACCTTATAATCACGGTTTTTGGAATAGCGATGAGTTAGGTGCGATCGCACCCCATTACACATACACACATGTTACTTAGAATTCAGAAAAATAGGAAATCATTAGTTACTAGTAAACGTGTTGCTAAGAACTGGAGACGACGATGAACCTTACTTGCTAGTTTGAAAGTATTATGACAGTCTGTAGTGTTTGAAAACGGAGGAAAGAGTTGCAGGGGAGAGTATGAGAAGGGCCTCCGGATGTCGAGTTGTTACAAAATATTTAAGCAAACTGAACAATTTTGAGCAGTTCTGGTGTTGTCTTAACTAGGTGATTTACTACTTTTCTGAATTCTCAGTAAGATAACAAAACCTTTTTTTGGTATCGCAGCCAACGCCCCTTCTTTCGGACGGTCATGAGTATATCTTAATGCCTTCCTCCATTATTGTAGTCGCTTTGTCTTAATCTTTTTCCATTGAGTCTAGTGAACAAACATGTAAGCAAAATTCATCCCTGCATCCAATATAATGATCGCGCCTGTACTTAAACGTTAGGCAAGCTAGAAAATTTATTAAAACGTGTAAAATCTTTTTTTCAGAAAATGCTGATAAATTGAGATATGCTGAACTTAATAAGAAATGTTTGTTTTCTTTGGGAACAATGTAAGAAAAATAACGGAATTTACGCTTACTTAACTATTACAAGTCGGGGTAAGATTGGCGTTCGTCGACTATCGAGAGTGGCCGTAAACTGCACATTTTAATCTTATTTTCTTATATCTGAAATAGACAGAATAAAAAAAACTTGCATTGGACGATGGTAGGCCCCTGATAATAAATACATCTGACGCAGACTGCAGCCAAAATAGCGTGTTGGTTAAATGTATTCACAGCAATTCGACCACATATGGAACGAAATATGAAATATGGCCAAAACAAAAACGAGAAAAAAACATGTTCGCGACAATTTTTCTCTGGTTTCCTTGCCATATATCCCCCTTCACAAGTGGTATGGGCAAAACCTTTTACTCTTCGTGATTCTGCTATATATGTAATTTGATGTAATAAGCATGTTTCGGGTCTGTAATTGTTTTCAAATTGTAGCCTCGTTTTAAACATATGAAATATCATGGTAATGTATTTTAATTACAAACTTTTCCTCTACCATGAACCGGAGTAAGAACTTTAAGTAAGTGACTAATTCCATTTACCAGAAATTCGAGATTTCACTCTACTCTAGGTACAGCTCTGTTGACTCATAGTTCTTGTAAATTAGCCACTAAACTACAGCGATAAAATCTTAAGGTGGTCATTTAAAACATTTTGAAGAGGGTCAAGATTTTATTTGAAATTACTTTTATATCGTTACAAACTGACACCAATAAGGTCGACTTTATTGTTTAACTGATATAAACATGTAGATAAATCCTAATACATCTGGTGAAGTGACGCTTCCAACATGACGTGCTTTAAAGGCTTTGAAACAACAACTGCATGTGGTTAAAAATGATTTATGTATGAGCAACACGCGACGAGGAGGGTTTGTTTTAAAGGACAGTTTCAATTATAAAACTGTAACTTCCACCGGAAAGCTATTGCATATGACGTATTAATCTTATAAAAATATAGTGTGTGTTACATTGACGGAACAGCCATTTTATTGCGGAAATGATGTTTTCTAAAGGTATCATACATGTAAATATACCATAATTGTCTTATTAGAATAGAAATAGTTCACGGAGGTTGTGATTTATCATGTCGCTCAGGATAAAATAATACGACATAAATGGTAACCCGTTGTAAAACACCGATAAACCACAGCCTCCGTGAATTATTTCTTGAATTCGCTACCTCTAATGGATACTTTTACCGCCTTTATTAGAAGATTTAATTAATTTACATTTGGTTTAGCTTTCAATTATTCTTTCCTAATAATTAGACGTTATATAAGCATACTAATTTATGTCCTAGTTAATCTGTGTTTTTCGGTAAAAAATGCGATACAATATGAACCAGTTTAATAAATAAATACGATTCAATCTTTGACGGAAATCGCGGATACGTAAACAGTAAGTACAGGCAGACCGGT
Source organism: Limnoperna fortunei (assembly GCA_944474755.1). Taxonomy (NCBI): domain Eukaryota; kingdom Metazoa; phylum Mollusca; class Bivalvia; order Mytilida; family Modiolidae; genus Limnoperna; species Limnoperna fortunei. Next base: position 68,092,461 of record OX104114.1, on the reverse strand, counting down.
CTTAAAATTGCGTACAATTTACAAATAGACATAATATTTGTAAAATTTATTTGTTCGTTATATTTAAAAATGTTAATAATCCTGCATTCGTATGGTCCCACAGGTTGAGGGTTATCAACATTTATCAAAGATTTCCGCCTTAGTCGGTTTTAAGTACCGTCTCCATTGGATCATTTAATTTCAATATCGATTCAAGCGCTGCTCTTTTGCTAAAAACGTTTTTCTTGTGTCAATAGTTATCTTCTATTTTATAAACAACTATGGATTTTTTTAATAATATTCATTGGTAAACAGTCAAACGTTGTATAAAGTTATTAAAATGCCAGATGTGAGAGAAATAAAACCAATTACCTACAAAATTAATGGCTCAATTAAATCGTTTCAAGGAAATCTCACTCATCTTATCATTATGGAAAAATGAGCTAATTTTTATGCAACATTTTTTTCAGTAAATACGAAAGGAAAAATTGTCGTTAACTATAAAAAATGGGAATTAAAAGATTTTTGCGTCAATTATATTGTGCATAAGAGTAAATCATGCATTTAGGCCACACAAAATTAATTTTAAGGTTCTCAGGCCAAATTTTTCAAAAATAGATGAGGGAGGGAGGCTTTTTTTATCATTTTATTGGTCTAAAATCAGACGAGGGAGGCATTTTTTTATTCGTTATCTTGCACAAAATTTAACTGGTAAAGATCTCAATCGATACAGCAAAGAATTTCTATATTAAACATTCATATTTGTATGTGAAATGTATTTAAAGGTTATTACATAGAAGAACCCCTTTTAAATTGTTAAATTGTTTATGCAACCTGGGTTACAGTATAGTGAAATTGAGGGGAGGGGGGGCAGGGATCGTCGCAATGCATCTAGATGCGTATTGAACACGTCTTTGCAGCAACTAATGCATACTAGTAAAGTTATCGGATGTTTACGAATTTCAGTCGTGTCAATTTCGTTTCCAATGCATAACATATCATACAAATGGTGATCGAAATTAACCTGTTTCGTCAGATTTTCTACAGGTAACAATTATTTGGGCAGCAAATATGTTTTAATTAGGATATTTATTAGACAATAAATACATTCAGTATGAACATAAATTAGAGTAATTTTAATACATTTCAATTCGATTATCTGATTGATATACACTAGATTTAGGATCGGAAAGACTTTACTGTGTCTGTGGTCAGGTTCAACCTTTCTGTTGAAATTGATTGTATAATGTTCTAAATTACAAATAGTTCATTCTAATTTAATTTACGAGATTATGCTTGAGTATAAAATTAGGAAAAAAAATGATTATTCTTATAAAGAAAACAATGATAATTTGTTGGGTGGAAAATTCGTTTTGAATGTCAGCATCTGCATTATTTTGACATTCATTTCCAAGATGAGCCAGACAAGACACGAGTCTCTCTTTAATGGGGAAACATCAGCATGTTTAAAGTAATGATTGCAGTTCAATCATACCCCAGAAGTCTGATAAAATCTTGACCACTAAAAAGCATAAAGCATGTCACCATATTGTATATTTTATAAAATGACATGAATGATTATGGGTCTGTCATCGAAGAAATTGGTTGTATGCAACCACTTAGCTTAACTGCAATATGTGGCATTCATGAAAATTGTTTGGGATTTGCCATTTTCAAAAATGATGAGTCCAGGACTCACCATAAAAAAATCCTACAAAGTATCACTGAAAGGGTATCGATACATATTTTGTGTAATCAACACTTCCTACAGCTTTTAACCTATATCCCTATTCCCTAACACTTTCCAGAAGCAGATTCCACATATTATAGTTGCGACCTGCTATTATGGTATCGTTTTATGAGATGTTTCTATATTTGGGAACATCAAATCCTACAGCTTTAAAACCAGATCCCTGAAACATCACAGAAAGATTGCACACGTATGGTTGTGCACCTGCTATTATAGAATGTGTTTTCCCCATTTTTCCAGGATTGGGAACGTCGTAATTTTTCAATGAGGGTACCAATTTTGTGTAATCAACTTCTCCAGCTCGCCACCCTGATCCCTGAAACTGCACCAAAAGATTGCACACATATTAAATTTGTGCACCTGATCTTATTTAAGGAACGTTTTCCCATGACATGTCCACGAGAACTTCTTTCAGCAAATTTTATAGATGGGTACCGCTTTTGTGTTATCAACTCTTCCTTTATTGTTACAAAACTGTAAACGATTCTCCGTTTAATAAAGCACTTGTTTTGCGACGCCGCCATTTAAGACAAACGATTTTTTTTTTGTTTATTTTTCTCGGGTATCCGATCTCAATAGGGTCGTGAACACGAACGATTGCGTAACCCTCCTTTACTTTCAAACGCTTGTATGCACTATGTATTCTTTCGGAAGTTATCATTAGAGTAAGCAAAGATGTCCGATCTTTCCGAATGCAGTGGCGGGAAATTAAGAAGCGGATCGGACCGGATAATTTTTTTAACGGAAACGGCACCGCATTTCCGGATTTTTATTTTATTGAAAACCCGATAAAATCGGCAATGCGGCGGGGTGAAAACGGATGCGCGCGGGCCTGAGAACCGTAAATCTAATTTTATATGGCCTTATTTATTCAGTTTTATCTAAGGACGCAAATCAGTTTTTTGTAAAGATTTTCCGATTATAAATGAAAATATCTGTTAAAACAACTAGATCGGTTAATTGAAAAATATTTACTTAATCGTCTTGTTTAACTTTACTGTATTTGATACAGGGAGTTTTTTACGTAACAATTTGGAAAAAGATACCTGTTAACTTAAAGGTCTTAACTTAAAGATACTCATTTTGACACAATTATACAAGTTAATTTTGTGTATACATGTGCAACCCTGAGAATCCTAAATATTTATTCAATCGTTTTGTTTTACTATATTGTATTTGCTACAGGGAGTTTTTTATGTAACATTTCGGAAAAGACACCAGTTAAATTGTTAGGATAAGTTTTAAACATGTGATACAAGTCAGTTGATTCAATGTATACATGTGCGACCCTGAGACTCCCAAAACTGTTAATGATTTAAAGCTAGTAATTCATATTGATAGCTAACACTACAGTTAATAACCTGGCCTATCTTCTAATGTTTTTCTTTGACAAAAACCTTGTATAAATTGCGCCACATAACTATATAGAAATACATAAGCGATACACATGTAGGTGTACCTTCTGTAAGCGTGTGTTATTTTGATCTTAGTGTATATGTTTTCGGTTATATGTTAAGCTATCCTTAGATCTTTACTGCCAATAAAATAAGTAACATTGCTCAGCAGGGGCCTCGTTTCCCTGTGGTTAAGGTAATTAGTGAGCTACTTTTGATCAATTGGTCAGTCGACACTGAAGCCGCTGGTTCGAGTCTGACTGAGGAAAAGGGCATACTCGATTCCAATCTTACTTGACAAGAGTTGTAGTTTTTCTACCGCAGGTCGGGGGTTGTCGCCGGAAACTCTGGCTTTCTTTGAAAAATTACTGAACGTGGCGTTGAACACCAACAACTAAACAAATCCATGCTCAGTAAAACACCCACTCGTGATACAAGGACTTATTAGGTGTTGGTCATTTGTCATGCGCAACACAATACAGATAAATTTGCCGAATGTTTTAACCAAAGCTCATTAATAAGAGGAAAACAAACGTCCTATAAAAACAATATATTATTACGTGTATGTATTATTGAGTCCTGTCCAGACACCAACAGTGTTACAATATATGTAACCCACCACATAATCAGTATCTATAGAGTATCTTAAATATGTTCCCATCATAAGAATATTGAATTACATAAAATTAACTCCTTCCCATCCCTCACCGCTGCACCTTGTAGATGTAGTACTAGTAAGTCTGGTATAGGACAAGATATTAATTTGTTTTATGCAGGCAGAAATTTTCATAATATATCTACGATTCATGGTTTTAGTACTCAGTAATAATTCAATAATATCGTATAAAAGTAACTGACAGTGCAAGCACACGCTTGTGATGTTGCCTTCCACATAATAAATGATGTCAGTCAGTGAAATAAATGGACAATCTCTATAGAGGTAACATAAATATATTTTCAACAACAATAACCTTACTCTTTTAACTATTTCGTAAAGCCTGACATTGGTTGTAGGTTAAAATTTCCTTTGGATTAATTTGAATTTCTCTTTATCTGCCGGTTCACAATCACAGTTTTGGATGAATGGGGTAGGGAGGTCATGTTAGACCACATTACGCATATAAAGTAGTGCGCGTATACCTATCGTAAAATCTAAACTTTAACAAAGAAAATTCAATAAAATATGTCAAAAAAACGGAAACTAAATCTGCATTACAGAAAAAAAGATTATTAGATTTCAAATGTGATTTAAGATATGTATGTGAATTTAATACGAATAGGGGGGCCAAAATGCGATGTTTCGTCTTTGTATGATTTGTAATTTACTACAGGTTTTATTTGTTCACTACCGGTTTCGGCGAGGGGGACTATAGGTGTACTCCATCTGTCAGTCCGTCACACATTTCATTTCCTGCCCTTTTCTTACTGCTTGCAGATATTCATCTGACATTTGGTATGTGGGTCAACTATTATGAGCTTTAGATCTAGTTCCGGTCCAATTATTTTTTGCCCCTCGATTTATTTGCCGGTATGGGACTTAGTATTGACTGGGCAATACTATCCACACTTGTTATTCTCTGAACACACAGATCTACCAGTTTCCGAAACAAATAAATTAGAATAAGGTGTAGCTGAACAGAAGACATGTATTACGTGAGTTTTCCTGAACTTAACTGCAAAAACATGTGTACCAAACCTTATTTTAGCAGGCATGCGTTTACTGTTTTCTTGAAACAACCTGGCCAATTAAGGAAAACTTCTTCATAATGTTTATTCATTATTTATCTGTCATGTTTGTTATTCCGAACGGAGGTGACAATAACCCTTGCTCCGATACTCAGTTTTTGTTTTTATTTTAACTTGATAGCACTCGGCTACGTTTATATAAGAACTATTCTGATTGGTAGACGATTATGTCACGCGCAATCTGATTGGTTATAACTATATCGAATTTCGAATCTCGAATTTCGAATTTTGATTCGATTCTCGAATGAGCTTTCAGGGCTTTCGTATGCATCCGTAAAATTATTATCATACAGACAAACATGTAGAATAATGCGGCGGCGAATTGATACTTCGCATCAAAAGATTTTCTTCTATGTATGGTTACTACTTTATTTTACTATCAAGTGTTTTTGCTTGATGATGATTGATTCAGTAGTTAACAACGCAGTATGGTGGGTTCGGGTAACTCTGTTTTTTTGTTTTTTTTGTTTTTGTTTTTTTTTTTGTTTTTTTTTTTGGTGGGGGGGGGGTGCGTTCGCAATGTATGTTTGTCTACATTTGTAATGGTATTTTTTGCAAAATAGTGGGTTCAGGTTACTTTGTTTTTTTGTTTTTTGTTTTTGTTTTTTGGTGGGGGTGTGCGTTCGCTATGTATGTTTGTCTACATTTGTAATGGTATTTTTTGCAGTATAGTGGGTTCGGGTTACTCTGTTTTTTTTTTGTTTTTTTTTTTGGGGGGGGGGTGGGGGTGGGGGTTTGCGTTCGCTATGTAGGTTTGTCTACATTTGTGCTGGTATTTTTTTGATTTTGTGTTTATGTTTATTGCTAAATACATGTTATATCAGTATTAAGTGTGTTAGGATAGTGCAAATATTACCTTATCATCGAATCGGTTATTGGCAGACACACGTGTCAATTAATTGCTATTGTGTAATCGGAGGCCTTCGGCGTTCTAGCAGTAGAAGTTATATAGCCGTAATAATCGACTGAGCTATTGGAGTATTTCTTTAACCTAACCGGTTAGCGGGCTGACTTGCAATATAACGATGCCGGGTTCAAGACCCGGCGTTGACACATGTGTTGTTTTATGCTTTATCATTACAATTGTAAGGTGACTGATGTACACTTTTCGAAAATAACAGATCCGACGTATTGAGTGAGTCGACGGATCAATCCAATAGTTGAACAAAACATTAGGTAGTTGTTACTATTTATTTATTTATTTATTTACTTATTTATTTATTAACCTTCTGTTTTATAACCCGTCTTAACATAAAGTTGGTCCGTAAAAATAGGTTATGTAATATAAATTAATAAGATATTGAATAGATATTGTATGAAGTCTGAAAATATATTACAAAAACTTTATAGAGAGAAATTATGAGACAACCACGTGAAATCTTGTTCAACAGGACTTTTAATATTTGTACACGCACACATAAATATGTGGTTGAGACCCTTATAACAAAGACAGATCAACCGAAAATGGTTCAATGCAAAGCTGTTCGGTTTACAGGTATTAAGTCAACAATACTAGATCTGTCTGATATCAAAAAAAAAAATAGAAGTGGCGATGTATAAACATTTTACACCAACAACTTGCAATAAACCTCAAGATTTTTGTATTACACCAGATTGCAAAACAAAACATAACCATTACAATACGAGCGAATTCAAACCAAGCATGACACATAATCGTTTTCATTTTATCAACGCAATTAAGCACACTGGGACTGTCGCAGCATTAGCAGTTGTTTGACAGCTTGACATCAGATTTCTATTGATTGATTGATTGATTGGAGGTTTGACCTGCATCCAGCGCGCAGTATTTCACCTATTCAGGACTAGAACAAGAACTAGTTAAAACATAATAAATCAACGGAAAATGGGGTGTTTCTGACATACGGACAAAATTCTCACAACCTATGGAAAAGAATGCATTGGATAGGGGAGGAGAATTTAGCATTTCTGTAGCGGCTACAATAAGCTTGTTTTTTTAGAAATCTACAAAAGCGGTCTTAATTGTGCAAGGAGCGTGCCACTCTCCAAACATATCACTCACTACGGTCAGCGGGAAGGCTTTCCGTATCATGACCTTACAACCCCCAAATTAGAGAGTTTGAATTTCCGCAACCCGGGGACGCTTTGGGCTGCTCTGCGGGTTGAGAACTGGGAACTCTGTCAGTATGGTCCCAGCAACTATATTTTAGAGCATCATACAATGTAGGTAGTTTACCAAGAAAAACAAAAAGAAACAGTTCCTATATAACAAAATCAACCGTATTGTATGCTTTCTGGTCACTGTCTTAATTCTGCTAATTTAAATATTGTCGATAGGCAATGAATGCAACGGCAAGCATAATTGTCAAAGTTGGAACTTTGTGTGGTAATATGATAAGAGATAGATATTAAATAAATGTTCGTTTATCTATATATCTATTACAACACCACATCTTTTTAAGTTTTCATTCAACGAACACTGACAAAGCGGGTTAGTCAGGCACAATATTCGTAAAATTACTATATTTATTTACGCTGATGTATAGATTATTTTAAACTAGAGTTTTCTAATATGTGATACTAACAAAATTTATAGTGAGAATGTTCTTTTCACTTTAGGCAACAATACAATATTGGCTTATTTGTAAACGACCCATCGTTATCCTATATCACTGTTCATGCGTAATAATTTTCCGTCTGTTCTTTTACTGTAAATTTACATGTAAATCTTATTGAACCCACATATTACATGGCAAATAGTAATAATTGTGTAGCCGTTAAGTAACATTATGTGGTCTCTTACTATTTACAGAAAACCTTTTTAACCAGCCATAATGTCTCCAGTGATATTTCAAAATCAGCATTAGAAATACAGAGTATAGAGAATAGTTCACATCCTTTTTATACTTTAAGTACAGGTAATTTTGTTAAGTTGAACAAGTTTTTCCTGTGAAAACTTTGCTGAAGTTTTCTGATTTAGCTCTTTTCTATTTACTTGTATACATTCTGAGACGACACGCTTTAAAGTCGATGGAGCCTGCTTGTAGGTTCGATATCTACTTATTCCAGAAAAAATTCTGAAACCGTTAACTTAAACATAGTGTCTGCAATACAAAAGTATTTTCATCTTACAGTAGAAATATAATCTTGTTCCCTCTGCCACCGATTGCCAAGAGGTGCTCTATGTGCTTTTACAGCACAGCTACGACTGGTTAGCATAAATTGTGCACATCACCTCGGTCCCTGTGATACATCAACATGGTTTCTAGCTGCTTGCATATGTTTGAGTCATTATTTAATTCGTATATTAATTATCTTTTTCTCATTAAATGTATTTCTTTATTGATATATGAATTTAATATTACGTCGTTCGGATAGATTTAAAAAACAAAACATTTTTATTCCAGTCTTTACAACTAATTACATGTAATTATTAACATACTCAGTATAAGGATGTGATATTTTCTGCGTGTACCTCACGACTTATAGTTAATTTATGCAGTAAACTTAGCATTTGAAATAGTAATTTATATGCAATAACGCATAAAGCAGTATTTTTAAAAGAACGGCCTGCTAAATATTTTTCACGGGACTCGGGTTTCTTACTTGGCCTTGATCATTATAGCTGTGAAGTGTTGAATAAGGACACGTATATTTAATAAAAATAATAGTTTTTTTTAAAGTTTTCCTAATTTTTGTAGGTTTACATACTCAATTACATACAGTTTCTATAAAGTCATGGAAACACTTGAGTTATTTTCCAATATATCACCTGTTATCCGAAGTTGAGATACTCAAGGGACTTAAGCACAGGAACATTATTTCTATGTTAGGAGTATGTTTTGACCTCTCAGACATCTATATTGTGTTAGAATTTACACCTAAAGGAAATTTGTTGGATTATATAAGGGCAGACAATGGACAGAATCTGGGCCTAACTCATTTGGTGGACTTTGCCAAACAGGTATTACTAAATAATGCAAAAGTGATCTATGTGTATAGCGCTGACAAAGTGTGTACATACGAATTGAAAATGCAACAACAAAGTTTGCACATACAGCATTGTAAACGCAACAGTGTTCGATATCTGTTGATTGATTGCCTATAATTTAATATTTCTAAGACATGTATCTTAAATTTATATCCCTTTATATGAATATTTTAGTAATTTAGGTATTATTGTCAATTTTTAATTAACAACTGATGCAGAAACTGAACTACGACACCAAATGTGTAACTTTCTGGACGTCCTGAGTTCCTGAACCCTCAGCACACTTTAGTGTTTGCAACATAGCTACAATACATTAATATATGCCTCTAAGTTGTTTTTTTTTTGTTGCCTGATTGAAGACACGAAATGTAGGTTGTGAAATAAGTATTGTGTATTTCGATTCAATTTCTAGTGGGTTTAAACCAAATGCTTTAAAGCTGAAATATGCAAAACTGATGTAAAAATATAAGACTAGTCGGCACAATCCGAGTTAAATGTTTAACGACGAATAATGTATTGTTATTTTCTACCCAGGCTGGTTATTTTTCTACAACCAAAGTCGGTGTCCGATTGTTAAAGGTAGTAATTTATCTACTATTGATCGCATGGACTGTCAACACTGAGTATGTAGTTCTAGTCTCACTTCTAATAGGGTGTACTCGACTCCAATTTTAATTGACAAGAACTGCCATTTTCCTACCGATGGTCGGAGTTTTCAACTGGCAGGCCGGTTTCCCCCCTAAAAACTGGACGCCACCATATAGCTGAAAAATTGTTGAAATTGACGTGAAACACCAAACAGACAAAATAGCTATTAGCTATTAAAATTTACATTTAGTTTTTCACAACTATTGCTCACTGTTAAGACTTCGTGTTTGATCTGTAAAAAAGGCAAGCGCTGTTCCATTTTAGCTGTAAATGTATTGTTCCCACTTGGGTGTACATAAGCAATTCCTACGTTTATATTTTCAATTTTACTAGGTGTTAAGAAAAGACATGTTAAACAAAATAAATAGAGCAATCAATAGAAGAAAATACTTTTCATTGGAAACCAATGTTAATATAGAATAAAGTTCTGATTATATTTTAGCTAGTAAACTATTCCGCATAATACACAACTGTATACAAATGAAAGAATTTGTTCATACTTTTGATGAGTATGTTCCATAGCAACTCAGCATTATGTTAAGTGTTACACAATGTCCATAATGTTCGTCTGTAACTTTTACAAAATAATGTATACATGTAAGCTAACATCTTTCGTTGATTTGTACTGATTACTATCTATATAGCGCAGCCTAAATGCTAGCATCGGAAAATTTATGCTTCATGAAGTTACTTCAGAGCACCCTTACAGTGCCTTTGCATTCTATTTGACACGTGTCGTTTTTCTCTTATGTGTAGGTGATGCCACAAAATATAAATTTCAGAGATGCAATAATATGTGTTGTTATTTAAAACAAATTAATACTTTAATTTTATCGATGACAAAATTATTTTTGTCTGCTTGTAAATAATTGTTAGTGCTCTTCTACAATATTTTCTTCGAATAGCTCATTTTTACCTTCTATGGGTGTGTTTTTATGAACTACGGTACTCCTATAAAACATGCAACGAAGAAACGGAATGAAGAAACACATTCATTCAATGTATATGGAGGAACGTGTTTTAAATCTTTTATTAAAACATTAATGAATTTTATAAAATGCAGTTGTTAGTACTGTATTTGTTACATTTTTATAAGATCAATAATGTTTTTATTTGAGAAAAAAGCGAGACCTTAAATCGTACGATTATTTTAAAAAGTCTAAAGAAGCTTAATGCTATAGTGGGATTTCAAAATATTTAATGTGAACTTTGTGGTTTCTGAATTCATTAAAAGTATGTCGGGTAAAAAGACAACGCTGGTTTCAATATATCATCCTACGTATTGTGATATACTAAATTTTTGTTAATATTGTGTTTTTAGGTAGTAAATTTTCTATAAAATTCTCCATTGTCTGACATCATTCATCGGTACACGATTATTAATCATTATTGAATGAAACATTTATACGTTAAAAAAAATTGTATTTTTTTTCTCTCGTTAAATATTTTTCATACGCCCTTCGTGAAACTGAAACTTGGGGAAAATGTTTATGGGCATACTATCTCAGCCAAGTTGGATAACCAACCAAATCACTTCAGCCAGTTTGGAGTTATGGGCCATTATTTACACAAAAATGAAAAATCGCCTTGTCCGTTCTCTAACGTAAACAGTTGCTGTCCTATCTTCATGAAACTAAAGGAAAATGTATATGGGCCAAATATCTGGACCAAGATTAATAGCCAGCGAAACTGCTTCAACCACTTTAGAGTTATATTCCTTTTATTTATACAAAAAAGGCCAATTCGCTTTTTCTGTTGTTCAATCTTCATGAAACATGGGCAAATTTGTATAAGCATAATATCTCGACCAATTTAATGACAAGCCAAATTGCTTCAGGCACTTCAGAGTTATGGTCTTTTTTATTAAAAAAAAATGGCAAATTCGCCTTGTCAGCTCTCTATCTCAAATCCCAAAAACTTGCTGTCCGATCTTTATGAGACATGGGGCCAGTTTTTATGAGCATACTACCTCAACCAATTCAATAACCAGACAATTTGCTTGAGGCACTTCAAAGGTATGGTCATTTTTTATTCACAAAAATTGCAAATTCGCCTTGTCCGCTCTCCACCTCAAACAGTTGTTGAATGATCTTAATGAATCTGAGTTCAAACATTCTTGAGCATAATATCTCGACCAAGTTCGATAACCAGCCATATTGCTTTAAGCACTTCTAACAGGATTTGCACCCGTACAAGCAACACTTTGATTGATAACTGATTGCTGACGGATTTGGAACGCTGACGGATCGCTGACTAATTTATAAAAGCGTAAAAATGTGTTACCAATATACACGTTTCATAGTACGAAATAATATTTGTTAACGAAACTTCATTAATTCTTTCGGTCTGTAAAGATCGATTTAAACATGATCATTACAGTCATATTGATGAAACAGAACCTTTATAAAACTTGGCTTTTGAAAAAGCCTCATTCAATTTGAATAATAACTAATTTCTTTGATTGGTTGATTGATTGATTGATTGATTGGTTAATTGATTGATTAATTGAATGATTTATTGCTTTTTGTCCATCGAGCAGTATTTCAGCTTTATTCAGGACGATGCAAGTTAAGAAACAATAAATTGGAGACAGATGGACCAAAGGTCAAAAATTTTTAATTCCACTGAAAAAATTTAGGGTATGGGTAGGGGCAGAAAATTTACTTTTCTTGAGCCTACAAAAGAGATCCTTAGCGTGCAAGGAGCGTGACACTATCTAAACACGTCACCCACTATGTTTTAAACACTAATTGAAATACCTTGCAAATGTCCCGCAAAACGTATTAAATTGGCTGGTTATCAAATTCATTATTGGAATAATGGTTGATTTAAATGCCTTGTCACTTATTATTTATGTAGCTAATAGTACATGGTTCCTGTGATATAGTTCATACCTCTGCAAATACCCCATAATTTTTTGGTATTAAATTAGATGGTTATCAAATTAATTTGGGTTATTATGGTTTTCTGCACCTTAATACATGTACACACCTCTCTGTCAAACTTTCCAATCATTACCAAAATTTTCGACTGGCGTATTTTGTGGCATATGTCACTTGTTTACATTGTGTATAGATTGTGTCTTGGAAATTTGTTGAAATCAATTGGTGATTTGATGTGTGGAAAATGAGTTTACTAGCCACGAGTAAGCGGACCCCGAAAACGGATATTTGCGACTATCAAAGCACAAATTTATGACATGTGAATTCTAGGGCTGCGCAAAAACTATATTACATGTACCTGATTACAATGGGATTTGTTTATTTACTAGAAATAATGTCTGAATTTGCATTAAAGGCATGGAGTTGATGCAATGAAATTATTTACATTGCCCAATCAGAATTGACGTTAAACCAAATGTTGCATTAGAATTCTGTATCTCTGACTTGTTACCTTTTTTAGCATCTACATGAATTATTTAATACCATCTTTCCAACTTTTCGAAGTATGGTGCGAAAAATGACCTTCCAGGTCATATGGGTACCTTTATTATAAATATTGACAGTCTTTTGATAAAATGTGTAAACAATAAATTATTTAAACACATAATTAGTTAATTTAGCATGGCAACATAAGTTTTTATATCTACCCGGGTTAATGTTGTATACTACCATTTGCTGCAGATCATTCTTATTTTTGTATAATTATTCAGTAAAGGAAAAACAATGTTTTATGGTTTTCATGTTGAAAATCTATGGTTTTTACTTTAAATTAGATACATATAATTATCTTTCGGGATATCAATAATGTAATTGAAATTTGTAAAATATTATATGCTTTACGTAACGCCCAATAATTGACTTATCGACCATAACATAAACAACATGACTCCGGCTTCCTCCCCCAATAAAAACTGGACTCCACGATATAGCTGAAATATTGCGTTAATATACCATTCGAACAAACAAAACAAACATAAACAACATGTAGTGATTAAAGTCGTGCAGTTTAAAAACTGATTATATTGCTGCACTGTTTGTTTGTTCGTTTGGTTGTACATTGACGCTGCTTTGAGGAATGTGGCATGTATCAGTCGACTTAAACACGAAATTTTGTCAAATAAGATTGGATTCAGGCATTTTATGCGAACGTCCGGTTTACAGTATTAATACGCCAATGATCAGTAGTGGATGACTGACTACTTTAAAAAAGGTCATCGAAGGACTAGCCAAGACGCGGATAATTATGTTACATATTTATGTTTTGGACTTGATATTTACAGAAACACTGTTAAGAATATAACAATCAGGGCAATTGAAATTGTTCCCAGAATTCATTTTAACGTAATGACTACACTACAATAGCTAACAGTTGATATACAATATTTAGGCACTACTTCTCACGAACTCTCTAGCAATTCTAGTATCTCTTTAATAACAAATAAAAATACACTGACAGTAGTCAGATTAGTTTACATGCAAATTAAAGAAAACACATACATCAACTTGTTGTTAATGTTCTGTAATTTGAATTTTTAAACAATCGGAAAGCTATTGGAACATGCTAATTGTTTACATGTAAGAAAAAGAGAAAGTATAACGTATATCAAAAAACTAGTAATAAATATAAATAGAAATATATTAAAAATAAAACCCATTAACTTATATCTATATAGTTCGATTGTTGTTCAGTTGTGATTCATCTAAATGATTAAATGGCAGTTAAAGATAATATCATTCTTGCTTACGGGTAATTTCAAATAACCGGATGAAACGTCAATTCCGATATGGAAATTTAAATATGATCATGCATTAATTCTTCGATTGATGCCGTCAAAAGATTACCTTAGCGCAGATGTTATTTTTGGAAAATTGCCGGCATCAGTTGGTGATGTAATGGTCGCAAAAATCCGATTACTGCCTCCGCTTATCCGTCGCTATCAAATCACAAATTGATTCCGGCAAATCTTTCAATTGTTTTTTGTTTGTTGTTTGGATGGGGTTTTACGTCACATTTAGCAATTTTTTAGCGTCCATTTTGCATCATGGAGGAAGCCGGACGACCCGGAGAAACTCCCGGACTTTTGGTAGGAAAACTGGCAATCCTTATCTATTAAGATTGGAGTTGAACGCACTCTGACAGAAGTGAGACTCAAAACCGCAATCTCCTTGTTTTTTTTACAATGTGTATAACTCTATTGGTGTTTCAAATGTGCATTGATAATGTTGTAATTTTGATATGTATTGTATAACTTAACTGCCAAAAGAAACATTTATATTTTGTTCTAGCAACATTATCAAATATTTCAAACAATAACACATTGCGGCAAGATGCAACATAAAAGCGATAAAAAAGATATCAGACTTTTAATAGGAGTTAATATAATTTATTCGTAAAAAAGAACTAAGCAAGTACTAATAAATAAACGCTATTATATCACTCATATTAATGTACGTGTATCACTTCCCCCTTTTTTACTGATTTTTAAATGAAACATAATAATATTTGTTGGGGAAGGATAATCTCTTTCTTATTAAAATTACGATGAGGAAAATACGATAGCAACTTTTGCAGTAGTCTCTTTTGAGACATATTCTGATAAATTTCGTATATTAGTAGTATATGTATATTTTCTTGGCTTAAGTCACGTGACTTTAAAACGATTGAAATGTTTTAAAAATATTTACCACAGAGGGAAAAATTCAGTTGCATCTCGCAAATAGCCACACAATTACCACCAATAAAAACAACTATTATTATCTGCGCGGTTAATATTTTTTTATGCCTTACATATAAATGCTTTATTACGACGATTTGGTTGTTTTTCAAAAATTTTATGTGAAAGCAGAAAACTTTCGCTTAGATGTGGGAAAATACCGTTCTCGACCGATACAGGCCTAAACGATTTTCAAGTCGGCAATTTAGATCTTTCCTGCTAGCCATTTTTGTGAAAAATGTCAACAAATTTGGTCGTCACTTGATCAATCTTTTAATATAATATTTATTTGTAGGTTTGGTATAATGCAACAATTGTTACCTCCATACAGGGAAAGCATTTAATTTGTTTACTCTAAATACTTGTCTTTGCTCGGGTAGAGCCCTCGATACATCAATCTACCGCGGGTAAACAATTTGCATGTTCACCGTGTATATGGAGGCAACAATCGTATATTATTAACTCTGAGTGGGTAAAGACCTTGAGGTCATCGATTCAATTAAGAATAAGTCGTTTAAGAGTACTAAAGCATCAAAAATCTTCAGAAATCTTGATGCTCCTAAAAGTTTTTCCGACATCACGACACATATGTTGGGCCAGCAAATACCGCCCCTAAACACATTATTTTTATCTGCAAAAAATTTATATAGAGCAAGGCATGGACAGTTCACTTGGCAATCCTACTTACACATTCACTGCGCTTTCAAAAGAGAAGATTATTGACAATCACAAATCGGTATTAGCATCCTTTGGTCTCAAAATCAAAGTCAAAGATTGTGATCTGGATACCAAAACTGCAAAAAATTCATATAAACAGCGTTTCATAGATCGTCTAAGTGTACTACCAAAACACTATTGCAACTCCTGAAAACCAGTAAAAACGGGACTTCAAAAATACAGTGACCCTTTCTACTCCAGGAGTGGAATAAATGAAATGTGGATATTGAAAAATTCAAAAGACCTGATAGACATTTTGAGGTCTGGATCTCTTTCCCAATGTAACATCATTAAAACATTTTATATTTCGACACTCATATGCAGCTTAAAACCAGGCTTCAAGATCTTATAAAACGCTGCTTTTTAAGAAAAACGGAAAGAGAAGATATAAATACCTGGGAATAAAGTCATGACAGAACTTACTTCATACTAAATATACTGAAGACTAAATCTGCCATATATACGATCATCGAAAGAAACAGTCTAGCAGCTCCAGCGTATGGTGTGTACATTTCACAACTTATACGTTATTTTAGATCCTGCGATCGGTATTCCGACTTTCTAGACCGATCATTGCTTTTGACTGCTAAACTACTCAAACAAAAGTTTTGTGTACTCAGAATGATGCTTTCTCTTCAAAAGTTCTATGTTCGTCGCCATATCTTGGTTGATCGTTATGGGAAATCAGTGTCTAAAATACGATCTGACACTTTCGCTGTCATCGGTAGTGTTTCCTATTCCTGGATTTCACTTTTCCTAGACATGAAAATGAGTAACTCGACGGGTGTCTAATTAGAGGCAGGAACTGGTTACTCGTCCAGAGCACCTGAGTGCATCAATGGTTTTTATTGGGCTCTGGTTACTCTCTTGCTGTTTTCTATGTTGTTGGTTTTTGTGTTTCGTTTGTCTATATCCGGATTTTTAACTGTCCCTTGACTTTCGGCTCTTCTTATTCGGTCTATTTTTCTTATTAAAGCTAACTTAAAAAATACTGATTGGCTCATAATAAAATCACGTGACTGTATAAATGAGATAAAGCTGACAATTTGCTTGCAGAGGGTGAGTGACAATACCGAAACCGAAAACGGGGAAACAATACTCTTACCCCTTCGAAATTATGGGATCCTAATTCATATAACTTACGAAATCGACAGCCGGAAAAGGTTTGTATTATTTAAATTTGCAGTAATGGATGGTAACGAAGTATTGAAACCGTAGAGTTGTGAGAAATAACTCCATTAAAAGGCATGTTTGATTTGTAAAGTTTGTCTATGATGATTTGCCGGTTTTAAAAAAATATTTGCCTCCTTAATCGGCGGATATCCAGAATTGTGAGTTGCTTGGGTTGTCTTCCATTCAAACTGACAAATTCACCTCTTATGAAGGGCATAATTGTACATTGTATGTTATTGAAATGAACTAAGTGGAAAATACACTAATGTTCCCCGGTAAATAACCTTAAGATTAAAACACAAATAAAAAGGTCAACAAGGAAGGGTCTTAAAGAAAACAGGACAAATTATATTAAATTGTAACTCATTAAACAATACATGATTTGTTTTGGTAAAAGATACAATTAATTAATTACAGCCCTTATCTAACTAGGGAAACATTCAAGTTTGTAAATTTTGGTGTTGGTGCTTGGTTCCCAAGTGCAATCTCTCTGAAAAAAAACCACATGAGTTTACAAATCTTAATGGTCTGTCAACAATGAGATTGCGTGTTCGAGTCTCACTGAGGGCAGGGTACGCTCGACTCCCAACTTAATTGACAAGCATTGCCAGTTTTCCGACCGAAGATTAGGATTTTCTCGTTCTTCAAGTATTTATTTTGTTCTGGAAGCTTTATCATACGATCAAGTGACTTTTTTGGTCAAGGATGTGATCCCGAAAATAACGTATTTGTATCATTACCAGTTGGCAAGAATCTATCAGTCGTAACTCGAAATAATTTCCATTGAGTAGCGAAAAAAATTGATTCTTAGAAAAACCGGATAGAGTTTATATTTATATAGGTACACAACACATATTCAGAATGTAGAAATAATTATTTTATACAAATTTATCTTTTTTCTAAAAACGCATTGATTTTCCGTTTTGAAAAACCTAATATTTAGTCATTTTAGTCGTACTTTATTACTCATTAGAATCTAAATTCGTAATCTTAACAGGAATAATTTTAGTACTCTATGTTAAAGCTACTCATCCGTGACATTTTAGTTGTTTTTGTTTATAGATTGCTGAAGGAATGGAATACATAGAATCAAAACAGATTGTTTACAGATGTCTCATGGCCAGGGGTGTATTAGTCTCGGACAATGAAGAAATCAAAATAAGTGATTTTTATTTAGCCAGACACATTGAAGGGGCTTCCTACAAACAACGCCGTCTAGGTACGCTTCTCTTTTTATATGTTTTTAGGATCAAGCATAACTGTCTTGATTATAGATGTTTTAACATATTTAACCCTTTGTCAAAAATATAAGTCCACATGGAGTATCTAGGAAGTTTACACTGACATTATGATTGTCATCCACCAAGTTTTCATATGTGGTGCTGCTTATGAATCATAGATGATTTTGTTAGTATAGTGCATACTGCACAAATTTCACGAAGTAATTGATATAACGTCAGAATATTTTTACATTTGTACCTAAAAAGTAGTCTGGCTTCAATGGAATATAACGCGTGCAAGCCTTTTTCACATAGTAATCATGGGCATATAAAAATGTTAACACGTCCACATCCTCTAAATTAACTGTTCTTAACCAAAATCATGAACTTAAAGTGCGAGACTTGAGACTTTATATCATTAATACGAGTTATGAAGATCAAAACTCAAATGTTAAAATTTCAGGAACTGAATTCTGTTTTGTTTCAGAATAAAACCTTAAATAAAACTTTTTAATGACCAAGTTGCAGCAAACATCTTAGCAAATTTGATAATGTAGCATGCATCCTGAAATAAGTATTATAAGCTAAAATTAAATCGTTCACTGCCAATCTATAAATGTTGCAGTCCTGAAATTTTACCCTCGCAATACTAACAAGTTCTAACCTTTCATTGCTGTCTTGAATTGGTTTCCACATTTCAAAGGTTTAACGGATGACATGTCATCTGTAGGTAACATGTGAGCAACATAAGTACCTGACAGTGGAACTGCACCATGTTAACTTTTTCAAATAAATTGTTTGTAAAATGATAAAAATATTAACCATTAAAGGCTGAACACTTATTATGAGTCCATGACAGTTATTTAAAAATGTATAAACTAAATACTTAATGATCATTATGGTCAATTAACAGGTGTAAACTTAAACTAAGTGACTTTCGGCTGTTTTCATCACTCTTCACTTTTGCTTACACAAAATTGTCTGTTTGTTTGAATGGTTGTTCATCGCCACTTTCATTAATCTTTAGTGTTTATTGGGACGGAAGCAGGGGTACCTGAAGTAAGACCGCAAACTTTGGTTTAAAGACAATTAATTAATGTTTCATATGATTGAATACGTGTGCTTCAGATTTATTTACAGTTGCAAAAGGACGAAGAGACCTATATGGGTATAAACATTTGACAATTATGACATAATAAACATTTGGTATTAAGTTACATTTTTACAGTTAATACGTTTTAACTCTAACATGTTGATTTATGATGTATTTTAATAGACAGATTTCCGATCAGATGGACCGCAGTTGAGGCCTGTTGTGATTACCATTGTACCATTAAGTCAGATGTATGGTCATATGGAATCGTGTTATTCGAATTGATTACATTTGGCCAGGTACCATATACAGGTACATACATTGCCACTTTTATTCTGTTGAAAAAATATAAAATTTGCATATTTGTATTTGCACATATTTAATTCAAAAATAATTAACATTGTTCAAAATGGTTCACATCGAAATGCCTAACCAAAAGCAAAATAAACTAAACTGAAAAAAAACATTTTAAATTATAAAATTACAATCTATAAATTCGTTTAACTTATTTGAACATACGCGGAAGTAAATACATCTTATGAATTGAAATTCGCATATTTCTACGTTTGTTCCTGGTTTTATGAAACTGCTGAACAGTATTTGTACATCACATACCATCGTGCCCTGGACGCATTATTTATGAAGCCAAATGTTCATTTCATACATAATTTTAGTGTATTGACTTGACATGAAAACAGTAAAAGGATGAGTCTTAGAAACGAAAAAGTAGAGGTTAATTCGAGCGTTTACTCCTTTTCTTGCCAAGTCCTTTGTTTTTATGTCATGTCAATACACTGATGATCTTTATTTTAAAATCTGTTGTACGATATTTACTCACATGGTCCGTAATTTTGTATTTTTTTAAAATTTTTATATGACGCGCATTATTATTGGGAATATGTAACCTTTGATAGCTTTGAAATTTATTTCGGTGTTTAAGAATCAATTGTGATAAACGGTTAGTGACTATATCACAAAAACACACTGTCTGCGCATGTAGGTTGCTTGATTATAACTATTGCAGAATAAACAATTATTTGTTGTTAAATAAAATTAGCTCGATGATAAAAAAAAAATAGCAAATCCACGAATGTAACTAAGTAAGTAAACTACTCTCATATGCGCAGTTGAAAACAGTGTCCAAAGCTGCGTTCATAAAGTACGATTCGCTAATTTTGACGTAATATTTCAACCGCTTGACCGATGTGGAAAATATAGTTCTCGTCACTTGTGAATTTTTCGTTCTCAGCAGTTGATTGGTTTAAAATAATAGCGTCATTATAAGAATTCATGACGTATTAAATAAAACACCTTCCATTTACCGCGTATTCAAGTCATGAACGTAAAATTGGGGTTGTGAGAATTTGTACTTCATTTGCTAATTAACTACTTTTTAAAATTAGAGAAACAGAATCTTGCATAAGTACTCTTGGATTATCGGATTTCTCCAATCTCGATAGTTAAATTATGGAAATTTACGTCCTCGTCAAGGCTTGGACTTAAAATTCCATAATTTAACTATCTCGATTGGCGAAATCAGAAAATCCACTCGTACCAATGTAAGATCCTATATTTTTCTATTCAAATTTTATTTTCGACTCGTTTGATTATAAATTTATTATCAGGAAACATACGTCAAAATTTCAAAATTATCTCAAATTAATTTAATTTTTGTAGCAGATAAGTCCGATCTTTCTCAATATAGACGGTTTTCTGTGTGTATATTTCTTCAAAATATATATCGTACGAATCTTGCATAAGTACTCTTGGATTATCGGATTTCTCTAATCTCGATAGTTAAATTATGGAAATTTACGTCCTCGTCAAGGCTTGGACTTAAAATTCCATAATTTAACTATCTCGATTGGCGAAATCAGAAAATCCACTCGTACCAATGTAAGATCCTATATTTTTCTATTCAAATTTTATTTTCGACTCGTTTGATTATAAATTTATTATCAGGAAACATACGTCAAAATTTCAAAATTATCTCAAATTAATTTAATTTTTGTAGCAGATAAGTCCGATCTTTCTCAATATAGACGGTTTTCTGTGTGTATATTTCTTCAAAATATATATCGTACGAATTACGTATTTTAACGACTCAATTATCGCCGCCCAGTATATTTGTATTCATTATATTTCGTTCCTTAGGATGGATCTAGGTGACTTTTGTTGGAAGTATAATTAGTTACCATTAAATGAACAGAAATTTGCGAAAAGAATGTCAATCACTCAAGCTGAGTGAATAATTAAGATCAGATATATCGTTGAATTGGAAAAATGCTTGGGTGATATCAAATTTTCACGCAATGATAAATATTGTTGGTACTCTCTTTACGGAAGTTAATAATAGAGGGAGACCATTTTTGTCCTGGTACTTGTCTTTGGTGATAGCGCTATCGATGATCGTAGCTTTCAAAAATAGAAAACCAGAATAAAACGGATTGTGTATACAATTTCGAATGAAAATCGATTTCAAGAATAAAGGGCTATTTTATGTATACAATTCCAGAGTATGCCGTTTTTTGTAAGATGCAACAAAAAAATTTTATGTCAATAATTTATTTCATTGACTCACATGAACATTAGTTCTAATTCAAGTATATTTATGATCTAAGATATAAAAAAGATTACATTTTTGCAAATTTGGAAATCAGTAACCTATTACAACTGCAAGAATCGGGAAATGCCTTCTTATCAGAAATTGCAATTCTGATTCTAAGCGAAGGTTTATTAGATAGTCCGTACAAACAGTCAGTTTTTATTTCGATCTAAAATCCGAGATGCTTGCTACGGAAGCCTTGTTATATTAAAACCTACTTCGATTATTTATGCTTATCTGGACCTGTACACATACATTTTTTTAGCCAATCTCCTGTTGGAAAAGACAATTTTGCATGCATTTAAAGCTGCCATATTGTTAAGATGATTTGTATTTTTCATTTATTATTTTTGTTTGTTTGAATGCTTTTTAACTTCGATAGTTAAAGTTTTGCATTGCAGCATATGCTAAAATAAGAAAAAAACATACTCAAGGTTCGGAACGTTTTATTGTAATACATCCTCAAAGCCAACCGTGTTAAGCAGAAAATGACACTATAAGGTCTAAAATACATGCTGTTCGTGTATGATTTGCACAAAATTTTGACTTAAAAGCTTTTTGACTCATTACAACATTATATATTATAACTGCACAGAACATAAATAACTTAATGACAAGGATTGCCAGTTTTTCTATCGAAGGTCCGGGGTTTTCTTTGGGTATTTCGGCTTCCTCCCCAATAAAAACTGCACGACATTAATAACATGATATAGCTGAAAAATTGCTGAAAGTGGCGTTAAAAAACATTTAAACAACCATAAAATTACCTGTGTAACATAGATATAAAATTTATTAACAACAAACATGTAGAATAATTCGGCGACAAATTGATGCTCAGCATTAAAAGATTTCTTGTATTTCTTTTTTTGAATGGTCAAAAGACCTTAAACCAGTAATTCCCAGCAAGTATATTCTCAAATAATAGTAGACGTAAATGTAAACGTAACGTTAGTAATCGGAAGTTACCTGTGAAATCGCCCGTAAACTTACGTCTGCTTACGACAACCATGTTTTCTCATACGCTACCGTTACACACTGAAGGAACGTAATCGAAAAAAATATTGTTCTACGTTGGAGTTTTACACAAATTGACAGATTACTTTTTTAAAATACCTATTTTAGGATTGTTTTCAATTGCTGGTTAGATTATTGTATATAGACGACGTTGGGTCGGTTTACGCAAATATGTTCAGCGTAAACCCACCCAAAGTCGTCTATATCCAATAATCTAACCAGCAATTGAAAACAATTCTTATATTTTAAATTCAGTAGTAGGAAAACAAATAACAAAAACAATATTTTACAAGTAGTAAAAATACTATTTGCAATTCACAATTTTTATTGTAGTAACTTGTTGTTTGCGTAAGAATCAACGTATAGTCAACGTCATCAATACTTATTAATTATGACGTCAACAATCAGTCACGTGATGAAATACCAAGTAAGGTTATACGAAATGGACAAATTTGCTCAGCTATTGAGTATTCAAACGGAATTAAAATATTTAAGGATTGTTTTCAATTGCTGGTTAGATTATTGGATATAAACGACCTTGGGTCGATTTACGCTGAATAAACCGCGAAGCCATTTATGTTGCAGCGTAAATCGATCCAAAGTCGTTTATATCCAATAATCTGACCAACATTTGAAAACAAACCTTATATTTTAATTCTATAGTTAAAATAAAGTAACAAGAACAATATTTTACAAGCAATCAAATAATATTTGCAATTTACAATTTGCGGAAGAATTCATGTATTGTCAACGTCAGCAATACATCTTATTATGACTTCACAATCAGTCACGTGCTAAAAAACCAAGTTATACGAAATAACCAACTTTGCTCATGTATTGAGTATGCAAGCGACATTAAAATATTCAGAATTTAGCAACACACTAACATCATTACTTTCTTTCTTTCTTTATTTTTTTCATAAAACTTCAGCCAATATATAGTACCGTACTTTCTTCTACAGTATACCGCTTTGTGAGGTTTTGCAATTAAAAATTGTAATAATTAATGTAATGGACTTCGCGGTAATTATATCTCTTTCAAAAGGTTTACTTCCAAAGTGAAAGAAGTAACTAAACATGCGCATCACGCTACGTGCGAAAGCGTAAAATTCACGATTGCTCATTTACGTGTCAAATTGTGATTACTATCGAGAATACGGATAATCTTAGACGTAATAGCAAACTCACGATTCTTTTATCTTTACACGTTAGTGTAAATATATACTATTTTTTAAGAACATACTTGCAGATCCGTTTAAACTTACATGAACAACTGTTGGGAAACTACTTTTTGTTGGTAAACGTAATCTAATATGGCGCCGTGTGTCGTTTACTCTTCCGACAATTAATGAAGCCATGCAAAACACTGGAATTTCAGCGATAAGAATATCTCGAGAGATGTATCGCATAAATGGAAAGGTATTAAGTGGAAGCAGCTGTATATTATTAATAAGGAACCATTTGTTTAGAGAAATACATACTAAAAAATATTGTAACAGTACACTTTGCTTTGGAGTTATTGTTTACATTGCAAAATGAATGGAAATAGCCGAAATTCGAGTGTTAACAAAATGCTAGTGTAAAGACATATATAAACGATACTTGTAAATTTGCGTTTATATTAATTTCAATTGAATAAATAAATCATTTCAAATACACACAAAAGCCATAACACTTTTTTTACGCAATCACAACAAAACAACGAGATCAGCAAGATGCACGGCTTTGCCAGCAACTCCATGTTTCAGCACTGCTCCTACTATTTTCAATGATAAATCCATCGTATAATAACAACTTTTGTTTTAACAGTTCGTATCAAAGTCAGAAAATCTAAAGTTTAAGTTGCGTTTTAAAAACTATGACGTTACTTATGATTTTACATATACAACGCGGTACAATTTGAAACATTAGTATGCGGAATTAACCAAACTATTGCTTGTTGTATTTAGTTTTTTTGCTTGCAGTAATAATCATCTTGGCAATCGTAAATATATATGTTGTCAATGTAAGTAATTCCTTCCAAACAGACAACGTCTTTGGCTTCAGTTCGTTGAGTATATTCCTACGGGTCACAAACTTAACATTTTTTTGGGGGGGATATGAAAAACTATTTTGGAAGAATTTTAAGGATTAAACGCATATTTTCTGCAATTCATCAATGTATGAACGAGGTGGACTCGCCCACAAACTTATCATAAACGGCCTAGTTTGACCTCGTTCATATCGAAAATAAGCGTTTAATCTTACAGTGTCTACGTGCTCAAATGAATTTACGGTGAACCTAAATCCATTAACTCGAATTATAACTCTAAATTATTGATGGATTCAATAGAGGACTTTGCCAGAAAATGGGCAAAGCAAGAGGAAGTGGGTAAAGGTCATGAGGTCATTGATTCAAATAAGAATTTTGATGCTCTTATAACTTTGTCTGACATTCATTACAAACATCGTGTTGTGATAGCAGATAAGGCCCCTAACAACATTATTTTTATCTGCGAAAAACATTACATAGAGTTTTTAATTAAAATGAGTTAGACATGGACGGTTCACTTGGCAATCCTACTTACACATTACACATTCACTGCGCTTTTAAAATAGGAGATTATTGAAAATCACAAATCGGTAGTGGCATCTCAAAATCAAAGTCGAAGATTGTGATCACCCCTTATTGTATTAGATTCCAAAACTTCACAAAATCAATACAAACAGTGTTTCATAGCAGGATCGTCTAAGTGTACTACTAACACATTATAGCAACTCCTGACCACTTTTTAAAAAACGGGAATTCAAAAATAAAGTGACACTGTCTACTCCAGGAGTGGAATAAATGAAATGTGGATATTAAAAAATTCAAAAGACCTGATAGACATCTTGAGGTCTGGATCTCTTTCCTATTGTAACAGCATTAAACATTTAATTTTTCTACACTCTATTTGGCCATCCTTCATACGCAGCTTAAAACCAGGCTTAGAGATCTTATAAAACGCTGCATTTTGCAAGAAAAACAAAAGGGACGATATAACTACCTGGAGTCAGTAACTAAAAGCCTATCTTAAGACTCCCTCAATTACCAATTTACGATTATCGTAAGCTAATTTTAAGAATAAACTAAGGGGATAACTAAAACTGTTCTTTGGTCATTCTTAATGTGAACTTATTTTTTTACTACGACGAACGTAAGAAGGGAAACTTAAGAATGGTCTTAATTTATTTCCAGAGCTCCCGTCTTTGTTTTCACGCAAAAAATACACACGATCTTCAATTTTCCCACTACCATCTTCTGTGTTTCCTGCATATTTTAAAACTATATTGGTAAAAAAATTATTTGCACCACAAACACCCTGCACATTAAGTGCATGAAAACCTTTGCTACAGATATACAGTTGTTCATCAACTGATGGTGCCTTTAAAGGGAATCAACGTCCCATCTATTGCTCCAAGGACATGAGGCTATTCTTTAATGTCATAAAAGTCAAACATAACGGAATGGCGTTCCACATTTGTGGAAATTGAATATACTGGCCAATGTTTCTAGCAGTGGGTTTAGTAATTCTGTGACAACAGCGAGAAACGGACATTTTGATTACACCGTGAGCATCTCCAATGACATTCAAGTAGCTCCCACTCTCGAAATACCGAAGTGCTGTCAAGACCTGTAATGAAAAAGGAAGTGCCTGACCTGTACTAGTCGTGTCTGTCTAGCAAGGTCGGCGTACAACTATTGACAGAGTTCGTACATGAACCAGGGACTCTTAAGAGCCTGTATCGCTGACCTGATTTTATAGGCAATGAAGATGGCATTTCCCTGATGTTAAAATAATTCCTGTAATTTTCAATAAACATTACTGAGGACCATCCAAACAATATTGCTAGAAAGTTTTGTTTCCATTGGTTAATTGGTTTAATAGAGAAGAAGATTTTTTTTTAAATTTGCGCATAGGGTCCTATGTTAAACTAAGTCCTGCGGTGGCGGCCATTTTGAATTTCCAGTTGGCATAGAAAACATAAACTTTATAACGGACAATCCAAACAATATTGCCAGTAAGTTTTGTTTTGATTGGTTAAACGGTTTCAGAGAAGAAGCCCTTTTAAACTTTTTTCCCAAAGGGTCCTATGTTAAACTAAGTCTTGCGGGGGCAGCAATATTGGTTTTCCAATCCAAATAAAAAACACTAACTTTGTAAAGGTCCATCAAATGAACATTATGGCCAAGTTTGGTTTCAATTGGCCAAGTGGTTTCAGAGAAGAAGATTAAAATGTAAAAAGTTAACAGAAGACGCCGCCGCTGCCGCCGACGACGACGTCGACGGACGCAAAGTGATAACAATAGCTCACCTGACCCTTTGGGTCACGTGAGCTAAAAATAGCAAAGAAAACCGACAGAGCAACACGGGCCAAAGGTCAAAGGACAGTTACAAATCCGGATATAGACAAACGCAACACTGAAACCAAAATCACAAAACAGAAAGAGACTAACACGAACCCTTATAAAAGCCATGGGTGCACTAGGGTGCTCCAGACGAGTAGCAGTGCCTCACATAATTAGAGACCCGTCTAGTTACTTATTGTCATGTCTAGGGCATATCATGTATATGCTTTCCCTATTAAGTCTATAGTTTCAAATGATCTCCTTGTCTGTCTTGTAATCCAGTGGATTATTTCGGTCACGAAACCATCAGGGTATATCCTGTTGTCGGTAAACTTGTATATTAATTAAAAATAGTTCTACGTCCATTTTGTTCTGCGTATTCAAATAAAGTTTTCTTGTATTTAAGGGTGATCATGAGCAGTCTTAGTGTTGCGAAGATTTTTTGCATTTGAGAGAACGTTTAGTTACACTCTCAAATCTTAACGATAACCGTAAGATACAACTATGCATATGCTTAAATTTAAGGAATTTTTTAGTTACCCAACAAAAATAAGGAGATCTTAAGTTATGTTCGTAGACATATCTTAAATTTGAGTGTCTATTTTGAAGTTAAGGGTTGTCAATCATACTAAGTGCTCTTTTAGTTACACTCTTATTTCTTAAGGTGATCGTAAGAATGTCCTTTCTTCTAAGATTGCTTTTAGTTACTGGCCCATTAGTCATT
Organism: Limnoperna fortunei; assembly: GCA_944474755.1. NCBI lineage: Eukaryota > Metazoa > Mollusca > Bivalvia > Mytilida > Modiolidae > Limnoperna > Limnoperna fortunei. The sequence continues at coordinate 68,064,403 of OX104114.1, read as the reverse complement.
ACAGAACTTACTTTATCATCAATGACTCTAAATCTACATGTAATACTAAATATACTGAGGAGCAAATCTGTTAGATTTTCTGATTGGCAACACATTCGTCATGTTTGTAGGACATGTTTTTCAACACTGTTGGTATTCCAATAGGTATTGATTGTGCTCCTCTCCTCGCCGACTTGTTTTTGTACTCTTATAAGGCTGAGTTCCTAGAAGGCCTACTGTCGAAGAAAGAAAAGACACTGGCCAGACCTTTAGTTTAATATTCCGCTATATTGATGATGTTTTGTCCCTCAAAACTAAATTTGGTGAATATTTACATTCAATTCACCCTAGCGACCTTGAAATTAAAGACACCACCAATACACTTAGGTCAGCCTCTTACGTAGAACTACTACTAGAAATAGACTCAGGAAAACTATAAACTTGACTCTACGACAAACGTGATGACTTCAACTTTACAATTGTCAACTTTCCGTTCATCGACAGCAACATTCCAGCAGCTCCAGCGTATGGTGTGTACATTTTACAAATTATTCTAGATCCTGCTATCGGTATTCCGATTTTCTAGACCAGCCACTGCTGTTGACTGCTAAACTATGTTTATGTTATCTCTCCAGAAGTTCTATGGTCGTCACCAAGACTTATTTGATCGTAATGGGAAATCAGTGTCTCAAATACGATCGATTTTCGCTGAGTCATAGTGTTTCCTACTCCTGGATTTGACTTTTCCCTAGACATGACAATGAGTAACTCGATGGGTGTCTAATCAGAGGCAGGCACTGCTTACCCGTCCAGAGCACCTGAGTGCACCCATGGTTTTTATTGGGGGGTTCGGGCTACTTTCTTTCTGTGTTTATGTTTTTTTGTTTTTGTGTTGTGTTTGTCTATATCTGGATATGTAACTATCCCTTGGCTTTTGGCTCTTGTTGTTCAGTCGGTTTTCTTTGCTATTTTCTTAGAAGTGTTTATACATAAAATGACGTAATAACGTAAACGATGCAATGATATATTACAAATGACGTCATTGTCATTGATTTCTGAAGTAATTATTTGTTTATGTGTTGGTTTATCAACGTTCAAGTTAGACTTATTCAATTATATATTTTGTTTTGTTTTAGCTAAGGATGCAATGTGATAAATAAATGTGTATTACATGTAAATGAAATATGCAGTGCTGATTGAAAAAAAACCATGTGGGTTTTGTTTCTTACCTAGTGTTCTCTTTTCAAGTCTTATGTGTATGTGACTATCTAAAGTAAAACATTTTCTGGGTCCAGTAATAGATCTTTGTCCGGTGATTCTGTTTTAGAACAGAAATTGTTGTTGACAAAATAGCTGTTCCATTAAGGCTATATCATAGCCACTTTTAGAATTACAGAGAAAGTATAAATGATATTTAAAGACTGTGGTTTGAAATTACGCTACTTCATTTTCATCTTTACGTTATGTGGTTTCCTCGTTTGGTTGTTTTTTCTTTAAGTAAGGTGGTAACGTATTTACGTTTTTTGGAAGTAAACGACCGGCAACAAACCTGTCAGTCATCTTTAATACAAATAGAAATTCTGCCACATACAAGAATATGATAACGTCATGATTCTGTTTAGAACTTTTAGTTGGTGGCATACACTGTTTATAGAAATTTGGTTACATATGAACGTAACAAGCTTAAAACAAACAAATATGCTTTTATAATCAAGTTATAATAAACTTATTTGAACTTCTGCAGTTGTTATGTTTAAGATGCATGGTTAATTATAAACATGCAACTAGTTAAAGAAACATTGTCGCAAGAGTTGCTATGTATTTAAACTATGGAAAGAAATATGATAAATCAGGGTGTACATCAACTTTAACCTTATTTTTGACAGGGATTGACGGATTTTCTCCCGATGGGTCGGGGGGGGGGGGTTCACAGTGTACTTCTTGCTCAACCAATAAAACCGCTTGATAAATTTAAAACTTTGCAGAATGTGGTGCTTAATAATTAAGTTAAGAGATAAACACAATAGTAAGCAGTTTATAAAATGGTAATAAACTCTTATTCATTTGTATGACTGATAATCACCGATTGATTTCCTAGTTATAACTTTCCATGGATTACTTAACTGAACTCGTGATAATAAAAGATATCATCGGCTATTCCGTTGTAAGCTGTGGTTATAATATGTATCCATATTACTTTGTCATTCGCTTATTTTAGTCTCCGTGTCATGACTAATGGCCAAAAAGTTCTTATACAAGGCAAACAAAAATTATAATAGGACTGAAAACCGTTTTCTATGAATTTATCGGTATATCAACAAGACCAACTCACACATAATATTTTAGTGAGCAAATTGGTTTTGTTGATATAGCGATAAATCAGTTGGAAACTGTGTTCAATCCTTCTTATAATTGCATTAAGAAATAGAAATTTTTGAATTTCAAGAAGATATTTTATATAATTGAAAGGTTAAATATATTTGTGAAGTATTCATTTAATTTACAATTAAATATAGAATATAAATTCTCGATCCGATCGTTCTCATCGCAAATAAAAAATTCCGAGTGATTCCGAAATACACCACATCCGGTTACGTCACCACTCAGAGATACCTGAAATCACAGGTAAGTCAAATCAGTTTAAATGAGCGTTCATTAAAAACAAACACTCTGACATGAAATTTATACAGGGGTGGTGGTGGGTTCTTCACAAATATATTTAACCTTTCAATTATATAAAATATCTTCTTGAAATTCAAAAATTTCTATTTTATAATAATTGGGTTAAATATATTTGTGAAGTATTCATTTAATTTACAATTAAATATAGAATACTTACAGTGTTAACTGATTCCAAAGTACTAGTATTAACTGTAGTAGGTGGCGTAGAAATAAATTTCTGTCATACATGCCATACTCACAAATTGAGGTTTAAAAACCATCACCAATAACATCAACATAACATGAACATCTATTTACAGTAAACATCTATGTACAACTTCATTGTTCACTGTTCTGCAAAATACATAAACATTATTATTGTAATACTGTATTGGAATCTAAGTCCCTCAAGTAATGCTTAACAAAAGTTGATTCAGAAGTCCAATATGCAGCTTCTAAAATCGATTTCATTGATGCACCTTTGTACAAAGCCCAAGTTGGAGCAATTGCTCGAGTAGAATGAGCTTTAACCTTCAAATTGTCATCTGCATAAGCTGCTTTAATAGCCTGAACTATCCAGCTTGAAATAGTAACTGTTGTAACAGGTTTATGAGGTTCTTTTATAGACAGAAACAATTTAACTCTATCTAATACTCCTAATTTTTGTCTAGCCTCTCTTGTCAAATTCAAATAATTTTGTAAACACCTTTTTGGATCCAAAAGCATTCTGTCTTTAAAACAAGGTACATATATTTTTGTACCAAAGTGATTTTGCCTGTCTTGTTTGGATAAACCATGTCTTATGAAAGTAACCCCTTTATCCTGTACTTTCATGAATTCCTTATCTATTCTGAGACTCTGTAAATCACTGCATCTTCTGAAAGTTGTTACTGCTATGAGAAAAACTGTTTTCAATGTGACAAATTTCAAAGAAGCAGTTTCCAAAGGTTCAAAAGGGAATTTTTCTAAGGTTTTCAAAACAACCTCTAAATCCCATTTTGGTAGTAATTTTACTTTAGGTGGTCTAGATTGAAATACACCTTTGATCAATCTGGAAATATATGGATGATGTCCGACAGGACAGTTTAAAATAGGAGGTAAAACTGCTGACAACATAGATCTATATCCAGATATAGTTCTATATTGTAACCCTGACTGATATAAATATGCCAAAAAATCAGCTATTTCATTCAAAGTTGCTGAATATGGATTAATTTGTTTTGAATCACACCAGCTACTGTATTTTTCAAATTTGCAGGAATAATCTTTTTGTGTCCCCCCTCTCTAAGAAGCTGTGAGCAACTCTCTAGCCGGGCCTGAAAAGCCCTCTGCTTCAAATGATCTGTTGATAGAAGCCATGCATTCAGATCCAACATTTGTGGATCTGGGTGATAAATCTGTGTGTGTGGTTGACTCAACAGATTGTTCAATATAGGAAGTTTCAATGGAGGAGCTATCAACATTTCAAGAAGTTCTGGATACCAGATTCTCCTGGACCATTGGGGAGCTATCAAAATTATCTGACAATGGTACTGCCTCATATATTTTAAGATCTTCTGAATCAGACATATTGGAGGGAACACATAAGCATACATGTTCTCCCAAGAAATTGAAAGGGCATCCAGAGCTAGTGCATCTGGATCTGGTGTCCAAGTACAAAATTTTGGAATCTGTTTGTTCTGAGGAGAGGCAAACAGATCTATCTGAGGTGTCCCAAATTGATGAAAAATTTGATTGACAACTTTCTTGTTCAACATCCACTCTGTTGGACGAATTTTGATTCGACTCAATTGATCGGCTAAGATGTTTTTCTTGCCTATTATGTGAGCTGCTTTTAAAATCATCCCATTCTCTATGGCTAATTGCCACAGTTCCCAGGTCAACATACAAAGCTGTGGAGATCTTGTACCCCCTTGGCGATTGATATACTGAACCACACTTGTATTGTCGCTTCTGATCAACACTACTTTGTTTTTCAGTTGATTCAGAAAATGTTTTATTGTCAACATAACAGCCTTCATTTCCAGACAATTGATGTGCCAATTTTTCTGAACACTGTTCCACTCCCCCTGAAAAATTTGAGTTCCAATATAACCCCCAAAACCTTTCATTGAAGCATCGGTCGTGACGGTAATGTCGACCTTGGGAAATACTAAAGACTGGCCTTTCAGCATGTTGACTGAATTTTTCCACCACAAAAGATGTGATTTTAGATGTTGTGTAAATGGAATTTGTTTTGTCATATCTTTGCTTGCCGGACTCCAAAAATGTAACAGGTGTAACTGAATTGGTCTCATTTGTAAACGAGCATTCTGAACTAACTCTACACATGAGGCCATTACACCCAATACTTTCAGAAAATCTAAGGCTGTTGTCTGACCTAAAAACATTTTCTGAATTAACTCTTGAAGTTTTTGTATCCTTTCTAATGTAGGATGTACAATTCCCTTGTCTAAATGAAAAACCCCACCCAGATATGTTATTGTCTGAGTTGGTACTAAACTTGATTTTTCTCTGTTTATTATCAGCCCTAGTGAAACCAAGAGATTGATGCATTTCTGTCGATCCTGTACTAGTTGATTCTTGTCCTGATTGACAATCAACCAATCGTCCAGATAAACTACCAACCTGATATTTTGAGTTCTTAAATATGCTGCTATTACAGACACTAGTTTTGTAAAAATTCGTGGAGCAAATGTTGGACCAAAGCACATTGCTTTCCACTGGTAGCTTTGATTTTGTATCCGAAATCTCATGTATTTTCGATGATTTTGATAAATTGGAACATGTAGATATGCATCTGATAGGTCTATCGAAATTGCCCAATCTTTTGGTTTTACTAGACCTAATACTTTGCTCATTGTGTAAATCTTGAAGTGTATTTTCTTCAAACAATTGTTTAGAGGTTTGAGATTTGTGACCATTTTCATTTTCCCATTTTTCTTTGGGACTAGAAATAATGTACTGTAGAAACCTTGTACTGCATTTGGTAAACTGACTTTCTCTAAAACGTCTTTTGCCAAAAGATTTTCTATTTCTTGCATAAAAAGATATTGATTTGTTTGAGAAACCACTGTTGTTTTCATTCCTGTCCAACATGGTTTTTCTTGAAATTCCAACTTGTAACCGTCCCGAATTATTGAAATTATCCACTGATTTGTGGTTATTTTTTTCCAATTTTGAAGAAATTTTGACAGACGACCCCCGACAGGAATTTCTGGACACAAAGAAATTGTACTTACTTCTGAGTCAACTGTTTTTCTTGGGAATCCGAAACCCCCAAGAACCTTGACTGCCACTTTTCCCTTCTTTCTTGCTCTGAAAGAATTTGTCTCTCTTGGAAAAATTGCCACTTTTCTCCTGAGACTGTTTCTGGCCATAGCCTGTAGCACCACCTGTAGACCAGGATGTACCTTTAGGTTTGTCAGTTGTCTTTGCCTGCTTAGCACTAGAGGCTGATCTCATCTCAAAAGAAGAATCAAATTTTCTCTTCTTGGCCTGAGAAGGTTGTACAAATTCTGGCAATAAATCAGTTAACTGATCTTTCTGCTCTTTTCTCTTTTCAAGGCATTTTTCTAGACCTTGACCAAAGAGACCATCCTCTGTTAAAGGAAGATAATGACATTTATTATCAACATCTTTAATAGTAGCTAAACCACAGTCTTGGCTAGCAGCCTTTCGACGTATTAAGTGACTAAATGCACCTGCCCGACCTGCTTGGTCCAGCGATTTAGTCGTCATCGCAAACACATCTTTTATTGTTTGACATACAGTTTCTTTGTCAACATCATCTTCACTGAGAGATTTCATTAAAGAACCTAAATTTTGTTGAATATATAAAACAGATATAATGTTCATTCTTGAAGCAACTTGAGCCTGATAGCCTAATCTTTCTATTTGTTTATAAGGCTGAGAAACCAAATGACGCTGAGTACCCCAAGATTTGACAGTTTTTTGTCCATGAGTCTTACTTAACATTGGTTCCAAAATGTCATCTAACGTTGGAACCTTTAAAAAATCGACTGCACTATCATGAATAGGAAAAACATTCCTATACTCTTCTTTAAAAGAAGTGATACGCTCTGGATTTTTTCTTCTCCAGGAATTCTCTAGAATATCAACCTGAGCTCGATCTAGAATTAACCCTGTACTACTCTTTTGCTTAGCAATGTCATCTTTAAACACTTTAGACAAATCATTTCGCCTTGCTTTACCAACATCAGATTTGTCAATTTCAACATCAGCCAATTGTACATCTTCATTTTGTACATTCTGACTTACATGTTTCAAAAACCTCTCTGAACGATTATTAGAAACATCATAATTATGTATATCTACAGTGTCTACATGTACTGGACTTACTCCAACAACACTGTCATTTGTATCGTCATTATCTGACCTGATGTCAAATTCACGACGCTCATGTTCATTTACACTTAGAGACATTTCTGACCTGACGTCAAAATCTCTAGTTTGTACCCTTGGCGATCCCAGAACTTGATCCAAATTTGGGTTTAAACTTAAAATTGGCCTACGCTCCCCTGAAGGGACGTTTCCCACCTTAACACTATCAGATATAGGCAGAGCTAAACTCTCCTTGTTCTGGTTGTTTTGTGCTGAGATTAACTGAAGGAACCTTTGAAATTGAGCATTCATATTGTCCTCCCAAGTTTTTTATCTTTTGGTTAACCTCAGCCTGTAACGTAGCAGTTTTCGACGTACGTTTACTTTTACTTACACGTTTAGCAGTTCTAGAACACTCAGAAGTGTCTTTTTCATTTACAACCGTCGAAGAACGATTTGTCCCAGAAATTGACACTGGCATAGTAAATGGCGATTCCGTGCAAGAATCACGAGTAGTGTCGGAATCCCCATCCATTATAACAAAACTAAACGTTGTCACAAGTAAATAAACTTGAATAACGATAGAAAATTATCAAAATTAACTAAGTAAGCTTAAGTTTTGATGAGAACCGTTCGCATGAACGCAAAAATTTAAACTGATTTGACTTACCTGTGATTTCAGGTATCTCTGAGTGGTGACGTAACCGGATGTGGTGTATTTCGGAATCACTCGGAATTTTTTATTTGCGATGAGAACGATCGGATCGAGAATTTATATTCTATATTTAATTGTAAATTAAATGAATACTTCACAAATATATTTAACCCAATTATTATAAAATTAGTTTTCCTATACAGGTATTCTCAATTCCGTGTTTCTTGTGTTTTTTGGTAGCAGGGATCGTCGACATAACGAATGAGTATTTTGTTGATTGTACGTACCAAATGTTATTTATAAACTGTCTTTTGATTTTAATAAATACAATTAAGTTTTCATTTAAATCTTTAACTTTATTTTCCTTAACGAACACAAAAATAGTTTTAAATTTAATAAATCATTAACGTCAATTTATCATATAAATATAACAATTTGTACGTTTACATTATTGACGTCAATTTATCATATAAATATATCAATTTGTACATGTACATATGCGTGGCACCTTATATATGAACAAGTTTAAAATCATTGGCCTTGACAGTTTATACCTCAACAACAAAGTCTGTGGGGACGGATTTGGTAGTCACAGACATGGAGAAAGGAGGAAAGGGGAGGGAGAAAGGAAAAAGTAAGGAGGGTGCAGAACTATTTAAAATAAACCCTGTAACTTGTATTAGCAAATCATTTCATAATTGAATTATTGATTTAATTGAAAGAGATTAAAAATATTAACAGAAAACTCGAGTCAATACTTTTTTCAATTTTATTTCTATTTAAACGAAATAAAAATTTCATAAAATTGTAGCCTAACAGAAAACTAAAATGTATTTCATTATCAGTTGTGTTTAAATTAAATACATATTTTTAAGTAAACTAAATGATCTACACAGGAGTTTACAGAGGAGTATTAATATTTCGTAACACCCCAGGACCTAGTTATAGGTAAAAGTCGATAAAAAGCGGACCCAATATGTTAACAGCGCGGGTCCGGTTTCTATACCTTAAGGTCCGCCCGTATAAGAATGGATTAGCCCAATTTACGCGTATCTAGTCCTTATTTTGAAATTTAACATATGAAGGTACAAAATAACACAGTCAAATATCAATACGTTCTAGACAATAATTTAAATTCGAATATATGCTATATTTGGGATCAAACAGTGATTATAGTTATTGATGTCAATTATCAGAATTGCTAGAAATATATAGGCAATTTATACTTATAATTATAATAACTATTATTATTATTATTATTATTATTACTTCAACTATTTTAACTGATAATGGTACATGTGACATCGGGGTTGCATATAAATAGGAACAATTAATACTTCCCGTTTGTAAATGTATGTTTGGTGAGATTTGTAACTACTTTGCAGATTAAATAAATATGAGAACATGCGACACTTTCAAAATAAGTTAAATTATTTTATTTTATTTTCCACCCCTTTTTGCCAATGCTGAGTAGCTATAACTATACAATTTTTATGTTCCCCAAGCGATGTTTCAAAATGGGTAACTTCAAAATAGTTTTAAAAATTATTGTAGATCCAGGACAAGGGTAGTCGATGCATTTGGGGACTACATTTTCCCGAATCTATTAAATTATTTATAAACTTTGTATAATTTTATAGATTCGGGACTCTTTATAATAAAAACACTAAACCTGCTTGACGATTTCGTACATCAAACTAACTTTTAGCTGACACCATTAATGGAAACACTTAAACATCATAAAAGTTTAGAGTTGTAACAAATAAGGGTGTGATAAATTTCTAGAAGTAACAGTGAAATGGGTTTTTATCTCATGGAACGGTAATTCTATAAATAGCTGCAAAAACTGATTTATATATATCTTATCACGGAAAGCCCCAAGGTAGTATTTTATCTGTAACTTTATTTAGCATTAAAATTAATAGTCTGGCTCAGGTCTTAAAAGATTATATCGCCGGTTCTCTCTGTGTTGACGATTTCCTCATTTTTTCATTTTTTATCGGGAAAAAACATGAATAATATTAAACGCCAACTTTAGTTGTGTTAAAATAGAATAGAAAAATGGGCAATGGAAAATGGATTTAAATTCTCCACTTCCAAAACTGTTGGTATGTATTTTTGTAACAAAAGAAAAATGCATTCTGACCCCGAACTTACATTGTATAACAACCCTATTAAAATTGTGAAAGAAACTACTTTTCTTGGTTTGATAATCGACTCCAAACATACCTTTCTTCCCCATGTCAAAATGTTGAAGACTAAGTGTATTAAAGCTTTCGATATTTTCAAAGGCGTATCCAGCACTGACTGGGGCGCGGACCGCGATACATTACTGAATATATATAGATCGAATTTGATCGAAATTTGATTATGGTTGTTAAATTTATGGCTCAGTCATGTATCAAAACTCTTGATACCGTTCACCATCTAGGGTTACGACTATGTCTTGGAGCTTTTAGAACCACACCTGTAAATAGTATATATCTGGAAGCAAACGAGCCTTCTTTGTATCAAAGAAGAATTAAGCTCGGTTTGTAATATGCAACAAAACTTGAGGATTATTCTACCAATCCTGCTCATGACTGTGTTTTCAAACCTTTTTATAAACCAATTTTCAATAATCATCCAAACAAACTTAAACCTTTTGGCCTAAGAATTGAAATTCCTCGCAATCCTCCATCGTTAAATGCTAAACCAGTTTTTATTTATGATTTGCGAAAATATAAAAAATCTGACACAAACCCTTTGATTATTAAGCAACATATTGAAATTAAATCTTGTTGCTATCCTGATCACAGCTCAATTTATACAGATGGATCGAAGGACGGTGATATAGTCGCTGTCTTCGGAAAGCGAGTTGAAACTCGCCGTCTTCCTTCTGCTTCTTCCGTATTTAGTGCAGAAGCCCAAGCCATTTTTCTTGCACTAAAAATTGTTGCCTCTTCAGTACAGGATAAATTTCTTGTCTGCTCCGATTCTTTATCGTGCCTTCTTGCCATTGAAAATAACAAAGTTAAAAATCCATATATTTTTTAAATTATTCAAATTTACAGGTCCTTAACAACTTTGCGTAAAGTTGTAGTGTTTTTTCTGGATTGCCAGTCATGTGGGAATCCATAGAAACACAGTCGTGGACAGGGAAGCTAGGAGTGCCTTAAATAATGACATCCTCAACTGTAAACTACATTTTACTGATTTAAAGTATTTAATTTAAAATATATTTATAGTTCGTGGCAGACTGGTTGGGATCTCGAAGTTCATAATAAACTTCATGAGATCCAATCACTTATTCGCCATACTATTTTTAACACTTTCACATGTCGTAGAGACCAGGTAGTCTTAACACGGTGTCGACATTGACCCATAATTATATTTTAGATGGTGAACCACGACCCGAGTGTGTGCCATGTAACAGATCGTTTACAATCAAGCATGTCTTGGTGGACTGTGTTGACGTGTCCCACGTTCGGGAACGTTTTTATACTGTGAATTCTTACTTCAATTTGTTTGCAACTGTTGCTGACAAAAAAATTCTACAGTTCTTAAAGAAAATTATTTTGTATAATAAAATCTCATATCTTAACTATGCTGTTATTTCATATCATTTAAACTGAAAGAGCAAAATCCAACACTATCATTATAATTGCATCTCTATGGGCAAATTAAGTCAACATGAACATTATAAAAATATTTACAAGGCGTTTAAAATATGTAGCTGTATCTTAAAAATATATACATGTATTTCTAGTTAAACTTGATCATGTTTAGCAATAGGTGTTGCAGTCTAAAAAGAAAACTAAAGAACAAATATATTTCTAAAACCCGAAAAATGCAAGTAACAAACAATTAAATTGCACTTTACTGGTACGCAGGTCAGTTTGGATGTGTTGAAGTCTTTAGTCTATGTTCCTTTACCTCGAAGTTGACAGGCTAAGTGATCAATAGTTGATGACTTTTTAGATCGATCGGTTTCCTTTGCAATGTTATAACAGTTGCATCAATAGGTGACACCAATAAATGTGTTTATTATACCTCAGTATATAAATTACATAACACAAAAATCTTGTTAAATCTAAGTTTACTTTGCACTCGGATACGACTTTGTCTAACGAAAACTGTACTATTCCCCCTAAACATCCAGCCATTAAGAATGCACTATTGTTCGTCTATCTACATACAAGTAGGGACATTAATTCTGAAAAAAACCAACAAATGACAAAAAAGTTGCACAAAGTTTCAAGAAAAAGCTTTGGACCACAAATTTTTACGCTATTCGAAAAACATGCTTCTATTTATACTATTATTTAGGTCTTTGTATTGTAGGTAGGTCTCTGTTTACAGTGTTTTCCTTTTTATAAAATGTCGGTTGCTTGTGTTTGTTTTTCTTGATTCTATAGGTCAAAAATGTAAATTATTTGAAAACGAGTTCAAACTGAAAAACAAAATATCTAAATGAAAGTTTTCGTATTGGAGAAGTAACTTTGTTCAAATTTCTCCCATAATAAGTATCTTGCACTATTGGATTCACTATTTTTACCCCGTATAAATTGTAAGAAATTTAATACACTGAAAAAAAATGAATAAGGTTATCCTACTACAGTGAAAATTTTACAGTTATACTTTATTTCTTATGATTATTAAGGTCTTTACCACTACGATGGAAAGACCTTCTTACTTTTTTTATGATGATTTGTTTTCCACCGTCATTTCTTAAACGTGTCGTAACACATCATTTCGATACTTGGTATCATTAATCGGTCATACTGGAAGATTACTTGGTTCATCCTATGAAACCGATCTATTTTTAGTAACAGAGTTACTGTTCGAACACTGAAGCCCTTTTAAGCAAATAAACTCAGATTCTCAACATCTAAAGTGCATTAAATTCTGGTTGACAAATGGCCAAAATGTAGCACACAATTGTTTTTTTTTCAATCAAATTCCTGTTTACGCGTTTTTGAATAAAAGAGTGTCGACAACTGTACGTCTAAGAGACAATGTCATAGGTAAAAAATACCAAGATGTATGACAAAATAAGTTTTCATAAAATTGTGACCTAGTTGGTATACTGTAATTGTGCACATTTTTTCAATATACATTCTGCGTCGGCTGGCACTCAAAATAAATAACATATGTTAATAAAATATTCGATCGCAAATAAATAAATTCTTACAATTTTATCATGTCTATATGTCCAAAACACTAAGTATATAACCTAACTTTTTGGCATCCCGATATTCAGACACCCCATTAGTTCGAAATCCCAATAGTCCGACGCCCCATTAGTCCGAAACACCATTGGTCCGACGCCCCAATAGTCCCACACCCCATTGTCAAAAATCGTAATAGTTCGACATTTTCAATTTTAAAATGAAAATGTGTACTATGAAATTTTTCCTCATATTTTCATATATAAAACTATGTCCTGCAGCGGTGGTGATTTTTTTTAATTTCTTATTGGAATACAAATATAAACGTTGTAAAGGACCTTAAATAAATGTAGCTGACAAGTGTTATTTCTATTGGTTCGCCAGTTTCAGAAAAGAAGCCTTTAAAAATTGCCATTGGTGACTATGTTTGATAAAGCCTACTGAGAAGATCATCAGTCGACCACCCAACGCATTTTGATAGACATCGATGAGAGCGTTGGACCCCGCTCCTATAAAATTCTAAAAAATGAAGATTATCGGATTAAATAAAGCCCAGTGTGGACATCCATCTCGTATTTTGTATTAAAAAAACATACAAACTTTGTAGAAGACTATCAAATAAATATTTAAATACAATTGACCTTTTTGAAATCATATAGTCACGTAGTCCGGGAGGGGGTAAGATCGGTAGATAGATTTGTTCAGCCTTGAAGTTTAAGTAGAAAGTAATTAACATTCTTCACATAGAATTCTTCATTAAACATGGACCAATGAGTATTGTGACCAAGATTGGTTTCAGTTAGCACAGTGGTATACGACTATGTAAACAATTATTAGACAGCGACAAAGGTAACGTCAACGGACGCAAGCTAATGACAATAGCAATAGCTAATCTGACCTACACATCGTCAAAAATCGTTTAAATTCATTAACCTATTCATTGTTACAATTGCTTTAATGACACCCATTAATCCATTTTGATAAAGAGCATGTGACGATTTTTTTTCGTTTTACCCTATTAGCGTATATAAACGCAATATTTACATCATATTCTTATATATGACGTCCTTATAACGTCAAACGTTATAATCTTAGCTATATACGGATATGAGCGAATTTATTCCCGATTTTAGCTTGAAATAATGGATTTTTATGTACATTGTCAATTACGGACGTTAACGTAAAGTTTTCGTCATTATCGAAGAAACTGCATGTGATGGAAATTTGGTGAAAATAACGTTTTCTCACCAGGTGTAGGGTACTACCTTTGATAGAACCGTACAGTTTTCAAAATAAAACCAGTTTTCGTGTTGGATTCAAACAGATGTTGAAAAATTATGTTTTGGCGCTGAATGTCTTACGGAGTCGTTATAACATTTTGACGTCATTGTTTGTCAAAGATGCATATGTTTTGTTTCTTTTTCTGCTAAAAAATAAAACACATTTCGACCTTTTGTCCCACTCACCGACACAGAGAACATAACTGGTTCCCAGATATAACCATTGCCACACGTCATTCCCCAGTTACTAAGTTACTACGGGACTACATTTACTCGTCTGCCCGTTGCGTTTGTTGAAGAAGAATGAAGTTATAATTATAAGTCTATTTATACAGTTTCACATTGAAATTACTGTGTTTGTTTGCGAAGTGTATCATCTATGAGAGATATTTCTCACAATGTCAACCAATAGTATGGCAGATGTGATTGTGGTAGACGTAGGTACTTAGAATCCTTTGCGTGGATATAGCTTTTGTCCAAGATTTTATCTAAAATTAAGTACATGTATGTATTTTGTCAAAATCTGAAAATTAGGAATTTATACATGTTTGATTTAAAACCTTAATAGGTTCTTTCATACGTTTTGGGGAAAGACCGGTTGATCTTTCACGAGTGATATAAATTTTATGTCTTTTCGCGAGTGGAGCGCAGCGGAACGAGCGAAAAGACATAAAAAATTTCTATCACGAGTGAAAGATCACGCGGACTTTCCCAAAAACGTATGAAAGTACCTATTTCTTCCGTAAACCAACAACTTTCACATCGCTATAACCTATAGACCCTCAATTGTTTTAGACTCCATTGTCTCTGACGTCCAATCAGAACTCCGGGAACAAGAACGTCACACAAGAACGTTGTTATGCTTCCATAACAACGTTTTTGTTTCTGGCGTATTGATTGGATCATGCAGCAAGTACAGATGTGTGCGCGTGAGCTCATCTGTACTGGGTCATCTGTACCAGAAATCGGCCATTTTCGGAAGAATCTATCATCTATATATGTGATACAAGGTGTACTTTTGTCGGACCTACTTTTTGACGTCATAATGAATGTTATAACCAATGAATTGCAGACTCCCAGTCTATGAATGAAATATGACGTCGTAATGCGTGTGACGTTAGGGTTTATATTTAATGTCAGAATTCTTCGTTGAATATAAAATTTTTTATAATTTTAAACTTTTACATTTTTTTTATACTTCTTAATTTAGTCAGCCAAAACGAAGTTTTGGCGACTTATTGTTTTTGCACCGTTTCTTATTCTTATTATTATTATTAAGTCGCCCAAAATGAAGTTTTGGGGACTTATTGTTTTTGCACCGTTTCTTATTAAGTCGCCGACCACGAAGTGTCGGGCGACTTATTGTTTTTACTCCGTTTCTTATTATTATTATTATTATTTTCATATTTCTTATGTTTTCCCCTCGCAATGTTGTCCGCTCGTTTTCTCGCTCATCTTTTAACCGATCGAAATGAAACTTTGGGAACATGTTAAGGGTGACCTGAAGTTGTGCAATCCACTTTGAAATTTTCAAAATGGCCGCCATTTTCAAAATGGCCGCCGTTGAAAAAAATGACGGCCGTTGTCAGATCTCAGTAATTGCCAAAGCAATTTCAATGAAAATTGGTATACTGGTACAGCTAACTATCCCGAGCATTTTTGCAAAAAAAAATTTGACGCGGCCGACATTTCAAAATGGCCGCCATCCTAACACCACCCCCCTAAAAATGTAAAAATTTAAACGTCATCCGATTTAGACGAAATTTGGTATACAGGTAGCTTATGATACCCTAAGTGTGCCACTATTTAAAAAAGGTTTTGTCCGACTTCCGGTTTCAAAATGGCGGCCGTTTTAAAGTTTTACAAAATGACGGCCGTTGTCAGATCTCAGTTATGGCCAGAGCAATTTCAATGAAAATTGGTATACTGATACAGCTAACTATCCTGAGCATTTTTGCAAAAAAAAATTTTGTCCGACTTCCGGTTTCAAAATGGCGGCCGTTTTAAAGTTTGCTCGTTTTCTCGCTCATCTTTTAACCGATCGAAATGAAACTTGGCCAACTGAAAGCTCATGTTATGAAGTTGTGCTCTTGACTTTTAGTTCCCTCTACTCGGTCAAAAGTGCGGAACGGGAGGCGACTTCAACGTTTCGGGAAACGTAAATTTTAATTATTATTATTATTACTATTATTATTAAGTCGCCGACCACGAAGTGTCGGGCGACTTATTGTTTTTACTCCGTTTCTTATTAAGTCGCCGACCACGAAGTGTCGGGCGACTTATTGTTTTTACTCCGTTTCTTATTATTATTATTAAGTCGCCGACCACGAAGTGTCGGGCGACTTATTGTTTTTACTCCGTTTCTTATTATTATTATTAAGTCGCCGACCACGAAGTGTCGGGCGACTTATTGTTTTTACTCCGTTTCTTATTATTAAGTCGCCGACCACGAAGTGTCGGGCGACTTATTGTTTTTACTCCGTTTCTTATTATGTCTCCCAAACGAAGTTTTGGGAGACATATTGTTTTTGTCCGGTTTCTTATTATTATTCTTCTTCTTTCTTTTTTCTTTCCGTTCAATCTTGTCTGCACATTTTCTCAGAGATGCAATGTCCAATCAAGATGAAACTTTAAGAACATGTTAAGGGTGACCTGAAGTTGTGCAATCCACTTTTGAAAAATGGCCGCCATTGAAAAAAAATGACTACCGTTGTCAGATCTCAGTAATTGCCAAAGCAATTTCAATGAAAATTGGTATACTGATACAGCTAACTATCCTGAGCATTTTTGCAAAAAAAAATTTGACGCGACCGACATTTCAAAATGGCCGCCATCCGAACACCACCCCCCTAAAAATGAAAAAATTTAAACGTCATCCGATTTAGACGAAATTTAGTATACAAGTAGCTTATGATACCCTGAGTGTGCCACTATTTAAAATTTTTTTCTCCGACTTCCGGTTTCAAAATGGCGGCCATTTTACGGCAGGAAAAAGTCAACTTTGTCCGATTTCAACAAAATTTGATTTCTAGGTCCAATCAAGATGAAACTTTGGGAACATGTTAAGGGTGACCTGAAGTTGTGCAATCCACTTTTGAAATTTTCAAAATGGCCGCCATTTTCAAAATGGCCGCCGTTGAAAAAAAATAAAGGCCGTTGTCAGATCTCAGTAATTGCCAAAGCAATTTCAATGAAAATTGGTATACTGATACAGCTAACTATCCTGAGCATCTTTGCAAAAAAAAATTTGACGCGACCGACATTTCAAAATGACCGCCATCCGAACACCACCCCCCTAAAAATGCAAAAATTTAAACGTCATCCGATTTAGACGAAATTTGGTATACAGGTAGCTTATGATACCCTGAGTGTGCCACTATTTACAAATTTTTGTCTGACTTCCGGTTTCAAAATGGCGGCCATTTTACTGCAGGAAAAAATCAACTTTGTCCGATTTCAACAAAATTTGATTTCTAGGCATATTTTAATGTACTGATTTGAATGAAATACTATCCATAAGGATTATAGTGGCAATGGGGGTTCGTTTGGGAGACATTCTGTGTTGGCATCCCAACACAATCAACACTAGTTATTATTATTAAGTCGCCGACCACGAAGTGTCGGGCGACTTATTGTTTTTACTCCGTTTCTTATTAAGTCGCCGACCACGAAGTGTCGGGCGACTTATTGTTTTTACTCCGTTTCTTATTATTATTATTTTCATATTTCTTATGTTTTCCTTTTTCCCCTCGCAATGTTGTCCGCTCGTTTTCTCGCTCATCTTTTAACCGATCGAAATGAAACTTTGGGAACATAATAAGGGTGACCTGAAGTTGTGCAATCCACTTTTGAAATTTTCAAAATGGCCGCCATTTTCAAAATGGCCGCCGTTGAAAAAAAATGACGGCCGTTGTCAGATCTCAGTAATTGCCAAAGCAATTTCAATGAAAATTGGTATACTGATACAGCTCCCTATCCCGAGCATTTTTGCCAAAAAAAATTTGACGCGGCCGACATTTCAAAATGGCCGCCATCCGAACACCACCCCCCTAAAACTGTAAAAATTTAAACGTCATCCGATTTAAACGAAATTTGGTATACAGGTAGCTTATGATACCCTGAGTGTGCCACTATTTTCAAAATTTTTGTCCGACTTCCGGTTTCAAAATGGCGGCCGTTTTAAAGTTTTACAAAATGGCGGCCGTTGTCAGATCTCAGTTATGGCCAGAGCAATTTCAATGAAAATTGGTATACTGATACAGCTAACTATCCTGAGCATTTTTGCAAAAAAAATTTTTTGTCCGACTTCCGGTTTCAAAATGGCGGCCGTTTTAAAGTTTGCTCGTTTTCTCGCTCATCTTTTAACCGATCGAAATGAAACTTGGCCAACTGAAAGCTCATGTTATGAAGTTGTGCTCTTGACTTTTAGTTCCCTCTACTCGGTCAAAAGTGCGGAACGGGAGGCGACTTCAACGTTTCGGGAAACGTAAATTTTAATTATTATTATTTTCATATTTCTTATGTTTTCCTTTTTCCCCTCGCAATGTTGTCCGCTCGTTTTCTCGCTCATCTGTTAACCGATCGAAATGAAACTTTGGGAACATGTTAAGGGTGACCTGAAGTTGTGCAATCCACTTTTGAAATTTTCAAAATGGCCGCCATTTTCAAAATGGCCGCCGTTGAAAAAAAATGACGGCCGTTGTCAGATCTCAGTAATTGCCAAAGCAATTTCAATGAAAATTGGTATACTGATACAGCTCCCTATCCCGAGCATTTTTGCAAAAAAAAATTTGACGCGGCCGACATTTCAAAATGGCCGCCATCCGAACACCACCCCCCTAAAACTGTAAAAATTTAAACGTCATCCGATTTAAACGAAATTTGGTATACAGGTAGCTTATGATACCCTGAGTGTGCCACTATTTTCAAAAGTTTTGTCCGACTTCCGGTTTCAAAATGGCGGCCGTTTTAAAGTTTTACAAAATGGCGGCCGTTGTCAGATCTCAGTTATGGCCAGAGCAATTTCAATGAAAATTGGTATACTGATACAGCTAACTATCCTGAGCATTTTTGCAAAAAAAATTTTTTGTCCGACTTCCGGTTTCAAAATGGCGGCCGTTTTAAAGTTTGCTCGTTTTCTCGCTCATCTTTTAACCGATCGAAATGAAACTTGGCCAACTGAAAGCTCATGTTATGAAGTTGTGCTCTTGACTTTTAGTTCCCTCTACTCGGTCAAAAGTGCGGAACGGGAGGCGACTTCAACGTTTCGGGAAACGTAAATTTTAATTATTATTATTATTATTTTCATATTTCTTATGTTTTCCCCTCGCAATGTTGTCCGCTCGTTTTCTCGCTCATCTTTTAACCGATCGAAATGAAACTTTAGGAACATGTTAAGGGTGACCTGAAGTTGTGCAATCCACTTTTGAAATTTTCAAAATGGCCGCCATTTTCAAAATGGCCGCCGTTGAAAAAAATGACGGCCGTTGTCAGATCTCAGTAATTGCCAAAGCAATTTCAATGAAAATTGGTATACTGGTACAGCTAACTATCCTGAGCATTTTTGCAAAAAAAAATTTGACGCGGCCGACATTTCAAAATGGCCGCCATCCGAACACCACCCCCCTAAAAATGTAAAAATTTAAACGTCATCCGATTTAGACGAAATTTGGTATACAGGTAGCTTATGATACCCTAAGTGTGCCACTATTAAAAATGTTTTGTCCGACTTCCGGTTTCAAAATGGCGGCCGTTTTAAAGTTTTACAAAATGGCGGCCGTTGTCAGATCTCAGTTATGGCCAGAGCAATTTCAATGAAAATTGGTATACTGATACAGCTAACTATCCTGAGCATTTTTGCAAAAAAAATTTTTTGTCCGACTTCCGGTTTCAAAATGGCGGCCGTTTTAAAGTTTGCTCGTTTTCTCGCTCATCTTTTAACCGATCGAAATGAAACTTGGCCAACTGAAAGCTCATGTTATGAAGTTGTGCTCTTGACTTTTAGTTCCCTCTACTCGGTCAAAAGTGCGGAACGGGAGGCGACTTCAACGTTTCGGGAAACGTAAATTTTAATTATTATTATTAAGTCGCCGACCACGAAGTGTCGGGCGACTTATTGTTTTTACTCCGTTTCTTATTATTATTATTATTATTTTCATATTTCTTATGTTTTCCCCTCGCAATGTTGTCCGCTCGTTTTCTCGCTCATCTTTTAACCGATCGAAATGAAACTTTGGGAACATGTTAAGGGTGACCTGAAGTTGTGCAATCCACTTTTGAAATTTTCAAAATGGCCGCCATTTTCAAAATGGCCGCCGTTGAAAAAAATGACGGCCGTTGTCAGATCTCAGTAATTGCCAAAGCAATTTCAATGAAAATTGGTATACTGGTACAGCTAACTATCCCGAGCATTTTTGCAAAAAAAAATTTGACGCGGCCGACATTTCAAAATGGCCGCCATCCGAACACCACCCCCCTAAAAATGTAAAAATTTAAACGTCATCCGATTTAGACGAAATTTGGTATACAGGTAGCTTATGATACCCTAAGTGTGCCACTATTTAAAAATGTTTTGTCCGACTTCCGGTTTCAAAATGGCGGCCGTTTTAAAGTTTTACAAAATGGCGGCCGTTGTCAGATCTCAGTTATGGCCAGAGCAATTTCAATGAAAATTGGTATACTGATACAGCTAACTATCCTGAGCATTTTTGCAAAAAAAAATTTTCGTCCGACTTCCGGTTTCAAAATGGCGGCCGTTTTAAAGTTTGCTCGTTTTCTCGCTCATCTTTTAACCGATCGAAATGAAACTTGGCCAACTGAAAGCTCATGTTATGAAGTTGTGCTCTTGACTTTTAGTTCCCTCTACTCGGTCAAAAGTGCGGAACGGGAGGCGACTTCAACGTTTCGGGAAACGTAAATTTTAATTATTATTATTATTTTCATATTTCTTATGTTTTCCCCTCGCAATGTTGTCCGCTCGTTTTCTCGCTCATCTTTTAACCGATCGAAATGAAACTTTGGGAACATGTTAAGGGTGACCTGAAGTTGTGCAATCCACTTTTGAAATTTTCAAAATGGCCGCCATTTTCAAAATGGCCGCCGTTGAAAAAAATGACGGCCGTTGTCAGATCTCAGTAATTGCCAAAGCAATTTCAATGAAAATTGGTATACTGGTACAGCTCACTATCCCGAGCATTTTTGCAAAAAAAAATTTGACGCGGCCGACATTTCAAAATGGCCGCCATCCGAACACCACCCCCCTAAAAATGTAAAAATTTAAACGTCATCCGATTTAGACGAAATTTGGTATACAGGTAGCTTATGATACCCTAAGTGTGCCACTATTTAAAAATGTTTTGTCCGACTTCCGGTTTCAAAATGGCGGCCGTTTTAAAGTTTTACAAAATGGCCGCCGTTGTCAGATCTCAGTTATGGCCAGAGCAATTTCAATGAAAATTGGTATACTGATACAGCTAACTATCCTGAGCATTTTTGCAAAAAAAATTTTTTGTCCGACTTCCGGTTTCAAAATGGCGGCCGTTTTAAAGTTTGCTCGTTTTCTCGCTCATCTTTTAACCGATCGAAATGAAACTTGGCCAACTGAAAGCTCATGTTATGAAGTTGTGCTCTTGACTTTTAGTTCCCTCTACTCGGTCAAAAGTGCGGAACGGGAGGCGACTTCAACGTTTCGGGAAACGTAAATTTTAATTATTATTATTTTCATATTTCTTATGTTTTCCTTTTTCCCCTCGCAATGTTGTCCGCTCGTTTTCTCGCTCATCTTTTAACCGATCGAAATGAAACTTTGGGAACATGTTAAGGGTGACCTGAAGTTGTGCAATCCAATTTTGAAATTTTCAAAATGGCCGCCATTTTCAAAATGGCCGCCGTTGAAAAAAAATGACGGCCGTTGTCAGATCTCAGTAATTGCCAAAGCAATTTCAATGAAAATTGGTATACTGATACAGCTCCCTATCCCGAGCATTTTTGCAAAAAAAAATTTGACGCGGCCGACATTTCAAAATGGCCGCCATCCGAACACCACCCCCCTAAAACTGTAAAAATTTAAACGTCATCCGATTTAAACGAAATTTGGTATACAGGTAGCTTATGATACCCTGAGTGTGCCACTATTTTCAAAATTTTTGTCCGACTTCCGGTTTCAAAATGGCGGCCGTTTTAAAGTTTTACAAAATGGCGGCCGTTGTCAGATCTCAGTTATGGCCAGAGCAATTTCAATGAAAATTGGTATACTGATACAGCTAACTATCCTGAGCATTTTTGCAAAAAAATTTTTTGTCCGACTTCCGGTTTCAAAATGGCGGCCGTTTTAAAGTTTGCTCGTTTTCTCGCTCATCTTTTAACCGATCGAAATGAAACTTGGCCAACTGAAAGCTCATGTTATGAAGTTGTGCTCTTGACTTTTAGTTCCCTCTACTCGGTCAAAAGTGCGGAACGGGAGGCGACTTCAACGTTTCGGGAAACGTAAATTTTAATTAAGTCGCCGACCACGAAGTGTCGGGCGACTTATTGTTTTTACTCCGTTTCTTATTATTATTAAGTCGCCGACCACGAAGTGTCGGGCGACTTATTGTTTTTACTCCGTTTCTTATTATTATTATTATTATTTTCATATTTCTTATGTTTTCCCCTCGCAATGTTGTCCGCTCGTTTTCTCGCTCATCTTTTAACCGATCGAAATGAAACTTTGGGAACATGTTAAGGGTGACCTGAAGTTGTGCAATCCACTTTTGAAATTTTCAAAATGGCCGCCATTTTCAAAATGGCCGCCGTTGAAAAAAATGACGGCCGTTG
Organism: Limnoperna fortunei; assembly: GCA_944474755.1. Lineage (NCBI taxonomy): Eukaryota > Metazoa > Mollusca > Bivalvia > Mytilida > Modiolidae > Limnoperna > Limnoperna fortunei. The sequence continues at coordinate 68,041,520 of OX104114.1, read as the reverse complement.
TCAGATCTCAGTAATTGCCAAAGCAATTTCAATGAAAATTGGTATACTGGTACAGCTAACTATCCCGAGCATTTTTGCAAAAAAAAATTTGACGCGGCCGACATTTCAAAATGGCCGCCATCCGAACACCACCCCCCTAAAAATGTAAAAATTTAAACGTCATCCGATTTAGACGAAATTTGATATACAGGTAGCTTGTGATACCCTAAGTGTGCCACTATTTAAAAATGTTTTGTCCGACTTCCGGTTTCAAAATGGCGGCCGTTTTAAAGTTTTACAAAATGGCGGCCGTTGTCAGATCTCAGTTATGGCCAGAGCAATTTCAATGAAAATTGGTATACTGATACAGCTAACTATCCTGAGCATTTTTGCAAAAAAAATTTTTTGTCCGACTTCCGGTTTCAAAATGGCGGCCGTTTTAAAGTTTGCTCGTTTTCTCGCTCATCTTTTAACCGATCGAAATGAAACTTGGCCAACTGAAAGCTCATGTTATGAAGTTGTGCTCTTGACTTTTAGTTCCCTCTACTCGGTCAAAAGTGCGGAACGGGAGGCGACTTCAACGTTTCGGGAAACGTAAATTTTAATTATTATTATTATTATTTTCATATTTCTTATGTTTTCCTTTTTCCCCTCGCAATGTTGTCCGCTCGTTTTCTCGCTCATCTTTTAACCGATCGAAATGAAACTTTGGGAACATAATAAGGGTGACCTGAAGTTGTGCAATCCACTTTTGAAATTTTCAAAATGGCCGCCATTTTCAAAATGGCCGCCGTTGAAAAAAAATGACGGCCGTTGTCAGATCTCAGTAATTGCCAAAGCAATTTCAATGAAAATTGGTATACTGATACAGCTCCCTATCCCGAGCAATTTTGCAAAAAAAAATTTGACGCGGCCGACATTTCAAAATGGCCGCCATCCGAACACCACCCCCCTAAAACTGTAAAAATTTAAACGTCATCCGATTTAAACGAAATTTGGTATACAGGTAGCTTATGATACCCTGAGTGTGCCACTATTTTCAAAATTTTTGTCCGACTTCCGGTTTCAAAATGGCGGCCGTTTTAAAGTTTTACAAAATGGCGGCCGTTGTCAGATCTCAGTTATGGCCAGAGCAATTTCAATGAAAATTGGTATACTGATACAGCTTACTATCCTGAGCATTTTTGCACAAAAAATTTTTTGTCCGACTTCCGGTTTCAAAATGGCGGCCGTTTTAAAGTTTGCTCGTTTTCTCGCTCATCTTTTAACCGATCGAAATGAAACTTGGCCAACTGAAAGCTCATGTTATGAAGTTGTGCTCTTGACTTTTAGTTCCCTCTACTCGGTCAAAAGTGCGGAACGGGAGGCGACTTCAACGTTTCGGGAAACGTAAATTTTAATTAAGTCGCCGACCACGAAGTGTCGGGCGACTTATTGTTTTTACTCCGTTTCTTATTATTATTAAGTCTCCCAAACGAAGTTTGGAGACTTATTGTTTTTACTCTGTTTCTTATTATTATTATTATTCTTCTTCTGGTTTCCCCGTAGAGATTTCCGACACTTTTCTCAGAAACCGTAAATGGGATCAATTTGAAACTTGGTAGGATGTTAGACCCTATTGGCTAGATGTGCAATCATCTTTCGGAATTTCCAAGATGGCCGCCACTTTCAAAATGGCCGCCATTTAAGTTTTCCCGCCAAAATGCAGTTCCCGGAGAACCGCCACATGGATTTCGATGAAACTTGGTATGTAGGTTCAGCATAGTGGTCTTGATTTATTTTTGGCAAAAAATCGCGCGCGAACCGGCCGCCATTTTCAAAATGGCCGCCGAATCGCCAAAAATTCAAGTTTGTCGGATTTCAACGAAAATGGGTTTTAACAGTAAATTTGGTATGCCGAGTCCAATGGTCAACTCAGAATTTTTATACGACGCGCCATTTTTTGTAAAATGGCCGCCAAAGTTGCCAAATGGGCAAAAATTCAACATTGTCATAATTCAACGAAAATAGGTTCTAAAAGTAAATTTGGTATGCCGAGTTCAACGGTACACTCAGATTTTTTATACGACCCGCCATTTTTTTAAAAATGGCCACCAAAGTCGCCAAATCGGCAAAAATTCAACATTGTCGGAACTCAATGAAAATTGGTTCCTAAAGTAAATTTAGTATGTCGAGTTCAATGGTCAACTCAGAATTTTTATATGACGCGCTATTTTTTTGTAAAATGGCCGCACAGGCTGCACAGGACTATCAGTAACTTCGTTTGGGAGACTTCACGTTTCGCGAAACGTAAATTTTAATTATTATTATTATTATTTTCATATTTCTTATGTTTTCCTTTTTCCCCTCGCAATGTTGTCCGCTCGTTTTCTCGCTCATCTTTTAACCGATCGAAATGAAACTTTGGGAACATAATAAGGGTGACCTGAAGTTGTGCAATCCACTTTTGAAATTTTCAAAATGGCCGCCATTTTCAAAATGGCCGCCGTTGAAAAAAAATGACGGCCGTTGTCAGATCTCAGTAATTGCCAAAGCAATTTCAATGAAAATTGGTATACTGATACAGCTCCCTATCCCGAGCAATTTTGCAAAAAAAAATTTGACGCGGCCGACATTTCAAAATGGCCGCCATCCGAACACCACCCCCCTAAAACTGTAAAAATTTAAACGTCATCCGATTTAAACGAAATTTGGTATACAGGTAGCTTATGATACCCTGAGTGTGCCACTATTTTCAAAATTTTTGTCCGACTTCCGGTTTCAAAATGGCGGCCGTTTTAAAGTTTTACAAAATGGCGGCCGTTGTCAGATCTCAGTTATGGCCAGAGCAATTTCAATGAAAATTGGTATACTGATACAGCTAACTATCCTGAGCATTTTTGCAAAAAAAATTTTTTGTCCGACTTCCGGTTTCAAAATGGCGGCCGTTTTAAAGTTTGCTCGTTTTCTCGCTCATCTTTTAACCGATCGAAATGAAACTTGGCCAACTGAAAGCTCATGTTATGAAGTTGTGCTCTTGACTTTTAGTTCCCTCTACTCGGTCAAAAGTGCGGAACGGGAGGCGACTTCAACGTTTCGGGAAACGTAAATTTTAATTATTATTATTATTATTTTCATATTTCTTATGTTTTCCCCTCGCAATGTTGTCCGCTCGTTTTCTCGCTCATCTTTTAACCGATCGAAATGAAACTTTGGGAACATGTTAAGGGTGACCTGAAGTTGTGCAATCCACTTTTGAAATTTTCAAAATGGCCGCCATTTTCAAAATGGCCGCCGTTGAAAAAATGACGGCCGTTGTCAGATCTCAGTAATTGCCAAAGCAATTTCAATGAAAATTGGTATACTGGTACAGCTAACTATCCCGAGCATTTTTGCAAAAAAAAATTTGACGCGGCCGACATTTCAAAATGGCCGCCATCCGAACACCACCCCCCTAAAAATGTAAAAATTTAAACGTCATCCGATTTAGACGAAATTTGGTATACAGGTAGCTTATGATACCCTAAGTGTGCCACTATTTAAAAATGTTTTGTCCGACTTCCGGTTTCAAAATGGCGGCCGTTTTAAAGTTTTACAAAATGGCCGCCGTTGTCAGATCTCAGTTATGGCCAGAGCAATTTCAATGAAAATTGGTATACTGATACAGCTAACTATCCTGAGCATTTTTGCAAAAAAAATTTTTTGTCCGACTTCCGGTTTCAAAATGGCGGCCGTTTTAAAGTTTGCTCGTTTTCTCGCTCATCTTTTAACCGATCGAAATGAAACTTGGCCAACTGAAAGCTCATGTTATGAAGTTGTGCTCTTGACTTTTAGTTCCCTCTACTCGGTCAAAAGTGCGGAACGGGAGGCGACTTCAACGTTTCGGGAAACGTAAATTTTAATTATTATTATTTTCATATTTCTTATGTTTTCCTTTTTCCCCTCGCAATGTTGTCCGCTCGTTTTCTCGCTCATCTTTTAACCGATCGAAATGAAACTTTGGGAACATGTTAAGGGTGACCTGAAGTTGTGCAATCCACTTTTGAAATTTTCAAAATGGCCGCCATTTTCAAAATGGCCGCCGTTGAAAAAAATGACGGCCGTTGTCAGATCTCAGTAATTGCCAAAGCAATTTCAATGAAAATTGGTATACTGGTACAGCTAACTATCCCGAGCATTTTTGCAAAAAAAAATTTGACGCGGCCGACATTTCAAAATGGCCGCCATCCGAACACCACCCCCCTAAAAATGTAAAAATTTAAACGTCATCCGATTTAGACGAAATTTGGTATACAGGTAGCTTATGATACCCTAAGTGTGCCACTATTTAAAAATGTTTTGTCCGACTTCCGGTTTCAAAATGGCGGCCGTTTTAAAGTTTTACAAAATGGCGGCCGTTGTCAGATCTCAGTTATGGCCAGAGCAATTTCAATGAAAATTGGTATACTGATACAGCTAACTATCCTGAGCATTTTTGCAAAAAAAATTTTTTGTCCGACTTCCGGTTTCAAAATGGCGGCCGTTTTAAAGTTTGCTCGTTTTCTCGCTCATCTTTTAACCGATCGAAATGAAACTTGGCCAACTGAAAGCTCATGTTATGAAGTTGTGCTCTTGACTTTTAGTTCCCTCTACTCGGTCAAAAGTGCGGCACGGGAGGCGACTTCAACGTTTCGGGAAACGTAAATTTTAATTATTATTATTATTATGTCTCCCAAACGAAGTTTTGGGAGTCATATTGTTTTTGTCCGGTTTCTTATTATTAAGTCGCCGACCACGAAGTGTCGGGCGACTTATTGTTTTTACTCCGTTTCTTATTATTATTAAGTCGCCGACCACGAAGTGTCGGGCGACTTATTGTTTTTACTCCGTTTCTTATTAAGTCGCCGACCACGAAGTGTCGGGCGACTTATTGTTTTTACTCCGTTTCTTATTATGTCTCCCAAACGAAGTTTCGGGAGACATATTGTTTTTGTCCGGTTTCTTATTATTATTCTTCTTCTTTCTTTCTTTTTTCTTTCCGTTCAATCTTGTCCGCACATTTTCTCTGAGACGCAATGTCCAATCAAGATGAAACTTTGGGAACGTGTTAAGGGTGACCTGAAGTTGTGCAATCCACTTTTGAAATTTTCAAAATGGCCGCCATTTTCAAAATGGCCGCCATTTTCAAAATGGCCGCCGTATTAAAAAATGGCGACCATTGTCAGATCTCAGTAATGGCCAGAGCAATTTCAATGAAAATTGGTATACTGATACAGCTAACTATCCTGAGCATTTTTGCCAAAAAAAAAGGACGCGAACGACATTTCAAAATGGCCGCCATCGGAACACCACCCCCCTAAAAATGCAAAAATTTAAACGTCATCCGATTTCGACGAAATTTGGTACAGAGGTAGATTATGGTACCCTGAGTGTGCCACTATACTTTCAAAATTTTTGTCCGACTTCCGGTTTCAAAATGGTGGCCATTTTAAAGTTTTACAAAATGGCGGCCGTTGTCAGATCTCAGTAATGGCCAGAGCAATTTCAATGAAAATTGGTATACTGATACAGCTAACTATCCTGAGCATTTTTGCCAAATAAATTGGATGCGAATGACACCATTTTGTGATGGCAGCCGTTTCACCACACTCCCCCCAAACATCAAATTAGTCCGATTGCAACGAAATTTGATATGTAGGTAGATTTTAATCCACAAACTAAGAATATCATGTCTATTTGGGGGTTTTCAACATGCACAAGAATATAGTGGCAATGGGGTTCGTTTGGGAGACATTATGTGTTGGCATCCCAACACAATCAGCACTAGTTATTATTATTATTATGTTTTCCTTTTTCCCCTCGCAATGTTGTCCGCTCGTTTTCTCGCTCATCTTTTAACCGATCGAAATGAAACTTTGGGAACATGTTAAGTGTGACCTGAAGTTGTGCAATCCACTTTTGAAATTTTCAAAATGGCCGCCATTTTCAAAATGGTCGCCGTTGAAAAAAAATGACGGCCGTTGTCAGATCTCAGTAATTGCCAAAGCAATTTCAATGAAAATTGGTATACTGGTACAGCTAACTATCCCGAGCATTTTTGCAAAAAAAAATTTGACGCGGCCGACATTTCAAAATGGCCGCCATCCGAACACCACCCCCCTAAAAATGTAAAAATTTAAACGTCATCCGATTTAAACGAAATTTGGTATACAGGTAGCTTATGATACCCTGAGTGTGCCACAATTTTAAAATTTTTGTCCGACTTCCGGTTTCAAAATGGCGGCCGTTTTAAAGTTTTACAAAATGGCGGCCGTTGTCAGATCTCAGTTATGGCCAGAGCAATTTCAATGAAAATTGGTATACTGATACAGCTAACTATCCTGAGCATTTTTGCAAAAAAAATTTTTTGTCCGACTTCCGGTTTCAAAATGGCGGCCGTTTTAAAGTTTGCTCGTTTTCTCGCTCATCTTTTAACCGATCGAAATGAAACTTGGCCAACTGAAAGCTCATGTTATGAAGTTGTGCTCTTGACTTTTAGTTCCCTCTACTCGGTCAAAAGTGCGGAACGGGAGGCGACTTCAACGTTTCGGGAAACGTAAATTTTAATTATTATTATTTTCATATTTCTTATGTTTTCCTTTTTCCCCTCGCAATGTTGTCCGCTCGTTTTCTCGCTCATCTTTTAACCGATCGAAATGAAACTTTGGGAACATAATAAGGGTGACCTGAAGTTGTGCAATCCACTTTTGAAATTTTCAAAATGGCCGCCATTTTTAAAATGGCCGCCGTTGAAAAAAAATGACGGCCGTTGTCAGATCTCAGTAATTGCCAAAGCAATTTCAATGAAAATTGGTATACTGATACAGCTCCCTATCCCGAGCATTTTTGCAAAAAAAAATTTGACGCGGCCGACATTTCAAAATGGCCGCCATCCGAACACCACCCCCCTAAAACTGTAAAAATTTAAACGTCATCCGATTTAAACGAAATTTAATATACAGGTAGCTTATGATACCCTGAGTGTGCCACTATTTTCAAAATTTTTGTCCGACTTCCGGTTTCAAAATGGCGGCCGTTTTAAAGTTTTACAAAATGGCGGCCGTTGTCAGATCTCAGTTATGGCCACAGCAATTTCAATGAAAATTGGTATACTGATACAGCTAACTATCCTGAGCATTTTTGCAAAAAAAATTTTTTGTCCGACTTCCGGTTTCAAAATGGCGGCCGTTTTAAAGTTTGCTCGTTTTCTCGCTCATCTTTTAACCGATCGAAATGAAACTTGGCCAACTGAAAGCTCATGTTATGAAGTTGTGCTGTTGACTTTTAGTTTCCTCTACTCGGTCAAAAGTGCGGAACGGGAGGCGACTTCAACGTTTCGGGAAACGTAAATTTTAATTAAGTCGCCGACCACGAAGTGTCGGGCGACTTATTGTTTTTACTCCGTTTCTTATTATTAAGTCGCCGACCACGAAGTGTCGGGCGACTTATTGTTTTTACTCCGTTTCTTATTATTATTATTTTCATATTTCTTATGTTTTCCTTTTTCCCCTCGCAATGTTGTCCGCTCGTTTTCTCGCTCATCTTTTAACCGATCGAAATGAAACTTTGGGAACATAATAAGGGTGACCTGAAGTTGTGCAATCCACTTTTGAAATTTTCAAAATGGCCGCCATTTTCAAAATGGCCGCCGTTGAAAAAAAATGACGGCCGTTGTCAGATCTCAGTAATTGCCAAAGCAATTTCAATGAAAATTGGTATACTGATACAGCTCCCTATCCCGAGCATTTTTGCCAAAAAAAATTTGACGCGGCCGACATTTCAAAATGGCCGCCATCCGAACACCACCCCCCTAAAACTGTAAAAATTTAAACGTCATCCGATTTAAACGAAATTTGGTATACAGGTAGCTTATGATACCCTGAGTGTGCCACTATTTTCAAAATTTTTGTCCGACTTCCGGTTTCAAAATGGCGGCCGTTTTAAAGTTTTACAAAATGGCGGCCGTTGTCAGATCTCAGTTATGGCCAGAGCAATTTCAATGAAAATTGGTATACTGATACAGCTAACTATCCTGAGCATTTTTGCAAAAAAAATTTTTTGTCCGACTTCCGGTTTCAAAATGGCGGCCGTTTTAAAGTTTGCTCGTTTTCTCGCTCATCTTTTAACCGATCGAAATGAAACTTGGCCAACTGAAAGCTCATGTTATGAAGTTGTGCTCTTGACTTTTAGTTCCCTCTACTCGGTCAAAAGTGCGGAACGGGAGGCGACTTCAACGTTTCGGGAAACGTAAATTTTAATTATTATTATTATTTTCATATTTCTTATGTTTTCCCCTCGCAATGTTGTCCGCTCGTTTTCTCGCTCATCTTTTAACCGATCGAAATGAAACTTTGGGAACATGTTAAGGGTGACCTGAAGTTGTGCAATCCACTTTTGAAATTTTCAAAATGGCCGCCATTTTCAAAATGGCCGCCGTTGAAAAAAATGACGGCCGTTGTCAGATCTCAGTAATTGCCAAAGCAATTTCAATGAAAATTGGTATACTGGTACAGCTAACTATCCCGAGCATTTTTGCAAAAAAAAATTTGACGCGGCCGACATTTCAAAATGGCCGCCATCCGAACACCACCCCCCTAAAAATGTAAAAATTTAAACGTCATCCGATTTAGACGAAATTTGGTATACAGGTAGCTTATGATACCCTAAGTGTGCCACTATTTAAAAATGTTTTGTCCGACTTCCGGTTTCAAAATGGCGGCCGTTTTAAAGTTTTACAAAATGGCGGCCGTTGTCAGATCTCAGTTATGGCCAGAGCAATTTCAATGAAAATTGGTATACTGATACAGCTAACTATCCTGAGCATTTTTGCAAAAAAAATTTTTTGTCCGACTTCCGGTTTCAAAATGGCGGCCGTTTTAAAGTTTGCTCGTTTTCTCGCTCATCTTTTAACCGATCGAAATGAAACTTGGCCAACTGAAAGCTCATGTTATGAAGTTGTGCTCTTGACTTTTAGTTCCCTCTACTCGGTCAAAAGTGCGGAACGGGAGGCGACTTCAACGTTTCGGGAAACGTAAATTTTAATTATTATTATTTTCATATTTCTTATGTTTTCCCCTCGCAATGTTGTCCGCTCGTTTTCTCGCTCATCTTTTAACCGATCGAAATGAAACTTTGGGAACATGTTAAGGGTGACCTGAAGTTGTGCAATCCACTTTTGAAATTTTCAAAATGGCCGCCATTTTCAAAATGGCCGCCGTTGAAAAAAATGACGGCCGTTGTCAGATCTCAGTAATTGCCAAAGCAATTTCAATGAAAATTGGTATACTGGTACAGCTTACTATCCCGAGCATTTTTGCAAAAAAAAATTTGACGCGGCCGACATTTCAAAATGGCCGCCATCCGAACACCACCCCCCTAAAAATGTAAAAATTTAAACGTCATCCGATTTAGACGAAATTTGGTATACCGGTAGCTTATGATACCCTAAGTGTGCCACTATTTAAAAATGTTTTGTCCGACTTCCGGTTTCAAAATGGCGGCCGTTTTAAAGTTTTACAAAATGGCGGCCGTTGTCAGATCTCAGTTATGGCCAGAGCAATTTCAATGAAAATTGGTATACTGATACAGCTAACTATCCTGAGCATTTTTGCAAAAAAAATTTTTTGTCCGACTTCCGGTTTCAAAATGGCGGCCGTTTTAAAGTTTGCTCGTTTTCTCGCTCATCTTTTAACCGATCGAAATGAAACGTGGCCAACTGAAAGCTCATGTTATGAAGTTGTGCTCTTGACTTTTAGTTCCCTCTACTCGGTCAAAAGTGCGGAACGGGAGGCGACTTCAACGTTTCGGGAAACGTAAATTTTAATTATTCTTCTTCTTTCTTTCTTTCTTTCTTTTTTCTTTCCGTTCAATCTTGTCCGCACATTTTCTCGGAGATGCAATGTCCAATCAAGATGAATCTTTGGGAACATGTTATGGGTGACCTGAAGTTGTGCAATCCACTTTTGAAATTTTCAAAATGGCCGCCGTTAAAAAAAATAAGGGCCATTGTCAGATCTAAGTAATTGCAAAAGCAATTTCAATGAAAATTGGTATACTGATACAGCTAAGTATCCTGAGCATTTTTGCAAAAAAATATTTGACGCGGCCGACATTTCAAAATGGCCGCCATCCGAACACCACCCCCCTAAAAATACAAAAATTTAAATGTCATCCAATTTAGACGAAATTTGGTATACAGGTAGCTTATGATACCCTGAGTGTGCCACTATTTGAAAATTTTTTGTCCGACTTCCGGTTTCAAAATGGCGGACATTTTACTGAAGGAAAAAGTCAACTTTGTGCTATTTCAACAAAATTTGATTTCTAGGCATATTTTAATGTACTGATTTGAATGAAATACTATCCATGGGGATTATAGTGGCAATGGGGGTTCGTTTGGGAGACATTCTGTGTGGCATCCCAACACAATCAGCACTAGTTAAGTCGCCGACCACGAAGTGTCGGGCGACTTATTGTTTTTACTCCGTTTCTTATTATTATTAAGTCGCCGACCACGAAGTGTCGTGCGACTTATTGTTTTTACTCCGTTTCTTATTAAATCCCCGACCACGAAGTGTCGGGGATTTATTGTTTTTGCACCGTTTCTTATTATTAAATCCCCGACCACGAAGTGTCGGGGATTTATTGTTTTTGCACCGTTTCTTATTATTATTATTCTTCTTCTTCTTCTTCTTCTTCTTCTTCTTCTTCTTCTTCTTCTTCTTCTTCTTCTGGACCTAACTTTGTCCGTAGGATTTCTCGAAGACGAAAAGACATAGGTCAATGAAACTTACCAGAAAGATAGGTCACCACTAGGAAATGTTGTTTCCGATTTCGAAATTTTGAAAATGGCGGCCATCTTGGATTGGCGGCCATTTTGAATTTGAAAAAAATACAAAATTAATCATAAAAAATCACAAACAATATGGATATGAACCAAAATAGGTTTATAGGTCAATATTAAGGTCCCGGACAATATGGGACCATTTTCCGAAAAATCCAAGATGGCCACCATATTCAAAATGGCCGCCAAAGTGCGAAAATTGAAAAGTTGTCCGATTTCAACGAAAATTGGCATTTAGGTCAATATTGATATTACGAACAACATGGTGACATGTTCGAACAAATCAAAGATGGCCGCCAAAGTCCAAGATGGCCGCCATATTCAAAATGGCCTCCAAAGTGCGAAAATTGAAAAGTTGTCCGATTTCAACGAAAATTGGCATTTAGGTGAATATTGATATTACGAACAACATGGTGACATGTTTGAACAAATCCAAGATGGCCGCCAAAGTCCAAGATGGCCGCCATATTCAAAATGGCCGCCAAAGTGCGAAAATTGAAAAGTTGTCCGATTTCAACGAAAATTGGCATTTAGGTCAATATTGATATTACGAACAACATGGCGACACTTTCGAACAAATCCAAGATGGCTGTCATATTCAAAATGGCTGCCAAAGTGCGAATATTGAAAAGTTGTCTGATTTCAACAAAAATTGGCATTTAGGTCAATATTGATATTACGAACAACATGTCGAACAAATCCAAGATGGCTGCCAAAGTCCAAGATGGCCGCCATATTCAAAATGGCCGCCAAAGTGCGAAAATTGAAAAGTTGTCCGAATTGTGACAAAAGTGGGCACGGGAGGGGATTTTTTTGTGACTTGCTTGCAATCACAATCAGCACTTTTTATTATTATTTTCATATTTCTTATGTTTTCCTTTTTCCCCTCGCAATGTTGTCCGCTCGTTTTCTCGCTCATCTTTTAACCGATCGAAATGAAACTTTGGGAACATAATAAGGGTGACCTGAAGTTGTGCAATCCACTTTTGAAATTTTCAAAATGGCCGCCATTTTCAAAATGGCCGCCGTTGAAAAAAAATGACGGCCGTTGTCAGATCTCAGTAATTGCCAAAGCAATTTCAATGAAAATTGGTATACTGATACAGCTCCCTATCCCGAGCATTTTTGCCAAAAAAAATTGACGCGGCCGACATTTCAAAATGGCCGCCATCCGAACACCACCCCCCTAAAACTGTAAAAATTTAAACGTCATCCGATTTAAACGAAATTTGGTATACAGGTAGCTTATGATACCCTGAGTGTGCCACTATTTTCAAAATTTTTGTCCGACTTCCGGTTTCAAAATGGCGGCCGTTTTAAAGTTTTACAAAATGGCGGCCGTTGTCAGATCTCAGTTATGGCCAGAGCAATTTCAATGAAAATTGGTATACTGATACAGCTAACTATCCTGAGCATTTTTGCAAAAAAAATTTTTTGTCCGACTTCCGGTTTCAAAATGGCGGCCGTTTTAAAGTTTGCTCGTTTTCTCGCTCATCTTTTAACCGATCGAAATGAAACTTGGCCAACTGAAAGCTCATGTTATGAAGTTGTGCTCTTGACTTTTAGTTCCCTCTACTCGGTCAAAAGTGCGGAACGGGAGGCGACTTCAACGTTTCGGGAAACGTAAATTTTAATTATTATTATTATTTTCATATTTCTTATGTTTTCCCCTCGCAATGTTGTCCGCTCGTTTTCTCGCTCATCTTTTAACCGATCGAAATGAAACTTTGGGAACATGTTAAGGGTGACCTGAAGTTGTGCAATCCACTTTTGAAATTTTCAAAATGGCCGCCATTTTCAAAATGGCCGCCGTTGAAAAAAATGACGGCCGTTGTCAGATCTCAGTAATTGCCAAAGCAATTTCAATGAAAATTGGTATACTGGTACAGCTAACTATCCCGAGCATTTTTGCAAAAAAAAATTTGACGCGGCCGACATTTCAAAATGGCCGCCATCCGAACACCACCCCCCTAAAAATGTAAAAATTGAAACGTCATCCGATTTAGACGAAATTTGGTATACCGGTAGCTTATGATACCCTAAGTGTGCCACTATTTAAAAATGTTTTGTCCGACTTCCGGTTTCAAAATGGCGGCCGTTTTAAAGTTTTACAAAATGGCGGCCGTTGTCAGATCTCAGTTATGGCCAGAGCAATTTCAATGAAAATTGGTATACTGATACAGCTAACTATCCTGAGCATTTTTGCAAAAAAAATTTTTTGTCCGACTTCCGGTTTCAAAATGGCGGCCGTTTTTAAGTTTGCTCGTTTTCTCGCTCATCTTTTAACCGATCGAAATGAAACTTGGCCAACTGAAAGCTCATGTTATGAAGTTGTGCTCTTGACTTTTAGTTCCCTCTACTCGGTCAAAAGTGCGGAACGGGAGGCGACTTCAACGTTTCGGGAAACGTAAATTTTAATTATTATTATTATTAAGTCGCCGACCACGAAGTGTCGGGCGACTTATTGTTTTTACTCCGTTTCTTATTATTATTATTATTATTATGTCTCCCAAACGAAGTTTTGGGAGACATATTGTTTTTGTCCGGTTTCTTATTATTATTCTTCTTCTTTCTTTCTTTCTTTCTTTTTTCTTTCCGTTCAATCTTGTCCGCACATTTTCTCAGAGATGCAATGTCCAATCAAGATGAAACTTTGGGAACATGTTAAGGGTGACCTGAAGTTGTGCAATCCACTTTTGAAATTTTCAAAATGGCCGCCATTTTCAAAATGGCCGCCGTTGAAAAAAATGACGCCGTTGTCAGATCTCAGTAATTGCCTAAGCAATTTCAATGAAAATTGGTATACTGATACAGCTAACTATCCTGAGCATTTTTGCAAGAAAAAATTCGACGCGGCCGACATTTCGAAATGGCCGCCATCCGAACACCACCCCCCTAAAAATGCAAAAATTTAAACGTCATCCGATTTAGACGAAATTTGGTATACAGGTAGCTTATGATACCCTGAGAGTGCCACTATTTTAAAATTTTTTGTCCGACTTCCGGTTTCAAAATGGCGGCCATTTTACGGCAGGAAAAAGTCAACTTTGTCCGATTTCAACAAAATTTGATTTCTAGGCATATTTTAATGTACTGATTTGAATGAAATACTATCCATGGGGATTATAGTGGCAATGAGGGTTTGTTTGGGAGACATTCTGTGTTGGCATCCCAACACAATCAGCACTAGTTATTATTATTTTCATATTTCTTATGTTTTCCCCTCGCAATGTTGTCCGCTCGTTTTCTCGCTCATCTTTTAACCGATCGAAATGAAACTTTAGGAACATGTTAAGGGTGACCTGAAGTTGTGCAATCCACTTTTGAAATTTTCAAAATGGCCGCCATTTTCAAAATGGCCGCCGTTGAAAAAAATGACGGCCGTTGTCAGATCTCAGTAATTGCCAAAGCAATTTCAATGAAAATTGGTATACTGGTACAGCTAACTATCCCGAGCATTTTTGCAAAAAAAAATTTGACGCGGCCGACATTTCAAAATGGCCGCCATCCGAACACCACCCCCCTAAAAATGTAAAAATTTAAACGTCATCCGATTTAGACGAAATTTGGTATACAGGTAGCTTATGATACCCTAAGTGTGCCACTATTAAAAATGTTTTGTCCGACTTCCGGTTTCAAAATGGCGGCCGTTTTAAAGTTTTACAAAATGGCGGCCGTTGTCAGATCTCAGTTATGGATGAGCAATTTCAATGAAAATTGGTATACTGATACAGCTAACTATCCTGAGCATTTTTGCAAAAAAAAATTTTTGTCCGACTTCCGGTTTCAAAATGGCGGCCGTTTTAAAGTTTGCTCGTTTTCTCGCTCATCTTTTAACCGATCGAAATGAAACTTGGCCAACTGAAAGCTCATGTTATGAAGTTGTGCTCTTGACTTTTAGTTCCCTCTACTCGGTCAAAAGTGCGGAACGGGAGGCGACTTCAACGTTTCGGGAAACGTAAATTTTAATTATTATTCTTTTTCTAGACCGTGAATTTGTCCGACACATTTCTCAGAGACCCCTTAATAGAATCAAATGAAATTTGGCACAGTTGTAGATCGGCATATGGAGGGGTGCAGTCAATAGTCAGAATTTTGATAATGGTCGCCATTTCAAAATGGCCGCCACTTGACGACACCCACCCAAAAATAGCAAAAATTTTACCGTGGTCCGATTTCAAGGAAATTTGGTATAGAGGTAGATTTTAGTATTTCGAGTGAAACGCTACCTTTAAATTTTTTCTCCGATGTCGGATTTCAAAATGGAAATTCAAATTCAGATTTTTTTCCCACCTGGCGTTTCAAAATGGCCGCCAAAAACGCGTCAAATTTTAAACGTGGTCCGATTTTAATGAAATTTGATATGTAGGTACATCTAAATGTCCTGAGTGGAACGCAATACTATCCATGTGGATTTTGGGCGACTTCTGTGTTGGCATCCCAACACATTATTTTTAATTAAGTCGCCGACCACGAAGTGTCGGGCGACTTATTGTTTTTACTCCGTTTCTTATTATTATTATTATTATTTTCATATTTCTTATGTTTTCCTTTTTCCCCTCGCAATGTTGTCCGCTCGTTTTCTCGCTCATCTTTTAACCGATCGAAATGAAACTTGGCCAACTGAAAGCTCATGTTATGAAGTTGTGCTCTTGACTTTCAAAAGTGCGGAACGGGAGGCGACTTCAACGTTTCGTGAAACGTAAATTTTAATTATTATTCCGGTTTCTCCTTTTTCTAGATCATGAAATTGTCCGACACGTTTCTCAGAGACGCTTTAATAGAATCAAATGAAACTTGGCACAGTTGTAGATTGACATGATGAGGGGTGCAGTCAATAGTCAGATTTTTTATAATGGCTGCCATTTCAAAATGGCCGCAACTTTACGACACCCACCCAAAAATGGGAAAAATTTTCCCGTCATCCGATTTCAACGAAATTTAATACGTAGGTAAAGGTTAGTAATTCGAGTGAAACGCTACCTTTAAATTTTTTCTCCATCGTCGGGTTTCAAAATGGCCGTCAAAAACGTGCATAATTTTCAACGTTATGCGATCTCGATGACATTTAAAGTGCTCTGATTGCAATGAAATGTGGTGTGGAGGTAGATATAAGTGTCCCGAGTGGAAATCCACATTTGGAATTTTTTTCGACCGTGTGTTTCAAAATGGCCATCAAAAACGCGTCAAATTTTAAACATTGTCCGATTTTAATGTAATTTGATATGTAGGTTCTTTTATATGTCCTGAGTGGAACGCAATACTATCCATGGGCATTTTGGGCGACTTCTGTGTTGGCATCCCAACACATTATTTTTAATTTTAGATAAACTTATTATATACATTAAAATCTAGGAACAACTACCTGTTTCACGTATAATTTTGATATTCCCTAGGTGACTTTGAAATCGAGTCGGTAAAAGTCTCAATCATAGTTTGAAGTTTTGAAGGAATATTTTGACGGAAGTAAAGGACTGGTACTTAAAATCGTCAAAAGTACCCTATTGTGTATCGCAAAAATTTGACCCATCTCTTTAATCTTTGATCCTTTTCCGTTCCCTTTCAAAGTCTAAAAAGCGTTAAACTGCAGAGGATTCTGGATTCTTGGATTATAAAATTACAATTATCAGTAGAATCGCCGATAGACGTTTCAAACACTGTAACTAAAACGGACAATAACCAAAACTAACTATTGCAAATATGGACCATAACAAAAACCGAAATTATAAACTAGTTAATTTCTAGGCTAATAGTTGAATAATGATGATATAATTAGAATTTTTTATTTTAAAAATAATTTTGGCCAGGTTTCACGAAGTGCAAACCCAACCGGGTTATAGTATATGGTGAAGTCAGGTGGTCACGCGGGCAAAATACGGTATCTATATTTTGTAATCATCTTCTATAGTTTATAATGTGACCTTGTGACCTTTTACAAGGTCAAGGTAAATGATGAGCAACTGTGAAATCCCAAGTTACCAAATTTCACTATCAACTTCCAATAAAGAAAGGGAAATAACTCCTATAAGGAGGTGAAAATTTGTTTAACGCTATGTTACAAAGTATCGTAATTCATCACAGAACATGTTGATAAAAATTTAATTGCGACATCTTTAATGGTTCCAAAGTTAATCTGCAAACAAGCTTTGTGTGACAGGGAAAAGAACTCCGTAAAAAAGTGCTTGGTGTGCCAGGGTTAACTGCGGAAGCGCTATGTCTAATACATACCTAGTAAAAAATGTCTTTGCGACATGTCACGAAACAAAATTTATAATGGGATAAAGGGGAAATGAAAACGTGGCGGAAAAAATAAGAATAAGAAACGGACTAATAACAATTAAACCGCCATTTGTTCTGAGAACAAATTAGAAGGTCTTTCCCACTGTTCCTCTTAAGTCTGAAAATTTAGGTGATGCTACAGGATTTTGTGTCTTGCTATAGCAAAATATGTCACTTCCAGTCATGAAAATGAGTAATTTGAGTAAAGAAAGTGGTCCAGAGCCAAACAATTGATGGTTGTTAAGGGACTTTCATTCGGTTGCTAGGGCCAAAAGGCCACTTCTGGTCATAAAAAAAACATAATTTAGTAAAGTACTTTATTCTGAATCTAAAAAAAATAGGTTGCTAGGGACTTTTTATAACAGTTACCTTGTTGCTAGGGCATGACCTTGACCTGTACCCTTTGACCTTGGCTCGAATTAAAGCTCTTTTCCTACTGATCACTTTAAAACTATATGTTTACTATATTACATCTTACCGTTTTCAAGTTTTAACCAAAAACCGATTAACCGAAACACGTCAAGGGCAGTAATTTGAAAATGGTTCGTCGCACAGCTTCGTGTCAATTGTACCAAATGACGGTCTCAATAAGAGGAGTATTTTCCCAATTTATTGACTGCTTCTATCATTTATGGTTTGTGAGATATAGTGCTTACAAGACCAATGATGACCTTTGACCTTTGACCTTGACATTTTTAAATTTAATGTATGTCACATAGTCTCTAGGACGTATGAGAAAAAAAAATTGACGTGTTGCGACATTTTTCAGGTCAAAAATGGGTAAACAGGAAGTCGATTGGAAAAGAAAAATTTGCATGACAAATCTTCGCCATACGTCCAGCGACATTTTGTACACTTCAGATTTTGAGAATCGGTTACGGATTCTGAGTTTATCTGCTAACAAGGGTTTATGATGTTGGGACATAACTTTGTTGCTAAAAATAGATCGGTTTCACAGGGTGAACCAAGTCATCTCTGGATATGACCGATTAAATGATATCAAGTATCGAAATGATATGTCGTGACACTTTTAGGCAAATCTCAGCGGAAGAAGAAAAAAAATAATCATAAGAAATACAGTAATGTCTTTTCCTTGGAAAGGGGAAAGACCTAATAAGTCTTTCCACTCGGAAAGTGAAAAGCCTTAATAAGAAACAGACTAATAACAATAAGTCTTTCCACTCGGAAAGTGAAAAGCCCTAATAAGAAACAGACTAATAACAATAAGTTTTTCCACTCGGAAAGTGGAAAGCCTTAATAAGAAACAGACTAATAAAAATAAGTCTTTCCACTCGGAAAATTTCAAAGCCTTAATAAGAAGCAGATTTATAAAAATTTTTGTTTTTTCCACTCGGAAAGTGGAAAGCCGTAATAATGAGAAACAGACTAATAGCAGTAAGTCTTTCGAAAAGTGGAAAGCCTTAAAAACTTAATGGAATGAACGTTAACATTTAGTAGTCACTAAAGATCTAAAGATGTTTTTCATAAGTTTAATTAAATCTTACCGCTCAAGCTATTCCTACTAATCATTTAACTTTCGAATTATCAAAAACTATGCCATATCATGTTATGTTTCAGGTTATATGCAGCAAAAGTGTTTTTGATTTCATGAACAATGTGTTGTTGTCTTTGATACGCGTAAAAGCAACAGTTTCATTGCCATATATCTAATTGGAATGAAAAATAAAATATATTTCCCCTAATAGGAATGAACAGTTTATATAGACTTTATAATTGTAATATACAATCTTCTTTTGTTAGCATTTATTTATTTCCATAATGAACAATTAACGTATGTTGGCACGACACGAAACCTACCTAAGTTATTCAAACTTATGCAACAGTCGGTTTTTTATAGAATCTATGTGAGAGCCAGTGTACAAACTGTAATAATTAAAACTAAACATTCTTGAAACCATATAATTTAGTTGTATTGAAAAATAGAAATATTTACAATCTACTGCGTCATAAGGATTGCTTTAATGCATGAAAATATTAATGGGTTGGAATATACAGTTAGCACATGCCTTTCCATACACACCACATTGTGATTTGTTTCTTCTGCGCCACAATAATTCGAGATGCCATACATATTGGCAGAAAACTGCGGCGACAAGGTCTTGATTCACGAGGGTTTCAATATCGAAAAAACAAAGAGCTAGAGGAGTGAGGCCATATACTGCCCATGCTGGCGGTCAGCTTGTCGTGCCATTACGCAGACAAGTGTGTTTAATTTCGAGGACAAAAATCCAAACATGGTTATTTAAAGTGCAAGCAATATTTTTCGTTTACGGCATAAATCTTTCAATGAACTTTAAGCTTCTTGTAAAATAATAAATTAGTATTTTTATATACTCTGATGCTTTTTAGTGCAATTATAGTATTTTGAAATGGTTAATCATCTACTATGTCAACATTGAGGTTGCGACTTTGAGCAAGGTGTGCTCGACTCCAGCTTAATTGATCACACCATCTTTCCTGTCGAAGTTTGGATTTTTTTATCCCCACCCCCAAAAAATTGTTTCCTGCAATCCCTGTACATAATAAAGGTTATATGAATACCTTTTTCTGTATTCGGCTTGTATCCTAATAAAGTATCTTGGTACCCTTGTCTCCGCCTTAAACAATACGTACTCTGTTCTAGTTTCCGACATGTTTGTGTTTAATGTGCCGTTTTACTCTTTATTCCTTAGTTTTTGCATATAAAAAAAATAAATATTGATATAATTTTTTGTGATATCACGAAATAATAACTGAAACGAAAATGATATAAAATTGAAAATAATAAGAAAAAAATAGCGCCTAGTATTTCTGACAAGGTTTTGCAATAAAATTTTCAACTAAGAAATCCGCTAGAAATGCCCAAGATTGAATCTGTGCACTCATCGGACTGGTTTGAGAAAGTATTTTTTTTAAATTGGTATGATCGACAAAATGAGTGTCGAACTAT
This sequence comes from Limnoperna fortunei, assembly GCA_944474755.1. Taxonomy (NCBI): domain Eukaryota; kingdom Metazoa; phylum Mollusca; class Bivalvia; order Mytilida; family Modiolidae; genus Limnoperna; species Limnoperna fortunei. Next base: position 68,021,472 of record OX104114.1, on the reverse strand, counting down.
TTGGGTCGTCGGACTAATGGGGTGTCGGACAAACGGAGTGTCGGACTATTGGGGTTTCGGACCAATGGGGCGTCGGACTAGCGGTGCTGCCCCCATCTATTTTTTAAATGTCTATTACTATTGTATATGTGCTGCACATTGCAAGGATTATGTTCGAGTATTTGTATTCTATGTAATTCTAAGAATGTGTACAAGGACATGTGCTAACATCTGTATAGAAAATGCACAGAGAAATATATACGTTTCATTAGAGGAGTTTGCGCTTCTACTTTGTAAAGTAATTTTAACTCTTAAAAAATCTGGACAGGAAATGACGATTAATATGTAATCAAGGATGCAGTAAAAATATGAGAAGAAAAATTAGGAATTTACTTTCTTTACCGGATAGATTCCGCAAAGTTTACAGGTTAGGTAATTTTACGAAGGATTCTTGAATAAGGTCCAAGTTGTATCAAAAGAACTGTTTGCGTATTATATAAGTTTCTTCTATATATGTATTGAATACTCTGAAAGAAAAGTAACATATTAAATATTAATTATTAAATACATATGTATTAATAAAACAGTCTTGACAGTCAACGCGTATATTTGGTGTGTCAGATTAAGTAACTACATGTATTCAAATTTTCTTTTTTTCTTCCAAAAATTGTATATACATAATTTTTTTCTCTACCAGATTCCCTTTTCTAGAGGAAATGTCAGTTTAATATTAGATAGTAGTTTGCTGTAAGTTTAAACAGTCTGAAGAAGAGCTACTATAAATTTTATTCTTGTGTGAGGTAAAATTACCGCTGGTTACATGTTATCTACGTACGATAGACAATGGCTATATTCTATGTAATATAGGATGTATTCAATTGATACATTGTGTAAGTAAATATTTCGACCATATCAGTACAATTTTCGAAGAGTTTAAGATAGCTGCTTTATCTGTTCTGGAGATGCTCTGATTTAGTGATGTCTAAGTGCCCTCGAAATACGAGTTCTTTCTTGACCCCAGAGTGAAGCTAGCCGGCAATTCTAGCCGTCAATACCGCTAGCCGTCAATAACGCTATCCGTCAATAATTCAGCCCGCGATAATATTCATTTGGGCGAGTTCGAGTAATGTATGAAAAGTAATTAAATTTTAACTTGAGTTATCTCTCTTTTGACACCTGACTCTCAAACCGGACTTGACGGTGACTATTTCTTTTCCTATTTAGTTACATTTTTAGAATAGTAGTGCCAATTGTCTCAATAAAAAAAATATGCAGCGCTGAAGCATAAAATTAATTAAGTTTATTATTAATTTTTTCTGAAGTAAAGGATTATGTTAGTGTTTGCTTCATCGCACGCTTTTACATTAAAAAATGGCTGGTGTATTTCTATCACACTTTTCCGTATTTTCTTCTTTATTTTTTTTTTCTTTCTTTTCTTTTTCTTTTTACATTTATATCTTAACTAAACGACTTTTTTATAGTTTAAACAACGGAAATCATACGAACTTAAATTTATTAGCTTCAGACATGTAACAATTCCACTATTATAAATAGGAGTGTACAAGAGAGAAGAAAACGTTGTTAATTCCATTTACTTCTGTTACAGTACGTTTCATAGGATAATTCTACAATTCTACATTTAAAGATTTTAGAAAATAATACTAATTTTAAGATTGAACGGTGGTCTTTAACACATCTGGTAAATAGTTGGACCACAATTTGGCTTTTGAGTTATCAGGAACCGACTTTAGTAAAAACAATGACCGATATGAAAAAATCGCGTCACTTTATACGGAATACTTGGACAAACTTCCGGTGTCGAGTATTCTGTGTCTAAATTAAGTGATGACATTTATTCCACACCTAGGACATTTACACCCTTTCCAATCGCTGTAGCCTAAGAGTCAATTAATAGTCAGGAAGATCCATAATGTATGTCGTGAATACTTGGGCCAACTTTTGGTTTTCTAGTTATTCCAATCTGAATTAAGTGAAAATGACCGATAAAGTAATATCTCTTATCCTGCTGGGACGTCGCACCCCAGTCAATGGTCATGGACTTTTGGTTAAATAAGACGATAGTTCAGTAGATCATTAACCTATATCATGAATACCTGGGTCAACTTCCTGTGTTCGAGATATCAGGTCTGAATTACGTGAGAAATGACGCGAATGTTGACATTTATCCCCGTGCTAAGACTTCACACCCCTTTCAATCGCCATGGGTCGACTGTAACTTAAGAGGGAACTTTAGTAGGTCATTAACCTATATCATGAATACCTGGCCAACTCCAGGTGTTCGAGATATCGGGGATCTGAAGTAAGTGAAAAATGACTCATATGTTGACATTTATTCCCGAGCTAGGTCTTCACACCCCTTTCAATCCACATGGTCATTAACCTATATCATGATTACTTGGGCCAACTTCCAGTGTTCGAGATATCGGAGTCTGAATTACGAGAAAAATAACTCGTATGTTGATATATATACCCGTGCTAGGATTTCACACCCATTTCAATCCCCATGGGTCTACTGTAAATTCAGAGAGGACATTAGTAGGTCAATAACCTATACCATTAATACTTGGGCCAACTTCCAGTGTTCGAGATATCGAGGTCTGAATTACAGTGTACGTGAAAAATGACTTGTTGGTTGACATTTATTCCCGTGCTAGGTCTTCACACCCCTTTCAATCGCCATGGGTCTACTGTAAATTGAGAGAAGACATTAGTAGGTCATTAACCTATATTATGAATTCTTAGGCCAACTTCCGATGTTCGAGATATCGGGGTCTGAATTACGTGAAAAATGACTTGTTGGTTGACATTTATTCGCGTGCTAGGTCTTCACACCCCTTCAATCGACATGGGTCTACTGTAAATTGAGAAAAGACATTAGTAGGTCATTAACCTATATTATGAATTCTTGGGCCAACTTCCGGTGTTCGAGATATCGGGGTCTGAATTACGTGAAAAATGACTTGTTGGTTGACATTTATACCCGTGCTAGGATTTCACACCCCTTTCAATCCCCATGGGTCTACTGTAAATTGAGAGAGGACATTAGTAGGTCAATAACCTATACCATTAATACTTGGGCCAACTTCCGGTGTTTGAGATATCGGGGTCTAAATTACGTGAAAAATGGCTTGTTGGTTGACATTTATTCTCGTGCTAGGTCTTCACACCACTTTCAATCGCCATGGGTCTACTGTAAATTGAGAGAAGACATTAGTAGGTCATTAACCTATATCATAAATTCTTGGGCCAAATTCCGGTGTTCGCGATATCGGGGTCTGAAATACGCGGAAAAATTACTTCTATGGTGACATTTATTCCTGTGCTAGGTCTTCACACTCCTTTCAATTACCATGAGTCTACTGTAAATTGAAAGAGGACATTAGTAGGTAAATAACCTATATCATGAGTACTTGGGCCAACTTCCGGTGTTCGAGATATCGGGGTCTGAATTAGGTGAAAAATGACTTGAAAGTTGACGTTTATTCCTGTGCTAGGTCTTCACACCCCTTTCAATCGCCATGGGTTTACTGTAAATTGAGAGGGGACTTTAGTTGGTTTTTAACCTTTACCATGAATACTCGGGCCAACTTCCAGTCTACGAGATATCAGAGTCTGATTTACGTGAAAAATGACTTGTATGTTGACATTTATTCCCATGGTAGATCTTTACACCCATTTCAATCGCCATGGGTCTACTGTTAAATGAGAGAAGACATTAATAGGTCATTAACCTATATCATGAATACTTGGGCCAACTTCCAGTGTTCGAGATATCGGGGTCTGAATTACGTGAAAAATAATGACTTGTTGGTTGACATTTATTCGCGTGCTAGGTCTTCACACCCCTTTCAATCGCCATGGGTCTACTGTAAATTGAGAAAAGACATTAGTAGGTCATTAACCTTTCTTATGAATTCTTGGGCCAACTTCCGGTGTTCGAGATATCGGGGTCTGAATTACGTGGAAAAATGACTTGAATGTTAAAATTTATTCCCGTGCTTGGTCTTCACACTCCTTTCAATTACCATGAGTCTACTGTAAATTGAGAGAAGACATTAGTAGGTCAATAACCTATATCATTAGTACTTGGGCAAACTTCCGGTGTTCGAGATATCGGGGTCTGAATTACGTGAAAAATGACTTGAATCTTGATATTTATTCCCGTGCTAGGTCTTCACACCTCTTTCAATCGCCATAGGTCTACAGTAAATTGAGAGGGGCCTTTAGTAGGTCATAAACCTATATGATGAATACTTGGGCCAACTTCCGGTGTTCGAGATATCAGGGTCTGAATTACGTCAAAAATGACTTGTATGTTGATATTTATTCCTGTGCTAGGATTTTACACCCCTTTCAATCGCCATGGGTCAACTGTAAATTGAGAGGGGCCTTTAGTAGGTCATTAACCTATATCACGAATACTTGGGCCAACTTCCTGTGTTCGAGATATCGGGGTCTGAATTAGGTGAAAAATGACTTGTATGTTGACATTTATTCCCGTGCTAGGTCTTCACACCCCTTTCAATGGCCATGGGTCTACTGTAAATTGAGAGGGGACTTTTGTTGGTTTTTAACCTATACCATGAATACTTGGGCCAACTTCCAGTGTTTGAAATATCGGAGTTTGAATTACATGAAAAATAACTCGTATGTTGATATATATACCCGTGCTAGGATTTCACACCCCTTTCAATCCCCATAGGTCTACTGTAAATTCAGAGAGGACATTAGTAGGTCAATAACCTATACCATTAATACTTGGGCCAACTTCCGGTGTTCGAGATATCGGGGTCTGAATTACGTCAAAAATGACTTTTATGTTGATATTTATTCCTGTGCTAGGATTTCACACCCCTTTCAATCGCCATGAGTCTGCTGTAAATTGAGAGGGGCCTTTAGTAGGTCAATAACCTATACCATTAATACTTGGGCCAACTTACGGTGTTCGAGATATCGGGGACTGAATTACGTGAAAAATGACTTGTTGGTTTACATTTATACCCGTGCTAGGATTTCACACCCCTTTCAATCCCCATAGGTCTACTGTAAATTCAGAGAGGACATTAGTAGGTCAATAACCTATACCATTAATACTTGGGCCAACTTCCGGTGTTCGAGATATCGGGGTCTGAATTACGTGAAAAATGACTTGTTGGTTGACATTTATTCCCGTGCTAGGTCTTCACTCCCTTTTCAATCGCTATAGGGTCTGCTGTAACTTGAGAGGGGCCTTTAGTAGGTCATAAACCTGTATCATGAATACGTGGGCCAACTTCCGGTGTTCGAAATATCGGGGTCTGAATTACGTCAAAAATGACTTAATGCAATGTAAATTGAAAGAAGACTTTAGTAGGTTACAATAAACCAAATATTTAACATTGCGTCTCCCATATGGGGTACCTGCAATTAAGATTTTATGTGTGAAAATCCTCTCAAATTAAACCCCCGAAAGCAGTTGCTTGTGGAAGTTGAAATGTTAGACTACATTATTAACAAATAAAAAAATATAGGTCGTGCGGCAAAAATGACCGAAAATTTTGGGTGAAAAATCAGCACTGAATGAAACTAACAAACTGTCTAACCTCCCACGTTTTTTTAAAAAGAGCTCTATTTTCAAGCTCGTATTAAATTTACCCCAAATGTAGAAGATTTTCAATCAATTATGTTTCTATTTTTAAATTTTGCTATTTTCAGAACCCCAACATCCAATCAGATGCATCCGTGTATTTTCTTCTGATTACTATCTTGGGTTCAAAAATTTCCCGGTGTAATGTAAACAAATATTTGGTTTATTGTAACCTATAGAAAGCACTAAAGGAGTCCGAATCAGTCCAAAACCTTGAGGTATCATCCTGACACAATATCCACTTGTTTACCAAAATAAAATAGAGTTATCTTCAAGGGTTGTTAGTTTATTTGAATTTTCAGGAGGTCACCCTCTCTCAAAATTGCACGCTTTTTTCAAGGTGTTTTTCTGCAATAATGTGTTGCTGTTTAGTAATATGCGAGTTATCGTTCGTGTTTTCAGTTGTTATTTGTCTATTTGATACACGGATCACGCCTGGGATAGTATTCTTTTTTAACATCTTTCCGCGGAAAAATATTTAGAGGCCGAAAACGAAAATTCGTGGAATTTGTGAAAAACTACATTTTTGAAACAGACTATAACACACTTTGTTACTATTTGATCAGTGTAATTATATGTTTGTTTGTCATGAGTAGTCCTGCTGAAGATAGCTACATTACAATTTTAGAAAGTTGATGTCAATTGTAAACACGCATACAACAATGTTTGAAACCTAGAAAATTACATTCGGCCGAAAATTGGTTAAGGCCCAAAAGCTGGCTTGCAAACTTAATCATAGCGTAAAATAATTCCTTTTGGTGTCAAACGCTGCATTTAAATGTGTAGTACAATTTTCTTGCTAAAAAGCAGTAGCAATCGTTACTTAACAGGCCTTACAAACTCCTCTTTGTAGCCCACCCTAGATTTCCTATTAAAAAATGCGTATTTTCAGAAATATACTATATTTTTTTAACACGTCGTTTAAAATGAACATTCTATACATATAACTTGTCATTCTGTGACGACAACACGTGTGAAAATTAACTATGGATTAATGAATCAAGTATAATGAAAAAAATCCAGTCTCCCTATAGGTTACAATAAACCAAATATTTAACATTGCGTCTCCCATATGGGGTACCTGCAATTAAGATTTTATGTGTGAAAATCCTCTCAAATTAAACCCCCGAAAGCAGTTGCTTGTGGAAGTTGAAATGTTAGACTACATTATTAACAAATAAAAAAATATAGGTCGTGCGGCAAAAATGACCGAAAATTTTGGGTGAAAAATCAGCACTGAATGAAACTAACAAACTGTCTAACCTCCCACGGTTTTTTACAAAGAGCTCTATTTTCAAGCTCGTATTAAATTTCCCCCAAATGTAGAAGATTTTCAATCAATTATGTTTCTATTTTTAAATTTTGCTATTTTCAGAACCCCAACATCCAATCAGATGCATCCGTGTATTTTCTTCTGATTACTATCTTGGGTTCAAAAATTTCCCGGTGTAATGTAAACAAATATTTGGTTTATTGTAACCAGTAGGTCATTATCCTATATAGTGAATAGTTGGGCCAACTTCCGGTGAATTACGTGGAAAAATGTTATATCGTGTTTTCACTTTCTTGACAATTTTGAAAACTGTAATGACATTTATATTTTTATTGCTAGAAAATTAATCTCTCAACACATAAAATTTCTAGATCGGTTTTAATTAAGTGGCAGGAATATTTGTACATGCAATCTAACTGTGATAAAGTGAAATGTTATTGTCTTGAGTATTTTGTGGCATGAATTTAGTTTTAGTTGTATTTGGAAAGGAATTTAAATTGAGAACATACATGTATTAAAATTAAATATCTCTTCTAAGTATTATTATAATTTGTTCTACCACACAAATGCTTTTAATAAGTGTTAATTTTGAAACATTGAAGAATTTATTCTATAATTCTTGTTTTTTAATACCTATCAAAATATAATCATTAAGAGTCTGCAGTAATACATGTAATTCCTCTCTCCACATTATTCCTTTTGTTTTGTTTGCACAGCACTGCTTGATTGATTGATTATGTCCAGCGAGCAGTGTTTCAGCTATATTGTGGTCAGGAAAAGATGGACAAACGATAAATCAATTCAGGACATGGGGTAACAAACGGGGCAAATAATAAACTGTCACAGTACAACTATGGAGAATAGTCATTGTGCACAGAAGCAAGAACCAATAAAGTTTTAATGGTGTTTAACTTTCAGCAATTTTTCAGCTATATTATGGCGTCCATTTTTATTGGTGGAGGAATCTGGAGTCCCAGGAGAAAACTCCGACCTTCTGTAAGAAAACCGGAAAGTTGGCCTTTAATTATCATCTCCTATATTTTAGGAGAAATTACTAGAAAAGATTAATTTTATTGAACTAGCCATCAGTAAGGACGGAAACAGGGTAATTGAAATCAAATTAAAGTGTATCAATGAGAATCATACTCATTGTTACTTTTTCTATCATTTACCACTTGTTGCCATGTTTATGAGCGAAGCTTATGCCACTTTCACCTGTGCATTTGTGATTTCTTAGTTTTAAGTTATATTATAAGAATATCAGGACACCCCTTTTGATGATCTTTGATGCTCTTACCAGATTTACCTTTATATTGTCAGACATAATTAGTTAATAACAAATAAAATGTAAAAAAAAATAACCCACTCACTCTCACACAATTTTATCTCAAAGACCTTATTTTAGAGAAAAGAAACAATAAATCAGGGGGAGTGACCTTCAGTGAAGCAAAATACACTACAAATGATTACAAACATAACATTTTATTACTTAGACAGTTGTTTACATAACCACTATAACACATTAAATCAGATAAGTAAAATAAATTGACAAGCAGATTTAAAATATTAATAATTTTTACAAATTATTTATATTATTGTCATTACACTAAATGAAGCTAATTTTCAGGCCAATCCAATTATGAATCCAGGCCAATTTTAAGGCCAGTCGAATTTGAGGAAAGACCCGGCCAAACCAGGCAATTGAGGCCAGCCAGATTTTAGATTATGCCATTCGTATTGACGTTCTGCTGTATAAACTGGTACACCTGAGTTTTTTCCTGGACGCAGTATCAAACATATTTAGAAAATTTATTGCAGATGTCAAAAGTTTTTTTAGTTATCATTCTGCGCTGCCTTCTCATTTTACAGTAGTTATGGTGGCGATTGAAAGGGGTGTGGAGACTTAGCACGGGAATAAATGTCAACATACAAGTCATTTTTGACGTAATTCAAACCCCGATATCTCGAACACCGTAAGTTGGCCCAAGTATTCATGATATAGGTTAATGACCTACTAAAGTCTTCTCTCAATTTACAGTAGACCCATGACGATTGAAAGGGGCGTAAAATCTTTTCAAGTAATTCAGACCCTGATATCTCGAACACTGGAAGTTGGCCCAAGAATTCATGATATAGGTTTATGACCTACTAATGACTTCTCTCAATTAACAGAAGACCATGGCGATTGAAAGGGGTGTGAAGACCTAGCACGGGAATAAATGTCAACCAACAAGTGATTTTTCACGTATTTCAGACCCCGATATCTCTAACACCGGAAGTTGGCCCAAGAATTCATGATATAGTAGGTTAATGACCTACTAATGACTTCTCTCAATTAACAGTTAACCCATGGCGATTGAAAGGGGTGTGAAGACCTAGCACGGGAATAAATGTCAACCAACAAGTGATTTTTCACGTATTTCAGACCCCTATATCTCGAACACTGGAAGTTGGCCCAAGTATTCATGATATAGGTTAATGACCTACTAATGTCTTCTCTCATTTTACAGTAGACCCATGGCGATTGAAAGGGGTGTGAAGTCCTATAGCAAGGGAATAAATATCAACAAAAAAGTCATTTTTCACGTAAATTAGACCCCGATATCTCGACCATTGGAAGTTGGCCCCTGTATTCATGGTATAGGTTATTGACCTACTCTCATTTTACAGTAGACCCATAGTGATTGAAAGGGGTGTGAAATCCTAGCACGGGAATAAATATCAACATACAAGTCAGTTTTCACTTACTTCAGACCCCGATATCTCGAACACATGGAGTTGGCCCAGGTATTCATGATATAGGTTAATGAACTAATAAAGTTCCCTCTTAAGTTACATTCAACCCATGGCGATTGAAAGGGGTGTGAAGTCTTAGTACGGGGATAAATGTCAACATTCGCGTCATTTCTCACGTAATTCAGACCTGGTTTCTCGAACACAAGAAGTTGACCCAGGTATTCACGATATAGGTTAATGATCTACTGAACTATCGTCTTATTTAACCCAAAGTCCATGACCATTGACTGGGGTGCGACGTCCCAGCAGAATAAGAGATATTACTTTATCGGTCATTTTCACTTAATTCAGATTGGAATAACTAGAAAACCAAAAGTTGGCCCCAAGTATTCACGATATAGATTATGGACCTTCCTGACTATTAATTGACTCTTAGGCTACGGCGATTGGAAAGGGTGTAAAGTCCTAGATGTGGAATAAATGTCATCACTCAATTTAGACATAGAAATACTCGACACCGGAAGTTTGTCCAAGTATTCCAGATTAGGTGACGCGATTTTTTCATATCGGTCAATTTTTTTAGTAAGGTTGGGTCATGATAACTCAAAAACCAAATTGTGGTCCAACTATTTACCAGATGTGTTAAAGACCACTGTTCAATCTTAAAATTAGTATTATTTTCTAAAATTCTTAAATGTAGAATTGTAGAATTATCCTATGAAACGTACTGTAACAGAAGTAAATGGAATTAACGACGTTTTCTTCTCTCTTGTACACTCCTATTTATAATAGTGGAATTGTTACATGTCTGAAGCTAATAAATTTAAGTTCGTAGGATTTCCGTTGTTTAAACTATACAAAAGTCGTTTAGTTAAGATATAAATGTAAAAAAGAAAAAGAAAAGAAAGAAAAGAAAAAAGAAGAAAATATGGAATAGTGTGATATAAATACACCAGCCATTTTTAATGTAAAAGCGTGCGATGAAGCAAACACTAACATAATCCTTTACTTCAGAAAAAATTAATAATAAACTTAATTAATTTTATGCTTCAGCGCTGCATATTTTTTTTATTTTGACAATTGGCACTACTATTCTAAAAATGTAACTAAATAGGAAAAGAAATATAGGTTCAATCGTTCTAAAGAACGATTAATAGGCTTTCCACTTCAAAAGAAGACCTTAAATATATGACCTTGAAACCAAAAAGCTAAGAAAGATACGTAATTTGTCCATTGCAATTAATAAGAACAAAAATTATTAAAAAAACTATTTAGAAATCTTTAAAAATAAGAAAGGTCATTAAATAGGACGTAAGAAAACTTGAATGACCTTGACAACTGATCTTTTAATCTACGTAAATATTACTTACAGACAATAGCATTAAAAGAATAAGCCATTCAAAATACATAGTACCATGAAAAACATTAAAAAAGGACTTTGACCTTGACTTTTACAGCATGACCTTGACAATGCTGAAGGTCAACAGTGATCAACATTGGAGATTTTATGCCAATATCTCTTATAGTCATTGAGATATGACTACTTATAATATATACAAAAAATTAGAAAATGACCTTGACCTTTGACCTTGTATTTGTTTTCAAGGTCAAGGGTCCTTATGGTCTCTAGTGAAGACCCCATGCCTCTACTATCAATAGTTGATAAGTAATTAATGAAAAACTAATTATCAATGTGTTTAATGGGTGATAACTCCTATAAGATGAAGTCGGATCCTTGACCTCAAAATAGAAAAAAGTTGCGCCTTGATGTGACCAACATTTTATCCATTATAACTTATTGCCTATCTTTTACCGTTTCAATGTAATACCGATGACAAGACAATGTCAAAATTTCAAACGTGACCTTGACCTTTGACCTTGTGTCCATTTTCAAGGTCAAGGTGAATGATGACTAATGATATAAGGTTTCATATAAATATCTGTTATAGTAACTGAGATATATTGATATAATATAATTCACAATATATTTTAGTGGTCTAGGGGAGATAACTCTTATAAAAATGTCAAATAAAAAAGTGACGATTCAAGATCTTAATATGATACACATTTTGGTAAAGATTTCAGTTCTCTATCTATTATAGTAAAGGAGGAGATCTGCACACAACAAAGGGTCAAAAATTAGAACATGACCTTGACCTCTGACCTGTGACCTTTTTCAAGGTCAAGGTCAATGATGACCAACTGTGAAATATCTAGTCTCTATCACCTCTGGTTCATGAGTTACAATGGTACAAAATGTACTTCCAATAAATAAGGGGAAATAACTCCTACAAGGAGTCGTCAAAATACTTTGCGCGATATGTAACAAATTGTCGCAATTAATAGCTGACCATTTTGCAACAAATTTTATTGCGACATCTTTTACGGTTTCATTTTTTATCTGCACACAAGCTTTTTCATGACAGGGGAAATAACTCCGTAAAGAAAAAGTGTTCGGTGTGACAGGGTCAACTGCGAAAGCGTAATGTCTTATACATCCATAGTACAAAATGTCTTTACGACATGTCGCGAAACAAAATTTATAATGGGAAAAGAAAACTTGGCGGAAAAAAATAAGAATAATAATAATAAATATAGGTTCAATCGTTCTAAAGAACGATTAATAGGCTTTCCACTTCAAAAGAAGATCTTAAATAAATGACCTTGAAACCAAAAAGCTAAGAAACATACGTAATTTGTCTATAGCAATTAATAAGAACAAAAATTATTAAAAAACTATTTAGATATCTTTAAAAATAAGAAAGGTCATTAAATAGGACGTAAGAAAACTTGAATGACCTTGACAACTGATCTTTTAATCTACGTAAATATTACTTATAGGCAATAGCATTAAAAGAAGAAGCCATTCAAAATACATAGTACCATGAAAAACATTTATAAAGGACTTTGACCTTGACTTTTACAGCATGACCTTGACCATGCTGAAGGTCAACAGTGATCAACATTGAAGATTTTATGCCAATATCTCTTAAAGTCATTAAGATATGACTACTTATAATATATACAAAAAATTAGAAAATGACCTTGACCTTTGACCTTGTATTTGTTTTCAAGGTCAAGGGTCCTAATGATCCATAGTGAAGACCCCATGCCTCTACTATCAATAGTTGATAAGTAATTAATGAAAAACTAATTATCAATGGTTGTAATGGGGGATAACTCCTATAAGATGAAGCCGGATCCTTTCCCTCTAATAGAAAAAAGTTGCGCCTTTATGAGACCAACATTTTATCCATTATAACTTATAGCCTATCTTTTACCGTTTCAAAGTAAAAGCGATGACAAGACAATGCCAAAATTTCAAACGTGACCTTGACCTTTGACCTTGTGTCCATTTTCAAGGTCAAGGTCAATGATGACCAATGATATAAGGTTTCATATATATATCTGTTATAGTTACTGAGATACAGTGATATAATGCAATTCACAATACATTTTATTGGTCTAGGGGAGATAACTCTTATAAAAATGTCAAATAAAAAAGTGACGATTCAAGATCTCAATATGATACACATTTTGGTAAAGGTTTCAGTTCTCTATCTATTATAGTAAAGGAGGAGATCTGCACACAACCAAGGGTCAAAAATTAGAACATGACCTTGACCTTTGACCTTGTGACCTTTTTCAAGGTCAAGGTCAATGATGACCAACTGTGAAATATCTAGTCTATATCACCTCTGGTTCATGAGTTACAATGGTACAAATTTCACTTCCAATAAATAAGGGGAAATAACTCCTACAAGGAGTCGTCAAAATACTTTGCGCGATATGTAACAAATTGTCGCAATCCATAGCTGACCATTTTGCAACAACTTTTATTGCGAAATCTTTTACGGTTTCATAGTTTATCTGCACACAAGCTTTTCTGTAACAGGGGAGATAACTCCGTAAAGAACAAGTGTTCGGTGTGACAGGGTCAACCGCGAAAGCGTAATGTCTTATACATCCATAGTACAAAATGTCTTTACGACATGTCGCGAAACAAAATTTATAATGGGAAAAGAAAACATGGCGGAAAAAAATAAGAATAATAAATATAGGTTCAATCGTTCTAAAGAACGATTAATAGGCTTTCCACTTCAAAAGAAGACCTTAAATAAATGACCTTGAAACCAAAAAGCTAAGAAACGTACATAATTTGTCTATAGCAATTAATAAGAACAAAAATTATTAAAAAAACTATTTAGATATCTTCAAAAATAAGAAAGGTCATTAAATAGGACGTAAGAAAACTTGAATGACCTTGACAACTGATCTTTTAATCTACGTAAATGTTACTTATAGGCAATAGCATTAAAAGAAGAAGCCATTCAAAATACATAGTACCATGAAAAACATTTATAAAGGACTTTGACCTTGACTTTTACAGCATGACCTTGACCATGCTGAAGGTCAACAGTGATCAACATTGAAGATTTTAGGCCAATATCTCTTAAAGTCATTAAGATATGACTACTTATAATATATACAAAAAATTAGAAAATGACCTTGACCTTTGACCTTGTATTTGTTTTCAAGGTCAAGGGTCCTAATGATCCATAGTGAAGACCCCATGCCTCTATTATCAATAGTTGATAAGTAATTAATGAAAAACTAATTATCAATGGTTGTAATGGGGGATAACTCCTATAAGATGAAGTCGGATCCTTTCCCTTTAAATGTAAAAAAGTTGCGCCTTGATGAGACCAACATTTTATCCATTATAACTTATAGCCTATCTTTTACCGTTTCAATGGAATAGCGATGACAAGACAATGTCAAAATTTCAAACGTGACCTTGACCTTTGACCTTGTGTCCATTTTCAAGGTCAAGGTCAATGATGACTAATGATATAAGGTTTCATATAAATATCTGTTATAGTAACTGAGATATAGTGATATAATGCAATTCACAATATATTTTATTGGTCTATGGGAGATAACTCTTATAAAAATGTCAAATAAAAAAAGTGACGATTCAAGATCTTAATATGATACACATTTTGGTAAAGGTTTTAGTTCTCTATCTATTATAGTAAAGGAGGAGATCTGCACACAACAAAGGGTCAAAAATTAGAACATGACCTTGACCTTTGACCTTGTGACCTTTTTCAAGGTCAAGGTCAATGATGACCAACTGTGAAATATCTAGTCTATATCACCTCTGGTTCATGAGTTACAATGGTACAAATTGTACTTCCAATAAATAAGGGGAAATAACTCCTACAAGGAGTCCTCAAAATACTTTGCGCGATATGTAACAAATTGTCGCAATCCATAGCTGACCATTTTGCAACAACTTTTATTGCGAAATCTTTTACGGTTTCATAGTTTATCTGCACACAAGCTTTTCTGTAACAGGGGAGATAACTCCGTCAAGAACAAGTGTTCGGTGTGACAGGGTCAACTGCGAAAGCGTAATGTCTTATACATCCATAGTACAAAATGTCTTTACGACATGTCGCGAAACAAAATTTATAATGGGAAAAGAAAACTTGGCGGAAAAAAATAAGAATAATAATAAGAAACAGAAGAATAACAAGAAGGCTTTCCACTCGGAAAGTGGAAAGCCTTAATAATAAATATAAGTTCATTGGTTCTACCGAACAAATGAGAGGCTTTCCACTTATCGCAAAAATGACCTTGACATTGACTTTGGTTGATGGAAATTGACTATTCTTTTCAAAATAAACAATCGAAAGAAAAAACCATTCGGCTATCTTTCGAAATAAAAAAGGTTTAAAAAATAGGACATTAATTGACATAAATGCCCTTGACCAGCAAGTTTTTGATATTTGCATACTTAATGCTTTAAAAACAAAGCATTTATTAAGATTTACCATTTTATTTACACGAAAAAGCAGAATTTCCGAAAAATATGTTTTGACCTTGACTTTTGTCAATATGACCTTGACCATGCTGAGGGTCAATAAAGGACAAACAAACAGTGAAGATCCTATGTTAATATGTCGTATAATTATGAAGAAATGACTATTTATCATAAATACCAAAATTTATAAGATGACCTTGACCTTTGACCTTGTTTCTATTTTCAAGGTCAAGGGTCATACTGGTCTATAGTGAAGACCCCATGCCTCTACTATCAATAGTTGATGAGTAATTAATGAAAACCTAATTATCAATGGTTGTAATGGGGGATAACTCCTATAAGATGAAGTCGGATCCTTTCCCTTTAAATGTAAAAAAGTTGCGCCTTGATGAGACCAACATTTTATCCATTACAACTTATAGCCTATCTTTTACCGTTTCAATGCAATAGCGATGACAAGACAATGTCAAAATTTCAAACGTGACCTTGACCTTTGACCTTGTGTCCATTTTCAAGGTCAAGGTCAATGATGACCAATGATATAAGGTTTCATATAAATATCTGTTATAATAACTGAGATATGGTGATATAATGTAATTCACAATATATTTTATTGGTCTAGGGGAGATAACTCTCATAAAAATGTCAAATAAAAAAAGTGACGATTCAAGATCTTAATATGATACACATTTTGGTAAAGGTTTCAGTTCTCTATCTATTATAGTAAAGGAGGAGATCTGCACACAACAAAGGGTCAAAAATTAGAACATGACCTTGACCTTTGACCTTGTGACCTTTTTCAAGGTCAAGGTCAATGATGACCAACTGTGAAATATCTAGTCTCTATCACCTCTGGTTCATGAGTTACAATGCTACAAAATGTACTTCCAATAAATAAGGGGAAATAACTCCTGCAAGGAGTCGTCAAAATACTTTGCGCGATATGTAACAAATTGTCGCGATCAATAGCTGACCATTTTGCAAAAAGTTTTATTGCGAAATCTTTTACGGTTTCATAGTTTATCTGCACACAAGCTTTTCTGTAACAGGGGAGATAACTCCGTAAAGAACAAGTGTTCGGTGAGCCAGGGTCAACTGCGAAAGCGTAATGTCTCATACATCCATAGTACAAAATGTCTTTACGACATGTCGCGAAACAAAATTTATAATGGGAAAAGAAAACTTGGCGGAAAAAAAAGAATAATAATAAATATAGGTTCAATCGTTCTAAAGAACGATTAATAGGCTTTCCACTTCAAAAGAAGACCTTAAATAAATGACCTTGAAACCAAAAAGCTAAGAAACATACGTAATTTGTCTATACCAATTAATAAGAACAAAAATTATAAAAAAAACTATTTAGATATCTTTAAAAATAAGAAAGGTCATTAAATAGGACGTAAGAAAACTTGAATGACCTTGACAACTGATCTTTTAATCTACGTAAATATTACTTATAGGCAATAGCATTAAAAGAATAAGCCATTCAAAATACATAGTACCATGAAAAACATTTATAAAGGACTTTGACCTTGACTTTTACAGCATGACCTTGACCATGCTGAAGGTCAACGGTGTTCAACATTGAAGATTTTATGCCAATATCTCTTAAAGTCATTAAGATATGACTACTTATAATATATACAACAAATTAGAAAATGACCTTGACCTTTGACCTTGTATTTGTTTTCAAGGTCAAGGGTCCTAATGATCCATAGTGAAGACCCCATGCCTCTACTATCAATAGTTGATAAGTAATTAATGAAAAACTAATTATCAATGGTTGTAATGGGGGATAACTCCTATAAGATGAAGCCGGATCCTTTCCCTCTAAATAGAAAAAAGTTGCGTCTTTATGAGACCAACATTTTATCCATTATAACTTATAGCCTATCTTTTACCGTTTCAAAGTAATAGCGATGACAAGACAATGCCAAAATTTCAAACGTGACCTTGACCTTTGACCTTGTGTCCATTTTCAAGGTCAAGGTCAATGATGACCAATGATATAAGGTTTCATATATATATCTGTTATAGTTACTGAGATATAGTGATATAATGCAATTCACAATACATTTTATTGGTCTAGGGGAGATAACTCTTATAAAAATGTCAAATAAAAAAAGTGACGATTCAAGATCTCAATATGATACACATTTTGGTAAGGGTTTCAGTTCTCTATCTATTATAGTAAAGGAGGAGATCTGCACACAACCAAGGGTCAAAAATTAGAACATGACCTTGACCTTTGACCTTGTGATCTTTTTCAAGGTCAAGGTCAATGATGACCAACTGTGAAATATCTAGTCTATATCACCTCTGGTTCATGAGTTACAATGGTACAAATTGTACTTCCAATAAATAAGGGGAAATAACTCCTACAAGGAGTCGTCAAAATACTTTGCGCGATATGTAACAAATTGTCGCAATCCATAGCTGACCATTTTGCAACAACTTTTATTGCGAAATCTTCTACGGTTTCATAGTTTATCTGCACACAAGCTTTTCTGTAACAAGGGAGATAACTCCGTAAAGAACAAGTGTTCGGTGTGACAGGGTCAACTGCGAAACCGTAATGTCTTATACATCCATAGTACAAAATGTCTTTACGACATGTCGCGAAACAAAATTTATAATGGGAAAAGAAAACTTGGCGGAAAAAAATAAGAATAATAATAATAAGAAACAGAAGAATAACAAGAAGGCTTTCCACTGGAAAGTGGAAAGCCTTAAATATAGGTTCAATCGTTCTAAAGAACGATTAATAGGCTTTCCACTTCAAAAGAAGACCTTAAATAAATGACCTTGAAGCCAAAAAGCTAAGAAACATACGTAATTTGTCTATACCAATTAATAAGAACAAAAATTATTAAAAAAACTATTTAGATATCTTTAAAAATAAGAAAGGTCATTAAATAGGACGTAAGAAAACTTGAATGACCTTGACAACTGATCTTTTAATCTACGTAAATATTACTTATAGGCAATAGCATTAAAAGAATAAGCCATTCAAAATACATAGTACCATGAAAAACATTTATAAATGACTTTGACCTTGACTTTCACAGCATGACCTTGACCATGCTGAAGGTCAACGGTGATCAACATTGAAGATTTTATGCCAATATCTCTTAAAGTCATTAAGATATGACTACTTATAATATATACACAAAATTAGAAAATGACCTTGACCTTTGACCTTGTATTTGTTTTCAAGGTCAAGGGTCCTAATGATCCATAGTGAAGACCCCATGCCTCTACTATCAATAGTTGATAAGTAATTAATGAAAAACTAATTATCAATGGTTGTAATGGGGGATAACTCCTATAAGATGAAGCCGGATCCTTTCCCTTTAAATAGAAAAAAGTTGCGCCTTTATGAGACCAACATTTTATCCATTATAACTTATAGCCTATCTTTTACCGTTTCAAAGTAATAGCGATGACAAGACAATGCTAAAATTTCAAACGTGACCTTGACCTTTGACCTTGTGTCCATTTTCAAGGTCAAGGTCAATGATGACCAATGATATAAGGTTTCATATATATATCTGTTATAGTTACTGAGATATAGTGATATAATGCAATTCACAATACATTTTATTGGTCTAGGGGAGATAACTCTTATAAAAATGTCAAATAAAAAAAGTGACGATTCAAGATCTCAATATGATACACATTTTGGTAAAGGTTTCAGCTCTCTATCTATTATAGTAAAGGAGGAGATCTGCACACAACCAAGGGTCAAAAATTAGAACATGACCTTGACCTTTGACCTTGTGACCTTTTTCAAGGTCAAGGTCAATGATGACCAACTGTGAAATATCTAGTCTATATCACCTCTGGTTCATGAGTTACAATGGTACAAATTGTACTTCCAATAAATAAGGGGAAATAACTCCTACAAGGAGTCGTCAAAATACTTTGCGCGATATGTAACAAATTGTTGCAATCCATAGCTGACCATTTTGCAACAACTTTTATTGCGAAATCTTTTACGGTTTCATAGTTTATCTGCACACAAGCTTTTCTGTAACAGGGGAGATAACTCCGTAAAGAACAAGTGTTCGGTGTGACAGGGTCAACTGCGAAAGCGTAATGTCTCATACATCCATAGTACAAAATGTCTTTACGACATGTCGCGAAACAAAATTTATAATGGGAAAAGAAAACTTGGCGGAAAAAAATAAGAATAAATATAGGTTCATTTGTGACTTCGCCACAAATAATCATGGCTTACCACTTCCATCGACATTTTTTACACCGCGGCGTAAAAAAATTTCAGTTTTTTTTTGCTTTTTCTATATAAAAAACCATAACTGCATAAAATATACGTGAAACGTAGCAGAGAACCATGCAAAAATCATATGTCACATCCTAGGCTCGAACCGACGATGTCAGTCTTGCCAGCCCTCGTTGATACCACTGGACCACGGAAGACGATATGCAGAAAGTCAAATTTTGACGTATATATACCTTCAATGTGTTTTCTACATTTAAAATACAAAGACATTTTGTAATGTTTTCGTGTATTTACCAATGAAATAAATAAGAAAGACAGAAAATTCTTTGATTTTTATTTATAAAATAAAAATAAAACGCATTGATTTGACTGGTGGAAACGACTAAAGTCACGTGACAATTTTATATATTATCACGGAGATGTTTTTTTTTTTTTTTTTTTTTTTTTTTTTTGTTGAAAAGATGACTTTTCAGGAGGTCAACAGTGATGCTATTTTGACAGTTTAATTCAAAGGAATGTTACTTTCAATTCATTGTAATAGGGAAACCGTTTCTTTGTTCGGTAAAATACAGCAGTCGTGCATACCGGACGACACTCGATGGCATTTCAAAATAAATGCTCAAGTAGAAAAAATGTTTGTTTCAGCTAGAACAACTCATGAAGACATAATTCAGATGTATATTTTAAGGATTTATCAATGCACAAACATTCAACCGCTGAAATCTAGGGGGTACCGATGGGGCCTCGACATTTGATTTTTTCTGCCGATTTTCGATTTTGTTGACATTTATGCACATCCGAGATACTTGGTTGGGGTAAAATCGACATTCTAAATCGATTGGCGCCATTTTCGAAAGGCTAGGATTTATGGTTTTTCTGAAAATCGCGATTTTTGCATGAAAAACCTATCTTCAACTTTCATGACCTGGAAATTTTTTTATCGTTCGTCAGAATGATTTCTACTGTAGCGACAAGTCAAGGACATCGATCCCCGAACTATTTGGCGTCCATTTTGTTTCACCATTCTCTGTGGTCTAGGATGAAATCTGCACACTACATTCTTATGGGGTCCCTTAGAAACACCCCCCCCCCCTTTTTATTTTTGCAAGCTGGCGGAATACCCTCAAATTCCCCATGTTTTTGCCCATGCCTGGCACCAAATTTTATTGCGACATGTATCAAGCTAAAAAAACAAAGCGAAACCAAAGGTACAAAAATTCACATGTCGCTGTACTGAAACCCAGGTGACCTTGACCTTTGACCTTGTGACCTTGGGCAAGGTCAAGGTGAAAGTTGACATTTTACCTATTACAAGTTATTGCCTATCTTTTACCGTTTCAAGGGAATAGCGATGGCGAGACAGTGTCAAAATTTCAAACGTGACCTTGACCTTTGACCTTGTGTCCATTTTCAAGGTCAAGGTCAATGATGACCAATGATATAAGGTTTCATGTATATATCTGTTATAGTTACTGAGATATAGTGATCTAATGTAACTCACAATGCATATTATTGGTCTAAGGGGAGACAACTCTTATAAAATGTCAAATAAAAAAAGTGACGATTCAAGATCTTAATATGATACACATTTTGTTAAAGGTTTCAGTTCTCTATCTATTATAGTAAAGGAGGAGATCTGCACACAACAAAGGGTCAAAAATTAGAACATGACCTTGACCTTTGACCTTGTGACCTTTTTCAAGGTCAAGGTCAATGATGACCAACTGTGAAATATCTAGTCTTTATCACCTCTGGTTCATGAGTTACTCTGGTCAAAAATTTACTTGCAATAAATAAGGGGAAATAACTCCTATAAGAAGGTGAAAAATTCTTTAATGCGATATGTTATAAAGTGTCGCAATCCTTCGCTAAACATTTTGGAACAACTTTTATTGTGATATCTTTTACAGTTTCAAAGTTAATCTGCACACAAGCTTTTTTATGACAGGGGAAATAACTCCGTAAAGAAAAAGTGTTCGGTGTAGCAGGGTCAACTGCGAAAGCGTAATGTCTCATACACCCATAGTACAAAAGGTCTTTTCGACATGTCGCGAAACAAAATTTATAATGGGAAAAGAAAAGTTGGCGGAAAAAAATAAGAATAATAATAATAATAAGAAACAGAAGAATAACAGTAAGGCTTCCCACTCGGAAGTGGAAAGCCTTAATAATAAGAAACAGAAGAATAACAAGAAGGCTTTCCACTCGGAAAGTGGAAAGCCTTAATAAACAGACAAATAACAGGAAGGCTTTCCACTCGGAAAGTGGAAAGCCTTAATAATAATAAGAAACAGAAGAATAACAAGAAGGCTTTCCACTGGAAAGTGGAAAGCCTTAAATATAGGTTCAATCGTTCTAAAGAACGATTAATAGGCTTTCCACTTCAAAAGAAGACCTTAAATATATGACCTTGAAACCAAAAAGCTAAGAAAGATACGTAATTTGTCTATTGGAATTAATAAGAACAAAAATTATTAAAAAAACTATTTAGAAATCTTTAAAAATAAGAAAGGTCATTAAATAGGACGTAAGAAAACTTGAATGACCTTGACAACTGATCTTTTAATCTACGTAAATATTACTTACAGACAATAGCATTAAAAGAATAAGCCATTCAAAATACATAGTACCATGAAAAACATTAAAAAAGGACTTTGACCTTGACTTTTACAGCATGACCTTGACAATGCTGAAGGTCAACAGTGATCAACATTGGAGATTTTATGCCAATATCTCTTATAGTCATTGAGATATGACTACTTATAATATATACAACAAAATAAGAAAATGACCTTGACCTTTGACCTTGTATTTGTTTTCAAGGTCAAGGGTCCTTATGGTCTCTAGTGAAGACCCCATGCCTCTACTATCAATAGTTGATAAGTAATTAATGAAAAACTAATTATCAATGTGTTTAATGGGTGATAACTCCTATAAGATGAAGTCGGATCCTTGACCTCAAAATAGAAAAAAGTTGCGCCTTGATGAGACCAACATTTTATCCATTATAACTTATTGCCTATCTTTTACCGTTTCAATGTAATACCGATGACAAGACAATGTCAAAATTTCAAACGTGACCTTGACCTTTGACCTTGTGTCTATTTTCAAGGTCAAGGTGAATGATGACTAATGATATAAGGTTTCATATAAATATCTGTTATAGTAACTGAGATATATTGATATAATATAATTCACAATATATTTTAGTGGTCTAGGGGAGATAACTCTTATAAAAATGTCAAATAAAAAAGTGACGATTCAAGATCTTAATATGATACACATTTTGGTAAAGATTTCAGTTCTCTATCTATTATAGTAAAGGAGGAGATCTGCACACAACAAAGGGTCAAAAATTAGAACATGACCTTGACCTCTGACCTTGTGACCTTTTTCAAGGTCAAGGTCAATGATGACCAACTGTGAAATATCTAGTCTCTATCACCTCTGGTTCATGAGTTACAATGGTACAAAATGTACTTCCAATAAATAAGGGGAAATAACTCCTACAAGGAGTCGTCAAAATACTTTGCGCGATATGTAACAAATTGTCGCAATCAATAGCTGACCATTTTGCAACAAATTTTATTGCGACATCTTTTACGGTTTCATTTTTTATCTGCACACAAGCTTTTTCATGACAGGGGAAATAACTCCGTAAAGAAAAAGTGTTCGGTGTGACAGGGTCAACTGCGAAAGCGTAATGTCTCATACATTCATAGTACAAAATGTCTTTACGACATGTCGCGAAACAAAATTTATAATGGGAAAAAAAAGTTGGCGGAAAAACAATAATAATAAATATAAGTTCATTGGTTCTACCGAACAAATGAGAGGCTTTCCACTTATTGCATAAATGACCTTGACATTGACTTTGCCTATATGGAAATTGAATCTTCTTTTCAAAATAAACAAAAGAAAGAAAAACCATTCGTATATCTTTTGAAATAAAAAAGGTAAAAAAATAGGACGCTAATTGTGATAAATGACCTTGACTACCAAGTGTTTGATATTTGCATATTCAATGCTTTAAAAACAAATCATTTACTTGTATTTACCATTTTATATACACGAAAAAGCAGAATTTCCAAAAAATATTATTTGACCTTGACTGCTGTCAATATGACCTTGACCATGCTGTGGGTCAATAAAGGACCAACAGTGAAGATCCTTTGTCAATATGTCTTATAATTATGAAGAAATGCGTATTTATCATAAATACCCAAATTTATAAGATGACCTTGACCTTTTACCTTGTTTCTATTTTCAAGGTCAAGGGTCATAATGGTCTTTGGTGAAGTCCCCATGCCTCTACTATCAATAGTTAATAAGTTATCAATGAAAAAGTAAATATCAATGGTTGTAATGGGAGATAACTCCTATAAGATGAAGTCAAATCCTTTTCCTTTAAATAGAAAAAAGTTGCGCATTTATGATGCCGACATTTTATCCGTTATAAGTTATAAGCTATCTTTTACCGTTTCAAAGAAATAGCGATGACAAGATAATGTCAAAATTTCAAACGTGACCTTGACCTTTGACCTTGTGTCCATTTTCAAGGTCAAGGTCAATGATGACTAATGATATAAGGTTTCATATAAATATCTGTCATAGTTACTGAGATAACGCTATATACACTATATTTAATTGATCCAGGGGAGATAACTCTTTCAAAAGTCAAATCATTTATAGTGACCTTTCAAGACCTTAATATGATACACATTTTGGTAAAAGATTTATTTCTGTATCTCTTATGGTTCAGGAGGAGAATCGCACACACCACAGTGTCAAAATTTAGAATGTGACCTTGACCTTTGACCTTGTGACCTTTTTCAAGGTCAAGGTCAATGATGACCAACTGTGAAATATCTAGTCACTGTCATCTCTGGTTCATGAGTTACTATGGTACAAAATGTACTTCCAATAAATAAGGGGAAATAACTCCTACAAGGAGTCGTCAAAATACTTTGCGCGATATGTAACAAATTGTCGCGATCAATAGCTGAGCATTTTGCAACAACTTTCATTGCGAAATCTTTTACGGTTTAAAAGTTTATCTGCACACAAGATTTTTATGACAGGGGAAATAACTCCGTAAAGAAAAAGTGTTCGGTGTGACAGGGTTAACTGCCAATGCGTAATGTCTCATACATTCATAGTACAAAATGTCTTTACGACATGTCGCGAAACAAAATTTATAATGGGATAACAAAACTTGGCGGAAGAATAATAAGAATAATAATAATAATAAGAAACAGACAAAATGCAATAAGTCTTTCCACTGGAAAGTGGAAAGCCTTAAATATAGGTTCATTTGTGACTTCGCCACAAATAATCATGGCTTACCACTTCCATTGACATTTTTTACACCGCGGCGTAAAAAAATTTCAGTTTTTTTTGGTTTTTTCTATATAAAAAACCATAACTGCATAAAATATACGTGAAACGTAGCAGAAAACAATGCAAAAATGACTTGTCACATCCTAGGCTCGAACCGAAGATATCAGTCTTGCCAGCCCATCGTTGTTACCACTGGACCACGGAAGCTTGTTGTTGAAATGTCAAATTTTGACGTATATATACCTTCTATGTGTTTTCTACATTTAATACAAAGACATTTTGTAATATTTTCGTGTATTTACAAATGAAATAAATAAGAAAGACAGAAAATTCTTTGATTTTTATTTATGAAATACATATAGAACGCTTTGATTTGACTGGTTACTTCGTCTTTCGTCACGTGATATCGAGGTATATTATCGCGGACTTAGTATATTATATTCTTTTGGGGGGAGAGACTTTATACTGCGCAGATGCATATTACATATGATCGCGATATACATAAAAATGTCATCAAGATCACGGCTCAGGAGGTCAACAATTATGCAGTTGTGATCAACGTTGGAATATTACGTTCAATGCATTGTAAAAGGCAACGGATTTTCACCAAAAGGAAGGAACAGACGACACATCGCGTGGATTTTATTGTGATTTCAAAATAAATGAAAGTACAAAACATGTTTGTTTCAGCTAGAACAACTCACGAAGAGACGATACAGATGTAGATTTCAAGGATTACTCAATGCACAAAAATTCAAGCGATGAAATCTAGGGGGTCTCGATGGGTCTCGACATTTGATTTTTTTCTGCCGATTTTCGAGTTTGTTGACATTTATGCACATCCGAGATACTTGGTTGGGGTAAAATCGACATTCTAAATCGATTGGCACCATTTTCGAAAAGCTAGGATTTATGGTTTTTCTGAAAATGGCGATTTTTGCATAAAAAACCTATCTTCAACTTTCATGACCTGGAAATTTTTTTATCGTTCGTCAGAATGATTTCTACTGTAGCGACAATTCAAGGACATCGATCCCCGAACTATTTGGCGTCCATTTTGTTTCACCATTCTCTGCGGTCTAGGATGAAATCTGCACACTACATTCTTATGGGGTACCTTAGAAACACCCCCCCCCTTTATTTTTGCAGGCTGGCGGAATACCCTCAAATTCCCCATGTTTTTGCCCATGCCTGGCACCAAATTTTATTGCGACATGTAGAAAGCTAACAAAACAAAGCGAATCCAAAGGTACAAAAATTCACATGTCGCTGTACTGAAACACAGGTGACCTTGACCTTTGACCTTGTGACCTTGGGCAAGGTCAAGGTGAAAGTTGACATTTTACCTATTACAAGTTGTTGCCTATCTTTTACCGTTTCAAGGGAATAGCGATGGCGAGACAATGTCAAAATTTCAAAGGTGACCTTGACCTTTGACCTTGTGTCCATTTTCAAGGTCAAGGTCAATGATGACCAATGATATAAGGTTTCATGTATATATCTGTTATAGTTACTGATATATAGTGATCTAATGTAACTCACAATGCATTTTATTGGTCTAAGGGGAGACAACTCTTATAAAATGGCAAATAAAAAAGTGACGATTCAAGATCTTAATATGATACACATTTTGGTAAAGGTTTCAGTTCTCTATCTATTATAGTAAAGGAGGAGATCTGCACACAACAAAGGGTCAAAAATTAGAACATGACCTTGACCTTTGACCTTGTGACCTTTTTCAAGGTCAAGGTCAATGATGACCAACTGTGAAATATCTAGTCTTTATCACCTCTGGTTCATGAGTTACAATGGTACAAAATGTGCTTTCAATAAATAAGGGGAAATAACTCCTACAAGGAGTCGTCAAAATACATTGCGCGATATGTAACAAATTGTCGCAATCAATAGCTGACCATTTTGCAACAAATTATATTGCGACATCTTTTACGGTTTCAAAGTTTATCTGCACACAGTCTTTTTCATGACAGGGGAAATAACTCCGTAAAGAAAAAGTGTTCGGTGTGACAGGGTCAACTGCGAAAGCGTAATGTCTCATACACCCATAGTACAAAAGGTCTTTTCGACATGTCGCGAAACAAAATTTATAATGGGAAAAGAAAAGTTGGCGGAAAAAAATAAGAATAATAAATATAGGTTCAATCGTTCTAAAGAACGATTAATAGGCTTTCCACTTCAAAAGAAGACCTTAAATAAATGACCTTGAAACCAAAAAGCTAAGAAACATACGTAATTTGTCTATAGCAATTAATAAGAACAAAAATTATTAAAAAACTATTTAGATATCTTTAAAAATAAGAAAGGTCATTAAATAGGACGTAAGAAAACTTGAATGACCTTGACAACTGATCTTTTAATCTTCGTAAATATTACTTATAGGCAATAGCATTAAAAGAAGAAGCCATTCAAAATACATAGTACCATGAAAAACATTTATAAAGGACTTTGACCTTGACTTTTACAGCATGACCTTGACCATGCTGAAGGTCAACAGTGATCAACATTGAAGATTTTATGCCAATATCTCTTAAAGTCATTAAGATATGACTACTTATAATATATACAAAAAATTAGAAAATGACCTTGACCTTTGACCTTGTATTTGTTCTCAAGGTCAAGGGTCCTAATGATCCATAGTGAAGACCCCATGCCTCTACTATCAATAGTTGATAAGTAATTAATGAAAAACTAATTATCAATGGTTGTAATGGGGGATAACTCCTATAAGATGAAGCCGGATCCTTTCCCTTTAAATAGAAAAAAGTTGCGCCTTTATGAGACCAACATTTTATCCATTATAACTTATAGCCTATCTTTTACCGTTTCAAAGTAATAGCGATGACAAGACAATGCTAAAATTTCAAACGTGACCTTGACCTTTGACCTTGTGTCCATTTTCAAGGTCAAGGTCAATGATGACCAATGATATAAGGTTTCATATATATATCTGTTATAGTTACTGAGATATAGTGATATAATGCAATTCACAATACATTTTATTGGTCTAGGGGAGATAACTCTTATAAAAATGTCAAATAAAAAAAGTGACGATTCAAGATCTCAATATGATACACATTTTGGTAAAGGTTTCAGCTCTCTATCTATTATAGTAAAGGAGGAGATCTGCACACAACCAAGGGTCAAAAATTAGAACATGACCTTGACCTTTGACCTTGTGACCTTTTTCAAGGTCAAGGTCAATGATGACCAACTGTGAAATATCTAGTCTATATCACCTCTGGTTCATGAGTTACAATGGTACAAATTGTACTTCCAATAAATAAGGGGAAATAACTCCTACAAGGAGTCGTCAAAATACTTTGCGCGATATGTAACAAATTGTTGCAATCCATAGCTGACCATTTTGCAACAACTTTTATTGCGAAATCTTTTACGGTTTCATAGTTTATCTGCACACAAGCTTTTCTGTAACAGGGGAGATAACTCCGTAAAGAACAAGTGTTCGGTGTGACAGGGTCAACTGCGAAAGCGTAATGTCTCATACATCCATAGTACAAAATGTCTTTACGACATGTCGCGAAACAAAATTTATAATGGGAAAAGAAAACTTGGCGGAAAAAAATAAGAATAAATATAGGTTCATTTGTGACTTCGCCACAAATAATCATGGCTTACCACTTCCATCGACATTTTTTACACCGCGGCGTAAAAAAATTTCAGTTTTTTTTTGCTTTTTCTATATAAAAAACCATAACTGCATAAAATATACGTGAAACGTAGCAGAGAACCATGCAAAAATCATATGTCACATCCTAGGCTCGAACCGACGATGTCAGTCTTGCCAGCCCTCGTTGATACCACTGGACCACGGAAGACGATATGCAGAAAGTCAAATTTTGACGTATATATACCTTCAATGTGTTTTCTACATTTAAAATACAAAGACATTTTGTAATGTTTTCGTGTATTTACCAATGAAATAAATAAGAAAGACAGAAAATTCTTTGATTTTTATTTATAAAATAAAAATAAAACGCATTGATTTGACTGGTGGAAACGAATAAAGTCACGTGACAATTTTATATATTATCACGGAGATGTTTTTTTTTTTTTTTTTTTTTTTTTTTTTTGTTGAAAAGATGACTTTTCAGGAGGTCAACAGTGATGCTATTTTGACAGTTTAATTCAAAGGAATGTTACTTTCAATTCATTGTAATAGGGAAACCGTTTCTTTGTTCGGTAAAATACAGCAGTCGTGCATACCGGACGACACTCGATGGCATTTCAAAATAAATGCTCAAGTAGAAAAAATGTTTGTTTCAGCTAGAACAACTCATGAAGACATAATTCAGATGTATATTTTAAGGATTTATCAATGCACAAACATTCAACCGCTGAAATCTAGGGGGTACCGATGGGGCCTCGACATTTGATTTTTTCTGCCGATTTTCGATTTTGTTGACATTTATGCACATCCGAGATACTTGGTTGGGGTAAAATCGACATTCTAAATCGATTGGCGCCATTTTCGAAAGGCTAGGATTTATGGTTTTTCTGAAAATCGCGATTTTTGCATGAAAAACCTATCTTCAACTTTCATGACCTGGAAATTTTTTTATCGTTCGTCAGAATGATTTCTACTGTAGCGACAAGTCAAGGACATCGATCCCCGAACTATTTGGCGTCCATTTTGTTTCACCATTCTCTGTGGTCTAGGATGAAATCTGCACACTACATTCTTATGGGGTCCCTTAGAAACACCCCCCCCCCCCTTTTTATTTTTGCAAGCTGGCGGAATACCCTCAAATTCCCCATGTTTTTGCCCATGCCTGGCACCAAATTTTATTGAGACATGTATCAAGCTAAAAAAACAAAGCGAAACCAAAGGTACAAAAATTCACATGTCGCTGTACTGAAACCCAGGTGACCTTGACCTTTGACCTTGTGACCTTGGGCAAGGTCAAGGTGAAAGTTGACATTTTACCTATTACAAGTTATTGCCTATCTTTTACCGTTTCAAGGGAATAGCGATGGCGAGACAGTGTCAAAATTTCAAACGTGACCTTGACCTTTGACCTTGTGTCCATTTTCAAGGTCAAGGTCAATGATGACCAATGATATAAGGTTTCATGTATATATCTGTTATAGTTACTGAGATATAGTGATCTAATGTAACTCACAATGCATATTATTGGTCTAAGGGGAGACAACTCTTATAAAATGTCAAATAAAAAAAGTGACGATTCAAGATCTTAATATGATACACATTTTGGTAAAGGTTTCAGTTCTCTATCTATTATAGTAAAGGAGGAGATCTGCACACAACAAAGGGTCAAAAATTAGAACATGACCTTGACCTTTGACCTTGTGACCTTTTTCAAGGTCAAGGTCAATGATGACCAACTGTGAAATATCTAGTCTTTATCACCTCTGGTTCATGAGTTACTCTGGTCAAAAATTTACTTGCAATAAATAAGGGGAAATAACTCCTATAAGAAGGTGAAAAATTCTTTAATGCGATATGTTATAAAGTGTCGCAATCCTTCGCTAAACATTTTGGAACAACTTTTATTGTGATATCTTTTACAGTTTCAAAGTTAATCTGCACACAAGCTTTTTTATGACAGGGGAAATAACTCCGTAAAGAAAAAGTGTTCGGTGTAGCAGGGTCAACTGCGAAAGCGTAATGTCTCATACACCCATAGTACAAAAGGTCTTTTCGACATGTCGCGAAACAAAATTTATAATGGGAAAAGAAAAGTTGGCGGAAAAAAATAAGAATAATAATAATAATAAGAAACAGAAGAATAACAGTAAGGCTTCCCACTCGGAAGTGGAAAGCCTTAATAATAAGAAACAGAAGAATAACAAGAAGGCTTTCCACTCGGAAAGTGGAAAGCCTTAATAAACAGACAAATAACAGGAAGGCTTTCCACTCGGAAAGTGGAAAGCCTTAATAATAATAAGAAACAGAAGAATAACAAGAAGGCTTTCCACTGGAAAGTGGAAAGCCTTAAATATAGGTTCAATCGTTCTAAAGAACGATTAATAGGCTTTCCACTTCAAAAGAAGACCTTAAATATATGACCTTGAAACCAAAAAGCTAAGAAAGATACGTAATTTGTCTATTGGAATTAATAAGAACAAAAATTATTAAAAAAACTATTTAGAAATCTTTAAAAATAAGAAAGGTCATTAAATAGGACGTAAGAAAACTTGAATGACCTTGACAACTGATCTTTTAATCTACGTAAATATTACTTACAGACAATAGCATTAAAAGAATAAGCCATTCAAAATACATAGTACCATGAAAAACATTAAAAAAGGACTTTGACCTTGACTTTTACAGCATGACCTTGACAATGCTGAAGGTCAACAGTGATCAACATTGGAGATTTTATGCCAATATCTCTTATAGTCATTGAGATATGACTACTTATAATATATACAACAAAATAAGAAAATGACCTTGACCTTTGACCTTGTATTTGTTTTCAAGGTCAAGGGTCCTTATGGTCTCTAGTGAAGACCCCATGCCTCTACTATCAATAGTTGATAAGTAATTAATGAAAAACTAATTATCAATGTGTTTAATGGGTGATAACTCCTATAAGATGAAGTCGGATCCTTGACCTCAAAATAGAAAAAAGTTGCGCCTTGATGAGACCAACATTTTATCCATTATAACTTATTGCCTATCTTTTACCGTTTCAATGTAATACCGATGACAAGACAATGTCAAAATTTCAAACGTGACCTTGACCTTTGACCTTGTGTCTATTTTCAAGGTCAAGGTGAATGATGACTAATGATATAAGGTTTCATATAAATATCTGTTATAGTAACTGAGATATATTGATATAATATAATTCACAATATATTTTAGTGGTCTAGGGGAGATAACTCTTATAAAAATGTCAAATAAAAAAGTGACGATTCAAGATCTTAATATGATACACATTTTGGTAAAGATTTCAGTTCTCTATCTATTATAGTAAAGGAGGAGATCTGCACACAACAAAGGGTCAAAAATTAGAACATGACCTTGACCTCTGACCTTGTGACCTTTTTCAAGGTCAAGGTCAATGATGACCAACTGTGAAATATCTAGTCTCTATCACCTCTGGTTCATGAGTTACAATGGTACAAAATGTACTTCCAATAAATAAGGGGAAATAACTCCTACAAGGAGTCGTCAAAATACTTTGCGCGATATGTAACAAATTGTCGCAATCAATAGCTGACCATTTTGCAACAAATTTTATTGCGACATCTTTTACGGTTTCATTTTTTATCTGCACACAAGCTTTTTCATGACAGGGGAAATAACTCCGTAAAGAAAAAGTGTTCGGTGTGACAGGGTCAACTGCGAAAGCGTAATGTCTCATACATTCATAGTACAAAATGTCTTTACGACATGTCGCGAAACAAAATTTATAATGGGAAAAAAAAGTTGGCGGAAAAACAATAATAATAAATATAAGTTCATTGGTTCTACCGAACAAATGAGAGGCTTTCCACTTATTGCATAAATGACCTTGACATTGACTTTGCCTATATGGAAATTGAATCTTCTTTTCAAAATAAACAAAAGAAAGAAAAACCATTCGTATATCTTTTGAAATAAAAAAGGTAAAAAAATAGGACGCTAATTGTGATAAATGACCTTGACTACCAAGTGTTTGATATTTGCATATTCAATGCTTTAAAAACAAATCATTTACTTGTATTTACCATTTTATATACACGAAAAAGCAGAATTTCCAAAAAATATTATTTGACCTTGACTGCTGTCAATATGACCTTGACCATGCTGTGGGTCAATAAAGGACCAACAGTGAAGATCCTTTGTCAATATGTCTTATAATTATGAAGAAATGCGTATTTATCATAAATACCCAAATTTATAAGATGACCTTGACCTTTTACCTTGTTTCTATTTTCAAGGTCAAGGGTCATAATGGTCTTTGGTGAAGTCCCCATGCCTCTACTATCAATAGTTAATAAGTTATCAATGAAAAAGTAAATATCAATGGTTGTAATGGGAGATAACTCCTATAAGATGAAGTCAAATCCTTTTCCTTTAAATAGAAAAAAGTTGCGCATTTATGATGCCGACATTTTATCCGTTATAAGTTATAAGCTATCTTTTACCGTTTCAAAGAAATAGCGATGACAAGATAATGTCAAAATTTCAAACGTGACCTTGACCTTTGACCTTGTGTCCATTTTCAAGGTCAAGGTCAATGATGACTAATGATATAAGGTTTCATATAAATATCTGTCATAGTTACTGAGATAACGCTATATACACTATATTTAATTGATCCAGGGGAGATAACTCTTTCAAAAGTCAAATCATTTATAGTGACCTTTCAAGACCTTAATATGATACACATTTTGGTAAAAGATTTATTTCTGTATCTCTTATGGTTCAGGAGGAGAATCGCACACACCACAGTGTCAAAATTTAGAATGTGACCTTGACCTTTGACCTTGTGACCTTTTTCAAGGTCAAGGTCAATGATGACCAACTGTGAAATATCTAGTCACTGTCATCTCTGGTTCATGAGTTACTATGGTACAAAATGTACTTCCAATAAATAAGGGGAAATAACTCCTACAAGGAGTCGTCAAAATACTTTGCGCGATATGTAACAAATTGTCGCGATCAATAGCTGAGCATTTTGCAACAACTTTCATTGCGAAATCTTTTACGGTTTAAAAGTTTATCTGCACACAAGATTTTTATGACAGGGGAAATAACTCCGTAAAGAAAAAGTGTTCGGTGTGACAGGGTTAACTGCCAATGCGTAATGTCTCATACATTCATAGTACAAAATGTCTTTACGACATGTCGCGAAACAAAATTTATAATGGGATAACAAAACTTGGCGGAAGAATAATAAGAATAATAATAATAATAAGAAACAGACAAAATGCAATAAGTCTTTCCACTGGAAAGTGGAAAGCCTTAAATATAGGTTCATTTGTGACTTCGCCACAAATAATCATGGCTTACCACTTCCATTGACATTTTTTACACCGCGGCGTAAAAAAATTTCAGTTTTTTTTGGTTTTTTCTATATAAAAAACCATAACTGCATAAAATATACGTGAAACGTAGCAGAAAACAATGCAAAAATGACTTGTCACATCCTAGGCTCGAACCGAAGATATCAGTCTTGCCAGCCCATCGTTGTTACCACTGGACCACGGAAGCTTGTTGTTGAAATGTCAAATTTTGACGTATATATACCTTCTATGTGTTTTCTACATTTAATACAAAGACATTTTGTAATATTTTCGTGTATTTACAAATGAAATAAATAAGAAAGACAGAAAATTCTTTGATTTTTATTTATGAAATACATATAGAACGCTTTGATTTGACTGGTTACTTCGTCTTTCGTCACGTGATATCGAGGTATATTATCGCGGACTTAGTATATTATATTCTTTTGGGGGGAGAGACTTTATACTGCGCAGATGCATATTACATATGATCGCGATATACATAAAAATGTCATCAAGATCACGGCTCAGGAGGTCAACAATTATGCAGTTGTGATCAACGTTGGAATATTACGTTCAATGCATTGTAAAAGGCAACGGATTTTCACCAAAAGGAAGGAACAGACGACACATCGCGTGGATTTTATTGTGATTTCAAAATAAATGAAAGTACAAAACATGTTTGTTTCAGCTAGAACAACTCACGAAGAGACGATACAGATGTAGATTTCAAGGATTACTCAATGCACAAAAATTCAAGCGATGAAATCTAGGGGGTCTCGATGGGTCTCGACATTTGATTTTTTTCTGCCGATTTTCGAGTTTGTTGACATTTATGCACATCCGAGATACTTGGTTGGGGTAAAATCGACATTCTAAATCGATTGGCACCATTTTCGAAAAGCTAGGATTTATGGTTTTTCTGAAAATGGCGATTTTTGCATAAAAAACCTATCTTCAACTTTCATGACCTGGAAATTTTTTTATCGTTCGTCAGAATGATTTCTACTGTAGCGACAATTCAAGGACATCGATCCCCGAACTATTTGGCGTCCATTTTGTTTCACCATTCTCTGCGGTCTAGGATGAAATCTGCACACTACATTCTTCTGGGGTACCTTAGAAACACCCCCCCCCTTTATTTTTGCAGGCTGGCGGAATACCCTCAAATTCCCCATGTTTTTGCCCATGCCTGGCACCAAATTTTATTGCGACATGTAGAAAGCTAACAAAACAAAGCGAATCCAAAGGTACAAAAATTCACATGTCGCTGTACTGAAACACAGGTGACCTTGACCTTTGACCTTGTGACCTTGGGCAAGGTCAAGGTGAAAGTTGACATTTTACCTATTACAAGTTGTTGCCTATCTTTTACCGTTTCAAGGGAATAGCGATGGCGAGACAATGTCAAAATTTCAAAGGTGACCTTGACCTTTGACCTTGTGTCCATTTTCAAGGTCAAGGTCAATGATGACCAATGATATAAGGTTTCATGTATATATCTGTTATAGTTACTGATATATAGTGATCTAATGTAACTCACAATGCATTTTATTGGTCTAAGGGGAGACAACTCTTATAAAATGGCAAATAAAAAAGTGACGATTCAAGATCTTAATATGATACACATTTTGGTAAAGGTTTCAGTTCTCTATCTATTATAGTAAAGGAGGAGATCTGCACACAACAAAGGGTCAAAAATTAGAACATGACCTTGACCTTTGACCTTGTGACCTTTTTCAAGGTCAAGGTCAATGATGACCAACTGTGAAATATCTAGTCTTTATCACCTCTGGTTCATGAGTTACAATGGTACAAAATGTGCTTTCAATAAATAAGGGGAAATAACTCCTACAAGGAGTCGTCAAAATACATTGCGCGATATGTAACAAATTGTCGCAATCAATAGCTGACCATTTTGCAACAAATTATATTGCGACATCTTTTACGGTTTCAAAGTTTATCTGCACACAGTCTTTTTCATGACAGGGGAAATAACTCCGTAAAGAAAAAGTGTTCGGTGTGACAGGGTCAACTGCGAAAGCGTAATGTCTCATACACCCATAGTACAAAAGGTCTTTTCGACATGTCGCGAAACAAAATTTATAATGGGAAAAGAAAAGTTGGCGGAAAAAAATAAGAATAATAAATATAGGTTCAATCGTTCTAAAGAACGATTAATAGGCTTTCCACTTCAAAAGAAGACCTTAAATAAATGACCTTGAAACCAAAAAGCTAAGAAACATACGTAATTTGTCTATAGCAATTAATAAGAACAAAAATTATTAAAAAACTATTTAGATATCTTTAAAAATAAGAAAGGTCATTAAATAGGACGTAAGAAAACTTGAATGACCTTGACAACTGATCTTTTAATCTTCGTAAATATTACTTATAGGCAATAGCATTAAAAGAAGAAGCCATTCAAAATACATAGTACCATGAAAAACATTTATAAAGGACTTTGACCTTGACTTTTACAGCATGACCTTGACCATGCTGAAGGTCAACAGTGATCAACATTGAAGATTTTATGCCAATATCTCTTAAAGTCATTAAGATATGACTACTTATAATATATACAAAAAATTAGAAAATGACCTTGACCTTTGACCTTGTATTTGTTTTCAAGGTCAAGGGTCCTAATGATCCATAGTGAAGACCCCATGCCTCTACTATCATTAGTTGATAAGTAATCAATGAAAAACTAATTATCAATGGTTGTAATGGGGGATAACTCCTATAAGATGAAGCCGGATCCTTTCCCTTTAAATAGAAAAAAGTTGCGCCTTTATGAGACCAACATTTTATCCATTATAACTTATAGCCTATCTTTTACCGTTTCAAAGGAATAGCGATGACAAGACAATGCCAAAATTTCAAACGTGACCTTGACCTTTGACCTTGTGTCCGTTTTCAAGGTCAAGGTCAATGATGACCAATGATATAAGGTTTCATATATATATCTGTTATAGTTACTGAGATATAGTGATATAATGCAATTCACAATACATTTTATTGGTCTAGGGGAGATAACTCTTATAAAAATGTCAAATAAAAAAAGTGACGATTCAAGATCTCAATATGATACACATTTTGGTAAAGGTTTCAGTTCTCTATCTATTATAGTAAAGGAGGAGATCTGCACACAACCAAGGGTCAAAAATTAGAACATGACCTTGACCTTTGACCTTGTGATCTTTTTCAAGGTCAAGGTCAATGATGACCAACTGTGAAATATCTAGTCTATATCACCTCTGGTTCATGAGTTACAATGGTACAAATTGTACTTCCAATAAATAAGGGGAAATAACTCCTACAAGGAGTCGTCAAAATACTTTGCGCGATATGTAACAAATTGTCGCAATCCATAGCTGACCATTTTGCAACAACTTTTATTGCGAAATCTTTTACGGTTTCATAGTTTATCTGCACACAAGCTTTTCTGTAACAGGGGAGATAACTCCGTAAAGAACAAGTGTTCGGTGTGACAGGGTCAACTGCGAAAGCGTAATGTCTTATACATCCATAGTACAAAATGTCTTTACGACATGTCGCGAAACAAAATTTATAATGGGAAAAGAAAACTTGGCGGAAAAAAATAAGAATAATAAGAATAATAAGAAACAGACTAATAACAGTAAGTCTTTCCACTGGAAAGTGGAAAGCCTTAATAATAAGAAACAGAAGAATAACAAGAAGGCTTTCCACTGGAAAGTGGAAAGCCTTAATAATAAGAAACAGACTAATAACAGTAAGTCTTTCCACTGGAAAGTGGAAAGCCTTAATAATAAGAAACAGACTAATAACAGTAAGTCTTTCCACTGGAAAGTGGAAAGCCTTAATAATTAAAGTTCCTTTCTTCCTTCGGAAGAAAAAATCATGTTTTCCACATCAAGCGACATTTTTTACACCGCAGCGTAAAAAAAAAAATGTTTTTTTTCTATATAAAAGTACATAACTGCACAAAATATACGTGAAACGTAGCAGAAAACCATGCAAAAATGACTTGTCACATCCTAGTATCGAACTCAGGATGTCAGTATTGCCAGCTCAGCGCTCTATCCACTGCGCCACGGAAGCTTGTTGATGACATATCAAATTTTGACGTATATATACCTTCTATGTGTTTTCTACATTTAAAATACAAAGACATTTTATATTGTTTTCGTGTATTTACAAATGAAATAAATAAGAAAGACAGAAAATTCTTTGATTTTTATTTATGAAATACATATAGAACGCTTTGATCTGAGTGGGCAGCGTCTGATGTCACGTGACCAGGCTATTATATTATCGTGGACTTAGTTTTAATCAAGTCACTTGGGGGGCTGACATTGGACAGTTAACATGGATATATTACATATGATCGCGATATACATATAAGTATCATCAAAATTACGTTTCGCGACGTCAACAGTGATGCTATTTTGACAGTTTAATTCAAAGGAATGTTACTTTCAATTCATTGTAATAGGGAAACCGTTTCTTTGTTCGGTAAAATACAGCAGTCGTGCATACCGGACGACACTCGATGTCATTTCAAAATAAATGCTCAAGTAGAAAAAATGTTTGTTTCAGCTAGAACAACTCATGAAGACATAATTCAGATGTATATTTTAAGGATTTATCAATGCACAAACATTCAACCGCTGAAATCTAGGGGGTACCGATTGGGTCTCGACATTTGATTTTTTCTGCCGATTTTCGATTTTGTTGACATTTATGCACATCCGAGATACTTGGTTGGGGTAAAATCGACATTCTAAATCGATTGGCGCCATTTTCGAAAGGCTAGGATTTATGGTTTTTCTGAAAATCGCGATTTTTGCATAAAAAACCTATCTGTAACTTTCATTACCTGGAAATTTTTTTATCGTTCGTCAGAATGATTTCTACTGTAGCGACAATTCAAGGACATCGATCCCCGAACTATTTGGCGTCCATTTTGTTTCACCATTCTCTGCGGTCTAGGATGAAATCTGCACACTACATTCTGATGGGGTACCTTAGAAACACCCCCCCCCCTTTATTTTTGCAGGCTGGCGGAATACCCTAAAATTCCCCATGTTTTTGCCCATGCCTGGCACCAAATTGTATTGCGACATGTAGCAAGCTAAAAAAACAAAGCGAATCCAAAGGTACAAAAATTCACATGTCGCTGTACTGAAACCCAGGTGACCTTGACCTTTGACCTTGTGACCTTGGGCAAGGTCAAGGTGAAAGTTGACATTTTACCTATTACAAGTTATTGCCTATCTTTTACCGTTTCAAGGGAATAGCGATGGCGAGACAATGTCAAAATTTCAAACGTGACCTTGACCTTTGACCTTGTGTCCATTTTCAAAGTCAAGGTCAATGATGACAAATGATATAAGGTTTCATGTATATATCTGTTATAGTTACTGAGATATAGTGATCTAATGTAACTCACAATGCATATTATTGGTCTAAGGGGAGACAACTCTTATAAAATGTCAAATTAAAAAAGTGACGATTCAAGACCTTAATATGATACACATTTTGGTAAAGGTTTCAGTTCTCTATCTATTATAGTAAAGGAGGAGATCTGCACACAACAAAGGGTCAAAAATTAGAACATGACCTTGACCTTTGACCTTGTGACCTTTTTCAAGGTCAAGGTCAATGATGACCAACTGTGAAATATCTAGTCTTTATCACCTCTGGTTCATGAGTTACAATGGTACAAATTGTACTTCCAATAAATAAGGGGAAATAACTCCTACAAGGAGTCATCAAAATACTTTGCGCGATATGTAACAAATTGTCGCAATCCATAGCTGACCATTTTGCAACAACTTTTATTGCGAAATCTTTTACGGTTTCATAGTTTATCTGCACACAAGCTTTTCTGTAACAGGGGAGATAACTCCGTAAAGAACAAGTGTTCAGTCTGCCAGGGTTAACTGCGAAAGCGTAATGTCTCATACATCCATAGTACAAAATGTCTTTACGACATGTCGCGAAACAAAATTTATAATGGGATAACAAAACTTGGCGGAAAAAAAATAAGAATAAATATAGGTTCAATCGTTCTAAAGAACGATTAATAGGCTTTCCACTTCAAAAGAAGACCTTAAATAAATGACCTTGAAACCAAAAAGCTAAGAAACATACGTAATTTGTCTATAGCAATTAATAAGAACAAAAATTATTAAAAAACTATTTAGATATCTTTAAAAATAAGAAAGGTCATTAAATAGGACGTAAGAAAACTTGAATGACCTTGACAACTGATCTTTTAATCTACGTAAATATTACTTATAGGCAATAGCATTAAAAGAAGAAGCCATTCAAAATACATAGTACCATGAAAAACATTTATAAAGGACTTTGACATCGACTTTTACAGCATGACCTTGACCATGCTGAAGGTCAACAGTGATCAACATTGAAGATTTTATGCCAATATCTCTTAAAGTCATTAAGATATGACTACTTATAATATATACAAAAAATTAGAAAATGACCTTGACCTTTGACCTTGTATTTGTTTTCAAGGTCAAGGGTCCTAATGATCCATAGTGAAGACCCCATGCCTCTACTATCAATAGTTGATAAGTAATTAATGAAAAACTAATTATCAATGGTTGTAATGGGCGATAACTCCTATAAGATGAAGCCGGATCCTTTCCCTTTAAATAGAAAAAAGTTGCGCCTTTATGAGACCAACATTTTATCCATTATAACTTATAGCCTATCTTTTACCGTTTCAAAGTAATAGCGATGACAAGACAATGCCAAAATTTCAAACGTGACCTTGACCTTTGACCTTGTGTCCATTTTCAAGGTCAAGGTCAATGATGACCAATGATATAAGGTTTCATATATATATCTGTTATAGTTACTGAGATATAGTGATATAATGCAATTCACAATACATTTTATTGGTCTAGGGGAGATAACTCTTATAAAAATGTCAAATAAAAAAAGTGACGATTCAAGATCTCAATATGATACACATTTTGGTAAAGGTTTCAGTTCTCTATCTATTATAGTAAAGGAGGAGATCTGCACACAACCAAGGGTCAAAAATTAGAACATGACCTTGACCTTTGACCTTGTGACCTTTTTCAAGGTCAAGGTCAATGATGACCAACTGTGAAATATCTAGTCTATATCACCTCTGGTTCATGAGTTACAATGGTACAAATTGTACTTCCAATAAATAAGGGGAAATAACTCCTACAAGGAGTCGTCAAAATACTTTGCGCGATATGTAACAAATTGTCGCAATCCATAGCTGACCATTTTGCAACAACTTTTATTGCGAAATCTTTTACGGTTTCATAGTTTATCTGCACACAAGCTTTTCTGTAACAGGGGAGATAACTCCGTAAAGAACAAGTGTTCGGTGTGACAGGGTCAACTGCGAAAGCGTAATGTCTTATACATCCATAGTACAAAATGTCTTTACGACATGTCGCGAAACAAAATTTATAATGGGAAAAGAAAACTTGGCGGAAAAAAATAAGAATAATAATAATAAGAAACAGAAGAATAACAAGAAGGCTTTCCACTGGAAAGTGGAAAGCCTTAAATAATAATAATAATAATAAGAAACAGAAGAATAACAAGAAGGCTTTCCACTCGGAAAGTGGAAAGCCTTAAATATAGGTTCAATCGTTCTAAAGAACGATTAATAGGCTTTCCACTTCAAAAGAAGACCTTAAATAAATGACCTTGAAACCAAAAAGCTAAGAAACATACGTAATTTGTCTATAGCAATTAATAAGAACAAAAATTATTAAAAAACTATTTAGATATCTTTAAAAATAAGAAAGGTCATTAAATAGGACGTAAGAAAACTTGAATGACCTTGACAACTGATCTTTTAATCTACGTAAATATTACTTATAGGCAATAGCATTAAAAGAAGAAGCCATTCAAAATACATAGTACCATGAAAAACATTTATAAAGGACTTTGACCTTGACTTTTACAGCATGACCTTGACCATGCTGAAGGTCAACAGTGATCAACATTGAAGATTTTATGCCAATATCTCTTAAAGTCATTAAGATATGACTACTTATAATATATACAAAAAATTAGAAAATGACCTTGACCTTTGACCTTGTATTTGTTTTCAAGGTCAAGGGTCCTAATGATCCATAGTGAAGACCCCATGCCTCTATTATCAATAGTTGATAAGTAATTAATGAAAAACTAATTATCAATGGTTGTAATGGGGGATAACTCCTATAAGATGAAGCCGGATCCTTTCCCTCTAAATAGAAAAAAGTTGCGCCTTTATGAGACCAACATTTTATCCATTATAACTTATAGCCTATCTTTTACCGTTTCAAAGTAATAGCGATGACAAGACAATGCCAAAATTTCAAACGTGACCTTGACCTTTGACCTTGTGTCCATTTTCAAGGTCAAGGTCAATGATGACCAATGATATAAGGTTTCATATATATATCTGTTATAGTTACTGAGATATAGTGATATAATGCAATTCACAATACATTTTATTGGTCTAGGGGAGATAACTCTTATAAAAATGTCAAATAAAAAAAGTGACGATTCAAGATCTCAATATGATACACATTTTGGTAAAGGTTTCAGTTCTCTATTTATTATAGTAAAGGAGGAGATCTGCACACAACCAAGGGTCAAAAATTAGAACATGACCTTGACCTTTGACCTTGTGACCTTTTTCAAGGTCAAGGTCAATGATGACCAACTGTGAAATATCTAGTCTATATCACCTCTGGTTCATGAGTTACAATGGTACAAATTTTACTTCCAATAAATAAGGGGAAATAACTCCTACAAGGAGTCGTCAAAATACTTTGCGCGATATGTAACAAATTGTCGCAATCCATAGCTGACCATTTTGCAACAACTTTTATTGCGAAATCTTCTACGGTTTCATAGTTTATCTGCACACAAGCTTTTCTGTAACAGGGGAGATAACTCCGTAAAGAACAAGTGTTCGGTGTGACAGGGTCAACTGCGAAAGCGTAATGTCTTATACATCCATAGTACAAAATGCCTTTACGACATGTCGCGAAACAAAATTTATAATGGGAAAAGAAAACTTGGCGGAAAAAAATAAGAATAATAATAAATATAGGTTCAATCGTTCTAACGAACGATTAATAGGCTTTCCACTTAAAAGAAACCTAAAATAAATGACCTTGAAACTAAAAAGCTAAGCAAGATCCGCAATTTGACTATAGCAATTAATAGGTTCAAAAATAATTAAAATAAACCATTTAGATATTTTTAAAAAATAAGAAAGGTCATTAAATAGGACGTTAGAAAACTTGAGTGACCTTGACAACTGATCTTTTAATCTACGTAAATTTTACTTATAGACAATAGCATTTATAAGAATAAGCCATTTAAAATACATAGGACCATGAAAAAAATTAAAAAAGGACTTTGACCTTGACTCTTACACAGTGACCTTGACCATGCTGAAGGTCAACTGTGATCAACATTGAAGATTTTATGCCAATATCTCTTCTAGTTATTGAGATATGACTACTTATAAAATTTACCAATAATTAGCAGATGACCTTGACCTTTGACCTTGTATTTGTCTTCAAGGTCAAGGGTCCTAATGGTCTATAGTGAAGACCCCAAGCCTCTACTATTAATAGTTGATAAGTAATTATTGAAAAACTTATTAACAATGGTTGTAATGGGGGATAACTCCTATAAAATGAAGCCGGATCCTTTACCTCAAAGTAGGAAAAAGTTACGCCTTGATGAGACCAACATTTTATCCATTATAACTTATAGCCTATCTTTTACCGTTTCAATTGAATAGCGATGACAAGACGATGTCAAATTTTCAAACGTGACCTTGACCTTTGACCTTGTGTCCATTTTCAAGGTCAAGGTCAATGATGACCAATGATATAAGGTTTCATATATATATCTGTTATAGTTACTGAGATATAGTGATATAATGCAATTCACAATACATTTTATTGGTCTAGGGGAGATAACTCTTATAAAAATGTCAAATAAAAAAAGTGACGATTCAAGATCTCAATATGATACACATTTTGGTAAAGGTTTCAGTTCTCTATCTATTATAGTAAAGGAGGAGATCTGCACACAACCAAGGGTCAAAAATTAGAACATGACCTTGACCTTTGACCTTGTGACCTTTTTCAAGGTCAAGGTCAATGATGACCAACTGTGAAATATCTAGTCTATATCACCTCTGGTTCATGAGTTACAATGGTACAAATTGTACTTCCAATAAATAAGGGGAAATAACTCCTATAAGAAGGTGAAAAATTCTTTAATGTGATATGTTATAAAGTGTCGCAATCCTTCGCTGAACATTTTGGAACAACTTTCATTGCGAAATCTTTTACGGTTTCATAGTTTATCTGCACACAAGCTTTTTATGACAGGGGAAATAACTCCGTAAAGAAAAAGTGTTCGGTGTCACAGGGTTAACTGCGAAAGCGTAATGTCTCATACATCCATAGTACAAAATATCTTTACGACATGTCGCGAAACAAAATTTATAATGGGATAACAAAACTTGGCGGAAAAAAAATAAGAATAATAAGAAACAGACTAATAACAGTAAGTCTTTCCACTGGAAAGTGGAAAGCCTTAATAAATATAGGTTCAATCGTTCTAAAGAACGATTAATAGGCTTTCCACTTCAAAAGAAGACCTTAAATAAATGACCTTGAAACCAAAAAGCTAAG
The DNA here is from genome assembly GCA_944474755.1 of Limnoperna fortunei. Taxonomy (NCBI): domain Eukaryota; kingdom Metazoa; phylum Mollusca; class Bivalvia; order Mytilida; family Modiolidae; genus Limnoperna; species Limnoperna fortunei. Next base: position 67,976,715 of record OX104114.1, on the reverse strand, counting down.
AAACATACGTAATTTGTCTATAGCAATTAATAAGAACAAAAATTATTAAAAAACTATTTAGATATCTTTAAAAATAAGAAAGGTCATTAAATAGGACGTAAGAAAACTTGAATGACCTTGACAACTGATCTTTTAATCTACGTAAATATTACTTATAGGCAATAGCATTAAAAGAAGAAGCCATTCAAAATACATAGTACCATGAAAAACATTTATAAAGGACTTTGACCTTGACTTTTACAGCATGACCTTGACCATGCTGAAGGTCAACAGTGATCAACATTGAAGATTTTATGCCAATATCTCTTAAAGTCATTAAGATATGACTACTTATAATATATACAAAAAATTAGAAAATGACCTTGACCTTTGACCTTGTATTTGTTTTCAAGGTCAAGGGTCCTAATGATCCATAGTGAAGACCCCATGCCTCTATTATCAATAGTTGATAAGTAATTAATGAAAAACTAATTATCAATGGTTGTAATGGGGGATAACTCCTATAAGATGAAGCCGGATCCTTTCCCTCTAAATAGAAAAAAGTTGCGCCTTTATGAGACCAACATTTTATCCATTATAACTTATAGCCTATCTTTTACCGTTTCAAAGTAATAGCGATGACAAGACAATGCCAAAATTTCAAACGTGACCTTGACCTTTGACCTTGTGTCCATTTTCAAGGTCAAGGTCAATGATGACCAATGATATAAGGTTTCATATATATATCTGTTATAGTTACTGAGATATAGTGATATAATGCAATTCACAATACATTTTATTGGTCTAGGGGAGATAACTCTTATAAAAATGTCAAATAAAAAAAGTGACGATTCAAGATCTCAATATGATACACATTTTGGTAAAGGTTTCAGTTCTCTATTTATTATAGTAAAGGAGGAGATCTGCACACAACCAAGGGTCAAAAATTAGAACATGACCTTGACCTTTGACCTTGTGACCTTTTTCAAGGTCAAGGTCAATGATGACCAACTGTGAAATATCTAGTCTATATCACCTCTGGTTCATGAGTTACAATGGTACAAATTTTACTTCCAATAAATAAGGGGAAATAACTCCTACAAGGAGTCGTCAAAATACTTTGCGCGATATGTAACAAATTGTCGCAATCCATAGCTGACCATTTTGCAACAACTTTTATTGCGAAATCTTCTACGGTTTCATAGTTTATCTGCACACAAGCTTTTCTGTAACAGGGGAGATAACTCCGTAAAGAACAAGTGTTCGGTGTGACAGGGTCAACTGCGAAAGCGTAATGTCTTATACATCCATAGTACAAAATGCCTTTACGACATGTCGCGAAACAAAATTTATAATGGGAAAAGAAAACTTGGCGGAAAAAAATAAGAATAATAATAATAAATATAGGTTCAATCGTTCTAAAGAACGATTAATAGGCTTTCCACTTCAAAAGAAGACCTTAAATAAATGACCTTGAAACCAAAAAGCTAAGAAACATACGTAATTTGTCTATAGCAATTAATAAGAACAAAAATTATTAAAAAACTATTTAGATATCTTTAAAAATAAGAAAGGTCATTAAATAGGACGTAAGAAAACTTGAATGACCTTGACAACTGATCTTTTAATCTACGTAAATATTACTTATAGGCAATAGCATTAAAAGAAGAAGCCATTCAAAATACATAGTACCATGAAAAACATTTATAAAGGACTTTGACCTTGACTTTAACAGCATGACCTTGACCATGCTGAAGGTCAACAGTGATCAACATTGAAGATTTTATGCCAATATCTCTTAAAGTCATTAAGATATGACTACTTATAATATATACAAACAATTAGAAAATGACCTTGACCTTTGACCTTGTATTTGTTTTCAAGGTCAAGGGTCCTAATGATCCAAAGTGAAGACCCCATGCCTCTATTATCAATAGTTGATAAGTAATTAATGAAAAACTAATTATCAATGGTTGTAATGGGGGATAACTCCTATAAGATGAAACCGGATCCTTTACCTCTAAATAGAAAAAAGTTGCGCCTTTATGAGACCAACATTTTATCCATTATAACTTATAGCCTATCTTTTACCGTTTCAAAGTAATAGCGATGACAAGACAATGCCAAAATTTCAAACGTGACCTTGACCTTTGACCTTGTGTCCATTTTCAAGGTCAAGGTCAATGATGACCAATGATATAAGGTTTCATATATATATCTGTTATAGTTACTGAGATATAGTGATATAATGCAATTCACAATACATTTTATTGGTCTAGGGGAGATAACTCTTATAAAAATGTCAAATAAAAAAAGTGACGATTCAAGATCTCAATATGATACACATTTTGGTAAAGGTTTCAGTTCTCTATCTGTTATAGTAAAGGAGGAGATCTGCACACAACCAAGGGTCAAAAATTAGAACATGACCTTGACCTTTGACCTTGTGACCTTTTTCAAGGTCAAGGTCAATGATGACCAACTGTGAAATATCTAGTCTATATCACCTCTGGTTCATGAGTTACAATGGTACAAATTTTACTTCCAATAAATAAGGGGAAATAACTCCTACAAGGAGTCGTCAAAATACTTTGCACGATATGTAACAAATTGTCGCAATCCATAGCTGACCATTTTGCAACAACTTTTATTGCGAAATCTTCTTCGGTTTCATAGTTTATCTGCACACAAGCTTTTCTGTAACAGGGGAGATAACTCCGTAAAGAACAAGTGTTCGGTGTGACAGGGTCAACTGCGAAAGCGTAATGTCTTATACATCCATAGTACAAAATGTCTTTACGACATGTCGCGAAACAAAATTTATAATGGGAAAAGAAAACTTGGCGGAAAAAAATAAGAATAATAATAATAAGAAACAGAAGAATAACAAGAAGGCTTTCCACTCGGAAAGTGGAAAGCCTTAAATATAGGTTCAATCGTTCTAAAGAACGATTAATAGGCTTTCCACTTCAAAAGAAGACCTTAAATAAATGACCTTGAAACCAAAAAGCTAAGAAACATACGTAATTTGTCTATAGCAATTAACAAGAACAAAAATTATTAAAAAACTATTTAGATATCTTTAAAAATAAGAAAGGTCATTAAATAGGACGTAAGAAAACTTGAATGACCTTGACAACTGATCTTTTAATCTACGTAAATATTACTTATAGGCAATAGCATTAAAAGAATAAGCCATTCAAAATGCATAGTACCATGAAAAACATTTATAAAGGACTTTGACCTTGACTTTTACAGCATGACCTTGACCATGCTGAAGGTCAACAGTGATCAACATTGAAGATTTTATGCCAATATCTCTTAAAGTCATTAAGATATGACTACTTATAATATATACAAAAAATTAGAAAATGACCTTGACCTTTGACCTTGTATTTGTTTTCAAGGTCAAGGGTCCTAATGATCCATAGTGAAGACCCCATGCCTCTACTATCAATAGTTGATAAGTAATTAATGAAAAACTAATTATCAATGGTTGTAATGGGGGATAACTCCTATAAGATGAAGCCGGATCCTTTCCCTTTCAATAGAAAAAAGTTGCGCCTTTATGAGACCAACATTTTATCCATTATAACTTATAGCCTACCTTTTACCGTTTCAAAGTAATAGCGATGACAAGACAATGCCAAAATTTCAAACGTGACCTTGACCTTTGACCTTGTGTCCATTTTCAAGGTCAAGGTCAATGATGACCAATGATATAAGGTTTCATATATATATCTGTTATAGTTACTGAGATATAGTGATATAATGCAATTCACAATACATTTTATTGGTCTAGGGGAGATAACTCTTTTAAAAATGTCAAATAAAAAAAGTGACGATTCAAGATCTCAATATGATACACATTTTGGTAAAGGTTTCAGTTCTCTATCTATTATAGTGGAGGAGGAGATCTGCACACAACCAAGTGTCAAAAATTAGAACATGACCTTGACCTTTGACCTTGTGACCTTTTTCAAGGTCAAGGTCAATGATGACCAACTGTGAAATATCTAGTCTATATCACCTCTGGTTCATGAGTTACAATGGTACAAATTGTACTTCCAATAAATAAGGGGAAATAACTCCTACAAGGAGTCGTCAAAATACTTTGCGCGATATGTAACAAATTGTCGCAATCCATAGCTGACCATTTTGCAACAACTTTTATTGCGAAATCTTTTACGGTTTCATAGTTTATCTGCACACAAGCTTTTCTGTAACAGTGGAGATAACTCCGTAAAGAACAAGTGTTCGGTGTGACAGGGTCAACTGCGAAAGCGTAATGTCTTATACATCCATAGTACAAAATGTCTTTACGACATGTCGCGAAACAAAATTTATAATGGGAAAAGAAAACTTGGCGGAAAAAAATAAGAATAATAATAAGAAACAGAAGAATAACAAGAAGGCTTTCCACTGGAAAGTGGAAAGCCTTAATAATAATAATAATAATAAATATAGATTCAATCGTTCTAACGAACGATTAATAGGCTTTCCACTTAAAAGAACACCTAAAATAAATGACCTTGAAAATAAAAAGCTAAGCAACATACGTAATTTGTCTATATCAATTAATACGTACAAAAATATATAAAAAAACTATTTAGATATCTTTCAAAATATGAAAGGTCATTAAATAGGACGTAAAAAAACTTGAATGACCTTGACAACTGATCTTATGATCTAAGAAAATATTACTTATTGACAATAGCATTTATAAAAATAAGACATTTAAAATACATAGTACCATCAAAAAAATTTAAAAAGGACTTTGACCTTGACTCTTACAGCATGACCTTGACCATGTTGAAGGTCAACGGTGATCAACATTGAAGATTTTATGACACTATCTCTTATAATAGTTGAAATACGACTACTTTTAATAAATACCAAAAATTAGAAGATGACCTTGACCTTTGACCTTGTATTAGTTTTCAAGGTCAAGGGTCCTTATCGTCTATAGTGAAGACCCCATGCCTCTACTATCAATAGTTGATAAGTAATTAATGAAAAACCAGTTATCGATGTGTTTAATGGGGAACAACTCCTATAAGATGAAGTCGGATTCTTGACCTCAAAATAGAAAAAAGTTGCGCCTTAATGAGACCAACATTTTATCCGTTATAACTTATTGCCTATCTTTTACCGTTTCAACGGAATAGCGATGACAAGACAATGTCAAAATTTCAAACGTGACCTTGACCTTTGACCTTGCGTCCATTTTCAAGGTCAAGGTGAATGATGACCAATGATATAAGGTTTCATATATATATCTGTTATAGTTACTGAGATATAGTGATATAATACATTTCACAATATATTTTATTGGTCTAGGGGAGATAACTCTTATAAAAATGTCAAATAAAAAAAGTGACGATTCAAGATCTTAATATGATACACATTTTGGTAAAGGTTTCAGTTCTCTATCTATTATAGTAAAGGAGGAGATCTGCACACAACCAAGGGTCAAAAATTAGAACATGACCTTGACCTCTGATCTTGTGACCTTTTTCAAGGTCAAGGTCAATGATGACCAACTGTGAAATATCTAGTCTATATTACCACTGGTTCATGAGTTACAGTGGTACAAAATGTACTTCCAATAAATAAGGGGAAATAACTCCTACAAGAAGGTGAAAAATTCTTTAATGCGACATGTTATAAAGTGTCGCAATCCTTAGCTGAACATTTTGGAACAACTTTCATTGCGAAATCTTTTACGGTTTCATAGTTTATCTGCACACAAGCTTTTTTATGACAGGGGAAATAACTCCGTAAAGAAAAAGTGTTCGGTCAGCCAGGGTTAACTGCGAAAGCGTAATGTCTCATACATCCATAGTACAAAATGTCTTTACGACATGTCGCGAAACAAAATTTATAATGGGATAAGAAAACTTGGCGGAAAAAAAATAAGAATAAATATAGGTTCAATCGTTCTAAAGAACGATTAATAGGCTTTCCACTTCAAAAGAAGACCTTAAATAAATGACCTTGAAACCAAAAAGCTAAGAAACATACGTAATTTGTCTATAGCAATTAATAAGAACAAAAATTATTAAAAAACTATTTAGATATCTTTAAAAATAAGAAAGGTCATTAAATAGGACGTAAGAAAACTTGAATGACCTTGACAACTGATCTTTTAATCTACGTAAATATTACTTATAGGCAATAGCATTAAAAGAAGAAGCCATTCAAAATACATAGTACCATGAAAAACATTTATAAAGGACTTTGACCTTGACTTTTACAGCATGACCTTGACCATGATGAAGGTCAACAGTGATCAACATTGAAGATTTTATGCCAATATCTCTTAAAGTCATTGAGATATGACTACTTATAATATATACAAAAAATTAGAAAATGACCTTGACCTTTGACCTTGTATTTGTTTTCAAGGTCGAGGGTACTAATGATCCATAGTGAAGACCCCATGCCTCTATTATCAATAGTTGATAAGTAATTAATGAAAAACTAATTATCAATGGTTGTAATGGGGGATAACTCCTATAAGATGAAGCCGGATCCTTTCCCTCTAAATAGAAAAAAGTTGCGCCTTTATGAGACCAACATTTTATCCATTATAACTTATAGCCTATCTTTTACCGTTTCAAAGTAATAGCGATGACAAGACAATGCCAAAATTTCAAACGTGACCTTGACCTTTGACCTTGTGTCCATTTTCAAGGTCAAGGTCAATGATGACCAATGATATAAGGTTTCATATATATATCTGTTATAGTTACTGAGATATAGTGATATAATGCAATTCACAATACATTTTATTGGTCTAGGGGAGATAACTCTTATAAAAATGTCAAATAAAAAAAGTGACGATTCAAGATCTCAATATGATACACATTTTGGTAAAGGTTTCAGTTCTCTATCTATTATAGTAAAGGAGGAGATCTGCACACAACCAAGGGTCAAAAATTAGAACATGACCTTGACCTTTGACCTTGTGACCTTTTTCAAGGTCAAGGTCAATGATGACCAACTGTGAAATATCTAGTCTATATCACCTCTGGTTCATGAGTTACAATGGTACAAATTTTACTTCCAATAAATAAGGGGAAATAACTCCTATAAGAAGGTGAAAAATTCTTTAATGCGATATGTTATAAAGTGTCGCAATCCTTAGCTGAACATTTTGGAACAACTTTCATTGCGAAATCTTTTACGGTTTCATAGTTTATATGCACACAAGCTTTTTATGACAGGGGAAATAACTCCGTAAAGAAAAAGTGTTCGGTGTCACAGGGTTAACTGCGCAAGCGTAATGTCTCATACATCCATAGTACAAAATATCTTTATGACATGTCGCGAAACAAAATTTATAATGGGATAACAAAACTTGGCGGAAAAAAAATAAGAATAAATATAAGTTCATTGGTTCTACCGAACAAATGAGAGGCTTTCCACTTATCGCAAAAATGACCTTGACATTGACTTTGGTTTATGGAAATTGACTTTTCTTTTCAAAATAAACACACGAAAGAAAATCCATTCGGTAATCTTTCGAAATAAAAAAGGTAAAAAAATAGGACGTTAATTGACATAAATGTTCTTGATCAGCAAGTTTTTGATATTTGCATACTTAATGCTTTAAAAACAAAGCATTTATTAAGATTTACCATTTAATTTACACGAAAAAGCAGAATTTCTGAAAAATATGTTTTGACCTTGACTTCTGTCAATATGACCTTGACCATGCTGAGGGTCAATAAAGGACAAACAGTGCAGATCCTATGTCAATATGTCGTATAATTATGAAGAAATGACTATTTATCATAAATACCAAAATTTATAAGATGACCTTGACCTTTGACCTTGTTTCTATTTTCAAGGTCAAGGGTCATACTGGTCTATAGTGAAGACCCAATGCCTCTACTATCAATAGTTGATAAGTAATTAATGAAAACCTAATGATCAGTGGTAGTAATGGGGGATAACTCCTATAAGATGAAGTCGGATCCTTTCCCTCCAAATGTAAAAAAGTTGCGCCTTAATGAGACCAACATTTTATCCATTATAACTTATAGCTTATCTTTTACCGTTTCAATGCAATAGCGATGACAAGACAATGTCAAAATTTCAAACGTGATCTTGACCTTTGACCTTGTGTCCATTTTCAAGGTCAAGGTCAATGATGACCAATGATATAAGGTTTCATATAAATATCTGTTATAGTAACTGAGATATGGTGATATAATGTAATTCACAATATATTTTATTGGTCTAGGGGAGATAACTCTTATAAAAATGTCAAATAAAAAAAGTGACGATTCAAGATCTTAATATGATACACATTTTGGTAAAGGTTTCAGTTCTCTATCTATTATAGTAAAGGAGGAGATCTGCACACAACAAAGGGTCAAAAATTAGAACATGACCTTGACCTTTGACCTTGTGACCTTTTTCAAGGTCAAGGTCAATGATGACCAACTGTGAAATATCTAGTCTCTATCACCTCTGGTTCATGAGTTACAATGCTACAAAATGTACTTCCAATAAATAAGGGGAAATAACTCCTGCAAGGAGTCGTCAAAATACTTTGCGCGATATGTAACAAATTGTCGTGATCAATAGCTGACCATTTTGCAAAAAGTTTTATTGCGAAATCTTTTACGGTTTCATAGTTTATCTGAACACAAGCTTTTCTGTAACGGGGAGATAACTCCGTAAAGAACAAGTGTTCGGTGAGCCAGGGTTAACTGCGAAAGCGTAATGTCTCATACATCCATAGTACAAAATGTCTTTACGACATGTCGCGAAACAAAATTTATAATGGGAAAAGAAAACTTGGCGGAAAAAAAAGAATAATAATAATAAACAGACAAATAACAGGAAGGCTTTCCACTCGGAAAGTGGAAAGCCTTAATAAGAAACAGACTAATAACAGTAAGTCTTTCCACTGGAAAGTGGAAAGCCTTAAATATAGGTTCAATCGTTCTAAAGAACGATTAATAGGCTTTCCACTTCAAAAGAAGGCCTTAAATAAATGACCTTGAAACCAAAAAGCTAAGAAACATACGTAATTTGTCTATAGCAATTAATAAGAACAAAAAATTATTAAAAAACTTTTTAGATATCTTTAAAAATAAGAAAGGTCATTAAATAGGACGTAAGAAAACTTGAATGACCTTGACAACTGATCTTTTAATCTACGTAAATATTACTTATAGGCAATAACATTAAAAGAAGAAGCCATTCAAAATACATAGTACCATGAAAAACATTTATAAAGGACTTTGACCTTGACCTTTACAGCATGACCTTTACCATGCTGAAGGTCAACCGTGATCAACATTGAAGATTTTATGCCAATATCTCTTAAAGTCATTAAGATATGACTACTTATAATATATACAAAAAATTAGAAAATGACCTTGACCTTTGACCTTGTATTTGTTTTCAAGGTCAAGGGTCCTAATGATCCATAGTGAAGACCCCATGCCTCTATTATCAATAGTTGATAAGTAATTAATGAAAAACTAATTATCAATGGTTGTAATGGGGGATAACTCCTATAAGATGAAGTCGGATCCTTTCCCTCTAAATAAAAAAAAGTTGCGCCTTTATGAGACCAACATTTTATCCATTATAACTTATAGCCTATCTTTTACCATTTCAAAGTAATAGCGATGACAAGACAATGCCAAAATTTCAAACGTGACCTTGACCTTTGACCTTGTGTCCATTTTCAAGGTCAAGGTCAATGATGACCAATGATATAAGGTTTCATATATATATCTGTTATAGTTACTGAGATATAGTGATATAATGCAATTCACAATACATTTTATTGGTCTAGGGGAGATAACTCTTATAAAAATGTCAAATAAAAAAAGTGACGATTCAAGATCTCAATATGATACACATTTTGGTAAAGGTTTCAGTTCTCTATCTATTATAGTAAAGGAGGAGATCTGCACACAACCAAGGGTCAAAAATTAGAACATGACCTTGACCTTTGACCTTGTGACCTTTTTCAAGGTCAAGGTCAATGATGACCAACTGTGAAATATCTAGTCTATATCACCTCTGGTTCATGAGTTACAATGGTACAAATTTTACTTCCAATAAATAAGGGGAAATAACTCCTACAAGGAGTCGTCAAAATACTTTGCGCGATATGTAACAAATTGTCGCAATCCATAGCTGACCATTTTGCAACAACTTTTATTGCGAAATCTTCTACGGTTTCATAGTTTATCTGCACACAAGCTTTTCTGTAACAGGGGAGATAACTCCGTAAACAACAAGTGTTCGGTGTGACAGGGTCAACTGCGAAAGCGTAATGTCTTATACATCCATAGAACAAAATGTCTTTACGACATGTCGCGAAACAAAATTTATAATGGGAAAAGAAAACTTGGCGGAAAAAAATAAGAATAATAATAAGAAACAGAAGAATAACAAGAAGGCTTTCCACTGGAAAGTGGAAAGCCTTAATAATAAGAAACAGACTAATAACAGTAAGTCTTTCCACTGGAAAGTGGAAAGCCTTAATAATAAGAAACAGACTAATAACAGTAAGTCTTTCCACTGGAAAGTGGAAAGCCTTAATAATTAAAGTTCCTTTCTTCCTTCGGAAGAAAAAATCATGTTTTCCACATCAAGCGACATTTTTTACACCGCAGCGTAAAAAAAAAATGTTTTTTTTCTATATAAAAGTACATAACTGCACAAAATATACGTGAAACGTAGCAGAAAACCATGCAAAAATGACTTGTCACATCCTAGTATCGAACTCAGGATGTCAGTATTGCCAGCTCAGCGCTCTATCCACTGCGCCACGGAAGCTTGTTGATGACATATCAAATTTTGACGTATATATACCTTCTATGTGTTTTCTACATTTAAAATACAAAGACATTTTATATTGTTTTCGTGTATTTACAAATGAAATAAATAAGAAAGACAGAAAATTCTTTGATTTTTATTTATGAAATACATATAGAACGCTTTGATCTGAGTGGGCAGCGTCTGATGTCACGTGACCAGGCTATTATATTATCGTGGACTTAGTTTTAATCAAGTCACTTGGGGGGCTGACATTGGACAGTTAACATGGATATATTACATATGATCGCGATATACATATAAGTATCATCAAAATTACGTTTCGCGACGTCAACAGTGATGCTATTTTGACAGTTTAATTCAAAGGAATGTTACTTTCAATTCATTGTAATAGGGAAACCGTTTCTTTGTTCGGTAAAATACAGCAGTCGTGCATACCGGACGACACTCGATGTCATTTCAAAATAAATGCTCAAGTAGAAAACATGTTTGTTTCAGCTAGAACAACTCATGAAGACATAATTCAGATGTATATTTTAAGGATTTATCAATGCACAAACATTCAACCGCTGAAATCTAGGGGGTACCGATTGGGTCTCGACATTTGATTTTTTTTGCCCATTTTCGATTTTGTTGACATTTATGCACATCCGAGATACTTGGTTGGGGTAAAATCGACATTCTAAATCGATTGGCGCCATTTTCGAAAGGCTAGGATTTATGGTTTTTCTGAAAATCGCGATTTTTGCATAAAAAACCTATCTTTAACTTTCATGACCTGGAAATTTTTTTATAGTTCGTCAGAATGATTTCTACTGTAGCAACAATTCAAGGACATCGATCCCCGAACTATTTGGCGTCCATTTTGTTTCACCATTCTCTGTGGTCTAGGATGAAATCTGCACACTACATTCTGATGGGGTACCTTAGAAACACCCCCCCCCTTTATTTTTGCAGGCTGGCGGAATACCCTAAAATTCCCCATGTTTTTGCCCATGCCTGGCACCAAATTGTATTGCGACATGTAGCAAGCTAAAAAAACAAAGCGAATCCAAAGGTACAAAAATTCACATGTCGCTGTACTGAAACCCAGGTGACCTTGACCTTTGACCTTGTGACCTTGGGCAAGGTCAAGGTGAAAGTTGACATTTTACCTATTACAAGTTATTGCCTATCTTTTACCGTTTCAAGGGAATAGCGATGGCGAGACAATGTCAAAATTTCAAACGTGACCTTGACCTTTGACCTTGTGTCCATTTTCAAAGTCAAGGTCAATGATGACAAATGATATAAGGTTTCATGTATATATCTGTTATAGTTACTGAGATATAGTGATCTAATGTAACTCACAATGCATATTATTGGTCTAAGGGGAGACAACTCTTATAAAATGTCAAATTAAAAAAGTGACGATTCAAGACCTTAATATGATACACATTTTGGTAAAGGTTTCAGTTCTCTATCTATTATAGTAAAGGAGGAGATCTGCACACAACAAAGGGTCAAAAATTAGAACATGACCTTGACCTTTGACCTTGTGACCTTTTTCAAGGTCAAGGTCAATGATGACCAACTGTGAAATATCTAGTCTTTATCACCTCTGGTTCATGAGTTACAATGGTACAAATTGTACTTCCAATAAATAAGGGGAAATAACTCCTACAAGGAGTCATCAAAATACTTTGCGCGATATGTAACAAATTGTCGCAATCCATAGCTGACCATTTTGCAACAACTTTTATTGCGAAATCTTTTACGGTTTCATAGTTTATCTGCACACAAGCTTTTCTGTAACAGGGGAGATAACTCCGTAAAGAACAAGTGTTCAGTCTGCCAGGGTTAACTGCGAAAGCGTAATGTCTCATACATCCATAGTACAAAATGTCTTTACGACATGTCGCGAAACAAAATTTATAATGGGATAACAAAACTTGGCGGAAAAAAAATAAGAATAAATATAGGTTCAATCGTTCTAAAGAACGATTAATAGGCTTTCCACTTCAAAAGAAGACCTTAAATAAATGACCTTGAAACCAAAAAGCTAAGAAACATACGTAATTTGTCTATAGCAATTAATAAGAACAAAAATTATTAAAAAACTATTTAGATATCTTTAAAAATAAGAAAGGTCATTAAATAGGACGTAAGAAAACTTGAATGACCTCGACAACTGATCTTTTAATCTACGTAAATATTACTTATAGGCAATAGCATTAAAAGAAGAAGCCATTCAAAATACATAGTACCATGAAAAACATTTATAAAGGACTTTGACCTTGACTTTTACAGCATGACCTTGACCATGCTGAAGGTCAACAGTGATCAACATTGAAGATTTTATGCCAATATCTCTTAAAGTCATTAAGATATGACTACTTATAATATATACAAAAAATTAGAAAATGACCTTGACCTTTGACCTTGTATTTGTTTTCAAGGTCAATGATCCATAGTGAAGACCCCATGCCTCTATTATAAATAGTTGATAAGTAATTAATGAAAAACTAATTATCAATGGTTGTAATGGGGGATAACTCCTATAAGATGAAGCCGGATCCTTTCCCTCTAAATAGAAAAAAGTTGCGCCTTTATGAGACCAACATTTTATCCATTATAACTTATAGCCTATCTTTTACCGTTTCAAAGTAATAGCGATGACAAGACAATGCCAAAATTTCAAACGTGACCTTGACCTTTGACCTTGTGTCCATTTTCAAGGTCAAGGTCAATGATGACCAATGATATAAGGTTTCATATATATATATCTGTTATAGTTACTGAGATATAGTGATATAATGCAATTCACAATACATTTTATTGGTCTAGGGGAGATAACTCTTATAAAAATGTCAAATAAAAAAAGTGACGATTCAAGATCTCAATATGATACACATTTTGGTAAAGGTTTCAGTTCTCTATCTATTATAGTAAAGGAGGAGATCTGCACACAACCAAGGGTCAAAAATTAGAACATGACCTTGACCTTTGACCTTGTGACCTTTTTCAAGGCAAAGGTCAATGATGACCAACTGTGAAATATCTAGTCTATATCACCTCTGGTTCATGAGTTACAATGGTACAAATTTTACTTCCAATAAATAAGGGGAAATAACTCCTACAAGGAGTCGTCAAAATACTTTGCGCGATATGTAACAAATTGTCGCAATCCATAGCTGACCATTTTGCAACAACTTTTATTGCGAAATCTTCTACGGTTTCATAGTTTTTCTGCACACAAGCTTTTCTGTAACAGGGGAGATAACTCCGTAAAGAACAAGTGTTCGGTGTGACAGGGTCAACTGCGAAAGCGTAATGTCTTATACATCCATAGTACAAAATGTCTTTACGACATGTCGCGAAACAAAATTTATAATGGGAAAAGAAAACTTGGCGGAAAAAAATAAGAATAATAATAATAATAATAATAATAAATATAGGTTCATTTGTGACTTCGCCACAAATAATCATGGCTTACCACTTCCATCGACATTTTTTACACCGCGGCGTAAAAAAATTTCAGTTTTTTTTTGTTTTTTCTATATAAAAAACCATAACTGCATAAAATATACGTGAAACGTAGCAGAAAAGCATGCAAAAATCAAAATCATATGTCACATCCTAGGCTCGAACCGACGATGTCAGTCTTGCCAGCCCTCGTTGATACCACTGGACCACGGAAGACGATATGCAGAAAGTCAAATTTTGACGTATATATACCTTCAATGTGTTTTCTACATTTAAAATACAAAGACATTTTGTAATGTTTTCGTGTATTTACCAATGAAATAAATAAGAAAGACAGAAAATTCTATGATTTTTATTTATGAAATACAAATAGAACACATTGATTTGACTGGTCGAGACGTCTGATGTCACGTGACAATGCTACATATTATCGTGGACTTATATAAAAAAAAAAAAAAAAAAATAGAAAACAGGCGTCATACGTACTGTATACATATGATCGCCGTCAACAATGATGCAATTTTGACAGTTTAATGTTACTTTCAATTCATTGTAAAAGGAAAAACGGATTTTTCTTCGGTGAAATACAGCAATCGTACGTACCAAACGACACTCGATCGCGCGCATTTTATTGTCATTTTAAAATAAATGCAAGTAGAAAAAATGTTTGTTTCAGCTAGAACAACTCACGAAGACACAATTCAGATGTATATTTCAAGGATTAATCAATGCACAAAAATGCAAGCGATGAAATCTAAGGGGTCCCGATGGGGTCTCGACATTTGATTTTTTCTGCCGATTTTCGAGTTTGTTGACATTTATGCACATCCGAGATACATGGTTGGGGTAAAATCGACATTCTAAATCGATTGGCACCATTTTCGAAAAGCTAGGACTTATGGTTTTTCTGAAAATTGCGATTTTTGCATAAAAAACCTATCTTCAACTTTCATGACCTGGACATTTTTTTATCGTTCGTCAGAACGATTTCTACTGTAGCGACAATTTAGGGACATCAATCCCCGAACGATTTGGCGTCCATTTTGTTTCACCATTGTCTGTGGTCTAGGATGAAATCTGCACACTACATTCTTATGGGGTCCCCTTAGAAACACCCCCCCCCCTTTATTTTTGCAGGCTGGCGGAATACCCTAAAATTCCCCATGTTTTTTCCCATGCCTGGCACAAAATTTCATTGCGACATGTAGCAAGCTAAAAAATACAAAGCGAATCGAAAGGTACAAAAATTCACATGTCGCTGTACTGAAACACAGGTGACCTTGACCTTTGACCTTGTGACCTTGGGCAAGGTCAAGGTGAAAGTTGACATTTTACTTATTACAAGTTATTGCCTATCTTTTACCGTTTCAAGGGAATAGCGATGGCGAGACAATGTCAAAATTTCAAACGTGACCTTGACCTTTGACCTTGTGTCCATTTTCAAGGTCAAGGTCAATGATGACCAATGATATTAGGTTTCATGTATATATCTGTTATAGTTACTGAGATATAGTGATCTAATGTAACTCACAATGCATATTATTGGTCTAAGGGGAGACAACTCTTATAAAATGTCAAATAAAAAAAGTGACGATTCAAGATCTTAATATGATACACATTTTGGTAAAGGGTTCAGTTCTCTATCTATTATAGTAAAGGAGGAGATCTGCACACAACAAAGGGTCAAAAATTAGAACATGACCTTGACCTTTGACCTTGTGACCTTTTTCAAGGTCAGGGGCAATGATGACCAACTGTGAAATATCTAGTCTTTATCACATCTGGTTCATGAGTTACTATGGTAAAAAATGTACTTGCAATAAATAAGGGGAAATAACTCCTATAAGAAGGTGAAAAATTCTTCACTGCGATATGTTATAAAGTGTCGCAATCCTTCGCTGAACATTTTGGAACAACTTTCATTGCGACATCTTTTGCGGTTTCAAAGTTTATCTGCACACAAGCTTTTTTATGACAGGGGAAATAACTCCGTAAAGAAAAAGTGTTCGGTCTGCCAGGGTTAACTGCGAATGCGTAATGTCTCATACATTCATAGTACAAAATGTCTTTACGACATGTCGCGAAACAAAATTTATAATGGGATAACAAAACTTGGCGGAAAAAAAATAAGAATAATAAGAAACAGACTAATAACAGTAAGGCTTCCCACTCGGAAGTGGAAAGCCTTAATAATAATAAGAAACAGAAGAATAACAAGAAGGCTTTCCACTCGGAAAGTGGAAAGCCTTAAATATAGGTTCAATCGTTCTAAAGAACGATTAATAGGCTTTCCACTTCAAAAGAAGACCTTAAATAAATGACCTTGAAACCAAAAAGCTAAGAAACATACGTAATTTGTCTATAGCAATTAATAAGAACAAAAATTATTAAAAAACTATTTAGATATCTTTAAAAATAAGAAAGGTCATTAAATAGGACGTAAGAAAACTTGAATGACCTTGACAACTGATCTTTTAATCTACGTAAATATTACTTATAGGCAATAGCATTAAAAGAAGAAGCCATTCAAAATACATAGTACCATGAAAAACATTTATAAAGGACTTTGACCTTGACTTTTACAGCATGACCTTGACCATGCTGAAGGTCAACAGTGATCAACATTGAAGATTTTATGCCAATATCTCTTAAAGTCATTAAGATATGACTACTTATAATATATACAAAAAATTAGAAAATGACCTTGACCTTTGACCTTGTATTTGTTTTCAAGGTCAAGGGTCCTAATGATCCATAGTGAAGACCCCATGCCTCTATTATCAATAGTTGATAAGTAATTAATGAAAAACTAATTATCAATGGTTGTAATGGGGGATAACTCCTATAAGATGAAGCCGGATCCTTTCCCTCTAAATAAAAAAAAGTTGCGCCTTTATGAGACCAACATTTTATCCATTATAACTTATAGCCTATCTTTTACCGTTTCAAAGTAATAGCGATGACAAGACAATGCCAAAATTTCAAACGTGACCTTGACCTTTGACCTTGTGTCCATTTTCAAGGTCAAGGTCAATGATGACCAATGATATAAGGTTTCATATATATATCTGTTATAGTTACTGAGATATAGTGATATAATGCAATTCACAATACATTTTATTGGTCTAGGGGAGATAACTCTTATAAAAATGTCAAATAAAAAAAGTGACGATTCAAGATCTCAATATGATACACATTTTGGTAAAGGTTTCAGTTCTCTATTTATTATAGTAAAGGAGGAGATCTGCACACAACCAAGGGTCAAAAATTAGAACATGACCTTGACCTTTGACCTTGTGACCTTTTTCAAGGTCAAGGTCAATGATGACCAACTGTGAAATATCTAGTCTATATCACCTCTGGTTCATGAGTTACAATGGTACAAATTTTACTTCCAATAAATAAGGGGAAATAACTCCTACAAGGAGTCGTCAAAATACTTTGCGCGATATGTAACAAATTGTCGCAATCCATAGCTGACCATTTTGCAACAACTTTTATTGCGAAATCTTCTACGGTTTCATAGTTTATCTGCACACAAGCTTTTCTGTAACAGGGGAGATAACTCCGTAAAGAACAAGTGTTCGGTGTGACAGGGTCAACTGCGAAAGCGTAATGTCTTATACATCCATAGTACAAAATGCCTTTACGACATGTCGCGAAACAAAATTTATAATGGGAAAAGAAAACTTGGCGGAAAAAAATAAGAATAATAATAATAAATATAGGTTCAATCGTTCTAAAGAACGATTAATAGGCTTTCCACTTCAAAAGAAGACCTTAAATAAATGACCTTGAAACCAAAAAGCTAAGAAACATACGTAATTTGTCTATAGCAATTAACAAGAACAAAAATTATTAAAAAACTATTTAGATATCTTTAAAAATAAGAAAGGTCATTAAATAGGACGTAAGAAAACTTGAATGACCTTGACAACTGATCTTTTAATCTACGTAAATATTACTTATAGGCAATAGCATTAAAAGAATAAGCCATTCAAAATGCATAGTACCATGAAAAACATTTATAAAGGACTTTGACCTTGACTTTTACAGCATGACCTTGACCATGCTGAAGGTCAACAGTGATCAACATTGAAGATTTTATGCCAATATCTCTTAAAGTCATTAAGATATGACTACTTATAATATATACAAAAAATTAGAAAATGACCTTGACCTTTGACCTTGTATTTGTTTTCAAGGTCAAGGGTCCTAATGATCCATAGTGAAGACCCCATGCCTCTACTATCAATAGTTGATAAGTAATTAATGAAAAACTAATTATCAATGGTTGTAATGGGGGATAACTCCTATAAGATGAAGCCGGATCCTTTCCCTTTCAATAGAAAAAAGTTGCGCCTTTATGAGACCAACATTTTATCCATTATAACTTATAGCCTACCTTTTACCGTTTCAAAGTAATAGCGATGACAAGACAATGCCAAAATTTCAAACGTGACCTTGACCTTTGACCTTGTGTCCATTTTCAAGGTCAAGGTCAATGATGACCAATGATATAAGGTTTCATATATATATCTGTTATAGTTACTGAGATATAGTGATATAATGCAATTCACAATACATTTTATTGGTCTAGGGGAGATAACTCTTTTAAAAATGTCAAATAAAAAAAGTGACGATTCAAGATCTCAATATGATACACATTTTGGTAAAGGTTTCAGTTCTCTATCTATTATAGTGGAGGAGGAGATCTGCACACAACCAAGTGTCAAAAATTAGAACATGACCTTGACCTTTGACCTTGTGACCTTTTTCAAGGTCAAGGTCAATGATGACCAACTGTGAAATATCTAGTCTATATCACCTCTGGTTCATGAGTTACAATGGTACAAATTGTACTTCCAATAAATAAGGGGAAATAACTCCTACAAGGAGTCGTCAAAATACTTTGCGCGATATGTAACAAATTGTCGCAATCCATAGCTGACCATTTTGCAACAACTTTTATTGCGAAATCTTTTACGGTTTCATAGTTTATCTGCACACAAGCTTTTCTGTAACAGTGGAGATAACTCCGTAAAGAACAAGTGTTCGGTGTGACAGGGTCAACTGCGAAAGCGTAATGTCTTATACATCCATAGTACAAAATGTCTTTACGACATGTCGCGAAACAAAATTTATAATGGGAAAAGAAAACTTGGCGGAAAAAAATAAGAATAATAATAAGAAACAGAAGAATAACAAGAAGGCTTTCCACTGGAAAGTGGAAAGCCTTAATAATAATAATAATAATAAATATAGATTCAATCGTTCTAACGAACGATTAATAGGCTTTCCACTTAAAAGAACACCTAAAATAAATGACCTTGAAAATAAAAAGCTAAGCAACATACGTAATTTGTCTATATCAATTAATACGTACAAAAATATATAAAAAAACTATTTAGATATCTTTCAAAATATGAAAGGTCATTAAATAGGACGTAAAAAAACTTGAATGACCTTGACAACTGATCTTATGATCTAAGAAAATATTACTTATTGACAATAGCATTTATAAAAATAAGACATTTAAAATACATAGTACCATCAAAAAAATTTAAAAAGGACTTTGACCTTGACTCTTACAGCATGACCTTGACCATGTTGAAGGTCAACGGTGATCAACATTGAAGATTTTATGACACTATCTCTTATAATAGTTGAAATACGACTACTTTTAATAAATACCAAAAATTAGAAGATGACCTTGACCTTTGACCTTGTATTAGTTTTCAAGGTCAAGGGTCCTTATCGTCTATAGTGAAGACCCCATGCCTCTACTATCAATAGTTGATAAGTAATTAATGAAAAACCAGTTATCGATGTGTTTAATGGGGAACAACTCCTATAAGATGAAGTCGGATTCTTGACCTCAAAATAGAAAAAAGTTGCGCCTTAATGAGACCAACATTTTATCCGTTATAACTTATTGCCTATCTTTTACCGTTTCAACGGAATAGCGATGACAAGACAATGTCAAAATTTCAAACGTGACCTTGACCTTTGACCTTGCGTCCATTTTCAAGGTCAAGGTGAATGATGACCAATGATATAAGGTTTCATATATATATCTGTTATAGTTACTGAGATATAGTGATATAATACATTTCACAATATATTTTATTGGTCTAGGGGAGATAACTCTTATAAAAATGTCAAATAAAAAAAGTGACGATTCAAGATCTTAATATGATACACATTTTGGTAAAGGTTTCAGTTCTCTATCTATTATAGTAAAGGAGGAGATCTGCACACAACCAAGGGTCAAAAATTAGAACATGACCTTGACCTCTGATCTTGTGACCTTTTTCAGGGTCAAGGTCAATGATGACCAACTGTGAAATATCTAGTCTATATTACCACTGGTTCATGAGTTACAGTGGTACAAAATGTACTTCCAATAAATAAGGGGAAATAACTCCTACAAGAAGGTGAAAAATTCTTTAATGCGACATGTTATAAAGTGTCGCAATCCTTAGCTGAACATTTTGGAACAACTTTCATTGCGAAATCTTTTACGGTTTCATAGTTTATCTGCACACAAGCTTTTTTATGACAGGGGAAATAACTCCGTAAAGAAAAAGTGTTCGGTCAGCCAGGGTTAACTGCGAAAGCGTAATGTCTCATACATCCATAGTACAAAATGTCTTTACGACATGTCGCGAAACAAAATTTATAATGGGATAAGAAAACTTGGCGGAAAAAAAATAAGAATAAATATAGGTTCAATCGTTCTAAAGAACGATTAATAGGCTTTCCACTTCAAAAGAAGGCCTTAAATAAATGACCTTGAAACCAAAAAGCTAAGAAACATACGTAATTTGTCTATAGCAATTAATAAGAACAAAAAATTATTAAAAAACTTTTTAGATATCTTTAAAAATAAGAAAGGTCATTAAATAGGACGTAAGAAAACTTGAATGACCTTGACAACTGATCTTTTAATCTACGTAAATATTACTTATAGGCAATAACATTAAAAGAAGAAGCCATTCAAAATACATAGTACCATGAAAAACATTTATAAAGGACTTTGACCTTGACCTTTACAGCATGACCTTTACCATGCTGAAGGTCAACAGTGATCAACATTGAAGATTTTATGCCAATATCTCTTAAAGTCATTAAGATATGACTACTTATAATATATACAAAAAATTAGAAAATGACCTTGACCTTTGACCTTGTATTTGTTTTCAAGGTCAAGGGTCCTAATGATCCATAGTGAAGACCCCATGCCTCTATTATCAATAGTTGATAAGTAATTAATGAAAAACTAATTATCAATGGTTGTAATGGGGGATAACTCCTATAAGATGAAGTCGGATCCTTTCCCTCTAAATAAAAAAAAGTTGCGCCTTTATGAGACCAACATTTTATCCATTATAACTTATAGCCTATCTTTTACCATTTCAAAGTAATAGCGATGACAAGACAATGCCAAAATTTCAAACGTGACCTTGACCTTTGACCTTGTGTCCATTTTCAAGGTCAAGGTCAATGATGACCAATGATATAAGGTTTCATATATATATCTGTTATAGTTTCTGAGATATAGTGATATAATGCAATTCACAATACATTTTATTGGTCTAGGGGAGATAACTCTTATAAAAATGTCAAATAAAAAAAGTGACGATTCAAGATCTCAATATGATACACATTTTGGTAAAGGTTTCAGTTCTCTATCTATTATAGTAAAGGAGGAGATCTGCACACAACCAAGGGTCAAAAATTAGAACATGACCTTGACCTTTGACCTTGTGACCTTTTTCAAGGTCAAGGTCAATGATGACCAACTGTGAAATATCTAGTCTATATCACCTCTGGTTCATGAGTTACAATGGTACAAATTTTACTTCCAATAAATAAGGGGAAATAACTCCTACAAGGAGTCGTCAAAATACTTTGCGCGATATGTAACAAATTGTCGCAATCCATAGCTGACCATTTTGCAACAACTTTTATTGCGAAATCTTCTACGGTTTCATAGTTTATCTGCACACAAGCTTTTCTGTAACAGGGGAGATAACTCCGTAAACAACAAGTGTTCGGTGTGACAGGGTCAACTGCGAAAGCGTAATGTCTTATACATCCATAGAACAAAATGTCTTTACGACATGTCGCGAAACAAAATTTATAATGGGAAAAGAAAACTTGGCGGAAAAAAATAAGAATAAATATAGGTTCAATCGTTCTAACGAACGATTAATAGGCTTTCCACTTAAAAGAAACCTAAAATAAATGACCTTGAAACTAAAAAGCTAAGCAAGATCCGCAATTTGACTATAGCAATTAATAGGTTCAAAAATAATTAAAATAAACCATTTAGATATTTTTAAAAAATAAGAAAGGTCATTAAATAGGACGTTAGAAAACTTGAGTGACCTTGACAACTGATCTTTTAATCTACGTAAATTTTACTTATAGACAATAGCATTTATAAGAAAAAGCCATTTAAAATACATAGGACCATGAAAAAAATTAAAAAAGGACTTTGACCTTGACTCTTACACCGTGACCTTGACCATGCTGAAGGTCAACTGTGATCAACATTGAAGATTTTATGCCAATATCTCTTCTAGTTATTGAGATATGACTACTTATAAAATTTACCAATAATTAGCAGATGACCTTGACCTTTGACCTTGTATTTGTCTTCAAGGTCAAGGGTCCTAATGGTCTATAGTGAAGACCCCAAGCCTCTACTATTAATAGTTGATAAGTAATTATTGAAAAACTAATTAACAATGGTTGTAATGGGGGATAACTCCTATAAAATGAAGTCGGATCCTTTACCTCAAAGTAGGAAAAAGTTACGCCTTTATGAGACCAACATTTTATCCATTATAACTTATAGCCTATCTTTTACCGTTTCAATGGAATAGCGATGACAAGACGATGTCAAATTTTTAAACGTGACCTTGACCTTTAACCTTGTGTCCATTTTCAAGGTCAAGGTCAATGATGACCAATGATATAAGGTTTCATATATATATCTGTTATAGTTACTGAGATATAGTGATATAATGCAATTCACAATACATTTTATTGGTCTAGGGGAGATAACTCTTATAAAAATGTCAAATAAAAAAAGTGACGATTCAAGATCTCAATATGATACACATTTTGGTAAAGGTTTCAGTTCTCTATGTATTATAGTAAAGGAGGAGATCTGCACACAACCAAGGGTCAAAAATTAGAACTTGACCTTGACCTTTGACCTTGTGACCTTTTTCAAGGTCAAGGTCAATGATGACCAACTGTGAAATATCTAGTCTATATCACCTCTGGTTCATGAGTTACAATGGTACAAATTGTACTTCCAATAAATAAGGGGAAATAACTCCTATAAGAAGGTGAAAAATTCTTTAATGTGATATGTTATAAAGTGTCGCAATCCTTAGCTGAACATTTTGGAACAACTTTCATTGCGAAATCTTTTACGGTTTCATAGTTTATCTGCACACAAGCTTTTTATGACAGGGGAAATAACTCCGTAAAGAAAAAGTGTTCGGTGTCACAGGGTTAACTGCGCAAGGGTAATGTCTCATACATCCATAGTACAAAATATCTTTACGACATGTCGCGAAACAAAATTTATAATGGGATAACAAAACTTGGCGGAAAAAAAATAAGAATAATAAGAAACAGACTAATAACAGTAAGTCTTTCCACTGGAAAGTGGAAAGCCTTAATAATAAGAAACAGAAGAATAACAAGAAGGCTTTCCACTGGAAAGTGGAAAGCCTTAATAATAAGAAACAGACTAATAACAGTAAGTCTTTCCACTGGAAAGTGGAAAGCCTTAATAATAAGAAACAGACTAATAACAGTAAGTCTTTCCACTGGAAAGTGGAAAGCCTTAATAATTAAAGTTCCTTTCTTCCTTCGGAAGAAAAAATCATGTTTTCCACATCAAGCGACATTTTTTACACCGCAGCGTAAAAAAAAAAATGTTTTTTTTCTATATAAAAGTACATAACTGCACAAAATATACGTGAAACGTAGCAGAAAACCATGCAAAAATGACTTGTCACATCCTAGTATCGAACTCAGGATGTCAGTATTGCCAGCTCAGCGCTCTATCCACTGCGCCACGGAAGCTTGTTGATGACATATCAAATTTTGACGTATATATACCTTCTATGTGTTTTCTACATTTAAAATACAAAGACATTTTATATTGTTTTCGTGTATTTACAAATGAAATAAATAAGAAAGACAGAAAATTCTTTGATTTTTATTTATGAAATACATATAGAACGCTTTGATCTGAGTGGGCAGCGTCTGATGTCACGTGACCAGGCTATTATATTATCGTGGACTTAGTTTTAATCAAGTCACTTGGGGGGCTGACATTGGACAGTTAACATGGATATATTACATATGATCGCGATATACATATAAGTATCATCAAAATTACGTTTCGCGACGTCAACAGTGATGCTATTTTGACAGTTTAATTCAAAGGAATGTTACTTTCAATTCATTGTAATAGGGAAACCGTTTCTTTGTTCGGTAAAATACAGCAGTCGTGCATACCGGACGACACTCGATGTCATTTCAAAATAAATGCTCAAGTAGAAAACATGTTTGTTTCAGCTAGAACAACTCATGAAGACATAATTCAGATGTATATTTTAAGGATTTATCAATGCACAAACATTCAACCGCTGAAATCTAGGGGGTACCGATTGGGTCTCGACATTTGATTTTTTTTGCCCATTTTCGATTTTGTTGACATTTATGCACATCCGAGATACTTGGTTGGGGTAAAATCGACATTCTAAATCGATTGGCGCCATTTTCGAAAGGCTAGGATTTATGGTTTTTCTGAAAATCGCGATTTTTGCATAAAAAACCTATCTTTAACTTTCATGACCTGGAAATTTTTTTATAGTTCGTCAGAATGATTTCTACTGTAGCAACAATTCAAGGACATCGATCCCCGAACTATTTGGCGTCCATTTTGTTTCACCATTCTCTGTGGTCTAGGATGAAATCTGCACACTACATTCTGATGGGGTACCTTAGAAACACCCCCCCCCTTTATTTTTGCAGGCTGGCGGAATACCCTAAAATTCCCCATGTTTTTGCCCATGCCTGGCACCAAATTGTATTGCGACATGTAGCAAGCTAAAAAAACAAAGCGAATCCAAAGGTACAAAAATTCACATGTCGCTGTACTGAAACCCAGGTGACCTTGACCTTTGACCTTGTGACCTTGGGCAAGGTCAAGGTGAAAGTTGACATTTTACCTATTACAAGTTATTGCCTATCTTTTACCGTTTCAAGGGAATAGCGATGGCGAGACAATGTCAAAATTTCAAACGTGACCTTGACCTTTGACCTTGTGTCCATTTTCAAAGTCAAGGTCAATGATGACAAATGATATAAGGTTTCATGTATATATCTGTTATAGTTACTGAGATATAGTGATCTAATGTAACTCACAATGCATATTATTGGTCTAAGGGGAGACAACTCTTATAAAATGTCAAATTAAAAAAGTGACGATTCAAGACCTTAATATGATACACATTTTGGTAAAGGTTTCAGTTCTCTATCTATTATAGTAAAGGAGGAGATCTGCACACAACAAAGGGTCAAAAATTAGAACATGACCTTGACCTTTGACCTTGTGACCTTTTTCAAGGTCAAGGTCAATGATGACCAACTGTGAAATATCTAGTCTTTATCACCTCTGGTTCATGAGTTACAATGGTACAAATTGTACTTCCAATAAATAAGGGGAAATAACTCCTACAAGGAGTCATCAAAATACTTTGCGCGATATGTAACAAATTGTCGCAATCCATAGCTGACCATTTTGCAACAACTTTTATTGCGAAATCTTTTACGGTTTCATAGTTTATCTGCACACAAGCTTTTCTGTAACAGGGGAGATAACTCCGTAAAGAACAAGTGTTCAGTCTGCCAGGGTTAACTGCGAAAGCGTAATGTCTCATACATCCATAGTACAAAATGTCTTTACGACATGTCGCGAAACAAAATTTATAATGGGATAACAAAACTTGGCGGAAAAAAAATAAGAATAAATATAGGTTCAATCGTTCTAAAGAACGATTAATAGGCTTTCCACTTCAAAAGAAGACCTTAAATAAATGACCTTGAAACCAAAAAGCTAAGAAACATACGTAATTTGTCTATAGCAATTAATAAGAACAAAAATTATTAAAAAACTATTTAGATATCTTTAAAAATAAGAAAGGTCATTAAATAGGACGTAAGAAAACTTGAATGACCTCGACAACTGATCTTTTAATCTACGTAAATATTACTTATAGGCAATAGCATTAAAAGAAGAAGCCATTCAAAATACATAGTACCATGAAAAACATTTATAAAGGACTTTGACCTTGACTTTTACAGCATGACCTTGACCATGCTGAAGGTCAACAGTGATCAACATTGAAGATTTTATGCCAATATCTCTTAAAGTCATTAAGATATGACTACTTATAATATATACAAAAAATTAGAAAATGACCTTGACCTTTGACCTTGTATTTGTTTTCAAGGTCAATGATCCATAGTGAAGACCCCATGCCTCTATTATAAATAGTTGATAAGTAATTAATGAAAAACTAATTATCAATGGTTGTAATGGGGGATAACTCCTATAAGATGAAGCCGGATCCTTTCCCTCTAAATAGAAAAAAGTTGCGCCTTTATGAGACCAACATTTTATCCATTATAACTTATAGCCTATCTTTTACCGTT
Source organism: Limnoperna fortunei (assembly GCA_944474755.1). Lineage (NCBI taxonomy): Eukaryota > Metazoa > Mollusca > Bivalvia > Mytilida > Modiolidae > Limnoperna > Limnoperna fortunei. The sequence goes on along the minus strand of OX104114.1, from coordinate 67,949,703 downwards.
TCAAAGTAATAGCGATGACAAGACAATGCCAAAATTTCAAACGTGACCTTGACCTTTGACCTTGTGTCCATTTTCAAGGTCAAGGTCAATGATGACCAATGATATAAGGTTTCATATATATATATCTGTTATAGTTACTGAGATATAGTGATATAATGCAATTCACAATACATTTTATTGGTCTAGGGGAGATAACTCTTATAAAAATGTCAAATAAAAAAAGTGACGATTCAAGATCTCAATATGATACACATTTTGGTAAAGGTTTCAGTTCTCTATCTATTATAGTAAAGGAGGAGATCTGCACACAACCAAGGGTCAAAAATTAGAACATGACCTTGACCTTTGACCTTGTGACCTTTTTCAAGGTAAAGGTCAATGATGACCAACTGTGAAATATCTAGTCTATATCACCTCTGGTTCATGAGTTACAATGGTACAAATTTTACTTCCAATAAATAAGGGGAAATAACTCCTACAAGGAGTCGTCAAAATACTTTGCGCGATATGTAACAAATTGTCGCAATCCATAGCTGACCATTTTGCAACAACTTTTATTGCGAAATCTTCTACGGTTTCATAGTTTTTCTGCACACAAGCTTTTCTGTAACAGGGGAGATAACTCCGTAAAGAACAAGTGTTCGGTGTGACAGGGTCAACTGCGAAAGCGTAATGTCTTATACATCCATAGTACAAAATGTCTTTACGACATGTCGCGAAACAAAATTTATAATGGGAAAAGAAAACTTGGCGGAAAAAAATAAGAATAATAATAATAATAATAATAATAATAATAATAAGAAACAGAAGAATAACAAGAAGGCTTTCCACTCGGAAAGTGGAAAGCCTTAAATATAGGTTCAATCGTTCTAAAGAACGATTAATAGGCTTTCCACTTCAAAAGAAGACCTTAAATAAATGACCTTGAAACCAAAAAGCTAAGAAACATACGTAATTTGTCTATAGCAATTAATAAGAACAAAAATTATTAAAAAACTATTTAGATATCTTTAAAAATAAGAAAGGTCATTAAATAGGACGTAAGAAAACTTGAATGACCTTGACAACTGATCTTTTAATCTACGTAAATATTACTTATAGGCAATAGCATTAAAAGAAGAAGCCATTCAAAATACATAGTACCATGAAAAACATTTATAAAGGACTTTGACCTTGACTTTTACAGCATGACCTTGACCATGCTGAAGGTCAACAGTGATCAACATTGAAGATTTTATGCCAATATCTCTTAAAGTCATTAAGATATGACTACTTATAATATATACAAAAAATTAGAAAATGACCTTGACCTTTGACCTTGTATTTGTTTTCAAGGTCAAGGGTCCTAATGATCCATAGTGAAGACCCCATGCCTCTATTATCAATAGTTGATAAGTAATTAATGAAAAACTAATTATCAATGGTTGTAATGGGGGATAACTCCTATAAGATGAAGCCGGATCCTTTCCCTCTAAATAAAAAAAAGTTGCGCCTTTATGAGACCAACATTTTATCCATTATAACTTATAGCCTATCTTTTACCGTTTCAAAGTAATAGCGATGACAAGACAATGCCAAAATTTCAAACGTGACCTTGACCTTTGACCTTGTGTCCATTTTCAAGGTCAAGGTCAATGATGACCAATGATATAAGGTTTCATATATATATCTGTTATAGTTACTGAGATATAGTGATATAATGCAATTCACAATACATTTTATTGGTCTAGGGGAGATAACTCTTATAAAAATGTCAAATAAAAAAAGTGACGATTCAAGATCTCAATATGATACACATTTTGGTAAAGGTTTCAGTTCTCTATTTATTATAGTAAAGGAGGAGATCTGCACACAACCAAGGGTCAAAAATTAGAACATGACCTTGACCTTTGACCTTGTGACCTTTTTCAAGGTCAAGGTCAATGATGACCAACTGTGAAATATCTAGTCTATATCACCTCTGGTTCATGAGTTACAATGGTACAAATTTTACTTCCAATAAATAAGGGGAAATAACTCCTACAAGGAGTCGTCAAAATACTTTGCGCGATATGTAACAAATTGTCGCAATCCATAGCTGACCATTTTGCAACAACTTTTATTGCGAAATCTTCTACGGTTTCATAGTTTATCTGCACACAAGCTTTTCTGTAACAGGGGAGATAACTCCGTAAAGAACAAGTGTTCGGTGTGACAGGGTCAACTGCGAAAGCGTAATGTCTTATACATCCATAGTACAAAATGCCTTTACGACATGTCGCGAAACAAAATTTATAATGGGAAAAGAAAACTTGGCGGAAAAAAATAAGAATAATAATAATAAATATAGGTTCAATCGTTCTAAAGAACGATTAATAGGCTTTCCACTTCAAAAGAAGACCTTAAATAAATGACCTTGAAACCAAAAAGCTAAGAAACATACGTAATTTGTCTATAGCAATTAACAAGAACAAAAATTATTAAAAAACTATTTAGATATCTTTAAAAATAAGAAAGGTCATTAAATAGGACGTAAGAAAACTTGAATGACCTTGACAACTGATCTTTTAATCTACGTAAATATTACTTATAGGCAATAGCATTAAAAGAATAAGCCATTCAAAATGCATAGTACCATGAAAAACATTTATAAAGGACTTTGACCTTGACTTTTACAGCATGACCTTGACCATGCTGAAGGTCAACAGTGATCAACATTGAAGATTTTATGCCAATATCTCTTAAAGTCATTAAGATATGACTACTTATAATATATACAAAAAATTAGAAAATGACCTTGACCTTTGACCTTGTATTTGTTTTCAAGGTCAAGGGTCCTAATGATCCATAGTGAAGACCCCATGCCTCTACTATCAATAGTTGATAAGTAATTAATGAAAAACTAATTATCAATGGTTGTAATGGGGGATAACTCCTATAAGATGAAGCCGGATCCTTTCCCTTTCAATAGAAAAAAGTTGCGCCTTTATGAGACCAACATTTTATCCATTATAACTTATAGCCTACCTTTTACCGTTTCAAAGTAATAGCGATGACAAGACAATGCCAAAATTTCAAACGTGACCTTGACCTTTGACCTTGTGTCCATTTTCAAGGTCAAGGTCAATGATGACCAATGATATAAGGTTTCATATATATATCTGTTATAGTTACTGAGATATAGTGATATAATGCAATTCACAATACATTTTATTGGTCTAGGGGAGATAACTCTTTTAAAAATGTCAAATAAAAAAAGTGACGATTCAAGATCTCAATATGATACACATTTTGGTAAAGGTTTCAGTTCTCTATCTATTATAGTGGAGGAGGAGATCTGCACACAACCAAGTGTCAAAAATTAGAACATGACCTTGACCTTTGACCTTGTGACCTTTTTCAAGGTCAAGGTCAATGATGACCAACTGTGAAATATCTAGTCTATATCACCTCTGGTTCATGAGTTACAATGGTACAAATTGTACTTCCAATAAATAAGGGGAAATAACTCCTACAAGGAGTCGTCAAAATACTTTGCGCGATATGTAACAAATTGTCGCAATCCATAGCTGACCATTTTGCAACAACTTTTATTGCGAAATCTTTTACGGTTTCATAGTTTATCTGCACACAAGCTTTTCTGTAACAGTGGAGATAACTCCGTAAAGAACAAGTGTTCGGTGTGACAGGGTCAACTGCGAAAGCGTAATGTCTTATACATCCATAGTACAAAATGTCTTTACGACATGTCGCGAAACAAAATTTATAATGGGAAAAGAAAACTTGGCGGAAAAAAATAAGAATAATAATAAGAAACAGAAGAATAACAAGAAGGCTTTCCACTGGAAAGTGGAAAGCCTTAATAATAATAATAATAATAAATATAGATTCAATCGTTCTAACGAACGATTAATAGGCTTTCCACTTAAAAGAACACCTAAAATAAATGACCTTGAAAATAAAAAGCTAAGCAACATACGTAATTTGTCTATATCAATTAATACGTACAAAAATATATAAAAAAACTATTTAGATATCTTTCAAAATATGAAAGGTCATTAAATAGGACGTAAAAAAACTTGAATGACCTTGACAACTGATCTTATGATCTAAGAAAATATTACTTATTGACAATAGCATTTATAAAAATAAGACATTTAAAATACATAGTACCATCAAAAAAATTTAAAAAGGACTTTGACCTTGACTCTTACAGCATGACCTTGACCATGTTGAAGGTCAACGGTGATCAACATTGAAGATTTTATGACACTATCTCTTATAATAGTTGAAATACGACTACTTTTAATAAATACCAAAAATTAGAAGATGACCTTGACCTTTGACCTTGTATTAGTTTTCAAGGTCAAGGGTCCTTATCGTCTATAGTGAAGACCCCATGCCTCTACTATCAATAGTTGATAAGTAATTAATGAAAAACCAGTTATCGATGTGTTTAATGGGGAACAACTCCTATAAGATGAAGTCGGATTCTTGACCTCAAAATAGAAAAAAGTTGCGCCTTAATGAGACCAACATTTTATCCGTTATAACTTATTGCCTATCTTTTACCGTTTCAACGGAATAGCGATGACAAGACAATGTCAAAATTTCAAACGTGACCTTGACCTTTGACCTTGCGTCCATTTTCAAGGTCAAGGTGAATGATGACCAATGATATAAGGTTTCATATATATATCTGTTATAGTTACTGAGATATAGTGATATAATACATTTCACAATATATTTTATTGGTCTAGGGGAGATAACTCTTATAAAAATGTCAAATAAAAAAAGTGACGATTCAAGATCTTAATATGATACACATTTTGGTAAAGGTTTCAGTTCTCTATCTATTATAGTAAAGGAGGAGATCTGCACACAACCAAGGGTCAAAAATTAGAACATGACCTTGACCTCTGATCTTGTGACCTTTTTCAGGGTCAAGGTCAATGATGACCAACTGTGAAATATCTAGTCTATATTACCACTGGTTCATGAGTTACAGTGGTACAAAATGTACTTCCAATAAATAAGGGGAAATAACTCCTACAAGAAGGTGAAAAATTCTTTAATGCGACATGTTATAAAGTGTCGCAATCCTTAGCTGAACATTTTGGAACAACTTTCATTGCGAAATCTTTTACGGTTTCATAGTTTATCTGCACACAAGCTTTTTTATGACAGGGGAAATAACTCCGTAAAGAAAAAGTGTTCGGTCAGCCAGGGTTAACTGCGAAAGCGTAATGTCTCATACATCCATAGTACAAAATGTCTTTACGACATGTCGCGAAACAAAATTTATAATGGGATAAGAAAACTTGGCGGAAAAAAAATAAGAATAAATATAGGTTCAATCGTTCTAAAGAACGATTAATAGGCTTTCCACTTCAAAAGAAGGCCTTAAATAAATGACCTTGAAACCAAAAAGCTAAGAAACATACGTAATTTGTCTATAGCAATTAATAAGAACAAAAAATTATTAAAAAACTTTTTAGATATCTTTAAAAATAAGAAAGGTCATTAAATAGGACGTAAGAAAACTTGAATGACCTTGACAACTGATCTTTTAATCTACGTAAATATTACTTATAGGCAATAACATTAAAAGAAGAAGCCATTCAAAATACATAGTACCATGAAAAACATTTATAAAGGACTTTGACCTTGACCTTTACAGCATGACCTTTACCATGCTGAAGGTCAACAGTGATCAACATTGAAGATTTTATGCCAATATCTCTTAAAGTCATTAAGATATGACTACTTATAATATATACAAAAAATTAGAAAATGACCTTGACCTTTGACCTTGTATTTGTTTTCAAGGTCAAGGGTCCTAATGATCCATAGTGAAGACCCCATGCCTCTATTATCAATAGTTGATAAGTAATTAATGAAAAACTAATTATCAATGGTTGTAATGGGGGATAACTCCTATAAGATGAAGTCGGATCCTTTCCCTCTAAATAAAAAAAAGTTGCGCCTTTATGAGACCAACATTTTATCCATTATAACTTATAGCCTATCTTTTACCATTTCAAAGTAATAGCGATGACAAGACAATGCCAAAATTTCAAACGTGACCTTGACCTTTGACCTTGTGTCCATTTTCAAGGTCAAGGTCAATGATGACCAATGATATAAGGTTTCATATATATATCTGTTATAGTTTCTGAGATATAGTGATATAATGCAATTCACAATACATTTTATTGGTCTAGGGGAGATAACTCTTATAAAAATGTCAAATAAAAAAAGTGACGATTCAAGATCTCAATATGATACACATTTTGGTAAAGGTTTCAGTTCTCTATCTATTATAGTAAAGGAGGAGATCTGCACACAACCAAGGGTCAAAAATTAGAACATGACCTTGACCTTTGACCTTGTGACCTTTTTCAAGGTCAAGGTCAATGATGACCAACTGTGAAATATCTAGTCTATATCACCTCTGGTTCATGAGTTACAATGGTACAAATTTTACTTCCAATAAATAAGGGGAAATAACTCCTACAAGGAGTCGTCAAAATACTTTGCGCGATATGTAACAAATTGTCGCAATCCATAGCTGACCATTTTGCAACAACTTTTATTGCGAAATCTTCTACGGTTTCATAGTTTATCTGCACACAAGCTTTTCTGTAACAGGGGAGATAACTCCGTAAACAACAAGTGTTCGGTGTGACAGGGTCAACTGCGAAAGCGTAATGTCTTATACATCCATAGAACAAAATGTCTTTACGACATGTCGCGAAACAAAATTTATAATGGGAAAAGAAAACTTGGCGGAAAAAAATAAGAATAAATATAGGTTCAATCGTTCTAACGAACGATTAATAGGCTTTCCACTTAAAAGAAACCTAAAATAAATGACCTTGAAACTAAAAAGCTAAGCAAGATCCGCAATTTGACTATAGCAATTAATAGGTTCAAAAATAATTAAAATAAACCATTTAGATATTTTTAAAAAATAAGAAAGGTCATTAAATAGGACGTTAGAAAACTTGAGTGACCTTGACAACTGATCTTTTAATCTACGTAAATTTTACTTATAGACAATAGCATTTATAAGAAAAAGCCATTTAAAATACATAGGACCATGAAAAAAATTAAAAAAGGACTTTGACCTTGACTCTTACACCGTGACCTTGACCATGCTGAAGGTCAACTGTGATCAACATTGAAGATTTTATGCCAATATCTCTTCTAGTTATTGAGATATGACTACTTATAAAATTTACCAATAATTAGCAGATGACCTTGACCTTTGACCTTGTATTTGTCTTCAAGGTCAAGGGTCCTAATGGTCTATAGTGAAGACCCCAAGCCTCTACTATTAATAGTTGATAAGTAATTATTGAAAAACTAATTAACAATGGTTGTAATGGGGGATAACTCCTATAAAATGAAGTCGGATCCTTTACCTCAAAGTAGGAAAAAGTTACGCCTTTATGAGACCAACATTTTATCCATTATAACTTATAGCCTATCTTTTACCGTTTCAATGGAATAGCGATGACAAGACGATGTCAAATTTTTAAACGTGACCTTGACCTTTAACCTTGTGTCCATTTTCAAGGTCAAGGTCAATGATGACCAATGATATAAGGTTTCATATATATATCTGTTATAGTTACTGAGATATAGTGATATAATGCAATTCACAATACATTTTATTGGTCTAGGGGAGATAACTCTTATAAAAATGTCAAATAAAAAAAGTGACGATTCAAGATCTCAATATGATACACATTTTGGTAAAGGTTTCAGTTCTCTATGTATTATAGTAAAGGAGGAGATCTGCACACAACCAAGGGTCAAAAATTAGAACTTGACCTTGACCTTTGACCTTGTGACCTTTTTCAAGGTCAAGGTCAATGATGACCAACTGTGAAATATCTAGTCTATATCACCTCTGGTTCATGAGTTACAATGGTACAAATTGTACTTCCAATAAATAAGGGGAAATAACTCCTATAAGAAGGTGAAAAATTCTTTAATGTGATATGTTATAAAGTGTCGCAATCCTTAGCTGAACATTTTGGAACAACTTTCATTGCGAAATCTTTTACGGTTTCATAGTTTATCTGCACACAAGCTTTTTATGACAGGGGAAATAACTCCGTAAAGAAAAAGTGTTCGGTGTCACAGGGTTAACTGCGCAAGGGTAATGTCTCATACATCCATAGTACAAAATATCTTTACGACATGTCGCGAAACAAAATTTATAATGGGATAACAAAACTTGGCGGAAAAAAAATAAGAATAATAAGAAACAGACTAATAACAGTAAGTCTTTCCACTGGAAAGTGGAAAGCCTTAATAATAAGAAACAGAAGAATAACAAGAAGGCTTTCCACTGGAAAGTGGAAAGCCTTAATAATAAGAAACAGACTAATAACAGTAAGTCTTTCCACTGGAAAGTGGAAAGCCTTAATAATAAGAAACAGACTAATAACAGTAAGTCTTTCCACTGGAAAGTGGAAAGCCTTAATAATTAAAGTTCCTTTCTTCCTTCGGAAGAAAAAATCATGTTTTCCACATCAAGCGACATTTTTTACACCGCAGCGTAAAAAAAAAAATGTTTTTTTTCTATATAAAAGTACATAACTGCACAAAATATACGTGAAACGTAGCAGAAAACCATGCAAAAATGACTTGTCACATCCTAGTATCGAACTCAGGATGTCAGTATTGCCAGCTCAGCGCTCTATCCACTGCGCCACGGAAGCTTGTTGATGACATATCAAATTTTGACGTATATATACCTTCTATGTGTTTTCTACATTTAAAATACAAAGACATTTTATATTGTTTTCGTGTATTTACAAATGAAATAAATAAGAAAGACAGAAAATTCTTTGATTTTTATTTATGAAATACATATAGAACGCTTTGATCTGAGTGGGCAGCGTCTGATGTCACGTGACCAGGCTATTATATTATCGTGGACTTAGTTTTAATCAAGTCACTTGGGGGGCTGACATTGGACAGTTAACATGGATATATTACATATGATCGCGATATACATATAAGTATCATCAAAATTACGTTTCGCGACGTCAACAGTGATGCTATTTTGACAGTTTAATTCAAAGGAATGTTACTTTCAATTCATTGTAATAGGGAAACCGTTTCTTTGTTCGGTAAAATACAGCAGTCGTGCATACCGGACGACACTCGATGTCATTTCAAAATAAATGCTCAAGTAGAAAACATGTTTGTTTCAGCTAGAACAACTCATGAAGACATAATTCAGATGTATATTTTAAGGATTTATCAATGCACAAACATTCAACCGCTGAAATCTAGGGGGTACCGATTGGGTCTCGACATTTGATTTTTTTTGCCCATTTTCGATTTTGTTGACATTTATGCACATCCGAGATACTTGGTTGGGGTAAAATCGACATTCTAAATCGATTGGCGCCATTTTCGAAAGGCTAGGATTTATGGTTTTTCTGAAAATCGCGATTTTTGCATAAAAAACCTATCTTTAACTTTCATGACCTGGAAATTTTTTTATAGTTCGTCAGAATGATTTCTACTGTAGCAACAATTCAAGGACATCGATCCCCGAACTATTTGGCGTCCATTTTGTTTCACCATTCTCTGTGGTCTAGGATGAAATCTGCACACTACATTCTGATGGGGTACCTTAGAAACACCCCCCCCCCTTTATTTTTGCAGGCTGGCGGAATACCCTAAAATTCCCCATGTTTTTGCCCATGCCTGGCACCAAATTGTATTGCGACATGTAGCAAGCTAAAAAAACAAAGCGAATCCAAAGGTACAAAAATTCACATGTCGCTGTACTGAAACCCAGGTGACCTTGACCTTTGACCTTGTGACCTTGGGCAAGGTCAAGGTGAAAGTTGACATTTTACCTATTACAAGTTATTGCCTATCTTTTACCGTTTCAAGGGAATAGCGATGGCGAGACAATGTCAAAATTTCAAACGTGACCTTGACCTTTGACCTTGTGTCCATTTTCAAGGTCAAGGTCAATGATGACAAATGATATAAGGTTTCATGTATATATCTGTTATAGTTACTGAGATATAGTGATCTAATGTAACTCACAATGCATATTATTGGTCTAAGGGGAGACAACTCTTATAAAATGTCAAATAAAAAAAGTGACGATTCAAGATCTTAATATGATACACATTTTGGTAAAGGTTTCAGTTCTCTATCTATTATAGTAAAGGAGGAGATCTGCACACAACAAAGGGTCAAAAATTAGAACATGACCTTGACCTTTGACCTTGTGACCTTTTTCAAGGTCAAGGTCAATGATGACCAACTGTGAAATATCTAGTCTTTATCACCTCTGGTTCATGAGTTACTCTGGTCAAAAATGTACTTGCAATAAATAAGGGGAAATAACTCCTATAAGAAGGTGAAAATTTCTTTAATGCGATATGTTATAAAGTGTCGCAATCCTTCGCTGAACATTTTGGAACAACTTTTATTGCGATATCTTTTACAGTTTCAAAGTTAATCTGCACACAAGCTTTTTTATGACAGGGGAAATAACTCCGTAAAGAAAAAGTGTTCAGTGTGACAGGGTCAACTGCGAAAGCGTAATGTCTCATACATTCATAGTACAAAATGTCTTTACTACATGTCGCGAAACAAAATTTATAATAAGGAAAAAAAGTTGGCGGAAAAAAAATAAGAATAATAATAAATATAAGTTCATTGGTTCTACCGAACAAATGAGAGGCTTTCCACTTATTGCATAAATGACCTTGACATTGACTTTGGCTATATGGAAATTGAATCTTCTTTTCAAAATAAACAAAAGAAAGAAAAACCATTCGTATATCTTTTGAAATAAAAAAGGTAAAAAAATAGGACGTTGAGATAAATGACCTTGACTACCAAGTGTTTGATTTTTGCATATTTAATGCTTTAAAAACAAATCATTTATTTGTATTTACCATTTTATATACACGAAAAAACAGAATTTCCAAAAAATATTATTTGACCTTGACTGCTGTCAATATGACCTTGACCATGCTGAGGGTCAATAAAGGACCAACAGTGAAGATCCTTAGTCAATATGTCTTATAATTATGAAGAAATGCCTATTTATCATAAATACCCAAATTTATAAGATGACCTTGACCTTTTACCTTGTTTATATTTTCAAGGTCAATGGTCATAATGGTCTTTGGTGAAGTCCCCATGCCTCTACTATCAATAGTTAATAAGTTATCAATGGAAAAGTAAATATCAATGGTTGTAATGGGAGATAACTCCTATAAGATGAAGTCAAATCCTTTTCCTCTAAATAGAAAAAAGTTGCGCATTTATGAGGCCGACATTTTATCCGTTATAAGTTATAAGCTATCTTTTACCGTTTCAAAGAAATAGCGATGACAAGATAATGTCAAAATTTCAAACGTGACCTTGACCTTTGACCTTGTGTCCATTTTCAAGGTCAAGGTCAATGATGACTAATGATATAAGGTTTCATATAAATATCTGTCATATTTACTGAGATAACGCTATATACACTATATTTAATTGATCCAGGGGAGATAACTCTTTCAAAAGTCAAATCATTTATAGTGACCTTTCAAGACCTTAATATGATACACATTTTGGTAAAAGATTTATTTCTGTATCTCTTATGGTTCAGGAGGAGAATCGCACACACCACAGTGTCAAAATTTAGAATGTGACCTTGACCTTTGACCTTGTGACCTTTTTCAAGGTCAAGGTCAATGATGACCAACTGTGAAATATCTAGTCTCTGTCACCTCTGGTTCATGAGTTACTATGGTACAAAATGTACTTCCAATAAATAAGGGGAAATAACTCCTACAAGGAGTCGTCAAAATACTTTGCGCGATATGTAACAAATTGTCGCGATCAATAGCTGAGCATTTTGCAACAACTTTCATTGCGAAATCTTTTACGGTTTAAAAGTTTATCTGCACACAAGATTTTTATGACAGGGGAAATAACTCCGTAAAGAAAAAGTGTTCGGTGTGACAGGGTTAACTGCGAATGCGTAATGTCTCATACATTCATAGTACAAAATGTCTTTACGACATGTCGCGAAACAAAATTTATAATGGGATAACAAAACTTGGCGGAAGAATAATAAGAATAAATATAGGTTCAATCGTTCTAAAGAACGATTAATAGGCTTTCCACTTCAAAAGAAGACCTTAAATAAATGACCTTGAAACCAAAAAGCTAAGAAACATACGTAATTTGTCTATAGCAATTAATAAGAACAAAAATTATTAAAAAACTATTTAGATATCTTTAAAAATAAGAAAGGTCATTAAATAGGACGTAAGAAAACTTGAATGACCTTGACAACTGATCTTTTAATCTTCGTAAATATTACTTATAGGCAATAGCATTAAAAGAAGAAGCCATTCAAAATACATAGTACCATGAAAAACATTTATAAAGGACTTTGACCTTGACTTTTACAGCATGACCTTGACCATGCTGAAGGTCAACAGTGATCAACATTGAAGATTTTATGCCAATATCTCTTAAAGTCATTAAGATATGACTACTTATAATATATACAAAAAATTAGAAAATGACCTTGACCTTTGACCTTGTATTTGTTTTCAAGGTCAAGGGTCCTAATGATCCATAGTGAAGACCCCATGCCTCTAATATCAATAGTTGATAAGTAATTAATGAAAAACTAATTATCAATGGTTGTAATGGGGGATAACTCCTATAAGATGAAGCCGGATCCTTTCCCTCTAAATAAAAAAAAGTTGCGCCTTTATGAGACCAACATTTTATCCATTATAACTTATAGCCTATCTTTTACCGTTTCAAAGTAATAGCGATGACAAGACAATGCCAAAATTTCAAACGTGACCTTGATCTTTGACCTTGTGTCCATTTTCAAGGTCAAGGTCAATGATGACCAATGATATAAGGTTTCATATATATATCTGTTATAGTTACTGAGATATAGTGATATAATGCAATTCACAATACATTTTATTGGTCTAGGGGAGATAACTCTTATAAAAATGTCAAATAAAAAAAATGACGATTCAAGATCTCAATATGATACACATTTTGGTAAAGGTTTCAGTTCTCTATCTATTATAGTAAAGGAGGAGATCTGCACACAACCAAGGGTCAAAAATTAGAACATGACCTTGACCTTTCACCTTGTGACCTTTTTCAAGGTCAAGGTCAATGATGACCAACTGTGAAATATCTAGTCTATATCACCTCTGGTTCATGAGTTACAATGGTACAAATTTTACTTCCAATAAATAAGGGGAAATAACTCCTACAAGGAGTCGTCAAAATACTTTGCGCGATATGTAACAAATTGTCGCAATCCATAGCTGACCATTTTGCAACAACTTTTATTGCGAAATCTTTTATGGTTTCATAGTTTATCTGCACACAAGCTTTTCTGGAACAGGGGAGATAACTCCGTAAAGAACAAGTGTTCGGTGTGACAGGGTCAACTGCGAAAGCGTAATGTCTTATACATCCATAGTACAAAATGTCTTTACGACATGTCGCGAAACAAAATTTATAATGGGAAAAGAAAACTTGGCGGAAAAAAATAAGAATAATAATAATAAATATAGGTTCAATCGTTCTAAAGAACGATTAATAGGCTTTCCACTTCAAAAGAAGACCTTAAATAAATGACCTTGAAACCAAAAAGCTAAGAAACATACGTAATTTGTCTATAGCAATTAATAAGAATAAAAATTATTAAAAAACTATTAAGATATCTTTAAAAATAAGAAAGGTCATTAAATAGGACGTAAGAAAACTTGAATGACCTTGACAACTGATCTTTTAATCTACGTAAATATTACTTATAGGCAATAGCATTAAAAGAATAAGCCATTCAAAATACATAGTACCATGAAAAACATTATAAAGGACTTTGACCTTGACTTTTACAGCATGACCTTGACCATGCTGAAGGTCAACAGTGATCAACATTGAAGATTTTATGCCAATATCTCTTAAAGTCATTAAGATATGACTACTTATAATATATACAAAAAATTAGAAAATGACCTTGACCTTTGACCTTGTATTTGTTTTCAAGGTCAAGGGTCCTAATGATCCATAGTGAAGACCCCATGCCTCTACTATCAATAGTTGATAAGTAATTAATGAAAAACTAATTATCAATGGTTGTAATGGGGGATAACTCCTATAAGATGAAGCCGGATCCTTTCCCTTTAAATAGAAAAAAGTTGCGCCTTTATGAGACCAACATTTTATTCATTATAACTTATAGCCTATCTTTTACCGTTTCAAAGTAATAGCGATGACAAGACAATGCTAAAATTTCAAACGTGACCTTGACCTTTGACCTTGTGTCCATTTTCAAGGTCAAGGTCAATGATGACCAATGATATAAGGTTTCATATATATATCTGTTATAGTTACTGAGATATAGTGATATAATGCAATTCACAATACATTTTATTGGTCTAAGGGAGATAACTCTTATAAAAATGTCAAATAAAAAAAGTGACGATTCAAGATCTCAATATGATACACATTTTGGTAAAGGTTTCAGTTCTCTATCTATTATAGTAAAGGAGGAGATCTGCACACAACCAAGTGTCAAAAATTAGAACATGACCTTGACCTTTGACCTTGTGACCTTTTTCAAGGTCAAGGTCAATGATGACCAACTGTGAAATATCTAGTCTATATCACCTCTGGTTCATGAGTTACAATGGTACAAATTGTACTTCCAATAAATAAGGGGAAATAACTCCTACAAGGAGTCGTCAAAATATTTTGCGCGATATGTAACAAATTGTCGCAATCCATAGCTGACCATTTTGCAACAACTTTTATTGCGAAATCTTTTACCGTTTCATAGTTTATCTGCACACAAGCTTTTCTGTAACAGGGGAGATAACTCCGTAAAGAACAAGTGTTCGGTGTGCCAGGGTTAACTGCGAAAGCGTAATGTCTAATACATTCATAGTACAAAATGTCTTTACGACATGTCGCGAAACAAAATTTATAATGGGAAAAAAAAGTTGGCGGAAAAACAATAAGAATAATAATAATAATAATAATAAGAAACAGACTAATAACAATAAGTCTTTCCACTGGAAAGTGGAAAGCCTTAATAATAATAAGAAACAGAAGAATAACAAGAAGGCTTTCCACTCGGAAAGTGGAAAGCCTTAAATATAGGTTCAATCGTTCTAAAGAACGATTAATAGGCTTTCCACTTCAAAAGAAGACCTTAAATAAATGACCTTGAAACCAAAAAGCTAAGAAACATACGTAATTTGTCTATAGCAATTAATAAGAACAAAAATTATTAAAAAACTATTTAGATATCTTTAAAAATAAGAAAGGTCATTAAATAGGACTTAAGAAAACTTGAATGACCTTGACAACTGATCTTTTAATCTACGTAAATATTACTTATAGACAATAGCATTAAAAGAAGAAGCCATTCAAAATACATAGTACCATGAAAAAGATTTAAAAATGACTTTGACCTTGACTTTTACAGCATGACCTTGACCATGCTGAAGGTCAACAGTGATCAACATTGAAGATTCTATGCCAATATCTCTTATAGTCATTGAGATATGACTACTTATAATATATACAAAAAATTAGAAAATGACCTTGACCTTTGACCTTGTATTGTTTTCAAGGTCAAGGGTCCTAATGATTCAGAGTGGAGACCCCATGCCTTTACTATCAATAGTTGATAAGTAATTAATGAAAAAACTAATTATCAATGGTTGTAATGGGGGAGAACTCCTATAAGATGAAGCCGGATCCTTTCCCTCCAAATAGGAAAAAGTTGCGCCTTTATGAGACCAACATTTTATCCATTATAACTTATAGCCTATCTTTTACCGTTTCAAAGTAATAGCGATGACAAGACAATGCCAAAATTTCAAACGTGACCTTGACCTTTGACCTTGTGTCTATTTTCAAGGTCAAGGTCAATGATGACCAATGATCTAAGGTTTCATATATATATCTGTTATAGTTACTGAGATATAGTGATATAATACAATTCACAATACATTTTATTGGTCTAGGGGAGATAACTCTTTTAAAAATGTCAAATAAAAAAGTGACGATTCAAGATCTCAATATGATACACATTTTGGTAAAGGTTTCAGTTCTCTATCTATTATAGTAAAGGAGGAGATCTGCACACAACCAAGGGTCAAAAATTAGAACATGACCTTGACCTTTGACCTTGTGACCTTTTTCAAGGTCAAGGTCAATGATGACCAACTGTGAAATATCTAGTCTATATCATCTCTGGTTCATGGGTTACAATGGTACAAATTGTACTTCCAATAAATAAGGGGAAATAACTCCTACAAGGAGTCGTCAAAATACTTTGCGCGATATGTAACAAATTGTCGCAATCCATAGCTGACCATTTTGCAACAACTTTTATTGCGAAATCTTTTACGGTTTCATAGTTTATCTGCACACAAGCTTTTCTGTAACAGGGGAGATAACTCCGTAAAGAACAAGTGTTCGGTGTGACAGGGTCAACTGCGAAAGCGTAATGTCTTATACATCCATAGTACAAAATGTCTTTACGACATGTCGCGAAACAAAATTTATAATGGGAAAAGAAAACTTGGCGGAAAAAAATAAGAATAATAATAAATATAGGTTCAATCGTTCTAAAGAACGATTAATAGGCTTTCCACATCAAAAGAAGACCTTAAATAAATGACCTTGAAACCAAAAACCTAAGAAACATACGTAATTTGTCTATAGCAATTAATAAGAACACAAATTATTAAAAAACTATTTAGATATCTTTAAAAATAAGAAAGGTCATTAAATAGGACGTAAGAAAACTTGAATGACCTTGACAACTGATCTTTTAATCTACGTAAATATTACTTATAGGCAATAGCATTAAAAGAAGAAGCCATTCAAAATACATAGTACCATGAAAAACATTTATAAAGGACTTTGACCTTGACTTTTACAGCATGACCTTGACCATGCTGAAGGTCAACAGTGATCAACAATGAAGATTTTATGCCAATATCTCTTAAAGTCATTAAGATATGACTACTTATAATATATACAAAAAATTAGAAAATGACCTTGACCTTTGACCTTGTATTTGTTTTCAAGGTCAAGGGTCCTAATGATCCATAGTGAAGACCCCATGCCTCTACTATCAATAGTTGATAAGTAATTAATGAAAAACTAATTATCAATGGTTGTAATGGGGGATAACTCGTATAAGATGAAGCCGGATCCTTTCCCTTTACATAGAAAAAAGTTGCGCCTTTATGAGACCAACATTTTATCCATTATAACTTATAGCCTATCTTTTACCGTTTCAAAGTAATAGCGATGACAAGACAATGCCAAAATTTCAAACGTGACCTTGACCTTTGACCTTGTGTCCATTTTCAAGGTCAAGGTCAATGATGACTAATGATATAAGGTTTCATATATATATCTGTTATAGTTACTGAGATATAGTGATATAATGCAATTCACAATACATTTTATTGGTCTAGGGGAGATAACTCTTATAAAAATGTCAAATAAAAAAGTGACGATTCAAGATCTCAATATGATACACATTTTGGTAAAGATTTCAGTTCTCTATCTTTTATAGGAAAGGAGGAGATCTGCACACAACAAAGGGTCAAAAATTAGAACATGACCTTGACCTTTGACCTTGTGACCTTTTTCAAGGTCAAGGTCAATGATGACCAACTGTGAAATATCTAGTCTTTATCACCTCTGGTTCATGAGTTACAATGGTACAAATTTTACTTCCAATAAATAAGGGGAAATAACTCCTACAAGGAGTCGTCAAAATCCTTTGCGCGATATGTAACAAATTGTCCCAATCCATAGCTGACCATTTTGCAACAACTTTTATTGCGAAATCTTTTACGGTTTCATAGTTTATCTGCACACAAGCTTTTCTGTAACAGGGGAGATAACTCCGTAAAGAACAAGTGTTCGGTGTGACAGGGTCAACTGCGAAAGCGTAATGTCTTATACATCCATAGTACAAAATGTCTTTACGACATGTCGCGAAACAAAATTTATAATGGGAAAAGAAAACTTGGCGGAAAAAAATAAGAATAATAATAATAAATATAAGTTCATTGGTTCTACCGAACAAATGAGAGGCTTTCCACTTATCGCAAAAATGACCTTGACATTGACTTTGGTTTATGGAAATTGACTTTTCTTTTCAAAATAAACACACGAAAGAAAAACCATTCGGCTATCTTTCGAAATAAAAAAGGTAAAAAAATAGGACGTTAATTGACATAAATGTTCTTGATCAGCAAGTTTTTGATATTTGCATACTTAATGCTTAAAAAACAAAGCATTTATTAAGATTTACCATTTAATTTACACGAAAAAGCAGAATTTCCGAAAAATATGTTTTGACCTTGACTTCTGTCAATATGACCTTGACCATGCTGAGGGTCAATAAAGGACAAACAGTGCAGATCCTATGTCAATATGTCGTATAATTATGAAGAAATGACTATTTATCATAAATACCAAAATTTATAAGATGACCTTGACCTTTGACCTTGTTTCTATTTTCAAGGTCAAGGGTCATACTGGTCTATAGTGAAGACCCAATGCCTCTACTATCAATAGTTGATAAGTAATTAATGAAAACCTAATTATCAGTGGTAGTAATGGGGGATAACTCCTATAAGATGAAGTCGGATCCTTTCCCTCCAAATGTAAAAAAGTTGCGCCTTAATGAGACCAACATTTTATCCATTATAACTTATAGCTTATCTTTTACCGTTTCAATGCAATAGCGATGACAAGACAATGTCAAAATTTCAAACGTGACCTTGACCTTTGACCTTGTGTCCATTTTCAAGGTCAAGGTCAATGATGACCAATGATATAAGGTTTCATATAAATATCTGTTATAGTAACTGAGATATGGTGATATAATGTAATTCACAATATATTTTATTGGTCTAGGGGAGATAACTCTTATAAAAATGTCAAATAAAAAAGTGACGATTCAAGATCTTAATATGATACACATTTTGGTAAAGGTTTCAGTTCTCTATCTATTATAGTAAAGGAGGAGATCTGCACACAACAAAGGGTCAAAAATTAGAACATGACCTTGACCTTTGACCTTGTGACCTTTTTCAAGGTCAAGGTAAATGATGACCAACTGTGAAATATCTTGTCTATATCACCTCTGGTTCATGAGTTACAATGCTACAAAATGTACTTCCAATAAATAAAGGGAAATAACTCCTGCAAGGAGTCGTCGAAATACTTTGCGCGATATGTAACAAATTGTCGCGATCAATAGCTGACCATTTTGCAAAAAGTTTTATTGCGAAATCTTTTACGGTTTCATAGTTTATCTGCACACAAGCTTTTCTGTAACAGGGGAGATAACTCCGTAAAGAACAAGTGTTCGGTGAGCCAGGGTTAACTGCGAAAGCGTAATGTCTCATACATCCATAGTACAAAATGTCTTTACGACATGTCGCGAAACAAAATTTATAATGGGAAAAGAAAACTTGGCGGAAAAAAAAGAATAATAATAATAATAAACAGACAAATAACAGGAAGGCTTTCCACTCGGAAAGTGGAAAGCCTTAATAATAATAAGAAACAGAAGAATAACAAGAAGGCTTTCCACTCGGAAAGTGGAAAGCCTTAATAAGAAACAGAAGAATAACAAGAAGGCTTTCCACTCGGAAAGTGGAAAGCCTTAATAATAAGAAACAGACTAATAACAGTAAGTCTTTCCACTGGAAAGTGGAAAGCCTTAATAAGAAACAGAAGAATAACAGTAAGGCATTCCACTCGGAAGTGGAAAGCCTTAATAATAATAATGAAAAGTCATTTGTTCAAAGAACAAATGTGAGGTCTTTCCCGGCATTTTCTTAGTGTTATGTCTAGGTATATGGTTGCTAATTTTGAAAATTGCTGCCCATAACCATTGGACTTTGGTCCTAAATCGAAGGGCTTGTTGAGACGGTCACAAAAAACCTATGTTCACTATATTATCTCTGACGTTTAAAAGTTATAAGCCATAAACTGATTAGCCGAAAAATGTCAAAGGCCATAACTTGAAAACGATTTGTCGCACAGTTTTCAATCATTTAAATCAAATGTAGATCTCAATGAGAGCAACATTTTTCTGATATATTGTCTGCTTAATATATTTATGGTTTTTGAGTTATTTCGAAAACAAAATTTAGCCGAAACCAGTCAAGGGCCATAACCTCTAAAACGGTTTGTCGCACAGTTTTTGAACCTGTATATCAAATGTAGATCTCAATGAGAGGAACATTTTTCTCATATATTGTCTGCTTCAATTTTTTATGGTTTTTGAGTTATTTCGAAAACAAAATTTAACTGAAACCTGTCAAGGGCCATAACCTCTAAAACGGTTTGTCGCACAGTTTTCGAACTGTTATATCAAATGTAGATCTCAATGAGAGGAACATTTTTCTGATATATTGTTTGCTTCAATTTTTTACGGTTTTTGAGTTATTTTGTAAAAAAATTTAGCCGAAACCTGTAAAGGGCCATAACCTCTAAAACGGTTTGTCGCACAGTTTTTGAACCTGTATATTAAATGTAGATCTCAATAAGAGGAACATTTTTCTGATATATTGTCTGCTTCAATTTTTTATGGTTTTTGAGTTATTTTGAAAACAAAATTTAGCCGAAACCTTTCAAGGGCCATAACCTCTAAAACGGTTTGTCGCACAGTTTTTGAACTGTTATATTAAATGTAGATCTCAATGAGAGGAACATTTTTCTCATATATTGTCTGCTTCAATTTTGTATGGTTTTTGAGTTATTTCGAAAACAAAATTTAGCCGAAACCTGTCAAGGGCCATAACCTCTAAAACGGTTTGTCGCACAGTTTTCGAACTGTTATATTAAATGTAGATCTCAATGAGAGGAACATTTTTCTCATATATTGTCTGCTTCAATTTTGTATGGTTTTTGAGTTATTTCGAAAACAAAATTTAGCCGAAACCTGTCAAGGGCCATAACCTCTAAAACGGTTTGTCGCACAGTTTTCAAACCTATATATCAAATGTAGATCTCAATGAGAGGAACATTTTTCTTATATATTGTCTGCTTCAATTTTTTATGGTTTTTGAGTTATATTGAAAACAAAATTTCAATGGCGGCCATTTTGAAAATGGTGGACCAAAAAATTTTTTTGATCCGATACATGTAATAAGGACCCTCATATCTACTTGGAAACCAAGTTTTGTGTAAATCCGACAACTTTGACGTTTTCGACAAACTTCGCGTCAAAATCGCGTAAACAGGAAGTGGATCGAAGAATGTTTTTTTGCATGACAAATCATGGCCATAAGTCAGGCAACATTTTCCTCACATTAGATTTTTGATATCTGTCATTGTTTCTGAGTGTATCTGAACACAAGGGTAAACAGTGTTTGGGGAGATAACTCTGTTTCTAAAAATAGATCGGTGTCGCAGGGTGACTCAGGTCGAGCCCGGGTAGTGTCGGTTAAGTGTGCCAAGTTTCAAAGCGATACGTCAAGACACTTTTTTGACATCTGTGGCAGAAGAAAAAAAAAATAATAATAATAATAATAATAATCATAAGAAATACAGTAAGGTCTTTCCCTCGGAAAGGGGAAAGACCTTAATAATAATAATAATAATAAGAAACAGACTAATAACAGTAAGTCTTTCCACTGGAAAGTGGAAAGCCTTAATAAGAAACAGAAGAATAACAAGAAGGCTTTCCACTGGAAAGTGGAAAGCCTTAATAATAATAATAATAATAAGAAACAGACTAATAACAGTAAGTCTTTCCACTGGAAAGTGGAAAGCCTTAACTAGTCAACGTCAAGGCCGGTTTGAGAGTCAGGTGTCAAAAGAGAGATAACTCAAGAAAATTTAATTACTTTTCATACATTACTCGAACTCGCCCAAATGAATATTATCGGGGGGCTGAATTATTGACGGATAACGTTATTGACGGCTAGTGGTATTGACGGCTAGAATTGCCGGCTAGCTTCACTCTGGTTCTTTCTTGTCGCAACTCATCACATAATTTATATAATAAGAGATTGTAGATTGTAGTTAGCAGTAAATTTCATTAATGTATTACCGGTATTTCCACAAATTTTCTTAGTAAGATCCTAACCCTCAACGTTGCGGGTTAGGATCAATTTGTAATTTTACATGTAGTAGATAATAGCGAGCACAGCTCGCAGCGGGCAGCGAAGCTTCCCGCGAAGAGCGGTGAGCTCTACGACAATTACGTGTCATGTGATCAAAATGAAATCACGTGATCAAAATCTGCTTAAAGCTGATATTGTTTTTTTTCGTCCGGAAGTTGATATCGTCAAAAAACTGGAACAAAATGAATGAAGAAAATTACTAAAATAATTGTAAGAAAGACTTGAAAATACAATTGACATCGATAAAAAATAAATGTTATATTTTAAATTAACAACAAACATTTCTTACTATTTTTTGCAATCTCTAAATTGATCTTTAAAATCTGAAACTTCGTGTGACGTCACAGCTACAAAAGAAAGACGACACGTGACTACTGGAATTTAGGGGCACTTTTAGGGTGATAGGAAGTAACGTCAATTATGAAATGCACATTTTAATTGATAATAAAGGACTATATTGTCTGTGCTCGCATTTTGGCAATGCCTGCTCCATAATAAGAAGAAATCTAATTCCAAAGAAACTTAATTACTAATTTGATTGTTTTTATTGTGTTTAACGCCAATTTCAACAGTTTTTCAATTATTTCATGGCGTCCAGTTTTTATTGGGAGAGGAAGCCCCGACCTTTGGCGGGAAAACTGGCAATCCCTGTCAATTAAGATTGGAGTTGAGTAATAATAATAATAATGATAAAATCCATATGTGTGTAGCGCCTATCTAAATAAAACTATTCTAAGCTCTTTACATGAGATTTACATAAAACAGTTTATAAAAGATCATACATTGTTGTGATTTACATTCTAAAAATATAATGTAAACAGTAAGCGCATAACATCATCGTCAATACATACAAAATTATGCATACCGGAAGTTCAAGAAACAACAATGTCAATTTTCCATGGTAACATTAGAAGCCTTAGAAACAAATTAAATTATGTTGTTGATATTGTTGAAGAGTTCGATATTGTATTTTTTACTGAAACTCATCTAGATTGTAATATAGGGGACTCGGACATCTGTTTGTCAGGATTTGAAAGTCCTGTTAGAAAAGATCGAAACTCGAATGGGGGTGGTATTATCATGTATTTCAAAAGTTATGTTAATATTATACGTCGAGCAGATCTAGAACACGAGCTGGTTGAGAGCATGTGGTTTGAATTGACTACAAGTATCCGATCAATTTTAATAAACATAAACTATAGGTCAGAAAAACAATCCCCTGTTTATTTTTGGCAATATTTTGATATAATGTTAAAAACGCGTTAGACGAGAATAACAATATAATATGTTTAGGTGATCTGAATAAAAACTTTATGTCAGAACTACCGCAAAATGTTGACGATATTGTTTTAATTAACGGCTTAGTTAACATTATAAGTAAACCTACACATTTTGATACACGGACAGGAAATACTTCTCTGCTTGATCCGATTTTGATCGCGGATTCTATTAACGTTGTTGACGCTGACACAATACCTATTGACAGAGAGTTCAGCGATCACGACGGAACATTCATAACAATAGAATGTGCTTGCATTAATAACAAAACGTATAAACATAAAATTTGGGATTATAAAAAAGGAGACTACAATCTTATGAAACAAAAAATTTGTGAAGCTAACTGGGAAACTTTAATTACTAATGCGGATAATATTCATAATGCCTGTACAAACTTTACTGATACTTTTCTACATTGTGCTTCACAATGTATACCTACCAGGGAGGTACTTATAAGATGTGATGATAAAGTTTGGTTTGATTCAAATTTGCGACGTGAAGTTCGTAAACGCGACAGATATCGGAAAATATTTCTTCGTTTTAAAACTCCAACTACCGAAAGAAAATTTAAACAACAACGAAATACTGTTAATAATTTTAAAAAGGAGGCAAAAAAAGGTTCTTTGCCAGCATTAATGAAAATTTAGATGAATTAAAAGTAAATAATAGCAAATTATATTGGAAGACCATTAATATGTTAATTAAAAATGAATATTCCTCCATTTTAAAAGATCCCAGTAATAATCTCAATTTATCGTATAATGCTGCTGAAAAATCAGAAATTTTAAATAGATACTTTTGTTTAATCTCCAACATAGATGTAGATCAAAAAGAATTGCCTGCGTTCGAAAATAGGTGTTTGAAAACCATCTCAAAAATAGATATCAGTGAACAGGATGTCCTAGATATGCTGTCTACACTTTGTGAAAATAAAGCTGTGGGTCCAGATATAATAAGCAACATAATGCTACTTGCTGTAAGCAATGAAATCTCTAAGCCATTATGTTTGCTTTTCAAAAAATCTTTAAAAGAGAATACTTTTCCCGACCATTGGAAAATTGCTCATGTTACTCCCATATTCAAATCAGGTGACAAGTCATTGCCATCAAATTATAGACCCGTCTCCTTGTTATCTTGTGTTGGTAAACTTTTAGAAAAAGTAGTTTATAAAAATATTTTTAATCATTTACATAATAACAAACTGATATATAAGTTTCAGTCTGGCTTCCTTCCTGGTTACTCAACAACACATCAATTAATTGAATTGTATAACCAAATATTATTAGTACTGAACAATAAACAAGTTACTAGTGTCACCTTTGCTGATATTAGTAAAGCTTTTGATACGGTTTGGATTAAAGCACTTATTTTCAAATTAGAAAACTATGGTATTACAGGAAATTTACTATGCTGGCTAAAAAGTTATCTTTCTAGACGTACTCAGAAAGTAGTATTAAAAGATTCTATATCAGGTGTTGGTATATTGAAAGCCGGTGTGCCTCAAGGGTCAGTACTGGGACCTCTTTTATTTTATAAATGATATTGCAGATGAAATGGTTGGACTTGGAAGACCTTTTTGCCGATGACACCTCTAATGGTCATATTGCAACTGACCATCAAAGCCTTAATATTATGATTAATAAAGATCTCGAGTATCTAGATCAGTGGTCTAAAAAATGGTCAGTCAAGTTTAACCCTAACAAAACTGATATCATGCTTTTTAGTACGAGAAATGCACAGTTAAATTTGTCTTTTGACTTAGGAACAACGTCTTTAGCCCCTGTTGCCACACATAAACATTTAGGTGTTACTTTTAGTAGTGATTGCAAATGGACTAAACATATCGATAATCTGTTACAGAAAGCATCTAAACAGCTAACCGTCTTACGAAAACTAAAATTTAAACTAAAAAGGGAATATCTTGAAAAAAATTATTTCACTTTCATTAGACCGATCTTAGAATATGCATCTGAAGTTTGGGACAACTGTGGGCAGGTTAATTCAGAAAGACTAGAAAGAATTCAAATTGATTGTTTGTTTGAATGGTGTTTTAACGCCACTTTCAGCAATTTTTCAGCTATATCATGGCGTCCAGTTTTTATTGGGGAGGAAGCCGGAGTACCCGGAGAGAACCCCCGACCTGCGGTAGGAAAACTGGCAATCCTTGTCAATTAAGATTGGAGTCGAGTACACCCCGCTCGCAGTGAGAATCGAACCCGCAATCTCAGTGTTGACAGACCACGTGATCAATAGTAGACGAACTACCTTAACCACTCGGCCACCGAGGCCCCGAATTCAAATTGAGGCTGCACGTATTATAACAGGTTTACCATGCTACGCTAGTATTACATCTATTTATAATGGTACGGGATGGGAAAAATTAAGTGTAAGAAGGGAATTAAAGAAATATTGCGTTTTTATAAAATTGTTCATAACCAGGCTCCTGATTATCTCTATGATTTAGTCCCACCTGCTACATTTGAAACAAGTAATTACAACCTGCGAAGTAAATTGAATATTAGTATACCATTTAATCGCTTATCAATTTATCCAGAGTCTTTTTTTCCATCGTCGATTAAATTATGGAACGCATTGGACTTAAAAATCAGAGAACTTCCTACGTTTACTTCCTTTAAATCAAAATTACAACATTTATATTTCAGATGAAAAAACTTCCAATATATTTTGCTTACGGTGATAGATTGTATAATGTATTACATGCGAGATTGCACAATAACTCAATAAAGCAAAGTTAGTACCAAATTCAGAATGTATATGTGGTTTCTATAATGAGAATGCTGAACATTATTTACTACATTGTCATAGATTTCATACTCGGAGAACTCGTATGTATAATGAAATAAAACGGATAACTATGGAAGTTGCTCCGATTAATGTTAAACTGTTATTATACCGAAACGAAGCTACAACTATTGATAAAAACTGTGCAATAATTTTGTCAGTTCAGAAATTTATTAAAGATACTGAACGGTTCACTTTTCGACAACAACAGTAATGTCTAAAAGTAAATGTCAAAAATAAGTCGTATGTATTTTAAAGAAATAGTGTTTGGTTGTACAACGCTTCGTATGATCATTGATGATAAGTCACGACTCAATGGATTTCAAATAAATAACTACTAAATAATAAAGTAAATATACTTACATTATAGGTAATATATATATATATATATATATATATATATATATATATATATATATATATATATATATATATATATATATATATATATATATATATATATATATAGTCTAAAGGAAGCTACCAACCAATACACTTACTAAGTATCGGATCGCCAACATGACGATGCAGCATAAACGAAAAAATAATATATAAGTCTAGAGAATTATGCAACGATACAAATATAAAGATGTTTCTACTATAAAATAGTTATATTAATAAATATGACAAAATTTTCGACCAACTGATGGCCTTCTTCAGTGTCAATATCAATCTATAATAAACGATAAAATTTGGATATAGGTACATCAGCATCCGGTGGTGATGTGGTCGGATCTGATTTTATTGATCTTGAACTTTCTCGAATCACATCTATCAGTCATTACATAAGGGAGTACTGTACAATTGTATAAACCATCTTATCTTTAACGTCTTGATATTCATGAATTTATTATTTATATTTTGAATGATATTTATTGTTTTTTGTTTATTCCATTGGGGTGTACAGAGCAGAGCTCTTTGATCCAGAATCTCTCTCGAGCCTCCCGTTCAGAGTCTCGCCACTTGCAGTTCTGCTCGATAATTAGGATTTTTATTCGATCAAAATCCTTTGGAGTGTGGTCGGGCAGTCTGAAGTGTTGGCTTACGGGCAGAAACTGTTTCTTAGTTAGGTCACTTCTGTGACCATTCAGTCGTTTGTGGAATGGCTGTTTGGACTCGCCGACATATTGTAAGCCACAGATGGGGCACTCAAGAATGTAAATGGCATTCGAGCTTTTGCAGTTAACAGTAGTGAATATTTTGTACTGTTTACCTGTGACTTTGCTGTTAAATGTGGACAAGGGTTCCATATGTTTGCAACATTTGCAGCGTTTGTCACCACAAGACTGACTTCTGCCAGCGGCAGTGCTGGGCTTTGCAATCTCTGCTCGTACCAATAAGTTGCGGAGACTGTTGGGTTGTTTAAACGCAACCATGGGGGGCTCTGGAAAGATTCTTGACAATCTGGGATTTTTTTCAATCGATTTCCAATGTTCACGAATGGTGCTAATTGTGTTTTTCAAACAAAGGTGGTAAGTTAGTACGCAGGGAACTCTATTGCATTTCGTTTTTTCTTTATATTGAAGAAGGGTACTCCTCGATGTCTGCTGTGCTTTTTGAAAATTCTTTTTGATGTTATTATTCCTGTACCCTCTTCTTCTAAGGTGTCCTTTTAATTTACCTAGTCTCCTTTTAAACGAATCATCGGTGGAACAGATTCGTCGGAGTCTAAGAGCTTGACTATAAGGAATGCTCTTTGTCACATGAGGAGGATGACAGCTACTAGGTAAAAGGTATTGGTTGGTGTCTGTTGGTTTGGAATACAGGTCAGTGGACAACTCACCATTTGCGGACAAGGAGCTGGAAGTATCGAGGAAAGATATACTAGATTTTGAGATTTCATAAGTAAATTTGATATGGGATGGATGTTATTGGCACGTGTGATAAAGTTTTGTAATCCCTCATCAGTATGTATCCACTTCATATCAACATCATCAATAAACCTGTACCAAGATAGTGGTTTTTCAATAGACGATTGGAGAAGTTCTTTTTCTAATTTACCCATAAATATGTTGGCATATGATGGAGCCATTTTAGTTCCCATAGCTGTTCCATTTATTTGCAAGAAATGGTCTCCATTGAAAGTGAAGTTGTTCTTTTTTAGCACCAATGTCAGCATTGCGACTAAACATTCAGTCGGAGGATCTTTGACTGAACGACTTTCCCAGACCTCTCTGCATGCTTCTATGCCATCAGCATGAGGAATGTTAGTATAGAGAGAGGTGACATCCATAGTGACCAGAGTGGTACCCGGTGGAAGGGGATTCAGGGCTGCCATCTTTTGTAAATAGTCGGTGGTGTCCTTCACAAATGATGGGAGTATTTCAACATGTGGTCGAAGATGGTAATCCACAAATTCAGATATTTTTTCTGTCGGGTGGCCGTTAGCTGATACGATAGGTCTACCGGGGTTGTTAGGTTTGTGAATTTTAGGTAACAGGTAGAATCTGCCGGCTTTTGGATTGTCTGGTGTTAGGTATTCGAGAGTTTTATCATCAATATAGCCTAGAGTGTTCATTTTGGTTAATTCCTTAGTTATTTCATCACTGAATTTCTCTGTGGGGTCCTCTTCTAATTTCATATAAAACCGGTCATCATTCAGTTGACGTTCAGCTTCTCGAATATAGGCAGATTTGTCCATAACCACAACCGCACTACCCTTGTCTGCTGGTTTGATGACTATTTCTACATTTGATTTTAAGTTTTTTAAGGCAGTTCGTTCGTCAGGAGAGCACAGTTGAATCTTATACAAACAAATTTGACAATCTCTCTCCTGACGAACGAACTGCCTTAAAAAACTTAAAATCAAATGTAGAAATAGTCATCAAACCAGCAGACAAGGGTAGTGCGGTTGTGGTTATGGACAAATCTGCCTATATTCGAGAGGCTGAACGTCAACTGAATGATGACCGGTTTTATATGAAATTAGAAGAGGACCCCACAGAGAAATTCAGTGATGAAATAACTAAGGAATTAACCAAAATGAACACTCTAGGCTATATTGATGATAAAACTCTCGAATACCTAACACCAGACAATCCAAAAGCCGGCAGATTCTACCTGTTACCTAAAATTCACAAACCTAACAACCCCGGTAGACCTATCGTATCAGCTAACGGCCACCCGACAGAAAAAATATCTGAATTTGT
The DNA here is from genome assembly GCA_944474755.1 of Limnoperna fortunei. Taxonomy (NCBI): domain Eukaryota; kingdom Metazoa; phylum Mollusca; class Bivalvia; order Mytilida; family Modiolidae; genus Limnoperna; species Limnoperna fortunei. The sequence goes on along the minus strand of OX104114.1, from coordinate 67,920,278 downwards.
GGATTACCATCTTCGACCACATGTTGAAATACTCCCATCATTTGTGAAGGACACCACCGACTATTTACAAAAGATGGCAGCCCTGAATCCCCTTCCACCGGGTACCACTCTGGTCACTATGGATGTCACCTCTCTCTATACTAACATTCCTCATGCTGATGGCATAGAAGCATGCAGAGAGGTCTGGGAAAGTCGTTCAGTCAAAGATCCTCCGACTGAATGTTTAGTCGCAATGCTGACATTGGTGCTAAAAAAGAACAACTTCACTTTCAATGGAGACCATTTCTTGCAAATAAATGGAACAGCTATGGGAACTAAAATGGCTCCATCATATGCCAACATATTTATGGGTAAATTAGAAAAAGAACTTCTCCAATCGTCTATTGAAAAACCACTATCTTGGTACAGGTTTATTGATGATGTTGATATGAAGTGGATACATACTGATGAGGGATTACAAAACTTTATCACACGTGCCAATAACATCCATCCCACTATCAAATTTACTTATGAAATCTCAAAATCTAGTATATCTTTCCTCGATACTTCCAGCTCCTTGTCCGCAAATGGTGAGTTGTCCACTGACCTGTATTCCAAACCAACAGACACCAACCAATACCTTTTACCTAGTAGCTGTCATCCTCCTCATGTGACAAAGAGCATTCCTTATAGTCAAGCTCTTAGACTCCGACGAATCTGTTCCACCGATGATTCGTTTAAAAGGAGACTAGGTAAATTAAAAGGACACCTTAGAAGAAGAGGGTACAGGAATAATAACATCAAAAAGAATTTTCAAAAAGCACAGCAGACATCGAGGAGTACCCTTCTTCAATATAAAGAAAAAACGAAATGCAATAGAGTTCCCTGCGTACTAACTTACCACCCTTGTTTGAAAAACACAATTAGCACCATTCGTGAACATTGGAAATCGATTGAAAAAAATCCCAGATTGTCAAGAATCTTTCCAGAGCCCCCCCCCCCCCCATGGTTGCGTTTAAACAACCCAACAGTCTCCGCAACTTATTGGTACGAGCAGAGATTGCAAAGCCCAGCACTGCCGCTGGCAGAAGTCAGTCTTGTGGTGACAAACGCTGCAAATGTTGCAAACATATGGAACCCTTGTCCACATTCAACAGCAAAGTCACAGGTAAACAGTACAAAATATTCACTACTGTTAACTGCAAAAGCTCGAATGCCATTTACATTCTTGAGTGCCCCATCTGTGGCTTACAATATGTCGGCGAGTCCAAACAGCCATTCCACAAACGACTGAATGGTCACAGAAGTGACCTAACTAAGAAACAGTTTCTGCCCGTAAGCCAACACTTCAGACTGCCCGACCACACTCCAAAGGATTTTGATCGAATAAAAATCCTAATTATCGAGCAGAACTGCAAGTGGCGATACTCTGAACGGGAGGCTCGAGAGAGATTCTGGATCAAAGAGCTCTGCTCTGTACACCCCAATGGAATAAACAAAAAAACAATAAATATCATTCAAAATATAAATAATAAATTCATGAATATCAAGACGTTAAAGATAAGATGGTTTATACAATTGTACAGTACTCCCTTATGTAATGACTGATAGATGTGATTCGAGAAAGTTCAAGATCAATAAAATCAGATCCGACCACATCACCACCGGATGCTGATGTACCTATATCCAAATTTTATCGTTTATTATAGATTGATATTGACACTGAAGAAGGCCATCAGTTGATCGAAAATTTTGTCATATTTATTAATATAACTATTTTATAGTAGAAACATCTTTATATTTGTATCGTTGCATAATTCTCTAGACTTATATATATATATATATATATATATATATATATATATATATATATATATATATAGTCTAAAGGGAGCTACCAACCAATACACTTACTAAGTATCGGATCGCCAACATGACGATACAGCATAAACGAAAAAATAATATATGTCTAGAGAATTATGCAACGATACAAATATAAAGATGTTTCTACTATAAAATAGTTATATTAATAAATATGACAAAATTTTCGACCAACTGATGGCCTTCTTCAGTGTCAATATCAATCTATAATAAACGATCAAATTTGTATATATATATAATAATCCTTTTGTTATATTGAAAATTAACACAGACATATTCACGTCAATACTTTACCGTGGGTAGTTTGATGCATGGGTAATGTCTTCAGCAAACATTTGGTGTGCCACAGTAGATTGGCCTTATATGGCAGCCAAGACCATGTGATTCGAAGAGATCTACAATATGCTTGATAAATGTTTTGTAGCGGACGGGGACCAGACTCCAACATGTAGAACCCCCTGTTTCTCCTTAAATGATTCAGAAAGTTCATTTTTCTATTTGGCTTGTGCGACAAGATCATTATACCATTTATTAGCCCTTGCATTTCTAATATTCCTGATAGATACATTTTCCTTAACATATGGCTATGCCATACTTGAAAATGCCTTTGCCGCATGAAGAATATTAAAGTAAACTAGATTTTGGTTACATTATGCTTCAGCACAGATTTTTCCGGCTTTAAGTGACATGACTTTCTTAACGTCTGATTCACTGACCAAGCTTTCATAGTTGGTGTTTACTTTGCACATATCCTGGAAAAGGATTTTGTATAGTTCCACCTGGTTTGGATTTTTTGGCTCTATCTGAAGTTAAAAGCGTCTCGAAGTAATGCGCCCAGCCTTGCCTGATTTCAAACTTTCACTGCTAATAGTGGGATCTGTCCTTTTACAATTATATCTGTGGTAGTTGTAGCGCCATCCTTCCTCTGTTCTTTTATCAGTTTAAACTGAGCTGTTTTCTTTATGCGCCTTTATTATGTTTTCATATCTCAGTCTTCTTCTTTTGTTTGTCTCTTGTTGTCTCTGACATCTTCTTAAGTTCCTTTTAGCTTCTTTCATGCGTAAGAAGATGTCACTGCTGGAATTGACAGGGATTCCGTGAACCTTCTAAACTTTGAGAACGGCTTTATTCTTCTTGCAAGCTTGATTGATTTCAGGGGACCAAAGACGTCTTGGTTTCTTCTTAATTTGACGACTTGGATGACAAGAATCTGCAGCTCTTGAAAGGATTTCACAGTGTTGCAAGACAAAAAAAGTGTATTGAGTTTATTTGTTATATTTGTCTATTTGTGTTTAATGTTTCCCATTTGGATGGTAATAGGCTGTAGCAATCATTCTAGACAGAAGCTTGGCAAAGGTTTTCATGTTGAAATGAGCGAATTTCAAATGAAACGGGAAGTATGAGGCTCAGCAAAAAAAATGTAAAAATTGTGATAAATTAAAAACATAAATGTATGGAACGCCATGACTGCCTTATGTATGAAAAGTTCTTTGTATGCGGTGCTTATAACTTTATATGTGGTGCTTTCGACTTTATATGCGATGCTAACTTCTTTATATGTGGAGCTTACGACTTTATATGTGGTGCTTTCGACTTTATATGCGGTGCTTACGACTTTTTTATGCGGTGGTTACGTCTTTATATGCAGTGCTTACTACTTGATATGCGGTTCTTACGACTTTATATGCGGTGCTTACTAACGACATAATATGTGGTGCTTACTTCTTTATATGCGGTGCTTACTACTTTATATGCGGTGGTTAGATGAAATTTCATACGCTTCGTTGGTCATGACATTTACACGCGATAAACACGTATTCTATATATATGTATTGCTTTCGTCATCATATGTTACACACTTGAATTAACTGGCTTTCAAGAAAAATTGTAATTGCCCTTCTTAATTTGTATTAGTCATATATTTATTTTTGCTGTAAGTCGAAGATTTCAGCAGTCAAACGAATAAACATTATGTGTATTTTTGAAATAATTTACAAAAATGTAAATAAATAAGGGATTTGTTGAATGTTTTTGGATATTCCGGCTAAATGAACAGAAGTAATAAATTTCTTATTCTTTGTGTTTGTTTATGAGGGGGGACAAGGTATTGGAAGACAGGGAGAGAGAGGGAGAAAAGAGGAAAAGGAGGAAAGTGGAGTAAAAAAGAAGCAAAGGGAGGGAAAGGGAGCAACGGTGAGAAAGGAACAAGTAAGAAATATAGAAAGGCAGAACTAGTACAAATATTCCCTTTAATTTGTATCTGAAAATCATTTCAAAAGGACCAATTCGTTGATTAAATTGAAAAAGGCTAAAACTATTTATAGAAAGCTCCAGTAAAGAGATAAATTGCATCATTCTAAAATGATGAGAGTTTTTTACTATGCTACATGGCTACTATGTAGTAAGTTTTTTTAAGCGCAAATCTCTCCCCTCTACATTCTGTTATCACCTATTCACTACGTATATGTCGTCTGTCCGTTGTAAACTCTTTAAACAATATTCTTCTCTTACACCACTTGGCTAATCCAATTAATTCTTTTTTTTCAAACACAGTAACATACATCCTTAGTGCACCTAGCAGGCATGTTGTACAAACATACTAATCTAAGCACAGTTTGCACCACTGGTAATGTTCCTTCATGTAGTACTTAATACCAGTACATTATTAAGCAAATTCTTTTACACTGAAAAATTGGAAAAAAAATTCCAATCAGTCAAGCTATATTCGTAATTACACTTGTCGAAATATCCTTATTTCTACACTTGTAAAGCCTGTAAGGCTCACATGATTTATCACAAACTTCAGTTTAATTTACATGAACATTATACAAATTTTAAAAAAAACTTTCCTTATATTTTCCTAAAGTTTTCATTCAGCACCAAAACTCGTGAATAGTAGAGAACTGCCTTGGTACTATTTCTGCATGATTTGTGCTATATATTGTCTGGGGATATGTTCCACAGTGGTGGCCATCTTGGATTTAGGATCTGCTCCAAAATCTTAATTTTTTAGAGAACAATTTCGGGTACAATTCTACAATATCACAATTTAATTTTCACTCAGATTTCAGAGCATTTCAATGAATACAAATTAGTAAAGTGGCAGAAAACTACCCTGATATCAGTTCTACATAATGTGATTGAATTAAGTGAATTAGTTTCTGAAAACCAGCTGTTCGTTCTTATTGTCTCTGGGGTTCTATGTTCCCCTGTTGTGACCATCTTGCTGTTAGCATCAGCACTAAAAACTTTGTAAAAAACCATATAAGGTACATTTCTATAAGATAACAATACAATGCAATACAATAGAGGTTTGTTAAATTGTTTGACAATTGCAACCCAGGCAGCCGTATTGAATACTGGATCAGGAAACAATTTGTTAAGTACCCATAAATGAACATTTCCAACAAGTTGTATTCTAATATGTCAAGTGGTTTTTGAAGTACAAATGTAACAAATGCAAGACAAGTTGGTCTGGACTCTGTTGACATCTATAGGACAATTTACTTTTAAGACGAAAGTAGTCAGTCCATCGGGTATGTCTGAGAGTTCGACCCGACTACTTATACCTTGCAGACCGTCTAAGACAACCGTATAAGAAAACAAAAACCATTGCAAAACCAACCACTACACATGGTGTATAATAATATACTAACAGCAAAATAAATTCTTCACAGTTCACGACCATGAAACCATTGATTGTAGTTAAGAAATACAATATATAATTTCTATGCTTTTAAGAGGCAGAAGTGTAAAGAAGGGGGAGAGGGAAGGGAGAAAGGTACCCCTTGTTCACCCCTTCGTTTATGTTTATGTGTGAAAACAGAAATAAATTGTATAAATCTCATAAATCGAGGTATCTTGAAAAGGGTTTAATGCTTTTTAGGGCGGGGAGTAAGCCGGACTACACGGTGAAAAACCCCCGAATTTCGACATGAATGTTGGCAGTTCTCCAATTAAGATTGGAGTGAGTCTGGCACACCCACCACAGTACAACATTCGAACCCACAACCTCAGTGTTTACAGGCACGTGATCAATAGTAGATGATTTATTTACATGACCACTCGGCCACCATGGCCCCATTACCGGGATGCAAACTAGTACAACATTGAACACATGTTCTACTCTCTTAACAAATATCATATTTTTCTTTTAATTAATGGGAACCAAAAACTGAGGAGATGCAAAGCATTTAATTACTTTTACGTATTCCTCAATATGTTTACACTAAACTATGTTCGTTTGCATTTAATGAACTAATTCAGATAATACTTCTGAATATAACACACACGAAGACACTGTAGTACCAAATTACTCGACAAGACAACATCGTGATCACCAACACATTATTTTAAATATTTTTTGGCATAAATGTCCCAAAATATGCTTGTAGCACTAATAAAACAAATTCAATTTCTAAGAGTCAGCAATTTTCTTTCCTATTTTCGTTTTGAGGTCTCCTATAGGATGTCAGAAAATTTCCTCTAACCGAATGCATCATCAAAAGCACCCACATTTAAACGACACACAAATAAACAAACAGCCCGGTTTTAATACGGTGATCGTATGTAAAGTTCTTTCCTTGTCAGTGGTTAAAATATGGCATGTGCACGCTGCCAGTTCAAAATCACATGCTGAGCCAGATTGCTTTACTTCATATAGGCAATTGAAAAATAAAAAGACAAGTCTATTCTATATAACTTATTTTTGTTTCCAAACATAAACAAACAAGAGTATTAATGTAAGATTCTGTTTCTCTAATTTTAAAAAGTAGTAAATTTGCGAAAGGAAGTACAAATTCTCCCAACGCCAATTTTACGTTCATGACGTGAATACGCGGTAAATTGAAGGTGTTTTGTTTATGACGTCATGAGTTCTTGTTGTGACGTTATTATTTTTAACCAATCAAATGCTGAGAACAACAAATTCACTAGTGACGAGAAATATTTTTTCCACACCGGTCAAGCGGTTGAAATATTACATCAAAATTAGAGAAATAAAGTAGTAAGCACTGCATATAAAGTCGTAAGCACCGCATATAAAGACGTACCCGGTAACCACTGCATATAAAAAGTCGAAAGCACCGTATAAATAGTCGTAAGCACCGCAAATAAAGTTGTAAGCACCGCATATAAAGTAATAAGCACTGCATATAAAGTCGCAAGCACCCAATATAATGAAGTAAGCACCGAATATAAAAAATTAAGCGCCGCATTTAAAGTCGAAAGCACCACATATAAAGTAGTAAGCACCACATATAAAGTCGTAAGCACCGCATATAAAAAATTTAGCACCGCATATAAAGTCGAAAGCACCACATATAAAGTAGGAAGCACCGCATACAAAGAACTTTCATACATAAGGCAGTCGTGGAGTTCCATATAAATGTGTCTTCCATTTGCAAATATGGGCAAAATGTAGATTATACCAGCTGTATTTACACAATTCACGTCTGAAGTGCTGCATAATATTTCACATTGGAACAATGTAACAACAGGGGAGAAAATAAGGTTGTTTTTCAAACAAAATAAGAAGTATTTTGCCAGTAGTTAAAACTAATAAATGGTATGTCATTCGAATAATAAAAGACTTTAGAAGCAGGAACAATGTGCAAAATATTTAAAAGATATCGGCGTTTTTTTTTTAAAAAATCCTTATGTTTTCTTATTAAAAGGAAAATCCAATATGACTGACAAAATTCGTCCCACATGTCACGTGATGTTGCAAATAGTTGTAGATTTTCACAGATGTCGAAATGTCCTAAAATGTAATATTTTGCAAAACTGGTAAATTGTTTTTGCAAAAAATGTTACGCACATATATTGCATAACATTAATCATAACTACTAAAAAACAATAAAAACTTAGTTTGACAATTAAAGATTTCATCGAACACATTCCGCTTTTCTCTCGTTTCATACGTATTTGAAGAAAAAAATTGGATGAAAAAGTTACGAAGATTTAGAATTTCCTTATCGATGTATTATGGTAGAATATGGAAATATTTAGCTAGTTTGAAAGAAAAAATATAGTACATGTAATAGTTTAAAATATTCTATACATCAGCTTTTGGGATACGGTCACTCCTACGTAGAACACTTAAAGTTACCCACCTAAAGACTACAGGCGTTTCGACTGACCCACAATCGACGACCGGGTGGCGGATAGGGGAGACCATCTCGTTGGGGGTTGTCAGGTCATAATACGGAAAGCTTGGCCACGAACCGTAGCGGGTAACGTGTTTGGAGAGTGTCACGCTCTTTGAAAGATAAAGACCCCTTTGTAGCTTTCGAAAAAGAGTAGGCTCATTGTAGCCGCTACAAAGGGCTAACTTCTCTGACCCTATCCAATACTCCGTACTTTTCTATAGTGGCAGTCAAAAATGTGTTCCTGTGTCCCATCCTACCCCTTTTTCCATTGATTTATTGTTTGTTAACTTGTTCCCGTTCTGAATATAGCAGAAATACTGCTCGCTGGGATGCACTGGGCTGCTCTGTGGGTCGAGCACTGGGAACCCTCCCAGTATGGTCCCAGATGTAATTAAAGATAAACACAGTATAATTCAAAATACTGTTAAAAGGACTAGAATAACCTATAGTGTAACAATACAGTCGTACGTCATGTTTGATGAAAGAACATCAAAAGGAGGAAATAAACTTAGAACCTATAGACTTTTTAAATCTAAATTTGAAATTGACAAATATCTTTTTATTGGAAATAAATCAAAACGTCAATTATTAACAAAATTAAGAATAAGTGATCATGACCTTAACATTGAAAAAGGTAGACATATAGGATTAGAAGTTAAGGACCGTGTATGTAAAGTTTGTAATTCAAATCTTGTAGAAGATGAATTACACTTTTTTACCCAATGTAACAATTATGACAATGAACGTACAGACTTTTTTGCTTCCATATCCGAAAAATATAAGAATTTTGAAAGTCTTTCAAACAAAAATAAATTTATTTGGCTCATGTCAGCAGAAGATGAAGATTTAATAAAACTATTGTTTAAAATAACATCAACTTTTAATAATATAAGAAAACAAATATTAAATATTTAACCATGGAGCATTATAATTATCATTATTATTATTATTATTATTATTATTATTATTATTATTATTATTATTATTATTACTGTTATAGGATCGGTGTGTTTCCTCAAGAAATATGTCATGGGTCTAAGAGAAATTGCTGTTTCTTTTTCTTCTTTCCCCCTTTAGTTTTAATACCCAATTTAATTTACACAACTGCTTTTATCATTATTTGCATTACTATTATGATTATTATTTTTATTATAATTTTACCAATGATACAAATGTTTAAAGTTTTACTTATTTCCCTTAACCTTATTGTATTGTACATATTTATATTTTTTCTCTAATGATGATTATATGCTCAATATTGGGCTCAGTGATTTGCTAATAAAATATCTTGTATCTTGTATCTTGTTTTCCATGTGTCCACACTACTCAACCGGACGAGTCGTAAACGTATGTGGAGACAGAAATCCTCTAATAAGTAGGGATGGTTGTTATGTCCCGCTAACGAAAGTTGAGGAGATCAGTTCACACGCTCGGGTTTGAGTTTGCGTTGAAGCATTTTTATGAAGATCATGACATCTGACAAGATGATTCTGTAAGGGTGTGCCAAATATTGCATAATTGAGTAAACCAACTCCTATATATAGGATTTATGTTTTAGTGTGTTCAGTGATGCAGGTAAATCTGCCTCGCAAAATTACGGTAAGGCTATATCACCGATTAATGCGACATGCTCTACGCATATTTCGGAGGTAATGACGACTGCTATACTAGAGAATCAGTCCAGTCAGTACAATTTTTAGCTTTAAGATACTAGACACTACGACGCAAATGTTTCTATATTACACTTAAATTTTGTACTATTTAAATCCACATAGTCGATGAAAAATATTACAAATATATTGTATTTGACTTAATATGAATTAAAATTGTGTTCACATGTATTATTATAGGTTTATCGAACAAAGAAGTGATAACAAAAGTGATGGAAGGCTATCGCATGGAGAAACCTTCAACACCTTCTTTAACATGTCCAGATAATTACTACGAAATGATGACAAAGTGTTGGAAGGAAGATCCAGAAGAAAGACCATCATTTACGGAGTTATATAAGTTTTTTGAAAATTACTTGTTCGTACCAGGACAGTCATAAATGTTCATACCCCATGTATTTATTGTACTGGAAACGAAGACATAATGTCTTATGTGACTGTTCCAAGACAGTATTTTAAGACTGGTAATATTTGGCCGAGGAGGGGGGGGGGGCTTTTCGTTAATATTTGGGGTTTACACATTTAAATTGGTTTTAATTTTAGTTTATCTCTTTTATGCATGTATTAAACATAGGTAGATGTATAACTACATAACTCTTGTGAATTGTAACCAGTAAGTTTGTATTTTTTAAATAAATATAAATGTAATTTTCTAACTGCCAAGAATGGACTCCGTCTTTGGCACAATAAAAACTGTACTTATCTTCAATTTATTTAGGTAGGAAAACACGGTTTTGTAGCTTAGTTTCGAATGTCCCGTTATGAAATTTCTTAATAAGGTAGTATGATCCAGATGCAGTAAATTTCCTAAGTGTCAGTAGAAAGTGTCGTGTTTATAGAAAAGAAATATCTATATAACATTTGGGTGTTATCCTTGTTATAGTAGTAAAATCCCGAGACGGCTTATAAGACCATTTGACTTCTAGTTTTAGCTCTCTCTAATGCAATAAAATGGCAGCTTCCTTGTCAACAAAATTGTGTGGAATCAAGATGAATGACAAGTGTTTTGCCAGTGTTTTTCTGCTTGGAACTTGATTTAAATAAACAAATATATTATGTCATATTGATGTTCTGTTAGGAGTTACAGTGTCAGAATTTTTCAAATGACGGTAAATGCTAAACTTTGTCAGATTTTCTTGCATAAAACAACTGATTTTTATCGATGATTTTGTAAAAATCTTATCAAAATACCATGAAACTGAAAATGCAGTACATAAATTTAATTTAGATATATTAATTACACCTCATATAAAAATGCTGGCTTTTGATTGGTCAATAGACAGTGTATTTTTCGCAAATTTCCTCATTTTGCATCGATTTCGTCATCACCGGGGTATTCGGCAAAAAATTACCCTCTGTGCCGTGGTATTTGCTAAAAAATAACCCTTGCATATTATTATGCTGGAAATATTCATTCGGAAGTTTTGACTTTTACCTCAAAGTAAACGTAACATGAGTAATCGATTTTGAAAACCAGAAACGTTCCGATAGTACAGAGTCAACAAACAGCACGCAAGTGGTCTAGTATTCACCGCTCTTTGAAATCATGATATTCGGTGTAATTAAACAGATAAATCATGCCTGGGATGGGTATTTGTGAAAAATACCAGTCTCGAGAATCAAATTTCCCTCGCCTAACGGCTCGGGAAATATTTCATCTCTCGATTTTTCACAAATACCCCTCCCAGACATGATATATCTGTTTAGTACCACATGTCCATTACATTTGGATCTGTGAACAATGTCACACATCTTTTTATTTGCCAAAACAGGAGCACGACCTCTTTGGATAATATTTAAATGCAAAAAACCGTATATTACACCCTTATCTTAGCTTCAAACACTTTTAACTAGCATGTCTTTACTACAGGGAACGCATCTTTCATTATAATAAACGACAAATTGAATATTAATTAATACATGCATTATGTTAAACGCACGGTCTACTTAATAATGGAAGTCAGATATTTTGTAGGTTATTCAGTTGTCGGATACAATATTCTAACAGCTTTCATTCTTTCTGCAGGTTTTTATTCGCCTTACTAATAGAAAAAGGGACTGCGTCCTTTGTGTCCCTCGAAAGAAATTATTATAATTGCTGTTAAAATTATTAAAGAAAAGCAGACTGCGACGACAAACTTTAATTAATTTTCCGAAGCCAAACATCATGTCTTCATAGCGTTGATCATTAAAATGTTCAGTGTTACCTACCATAACCCATTCTCAATCAATCTCTGAAATACGATCGGACATTTTGGCTTAGTCATAGAGGAAGCCGGAGTACCCGGAGAAAAACCCCGACATGCGGTACGAAACTGGCAATCCTTGTCAATTAAAATCGGAGTCCAGTACACCCTGCCTGCAGTTAGAATCGAACCCGCATTCTCAGTGTTGACATACCGCGTGATCAATAGAAGACGAACTACCTTAACCACTCGGCCACCGAGGCCCCAGGTTAAGGTTGGAGTTGAGCACACCCAGTCCACAGTAAGGTTTGAGCCCTTAACATCAGTGTTGACGATTAATAGTTTTTTATAATTATTTCTAAATGAAAACATTTATTATAACAATGTAAACAAAATGAAAGAAAACTGAACTGTCAACAAGTATCGAATATTATAGGACAGTGACAAGATCCGGATTGAGTCAAAGACACACGACATACGAAAGAAACTAAAAAGAACAAAAAACAAAAGTCTTATAAAAACAAAAATTTATAACCCGAACTCAATTAAAAGATCAGTGTACCCATGTGCTTTTAACGAGTAAACAGTAACTTCTCTTATAAGGCAACCGTGGAGTTACTCTTAATCATTCTGAAACCAGAAATTTCCTAAGAGACTGTATCGCTCACCTGACGTTATAGGCAATGAAGATGACGTTTCCTTGAGACCTGCAGTGTTAATTTCCAATAGGCATAAAAAAGGCTTTTTAGATGATCATCCAAACAATATTGCTAGTAAGTTTTGTTTCCATTAGTTAATGGGTTTCAGAAAAGAAGCCTTTAAAACCTTTTCCCATAGGGCCCTATGTTAAACTAAGTCCTGAGGTGGCGGCAATTTGAATTATCGATTGTCATAAAAAAAACATACCCAGGACAATTTTAAGCTGAGAAAAAGCTATCTTAAAGTATGATTGCAGCGGTATAATTTTTAATCAAAAAGCTTGATAATAGCTGATTTAAAGTTGAATAAAAGTAGTATATCAGCGTTACTTTTAATCAACTTATATTTACCTAATGAACTGCTGAAATACCGCTTTTTAAAACTAATTTGCATATTTGGTACAGTGATTAGGACAATAAGCGGTAAAGAAGTGTGAAATAAGTTGGGCTAAAGCGTCTGAATTATGCAAATTAGGTGAAGTTGGGATTAAGCGGTAAAAATCAGCGGATTTGAAGTGGAATATGCAAATTAGTTGTCAGCGGTAAATAAGCGGAATATAGTAAATGTACAAAAGCGGATTTTAGGTGGTTTTTCCAGCGTGTTTTAAGTGTATGATCTCAGCGTACTTTAAGTTGGAGATGTCAGCGTCTTTTAAGTTGGAGATGTCAGCGTGTTTTAAGTTGTAGATGTCAGCCTGTTTTAAGCTGGAAATTTAAAAAGTCTGTTTTAAGTGTTAGTCTCTGTGTAAATAAAATTGTAATTGCCTATGTGGAGTTGAAGCATACATGATATTAAAAATTGCAAATTTGGTGTAGGTCAAGCTGTTTTAGAGCTAAAAGCAGCATTACTGTGCTCCGTGAGTTAAATCTGAAATTTGGCCATTTTCTAAACCTGTCTTTTTTGTACTTGTTTTTGTGTACCTCTTGCTTCATTCTGTTCAAAAGGATTAAATAATGATAAAAAAAATACATTCATATAAGTTTATTTGGGCATTCATATTTATAGTTGCATAATGTAACCTTAAAAACATAACATAATATAATTATGAAAATAACTATTTACAAAATATTTACAACATAAATACAAGTTTAAATTGACTTTCTGTTTTAGTTTTTCTCATCTTTTCCGCTCGCATTGCTTCCCTTATTTCTCGATTGATGAATTATCATATGCAGCACATAACTCTGAAATCACAATGATTTTTGATTTAATGTACAAATATTTCCAAGAATTATGTAACATTTCCAAAGATAGCTAAAAAATTTTGCTCCTGATACTAAAATAAACAATCCTGTATTAAATATTTAAAGATATTAATACAAATATAATAAAAGAGACATATATATAATTTACACATTTGTAACACAATGAGCGTGCAGATGTAAACTTGTTCGATAGTGTTTTGTCCAAGAAAAACTCATTTGAGTTATCTTCTCCTAATGTGAGTTGCTTCCCCTTCTTAGAAGCATTTAAGTTTAAAACCTAATAAATTAGTATGTTATATGTGTAAACAACTGTTATTTGATATTTTGTGTGCTCCTTTAAGAACAAAAGTAAAAAATTTCCCCTGACTTCAGTATTAGCTACATTTAATAAAAATATAGTTCAATGAAAATGATGTTCTATAATTATAATTACTTCATGAACTTACCAGTCATCCAAAGTGCTTTCTTTAAGCTGACTCTCTAAAAACTTAATTATTGTTTCCAGATCTAAGCAGCTTACAAACTACAAATACAAATGTATATAAATTGTTTCATCTCACAAGCAAACACTGAACATAAACCTACATTTACAAAATTAAAAAAAAATAGAACAGTCAATGTCAACTAAAAAGACATATTTATGTTGTAAATTTTGGGGAAGGACGCCAGATAAACACACGATAAAACCCGACCTTCGGTAGGAAAACTGGCCATCCTTGTCAATTAGAATTTGAGTCAAGCACACCCTGCCGCAGTGAGACTTGAACTGGCAAATCAGTGTTGACAATAAAAGTAATCTTTGTGTTAAATATTTCTAGAAACTTTACGATATTTTATCAAAAACGCCAGTCATTTACAGGTTGTAAAACATGAACGGACTAGCTATTCTTTTATTAACATTATTGCACACGGACATACAAATAGAATTTCTGTTACCTTGATTATGTTGTTTTGACTGAATGGGTGAGCAGGTTTGGTAGCTGTTCCTTGTATTGGTTGTTCCACAGCAATAGTTAGGGTGGCCTTTGGAATTCTTAGTCTACAAAATAAATGAAGACATATACAATATATGACCATTCTTAAATCAGCTACAAAATTCTCAGCACAATGCAAATTGAATATAGTGTAATTTAGATTTCTCAGTTAAATTCCCAAATATTCAAAATCTAATACTGAGATTTTGAATATGTAGGAATGTCACAATTAAATGCATGCACTTACAACTATACCCTCAAACATATCTCTAAACAATCCCTCTATAGAACATATCTGGATTGGGTCCCACTATTTACCGACAAGAACCGTCAAGAAGCTTTTTTTTACCGACAAGAAACCATTTTTTATCGACAAGAAAGAAAAAAAGATTTTTTGTTTTGATTATTATGCAAAGAAATTAAAAAAATAGATTTTTGTGATTAACGGTGTAATTTTGTTTATCACTATTATGACTTAGTTATGAAAACAATTTATTATTAAACTTTCTTGTCGTAGGTAAATACTATACTACATGTACAACAAAACAACGACAACAAAATTACACAAAAAATTTAAATATCTTTTTTTTTTTTATTTCTTTTCATAATAATTACATCAAACGATCTTGTTTTTCTATTTTGTCGGTGAAAAATTGCTTCTTGTCGGTAAAAAAATGCTTCTTGTCTGTAATTCACTTCTTGACGGTTCTTGTCGGTAAATAGGGAGACCGTCTAGATTTATTTATTTTTTATTGTGTGGGTCCCATACACTTGGGCTTTAGAGTTTTGGTTTTTGTGCATGTGTTCTTAAATATGTTTCTGCCTATAATGCTCAGTAACACTATAGTATTTGTTCCTTTTCTGTTTGCCGTGCTTTTTGTATGTTTTCACTTAATGCATAGATTTTATTCTATGGTCATTGAAAGTTATATGACCGGTGACGTGCGTAAGAACGATAATGCCAGATCATCATGACAAAAGTCATGTTGCTTTCATCAGTTTGTCGTTTTCTTCGTAATGTATAAATATGACGACTGTAAACAACAATCCTACTTACTTAATTTACTGAACCAAAGCGTAAAACTTGTCCAGCAGTATGTGACCATGTTTTGAATAATTCAAATTATGCGCGGGCTTTGGAAAATCGACGTCACAAGTTTACACAGATTTTCATCAGCCGAAAAATATACAAAAAAATACCCGATAAACAAAACAATTATGTGTCCAAAAAATTTGTCATAGAATATAATTACATATGTAAAAAAAGAAATTAGAAATAAATGCATTGAACATACCTGCTCTGGTACCCTTCAACAAAATACTTTCTTTGTAACCAGTTGAACTTCCGTACAATCCAAAGTGTAGTACCCGGAGTAAAACAAAAATGGCAAACGACGGTCAAAATATGTTCAAAAGTAAAGCAAGAAAAGGCCAGTACAATGATGGTTTCAATGTGTCTCGAAGACAATCAGGGGCGTAGCTAGAGTATCAATAAAATGTAGGCTAATTACGGCAGGGGGTCTGGGGGCCGCTCAAGGCCCCCAGCAGGTCCAGGGCAGAGCCCTGGTAGGGTGTCCTGGGGGGCGAAGCCCCCCGGCCGAAAACGATTTTCACGATTTTTAAGTCCATATAATTCATTTTCTCTGCATTTAATTTGCTATAAACTTACCGCTCGATTAAAAAAAGCAAATTTGAGTGTAGGCTATAGCCTACTTTAGCCTTACGTAGCTACGCCCCTGCAGTAGGACAAAAGTCGAAAAGAAGTACAGATAGTCACCACACGCCATTTGAAACACCACGACACGACGTTGCCGCCTGCAACTTGAGGTAAATATATTTTAAGTTTCAACATTTTCCTACGTATTTGTTCACAGTGTAAATATTTTTCATCTGGGGTAAATATCAAATGTTAATCCAGTGCCTTTTAACACATGTTTACTATTGACCTTAGTGACCTATAGTTCACATTGCGTAGACAATATTCGTAGAAGTACCGAAATATGCACATTCATATAAGTCGCCACAAGAATCATTTCGTGTAATTTGACATTTTTTTCCAAATTTCTTTATAATTTTGTTTTCTCTGAAACAGTAAAATTGTTGGCATAATTTAGCAGAATACACTATCAATGTACAGAACAGTGTCGTTTTAATTATATATGTTTGTATCCATTGTAGATTGTGCAACAAATATGGGAAGTGGTGTCAGTAATTTTGAAATGCAGTATGAAGACCAATAGTAATTAAAATAGTAAGGTAAATAGCAAATACTGGGCCTGTTTCAATTTAATATGACACAAATTATTATTAGGTCAAGGGAATTCAGGCTACAATTGAATGGCCACACTTAAATAAAAAAAGAGGGGGAAACATGGGTGTAATTATAAAACCTGTTAACATATGAAAGGGGAGATAATTTTTAGGGTATTCTGTTTAGTGTACTAAATAAAAGTGTGTTCAACTTCTTCAAATGACATAATTCAAAGAAATTGTTAAAATATAATGTCCTAATTACACATACTCTGCAGTTAAGGTTGCTAATAATTCTAATGATTCTGGTCACCAGTGTGGCTTGAGTAAGCGAGTAAGCATTGTAGCTCATTGGAACAAGCATTTTGTAAACCAAATGAACTCTTGTCATGTAACAGAAATTTCCCAATAACAAAATAAAAGGTTTTTGCTATGTCAACATTCTATTTTTGTGTGGAATTTGCAAACTTTATACTTTATATAATAGCTATGAATGTTCTTTCTTTGCAGTTTTTTCTGCAATATTATTTTTTGTGTTTTAACAGGAAAAAATGTACATCAAAGATGAGAAGGAATGAAAAATAAGAATAATAGCATCAAGATGTTTTGACGGAAAAACTTTACAAAGAACATTTTGACAAGTCTGGAGTGATTTTAGTTTCTATGAAGATTTGAAGGGAACAAATAACATTCAGCACCATATTCTACTTGCTGTCAACATTAAGAAGCAAACAACAACAGGGTGCCCTGAAGAAATTTATGTACTGTAAATCAGAGGCAGACGCACTGTTTCTTCTTTCTGTGAAAAGCAGTTTGCCAAAAAATGGAAAAAGAATTGGACATTTAATATTTTTAGTAGTTGAAGCCAAACTGTCCACTGACAAATTAAATATTGTAGAGTAAAGTTATATCTTTTTACATATATTTTATAGTTCTTTCTTCATAATCATCATATTCATTGTGTTGATTATGCATTGGTTTATAAATGTTGCTTTTTAACAGTTGTAGAGGAAAATGGTAATATTAGTTATATAGCACTTCTACATAAACTAAAACATGCTGTTGTAAAAAGTTCAATTATTCTATTGTTCATATGAAGATAGTTCTTAACTGTTTTTATCGGTCGTTCATAATTACAAAAATGGTTTTATTAAATTTATTAGAAAGTAAAGCTTCCATTGTGGTATTTTTGAATGTGGACAAAAGATTGTAGAGTTGGCTCCCCTTTAGAGTTATCTCCCCTATGATTATTACTTTTTCTTAGTAAACAGTTTTCTGTTTACTACATAAGTTTGTAGTATAATGTATCAAGCATTGTTTTATATTGTGAATGTGTTTTTATGATTTCTGGTTGATTTTTTTTTTATATTGCATGAAAATATTTGATATTTAAGCTATAATATTCATCAGAGCAATTGTAGCATAAATTGGCAGAACATACAGCATAGAAGAAAATTTTAATGTCTTTTTATTTATGTTTTGAGAATAATGGTGTTGGTCATGCTAAATTTTGTCATGTGTGTGTGTAATATCAGTGTCCTTGTCCTCTATTTGGATTAAAAATTTTAATCTTCATTTAAAGTAGTAATAAATAATTCCAAACATTTTCTATAGAAAATACTCAAACTGCATACTTAGACATTTGTGCATTATTTCTGCTTGTCAATAGTAAATTGTTCATATGTGAAGCTAAACAGCAGTTTGGTTGAAATAAAAATAATATAACTAATTATTTTTTGATTTGATAGTCACTAAATAATTGGAAAACAGACTACAAATAATATAAATATTTTATTAAGTTTTTTCAGTTGTTTTTAAGCGGAGTTTAATTTATATTTAATAGAGCAGAGTTAAATCAGTAGGAAAAAAGTATTTCCTGTAGCAGCTTTAAGTTTTTTCAGTTGGAAAAAAGTGTTCAGTTTAATTTACTAAGATAAATCAGCAGGGATTAAGTAGGTTTGTAATAAAATAAAAAATGACTAATATTTATCAGTAGGATTTAAGCAGGATTAATCAATTACCTGTAGTCTCGCTTTTTTTCTACTTAGAAAATCAGTATAGTTTAAGTTGGATAAAAGTGGAGTTAAAGCGTTGCTAATTATGTAGGTTAAAATTAAGCGGTAATTATGCATGTCGCTTAAATACTGCTTTTTACAACAGCGGATTCTATGCAGATAATAAGCGGCATTTAAGTTACGCTGTGATAAAAAAGCGACGCTTCAAAATTGTCTGGGTAGAGAGAACAATCCCAATTCTATTAGAAGTAAGTTTTTTTTAATTAACCGGCTTCGGAGAAGAAGCCTTTTTAAACTTTGTTCCTATAGGGTCCTATGTTAAACTAACTCCTGCGGTGGCAGCCATTTTGAATTTCCGATTGGCATAAAAACATAAAGTTATTAGAGGACCATCCAAACAATATTGCTAGTAAGATGTTTTCATTGGTTAACCGGTTTCAGAGAAAAAGCCTTTTGAAACTTTTTCCCTAGGGTTATATGTTAAACTAAGTCCGATGGTGGCTATTTTGAAATTCCGATTGGCATAAATAATATATAGAAGACAACTTGAACAATATTGCTAGTAAGTTTTGTTGCCATTTGTTTAACGGTTTCAGAGAAGAAGCCTTTAAAAACTTTTTTCCAATAGGGTCCTGTGTTAAATTTAGTCCTGCGTTGTCGGCTATTTTGCTTGACATATAAAACATAAACTTAATAGAGGACGACCATCCAAACAATATTGGTAGTAAATTTTGTTTTGATTGGTTAACCAGTTTCTGAAAAGAAACCAATTTTTAACTTTTTTTTCCCGTAGGTTCCTGTTAAACAAAGTCTTGCGGTGGCGGCCATATTAGTTTTCTAATCCAAATAAAGGCAGAAACTTTGTAAAGGTCCATCCAATGGACATTCTTACCAAGATGGTTTCAATTGTTCAAGTGGTTTCAGAGAAAAAGATTTAAAAAAATACAAAGTTTACTGACGCTGACGACGACGGACGCAAAGCGATGACAATAGTTCTAAAAAGAATTTCTCCTTTCATGCTTAGTAAAAAACAGAAATCACCATGTTTCCGGTCAAATATTACGACCCTAGTACACTGTATAAACATGCCGTTTCATTATAATTATTTTCAACTCTTAATAACAACTTTGAAAATATTGTGCCATTTGGTATTATTGGCACGAATCAACAACGGCTATATGCAAATGTGCTTTACGAATAAGATCAGCAATGACTATATGCAAATGTGCTTCATGAATAAAATCAACAATGGAAATAATGCATATACATGTCGACTCCTAAAAAAGGTTTGCGTGCATTGAGCGTGGACACCCTAACCCCTACTACAGCCAGAATAAAAGGCATAAATCCAGGACAATCTATATTCTAAATATCCGTATGTTGTATCTTAAGTTCATTTGAAAGAAAATAATTATCAAAATGAATCTTTTTAAAATTGGACTAAATTACACAAACATCGGGAGAAAAAAAAACATAATCGCTCAATATCACTAGGGTACATCATTACATAATATGAATGTCGTAAAGAAAAATAATTTTAAAAAAAACCAAGAGCACATTATTGTTCTTATCATTGCATATAGTCTCAATCTACGCAGATGAAAATTGCTTAAGAGGACATTGAAAGACACAATTTATTTTTAGTGTAAACATTATTCATATAATTCATCTTTTAAAAAATTGTAACGTTACAGATTCCAACATTTATAAAGATTAATTAATTGGTTGTTGCTTACTTACACTTTTTCTTAACACAACCCAATGTATCAGGTGGGAAAATCAGACTAGACCATAATGGGATTAAAATTTTGCCTTTGTACTGGCTTCATTGCGCATTTTCTTTTTCAAATCTACAAAATGTGATTTTATCGAGCAAGGAACTTTGCAATCCCCAAACACGTTACCATAATAGTCTGTTGTCAGGCCTTCCGTATAACCAGACAGTCATAACGCGCGAGCATCTCCAATACACTACATCTGTAGTGCGAGTACACATAACCCTTAACAAAAGTTTATGTGGCCTCGGTGGCCGAGTGGTTAAGGTAGTTCGTCTACTATTGATCACGTGGTCTGTCAACACTGAGTTTGCGGGTTCGAGTCTGACTGCAGGCAGCGTGTACTCGACTCCAATTTCAATTGACAAAGATTGGCAGTTTTCCTACCTAAGGTCGGCGGTTCTCTCCGGGTACTCCGACTTCCTCCCCCAATAAAAACTGGACGCCATGATATAGCTGAAAAATTGCTGAATTGTTAACCATCATTTAAACAAATATAACAAAGACACAACCCAAACATTTATTACTATATCCATTGACTCAATAGATACACACGGATAAAAGTAGTTCTACATGTATTTATTAATTCGTTTATTATAGTTTTTAAAAGTCGTAGTTTTTTTTCAATATGTAAAGAAAAAAACCAATTCTCATGCGTACATTTTTGTTATAGTGTTTTATATTTTATTAGTAACAATTCCGTGTCAACTGATATGTTCGATTTGTGCCTTATATGGATAAGTATATTCAATGTACTTTTGATAAATCCGTGCTTTTGCATTTTACCTTGAATATCATTTGAGGGTGTTAAATCGCGTGACAGTGAAAATTTCTTTACGAGTATGAAAATGAATGCGGATGAAAAACAAAGGTTCACATTAGAAGAAAAAGCAACTATTGATCCAGATTTTGTGCCAACGGAAAATGAAGAAAAAGACAGAGAACAATGGGATAAAAAAATTGAATATATTTTATCGATGCTTGGATATATTGTAGGACTGGGAAACTTTTGGCGATTTCCGTATTTGTGCATGCGCAACGGAGGAGGTACATCCATTTATTAGTTTACTTTTTTACTTTCTTACTTATTATTTTTTTGATTTCTTTAGCCTCTATAAATCCGCATTAATCAGCATTTAACATACTATAATTGGACGGTAGAAATCACGTTTGTAATGGCAGGTAATGGCAAATCTGCTTTGTCAACTGAAAACTAACTTTTTTTCGGTGCAGAAAATTGATTAGCGAACAAACTCTGTTATTTTCTTCGTAACTCCTTATGAAGTCAATGACATTCTTCAGTTTCTAAAAATAGACAAAGCGCCTTGGTCTGACTTTTCCAGTCATCATATGCTAAAAATACGAAAGATACTATCTGTGTTCCGTAATCAAACCTTTTTAATGTGTCTCTGTCCACAGCTCAATTCCCCTGAACTGCCGTTATGCCGCTTTTTTTAAAAACGAGATAGACATGAAAGTCTCAAATTATAAACCTATCTTTCTTATCTCATCGGCAAAGTTATCGTAAGAGTTGTATTTTAGCATGTGTTTAATCATTTTATATCTAGTAACTTGTATTAATACCAGTCCGACTTTATTCCATTTCATTCCACAGTCTACCATAGAAATTTATCATACAATAATTCTTACTTTCATTTTACGTTAATAGTCATTGTTGATTGGTCCCAAGGGCTTAAAACAGTATTTCGCTGATCTTTTCATATTTTTATGAACGAATATTCTTGAACTACTTTTTAGTGCTACACGTAAATTAATATGGTGGTCATGTGCCATGTACGCCTCAGACAATAAACTAAGCCCGTGCACTCGAATTTTGGCGATGTCTCCATTGATATCAATTAAATACACACAATAGCCGTAAAACTATACTTTATTTTCAGTCACAAAAAATCAACGAGATGAGCAAGATGCACATCTTTGCCACAAACTTTCTGTAATCAAATTTTCACAAGATATGTAATATTTATTAACAAAAATTGTATCTAAAGAAAAATTGAAGGCGCAGAAGAGACGTTTTTCTTGTAACATTATAAAACTATCTCGAAGAAATGTATGACATTCCTACGGAAAGCGCGAGGTATCTTCATACTTCAGACTTCTGACTTCATAGTTCAGACTTCTGACTTCATACTTCAATGTTAAAACTTATCGTTTCATGCTTCTGACTTCGTACTTCGGACTTCAGATTTCTGTTAATTATATAAGCATATATTTTCGCGCCAATCTTAAATTGGAAAAGTCGTCTTACCACAGACTGTCAATAATGGTAGAATAAAGAATTTTAATTCAATATTAAGTTCTAGCTTGCGAAGGTTACATTTTTTTGTTTTTGGAATTTTAAATTACATACAATATTACGAACATTTTTTTCTTATAGGTTCTTATCTGATGGCCTGATGGCCTTTCATACAATTGAATTGTTTTTTACCTTGGATAATCCAAGGTAAAAAACAATTCAATTGTATGAAAGGCCATCAGGCCATCAGATAAGAACCTATAAGAAAAAAATGTTCGTAATATTGTATGTAATTTAAAATCTGCTATTTGTCTCCATTTTATATCTTACTATTAAAAAACAAATTCGTAATGTAATGTTATGAAAATCCTAATTATTTGCATAAAATTGTTTGCGACCGTATAAAACAAACAACTCCATGTGGATGGATATGAATGAAAATGTTCTCCGTTCGGAAATAATTTGAAACGAAAATCTGATTAGCGCGAAAATATATGCTTATATAACTCTGAAGTCCGAAGTGAGAAGTCTAAATTCTGAATTCTGAAGTCTGAGCTTTGAACTAAGAAGTATGAAACGAGAAGTTTTAACATTGAAGTATGAAGTCAGAAGTCTGAACTATGAAGTCAGAAGTCTGAAGTATGAAGTCAGAAGTCTGAAGTTTGAAGATACCTCGCGCTTTCCGTACATTCCTGATCGTTTGAGAAATATATACAATTTATGCAGGAGAAGCTGTAATATTACCGTGGGGTAAATTTGCAGTTTTGATCAATTGAAGCCGTCTTATTTGTTATAAATTCATCTGCTGAGATTAAATCAAGCTGTTTCTGTGGCTGCTTCAATTTTAGGTTCTAAAGGATATATTAATTTAAAAGATGTTAACAATATATCTATAAGTGCAATAAAGAGACCTTTCTTCTGTTATCTTCTTGTCTTTAATAAGACGTAAAATTAAATAATTTCCCCAAGAATACATGCATTAAAACAACAAGATCGATTATTTGTATTATTATTTCAATGGATGGTACATTCGTCGGTGGCGGTATCTTTTAAAAGATCACTGTTTACCTATTTATTGCTTTCAATTCTGTCTAGCTGATTATTATATATCATGTATACCAGCCTCGTTTTAGTTTGTTTGTTTGTTTGATATTGTTTAACGCCACTTTCAGCAATTTTTCAGCTATTTAATGGCGTCGAGTTTTTATTGTTGGCGGAAGCCGGAATTCCCGGAGTAAACCCCCGACCTGCGGTAGGAAAACTGGCAATCCTTGTCAACTAATATTGGAGTCGAGTGCACTCTTCCCGCAGTGAGACTCGAACCCACAACCTCAGTGTTGACAGACATCGTGATAAATAATAGACGAACTACCTTAACCACTCGACCACCGATGCCCTCAACCTGTGTGCAAATGATGTAAAGGATCAGGAAATACATTAGATATATGTTACTTAATTGGTGTAGGCAGAATTGTCTTAAATTGTTTTAAATGCATTTAGGTGTCAAGACACTAAAGGGGACCAATCAAATTTGGAACATATAAGAAAATAGTACTTAAAAACAAAATAGTCCTGTTTATCTTAGTGCATATTAAAAACTACTAACTGGATTTTAATGAATGAAAGTTTTTCTGAAAGGTAAATATATTAGAAAAATTTTGAGTCCTAACTTGCTCTGTTCTAATGGTGTTTAGTATGTTTTATGTCACATGCACTACATGACCTATAAACCAAGATTTTCTGAAAAGAAAGAGCTATTTTTAGAGTGGGGTTTACCCCGGAAGCTGGTTTTCTCTTGGAAGGTTTTAAAGAGGTCATGAAATTTTGAGAGATCATAGGCCTGTCACGTACGATTCTGGATATATATGATGTCGGTCAAGTTACACTTAAGGTAAAAGAGCTGCTCTAATTATAAAAATAACAAATTTAGTAGAAAATCTTAAAGAATTGGATTAGTGTTTACACACCTTTACAATACTTCTATTTATATATAAAGTACTCTGTGTTGGTGATGTATTTTTGTTGAACCGTATTGTAGATTTAAACGTTAAAATCACACTACACAATTGCTATAGAGATACAAAATAAAACGACATAACACAATTCAAATGTTAAAACCACATAGATTTTAAATCTTCTAACTTCTTACATACTTCTATGAGGGAAAGACCGGTGTTCTACGATGTCCTGCAATGAAAATACAGCTACATTTTATCATTGAGAATACTGATTTGGTGAAGCAATGATGTGTTCCGAAAGTCAGTTAAAAATCAAACTTTATAGAGGACCATCCAAACAATATTGCCAGTTTCTTTTGTTCTGATTTGTTAACTGGTTTCAGAGAAGAAAAGTATATTAATAAAATATATTTTAAAATATTTTCACGTAAGGTCCTATGTTGTACTAAGTCCTGCGATGAAGGCCATTTTGAATTTTCATTAGGTCTGCCAAACCCCCTTTCCACCCTCATAACACAAGCCTTCCGTTCTACTCCCATACTCCATTCCCTCTCCACCTCAAAACCTTTGACACACTAAGCATTTAGCATAAGTAACATTTCTAAAGTTAGTTAAAAATCCAATTCTTGAACATGTTTACAGACAGATACAACAATTAATTTTATTACCTCTATAAAAATCATTACTGCCATGTAGACAGATGTAACTTTTCTGCTTTGAAAATAATTGATTTAGTTGCTAATCTAGACATAACATGTACACTTACTGGTAATTGTTATAATTAATAGTTTGTTATTTAGTAAAATAACACATGGGTAAGCTATAGATAATTGTTGCTTTGTTATTTATGTCATGTTTTGTGTAATGCATTGACATGTAAATTATAAGCATGCAGTAGTACTTAAGGGGTCATTATCCTTGATGAAGAATGTAAAAGTAACCGAACGGGCGAGACATCTAAATTTTGTATTTAAAAAATCTTTCCCGTGAAATTTCATATATGAGGCATTACATATATTATGCTAAATGTTATAAAAATTGGGGGAAAAGCCTGGTTGTCCACGAACTTTATGCGGGAATTAAACTAAACGTTTAATAATTATTTTTCTGCATTCGTTGTAATGTTGTGGTCGCGTACGAAAATACACATTTTAAGAAGTGCTTCTACTTTAAAGACATTGACTGGAAAAAATTCTCTTTCTACCTTTCAAAATATACAACACTTCAGTAACAGCATTTATAAGCAAAAACAGAAAAAAGAGAAAATTGGCACTATTGTTTTTAAGCTGCCATGTTTTGATATGCACTGGAAATTCATTTCTTATTTTATCTTTTCAAGCCCTTTCAATTTACCATTTTATTCATCTATTGAAAATTCAATATAACAGCTGTAAACACAGTGAATGTTGTTCTGTTCTGATGCATTAGCATTATCATTTGTAACGTTGATGGATGGATGGATGGATGGATGTGGATTGATGTAGATTGATGGATGGGTGGATAGACGGAGACGTCGGAATAATGGACCGGGGCTTTACATGTAGGTATTCCATAACGGGAGAATGGGAAATGTTAGTAAGTGGGAAAAAAAGAATCCTGAATACCGTACATGTATATATGCACCCAAATTATGAGCTCCCAACAAGGCTTCTTGTACATGCAGAGAGTGTGAAAACTGTCCGGCGGTAAACTTCAGTATCCAAATAATGCTGCTATGTATTCAAGTTGTACGAGATACCACAGAGGCATAGGCTGATATTGGTCAAGTGTTGATACATCATATGAAATAGATGTAGACATATTACTTTTATTATATATTTGATCACATATATAATAACGGTCATTTATCATGATTTTGGCATTGCGATGCTTGTAAAAAAGTGTATCGCGATGCTTTTAACAAGTATCGCGATCATGGTTCTAACAAGTATCGCGATAGAAAAATGCAAGCCGATAGAAACATAATAAGTGTGACATGAACGGCCACTGATATCTGTGTGGGTGCAAAATTCGAAACTTCTATAGGTTTGTTGTATATTTGAATCGAAAAATTTCATAGATGCCCATATTCTATTTATGATTTAAGTATGTGTAGGCATATTTTTCGACGAGCGTGCCAAGGACAGTCGTCATATTTGAATAACAGTTAAATCAAGAATATTAATGCAAAGACACACGAAGATATACCTATCAACAAATAAACATGTTGACGTGATATTATAGGTCATAAAAGCAGTAGAATATATAGGACTGATAGAAAACATTATAGCTGTTTGCTTGAGATTTCTCCATTATGCCCTATATATTAAAATTGCGATGACTTACGGAAGCCGCTACCTACACCAATTTGATTTATTATATAGGAAATATAACGCATTAATATACAGTGTCCTTGCTTGAATGTGGAAGCGGTGTTCAAATATACACACACGTCACGTTATTGTTTGGGCTGAGGTAGAGCTTTCCTGAACATCCGTGCAGTGAAAGGACATCCCTGATCGTCAACCGGGAACGTACTAGTCATTTTTGTGCGACGAACACTGTGAACAGTTTAATAGCTAAACATCCATTTAAAAATAATAATGATACACGCAGTCATTACCAATTTGACAAATAAGTGTTTCAGTAACAGTCAAACTACTTCTGCTATTAGTATGTTTTCTGTTTTACAGGAGCCTTCCTGATTCCATTTGTTGTATGCCTCGTCTTTATAGCATTTCCGCTCTTCTTTTTGGAGATTGCTTTAGGCCAATTTACAGCTAGAAGTATTATTCATTGTTGGGAAGCTTGTCCGATAATTAAAGGTAAACTATGTGTGTTGAATTTAAAGTAATATCCTGGCACTTTACAATAGTTATTCATATAACTACGTGAAGAATTTTTTTTCTTATTGTTGTACCAGTAGTCGGACTTCAAATCATTTTTCCATTAATGATAATCTTTGTACATGTACAAAATAGTTCTTAACTCTCTTGACTTTATGTAAAAATAAAATTACCAGAAGTAAAATCGAGAAATATAACTTGATAAATAATTACAAGTCAATGATAAGTCTTGTACGCATTGATGTCTGATCAGTAACGGCACACCAGTAAGTCTGAAAGTAGTAGTAGTTTTATGTTTTGAGTTCTAATGACTTTTACTCGACCTGTATTAATTGTTCTGCAAATCACTGTTTTACTCTACCTTGCTCTTGACTATACTTAATTTGTTTAAATACCTGAATCGAGTCTGACTGTTTACTCCAATCTGTCTTGACTAGTACAGCAAGCCTAAAATAGTATTGACATTGTCTGAAACAGTCTCGGCTTTGACTTGAATATCTAAAACTTGAACTGTCTAAATCAGACTAAATTGGTCTCTATCATGTCTTTACAGATCTGAATAATCCTAGACTTTTGTAGAAAGTTGAAACTTGCCTCAACTACCAGGCATTTGCAACCTGATTTATTAGTTACTTTTAATATAATTAAAATTATCTGTGTGCCCCAAAAATTACATGAAAGAAACAATTATAACAATTAAGACAAATTCAATAACAATACAGACTGATCAAGACAGTGTCGCGGATAATGCAGACGGATCAACACAGGGTCGTGACTAATTCAACTTATTCAGACAGATCAAGAGAGGGTCGTGACTAATTCAGACGGATTAAGACAGGGTCGCGGATAATGTAGAAGGATCAACACATGGTCGCAACTAATTCAACTAATTCAGACAGATGAAGAGAGGGTCGTGACTAATTCGGACGGATTAAGACAGGGTAGCAACGTATTCAGACGGATCAAAACAGGATCGAGAACAATCAGACTGATAAAGAAAGGGTCGTGGATAATTCAGACGGATTAAGACAGGGTCGCAACTAATTCAGACAGATCAAGGCAGGCGAGAACCAATCAGACCAATCAAGACAAAGTTGTGAGAATGATAATGACAGGTTTGAGACCTACTTAGACGGATCAAGACAGGTCGCTATTACTTCAGACTGAAGAGAAAGTAGATACGGTAGTCAGAAATAAAATAATTGTATTTTCACTTCTTCTTGTGTGATTCAGACATAGAAAATGGTTTGCTCTTTTATCATTCTTTATATGTTTACACACTACCTTGACTTAACCTAAAATACAATTGTGTTGCATATATCTGATATATCCCTTTATTGATTACCATGGCATAAAAGTTAATGACGTAGGCCTCAAAGTACTCCATAGAGCAAGTGCAAATATACTCTCCCAAAAAATAAAACGGTACAGGTGAACAAATATAATTTAAGCACTAATAAATTTAAAGCCTAGAGCATAAACTCGATCAATTGATGAATGTGGTTATTTTCTCTCATTCGTGTACATAAGCCTGCTACAGTTCTTGCAGGGTTTAGCGCGCTGGTTGACGACTGCGCACGCGTCGATCCGAATCGATCCATAATTTTTGTGGCTTCAAGACTGGTGATTTAGGTGGATATTGAAGCATATTCAAGCCCTGTGCCAAAGTAGTTCACGTAAACAGTTTTTAACGGTGTGTGCCAATTTTCGCCGGAGTCCCGTGGCATTTGAAACAATTTATGTTGCTGTTACGGCCTTGTTTCTTGGATGTAGCGCTATTTTGTTGCTTATCTAAGAGCTAGCATTGACGGTCAACTGAAAAATGACCTTGATTCAAAATTTATTTTTACAAAAACGATCATGAAAATAATCATTTGTTAATGAATACAGAAATGGAAAAAGTGTGTTCATCGAAAAAATGAACACCAGAAAAATGTGCCACGTGTAACTGTTCAATGAAGGGACAGTATTCTAAAACTGTAACAATTATTACATACACGATGAAAAAATCCGTATGGTAGTTTTCAGCGATTTCTTTTAAATATATTTCTACCAACTGATTTTTAATTTACTCTTTTTCGCACTTTGAATGAATATTGTTGTGTAATAATTGTACAATGCAATGTTTTATGTATACATAATATTATAAAACATTTACTTAGGAAATGATTTGCCTGATCCATACATTTTACGGATTGCTACTTTTGTTAAAAGAGTTCAGAAATCGTGGTCGGGTAAACATTCAAGTCTTGGAACTGCATTCTGTGATTCATCTACCTGTAGCGATGTACAACTGCCTTACTTAAATATACTGACTTCAGAGGTCACGTGGAATAAACACCCACTATCAGGAATTTAAACTATATTACATGTATCACTCATTTGAAGTTCAACATGTTTTTATGTCATAATCACTCAATTTAAAAAAAAAACATATTTGGGAGAGTTTAAGGTGTTTCTGTACATACAGCAAACTTTTTATTTCAGGAGTTGGTATGGGCATGGTTATAATCAACTTTATATGTTCCCTGTACTATGTAATGGTAGTCACGTGGACATTATACTATCTATATAATTCCTTCATTTCTCCGTTACCCTGGACAACATGCAATAATATATGGAACACAGAAAACTGCACAGAAGAAAATTTCAGACAAGTAAATATGAACACCTCAAACGCATCATCCTGGCTTCTCTATACCATGAACAGTAGTCACAATAATGACAGCCAAAGTTTTGACCATCGTTTCCATGGCAACTCGTCTGGCCGGGTCAGTAGTCAGGAGGAATTTTGGCAGTAAGTTTTAATAAGCTGTAGACTGAGGTAGAATTAATTAAAGTAAATGAATATATCTCATAGGAAATTAACTACAATATACGATAGTATACGGCGCATTGGCACATTTTAAGGATGTCTTCGTAATCATCCTTATTAATTGTTCTTCAAAACATTGTAATGAAATATAAAATGTATATTTTGTGTGTATTTTTATATGCTTATTTAAGGGCTGCTGTATTCTGCATTTTTCATACCCTACCAGTCATGTACCAACAGTCTTCTCGCATGGGTGATATCTCCGATATCAATAGAAACTTCAATTATTTGTGTTTTGATTTTGTTTTGATTATTATTATTTTAGATACAACGTATTAGACATGTCAGATGCTATCGATAACATGGGTAGTCTAAATGTTAATGTGTTCATCTGTTTGCTGGTTTCCTGGATAATAATCTTCCTGTGCATTATGAAAGGTGTCAAATCAGCTGGAAAGGTATTTTATTGGACTGGACTGGACTGGACTACATTTTATTTAAAAACCTTAAATTTCCTTTTGGTACACCGGCTTCCTCCCCCAATAAAAACTCGACGCAATGTTATAGATGAAAAATTGCTGAAAGTGGCGTGAAACAACATTCAACCAAACAAACAATTAAAAGATATATTCTACATATCGTATCGCCGATATCGATGTCGATATGACAACAATTATTTTAGTTTATCTTGCTATGTTGGTTTTGTGGACATATTAATGTCAAATGTGACAATAAATGTTATATAATCTTTCTTCTGAGTTGATGTTGGTTACATCCAAGTTATTCTCAAATGGTAAAAAAAAATCTTTGATATCGAAACAATCATGCGTAACGCGTTAAACGTGTCAGAAGTTTACAACACATTAGAATACAGGAGATATATGCTTTATATCGAATTCAGAATCATAGGTTCTTAGCATGTTCTAACATGGATGTGTTTGAATTGTGTCTTGTACACAACTCGATGAAACAATGAAATTATTTTAGTGTTTTACGCCAATTTCAGCATTTAAGCTATATCATATTTCTTGATTTATCTGAGGAGAATCCGGAATACCCGGTGAATTTTCACAGAAAACTGGCAATCTATGTTTATTAAGGTGAAAATCGAACACACCTTACCCGATGTCACCAATAAACTCGCAACCTGTTGTCATGACCGATGATAAGTAGTTGATGACTAACTACCTGAAGCACTCACTCCTATAAACACGTTTATACACTGGTATGTGAGACTTAATTTCATAACGACATTTTAATATTTTTATTCTGTTTAATATTAACTGAAACTTGCAAATTATGTGTATGTGTTCTTAGATCTTGTACAATTGAGTGATTTGTAGGTGGTGTACGTCACGGCTACCCTACCATACATCCTAATGGCTGTGTTTTTGGTCAGAGGCTGTATTCTACCTGGTTCTGCAGAAGGAATAAAATATTACATCATTCCAAACTTCTCAAGAATATTAGAGTCCAAGGTTATGAGACAAAATGGGTTTTATATTTATTGTTTTATTGTAATAATTCTCTAAAAAGTATGGTATAGACACAGAAACGACTCGGCTTGCAGAAGAGTATCTGACTTACCGATTCATCAATTGATCAAGGTTTTACGTTCATCGCTTTTATTAGTTGTACTGGATAAGCGAGATCAACGAGAAAATTTCCAGGAGGATATCCAAGGTCTGTAAGTGGTGAGAACGTGACAGGTCGCTTAGGTTCCCGACGATAATGCCGTACGTACATGTGTACGGACCGCGATAATCACTCATTTTGCTTTAATAAAGTAACGCGATTGGTTTGAAAAAATACTTTCTCAATCCGTCTCATCTTAGTCCTAATAAGAAGTCAAATAAAAATAGAGTTCACTGCAGGTTGTGTCATTACGATCAATGATACCAAGTTGTAACTTTCAACGTTAATCCTGCAGATGGAAAATTTATTTTGCCATATATAATATCACGAAGACGACAGCATAAGACAACATGGAAATTTCTTAAACAGAACAAACACATTAAAACGTCTGTAGATTTTCAATCATGTTACAAATTAGCAGATTGAGAAAACACTACTGTTTCTTTCAACTTTGTTCATTTTAGAAAGGAAAAAAATATCAAATGTAAAAAGACAAAACAAATGATGCTTTAAGTAATTAAAAACAATCAAAATGACACGTCATAAGAATTACTATAATAAAATGCTACTCGGAATTATCTATTGTGGCCTAATACCAAGTTTACAACGGGTTACACGATGGGTTGTACTATTATCATAATATGATCATCCTCATGGAACACCTGATGTCATTGCCTTACTCTTTTCGTGTTGCATGGAACATGTTGTGCTTGTGTTTGTTACCTTTTATTCTGCCTTTTAAACGTCAGGTATGGGTAGAAGCAGCTATCCAGGTATTTTATTCAACTTGTGTATGCTGGGGGCCACTTATTACTATGGCAAGCTACAACAAATTCCATGATAACTGTTTGAGGTAATATATATCGTATTTAAGGCTGACGTCATTCTAGCTCTTTTTTTTTGGGGGGGGGGGGGGGGGGTGGGGGCGGTGTCCGAGTTAAGGTAATTCGTCTACTTTTGATCTCGTGGTCTGTCAGCATTGTAGTTACGAATTCGATTCTCACTGCAGGTAGGGTGCGCTCGACTCGAATCTTAATTGACACGGATAGCCAGTTTTCTACCGAAGGTCGGGGGTTTTCTTCGGGTACTCTTGCTTCCTCCTCCAATAAAAATTGGATGCCATGATCTAGCTGAAAAACTGCTGACAATAAACAAAATTTAACTCAATGGTCCACATGTATGAAGTTAACTTATTCTCCTGTCAGTCATCTTGTTTTTAAATTATGATGAGAAGTGTTGGCTACACGATGTTCCTAATAGTAGTTTTGATTTCAGCCAAACAGTTCTAGAAGTTCATTACACCATTTTATTATTTCAAATAGGTCACTTTAAAAAATTATTCTCATTTGCATGAACTATTATTATTATTAGATGTAATGTATTAATGTTAATACATGTATACAAGTTCTTAACACTTAAAATTATCAGCACGGAATTTGTACAATTCAATTGTCATGTATAAGGAGCAATCGCGTAGCACAGGGTCAATGCAAAATACATACAAAAAACGAGTTTATTTATGTTCGGGTCGCTCAATTTATGTTTCTCTGTTGTGGGCTCTTGTTGTATGTTTTCTCGAAAATTGGACTTGTAATTGTCCCGTGACTCTTGGTTCTTCTTGATTGTTCGGTTTTCTTGCTATTTTTTTTTGTCTTCTGTTTGTTATAGTAAATTGAAATTACATGTGTACAAAACAAAATGAAAAAAATTAATGGGGGTGATTCCTGAACAGTATATAGTTAAGCCTAAAATACAACTGTATTCAACTGTATTCAGGTGATTTTTTAGTGCATGCAGTGATCTATAACTACGATTATTAAGGTCTTTCCCACTTAAAGTGGTAAGACCGTATTGTTTTTGTTCGGATTATGTTTCTTTTTTTCCCGCCAACTTCAAAACCAAACAGTTTAAAAACTACGCGACATATCATTTTGGTCTTTCGCGACAAGGTTTGGGCACTGAAAGTCTATTCGGAATTCACCCTGTGAAATCGAAACATTTTTCTTTACGGAGTTATCTGCGCAAACACCGAAATCCTTGTTATCGCGTAATTTCTGGAACTATAACAGATACAAGAAAACTAAAAAGTGACAAATGTTAAGGAACTTTTGGGACAACTTTATGACATATTTTGGCTAAAAATTTCTGACTAGCGAAGGCGAGCAGTATAGCTTGAATGTTTCAAGGACTCTGCTTATCACAAAAACTCACAAACCGTAAGTCGAAATCACAAAAGGTCTTCACCATTTATCGTCCTGTGACATGTCCTTAAAGAAAATGTCAAAGTCAAAGTTCAGAAGTGACCTCGACCTTAGGCCTCCAATCTTGTTATCATTACAACTCAAAAACTATAAAAGATAGAAGAAGACAATAATGGAAAAAATATTCCTCTCATCAAGGCCTTCATTTGATCATCAAGTAAAGGCCTTCAATTTGACCAAAAATTCAGGTCACATGTCAAGGTCATACCATATCAACCATGTCACCATTACAAAAAGTCCTTAGCAACCATATATTTTTTAAATCAGGATAATGTACTGAAATATGTAATTTTACAACCGGAAGTGGCATTTTGTCCTTATCGACAGCCACAAAAGTCCTTGACAACCATCTATTTTTTTTACTCAGGACCACAGAAATAGTCTTTTCGCCTAAAATGGTCAAGTAACTTATGTAGTCAAGTTCACAACAAGAGATGAAGGTATCTGGGAAAGACCTTTCTAATTGTTCTTGAACAAGTAGCACTATCTTTTTTTTAATATTTTTTTAATGGTTTTAACACAGTCATGTCGCAAAAACCAATGAAAATATTTTCCAAAATATCAAAAACAGAGGGAAACTACCATAATTGTGTCCCGCTGAATTTCCCCATATGCACCACCAGCCGGAAACAATCCTATTGTTCCCTTATAAATAAAAACAATTGTTTCGCGAAAAAAACCTTTAAATTAAAACACAAATAAAAAGGGTCAACAGGGCAGGGTTTTAAATGAAAACAAAAACAAAAAATTACGAAATCCATTCAACTGTAACCTCTTCAAAAAATAAAATTATTGATTTGGGCCAAAAATATAAAACATTAACGTCCCCCCCCCCCCCCCATTAACTAGGAAAAATTTAAGATTTGTGAACCATCGAGGGGGGCGTTTACTAGGGCAGCCCTCGAGGAAAAAACCATCTACTCTGGTTTACAAATCTGATTGTTTCCCTCAATGGAGTGCCGTAATTGTAAATTGCGTTTATGTGGCAATATAATATCAATGGATCATTTATATTTGAGATAGATGAAGTTAAATTTCATGAAGTAGTATGTTAATTAGTGATAATCAATACCATTAATGTTTCACGAAATGTTTCCAAAACATAAAGAATAAACTATATAACTTTAATTAGTTAGCGAAAAAAAACTGCATGACTGGTACCCTGGTAATTTCATGATTTTTCTGTGGATTGCAGCTAGTAGATTTTCTATAAGTTTCCCTTTAACAATAAAAGCGGCCAAATAAAACACAATTTATATTATAACTAACTATTCTAATATACTTTTGACTTGTGAAGTATGTATCGAATTACTTGGCAGCAATTTCTGTTTAATTACCACAATTAACATGCAGGAGATTAGCTATCTATGGTGAATTTGAGATAATTATATTCATTGTTAAACATACCTTTCTACAACTGGGAATAATTTCAATGTATTTGGGGATTTAGCGCACATTTAGACAATTCTTGAAGGAGTGCAGCACTTGTTGATCGGCATTTGAACAGTTTCAGTGTATTTTCATATTCTGTCTTAATTTGTATAAAATTTATTTCTACGATGCTTCAGTTCTTTCTGCTGGCGACAGCTTGCGTTTATTCGAGTAAATTGTCGTATTTTTGATCATTCATTTCAGGGATGCAGCACTACTTGTAGCATCTGGCGAAGGCTTTAGTGTATTTGGGGGATTTGTCGTATTTTCTGTGCTTGGATTTATGGCCCACTCCGCAGGTGTTGAAATAGAAGATGTTGTCAAGTCAGGTAAACAATCATAAGAACATCATACAATCAATATATAATTACCAGACTATCGAACAGTTTATACGTATTTTCAATCGTCATTAAGATCTTTAGTGCCAAAGCATTCAAAACTTTCTGGAGAGATTTCTATTGTATACATTTTCCATGGAATTCCATTTGGGATTTCAGATGGGGTTTAAAACCAATACTAGAGCTGTTAAGTTGTAAGATACTGTCATATCATATAATTACTGAGACAAGATATGAAAAACAACAAAAATTTTGTTCGAAATTTAAAAGATCATAAGGTTTACGACAAAAAACAGTTTACCTGTATTCCAATCCAAATTTTAAAAAAAAAATACTAAAACACAAAAAATACCCCTTGAACCTTTGATTCCGTTTGTTTCTTTCGGTTTAACGCAACTTTTAACATTTTTAAAGATATTTCATTGCCCTATTTCCATTTTGGAGGAGACAGGGATACCCGGACAAAAACACCAACTTTCGACTGGAAAACAGCCAATAGTTGTCAATTTTATTAAGGTTAAAGACGAACATACTCTTAGCACAGTATGGATTTAACCTGCGACCTCAGTGTTGACAGGAATGTGTTCAATGACTAACTATCTAACTACTCGGCTATTTATACCACCTTTGATTGACTTAGCTTACCAAAGACGCAGGATTCCAATAATGTGGGCTTAGAGGAATTATGTTGTTCTCTGATATTCTCATAATTCTAATTTCCATTTATATTGTAGGACCAGGTTTAGTATTTGTGGCATATCCCGAGGTTGTGTCTAAACTACCATTGCCGAATTTGTGGGCAGTCCTCTTCTTTATCATGGTTTTGACAATTGGATTGGATTCACAAGTGAGCAATTTCGTCAGATGTATATTTTGTAAATATAGATATAAAAAGTCCTACTATATATATTTGCAGTTTAACTAGGATTTTAAGAAGTAACCGCTAGAAAACTAATCTATTACATATTTTATTATCTTTCCGAGTTTGTTACTGATGTCACAATTTTTAAAGTCACTAAAAAGTTATATTATATATATTTAATTAATTTTTTTATCTGAAATTATTATGACTGTTGATCTAACCTTTTATCTCTGCACCTTTAGCTAAACAATACTGCAGTTGTTTGTTTAATTTTACAAGTATCATTTGGTATGTGGTTATAGAATGGATATTTATGAAAGACAAACGGCAAATTGCTTCTGCAAACCAAGTGGTTATATATTAAGCAAATGTCCATATGCGATATAAGTACCGACTCTGATTATTACACATGTTGAAGTATACACATGACGATGTACTAATGTATTCACCTCATACACAGACAATAATTTTATCATTTACTGGTCTTATTATGTATTTTGAAGATTAATATCTTACATATATTTCAAGTTTGCTACCTGTGAGCCGCTTATCTCTGTTCTCTGTGATAGCTACCAATTCTTCAGAAAAAAAAGACTGCTCTTCACGGGTATAATAATGGCATTCAGTTGTCTCATAGGACTACCTCTGTGTTTCCAGGTAATGGTATATCTTATTGTAAGCTGTCCATTTAATGTAATGCACAATAATGTAACCTAATGAACGCGGCGTTGAATCTGAATAAATGCAGAAAGAGCATTTTTGACAAGTTCAACAAGTTATGTATAGTTATAAAAAAGACCGCATTTTTTATTCAAGCGCGCTTTAAAAGTCCCGGACGTGTTTTTGTTGCCGTAACCTTAAACGTCTTGTGTATAATTACAACTTGACGAGCAGGATATAGATATGTATTTACTTTTTCAAAACAGTTGTTGCTTCCAAACTCACACATTTTTTTGTAAGAAGTGATTTAATAATCTACAAATAATTAATAACGATTGATATAATGTTTGCTTAACGTCCAGCTAGCAGTATTTCAGCTATTTGAATTACGTGATACCGTAAATCGGGTTATTTTGGCGTCGTCATATTTTGGCGTTTTTCTCTCAAAAGCCTTGTGTTTTATTTTGGTGTGTTTAATTTTTGTGTTTCATCCAACTGATGTTAAATTTTGGCACCTTCGATATTTGCTCTCTTTAAATCGCAGTAGTGAGAAAGATTAATATATATGATTGGTATATAATTTGTGGCGTAGGCGTCTATCCACTTTGAGATCCAACCTGACGCTTAAACTGTGTTCATTAAATTTTATGACATTAATTAATTACCACACATATCGTATAGACCAAATGTTAATTATTGTCCTTTTGTCAGTAATTAACAATCATTTTAAATCTTTTTGTATTCCAGCATTATATCTTGACGATGGGGTGTTATTTTTCTTATCAATAACAGAGTCTAATTAGTAAATGATAAGCCGGACATAATTATGTATGAATAGAAATTCACACATTGTGTTTTCTTAACAGTTTTATAAGAAAATAAGGAAATATGCATACAAATGTATACCTGTAATTTTCCTTTACACACACTTGTTTATTGCCGATATTTTAAGCCATAGACTTTACGATATTGTCTAACGGGTCAGCTATTTTGGCATGTCAAATATTGGTGCATGCTTTATTTTGGTGTGTTAAATTTTGGCTCTTTCACCGAAAGCGCCAAAAAAGCCAAAATTAAACTACAACCAAATAACCCGATTTACGGTATCCCGACTGAAATTGTATAAAAAAATATATTGAAAAGAAAATTTATTTAGTTTCAAGTTAACTGATAGGATAGTTTGGCATTACGCAAAACGGGAATTTATGGCACAGTGGGAAAATATAACATCTGCAATATCTGTACTGACGGAAAATTTTGTAGCGATTACAATGTGCCTACTCTGTTTCAAAATCTACTAAAGGGGTATTGATCTTACAAGATTCGTGACACTATCTAAACACTTTCATCGCAAGTTTCCATTATCGGCCAAATGTGCTACCGCTGAGCAGCACTGTGGTACGCGTTTTGGGAACCCTTAACAGTACCAAGTATATAAAGATGAGATAAAACACAAGACCCTCACGATTAATGTACGAATTAACAAAAAATTTGAAAAAGAGAACTTGAAAGGGAAAACTATTGGCGTGCAATAGTTACATAACATATGTAGCGAATATATACATTGGTTAATACAACCCATAACTCTCACCCTATATATGCCCAAACAACACAGCCAATTAGAACAATAAATATTTCCAAAATACACAAGTATAACACCAGAGTTTACATAACCTGGACTGTAGTAGGCACTCTCTATTATAGACAGGTTTAATTCATTGATGGCATTTCCATTCTTGCCACTTTACTGCAACATGGACATCATATTGCATCCGTAATGTTTTATTTCAATGGTTACCTATGTTCATATTTATATTTAAAGGGAGGAATATACCTGTTTCAACTGATGGACTGGTACATTGCAGCTTTTTGTATTCCTATCTTTGGAATACTTGAGTGTTTGGTATTCGGATGGATATATGGTATATATAATATTTACTTTGCATTGATTCAGTCCCTATCTTGATAAATACATCTACAAAAGTTATTACTGAAGAAAACGTGAAGAGTTTGCATACGTTTACACCATAGTTATGACAAAATTATTGGAAGAAGAAATATCCTGAAATTACAATTGTATCAGAATCGGACGTGCATTGATACGCTAAATTTAATTTGTTTTGTGGTCTTCCTTCAGTCCTAGGAAATCATTAATTGATTACACGTTTATTAAACAGTCTACCATAAAATGACTTAACGAAAATGTAGGGCCAGCGTTGGTGCCAGCGTAAACCCCACCGAAGCACCTGGCTCAATTCATTTTTTATTTACCTTAGTTTTATTTGTTCGCAGTGTTCGTCTGCAAGTTTAATTTTGAGACTTTTTATAAATAATCCATGGGTCAACTTATCATTTAGTCAAAGTTCATTTTTGACTAATAATACAACTCACACTTGCAGGTGCAGAGATGTTTTCTTATGACGTGCAGCTTATGATTGGACGTCCTATACCAATTTTTGTTCGAATATTATGGTGCTTTGTAACACCTGCTCTGCTATTGGTAATTAGCTGTAGTGTTTGTATGAATGATCTTGATATAAATAATGCACTTTATTGTTTGTTCGTTTAATTTCATTTCATATTTTGAAATTGATCAACAAAGTATAATAAACCTGGTCTCACTTTTGAACGTATTTTGTGTGTACCGGCGTTTTATCATTAAACCTGACAAACATGATTTTGTTTTGGCATCGTGTTATTGCTCTGTGTGGTTCATTTATATTTTACTATTAAACAGAAGAGAATTGTTAGTATTTTATACTGCAGAACAAATAACCACAAAATTACTCTTCAGTTTCAGAAAGTAGATTCACTATCAAACACAGAGTGTATACTACTTGTGTTGATTTTGGATGGACGATCCTTTCAACACTTGTACGTTTTTAAAAGAAATATTTTAGTGTTTAGCATTTGTTTCTTATTATGAACAATTATTAAAACTTCTATTGATTTTGGTTTCCAAATTGAAATGTTTTTAGCCGGATGAGACATGACTTTCTTTAGTTTTGATGCTGCAGCTTTTAAGTGTTGGCCTTAAAGTAGCTGAACACCTAAAATTGGTTTGAGCACCACTGACCCTTGTATGACAATTAAATGTATCTATGCATGTATTTAATGGCTGTGTGTATTAATTTTGTTGTTTGTTTAATATCAAGAGATTGAGTAATTAAAGAATTAAGACTTCTGTTTAAACAAGGAAGAGATTTTCTAGATTTTTTTGTCATTGATTTTTACCACAAGAATAATAGAAAATGTAAAGTTGGTTCGGTTGAGAAAAT
Organism: Limnoperna fortunei; assembly: GCA_944474755.1. Lineage (NCBI taxonomy): Eukaryota > Metazoa > Mollusca > Bivalvia > Mytilida > Modiolidae > Limnoperna > Limnoperna fortunei. The sequence goes on along the minus strand of OX104114.1, from coordinate 67,879,175 downwards.
TATTCATCATAACATTAGGTATTATATAACGAATGTTTTTAATATTGCTTTTATAGATTCTCCTGATTACCATTATACTCGAGTACGAACCTCCGACTTACGGGAAATATGACTACCCTGTTATGGCAAACGCCCTTGGACTGGTTTATGCACTGGTACCTCTGATACCACTGATATATTTTTCATTACGTGAGATAGTAAACGCCAGAGGTCATACATTAATGGAGGTTTGTAGTGTAATTAAAACTATATATTGTTTTAGTTTGTTGGATATTTATGATATAATAACAAAACAAAACGTAAGCAGTTGACACTTTTATCTGTATACATTGCGCCTTGTGTAAACAAATTTATTTAATAAGTATTGCAGAGAACATTTTTAACAGCAGCAGTGACTTCATCGATTGTTGTTCCATTAATCACATTTTGGTGGAAACATCTTCCGAAACCGTGATCATGCCAAGATGGCATTGCGTAACATTATTGAATATTGTATTTATTATTTATGCCTGTAAATGATATGCTATGAAGCATAAAATTTACCGAATAATTGTTTTTCGTCATGTTAACGTTTTATGCTACTTATAAAAGGTATATTTGAGTCGTATTATTGCGTTATTTTATTAACAATGAAGTCCGGGTCATAACGCAGTAGGCACCAATGTTGTACTGTAAGTTAATATACAATTTGCCAGTAATTCACATCATGAGATTCAGTATGATGATGCAATTGAAATGGTGAAGATAGTTGTCTATAATTTCTTTGAATAAGAATTTAAGTGTTACAATGGTATTGTTTAAACTAATATTCCCACATGAAAACCGAATTCCTTGTTTTTTGCAAATACACTGTAGATTATGTCTTATCGTGTTGAAAGCAACAACATTTTCCAACTAAAATACAAAACTGAAGAAAGTTTAAAATGACAAAGGTAGAATGTGCCCTTATATGTTCTTATTCAGAAAGTAAAGAATTCAATGCGTCCGACAATTCTGTGGTGTCCTGGTAACAAGGAAGAACGGAAAGTTTACATGGATAAATATACTTACTACCCGGAATGGCCAGCTAGATTTTGGTGGACGTTGACAGGCCGTTAGATTAAAAATGCTTTACAAGTCTTTCATGCTTTGTTATTTTTTAACTCATGATAATAAATATGTATTTAATATGTATTTCAGTTGCATACTATATTTAATTTCCACAATAAAAAACTAAAACATCGAATGATATTAAGGATGATGCCTGATATACATGTAGTTGTGATTATATCTGACCGAGTTGTGCCTAAAGTCGAGCGGAAAAGCGCGATCTTTAATGTCAGATGTTACTGGTGGTCTTCTAGATAGTGACATAATTTGTCTTTTGATGTTAACACACACAAGGATAAAGAACCATATTCATGTCTTTCTTGACATTTTGCTAACAAAGGCATAGATGCTATCAATCTTGGTATACATTGCATCACATGTCTGTTACTTCCACAATTACACCATACTTCAAAAACACATCCGTTCCTATTATATTTTATACCTATACTACCCCCATTGCACCCAAAATCTTCAATTATAAACGTGTATTGCAGGATCTTTTCCATTATTCCGATTTTCTAGACAGATCACTGCTGTTGACTGCTAAACTACTCAAACAACGGTTTGTTGTACCTAGGTTGATGTTACCTCTTAATTGAAAAATCAATCTCATATACGATCGGACATTTTCGCTAGGTCATAGGTCGTGTTTCCTATGTTGAGTGGGACATATTAGACTACAGGAATAAATAATAAAATTTATCGATATTGTCAGACCAACTTGACTCTCCATCTATATTGGTAATAGTTTTTTCAAGGTTTCCAATGTTTTTTACAAATGTATTCAAGCAACAATTGGTCAGAATAACAACCACACGTCCACTCGCATCAAACCTCCAAAACTTAATAAATACTAGCATACATCAGTATTTTATCAATATTCACTTGTGAAAAATTTGTTAATTTTTCATAACGAAAACAAAATTTCTCGTTACGAAGATATCATCACTGTTATCCTGGACACATATTTGACCCCCAACCCCCATTTTCAATTAAAATCTTCTGTGAAATGTATTATGTACATGCACGCTATTGGTTTGCCTTAAATGTAACGTCTGAGCCATCCTGTTGAAATCACTATATATTACAATTTTATGTTTCAACTTCTCATTAATTTGCAAGATAATATAAAGGCCTTTCAACCTTCAAGTAGAGTATTTACTTCAATTGTAATATTTTGTAAGTCTTTCTAATAAGACTTACTTGTGTTCGATTATTTATTTTAGAAAATATTTCCTATGTTTACTAAAGTTCATACACTCTCAATAATTAAACTATTTGAATCAATATATGAGCCATGTACCAAAGTATACAAGCAATTGCATTGAAGACATTATTTGCAGAACCGAACAAGTTCTTGCATTTTTTGTCAATAAAATAATGACGTATTCATGTAGGCAACATGTTGTGTGTGTTGTGCAAAGTGCATGTTATCTTGAACTGCTTAGGACAATATTAAACACGGGATGTTTTTCATCTGTCAGTGTTTTTAAGACTGAACATGAATGAGGAGGAAAACCAAGAGCTAGAGGATACTGCAGATTTTGGATCTGATTTGGGATCTAGAGTTCAGGGAAGTAACAGGGAACAATGGGATAAAAAAATTGAATATATTTTATCAATTGTTGGATACATCGTAGGACTGGGAAACTTTTGGAGATTCCCGTATTTGTGCTGGAGCAACGGAGGAGGTAATTTTGTATAATAAATAATACATTCGATTTTACTATGTCAAGACTTTACGTTTCTCTTAAAGGATGTCTGTTTATTTCCATATACTTGCTATACTGCTTAAGGAATTTGATAAAGGAACACAATAAGCCAAAATAAATAATTTATCAATGCGATTATTTTATTTTAAGATACAAGTGACTGCAAATAGCATGAAATCTCTTGAACTTGAAACTGATCTGTCATAGGCTATGTATGAAGAGAGATGAGAGAAACCCTAATATCTGTATATTGACAACGACTTAAAAAAATTGACAAAACAAAAACATGTCACAAGCGAATACATTTACACACAAGAGTTTTTTCAGCATTTTATGTAAAATCTAGGCTTGCATAGAAATAGATTCCAACTTCTAAAAAGCCATAGATTGGAAGAGAACTACCACGTCAATAAGAAAAAATAACCCAAAAAACCTATTGATTGAATATTTGCTTTAAGTCATGCGAGAATTATTTTACTTTATTAACTACGAGAACAAGTTAAAGAAATAAATAAACGGAAAACTTGAGGATTAACGAGAATAAAAGTTTGTCACTGGAAAAGTGTCAAATAATGGTAGGGTCGAAGAAAGACGGGAGAAAATACCTTAGGTTCAATCAAATCTAGAAGTCCAAAAGCACAAATTCAAACCATGGGGCACACAAAGCCAGCGATATGAACTCTTAAAAGAGGATAAAACTCAGGTACTACGTTGGAATTGATAGACTAAATATCCTTCAAAATCCTACAAAATTCCACATTAACAAAATGTTTTCATTTTATTAACGCCGTGGACATAGTACTGAAATATAAAACACCTCCTAGAAACCTCATAAAATCATATTGCGTGTTTTGAAAGTCGTTATTGCATTTCCATTCATTGTGGCAGTGTGGTTAAGGTTGTTAATTATCTATTATTTATCACGCGGCTAGTTAACACTGAGGTTGTCAGTTTGCACCCTATTTCGTTTAAAGTTGACTAAATTAACAATAATTACCAGTCTTTCTGATCGTGCGTTTTTACTTCGGCGTTTTCTTCAATAAAACACTTTTGCTAATCATCAACAATGAATTGCATGCATTTCTATTGTGGTCAGAAGATAGAATTTAACTAAGAATTATGTAGGCATATTTTGCAACGAGCCTGCCAAGGACAGTCGTCATATTTGAACAACAGTTTAATCAAGAATAGTTATGTAAAGACACACGAAGATATATATATCAACAAATAAACATGTTGACTTGACTTATAGGTCATAAAAGCAGTAGAATATATAGGACAGAAAGAAAACAATATAGCTGTTTGCTTGAGATTTCTCCATAATGCCCTATATATTAAAATTGCAATGACTTACAGATGGCGCAATGTACACTAATTTGATTTGTTATATAACAAATATAACTCATATACTATTAATATACAGTGTCCCTGCTTAAATGTGGAAGGGGTGTTCAAATATACACATACTTCACGTTTTTGTTTGGGCTGCGGTAGAGCTTTACCTGAACCTCCGTGCAGTGAAAGTACATCCCTTATCGTCAACTGGAGACGTACTAGTCATTTTTTGTGCGACGAACACTGTGAACCGTCGAATAGCTAAACATCCATTTTAAAATCATAAAGATACACGCAGTTATTAGCAATTTCATAAATACGTGTTTCAGTAACAGTCAAACTATTTCTGATATTAATATGCTTTCTGTTTTACAGGAGCCTTCCTGATTCCATTTGTTGTATGCCTCGTCTTTATAGCATTCCCGCTCTTCTTTTTGGAGGTTGCTTTAGGCCAATTTACAGCTAGAAGTATTATTCATTGTTGGGAAGCTTGTCCGATAATTAAAGGTAAACTATGTGTGTTGAATTTAAAGTAATATCCTGGCACTTTACAATAGTTATTCATATCACTACGTGAAGAATTTGTTTCTTATTGTTGTACCAGTAGTCGGACTTCAAATAATTTCCTTTAATGATAATCTTTGTACATCTACAAAATAGTTCTTAACTCTCTTGACTGTATGTAAAAATAAAATAACCAGAAGTAAAATCGAGAAATATATAACTTGATAAATAATTACAAGTCAATGATGTGTGATCAGTAACTGCATACCAGTAAGTCTGAAAGTGGTAGTAGTTTTATATTTTGAATTCTAATGACTTTTACTCGACCTGTATTAATTGTTCTGCAAATCACTTGTTTTACTCGACCTTGCTCTTGACTGTACTTAATTTTAAAACTAGGCTGAATCGAGTCAGATTGTATACTCCAATCTGTCTTGACTAGTACAGCAAGTCTAAAATAGAATCGACATTGTCTGAACCAGTTTCGGCTTTGACTTGAAAATCTAAAACTTGAACTGTCTAAATAAGACTAAATTGGTCTCCATCATGTCCTTACAGATCTCAATAATCCTCGACTTTTCTAGAAAGTTGAAACTTGCCTCAACTACCAAGCATTTACAAACTGATTTAATATTTACTTTTAATATAATTAAAATTATTTGTGTGCCCCAAATATTACATGAAAGAAACAATTATAACAATTAAGACAAATTCAAGAACAATACAGACTGATCAAGACAGGGTCGCAACTAACTCAACCAATTCACACAGATCAAGAGAGGGTCGTGACTAATTCAGACGGATTAAGACAGGGTAGCCACGAATTCAGACGGATCAAAACAGGATCAAGAACAATCAGACTGATAAAGAAAGGGTCGTGACTAATTCAGACGGATGAAGACAGGGTAGCCACGTATTCAGACGTATCAAAACAGGATCGAGAACAATCAGACTCATAAAGAAAGGGTCGTGGCTAATTCAGACGGATCAAGACATGGTAGCCACGTATTCAGACGGATCAAAACAGGATCGAGATCAATCAGACTGATAAAGAAAGGGTCGTGACTAATTCAGACGGATGAAGACAGGGAGCCACGTATTCAGATGGATCAAAACAGGATCGAGAACAATCAGACTCATAAAGAAAGGGTCGTGGCTAATTCAGACGGATCAAGACAGGGTAGACACGTATTCAGACGGATCAAAACAGAATCGAGAACAATCAGACTGATAAAGAAAGGGTCGTGGCTAATTCAGACGGATCAAAACAGGGTCGTAACTGATTCAGACAGATCAAGATAGGGTCGTAACTAATTCAGACAGATCAAGGCAGGCGAGAACCAATTAGACCAATCAAGACAAAGTTGTGAAATGATATTGACTAGTTTGAGACCTACTTAGATGGATCAAAACAGGTCGCTACTACTTCAGACTGAAGAGAACGTAGATACGGTAGTCAGAAATAAAATAATTGTATTTTGACTTCTTCTTGTGTGATTCAGACATAGAAAATGGTTTCCTTTCATTCTTTATATGTTAACACACTACCTTGACTTAACCTAAAATACAATTGTTTTGCATATATCTGATATATCCCTTTATTGATTACCATGACAGAAACGTTAATGACGTAGGCCTCAAAGTACTCCATAGAGCAAGTGCAGATATACTCTCCCAAAAAAATGAAACGGAACAGGCGAACAAATATAATTTAAGTACTAATAAATTTAAAGTCTGGAGCATAAACTCGATCAATTGATGAATGTGGTTATTTTCCCTCATTCGTGTACATGAGCCTGCTACAGTTCTTGCGGGGTTTAGCGCGCTGGTCGACGACTGCGCACGCGTCGATCTGAATCGATCCATATTTTTTGTGGCTTCAAGACTTGTGATTTAAGTGGATATTGAAGCACTTTTACTTTCAAGCCCTGTGCCAAAGTAGGTCACGTAAACAGTTTTTGACGGTGTGTGCCAATTTTCGTCGGAGACCCGTGGCATTTGAAACTATTTATGTTGCTGTTACGGCCTTGTTTCTTGGATGTAGCGCTATTTTGTTGCTAATCTAAGAGCGTTGACGTCAACTGTTGATCATGTGACTATTTTAGTTTGTAGACATAAAAATCAATAAATGACATTGATTCAAAATTTATTTTTACAAAACCGATCATGAAAATAAACATTTATAAATGAATACAGAAATGGGAAAAGTGTGTTCATCCAGGGGCGTAGCTGCCTATACGCGAGTACGCGGCTGAATCCACATTATTTTAAGAACAAAATTGCAATCTATCCCTGTAATCAATAAACTGTCCATTTCAGTTCTAAATAAACCACTTTAGAATTCTCCAAATTGCACCAAATTGCACCATTGTTTTCAAAAATATTCCGGGGTGCATACCCGGACCCCACTTGTTCTTTGTGAATCCACATTGTAACTAGTCTAGCTACGCCACTGTCATCGAAAAAATGAACACCTGAAAAATGTGCTACATGTAACTATTCAATGAAGGGACAGTATTCTAAAACTGTAACAATTATTACATACACGATAAAAAATCCGTATGGTAGTTTTCAGCGAATTTTTTAAAACTATATTTCTACCAACTGATTTTTAGTGTACTCTTTTTTTCGCACTTTCAATGAATATTGTTGTGTAATAATTTTACAATGTTAATGTTTTATGTATACATAATATTATACAACATTTACTTGCGAAATGATTTGCATGATGCATTATACGGATTGCTACTTATGTTAAAAGAGTCCAGAAATCGTTGTCAGGTAAACATTCAAGTCTTGGAACTGCATTCTGTGATTCATCTACCTGTAGCGAACAATGACGATGTTCTTGGTAGCAGTGACTTGTTTTGCTACATAGAAGAAGAGTCGATTTGACGACTGAATTCAGTTAAACGGTCACATGTATTTTATACCCGATTACATAAAGATAAGCTATGACGTGTATGTACAACTGCCTTACTTGAATATACTGACTTGAAGAGGTCACGTAGAATAAACGCCCACTATCAGAAATTTAAATTCAATTACATGTATCAGTCATTTGAAGTTCAACATGTTTTATTGTCAATTTAAAAAAAATCATAATTGGGAGAGTTTAAGGTGTTTCTGTACATACAGCAAACTTTTTATTTCAGGAGTTGGTATGGGCATGGTTATAATCAACTTTATATGTTCCCTGTACTATGTAATGGTAGTCACGTGGACATTATACTATCTATATAATTCCTTCATTTCTCCGTTACCCTGGACAACATGCAATAATACATGGAACACAGAAAACTGCACAGAAGAAAATTTCAGACAAGTAAATATGAACACCTCAAACGCATCATCCTGGCTTCTCTATACCATGAACAGTAGTAACAATAATGACAGCCACGGTTTTGACCATCGTTTCCATGGCAACTCGTCTGGCCGGGTCAGTAGTCAGGAGGAATTTTGGCAGTAAGTTTTTAATAAGCTGTAGACTGAGGTAGATTTAATTAAAGTGAATGAATATATCTCATAGAAAATTAACTACAATATACGATAGTATACGGCGCATTGGCACATTTTAAGGATGTTTTCGTGATGATCCTTATTCATTGTAATGAAATATAAAATGTATATTTTGTGTGTATTTTTATGTGCTTATTTAAGGGTCTGCTGTATTCTGCATATTTCATACCATACCAGTCATGTACCAACAGTCTTCTCGCATGGGTGATATCGCCGATATCAATAGAAACTACAATTATTTGTGTTTTGATTTTGTTTTGATTATTATTATTTTAGATACAACGTATTAGACATGTCAGATGCTATCGATAACATGGGTAGTCTAAATGTTAATGTGTTCATTTGTTTGCTGGTTTCCTGGATAATAATCTTCCTGTGCATTATGAAAGGTGTCAAATCATCTGGAAAGGTATTTTATTTTATTTTAGTTTAGTTTATTTTAGTTAAGTTTAGTTAAGTTAAGTTAAGTTAAGTTAAGTTAAGTTAAGTTAAGTTTACTCTACTCTACTCTACTCTACTCTACTCTACTCTACTCTACTCTACTGCACTGCACTGCACTGCACTGCACTGCACTGCACTGCATTGCATTGTATTGCATTTTATTTATTTATTTATTTATTTATTTATTTATTCATAAATTTCTATATTCAGGTCTTTGTTAAAGTTGTTTTTGACTCCTTAATAGCCCATCTTAGAACATGCTAGCGCTTAAATTGATTTGGTTTATCATCATAAAAATCTATTAAAGCTGTAATTTTTCAAAACTTAACATTTGTAAATTGCAATAACCAGCATTGCCACGGATTTCTTAGTTTCCAACAACTTACAGGTATCAACGAATTCCCTACATTTTATTTAAAACCCACAAAATTTATTTTTCTGTTTATTGGTCTTTCAAGACCATGCGTGTACATGACAGGTTTCCTTAATGACATCGCCGATATTGAGAATATTGTTCATGATATCATTAAATATTCTTGATACATATTTAGTTGTAACATAATACGGCTATTCCTTTTGGTACACCGGCTTCCTCCCCCAATAAAAACTCGACGCAATGTTATTCATGAAAAATTGCTGAAAGTGGCGTGAAACAACATTCAACCAAACAAACAATTAAACGATATATTCTACATATCGTATCGCCGATATCGATGTCGATATGACAACAATTATTTTAGTTTATCTTGCTATGTTGGTTTTGTGGACATATTATTGTCGAATGTGACAATAAATGTTGTATAATCTTTCTTCTGAGTTGATGTTGGTTACATCCAAGTTATTCTCAAATGGTAAAAAAAAATCTTTGTCATCGATGCAATCATTCGTAACACGTTAAACGTGTCAGAAGTTTGCAACACATTAGAAATACAGGAGATATATGCTTGATATCGAATTCAGAATCATAGGTTCATAGCATGTTCTGACGTGGATATTGTGTTTGCATTGTGTCTTGTATACAATTCGATGAAACAAGGAAATTATTTTAGTGTTTTACGCCAATTTCAGCATAGTAGCTATATCATGACTTCCAGATTTATCTGCGGAGAATCCAGAATACCCGGTGAATTTGACAAGAAAACTGGCAATCTCTGTTTATTAAGTTAAAAAGCGAACACACCCTACCGGAAGTCACCAATAAACTCGCAACTTGTTGGCTCGATGATGATAAGAGAATTTCATAACGACATTTTAAATATTTTTATTTTGTTTAATTTTAAAAGAACTTGCAAATTATGTTTATGTGTGTTTAGATCTTGTCAAATTGAGTGCTTTGTAGGTGGTATACGTCACGGCTACCTTACCATATATCCTGATGGCTGTGTTTTTGGTCAGAGGCTGTACGCTACCTGGTTCTGCAGAAGGGATAAAATATTACATCATTCCGAACTTCTCAAGAATATTAGAGTCAAAGGTTATGAAACAAAATGGACTTTCTATTTATTGTTTTATTGTAATAATTCCCTAGTATGGTATAGACATAGAAACGACTTGAAGAAGAGTATCTGACTTACCGATTCATCAATTGATCAAGGTTTTACGTTTATCGTTTTTATAAGTCGTACTAGATAAGCAAGATTAACGAGAAAATTTCCTCGAGGATATCCACGGTCTGTAAGTGGTGATAACGTGACAGGTCGCGTGGGTTTCCGACGATGAAACGTTAACCCTGCAGATGGAAGATTATTTTGCCATATATTTAATACCACAAAAACGACACCATAAAAGGACGGAAATTTCTTACACAGAACAAACACATAAAACCAGCCTTAGATTTTCAAACATGTTACAAATTAGCAGATTGAGAAAACACTACTTTTTCTTTCAACTTTGTTCATTTAAGAAAAGAAAAAATATCAAATGTAAAAGGACAGAACAAATGATTTTTTAAGTAATTTAAAACAATCAAAATGAAACTGCGTAAGAAATATTATAATGAAATACTACTCAGAATTCTCTCTCGCGACCTAAAACTAAGTTTACTACGAGTTACACGACGGGTTGTACTATTATCATAATATGTTCATCTTCATTGAACACCTGATATCATTGCCTTACTCTTTTCGTGTTGCATTTTACATGCTTGTGTTTGTTACCTTTTATTTTTCCTTTTAAACGTCAGGTATGGGTAGAAGTAGCTATCCAGGTATTTTATTCAACGTGTGTATGCTGGGGGCCACTTATTACTATGGCAAGCTACAACAAATTCCATGATAATTGTTTGAGGTAATATATATCGTAGTTAAGGCTGACGTCATTCAAACTCAGTTTTTGGGGTTTTTTTCGGTTTTTTTTTTTGGGGGGGGGGGGCGGACGCGGTTGCCGAGTGTTTAGTGTTTAAGGTAGTTTGTGTACTATTGATCTCATAGTCTGTCAACACTGCGGTTGCGGGTTCGAGCCTAACTGCGGTTAAGGTAAGCTCGACTCCAGGCTTAAAGGACAAAGATTGGGCGTTTTCTCCGGGTACTCTTGCTTCCTCCCCAATTAAAATCTTAATGCCACGATATACCTGAAAACTGCTGAAAGTGGCGTTAAACATCAAATAAACAAACAAAGTCTTACTCAATGGCTCACATGCATGAGGTTAACTTATTCTCTTTTCAGTTATCTTGTTTTAAATTATGAAGAATAAATTTAATGCACAAATTTATCTTGTGTTCTTTAAACGCCGAACATCAGAAGAATCATTCTTATATCTAATACGTTGAATACCGATACATATTGGAAACAGTTGGACACGTTTACATGTAATTGTTATTATGCCTAATAAATAAAGTTGGTGCCATCTAGTTTCAAAAATAATACAAATCACAAACATTTGGATGCAGACAACTTGAAAACAAAAGATGTTTGACTGACAAACTGGATTTTCTGAGTGCTGGCAACACGATACTCCTAAGCGTAGATTTGAGTTCAGCCAAACAATTCTAAATGTTTATTACTCCGTTTTATTATTGCACAGAGGACACCAATACATTTTTCTTAGATGCATGAAATATTATTATTGTTAGATGTATTAATGTATTATACATGTATAAAAGTTCTTAACACTTAAAATAATTAGCACCGATTTTGTACAATTCATCTGAAATGTATAAGGAGCAATCGCGAAGCACATGATCAATGCAAAATACAGACGAAAAACGGGTTTATTGGGTTCGGGTCGCTCAATTTATGTTTTTGTAATCGTACCGTGACTTTCGGTTATTTTTGTTCTTTCGGTTCCTTGCTATTTCTTGGCTTCTGTTTGTTATAGTAAATTGCAATTATATGTATACACAACAAAATTAAAATATTTGATAGTGGAGATTTCTAAACAGTATAAGTTAAACCTAACATACAACTGTATTTAGATGATATTTTAGTCACAGGTAGATGACCATGCAGTGATCTATAACTACGATTTTTTCGATTTTTTTATGGTTTTAACACAGTCATGTCGCAAAAACCAATATAAATATTTTCCAAAATACCAAAAACAAAGGAAAACGACCATTTTTGTATCCCACTGAATGACCCCATATGTACCACCCCCGGCAAACAACCCTATTGTTCCCTTGTAAAAAACACTTTTGTTTCCTGATAAAATAACCTTTAAATATAACACAAATCAAAAAGGTCAACAAGGCAGGTGTTTACATGAAAAAAACACAAATTTCGAAATTTATTCAACTGTTACCTCTTAAACAAATAAATGATTGATTTGGGCCAAAAATATAAAACAACTACCTCCCTCACCTAATGAGGAAAAATTTAAGATTTGTAAACCCTAGAAGGGGGCGTTTCCTGGGGAGCCCTCGAAAAAAACCCATCTACTCGGGTTTACAAGTCTGAATCTTTCCCTCAAAAGAGTGCCGTAATTGTAAATTACATTTTTGTGGCAATATAATATCAATAGATCATTTATATTTGAGATAGATGAAGTTAACTGTGTTTAAAAGTTGTCAAGTGTGTATAATGTCACAGACACTAGAATAATCCTAACATAAATTTCATGAAGTAGTAGGTTAATTAGTGATGACCAATACCATTAATGTTTCCTGAAATGTTTCCAACAGATAAAGAATAAACTATACAACTTTAATTAGCGAAAAATAACTGAATGACTGGTACCCTGGTAATTTCATGACTTTTCTGTGGATTGCAGATAGTAGATTTTCTATAAGTTTCTCTTTAACAATAAAAGCGGCCAAAAAAAACATAATTTATATGATAACTAACTATTCTTATATACTTTTGACTTATGAAGTATGTATGGAATTACTTGGCAGCAATTTCTGTTTAATTACCACAATTAGCATGCAGGGGATTAGCTATTTATGGTGTATTTGAGATAATTATATTCATTGTTAAACATACCTTTCTACAACTCGGAATAATTTTAATGTATTTGGGGATTTAGCGCACATTTAGACAATTCTTGAAGGAGTGCAGCACTTCTTTATCGACATTTATATTTTCATATTCTGTCTTAATTTGTAAACAATTTATTTCTACGATGCTTCAATTCTTGCTGCTGGCGACAGCTTGCGTTTATTCGAGTACATTGTCGTATTTTTGATCATTCATTTCAGGGATGCAGCACTACTTGTAGCATCTGGCGAAGGCTTTAGTGTATTTGGGGGATTTGTCGTATTTTCTGTGCTTGGATTTATGGCCCACTCTGCTGGTGTTGAAATAGAAGATGTTGTCAAGTCAGGTAAACAATCATAAGAACATCATACAATCATTATATAATTACCAGACTATCGAACGGTTTATACGTATTTTCAATCGTCATTAAGATCTTTAGTGCCAAAGCATTCAAAACGTTCTGGAGAGATGTCTATTGTATACAGTTTCCACGGAATTTGCATTTGGGATTTCGGTGGGGCTTTAAACCAATACCAGAGCTGTTCAGTTGTAAGATACTGTCATATCATATTACATGTATTACTGCGACAAGATAAGGAAAACAACAAAAACATTGTTCGAAATTTCAAAGACCATACGGTTTACGACAAAAAACAGTTTACCTGTATTCCAATCCAAATTTTTAAAAAATACTAAAACACAAAAAGCATCCTTTGAACCTTTGATTCCGTTTGTTTCTTTCGGTTTAACGCAACTTTTAACATTTTTAAAGATATTTCATTGCCCTATTTCCATTTGGGAGGAGACAGGGATACTCGGAGAAAAAAACCAACTTTCGACTAGAAAACAGCCAATAGTTGTCGCTTTTATTAAGGTTAAAGACGAACATACCCTTAGCACATTATGGATCTGACCTGCGACCTCAGTGTTGACAGGAACGTGATCAATGACGAACTATCTTAACTAGTCGGCTATTTATACCACCTTTGATTTCTTTTAAATCGTTAAGTTGCTGTGTACAACATACTTAAAGTTTTTCTTCAAAATTTACGAAGACGTTTGAAATGTTGAAGACGAAATTTAATTTTGTCTTTAGTAAGCTAATTGCATTTCAAGTGATCGACTTAGCTTACCAAAGACGCAGGATTCCAATAATGTGAGCTTAAAGGAATTATGTTGTTTGTTTTCTGATATTCTCACGATTCTAATTTTCGTTAATATTGTAGGACCAGGTTTAGTATTTGTGGCATATCCCGAGGTTGTGTCCAAACTACCATTGCCGAATTTGTGGCAGTCCTCTTCTTTGTTATGGTTTTGACAATTGGATTGGATTCACAAGTGAGCAATTTCGTCAGATGTATATTTTGTAAATATAGATATAATAAGTCCTACCATATATATTTGCAGTTTAAGAAGTAACAGCTAGAATACTAATATATTACATATTTTTATGATCTTGCCAAGTTTGTTACTGATGTCATGCACAATTTTTAAAGTCTCTTAAAAGTTATATATATTTAATTGATTTTTTTGTCTGAAATTATTATGACTGTTGATCTAACCTTTTATACGATATTACTATATCTCTGCACCTTTAGCTAAACAATACTGTAGTTGTTTGTTTAATTTTACAAGTATCAACTGGTATGTGGTTATAGGATGGATATGTATGAAAGACAAACGACAAATTGCTTCTGCAAACCAAGTAGTTATATATTCAGCAAATGTCCATATGCGATATAAGTACCGACCCTGATTATTACACATGTTGAAGTATACACATGACAATGTACTAATGTATTCACCTCATACAAAACAATAATTTTATCATTTATTGGTCTTATTATGTATTGTAAAGATTAATATATTACATATATTTCAAGTTTGCTACCTGTGAGCCGCTTATCTCTGTTCTCTGTGATAGCTACCAATTCTTCAGGAAAAAACGACTGCTCTGCACGGGTATAATAATGGCATTCAGTTGTCTCATAGGACTACCTCTGTGTTTCCAGGTAATGGTATATCTTATTCTAAGCTGTCCATTTAATTGTAATGCACCATTATGTAATCTAATGCACACGGCGTTGAAACGGAATTAATGCAGAAAGGGCATTTTTGACAAGTTCAACAAGTTATGTATAGTTATAAAAAAGACCACATTTTTTATTCAAGCGCGCTTTAAAATTCTCAGACGTGTTTGTGTTGCCGTAAAGTTAAACGACTTGTATATAATTACAACTTAACGAGCAGGATATAGATATGTATTTACTATTTCAAAAAAGTTGTTGCTTCTAAACTCACACTGTTTTTGTTAGAAGTGATTTAAACATCTACAAATAATCAATAACGATTGATTTATCGTTTGCTTAACGTCCAGCTAGCAGTATTTCAGCTATTTGATGGAACAAATGAAGAAAAAAATGGAATAATTACGTGATATCTCGACTGAAAATGTAAAAAACATATATTGAAAAGAAAATTTATTTAGCTTCAAGTTTACTGAGAGGATAGTTTGGCATTACGCAAAACGGGAATTTATGGCCCAGTGGGAAAATATAACATCTGCAATATCTGTAGGAACGGAAAATTTTGTAGCGATTACAATGTGCCTACTCTGTTTCAAAATCTACGAAATGGGTCTTGATCGTACAAAAGTCGTGGCACTATCTAAACACTTTCATCGCAAGAGTTTCCATTATCGACCAAATGTACTACCGCTGAGCAGCACTGTGGTACGCGTTTTGGGAACCCGTAACAGTACCAAGTATATATTTATATTTAAAGGGAGGAATATACCTGTTTCAACTGATGGACTGGTACATTGCAGCTTTTTGTATTCCAATCTTTGGAATACTTGAGTGTTTGGTATTCGGATGGATATATGGTATATATAATATTTACTTTGCATGGATTCAGTCCCTATTTTGATAAATACATCTACAAAAATTATTACTGAAGAAAACGTGAAGAGTTTGCATACGTTTACACCAGAGTTATGACAAAATTATTAGAAGAAGATATATCTTGAAATTACATTTGTATCAGAATCGGACGTCCATTGATACGCTAAATTTAATTTGTTTTGTGGTCTTCCTTTAGTCCTATAAAGTCATTATTTGATTACACGTTTATTAAACAGTCAACCATAAAATGACTTCACAAAAATGTAGGGCCATTGTTGGTGCCAGCGTAAACCACACCGAAGCACCTGGCTCAATTCATTTTTTATTTACCTTAGTTTTATTTGTTCGCAGTGTTCGTCTGCAAGTTTAATTTTGAGACTTTTTATAAATAATCCATGGGTCAACTTATCATTTAGTCAAAGTTCATTTTTGACTAATAATACAACTCACACTTGCAGGTGCAGAGATGTTTTCTTATGACGTGCAGCTTATGATTGGACGTCCTATACCAATTTTTGTTCGAATATTATGGTGCTTTGTAACACCTGCTCTGCTATTGGTAATTAGCTGTAGTGTCTGTATGAATGATATTGATATAAATAATGCACTTTATTGTTTGTTCGTTTAATTTCATTTCATATTTTGAAATTTATCAACAGAGTATAATAAACCTGGTCTCACTTTTGAACGTATTTTGTGTGTACCGGCGTTTTATCATTAAACCTGACAAACATGATTTTGTTTTGGCATCGTGTTATTGCTCTGTGTGGTTCATTTATATTTTACTATTAAACAGAAGAGAATTGTTAGTATTTTATACTGCAGAACAAATAACCACAAAATTACTCTTCAGTTTCAGAAAGTAGATTCACTATCAAACACAGAGTGTATACTACTTGTGTATACTACTTGTGTTGATTTTGGATGGACGATCCTTTCAACACTTGTACGTTTTTAAAAGAAATATTTTAGTGTTTAGCATTTGTTTCTTATTATGAACAATTATTAAAACTTCTATCGATTTTGGTTTCCAAATTGAAATGTTTTTAGCCGGATGAGACATGACTTTCTTTAGTTTTGATGCTGCAGCTTTTAAGTGTTGGCCTTAAAGTAGCTGAACACCTAAAATTGGTTTGAGCACCACTGACCCTCTATGACAATTAAATGTATCTATGCATGTATTTAATGGCTGTGTGTATTAATTTTGTTGTTTGTTTAATATCAAGAGATTGAGTAATTAAAGAATTAAGACTTCTGTTTAAACAAGGAAGAGATTTTCTAGATTTTTTTGTCATTGATTTTTACCACAAGAATAATAGAAAATGTAAAGTTGGTTCGGTTGAGAAAATTATTCATCATAACATTAGGTATTATATAACGAATGTTTTTAATATTGCTTTTATAGATTCTCCTGATTACCATTATACTCGAGTACGAACCTCCGACTTACGGGAAATATGACTACCCTGTTATGGCAAACGCCCTTGGACTGGTTTATGCACTGGTACCTCTGATACCAGTGATATATTTTTCATTACGTGAGATAGTAAACGCCAGAGGTCATACATTAATGGAGGTTTGTAGTGTAATTAAAACTATATATTGTTTTAGTTTGTTGGATATTTATGATATAATAACAAAACAAAACGTAAGCAGTTGACACTTTTATCTGTATACATTGCGCCTTGTGTAAACAACTTTATTTTATAAGTATTGCAGAGAACATTTTTAACAGCAGCAGTGACTTCATCGATTGTTGTTCCATTAATCACATTTTTGTGGAAACATCTTCCGAAACCGTGATCATGCCAAGATGGCATTGCGTAACATTATTGAATATTGTATTTATTATTTATGCCTGTAAATGATATGCTATGAAGCATAAAATTTACCGAATAATTGTTTTTCGTCATGTTAACGTTTTATGCTACTTATAAAAGGTATATTTGAGTCGTATTATTGCGTCATTTTATTAACAAAGAAGTCCGGGTCATAACGCAGTAGGCACCAATGTTGTACTGTCAGTTAATATACAATTTGCCAGTATTCCCACATGAAAACCGAATTCCTTGTTTTTTGCAAATACACTGTAGATTAAATATTTCACGTTTATGTCTTATCGTGTTGAAAGCAACAACATTTTCCAACCAAAATACAAAACTGAAGAAAGTTTAAAATGACAAAGGTAGAATGTGCCCTTATTTGTTCTTATTCAGAAAGTAAAGAATTCAATGCGTCCGACAATTCTGTGGTGTCCTGGTAACAAGGAAGAACGGAAAGTTTACATGGATAAATATACTTACTACCCGGAATGGCCAGCTAGATTTTGGTGGACCTTGACAGGCCGTTAGATTAAAAATGCTTTACAAGTCTTTCATGCTTTGTTATTTTTTAACTCATGATAATAAATATGTATTTAATATGTATTTCAGTTGCATACTATATTTAATTTCCACAATAAAAAAACTAAAACATCGAATGATATTAAAGATGATGCCTGATATACATGTCGTTGTGATTATATCTGACCGAGTTGTGCCTAAAGTCGAGCGGAAAAGCGCGATCTTTAATGTCAGATGTTACTGGTGGTCTTCTAGATAGTGACATAATTTGTCTTTTGATGTTAACACACACAAGGATAAAGAACCATATTCATGTCTTTCTTGACATTTTGCTAACAAAGGCATAGATGCTATCAATCTTGGTATATATTGCATCACATGTCTGTTACTTCCACAATTACACCATACTTCAAAAACACATCCGTTCCTATTATATTTTATACCTATACTACCCCCATTGCACCCAAAATCTTCAATTATAAACGTGTATTGCAGGATCTTTTCCATTATTCCGATTTTCTAGACAGATCACTGCTGTTGACTGCTAAACTACTCAAACAACGGTTTGTTGTACCTAGGTTGATGTTACCTCTTAATTGAAAAATCAATCTCATATACGATCGGACATTTTCGCTAGGTCATAGGTCGTGTTTCCTATGTTGAGTGGGACATATTAGACTACAGGAATAAATAATAAAATTTATCGATATTGTCAGACCAACTTGACTCTCCATCTATATTGGTAATAGTTTTTTTCAAGGTTTCCAATGTTTTTTACAAATGTATTCAAGCAACAATTGGTCAGAATAACAACCACACGTCCACTCGCATCAAACCTCCAAAACTTAATAAAGACTAGCATACATCAGTATTTTATCAATATTCACTTGTGAAAAGTTTGTTAATTTTTCATAACGAAAACAAAATTTCTCGTTACGAAGATATCATCACTGTTATCCTGGACACATATTTGACCCCCCCCCCCCCATTTTCAATTAAAATCTTCTGTGAAATGTATTATGTACATGCACGCTATTGGTTTGCCTTAAATGTAACGTCTGAGCCATCCTGTTGAAATCACTATATATTACAATTTTATGTTTCAACTTCTCATTAATTTGCAAGATAATATAAAGGCCTTTCAACCTTCAAGTAGAGTATTTACTTCATTTGTAATATTTTGTAAGTCTTTCTAATAAGACTTACTTGTGTTCGATTATTTATTTTAGAAAATATTTCCTATGTTTACTAAAGTTCATACACTCTCAATAATTAAACTACATGTATAATGTATTTGAATCAATATATGAGCCATGTACCAAAGTATACAAGCAATTGCATTGAATACATTATTTGCAGAACCGAACAAGTTCTTGCATTTTTTGTCAATAAAATAATGACGTATTCATGTAGGCAACATGTTGTGTGTGTTGTGCAAAGTGCATTTTATCTTGAACTGCTTAGGACAATATTAAACACGGGATGTTTTTCATCTGTCAGTGTTTTTAAGACTGAACATGAATGAGGAGGAAAACCAAGAGCTAGAGGATACTGCAGATTTTGGATCTGATTTGGGATCTAGAGTGCAGGGAAGTAACAGGGAACAATGGGATAAAAAAATTGAATATATTTTATCAATTGTTGGATACATCGTAGGACTGGGAAACTTTTGGAGATTCCCGTATTTGTGCTGGAGCAACGGAGGAGGTAATTTTGTATAATAAATAATACATTCGATTTTACTATGTCAAGACTTTACGTTTCTCTTAAAGGATGTCTGTTTATTTCCATATACTTGCTATACTGCTTAAGGAATTTGATAAAGGAACACAATAAGTGAAAATAAATAATTTATCAATGCGATTATTTTATTTTAAGATACAAGTGACTGCAAATAGCGTGAAAGCTCTTGAACTTGAAACTGATCTGTCATAGGCTATGTATGAAGAGAGATGAGAGAAACCCTAATATCTGTATATTGACAACGACTTAAAAAAATTGACAAAACAAAAACATGTCACAAGCGAATACATTTACACACAAGAGTTTTTTCAGCATTTTATGTAAAATCTAGGCTTGCATAGAAATAGATTCCAACTTCTAAAAAGCCATAGATTGGAAGAGAACTACCACGTCAATAAGAAAAAATAACCCAAAAAACCGATTGATTGAATATTTGCTTTAAGTCATGCGAGAATTATTTTACTTTATTAACTACGAGAACAAGTTAAAGAAATAAATAAACGGAAAACTTGAGGATTAACGAGAATAAAAGTTTGTCACTGGAAAAGTGTCAAATAATGGTAGGGTCGAAGAAAGACGGGAGAAAATACCTTAGGTTCAATCAAATCTAGAAGTCCAAAAGCACTAATACAAACCATGGGGCACACAAAGCCAGCGATATGAACTCTTAAAATAGGATCAAACTCAGGTACTACGTTGGAATTGATAGACTAAATATCCTTCAAAATCATACAAAATTCCACATTTACAAAATGTTTTCATTTTATTAACGCCGTGGTCACTGTACTGAAATAAAACACCTCCTAGAAACCTCATAAAATCATATTGCGTGTTTTGAAAGTCGTTATTGCATTTCCATTCATTGTGGCAGTGTGGTTAAGGCTGTTAATTATCTATTATTTATTACGCGGCTAGTTAACACTGAGGTTGTCAGTTTGCACCCTATTTCGTTTAAAGTTGACTAAATTAACAATAATTACCAGTCTTTCTGATCGTGCGTTTTTACTTCGGCGTTTTCTTCAATAAAACACTTTTGCTAATCATCAACAATGAATTGCATGCATTTCTATTGTGGTCAGAAGATAGAATTTAACTAAGAATTTAATGTTATTTCAGATTGGAAATACATTTTAACAATAGATAGTCAATCAATCTAAACATTTTAAAGTATCTTGTTTTATTTTTCAGTTTTGGACAATTTAAAGCAAAAAACCGTTTTGTTGAATCGTAATGATTAGCTTATTCGATCAAATTCTAGATTATGAACACTAAAACTGAAACAAACTAAAATTTTAATTTTCAAAAACAAAATTACGTCATAAAAAGTTATCTATAAAGTGGGGCATTGTGGAAATTCGCTTTGCAGAATACAAGAACTAGTCATTTATGTATTCAACATGCCGAAAAAGAATTCAGACTTTATAGACAGATCTAATTTAGGAGACCATCAATGGTTCTTGTTATAATTTAAAATATCAAAAATAAATTTGTTTATATGAATTTTACATCGATAATACTCTGTAACATTACCTGCCTGGCGAATCACAACCACAACTTGAGCAGTGCAATATTGAAAATAACAGAATTTAAAAATAAAAGCAGTTTTGTTTTTCGTTCTGCTACATTTTAATTATTCGCAACCTTCCTCCGAATTCGTTTCTCTTTGTACTAGTTGAATCCAGATAATGCTCAAAGTTTGAAATAAGTTGTGCATATCTCGATGTTTATCACCATTCCTCTTTATAAAATATATTATCTTTTTTAAATCACAGTGACGTATGTACTATTCCGCAAAACTTCCCAGGTAAATGTTAATGGACAATAATAGCATTATAACTTATCTACACCATAATCAACTAAAGCAGTTTGTAAGTTGGTTCGGTTGTGCAATTTTTTTTATTTGGTGGTGTGATACGTTTCTGCATGTCTGCGTTGTTATGGTATTACAGTAAGTTAGGTAAGGTGGTTCTAGACGGCTTAGTCAGTCATTTGTTTTTGTGATTGTTCCAGACTGTTAATTTATTCTCTCGTGTTTGTTCTTTCTGTCATTTGTTGTTCGTTTGCTTTTTGTTGTTATGTCTTTTAATTCGTTGAATATTTGACGACTTTACCATTATGATTATCATTTATATGTTCTATATTTAACAATCGTCATATGTATTTTACTGTATTGGTAAACATACATGAATCTAACCTAATGTATCAATGTATCATGTTTGGACAACGCAGAGAATGTTGTTCAAATGATTATACATATTTTTAATATTACAATTAAAAAAATATTTTGTCTTTATTTTTACAGTGTAATAATCGTGAAATAAGATAAATTTATAAAGGTTATAAAATTAAATGTTTTTATGGCTGAATATTAAGTTATTCCTCAAAATCACACTTGCAGTTATCCCTAAAGTCTATATCACAAAATGGCGTGAAACATGGCCAATCGTCACGGTCGCAGCTAGATATTAAACACTTTTCTAACATATCACTTAGTTATCTTTGTCTCTTAGATTAAATATTATTCGCTGCTTTCCGGCATACTTTGCGCTTGACCATTAAAATTAACCCACGAAAATTGGTTATAATGTTGCGATTTTCTAATTCAAACTTACAGAAAAACTATTCAAATTGACATTAAAAGCTGTTTAAATCCTGACTGATTATTTTACACATTACCATTACTTCAAGCAAGTTCGAACGCACTTCAGTTGTAATTATATTTTTAACAGCTTTAAGAAAAATGATAAATATTACTGATTAGAATTTCTAATGAACAAAAGTTGTTAAATGTGATAAATACATGTAAAATGTATTTAAACACATATATGTTGTAAACAATAACACCAATTATGTTATTCATATACTTTCTGTATTACAGGAGCATTCTTGATTCCATTTGTTGTATGTCTGATCTTGATAGCTTTCCCGCTCTTCTTTTTGGAGGTGGCCTTAGGCCAGTTTACTGCTAGAAGTATTATTCATTGTTGGGAAGCTTGTCCGATAATCAAAGGTAATAATACGTTCACATAATTCAATTTAGTATAAACATAGATACTTTATTAATGTATGAATACATATTTTACAAAACTTTAAACAGCATTGTTTATGATTGATGGATGGACGTGCTGCAAGCTACTTATAGTGAGAACGACAACTTATAGAACAATCAATGAGTATGTAGTGTAGAGCAATGAGCTAGATAGTTTGACTTCTACTAAACAGGTTTGAGTGTTGAATAGAGATAGAATATTAATCCGTTTGTTGCAGCTAAAATGTGCGTTCATTTCGACAAATTACAAAAAGGCTGATATGTAACTTGCAAAAATCATGTCATTGTCACCCGCGATTGTTTGAGACTAGGTTAAATTAGAATGACTTTAAAACCAAATTAAGTGTTATATCTGCATCATCCGGGGATGACAGATCTTTGTTAACCGTACGGTACAGTGCTAGTTGAATACCATTGTTGATAAAAATCATCGAACAGTAGTTGTATTCAGTGTTAATGTATTTATATAACGACAACATCGTAATTAGTGAACAATATTTTATTTTTGAGAAGAAATTGCATAACCCGAAAACATAATTTCCAAATAAAAAATATAAATAATTAAATTTCAACAATTGTCAGAACTTATAAGTCAGTTACATTTCTGGTCAACACTTTGGGTCAACATATCTGATTTCTCACTGTAAAGTACTTTTGGGGCAATTGCGAAATATCTTTGCTATTGTTTCTATTGGCAAATCTAACAATTAAAAAATAGCTAATAATTAACATTTTCTTTGAAGGAATTGGTATGGGTATGGTTATCATCAGTTTTTTATGTTCTTTGTACTATGTCATGATTATCACCTGGACATTATACTACCTGTACAACTCTTTTTTATCTCCGTTACCATGGACAACATGCAGTAATATATGGAATACAGTAAACTGCACAGAAATAAACGCCAGTCACGCAAGTATAAATAGCACTAACGTGTCATCGCTAATTTCTACTGATAGGAATAGTAGTAGCCACCGTGGCATAAAAGCATTTGACCCTCGCTTCCATGGAAATGCGTCTATTCTGGTCTCTAGCCAGGAGGAATTTTGGCAGTAAGTACTATTTACTTTAGTAAATTGCAATATGAATACGCTTTACTATTTATTTGTTAGAAGTCAAAAAATGTTTCAAATAATTGGATAAGATATAAACTTCTACTTTTACTTTCGATGATTTTTATGAAATATAATATTAACGTTCTTCAAAGTAAAGCAATATTGAGAATTTAGAAATTGGTTCCGATTCTCGTTTCATATACTTAGTCTTTATTAATGCACTATTTTATGCAAAACATAAGAAGGTGATTGTTCTCGAGATATGTTTTGCATTTAGGTTTGAGATTACATGCATATTCAAGATAACTTTTTTTCAATGGTTATTATTGATGATTTCGGAACAATGACCTCGGGATTTGTTGGATAATAAGTAAGTTGTACTATCTATATATTGTACCCTGGTACATATACAAGGGTAAAAACGCCAAAATTTACAGTTCGACCATCGACACATTGGCCTGAATAAGGACTATGAGCGCATCTGAGCAAATAGTCGATCAATAGCGTTTTAAAATTTAAGGTTTATTTGTGGTTCACACAAAACGTGCCTTGTATTTCAATTACATTGTATAGCTGCGTCCTTGATAGGATATTAGGTACACATACCATGTGTGATCTTGCAAGATATTAATAGCAAGAAAGGATAGCATGTTCATTATTATTATTATTATTATTATTATTATTATTATTATTTTATTATTATTATTATTATTATTTTATTATTATTATTATTATTATTATTATTATTATTATTTAGTATTTTACCACTTTTACAGATATAACGTGTTAGACATGTCAGAAGGTATCGAGAAAATGGGTAGTCTAAACGTAAATATTGTCGTCTGTGTGTTGGTTTCCTGGATAATAATATATCTTTGTATTATGAAAGGTGTCAAATCAGCCGGAAAGGTAATAAATAAAAATATTTAAAACTCAAATAGAAATATGTCTTTACGTTGTAACAAAACAATATTACTAGTAATATATATTTACTAATTCTATTAGACTTTTTTTATAAAGATGGATATTTTGATTATTTAAGAAGGTTTAAGCAGTAACTGTCAGCTGTTTTTATTTTAAATTAACAGTTCTTTTAGCTACTTTATTACGTGCAACTAGAGTGGATAAAATGTATTGTATGCAGATACAGATATAATAATCCAGTCGTCTACTTTCCACATTGGACGCCTCTTAGTTACCAAGTGTTCATTTTAAACTCAAAAAGGAATATAACTGTATAAGCGTTTCTACAATTGTATAAATAATTCTATAGGTTGTGTACGTCACAGCTACCTTACCATATATCCTGATGGCTGTGCTGTTGGTCAGAGGCTGTACGCTGCCTGGTTCTGCTGAAGGGATAAAATATTACATCACTCCAAACTTCTCACGAATAATGGATTCAAAGGTTTTGAAACTCAATAGGTTATGAAAAAGTCGTAATTAATTTATTATCTGAGACCGAATTATTTTTTGTTAATCTTTGTTTTGAATGAAGCTTATTTTGTATTCTGCTACCTTCTTAATCCGTGTTTTATTGCGGATGGTTTCGATGGTTAATCAGTTAGAACGTAACTTTTATTTAGCTTTAGAGCTTTAAATTTGAAGCATACCATAACAAAATGTATCCTTTGCTTTCTAGCTTATATCAAATATTTTTTTTAAACGTTAACACCCAAGCTTTCGCTTAGTCAGCTAAAGACGGCGACGCGAAATTTGAGACGCAAAGAAATCAAGTGCAGACATCTAAATTCGTTTGTTTTTATTAGGGAATTTTACGACAATAGTACCAACCAAAAGTTAAAAAATACATTACATGTGGTCTGATGTGACGAATATTTAAGTATTGTGCATGCTGGCTGCTCTCTATTTTTAGTGTTATAGGTTTTGTTCTTATTATCACTATAATAATGATGTTTCGTTTTTTAAAACTGACTTTGAATGTCTCAATTCCATCTTTTTTACCTAATCACATTATTGTCAGCGTTCAATGTAGTTAGATATAGTTCAACAACTTTCAACCAAGTATAGTAGATCAATTTATTCTGAAACAAGTTCAAGGAATATTCATCCAAAACATTCATATGCTTTACTGACCCACCAATAAACCATACAATGTGTTACAAGAAAACTTTTGATGCAAAGCATCAGTTCGCCGCGATTTATTCTAAATTCTGCACGTGTTTGTCAAAATGATTTGATAATAATTTTACGGGACGCATTTTAAAGCATGTTTATAGCTATGTTACAAAGGTAATTTGCTCTTTGAAGTTATAATATATAATGTTGTAATGCATCAAAGTTTCAAGTCAATATTTTTCAACCATACTTGAACAGCATGTACTTCAGACCAAATAATGTCATTTACTGTACTTTTAATGCGTGGATTCGAGGCTGCATTATAATCAAACGTTTCGAACCTTGAATATGTATTTTTTCTTTTTGCATTTGCTTTAATGCAAAGTACAGATTATCTCGGATTTTCAATCGAACTAAAACACACACTTACTACGGACTATCTAATAAACATTCGCCTAGAATAAGCATTCTTATTTCTACAAAAGAAGGCATTTGAACTTCCCCCCCCCCCACCAAAATGTTATATGTGAAGCTGCAGTTCTGGCTTGTTTCTAATTTTGCGCACATAATTTGTCATATCTTAAATCATGAATATACTTGAATGAAACTAATATTAACGTGGTTCAATTGAATTATTGCCATAACATGTATTTATTGTATCTGACAAATGTCGGCACACACCGGAATTGTATACACAAAATAGCCTTTTATTCTGGTTTCCGATTTTTCAAAGCTACTCTCGTCGATAGAGCTATCACCGAAAGACATAGTACCAGGATAAAAATGGTCTCCCTCTATTATTGATTTCCGTAAATAGTATACCAAAGCAAATATTATTACATCAAACTTGATATCACCCAAACATTTTGGTAGCCGAACCGCGTACATCATCTGGATTTTACACTAGAGTCAAACGATTGAAATTCTTGTAGCCACCTTGTAGCAAAATTCTGTTCATTTATGGTAACTAAGTGTACTTCGAAATATTTTCTCCCCTTTATCCATCCTAAGCAACGAAAGTGAATACAAATAAGATAAAATTCTGTTTATGCAAAATATCAAACAATTACATACACAACAAGTGCCAGTTTGATTTTAATTTTGATATGCAAAATAAATCGCAATAAATGTAAAGCCCCATCTGCTACAAAAGAGTATGGTTGGGCAACTAATACCATTACCCAGAGGTCTAAACTCATAGTAACAAATAATGACTCAAAACTATTGCGTTCCAAATATACTCACTTATAAAAGAAAGCAAAATCGGAAATTTTTTTCAAATCATTTTTCTGCGGACAAATTACCTACAAAATGTTATATATATACAACATTATAATTACAACTTAATTAAGTGTTTCCAGGGGAAAACAAACTCCCGTGAACGACTGTGGTCGAAATCTGGAACACACTATGAATTACCAATTGCTAAAAACAAGGTCGACGTGCAAACCATGGGTATTTTTTTTAACTCAGACAATCGGTATAAAACCCCGCTATTTCTTTCTTTACTGAATTTATTTAGTAAAAAAAAATTCTGATGAGGTGAAGCTATGACAAGGATAGATGCTTCTACTCGGAATATCGCTATCGGTCGAATCGAGACCGGGGAATCACAGTATGCTGTTGCCAGAACGTACAATGTTCATCGTAGCACAATTTCACGTCTTTGGAGACGCTACCAGCAGCTTGGTTCTACGAAAGACCGACTACGTTAAGGTCGTCAGCGTTTTGAAACTCGAGCGCAGGATCGTTACATTAGAATATTCCATCTACGGAACAGGACTATTGCTGCAACAGAAACAGCTGTAAACGTGCCTGGGTTGCGCCGCATGTCACCACAAACAGTACGCAATCGGTAACGCTCTCATGGATTGCGGGCAAAAAGACCATACGTCGGTGCAACACTGAGACGTCAACACCGCCGAGCAATGGTTAGATAGTGTACTATCGTTCGTGTATGGAATTTACAGAACTGGAGAAGAGTGTAACAGTAAATTTTTTAGAGCAACAGAATGTCAATGTGATCTGTTGGCCATCACGATCTCCGGATCTTAACCCAATTGAACATCTGTGGGATGAACTGGATCGGCGCGTGCGCATCCAACAACCACCGCCGCAAAATCTGCAACAATTAGAGTAGGAACTTCAGTATGAGTGGAAAAAGATACCACATGTTCGTTCTCAACGTTTAATTGAATCCATGTCAAGAAGAGTAAGGGCTGTGTTACAAGCAAATGGTGAGCAGGTACTGAAATTTTTGCGTGATTAATTGACAATATGCGACAAAATGTTTTATTCAATGGTAAAAGAACTCATAAACAAGAAGTTTATCAATCATTTATATGATTAATGTTAAAATAATATATGAAGTAAAATTCCCATTTTTTATATGTTGCGTTTCTTTTTTGAGTGAGTATATAAGACGCCATTATTCTTTGAGTACAAAATACGGGACCCATCCAAGAAAAGGTACTTTTTTAAAAATTTTTGTCTGTTAAAAAATTATAGTGTATACTGTTTATACTGTTTAAACTCTGCTATAGAATCTATAACGAAATGTGCTTACTTTGATATTACATGTCTTTGTTTCGTTCATTTCCAGACACATTTTTTAAACATTCATTGCACATCCAAATATATTAAATCGGGATACTTAAATAATATACCATAATATACGATAACCATACATCGAGCTTACTTCTTGGATCTTGTCACTATATTTAAATTTTCTATGTTGGGGGACTTTGGGGATATGTCTCTTAGTCCGAAATTGGAAAGCTTAAAATCGTATGCAACAAGAATAGTTGTCTTACTGTCGTCTGCTACACTGTTCGCAGAAGCATGGAGTTCGTATAAAGATAACATCTTTATAGTTAGAGTTAAAATATCAAATAGTAACAAAATAAAAGGATGACAAATAATATAAAATTATATATAAATGACGATTACGTTTTTGCATCTAATGTAATATAACTTCTGTTCAATAAGTGCGCAGTTCAAAATGTAAATTTATGTAAGCCATTATATCTATGAAATATATATATAATGTAAATGTTGATATAAATAATAACACGTATAACGATTAACATGTTAACAAGATAAAAACAGTAAAAAAGACAGAACAAAGGTTACTTTAATACAAAGATCGAAATGAAGTACATTAAATGAAGAAATTATATTTTCATCATTCTAATATATGTGTAAACATTTTTTTCATATGTAAGGTATGGGTGGAAGCAGCTATACAAGTATTTTATTCTACGGGTGTCTGCTGGGGACCACTTATTACTATGGCAAGCTACAACAAATTCCATGATAATTGTTTGAGGTAATAATTTTTGTATTTTTTATTTTAATGGAGTCGTTTTTTCTATAAAAGCTATAGCCTGAAACCAAATCTGAACGTGAGTGTTTATTTTTGGTTCCAGTGATATTTTATGTTCTGCTAAAAATAGTTAGTATTGAATAAAATAAGTGTATGTCAAATCTTTTAAAATTAACTCCAAGGTTGTGAAATCTCCTTACAGATTGTTAAGAGGGAGCTTATGATGGATTATATTTCTGTTTGGACGAGAAAGTTTACACATGAAGTATCAATTTTTCTACCATTTTACCCGTTGGTATATTTCGTTCACAAAGTCCAGAGATCTTGGATTACCATACACGAGTCTTTAACAATTCTTGTGTTTCTTTAGAAATCAAAGACCGAAAAGTATTTCTATGCTTAATATATTCTCCATACGTCAGGGTTACTTTTACCTAAATAACTGATATCAGTATGACACAGGTCATGATGATGATCGAGAATTGTTTTTCTCTAAATCAACTTTCACCTTCCAACCAAGGATTGCCAGAGTTCAGTGAATTGCTATTACTTTGATACAAATTTTATCAGCGTTGTGTTATTTAGTGAGATGCATATCTAATGTTATTGGACCGGGTGCTTATTTGTTATCACCAATGAAATACAGACGAATTCTTATTACTTGTACTGCTAACAATCCTATGCTATAAATTCGTGAAATGATGTCATTAAGTACTTGAACAGTAACTAGCGTAAGATTTCTTTCTAAGTAATTAATTTTCCATGTGATTATGCCTTTAAATTGGGCCTGGTAAAGAGTAAACTTCAGGATTTTACCTGTTTATTATCCGGCATTATCAATTATAACCAATTTTAATGCAAGATTGTTATATTGCTTTCATAAAAAAATCATTTTTACTATTAAGCAAACTAATAAACCTCCTTGGGAAATCTATTGAAAAATTTATCTGACAATACAATTTGTCCTTGTGTTGACTAATCTTTTTTCTGAGATTTAAAAATTATAACAAAGTATAAAAAAGGTTGATTGAATGGTTATCATGGTTCTAAATAGAAATCAGATCATCATATAAAGGAATTCATTGGCAACAATTTTAAAGTTCTAAGCTAAAAGTGTAAGTCAGTTAAAACTAAAGTTTGCGTATACTGTTTATGTGTCGGATACGATACCCCTCCCCCATTTAGTGTCGTTATAGTCAAACTATATATCTGGTATCATGTATCTTGAATTAAAAAAAACGCGTGTGATGTATTGTATACTAATGTATACTGTAAACAGTTTGAACGTTTACTATATACCCATGCTACACTGTATTGCAGGGATGCAGCACTTCTTGTTACAGTCGACGAGTGTTTTAGTGTAATCGGGGGATTTGTCGTATTTTCTGTGCTTGGATTTATGGCTCACTCTTCTGGCGTTGGAATTGAAGATGTTGTCAAGTCAGGTAAAATAGTATAAAGGACCATCAAATGAGGATATTAGTATATTAGATGACATTGGTATTAGTTCAAACAATAAAAAGATCTTCTGTATCATATTCTGTACACTGCATGCTAATATTCTTGCATATAATATCTCTCATTTAATTGATCGATATCTCTTTGATATTGTAGGACCTGGTCTGGCATATATTGCATATCCAGAGGTTGTGTCAAAATTCCCTTTACCCAATCTTTGGGCTGTCGTCTTCTTTATTATGGTTTTGACAATTGGATTAGATTCACAAGTAAGTTGATATTTTACTAAAAAAATAATACGAAGTGTTGTTGTCAATTCCTTAATAGTAAAAAAATAATAATAAAATAAGTATTTTGTAAATAAAACATTTTTAAGAATGAACGCTCTAAGAAAGAAATATACACTTAAAAGATCGACAGCCGACAAAATTTTGCTGCAATGACATTAAGATGCTGAATTAAATATTGTACTTCATTTGTCTAATCATCACTTTCCAGGTATGATATGTATTTTCAGTTTGCCATTTGTGAGCCCCTCATTTCTGTTCTGTGCGATGGCTATACATTCTTTAGGAAACGGCGACTAGCCTTCACAGGTTTAATAATGGTAATCAGTTTCCTGGTAGGACTGCCTCTTTGTTTCCAGGTAACTATGTTAAACGGTATTCGTTATCGTATTATGTAACTACATTTGGTTTATTTCAAATGAAATTAATTATTCTTGCTTTCGTTGATTTTGTAAGGCAAAATGACAAACGATCTGTGATACATGTAATATCATACAAATGTATAAAATTCGTAGGGATTAGTTGACACTTTACAGAACATAGTTTCACATGCTTATAATACTGTATCAGTAATATATTACTTATTTTTAAAGATGTTTTACTCCCATCGTTATCTAGACTCGCATCAGTTAGTTATCTTCATCTTTGAATTGTTTGTGTTTGCAGTTGCTAGTAGTCGTTTTTGCCGGTCCAAATAAATAGCAAAGAAAACCGAGCGAACAATATTATCCAAACGCCAAGTGACAGTTACAAATCCGGATATAGACAAACACAACACAAAAACCAAAAATATAAAACACAGATAGAGAGGTACCCGAACCGAATAAAAACCATGAATGCACTGGTGCTCCGGACGAGTAAGCAGTTCCTGTCGCTAATTAGACACCCGTCAAGTTACTCATTGTCATGTCTAGGTAAAAGTCAAACCCAGAAATAGGAAACACTACCTAGATCGTATTTTAGACACTAAATTCCCATAACGATCAATTAAGTCATGGTGACGACCATAGAACTTCTGGAGAGATAACATCAACCTAGGTACAACAAACCCTTGTTTGAGTAGTTTAGCAGTCAACAGTTTTAATGCAACAGCCTTTTCTCACTATGTTTCTGTGTTCATTCGGTATAATATTGCTTGCGTAATATATTTTTGTACAATTGTTACTTTAGTTAATATTATTTTGTTAAAGGGAGGTATATACCTGTTTCAACTGATGGACTGGTACATTGCAGCTTTCTGTATTCCAATCTTTGGAATACTTGAGTGTTTAGTTTTCGGGTGGATATATGGTAAGTACATGTATACTATGTTAGTTCACATCCATCGTTCTCATACTTCTGAATAAGTTTGATTACTTTTGTAATAGATAATGAAATTCATAGTTGTCAAGCGTTTATAATAAACTTAAAACACTGATCAGTTGCTACAAAAACAATTTATATTGGAAACCATTGTGAACAAAAATAAACAGACATAAAACTTAAACAATTAGAGAAAAAATTCACTGGTCATCGAGAACATGTTGCCAAATTTGACGCTTGAACTTGCAATAGTAATTATAAAGCATTTATAAATGTATGCTTAATCCCAAAATAATGTTGCAGAATAAAATGCACTCTTCTTATTATGTTTTATAACAATAAATGTATTTATAATTATAAAGCACAATTTGGAGTACAATTAGGATTTGGTATTCTAGTTTTACTGATGATACATATTGTAAATTACTTGCAGGTGCCGAGATGTTTTCCAGGGACGTACAACTTATGATTGGACGTCCTATACCAATTTTTGTTCGAATTTTATGGTGTTTCGTTACACCTGTTTTGCTATTGGTAATATAATTAACTGATTGTTAATTGTTTTGGTTTAGATGGGGTTTCATGCCCAATTTTGAAGTTCTAAGGCTATATCATTGTGTATAGTTTTACGGACTGAGGATCGGGATTCCCCGTGAGAACCTCAAATCTTGATAAGAAAGAAATAGCAATTATTCACAATTAAAGTCGAGAACGCTTTTCGCGAAGTATGACTCGCATGTCTTCATTGGTAGATGTCTTACTTCCTAAACAAAAAGGGCAGCTTGATTCTAATGAAACCTTTATAATGTATATATTTCGATATTTTTATATTAGTGTCCATAGTTGAATAACCAACAATTCACTTTATCATACAATTCGTTTTACAGGTCGCCTTTACTGTATTTCCGTTATTTTTACTACTTTGACAACCCCTTCCTTCGTACTTCGTCTCACATCTCTGTAGATGTTTTATGTCTTAAGCCACTACCAGCTTATAGTTAGATATGAACTTTTTTGGTATTAAGGTCTAAATCAATCGAGTAAATTGTATATATTATAAATTATAACCAATATTTTCTCTATGGGTAAATTCAACTACGCTATTTCCTTTGCTGTTCTCCAACATGTGTATTAATACTATTGCTATTCATGTAATGTTTTTATTGTTTGTCACGTGATTCTATATATTTATTACATGTTAATAATGCATTTAAAAATATGCGATTGTACAAACAAATAATTGTGACCGTTGCAATTATGATATTTTGACCTCCAGAATGCAAGGCTGGTTATCTACTAATCAAATCAAACTATAGTTCTAAAGTGTTGGTATTTTACAGATTCTTTTGATAACTATTATCGTAGATTATGAACCACCGACTTACGGGACATATACATATCCCGATTTAACTACCTCTCTTGGATTGGTATATGCATTGATACCTTTGGCGCCACTGACATATTTTTCATTTCAAGAGGTAGTAAAGGCGACAGGGGATACATTCAAAGAGGTTTGTGATATTTATACCACTTGGAAATTTGTATTGGAATATACGTCAAATTATGACTGCGCACTACAACATCAAAACAATACAAACATTTTTACATTTCTACAAAATATCAATAAGTCCGCTGAAATGTGTTGACATTTCCCTCTATTTTTATCAACAACATTTACTAGGTAATATTGTTTTGATTTCTGTTTGATTGGCAATTGCATACACTTCACAACACAACTCGCCGCTACACGTCTATTAGTGATAGGACAAGATACAACTATCTCGACGTGATACGTACACATAATGTATGTAATTTGTATTTATTATGGTCCTGTGGACCACAAGTGGGGAACTGACAATTTTAAAATTCTAAAACAAAACTTTCAAGAAGAACACTTCAGTCAAAGAACACTTTAACAGTAATACTGTGTAGGGATGAAATGAATACTGCTTTACTCTACCATTAGCAGTTTTTATGAATTGTTTAGCTATATGATGTTCAGTGTTATTGGGTAATGAGAATGGAGTTTCGATGAGAGCTCTTACCTTCTTTTGGAAAAGAAGTCTTTACTGGTGGAACTATCACGCCATAATTCAAAATTTTTATTGGTCCTTATTTCTAAACTTACTACTGGTCGCATTTGCTCGCAAAAATATCGGACTTCAGTTTGATTTTTCTCAGTACAAACAAATTTAATATCCGATAAAAAAGTATTTCTTCTTTGTTTAATTTGAAACAAAATCTGTCTAGTAGAATTTCTTGTACAAACCTTTTCGCAGCTCTATAAAATTACATATGTGTTTTTGTTATTACCTTGTTTGTTTCATTTTCACCTATTGCTAAGCTACAATGCAGAGGGGACTAGTCCACGGCATATAAATGTAATTAGTTCACTTGTTAGGTTGAAATTATATTTATAAATCATTTTACGACACATATCAAGGAATATATGACTACTGACTACAGTTCTACACTATTATAAGTAACTTTTATAATTCACCACTATAGAAATGTGTTTCCACTCGTCACAATTGTATAAAGTGTCTGTTCCTTCTTTTTATCTAGAAACTCAAGAATTCCATGAGCCCGTCAATAATGTGGTGTCCTGGTAACAAAAACGAATCTAAGGTGTATATGGATAAAGATACATACTACCCAAAATGGCCTGCAAGACTTCGTTGGACGATCACAGGCCGATCAAGACAATAATTATTTTTGCCGTCGTTATGTTTTGTATCTAATTTGATTGTCCCATACAGCTTTTGCCTTCATTTTTCATCTGTTATCCGCTTTAGTTAACATGTTTTCATCTGATCTTACAACTATTTTTTTATCTGATACCACAACTACTAATCCAATTGCAATCAATTTTTTCTTGAGTTTTCATCAAACCAAGATAAAAATTCAACTGAAATTTCGTGATAATGAGGACTAAAATGTATTCCGGATTTTTTCCATATTAGGATACCAATAACGTGTTCCCGGGATTTGTCATGTTCTTTCTGATTATGAGGAGACTGAAGGTAGCACAGTAGTAAATGTTTTGGGTATAATCGAAAAATACTAGCATTTTTGTGATTTGCATACCTTTCTACCATTCCTCAGCAGTGTCTATAAGTGAAAACTTTCTTTTTGAGTACCTTCTTCAATTTTAATAAAAGATATCAAAATCTAAGCAAAAAATAACCTTGATGTTTTCTCAAAAATAAAAATCCACAAAACATCATCCAACATATAGGTAGCACATTAGTAAATGTTTTAGGTATAGTCGAAAATACTAGCATTTCTGTGATTTGCATTCCATTCTAACATTCCTCAGCATTTACCTGGGCTAGGAAATTAATTAACTTTCATTCAACATTTAACAAATATATGCCACATATATCCGTGGCCAATTTCTTTTTTCAGCAATTAGAACATTTTGAGACGCTCCCACTTAAAACGTGCATTTTCGAATGCAGTGAATGTAAAAATATTAAATTGTTTAAAAAAATTACCCAAATTTTATCAGAGAAAATTTGTTCACCTTTTGAAAAATTCATGCAGCAACTTGCAGACAAAAAATTTACATATGCATGTAACCACTATTAACCCAAACAGAACACAACGAAGCTATTCACTGATGTACTTAATGTAGGGTTCACAATTTGGTAACCTGATACTGGTACACATTTATTATTGTTATACCTGTAACGTATTGATTAGAACGCCTATAACGTGTTCCGGAGTTTTATCCTGATCGTTTTCCGGTGTTCTTTCCCGTTTAGAAAGACAGTAACATCATCCAGGTTTGTCCTGTTATAATCTAGCCGAGGACTTTTAACTTGATTTCATTAGTAGGAATATAAACGAGTTCGGGTTTCGTTTCGATAAGGAACACTATAACGAAATATGAATATAGGCGCAGCCTAAATGCGAGCATCACATATTTTATGGTTCATGACGTTACTTCAAAGCACTCTAACATTGCCTCTGCATCCCATTGGGGATGTGACGTCTTTAATGTCTTTAATGTGTTAGTGACGTCACACAAATGTAAAACAAATAAAGCGTTTTTGAGATTGCAAAAAATTGTCTGACATATTTGTTGTGTATTTAAAAATGAAACACTTCAATTCTATCGACATCAAAATTATTTGTGTCTACATTAAAATTAATTTAAGTGCTCGTCAACAATATTTTCTTCTGATAGCTCCGCTACCAGCTGAAATGGGTTTGTTGATATTGATCACGTGTCATTTTTCACACACATACATGTCACAGTATAGTTCGCATCTGCGATGCGCGCTATTATGGGATTTTCTAAATTATGGATACTGCCAATTCCGTTAGATTTTGCAAAGTGTGCTTATTTTAGGACAAAATTTTCTCTTTCAACGAAAATTACCTTCAGTTGATCCAAAACAAGGGACCGTCAGAAAATTCCATCAACTCAAAATGGTAGCCACTTTTTACAAAAGACCTGTATTAAGTTTTTTTTTACAAGTAGTCAAAGTTAGCTAAGACTGTCTCTTAGAAATCTCTATTTGTTATCTGATAGAAAAAAGGAGAGTGTTAGTTATGTCACCGTTGAAACTATTTCTGATTATATGGAAATAAATATTTGGATTATTTTGACATCTCATTAAACCATTAAACAAAAAACATGAAATCATACCAACATGACCAAGGGGCATAAACATCTGGCAAAATAATCTGAAAAGTCAAGGTTTTCACAGTTTTATTATTTTTGTCTGGTACTTGATTTTGTTAAAAGCTGTAGTGACTGCAATAAATGTAATAAAAACTATATACCAACTTGAAATGGTTCACCATCTTTTGCGCCATAATTAATTTATATAACTGTACAAATTTAAACCATGATATTTTTTCACTTTTAGTCTATCACATTATTAGGTTGGGAAGGGTTTTGTAGGTCACATTGAATAATCGTTTTCGCATGTGGCTTGTAAAACAAATACTAAACTTGGCCGTTTTCAAAGTTGTTATGAAGAGATCATTAATATATATTTTTGAATCTGAACAGATGATCTTTTTTCAAAAGATTTATTCTACCACACAATTTTCTTTAGGCTGTCGTATGTTTTTGCTATGGGAGAGGCTGACGTCTTTGTGACATAATAGCTTAAATCGACATACAATAATCTTTTTTAAATAATAAATAACTTTCAATGTACATTTAATTACAGATATAAATATCAAATTTTATACGTTTGAGTCAACAAACACAGTTGTATAGATGCGCCAAATTGCAAAAAATTTTAAAATAAATATGCTTGAAAATGTTCTGATAGGGACAACACAAACATATAACATAAAGCTCTCCGCTCTACCATGTTCTGCTAAATTAGATTTAGTTAGTTCATCTATAAATAACTCAGTTTAAACATCACTGGTCATGTCATTTTCACCTTCTTTCCAGGCATTTGTTCTCATCGTTATTATCTACATTTATTCCTTCCATCGACTTTTAGTCGTTGTTTTGATCTATTTGACTTCGGTAAAGAGTTTATTGTCGTCTTTTGTATCTAACTGACCTCCGTCTTGAGATTTGTTGTCGTGGTTATTATCTACTCGACTTTCTTCCAGGGATATGTTGTCGTTGTTTTTATCTACTGGACTTCCGTTTTGTGATTTGTTGTCGTGTTTATTATCTACTCGACTTTCTTCCAGGGATATGTTGTCGTTGTTTTTATCTACTGGACTTCCGTTTTGAGATTTGTTGTCGTGGTTTTTATATACTCGACTTTCTTCCAGGGATATGTTGTCGTTGTTTTTATCTACTGGACTTCCGTTTTGTGATTTGTTGTCGTGGTTTTTATATACTCGACTTTCTTCCAGGGATATGTTGTCGTTGTTTTTATCTACTGGACTTCCGTTTTGTGATTTGTTGTCGTTGTTTTTATCTACTCGACTTCCTTCCAGGGATATGTTGTCGTTGTTTTTATCTACTTTACTTCCTTCCAGTGATTTTTCGTCATCGTTTTTCTCTTCCATGTGGTTTGTAGCTTCTTCCATAAGGGTGTTTGTAGTTCTGTTAACACAACTGTTATGATTAAGACTCAATATTGTTGTCTCATCGTTTTCTTTGTTGGTATTATTTTCTGCATCAAGATCTGTAACTTCGATGTATGTAGACTCCAATCCAGTGTGTATGTTGCGTTGCAGAAAATCCATTCCTAACCCCGTTGCAAACTGTTCTTGACGCCTGAGACTGCCTTCCATGGGGGCACTTATTGTGTGTTTTCTGTTCGGGTTACCCGGTGACATTTTACCACTCCTGAAAACATTTAAGAATTTTTTTTAATTATAAATGCCTTGTTCTCGCAATGATATACATGAAAATGTAGTTTAAGACAATATATAGTCACTCACTAAATCGGGTCTATGTGTACAACTTTTGGTTCATGGCCGAGTGTATTGACTGTTACAAATTTTTTACTGTTAAATCCAGATCCCCATATTAGAATGTCTCAAGCTTGTTGGCGCTGATGACAATAAATTATATATGATATACTTACCTACGCTTTCTTTTAAGTACAACAGTGACGGCAAAAATAGCTGCTATCACCAAAACTATGATTACAATCCCAATAATCCACAAATCTGCAGAAAAAATGGTGGGGAAAATCATGAACTTTACTGTTATATCAAATAATAGATACGACAGTACTATACTGTAAAATCACAGTAATTTTTTTTATATTTTTAAATAGTTCGACCACTGCAGATTTTACAATATGTAATAATAAATCTTACATAAAATTTCTTCACCATGCATAAATATTGGCTGATATTAGGGTCGGTTATCACCTTTGACGTCTTATTCAAAAATCGCCAATATGTTACAGATTCGGATTGTCTTTGCAATTTATCTAATTGATAAGTCGTTTTCGTGTTTTGTGTATAAAAACAAAAAATTTTCCTTGAAAAGAACACGTTTTACCTTTAAAATCAACCTTTTAAAACTTTCTAACAGGGTTTTCAATACATTAATTGAATGGTCAGAAAGCCCAAAGCATCCTCAACAGAATAGTACTATTCATTTGTTCAAATCTTTTCATTTATACTATACAGACATAATATTGTAAGACCTACCTCAAGCCTGGTACGTTTTACTCTGATGTATCGACCGTGTTATACTGATCTTACCGTGTTTTACTTATCGCTATGAAGGGTGTGTTATACGATATAATATTCCGGGAAGCGGTTTATGAATGGTGTAAACAGACCCAAACCATATTATATCGTATAATTTGTTCAGAAATTTAAAATATTCCTTATAATTTAATTTTAACTATAAATCTTATTAATTTTTGCGGTAAAAACGTCGATGACGTCATGGAAATAGTAAAAATTTTAAACGGCGTAAGAACAGGTCATAGGTCACGCAAGTTATATCTTATCAAATGAGTTAACCGATTTGAATTGACCAATCAGATTTCAGCTTACAAAGCAAATTAAATTATAGAAAAATAAACTGACAATTTCATTTCACATTTTTTGTCGAAGTCATACATTTAATTGATACGGCGCGTGATCACAATTTGTCGACTGTTAACAATTTTAACCAAAATATTTACAATGTACAAAACGCGAAGAATATGTCCTATTCCGTTAAATCCCGCTGTGGTTCTGTCTGCGTGTATAACGAGAACTTCAAATTAAAACATTATTAAGCATTTCCTGACGGATCGTGAAAACAGTTGGTTCGTTGGCAGTAAATGCAGCTGGAACTAAGATTAATTAGATATCTTTGGACATGGTGTAAACCAAAATAAGGTCGGCTTTGTAACTTATTGTTCACTATTTAGTACTAGTAATCCATACACATTTTATACTTATATTTATACATACTGTTGGCGGCAGGAGCAACTTCCACTGGCTCCGAGGGCAAAGCTGTTCCTGTGTGGAGAAAGCAACATCAATGCAATTTACGTAAAGCGCTTAAATTATATATCCAATGACTTCTACCATAAAAATATGGCCTGATATGTTCTTATAGTTTAATAAAATTAAAATTACATATTTTTAAACATATGTGTATTGTTCAGACGTGTATCTAATAAGCACATAAAAAATGTAAAAATAAATTTAACAAACTATCGACAATAAAGTATATGTAGGCTTGTCGTCACATTTCGGGGATACTTGTAACAAAGCAGTGTTGCCATATTTCTGTCTCGTACAATTATAATAAATCGCTTAGAATCTGTTGTGATTATATACATACAAATGCAAGTGAAATATCTAGAAGTTTCAAAATTTAAAGCGTTTTTTAATGATCATTTCATTAGAATCATATTAGTGACCCTATTTGTCAATTTATTTAGTCATCAATTATTAATCACTAGAAAATGTGTATTTGACTTAATTTTTTTACGTGTCGATTGTCGACCTGAACAACCACTGGACATCATGATAAAGCTAACAAAATTCCTAAAAGTGGCTGAAAACCCTTAGACATTAATTAAACCGACAGACAAACCCGTAACGTTTTCTACACGTGGTTTCCAATGTACTGTAGACGTGTGCACGACATCTGTAATATAAATATTGTTGCAAAATTTATTACTTCTTTGTCATGTTTGTCCTAAAATGACTTTTTATACGGAATAAACGTTTTATAAGACGTTTTCAATAAAATTTAACAGAAAGCTTTGTAGTATTATTAAAGATATATAACGCATCACCATTGTACAGCATCTAAAAATACCATATGGCGTCAACCATTGTATAATCAAGATACCATTAAGGGATCGACCATTTTAAAATCTAGATGTCACTAAGGGATCAATCGTTTAATAATCTAGATGCCATTTTAAAATCTAAATGTCATATTAGGGATCAACCATTTAATAATCTAGATCAACCATTTTGTAATCTAGATGTCACTAAGGGAGCAATCATTTTATAATATAAAATGCAATTAAGGGAGTGATCATTTTATAATCTAGATGTAACTTAGGGAGAAATCATTTTATAATTTATATGCTGTTAACAAATCAATCATTGTATAATCTAGATACTATAAAGGAACTATTTTTTAACTGGATGCCATTAGGGATTCAACCATTTTATATTCGATATTGTGTTTTATCTATAAAGAAACTTAGGAGGATTTTTTAACAGTCGAAATAATGATTGCAATAAAAGAAACAATACTAGTATCTTTTTTACCCAGCCTACACCCCTACCGCTTAATCAATAAAGAAATTGTAGGTTCCAACGATTGCATTTATATAATAGTAATATCGGTGCTCCCAGTTTCATTTCTGAATAAGAGGTAACTATTTATTTATGGAACATTAAGTTCTTTTATTTTACACTGTTTCATGTAGGTGTTAGTGCTTCCTCTCATTTCAGTTAAATGTATCTTGCACCTGACAACTACTTGCTGTCACTGCAGGCAGGGTGTACTCGACTCCAATCTTAATTGACAAGGATTGCCAGTTTTCCTACCGCAGGTCGGGGTTTTCTCCGGGTACTCCGGCTTCCTCCCCCAATAAAAACTGGACGCCATGATATAGCTGAAAAATTGCTGAAAGTTGCGTTAAACACCATCAAACAAACAAACAAACTACTTGCTAGTATTATACCCTTACATCTGACAAGTACTTATAATAACTAACTGCATGCAGTACTATCTCTTACATCTGATAAGTACTTACTTGTACTATATTCAGTAACTTGCTGGGTTAACTGACTGGTTGATTTCATAGTTTGCTTGGTTGACTGAATATCTGATTCCGTAACTGCAACGCAAAAGTATAATAACATTTTTTAAGGTTTGTAATTAATTAAATAAATAGTAAAAAAAGAATGAACTTCCACTGCGGATTCAATACACAAGACAGAAGTCTGTATCACTTGGAATTATGTGATATTGTTGTTATTGTTAGAGATGTGATTTTATTGGTGTTTATACCATCGTCAGCAA
This sequence comes from Limnoperna fortunei, assembly GCA_944474755.1. Lineage (NCBI taxonomy): Eukaryota > Metazoa > Mollusca > Bivalvia > Mytilida > Modiolidae > Limnoperna > Limnoperna fortunei. The sequence continues at coordinate 67,836,678 of OX104114.1, read as the reverse complement.
TTTTCAACAAAAAGATAAACGAAAGCAGGTGTATCTGGATTTAACCCATCGTGTTGTATCGAAAGAACTAAGAAGGCATGAATATATTTATAATAAGATCAGATGTGTATTAAAATGATAAATAAGTTTATATAGAAATGCTGATGCTGAATGTGTTTAGAAGTTATAATATACTATGTTGCCGTTTTTCGGGTTCGAGTCCCACTGCGGGCAATCTTAATTTTAAAATATTGCCTGTTTTCTTACAGCAGGTCGGGGTTTCAGCGTGTACTCAAGCTTCCTCGCTCAATAAGTGCTATAGTTGAAAGTGTCGTAAAACGCTTTTTAAACAAAAACATTTAAAGGCAATACATGTACTTTGATTTTTTGTGATTGGGCGATTCAAATTTATTCATCAAATTTTCTACCCGCGTATATACTTTCAGGTCTGTTTTTAGAAATAAATGGAAAGAAGTCAGTTGTATTTTGTTAATCTGAAAAACATATTTTTATATAAAAGTGGTTTCAAACTACAATTCGTTTATAATTCAGATCTTTTGTAGAGTTGTTCAGCACCCCCGTTTGCTCAACAAACCAAATCAACCGATTTCTTAAGAAAATAACTTAATTTATAAACGTCAAATCCAAAATCAATAAACATTGCATTAGAATTTAAAATTATTAGAATTGGTTATTAAAATACTACAAAAATACGAAACTTGTTCATCAATGTTGTGTCGAAACATTGATTGGTGTTTAACGTCAAATAGTTTACGGTAGGTTTGAACAATATCAAAGTGACATTGTAGTGCAACTATTTTTAAAAAGTTTGAAAATTGCAAATGTTTTACGATAAAATGTTTGCCCTTGCAGCGGTCACAATAGTACTTCTATTCTGTTTCGAAATTATAGGGTGACAACGTGCAAAGAGCTTGTCATACTGCAAAAACAGCATCCACATTATCTGCTTCCTGTATTATAAAATATCATCAAAGATACCAAGGTTAATATAATTTACTACGCCAGACGCGCGTTTCGTCTAAATTAGGACTCATCAGTGGCGCTGATTATTACGTTATTGTTGACAGTGCCACACTTGGATCATGTCAAGACAATGAGGGTATAATAGATAAAAAAGGGGCACGCAACAGTTGGTTTTTGTTTGCTTGTTTGTTAATTTGTTTATTTAGATGATGTTTAACGCCACTTTTAGCCATTTTTCAGCTACATCATGGCGTCCAGTTTTTACTGAGGGGGGGGGGGCGGGAGGAAGCCAGAGAGAACCTCCGACCTTTCGTAGGAAAACTCGCAACCCTTGTCAATTAAGATTAGAATCGAGTAAAACCTGCCCGCAGTGAGAATCGAACTCAAAACTTCAGCTTCGGTTTTTCATTTTAATTAATACTTACTTTCAATCGTTTCTTTCATAAAAGTTGTTTTTCCTAAAACGCATACGAGACATTTTAAACATTTGAAAGTTAGATATAGCACAGTATAGTTGTTGACTTTGTCATCAGTCAACAGCTGATCTGTTGGACCTCAGATGTTAACTGTTGCCCGAACTGTTGTAGAAGGGGGGGGCAACAGTTCAGATCGAAGACCAACAGATCAGCTGTTTTCTGAATTATACTTCTCATATCTTCAAAGCAGTTTTTACAGATATTTTAACATTTGTCTATTATATTTGTATCCTTTTTTATGTGTTATGTGTTAAATTTCTTCCTTTATCATTTCCAATCTCTAGCCTATGAAAATATTTGGAGACGATCAACAGGTCCATAAACTGTTGTTCGCTGCAATGTCAAAAACAGTAAAACTATTTACACAAACCGCCCTAACATTTATATTTGGACAATAACATGAAATAAAACAATTTGTACTATGTTCTATCTTCAGCAATCAATACAGCGACCTATTCAAGGTAAAACCCTTACTTACGTCAAAAAGTTCGTGTCTTTTATGCACGATGTTTGTCAATTAAAATTCAAAATAAAATACATAAACATTGCTTTTAAATTGCCACTTTTGCCAATTTTGGAATTGTTATTAAAAGTCAACAGCAATACGAAACGTGTCCATGTATTTGAAACATTTACGGTTACTGTTGATTTGAACAATATTATAATAACAGAGAAATGTTCAGCTCCTTGACAGAAGTAAGAAAACAGCGAAAGTGGTGAGACAAAATGTTGATTTAGCAGCTATCACAATAATTTTTCTAAATTTATGGGGTTATTAACATGAAAGTGGCATTGTATACTACAAAAATAGCAACCACTATATCAGCCACAGGGTTTTCTGTATTTCTGACATTCGACTTCACTTCATTCGACAATGGTAGTATAATAGGAAAAACTTGTTAATGATAATGAAACACGCGAACTTTTGAATGAAAATGAACCACGGGAAGCGTTTGAATGACAACGAACCACGGGAAGCGTTTGAATGACAACGAACTGCTTTGGCTATTAACTTATTATTTCCGTAAACACTTACTATCAGTTGTTTCTGCCATGACAGTTGTTTTCACTACTGAAACACAAAAAGACATTTTAAGAACATAAAGTTAAATATCGCACGAACGTACAGTTTTGATAATATTCTTCATTCTCCTTATAACATAAAATATCGTTCCAATTGGTTAGTTGCATGTGTCAAATCACACTATATTACCCCAAATTATATATGTTGTTTCGATCAAGTTTAAAATTTATCGCTGTTTTATAGCAGTTTTATTTTTATATGCGTTCTCCTTTTAACTTGCAAAGACTTCTTATTTCGCTAATCCATACTTTTATTTAGAGCTCCGTTTTTTCTACAATGCATTGTATTTAATACATACTGCATAAACTGGTATCTGTTAGATCCTTTACTTCATGGGTCATGTTCTCGTAAAACACATGGAAGTTCAAAGTCTCTTTGAATTCTGTGTCTGGATCTATATCAGATAATTGAAACACATGTGTATATCACAGTAATAAATATTGCATATATGACTTGGCTTGCTTGTAGCTTAGACTGTATTAAGTAATTAACCCGGCATATGTAAAATGTATGCTTCAATATCGATGTTTCCATACAAGTGATAGTCATTGAAGCCACTGTCTTCCTTTAGGACGAATCATCACAACTAGACACTATATATATAATATAGATATTCCAGCAAGCCAACCTCTTGACGATTAAAATTTTACTCCCGCGTAGATTACCTGTCTATCTTGTAGTTTTCCGGTGTTGTTCTATATTATTTCAAGCTGGTCAACGCTTCTTTTGTCTCTTTAATATGATCTGACATGCAGATAAGCTACAAGTTACACTTTTTATGTAGTTATTTGTCTAACAAATGGTAATCAGCAACATGGAACTTTCAGGAGAGCAGGAAAAATTGCAGTACTGCTGTGCACGTAGAAAGGAGAAAGTAAAACGAGACACAACGAGATACAACGTTACATATATCAAATATCATGCTGTGTGAATAATTTATTTATTTATGAATTCTGACCCTGCTTAAGCGTTTCCGCATTCTGCATTATGCAAAATAATGCAAGTGGTATGCATTACATAGTAGAAATTAAAGACCGGTAGAAGATAAGATAGCGGAAACAACAAACCTCGAACAGCCATCACTAACAGAGGCCTCGATGGCCGAGTGATTTAGTTCGATTACTATTGATTCCGTGGTCTGTCAACGTCTTACTGCGGGTAGGGTGCGCTCGACTCCAATCTTAATTATGAAAGATTGTCAGTTTTCCTAAAAAGGTCGGGCTTTTCTCTAGGTAATCCTGCTTTCTCCTCCAATAAAAACTGGACACCATGATATAGCTGAATAATTGCTGAAATTGGCGTTTAACGACTTTCAAACAAACAAACATCAATAAGAAAACAAGCTATGTAATTCTTTCGACATAATTTTAACGGTAATGTTATACTTAAGTTGTGGTTTAGTTAACTGTCTCCGACGCGAATAAATTAATACAATGACAAAGGTTTCTGATTATATAATAACTCAGCAAATTTGCCAAGAGTAACCCAAAATTAGGTAATCATAAAAACATACCAACATGAGAAAAGAAAGGACAGTAATATAATAATACATGACGTACTCCAATCCAACATGGTAAAAATGCATAACATAATTTAGACAATAGAAGAATCTTTTTAGAACAAATAGCAAAACATTGCACTAATAGATACACCAATAGTCTTAAGAGTGATTGTTAGAGTTTGAGCAAACGGTATGTATGTAGTATAGACATGAGTAAGCGAATTTAAAACATTACAAAACAAAGAATTTATCTCGGTTCACCTTCCTTATTACCTCTATAACAAATTCCCTTTCTCGCTTCCGCATCACAATCTCCAAAGTCAATGCGTAATGTACACTCATCGATCTTTGTCACGAAACGACAACGTCGAACCACACCTGCATGCAAAATAATAATTTGACATACTTTCTTAATTTTTTTTTTCTGAATTTAACGGCCATAAATTTTGTTCATTCAAAATAAAGATAGATTCAAATCTTATTTCGCATTATTTTATGTTGATGCAGTAAACTAATTAACAAACTTGCTCTATCTTCATGGATTAATGTCATCAAAGAGACGTAAATGGTGACTGTATCAATTTTGTTTAAAAAAAATGCACAGTGACATTTCGATTTGATTAAGTAAGAAGCCCCCCCCCCTTTATTTATTTGGTTGCAAATATTAACAGAACAATTGACTACATAAACCTAATCCAAATCTGCCTGCCGTCCAATCAGGGCCCTGGAGGTGGCCGAGTGGTTTAGGTAATCATAATCTATTATTGATTATTGATCAAAAGCCTGTAAACAGAGGTAGCGGGTTCGAGAATTACTGCAGGTAGAATGTGATCTACTCCAATCTTAATAGGAAATGATTGCCAATTTTCTTACCAAACTCTGCACGCAACGATGTAGCTGAAAATTGCATACAGTGGCGTTCAACACCATTCGAACAAAAACAAACAAGCCGTCAAATTCTCAAAAGGTCTGTGTAAATACAAGTAAACGCTGACAATAACAACGTTAAATCGTTACTCAATTAATTGGTTAAAGTCTGTCACAAAAATAACAATTCCTCTCTAAAAAAAATTAAAAAAACAATTACTCAATAGCACAAATAAATTATAGAAATGTTTAATTTACCATCAAGAAACGATACATTAAGCTTAAAAGTATTAAAATATAACGACAATAATTTAAATGGACAACTTACTATTCTTCAATACGGCTGTATCAAACTTTTCTAACCATTGCGGTCCTCGGTCTGACTTCTGTACTTCTGTAGGTAACTTGGTCAAGGGATTATCATTGTTTAGTACCGGAAGTCTGCCTCCATTATTTTTGCAGTTTTGTGTACTGTTCACGAAATTCTCTGGCTTTGTTGAATCATTCAGGAATTTCACGCCAGTTCGATTTCCTTGAACTGTAATGTATGACTAACATTGACTGGTTGTAGTTTTAATGTTATAAACAGAATAATACTTAGCACTTTGTAGCGGTTCCACTGCACTTACCTTTTTTCGAAGACTACAGAGGAGGTTGGTATTATTGAAACGTGTTACCCACAATGTCCCTCAGTCAAGCTACAACGCTCTTATTTGTTCTTTCTGTTATTCATTTTGTGTTACGTTTTGTTGTTCTGTCTTTGTGCTGAATTTAATTGTAAGGTTCGTGTTTGTTTTATCTCCTCTTAGTATAAAGTATAACATTTTTGCAGTTCGCTACAAATCAAATACTGTCTTGCACTGTATCAAATTTCTCAATCTGTTACTGTATCGAATTCACAGTTTGCTACAGTTTATAATTAATCAATCGGACACAGTATTAATAAGCGAGTTCGCAGTTCGGACCACTTCCGGTTTTTAGGAGAAAATTAGTGAGGCATTGTGGGATTGTAAGGAAGATAAACAATCCGCGCATCATATAGGAGAAAACAATTATAAAACAATTTTGCTGAAATTCAATTAAAAAAGGATCGTGGTGGTTTATATAAGCACCAGGAATAGCCAAGAGATTAATAGAAACACCACAAGTTAAGCGTTTGTACTTATTTTGTCTCTTTTACAACACTCGATCTGCGTCCCGAACGTTATTGTTTATCTGCCTTGACCTTTTAACCTTAGCGGGTTATTCCCCTTTTTAAAAATATACACATGCGCATTAAGAAACTGCGAACTCGCTTATTAAAATTATCAAATTTGGTACAGTATCAAATTCTACGATCTGGCACTGTATCAAACTCCACAATCTGGAAGATTAACAGATTCCACATTCTGGCACCGTATCAAATGTCACACACTGTACAGTATCAAATGTTACACACTTGCACCGTAACAAATTTTACATTATGGCACCGCATCGAATAAAGCGATTTCACGATATAATCGCTCTTCTCAATGGAGGTGGAAATTGTAATGCTGATCACATGATTCGTAAAAATTAGGGCAATTTGAGTGAAAAGCGTCAACATTAAAAAAATTAAACGAGACGACATAAGACGAAGCTTTACAAAATCTGTGCTTGTTGTTTGCAAATCCCACACTGAACATAAATTTATGGAAGGGATCGAGTGATATGCCTTTTCCACGATTTTAAATAACGTGTGTTCCGGAAATTACCCTAAATAAAATCACGTGACACAATAAATCACCTGACAGGTTACATCTAGGTACCTATTAAATTCCACAATGCGTTTATACATACATTAAGCAGGAACCTATAAATCAAGTTAGTTATACTAGTCCCAGCATTAAGTAAATATCCATACCACAATTCGAGATTTAGCTTTGTAAAAATCTAATTAAATAAGATGGTAATACGTGACTAAAACTTTCCACAGTATACCTATTCTTAACTTACCACATGAATAATTCAAAGACATATCTGCTGGCAGTTGTTCGTGTTCAATGTCATTACAGAGTTCTGCAAATATAATTTTCTAGCATTATATAATAGTTCAGAAAACATTACTTTGTATTACTGATCCAACATCATTATTGTCTAACTCAGAATGTCCTCTTAACAGGTTATCAATGACAAAGACAGACAGCTAGGTATTGGTCACATGTTATTAACGTCGACTTATACAGGTATTGGTCACAGGTTATCAACGTGAACGGGACAGGTATTGGTATTATTTATTAATACCACACACATGTCTAGATTACAGTTAAACAGTCAGAAGCAGACTGTTTGCGAGTGGCTGGTTATCAATGTAACAGACGAAAAAGGTGTTAGTCACAGGTTATCAATGTCACAGACACTACTTGATTATTTTTCACCATCTTCATAAGCAGACATGTTTTGATTACAGGTCACTAATGTCACATGAGACATGTTTTGATCACATGTTATCAACGTCACAAGCAGATAGACCTCAAGCACAGGTTATTGTATCCGCTCCCCATATTAAATAGGGGATAAATATACTGTTTTCGGACTGTGTGTGTAACCATTTTCGTCTCATTTCTCTCAGCTATGATAAATGAAGCCAAACTGAAGTTTTGTCCATTGCTTTGTATAAGCATGCCATAGTGTGGGATTCATTTTCTTTTCTCCTACTTCCTGTTTTCAGCGTTTGCCAAGTCTTTGCCATCTTTAACCATTAACTTCAAACTTTTATACACCCGCTCTCTATTCTGCTTTCGTTCTGTTTATTCTTGTTTGTAGACACAGTCAATTTTCAGCGGCCAGTAGCTATATTACGTATAGAGCGGGAGTATGAGCGCACAGTAATACCTGTTAAAGTTGCAGGCAGGATTCGCTAACATGTTATCAACACAGACAGAAATTTCTTCATCGCAGATTATCAATGCCACAGACAGACAGGACGCGGTCTAAGGTTGTGCTTCAGGCAGACAGGTGTTCACATCAAAGGTCAAACGTCAACAATTTACTACATAGCCAGGTCAGTTTCCCAGATATCTTGAGTACGAATATATATTAATTAATATTTAATCATTAAATCACGAAAAAAAATCTAAAACAAAATAGCAAATTATAAATTAAAAAGAAATTTAAATTATTTGTAAGTCTTGGGTCGCGAGTTTGATATAATTTTTGTTTTGACTGATTACACTTTATTAAAGTTAGTGTTATTTCCAGTACTTGAAGCATTCATATATTACATTAACAGCTTATCTGCGTTCTAGTAGGTCGTATAAAACTGACTGAGCTAACAAATTACTTATTTGCTTACTTGGTAAGTCAGATATACCGGTTTTGAAACCCGGGGTTGGGGTACTATGCTATAAATGTATTCTGAATGGAGACTGACCCTCCTAATATTATTCGTGCCAAACGTGGTACTTACTTCCCCCTTTAGAGTAGAGATTAAAATGTAAAATGTAAGCTAGCGGAAGAATTTGAATTTTTTTCCTATTGCATTTTGCACAAAATATTAGTTGTTCCGCAAATATAATATAATTGGTGGGTATTGGTCCATGGTTGCTTTTGTTAAAAAAAATGCAGGGCCTCGATACAAGTATTTAATAAAAGTATCCTTTGTTTTCCACGATTAAAGATTTGTTTATTTGCTAAAATGGGAAAAATTGACAAATGGTTCAGTTTTTTATAGTATGTTATCATTATATTATTATTTTTGTTTTTCCGTAGTCATTGGGATATCTAACGACAGTAAACAACATGTAAAGAATTAACACAATTACAAATAAAACAAGTGTTGTTTCAAAATTAACTTGCTTTTGGAATCATTCAGACATCCAATGTTGAACATCTGTCCACCAATCCACGCAGACTCATTGATGGCAAGCGTTTTGATGACACCTGATGATATATTGGCATTCTGTAAAATCTGGAATGGTATAAGACGACTGTGACCATTTGCAGTGCAGTTGACCTCCACTACGTCATGTGGTCCTTCTGATAGTACGGAAACATTTAACGCCACTGAAGAAAACACAACTTATATTTCTAAATAGTATGTATTTACAAATTTATAGAGAAAATTCAGTAGCATAATTCGTATCAAAATACCGTATAAACCCGATACACTAATATTAGCCCGAGTAATGATTTTGGGCGAGTGGAACGGAAATAAGGTCTTTGATACGGCTTCTGCTATTTTATATTCACTTTATGATACATTTAATTTGTTTTAAATAGAATAGGGGTGTGATATAGCGCATGTGATACGAGAAAAGAGTTGTTTGTTTGTTTGTTTGATGGTGTTTAACGCCACTTTCAGCAATTTTTCAGCTATATCATGGCGTCCAGTTTTTATTGGAGGAGGAAGCCGGAGTACCCGGAGAAAACCCCCGACCTGCGGTAGGAAAACTGGCAATCCTTGTCAATTAAGATTGGAGTCGAGTACACCCTGCCTGCAGTGAGAATCGAACCCGCAATCTCAGTGTTGACAGACCACGTGATCAATTGTAGACGAACTACCTTGACCACTCGGCCACCGAGGCCCCCGAGAAAAGAGTGCACTAGACTCGCAAAAAGATATGATATGAACTTATAAGTGGTGTTGAGATGCCGGTATGCCTAACCATCTAGATCAATGTCGAAGACCTACTTTCATCAAAAGGAAAGCTATCTACATGTATTCGTCTATTTTTGCTGTCTGCGACCATACTGGGAAGTTTCCCAGTGCTCTACCCACAGCGCAGCCCTGCGCGTGCCAGGTTCTCGCATAGGACAGACCCACTCGTTGGGGTTTGAAGATTTAAAAAAAGAAGTAAGCTCATTGTAGCCGCTACAAAAGGCCAAATTCACCGCCTCTACCTTATATTCTATATTTTCCAAGTGGCCGTCAAAATTGTGTTCCCAATTTCCTCATCCCACCCTTTTTCCGATGATTTATTATTTGTTACCTTGTTTTCCATATATAGCTTAATATAGCTTAAATACTGCTCGCTTGACGTAAAGCAAACATCCAATCAATCAATTATTTTTGTTGACCAAAATGTAAGTGTGTTATGCAGACATGTCAAACATTTATTTTAGTTTGCTTATATCAAAAGCAATGTCAAACTCTATGTGCGCCACTATGTGGGGAAATTAACTGGCACCGGAAATACATGTACGTACATAATAATAGCGAAAAATATGTAAATAGGCATTCAATGATTCCCGCCACCTAACAGAAACAGTTCACATGGCAAGAAATTGAAATTGCTATGAAAAAATCTTCACTGAAATGGTGTTTATTACTCCTATTACGTAGAAATATATTACCATGGTAAAAAAAAAATGTTCAGATTCATGTAATTACAAAAGCGTGGGAAGATAAACGTTTTTATTTTTAACAAAACTATCTAACAACTCTTGAAATAACTTTCGAAGAGTTGTTTTTACTGATTCACGTAAGATATTACATACATGCACTTACCATTGTACTCAATAGAAAGTAACACGATTGCAACAATTAATAATATATTCGCCATTTAATTATGAGTTGTTCAGTTAAACACTCTTCTCTATCCCCACGTTGCATCATCACACGGAAACACTCGAAACTTATTTCCGTTACTGGCTGTATCATACGAGGAAGATAGATACACAAACCACAAATTGTCGTGAATACTCTAGTTAAATAAACCAATTATGGTACAGGATGAAATTTTGTAAAATATTTAGTACACGGCAATGCCAAAAGTGTAAAGAAAGATAGCAAGGAAAGCGACCAAACATGAAGAGCCGAAAGTCAAGCGGCAATTACAAATCCGGATATAGACAAACATAACAGGCGGGGTGGGTTGACAAGAAGAAGGGGGTCCATTAACAGGTTAACAATTTTGTATTTTTCCCTAAACAGATAACAGTAAATGTAAACGTAATGATAACAAATAGCAGCAGTTTACATTAGAAAACGGAAAACAGTGAGTTTCAAAATCGAACAAAAAACAGATCAGAGCAGAATTGAGAAATTTAGTAGGAATAGGAGAGAAAAATCTGTAAAATCGTTAACAGTGTTCTGACTATCTTAACAGCTAACATGGTTTTTATTATTTTTTTTTATTTGCATTATAATAGGGAACAACAAAGTCGATATTTAAGAAAATAAATAACAGCTAATAGTTGAAAAAAGTAAACAGTTGATTTATTTCTAAATAAAAGTTAACAGACGTGTAAAAATGCACAAAACAGAAAAGATCTTGCCCCCTCCTCATAACAGAGATATATCACATCTCACATGAAACCATTCGCGTTCCTCATTGTGATGTCTAGGAAAAGTCAAACCCAGGAATATGAATTCTATCACATCTCACATACATTTGGTTCGTGGGTGTCTCAGCTGTTCTTACATCTCACATTTGGTTTAAGGGTGTCTCAGCTGTTCTCACATCTCACATGCATTTGGTTTAAGGGTGTCGCAGCTGTTATATCTAACATACACATGGTTAAAGGGTGTATCAGTTGTTCTATCACATCTCACATACATTTGGATTCAGGGTGTCGCAGCTGTTATATCATATCTCACATACATTTGGTGTCAGCTAATATATCACATCTCACATACATTTGGTTTAAGGGTGTCACATCTGTTATATCACATCTCACATACACTTGGTTTAATGGTGTCTTAGCTCTTCTATCACATCTCAAATACATTTGGTTTTAGGTTGGCCGGTGTTAAATCACATCTCACATACATTTGTTTTAAGAATATCACAGCTGTTCTGTCACATCTCACGTACATTTAGTTTAACGGTGTCTCAGCTGTTTATATCACAATTCAATTACATTTAGTTTAATGGTGTCTCAGCTGTTTATATCACAATTCGATTACATTTGTTTTAAGAGTATCACTGCTGTTCTATCACTTGTCACATACATTTAGTTTAATGGTGTCTCAGCTGTTCTATCACATCTCACATACATTTGGTTTAAGGGTGTCTCTTCTGTTCTATCACATCTCTCATGCATTTGGTTTGAGGGTGTCACAGCTAATCTATCACATCTCACATACATTTGGTTTGAGGGTGTCTCAGCTGTTCTATCACATCTCGCATACATTTTGGTTTAAGTGTGTCTCAGCTGTTCTATCACATCACACATACATTTCGTTTAAGGTTGTCTCAGCTGTTCTATCACATCTCACATACATTTGGTTTGAGGGTGTCTCAACTGTTCTATCACATCTCTCATACATTGGGTTTGAAGGTGTCACAGCTAATCCATCACATCTCACATACATTTGGTTTGATGATATCACAGATGTTATATCACATCTCACTTACATTTGGTTTAATGGTGTTTCAGCTGTTTACATGCATATCGCATACATTTGGTTTAAGGGAGTTGCTGTCATTATATCACACCTCACATACATTTGGCGTAAGGGTGACCCGACTGTTATATCACATCTCACATACATTTGGGTTGAAGGTGTCACTTCTAATCTATTACATCTCACATAAATTTGGTATAAGGGTGTCTTAGCTGTTATATCACATCTCACATACATTCGGTATAAGAGTGTCCCAGCTGTTTTATTACATCTCACATACATTTGGTATAAGGTTACCGCAGCTGTTTTATCACATCTCACATACATTTGGTTTGAGGGTGTCACAGCTGTTCAATCACATCTCACGTACATTTGGTTTAAAGGTGTCACAGCTGTTATATAACATCTGACATACATTTGGTTTGAGGGTGTCACAAATCATCTATCACATCTCACATACATTTGGTTTGAGGGTGTCTCAGCTGTTATATCACATCTCACATTTGGTTTGAGTGTGCCTCAGCTGTTCTATCACATCTCTCATACATTGGGTTTAAGGGTGTCTCAGCTGTTCTATCAAATCTCACATTCATTTGGTTTTAGTGTGTCTCAGCTGTTCTATCACATCTCACATACATTTTGGTTTAAGGGTGTCTCAGCTGTTCTATCACATCTCACATAGGGGCCTCGGTGGCCGAGTGGTCAAGGTAGTTCGTCTACTATTGATCACGTGGTCTGTCAACACTAAGATTGCGGGTTCGATTCTCACTGCAGGCAGGGTGTACTCGACCCCAATCTTAATTGACAAGGATTGCCAGTTTTCCTACCGCAGGTCGGGGGTTCTCTCCGGGTACTCCGGCTTCCTCCCCCAATAAAAACTGGACGCCATGATATAGCTGAAAAATTGCTGAAATTGGCGTTAAACTCCATCAAACAAACAAACAAACAAACATCTCACATACATTTTGATTTAAGTGTGTCTCAGCTGCTCTATCACATCTCACATACATTTGGTTTGAGGGTGTCACAGTTAATCTATTACATCTCACATACATTTGGGTTTGAGGGTGTCTCAGCTGTTCTATCACATCTCTCATACATTGGGTTTGAAGGTGTCACAGCTAATCCATCACATCTCACATACATTTATCACAGCTGTTATATCACATCTCACTTACATATGGTTTAATGGTGTTTCAGCTGTTTACATGCATATCGCATACATTTGGTTTAAGGGAGTTGCTGTCATTATATCACATCTCACATACATTTGGCGTAAGGGTGCCCCGACTGTTATATCACATCTCACATACATTTGGGTTGAGGGTGTCACAGCTAATCTATTACATCTCACATACATTTGGTTTAAGGGTGTCTTAGTTGTTATATCACATCTCACATACATTCGGTATAAGAGTGTCCCAGCTGTTTTATTACATCTCACATACATTTGGTTTGAGGGTGTCACAGCTGTTCAATCACATCTCAAGTACATTTGGATTAAAGGTGTCACAGCTGTTAAATAACATCTGACATACATTTGGTTTGACGGTGTCACAACTCATCTATCACATCTCACATACATTCGGTTTGAGGGTGTCTCAGCTGTTCTATCACATCGCACATACATTTTGGTTTAAGTGTGTCTCAGCGGTTCCATCACATCTCACGTACATTTGGTTTAAAGGTGTCACAGCTGTTATATAACATCTCACATACATTTGGATTGAGGGTGTCACAACTTATCTATCACAGCTCACTTACATTTGGATTGGTTTAGGGTGTCGCAGCTTTTATATCATATCTCGCATACATTTTTAAGGGTGTAACATCTCTTATATCACATCTCACTTACATTTGGATTGGTTTAGGGTGTCTCAACTGTTTTATCACATCTTACATACATTTGGTACAAGGGTGTCTCACCCGTTCTATCGCATCTCACATACATTTGGTAAACGGGTGTCACATCTGTTCTTTTACTGTCCGGTTTATACTTAAGATTTGGGCCTCTTTAAAGCCTTTATTTGTAACAAGTATGCTTGATTTATCATTTTTATTCCTTTTTTTTTCCGTTATTTTGATATAAGAGTAATAGTCGAGAATTTCAAAGTGTGACACGAGAAGAGCACGCGTGGAGTGAAAGAATATAAGTTATAACTTGTATTTACAACGTTCAGATACTATACAGTGTAACACGAGGTACACAAATAATAATAATACACAGAATGACACACTAAATAGACAAATAAATGTACATGTATGATAATACATTATATAAGTGTTAAGAAATGTTTTTACAAACTTTGCTATATTAGACATCAAATTTGTATTACAAAAATCAAAACATTCCTCCATCTTATACAAAACAGGTGGCACCCGATAATATTAAGATACAAACTTATGTTGCAATTCAAGTATTATGTTATTCTGACATCTCTATAAAGTGTGACATGGACATATATATAGAAACTTTGTTTGAAGTCGGGTTATAAATATAAGTAACATAAGCTCTGTAGAGCTTGTAACCGACAAACAATAACATCATACATGATACAACAATACATATTTATCACACTTAGACACATAAAACATACTATTATATGTTAGCATGTAAGAACGGACTGAACACAATACATATAACACACAATGAGACACATAAAACCTACTGGATATATATAAAACTAAGCTTGCATGTAATAAAGCATAATTTTAAGACAAGACATGCATAAGCAATAGGTTAAGACGTGCATTAGCACTAAGCACAACACTTACAAAGAATACATTAATAAAGCATACAATTCAGAATAGAGTTAGAATATAAAAAGCACAATTATTTGGAATTAAAATCATTATGTAAAGATATGCATAGGCACTAGGACATAGGACATATACAAGCCTAAAATATGAAGCACATTACATAAAAAAAACTCTGAAGTACAGCACATAAGCACATAAAAAATGTAATAAGCATAAAAATAATGAGCCGAATATAAATAGGAAATACAGGATTAAGATCTGCAGGAGCCACATCTGCATGAGTTGCCATTCCAGTTATTAATCAGACTCATGAACTCATGAAATTCATCGCTTATTTTTGCTTATAAAATACACATATTCTAAATTCCTCAACTAGATTATTCCAACTATAAGAAAAGTAGCAAGTAAACCGATCAAACAACAAGAGCCAAAGGCAAGCGACAATTACAAACCCGGATAAAGAACAACATATACAACGCGAAACAAAATCTAAAAACACAAAAACAGAAAGTGAGTAACCCGAATCCAATAAAAATCATGGGTGCACTCAGGTGCTCCAGACGAGTAAGCAGTACCTGACTCTAATTAGACAACCGTTCAGCTACTCATTGCCATGTCTAGGAAAATGTCAAATCCAGGAATATGAAAGACTACCAGTGACGCAGCAAAAATATACGATCGTATTTGAGAGATTGAATAATTAAGTCATGGACCATAGACCTGTCTGGAGAAATAACATCAACCTAGGTACAATAAACCCTTATTTGAGTAGTTTAGTAGTCAACAGCAGTTAGAAAATCTGTATACCGATCGCAGGATCAAGAGTACCGTATGAGTTGTGAAAATTACACACCATACGCAGCTAGAATGTTGCTATCTACGAACGGGAAGTTGACAATTGGAAAGTAGAAGTCATTACACTTATCGTAGTGTCTTTGTAGTTTCCTGAGTCTATTTCTAGAAGTAGGTCTAAGTATTTATAAGTCAATTTATGATTAAATCAAATTTATATTATTATTCATTTGCCAATGATATATTAGTGACTTCCTGTTTAATTAGCTAATACGTCCTGTCTGTTAAATTTTGAAACACAATTTCTAGAATTCAACAAATTCTAAGAATTTCATGTTTATAGACATTATAAGTTACATCAGGAACATATAAAGGAAGTTCATTATACTAGTCGTTGAAATGTTCGTCGAGTTACCTCCCGTTTAAATTATTTCAAAACTGTGACAGAGGAAAAAACCTTAGAAGAATCTCTGGTCTTGCAAGATACTGCTGACTATTATTAAAAAGTAAAAATATTTGTTGCAAAAAATTGGTACAATTAGGTAAACTTTCTGTGTACTGTGTCAAATTTATTCATGTATCGATGATTAGAACTATATATGGTGTGTATAATTAATCCACTTCCAACTTCCCCCCGTGGAAATTTTTTATTCAATAGTATCTATATTTACCACATACTTTACATGTACCTGTACAAGTTACATTTAGGTTTGCAGGTAAAGTTCTATGTACCCTTTAAATGGTATTAATATCAATAAACAAGGTGTAATGGAATTGTTTCTAAATTTAACTCTGCGTAAGCGTTCAAAATTAGTTATTACATCTACTTCCTGTTTATTTCAATATGTAAATCATTTAAAAGAGAAATTGTGCTTTATATGACTAAGACCAAAAATGATATTCACAACTCAAATTGAAGTTTGTTTTTGTTGAGAAATAAGCCTGAAAGTTCCACTATTTTGAAACATGAGGTAATGTCATGTGTTTTCATAATGTTTTTGGCAAACATGTCATGTTATGCAGACCACAAATAATATATATGTACTATGATGTGAGGGGATTTAGTGTAAACATTATTTATTGATAAATGCATAGTTCACAATACATGTAGGTATGATACAATATGGGATTAGAAAACAAGTGCTACAAGCACTTTTATAAATTCTTCTCCCAGAATATAAGAAAATACATAGTAGAATGCATGACATACAGTGACATAATCATAATTTCATATTAAAGTAACATAACATTAGTGTTACTTTTACTATGGTTGACATTATACTTTGAAACAATATAAGAAACTTTAGAGCAAGATTATCATACAAAGAATTTACAAATTTTAAACCCTCATGTGTTAAACCTTTTTGATTTAATGATATATTTTTGAACAATTAAGAAGTTTTGCGTATTTTCAGCATCGGAGAGGTTTGAGTCACCATATAGAAGGTTTCTAATATTAATGTGACATGATAAGTTTGGAAATAGAATATTTCGTAGTCTATTAAACAATGGACATGAGAGCAGGAAATGTTCAGAATTTTCTATTTGTTTGCATTTACAATAGGGGTCAGGCTCAAGATTCTTTTTGAAAAGGTGATCTTTTAGGGCACTACTTTCAGTCCTTATTCTAGCATGAAGTATTTGACCGATACGACAACCCGCATAAAAATAGGACGGAACTGTAATTGGCTTGTTTAAAAATGATTTTAAGTTATTGATAGAATCATTGTTTTTTATGTTAGCAGGAAGGTCATTCCAAAGTCGAACTGTTGATGGTAAGAAGCTGTTATAATACAACATACTATGGGTGGGTGGGGGGACTAGGTTATTAGCATTTCGGGTTCTGTAATGGTGAGTTTGAGAAAAGCTAGCTGGAACCAAGTTTGACAGGTACTCAGGGGTATTTCCATGTACCATTTTATGAAATAATATGAGCTTATGTTTTTTCCTGCGAGCCTCTAATGTTTCCCATCCGCATTCTAGTAAAAGTAAAGAAATGGTAGTTAATTTGGTAGCACCAGTAACTATGCGGGCCGCCTCGTAGTTTATTTGTTCAAGCTTTAGTTTCATATATTCAGGACAATTGTCCCATATTACATCTGCGTACTCAAGAACTGGACGAATAAAGCTAAAATACATTTTTTCAAGTGATTTCCTGTCAACTTTAAACTTTAACTTTCGAATAAGATTAAGTCTTTTTGATGCTTTCGAAATAATTTCATCGATATGAGTATTCCAGGTTCCGTCACTTGAAAATGTAAGACCTAAATGTTTATGAGAGGTGACAGATTTTATAGAAACTTGGTTCATTTTTAAAGGTGGATGGGATACAAAATCTAATTTACGTGTTATAACCATCGATTCAGTCTTTTGTGGGTTGAAATTTACCAACCACTTTATCGACCATTCATGGATTTTTTGAAGATTTGAATTTAAAATCAGAGAAGTTACTAGGGGGTTTTCAACAACAGCATATATACTCGTGTCATCTGCAAAGAGTTTGATAGGACAGTTAACTTCATTTACTATGTCGTTAATAAAAATAAGGAATAGTAGAGGGCCAAGGATGGACCCTTGGGGCACCCCTGCATTTATATTGGCCCAAGATGATTCTGTTCCATTTATAACCACCCTTTGTTTCCTATCAGACAAATAATCTTTAAACCATAAAAGGAGATCTCCCGTGATGCCCATTTGTTTTAGTTTATATACAAGGCCTTTGTGCCATACACGATCGAAGGCTTTACTAATATCAAAGAACACAAATCGGATTTCTTTCCCTTCATCAAGAGCCTTGTTGAATGTGTGAGCTATGTAGAGCAGTTGATTTATAGTAGAATCGTTTAAGATGAACCCAGATTGATGTTCTGTTATTAAATCCCTAATAAAGTTAAAAATTCGTTTAAAAATACACTTTTCGAATATTTTACTTAAAATTGGAAGTAGAGAAATTGGACGGTAATTTTCAACTACATTTGGGTTGTCTTTTTTGTGAACTGGTGTTACATTCGCTAATTTCCATTTTGATGGAAATTTTTTTGTAGATAAGCTTAAATTAAAAATTGCACATAGAGGTTTTGAAAGGAAGTCCCAGGCAACTTTAAGTAGCTTGGCACTAATGTTATCTGGACCGGAAGCTTTACTAGTATTTAAAAGTCTTAATACATCTTCTACTTCATATTTATGCAATGTAATATGATCCAGGCAGACAGATGGGGGTTGATCGATAGAGGGAATATTTTTATTACTCTCGTCTATATTGGACTGATTCGCAAAAAACGTATTAAATGCTTCTGCCTTTTCTAAATTACTGTGCAAAACATTGCCATGTACATTCAGCGGAGGAATGATAGAATCTTTTGATTTTATACCAGCAATTTTTGACGCTATACCCCACCATTCCCTTATATTTGTTGAGTTAGACTTAAGCTTATCGACTAATTTATTACAATAACGTTCTTTTTGACTCCTAATAGTATTAATAGTTTTATTCCGTGCTCTCCTAAATTCTGCCCAATGTTCTGGGTAATTCGATCGTTTTGCCTTTTTATGCAATCGGTTTCGTTTTCGAATTGATTTATGGATAGAATTATTCATCCATGGCGGTTCAAATTTTCTAACTGTTATAATAATGAGGGGATTTCGTAGAATGTTCAGCTTAATTTCATCATTACCACAGCTTCTTCATCTGTTTGTATGATAGTGGATATGATCTTTTATTATAAATGACACATCCTACAGTGCAATGCTTAATCAACGCAATTTTCGTACAGTTGTCCTACCGAAGGTCGGGGAGCTTTCTCCGGGTACTCCTCCCCAATAAAACCTGGACGCCATGATAGCTGAAAAATTGCTGGAAGTAGCGTTAAACATAGAGCTTTAGATTTCACATACCATAACATTACTTACGTTACAGTTATGTTAAAGTAATATAAAACCACCATCAGAGTGATTTATACATATGTATCATCAGAAAAGCTAACTCAAATATTGTTTCGAGGACAATAATTTTTTTTTAATTTTACAAGTTTAAATTTCGTAAATCAAATGTCAAGCAACGACTGCTCCTAAATGTCAAGAATTATATATATGTCCAAAATTAGACCTAGGTGGTAAAGGTACCCCTAGGTAATTAGTCATATCTCAAAACTGGAGTTGTGAATTTAATGCTGACGTAGGGCACGCGTGCAAGTCTTTTCAACGCTAACTAGTTTTGCGCGTAGTTCTAGATGGTTAGTTATTACTGTTAACAGCTGTTGTCGTCGGACTTTTTAGTAAATTAAAGGTGTTCTGGACACCAAACTACACTGACAATGATTGTAAGTGTTGGGATTCTCACCATTAACTCCGGTTAAATACTAATATAGCTGATTACTGCAAAACCCCAAACAAGACAGATGTTTTTTTGTTTGTTTGATGTTTAACGCCACCTTCACTATTTTTTCAGCTATATTATGGCGTCTAGTTTTTATTGGGGAAGCCGGAGAAAACCCCGTCCTTCGGTAGGAAAACTGGCAATCCTTGCCAGTTAAGATTGGAGTCCAGTAAACACTTACTACTGTGAGACTCAAACAAGACAGAATCATACTAAATGAGCACAGTAATCATTATCCACATTATGTTGTGTTCTTCCCATACACAGTTAAACTGATATTAGTACACGTATTATATAATTTCTATCACAAAAAATAAATATTTTATAAAAACAAGAACAAATTAAATATCTGGCATTTATTAACTCAAGATTTCTTTATCTTACAAAATTAATAAAAAAAATAATTTGTTATAAAATATAAGATTAATACAGGTGTCATAATGTAGAACTTAAACCAAAGCTTATCGCAGTAGTATTTTAAAACGATATATAAATAGAACTGTAATCCCAAGTTTAATAATAACACTACAATACTGAATTTTCTATATTTTTATCTGCGCTGTCTTGGATTTAAACAGATATGTTTATTTGAATAAAAAATTAAAAAGAGAAAAACGATTGCTATGAAAAAAGGGAAGAGCAACAAATTTCAAATTTTCTAGTAGCAACTTTCTTCTAATTATTATTAATTCACATTCTGTGATATATTTCACTTTCATATTTGGTAATTAACAACTCTACTTGTACTTTGGGAGAGAGCAAATCGTCATTTTTACGTTTTTTTTTGTTATTATATGTTAGGTGTTTTGAGTATTAAATTGATTGGTGAGATTAGTAATTGGTTATATAGATAACTATAAATAAATAAAGTACTAACAAAAGTCCGCACATGAACACCTAACTTAGCCTGGATAAAAACAATGCATCGGAAGTCTAAGCAAATATTACCTTTAACCTTTAATGGCGTCTCTCTCTCTCTCTCTCTCTCTCTCTCTCTCTCTCTCTCTCTCTCTCTCTCTGAGATCTTTGAGCAATAAAAAGGTATATACATAATATTAAATCTAAAAAAGTAGTATATTGCAACACATATGACTGAGATACAATATGTATTTAAAATACTAAACTACACATATACATTTACATACACAAATTATTCTCGTCATTTCAGAAAAAACTTGCATTCATTATTACAGCACCCGTATAAACTTTAAAAGTTTTGTTCAAAAAGCTCACTCAAAAAATACATGAAAGACTAAATTTTGGAAAGTTCATAAAGTTATATTGCGCTGTCTGCTACACAAAAGACAAAGGATCTTTTTTGTGAGGTTTGTCTTTCGAGGTTATAACATGCAAAAGTTCTGTTATTTTTGCTGGAAATTTCTTGGATATCTGCCGACATTCCGGACAATTTGGTGGAGACTTCTGCAATAACCATTCCTTTATGCACGTTTTATGGAAAGCTGAAATATAAAGAGATAATATTATATAATGTATCGTTCTTATTTATTAATTAAACATAGACACGAGCAAAGATAACTGCCAGTATGTCCATAGTTATTTACCTGATGGACATTGGATTCAGTATTTTATTTGTTATTTTGCCGTACCCAGCCAGTGTTTTACGTTCTATATTTTGAAGGGTTTAAAGTCACTTTGATATTTATATAATTCGGTCTTTACCAAGATCTCAGTCACTAACCATTATCTACTGATTTCTGTTTACCAAGGATAACATACTGGTCCCTAATGTTACAATGCTGCAGTTATCAGGATCAGATAATGACTGGTCCCTAAGCCTTACAGTGCTGTAGTTATCATACAGGATCAGATACTGATTAGTCCCTAAGCCCCCCCCCCAGTGCTGAAGTTATCATACGGATCAGATAATGATTGGTCCCCAAGTCTTACAGTGTTGTAGTTATCATACAGGATCAGATAACAGTGGCGGATCCAGAGTGCGGAGGGGAAGTTCGTAAAATGTTAAACATTTTGTAAATATTGAAGTTTTTTGGTTTGTAATAACACAAGCCAGAACGTCCTAAAAAGGTTTAAATTTTTAGTCCTAAACACCCTCTCAAATGTTTAAATCTTACCATCTTATGTGGGCTTCGCTCCCCCTAATCCACCCTCCCCAGACCGTTCAAGATTATTTCGTCCCCACTAGCTCAATTTTCTGGATCCGCCCATGGATAATGATCTGTTCCTAATGCCTACAGTGCTGTAGTTATCATACAGGATCAGACAATGATCAGTTCCTAATGCCTACAGTGCTGTACTTATCATACAGGATCAGACAATGATCGATCCTTAATGCCTAAAGTGCTGTAGTTATCACACAGGATCAGATAATGATCGGTCCCTAATGCCTACAGTGCTGTAGTTATCACACAGGATCAGACAATGATTGGTCCCTAATGCCTACAGTGCTGTAGTTATCATGCAAGATCAGACAATGATCGGTCCCTAATGCCTACAGTGCTGTAGTTATCATACAGGATCAGATAATGATCGGTATCTAATGCCTACAGTGCTGTAGTTATCACACAGGATCAGATAATGATCGGTCCCTAATGCCTACAGTGCTGTAGTTATCATACAGGATCAGATAATGATCGTCCCTAATGCCTACAGTGCTGTAGTTATCATACAAGATCAGACAATGATTGGTCCTTTATGCCTACAGTGATGTAGTTATCATACAGGATCAGATAATATGGGTCCCTAATGCCTACAGTGCTGTAGTTATCATACAGGATCAGATAATGATCGGTATCTAATGCCTACAGTGCTGTAGTTATCACACAGGATCAGATAATGATCGGTCCCTAATGCCTACAGTGCTGTAGTTATCATACAGGATCAGATAATGATCGTCCCTAATGCCTACAGTGCTGTAGTTATCATACAAGATCAGACAATGATTGGTCCTTTATGCCTACAGTGATGTAGTTATCATACAGGATCAGATAATATGGGTCCCTTATGCCTACAGTGCTGTAGTTATCATACAGGATCAAATAATGATTGGTCCCTAATGCCTACAGTGCTGTAGTTATCATACAGGATCAGACCATGATTGATCCCTAATGCCTACAGTGCTGTAGTTATCATACAGGATCAGATAATGATCGGTCCCTAATGCCTACAGTGCTGTAGTTATCACACAGGATCAGACAATGATCGGTCCCTAATGCCTACAGTTCTGTAGTTATCATACAGGATCAGATAATGATCGTCCCTAATGCCTACAGTGCTGTAGTTATCATACAAGATCAGACAATGATCGGTCCCTAATGCCTACAGTGCTGTAGTTATCACACAGGATCAGACAATGATCGGTCCCTAATGCCTACAGTGCTGTAGTTATCACACAGGATCAGATAATGATCGTCCCTAATGCCTACAGTGCTGTAGTTATCATACAGGATCAGACAATGATCGATCCTTAATGCCTACAGTGCTGTATTTATCATACAGGATCAGACAATGATTGGTCCCTAATGCCTACAGTGATGTAGTTATCATACAGGATCAGACAATGATGGGTCCCTAATGCCTATAGTGCTGTAGTTATCATACAGGATCAGACAATGATGGGTCCCTAATGCCTACAGTGCTGTTGTTATCATACAGGATCAGATAATGATCGGTCCCTAAGACCCATCCTTTCAGTGCTGTATGTAGTTATCATACAGGATCAGACAATGATCGGTCCCTAATGTCTACAGTGCTGTAGGTATAAATTACTTACAGTGTCCACATGACAGTACTACCACTTTTTGCTTGGAACAGTTCTTCTCGTCAAGGCATATTGCACAATCACCTGACAAACAAAAGACGTACATAAAATTGACGCAATGTACTACAGGAAAATAATTTTCACGACTAAGTAGCACACCATTTTGTCTGGTGTCTAGAGTACTGGGGTACACCAGCCAACTATATAAAGTACTAACAAGAAACAGGATAACGGAATGAATTATTCAAAATCGGATATGGTGATGCTTTTGTTTAACACGACCGGAATGTTTAGGCTAACGTATTATGACATCAGATTTTTTACTCCTTTAATGTATTCTAGATATAATGTATAAAATATAGTAATGTTTACACAATTGTAGTAAGATATTATTATGAATCGCATAAATTTTTGATTTTTAAACATTGAATTAAACATCGAATGAGCTCTAGGGCAGGGATAAAATTGTTGTTGTTTTATCTTTAATTTTATATTGAGATACATGTAATCATCAGATCGAGAGATGGTTGTGGATTGGGCATATGATCTGCATCTCTGACATGGACACAATACGGAAGAAGAAAGAGAGGTCGCCAAGAACAACATGGCAGGGAAGTGCGGAGTCAGAGCGGAACAACTGAGATAGTAAACAGAGCGAAGCTGGTACAGCAGCCAAGGACAGAGGGGGGTGCTGGAAGATGCTGTCAAGAATTATCAGCCGACTAAGGCTCGAAGAGGATAGGTAGGTAGGTAGATAAACGTGATATTTTTATCAATATGTCGTTTTATAATTTATGTACTAGTATAACACCACGTATTGTGAACAACTGCGTTCTGTTCATCGTTTTTTTTTCTGTCATAATATTGCAAACAGTGCACGCAGAACTTTGAATATTTATCAATAAATGTTAGTTTGTTTGTTTGTCTGAATAGTGAGCATATTGTGAGCTTTATCATGCCGTCCACCGTTTACTGGGGGAGGAAAGCCGAAGTCCCGGAAGAAAGCCCGACCTTTGGTAGGAAATTGGCAATCCTTGTCAATTAATATTGGATACACGCACTCCCTGCCCGCAGTAAGAATTGATCCCGTAAACTCAGTTTTGGCAGGCACGTCATCAATAATAAACTACCTTAACCACTCGGCCACTGTGAACTCCTCCCCCATCAATAAATGAATACTAGGTGTACGTTACAACAGTAATTCAACGCCAAAATGTTATCATTTAACGTACCATCTGTATTTGAAATACGTTTTAATCTTCTGCTTGTAACATTTATCACTCTATCCTAAAAAATAAAATCATTATATAAGGTGAAACTTTGCAATTGTTTAAACCAATCTTACTTATTATTACACCAAATCTAAAACAATGACCAGGATTTTTCCTTCATTATCCACATTTGTCACTAAATTATTTCTACTTATGATCAGTATGATGGCACCTAATGAAAGTTTTTATGTGAAGTCTAGATACGAGGAATCTCCCCCTCCCCAACCGCCCCACTCCTCCCACCACGAAAACGTTTGGGATACATATGACGGTCTAGTGATACATAACGCAACAGGGTACATAGATAATATTGGGACCGCTCATTATAACTACATGTTGTCTGTCAGTACTCTCAGTGCTTTCACGTAGATTCCAAGTAATAGATGTTTAAATACATTTTAAAAATCTGTGTCGGGAAGAATATACAACAAGTCATTGACCAATAAAGTTGACCTTTCAGAGACCAGAAAGCATATTTACTATCTCACAGTTACGCTGTATAAAATGTGTTCACTGTATACAGTACTTTTACAAAAAACAGTTTTAAAATATTGAATAAACTAGCCGTTTAATATTCAGATGTACAAACCTTTTGTCGGCAGTACTGTGTTTCCAGGCAGAGACATATCAACATTGCAATCAGTATGATCGTCCCGAAACTAATTAAGATTGCTGCACACACTATATCACCCTTCGTGAAATGTACACCATTTGATCTGTAAAACAAAGACATCAATGTAAATGTATCTTTTATACTGCAAGTAGAAAAAAATTCTTTAGGACGTCATAATATGTCTCACAAACTAAGTTTTGAGAGACATTGTTTTAGAAAAAGAATTTGTTAACCTAAACATAAAAAATACAGTGATAAATATATTACAACCACAAACACAAATATACACAGAACGAATGTGTAATGAACTAAAGCTTATTTTGATTGATTGATTGATTAATGGTGATTAACGCCAGAGCAGCAATATTTCAGCTATATTCAGGCGATGAACATGAAATGGATGATAAAATGAACATGAAATGATGATGAATGAAAATGGGATGGGACACAAGGAAAAATAGGGGTAACGGATTTTAGATTGCCACTGGCAAATGGGAGGATGGATAGGGTCGGGCAATTTAGCCTCCTGTAGCGGGATCGAAATCCCTACTCATAGCGAATACTACAGCAGCGTTCTTTAACGTGCGAGGAACGTGGCATTTTTCCCAACACGGTGCTCTAATATGGTTTGCGGTCAGGTTTTCCGTATTATGGCCTGACAACCCCAGCTTGCCAGGGGTACCCCATTCAACCACCTGGGGCACACATCCCAGTCGGTCTTTAGGCAAACCGACCTGACACGCCGGTCAGGGTACTGGGCGCTATTTAGTCGCCTTTTACGACAAGCTAGTGCGACTGCGGTCTATTCTTTTAGCCACCCGGATCCCGCACGGGGCAAAGCTTATTTTGATTTAACTGCGCTAATACAAAATTTTTAACACGCAATTAAAGTCTGTAATGCACTAAAAACTTTTAGAGGATTACCAAATTACTTATAAAACTGTCCTTTCTTGCATTATTACATACATGTCATTTCGATATATTGTCTTATTTGCTTACATGAACAATTAAATATATTAAATATATGAAATTTCTTTGTCTGAATCAAAACTAAAATAAAAGACTTACGCTCTTACAATAACGTATACAGTGTAACATATGATCAACAATATTGAAACAATGGCAGTCAATAAATATGAACATCCTCTACACAAAACTTTTGAATCTGGCTCCATTTTTCAGATCTCTCCTTCTACTTCAGCTTTGTTTACAAACACTAACAATGGAAACCCCCGTTTAGTCTATAAATAGTAACATTAATATGAAAAGTTTCGCTTAAAATAGATCTTAGTCACCTAGTTATAATACATAATGAAATTTGAACCCATTTTACTTCTGAAGTGAATCATATTAAATTAAAATAATATCCTTGTTGATTTCTTGGATTAAAAAACAAAAGACGTATTACTAAACGTTTAATATGACGCGTACTTTCTTATCAGTAGAAGAGAGGTCCGAATTTAAACAAAGACGGGAACACTATGTAATCGCAAGCATGCGATATTTCATTGTAAGCAATAGAATTTTTTTTTGCTTGACAAGAGACAAAATTATTTTGTTTCAAAAAAATGAATAGCCCCTCCCCCCTCCCTCCCTCTCCCAGGTGCCAAACTGCTAAAGATCGCTTACGTAGGAAAAAAAATTAGTTTAAATAAAACTTGCCCTAAAGTTTAAAATTGGTGGGATGGGGTGCGAGTGATTTTAAATAATAAGCTTTTACATGCATCATTTTTATTGTTCAACACATTACAATGAAGCTCAAGAGTACAGACAGTGTACATAGTTACATCTCGGTCTGGAAAATCCAGTATTGATTCCAAGATTCCGTATTTTCTGGGAATTCCAAGCATCGGTAAAAGTCCAATAACATATGATCGCTCTATCAATATTATTGATCGGCGCTGAAGCTTGAAATTCCAATCTTTGTTATTTTTATGAAACATGTAAAAGTTAAGTACAGTTTTTAGATTATAGATGGTGTTGTAACTGGTCGTTATCATGCGTGTGTTTACGTCATTGGCTTGCTTAGAGGAATTAGTACTATACTGTGTAATATATATATATATATATATATATATATATATATATATATTAAATATTTATAATATATATATACGTCTACAAATTAAGCCCAACACTGTTAGAATTAGATTTTTAAACACTGTCAAATTTTAGTTTTCCCTCAGCGGGATTCGAACTCGCACCGTTGTGACACTGTGGCACCAATTCGCCTGCACTATGTCCAGCGGTCAAGACCCCTCGGCCAAATCCGCTATATGAAAAAATGTAGCTTCATTAACCGGGGTGAATCGTAGACATAGACATATTACATGTGTACTAGCGTGTGACGATGGAAATCCGCTGGATAGATATATTATAAAGACTGACCAACGAATGACCTTAGTCATTGAATGTCAATATAAATAAATAATGACGAAAACAAGTCATAACATATATATATAAGTGTCTAATGAATTAATCAAACAATGTCGTTGTATTTCCACTCTGAAAATCATCTGTGCACACAGATTTGATTTTTGAGCCGTCCCACTTCGGGAATCGAACTCGTGTCAGTTTATAACATCTATGGCTACTGCGCCTAGCATGTAAAGACAGAGGTGTAACCTCTAGACCAGATCCGTCCGTTAAAAACGGAGTTTCACTGGCCTAGTGTTACTTTTGGTTGAACATGTCATTTACACGCACAATGTTTTTGTGCGACCTGAGCTTTAATTACAACGATTTTCATACAATCAGAATGGATCTGTAAGCAATTATACAGATGCGTGCATATAGTTCAACTTCACATAACGATTGTACATGTATTGAATTTGTTGCACCTGCTATTATGGAAGTGTTCCAGCATGTTTCCTTATTTTCCAGTCATTTTTAAGCACATTTACAAAAGACAGTACATATATTGTGTAATCAACTCCTACAGTTTTCAGTCTAGAACTCTAAATTTCACAAAAGATTGCAAATGTATTGAAGTTGTACACCTGTTATTATTGTTCGAGGATTTTTTCCTTATTTTCAGACTTGGGAACTTTGCGATTTTGACAATTAAATTGCTTGTAGGCCATGTCCTTCTGTTTATTTTTGCAATTTACAGCTTTACTCTAGCTTTACAAGGCAAATACTTATATTTTCATACATGTAACAAAATTGTTATTAAAGGGCAAAAACGCCTGTAAGGATTCGTCTGACAATTTTGGACCAAATGCGTTATTTAAAGGCATTGTCTTGCTGATTATTTTTTGCAATTTACAGTTTCACTCTAGTCATTATTAAAGGGCAAAGACTCCTTTAAGAAGTTGTCAGACAATTTAGACCAACATAGTGATTTGCATTGTCTTGCTGATCATTGTTGCAATTTACTATATCAATCTGCTGTTTTATTTTTTCAAGTTATACTGTCAAAACTGACAATTTTCTAAACAAAATCGTAACTTAATGTCCATAACTCCTACAGGCAGTTAAACAAAACTTCTGAAATTAAAGAAGATTGAAAGTTCTGATCATGTTAATGTAACGAGTTTTTGTTCTGTAGCTATAAAACATGGTGAGGTATTGGCCAAAACATGTGTTGACCCATGTTCTTCAACTTGCACTTGTGAAAAATAGTTCAGATTAGGGCAGCTCTCAGATACATAAACAAGTGTACTGTATTTTATTTTTTTATAAATCGTGAATCTTTGGTACTCATCCTAAAACCAAGATGGCCACAACACTGGAACATAGAACTCCACTAAACAATAGCTGGTTTCAGAAACTATTTTACTTATTTAAATCAAATTATGCAGAACTGATATCAGGGTAATTTTCTGCCATTGTAAAATGCATTGTTGCTACTAGAGACACTGATCTTCTGATTGGCGGAAATTAAAATGAATCTTGCTCTGAAAAATCTGAGTAGCAAATTTAATTGTGATACTGTATAAATTTTAAGATTTTGGCGCAGATCCTAAATTCAAAATGGCCACACATTTTGTGTAATGTTCATGTCGATTAAACTAAAGTTTTTTTAATGCGAGCATTACAGGCTTTCCATGTGTAGAAATAATTTTTTTACAAGTGTAATTATGAATATAACATAACTTAGACTTACCGCAGGTTGTTGTGTCTTTTTTAGTGTCCGATACTAGTAAATATTTTTTGGTTCGGAGACCTTTAATTGATGACGAAAGTGTCAATACACTTGTATTTTTAATTGTGGATCGAAACGAACTATATCCGTCTTTTTGGTAACCAATATACTTGAATAATTAGAAACTTAAAATATTTAACCAAGATTTCCCTCATAAATCGTGTTGTAAATTGTAACAAGAAAAGCAAGACCAGGTCATTTAGACATTTAGAGCTTTTAGTCCCTTATTTTCCTGAAATTTGCCATGAGTGTTAGGTACCCAAAATCTAGTATGGTGACGTAATCATTGCTCTGAATTACTGTGAATAACGGGATATACCTATAAAAGATGCCGTATTTTAATGTTTTTTATTTGTATAAAACTGTTAAATTGAAAAATAAACACTTTTCCAAGAATGCGTTTTTCTTAATTTCAAATTTTGCCCCTTTTCAATTTGTTTTCCTCTATTGTGAAAGCGCTATACATTCAACCATGTCTAGTAACGTTTATTAAGAACACATTTGTGTACTTTTATCGGTTTATTACGACTTTTGACGTATTTGCCGCACTTTAAATTCACACACTGAAAAATATAATATCATTTTAGATAGGCGTTTTTTTTTCAATAATTTTTCCATGAATTCTTAGTGTACAACATATATTTTTGTCAGATTTACACGAGTTTATCTATTTCTATAGTCGTTTCGATAGCGCGACATTTTTTAAACGATGTTATTATAAACAAAGTTGCAGGAACATATTATAAATATATTCGATAAGGAAAATATTAATGCGCAAAACGTATGTGTGCGAATTTAAATACAATTTGAGCAATAAATGGTTATTAATTGTGGACATAGACATACAAATCTAGATATAAAACCCTCTTTTAAGGTGCACGACGTAATATTTAACGTCAATAAGCTCAAATGACGCTACGTTTAGAGGCCCCAATAACGTGCGCTACGTCTTATTGAAATTGTTACAATGTTCAATGTAAAAGAATTAACAAAACTTCATTTGCTTTAAAATCTACCGGTATAACGTACTACATTCAATAAAACACTAAATTGCACATGCGGACAGATAGAGTCAAACAGACATTTCCTACTTTATTGTCATAAATATTCCGATCTTCGTCGAAGGAATATTTTTGCTTTGAATTTTCAAGTACAAATCGACTTAAACTTATTTCTTTATGGGTCAGATACTCTAACATTGGAACAGAATACTGAAGTTTTTTTAAAAGTGCAATCCTATATTCTAAAAAGTAAACGTTTCGTAGATGCATATAGACATTAAACAACTAAAAGCATTTCATCAACCCTTTCTTTCTTTTTTTTTCTTCATTTTTGTTTCTTTTCCTATCCCATATATTAATTTAGTTCTTTCCTCTCTATTCTTCATTATATAATTTATCAAACCTGTCAGAGCATGTATCTTACATTTTGTTAAATATGTAATTTCATAACCGGAGACGGATTTGTAAAAGCTTCTCAGCTTGTTTCCGAATCCTTGTATTGTATATGTACTAACTGTATGTTCAATGATATATCTATTTATACAATAAAATATGTTTAAACTAAAACACTACCAGTGCAAACTGCGCTTTGATTAATATTTGTTTTACATACATGGATCGAACTCATGGATACAAAGCTAAAACTAGGTACTCTAAGTGGTGTCAGAGAAGAAGATTGTTTAAAAAGTTAACAACTGACAGATAACAGATGACAGACACCTTGTCAATAAGTGATCACAATATAGAAAAGGGACAGACATACTACCATAATAAAAATTCTGATTATTTGGATGCAATTTGTCTCTTTACTGGAGTTTTATAAAAATAATTTTAGTCTTTTTCAATTAAATCAATGAATTGGCAATTATTAAATGATTTTCAGGTACGAATTAAAGAATATATTTGTACTAGTGCTGCCTCCTCTTTTTTTATTTTCTCCTTTCTCTCTCCCCCTTTCTCCGTTCTCCCTCCCCTCAGCTCCTTTCTCCCTCCCCTCAGCTCCTTTTTCCCTCCCCTCTACTCCTTTCTCCCTCCCCCTCTCTCCATGTCTCCCACTACCCTGTCCGCCCTCTCATGCATTCGTATCATGCATGTCGTCTGCTTTATTGTTCGACGTCATATTTGTAAACAATTCCGGTAATTTCCGATCATTTACGGAAAGGCATGTGATAACACTTACGGAAAAGCGTGTAATAACATTCGGAAGCAGTTAATAACATTTTGATATCAGCCCGCTTTGCCAATCTGGTAAAACATAAAATGTTTGCCCATTTATTCCTTTTATCATACAGTAAAAAATATAAGTTATTTACTATAAGTATATTTATTTATTTATTTATTTATTTATTTATTTATTTATTTATTTATTTATTTATTTATTTATTTATTTATTTATTTATTTATTTATTTATTTATTTATTTATTTATTTATTTATTTATTTATTTAAGGATTGTTTTCAATAGCTGGTTAGATTATTGGATATAAACGACTTTGGGTCTATTTACGCTGAATAAACCGCGAATGTTGCAGCGTAAATCGATCCATAATCTAACCAACAATTGAAAACAAACCTTATATTTTAAATTCTAGAGTAAAAATGAAGTAACAAGAACAATATTTTACAATTAATCAAATAATATTTGCAATTCACAATTTTAGTGTCGTCACGAAATAACCAACTTTGCTCATGTAGAGTATTAAAAAGAAGTTATATATATACTTCTACAAATTAAGCCCAACACTGTTTGAATTTTTAACACTGTCAAATTTTTGTTTACCCTCAGGGGGATTCGAATTCACACCGTTGTGACACTGTGGCACCAAATCGCCTGCACTATGTCCAGCGGTCTAGACCCCTCGGACAAATCCGCTATTTGCGGATGGTGTTGTAACTGGTCGTTATCATGCGTGTGTTTACGTCATTGGCGGATGGTGCTGTAACTGGTCGTTATCATGCGTGTGTTTACATCATTGGCTTGCTAAGAGGAATTAGTACTATACTGTGTAATATATATAAAGCAGTTTTAAAATAAATAAAACGACACGTAATTCACAATGAATATTCGGAGACCATGGTTGTATCTGGTCTAAGGTCCTATAATTTTTCATTAATTCCCTTCGGAAATGAACATCATTTCCGAAGGGAATTAATGAAAAATTATAGGACCTTAGACCAGATGAACATCATTTCCGAAGGGAATTAATGAAAAATTATAGGACCTTAGACCAGATACAACCATGGTCTCCGAATATTCATTGTGAATTACGTGTCGTTTTATTTATTTTAAAACTGCTTTTTTGTATATATATTGATTGTAACCGTATGAATAGTGCTTCATATTTAAATACATGTACATACTTGTAATAGCACTAACAAAAAACATTTTTTCGTTAAGGTGTAGGACCACCAAATACCGGGAACCAGTCCAGATGTTGTACGTAAAAGTAGTACTAGTCAACAGACAGGTTCACTCTTGCATCATATAGAATTTGAACCGCACATGATACCAGAATAAATTTGGTATTTTTGGAAAGCTGAATATTCTAGGAAACTTGAGGATAAAGTTTTATTGGTTTTAAATGAACATAAAAATGTTGAGAGTCAATTAGGGACAAGCACTATTTTTGGACTGAAATAGAAAGTGAAAGTAGATTTTTAGACCACATGGACTTCAGGTTGAGCGTTTTTTCTTATATGCAATGAAACATATTGTGAAATTTTGACAGAATGTTCGGCCAGTGCATTTTTATAGGGGACAGAAGTGTCACTTAATTTGAAACAAAGGTAAATTTTCTAGGATAAGTCAAAATTATCAAATTTTAATATAGCCGAAGAGTAAAAAATCTATGGTGGTCCTACACCTGAAGAGGCCATAGACAGGTATATCAACTTCTATTTCTTTTGATAAAAATGTTACTGAAAGAAGGTAAATCACCAAGACTATCATTTTAATTGCTTATCAAAGCCAAAACCTATAGTGGGGGTCAAATTTCAGCCTAAATATGGTATTATGTAATATTGTATGAAATTATGGGGTCTGCAGTGGTCCGCACTCAGTAGAATGTGCTTTAATTTAAATAAACTCCTGTTTTAGGTTTTGGATGTAATGAAAGGGTCAAAATGTATAAAACTAGAACTGGTAGACATTCTAGTATGCAGAAAAATAGTGTATTTAAGATGAATTTGTCAATTTTACACCTGCGGCTTAAGTCGGTTACATTGCTGGCATGGGTTAATACTAAAATTATTTATTTTCTAATCTGATGCTTGCTAAGGGTAAATTTGTTAGTAAACTAGTAACCATATGCAATAATTGTACTTGTTAAGATTATTGGGCCTTGAGATGATGGTACTTCTGTCAAAAATTCCTTAAACATGAGCAGTAATGGGATATTGGCCAATTTTTGCAATTTCATACCAAAGCAAGATATAATTTTGTTTCTTTGTATGCCAGTTTGAACTTTAGTGGGGTTTTTTTAGTAAGGAATGTTCATTTAACTATTAAGCTTAATGGAATAGTGAACGCATTTAATGAAATTCATAAAATTTTAGTCTCAGTTTAGAAACTATAAATGTACACCTCAAAGTATAGTACAACTGAATATCAATAAATTTAAATTTGAACTCAAAAACTTTCTCAGGATGTACTAGGTGCATAATTAGAACAGTTTCATACTATTTTTCTTAAGTGAAATGTATTTCAAGAGATAAAAGTCTTATCCCAACAGTTTGAAGTACTCAGTATCTCACTTTGTAAAAAGGGGGGGGGGTGTGAAATTAACTAAAAAAGATGCAAAATTTATGATAAAATTATGTAATTAGTGCCTTTCTATGTGTGAAATAAGTCCATTTGTGTTGGATGTATATTGCCAAGCTTGCCATTTACATCTGCAACTAAGAAATTGAAAAATTAAGGAATAATGCATTTCTTGATCACAAAGCTAATTTTTCATGATAACGCGCATGTGAGGTCTTTGTATGTTTTCATGCATTTCTTGAAAACCGCTGAAAGGAATTCAACAAAATTTTAGAATTTGTTTCGACTAACATAAATCTAAGACCAGGAAAAATTTTATTTAATTTGTTCAACAAAAACATCTTCTTTAGGTGTAGGACCACCAAATACCGGGAACCAGTCCAGAGGTTGTACGTAAAAGTAGTACTAGTCAACAGACAGGTTCACTCTTGCATCATATAGAATTTGAACCGCACATGATACCAGAATAAATTTGGTATTTTTGGAAAGCTGAATATTCTAGGAAACTTGAGGATAAAGTTTTATTGGTTTTAAATGAACATAAAAATGTTGAGAGTCAATTAGGGACAAGCACTATTTTTGGACTGAAATAGAAAGTGAAAGTAGATTTTTAGACCACATGGACTTCAGGTTGAGCGTTTTTTCTTATATGCAATGAAACATATTGTGAAATTTTGACAGAATGTTCGGCCAGTGCATTTTTATAGGGGACAGAAGTGTCACTTAATTTGAAACAAAGGTAAATTTTCTAGGATAAGTCAAAATTATCAAATTTTAATATAGCCGAAGAGTAAAAAATCTATGGTGGTCCTACACCTGAAGAGGCCATAGACAGGTATATCAACTTCTATTTCTTTTGATAAAAATGTTACTGAAAGAAGGTAAATCACCAAGACTATCATTTTAATTGCTTATCAAAGCCAAAACCTATAGTGGGGGTCAAATTTCAGCCTAAATATGGTATTATGTAATATTGTATGAAATTATGGGGTCTGCAGTGGTCCGCACTCAGTAGAATGTGCTTTAATTTAAATAAACTCCTGTTTTAGGTTTTGGATGTAATGAAAGGGTCAAAATGTATAAAACTAGAACTGGTAGACATTCTAGTATGCAGAAAAATAGTGTATTTAAGATGAATTTGTCAATTTTACACCTGCGGCTTAAGTCGGTTACATTGCTGGCATGGGTTAATACTAAAATTATTTATTTTCTAATCTGATGCTTGCTAAGGGTAAATTTGTTAGTAAACTAGTAACCATATGCAATAATTGTACTTGTTAAGATTATTGGGCCTTGAGATGATGGTACTTCTGTCAAAAATTCCTTAAACATGAGCAGTAATGGGATATTGGCCAATTTTTGCAATTTCATACCAAAGCAAGATATAATTTTGTTTCTTTGTATGCCAGTTTGAACTTTAGTGGGGTTTTTTTAGTAAGGAATGTTCATTTAACTATTAAGCTTAATGGAATAGTGAACGCATTTAATGAAATTCATAAAATTTTAGTCTCAGTTTAGAAACTATAAATGTACACCTCAAAGTATAGTACAACTGAATATCAATAAATTTAAATTTGAACTCAAAAACTTTCTCAGGATGTACTAGGTGCATAATTAGAACAGTTTCATACTATTTTTCTTAAGTGAAATGTATTTCAAGAGATAAAAGTCTTATCCCAACAGTTTGAAGTACTCAGTATCTCACTTTGTAAAAAGGGGGGGGGGTGTGAAATTAACTAAAAAAGATGCAAAATTTATGATAAAATTATGTAATTAGTGCCTTTCTATGTGTGAAATAAGTCCATTTGTGTTGGATGTATATTGCCAAGCTTGCCATTTACATCTGCAACTAAGAAATTGAAAAATTAAGGAATAATGCATTTCTTGATCACAAAGCTAATTTTTCATGATAACGCGCATGTGAGGTCTTTGTATGTTTTCATGCATTTCTTGAAAACCGCTGAAAGGAATTCAACAAAATTTTAGAATTTGTTTCGACTAACATAAATCTAAGACCAGGAAAAATTTTATTTAATTTGTTCAACAAAAACATCTTCTTTAGGTGTAGGACCACCAAATACCGGGAACCAGTCCAGAGGTTGTACGTAAAAGTAGTACTAGTCAACAGACAGGTTCACTCTTGCATCATATAGAATTTGAACCGCACATGATACCAGAATAAATTTGGTATTTTTGGAAAGCTGAATATTCTAGGAAACTTGAGGATAAAGTTTTATTGGTTTTAAATGAACATAAAAATGTTGAGAGTCAATTAGGGACAAGCACTATTTTTGGACTGAAATAGAAAGTGAAAGTAGATTTTTAGACCACATGGACTTCAGGTTGAGCGTTTTTTCTTATATGCAATGAAACATATTGTGAAATTTTGACAGAATGTTCGGCCAGTGCATTTTTATAGGGGACAGAAGTGTCACTTAATTTGAAACAAAGGTAAATTTTCTAGGATAAGTCAAAATTATCAAATTTTAATATAGCCGAAGAGTAAAAAATCTATGGTGGTCCTACACCTGAAGAGGCCATAGACAGGTATATCAACTTCTATTTCTTTTGATAAAAATGTTACTGAAAGAAGGTAAATCACCAAGACTATCATTTTAATTGCTTATCAAAGCCAAAACCTATAGTGGGGGTCAAATTTCAGCCTAAATATGGTATTATGTAATATTGTATGAAATTATGGGGTCTGCAGTGGTCCGCACTCAGTAGAATGTGCTTTAATTTAAATAAACTCCTGTTTTAGGTTTTGGCTGTAATGAAAGGGTCAAAATGTATAAAACTAGAACTGGTAGACATTCTAGTATGCAGAAAAATAGTGTATTTAAGATGAATTTGTCAATTTTACACCTGCGGCTTAAGTCGGTTACATTGCTGGCATGGGTTAATACTAAAATTATTTATTTTCTAATCTGATGCTTGCTAAGGGTAAATTTGTTAGTAAACTAGTAACCATATGCAATAATTGTACTTGTTAAGATTATTGGGCCTTGAGATGATGGTACTTCTGTCAAAAATTCCTTAAACATGAGCAGTAATGGGATATTGGCCAATTTTTGCAATTTCATACCAAAGCAAGATATAATTTTGTTTCTTTGTATGCCAGTTTGAACTTTAGTGGGGTTTTTTTAGTAAGGAATGTTCATTTAACTATTAAGCTTAATGGAATAGTGAACGCATTTAATGAAATTCATAAAATTTTAGTCTCAGTTTAGAAACTATAAATGTACACCTCAAAGTATAGTACAACTGAATATCAATAAATTTAAATTTGAACTCAAAAACTTTCTCAGGATGTACTAGGTGCATAATTAGAACAGTTTCATACTATTTTTCTTAAGTGAAATGTATTTCAAGAGATAAAAGTCTTATCCCAACAGTTTGAAGTACTCAGTATCTCACTTTGTAAAAAGGGGGGGGTGTGAAATTAACTAAAAAAGATGCAAAATTTATGATAAAATTATGTAATTAGTGCCTTTCTATGTGTGAAATAAGTCCATTTGTGTTGGATGTATATTGCCAAGCTTGCCATTTACATCTGCAACTAAGAAATTGAAAAATTAAGGAATAATGCATTTCTTGATCACAAAGCTAATTTTTCATGATAACGCGCATGTGAGGTCTTTGTATGTTTTCATGCATTTCTTGAAAACCGCTGAAAGGAATTCAACAAAATTTTAGAATTTGTTTCGACTAACATAAATCTAAGACCAGGAAAAATTTTATTTAATTTGTTCAACAAAAACATCTTCTTTAGGTGTAGGACCACCAAATACCGGGAACCAGTCCAGAGGTTGTACGTAAAAGTAGTACTAGTCAACAGACAGGTTCACTCTTGCATCATATAGAATTTGAACCGCACATGATACCAGAATAAATTTGGTATTTTTGGAAAGCTGAATATTCTAGGAAACTTGAGGATAAAGTTTTATTGGTTTTAAATGAACATAAAAATGTTGAGAGTCAATTAGGGACAAGCACTATTTTTGGACTGAAATAGAAAGTGAAAGTAGATTTTTAGACCACATGGACTTCAGGTTGAGCGTTTTTTCTTATATGCAATGAAACATATTGTGAAATTTTGACAGAATGTTCGGCCAGTGCATTTTTATAGGGGACAGAAGTGTCACTTAATTTGAAACAAAGGTAAATTTTCTAGGATAAGTCAAAATTATCAAATTTTAATATAGCCGAAGAGTAAAAAATCTATGGTGGTCCTACACCTGAAGAGGCCATAGACAGGTATATCAACTTCTATTTCTTTTGATAAAAATGTTACTGAAAGAAGGTAAATCACCAAGACTATCATTTTAATTGCTTATCAAAGCCAAAACCTATAGTGGGGGTCAAATTTCAGCCTAAATATGGTATTATGTAATATTGTATGAAATTATGGGGTCTGCAGTGGTCCGCACTCAGTAGAATGTGCTTTAATTTAAATAAACTCCTGTTTTAGGTTTTGGATGTAATGAAAGGGTCAAAATGTATAAAACTAGAACTGGTAGACATTCTAGTATGCAGAAAAATAGTGTATTTAAGATGAATTTGTCAATTTTACACCTGCGGCTTAAGTCGGTTACATTGCTGGCATGGGTTAATACTAAAATTATTTATTTTCTAATCTGATGCTTGCTAAGGGTAAATTTGTTAGTAAACTAGTAACCATATGCAATAATTGTACTTGTTAAGATTATTGGGCCTTGAGATGATGGTACTTCTGTCAAAAATTCCTTAAACATGAGCAGTAATGGGATATTGGCCAATTTTTGCAATTTCATACCAAAGCAAGATATAATTTTGTTTCTTTGTATGCCAGTTTGAACTTTAGTGGGGTTTTTTTAGTAAGGAATGTTCATTTAACTATTAAGCTTAATGGAATAGTGAACGCATTTAATGAAATTCATAAAATTTTAGTCTCAGTTTAGAAACTATAAATGTACACCTCAAAGTATAGTACAACTGAATATCAATAAATTTAAATTTGAACTCAAAAACTTTCTCAGGATGTACTAGGTGCATAATTAGAACAGTTTCATACTATTTTTCTTAAGTGAAATGTATTTCAAGAGATAAAAGTCTTATCCCAACAGTTTGAAGTA
This sequence comes from Limnoperna fortunei, assembly GCA_944474755.1. Classification (NCBI taxonomy): domain Eukaryota; kingdom Metazoa; phylum Mollusca; class Bivalvia; order Mytilida; family Modiolidae; genus Limnoperna; species Limnoperna fortunei. Next base: position 67,796,907 of record OX104114.1, on the reverse strand, counting down.
CTCAGTATCTCACTTTGTAAAAAGGGGGGGGGTGTGAAATTAACTAAAAAAGATGCAAAATTTATGATAAAATTATGTAATTAGTGCCTTTCTATGTGTGAAATAAGTCCATTTGTGTTGGATGTATATTGCCAAGCTTGCCATTTACATCTGCAACTAAGAAATTGAAAAATTAAGGAATAATGCATTTCTTGATCACAAAGCTAATTTTTCATGATAACGCGCATGTGAGGTCTTTGTATGTTTTCATGCATTTCTTGAAAACCGCTGAAAGGAATTCAACAAAATTTTAGAATTTGTTTCGACTAACATAAATCTAAGACCAGGAAAAATTTTATTTAATTTGTTCAACAAAAACATCTTCTTTAGGTGTAGGACCACCAAATACCGGGAACCAGTCCAGAGGTTGTACGTAAAAGTAGTACTAGTCAACAGACAGGTTCACTCTTGCATCATATAGAATTTGAACCGCACATGATACCAGAATAAATTTGGTATTTTTGGAAAGCTGAATATTCTAGGAAACTTGAGGATAAAGTTTTATTGGTTTTAAATGAACATAAAAATGTTGAGAGTCAATTAGGGACAAGCACTATTTTTGGACTGAAATAGAAAGTGAAAGTAGATTTTTAGACCACATGGACTTCAGGTTGAGCGTTTTTTCTTATATGCAATGAAACATATTGTGAAATTTTGACAGAATGTTCGGCCAGTGCATTTTTATAGGGGACAGAAGTGTCACTTAATTTGAAACAAAGGTAAATTTTCTAGGATAAGTCAAAATTATCAAATTTTAATATAGCCGAAGAGTAAAAAATCTATGGTGGTCCTACACCTGAAGAGGCCATAGACAGGTATATCAACTTCTATTTCTTTTGATAAAAATGTTACTGAAAGAAGGTAAATCACCAAGACTATCATTTTAATTGCTTATCAAAGCCAAAACCTATAGTGGGGGTCAAATTTCAGCCTAAATATGGTATTATGTAATATTGTATGAAATTATGGGGTCTGCAGTGGTCCGCACTCAGTAGAATGTGCTTTAATTTAAATAAACTCCTGTTTTAGGTTTTGGATGTAATGAAAGGGTCAAAATGTATAAAACTAGAACTGGTAGACATTCTAGTATGCAGAAAAATAGTGTATTTAAGATGAATTTGTCAATTTTACACCTGCGGCTTAAGTCGGTTACATTGCTGGCATGGGTTAATACTAAAATTATTTATTTTCTAATCTGATGCTTGCTAAGGGTAAATTTGTTAGTAAACTAGTAACCATATGCAATAATTGTACTTGTTAAGATTATTGGGCCTTGAGATGATGGTACTTCTGTCAAAAATTCCTTAAACATGAGCAGTAATGGGATATTGGCCAATTTTTGCAATTTCATACCAAAGCAAGATATAATTTTGTTTCTTTGTATGCCAGTTTGAACTTTAGTGGGGTTTTTTTAGTAAGGAATGTTCATTTAACTATTAAGCTTAATGGAATAGTGAACGCATTTAATGAAATTCATAAAATTTTAGTCTCAGTTTAGAAACTATAAATGTACACCTCAAAGTATAGTACAACTGAATATCAATAAATTTAAATTTGAACTCAAAAACTTTCTCAGGATGTACTAGGTGCATAATTAGAACAGTTTCATACTATTTTTCTTAAGTGAAATGTATTTCAAGAGATAAAAGTCTTATCCCAACAGTTTGAAGTACTCAGTATCTCACTTTGTAAAAAGGGGTGGGGGGGGTGTGAAATTAACTAAAAAAGATGCAAAATTTATGATAAAATTATGTAATTAGTGCCTTTCTATGTGTGAAATAAGTCCATTTGTGTTGGATGTATATTGCCAAGCTTGCCATTTACATCTGCAACTAAGAAATTGAAAAATTAAGGAATAATGCATTTCTTGATCACAAAGCTAATTTTTCATGATAACGCGCATGTGAGGTCTTTGTATGTTTTCATGCATTTCTTGAAAACCGCTGAAAGGAATTCAACAAAATTTTAGAATTTGTTTCGACTAACATAAATCTAAGACCAGGAAAAATTTTATTTAATTTGTTCAACAAAAACATCTTCTTTAGGTGTAGGACCACCAAATACCGGGAACCAGTCCAGAGGTTGTACGTAAAAGTAGTACTAGTCAACAGACAGGTTCACTCTTGCATCATATAGAATTTGAACCGCACATGATACCAGAATAAATTTGGTATTTTTGGAAAGCTGAATATTCTAGGAAACTTGAGGATAAAGTTTTATTGGTTTTAAATGAACATAAAAATGTTGAGAGTCAATTAGGGACAAGCACTATTTTTGGACTGAAATAGAAAGTGAAAGTAGATTTTTAGACCACATGGACTTCAGGTTGAGCGTTTTTTCTTATATGCAATGAAACATATTGTGAAATTTTGACAGAATGTTCGGCCAGTGCATTTTTATAGGGGACAGAAGTGTCACTTAATTTGAAACAAAGGTAAATTTTCTAGGATAAGTCAAAATTATCAAATTTTAATATAGCCGAAGAGTAAAAAATCTATGGTGGTCCTACACCTGAAGAGGCCATAGACAGGTATATCAACTTCTATTTCTTTTGATAAAAATGTTACTGAAAGAAGGTAAATCACCAAGACTATCATTTTAATTGCTTATCAAAGCCAAAACCTATAGTGGGGGTCAAATTTCAGCCTAAATATGGTATTATGTAATATTGTATGAAATTATGGGGTCTGCAGTGGTCCGCACTCAGTAGAATGTGCTTTAATTTAAATAAACTCCTGTTTTAGGTTTTGGATGTAATGAAAGGGTCAAAATGTATAAAACTAGAACTGGTAGACATTCTAGTATGCAGAAAAATAGTGTATTTAAGATGAATTTGTCAATTTTACACCTGCGGCTTAAGTCGGTTACATTGCTGGCATGGGTTAATACTAAAATTATTTATTTTCTAATCTGATGCTTGCTAAGGGTAAATTTGTTAGTAAACTAGTAACCATATGCAATAATTGTACTTGTTAAGATTATTGGGCCTTGAGATGATGGTACTTCTGTCAAAAATTCCTTAAACATGAGCAGTAATGGGATATTGGCCAATTTTTGCAATTTCATACCAAAGCAAGATATAATTTTGTTTCTTTGTATGCCAGTTTGAACTTTAGTGGGGTTTTTTTAGTAAGGAATGTTCATTTAACTATTAAGCTTAATGGAATAGTGAACGCATTTAATGAAATTCATAAAATTTTAGTCTCAGTTTAGAAACTATAAATGTACACCTCAAAGTATAGTACAACTGAATATCAATAAATTTAAATTTGAACTCAAAAACTTTCTCAGGATGTACTAGGTGCATAATTAGAACAGTTTCATACTATTTTTCTTAAGTGAAATGTATTTCAAGAGATAAAAGTCTTATCCCAACAGTTTGAAGTACTCAGTATCTCACTTTGTAAAAAGGGGGGGGGGGTGTGAAATTAACTAAAAAAGATGCAAAATTTATGATAAATTATGTAATTAGTGCCTTTCTATGTGTGAAATAAGTCCATTTGTGTTGGATGTATATTGCCAAGCTTGCCATTTACATCTGCAACTAAGAAATTGAAAAATTAAGGAATAATGCATTTCTTGATCACAAAGCTAATTTTTCATGATAACGCGCATGTGAGGTCTTTGTATGTTTTCATGCATTTCTTGAAAACCGCTGAAAGGAATTCAACAAAATTTTAGAATTTGTTTCGACTAACATAAATCTAAGACCAGGAAAAATTTTATTTAATTTGTTCAACAAAAACATCTTCTTTAGGTGTAGGACCACCAAATACCGGGAACCAGTCCAGAGGTTGTACGTAAAAGTAGTACTAGTCAACAGACAGGTTCACTCTTGCATCATATAGAATTTGAACCGCACATGATACCAGAATAAATTTGGTATTTTTGGAAAGCTGAATATTCTAGGAAACTTGAGGATAAAGTTTTATTGGTTTTAAATGAACATAAAAATGTTGAGAGTCAATTAGGGACAAGCACTATTTTTGGACTGAAATAGAAAGTGAAAGTAGATTTTTAGACCACATGGACTTCAGGTTGAGCGTTTTTTCTTATATGCAATGAAACATATTGTGAAATTTTGACAGAATGTTCGGCCAGTGCATTTTTATAGGGGACAGAAGTGTCACTTAATTTGAAACAAAGGTAAATTTTCTAGGATAAGTCAAAATTATCAAATTTTAATATAGCCGAAGAGTAAAAAATCTATGGTGGTCCTACACCTGAAGAGGCCATAGACAGGTATATCAACTTCTATTTCTTTTGATAAAAATGTTACTGAAAGAAGGTAAATCACCAAGACTATCATTTTAATTGCTTATCAAAGCCAAAACCTATAGTGGGGGTCAAATTTCAGCCTAAATATGGTATTATGTAATATTGTATGAAATTATGGGGTCTGCAGTGGTCCGCACTCAGTAGAATGTGCTTTAATTTAAATAAACTCCTGTTTTAGGTTTTGGATGTAATGAAAGGGTCAAAATGTATAAAACTAGAACTGGTAGACATTCTAGTATGCAGAAAAATAGTGTATTTAAGATGAATTTGTCAATTTTACACCTGCGGCTTAAGTCGGTTACATTGCTGGCATGGGTTAATACTAAAATTATTTATTTTCTAATCTGATGCTTGCTAAGGGTAAATTTGTTAGTAAACTAGTAACCATATGCAATAATTGTACTTGTTAAGATTATTGGGCCTTGAGATGATGGTACTTCTGTCAAAAATTCCTTAAACATGAGCAGTAATGGGATATTGGCCAATTTTTGCAATTTCATACCAAAGCAAGATATAATTTTGTTTCTTTGTATGCCAGTTTGAACTTTAGTGGGGTTTTTTTAGTAAGGAATGTTCATTTAACTATTAAGCTTAATGGAATAGTGAACGCATTTAATGAAATTCATAAAATTTTAGTCTCAGTTTAGAAACTATAAATGTACACCTCAAAGTATAGTACAACTGAATATCAATAAATTTAAATTTGAACTCAAAAACTTTCTCAGGATGTACTAGGTGCATAATTAGAACAGTTTCATACTATTTTTCTTAAGTGAAATGTATTTCAAGAGATAAAAGTCTTATCCCAACAGTTTGAAGTACTCAGTATCTCACTTTGTAAAAAGGGGGGGGGTGTGAAATTAACTAAAAAAGATGCAAAATTTATGATAAAATTATGTAATTAGTGCCTTTCTATGTGTGAAATAAGTCCATTTGTGTTGGATGTATATTGCCAAGCTTGCCATTTACATCTGCAACTAAGAAATTGAAAAATTAAGGAATAATGCATTTCTTGATCACAAAGCTAATTTTTCATGATAACGCGCATGTGAGGTCTTTGTATGTTTTCATGCATTTCTTGAAAACCGCTGAAAGGAATTCAACAAAATTTTAGAATTTGTTTCGACTAACATAAATCTAAGACCAGGAAAAATTTTATTTAATTTGTTCAACAAAAACATCTTCTTTAGGTGTAGGACCACCAAATACCGGGAACCAGTCCAGAGGTTGTACGTAAAAGTAGTACTAGTCAACAGACAGGTTCACTCTTGCATCATATAGAATTTGAACCGCACATGATACCAGAATAAATTTGGTATTTTTGGAAAGCTGAATATTCTAGAAAACTTGAGGATAAAGTTTTATTGGTTTTAAATGAACATAAAAATGTTGAGAGTCAATTAGGGACAAGCACTATTTTTGGACTGAAATAGAAAGTGAAAGTAGATTTTTAGACCACATGGACTTCAGGTTGAGCGTTTTTTCTTATATGCAATGAAACATATTGTGAAATTTTGACAGAATGTTCGGCCAGTGCATTTTTATAGGGGACAGAAGTGTCACTTAATTTGAAACAAAGGTAAATTTTCTAGGATAAGTCAAAATTATCAAATTTTAATATAGCCGAAGAGTAAAAAATCTATGGTGGTCCTACACCTGAAGAGGCCATAGACAGGTATATCAACTTCTATTTCTTTTGATAAAAATGTTACTGAAAGAAGGTAAATCACCAAGACTATCATTTTAATTGCTTATCAAAGCCAAAACCTATAGTGGGGGTCAAATTTCAGCCTAAATATGGTATTATGTAATATTGTATGAAATTATGGGGTCTGCAGTGGTCCGCACTCAGTAGAATGTGCTTTAATTTAAATAAACTCCTGTTTTAGGTTTTGGATGTAATGAAAGGGTCAAAATGTATAAAACTAGAACTGGTAGACATTCTAGTATGCAGAAAAATAGTGTATTTAAGATGAATTTGTCAATTTTACACCTGCGGCTTAAGTCGGTTACATTGCTGGCATGGGTTAATACTAAAATTATTTATTTTCTAATCTGATGCTTGCTAAGGGTAAATTTGTTAGTAAACTAGTAACCATATGCAATAATTGTACTTGTTAAGATTATTGGGCCTTGAGATGATGGTACTTCTGTCAAAAATTCCTTAAACATGAGCAGTAATGGGATATTGGCCAATTTTTGCAATTTCATACCAAAGCAAGATATAATTTTGTTTCTTTGTATGCCAGTTTGAACTTTAGTGGGGTTTTTTTAGTAAGGAATGTTCATTTAACTATTAAGCTTAATGGAATAGTGAACGCATTTAATGAAATTCATAAAATTTTAGTCTCAGTTTAGAAACTATAAATGTACACCTCAAAGTATAGTACAACTGAATATCAATAAATTTAAATTTGAACTCAAAAACTTTCTCAGGATGTACTAGGTGCATAATTAGAACAGTTTCATACTATTTTTCTTAAGTGAAATGTATTTCAAGAGATAAAAGTCTTATCCCAACAGTTTGAAGTACTCAGTATCTCACTTTGTAAAAAGGGGGGGGGGTGTGAAATTAACTAAAAAAGATGCAAAATTTATGATAAAATTATGTAATTAGTGCCTTTCTATGTGTGAAATAAGTCCATTTGTGTTGGATGTATATTGCCAAGCTTGCCATTTACATCTGCAACTAAGAAATTGAAAAATTAAGGAATAATGCATTTCTTGATCACAAAGCTAATTTTTCATGATAACGCGCATGTGAGGTCTTTGTATGTTTTCATGCATTTCTTGAAAACCGCTGAAAGGAATTCAACAAAATTTTAGAATTTGTTTCGACTAACATAAATCTAAGACCAGGAAAAATTTTATTTAATTTGTTCAACAAAAACATCTTCTTTAGGTGTAGGACCACCAAATACCGGGAACCAGTCCAGAGGTTGTACGTAAAAGTAGTACTAGTCAACAGACAGGTTCACTCTTGCATCATATAGAATTTGAACCGCACATGATACCAGAATAAATTTGGTATTTTTGGAAAGCTGAATATTCTAGGAAACTTGAGGATAAAGTTTTATTGGTTTTAAATGAACATAAAAATGTTGAGAGTCAATTAGGGACAAGCACTATTTTTGGACTGAAATAGAAAGTGAAAGTAGATTTTTAGACCACATGGACTTCAGGTTGAGCGTTTTTTCTTATATGCAATGAAACATATTGTGAAATTTTGACAGAATGTTCGGCCAGTGCATTTTTATAGGGGACAGAAGTGTCACTTAATTTGAAACAAAGGTAAATTTTCTAGGATAAGTCAAAATTATCAAATTTTAATATAGCCGAAGAGTAAAAAATCTATGGTGGTCCTACACCTGAAGAGGCCATAGACAGGTATATCAACTTCTATTTCTTTTGATAAAAATGTTACTGAAAGAAGGTAAATCACCAAGACTATCATTTTAATTGCTTATCAAAGCCAAAACCTATAGTGGGGGTCAAATTTCAGCCTAAATATGGTATTATGTAATATTGTATGAAATTATGGGGTCTGCAGTGGTCCGCACTCAGTAGAATGTGCTTTAATTTAAATAAACTCCTGTTTTAGGTTTTGGATGTAATGAAAGGGTCAAAATGTATAAAACTAGAACTGGTAGACATTCTAGTATGCAGAAAAATAGTGTATTTAAGATGAATTTGTCAATTTTACACCTGCGGCTTAAGTGGGTTACATTGCTGGCATGGGTTAATACTAAAATTATTTATTTTCTAATCTGATGCTTGCTAAGGGTAAATTTGTTAGTAAACTAGTAACCATATGCAATAATTGTACTTGTTAAGATTATTGGGCCTTGAGATGATGGTACTTCTGTCAAAAATTCCTTAAACATGAGCAGTAATGGGATATTGGCCAATTTTTGCAATTTCATACCAAAGCAAGATATAATTTTGTTTCTTTGTATGCCAGTTTGAACTTTAGTGGGGTTTTTTTAGTAAGGAATGTTCATTTAACTATTAAGCTTAATGGAATAGTGAACGCATTTAATGAAATTCATAAAATTTTAGTCTCAGTTTAGAAACTATAAATGTACACCTCAAAGTATAGTACAACTGAATATCAATAAATTTAAATTTGAACTCAAAAACTTTCTCAGGATGTACTAGGTGCATAATTAGAACAGTTTCATACTATTTTTCTTAAGTGAAATGTATTTCAAGAGATAAAAGTCTTATCCCAACAGTTTGAAGTACTCAGTATCTCACTTTGTAAAAAGGGGGGGGGGTGTGAAATTAACTAAAAAAGATGCAAAATTTATGATAAAATTATGTAATTAGTGCCTTTCTATGTGTGAAATAAGTCCATTTGTGTTGGATGTATATTGCCAAGCTTGCCATTTACATCTGCAACTAAGAAATTGAAAAATTAAGGAATAATGCATTTCTTGATCACAAAGCTAATTTTTCATGATAACGCGCATGTGAGGTCTTTGTATGTTTTCATGCATTTCTTGAAAACCGCTGAAAGGAATTCAACAAAATTTTAGAATTTGTTTCGACTAACATAAATCTAAGACCAGGAAAAATTTTATTTAATTTGTTCAACAAAAACATCTTCTTTAGGTGTAGGACCACCAAATACCGGGAACCAGTCCAGAGGTTGTACGTAAAAGTAGTACTAGTCAACAGACAGGTTCACTCTTGCATCATATAGAATTTGAACCGCACATGATACCAGAATAAATTTGGTATTTTTGGAAAGCTGAATATTCTAGGAAACTTGAGGATAAAGTTTTATTGGTTTTAAATGAACATAAAAATGTTGAGAGTCAATTAGGGACAAGCACTATTTTTGGACTGAAATAGAAAGTGAAAGTAGATTTTTAGACCACATGGACTTCAGGTTGAGCGTTTTTTCTTATATGCAATGAAACATATTGTGAAATTTTGACAGAATGTTCGGCCAGTGCATTTTTATAGGGGACAGAAGTGTCACTTAATTTGAAACAAAGGTAAATTTTCTAGGATAAGTCAAAATTATCAAATTTTAATATAGCCGAAGAGTAAAAAATCTATGGTGGTCCTACACCTGAAGAGGCCATAGACAGGTATATCAACTTCTATTTCTTTTGATAAAAATGTTACTGAAAGAAGGTAAATCACCAAGACTATCATTTTAATTGCTTATCAAAGCCAAAACCTATAGTGGGGGTCAAATTTCAGCCTAAATATGGTATTATGTAATATTGTATGAAATTATGGGGTCTGCAGTGGTCCGCACTCAGTAGAATGTGCTTTAATTTAAATAAACTCCTGTTTTAGGTTTTGGATGTAATGAAAGGGTCAAAATGTATAAAACTAGAACTGGTAGACATTCTAGTATGCAGAAAAATAGTGTATTTAAGATGAATTTGTCAATTTTACACCTGCGGCTTAAGTCGGTTACATTGCTGGCATGGGTTAATACTAAAATTATTTATTTTCTAATCTGATGCTTGCTAAGGGTAAATTTGTTAGTAAACTAGTAACCATATGCAATAATTGTACTTGTTAAGATTATTGGGCCTTGAGATGATGGTACTTCTGTCAAAAATTCCTTAAACATGAGCAGTAATGGGATATTGGCCAATTTTTGCAATTTCATACCAAAGCAAGATATAATTTTGTTTCTTTGTATGCCAGTTTGAACTTTAGTGGGGTTTTTTTAGTAAGGAATGTTCATTTAACTATTAAGCTTAATGGAATAGTGAACGCATTTAATGAAATTCATAAAATTTTAGTCTCAGTTTAGAAACTATAAATGTACACCTCAAAGTATAGTACAACTGAATATCAATAAATTTAAATTTGAACTCAAAAACTTTCTCAGGATGTACTAGGTGCATAATTAGAACAGTTTCATACTATTTTTCTTAAGTGAAATGTATTTCAAGAGATAAAAGTCTTATCCCAACAGTTTGAAGTACTCAGTATCTCACTTTGTAAAAAGGGGGGGGGGTGTGAAATTAACTAAAAAAGATGCAAAATTTATGATAAAATTATGTAATTAGTGCCTTTCTATGTGTGAAATAAGTCCATTTGTGTTGGATGTATATTGCCAAGCTTGCCATTTACATCTGCAACTAAGAAATTGAAAAATTAAGGAATAATGCATTTCTTGATCACAAAGCTAATTTTTCATGATAACGCGCATGTGAGGTCTTTGTATGTTTTCATGCATTTCTTGAAAACCGCTGAAAGGAATTCAACAAAATTTTAGAATTTGTTTCGACTAACATAAATCTAAGACCAGGAAAAATTTTATTTAATTTGTTCAACAAAAACATCTTCTTTATGAAGAGGCCATAGACAGGTATATCAACTTCTATTTCTTTTGATAAAAATGTTACTGAAAGAAGGTAAATCACCAAGACTATCATTTTAATTGCTTATCAAAGCCAAAACCTATAGTGGGGGTCAAATTTCAGCCTAAATATGGTATTATGTAATATTGTATGAAATTATGGGGTCTGCAGTGGTCCGCACTCAGTAGAATGTGCTTTAATTTAAATAAACTCCTGTTTTAGGTTTTGGATGTAATGAAAGGGTCAAAATGTATAAAACTAGAACTGGTAGACATTCTAGTATGCAGAAAAATAGTGTATTTAAGATGAATTTGTCAATTTTACACCTGCGGCTTAAGTCGGTTACATTGCTGGCATGGGTTAATACTAAAATTATTTATTTTCTAATCTGATGCTTGCTAAGGGTAAATTTGTTAGTAAACTAGTAACCATATGCAATAATTGTACTTGTTAAGATTATTGGGCCTTGAGATGATGGTACTTCTGTCAAAAATTCCTTAAACATGAGCAGTAATGGGATATTGGCCAATTTTTGCAATTTCATACCAAAGCAAGATATAATTTTGTTTCTTTGTATGCCAGTTTGAACTTTAGTGGGGTTTTTTTAGTAAGGAATGTTCATTTAACTATTAAGCTTAATGGAATAGTGAACGCATTTAATGAAATTCATAAAATTTTAGTCTCAGTTTAGAAACTATAAATGTACACCTCAAAGTATAGTACAACTGAATATCAATAAATTTAAATTTGAACTCAAAAACTTTCTCAGGATGTACTAGGTGCATAATTAGAACAGTTTCATACTATTTTTCTTAAGTGAAATGTATTTCAAGAGATAAAAGTCTTATCCCAACAGTTTGAAGTACTCAGTATCTCACTTTGTAAAAAGGGGGGGGGTGTGAAATTAACTAAAAAAGATGCAAAATTTATGATAAAATTATGTAATTAGTGCCTTTCTATGTGTGAAATAAGTCCATTTGTGTTGGATGTATATTGCCAAGCTTGCCATTTACATCTGCAACTAAGAAATTGAAAAATTAAGGAATAATGCATTTCTTGATCACAAAGCTAATTTTTCATGATAACGCGCATGTGAGGTCTTTGTATGTTTTCATGCATTTCTTGAAAACCGCTGAAAGGAATTCAACAAAATTTTAGAATTTGTTTCGACTAACATAAATCTAAGACCAGGAAAAATTTTATTTAATTTGTTCAACAAAAACATCTTCTTTAGGTGTAGGACCACCAAATACCGGGAACCAGTCCAGAGGTTGTACGTAAAAGTAGTACTAGTCAACAGACAGGTTCACTCTTGCATCATATAGAATTTGAACCGCACATGATACCAGAATAAATTTGGTATTTTTGGAAAGCTGAATATTCTAGGAAACTTGAGGATAAAGTTTTATTGGTTTTAAATGAACATAAAAATGTTGAGAGTCAATTAGGGACAAGCACTATTTTTGGACTGAAATAGAAAGTGAAAGTAGATTTTTAGACCACATGGACTTCAGGTTGAGCGTTTTTTCTTATATGCAATGAAACATATTGTGAAATTTTGACAGAATGTTCGGCCAGTGCATTTTTATAGGGGACAGAAGTATCACTTAATTTGAAACAAAGGTAAATTTTCTAGGATAAGTCAAAATTATCAAATTTTAATATAGCCGAAGAGTAAAAAATCTATGGTGGTCCTACACCTGAAGAGGCCATAGACAGGTATATCAACTTCTATTTCTTTTGATAAAAATGTTACTGAAAGAAGGTAAATCACCAAGACTATCATTTTAATTGCTTATCAAAGCCAAAACCTATAGTGGGGGTCAAATTTCAGCCTAAATATGGTATTATGTAATATTGTATGAAATTATGGGGTCTGCAGTGGTCCGCACTCAGTAGAATGTGCTTTAATTTAAATAAACTCCTGTTTTAGGTTTTGGATGTAATGAAAGGGTCAAAATGTATAAAACTAGAACTGGTAGACATTCTAGTATGCAGAAAAATAGTGTATTTAAGATGAATTTGTCAATTTTACACCTGCGGCTTAAGTCGGTTACATTGCTGGCATGGGTTAATACTAAAATTATTTATTTTCTAATCTGATGCTTGCTAAGGGTAAATTTGTTAGTAAACTAGTAACCATATGCAATAATTGTACTTGTTAAGATTATTGGGCCTTGAGATGATGGTACTTCTGTCAAAAATTCCTTAAACATGAGCAGTAATGGGATATTGGCCAATTTTTGCAATTTCATACCAAAGCAAGATATAATTTTGTTTCTTTGTATGCCAGTTTGAACTTTAGTGGGGTTTTTTTAGTAAGGAATGTTCATTTAACTATTAAGCTTAATGGAATAGTGAACGCATTTAATGAAATTCATAAAATTTTAGTCTCAGTTTAGAAACTATAAATGTACACCTCAAAGTATAGTACAACTGAATATCAATAAATTTAAATTTGAACTCAAAAACTTTCTCAGGATGTACTAGGTGCATAATTAGAACAGTTTCATACTATTTTTCTTAAGTGAAATGTATTTCAAGAGATAAAAGTCTTATCCCAACAGTTTGAAGTACTCAGTATCTCACTTTGTAAAAAGGGGGGGGTGTGAAATTAACTAAAAAAGATGCAAAATTTATGATAAAATTATGTAATTAGTGCCTTTCTATGTGTGAAATAAGTCCATTTGTGTTGGATGTATATTGCCAAGCTTGCCATTTACATCTGCAACTAAGAAATTGAAAAATTAAGGAATAATGCATTTCTTGATCACAAAGCTAATTTTTCATGATAACGCGCATGTGAGGTCTTTGTATGTTTTCATGCATTTCTTGAAAACCGCTGAAAGGAATTCAACAAAATTTTAGAATTTGTTTCGACTAACATAAATCTAAGACCAGGAAAAATTTTATTTAATTTGTTCAACAAAAACATCTTCTTTAGGTGTAGGACCACCAAATACCGGGAACCAGTCCAGAGGTTGTACGTAAAAGTAGTACTAGTCAACAGACAGGTTCACTCTTGCATCATATAGAATTTGAACCGCACATGATACCAGAATAAATTTGGTATTTTTGGAAAGCTGAATATTCTAGGAAACTTGAGGATAAAGTTTTATTGGTTTTAAATGAACATAAAAATGTTGAGAGTCAATTAGGGACAAGCACTATTTTTGGACTGAAATAGAAAGTGAAAGTAGATTTTTAGACCACATGGACTTCAGGTTGAGCGTTTTTTCTTATATGCAATGAAACATATTGTGAAATTTTGACAGAATGTTCGGCCAGTGCATTTTTATAGGGGACAGAAGTGTCACTTAATTTGAAACAAAGGTAAATTTTCTAGGATAAGTCAAAATTATCAAATTTTAATATAGCCGAAGAGTAAAAAATCTATGGTGGTCCTACACCTGAAGAGGCCATAGACAGGTATATCAACTTCTATTTCTTTTGATAAAAATGTTACTGAAAGAAGGTAAATCACCAAGACTATCATTTTAATTGCTTATCAAAGCCAAAACCTATAGTGGGGGTCAAATTTCAGCCTAAATATGGTATTATGTAATATTGTATGAAATTATGGGGTCTGCAGATGTCCGCACTCAGTAGAATGTGCTTTAATTTAAATAATCTCCTGTTTTAGGTTTTGGATGTAATGAAAGGGTCAAAATGTATAAAACTAGAACTGGTAGACATTCTAGTATGCAGAAAAATAGTGTATTTAAGATGAATTTGTCAATTTTACACCTGCGGCTTAAGTCGGTTACATTGCTGGCATGGGTTAATACTAAAATTATTTATTTTCTAATCTGATGCTTGCTAAGGGTAAATTTGTTAGTAAACTAGTAACCATATGCAATAATTGTACTTGTTAAGATTATTGGGCCTTGAGATGATGGTACTTCTGTCAAAAATTCCTTAAACATGAGCAGTAATGGGATATTGGCCAATTTTTGCAATTTCATACCAAAGCAAGATATAATTTTGTTTCTTTGTATGCCAGTTTGAACTTTAGTGGGGTTTTTTTAGTAAGGAATGTTCATTTAACTATTAAGCTTAATGGAATAGTGAACGCATTTAATGAAATTCATAAAGTTTTAGTCTCAGTTTAGAAACTATAAATGTACACCTCAAAGTATAGTACAACTGAATATCAATAAATTTAAATTTGAACTCAAAAACTTTCTCAGGATGTACTAGGTGCATAATTAGAACAGTTTCATACTATTTTTCTTAAGTGAAATGTATTTCAAGAGATAAAAGTCTTATCCCAACAGTTTGAAGTACTCAGTATCTCACTTTGTAAAAAGGGGGGGGGGGTGTGAAATTAACTAAAAAAGATGCAAAATTTATGATAAAATTATGTAATTAGTGCCTTTCTATGTGTGAAATAAGTCCATTTGTGTTGGATGTATATTGCCAAGCTTGCCATTTACATCTGCAACTAAGAAATTGAAAAATTAAGGAATAATGCATTTCTTGATCACAAAGCTAATTTTTCATGATAACGCGCATGTGAGGTCTTTGTATGTTTTCATGCATTTCTTGAAAACCGCTGAAAGGAATTCAACAAAATTTTAGAATTTGTTTCGACTAACATAAATCTAAGACCAGGAAAAATTTTATTTAATTTGTTCAACAAAAACATCTTCTTTAGGTGTAGGACCACCAAATACCGGGAACCAGTCCAGAGGTTGTACGTAAAAGTAGTACTAGTCAACAGACAGGTTCACTCTTGCATCATATAGAATTTGAACCGCACATGATACCAGAATAAATTTGGTATTTTTGGAAAGCTGAATATTCTAGGAAACTTGAGGATAAAGTTTTATTGGTTTTAAATGAACATAAAAATGTTGAGAGTCAATTAGGGACAAGCACTATTTTTGGACTGAAATAGAAAGTGAAAGTAGATTTTTAGACCACATGGACTTCAGGTTGAGCGTTTTTTCTTATATGCAATGAAACATATTGTGAAATTTTGACAGAATGTTCGGCCAGTGCATTTTTATAGGGGACAGAAGTGTCACTTAATTTGAAACAAAGGTAAATTTTCTAGGATAAGTCAAAATTATCAAATTTTAATATAGCCGAAGAGTAAAAAATCTATGGTGGTCCTACACCTGAAGAGGCCATAGACAGGTATATCAACTTCTATTTCTTTTGATAAAAATGTTACTGAAAGAAGGTAAATCACCAAGACTATCATTTTAATTGCTTATCAAAGCCAAAACCTATAGTGGGGGTCAAATTTCAGCCTAAATATGGTATTATGTAATATTGTATGAAATTATGGGGTCTGCAGTGGTCCGCACTCAGTAGAATGTGCTTTAATTTAAATAAACTCCTGTTTTAGGTTTTGGATGTAATGAAAGGGTCAAAATGTATAAAACTAGAACTGGTAGACATTCTAGTATGCAGAAAAATAGTGTATTTAAGATGAATTTGTCAATTTTACACCTGCGGCTTAAGTCGGTTACATTGCTGGCATGGGTTAATACTAAAATTATTTATTTTCTAATCTGATGCTTGCTAAGGGTAAATTTGTTAGTAAACTAGTAACCATATGCAATAATTGTACTTGTTAAGATTATTGGGCCTTGAGATGATGGTACTTCTGTCAAAAATTCCTTAAACATGAGCAGTAATGGGATATTGGCCAATTTTTGCAATTTCATACCAAAGCAAGATATAATTTTGTTTCTTTGTATGCCAGTTTGAACTTTAGTGGGGTTTTTTTAGTAAGGAATGTTCATTTAACTATTAAGCTTAATGGAATAGTGAACGCATTTAATGAAATTCATAAAATTTTAGTCTCAGTTTAGAAACTATAAATGTACACCTCAAAGTATAGTACAACTGAATATCAATAAATTTAAATTTGAACTCAAAAACTTTCTCAGGATGTACTAGGTGCATAATTAGAACAGTTTCATACTATTTTTCTTAAGTGAAATGTATTTCAAGAGATAAAAGTCTTATCCCAACAGTTTGAAGTACTCAGTATCTCACTTTGTAAAAAGGGGGGGGGTGTGAAATTAACTAAAAAAGATGCAAAATTTATGATAAAATTATGTAATTAGTGCCTTTCTATGTGTGAAATAAGTCCATTTGTGTTGGATGTATATTGCCAAGCTTGCCATTTACATCTGCAACTAAGAAATTGAAAAATTAAGGAATAATGCATTTCTTGATCACAAAGCTAATTTTTCATGATAACGCGCATGTGAGGTCTTTGTATGTTTTCATGCATTTCTTGAAAACCGCTGAAAGGAATTCAACAAAATTTTAGAATTTGTTTCGACTAACATAAATCTAAGACCAGGAAAAATTTTATTTAATTTGTTCAACAAAAACATCTTCTTTAGGTGTAGGACCACCAAATACCGGGAACCAGTCCAGAGGTTGTACGTAAAAGTAGTACTAGTCAACAGACAGGTTCACTCTTGCATCATATAGAATTTGAACCGCACATGATACCAGAATAAATTTGGTATTTTTGGAAAGCTGAATATTCTAGGAAACTTGAGGATAAAGTTTTATTGGTTTTAAATGAACATAAAAATGTTGAGAGTCAATTAGGGACAAGCACTATTTTTGGACTGAAATAGAAAGTGAAAGTAGATTTTTAGACCACATGGACTTCAGGTTGAGCGTTTTTTCTTATATGCAATGAAACATATTGTGAAATTTTGACAGAATGTTCGGCCAGTGCATTTTTATAGGGGACAGAAGTGTCACTTAATTTGAAACAAAGGTAAATTTTCTAGGATAAGTCAAAATTATCAAATTTTAATATAGCCGAAGAGTAAAAAATCTATGGTGGTCCTACACCTGAAGAGGCCATAGACAGGTATATCAACTTCTATTTCTTTTGATAAAAATGTTACTGAAAGAAGGTAAATCACCAAGACTATCATTTTAATTGCTTATCAAAGCCAAAACCTATAGTGGGGGTCAAATTTCAGCCTAAATATGGTATTATGTAATATTGTATGAAATTATGGGGTCTGCAGTGGTCCGCACTCAGTAGAATGTGCTTTAATTTAAATAAACTCCTGTTTTAGGTTTTGGATGTAATGAAAGGGTCAAAATGTATAAAACTAGAACTGGTAGACATTCTAGTATGCAGAAAAATAGTGTATTTAAGATGAATTTGTCAATTTTACACCTGCGGCTTAAGTCGGTTACATTGCTGGCATGGGTTAATACTAAAATTATTTATTTTCTAATCTGATGCTTGCTAAGGGTAAATTTGTTAGTAAACTAGTAACCATATGCAATAATTGTACTTGTTAAGATTATTGGGCCTTGAGATGATGGTACTTCTGTCAAAAATTCCTTAAACATGAGCAGTAATGGGATATTGGCCAATTTTTGCAATTTCATACCAAAGCAAGATATAATTTTGTTTCTTTGTATGCCAGTTTGAACTTTAGTGGGGTTTTTTTAGTAAGGAATGTTCATTTAACTATTAAGCTTAATGGAATAGTGAACGCATTTAATGAAATTCATAAAATTTTAGTCTCAGTTTAGAAACTATAAATGTACACCTCAAAGTATAGTACAACTGAATATCAATAAATTTAAATTTGAACTCAAAAACTTTCTCAGGATGTACTAGGTGCATAATTAGAACAGTTTCATACTATTTTTCTTAAGTGAAATGTATTTCAAGAGATAAAAGTCTTATCCCAACAGTTTGAAGTACTCAGTATCTCACTTTGTAAAAAGGGGGGGGGTGTGAAATTAACTAAAAAAGATGCAAAATTTATGATAAAATTATGTAATTAGTGCCTTTCTATGTGTGAAATAAGTCCATTTGTGTTGGATGTATATTGCCAAGCTTGCCATTTACATCTGCAACTAAGAAATTGAAAAATTAAGGAATAATGCATTTCTTGATCACAAAGCTAATTTTTCATGATAACGCGCATGTGAGGTCTTTGTATGTTTTCATGCATTTCTTGAAAACCGCTGAAAGGAATTCAACAAAATTTTAGAATTTGTTTCGACTAACATAAATCTAAGACCAGGAAAAATTTTATTTAATTTGTTCAACAAAAACATCTTCTTTATGAAGAGGCCATAGACAGGTATATCAACTTCTATTTCTTTTGATAAAAATGTTACTGAAAGAAGGTAAATCACCAAGACTATCATTTTAATTGCTTATCAAAGCCAAAACCTATAGTGGGGGTCAAATTTCAGCCTAAATATGGTATTATGTAATATTGTATGAAATTATGGGGTCTGCAGTGGTCCGCACTCAGTAGAATGTGCTTTAATTTAAATAAACTCCTGTTTTAGGTTTTGGATGTAATGAAAGGGTCAAAATGTATAAAACTAGAACTGGTAGACATTCTAGTATGCAGAAAAATAGTGTATTTAAGATGAATTTGTCAATTTTACACCTGCGGCTTAAGTCGGTTACATTGCTGGCATGGGTTAATACTAAAATTATTTATTTTCTAATCTGATGCTTGCTAAGGGTAAATTTGTTAGTAAACTAGTAACCATATGCAATAATTGTACTTGTTAAGATTATTGGGCCTTGAGATGATGGTACTTCTGTCAAAAATTCCTTAAACATGAGCAGTAATGGGATATTGGCCAATTTTTGCAATTTCATACCAAAGCAAGATATAATTTTGTTTCTTTGTATGCCAGTTTGAACTTTAGTGGGGTTTTTTTAGTAAGGAATGTTCATTTAACTATTAAGCTTAATGGAATAGTGAACGCATTTAATGAAATTCATAAAATTTTAGTCTCAGTTTAGAAACTATAAATGTACACCTCAAAGTATAGTACAACTGAATATCAATAAATTTAAATTTGAACTCAAAAACTTTCTCAGGATGTACTAGGTGCATAATTAGAACAGTTTCATACTATTTTTCTTAAGTGAAATGTATTTCAAGAGATAAAAGTCTTATCCCAACAGTTTGAAGTACTCAGTATCTCACTTTGTAAAAAGGGGGGGGGTGTGAAATTAACTAAAAAAGATGCAAAATTTATGATAAAATTATGTAATTAGTGCCTTTCTATGTGTGAAATAAGTCCATTTGTGTTGGATGTATATTGCCAAGCTTGCCATTTACATCTGCAACTAAGAAATTGAAAAATTAAGGAATAATGCATTTCTTGATCACAAAGCTAATTTTTCATGATAACGCGCATGTGAGGTCTTTGTATGTTTTCATGCATTTCTTGAAAACCGCTGAAAGGAATTCAACAAAATTTTAGAATTTGTTTCGACTAACATAAATCTAAGACCAGGAAAAATTTTATTTAATTTGTTCAACAAAAACATCTTCTTTAGGTGTAGGACCACCAAATACCGGGAACCAGTCCAGAGGTTGTACGTAAAAGTAGTACTAGTCAACAGACAGGTTCACTCTTGCATCATATAGAATTTGAACCGCACATGATACCAGAATAAATTTGGTATTTTTGGAAAGCTGAATATTCTAGGAAACTTGAGGATAAAGTTTTATTGGTTTTAAATGAACATAAAAATGTTGAGAGTCAATTAGGGACAAGCACTATTTTTGGACTGAAATAGAAAGTGAAAGTAGATTTTTAGACCACATGGACTTCAGGTTGAGCGTTTTTTCTTATATGCAATGAAACATATTGTGAAATTTTGACAGAATGTTCGGCCAGTGCATTTTTATAGGGGACAGAAGTGTCACTTAATTTGAAACAAAGGTAAATTTTCTAGGATAAGTCAAAATTATCAAATTTTAATATAGCCGAAGAGTAAAAAATCTATGGTGGTCCTACACCTTAATTACTAGATATAGTATACATCACATACGTATAACGACAAAACCTTTTTACCTGTTATTGTCATTCGTTGTAAAAACACTGACGAAGCCTGTTGGTCAGGCGAAATATTTGTGCATTTTTTTAAAGTGTAAAACTTTGTTTTCGCTTTAATTATGTATCTAGATGTTGTTGTACATATTTTTAAACGAATATATATATCTTTTAGGCTGAAATGAGACAAAATTGAATGTTACAATGATTAGATCATAAGTATATCAAAAGTAATGTACCCATACACAAATGGAAATATTTTAATTGTTGAAATGATGCTACAAATTTGCTACATTATTAGCTTTATTTAAAAAAAACTAAATTATACGACACACGACAAGAAAGTAGGCGCAAACAAGTTAATTAAAAATCTACCAAATTTAATTAAAATTCAATCTTTCACTTGCTCCACACTTTTTGCTACCTAGATCTCCAGAACTTCACAGATAAATTCCACATGTATTGAAGTTGTGCACCTGCTATTTATATATTATGGAATTGTTCGAGGATTTTTCCTAATATTTCAGACCTGGACACTTAGTCATTTTTCAGAACATTTGCAAAAGACGGTGCCTATTTTGTGTAATCAACTACTATAGTTTTTAACCCAGATCTCTAAAACCACAGAAAAATTGCACATGTATGGAAGTTTTTGTGCATCCACCTGCTATTATGGAATTGTCCGAGGATATTTTTCCCAAATTTTCCAGACTTTGTAACTTGGTCTTTTTCAGGACATTTGTAGAAACGGTGTTATTTGGTGTAACCAGCTCCTTGTACAGTTTTTAATCCAGATCTCTGAAACTAAGTGTGCATTAAGTTATATCTGTAGAACCTACTTAACTAAGCGACAAACCTATATGCAAACGTCTGCCAGATATATCCATGGAAACCATTCAACAAGAGGCATAAACCTATAACATGAAGCCTACCCAATTAAAAGGAACACCTACATGCAAACGTTTTATCAGAGATATCAATATACAACAGTGTCTAAACTTGTTACATTGTTTGTTTGTTTTATCGATCGAACAGAGATGTGGTAGACACTTTGGAACACAAGCATTGAATTACAGACAATATATACAAACACAACTTACTTTAAATTTAGACTGGTTTTGAAACCATAGGATACTGAATAATAATACTAATACTGAATGCTTCAACACAATACTTAAAGATTATGACCTAGCATTTTCCATATTGGCCCTGGTAACATCACTAGATTCTCATATTAGACCGAAGGGGCCAATATGGGTCGAGGGATGATACCATGTCAGATATGAGGCGTTAACCCTAAGTCTCTTCATCGATCCGGTTCGGATAGTGACTTATTTTGCCAGTCGGACAGCATTACAAACGTTAATTGACATACATTTGTTATCATTCATATTATAAAAGTAATTTTGCACAAGAAAATTATTGCTTTATTTTGTTTTTACTTGTAAACGAAAGTATTTATCAACTGTCAACAAAGGCGATGATATTAAAAATAGTAAATATTGAAAACATGTATAAAATAAGTCATGGGGGTAAGTGTAATTCTTAAATTGAAATAAAGCAACACAAAAGGTGTCTGTAAGACGTGCTAAGTACGCAACTCTCGCATAGATGGTTAGTGTAATTTTGTTATGTCATGCCCTATATTAAAGGCAGACGGTCATGGTGTTTTCAGTCAAATATCATCAATTTTACCATTTTTCCCCAACCATGTCTGAAAATAATTTTTTTTAGATTCATCCAAAGTAATGACTGTGTCTTTAAACAATTTAAGTGAACAAAGAGAAATAACTCTTACTCTTATTAACACATACATGAGCTGTCAAATTAGTTATATATCTTTGTTCCGCAGTTTGAATTGTTCAAAATTTTCAGTATACTGAATAAAGATCAATTAATTGATTGTTTATTGTTTTAGTGTCTTATTTAAGTCTAGCGACCAATATTTTTGCAATATTCAGGACGAGAACAAGTTAAGTAACAACAAATCGCCTTTCGTAGCGGCTACAATGATCCTGTTCTTTCCCGCAATCTACAAAATGGAGTCTTTACCGTAAAGAGCGCAGTCGCGTCAACTGCCAAACACACTACCCATTAACATCCGTGGTAATCTTTCAGTATTATGAGACGACACGACTCCCCCCCCCCTTTTTTCCACGAGAGTAACACCCATATCCACTATCTTGGGACGTGCTGGCCAGCTCTGGGTCGATCACTACGAATTCTTTCAGAAGTTAAGTCAATGCTTGGTCTTTATTTCAATAAAATGTACTTACTTATTGACTTACAATGAATATTCGAATATTTCATAAGTAGAATCACTGGTTCGTTCCCATTTAGCAAATTTTCTAAAATTTAAGGTACTACCGGTCAAAAATAAAAGTTGGCTATAGATGGGATCGAAGGCAATTAAGAACAAAAGAAAATTTAATTCGAGCTTGGCACGTGTGTCACCTGAAACTTGGGTCAGTGAATTTTGTCCTGGTATTGGATGGATTTGTCTTTTTGCTGAGTTTTTATTGTTTATTTTCATCATTATTCTTGGAAATAGAAGTTTGTTTTGCATTTCATGCCAAGAATATACGACTAAAACTTCCCCTGACCACCTGAGGTCCTCATGATTGTTTAACTATCTGATAATAAATTTATATCGTCAATGGAGTCAGATACATTTACAAAGTATGGCACTGTTATATCTCTATGAAATCAACCGTGTAACAAGTTCTACGGGAGCTCTTAACTTTCAGGAGTACCATATTCTTGGCATTGAAAAACTCTCTCCTTTATCCAAGGCATTTTAAAACTAGTTATATAAAATCAGCTCTTTTATTTCATGTAACATTACGCATACTCAAATTGACATGCATACGCACTAAAACCTTGGCAATTCAAAGAAATGAGAAATGCTACATTATATGCAGTGTGTAATTAAATGAGTTGGATTTCGTTGGCGTCCTGTATTTGCTTGAGTTTCTGTATGATGAAGTTAAGGTTTGGATGGGCCTTGTGGAGGTGGTTGTTAAGTTTGTAATGCCACCCTTCCAAGTGGATAGTGGTACGTGGTCCTACTGTTGTAAAGTGATTCCATATGTCTGGCGTTGTCCCTACCCAGTAAGTGGTGATGTAGTCATTAAAGCTGGTGATCTTAGGATCATCTGTCTGGAAGTCATCCAAGCATGTAAACCATTCATCTTCTACTTGGTCTAGTGGTACCATAAGAAGTTCAGATGGTGTTCTGACATGCTGATGCAGTATATGGTGTGTGTTTGCATTCTTCTGTCAGACCAAGTTTTGTTCTTTCTTCCACACACGCTGACAGTAGTGAAAGGGGCAGCCCTTGAAGTTTGCAGTTTAGAATTCTGTATGAGCAGCGTTGCGTGCTGCTGACCCAAAGTCTTAAAAGATGGAGTTTGGGTTTAGTGGTGTGTTGTTGTCAGAAGCCATTCCTTTAATAGTGGTAAAAAGTCGGGACAATTTCCAATAAATGAGTTCAGCCTCTCTGGTCTACTATACTATCATTTATGTATTTAAAAACAATTATTAAATTATAGTTGATTTCCTTTATTGTTTTCATAAAATGTCAACAACCTGGCCTGGAAAAAAAATACTGTTAATTTATTCACCTTTTTCGCCTTATTCACCTGAATAATTGCTAAATAAACAAGTCAACAGGTGAACAAAATAAAAGTTGGCTATTAGATATGCACAGAAAACGTTTCCCCCTTTATGATATTAACAATCCCCAAAAACACAAAAATTTATAGGGCTACTGGTTAATTGTCATTCTGAACTGTACAGAAAGTTGGCATCATTACTAAGAAATCTTGCCAAGTTGCTGTTAAGGGTGCTTGGTATATTATGTACTAATATTTTGAAAATGTGTATTTGGGTGTGTACTATTGTATTTCCGTATATTTGTGCAATTTGTCCTCTTGTACACCATTTGTGTCTGAGGTTTACCAATAAAGTTGTCTTGTCTTGTTTTGCTAAATGGGAATACCCGAATTTTTAAAAAGTTTGCTAAATGGGAAGACACCAGAATCACACGCATAGATCAAAGCTGGTCCTTAAATTGAGATATTTATTTAAACATTAAATTCCTAATTGTCAATATTTTCCCCAAGAAAAGTAACATTAAAAATGGCTTTTCTCTATTTCTTTAAAATAAACATACCAACACAAATTGCAAGTTTGATTAATGGGTCGTGTAGCACAATTGAACCGGTTTTATGTATTTAATTCGTTCGACCGTGAAGGGATACTTAAAAACCCGTTGTGTTTCATTCTATATTTTGAACTGTTGTGTCCAAACATGGACGACATCGAAAATCGAATATGGATTTATTTTACAATGTAACGTACTTTTAGCCAATAAGAAAGTTATAAACCGTATAACAGTTTTATGATCATCATGTTAACACTGGGAACTTTCTGTATTTCTGTTATATTTCTGTGTAATGAAGGTAAGTCGGATTATTTTAAGATGAACCCATTTTCGGATAAACAATGTTCATGTATATGGACAATGTTAATTTTTATATCTATAAAGGAATTAATATAATGCATATAATTGGCACATAACTCCGTGAGGTAAATAATATTCAAGATTCTTTATTTCTCATATACCAGTGAATAATACATTGGTATAGAAATTGATATAAATTACAAACATTGAACATTATGAATAATGGAAACTATGCACATGATAAGACACATATGAAAATGTAAACAATAAGAAAAAAGATCATATCGGTTTCTGTGTAGGTATTATAAAGGTGAGCTCTTCCACTCCTAATTTTTTGATATACGAAGAACGCCGTAGGTTCCTCTGTAGCTACAATGTAGCTCCTTTTTTTCTTTTTTTAATGGACGGAGCTACATTATTGTAGCTAGGTTCATCTAGAGATTAAAATAAAATCTTGAATGATTTCATATTGGTGTAAACTTGTAAAAAGTAATGTGAAACTCAGTAGTTTATTATATCAAATATTACATTCAAGAAAGAATAATGGATAGTCAAATGTTTAAATGGATAAACATATAGTAATATTAATGATACTGGTCTAGCTGAGTTATGTTTTTACAGATAAGATGTAAAATATGTCACAAAAATATTATAAACTCAATTTATACGAAAATAGTTTAGAGATATTTACAATTTCTCACGAGGCGAATCTTATGCATTGTTTAAAAAAGAATTTAGTCTCGGAGAATTCTTATTGAGATTACCAGGCCATAACTGAATCTGGATAACAAAATTAAGAACTTGCAGTTTAAAAATTTTAGTCGAAACGGTCAGGTGGTTTTATTTACCTAAAAATGAAAGAATTTGCACTAAGCATATTTGAGATGAATTTCATCTTCTTTTCAAGTGTCAAATCGATACAATACAAATGTTTTAAAAAAAAAGTTTTCATAATCATTACACGGAGTACCCAAATATTGATAAAATGTCGAACTTATAGTCTTTCTGTAATATTATCGTCAGTAAGCGTTTAGCGTTGTTTGTAAAAAAAAAATTGTTCTAATTGTCTACATTGGATGTTTCGTATATATATTTGATTACATTGTATTGTCGTCATGTTACACAAATTTTGTGTCTGAGCGTAAATCTTGAATCTTGAAATCAGTATTGTACATTAAGCGTAAGACTATAAAACTATAAACTCAGACTAACCGTGAAGACGTCAATTAGTACATTTATGATTCTAATAAATTTTCCAAGATTTCTTAATAATTTGACCTTATTTTGTGGCTGGAACAATCAAGCAAGCTTTATAATTCTTTATCTAAATGAATAGACAGAACCTAATAATTCCTTTCTTTTAAAATTTAGGGTAGAGCATTGTAGTATATAGTGAAATTCTTCCCCAACTCTAGTGAGTTACAAAGGTTACATGTTCTGTTTTGTCTTTAAATTCCCGACCATCGGCCTGTTTCAATTAGTAGCTCATGATTGCTAGTTTTAAATTGTCATAATGTAATGGCATCCTTGTTTTGTAAAATATTAAAATATATCTCGAAAACAAATTTATCCTGAAATAGCCTATATGAAGTTCCTTCTGACGAGCTGTTAATATCAGACTTTCTTTTTATTTTATACATAAATTTAACCATTTATGGTTAAAGATTCCTTAAAGTATCGAAATATTAAGAAGTTCACACATATTTTAAATATTTTTTACTTTTTTTAATCGTGGAATTTAGAAATTTACATTTTGTGAAAATTTGTTAAAAGAAAATTGGTACAAAACACTCGAGAACTTATTGTAATGGGCGAATACTAGTTTGAAATTAGTGATTGTGCATTTGGTATGCGCCAAGCTCAGAATAAAACATAAAATTCGGAGAAGATTTCTTTAAATGCATAAACAATTAGCAAAATTTGAGATTAACTTGCTTTATAATGTACAAATTTGTTATATTTACATTTTTGTCGAAAAGGCCATACTGACACATTGTGGATACGATCTTTTTTAGAACTGCATACATATCTCTATAGGCCTTGTTTACACTTAGTTTTTTGCAGCTAAGATAATCCCAATTCTAGAGAAATTTACACCAAGGTAAATACCTGGGGTCAACTGAAAAAAGAAGCAATGTTTTTGAAAAAAAAATTCCCCCACTTTGAGTTAACCCATGGCATCGTTTACGATGTATAGAAATAGAACTTGGTTCGACAATTTTGTGCAGGTTTCATAAATTTCGAGACTAGATAACAAACAAACAATCGATTGATTGATTGATTGATTGATTGATTGATTGATTGACAATAGAAAAAGAAATGAATTTCGTCTTCAATTTAATTGGTATTGCACATTTATAAAAAGTCTGTAACTTTTTTTATATCTACCTCTTTCGTGATCACTAATTCTCATTTTACATACATTTTTTCTATTTTCAAACTTGGTATTTAATGCACATTCATTATTTTCATAATCAGATTTTAATTTTGCTTTATACAGAAATTTTATTACTGTGTTGAACAACTCAATTAAAAAAATATTTTAATATTTAAGTTTTTTTTATTAAATTGTGTTATGAGCAGTTTCTCCTTTCTCCAGCCAGCCCGTAAATCGCCTGGCTATGCTAGAACCCTAATCGGCCTCATTTTACACAATGAAACTGCATGGCCTTGGGTTTCATCTTTATTAACGGACGACAACTCAACCTTTAGTAGGTGGTATTGTTCACTCGGCTATCCAGAACCCGTCCATGTTTTCAATGTCATGTATTATAATTAAAAGAAATAAATTATACATTCCAAAAAAATCTAAAATATACCATCTTTGTCATTGTGAAGAAACATTACTTTAAAGAAATTCTTCGGAGATAAGTAGCCATTTGTGAACATTTCAGTGTTAAGTTAATAAATAGTTGTACATTTAATATGTTAACCACGACAAATGTTTATGACAATTTTGTTAAAGCTTTTGAAAGTCTGAAATTCATACCGAGGAAAAGGACTTATGAAGAGATCGCTGCAGAATGCGGATATGAAGGCGGTGCTCTGCTAATGAAAGGCGAACAGCTGTTTAATGACCTGGCGACGCAAGACGTCATACCAGCGTCACAAGAGTTCTGGGTGGGCGATCTGCTGTTTACAGATTGGATATTACCAATAGGTAAGGTTTGGTTATGAAAGTGTGTTATAACAAATTACTAACATGGCAATATATAAAAGACCAAACTTCGCTTTAGATAAATATAAAAATATAAAGGAGAGTGATTGTAACAGCCATTATTTTTACTGGATTTTCTGAAGGTGGTCGTTTGTGAAATAGAAAAACCCAGGTTTAATTAACTAATCTATGGTGGCATATATCTGCCCCTACTTGTCACATAATTAAGTCAACATATTTTGTGAAATATGTCGATTTGTCACTTAATTAAGTCTACTTGTCACATATTTAAGTAAACTTGTCAGATAATAAAGTTATAATATTTTTAAGAAAAATTAACCGTACTTTGCGTTTTTGCCCTTTACATGCCATACATAAGTTGACATAACTATCTGACAAGTAGACTTGTGTATCTGACAAGTTGACTTATTTATCTGGCATATAAACTTTATTATCTGACAAGTAGACTTATTTATCTAACAAGTCAACTAGTAAGATAATTATGTCAACATGCAGATAAATAAGTCTACTTGTCAGATAACTAAGTTCACATGTCAGATAATTATGTCAACTTGTCAGATATATTAAGTCTACTTGTCACATAAATAAGTCTACTTGTCAGATAATTATGTCAGCATGTGTATGGCATGAAAACAGCAAAAACTCAAAAAACGTCTTTCTTTTCTTAAAAATATTAGCACTTTATTTATGTGAAAAGTAGACTTAATTAAGTGACAAGTAGACTTATATAACAAATTATGTAGACTTAGTTATGTGACAAGTAGGGGCAGATATATGCCACCATACTAATCAAAACAGCGTATTATTATGAATTAAAAACTATAAACTATAATAATGTATTTGCAAACCAGCATTGTTTTTGTAGAACTGTATGCAGATGAATGTTGTCATTGAACATATGTCCTCTTTGGTATAATAATGAAAGGTTCTCCTCGCACTTTAAATTACGTATAAACACTTTAAATTATGTATATGTTTGTATGTAAAGATATATGGAAGATTCATTAAACAATATAAAATAACAAGTTGTTTTATTGAATAATAAATTTATTGAAGCTTTTACTGTATGCAAACTTATTGTGCTACTTAAAAATTTGTGATGATAAATTGTCTTTGTCTTACCTAACTGATATTGTGACAGATTATTTTTGATTAAGTCGCGTTTTTTGGACATCGAATTAACATTTCTGGTTAATTTTTCAGACTGCACTCCGAAGAATTCTTTAAATGTTGTCAATCAAACTCCTATGATAACCAATGAAGTGTTCCAGTGCTATAGAAATTGTATTGGTCATAACTTCTTGGCTCTTAAGGTAAGCCTGTTGTGAAGTATCGGGAAAAACATGTTTTAGAAGTTCACCGTCATTAAGGGAATGCAGGACACTTTCACTGAAAATAATTTTTAATGAATTTTTCTTTAAATTCGACATATAGTTAGATTTTTTATACAAGTTATCATAATTCAAAATATAAAATAGGGGTTTCAGAGCTTATTTTCGAGGGTTTGGTCATTGAAATTTTAAATTTTCTAAAATTGATTATACAGATAAGAGAATAAAAAAGCACGAAAATACAAGATTTTCAGCCATTAATAAATTGAAGTTATAATATAGATATAAGAATTTCATTATTATTTTAAATTTTATTGAGTACATAATGAAAGAAATTATTATTAAATTTACCATAAATGTTCCATCTATTTTGAAATTTTCACAAAAAATGGCGGATGGTGTCCTGCATTTCTCAAATCTACCATAGCATATGCTTCCGTTATAGTGCTATTATTTACAAAGATAGCTACAGTACTGCAAGTTATTAAAAATTATTACATGAATAGAATTCATTAACATAATTTGATTTTGATTGGCCAATTTTAAGAAAAGCCTTCTTTTCTTTAACTATGAAACTTTACATAATTATTCATTGTGAATTTTGTACACATGTATACTTTGTGAGTGTTATTCGAGTGGCACACACGGCGGCATTGCTGGCAAATAGTTCTAATTAACACACCTAGAAAGTTACTCAAACTGTTAGGCCAAATGTCACCATATTTATCAGGTGTGATGTCATCAACAATTATTTGACTGGTGTAGATGATAAAAAAATGTGGGCACTATATTTTTGTTTGAATGATGTGTAATACTACTTTCAGCAATTTTTCAGCAATATCATGGCGTCCAGTTTTTATTGGGGAGGAAGACGGAGTACCCGGAGAAAACTCTGGACCTTCGAGGGAAACATTTCAATCCTTGTCAATTAAGATTGGAGTCGAGTACACCCTGCACGCAGTAAGACCCGAATTCGCAACCTCAGAGTTTACAAATAACGCGAACATAAGTAGACGAACTACCTTAACCACTCGACCATTAAGGCCTCTGCAACAAAAGGAATATTTTAGATATGAAATGAATAATTAATGTGTTATTGTTTCGTGCCGATCCTGCAGTAAACATGGCAGACATTAATAAATTTTGTAACAGATAATAATATCATGGGTATGTAGGTCCATTGTATAGACTAGCTAATGATCAGTATACCAGGTGGCCTTTCTTGAGCCTCTGGTAACCAAAAAAGATGAACAGGAAAAGTAATAACGAGCATTGCAGATGAGCTATACGGTAACATGTGCTCGTAAAAATAGTCACGTATTTGAACAAACCCATTTCAGATGGTAGCTGAGCTATCCGCAGAAAATATTGTAGAACCAATAACTAATTTGACATGAATAAATATTAAGTGTTTTATTTAAAAATAACAACAAAAATGTTAAAGTTATGAAATCTAAATTGACAGTTATGTGCTGTCACCAACCCAATAGAGAAAGACGTTACGTCACCAATGGAATTCAGTGGCACTGTTAGGGGCGTTGGAAGCCATGAACCAAATATGCGATGCTCGTATTTACGATTCGCCTATATTCATCTTAAACATATTTACGATTCGCCTATATTCATCTTAAACACAGTTGTTTATAAATTTTTAAGTAGCTTAATGTCATTTCAGAACAATTACTGTGTTTGTATAGACAATTACAGAGTACCAAATTACCAACAGTTATCCCCGTGTAATGTGTTCTGTAGTGACATTGGTCTGTGTGGTGGAGGAAACCAGACAGAATATGTTAACATTTATGAAGTAGCAGGTAACAAAGTACAGAAGGGGGATAAGCACTTCCTGTTTAACTTTGATTTTTTTAATTAAAAAATCTTTATAAAAACTTTAAGCATTCGTTTATATTTGAAAAGCAGTTATCTTAAAAAAACGCCCGATTTAGTTACCTTTTATGGATGGCATCAAAAAGACCATTTTGTTTTGTTTAGTGAATTTCCACTGTTGTTGAATTTCACAACATTTTTTTATTAGTAATAAATCCAATTGCAGTCCTAAACACTACTACGAGTGATTTCGGAAGCTACCACGTGGGTGCTACGGAAGGATAAGCAGTTTTTGCCTGTTGCTACACACCAGTCGTGTTTGTTGCAGTAAACTCCATGTTATGGAAGATATTTAAGGACTGGGCTAGCATGCGACCTTCTTATCTATGAGTGATTTTAAGAAGTCCTCTTTATACAAATAGAGTGAAAAATCGACAAGCAATGTTGCACAATTAGTGCCCATTAAATACCAATTGTCTGTTGAAAATCACGTCCACCAAACTGAACGAATATGAAAATCCAGCATTTCAATGATTCCGTCGTGCATAAATTTGTAACATCCTTAATTTGTGTCATTTACGTAGCATGTAGAAATGCTTAAGTTCCATTCAGGTTGGGAACTTTAAACCATCTGGTTAAAAAAAATCATTTTCATATATATGACAGGATATTGGTTTCAAACATTCAATAACTTATTTATATTCAAATAAATAACAAAATTATACCATTTACAAATAAAAAATTGAAAATGAATAAAATTATTAAATTGGTGCAACCAATATCAGGCCATAATCATAAATGTACATATCTGCAATGAATGTATTTGATTTTTAAATGAATAGTTGTACATAAATGACCGGGAATGGAATTCCTGTATTAGGTCCTGCTTTCCTGTGTTGCAATTTTTATCTGCCCCTGTTTATCTATTGTATACTATTGTATTTACTCTACATGTTAATAACACTTATGGTTACTTGCATTTATGATATTAAGACTTTTGCTAAAGTAGTATTTAAACATTTTAATAAAAAAATTACTAATTATGCAAAACCCAAATAATTATTTTATTTATTTTCTTCAAGATTCAGTCGACAGTCGCACAGAGAATCCGAGTGCAATAGGAGGGCCGTATATAGAATGTCTTACTGCCAGGTGTCCAGTCAACGACTATGTAGGGGTTTCGTGTGATTCCCAAAGCCAAAATTATGGACTTTGCGGTAAGAAATAATATAACATTGGTTAAAACAAGTCCCGGTCCGGACTATGAGTGTTATTGTAATATACAATCTAGACTAAGAAAAAGTAGGTTCTATTATAATTTTTGATAGCAGAGATACATCAAGTTGTTTAGTGATAGATACCCGATGTCTGTACTAAAATGAACATAAAATAACGCAGTTGTCATTGTTTTTGTCTCGCCTGCGACGAAAGTCGCTGGAGGCGAGACATATGTATGGGAATCCGGCGGCGTCGGCGGCGGCGGCGGCGTAAACACTTGACATCTTGCTTCATATATTTGTAAGCCCAAGCCCTAGGTCCATCAAATTTGGTACAGAGGTAGCTTATGATGAGTACTTGCCAGTCAGTCACCTGTCACCTGACCTTGACCTCAATTTTACGGTCCGGCGACTACTTTAAAGTTTGAGTTACGGCAGTTCCTCTGTAACTACGCATAGTAGGATGACAATATTTGGTGTATAGGTTGCTGATGACTAGTACATGACTGTCTGGTAGGTGTCATCTGACCTTGACCTCAATTTTACGGTCCAGTGACTACGTTAAAGTTTTTGGGTTAAGGCAGTTCCTCGGTTACCACGCATGGTAGGATGACAATATTTGGTATATAGGTTGCTGATGACTAGTACATGACTGTCTAGTAGGTGTCACCTGACCTTGACCTCAATTTCACGGTCCAGTGACTACGTTAAAGTTTTTGGGTTACGACAGTTCCTTTGTAACCATGCATGGTAGGATGACAATATTTGGTATATAATTTGCTGATGACTAGTACATGACTGTCTGGTAGGTGTCACCTGACCTTGACCTCAATTTCACGGTCCAGCGACTACATTAAAGTTTTTGTATTAGGACAGTTCCTCTGTAACTATGCATGGTATGGTGACAATATTTGGTATACAGGCCGCTGCTGATATTTAATGCTTTTTTCGTAATGCTTATGACGATATTTATTTTCGTTACTGATGTGGAATGCAGGCGAGACGTTTTTCTGTGTCCACACTTGTGTTTTCTAAACAGACGTCTAGTCAACGTGGAAAAGAAATATAATAGTATATTAAATTAATTTATTCCAAGTTGTTATTTATTAAAAATTATTGGACTGTATACATGTGTGTCAAAGAACGTTTGGAAACCAGAGAGAAACGTTTGTAACATGTAACATTCCGCCTTTGTTTTTGATTGGCTAAAGTCCAATGAGCAGTATTTAGCAATGTTCAGGACGAGACCACAAATAATAAAACAACTGATGGACCATGGGTACCAAAAATTTGACTGACGCTGGAAAATTAGGATGTATTAGACAGGAATAGAACATTAAGCCTTTTGTAGCGGCAACAATGAGTTTAGTCTTTTTCGAAATCTACTGAATGGGTCTTTATTCTTCAAAGAGCGTAAGACTTTCCAAACACGTTAATCATTATGGTCCGCGGTTGGGCTTTCCGCGTTCAAAACCTTTATCTGCCACCTGGACACACGCTAGTCAGCTGTTTGCATTAAGCAATGAAAACCAGTCCTGTATGATCCCAGCTGATGTTTTTGACAACTTGTATCAGACTTCAAGTCTGCGTATTCTGTTGTATTATAGAAAATATTTTAGAGTACTTTAAAATCTCATAATTGTTTTCCTTTCTGTGATCAGAATCTGCATTTCGTTTTCATTTTTTGATGATTGCGTTGGTGAAAAATCTATTCCACTCTTGGCTTTAAAAAAAAACTGGTCTACACTTTTAGATGGTGACCGATACAGGACAGCCATTTCTTACAGTTTTGGATGTTCCACAGTTATATGAATACTTTCAGCTGTTTCAGCAGAAGAGTCCTGAATCAACTCTATCTCTAAGTGAAGTTTTGAGTATATGGCGAGTCCATGATTGTCTTTGTTACATGGGAGAAAGTGGGCTTTATATCCTGGGATCTGGTATTGGTCTAAAGTATCTTGCAGAAAATGTGTTTCAGACAAACACAATATATGTGCACCAAAAAGTGCTGGATCTACTAGAATATCCTGGAAGTGAAGCCTTGCTGACCTAGCATTTAACACTACAACATTCAGAGATAATCTGTTCTTAGTAAGAATTCATATGGATTGCACACAGTCATAGTTGTTTTTATTCTCTTCATTTCCCTTGCTACAGGTTTACTACATCTTATTTTTGATACATCAAAGGATGTTAAATGCAGTCCATCTAGCTTTCTGGCTCTACTAAGAGCTATATAAGCTTGTAAATCCCCAAAAGTTTTATCAAAGGAGACAACAATGCTGTCCAATGACAGATCTTGCATTTTGTGAATGGTGGTCGCTCATGCTAGCCTAAGACGAAATTGGGATATAATTAATTGAACATTTTGCTTTGACTTTGATAAGAAAAATTGTTTCAGTTTGATAAACTGGGATAACAGATGAATCATATTCTGATAGATCATATTTACTGAGAATCCTTGTATTTTGTCCAACCCTTTTATTATTAAATTTGATTAATACAGCCAATGGCTTCTGATGTCGTGAAAATTTGAAACTAACACTTGTTTCCTGTGCACCGTTTGTAATCTATCACTTACATCTACATTTCTGATAAGCATTATTCGTGCTCCAATGGCAAGGTCAATGGTATAAGGCAGACCACCAGTGTATCTTGGGTCGGTAGGGATGGTCTTATTTTTCAATGCTTCTGGAACCTTGTCTATAGCCTCTACAGTAACAATTTCTGTGTCAAGTTGGTTTAACATAGTACAGTTATGGGAATCAACCTGTTCATTCCATGCGTACACATGCAAAGTGTCTTTTGGATAAACTTCATTACTTACACTAACACTAACTTGATTTTAGGGTCTGGACATTTTTTTCAGTGATTTTAGCCTCTCTAACTCTATTAAGCAAATGAGCAAATTCTGCATCATCCTTCTGCCTCTTAATCTGTTTCAGCTCAAATAACTGGAAATTATCCCATACGTTTACAGTCAACCTAGCATATTCATCTGATGGTAGTTGAAAAACAATCCCTTGAGCAACAGGTGGCAATTGATACATGTCTCCAAATGCCAGCACAGATATTTCACCAAAGTCATGTGGGCTTTGGAAAATTTCATCAAATTTCCTATGAAGCAAAAGATCTGCACCTACCATGGATGTTGAATCAATAATGATTAAGTGAACACTGGCAAGCTTATTACGAAGTATGTTTCTTTTTTCGTCAAACAACTTCCCATAGCTATTATACTTTTTTGATTGTCCAATCTGAATATGAAGAGCTGAATGAATGGTGTTTATTTCTATATTATGAGCTACTGCACCAGTTGGAGCTAACAGTAATGTCCTGATTGCTGATGGTGAATCTCCTTCAATTCTCATTGTTCTTTCAATCATCTGGTAGATTGCCTTTATCAGGTGAGATTTGCCTGTACCTGCCCCTCCAGTCATAAAAAAGTAGATTGGATTTGGACATTTTCCTTCACGTTTTGCATTACCAGCTTACTGACACCAATCTGTAACTCTCTGGAACAGTTGTCTTTGTTCAAAGTTTAAAGATCTTACATGTAATGAATACTCTTCATTAGTCCATATTGTGGAAACTGTCTCTAAGACGACTGTTGTCAAATTTGTAATGGGATTGTGTCTTGTTGTTGTGAGACTGTATTTTCTCCCGGGTCTAAGTACTCTGGATCTAGCTGTTCTCCTTTTGCACGTTCTTTTGCTTAAGCGTGTTGTGTAACTGAATCAAGGATGTCCCATGTATCTGTTTGAGAACCATTCTCAGTAAAGTCTAGAGTACAACATCTATCATTTCAGCATGCTTCTGAACAATTGCTTTGTGGCTTGCAAAAGTGAAAGGTTGATTCTATAACTTTCAGCAAATGACTCATATCCAGACAAAATGTTAGCCTCATTTCCCCATAGCTTGAAGAGATAATCAGAATGTTAGTATGACTTTGGTTCCTAATCTAAGCTAAATACATGGTATCTAATCAAGGCCTGCTTTGATCTTTTCTTCATGGTAAGATCTTCAGTCTCGGTTGAAATTACTATTTCATTTTGGAGTTCAGATATTTCTAATGTGCCTGCTTCAGATGGATCAACTTTATCATCTACATGTAGTGCTTCTGCTTCAATGTCAGTGCGTTTTGTACTGCCAGAAGATGAAAGATCATACCAAGAGACGAACAAAGCAAGACAGCAGTTGTCTAGTTCCTTAGGTCTTAAGGCATATTTCTCATCCAAAAAAACTCACAAAAATATTCTTATCATCATCATCCATATCCCGAAGCACTGCTTTAGGTTTCAAAAGACGTACTCTTTGTTATAGTAATTCTGTTGGTATCCATATAGTGGTAAAATCAGATTTAATAAGTGGAAGACCTAATAGTCGGTAAGTTGCCTCCTGTGCACTAATACATGTAGTTCGACTATTAGTAAATGCTTGTGCACATTTCTTCATCTGTTGACGGACACCTTTGTTTGAGTTTTCCTTGCTGACAGCCTGAAATAGTAATCCCATTGCTCGCTCTTCCTTTGTTATATAAGACACAAAGTACTAAATACAGGCATATGCGTTTGACACGTACTGGATATCCATATTGGCTTGCCAAGATTTCAAAACTGTTGGGTTGTAGTTATTAACTAAAATATCCATGGGTGATCTCTTCATAAACACTCTTGGATTTTTTACAAAAGTGGATAGAAAGTCCATGTACCAATCTTCTGTCAGATTATATTTAGTCAATACTTCTTCTATTGACAACATTTCATTATCTCGTGTATTGTGGAAAAATTCTTTCACATTAGTCAAAAATGTTATCGCTAACTTGCCTTGTGCATTTCTTTCAATAGGGTTATCTTTATCATCATCACGTTAGTCTTACAAATATTGTCTGTGGTGATATTGGTTTCGGGCAATGAAAACGGCACATTTCACCAGTCTTCACACAGGTCCCGTGTTTCTGCAAGGTTTTCACTAGTTGGTAGTGGATTAAACATACTTGTTGATGAATACCTGTATCAACTCTGGGTCACTCTTCTCGGGATGCGGTGTATCTTTTATCCACAAGACTCCATGGCAATGAGGGGATCCCCGTTGTTGGAATTCAAACCGATGAAGTTAACGAAGTACTTCTCATAATGGGTTAGCTTTAGATAGTATGACATTCTTGAATAAACAATCAAGTCTATATAGAAAATGGCGAGCTGCAGTGACAGGGTTAGACCGCAATCGTGAACAGTTATCATTCCATGAGAGATTTTGTATTTCATCCTCTGTCAATGATTGTATACCTGTTTGTCTACTTATTGCTTGAATAGTATCATTCCATTTAAGGTCTGCAGCAGACAATGTGAAAACCCAGGTGAAAATTTCCAAGTTGTTTAATGGCAGATAGAAGCTTGTACTGTACCTTTTGCCAATACGGTGGAGATCCCCTAATTGGTTGAAGAAATCTGTAACCTTGATCTCTGAACGTGTAGGCACTAATTGCAGAAATACGTTTAGCTTTGCCTACAGTCAACAGCTCATCGGGAGTTATTCCTGATAATTATATAATGATTTACGCATAGCAATATTCATGCTATCAAGAACTTGTTTCATTTCTGTAATGCCCTGAGCTACATATAGATATTCTACATCTGATGCGAAGGTTTTCTCTTCATCTAGAATTCTCTTTTGGAAATACTTTTTGGCTGAAAGTTTAATTGGACGCTCATGCTTCCATCCAAATATTCCATTTGGAAGTAGGTGCTAGCTCCTCAAAACTGTTATATATTAAGAAATTAATAGGACGCTTTCCTTCTCAAGAAGCAATGCTTACAATTTTGTCTGCATCAATGACTGGGTCAGTAGGCTGAATACAAACATCAAATTTCACACCTCTTAATCTGGCTACAGGGTCTTATGTATAGTCATCTTCACTCTCTTCTTAAGAAGAATGATCTGATTGGTTTACTGCAACAAAAGTATGTTTTGTAGATTATATCAATTCGACTTCACTATCATTCTGAATAGTTGAATCAGTAAGGCTAGTCCATGTTTCCTGGTCCTCAGCTTCACACCTCTCCTCCTAATCATTGCATTCTTTAATATTTATTGAATGAAAATTATTTTCTTTCAGCCATTTGAGGGCTGCTTGAACTGGTCTAAAATACTGGAACTGACATGTCCCTTATACACAATATTTCTCTTAAGTTTTAATGGTATGAATCCTGCCTTGTTGGGTGTTCTAGGTAATGATGACCATACAGTATCCTCGTTCACAGGAACATTGATAACTGAACCTTTAATACCACTTTGTTGTCATTTAGGCGAGGCCATCAACTGCATCAAAGGGTATCTTCTAGAGATGAGATGTCGTTCTAATGATGTCAATTGTGCTAACTCAGGGGCTTGTTGAGTTACTTCTAAGTCATTACAGTTTGCTTGAGGTGGAATTCTGTTTTTAATGTGTCTAATACAGAACTGCATAAACATTCCTTGTTATCCACAGACTTTTTACCAGCGATACATTAATTTGAGTAATAATTGCAGCTCGGACATTGATAAATTTTATGTTTAAACTTCAGAGACACTTCTTTGGTATAACAATCTTCTGCAGCAAGTACAAACATACTCAGGATATTGTTGAATGGAAGATTTAAATTTCTCAATCGCACCATCTAATGTTATTGGATTCTTACTACCACGCCTTTGCTGCCTGTTTTTAATCTCTTTTGATAAAATACCTGTTAATTCGCTGGAAGCCATGATACGCCTTTTCGCGATCAGTCTTCTTTCTTTCAGCTTCACGTCTATCTTGTTGTTGTTTCTCATGAGGAGAAAGTGTCTGATTGAGCAATTCCCTACTTCTATTATCCTTTTTTCTCTTAGCTTCCAGTCCATTTTGTTGCTCTCTTTCTTTGGGAATCAGTGTTTTATTCAATTGCTCTCTATAATCCTTTATTCTTCTAGCTTCCAGTCTATTTTGTTGCTCTCTTTCTTCAGGACCGCAGGTCGGGGGTTCTCTCCGGGTACTCCGGCTTCCTCCCCCAATAAAACTGAACGCCATGAAATAGCTGAAAAGTGGTATTAAAACACCATTCAAATTCTTTCTTCAGGAATCTGTGTTTTATTCAATTTCTCTCTATATCCTTTGTTCTTCTAGCTTTCAGTCTATTTTGTTGTTCAGAAATCAGGGTTTTACTCAGCTGTTCTCTATATTCTTTTTTTCTTAGCCTCAAGTCTATTTTGTTGCTCTCTTTTTCGGGAATGAGTGTTTTATTCAGCTATTCTCTATAGGACCTTTTTTCCTCTTGGCTTCCAATCTATTTTTGTTGTTGCTTTACCTCTAGGCTGAGTGTTCTCTTTCTCTCAGCTTCCTGTTTGTTTTTACCTCATCAGAAATCATCAAAACTTAGTGTTTTTCTTATTCGATCCCGATACATCCTAATCCTTAATGATTCTTGCCTTTTTTTCTCTTGTAAAGGTGTAAGACATGATGGTTTTTTAACTTTACTATCTTGTTGCTGTTTCTGTTTAGATTCTTGATATTTAAGCTCTTTCTCCAATTGAGTACTCATTAATATTTCACTTGTGTGTTTTTGAACACCACTGTTTCTTTCTATTTTTTCTCTTCTCCCTCCAAATGAATAGTTTCCCTCTGAGTATTATGAATTTAATATTTTGAAAGAGTAATTTCTTGTTGCAAAGCATTGTTTCTTGTTTGTTTAGTCATAGCTCATTGTCTGAACTATTTCCATCCTGTTCTGATATTTCAGTCTCTATCACATCTTCTTTCTCTGCTTGTGTCTTCTATTGTCCTTTTCTATCTTGCTGGTCTTTCAGTCTCCTTTCCTTTATCTTTTGAATTGCAGATTTCTTCCGTGGTATAGAAGATGTTTCTTTCACTTTAATATCTTGCAGTTGCTTCTGTTTGGAATCTTCATATTTCAGCTTTTTTCTGTCTGACCTTTAATTAATGTCTCACTATTACGTTTTCTAGATGATGTGTTACTATATGAAATAAAAGAAACTTTTTCTTGTGAATTTGAACTCAAATGTATCTGTGAAAGTCTCATTCCCAATCTTTGCTCTTTTTGTGCCACATTTAATTTCAGGAAAATCTATAACACCACTGTTCTGTTTTATATAATGAATAGTATTGTGAACTTGACATTGTGAAAGGGTAATATCTTGTTGTAGAGCATTGTTCCTTGATTGTTGAGTCATTTGCTCATTGTCTGAACTATTTCTATCCTTTTCTGATATTTCAGTCTCTATCACACCTTCTTCCTCTGCATGTATCTACTGTTGTTCTTTTTTTCATGTCTTTCTTGCTGTTCTCTCAGTCTCCTTTCCTTTATTCTTTGACTTGCAGATTTCTTTCGTGGCATGGTTTACACACTAAAAAGAAGAAACTAACATTTAATCATCATGTTATCACATCAAACTTCTAGCTTTCATATCAGTTAAACATCTTTTAGCATAGAAATTATTTTTTTAAGCATTACATTGTTATTTATTCCACTTATAATTAAAAAGCCACATGTTGCAGAAAATGTTAATAATAAAAAGTAAAGCTATTAAACAACAGAAAAAAGCAGCTAGAAGTGATGTGATAACAAGTCTTTGCTTCGTATGGGAGTTACATCCAAGGACATCTGAAAAGAAAAAAAAGAATTATGATAGAAATGGACAAAAACTATATATAAAACGTCATAGAAATTGAAGGAAAACATTTCCTCTGGGCTGTTCTGCTCTCTTTCTCTCAGCTTCCTGTTGGTTTTTACTTTGAACATCATCAGAACTTAGTGTTTTTCTGATTCGATCCCGAGAATACCTAATCCTTTTCTGATCTTTCAGTCTCTATCACATCTTCTTTCTCTGCTTGTGTCTTCTGATTTCCTTTTCTTTTAGAACGTACAACTTGTGATACTAAACCACCCTGCCAAATTTCTCATTTTTCTCGTGTTCACACATTGTCATGTCGGCCCAGTCCCAAGCAGGAAGTAGTTGTCCGACAGGTCTGAAAGTCACTTAGAACGTACAACTTGTGATATTGATCCAACCTGCCAAATGTACT
Organism: Limnoperna fortunei; assembly: GCA_944474755.1. Taxonomy (NCBI): domain Eukaryota; kingdom Metazoa; phylum Mollusca; class Bivalvia; order Mytilida; family Modiolidae; genus Limnoperna; species Limnoperna fortunei. Next base: position 67,755,354 of record OX104114.1, on the reverse strand, counting down.
GTTTCTGAGAAAAGCTTGACGGAACTTTTCATACTCGTGTTCCCACATTTTCATATCGGCCCAGTCCCAAACAGGAAGTAGTTGTCCGACATGTCTGAAAGTCGCTTAGGACGTACAGCTTGTGATACTGAATCACCCTGCCAAATTTCAAATTGTTCGCATGTAATGTTTCTCAGAAAAGCTTGACGGAACCTTTCATACTCGTGTTCACACATTTTCATATCGGCCCAGTCCCAAACAGGAAGTAGGTTTCCGACAGTCGCTTAGGACGTACAACTTGTGATACTTAACCACCCTGCCAAATTTCAAATTGTTCTAATGTACGGTTTATGAGAAAAGTTAAACGGAACTTTTCATACTCGTGTTCACACATTTCCATATCGGCCCAGTCCCAAACAGGAAGTAGTTGTCTGACACGTCTGAAAGTCGCTTAGGACGTACAACTTGTGAAACTAACCCATCCTGCCAAATTTCAATTGTTCTCATGTACCGTCTCAGAGAAAAGCTTGACGGAAATTCGTAAGGACGGACATGAGTAAAGCTTAATTCCCCCCCGACATGTCGTCGCTGGGGCATAAAAACCACAGTAGTATCACAATTGAATATTTGGCCATATATTAGGCGATTTTATATGATCACTACGATGAAGTTAACAATTGTCTGTACTAAGTAGTAAATTAATCACCGGTAAAGAATGGTAGCAAAATACAACTTAAATGAAGATGGGTTTTTTGTAAAGACATTGGCCAAACGGCCTTTTGATCATTTTTTTTTGTCTCTCAACGTAGGTGTATTTGTGGACTCCCAAAACTTGATAAGTATAACTCAGATACTTATCGGAAATTGTTAAAACGTGTTTTGTTCTAGTATCTAACGCAGCCCTTTGATTCGGCAAATGTATATGGATAACATTTTAATGCATTTAAAGTGGTCTGCTCGATTCGAATTGTATTATTATTGTTTGTTTGAATATTGTTTTAGTATTGGTTTCAGCAATTTTTCAGCTATATCATGGCGTCCAGTTTTTTGGGGGAGTAAGCCGGAGTACCCGGAGAAAACCCCCGACCTGCGGTAGGAAAACTGGCAATTATTGTTAATTAAGATTGGAGTCGAATATACCCTGCCTGGTTAATATTAATTAATTTTTAATTTTTTAGCATACATACATGTTGTAATAGGAATAGTTTTTTTACGTTTGTCAGTTGGATACAATCTTTGTCAGAGGTATTTTTTAACAAGATAAAGCGTTCTAAAATCAATACATATTGCACTTTAATATCTTTAATGTCTCCGCTAACAAAGAATCTATTGCCGACATAAATTAAGCTAGGTTTCGCAAGTCTATTCGGAAATGTGAATATTTTGTACTTGTAACGATAAATCCTTACTAGACATTAAAGAACGTGAAAAGTTGTACTTGCATTTTTAATAATAAAGTCGGCTATAAAGGTTTTGATATAATTGTTTTAACTTTTATTTCTGACTTAATTAAAATTTATTATAAAATAGTTACCAGTGCACCACAGTCAATTCGTGATACTCACCCAAATGAATATTATCGCGGGCTGAATTAGTGACAAATATCGGTATTGACGGCTCGTATATACCGATAGCTTCACTCTAGTACATCTCTGTCAGTATATTTTTCAGTATTATAAATGTCCGTTTCATAATTCAGAAAAGTCATTAATAATTGTTGGCCATTAAAATTGCTATGATCATTTAAAAATTATGATAGCTACTCCCGTGTGTACACAAGTCATCCATTAGGCCGTTCATCAACAAAGGTATCAATTAACATTGAGTTCTCATGTATTCTCGTGTGGTTTAAATGAAACATATGATTCTACTTCAGTTTTAGTATATATAATACTGAACAAATAGCAATATTTTTTACAGTTATTATTTTTTAATCACGGGATTCCATGTTCTTATTGAGATCTAAATTAAAGTCTGCCATTAATAGTTCAATATTTCTAGGGAGGACAATGGGTATTATCCTGTGTATATCTATAAAACAACTAGCAATCAAAATAGAAGCTTAGATACACAAATGTATCATAAAAGGATTGACGAACGCCTAGTTTTTTATGTTGTGTTTATGTTATGTTAGAGTTGACTTGTGGCTGTAACAATTTAACTTCATTGCTTTCTGGTAAAACTTGACATTTTTCTATTTGGTTCACATGTAACACTTACCTTTTGATGCTAGGTAATATGGTTACTTGGTATTTTTACGTGTTTATTTCCCGTCTGTTGTCCTTACGAGTTTATATACTATAGTAATAAAAATCTCTTAATCAGGAAGGTGAGCCTTGCTAGCTGAGTGGTTCGGGTAGTTCGTCTACTATTCATCAAGTGGTCTGTCAACGCTGAGGTAGCAGGTACGAGCCACTGCGGGAAGGGTGTACTCGACTCCAATCTTAGCTGACAACGATTGCTAGTTTTCCTGACGAAGGTCGTGGGTTTTCTCCGTGTACTCCGGCTTCCTCCCTTAATAAAAACTGGATGCCATGATATAGCTGAAAAATTTTTGGTTGCGTTAAACATCAATCAAACAAACAAACAATAATCGATGGAGGAAGGTTTGTCATTTTTAGACAAAATACTCAGTTTACCAATTGATGACAATTGCTTAGTGTATAATATACACAAACTTGCATATAGTTTAAGAATCAATTTGAAACAAGTATTTGACATTTAATTCAGTATGTTGTTTTATAGGTACGACTGACCTGACGTCCAGCAGCATGTCATACAACGCCGCTCTACGAGCATGCGCAGACACTACTCGGTCATATTTCAATGGTGAATGCTTCAACAATACTGATAACAAAGTATGGACTGGTCTTGTCAGATCGACGTTCTCTCCACTAGGTAAAATTGTATATTAATTGTATTTGGATTAAATGGTCGACATTTCAAAGCAACAGCACACAGATGTGCATGAAATGTCGCAGATTAAGGAGTTGGTTAACAGAAACATTGATTTTCTTACGATTTACAGAAGATTTCAGCTTGCTTTAATTATTTTGTCAAAAAGAAGAACTTAGCCCTCCACATTTTAGCTTTATGAATAGTTTCAGCATTATTTGTGACATAGTAGGCATAAAGTGTATCTACACGTCGTATAGAAAACACATAGCTTTAACATATTTAAGAAACAAAAGGCAACCGTATCCGGCTAACATAATAGCAATTTAGAATCGTCTTCTCCTTGATTTACACAATATACATGTATTGAAATATACTGATATCCTAAAGATCAGACATGGATATAAAAAATAACATGAAAAATCCGTATGGACATTCAATTGAAATGTACAATTTAAAAATTTACAATTCAGAAAGGAACTGTTGTAGGCTCAGTTCGCCCTGTTCTTCAGACGTGCACTTTCTTTTAACAAGATTTACGGCAGTAAGATCGTAATTTTTTCGCATTTGAAATTGGGCAGTTTTCATTTTGGTCCATTTTGGATAAAGTCAGTTAAAATTCAATGTAATAAAAAAAATCATTCAGGGCGTGAAACATATTTTAGTTGGTGACCTTGTTATGAGTGGGAAAATCGTCAATAAACATGTAGTTTTAAATACAACAGCAGCAGATTTGGAATGGATTCTGAAACGGAATGTTTAATGTGGTATTGTACTGAACAAAATAAATATCAGACTTCTGAATTTTTTTATTGAAAACTCAGAAGTAAGCCATGAGAGTGAAGGCGTATGTTCTGTTGTTTATTTGCTCGTGTTAAAGGGTGAAATTCACGGTTTCGATCCCATGTAGGGTATAACCAAAGACTTTACAATTGGTGTGGCAAAAATTTGACAGATACTCTACACAGCTAAAACTGTAAGTCACAAACAAAAACCGCTGATTAAGTACACCAATGGATCATTTTGCCTATAAAAATATACATGAATGTGTACACGTGTTTTGTTATATTATTTATGTAAAATTTATTACCTATAGATGGAATTATTCCTGGACTGCTTCTTGCGAGGGGTGCAAAGTGTACTAAATTCCCGAACTCATACGGCTACACAGTGAACTGTATTCCGGCTATAGAAGCAACCCCGCTACCATTTGTGTGCAAAATGGGTGAGTTTCTTTCATTAAAAATTAAACAGGAACATTACAGGTCGACCAATTTCCCTTTTTAATATTTTTTTAAATAACAGCATCAAGTATATGTGCAAATTTACCATTATAACTTGACGCTAAACAAAGACGCACGATCCAAATTCCAAAAGTAATTGGACAACGTAGATTTTACAAACCTGTCAAATGCCTTCAGCTGACGACTTCTGATGTGTTGGTTCACTATCAGCTTTGAACTATGCTGATACAATTAACATCTTCATTGAAGTTTTTCTCTGTGTACTCTGTCTTTACCCGTATTTAAACTGGACGACACAATATAGCTGAAAAAATGTTGAAAGTTGATTCGTTAAACACTCTTTACACAAACAAATCCCCCTTAAGAAATATTGTTATTGAAATCCATCCCAACTCATTTATTTCCACTCATAGCGTGGTACTTATAGTGTATGCTAACACTATGTTTAAGATTATTATGTAATTGATACCTTTTCTTGTTCATTTTATAGGAAATAAACAACAGCTAGTCCCTACAACTATCAATTTAACAGCCAATACACCAAAATGGCCATTACCTACAGGTACCTTATATGTTGTAATGCACGTATGTCAAAGTTTTTGTGATCCTGTTTATTTCTATCTGTAATCTTGGAAGAACATTTTTAGTAGTTGTTATTTTTCACTTTTTGTAGGTTACCCACAGTCATACACTACATCTACGCCCACTAATCAGGGTACCACAAAGGCGCAGTCACGTGATGGAAATGATTCAACAACAGGTAAACATTAAATCATGGATTAAATTTCTTACAGTTGACCTACGTTTATTATAGCCATTTTTAAGCTTTATTGTGGAGTTCAGTTTTTATTGGGGGAGGAAACCGAAGTACCCGGAGAAAACCCCGACCTTCGAATGGAAAAACTGGCAATCATTGTCAATTAAGATTGGAGTCGAGTGCACTATCCCCGCAGTGAGACTCGAACCCGCAACCTCAGGTTTGACAGACCACGTGATCAATAGTTTTGATTGTTTGCTCTGGTGTTGAACGAAATTTTCATCATTTTTTCATCTATGACATCTAGTTTTATGTGCGAGGAAACGGGAGTACTCGGTGAAAATCCACGACCTTTGGCAGGACAACCTGCGATCCTTTTTAGTTTAAGGTTGGAGTAGAACAAACCCAGCCCGCTGTAAGCCTCTTACGTCAGTGTTCACAATCACGTGATTGATGGTAAATTACTAACTATCTTAACGACTCGTCCACCGAAGACCACGAAAAAGATGTAGCCAAGTTAAGCATAGTTCCGCATGCATCTGTATATAAACCAATAATAAAATTTAATTTCATTCTTATATACAATTTAGATGATTTTACGAAAAATGGTTTGAATAATTAACCAAACACCGCATATATTGTGTTTTTTTGTGCCCAATGATTACTATAACTGTTTGACAGGTATCGTGGTTGGATGTGTGCTTGGTGGGACTGCAGTTTGTGTAATCGTTATAGTTGTTGTCTGTTTACGAAAAAGGTAAATATTTAATTTTATCTAACCATTTCAGTTGTTTAGGGTTTTTTACATCTACATTGCCTTGGGGCTTTTTTAAGAGTTAAAAATGCTTTGCCTATTAAAAAAGTTACTATAACATTTTTTATATTAAATGACACCCTTAACCAGCTGTCAATCAAATTTTATTAACTATTGGGATCTACATGTAATAACCCCAAATAACTACAGATACAAATGACACGTAGTTATATGCTAGTCAATCGGAATGCAATGGGGTTTGTGATTATGTTTGTTTTAAATGCAAGTATCAAATTTAGATTTTAATAATTTGCACAAAATCAGTTCGTTTTCATTAAGGAACAGTATTAGGGATGGACAATTTTTCTGTAGACGCTCAGACACATATTGTCTGTCAGCATTCTACACTGATACTTAAAGTTTAGTGATGTTGTAAAACGGTGTTTACGTCTTGTCATCTTTTCTTGGTCTGCTGACGACTGTTTTAAGACTTCTATCGTCGTTGTAATTGTATGGCTGTGTATTGTCTGATGGAGAGGATTTTGTAGGCTTTTTGTATCTTCGTCCAGTAGTTTAATGGTTGTATATGGTCTATCTTTATACAGGATGGTTGTGTGGTCTGATGGAGAGTATTTTGTGGATTCTGTATTGTTTTGGTGATTGTATGCTTGTTTAACCTGTTGTGTTGTTAATAGAAGTAATTGTGAACCTGTATTTGTTGTACATATTGTTTCCGATTTCTACTTCTAAGCACTTATATGTATTTAATTGTTTTCATATAGTACTATGCTAAAGAAGGTTGAAACACCGTTTTACTTAATGGACTAAAAAGGTGTGATTCTTAGGTGTATAGAGTTCATATACCAGTGAATTAGGATGCCAACTCGTTACTCATAACATAGGTTAATACACAGACATCTCAAACCGTCTGCACCATTAATTTTCAGATAATAGTAATATCCCTGCAATTACATAATTTAGAAAAGGTTCACACTTTGCATTTATCAATAGCTAGATCTGTATAGGTTTTAGTTTTGAATGAATAATAAGCCAAGTTTTAATTTTTGCTAATTTACTTTGTGCTATATTCAATCTACACAGGTGACGTCCCTGACAAGATTTCCATCTAAATAAAATGCAGTTTATAGTAAAATGTAACCATTATTCCAATATATGTTTAATTTACCTGATAATCTGATGGGAAATCAGTTTATGTCTACTATCTTTCATATTATCCTATATAAATCAGTATGGATTGATTGTTTGTTCAGCGATTATTATTCAAATACTGCACTGATACTAGTTACCTATACTTTCCAAATACTTGATGTCTTAAGGTTTGTGTTTGAGCTTTTTGCATCAGAAGATTAATAAAACACAAAATTAGGATTAAATTAATTCCTAAACATATAAGATGAAATACTAAAAGGCGTAATTGTATAAAAGTGTGACATGTACATTTACGTTTCTTTCAGGAGACAAAATAGTCGGACTGAGTTTCCGGCTGCAAGTAAACCAGTTGAACATCATAACACACATCATGTCTATGAATTACCACAGACTGGGGATGAACCATACGATCACGTGTATGCTGATACAACGGAAGTATATCACCCTTATTTAGAAATCAGGGATGGCACTAGTAGCATTAAATCTGGTGGATATGGACAAAATATGGTTCGACATACCGCACCGCAAACAGGAGAAATCGGAGTGTTATCTAGAGATCCTGTGAATTCTGTTGGCATCAATCTAGCTGTAAACAGTGGATACGAAGAACCCAAACGGACGCCAAACTTTGGGCGGAAACTGCCACAGGTACCTTCTGAACACACCTAAAGTAACTATCAAGTGCACATGCGTACATCTTACTATCATCTTTGCTTGTATTAAGAATGCTGTTTTGCAATATGAAAGCTGTTCAAGGTACCACAAGCAATGTTACAAGTCAGTAGTTGCTTACCACGTAATTCTATTTTCATGACAACAACAATAATTTTACATTGCTATGCTTCCATTGGAAAATGGTTGTTTTATTTACACAAGACTGTTGAAGCCAAATAATTTACTGCCAATGTTATATTATGTAACTGTGAAATAAGTATGCAGACCTTGGCGAATAAGGTTGAGTATTATTTGTCTAATATGGAATTGGTTGCTCGGGCGACACAATATATATATATATTCGCCAACAATGATATTTTACTTGTGAGGTTACGCATATACATTCGCCGACAATGATATTTTACTTTTGAGGTTACGCATTTTATCATTATTTATGTTACAATAAATACAGTATACAAATACATCTGTGTTGGTCAATTTGACGAGGGAATACCGATTTGAACATCCCATTATATGAGTTTTGCAAATTCTGAACAATTATTTTAAGTCAAGTAACTCAGAATATACTCTGATGTAACCAAAAGTATAAAATCAGTGTAGCTATTTTTTTTTTAAATTATGTAAAAAATTATTATTATGTGTTATACATGTAGCATATTAATAATAACATTTGTAATAAGTTTTTTTTTTATTTCTTTATAAATGTATTTAACAAATGCGTATTTAATCTACAAATTAATTGGAGGCGCACTATGTGAAACTATGTAGAGAAATTGCATTCTTCAAGGGCTTAAAGGTATATTGTTTTTACCCGAGTATAAGTGATTGTGTAGGATGTAAAAATAAACAACAAATTCTGGTTGAATACAAGCGGTAAATCCTAAGTCCCTGAATAAAAGTGAAACCGCAATGCGAATAAAAGATTCACATATGGTGCTATCTAATAATCAGTCAGTGTATATCCCTAATCGAATCTATCACTTTTTATTTTCATGCAGTCAATCAATCAATGTATCGTCTTCTAAGGGTAGCTTATATATTTTTCCCTCGTCAAATTACTTGAAAAATCAACAAATACTATACTGAAATTTTATTTAGCTGACCACCAGTCTATAATATTGATAAAGGTCCAAATATTAGGAAATATGTACCACCCTACTAATCGGTATACCTTTCAACAGAAACGAGAAGAATATTGGATACGATTATTTGAAAATGGAACTCCTTATTTATGCAATGACAAACAGCATAGTATAGGAAATCTAAGTATCAGAAATTCCAAATTGTAGCTCTGTAAATGGTGTTGGTTTTGACGACATAAAGTTGGTCATATCATCTTAGTTACCTCTGCAGCTAAACATGATGTTTTTCCTGAAGGTTTCTTAGAGCATGTCAATGAATCGCTTTCAGCCCATCACACTTGTTTAAAACTATATTCTCTGCCGATTTCTATAGTTCAATCACTGTTGTCATGGTTTAAAACTTAAGTTATAGGCAGTAAATATTTAGATTCTTTGAAGCCATCATGATTGATGTTTACGCTTAGGTTTATGAACAAGGGAATATATGCCCTTACATTTCCAAATATACTTTACAATGAAAAGATTATATTTATGTACCTCATTATTTCAAAGATCCAGGATATTCAATTACAAACTAGTTTTGTTGAACTAAACTTCCCGCGGCATTGCCTCTAATAACAAATTTTTTTTATTTGCCAATTGCATTGTTACTGCTGATAGCGAAGATTGGATAACGCACAATGAAATCCTAGTTCTAATATTTCCAAACTTGACAAAAAAAGAGATATTTCTTTCGGTATCTATTCAATGGATAAGGACCTTAATCTCCCAATTATGTCATGTGCAAGTAAATTACACATATGTTCTTATAAGAAAAGATATATTGCTTTAACTTTTTTTAATTGACAAATCCTTTATATAAGTTTCTTACAACAATTCTAACAGCGGCTAAGGAAGGCTCTCAAAATTATTTAGACACCACCTACGCATGGAGTGACGTTAATCAGATTCTAAACGGTTTAATTGTAAACCATTATTCACAGTCAGATACATTTTGTTCCTATATTAGAATCTTTAATTTTTCTACAATGTATATTAGAGTCCAGACTCAAATTAGCTAATTCGCCATAGAAATTCGCTTATAGTCTGAAAAGACACTTATTATTCCAACATGGACTTTATAATCGATATTATATTTTTTTACTAATTTCATTGGTGCATATTTTAATAGATAATCGGCATTTTATTTGGGATGAACTCTGGGTTGCTTCTCGCCGATTTGTGTTGATAATAATGATATAAAGCTCCGTTTTTTCATGTCGGCACGAAAGGAGAGAACAAAGTAGGAAAGTTAAAAAAAATATATGATTTAATTTTTTAAACGTCCCCATCCATGACAACAATATTCCATCCATTTTGCAATGCTGTAGTAAAGATAAACATGCATCTATTTAAAGAAATTTAATGGTTGACATGTTGGGCTTATCGATAAATAAAAAGTAAGTGTCATACAGGGATCTTCTTCAAACTTGAAATTCAGTGGGGTTGTTTTCGTGTCCTGAAACCGAATTGCTCTTATTTTTGACTAAAAATAGACGCCGGTGTCGTTAATAAAGCACAAAAAGACATGATGTAGATTTTGTATTTTGTCTTTTCATTGTGTTTTGACTGACTCATATTCCCTTTTGTTATATATAAAAAAAATTAAGAGTGTTAACAATGCTTCACCCCGATAGGGTAGAAATATATAAGTGGGTCTTTGTCCGCGCTAACAACCACTTTTCGGACGAGTGGAGAGAAATAAACTTCAAACGGTCTGCAACGTATGCAGGCGGAAATATAACGGCGCAAATCAGCATGGTAAATACGACCCTTCATTTGTTTGAATGAGATTTTACAATTCTTAGAGAAATTTTTCAGATATATCATGGCATCCAGTTTTATTGAAGATGGAAGCCGTAGTAGCAAGAGAAAACCTTAGACCTTTAACAACAACTTGCAATCTTTGTCAGCTAAGGTTGAAGTCGGGCACATCTTGCCCTAAGTTTAGCTTGAACTAGCAACTCTTGTGTTGACACGTTGCTAATCATCACTTATCGGCTTAATACCAAGACTTGGCCACCGAAGCACTCTTACAATTTTAGGGACTTTCAAATGTTAAATTATGTTTGCCACATCATTTAGAGTCTATGTTCATAACCTATACCATTAATCCAAGATGGATAAGCTCGCTTATTTACCGATCTATTTAAAATTAAATCTTGCACTTGCTCCCCTGTAATTGTCTAAGGTCTAACAACATCTCATTACAGTTCATCTCAGATTGAACTTTTGATATAAATATTATCCAATGAAAAAACTTGTTAGTTCTACACTCTATCTTTGGAGTCATTTCCAGTTTTTGGAAGAAAAAGAAGTATAAGTTAAAAACCTAAACATAGTAAAAAACATCGATCAACAAATTAAAGCAATATGTATATACACATATAACATTAAGCTATTACAGTACTACTCATTCGAGACTTGAAACTTGTTAGTATATTGGTATTTTATTATTTTTTCCTTTATGTGACAAGTTTAAATTTGAATTTCATAACTTACGCCAGCCACCCATTTCTGTAATGATATCAGTCTACTTCTGGAGCATGAATCCATTTCATACCTTTAATCTTTTTTAAAAATAAATAAGAGACGATGAGTATGAATGATATAAATTAAATTCACATGTGCCTGGTAAACTCCAGGGATAACAGCCATGCAACAACCAAATACAATTAGAAACCAATATTGCATCGAAAAAATTTGCCTGACGTCAAGTGTTTGTTTTCCCTTCGACAACATAGATCTAGTTTGAATATCACCTTTTCATTGATCGGTTAAATATCAAACGCTCTATAATCAGCACCCACTCCTTTTTGGTTATCAACTGTAACATGAATGAAGTTTTTCTTTAATCTTTTTAAATAATACACAAGAAAACTATTTTGCTCTAAATTCAAACACTGTTAATATTGCATGAAAGGTTAAGCGTACCCATTAAACTCAATGGAAAAACAGCCACGCAATAACCAAATATCATTTAACCTAATTTTCAAAGACAAGCTCCGCCTCAATTCAGTTTTTTTAGGTGCTTTCCCCGCTAAACGATAGCACAACTTTTAATCTCAATAGTATATTTGATTAAATTAGTCACATATCAGTCGCACCATATAAGCACCAATTCACGTTCGAAAATGTATTTGTCCAACTCGGAAGACTGTGCATAAATATAACTAATTAATGGCGGGATCAACGGGCTTATTCATGTTACAAGCAATTTATAGCACCGCATTGCACAAGAGACAAAGTATTCGGACGAACAGCGAGGCTTTTCCCGCCTGAACCGCAAATGACATTTCCCGAAAGGTGTCAAACAGACAACAATCGTCTGTAACTAGTTTACAGTTCGTTCTAGTTTAGGTCATAATTTACTATAGAAAATCGCCCAATCAAAATGAAAATCCGCCGCATTTCAAAACGCTTATTAAATGTGGAAAATAATTGGTAATTTCAATTGACATCTTTCTACAAAACGAGCATAAGCTTGGTCATGCGCAGCTTTATTTTGCACTCAAAAAACCTCTGCCAATTTATGCCGACTTTTACTATAACAACAATCGAGGTTTGTACCGAACAATGCATATATATTAACTGGTAGCGTTATCACTGTATAGTTGATGTCTTTTAAAGAAGTCATTGCTATACATGTTAACTTTTATGTGTTACGAACTAGTAAATGTTGTTTACGATAAGACTTCATCGACTAAACTAACTTTATTACGACAACCTATGAAATATATGGTACACACAAATAGAATAATTTTGTCACTGACCTAGTCATAAACCTCTGAAAATGTAAAGCACGCGGCATTCTTTTTAAACATATATCATTACGCATTAAATGCTTCATGGGCATCCACTCCCATACAAACTTAATACAAACATTACATAAAAACGGCATCGAAATACACGGACCAATATTATGATATTGTCTGCAGTGTAAGCAGAATACATGGTCTACGTGTCTCAACTAGGGATTGATAGATTTGAAACCTTGTTCGGGATGTTACCTATTACATCAGATATTAAATAGATAACGGAGTGATGACTTCTGGACCCCGTTATCGCTTAATTGATACCAATGTTTGTAAGGGACTATCAGATATCACGTTTTACCAGTATTTATATTTAAAATTATTATGATTATAAAAAGTTTTTCAACTATTCATTTAATAAAGATTTATTTTTAACTTTAATAATGAACTTATCGGATGAAAAAAATGCAGGATAATGTATATGATCCGTTATCTTACCGTAACTAATTTTGTTTGATGACTGGTTACCTACTAAGAAATATTTACAATGGCTTTGGTTGTCTCTCTTTGGCTGTAATACATCGATAACGTTTACAAACTTGTTTCATTTAATCCTATAATTAATCAGTTGGACAATTTGCAATTTACTGATTTTTTGGTAGTTATGAAGTTGCATGGCTCACAGATGACTCAAATCTGTTTAGAGTCATAACCTCTTTCAGACCCTGCATGATATAAAAATGATATAAACGACATTACAGTATATTAATCTTCAAACATTCAACACAACAAATTACAAAATTTTGGACAAAAAAAACAAATAACACAAGTCTTGGTAGCTACTTTGTACGATGCTTGGACATCAGACATCCAGTACCTAATTAGTCTACTGATATACTGGTTATTTTGATAAAATTATTACTAAGATGGTATCAACAGTATTTAAAATTAAATTTATTAAATTTTAAACGTGATCAAATTGTTTTGAAATACATACTCTGCTAAAGCTAGGTTTGATAAACTTAGTATAATCTTTCTGATAGCTTATATTATCGTTGTGTTCCTCCCCAGCAGTTTGAGGTGTGACAAAGTTTGCTCACCTTAGCGTTGTTCTTGTTTTTAAATGTTGTCTTTTTTCTAGTTCTTTTCCTTCTTTTTTAAAGAACCTGGTGTTTTTAATTAAATCAGGTACGAGCAATTCACATAATGTAGCTTGATAACTACTGCAAGACAAAAACACTGGGAGAATGGGTTATCTCCAGAAAGACTAGGAGACATTCGTTTACAGGAGGTATTTTGAAACCAGTTGGTTGCTAGTGATAAAACCAAATAAACGACAAATCAAAGCAATTAATAGAGAACACTGATAAAAAAAAGAGTATCTTCCATAGTTTGCATCGAAGAAACACTACGCATTTCGCCAATAGTTTAAGGTGGTATACTAGATTTACACAAAAGAAGAATACCGCCTTAGATTTTGAGTTTGGGGATCTAGTATACCACTATCAGGCTGTATGTGTTATATAGCATACTTAATATCAATGTCAAGTGTGCCCTTTATATACTTTAATACATAATATTTTACGATTTTCACTTCGTCTCTATTTTTTAACTGACAGCAAAAACAGTCTCAAATTCTCATTAAGCTTTTTGAAGAATTATCAAGCTTGTCTGAAACCCACATTCTTCAACAAAGACTGACGAATTTGTTTGATCTTTCGATGATTTGTTGAGTTTCTTTTAATCCCTTTTTGCCAATAACACGAATAAGGCTGTAATAGCAGGATTGTTATCAGAAGACAATTGTAAACATTATAAATGTCATTTGCAATCGTCGACAAGGATGATTTGGCAGCCTTAGTGGCGAATAAGGACGCGAAAAACATTCACACAGTCAGTATTCAGTTTAGTATTACACATACAGCCTGTAGTTGAGAGTAGTATACTAGATCACCAAAATCAAGAAAGAACGGGTTTTTTCTTCGTGTGGTGATCTAGTACACTGCCCTCAACTGCAGGCAGCATGTGTATAATACCAAATGAAGTATGTAGACCCCATAACTCCATGAAGCAAGGCAAAATATTGTCGAAGAAGGACGCGTTTATAGAATAATATGGAGTAGGCATTGCCGAAATGCGAGCACAGACAATATAGTCCTTTATTATCAATATTTAATGTGCATTTCATAATTGACGTAACTTCCGAACTAGGCCAAATTTTACTGCAGTTATAATCCCAAGTTAGTTTTGTGATTTGTCGGATTAACGCCAAAAAAGCAAGGGTACCTCTAAACACTCTAAAAGTGCCTCTAAATTCCAGTGGTCACGTGACGTCTTTCTTTGTAACGGTAACGTCACATGAAATGTAATTCGTTTGTCCGTTTTTAAGATCGATTTAGAGATTGCAAAAAATAGTTTGAAATTTGTGTTGCTAATTTTAAATATAACATTTATTTTTTATCAATGTCAACTTTATTTTAAAGTCTTTCTTAAAATTATTTTTAGTACTTTTCTTCATTAACTTTGTTACAGTTTTTTGACGATATCAACTTCCGGACGTAAAAAATCAATATCAGCATTAAGCAGATTTTGATCACGTGATTTCATTTTGATCACATGACACATAATTGCAGTAGAGCTCACCGCTCTTCGCGGGCAGCTGCGAGCTGTGCAGCTTTTAAAATCGTATAGATTTTTATTCATAAAAATCCATCAATTTCAGGAACCAGTGAACATTAAATTGCTGTCGGTTTCTTTCTGCATTGTCCAAAACTATAATAAAAATGAGATGTGAAAAGTTGCTTAATCCATAATTACTGATCTGAATGATATCATTTTTATAAATAAAGAAATATGAAAAGCCCTGGTATAAATTCAGCCTCATATAACTACAAAAATTTAAATCCGCATCATGAGTTCCTATAGAAATTGCGATTGTCTTTTAAAATATGCATCTACCAAATTCTACAAAAATATTATCGATACAGACTCGGGGCATTTTAACAATTCCTTCCTCAATAAATCTCTTTGAGGAATTGGGCTTATTGCATAATATGTTAAATAATTCCAAGAGCCAATTCTTTAAACGACTAGTAATTCTTCTATTAAAACTTAAACAACCTAATAACTCACAGACAAGCATTGAATTGTGTAATATATAAAGTAGAGAAATCAAAGTTTGACAACAGTGTATGTCAGTTAAGACTTTCAAGAATTTTTATCGGATTAAATATACTTCCTAAGCTTTGTTGAATTTTTTAGTCTTCTTTTAAAAGTAAAGAAATTTAGATAATTGTTTTGTAGAACACTTAGAAGATACTGAAGTACCCTTATCAGTATACTTGCTTCATTTCGGTATCCAGTACGACGATGGAAGATTAAAACCCACATAATATGTTACAGTACTGACTTTTTGCTTTCCTGTATCTATTTTTGTTTTGTCTAGTGTCGAAAGAATATAAGAAGGACGACCCTGTGTTTTATCTAAACCTAGCTCTTTTAACGAGCAATTGTAATAATGCTATTTGCAAACGATAACCACATTAAACAGGTTTTGTCAACTTGAAAAACAACACATTTGTCGTGTATTGTGTAAAGTTTGTTGACAACATTGACTGCGTCTTGGCCTCATTCGGGTCGAACGAAAATACCACGACAAATGTGAAAAAAGATGGTGTATTATTGTAGTTATCACACACTTAAAATGACTTAAAATGTCAACAGACAAAAATAAAACTACCGGAAGTGCTTTAGCACGAGAGGCAAAATATGGGTACCATTTCAAATAGATATTTGCACTGATTGGCAAAATATGGCTATCTGACTTCCGGTAAATTACTTTTGCAATATATGTCATATTCAAGAACAGTTTATGAAAAAAACAGATAATCTAATAAATACGTTTCTTTCCAATATTATCAATATTTATCTAAATGGCACAATAAAACGTATTTTTTTTACTAAATAATCCCAAATTGTGATTATTTACAACATTGTAACTGATGAGTTTTGATTAGAAGACACGCGCGTCTGGCGTAGTAAAAACTTTTAACCTTCCTATCTTTGATGACTGTTTTTACAGCCAACAAAGCCTTCATATGAAGAACCTATAGCCACCCGTGAAGAGATGCTCATGTATTGCAAAAGTTCTTGCAAGTGCAGTGAATGTGGCACTTACCATAATTGAATTTCAGACGTGCGAGTCCATCCTTTGGATGTTTAATTAATACTAGGCAAATTTAGACTGGTACATGTAACCCATATAGAGTCACGCTGCGCTCACACTTCTGTATGTACAGCAAAAAAAAACAGAAGATCAAAATAAGTTTGGATTACTGTAATCTTCAGATTTGAGATACATCAATTGATATTGCCGAGTACCATCGGGAGGCCTCAATGTCAGTAACTGACCAATGCGACATAAACTACTGCAGATATAGGATAGAGTTGAAATTGCATGTGATATTTTTGTATTAATTGTGTTCTGCCATGTACGATTTGAATAAGCTAATTATTATAGAATGATATCGATTATTTACGTTCGCCACTTTCAGTTTTTTCAGCCACATTATGGCGTCTAGTTTTATTTAGGAAGGAATCACTTGAAGAACCCGCGAAAACTTGTTCATTATATCCCAACTATTGTAGTTCAGACTTTAATTCGCTATAGCTAAATATGATATGTCTGATCGGAAACGAATGTAGTCAAATTATACAATTAAAATATTTTAGTATTAAAAAATGAAAACTGGATATCAAGAGCAACACATTCTTACGATAAACATTGAAACACACGGATAGCCTCGGTTTCGCCTAA
The DNA here is from genome assembly GCA_944474755.1 of Limnoperna fortunei. Lineage (NCBI taxonomy): Eukaryota > Metazoa > Mollusca > Bivalvia > Mytilida > Modiolidae > Limnoperna > Limnoperna fortunei. The sequence goes on along the minus strand of OX104114.1, from coordinate 67,738,188 downwards.
GATGACAATGATTTCTCTTGATTTTCTTTGTTTGCAAACTTATCAAGGCATTCATCTACTATTGATCACCGGCATGTTAACACTAAGGTTGCGACAAAAAGTCATCGTCCAATAAAGCAGGATGCCATATATAGCTGAAAAATTGCTAAAAGAGTAGTTAAACCACTTTTAAACAAACATACTTTACTCTAAATATTTTTAAATGTGTTAAATTATCTTATTGTACTGGGAAATTTTGTCTAAAATATGAATGTTCTTATTAATTCTCTTGTAGAAAGTCAAAATTCTTATCGGGTGCTTTTCCAATAAAAACTATAACACCTAAATAGCGTAAACATTAAAAAAACCAAATCCAGTGCATGTCTTTTTATTCTCTTCATAAACACACTTACAAATTATTAATATGTTTCCGCATGAAGAGATAACACGTGCGATCTATCCTATTAAACAAAAGTAAAACTTATCCCACAAATAAAAAAAGAACACAAAATCAATAATTCAAACACAAATAAAATTTGTGAACATTTTTAGGCGTATTGTGCTTCTTGAAAACATAAAAAAATCATGACAGATTTGTTTCATTGTGGGACCTTGTCAGTATATGAAGTTAAGCTTATTAAATATTTATTGTAAATCATAACCATGAGAATATCTATTAATATTTATTGTGCTTTTGTAATGACAGGAAACCTAAAACTGGCATAAAAATTCTTTGTAACTTAGCAATTTTAATGGTTGATGCAGACATAAATGATAGGCGTTTTGAAAAGATCTCGTTACTTTAAAACATAGTTTGCCAACAGATGTAGGAAATGTGGTCGTATTTTGATCGGGAGCCTTCTGACACCCGTATTATTTTGGTGTGTTCGATTGGTATTGATTTTTTATTGCAGTGTTTTGCAAAATATTTGTAAAAGTGAATTTTAGGAGTAGACAATCTTACAATAAATTGTTGTTCTTCTTCTTTTTCTTCCAAATACGGAAGTAACTCAGACTTAAGCGTTATACTCCGGCATTGTTGCATGGTTCTTATTTACCGGAGGAATAGTTGAAAACGGAGCATTAAACAGAATTTTTATGTAACAATTATTCTATTCAATACGGATGTATGTAGAACATGTAAAATTTAATCACTCTAAACTTATTTATCGTATTTCTATTTGACATGGCATTAAACATTGGAAATAAATTTGCATTATTTTTATAAACAATAAGATATACGTTGTATAAGTATAGAGTATACAGATATCTTGTCAAAAAAATATTTACTATAACATAAATATCTTTTTATGTACAAGGAAAATATTTGAAATAACCGATTAACATTGTTATTAATAAGTACGTCTCGCTCGAGCTATGTTTGTTTTATTAATTAGAATGACTATGTAAGTAAGTTTGTGACAGGAAATCACTTTTAACACCATGTAACGGCTGTTAGAATATGTATATTGGATATGTCACTTACAAAAACATGTTTCTTAACCCTAATTTATGTCTTTAAGCTAATTTAGCGTGGATATTTCACTGTTTTTGTACTTTCCATCAATTCTGGATTATAATTGGAACAATTATCGCTGTGTGGTATCATTTCACGGCATTATTCCGACAGTATGTCGTGTTGGGAGGTTACAAAAATGAAAATTGGCATATTCGTCCACCTCTGTCTGGATTAGTTCTAGAGTGTTGATGAAAGATGGGTTCTACTCACGGAAAATTGGGTAGGTAAAATGTCTATGTTTTTCATTCACCTTATTATAAATACATGTAAGAATAAAATATAAATAAATAAATGTACAGTCGAACGGAAATAGATCGACTAGGGTCTTGGGGTGATACTAGATAATAAATTATATAGAAACTTTTAAACTAAATGCAGAAAGGAACTGCAACAATGAAAACGTAATAGTTGCATTCTCTACATTCAGAAGTTTCTGTGACGAAACAAAGCAAAATCCTTGTTCTTGTTTAACTGAAAACATTGGTACTAGAGTTACTGTGTTAAAATAAAATGCCTCTCATTTTTTCCATTATTGCGGTAAGACTTATTAAGAAAAAATCTTAAGAGTTAATGTTAACTTTCATAAATATGGCTGGAATCACTGCTAACTATTAATCACATGTAGCTTTTGCATTATACAAGGAGCGAAGACAATTGGAGCAAGAACAGTTACTCTTAAACCATAACGGTTTCTGTATCGAGTACACTTCAAAACGTTTTATATGGTACGACTTCGTCGTCGGTCAATGTCATTCTACAAGGTCCATCGTCAAGTTATGTAAAGTGTATAGATTTCTTCAAAAGTCCATATTGAATAATTATAATGTACATATTGCAATTATTGTATATGTATATGTATCAATTATAGACTTTTTTAAAGGCCAATATAAACTTAATTGGCCGAATTAAAAGTCCTTAATTGTTATATTACATATGAAAACCAAATCAGAAATTATAATTACAATGTACTTCTGAAATTTAATCGAATATCAGGGTTTTTATTCAGTTGTGCAGCGTCAATGTATGTAAAAATAGACATAGCGTAAATATTTGTTCAAAATATATAATATTATGTAAATCTAGCCAATCAGAATTACAATACATGCTACACGTCTTGCCTTCGCTATGTAAATAAAGCCGTGTTAAAATTCCAATAACTTTAGTTCGCACATGCGTAAGTTATTTTAGGATGCAGTCTGTTAAATTTTATTGTAAAAACTCTAATTTTAAACCACAATTATCGTTTCTGTTAATGAAGTTGTTATTTTAAGTCTGAATTCTGAGATTTGCGTAATTCAGCATACTGCCATTAAATTAAATTTATCTTTCTCACCACGCTACATTATGACACGCGGGAGGTAAGTGGAACAGCCATACACAAGCGCATTATATATGCCGCTTCACTGTACAGATTTCTGTATTTGTAATAATCAGAATCGAGATAATTTATGAATACAATACTTTATTGTCATTTTACAATGGGTAGGCATTACATTCATGATATTTTACCCTCGTCAAAATATTCACAAATATAATGCCCACCCATGTTAAAACGCCAATAAAGTATGGTATCCATGAATTATTTCTTAAACACATAATATTAATATAATTAGGTATTCAAACTATTAATAGACATGAAATCCGTTGTAACTTTAAGTCGTGAAATTATAAATTAAGCGAATTTTAGAATAGGTAAAACATAATGAAGTAATAAATGTCTGTACATAAAATGTCTGATTTAAAGTATTTGATCTGTACTGCAATATGTACACCTGTGTGTACTTACGGTATATTTTAATTTTGGGGTCAACTTGCGGTTTTTATCGAAGAAACCATTTCCTTTTTGCAATCAAGTTTTCAGGTCAAAAACGTTATAAAGTTTATATATTTTACTTAAGTAACGAGTCCCTGTTCATTAAAGAGTTCTGTTTTAAGAATTGACAAAGAGGTGGGAATATACGCTCAGCAGCTGAAATACGTTGACACACAGATCAAACAACCAAATAACAATAAAATCCTTAAAGACGTCATCTAAAAATCAACATCCAAATAAACAAAAGCCAAAAAGCTACTAATGTGCTTATAAAACATGTAAAAATCAATAATTTTCCTTTTGTTATACTCGGCCGTATTTGTTCAATAGCCCGTTTAAGTAGAAGTAGGTATACGCCTGTCAGAATTAAAGTTCCGAATAATTCTATTTAATTTAAGAGTTAAAAGTCGTCATATATACTCTGATATTTTACGGGTTTTATTCTATATTAATTTACATCGTTAAATTATTGTCCCCTGACTGCTTACAGAATGTTGAGCAAAAATATTTGTCATTATTGCCTTTTGATTTTAAGAATACAGTTCTGTCGGAGCAAAATTCAAGTGACGTTATGTCAGATTATTGTTAGTTTCTATGTGTGATACAGTGTCGATCCGTCGCAACTTCAACAAAGCTGGCGAAATAATAATGCATTGCCAGCCCATTTTGTCTCCTTTGTATTGACTCTAGACATCTCGGCAGCCAAAAAGTTGAAAAAATTGCTAAATGTGGCGTTTAAGATCATTCAAACAGACACACAATATTTATGAAGTGTGACTAATCGATTTCGTTGTTTCGTTACACACATATTCGTCCGTACCAAATCAAAAAAAAAAATGAAAATAAACTGAAAGGGGCTTTCTTAAAAGCCAGCTTCTCTCCAACTCGCTGGCTGAGCATCGTCTATCAACACTTGCATGCAGTTCTTAAGTCGTATCTTATGAGAACACAAACACTGCGCCTCAGATTTAAAAATGACATTTTATTATTTAACGTTTAGTTGTTAAACATATAACAAAAAAGTCTAATATTTAATAAAAGAATACTAATCGGTTATGCTGAATGAGAGTGACGTATGTTTTGTGAACCATAAAGATATATGCAATATAAATTATTTTCACTTACATGATAATTACTGGAAAAAACATGTCAATTATAAATTTTTGTCATTTTATTTCACTTTTATTTGCAACTAAACAATTTCCTTGTAAAGTTTTGTTTAATTTGTCTTTGATATCGTTGTAAAGTCAAGTAGCTGAATTGACACATGAAGTGTTGCAATGTTTAAGGATAGTTTAAACGTGTCCCAATAAAAGTAATATTTTTAAGGTTCTTAAACGTCAACAAGAACATAATTGTGAAATATAAGAAACGCTTAGTTTAACACTCTAAGCTTATCGAAAGATTCCTCACTGCTCTCGTCTCAACTTACCTTGCATCTATTGCTTGTCAATTATCGACTTGCTTGTCAATATCGACATTCTTGTAAGTATAGACTTACATGTCAATATCAACTTGCTTGTCAATTTCCCGTTGATGGAGACACACTTGTATATTACGTCAGTGGTTGATGTATGTTAAACAGATATATCATGTCTGGGAGGGGTATTTGTGAAAAATACCAGTCGAGAGATGAAATATTTCCCGAGCCGTTAGGCGAGGGAAATTTGATTCTCGAGACTGGTATTTTTCACAAATACCCCTCCCAGACATGATTTATCTGTTTAATTACACCGAATATCATGATTTCAAAGAGCGGTGAATACTAGACCACTTGCGTGCTGTTTGTTGACTCTGTACTATCGGAACGTTTCTGGTTTTCAAAATCGATTACTCATGTTACGTTTACTTTGAGGTAAAAGTCAAAACTTCCGAATGAATATTTCCAGCATAATAATATGCGAGGGTTATTTTTAAGCAAATACCACGGCACAGAGGGTAATTTTTTGCTGAATACCCCGGTGATGACGAAATCGATGCAAAATGAGGAAATTTGCGAAAAATACACTGTCTATTGACCAATCAAAAGCCAGCATTTTTATATGAGGTGTAATTATACTATAAATATTTCATCGCTAGTATTTCGTATGAAAGGTTTAAATGATGTTCGAAGGTAGATTTCAAAGAAACAAGGTTTTACAGTGGTTGAATTTGCAAGGCATCTATGAATGGTGTATTTAAACAAAATATAGCATGAGATATAAACAAATTAAAAATGATGTTAAAAAGATGTGATGACATTATGAAAAAAATGAGGAGGGTGAATGGGTAAAACAAATAAACAAACAAAAGCAAAGTACTTTTTATCTGTGTCTAACAGATAAAAAGTACTTTGCTTTTGTTTGTTTACGTTATCCAGAGAAATGGACCATAAACTTTCGTCGCAAACTATGGCCGAAAACGACATAAAATATGTACCAGAGTTGGGTTAAATTTGTAGACCACACGTATAAAATATTTACTATAAACCCATTATTTCTGATGCTTTAGAAATCCGCTGTACTCTCGATCACTATTTCTTTAATTCGGTATCTCCGAGTCTAATTGTTTGTAGGACACATGCGCTCTACTATATTCCACATTCGACATTCCAGTATGATATATGTGTCTGCTTCAATACAAAATTAAACAAATTATACATATTTCTATATTGTAAACTTATCTACGAGAGAAGAATGCTGACTATCTCTACTAAATTACCAAGATATAATGCCTTACTAACTGTATTGATCGAACTTTGTCCCTTTTAAACAACAGCCCATGCATTCCTAGTTTAGTTCTTTTATCTACAAATATACAAGAATGGGGACTTACCTCGGATATGGATACAAGTGCAGAGGGAATTATTTGGCTTTATAGAAAGTAGCCTAAGGTATATTAACGCCATGATACTGTATACTGACAGTTTAAAGTCAGATATCTGTTATCGATCTCAAAGTTAAATCGATGACTGTTTGTTTTTGTTGACAAATTGCATTTAAAATTGACTCCACGACGTCCGTAATCTTCACTGTTATACCAAACTGTAAATACAGGTATTAGGTCGGGTAATGGTACAAAACAAATCCTTAGTTTTCACCATTGAATTTAACTGCTTAACCTATGGGTGGTCTAAATCATGCATTATTTCAAGTAGTCGTGGTGTTAAAGGAAAAAAAACCAATCAATTAATTATCATGATTTATTTTAACTAGTCGTGCCGTTATACAAACCAGTTAATCAATTAAATTATTAATTAACTACTATAATATTCGCTTAAATAACAGTTAAACTGCCAATATGATATATTTTGATGAACCAGTCCAATACGGAATTAACTAGTCCAATATCGATATTGGCCTGATTCGCCCTGTATTGGCCTAGTTCGTCCTCTATTGGCCTAACTGCAACCTGTATTGACCTGATAGATTTGGACTAGTTAATTAATAAAGATATCATTACTTGATGATTTCTGTATTGGCCTAGTTATTGGTCCTTGCCTATCTGTATTGTCCTTCGGCTGCGCCTCGGGCCAATACAGCAAGCCTTGGACCAATAACTAGGCCAATACAGAAATCATCACTTAATAATAATATCGTATTATAATACTTACGTGTGTAGCTACTGTATATGTCTGTCGTAAATCGAAGTAGTTGTGAACACATTTAACACATGAAAGAACGCGAACCGTGTAACTGAAAAGTTTACAGCTAGTCGAAATCCAGATTTATTACATCCCTACCCGTCCTTCGAAATAAAAAGGAGAAGAAAACAAATCAAAACAAGAAATAAAAGAGAACAAAACAAAGCGATAACAGCAAACAGACATACTGAAACAAATATTGACCATAAAGGAATTTGAAATATTAAACAAATGGCATATTGCTTATTTAGTATGTCGTATTATTGGTATCGCTGAAAGCCGAAGTTCCAACCTTCCTAGTAAACATGTATCTTTTTATATCGGTCAAATCGCTATTGTTTTAGTGGAACTAAGAACCAGATGACATCTAAATTTAGACTGAATGAAACTTGCCAAAGAGTCTGCGCGTTGCAGCACCAATTAAGTAATAAAATTCGGAGACTGGCACAAAGAAACCTTGCACAAACTGTATAGTAAGTTATTTTTCGTAAGTATGTCACGGTCGAGAGCGATACAGTTTTTGCTTTTCAATATAATATAATAAAACTGTTACCTCATTTCGTTACTTGGCGACACTTTATTTAACACCTCGGGTAATCTCCCTTAGTGTGCATTTTGTGATAATTAAGACACATCATTTTTTTTGATAGGATTAAACCCAAAGTTTGATTTAAAAGTTTGTGTCTAAGGTGGAATTTTTTCTTACTAATAAAAGTACGCAATACCCGTGAATACTGAACATATAACTTTCTTGTCCAGGATTTTAAAATGATCCAAAATAAAAATATTACTATTGTTAGCATGAAATATCATAATAACAATGACACAAATCCGCAGATGAATACATATAACTGGTATAACTTAGGGGTTAAATAAATATATACCTGTTATCAAATATGTGAAAATAAAACATTACTAGAAGCTGTTTTCTCAGATAACATATCATTGACACAGTGTTAATTTTAATCTATTTTACTCCGGCCGGAAATTATTAAAAATAAATTCCATTATTTTTATTAATAATATATATAATTGAGAAAACTGCTTTTACTTTTGTAGATCCTGGAGTTCAATTTAGTTCAGATTATCCGGATTTCGCCATAGTTAACATCAAGATAGCGAGTCCACGATTATTGTTCTTAGCGAAATTTAAAGGTAAGATAGTTTTATTGATCTGTTGTTCCCACTAAACAGAATTTAATTTACAGTGATCCTTGGTTTATTAGATATTTTCTGTCTTTTGTACTAAGTCGCGTGTACTGTGGGGAAAATAGTCCTTGTTGTATTATGCTAAGTGTACTGTGGGGTATACAATCCTTGCTGTACTAAGCCGAGTACACTTTTGGTTTTTGAATTTGATTTGATTTCTGAATGATGTTTTAACGACAATTTTAGCAATTTTTCAGCTATATCATGGCGTCCAATTTTTATTGCGGGAGGAAAGAACCCCGACCTTCGGTAGGAAAACTGGCAATCCTTGTCAATTAAGATTGGAGTCGAGTACACCCTGCCTGCAGTGAGACTCGAATTCGCACTTTCGGGTATATTGTCCTTGTATGATGTCACGTGTCCAGTCGGGTATTTAGTCCTTGTTGTACTGAGCCACGTGTACAGGCGGGTATATAGTCCTTGCTGTACTAAGCCGCGTGCACTTTAGGGTATAAAGTCCTGTACTAAGCCACGCTTACAGTGGAGTATACACTCCTTGCTGTACTAAGACATGTTTACTGTCGGATATCTAGTTCTTCCTGTACTAAGCCGAGTGTATTGTGGGGTATACAGTTCTTGTACTAAGCCATGTGTACAGTCGGGTATACAATTCTTGTTTAACTTGGCCATGTCGACTTCTTTCTGTACTATGTGTTCTGTGAGGTATATAGTCTTTGTTGTACTAAGCCACGTGTACAGTTTGGTATACAATTCTTGTTGATGTAATTCATTTCATTACTGATGCTAAAGACGTGTTTTCCTGGCCTCTTGTACGCTTGTCATACCTTCGCTTCCAGATTAAAAATAAACCACTTCACAAAAATATAAATGTTAACAAATGACTATGATTCGCTATAAACAGGTTTTGACTCTTTCTTTTCTTTAGTTATGGCCCTTGATAAAATATCAATTGTCGAACTCTTACTTTTCTGTGTAATACAGTTTAATTTCTTATCTGATTATTTTGACTTTAGCAGTTCTGACGTTATGATCCTTGATTTGTCGATCTTTTTCCGAAAAGCGAATAAAAGTACCTATTTCTTCCATACTTAAGACTCACCATTGTTTAATAAATATAATATTAATATATATTACATTGTTAGTTTGTTTAAGTATCACAAAATACTTTGACATTTGAACACAAACAGATATAACCTTAGAAACCAAGAAAACTATGTTCACCCTCAAACACGTATCTAGACGTTTTCTAGGTCATTCATACCATCTACCACTATCTTGTGGAATAGTCTTGACCTACGGCTTAGAAATATACCGACATTAGATAACTTTAAAAGGGTATTGAAAAACCAAAACCCTACTATTCAACCACCATCGTACTATGGTAATAGAAAACTCAATATTTTACACACCAGACTAAGGCATATGAGTAGTACACTTAAGGCTGATCTGTTCAGGGTGGGCATAGTGGCTGACCAAAGATGTTCTTGTGGTTGGCCAGTTGAAGATAGTATTCATTTCTTTCTTGAGTGTCCTTTGTATACTGTGCAACGAGGGCAATATATTGATATTCTTCCGGACACTGGAGAGGATAAAATAACTTTAATTCTGTTTGGGAGCTATATCCTTGACAGGAATGCAAATGTAGCCAACTTTGAGACAATACAGCAGTTCATTAGGCACTCTGGTCGTTTCAGTTTAGACTGATTTCATTTTTTTTCTTCTATTATAACACTTAAAGAGGTACTTTTTTTCCTTCTATCATAATTTTTTTCCTCTCTCTTTCTTTTGTTTTTGTCTTGTTCTCATGTAAATCAAAATTGTATGTATTACACTTGTCGTTATCTGTACCACTATTGTTTGTATGTTGTAAAAATGTATGGAGAAGACCTTGTGAGTTGAAATAACTCGAGTCCTATCCAATATTTGAATATTTGCAAATAAAATATGTTTAAACTAAACTAATTTGAACACTTAATTACAACGTTCAAATTTGAATTTAAGAACGGTTACATAATGATACTTTAACACTAGTTTATTTGTAACCAAAACATTTTCCAACTTTGATAAGGCCGTGTCGACCACGGTAAGCCTCTGGTTTAAACTCTCTTTAAAATAAATAGAAAACATTATTTAATACTTAATTATTTTAGTATTGATTTTATTGCACCTATAGTTAACGTAAACCTAAGCATTATACGTAATACCCGGCGATCAGCTTCCCCCGATTGATGCCCCCACACACATCACCCGGTCCCCGTTTTTACTGCGAGTTTTTAATAGAATAAATTAATTACTAATGTCGCATCTTATGCTTTTTGCGACATATAGCATTTAAATCTTTAAATTGTGGTACAGGTTTAAATCGAATAGTGTAAATGAAGTGTATTTAAATTAATACATACACGAGTGTTTCTCTTAAAATATAATTGGGGCTGTAATATACAAGGTCATAATATATTAACATAAGTTTGTTTTATTGTTTTATTTGACCACTTCACGCCTTAAAAGCACTTGGCCGTGCACTTCACACGATTTTGTAAGACACTTAACACATTTGACATTATTTTAAATATTGTACTTCAGTAGTACAAGTAGACCCCCCTCAATGCATTTTACTGCATATTTGATCCCACCTCGCAGACGCTCAGAGGTAAATATTGGTAGCTATGATTGTGTGGAGATATTACCATGGATGGGCGAATTCTAACTTTTATCTGAACATTTAAAAGAGACGTAAAATTAAAGAATAAAATGAATGGTAAACTCATATCGTGTTTAATACGAAGCCAGCCTAAAAGAGTCATTGATGTAGTTTGTGTTTTGTAGAGTTGTTGCTATTTCTTACCTGACATAATCCTTTGCTTCAAGTGTGTTATAATTTATTACCAATATGAAATTGGTACCTATTATGACTACCCCAAAGTTATGAATAATTACCAAATTTTATCCTTGATGATACGACGGTTCCACGCGCGTGGAACAATAAGAGTTGCTTACATTTCCGGAGCAGCTGGACTCCGATTTGGGTGGGGTTCGTGAGTTGTTTTGTGTTGTTGACTTCTATGTTTAACTATGGTTTTGTTTGTTCTTGTCGTGTCTTATCGTTTGAATACTCCTCAGTACCTTCTTGACTTATCGGTTGAAAACTCCTTGGTACCTTCTTGACTTATCGTTTGAATACTCCTCGGTACCTTCTTGACTTATTGGTTCAAAAATCCTCGGTACCTTCTCGACTTATCGTTTGAATACTCCTCGATACCTTCTTGACTTATCGGTTGAATACTCTTCGGTACCTTCTTGACTAATCGGTTGAATACTCCTCGGTACCTTCTTGACTTATCGGTTGAAAACTCCTCGGTACCTTCTTGACTATATCGGTTGAAAACTCCTCGGTATCTTCTTGACTTATCGGTTGAATACTCCTCGGTACCTTCTTGACTTATTGGTTGAAAACTCCTCGGTACCTTCTTGACTTATCGGTTGAAAACTCCTCGGTATCTTCTTGACTTATCGGTTGAATACTCCTCGGTACCTTCTTGACTTATTGGTTGAAAACTCCTCGGTACCTTCTTGACTTTTCGTTTGAATACTCCTCGGTATCTCCTTGACTTATCGGTTGAATACTCCTCGGTACCTTCTTGACTTATTGGTTGAAAACTCCTCGGTGCCTTCTTGACTTATCGTTTGAATACTCCTCGGTACCTTCTTGACTTATTGGTTAAATACTCCTCGGTACCTTCTTGACTTATCGTTTGAATACTATTTGGTACCTTCGATTCCTTTTTCTTATTAATGCAGTTTGAAACTTACATTTGTTCTGTGTTAAAATGTTAATTGTTTTATAATTTGCAGTCCACATGCCTCAAACGTTATTGTCATAACAATAGTAAAGGTTTGTACATTGAAGGACCTTGCGTATCCATATCTTAACTATTAAACGTGTTAATTGTAAGACCGTGGTGGGTACACGTAGGGCTACGCCATATATCAGAAAAGTTGTTCGTTGCTACCTTAATAATTTAAATTTAACTTGAGCGTGTGTTCATAACATCTGAAATCATAACATGGTCGCACTGTGGATAGCATCGCAAAATCAAACCATACGATAATTTGGTCTTGTAAGGTATTTTCGAGCGTAAGTTGTTTTCTGTTTTTGGTTTATTTTTAGTTCTGCTTGACATGTGAATTACTAATTAAGTGTTTATATATAGAACCAAAACCCAAACTTGGCGAGGTTGACGTATGTAGTACAACTTTATATAATAATGCCCTCTAAAAAATAAAGTGCTTCTTTAATCACATGTATCCGCCATTTGTCACGCCCTTTCAAGCTTGTCAACATATTCATCAGTTCTCATTATTAATCAATTTAACCGTATCTTTAGTCGTGGTCAGACTTTCCGGTAGCCTTTTGAACAGTGTTTCGCTAAAGCGTCATCGTGCGACATTAAGAGTTTCCATTAGAATTTCCTTAAATATTTTCTTAGTCTCTTTTTCCGAGTTTTTCAGACTCACCACAAAAGTATGAAATACAGACAGCGGTATACCACTCAAATAACTAATTCTCTGAAGTGTAAGATATACGACCCTATTATAAGGTTACTTAAATAAAATCGATCAAATGATGTGTTTCACCATATAGAGCCTCAAATTCTTGTGTACTGCGTCATCTTAATAATCCTAGAAAACACCTTACGCTTATTACATATACGCTATTTACAATCAAGTGTGTCTTGTACAATAGAAGGTTGACTAGTCGATAAAAAATAACTGAAAACATTATCTTGGGTGAGTATTAAATTCAGTATAAAAGAATGATTTTTTTGTTAATCTACAAATGCATCAAGTTCATTGTAAAAAATTGACCTCTCGAAAACACCTTCGCTCAGCATACTTGAAGAAAATATTGAAGGTACGCACTAAAATTAATTTGAAATAAATTTACAATAAATTTGACATCGTTAAAAAATAAGTGTTTTATTAAAAAATTAAAAACAAAAATTGCACTTTTTTTGCAATCTTTGAAACTAGTCTGGGATTCTGACTAAATATTCTAAATACCGTAAGATCCGTAAGCGGACTTCCGGTTCGAATATACAGTTAGGTCACCAGCAATGAATCCAGTCAAATTTTTGACAGGTTTAAAACATTTGAAATGCCTTAAAATTTACGTCAGTATTAACTGTAACTGGCATAATTCCGATACAAAGCATTATGACGTAACGTCCGGCGTCTGGTAATCAAATTAAAATAAAAATACTGTTTATCGAAAGAATGCTTTCATAGATTTATGTCTCGTTTGTGGAAAGGTCAGTTTAACTCGAAAACAAGAAGCAGGTAGCTACTTTATTAAATTGTATTCTAACAGAAATATCCAAAACGCGCGAAAAGTTAGCTAAAACATGGCGTTTTAAACAACCAATCAAACCGGGTTGTTAACTGGGGTTATAGTTGAAAGTGAAGCTTGCGTAAATGAAAAATATTGCACCTGGGGACCAGGTTATGTTTGAAACGCTCTATATAAAAACTGAATCATATGACATTCATGTGACGTCATCAACACATTTGAGGACGACGTCACGTGACCACTATGGCTTGCAGGGAACAATGTTAGGGTGTTCGTAAGTAACGTCACGAAATGTGCAATCCTCGCTCTTAGGCTGCTTGCATTTATTAAACCTTCACTTTACTTGATTTTAACAGTAGTTTTATTGATAGCACTTGAGGCATTAACTATTTTTGTTGTTGTGTTTTAATTTTATGTATGTTAACATAAACAATCACTCGTGTTTACAATGTAACCATCACTCGAGTAAAAAACTGTTATCAACAATTACTTGTCTTAGCAATCTGTTATAAATTGATTCAGAGTTGCTCGTCCACCTTAATAGACTCATTATCAATTAATCAAATTTCCCACTCACTGACATTTTAACCAAAGTTTGCTATGTCATAAAATTCTGCTAAACCTACTAATATAAGATAAATAGAAATATAGTTTTTACATCCGGTTTTGTTTGTTTGTTTGTATGATGTTTAACGCCACTTTCAGCAATTTTTCAGCTATTTCATGGCGTCCAGTTTTTCTTCGGGGAGGAAGCCGGAGTACCCGGAGGGAACCCCCGAGCTTCGGTAGGAAAACTGTCAATCCTTGTCAATAAAGATTGGAGTCGAGTACACCCTGCCCGCAGTGAGACTCGAACCCGCAACCTCAGTATTGACAGACCACGTGATCAATAGTAGACGAACTACCTTAACCACTCGGCCACCGTGGCCCCTACATCCGGCGAGTCAAGCGAATCACCAAGTCTTACGTAGGAAGCCATTACAATGTCCAAATTAAGTTTCTATCGTATTAAAATTGAAACAATCCAAGGCAGTTATAAGTTATAAACTACGAGTTATATAGTACGAATAATTTTAAATCACAGTTGCACATCTAAAATACAGAACAACACAATTGTCTATATTTAAGAAATTTTAATCACCTTTTGCGTTAATAAATTTAAGTCGATTTTTATTGCATTCCAAAAGTGCATTTATCCAAATGTTACAAAACCTCTTTAAATTAACTAAGAAAGGAAACGTATTGCTACCCACCATTACTCCGTTGTCGTGCTTAGCATAAAATAATGAGTACGACCCCTGCTGCGTTATGAAGTGCATGGATAATCCATTTAAACACATTTTGTCAGAATGACATTTTACAGCGGTAATGTTTACTTATAAACGAATTTATTTCGAGATTACCCTTCTAAAACTTTAATTTTCGCACGATTTTATTTTTTTATGACAGCCTTGATCTCTATGAATACTATGTGTACATATATATTTAGTATATTTCCTAATATCCGGTATTCTGCATCAGAATATTTTTTTTTAAAGATTAACGAATTGTTTTACTGTATATATGCTTTAAGTTGTTTTTAATCCAAAAATAGGGCTTGATAAAGGTCAAAATTATGGGGCGAAAGGGTGTAATAGGCAAATTTAATCATATATAAGGAAGTTACGGGAATATTTCTTTCTACTTTACATTTTTTTACCTAAATAGTATAAGAAATACAAACATGTATAGACTACAAGAAAACTTTTGATGCAAAGCATCAGTTCGCCGCCGATTTATTCTGCATTCTGCACGCGTTTGTCAAAATGACTTGATAATAATTTTACGGGACACATTTTAAAGCATGTTTGAATGTTATTTATTATGTTCTTTCAAGCCTTGAATATCGGTTTTTCTTTTTGCGTTTGCTTCAATGCAAAATACAGATTATCTCGACAATATGGCAGCTATAAGAGAAGATAATCTCAATTTTAGATTGGATTAAAAACATTGTACATGTAGAGGGCCAGATAAGCATAAATAATCACAGTTTGTTTTTATATAACATAAAAGCTTACGTAGCAGGCATCTCAGATTTTCAATCGAACTAAACTCACATTTTCTAAGGACTATCTCATGAACATTCGCTTGGAAAGCATAGCAATTTCAAAAAGAAAGCATTTGAACTTTTTTCCCATAAGGTTCTATGCAAAGCTAAGTCCTGCAGTTGTGGCTAGTTTGAATTGTCGATTTCTAAATTTGCGCACATGTAATCTTTTGTCATATATTAAATCATAAATATACTTGAATTAAAACTAATATTCACGTGGTTCAATTAAATTATTGACAAAACATTTATTTATTTATTTCATCTTACAAATGTCGGCATACTCCGGAATTGTATACACAAAATAGCCTTTTATTCTGGTTTCCGATTTTAAAAGCTACGCTCGTCGATAGAGCTATCACCGAAAGACAGAGTACAAGGATAAAAATGGTCTCCCTATATTATTAACTTCCGTAAATAGAATACCAACAAAATGTATTATTAGATGAAACTATGATATCACCTAAGCGTTTTTGCAGTCAAACCTAATACATCGTATTGATTTTTCACTCAAGTTAAATGATTGACATTCTTGTAGCAAAATTCTATTCATTTACGGTAACTAAGTGTACTTCGAAATATTTTCTACATAAATCCATCGTTAGCAACGAAAGTGAATACAAATATATCGCCGCCCAATAAATTCGCTTACTTATAACATCATACAATTTATGTACACTTTAATCAAGTCTTACAGATGACAGCAATGAAAGATAAACCTTGGTTGACACTAAATTTTTTCAACATATTTTCAAAACTGTCATGGCATCATGTTGAAGACTTGCGTACATAAAACCAGAAGCTTCCAAAACCATGTAATGCTCACTTGTCTTACCAAATTTTGATTTTGAATGCTTCAGTAAGACATTTTCTGAGATAGGAAGTTGTTGCTATGTATTTCCAATATGGTCCTATGTTCAATTTTTTTCACGTTGGCATGAATCATGGAACAGGATGGGCTTACACAACTCAAAATTAGTAGAATCTGTTGTACATTTCTACAATAGCAAAATTCTTTATGTTAAGTTGTTTGTAAAACAAAGAGTTTAAAAAGAGAAGTACCCTGGCTGAATTTCTGCATAATTTGGGTTAAATGTCTGGACGTTTCAGATAAGAAGCCGTCAGTATGTTTTATCACATAGGATCCTATGTTCAGTTATTTCCACAGTGTTAGGTATCTTAAATTTAGGAACTCAAACTTTGTGGACCACCACCTGAGGTACATTCCACAATATCAGAAATCAATGTGCGATAAGATTTGTGGACATTTTTTTTTATTTCATCCAATCAGAAAGCCGTAGTGGCACTTTCAGACATGTTGAATATTTGATCATCAAAACTCACACTTTGTTGAAAAAAACAACCCAACGAACAGCCCTGTGTGGCTCGAACAGGCCACAACCAATCAATGTACCAAAAGGTTGTGGACAATTTGTTTTTAAATTTCAGCCAATCAAAAAGCAGTAACGACACTGCCAGCAAAATTGAATATTTGAATGGCACTAAAACTCACACTTTGTTAAAACGATCAGCAATGAATGATTCGAATATGCCTAGTGGTTTCTGAGAAGAGATTGAAATGTCAACAGTTTACGACGGACGATGACATACGCAAATCGATGAGCTTAGCTTACATAACCCTTTGGGTCATGTGAGCTAATCATAAAACAATCCGTTTATTAGAAAGTGTTGAATTTTATCATGTCTACATGTTTGTGGATTTATAATAATCTTGGAGTGTTTAACGTAAGAGAACGCCACAAAATACATTCAACTGTCGACCACTTCGTTACAATTTATAGGACAGGTGTAGTGATGTTCATAGTAGTAATAAAGGTATTATATGACATTTTTAAAAAATCATTTTGACGACTTTCACTTCCGACGTTCGCTGACTTAACCACTCTAAAGCCATCAGAAATCGTCCAAAAGCAGTCAGAGAACGTTGTCTGTAATCAACTCTACTTTAAAGACTTTGTCATTTAGACATCAGCTAGGGTCTGAGTTTAATTACTTAAAGCAGAACTATTGAGTAGTTCTACCTTAGAAAAGCTTAGAGCAGGTCTACCATAAAACAAATTAGATCTAGTCTACCCTAAAACAACTTAGAGCAGGTCTACCCTAAAACAGCTTAAAACGGTCAGAGAACGTTGCATATAATCAGCTCTGCTTTAAAGACTTTAGACATCAGCTAGTATTTGAGCTTTATCATTAAAGCAGTACTATTGAGTAGTTTTACATTAGAACAGCTTAAAGCAGGTCTACCCTAAAAGAGCTTAAACAGGTCTACATTAGAACAGCTTAGATCAGGTATCTCTTAAACAGCTTAGAGCTGGTCTGCTAAAACAGCTTATAGCAGATCTTCATTAGAACAGCTACAGTATTTGTAATCTAGAAAATACATCAGGTTTACCCTTGAACATCTAATATTAAGGTTACTTAAGAACAGCTAAGAGCGGGTCTCCCCAAAATAGCTTAGAGCTGGTTGTCCCTAGAAAAGCTCATATTATGTCTATACAAGAATAGAAAAGATCAAGTCTACCCTAGAACATCTTAGAGCGAGCCTACCGACTGAAACAGCTTAGACAAGAACAATAAAGAGATTTGTAACCTAGAACAGCATACAGCAAGTGTACTCTAAAACAGCTTATTGTGGGTTTACCTAAGAACAGCTTAAAGTGATTTTACCAAAAAACAACATAGGACAGGTCTAACATAGAACAGCTAAGAGCAGTCCCACCTTGAAACAGCTTACATCAGGTATACACCAGCAAATCTTAGAGTAGTAATACATGTACCCTAGCGCAACATAGAGTTGGCCTACGTAAAAAAATTATAGCAGGTCTTCTACCTTCAACTAAATTAGAGCAGGTTTACCCTAGAACGGCTTAGATAAATGTTTACCTAAGAACAGATTAAAGCATGTCTTACATGTACATAGAAGAGCAGAGAGAAGGTCTACCCTAGAACAGCTTAGAACTGCATTACCCTATAACAGCTTAATTAAAGTTGGTTTATCTACGAACAGCTTAAAAAGATCTCTCCTAAAACAGCTTACAGTAGGATTGCCCTAGAACATCTTAGAGCAGGTTACATTAGAAAAGCTTAGAGCAGGTCTAGCCAAAATCAGCTTGAAGGAGATAAACTTAAGATCAGCTTAAATCAATTATACATGTAACACAACATAGAGTTAGTCGACCCTACCCTAAAACACCTTAGGGTCTACCCAAGAATAGCTTATAGCAGATCTAGGGAACGTACATCTGTTTAAAAAAGTCCGTTTAGAACAATACTGTGACTATGGCCCCTTTTTCTGTCCGCGTTTGTGAGAATTTAGACAGTGTGCAGCTATTTTTCTGTTGCGTAACTTTGTAATTTTGTAAATATTTTAAATTAGAAGTATATACTTAAGATCAACAAACTGTTCACGTGGCTTTTGGCACGTACCATTTTTTTTAAATTACACAAGCCTAATAATCGTTTCATAAATGATCCTTTTCGTTTATTCGTCACACTTTGATGTTGTCCGATTTCGTTCAATCTTTGTCGATATGTTAATTAACTTTTTTCCAATTTCCGTTTTCTTTAAATGTCTAACCTTGAAGACACCTTTTATCTTTATATCAAATTTGAGGTTAATATTCGATCTAGCAAGCGAGTATTAATAGTTTAGTTTTTCGGTCAACAACATTTAGCAATATAATTCAAACGAAACAATGATTAAGTGTAAAACCTATGTATCTAGATAGGCATATGTTTGTCTGTACAAAATTTTGTGTTTCGAAGCCTTACAGTTCCGTCATGTACACTTGTTCGAAATATGTCGTACAACAGGTGTTTTAAGTTTAGGGCGTGCCACTTTCCTTACATAAGACATCGGTTTTAATTGTCCTCACCCGACGACAAATATACTGCACACAACTACCGCGCCCTGAGATAAGGTATAAGCCCTCTAGTCTTCACTAATTAGACAGAGTGGTACCTATATTTAGCCGCTTGAAATATCCTTTTCTTCCATACATGGCCGATTTCTAGTACAGTTGTCTCGGTACAGATGAGATCTCGCACACACATCAGTACTCGTTGTATATATATATGTTTCCCTAATTGGAGATTACAAAATTAAATGTTTAACCCCAAAAATTTGAAATCCCAAGACGCATACCTGTCAAATTAACTACTTTGTATATATCTAATACTAGTAGTTAATTAAATCGTAAAGGCACATATTTGTCCTTTTTGGAGGAAGCGTTTTTTCAACTGACTATTGGTATTCCTATGGATGCAACTTGTGCTCCTCTCCTCGCCGACCTGTTTTTAATCTTATGATGATGAGTTTAAAGTAAGCCCGCAGAAGACATAAAACACTAGCCCTGACATTTAACTTCACATTCCGCTATATAGATTTCGTATCCATGAACAACGCTAAAATATGTGATTTTATGCATTTATTCACCTTTGCAAGCTTTAAATATAGACTCCATCAATACATTACACTAGGCCGGCCGGATGTTTTATTTTAGAACGAACACAGGAGTTAACTTCTAAAATACTAAAACAGTGGTTTACTAAACCTAGGTTGATGTGTTAGACTTAGTATCTTCAGAAATTCTGTGATATTCGCTGAGTCATAGGTTGTCTTTCCTCTACTGGATTTCATTTTTCACTGGACATGACAAATATTTACTAAATGGATGTCTAATTAGAAGCAGGCCCTGCAACTGAGTGCAACAATAGTTTGTATTTGGTTCTGGTTGATCGCTTTCAGTTTTTGTTTCATATTGTATATATTTGTTTGAAACCAGATTTGTAATTGTCCCTTAACTTTTGACCCCTGTTGTGCGGTCGGTTTCCTTGCTATTGTTCTAATGTAGACTTGTGTTTTTCCGCATCAAATCATGTCCGATGGTACTGGTTTTCGTTCAAGTTTATGCATAAATGTACTGTAAAACAAGACAAGTTTACTCGACTGGTGATCGCACTTTTCAAAAACAATCAACTTTAATATACCTGTTATACTTATCATTGATAAAAATAACAAATACATGACCAAATTCCAAGCAAAATTTTCGGTTCATATGCCATTTATCAGCAAATTTTGGTAGCCGCTTTATTTTTCCAAGTATTTTTTAGTTCACAAAGTTTGAATCTTCCGCATTTCATTTTCAAAAATACATCTTACTTCAAAAGAATTTATGGTTTGCAGTAGATTTAAACAAATTGTTATCAAATAGGCATTCTAGAATTTTTGAATTCGAAAATTATGTATTATTAATTAACGACAATTTAAAAAACATTTAACCGCATTTTTTACGCGCCATCTCTTATAATAACTCTTTTCTTTAGTCATCCATGTAAATCAATTAATTATTTTATTGCTATACACAAATTTGAAAATAGTGTTCTGTCCAAATATTGGGTTAAACTGTTAAGATCCCTATCAGTTATTCGCATGGGTTGCATTACACACATACCAGAATGGCCAATTCGAACACTTAAAATTGTATGCTGTTTGATCAGTGAAAGGCATCAAGTCGATAAAGATGTTTCGTTTGCTAAAAAAATGTCATGTTGACATTATTCATTGATGAGTGAAACATCATCATCGACCGTGACAGACCTAGGTCGGATTCCATATTAACTGCTATTAATAGCTCTAAATGACTAATAGCTACTGTTCTGAAACAAATTAAATAATTTCAATGTCACCTTATTGTTAATTTTGGTAAACCAATGCATAAAGCCTAAAGTCGTGGCTTTGTCAAGCCTATGATTGGCCAGCTACCTCATATCGATGGTTTTTAGAGTCTGTGTGCTATGACTTGTAGCTACTGTTCTGAAACAAACTAAATATTTTTAATGTCATCTTATTGTTAATTTTGGTAGACCAATGCATAAAGCCTAAAGTCGTGGCTTTGTCAAGCCTATGATTGGCCAGCTACCTCATATCGATGGTTTTTAGAGTATGTGTGCTATGACTTGTAGCTACTGTTCTGAAACAAACTAAATATTTTTAATGTCATCTTATTGTTAATTTTGGTAGACCAATGCATAAAGCCTAAAGTCGTGGCTTTGTCAAGCCTATGATTGGCCAGCTACCTCATATCGATGGTTTTTAGAGTCAGTGTGCTATGATTGGCAAGCTCCTTATAATCGTGGCTTTGTGGAGCCTGCGTTCTATGATTGGCAAGCTTCTTATAATCGTGGCTTTGTCAAGCCTGCGTTCTATGATTGGCAAGCTCCTTAAAATAGTGGCTTTGTGGAGCCTGCGTTCTATGATTGGCAAGCTCCTTATAATCGTGGCTTTGTGGAGCCTGCGTTCTATGATTGGTAAGCTCCTTAAAATCCTGGCTTTGTGGAGCCTGCGTTCTATGATTGGTAAGCTCCTTAAAATCCTGGCTTTGTGGAGCCTGCGTTCTCGGATTGGTAAGCTCCTTAAAATCGTGGCTGTGTGGAGCCTGCGTTCTATGATTGGCAAGGTCCTTAAAATCCTGGCTTTGTGGAGCCTGCGTTCTATGATTGGCAAGCTCCTTATAATCGTGGATTTGTGGAGCCTGCGTTCTATGATTGGCAAGCTCCTTATAATCGTGGCTTTGTGGAGCCTGCGTTCTATGATTGGCAAGGTCCTTAAAATCCTGGCTTTGTGGAGCCTGCGTTCTATGATTGGCAATCTCCTTATAATCGTGGCTTTGTGGAGCCTGCGTTCTATGATTGGCAAGCTCCTTAAAATCCTGGCTTTGTGGAGCCTGCGTTCTATGATTGGTAAGCTCCTTAAAATCCTGGCTTTGTGGAGCCTGCGTTCTATGATTGGCAATCTCCTTAAAATCCTGGCTTTGTGGAGCCTGCGTTCTATGATTGGCAAGCTCCTTATAATCGTGGCTTTGTGGAGCCTGCGTTCTATGATTGGCAAGCTCCTTAAAATCCTGGCTTTGTGGAGCCTGCGTTCTATGATTGGCAAGCTCCTTATAATCGTGGCTTTGTGGAGCCTGCGTTGTATGATTGGCAAGCTACTTATAATCGTGGCTTTGTGGAGCCTGTGTTCTATGATTGGCAAGCTCCTTATAATCGTGGCTTTGTGGAGCCTGCGTTCTATGATTGGTAAGCTCCTTAAAATCCTGGCTTTGTGGAGCCTGCGTTCTATGATTGGTAAGCTCCTTATAATCGTGGCTTTGTGGAGCCTGCGTTCTATGATTGGCAAGCTCCTTATAATCGTGGCTTTGTGGAGCCTGCGTTCTATGATTGGCAAGCTCCTTAAAATCGTGGCTTTGTGGAGCCTGCGTTCTATGATTGGCAAGCTCCTTAAAATCGTGGCTTTGTGGAGCCTGCGTTCTATGATTGGCAAGCTCCTTAAAATCGTGGCTTTGTGGAGCCTGCGTTCTATGATTGGCAAGCTCCTTAAAATCGTGGCTTTGTGGAGCCTGCGTTCTATGATTGGCAAGCTCCTTAAATTCGTGGCTTTGTGGAGCCTGCGTTCTATGATTGGCAAGCTCCTTATAATCGTGGCTTTGTGGAGCCTGCGTTCTATGATTGGCAAGCTCCTTATAATCGTGGCTTTGTGGAGCCTGCGTGCTATGATTGGCAAGCCCCTTATAATCGTGGCTTTGTGGAGCCTGCGTTCTATGATTGGCAAGCTCCTTATAATCGTGGCTTTGTGGAGCCTGCGTTCTATGATTGGCAAGCTCCTTAAAATCGTGGCTTTGTGGAGCCTGCGTTCTATGATTGGCAAGCTCCTTAAAATCGTGGCTTTGTGTAGCCTGCGTTCTATGATTGGCAAGCTCCTTAAAATCGTGGCTTTGTGGAGCCTGCGTTCTATGATTGGCAAGCTCCTTATAATCGTGGCTTTGTGGAGCCTGCGTTCTATGATTGGCAAGCTCCTTATAATCGTGGCTTTGTGGAGCCTGCGTTCTATGATTGGCAAGCTCCTTAAAATCGTGGCTTTGTGGAGCCTGCGTTCTATGATTGGCAAGCTCCTTAAAATCGTGGCTTTGTGGAGACTGCGTTCTATGATTGGCAAGCTCCTTAAAATCGTGGCTTTGTGGAGCCTGCGTTCTATGATTGGCAAGCTCCTTATAATCGTGGCTTTGTGGAGCCTGCGTTCTATGATTGGCAAGCTCCTTAAAATCGTGGCTTTGTGGTGCCTGCGTTCTATGATTGGCAAGCTCCTTATAATCGTGGCTTTGTGGAGCCTGCGTTCTATGATTGGCAAGCTACTTATAATCGTGGCTTTGTGGAGCCTGCGTTCTATGATTGGCAAGCTCCTTATAATCGTGGCTTTGTGGAGCCTGCGTTCTATGATTGGCAAGCTCCTTATAATCGTGGCTTTGTGGAGCCTGCGTTCTATGATTGGCAATCTCCTTATAATCGTGGCTTTGTGGAGCCTGCGTTCTATGATTGGCAAGGTCCTTAAAATCCTGGCTTTGTGGAGCCTGCGTTCTATGATTGGCAAGCTCCTTATAATCGTGGCTTTGTGGAGCCTGCGTTCTATCATTGGTAAGCTCCTTAAAATCCTGGCTTTGTGGAGCCTGCGTTCTATGATTGGCAAGCTCCTTATAATCGTGGCTTTGTGGAGCCTGCGTTCTATGATTGGCAAGCTCCTTAAAATCGTGGCTGTGTGGAGCCTGCGTTCTATGATTGGAAGCTCCTTAAAATCGTGGCTTTGTGGAGCCTGCGTTCTATGATTGGTAAGCTCCTTATAATCGTGGCTTTGTGGAGCCTGCGTTCTATGATTGGCAAGCTCCTTATAATCGTGGCTTTGTGGAGCCTGCGTTCTATGATTGGCAAGCTCCTTAAAATCCTGGCTTTGTGGAGCCTGCGTTCTATGATTGGCAAGCTCCTTAAAATCGTGGCTTTGTGGAGCCTGCGTTCTATGATTGGCAAGCTCCTTATAATCGTGGCTTTGTGGAGCCTGCGTTCTATGATTGGTAAGCTCCTTATAATCGTGGCTTTGTGGAGCCTGCGTTCTATGATTGGCAAGCTCCTTATAATCGTGGCTTTGTGGTGCCTGCGTTCTATGATTGA
Source organism: Limnoperna fortunei (assembly GCA_944474755.1). Taxonomy (NCBI): domain Eukaryota; kingdom Metazoa; phylum Mollusca; class Bivalvia; order Mytilida; family Modiolidae; genus Limnoperna; species Limnoperna fortunei. The sequence goes on along the minus strand of OX104114.1, from coordinate 67,713,634 downwards.
TAAGCTCCTTAAAATCCTGGCTTTGTGGAGCCTGCGTTCTATGATTGGCAAGCTCCTTATAATCGTGGCTTTGTGGAGCCTGCGTTCTATGATTGGCAGGCTCCTTAAAATCCTGGCTTTGTGGAGCCTGCGTTCTATGATTGGCAAGCTCCTTAAAATCGTGGCTTTGTGGAGCCTGCGTTCTATGATTGGCAAGCTCCTTAAAATCGTGGCTTTGTGGAGCCTGCGTTCTATGATTGGCAAGCTCCTTAAAATCGTGGCTTTGTGGAGCCTGCGTTCTATGATTGGCAAGCTCCTTATAATCGTGGCTTTGTGGAGCCTGCGTTCTATGATTGGCAAGCTCCTTATAATCGTGGCTTTGTGGAGCCTGCGTTCTATGATTGGCAAGCTCCTTATAATCGTGGCTTTGTGGAGCCTGCGTTGTATGATTGGCAAGCTACTTATAATCGTGGCTTTGTGGAGCCTGCGTTCTATGATTGGCAAGCTCCTTATAATCGTGGCTTTGTGGAGCCTGCGTTCTATGATTGGTAAGCTCCTTAAAATCCTGGCTTTGTGGAGCCTGCGTTCTATGATTGGCAAGCTCCTTATAATCGTGGCTTTGTGGAGCCTGCGTTCTATGATTGGCAAGCTCCTTATAATCGTGGCTTTGTGGAGCCTGCGTTCTATGATTGGCAAGCTCCTTAAAATCGTGGCTTTGTGGAGCCTGCGTTCTATGATTGGCAAGCTCCTTATAATCGTGGCTTTGTGGAGCCTGCGTTCTATGATTGGCAAGCTCCTTAAAATCGTGGCTTTGTGGAGCCTGCGTTCTATGATTGGCAAGCTCCTTAAAATCCTGGCTTTGTGGAGCCTGCGTTCTATGATTGGCAAGCTCCTTATAATCCTGGCTTTGTGGAGCCTGCGTTCTATGATTGGCAAGCTCCTTAAAATCCTGGCTTTGTGGAGCCTGCGTTCTATGATTGGCAAGCTCCTTAAAATCGTGGCTTTGTGGAGCCTGCGTTCTATGATTGGCAAGCTCCTTAAAATCGTGGCTTTGTGGAGCCGGCGTTCTATGATTGGCAAGCTCCTTAAAATCGTGGCTTTGTGGAGCCTGCGTTCTATGATTGGCAAGCTCCTTAAAATCGTGGCTTTGTGGAGCCTGCGTTCTATGATTGGCAAGCTCCTTAAAATCCTGGCTTTGTGGAGCCTGCGTTCTATGATTGGCAAGCTCCTTAAAATCGTGGCTTGGTGGAGCCTGCGTTCTATGATTGGCAAGCTCCTTATAATCGTGGCTTTGTGGAGCCTGCGTTCTATGATTGGCAAGCTCCTTAAAATCGTGGCTTTGTGGAGCCTGCGTTCTATGATTGGCAAGCTCCTTAAAATCGTGGCTTTGTGGAGCCTGCGTTCTATGATTGGCAAGCTCCTTAAAATCGTGGCTTTGTGGAGCCTGCGTTCTATGATTGGCAAGCTCCTTAAAATCGTGGCTTTGTGGAGACTGCGTTCTATTATTGGCAAGCTCCTTAAAATCGTGGCTTTGTGGAGCCTGCGTTCAATGATTGGCAAGCTCCTTAAAATCGTGGCTTTGTGGAGCCTGCGTTCTATGATTGGCAAGCTCCTTAAAATCGTGGCTTTGTGGTGCCTGCGTTCTATGATTGGCAAGCTCCTTATAATCGTGGCTTTGTGGAGCCTGCGTTCTATGATTAGCAAGCTACTTATAATCGTGGCTTTGTGGAGCCTGCGTTCTATGATTGGCAAGCTCCTTATAATCGTGGCTTTGTGGAGCCTGCGTTCTATGATTGGCAAGCTCCTTATAATCGTGGCTTTGTGGAGCCTGCGTTCTATGATTGGCAAGCTCCTTAAAATCCTGGCTTTGTGGAGCCTGCGTTCTATGATTGGCAAGCTCCTTATAATCGTGGCTTTGTGGAGCCTGCGTTCTATGATTGGCAAAATTATTGAACAACATATCATATCATAATCTTGATTTTTTTTTATTTTCTATAACGATTTAATGTACAGTTTGTTCTCGTCCTGAATATAGCTGAATTATTTATTGCTTGCTGGACGTGAAGCAAACATTAAAATCAATCATGCAAGCAAGCAAATTCTTAAATATTGTTGTTTTTGTTCTTGTTGAATCGTTTTACTCGCTTTCTTTCATACATCCCGAGGTCTAATTACACCGTTGACGATACAGTAGAACGACTAATAATTTTTGTCAATGTTTGTATACATGGTAAGGGATACAGGTATTCTTTTCTTAATTTCGAAAGTCTGGTAATAAATTACAAACGAATAAAGGAAATTTTAGTTTTATTTCATCATAAGTTTTTATTACCTTGAATACAGATTATCTATTTCTGTTATGTGACGTTTTAGGTGTTTATCTCTACAGAATTACCATCATAAGAATATTTAGATTAGGTAATAAACATCACCTGGTTTACTTGATCATCTGTCAATGAGAATTCGTACGGCTTCATTTAACCCAGTTGGATATAAAATCAACCAGGTCCGAGATTCTTTCTGGGTTACCCTCTAACCTCGGAAAATATCCCCACCCCCTTTCCCACCCAACCACAATGACAAAAATGATCGGATCCGCGCCTCAACATAAAAGTTGGCCGAACATCCTTGATATTTATGATAGGGAAAACAGCTTATAATAAGTCTGGGAAAAATATACACGTCCGTCTACAATAAACATAGGTATACAAAAAATGCAATAAATTAAAATGAAATAAATTATATTAGCTATTACATTTTAATAATTTCAACATTAAAATTTAATCTTTAATCAGGATATTTATTACATAATAAAGATAAGTAAACAAGATACATGAAATTTGAATTTCCAATGGCGTTCGGTTTTGTTTGGTATTGCACAGTAATAGGTTGTAACATTGTCTTTGCTTACATCAACAAACGTTGTTTGCCTCCTGTGTGAAAGATTGTGATTTTGATAACCGATATCCTTGAACAAGTAACTACAAAAGAGAAGGGATGTGAATTAGTTGGTGATTGTTAAGACTAAGATGTTCGATAACTGAGACACTTTGTCAAAGTGGTCACAATTCTGTAATCGGACAATATCGCCACGTAAGCATTACTCGTCATTACTGTAATCCTTTGAAAGGTTTGCTTGGTTTTTTTAATAATGTTTTAGTAATTTTTCAGCTATTTTATTGGGAAAGGAAGCCGGAATGCCCGGAGAAAACCCCAACCTTCGGTAGGAAAAAAGGCAATCTTTGTCAATTAAGATTGGAGTCGAGTATACACTGCCAACAGTGAGACTCGAACCCGCAACCTCAGTGTTGACAGACCACGTGATCAATAGTAGCTGAAACTACCTTCCCGCCACCGAGTCCTCTCTCTTAAAGGACGTCACAAGTTGTGCGTTGTGTACAAATGTGGTACCTTTTCAGTAATTCAGAAGAAAAAAAACTCGCACAAAGTTGGTGATAAACAACAACGAATGCGTATTAACGATAATTCGCCCTATTTTTGGTTATCCCGATAAAGGGGACGTATCGCGTCGAACTTTATATAGCTCCACCAAATGTTGCGATGAAAAATCATTAAGATTGCTGTGTCCTTGTATATCGGACGACGACCATTTATTTAGCCTGTATGTTAGTTCTTCGTACCATGGGCCCAGCTTTGTATGAGGTGTAATATCTGTCTAATAAAGCCAACAAGAACGATAGATAAGTAGGAGAGACGTGCTCCACGTTCTACAGTGCCTCTTTCGACCACATCTTAACAACAAATTTTCGGCAGGTTGAGTTCTAATTCGGCCATAACTGGATTTCTTCCATTTTTATTTCTATTTATTGTAAAAACCTTTTATAACTTATAACTTGTATTCTATTTTGACAAAATATTACACTTTAATTTATTCAGATGACATCAAGGCGTATAACAAAAAAAAACCATCCAAGTACGAAATTACAACAAAAAAAGTACGAACACAACAAGGAACAAACGAACAAACAAGCTACAAAAGCAATGAAAATAAACAGCGTTGATTACTTCATCAAAATTTAATATACATTCATCAAACATCCATCTCGATATATAACTAATATTATTTGTTTGTGATTATGACAATTTTGATCATAAAATGAAGATCTTATCAATTAAATAAGTTTCATGCTTTCTATAGAATTTATTTTTCACAAGTCAGATGTTATAAACATCAAACAGATATTATCCGCGATTAGGAATCATGAAACTAACATCTCGTATAGGGCAACGAACGAAACGACGTCTTGTGTTTATTTTCAAATTGGGTTCGTTCACCTTTTTTCAGTTTTTATTCATAATAATTTTGTTAACTTTGCTTCAATATTTATATTTAAGTTGTAATATGATTTATAGGTCCATGTTTGTATGTAAACATTGAATAATAAGATGTATGACGAGGGAGTTTGTTGGCACAAACAACACAACAAACAAATATAACGTCAAAACACGCTTGGATCACCAGTAAACAAGTTATACTGAGACCGAAAGCAGGAAAAGAAAGATTTTGCTGACTAACTTGGTTTTGTAGTACGATTTGATATATTTATAGGGGCGTAGCTAGAAAAGTTACATTGAGGATTCACAAAATTACTAGGGAGTCCGCTACATGCCTCCCCCTCCCCCGTAACATTTTGAAAAGAATGGTGCAATTTGGTTCATTTTAAGGAGTTCTAAGGTTCTCTATTTAGTACTAAAAATAGACAGTTTGAGGAACATTTATCAACGAAAAACATTACCTTAGCATAATTTTTGTCACGCGGATTCAGCCGCGTACTCGCGTATAGACAGCTACGCCCCTGGAGTTGATTGCACAAAAAGTCGAAATCGTTATCGGGCCAGATTGGCCTATTACATTGAACCAATGTAAGTTCATAGTCCGCATCATACATATTAAAGTTCTATAAATAAAACAAACATATGAAATATATGTAGCAATTGCCATAAAGCAATACACATTTACTTTATTACTTACCAAGACGGGACACTCGACTGGGAATGAGTTAATATTATATTTAGTTGTTTTATAATTGTAGTTTCCTTAAGTATAACTTACGTTATACTTATCATTTTCATTTTGACTTAAATGGCAGTTCTCATGCCTGGTAAGTATGTATGTCATGGCACTTGACAAATTTCTAGTCTTTTTATGTATTATGACTTTTATTATAATTCCCATTTGTACTTGGAAATTTAGAACCTAATAACACCAATTAAATAATATTGTGAGGAAACAAATAATGAAAAGAATGTATGTGTACAACACGATGTAATTTATTGCTTAAACTATAACTTGTATGACATTCATTGAATACGAAAACGAAATCAAATAAATGATTCCCGTTTTATGTAGTTCACACTGTTTGGTGATGTCGTCTGCTGTTGTTGAATTTAATGTGTATTTCTTAATTGAAAAAAAAACATATCTTTAAATTATGGCTATTATCATTATAAATTTGAATAGAGTTTCTTGGTGCAAGCGTATGAACTAGTTAGTGTTACGGTCTTTTGATACAAATACAACAATACAAAGATATGCTAAATATTCCGTGGGGTTCTTTGTACATTGTAGCATTAAACTAAATAGAGGAATGCCGTTGTAAACCCGTATAACATCTGAAGTATATATATATACTTCAAACGGTCCTCAACTGGATTGTAATGTATAAAGTGTATATTGAAGTTACATAATTTTAAAAAATGTAGGTGTTTTTTTCTTATTTTTTCGTTGAAAGTAAAGCGGAATTTGACGACAAATTATATGATTTAATATGACGGTGAATATTTTTTTACATCTTACAATGAGCAATTGTTTCTCAATTGTTCAAATGTCAAATTTCCCGTTTGAAATAATACAAATATTCAGAAAACTGTCATTCATCATGTCTGTATATAGTACAAAGCATGTAAAAAAAGGAATACCACAATTGAAAGGTTCGCCGGATATTAATGTTTGTGAAAATAAATTTGTCACCAATTGTAAAAGTAGAATATGTTGATCATAAGACAATCGCATATTTACATATATAATAGGCAATATATATAATACATTTAGATATTTAATTCTGTTCAACAGCATGAAAACGAAATAAAAATAAAAGATAAAATATTTTCAACAAAACTTTCAAATATGGTAATGTTTGTTTCTCGACGACCGTAAATAAATATTATTGTTATATGGACAATACGTGTTGTTATTAGGGATTTAACGTGTGGACACAACAGAATAATTATAACAGGCATTGTACAGAATTATTTGATTTTGAATATTATTAACTAAGAATTACTCTTAATTTGACACAAATGAAGTGCCATTTGACATAGATTATCGTTTTTGGCACAATTGTCATAATACTATTGACACTTGTTCTACTATTAGTAATTACCATTAAGTTAAACATATTAGTTCATTTCGAGTCTTAGTCTCACAAAAGCTTAGATTGTACATCATGTGTAATGTATTTATTCGGAGATAATTTAGAACTTACGGTGACCCAATACTAAGTACAATTCAAATAGAATAAGTAGTATTAAACGTACTAAAAGGCGAATGTAAACAATTGCTGTCCGTTTTCTGTCAATAAGCAGTAGTAGTCTACAATTACTTTCAGCACTTTTAATTTATATCATTTCAGATTTTACATGGTTATATAAATATAATGCAACTTCACAGGGGTTTATCAGCCTTAATTTGAGCTTGCATAACGCCATTACCGTCCTCAGTTCTCACTGTGGTCGGTAAAACCCAGACTCAAAACATGTGTTGGACCTTATCCTTTTTCACTAAGAACGTAAAAAGAGCAACGACTAGCAGGCTGGGAATGTATCTAAAATAGGGAATAGAAGACACATACTAATGACAAGTGATGCCTTTAGCCAAAATATCCTGTGCACCTTTATTTCAGTGATGATATATATTTTCGAGTTTGTGGGTTCAATATCATATATGTGTAATACGACTAAATTTAAATTCTTGAACCTTATCCTAGTCTGTAATTGTTTTAATACATGACTAAACGTGTGTGTTGTCATAAAATTATATTTAATCTTGATTTAACATAGTTATTATTTTGATCGTGAATATTAAAAGTAAACACTACATACAATAGATCCATGTACTTATCTCTCTGATACATAAATCATTATATATTTCTATTATTTTGGTCGTTTATAACAAGCGCGATAAACTTGAATCAACAAGATTATCTTTTCATTGACTGTCATAAACACTAGAAATCGATAATGTTTTAATCTGATTAGTGAAATATTGAATTAAAGTAAGTAATTATTGATCTATTGTTCTGGCTTTAGGGGGTTAATAGTTGGTCAGTCGTAAAGTTAATCCCGTTTATTAAAAGCCATATTCTCTTGCATGCTCATTTTGGATCTTTTGGCACGAATTTTGCAGACTGGATTTATGACTAAAATACATCATGAAGTTGCCAACATTCCAGCAAGTATTCAGTGACAGAATTTAGGATTGGTGCAGTTGGAATGTTTTCATATAAATGTACAATTTCTTGTAAAATGGCAACTTGCATGACACCTATAGAATACAAACAAGTTTTGCAAAACGATCGTTTGCTGTTTTTCGTTGAGACTGATGAAGAAGTCAGTTCTCTCGCAGAAACATCTTCAACGTATGAAGTATACAATGAAACGGATTTTCTAGTCGATTCCGGTGAGTTTTTTTTACCCTTTTTACGCTTATTGGTTGAATTTATGACATGAAACGTGTACGTTTATCTTTGTATTCCAGTAATATTTCTTACTAACGTTAAACGTGTTCTAGATCTAGCTAAACTGAAGTAAAAGCAAAGTAAAGTAAACGCATATGTCAATATAATAAATGGTCACAAATGTTCGTTATTTTACATAAATATACCCGTACATATAGCGTTACACTTGTAATTACTTTTTGTTATATTGCGGTAATTTAAAAAAAATCAATTGTGTTTAATGTACATACTGCAATGTCTTAAGTACGAAGCACATTTATAACCTTTTAAATATTAAACCGAATTCTTCCTATTCGACGTAATATACATGTATCCTGTTTCACTATTAAACGATTATACCTGGTTTTGATTAATGCTATAATACTGCAAAACAGCCTTTCAGATAAAAGTGTCATAATTTCAGTCATTAATGTCTTAGATATAATATACGATATGAATATTGTATTAAACCGTTCACACGCCTCTCAAAAATTTACTAACGTCACTTTTTGTTGCTGTCTTCATCTATAGTTTGTCAGTGGCGGATCCAGAAGGTTAAATCCTTGGGTTGAAATTTCAAATCCATCCACCTCTTGTTGAAGAAAAGAAACTGCTCTCGCCTGTTTGAAGTTTTTAGTCGTGTTCATTACATAATTTTCAAGATAATACAATTGAATTTGTGTAGACCTGTATATTTTGATACTTAAGTAATATGAATAGAGGAGCGGTAAATGAATCCAGTGCCGTTTTTTATCTTATTATGTTTTGTTTTTGTCTTTCATAATAAACGTGAGTTCCATTAAGGTTATTTATATTAAAACGTTCAGTTTTCCCCTCTTTTTCAGTCCAACCACTTTTTTTTATCAATATATAGAGTTAAATTGGTCATTTGTGTTATTGCGCTCCTGATTTAGGAGGCAACAGTACGAAATATCTATATACCAGTTGTCTGTTAAAATATTTTAACTAATAAAACTAGACTATTATTCAACTGACCTTCAAACATTTCACTTCACTGACGTGGTGGAGTAAAATTAATGTACAAGCTGCCGATAAACTTGCATATTTTAGGTTGTGTTTATTGCTGCTTAGCCCTTTATAAATCTTAAAATTCCCATTCTTCCCACTCTTTGCTTCATTTTATGTTATCTGAAGAGAAATAAAACCATCATAAATTTTTACATTTTTACAAAAGCATACGATAAGAATCCGAATTTACAAAGGATCAAGGGTTCATTAAAATCAATCTTATTTGTTTGTCAAATAAAATCAAAGTAAATTTAAATGTGTTGATTTCTGTGAGATATAGTATACACATTCTGTCTATGTGATAACTTATACAGTCGTCCTCCTATGTACATGTATCACATTCCTGTGTGATTATCTATAACACTGTTGTTTTTATTCATTGTATTCTTTTACCACTTTGTCTTTTGTAATATAAAATTAGCCGTATTACGGAAAACATTAAAAAAATGAAAAAATGAATGGTGATGTGAAGGAGTTTAATTACAAATATAAAGGTTGTCTCTGCGTGTTGGCCAAAATTTGTGTTTTCCGTTCTCTTAGTTGCTTCAAGTTGTTTGTGTTAACCAAATAAATTTCTTATCGGTATCCTTTTACTCATCTTAAAGACTCCCAAGGAACATTAATTTAACTACTCGTATTCACTCCCCAAAAGTGTGTATCTTTGTCAACGTAATACTCTATACAAACGTAAAATTTTAATAAAGGATTATTATATTAACAATACAGAACGTATTAAATGTGTCATTGTCTGATTTCAAATTAAATAATGCAGTACAATTGACATAAACAGCTGTTTTTAAAATTAAATGTTGTTAGAAAGTCTCTAAACTCTTTATCATAACGAGTTGCCATAAGCAACACTACTTTATACACCGCAGAAATAATACACATTAAAACCCTATATAACTGGAATAGAGGTAATGACATCTAATATATACCTGTCAGATAGTTAAACTGCACTCCAGCAAAAGACGCTAGTAGTGTGTACTTAATATGTAGACTTTCCTAAAGTAAATGATCTTCTTCCTCGTGCCAGTTTTTAATATGGATTTACATTGTTCAGTAGTAGCGGAGAACAGAAAAAATGGGATAATAAAATACTAGCGACATTAACCAATAATAAATAAATTAGTGCTAGGGAGATAATTTTGACTGCAACTATAAAAAAGGACAGACAATATTTCTTATGAAGAGAATACTTACATTATGTCTATTTGTTATCTAAAATCGCCACCTAGAGTAGTCCGTGGTCACCGCCGTAAAATAGATCAGTCTCATAAAAAGGCTGTTGAAACTTTATCTAATTTGATTGTGCTAGTCAGCTATCAAAGACACACAAATTAAGGCACAGGCTGCACATGTAACAATTCTTTGATCAAATTAAATTAATATAGTTGAGTTTTAGTTTAAATTATCATTTACAAATCATGCTTATCACATTCAAAATTCAATTACAAATATTCGATACAATAAAAAAAACGTTAAAATATCTTCATTTTCTATAGAAGATGCAATATGAAAAAAGATAAAATAATTTATTAATAATTACTAAACTTAAAAATATAAATATTAAATAATAACTTAAATAAATTGCGACAAAATTAAAGTAACATATTTTTTTCTCCTATTACGAAATTGCAGTTAGACAGTAGTTCTGGTATAGTGTTGTCGCAGCAAAGTCTTTTTAAAGTACAAGTATCAATACTGCATATGTTGTAAAAACCGCAAAAGTAAATTCTTTTTCAAAATGTGACTAAGCATATTTCTAACCAACCTGGTGATTGATGAAGTGATAATTTAGAATTGTAAGGAAATGAGATAATAGGAAGTTTATTTGAATTTTTATAACAACATTAGGTATTATTTTAACAAAAATTGCCAGTAACATTGTGGTCGTCATACAAACCTCTAATTACCTTCACCAGGCGGCGACAATCTGATGTCCCAGGGGCATATTTTCTTTAAATTTTACCGATTTTACATACTTATCTATCAATGTTGATTTAAGTATCATTAGCAGTTAGTTTAGAGTACTTTGTTTACTGCTTATTTTGAAATTAGATATATTACTGTTACATAAGTTCGAAATTCTTTCTAGATTAACAATAACAATTATTTAAAATCTTCTTCATTTACTTGTAGTAAAGAGTTTTATTATTTTTATTAGCTATTCCAGCACATTGTAATTATTAGGAAATTAAAATATTATACTACTTGTTTCTTGTGACATGTTCGGAAAAGTTGTCTAGCAAATTTGCGTACACGGCCAACATTATGAAAATTCTCCGCTAAAAATTATACTTATAGCTATAATTTTACTAAAAAAGTTCGCAACATTATTTATTCAATGTTTTGTTGATACCAAAATCTCAATTTATTCAGTTCAACTAGTCCGAATTTTGTTTAAGCTACATTTACCGGCTAATGGTAAGGTAGAAGTTTATTAAAGAAAGATAAAAACAAGAAGACTTAATATGCGATAATAATCATAAATTAATTTTGAAAGACATACAAGGGGCGAACAATTATGTACAAAATAAAATAGTCAATGTGAATCATCACGCAAAACCAACAGATAAGCAACAAGTACCCACTAACAATGAGGATAAACTAAGGTGCTGTGTAAGGTTAAACAGTTCCGTTTCTATGTGCTCCACTTTTGTTTGCATGACAGTATTGAAATGCCACAAGAGGTGATAAAACAGGTCTTCATTAAATGAGTTCAAAATATCAAAAGGAGAAACGAACGTTTGAGCTAATAAAAAGAATACAAAAATACTCTTGTTGGAAAATACTACGACGTTTAACGCTGGTCAATTAATGTATATAAGAAATTAAAGACCCCACCAACACACTTTGGTCAGCAGTTTTGTGAGACCTTCTTTCTGAAATACGAGAAACTACAAAATAGACCCTACGAAAAAAGTAATGAATTTTCCAAACATTAACATTGTCAAATTCCCGTTCATCAATTACAACACTCCAGCAACTCCAGCGTATGGTGTGTACATTTCAAAACTTATACGTTATGCTCGATCCTGCAATCGGTATTCCGATTTTCTAGACCGGTCACTGCTGTTGACTACTCAAAGGTTTGTTGTACTTATGTTGATGTTATCCGTTCAGAAGTTATATGGCAACTATCATCACGATTTAAATGATCAAATCTACCTCTATAAAATATCAGACTTGTTCGCTGAGTCATAGGTAGTCTTAGCACTTCCTAGATTAAACCTTTTCCTAGACATGACAATGAGTAACTCAAAGGTTGTCCAAGTAGAGTCAGGCATTGCGGACCTCCACAAATCAACTGTGCATCCATGGTTTTTGTGGGGTTCGAGTATATTGCTTAAAATACACGCATTTGATATAACGTCAAAATTTATTATATTGCATTTGAAACTGACAAAATACAACGACTTGTGATTATCGTTTTTGGTAAACATGACAAATTGAGACTAATTTGTACATTGAAGCAAAACTTTCAAAAACTGTTTTTTTTTGTACCATCTGTATTTGAAGAGCATATAACATGAAAACCAAATAAATAATCGCACAAAAATATGTTAACAACAATAATAAACAACGTATTCATATATTTAATTGGTTTTTGCATGTGCTCAGTGTAATTGAATCCTGAACCTAGTGAAAAACTGTTTATTTTCATTGAATGTCCAATATACTGAACAATTGATTGTTTGTGGTTTTAATATAACAACTATGTACGGTCACTGGTTAAAGTGAGAACCTAATTACTGTTGTTATTGCCACAAAATCCTAATAAAGTATAAAAAATAACAAGAAAAGTGGGCCAAATATTTAGTAAAATAAATAAAAATAAATAAATTGGATATAGCGGAACAATCTGTACATTGAGATGTTTTTAGTTGTAGACATTATTATACTATCAGATAATGTAATTTAGAGAGTCGTTTTGTATGTAAAATAGGTTTTGATTACCTATAAATGTATCCTCAGGTTGTACAATCGCGTGGAAAATTTGTCTCCAGGTTCAAAAGTTTGACATAACTTAATCGACTATAATAATATGTTATATTTTATAAGTACACGTTTATCTGATTTTCTCCTAATTTTGATGTTGATAACATCTTTAACAAGACATGATATGTAGATTAATTTACTTTATGAGTTTGTTATCCGTAAAATCTAGACGTTTCAGTCATACGATATGAATTTTATACTTTTCAAATCACCTTAACCATGGAAAATTGTAAATTTATAAGCAGAGTAGACACCTAGTGCCTAAAAGTTGTTTTGCGTTGAATTTGTTAACGTCATATCGTTCCTGCGTTGCTGTATTTTTTTTCCACGAATATGCAAAATCTCAATTACGTCTTATTTGAAAATATTGGTATTTTGCATATCATACGCTTTTTACGTACTCGCAAACGTATGTATCTGCCATACTCTCAAATTTCAACAGATAACTTCTGTATCACCCTTGTTATCTTAGCAGGCATGTAAAATGTTGACAAAAAACGATTTAAATTGTTTTTTGGCGTTCTTTTGAAATAACCTTAAAAAGATACAACCATCATACAACAGGCTTCTGAAGATTTCAAAGTTTAAAATGGGACCATTTAGTTTATTAGATTACATCGGAGTTCCTATACTAGTAATTTTGACCAGATCTAGATTTCTTAGAAATGGTGAACTGTATTTGCTATTTTGCTATTGATTTGCTCATTTCATCACATAACTGGCAGTAAGTATGTCAGATTATCGGTCTGCAACTGTCTTCTTTTCTGTCATTATTATGGTCAGAACTCAGAACTCCAATTGTAATATCTATATGAAACAATTTTTCATTTTAGTGCAAAATGGTTTGACATTGTGTTAGATTGCCAAGGTCATCAAACGTATATGTAAACATGCGAAATTTAATCTGTTTAAATTGTAATTGAATGACTTCTTCTAAAGAAAATGAAATCGCAAGGAAAATCTTAATACCAAAAACAAAAGCCTCTTTGTTATAAAGTACCTGTCGATGCATTGAATAAACATCTAAACACATACAAAGGGTTAACATGACGTTTTAATAAACCGATATTATCAAGTTTCACGAAAGAATACCAATACTGTTACTTAATTAGCTATCAACATGGAGAATTTAAAATGAGAAAATTGAGGTAAGTGAAGTTAATATACATTGGATTGTAAATGAATGCTCATATTCTGATGAAGTTGTATTAAATATACATGAATTAAATTATAATATAGATTGAAGACTGGATATAACGATTGAACTCGTTCTTATGTGCTGTACGGTTGTGTTATTGCAATAGCATAACTCTTTATATCGGAATGTGCAGTTTTCTAAGGAAACCAAATTACAAAATGCAATTTTAATTTCACTTCTGGCCCAAACAGATATAAAAAGCGAATATATTATACATGACCTGGACATACGGCTTGAAAATATAGGACAGAGGATAATATATTCATTACAATCTATTTTTATGTCATTTTGACGCAATATATTAGTAAATAGTCTCAAAATTCTTACGAATGTACAATTCATGTAATATTTTTGACAATATCACTTGATCGCTGGTCGAAATCAAGTACTACTTTTGAAATATTTTGTCTTTTGAATATCGTGATTTGTGAGGGAGTTCTCCACCTGAACATGTGTGGTCTTTGATATACAAGTTGTTGTATATTATATCAACATATCTTACAATCGAATAAAAAGCAATTCAGTCTTATTCAATATGTATAACAGAGGATTTGATGGGTGAATAATACTAGTATATGAAAGTGACATAATATTTTATCTACCATATCTTGTAAGTGGCTTGATTAACTCTTACGAACTTCCGTACAATTTTATAACAAGGGTTGGCGACAATAAATTATGTTTTATGAACTTTTTTATTCGTTGGGGCATTATTATTTTTAATTTTCTCACGATCAACAGTACACAGTACTTTGTGCACGAACGCGTAATGGTTTCACAAAAGTTGTTTTAGAGTTTTTTTATTTACATTTATCTCGAGCAGCGCTGTACTCTCTTTATCTCTTCCTTACCAAATAGATGGTATACTTAGCTTATATTCTTGTGTATTTTTAATATATCTCGCTCATGGAATGTAAAGTGTTACAAATTAATAATTGTCAACAAAGATTTAACTTTTTAAAATTTACAATTCAACAAAATTTAAACTAGAAAATCTCAGAACGAGATAACAGTACATTTAATTTACTTATGACAGATTTGCCGTGATTTAAAATATGCAATAACCAAAACAGGTAATTATGGTTCACAAAACCAGATATGTCATTATGGTTTAAAAATAACAGAATGGTAGATATAAATATTAACAATTATATAATGACAAAAATACTTGTTGTCTCCACCTTGGTAATATCTTTACCGAAATAACATAGACTTTTACTTACTTTATTTTAAAATCTCAGTCTGAAGGATAATATTTGTGTTGTAAGACTGACTACAAAGAAATCAGTTGAATCCTTCAGAATCGTTGGAAATTTCTTTATGGCCGGTTTACTGCACACCAGCAAATTACCTTCCTTTGAAATTATCAAGTTTGCGTAGAGACAAAAAGTAGCTAATGTTATGGATAATAAGTATCTCTTAGTTAATGATGCGATATATTTAATCCCATTTATGGTGTTTAAAGCATAAGGACAGGTAATATACACGAATTATGGTGTGGACTTTCTTGATATTTTTTGTAGATACTTTATGGGAATTGTAAAACATATATGATCCCGGAAAATGATACAAGTGGTTGTTCTAATGCACTTTTAGGTTAAGACTTTTTTTTAGAACCGTCGCTCGTTGTCTATTTATACTGAAATCAATTCATTTGTCAAATTTTTGGGCCATATGCTTCAACTTCCCAACGTAGGCGTATTTATAATTCGTTGCTTTTTTTTAACTTAGTCGGCAAAACACTGCATTTAGATATATATATATTTCTGTCTATAATACATGCATAAAAAGCTGTTAAAGGTCTCCATCACACTTTACTTATGGTCAATGAACAATTGTACATAATGAATTCTTCAACTGCAAATTATTTTGAAAACATTTTATGTATTTATGGTGTTTTAAGAATTGTATAGCTTTATTTAAGGACCTATAATGGTTATTTAATATTTTATGACAGCACGAGGTAGGTATTTACAACTTTGCGTTTGAAAAGATCAAAGAGTATCATGTAGATGTTTTATTCAACTTAAATTTGACATCGAATGAAAATGTCGTACCGTACTGTGATTCTTGTTCAAACGGACAAACTTTATTCGGATTATCATTAATGTCTATTCACATGTCCCATTTTAAACAGATATTTATACTTATTCAGTAACTTAATAGTCATTTTACATATCAAAAACATTTATTTCATAACTCTAACCAGCATCCAAGGGTACTCTTGTAAACAGCGGTGAACGGCTACTGTGACCTTAAAATTAAAACATTCAGGGGCAATTTATTCCTTCTTAATATAGTAATACACAAAAGCCTTTGAAACATAAATTCGTTGTGGAATTGACCTTATATTTAAAAGTGGTAGATCACTGTCTAAAGTTGTGTAAAACATGTAGAACCAGTTGAGCTGTTAATAAATTCATTTTGTTATTTTTTCACTTATAAAATTCCATTTTCTTGTCTTGTATTATTTGTGTTTTTCTCACTTGTGTACATACTTATGTTAGTTTTGTCAGTAATATTCATACTATGACGTGCAATTATTTCACCTTACATTCATGTATTGTGAAACCTGTTACCACTAATGATGCACACCATACTCAACCTTCTAAAGACCTTACATCACCCCAGACACGGTATCTTTACATTACATTTACCTTTAACCCCACCCCAACCAATTATTTATGTTGAATGTAAATATTTCTAGGTCATACCTATAGTATTAAACGAACACTAGTTTTCCTGTTTGGAAACTAGTTTTTGGTTGTTTATGTTGTGCTTGTTACATTTAATCTTCCTATTTGCTGTCCACGTATAATTTTGAAATTAGACTTTTTTGTCGGGTTGTTTTAGAACCAGTATGTCAGTAAAATGTTCAGTAAAAAGTTGGACGTTACAGGTTTTGTAGTTGTAGGTTTCATACAATCATCCAAGAGAGAACAACAGCACGATCATTGTAAAAATGTATTTGTCATTAAAAAAGGAAAATTTTTTTGTACTAATGTTTTAGACTATCTACAGTGTAACCAAGCCAGTGGGGATGTAGTTTTATTATATACAATATTGCGACATTAACTCCAAACAGGTGTAACAAATTATACATTGATATGGGAATTTAGATTTTAACTTCTTTATCTGTCAATATGTTTGAAGTTTTCTATATTTAAATGAAGATATTTAAATAACATGAGTACTTTTATCATTTAAAAAAATTAAAAGGCAACATAATTTTGAGTTATTACTATGACGTCATTTAATTTTACAACAATTATAGGAACCATATAAATTATAATGGTTACTAGGTACAACCCATGTACAATCTCGTGTTTGAGACGTAATTTCAATTTATTGTACTTTTACATGGGTACAGTATTGACAAAAATGATAACAGTTGTGACCAAATACATAATCTTTAGTTGCTTTGCATTAGTACAATGTGCGGGATTGTGTGAATTGGAAGAATTTTTATATTGCACAGTTTCCATTTCGTATGTGGTTTATGCATGCTTAAGCTTTTGCACTTAAAACACCTTTAATAAAAAAAGGATTATAATTACATAATACAAATTGATGCTAGCTTTTCGTAAGACGGTTTTTTAATCGTTTTAATTCAAGGTCATTTGCCATTTTATAGCATGCGTAATACGGCCTACAATTTGTCAAAGATATTTAGATAGGATCTGATGCGCCCATAAAATGATATTTTAATGCAGTAATGTATCTTATCCCATTTTAATACAGCGAAACTGCATTTTTAAGTGAAATGTTATTCGGATCGTATTTTAGACTCGTAATATTTGTGCTTACCTATATGAAGACAACAGTGCATCTTTGTGTTTAATAAGCAATAATTAAGCGCTACTAAGTAACGAGTTAATATCACTAAAATTTACTCTATGTTGTGCTACTCTCTGGTTACTTCTGCTTCCTTTTATGCCTAATCATCTTATCTTCTAATCACAGAAGTGTCTTACGCTGAACTTTTTCCCATGAACTGCTGAATGAATTATAATTTTACCTGGACGAAATGTTCATTTTAGATACTACAAGTGTTGTTAATTTGGTTTAAGTTAGTTTCTGGAGAAATCTGTTTAAAAAATCACATGTTCGTCGTCTTGTTTTGAATACATGTAGTTGGTCCTCTTCTAAGACATTACATGTTTTTTAACTGTACAAATTATATATGTGAGGTCCTATAAGGTGCCACATTTCGTATAAATTAGATACAAAATACATATCGACCATAGGCAATCCTTGTCTCTGATTGGCTTACATTTTAAAAACCTTTTACTTTAAAATAATCAGTTTGATTGTTTTGTAACTTGATTTATGTCACGTCCTTCTGAATATTTTCATTTTGTCTCGATCAGATGGGAAACACGGCAGCCATTTCTGATAGGCTGCAATTAAAAAACCTGAGTCCAAGTGTACCTTGGTACCAAAGACGTATGTCACGTCTTTTTCAATTTGTCTTGATCGCGCATAAAACCTGGCCGCCA
Organism: Limnoperna fortunei; assembly: GCA_944474755.1. NCBI lineage: Eukaryota > Metazoa > Mollusca > Bivalvia > Mytilida > Modiolidae > Limnoperna > Limnoperna fortunei. The sequence goes on along the minus strand of OX104114.1, from coordinate 67,695,191 downwards.
TGGGCGATCCTTGCCTCTGAAATAATAAAAACCATTTTCTTCTCTAAAAGTCCATATGTATGGTATCTACATAAAGTTATTCATGTCCGGTTCTCTACCAAGATTCCGCGTTTTATGTTGATGGAGCATTAAACGCCGCCTTGCATTGATTAGCTGAAATTTAAAAAATGTTTGATCTGAAAATACTAAAGGCTAGAAACTTTGTGCAATGATGTATTTGAGGTCTTCTATAAAGATTACTCATTTTGTCGTGAACAGGAAAGAAAGATGGCCGCCATGTGCAATCACGAATGGCTGACATATAATACCTTCTAAAAAATACAAGTCTAAATGTTAAGTAACAAATGACTTAAGTAGGGTATTATAAGACGTTTTCGTGATCTAACAAATACAATGGAATCCATAGGTAGTCATCGTTTCTCACAAACCACTTTGAAGTATTTAAGGGCATTTACACAGTTTCTTCATTTTATTCTATTTTGGCTTTATACATGGTCACCAAGAGAAATTTTGTACTTTTTTGGCTGCACAACCGTTCAGTGAAAAACAAAAGCTAACATGTGTGTTGTTAATTTAATGCATAGATGGGCACTTTAAATTTTCCTTTTTTCTTGCCAATTAAACTATTTGTTTTATTAACATTTACTAGGTTAGCAATATATGCACTATAAAGACTAGTTATGTGAAAAGCCGATTCTGCTTTGTGTCCGATGCAATGCAAATCAGGCCAATAGGACGATCAGATAAGAAGAGAAAAATTTAGCAATTTGTCAAAAGAGTAGTTATACAAAAGACAAAAATACAAAAATTTATGTCATCTCTCTTACAATCGTGCGCCTTTTAGTCTTTATGAATGCGCTTTATTGGTTTTCGAACGTCATCAGAAATTCTGAATGTGATATAAACGAAGCATTGAAATATTGTTTTGTGTTTTGCGGACAGTTCAACAAAAGAAGGGTTAAAGCTGATTCGTAATCAGTTTAAGATTGATAGAAAGTATTGAATTTCACCAATAGTTATCTCAGTTGTTCACAAAACAAGGTAAAATGCTAACATTGCTTATCCATAAATTATGTTAGCAGGTGTTGATTATTATGGAGAGTTATTTGTGGTAATAGTTAAATGCTAAAGAATGTCTTTTCAGTAAAATGACAAGTCTCCTATAATAAATAATAATACAAATAAAAGAAAGATAGGTAAATGTACACTAATGGAAGATAAATTAGTGAATATGCACTAATAAATGTGTATTTGGGTGCCTAGAGGAAACTTCGGTTTTGACACGCATCTAACTATTTATCATTAAAGGATGTAAGTCCCGTTGCGTATCAATGGTAGGAAGCTTTGTCTGTTCGCAACAAAACTAGAAAATTACGAGTTCGTGATATAAAAACAAGATAGTGCGACAAGGAAGACCTGTATCTTGTTGTCTGTACGTGCTGGTGGTCCTGCAGCAGTTCTAGACAATGAATTGATCGAATTTATAGATTTTAGGTTAACCATTATATGACTGCACTATATTATTTATCTAAATCTAAACTGTCACGTGGTATGGAAAAAAAGTGGAGCAGGTAAAAAGATCGGACAGCCAGATTAGTCAAAATAGAACGACATTTATCATCAAATCAATACCCGAAAGAAAAGTCAAAATTTCTCTCCAAAACAAGTATTATCTTTAAATCATATCTGTACAAAACGTCTTCCGTTTGTTTCCTGTTATACAGTTTTCACGATAAAGGTCGGTCATAAAGAATGTGTAACTATTGTCGCGCGGATATTCAAAATTCTATTTGACATCAAAAGATAAATTTAACATAAATATTTCAACACATTGATAGCAATCTACTTATTTTCCCCATGATGTTGGAAGGGGAAAAATATTTTAGACTTAATAATGCAAGAATGTGTTTCCTTCAAATAAAATGCCATCAAAGATACCAATGTTAATAAAGTTTTGTATTTCATTGTGTAACAACATTTAGGTATTAACGCAGTTTAAGTTCAATTATACTCTTTATGTTTTTACTATTAATAAAACAAACCAGCTTTACGTTGTGAATTTTTTAGACATGCCACCAGAAAGATATTTTATACTTGTTTCAGCTTTCCATAACTCTGGTGGCTAAATGAGATCTTGACACATTCTCTTATATAGGCAGACTGTACAGTTTTGTGACCAATCAGTGTAATAAAATTAGGCAAACAGCTACTTACATTGATGCCATTTATTACATTAACCGAAACTGCAAAAACATTACCTTGTAACATACAAATTCTGATAATGTCATTTTACTTTGACAACGTGTAAAGCATGCTTTTCATGAATTGTACTTCTAGTTTTATTGCAAACACGCGTCAGTACTTTAGATTAGTTAGTTGAATGTAAAGACACTTATATATTTACTTTCTTTGCCTTGTGTGTTTGTGTTAAATGTAGATGCATTTAGAACTTCTGGACTTACTGCTTTGCGTGAGCGTTTGTCAAGATTACGTGCATTCCGAGCCGCATCATTTCGGGAATAAATTGTTTATAACTATTCGCCATGGTTTTTAGTATATATTTAACGCAATATATGTGACATTAACTGTTAACAGACTCGTCTTAAGATTTCTTACATACTTACTAAACTTAAAATATGGCTTGCCTTAACTTAACTTTATCATTACTGTGTAGTTTGCAAACAATATTCCAGTGCCATTCATTTTTGGAAAAATAGTTATGACTTTATTTTGTGATCCGTTCGACTCCTAGAATGTACATACTATAGGACGAATTCGTAAATCGTGGGTCATATTAAATATCACTATAATAACTCCATGTTTTATGAATAGAAAAGGTCCTGGACCAAATCATTAAAAACCTTCTTTTACTAAAACTTAATTTTTGTAAGATGTCAAACTTCATTGTTCTGTTTTGTGGTACCTAATGCGATAATTTGCAGTATGACATATGATATTCAATTAAAATATTTATTCCATTTTTATCTTTTTAAAGAACCCCTTTCAAATCTATTAAATTCAATTAATACTCAATTTGGGGATAGGACGTGGTTCAAGGTGACTACCCAGTACACCAAATACATGTTACACGCTGTGCTTGATAGGACTAGTAGATTTAATCAAACTGTAACCACCATTTGCAGCCTAATTTGTAGCCACAGTCTATTTATTTATTTATTTATTATTAAAGAAAAATATCATCCATTAGTAAGTGTTCGTATACATTGGACAAGATTTCACTATGATTGGGTAGACACGATAAATCTTTCACTATTCTTTGTGCGTCATATAGAAAGTGCCCCAAATATAAATGTTTATGGTAAGATGTAATGTGTGCGCTACAGTGTAGTAGCACTTTGAATAAGTTCCTCGTGGTTTTAGGTAATAGTTTTATGCAGTTCAACAAGTGTTATGTTCAAATTATCAATATGACACAACTTTTTTAAAGTCATACAATGTTGATGCTGTTGTATTTTATTTAACAGTAGACTTTAAATGAAATGGCATTCATGTTTGCAATGGTAACATGGAAAATAGTATCCGCATTATCAGAATTTAGTTGTAACAAAATAATATTATTTACGTTAAGTGTAATTCATTGCAGTCCAAACGCGAAAAAGTTCCTTATATACTTGCATTTCAATTTAAACTAAACATGATACTACGTGCTTAGATTCGGCTCGTAATCTGCAAAAGGAACGCAGTGAAGGACTTCGTTGCTCTATAATTTGTATATGATAATTCATCTGTACTAAAAACTAATATGTTTACGTGTGATATGAACTTTTTACATAAACTTATTAATGCGAGCTATTTTAACGTTTCCGTGACTGTAATTTGCCCACAGTACTTGCAGAACCTTTGATGGTTTGGTTTTCTTTCTAGTTTAATTATACTGTGAGATCCGCTGATACACAGTCTTAACATGTTGGTAATATTATATGCCGCCATTATAGCTATAATTTTAGTTTAATTAGGTTGTATTAATAGACATATCCTGAAAAACTATACGATTTGTACAAAACCTTTATAAGTATTTTAACTACATTTTTAAGAGATGACAACTTCATTTTTCTGTTTTGTCATAATTTGCAGTATGACATATGATATACCATTGAAATATTCATGCTATTTAAGGAAACTTTTCATATCAATTTAAATCAACTAAGGTATAAGTACAATATTCTATTTGGGGATATGACTTAGTGCAAGAGGATCGCTTTATTACAAGAAGATAGAACTAATAATTGATTGGTAACTACCATTTCCAATATGGTCCGATAGGAAAAATGTGATACTTTGTTCTTGCTCATTTACTAATTGATTGAAGTAGTGCAATTTTCTTTTCGTTTTAATAGTTATTTTGAAAAAATTGTTGTCTGTGAGATTAATCTTGTACTCCCACATGTATATATTCACAAAGATAGTTCTTTCCGATGCTAAGTGTAAATAGATATAATAACAATAATAATAATAATAATTAATAATAATAATAATAATAATAATAATAATAATAATAATAATAATAATAATAATAACGAATAATAATAATAATAATTGTTAGCAGAATATGTAATTTTATGCAAATGACACAAAGCAGACTTCTGAAATTGTTAATTAAAGACATAATTGTTCTAAGTATGTAAAGATTGCGTTATTATTTACAATGAACTTGTTAGTTGCTGTACAGACTATAATTATTTATCTGGTTTATTCATTATTGCTTGGTGTTTTACATCATATTAATAAATCATTAATTTGTAACATTCTTCTGGCTTCGTCACTGTTCTTTTTGTTGATGCTGAGTCCTGTTGCTGTAAATAAACAGATTATAATACTCGAATCAAGTTATAAAATGATCTTGATGTTAGCTCATTTTTATTTGAATACTTCTTAAGATAAACATTTGTGTATTTGACAGCTCCCAGAATGTTATTTATATTTACACTGTTGTATCGTTTCATTAATATTTTTATGCTACATTGACGTGAAAATATTAGGAATTTGTGATGAATACCAATATAATCTGTATACATCCAAAAATAATTTTCAATTTTATGCTGTGATTTTGTAATTTGCATAAATAATTCACTTTTATACAACAAACTAGCAAGGCAATAATACATTTCTATATATATTTTTTCCTAAATTTTGTCCTCAAGTTTGACATAAAATTCTGGTAATTAAAAATTCACCTAAATATATTAACTTTGCTAGTGGGGATAAAAATGTTTTATATATTTATACATGTACATAAACTGTGTAATCATGCACAGGAGCTATATATAGAATTACTATACGCTTTAAATTATTGATGACTTTTTATGTGTACATAATAGTCATGTTGAATTATTCAGCATCTATCTTAGTGCATATTTATGTTGCAATACTAACCGAAATTCGACTTATATTGTATAATAATTAAAATTAATATCTTTTTTATTATTTTCTTCAATTATATGTTGTGTGGTTAATTATCCGTACGTTTTCTGTCAAATATATTCAGCATAATCATTTAAATATATTTTGCAGTAATTAAAATATCTTAACGCTTGAAAACAACAAAAAGGTAAATATACAATGTACATGTATTTGTAAAACATATAGGTCAATATAGTATTGATAAATGTATTAAGTTTGTCTGGGACAATATACTACAGTTAATTGTTTAGGTAGCTCGGTACATAGAATTCTCACGTGGTCTTTCAACACTGAGATTGCGGGTTTGATTCTTACTGCAGGCAGGGTGTACTCGACTCCAATCTGAATTGACAAGGATTGCCAGTTTTCTACCGCAGGTCGGGGGTTTTCTCCGGGTACTCCGGCTTCCTCCCCCAATAAAAACTGGACGCCATGATATAGCTGAAAAATTGCTGAAAGTGGCGTTAAACACCATCAAACAAACAAACATAGAATGCTATATATATTCTTGACCAATTTCTGTTTTCACTAGTTTGAAGTTCGACACTTTTTTTTTCATTTTCATTCTAATAGAGTGAATGTAAAAATACTTAATTGCTTAAAATATTGTTTTACCAAAGTTTCAGATTGCAAGTCAGAGAACAAATTCCCACTTTTTACAACTTAATTCCTGATGGAGGTTCGAGACAAAAAACTACACAATCATGTAGCCGCTACTTGCCTAATCAAAACACAAAATAGACGTTCACTGTTATACTGCAGTTTATTTAAGACTTTGGCTTATTTTGGTGGTCAATTAATACCGGTAAAAATATGTCGATAATACTTGTGGTCACAATTTAGTATGTGAACTTTTATTTTTGTATTTTTGCTAGTTTCAACGCTAGTGTTTTTAATTTTAAGTAATTTCAACCCTCGGGCTATAACAACGCATTTAAATTGACGTCTGAAATCCATTTGAATACTTAGACCATACTTGGAGGGTTCCCAGTGCTCGACTCACACAGCAGCCCAGCGCCTCTCCGGGTGGCGGATACGGTGGATCCTCGTTAGGGTTGTCAGGTCATAATACGGAAAGCCTGGTTGCGTTCCGTAGTGAGTGACGTTTTTGGACAGTGCCACGCTCATTGCACAGTAAAGTCCCCTTCTGTAGATTTCGAAGAAGAGACGGCTCATTGTAGCCGCTACAAAATTATCCACCCATACCAAATTTTCAATACTTTTTCAGTGGCAGTCAAAATTGTGTTCTTCGTTTCCAATTCCTTTTTCCTGGTGACTTATTGTTTGTAAACTTGTTCTCGTCCTAAATATAGCTGAAATACTGGACGTAATGCAAACATCCAATCAATCAAACTCTTTTAAATATTGCTTATTTATTAACTTAATTTAACGAGCAATACGTATTTGCTTTTTTCTAGTTCGCCAAAAGTAAAAGTACATCTTGTTCATCCAAAAACCACTAAAATTTCCCATCCGCCAAAATAATCCGCTATCCGTTACCCAACAAAAACAGCTTAATCGGAAGATCCATTTTTTACCCAGACGACAAACAGGTATGCTAAAATGCCATTACCTGCGTTTTCACCTAAGCGAAGTCAATATGTTAATTTCCGCGTCACGTGATGACTATTATTGTACAAGCACGCTTGTCATAATTTATATTACGGATTTACAGGACGGAGTTTCTTTTACCTGGTGATTTTTATTTTCATTCATAAATATGGATTTTTATTAGAAAAAATTGTGACTATTAGTGATTTTAATATGACATATATTATGCCTTCTGAAATCACCATTAAACCAAGAACAGATTGGGATGGTGTTCTTGAAGATCTTTTTGGAATTGGTAAGTTTTTGGCTCGTAACATTACAGTCTATTTGTTGACTACGGTCGTCTGCTGTAACTTACCATTTACAATCATAACATTTTTATCACCGAAAAAAAAATTGAAGATAAAATTTGTTATCATATTTGCTGGTTTAGATATTTTCATATGTTGAGCGATTTCTTAATGTAAAATGTAAAAAAAATCTTTAAAAGTTTTTACATGTTTTCTAAATTAATAAGTTTTCATACTTTTTTATCCATTGACTATTAACCGATTTCAATTTAGTCCACATTCTCGAATTAAAGTTAGTAATTTTTGACAAAAGTTTGACATTAAAAATATTGTATGTTAAGTCGTTTTATAGTTGGTTTTTAGTTATATAATTTTTATCGAGGTTCGATAACAGGCATATTCACAAATCAATAATCCAATGTTTTAATATTTGACGAAGAAAAGGAATATATAGATACCAAAGTTAAATCTTTGTGTTTATTGTATTAATATTGTACCGCGTATTATTTCAGTAATAACTTTATCAAAGAAAGAAGATAAGTTTGAATTATTTCTATTATATTGTATATTTTCAATAACAATGTTCTTCGTTAAATCATTTTTTTTTCTTTTATAAATAAAAGATAGTGACGATATCAGTCATATAAGAAAATCCATACGAATTGCATGAAGTTATCAAACAAAAGCCATAATGTGACTGATTGTGGAGTATATTTTTAATAAGCTGGTCATGGAATAGTATGTTACATGCAGTCTGACGGTGTACGTGATACTGGAAGTATACAGTCACGCTGTGGACCATATCTATGTATTATGTAATATCTTTTTAATATAAAAATATGAACCAAAAAGCTTGTTGATGCTAATTTTAAGTAATATTAGTTGTAGCGCACCTTTTAATGGTATTATGTTACAACAGTGTCGTGTTTGTTAATACTCTAATGGTGGGTTATGTGTATGTCGGGTTATATTGTGAATATTCACATTATTTTTAACAAACGGTGTGTTGTTTTTCAAGTCGTTTCTGTTGAAGAAACGGTTCGTGTCACTTTTAATAATTGTTGAAAAAATCAATTTTTGGAAAAGTATTGATTTCAATTTAAGTATGGCACTGACATGTCACATAATGGGGGATAAATAAAACAAACGATTATTTACCTGTTGTTTTCACCTGTAATTAGATAAGTTGTATAGGACGTGATGAAATTAACATAAATATTTAACATACCTCATTATTTACAATACATAAAATTATATAGCCTAAGGGCATGTTCTTTTCTAATTAATTAAATTACAGGTATGCATGTTAAGCCAACGATTTTTATGTATCAAAAATATTTTTATTTGTCTAACAATTTACAAATGCTCAAGGATACGTCTGGGAAACTAGACAACTAAGTCATAGATAGACAATGTGACATTAACATTTACTTAATTTTGTTATTTTTCAAGTCTTTTCAAAGATATGATTGTTAAAAGGGACTTTGAATGGTCCTTCATTCAACAAGTTAACATCAGCGAAACAAGTGGATAATTGGGGTATTTTTTATTTTCAAATCAATATTTTATTACAAAACACGCTCTCGTGAGCAGTATAACCCACCTAAAGAGTCGCCACTTTGATTTGAAATACTACATCTGCATTCTGGTAACCGCATAAAAATGAACGCAGAAAATCTGAAACAATCGTTCTCGACGACTGGCTTAAAATGAAATACAGATGTTACATTATATATTTTTTTCATAAAACAATAAAACATGTGTTATATAAAATCTATATATCCGTTTATGTGATCGACTGACGGTAGGTGGAGCATATCGTTTTCATTTGTTATTGTGATGTCGGTCAATTTTGTTTTTACATTACAAAACCTAGACAATTATTTTGGAGTAAAGAGTAAAGTAATCATTCGGGTTTCATCGGATGTTCTCGTTTTTGAATTCATAAAATTTGTGTTGCAATAAAAGCAAACATTTGACTACAATTTTGTGTTAGTTTCGGTGTAGAGCTTTGAAATCGGTTGCATTGTCTCTGCTTACATATTTATAGCCTTGTACATTCATACTTTTACACCAAACGTTGAACTTTGACATTGAATTAAAGCATTAAATTAATTCTGTTGACTAATACTAGTCAACGATCAAATACAGAATGGTATTAACATTTTGTATAACATAAAAATGTATTCTATCGCAACAATTGACAACGTCTTTGTCCTACAAAATATATATTTCCTCAAGGTCGAACTATTATCGAAGTAAGATTCAGAGGTTAGATCTGACCTTCTGTTCTACGTCACTGGCAGTTCGGTTTTCAGTTATTTTTCAATTGTATCACCTACTTCCTTTGTGAAACCAATATTAAATGTAATTGTGATTTCAGCGGTTTAAAGGTTTGAAGAGAAATAAATCACCAACTCATAGTTAAAACTTGTCGATTGATATCTTTTCATTAAGAAAAACGATACTAAATTTCTATTAGTCTTTATTCGAAATAGAATTGAAAAAGTTTTGTTATCGCAAGGTGACTCAGTTGAAAATGACAAGTTATCTTGAGCAATCTTAAATACACAAGACGCGATAAGAACTAAGTTTAATCCAAATACTAGTTAAGTCTTTAATTTTGTGTCATAATACCATGCCACAATTAAAGCCAGATTAACTAGTTCGGAATAATGAGGCCCAATACAACAAAACTTGTGTTTAGGAAAATATTTCCCTACATTTTTAACGAGCTTAGATATATTTTATTAGCTTTTGATGACGAGTACTCTCTTACTTTTTAACAAACCTAAATGTACATACATGTCTTTGTGCCAGTTTTACTGAGGTTCTCACCCGAGTACTCCGAAAGTGGTGTGAAACTTCAAACACACGTGTGAAACCTGAAACAAACGAAATTCGAGTATCCTCTCTTCTGATACATTGGAAACAAATTTTACTGTCGGCCTGAAAAGGTCAGGGTAATTCTTTTATTCTATATGTTCTTCGATTATAAATAATGAATTAAAAGTAGGTGCAATGCAGGCGACATTGTGTAGCGTGATCTCCGACCACTAAATGGGGCGGGGTGTATTCAATGTTATATCTAATTGTTTACTGCGAATGATATTTTTGACTTTAGATAATAATATCTATGGGGATTATACATGTAATTCCCTAATCCGTATTAAATATTTATTGTCTTTGTCAATGTTGTAAACAACCTATAAAGTATGCCGTATTTACAATATTAACTCTGAACGCGTAAAAGCATTGAAAGTGGACATGACTTGCTGTTGCATGCACATTTGATAAAATAACTATTCTTAAATAACAACTCAAGTAAAGTTTACGTTTTTAAATGTATTCTATTTTTGTAGGGCAGTAGTTCATAATACTATTGAGTGTAAAATCAATACGCTGTCAGTTTTATTTGAAATACCATAATTGATTGGAGACAATCACAAGGACTTAATTCTCATCCAGGGTATAATCGATACTATTTGTTCCTCTTTTGTGGAGAGTTCCTTTGTAATCGCTTGCTATCCAACAGTGAACGTCTGGATACACATTGAAATGAAAACTTTCATATTGACATGCCTTAGAATTATATAAGACATGTCAAACACAAGTTTATACATTTGTCTTGTAAAATATTTGATGTATTAAATTTTTGAAGTGCACTTGTTACGGTACATGTCAAATATTTTGATAAGGAGTGGAAAATCGGTATAATTCTGTTCAACAATGCTGTCTTAAATGTCAACAAAACTACATTGCATGCAAAATTACATTTCAAAAAAATTAACCCCGGGTTTAATATTAAAAAAAAGTATTTTAAATCAGCACCAAAGAGCAATATGTTTATTTTCAGTTAGAGTTTAGTTTTGTAGTATTAAACAAATCAAAATTTAACTGTATGACTCTTCAGTGCCATAATTATTTGTTATTTCCACAAAAATATGGCGTCTAGATTCAAACTAATCGTGGTATTTTTTTTATTTCAGTGAAAACGTGTATACGAGACACACACATGCTATATGTCTATCAAGGTTGCTTAGCCGAAGTGAACCAGTTGCATATTAACCAGTTCAATCTTGTAAAAATTAGGGGGTAGTTAAGTTAATATGGCAGAGGATATTCACTGGTCACTAGTTTTTCCGTCGGTTGTTATTGTATGTAAGGGTCCAACATAAGAACGATATCATCCATATAATAAGTAAATATAGGCACATGTCCTCAGTCTAAATCCATCAGTACAGAATAGATTTTATTATAACGTATCAGTGGCTTTTATAGTGCCAAACGGGACCTCGGTGGCCGAGTGGTTATGGTAGTTCGAATACTACTGATCACGTGGTCTATCAACACTAAGATTGCGGGTTCGAATCTCATTGCAGGCAGGGTGCACTCGACTCCAATCTTAATTGATAAGGATTGCCAGTTTTCCTACCGGAGGTTGGGGGTTTTCTCCGAGTACTCCGGCATCCAACCCCAATAAAAACTGCGCGCCATGATATAGCAAAAAAAAAATGCTGAAAGGGGCGTTAAAACAACATTCAATAAAGTGCCAACGTAGAAACATGCTTTTAATTTCAAGATGTTTAAAATATATAGAAAGTAACGCATTAACATGACCAGCTAATCCCAAAGTCTCCGTACAGAACTCCGGGCCCCAGACCATAAGCTACGTTCGACAGAATGATTTACCGGTACCTGCTGTTCATGTACATTTACCATATATACGATAATCCTTATATCAATACATTGTTGGTATACGATTATACGTGGTTTTGTTATAAATATATACTACAATACTTTAAAATAAATAAACTTTAAATCGCCAAGAATACACTCTCCGACATCAGACTAAAGTAAATGACACAACAATTGAATAAAGAGACTTAATACTACAGTATTATTATTAGTATAAAACGTAACTAGTTAGAAAACATGGTACTCTTTATTTTAAAAAAGGTTTAGAATTTACAATGGAATCGAATACAATACGGGGTAGAGAATTATATACAAAACAGGATACATAGTCGATTTATTGGTAACAAGTCCTATGAATTGCAGAATACACCGTATTAAAAGCAATGTTTACTTTGACCTAGGTCTATTAGTGGTTTAGATTTCTGGGCGGTGTTAACTTGTCTCTTTTTAACAAAATATGTTTCAAGTTCGAATTCTCAGTTTAAACTTAAATAAATACTCATTTCTCTATTACTATTTTTAACCTAGCAATTATCTGTTCGACACAAAGAAGTAAAAATGTATGTTTGAGTATCCTTTGTGTAAATATAAACATTGTGACGAAGCATATACTGTCACGAAATGTTAATTTAGTCTAAAATCGACTAAAAATGTGTTGTAATAACTTTAAAATTATATTCTACCGCTGTGTTCATGGGGTACTCTTTATCAGTATGTCAGATGCCGAGTAAATACAGAATGCAATTGAAGGCATTGCATTTCAGTATAAACAATCTATTATGGTTGGGGAAAACTATTTTTTTTTATAACCAGTGTATAAGATTACTAACCGCCTTACGTCGTCGTTAGGTTGTCGTCACCTCAGATAATCTAAATATACTATATTTAATCAACTTTAAGAATTGTTTATGTAATACAGCTTTAAGTAATATTACACTCTGATTTTTTCAAAAACATTTGTAGTGAACACGAATACCATTCTAGGTTTCCCTTAATAAACTAAAATTTGTGTAATAACAGTTCACTTTTGTTAACAGGTTAATGCAACATCTAACGGGCTGTTTTGCTAAGATGTCTTGACAAAAAGACGACTGATTTTGGGAGTCACGTGTTTTCCGGAACTGAAAATCTCTTCTAATAATTGAAACACGGTAGACTATATCACTGTCTTAGTTTAATGACGAATAACTCGGCATCTCAATTAAAATCGAAATACGTTATGACGTCATCGTGTTTGATCTTACGTTTATACGTCATCTTCCCACCCTCCTATTTAACACTCGTATCTTATAGTTGATAAAACCCTCGAATACACAATACATGTCAATCTAACAGATAAATTCAGTAACTAAACACTAAATGTACTTAGAACATGTTAAATAAAACACACACACACACACACTCACACGAGAAATGTCCACTGAATACATGAAGTCTACTCGGCACACCGTAACAAATCTATTTTCTCAGTAGGTAGTGTGTCTCATAAAGAGCAAATTTATTATATAAATTACATTGAGTACATTTAGTTAATCGGTTATTTTAATCTCTTCGGTGGGTATGACCCAGGTATTTAGAGGTGAACAACCGTTATTAACCTTTATCATTCTAAAACATATATGTCACATATATATATTAACATTTTTTATACAAATCATAACCTAAATATTTATTAGTCCAGAAATCGTCTTGTACGTGTTTACTGGTTACTTCAACGATGGCATAATTTGCCTCCTGATGATCCGGGACCAGTAAAATTGATATAAATACAAATTTCTGAGTCAGATACAGCAGAATATCTAGAAATCCTTGTGAAATATCTAGACACACTTAACGTATATTTTTCAAATTATTAACGTTTTAAATCTTTATCTAAAGCACAAAAATAGAAATCAGACACCACCCCGAATTAACATTTGGAGAAACAGAACACCAATTAGGCGTGCCCTTACGACCGTATTTTTTTACCCAGAAATTTTTCTATTTAATTAAAAACATTAACATTCTATGTCTGTTCATTCCAACTTGAAAAGACTTCAGTTTATAATATGTTTAGAAAATGAGAAACAAAAATAAAATATGTTTTACTAATGTAAATTGCACGCATGAAATCAATGAATATATACTGGGAACATTTTCTCAATGAAAAAATGTATAATTTGAAAAGATCAAACGTAAGATGTAAGATTTAATGTGTCTGCGCCTGCGCCTATTTCATATTAACAGATAAAATAATGTCACTTGCAGTCAGACATCCGAGAAGTGTTCTTTTCATATTATAAGGAAAAAATCAGAAAGATCACGATTTAAAAGTTTTTAGTTTAAATGATTTAAAAATTTTCAGAAATCATTATAAAGTCAATGTATTTGCACTCACTATTTAATAAATAATAAACAAGAGTTTAATGTACTACCGCTACATTATTGAAAGAAACTTTCGAAGTATTTTCTTAGTCGCTGTCCATAAAAAGTTACTCTCATAATGACTCGACTGTCTCGAACGCCCATGTGATATACCTCTCTGAATTCATCCTGAAACGGATATATTGCTAGTACTACAAATGTACGATAAATGCTGCAAGTATTTTGCACTAGCGTAATACGACAGATAGCGGTTTTTGCCGTTTCCTCTAGCGCAATACTATAAGCTGTCGGTCGTTTTCCTTACCGCAATACAATAAATAGCTTTCGGTCTTTTTTCCTAGAGTAATACGAAAGGTAGCTGTCAGTAGTTTTCCGTAGCGCAATACGATTAATAGCTGTTGGTTGTTTTCCTTAGCGTTATACGATAAATAGCTATCAATCGTTTACATTAGCAAAATTCAATAGATAGCTGTCAGAAGTTTTGCGTAGCGTAATACGATAGATAGCTGTCAGTAGTTTTCTCTAGCGTTATACGATTGATAGCTGTCAGTCGTTGTTTCTAGTATAATACAAAACATAACGAAAGAGGTTCACTTCAAGTTTTAGTTTGTGTTTTTCATTCCTTATTTTCTGTGACTGCATTATATCTTATGCGTTCATTGGTCTGTTTTATCTTGTCTTGTTGGTCTAAGATTTTCACGTCTTTGAATCTTTTGCTGTTCTCTTTGCCAGCCGTTGACCTCCTTGCAGTCGATGTTACAGATATACATAACTTTCGCCAGTTGGTGCTGTAAATATACGTTTTCAAGAAAAAAATTGTTAATTTTAAACAGTAAAATATGAGTCCGGGAAATGTCTTCAAACCACAAGATATAGTTGGTCAGGACATCGGGGACAACTATGTATGTAAATCCCCGTCTTTGTGACATTTATTACCGTCATGTTCACCTGTTTATGATGTGTATTGCTAATAAATGGATCTTGTCTCACGAATGATAATGAAATTAAGTACTGCGTTTATTGTGTTATGTGTACTTTTAATGCATGTACATCTGTGTGTCATATTAAAGGATGATTAATTACTGACCAACTTATTTTCACCCATGTAATATGAAATGATATTAAATGGTTCGTGATGAACTTATAATTTTTTTTAATTGTTTCTAAATGTTCTGAGAATTAAGTTGGGCAAGAGACCAAAGATTTTTATGTCAGGAGCAAAAGGAGAGGGATGGTATGAAACTTTTTTTTCGCATCAAAACGAGATTTTGCCTTAATAACTTATATAAAATGCATGGATATAAAGTAAGTTGCTGGAAGCTGCATTGGGAAAAAAAATCGAAATTATTTTTTTTTACAAAAAATCCCATCCTAACATAACAAAATCATTCAAAGACAGAAATGGTCGGATTTCGTTAAACAGGAAGTAGGTGAGCGACAGACCTGAGTCTGTTACACACATTTTTTCCCCGCCCGCCCGACATTCACCATATCTCTGTGAAATCCGGCCAAAAATGCTTTGACTAGCATTAGTTTTAGTACTAGTATATCGCGGCATAGTCCACAGCTGCAAATGTTTCAAAATCAACACGGTTTTTTTAGGCGCGAAATTTCAGAACCCCCTCAATAAATTTTTTTAGACTAGTGAAAGAAAGTGTGTATGTCCCTAGCTGAAGTCGATTACTGTTTTTGTACCCTTGTCTAATTATAACATTTAAAAATAATGTTAATATCTTACATTGAATGTGTTATTATTGGTAAACGGTGTCTTTCGTGCTGAACAAATATTCAGACTAAATATTTAATTTCTTAACAGAAGCAAGTTATCAGTTTACGCTATTTACATTAATAACTATGTCTATGAAGTCCTGTTGAAAATGGTACAATTTATCAAACATAATCCATTATGTCAAGATTAAGCTTTCGAGCGTGTGAAATCTAACCAAAACTACTGATACTTACTCAGAACTGAAGAATTCTTCTCAAAGTAGACCTTACAAAAGATATAAGCTCGTCTTATCTCAAAAGTAATCAATTATTTGTCACAAAAACTTAATGAAAACAAATGTATGCAACTGCATTTTAAATACATTTTATCAAAACTGTAAGGCCTTTCCTTTTAAGGAAATTATCCTTAAATTAAGGTATTTTATATTAATGACCGAAAAAAATTGTAATGTACATTTTTAAAAATGTGCATGGTACCTTTGTTCTAATGTAGTTGAAACTGAAAAAAAAATAAGTATATATTATGGTCCCAGTTTATTGGAGGGAGCCCATAGTGACAGGTATAAACAATCGGCCATCGTGAAGAAAAATGTGAATTTTTCAGAGTCGAAAAAATATCGACGATCAATAAATAGCATATGGCTACCTACTGTACTCGCCCAGTGTGTGTTTTGGAGTCAGGTGTTTCGTTGTTATTTGGAATAATTGTTAAGACATGCGGCAAAATATTATGTCATTCAATTGCTGAAATAATTCAAATATTTCACAATTTCCAAAGAAATTAATAGGATTAATTATTGAATACCAAGTCTGTTGGTCGTGTGGTCTGTGACTCAGTGTAGTCAAAATACTACCATGTGTGATGTAGCTACTTCCCACAATAGACTTACAATGTATTACAGAATGTTAATCGGCTGAAAATAATCCCGTAACTATTTAAAATGTTATGAATATCACTATGCTTTGTGTTCAATTTGCCGGAAAACGGAAATTGTGACGTATGAACTCTCTGTATTGTGGGTGTTCTTATTAATAATGTAAAACGCTATTTTGTTTGACAGATCCATTCTTATACCTGTACAAACATTCACATCTATGTTCTAATATACAGTAGTAAAGTTTTCACTCATAATTAAGAAATGATTTATTTCATAAGCTTTTTACCGCGAAGCATTGATCGACGATCGACTAGTTAAACACTATGGTCATTTTCTATAATTGAAAACAAACCAAACCCAGTGACGACTTTAGTATTTGTATTGTGCGAGTTAAATTGTGACCTTAAAAATAAAATTGTATTAAATATGGGATTAAAATAAAAAAGGCGGAAGGCAAAATCGTGTTTACCTTAATAAGCCATTGGCATGCAATCATTTGGTCCATGGTTCTGAAATTGTTAAATTGTTTATGACAGTTGCTTTAAGAATGTATACATTTTCGTTTTAGTAATTTGAAACTGTAATATAAGTGTCTTTAAACATAACTTTCTTAATCGGATACAAACACAATATAATTTTTACAAAGACCCATTCCGTCAGCCACAGGAGAGAAATATATTATACTCTCAACGTTACATGGTGAATGTTGTAATTGATTTTGACGGTGTTCGGCACTAACAAATCGATGCAGTTTTAACTGTTTAATGATTTCTAAATAATATAGAATATTTTATTTAAAAATCGACACATATAGAGAGAAATGTCAGTTGACAAAAGGACTTAAATAGTATTACGATCATAAATATTTTAGCAAATTATCTAGTAATCGACCAACCCAAAGCAAACAAACAATACAACTAAATAGAATGTAAAATATATGTGTATGTAATATAAAAAAGTGTTAATGTGGGATTGTTTGGGCAATAAAACAGTTTAACACGCTATGTTTTGGGATCACTATGTCCCGTTTCTAATATGACACGTTTTGTTTAGGAGCCACTATTGGTTGTGTAACAAATATGACACGCTTTATTTTATAGTTTAGTTAGGGATTACTATGGTTCTCGTTCCCAGTATGACGCTACATGAATTTGTTTTGGGACCTGTATTAGTCTCATTCCCAGTATGACACGCTTTGTTTTAATTAAGGACCACTATGGCTCACATTCCCATGATAAAACAATGCAATTTCCTGCAAAAAAAACCTGGGGTTTTATTAATTCAATTTATAATACTTTGAAATCTTCGTCCGAAAGTGGACATATTTCTATAACAGGGTATACCTTTCCAATGCATATGTACAGGCTCCAAAATAAAAGTTCATATAAATTGATCTCATTTTACGTGATAGTGTACTAATCAATTTTTAAGGGTTCGGATTTCCAGTTTATAAGAAAGATAAGAAAATAGAAGATTTAAAGTCTAATTGTACTCGGTATGCAACATTTTATAGAAACATGGCATTCCGGTATTCCGGTGGGTATGTAGAGAAGAATCTGCAGGTTAATGACAAGAAGATGTGCTTTATTAAAGCATGTCATTTTTTACTATTATAGTTTTATCTGTAGGAGAAAACAAATAACCCATATAATATTAACAAAGACCACATAAAACGTTAGTCCTGCAGTATATTTGTACAATTCCAACATGTGTAAACGTAAAACGGAAACGATTGAAATTTTACGTACATAACACAGTATATTGTTGTTGGAATGCCAGTGCATTCTTTAAATTATGACTTTGGAATTCTTATATTTTTGTTTAAAATAATATCTGACAAATTTATTTTTACAAAATATTGTTTTAACAAACCGGAAATAGCCCTAACATGAAAATAAATTTCCATCGATCAAACTGATTGGGAACGGGTTAATCCCGTAAGGTAACAAAATGATTCGAGAGGAAAATGATATTTTTATAATTGCTTAGTTGCGAGTAAATATTTTCCATTGGAAGATTAAATATACTTTCAATTGACTGGCTAATTGTTGGAATTTGAGACAGAAATAGTATCAAGATTTTTAAATGTTTTGTGGAGCCAATGACAGGGTAAATTCATTTAAAAGGTAATAACGGGGTGGAATACACAGCAATTTAAATAACACTGGTACGAAAGGTTTGGACCAGATATCTTATCGGAGAGGGTTGTCTGTTATTGAATTTAGTTTTAACACAGAGAAAACATTTTTAACATTTCGATTTTGTAGTAAGTGATATTGCAGAAAACAAGTTTGTCTATGTCATGAATTATATGTTTACGTGTTGCAAAGTTTTATCTAGAACAACTCTGTGATATAAGAGATACTATTTGAAGGAAATAAAAAAATCGTGCTATGTAATTTACTTTGCTAAAGGACGTTTAGTTTGAGTCTTGTATACTGTGTAACGTACAAAATCGTTTATAGAACACAATAAATCGGCGGAATGAGGATGCTTCACACTGATATCGATAAAGGACGTAATTTGATAAGTAAATGGTGCTTTCCCGAACATGGAGAGTTATTCTATAGTAAGTTAGTTATTTAATGACCATGATACAATGTTTATATCAAGTGACAATAAGAGTCTCTTTGTATTCATTTTTTTACTTAAATGGATGTTTCTGTTCTCGTTTTTAACTGCTTGTTAACCTAATTTTAAACTAACGATTCATAAATTTGCTTAGCGCAATAAACTAATTTATGGTAACATTTACTCTCATTCATAGAACACTTTAACAAACAAAATATATTTAAACCTTCTATTTTCCTTATGTTAAAAACATGGCAAACGCTAAATGAGATTGTTTCTTGGTTAGATGGGATCATCGGGTTCTATTCTACCAACATGAAAAAAAAATTGAAAACATGAAAGTTATTTTATGATCAATTTGTAGATGTGTATCTTAATTTATAGTTATTTCAAATGACCGTTACGCCCGTTGAAGGAACTCCCAAACACACCGTAATTTTGCCTAAACAAGCGAGTTGACATTCATTTATTTATACATAAATCAAGTTTTTACATACGAAAAGAATGTTGTTTTGTACAAGTTTTTCCAAACGTATAGTTTTTTAACCATTAAGTATTTAAGATTTATTAATAATATTCACTTGCACGGATTGCTGTGCGACTTAGAAGAATAAACCAGCACGTTGTCTTTATTTGAGCATTAATAAATTAGACATAAATATTATTTTATGTGTAATTTGTGTCAATTAATGTATAAGCAAATCACATAATATTTACATATGTTTTATAGGAGTTAACTCGAGGGTGATTTTAGAGAACTAGTAACTTGTCTTGTATTAGGATTGGGCGCCTTCCTCGCTATATAGAGATCTTATTAGTTAGTGCTTGCGTCGCTTTAAAGAGACCTTAGGAGAGTGATTTGAAATGGGCGCTTGTGTAGCTTATAGTGACCTTGGTAGTGGTTGCCTGGGTCGCTTTATAGAGACCTTAGGAGTGAATTCTTTTGTCGCTTCATTAAGACCTTGGGAGTAGGTGGTGTTTTTCCTTTCTGAGAGTCATTAGGAATGGGAGCTCGTGTAGAATGCGAGTGGTTGCTAGCAGACCATAGTAGCAGATGCTTGTTTCATTATGTTTGAGTCATTAGGAATTGGTCCTCGTGTAGCTTAATAGAGACTTAGAGAGGAGAGTTGTTGCTTGTTTCGGTTTATATAGAACGTATGCGTGGCTGCTTTTGTCGTAATATAAAGAAATTTGGAGTCAATGCTTGTCTATCTATACAGAGCCATTAGGAATGGGCGCTGGTGTCGCTTTATAGAGACCTTTGGAGTAGGTGCTTATGTCCTTAATATAGACCATAGAAGGGAGTGCTTGTGTACCTTCATAAAGAAACTTTGAGTAGGTACTTGTCTCGTTTTAGAGAATCATTAATATTGGCGATTGTGTCGTTATATCGATACATTAGTAGTGGGTGCTTTTGTCATTTTATAGAGACCTTAGGCCGCTTTTGTTACTTTATAGAGACCGTAGGCCTGAGTGCTTGTACTGCTTTGTTGAAACCTTAAGAGTGGGCGCTTGTAGCGAGGTAGAAGTTGGTGATTTTCTTGCTTTATTTAGACATTCGCCGTTTGTCCCAGTATAACCTGTAAAAAAACAGTGCATGCATGTAAATATGACAAAAGATGTTTACAAGTGCAATAACATCCCCTTAGGCTTTTATATTCCTTCTTTATACGTTTTGTGTGAATTTGGGGGAGATGTGTGTGTGGGAGGTGTGTTTTCCTGTAATTGTAGTCCATATTTGCAGCTTGTTTGCCATAAATTATTTGGACCTACGTTGTAGATATATACCGTACAAACTTAAAAGTTTGCAGAACAACAATTTTTTAAATTTTCGCTCGATATGAGCAATTAAGTATTATAATGTGTGAACATTTCACTGTTTTAATATTATTCGATTTTAAATGTGAGTTAATTAATTTGTGGGCCTTATATCTATTTGATTGAAGGACTGTAAATCATGTGGTCTAAAAAGAAAATATTGAGATTTGTTTTGAAAGCGAAACATGTTATTTAAATCTGAAACCCACATTTTACAAATAGAAAATAAAACAGCTTAACAATGAACACTATATTTGACTACATAATTCAAGCAGAAAATACATTTCGAAAAGATCATGACAAGTAGAGGTTATATTAGGGTGGATTATACTAGTCCTCGTTTTTGTCAAAACGTAAATCGAGAAATGTCTCAACTGTATTACGTTTCTTTGTAATTGTATCGTCAAATTTCATTTAAGTTGTAACAATACGAGAAATTATAACTGACTATACGAGATGTTTACATGCCATCAGCGATGGATGGTTTGGTGTGTACAAAATATTTTCTTACAGTAAACATATAGGTGACAATATTTATTTATCCTTGTTATGTTTCATGATAAATGTACTATCAATGTTGTCTTGAGTGATGCATTTTTGCTTAAAGTCACAGAATATATAGTTTTCAATAAAAATGTATTATTTCAGTAGCAGATACAGGATTTCTCAGGGGTCCTCTTTATCGTACTGGCTTATGTGTGCATTTGTAAGTGGCGGGCACCCCGACAGCCCCCCGGATCCGCCACTGATATTAATAGATTACAATGTTAGTTATTTTCTCTATATAGATACATGTCAACATTTTTCATATCATCATTGCTATGAAACATATAAGAAAATGGAACATTTGTTCCTAGTCCCCTGAAATTAGAGTCTATTCGTCGCCAAGAAATCACCTCATGCGAAAGATATTTTTAATTAGCTTTGTAGAAGATGTACTTCAAACTGAAATGAAAACTGAATATAAATCGTGTCAAGAACGAGTTTTTATTCCAGTAATCGTATTTTACACGCTTTGTTATGTACGCTTTTACAATTAATAACAATTTAAACTTTGACAAGTTGGAACGTCGGCCTTAAAATTCATACAAAAGGATTAAAATATCATCTTTGACTTTTATGCAATGATGAAATAGCTATTAAACTCATCTCTGAAGTATGTTTTATGAAGTGGTATTTACATTAATATTTAAACTATAAAGAATTTTTCATAAGTTTTTTAAACAAAAAGGGGAGATAATTTATTGAAAATATGGCTAATAGGAAACGAAATAATTTACAGTTCAATGTGATGCTTCCATCGCGGACCTCTTTGAAAACACCTTAACCTTTCATGTACAATTAGTGTTAGGTAATTGTATGGTAGATTTTTTAATCAGTACAATTATAAATTCCTTCCATTGTTTACATCCAACGTCTTTGTTCTTTGATATATTTTATCTGTTTTGTTTAATTTAATACACTACTGACGTATCTCGATAGGTTTTATCTTTGATACTGTCGATTATTTGGTTAAGTTTGAGTGTAATCAGAATTTCGAGTGTCCTAATCTTTTCAGCTACCACGATTTCAATTTAAGTTTTCAACACGGTGCTTTATGAAGAATGTAATATCTAGTTAAATTAAAACAGGAAAATGACATGGCATGTTTTATTTCCTCTGAGGGATTTATTGGGACCTTCATTGAAATGAAAAGTGAAGGTAAATGTATTAAGTCTCGTCAAGATACACCAGTTTAACCTCTTGGATTTTTGTCGTCTGGCTTTTTACTGTAATAACACATCGTCATTCGAATATTGGTAGCGTTATATTTGCAGAATTAAAATGTTCAGAAATCATTGTTAATATTTTCTAAACGATATTTAATATTTCTTAAAGCAACGCTTCTACTAAAACGTCTTTATATTTTTTTTCAGATCCCAGTCAGACTTGTGCTGACTCTACACATGACTCTTCTTCGGGATTCGCATCTGATGCACCGAGTCATACTTACTCCACTGATGCACCGAGTCACACTTACTCCAAGACTAGTATGTCCACATTTAAGGGAAGCTTTTCAGATAGCAGCGAATCAGGTCGTGCTTCTTGTCGGGAGCCACCATGGTCGGGAACAAGAACTGCAGCAAACCGGGAACCTTACCACTACAACCCACGTGACTTAAACATGCAATACAGAATGTCTACTCCATCACCAATGTCTCAACGGTCATCGTCTTCGATGAAAACTGTTTCGTCTCAGCGATCATCATCAAAATCGTCTCATGTTGCATCACGCAAGCCTTCACCAGCACCACCGGTGATAAGTTATAAAAATCCTGCATACGAATACCAGTTAGATAAACATATTGAAGAAATACAATATAACCTCAAAAGGATCGAACTTCAGGATTCTGACCCATATATTTCGTCGAAGTCCATAAAATCACGTCATCACAAACCGTCAGTGTTCGATTTATTGACAGATGACGTCATAGTGAATATTTTCTCAAACTTACCAACAGATCAGTTGTGTCGATGTTCTAGAGTTTGTAATAGATGGTATCGGTTGTCATGGGATCCGTTGTTATGGAAACGAATAGTCATAAAGAGTGAAAAAATAAATGTGGACAAGGCTTTGAAATATTTGACAAAGCGACTCAGTTATAATACTCCAACTGTTTGTGTCATTGTTGAAAAAATTTTGTTGACTGGTTGTGAAAGACTTACAAATAAAGGACTACACACAATAGCAAAACGCTGTCCAGAGTTACGGCACTTGGAAATACAAGGATGTGCAAATGTTACCAATGAATCTCTGTTTGAAATCGCCTCTTACTGTGTCAACTTAGAATACCTTGATGTGACGGGTAGGTTTTAATTGAGTTAATTGGTGTTTAAATTAACCATGCACTATTATTAATTAATGTTGAGTGAACGTGAAGAAGAAATCACTGGTTCTTACTCTTAACACTATCTATTCGCACAAGGGAACACGATGGACAACAACAAATACAAACATACAAACAAAACATGAAATGAACAAGACAACAAGGAATATTATTTAGTATAAATACATGTATAAGAAAAGTCCGTGCGAGACAGTTTTACGGTAGTCAAGGACGTTAAAAACCCCCATAAGTAAGTAATGTATAAGGGATCTAAACTTATCAAGAATAAAAGGTCGGTGACATTTCCATATAATTTTACAAATAAAACTAGCAAAACAGTAAATATCATATGACCTCATATGAAGCGTTTAGATACTGTCGTAAAGTTTTAATATTTAGACAACGGAATCTTAATATCATCGGAGTTGAACGCTCGGAACAACAACTCCGTATATTCACCACCACCTTCCCCACCCCAAACAGTTTTTCTTCGTACCTGGCATAACGCGTTCATGTAACAAGTAAAATTTTAATCTATCGTTTCCAGCTGTATTTTATACATTATGACTAGACATGGATAACAAATAATTTAGACTTAGTTTTTGCTCTAAATTTACTGGATAAAGGACTGATTCAGTTCTGTTAATAAATTCACACATTTTTATTGCTTAGTAGATTAACAATTATTAGAGAAATGTCTTTATTGCTTAATTTCAGTATGCTCCGAGTTTTACCTTTCTTCATTATTTACCTAAAATTACCCAAAATTTAGGCTTAAATATTATTTAGGGAAGACCTACGTGACGGTCTATTATTTTCTATAATTATTCATTTTTAAACAAACCAAAAACAATTTAAAGAAAATTGTCGAATG
Organism: Limnoperna fortunei; assembly: GCA_944474755.1. Classification (NCBI taxonomy): domain Eukaryota; kingdom Metazoa; phylum Mollusca; class Bivalvia; order Mytilida; family Modiolidae; genus Limnoperna; species Limnoperna fortunei. The sequence goes on along the minus strand of OX104114.1, from coordinate 67,670,131 downwards.
AGACAAAGAACAAAATACTTTACAAGAAAATATTGCCAAACTATTGTTCATGTGGTTGCTGCCATATTCGTTTTATGTTTTAGAAATAAATTTAATATGGGAATATGTGCAAAAATTTGAAAACGATATTTATTTAATAATAAATATTTTAGAGACCATTAAACACAAATTATTCCTAACATTAAGTAACAATAAACATTCAAAAGATTTTTACGTAATTTACAGCCCCATTTAAAAATTTGTCGTTTTTCTTATGAAGTTGTATTTATGGCCTTTGAACATTTCTATGGGATATCGCCATATGTCATTAAAATTGCAACAGTTCGTACAATCAATAAAACATTAAAGAACAATTTTATCGAACATATTTCTGTAATATATATTTATACTTTTTGGTTTAATTTGTCCACAGACGTCATATGTCATCTTAATAGAATGCCTTTATATTGTGTGAGCACATTTTACCTCTTTTATAAAAAAAAGTACCATCGTCAGACGCACTGCAGTCTTTAAAATTTAACTTTATCAGGAACAAATTTACTTTTATAACAATTACACTCTATAGCCCTCGACATGGTGGTGTGTATTTTCTACGTTATTTCAATCTGTAATAATGACTGACCTACTTGAGGATGAAGAGCGCCATAACGGTTATGTAAATAAAGGAAATGTCTTGTAGTTAAAACTGTTCACATTGGGTCGTTCAAAATCCACTTGATAACAGCGTGAATTAATGGACGAATTTCCTAAAATAATGTACTTAATATCTACGAACAAACTAATAACAAAGACTGTTGTATCATTTAGTTTTTAAATTGTGTCTTTTTTGAAGGCGTCAGACACATCATTATTTTTTTTTATTTTCTCCTTTCTAAAACTTCAATTCAGAATGTCACGATGTATAAACTAAAGTTTAAGACGTCTTTAATTTTGTTTTCATTCCATGCTTAGTTAGGTGTCTTAAAATCAAATTAGAAACCTTTGAGGTAAACATACTAAGCAAAATAGTTTTACGAGCACAGGCAATTTCACGCAGGTGTGAGCTCTTTTGACTATTTTTATTTCTTACCGACATGCCCTTTTAAGCAACATAATTTCTTATTACATTTTCGTTTTATGTATTAAGAAGCAAAGTAAACTAAAGACATTGATCCTGACTGATAATTTGACATTGATAACCGCGAAATAAATCATTATATTTTTGCATCGAAGACGATTCCTGCATGATGCGAACTACAAGATTATAAATCAAAAAGTGTCAAAAAACGATATATTTGCAGATCATTAGAGCATATCGCTTGCTTATTGATACATCTAGTGGATGGCGAGTAGTTTTCGCCATTTAAATGACAGAAGTAATATTCGCCTTTTTGCTGACTGTGCCGTTATTTTCCCATTAAAATCGACGTCAAAGGCTACAGATTTCACTATCTTCCATCCAAACCACTTAACGCTTATCTTTTTAAAATGCCAAATTATTCCAAAAGTGGTCAAGAGATCTGGTGGCGATAACTAATCCGTTACCCAGTACGCAAATAGTATTAAGTTTTTTAATTTCACCTACAGAATTTATTCTCAAGTTGTGAAAAAGTTTCACGTTTTATTCGAAATGAAGTAAACAATGGATTTTACACTTTGTTATATTTTTGCAGGCTGTCCGTGTATTACAAGTGTAAGTCTGACACCACAAGTATTGGAACAGGCCACAGCACATCATCTTCGTCAAATCTACCTCCGCTTTCTCGATATGACAGATTGCTACGCGCTTGAAGACGAGGGACTACAAATTCTAACATTACACTGTACACAGTTACAGCATTTCTATCTCAGACGATGTGTTCGGATCGGTGACGCTGGCGTTCAAGCCATAGGCAACAATTGTCCATATATAAAAGAACTTAGTATTAGTGATTGTAGAAAGGTTACCGATTACGGAGTTTGTGCACTCTCTAAAATAGGAGACAATTTAAGATACTTAAGTGTTGCAAAATGTGACAAGGTTTCTGACGTAGGCATAATTCAATTAGCAAAAAATTGCCGGAAATTGCGATACCTAAATGTTCGAGGTTGTGAAGCTGTCTCAGATGACGCCATGGACGTTTTAGCTAGAAACTGTACAAAACTTAAGTCGCTTGACATAGGGAAATGTGATGTGACCGACGAAGGCTTACAAGTTCTTGCAAACAATTGTTCTCAGTTAAAAAAACTTAGTCTGAAATCATGTGATGCCATCACAGATGAAGGTGTTAAATCTATAGCAAAGAAATGCCGACATCTTGAACAACTCAACATCCAAGACTGCCATTTAACCGTAGATGCTTACCGAGCCGTGAAGCGTTACTGTAAAAAGTGCTTTATTGAACACACAAATCCAGGGTTCTATTGACTTTTCTGTAACGAAGCAATCGATTTACCTTAATGCATCATAAGAAATAGCTAATCAATAAGAACATGTCGTTTTAGTGAAGGAGTTGAAGGAATTTCATAATCAAATCAATTATTCATGTCTCTCCCTTAGACCTTTCATAAAATGACTGAGTTTAGTTCAACAATAATCACAACATGTCTTTTGTCTCTGCAGGCTTCCTTCTTTATTGACATCTATTGTGTCTATATCAATTTTTTTTTATAACGGCTCGTTTTTGTTTTTGTCAATACTGAATTGTTTCTCAAATTAAACTGCTGATAAATGATATTGATATTTTACTAAATTCATTTAGGTTTAAATGTAAGCTAAAAGATTTTTTGTTTTAGATATTAAGTGAACATGTTTTTGTTGTAACTGAACTCTCTATTTGTCAATGACCTTTTCGTCAATATTTGGTACGTGGAGAATGTATAGTTGTAAACAGTACACAAATTAATAAAATTTAAAACTTTGCTAACCAAGTAATAGCGAAATAAACAGAAGTCGAAATTCCTTAAGTAATCGTGTATTTCGATTGCCAAACAGGCGTATTTACTGTCGAGAGACAGTACCTAATGTGCTGTGATAATTAGGGCCTCTGGTTTGTGACAAATGTATCTCGTCTTTTCATAATTGCAAAGCCTAAAAATAGATATCAAACCACGCACTACCTTTGTTTCATATTCACCAATTTTCCGTATTTATGAAGTTGAATATAAATATGTTGAATGTTTATATTTTTGTGTTGATATTTTTGTTATATTTGTTACGACAGTGCTGACGATACTTAATAAATTATTTTATTTAAATATACTGTGTACTGTTTTCCTTTCCAATCTTGGCGCCGGATGATGCAGGTAGTGATGCACGTTGATAGTAAAAATAGTTTTACTATTCGATGTCTAGTCTTGTGTTATTAAGTGGGAAAGACCTTCTTACTATTCTTGTGATTTTTTTTCTTTTTTCCCGCCGTCATTTGCAAAACAATGTGACATACTGGCAGATGACTCAGTTCACAATGTGAAACCGATCTATTTTAGTAACAGAGTTATCTGTCCGAACCCCGTAAATCTTCTTAGCAGATAAACTCAGAAACCGTAACCGGTACTCAAAATCTAAAGTGTGCAAAATGTCCGTGCTTAGCAACAGACACAAAAGCCCATAGCATCACATATATTTTCTTACTTGAGAGGGACAGTGGGAAAGACCTTCTCATTTGTTCTCAGAACAAATGTCAGATTAGTTCATATTGTTATTTGTCGGATAAACAACCTGGATCTGTGTGAATGGTTACAGCAGGATTTGCCACCCGCAATCGCCAACTTAAACCAATCACGTGGATCATCACTTGCTTCATTATTTTTTGCTGCATAATTACTGTAACTACATATTGTTTTTGTCCTTACACATTCTGAACAGCATCAAACATGCCAGCAATTACGGTACAGCATTAGAATTTATTGGAGAGATATGTAATGCAGTGTACATGGTTCAACAATATCAACCCATGGTGAGGTATTTTCGATAAGTCCCACATTTGATAAACTTCTTGTAAATTAATTGGTCATAAGGATCTATGCTTTACAAGATACTGTTGATTAATTTATGTAAATGTCTGTTGTCTATGATCTTATATTACTGTTGTTGATGATCAGACCTTAACATTACTTACTTTAACTTAATGCTCATTACTCCCTCTGTTGCGTATTACAGCAACGAAGTCTTTGCACTTCTGTCTGTCCTTTGCCAGTTTCTGTAGAATTCCCCAGGTGTGGCGTTAATTATTCATCTCATCTTCTACTGTATGCCTCCATGTTATCTTTGTTCTTCCTCTGCGTCGTTTTCCTTCTGAAGTCTAGTGTAGGACAGCTGTTGTTAAGTTTCCTCTTGTTGATTATTCGTTATTGGTAACTTTTGTTCGTTAATTAATATGCGTTACTATTATTTATGAATTGAGCAACAGTTCCGGTTGTTGTCATACTTTGAAAACAAAATAGTTTGCCGATATTTTTTTGCTTGGCATTAAGGTTAAAAGGTAGTATGATATTTTGATTTTTTACAATAACATGGAAATATTAATAATATATAATGTGTATGAAAAAGCAGTTGTAAACTCCAACTTGCTATATGATAAATATTATAAAAATTATATAAAATCATGCTCTGCTCTAAGGGAGATAAATTGTGATATTTTACAAAAAATGCAAAAACTGTTTAAAAACATTATTTATTTTTCAACATATTTTCACGTTCATTGCTTACTTTTCTTAATTAATATTGACATAAATGCAGTTTTTCTTGGCTAACTTTATGCACATTCTTCGTTAGAATGGCGCAAAGATATGGACGCGCAGCATGGATCGAACGATTTATTGTGTATATAGTCATTTTCGATTTTAATATGGTTAGAAATTTCAACATAATCTCAATTCTTTGGAACAATTAAATAAATTTCTATGTTTAGACAATTTAACATTTCTGCTGGATCGATTCCAAAGCAAAACAAAACACAAAACATTGTTTTTCATACAGCATGTTTCTTTGAAAATCTTTGAGAAAGTTCATCATGTTCATCATAAAATTTTCAAAAATAAGATTAATCACCTTTCAGAAGAAACACTAGTAGCAAGAATTTCGAGTAAAATAATGTCATTTACAACATGTTGTGTTATTTATGAGAACATATGTTAAAAGTACATTATTATACTCAGGACTTATTAATAAAAGATGTATACGCTTATGTCCTACAGTCTGTTGAGACATCTACAAAGCCATTTTTTCCTTTTAAGTCTGAACATTTGTGAGGTATGGTATTAATAAAACGTCATGAATTTTTCTATAGAAAGAGATAACAAAATTGAAAATCTTCTGACAAACGATGTAACCTTAATTTGTAAAAAATTGCCCCAGTTTCTTTGCATCTGAAGTAATCCACAAAAACTGCATTTCAATGAGGTCATATGGCCTTCAGATATTAATGCGTTTTCAATCATAACAACCAACACACTATACAAAACAATGTGACAATTTATTATTTGTGTTGAGAGATTTCTTTTTTGTTGTTGCTTTTTTTACTTTTCTTTGTTTTTTTGTGCTGTTAATTCTAATCGCTCTATTTCTTATCCTTAATGTTAAAAATGGTCACTATTTCTTTGTATCTCAAATAATGTAGAAAAACTGGATTTTAATAAGGTCATATGCCATTTTACAAATTTATGCGTTTTCAATCATAACAAGCAACACAATAGACAAAAGCAATAACAATAAGTTATATGTGTGTTGTGCGATTTCCTTTTTTCTTCTTCCTTTATTATCGGTCACGTCTGTTTTGTTGTGTTTTGTGTATTGATTATAATCGCGCGATTTCTAAATTCGTGTATGTTATTTATGAAAACCGTTAATGCTTCCACAGTAGTACCTGCAATAATGTAGCTCCTCTGATGTTTGTTATCTACCAGATACCAAATGCTGCATCAATGCAGCTAGCTCTGTAGTTGGGGTTTATTGCTCATTTTTGTAACAAATCAGCGCATTGAGGAGAGGAGTTATTTTGAACACGTGGGCTCATCTGTTTTTTACCAAAAGTTAATCGATACGCCGAATAAAACAAAAGTCGTGACGTCTGGCTCTAGGAGCATTATTTTGTTTTGTTGTGGAAACTGGAGACATTTTCTTCCCTTTAAAGTTGCTGGATCGCCCGTGAACAGTAACTGCTATATCTAGAGATGCAGAACAGGGCGTTGTCGTTTGGTTAAGATTATCCGTGACATTGATCTGTATTATCCTCGAATGTTCACTTCACCTCGGCCAACAAAATTGATAGCAGCTTAACAGATGTAAGGCTTCTGAAAGTGACCGTAACCCCTATTTCATTATTAAAATTTAATTATATATCAAAAATAGAATCGTTTGGTCATACGGAAAATTGCTGGAAAAATTGCAAACTTGAGATTGATTTCCTAGGATATTTATTTCACTTCGGCCAACAAAACTGATAGACCTTAAACATCTGAAAGGTTTTTGAAAGGTTCCGAAATCTAACTATATCAAAAATAGAATCATATGGTCAAACGGAAATTTGTTGGATGCAAACTTGAAATCAATATGACAAATACAACAGACTTGCATGTATTATTAAGCGTATGATACGTCACAACACATTTTATCTTAAATACGTAATCAGAGCCACCACACAATTCAAAACATACATATTACAATGAGTATGATATCTTAACTATTCACAATATCTGGTGAGTAGGATTTTTGTATTATGTAATTGCAGCTGTAAAAATAGAAATTTGTTTTCTCTTCAAGAATGTATAGCTGTGTTCAATTTCAAATGCTGTAGAAATAAAATCCGATTACAGCCATTTGATCACAGATTTAGATAAACCATACTTTCGGCAATATATTGATATCAAAGGAAAACTTCTTTAATTTTGCGTGATGAACCTAAAACTACTATATCATACATTAGTCATTCACAAGCATCATTTTCTTCAGTCACAATGAAAACAGATGGCAAATGTTAACATTAGATATTCTGTTTACTTTATTTTGTAATTTTTAATGTATCAATGCTGTTATAGTGACTAACTCTGAATTTCTGCAGCAAAATGATACTTAAGTTTGTAAAACATGATTGTTTGTAAAAATGTTTGTGTAAAAAACCTGTCCCTTTTATGTTAAAAATAATTGTTATAGTTCTTCTAAAATATCCAACAATAACACTTATTCAATCGTTATGCTCATTCAATATTAACAATCTGTTCTCATCCAATGAAAATAATGTGTACTCATCCAATGCTTGCAATCTGTACACATCCAATGCTAACCATATTTACTCAATGTTTATCATCTGTACCCGTTTAATGCTTACCATCTGTACAAACATAATGCTTACCAATTATACTCATTTAATGCTAACCATCTGTGCCCATCTAATACTAACAATGTATACACACTGAATCCATACAATCTGCAATTATTCAAACCTAACAAACTGTACTCATCCAACGCTAACCATCTGCCAAACATAATGCTGCTCAATTGTACTTATATTATGCTAACCATCTGTAATCCTCCAAAGCTAACCATCTGTAAAAACATGATGCTAAGCAACTGTACTTATGTAACGCTAATCAACTTTGCCCATTCCATGAGTATCATCTGTACTTACCGGATGCTAACCATCTGCACAAACACAATGCAAATCAATCAATATTATTTTATGCTTGCAATCTGTGCTCATTCAATTCTTATCATCTGTACACATCCAATGCTAACCCTCAGTCAAATCAAAATGCTAACCAATTGTACTCAGTTAATGCTAAAAATTTGCACGTATCCAATGCTATCAATCTGTACTCATCAAATGTTTACACTGTGTACTCCTCTAATCTTTACAATCAGTACTCATCCACAGTTAACAATCGGTACTCATCTATTGCTTACCATCTATATTCATCTAATGCTAACAATCTGCCATCATCTAACGCTGACCGTATGTACTCATCCAATACTTACCATCTGTACAAACAATGCTAATGATTTGAACTAATCTAATGCTAACCATCTGTACTCATCCAATGCTAACCATCTGTACTCATCCAATGCTTACTATCTCTACAAACATAATGCTAATCATCTGTACAAACATTATGCTAACGAACTGTTGATCAAGTTACTTAAGATACTGCTGTTGTTTAATTTGGTAAGCAGTTATTGTTGTTGATTAATAAGTAAGGAGTTACTGTCGATAATTAATGAGTAAGCAGTCAGTGTCATTTATTAATTAAAAAGAAGTTACTATCCTTGGTTAACTTGTAAGGAGTTAGGTGTTGTTGATCAATTAGTAAAGAGTTACTGTCGGTGATTAATAAGTAAGCAGTTATTGTCTTTTATTTATTAGTAAGGAGATAATGTCGTTGATTTATTTGTAAGAAGTTACTGTCATTGGTTAATTTTAAAGCAGTTACTGTCATAAGGCAGAACATACTGTAGTACATTATTGTTCATGACGATTTCATAAGAAGTTACTGTTGTTTACTAATTGTTAATGAAATAGTGTTGTTGATGGATATAAGCTACATTGTTAATTTTTTATTAGTTACTGATGTTAATCACTTTTCTTCAAAATTATTTGCTCTTGATTTTTTGTCATAAGATACTGTTTTTGATTAATAGGTCATGAAATAAGACGGGAATCTATTCTTTACAATTTACTGCTGTTGATTAATTTATGTATATGTTGTCTCTGATTGAATAATACTGTTGTTGATGATCAGACCATGGTCTACTTTCGTTATATATTTGTCACGAGTAACTTTTGTTCGTTTATTTATATGCGTTACTATTATTTATGAACAGTTCGGTTTTTGCTTTATTTGAAAACAAAATAGTTTTCTGATACATTTTGATTGTCATTAAATTAAAAAGATAGTATGATAAATTGAATTTTTTTACAAAAACATGTAATTACTGTTAATATAATTTGTATAAATGGCAGTATAATCCAACATTCTATATGATAACTCTATACAAAATTATAAATTTCAGGAGGCTCTACTCTAAGGGAGATAAATTTTGTTATCTTACACAAAAGGGAATTTAATTAAATATTTATTTAACTTTTATTTTTTCTTTTCAACATATTTTCAACTTCGTTCTTTAATTTTGTTCATGAATTTTGAATATATATACTTGGTATATATCTTACTTGGTTTGCTAAAATATGTCAACAAGATGTAATCAAAATTACCAAGGTGACAAATTCATTTCGCCAGACATTCTACGTTAGAATGGCGCGAAGAATTATCGAAACATATTTTATTTGTCAAAATATACAAATTGGATTGGACACAAGTAAAACATACTTATGAAGTCTTCTTCATAACATAGATTAACAATACAATGCGTACACATTTTAAGCATACATGCAAGTTAAAATTATAAATAACAAAACAAATGAGAAACATAACTGCTGAATAAGAATGAGAAAAGGTTTTTGTAGTATAAAAAAGAACATTCGGAAATGCAGTATGGATCAAATGACATATCATGTATATTATCATTTGGATGTAGTCAGTTTAATTTTAATATATTTTTTAAGAACTAATAAACAGAATATCTTTTTGTAACAATTGAGTTACATTTCCATATCAATTCTAAAGCAGAAACAAAACATTGTTTACTTTCATACAACATGTTTGTTTGAAAATCTTTTCAAAAGTAAATAATAAAATTCTCAAAAATAAAATTACCTGACAGAAAAAACATTAGTAGCAAGAGTTACGAGTAATATAATGTCATTTACAACATGTTGTATTATTTATGAGAACATATGTTAAAAGTACATTATTAGACTCAGGACTTATTAATAAAAGATGTATACGCTTATGTCCTACAATCTGTTGACACATCTACAAAGCCATTTTTTTACTTTTAAGTCTGAACATGTGTGTATGGTATTAATAAAACTTCGTGAATTTGTTCTATAGAAAGAGATAACAAAATTGAAAATCTTCTGACAAACTATGTAAACTTAATTTGTTAAAAATTTCCCCAACATCTGAAATAATCTACAAAAACTGCATTTAAATGAGGTCATATGCCCTTTCAGATATTAATGCGTTTTCAATCATAACTACAATTATTGTCATTGTGTTATTTGTTCTCTTTGCGCCATTTCTTAGCCTTAATGTTAAAAAACCACCATGATAGTTTCTTTGCATCTCAAATCATGTCCTACAATCTGTTGACACATCTACAAAGCCATTTTTTTACTTTTAAGTCTGAACATGTGTGTATGGTGTTAATAAAACGTCGTGAATTTGTTCTATAGAAAGAGATAACAAAATTGAAAATCTTCTGACAAACTATGTAAACTTAATTTGTTAAAAATTTCCCCAACATCTGAAATAATCTACAAAAACTGCATTTAAATGAGGTCATATGCCCTTTCAGATATTAATGCGTTTTCAATCATAACTACCATTATTGTCATTGTGTTATTTGTTCTCTTTGCGCCATTTCTTAGGCTTAATGTTAAAAAACCACCATGATAGTTTCTTTGCATCTCAAATCATGTCCTACAATCTGTTGACACATCTACAAAGCCATTTTTTTACTTTTAAGTCTGAACATGTGTGTATGGTGTTAATAAAACGTCGTGAATTTGTTCTATAGAAAGAGATAACAAAATTGAAAATCTTCTGACAAACTATGTAAACTTAATTTGTTAAAAATTTCCCCAACATCTGAAATAATCTACAAAAACTGCATTTAAATGAGGTCATATGCCCTTTCAGATATTAATGCGTTTTCAATCATAACTACCATTATTGTCATTGTGTTATTTGTTCTCTTTGCGCCATTTCTTAGGCTTAATGTTAAAAAACCACCATGATAGTTACTTTGCATCTCAAAACATGTAGGAAAACTAGGATTTAAGGAGGTCATATGACTTTTTACAAATTTATGCGTTTTCAATAATCATAACAACCAACATAGTCCAAGAATTCTCTGCTGTCCAAAGTTTTATTTGGCGTCCCACGCTTATTTTTTTTAAGTTGGATGGCAGAGGATTCTAGGACTACAACCAACACAAAAGTAAATTATACCTAACGTGTCTTGTATGATTTCTTGTTTTTCTTTCTTTCTTTTTGTCGATAATCGAGATGTCAGTTTTGTTTTTATCAAGCTGTTGTGTGTTGTTTAATCGCGCTAATCGCGCGATTTTTAAATTAGTTTATATGATTCTATATGATGTGTTTATGAAAATAGTTATCGCGGCCTCACTAGTATCTGGAGCAATGTAGATTATTATGAGAACATATGTTAAAAGTACATTATTAGGTCCTTTTATTTTTTGTTTATCTTCGACGAAATTAAAAAGGTTACATCATTAGTTTTAGTGTACATTTAAGTATAAAATACAGCGTATCAAAGAGATTACGCTTAGTAGGCATCTGGCTCTAGGAGCATTTCTTCATTTGTTTCGGAAACGTTGAAGACCTTTTCTTCGCTTTAAACAAAATTGCTGTATCGCCGTTGAACAGTAACTGCATATCAAAAGATACAAAGCAGGGCGTTGTAGTTTGGTTACGTTTATCCGTGACAAAGATCTGTGGTATCCTCGGATATTCATTTCCCCTCGGCCAACAAAACAGCTGAAAGGTTTATGAAAGTGACATTCCCAAATCTAATTATATCAAAAATAGAATCATATGTTAGTAGGGAAAATTGTTGGAAACCTTGTTGGAAAACTTGAGAATCAATGTGACCAATGCAACAAACTTGCATGTATTAGCAAGTATATGATACGTCACAACACATGTTAATGTTATAGACCTTACATACGTAATCAGAAACACCACACAATTTAAAAGATATGCATCAAAATGATTATGATATCCTAACTATACACGATATCTCAAGGGATTATGAGTAAGAATTTTTTGTGTATGTATTTATGTAATTACAGCTGATATAAATTCGTTTTCTCTTCAAGAATGTATAACTATTATCAATTTCAAATGCTTTGGAAATATAATCCGATTACAGCCATTTGATCACATATTCAGATAAATCATACTTTTTAGCAATAGGTTGATATCAAAGGACAAAATTCTTTAATTTTGCGTGATGAACCTAACACGCCTTTATCATGCATTACTCTGCCATTTTCAAACATCATTTTACTTCAATCACAACGAAAACAGATGATACATGTTAACATAATATATTCTGTTTACTTAAATTTGTAATTTATTATGTATCAATTCTTTCATAGTGACTAACATAAAAATTCTAAAGCAAAATGTGTAACAAACCTGTCCGTTTCATTTAATCCTACCGGTTCAAATATTTTTAAAACATCAAAGAAACACCTTAATATACACCATGTTTACCACAACCAATAACAGCTGATAACATTTATTCAATCAGTATCCCTCATTCAAGAAATCATTCAATGCTAACAATCTGTATTCATCCTATGAGTACAAACATAATAATAACCAAGTGTAATCATCCAATCCTTACAATCTGTACTCACCAAATCCCAACAATCTGAAATCACATCCTTACAATCTGTTTGTTTGTAATTTCCCTTACTATGAATGCCTCATTTAAGAACTGGGCATCAAGGATAACTCTAGTAATTCCACATACAAACGTACCAACTTTGACAAAGATGAAATCCTGGCTAAGCCTAAGTCCTTCATGACTTCTTTGAATATTAATAACTACAAAGAGTCTAAAAACTTACCATACTTGTATTGGATTCCAAAATTACATAAAAATCCTTACAAGGAAAAATTCATAGCCGTCTTATCTACATGCTCTACCAAAGAGTTGTCAAAACGGTTGACTAAGATAGTGTCTGCAGTGAAGGGAGGACAGCAAATATACTGTGAAACTGTTTATTCGCAAAGTAATATTAATCATATGTGGATTCTTAAAATTCAAACGAGCTTTTGGAAAATTTAAAATCAAAATCTACATCTAAAATTTTATCTGTTAGAACCTTTGATGTTTCAACTATTTATACTATTTTGCCGCACGAAAAATTAAAATCCCTTTATAATCAAATCATACATAAAGCTTTCGCTTCCACATATGCCTACAAATATGTAGTTTTAGGCTAAGACAATACGTTTTTTCTACTAATGAACTAAAGGGCAAAATATGCTACAATAAAGAACAGATTTATCGTGCGCTAGATTTTCTGTTTCAACATATTTGTAAATTTTGGAGTATGCGTTTTTCAGCTGGCAATCGGAATTCCAATGGGTACAAAGTGTGCCCCACTCCTTTTCCTGTATTCTTATGAAACTTAATTTCTGTAACGTCTATATAAATACAAAAAGGTAGCAAAAGCTAGGTCCTTTGATTTTACATATTGATGATGTTTTTTATTTAACAACCCTCAATTTGCTGAGCGGTTTTCGTCAATATATCAATCAGAACTAAAAATTAAAGAAACCGCAGAATCAGCATTATCAACATCATTTTCAGACTTACGCAGTGAATATGACACCAACGGTTATCTTAGCACAAGAATTTACGACAAACGAGACGATTCGTCCTCGTCTTTAATGTTTTACAATCTGTATTAATTCATCCAATGTTATCAATGTTTAATACTCCAAAGTTAGCCATATGTACTTATTTCAATTCTTACCATCTGTACAAAATAAATGCTTACCATCTATAAAAACATAATGATAACCGATTGTACACATCTAAGGCTAACAATCTGTACTTTAACCGTATGTACTCACCCAGTGCTTACCATCTGTACATAAATTAATATTTACTCTCTGTACAAACATATTGTTAACTTTCTATACAACATAATGCTTACCAATTGTACTCTATAATGCTTAACATTAAAAGATTGTCAAAATACCAAGGTTATTAGAATTTACTACGCCAGACGCCCGTTTCCTCATGAAGACTTTTCAGTGGTGTTCAATCCCAAACATTTTTAACATCAAAATGATTAAGATGTTTTCATTGTTAACATCCAAATGATTAAGAGGTTGTAGAGCTAAAATTCCAAAAATGTATACTTTATCTGGCTTAGGATATCTACACCTTGAAAATAAAATTAAAATAATTTTCGAAAGGTTAAGGCGGTAAATTTAGACTATGCCTATATCACTGAAAGAATCAATTATATTCCGGTCAGCACCGAAGTATAACTACTGTACTGGTGATACCCTCGGGGAATAACAGTCCAACAGTAGAGGCATCGACCCAGTGTTTGCAAATAAAATATCAAAGATACCAAGGTTTATAGAATGACACAAGACTCGCGTTTCGTCTAATCAAGACTCATCAGTGGCGCTCAAATCCAAACAATATTTTACAACCGAATGATTAAGCGGTTGTATAGCTATAATGTAGAGTTATAATGCTTACAATCCATATTCGTCCAATGCTTACCATATGTACTCGCCCAATGCTAACAATCTGTACACATCCAATGATTACAAAAATAATGCCAACCAATTTTAATGAATAATGCTTAGAATCTGTACTCATCCAATGCTTACCATCTGTACTCATCCAATGCTTACCATCTGTACTCATTCAATGCTTACCATCCGTACAAATATAATGCTAACCAATTGTACTCATCTATTCATTCAATCCTAACACTCTATACAAACATATTGCTAACCAATTGTACTCATATGTATTCATCCAATCCTAAATATCAGTACTTATCTAATGTTAACCATGTGTACTCTTCAAATGCTTAACATCTGAATAAAAATAATGCTTACCATCTGTACAAGCATAATGCTGACCAACTGTACTCATTCATTCCTAACAATCTGTACTCTTTCAATACTAACCATCTGTAATATCAATGTTAACCATCTGTACTCATCCAATGCTTACCATCTGTGCAAATTAATGTATCAATCTGTACAAACATAATGCTAATCAATCGTACTCGTCCAATCCTTACAATATGTATTTATCCAATGTTAACCATCTGCACAAACATAATGCTAACCAATAGTACTTATCCACTGGTATCCAATTCTTACCATCTGCACAAAATTAATGCTTACTATCTGTACACATCTAATGCTTACTATCTGTACAAAACTAATGCTTACCATCTGTACAAACATAATGCTAACTAATTGTACTCATCTGTACTCATTCAATCCTAACAATCTGTATTTTTTCAATTTAGCCATATGTACTCATCCATCTGTACAAAATTAATGCATACTATCTGTACAAACATAATGCTAAGCATCTGTACTCATCCGGTGATAATCATTCCAATCTATCTATACTGGTTTTGTACTAAACATCTTTTATACACTTACCTCTCTCAACCTGCACTAATCCAATAATAAAGTTTCGAATTTTATACTTCCCATATGTACTCATTCAATGAAAACTAGAGGTACTAACTTAATTCTAACAATACATCTCCATTTACTAAATGCTAACTGTTTGTACCAATTCACAGCCAATCATCCGTATTCAAAGAATATTAACTGAATAATGCTACCCATTTCAGTACAAAAGCGTCTGAACAATTAATGATTATTACGATCCCATAACCTTAACTGCAATATTCAGGAGCTGAAAAGATTGATGCTTGACTTTCAGCAAGCCTAATCAACAGTGGATTCAAGTTCAGGAGCCACGATCTTTAACAAACAGTAAGCTAGATATTAGACCAGCAGCAAACTTGGTACACTGACAAACAACCATCGTATAGACTTTGGACGGGTATGGGGTTTAAGAAGAAGAGTAATATACAGGCTTAAATGACAGACAAGCAGTGTACATGAACAGAAGCATGTAAAGTGATAGGGACTAGTTTCCATGCAAAGAGTATACAACCAGAGGTGTCAGGAGCCTGTATTGTTCACCTGATTTTAAAGGCAATTAAGATGGCATTTCCCTGCTGTTAAACTTGTTTTCTACTGACATAATTAAAATTAGCTTTGTTGAGACCATCCAATGAATTTTGATGCTTGGTTTCAACTGGTTCAGTAGTTTAAAATAAAAAGCTATTTTTACATTATCCTGTAGGTTTCCAAGTTAAATTAATTCCTACAATTGCAGCCATTATGGATTTTTGATCATAAGCTTTTAAGAGAACCAACAGATAAACAATCACATGCAATATGGTTTAAATTAGCTTTGCTGTTTTAGAAAAGATGACATTGAAAATATTTCTGTGTTAAACTAAGTACTGTGGTGGTGGCCATTTTACATTTCTAATTGATATCAAAAACATAAACCTTGCAGAAGACCATCCGATTAATACTGGATGATGAGCTTTGTTGCAATTGGTTATGCTGTTTCAGAGAAGAATCCCTTTTTAAAATTGTTCCCTAACAGTCCAATGTAAAACCGAGTCCCGGGGTGGCAGCCATTTTTTAATTTTCGACTGGCATAAAAATCAAAAACTTTATATAGGACATCCGAGAAATAGTGCTACAAAGATTTGTTTCGATGGGTTAACATGTTCCGGAAAAGGGCACCTTTAAAACAATTTTCCAATAGGGTCCTATGTTAAACTAAGTCATGGTGGCAGCTATTTTGAATTTCTTATTGCCACAAAAAGTCATAACCTTATAGAGGACTATCCAATGAATACTTGTAATAAGTCTTGTTTCTATTGTTTAAACAGTTTTAGATAAGAGGCTTTTTAGACTTTTTTCCCATAGAGTCCTAAGTATGTCCTGACGTGGCCGCCATTTTGAATTTGGGATATTAAAACATAAACTTTAAAGAAGACCATCACAACAATATTGGTAGTAAGCTTTGTTTTGATTGGTAAACCGGTTTCAGAGAAGAAGACTTTTTTCACCATAGGGTCCTATGTTAAACTAAGTTTCACATTGGTGGTCATTTTGAATTTCCGATTGGCATTAAAAATACCATAAAAATTATAGAGGTCCATTCAAGCGTTTATCAATATTGCTAGTAAGTTTTGTTTCGATTGGTTAACCAATTTCAGACAAGAAGCCATTTTAAACTTTTTTCCGATAGGGTCTTTTGTTAAACTGAGTCCCACGATGGGGCCATATTAGTTTTCCAATCAGAATTTAAAAAAAACTTTGTAAAGGTCCAGCTAATGAGCATTCTGAACAGGTGGTTTCAGAGAAGATTAAAATGTTAAACAATTACAGGCTGACGATGCTGAGAAGGACGACTGACATAAAGTGATGACAATAGCTCACCTGACCTTTCCCCACCCTTTGGGTCAGATGGGTTAAACTAGAGGCTCCCAGGAGCCTGTGTCGCTCACCTGAACCTGAAACCAAACAACCCTTTTTAATCCGGCTTTTCTTTGCTGTAAGGAATTGCCCAACACTTCTGCAAAAGTCATTATTTTGATCTTTTAAGGGAAATATTCCTATAAGGAGGAGCTTTTGAAGCTTAGAGGGAGAATGGAGGTTCACTTTAAATTTGCTGTACCCGTTAAACTTTTTTAACTATCAGTTCGAAAACTCTCTTGACCCCCACCCCCCCCCCCCCCCCATTTTCTATTTTAAACCAACGTAAATATGTATGTAGGTAGTCAAGTGTCATGATTTGCACAATTTTGGTAGAGGACGTCGTAAAGATGATGTGTGCAATGTTTCAAAGCAGTCCTTAAATGGGTTACAGAGGAGAAGATTTTTTAAAATCAAGTAAAATTGATTAAAAAATGTTCAAGGAGAACAATTCCTAAACAGTTCATCAGACAATCTTAACCCTAAAGTCATTTTTGTAGCCCTCATATAGCAGAACAATTAAGCAATGCTAACTTTTTCTCTAGTTCTAATAATTTTCAAGATTTTGAGGCAAAAATGTCAAAAATAATCAATTTTGACAATTAAAGGGCAATAACTCCTATAAGAGGTCATCATACAACTTTGACCCAATGGAGTGATGGAGTGTTTCGTAGAGCTTTTGATGCCGATGAAGGCATGTCTCTTCGGTTTTCCTGTATCTGTTATACTTTTTGAACTATAAGCCAAAAATTGTATTTTGACCCCCCCCCCCCCGTTCTTTTTTTAGCCATGGCGGCCACGTTGGTTAATCTGCGGCCATGGTTGGTGCAAACTTGGTTGAAGACATTTGATGGATGATCTGTCAAAGTTTCAAAGCAGTTCTTTCAGTGGTTTCAGAGGAGAAGATTTTAAACAAGTGTGGACACAGAAAAATGTCTCGCCTGCATTCCGCATCAGTAACGAAAATAAATTTCGTCATAAGCATTACGTAAATAGCATTAAATATCAGCAGCAGCCTGTATACAAAATATTGTCACCATACCCTGCATAGGTACAGGGGAACAGCCGTAACCCAAAAACTTTAACGTAGTCGCTGGACTGTGAAATTGAGGTCAAGGTCAGGTGGAACCTACCAGACAGTCATGTACTATTCATCAGCAACCTATACACCAAATATTGTCATCCTACCATGTGTAGTTACAGAGGAACTGTCGTAACCCAAAAACTTTAACGTACTCGCTGGTCCGTGAAATTGAGGTCAAGGTCAGGTGACACCTACCAGACAGTCATGTACTAGTCATCAGCAACCTATACACCAAATATTGTCATCCTACCATGCGTAGTTACAGAGGAACTGTCGTAACCCAAAAACTTTAATGTAGTCGCTGGACCGTGAAATTGAGGTCAAGGTCAGGTGACACCTACCAGACAGTCATGTACTAGTCATCAGCAACCTATACACCAAATATTGTCATCCTACCATGCGTAGTTACAGAGGAACTGTCGTAACCCAAAAACTTTAACGTAGTGGCTGGACCGTGAAATTGAGGTCAAGGTCAGGTGACACCTACCAGACAGTCATGTACTAGTCATCAGCAACCTATACACTAAATATTGTCATCCTACCATGCGTAGTTACAGAGGAACTGTCGTAACCCAAAAACTTTAACGTAGTCACTGGACCGTGAAATTGAGGTCAAGGTCAGGTGACACCTACCAGACAGTCATGTACTAGTCATCAGCAACCTATACACCAAATATTGTCATCCTACCATGCGTAGTTACAGAGGAACTGTCGTAACCCAAAAACATTAACGTAGTCACTGGACCGTGAAATTGAGGTCAAGGTCAGGTGACAGGTGATTGACTGGCAAGTACTCATCATAAGCTACCTCTGGACCAAATTTGATGGACCTAGGGCTTGGGCTTACAAAGATATGAAGCAAGATGTCAAGTGTTTACGCCGCCGCCCCCGCCGCCGGATTCCCATACATATGTCTCGCCTCCAGCGACTTTCGTCGCAGGCGAGACAAAAATCAATTAAAACCTATTAAAATATACAGTTCAAGGTGAATAACTCTTAAACAGTTAATCAGACAATCTTGGCTCTAAGCCAATTTTGTAGCCCTCATAGATCAGAACAATTAAGCAATGCTTACTTTTTCTCTAGTTCTAATAATTTTCAAGATTTTGAGGCAAAAATTGCAAAAATCATCAATTTCGACAATTAAAGGGCAATTACTCCTCCAAGGAGTCGTCATACAACTTTGACCCAATAGAGTGTTTTGTAGAGCTTTTGATGCTGAAGAAGGAAGGTCTCTTTGGTTTTCCTGTATCTGTTATACTTTTTGAACTATAAGCCAAAAACTGTATTTCGCCCCCCCCCCCCCCTGTTCTATTTTTAGCCATGGCGGCCATGTTGGTTGGTCTGAGGCCATGATTTGTGCAAACTTGGCAGAGGACATTTTACTGATGATGTGTGCAAAGTTTCAATGCAATCCCTTCAGTGGTTTTGGAGAAGATTTTTAAAGAAAAGTTAACAACAACGACGACGACGACGGACGACGACGGACGCCAAGTGATGGCATAGCTCACATGACCCTTCGGGTCAGGTGAGCTAAAAAGGGAAAGATATACAATGGTGCTTATCGCTAATTAAAAAAAATTCTATAAAATAGTCTTGGCTTCTGAGCCTCTGCCTGCTATGCCACTGCTCGTAAATTTTAGCTTAAAATATATATATACAAAATGAAAAAAGCTGCAATCATCTCAAGATTTAGCCCCACATCAAGAGACAAGTTCAGTAGTTACATTTCAGTCAGTAAGATCATACCACCAACATACAGGTTACTTTCCTGCTTCAACATTAGATAAGAGAAGACAAAATCGATAGCAATAAATGAAATTTGACAGTTGTTCTTTTATTTTTGTGCAGTATATATACACATGCAAAAGTAATAGCATAATATTGCACATGTAATGAATGATTATATAAAAAGCATAATATAACTGTGTAAAATATATAAACTAAAAAGTGCTGTTTAAATATTTGCAATCTGTGTAGCTAGATTTCTGCTATATGTCGAGACTACTTCTACAATGTAATTTCTTATACAAAATAATGACAAATATAGAGCTAGAGGAAGTAAGTTAAAAGAACGCAGGACACTTTCATTGAAAAAAAAGTATTTTCTTTAAATTTGCGATATAGTTAGTTTTTGATACAAGTTATCATAATTCAAAATAAAAAATGGGGGTTTCAAAGCTTATTTTTGAGGGAATAGGCAATGAAATTTAAAATTTGTTCGTAAATTATACAGAGAAGAGAATAAAAAAGCACTAAAATAAAAGATTACCAAAAGTCTGTCCAATGAAATTTTCTAATTTTTTTTATATAATGTCACACAATTGGTATACATTTTAGTGATGGAAAGAAAAACAGGTGTATCAAGAGTTAAATTTTTGTCTATTCAGAAATAACTAGTAAAAAAGTGATAAAAAGGGTATTTTTGGTCAAAATTAATTCCCTTGTTAAAAATTTCATTTTCATTATTTTTTTCAATACCTTTTTATTTCAATCATCAATAAATTGAGGTATTAATAAAGGTATACGACTTTCATTATTATTTTAAATTTTATGGAAATTAAGAGTTTATAATGAAAGAAATTATTATTAAATTTACCATAAATGTAATATCTATTTTGAAATTCTACCAAAAATCGGCAGATGGTGTCCTGCGTCCCCTTATTTGATTTCTATCCTAACTATAACATACGATTGGTTTCTGTATGAATGGAAGTGAATTATGCTCTATTATGCAATAATGACAGACCAAATTGTCAAACATAAAATATTTTTGCCAGTTTTATTGAGGTCTAGTGAACAAAACTATTAAGAAAATTATATACTGAAAATTATCCAGTGAACATTTTTCAAGAAAATATAGACTAACAGAAAATTTTAACATTAAAACAAACAAGAGCACCATTAACATTCAGTTGATCTTTGTTAACAAAAAAAATTTGAAGACATTATACATTCTGCATACACTAATCAAACAGTAAATTGAGTCTTTATTGTCACATCATTAAAAATACCGCTTGTTTTAAATCCATTGGATCCATAAACACAATCAGCAACATCGTTACAAGCTCTCACAACAACAAAATTTCAGTTCCCAACTGAGTAATAGTTCTATAAAAAGCTTACACCACCTACAAACATAATATGTAAAAATATACATATATCTAACAATTCACCAGACAATACAACAAGGCATATTCATGTCTATGACAGTCCTGACAATATTTTTTATATCATCACCTCAGAAAATCTAATTTTATAATTGTATACATGGTCAGACCAAAACTTTTTGACATACAAGTTCCTCACTGGCTATGTCAGAGGAAGAATCAAACCCAAAGGTATGATGTCATCAAATATGATGGAGCTAATTATGGAAGACAGAATAATGAGAATAATTAAACCTTGCATTAATCCATACAAGCAAAATATTCAAGACAATCTCCACAACAAAACATTAAAATGAACCAGACATGTAGTACAGTTTAGGTTTCTTTTATGGCACATTTTTATCATATAACACTAATGTATTTACAAATAATACACTATACACTCTTCCCTTTAAGACATAATGATCCTTATTTACAGTGTTTTTACCCTGAGACTTTTGACTTCACATTTAAACCTTGTATCCAAACAGAAAAGTAATCAGATGCCCATTTTGTTAATGTCAATTAAATTGGTGAATTAAATTTCTGATTACATTAGGTACACATGAGTGTACCATGCCAATAGTTTATGCCATGCTTTGTGTCTTGTTTGTTATTTATTTGGCATGTTTAGTGAATGATCTTTCACAGATAAGCTGATTACTTTATAAGGTTGAACTCGTCCGTTTATATTATAATACTATAATCAGTAAAATAAGCAATATCAGTAAACATTCCGACAGTCTGCATGGTTGGTTTATTTTTAGGGCTACAGACCCCTTTTTTATACTGCAGTTCCTATTATATAACTATAAGCCCATTGGTAAAATGCGTGTTACATAGTCCAATATTTCAGAAATTGTGTTCAAGGGTAATTTCACTGAACAATGTAACTGTGAATTTTTTTTACTATTATTTCTTGGGTACATTATTATCAGTAGCAATGGAATATATGATTAAGTTAATAAAATGTCCCAGATTTCTCAAAACAAACTATAGTTAAATTTCAGACTAAAATTTCAGAATTTTCTCCATTACTAAAACAACATCAAATGTCTAAAATTTTGATTCCCTTAAACATAACTCAAACTTAGCTAAGATTGTTAGGGAAATTTGGGCCTAAACTAGACACTAAAAAGACATTCAAAATTATTATAGCAGTCCAAGTTCCATTAGTACAAAAATCATAGTTTTTGTAATTAAACTTTAATCCTGCAAAGTTACATTCCATTTTGCTGTTCAGTTTCACAAAAAAAAGGTTTTTTTTAATTCCAGCCAATCACAAACAAGGTTTGCCAGTTTTTGTTTGCAATACTAGAACGTAGTTTCCCACTCACAATGAAAATAGAAAAACTTTACAAAGACACATCCTTATATATTCCCACCTACTTTAATTCTATTTGAGGTATTGGTGGATTAGTGGTTAAGGTAGTGCCAGAGTTGTTGCAGGTTCAATCTGTACTGAGGGCAGGTTTAAATGTCAAGGACTCACAGTTTTCCTGAAGATGGTCAGGTGTTACTGATAACAATTAAAACTGTCTGCCATGATACAGCTAAAAAATTGCTGAAAATAGCAATAAATCCCATTCAAAATAATTATATGATATTTCAGGGCTTTTCCTGGCCTTTTTGGAAATGTCCTTCTCCGCTGATTTTGGGAAAATTTATCGACATTTTCTGTGATTTTGGGAAACTTTGCAATCATGCTTTAGTTTGAAGTTTCTAGGTTTGAACTTAGTTTCTGTGTGCTTTTTTTTTATGCAGCATGCTTGTAAATTTAGCTGTGGTAATTATAAACTGCAAAATGATCATGAATCTTTTTCAATTTGTTTCATACTGTCACAGCTATGCAATTTTAATTCTGTATGACTATCCAAAGACTGACACTCCAACTGAATATTATCTAAAGTTCAACAACAGAAATTTCAAAGACATATGACATTATACTTTCGCTTTGTTATTGTTAGCGTCATTTTGTTGTTTTATTTTTTTAGCAAAAAGTTTGTCAATCTGGTGGTATTCGTTTTTTACCACCCGTTTTACAGTTTTTGAATAGTATTTCCCATTATGGGACATGACGTTTAGAGTTGTCAATCAAAACAAACTAAATCACGTTTCAAAGTTGAGCGTATGCAAACAGTTATGCAATTAAAGCGCAAAAATGATATCGATGATCATAATTCTCCCTCCATTTTAGAGAGCATAAGTGTGAAAATATGCGGTACGATGTCGGAAAAAACCCGAAAAATATTCGGAAATTTACGATTGGGAAATTTAAGTCAAAATTGGGAAAAAAGAGGCAGTTTTTGCCATTGGGAAAGGTGCCGATATTCGGCACTAAATAAAAGGGAGGAAAAGCCCTGTATTTGAATAAGTTTTTTCATTCACCACAAATTATCTCTGGACATTTCTCATGCCCAACAAATTCTCTCTGGAAAATCAATAAATATGGCACCCTTTAGAGATGCACTGCTGTTGATTGGCTGTACAGTTATATGGTGAACTGCCACAAACCACCCCAGCCCCAATGCTTTGTTTTTATGCCAGACAATCATGGTTTTACTTGGAGATTGGTAACATTTTTCTTATTGAATCTAGCCTGCAACAGTATTTTCTGCAATGCCACAAGTTTTACAGTATATTTTTATCAATTATTTTATATGATAAAAAGGAAGGCACCATATTCAAGATTATGTTTAGACCAACAATAAATCTAAAAATAATTGCCATGTATTGCACCATAAAATAGTATAATAACCAGAGGCTCCTATGAAACTGTAACTACCAGTGACAAAACAGTGTATTCTCCACTTCATGGGGTTACTGTTAAAATACTGTCTTTTCTAAAAAATGAACTAAAGTTCTCTCATCTAAAAAGATCTATTTTCAATAGCATCAGCCATATTGATTGGTAAGGCGTTCCGAGGATCATTCATACCCAGTTTGGTGATGTATAAGACTTTTAACACATTAAAAAAATAAGCCTAATTTTACATGCGGCAAAACTAGGTATCCATTCTTCATAAAAAACCCAAGAAAATGTTTAATAACATGTGATACTGTGGTACTAGAGTAAAAATATGGGTTGGTTTTGCTGAAAAAAAGTGAAATCGGCAAATTAAAAGATTTTCTGTTTTTGGTAGGGCAAATTTCAACCATACTTTGTATGGAGGGTCCTTGTATATGTATGTATGTATGTATGCAAGGTTCAATCCTTACCTTGTCCTGAATATAGCTGAAATACTGCTCACTGGATGTAAAGCAAACATCCAATCAATCAATCAATCAATCCTTACCAAACTTTTATCTCATAGCCCCTATCTAAAAGTTTGGTAAGGATTGAACCATACATACATATACCAGGACCATCCATACATTACACAGTACTGAGTATGTTTGAAATTGATCCAGTCTGGAAAAGATTACAATGTAAAGATTGGTGAAAACTGATCACAATAAAAATATAAATATAATGAAATATTACACCTTTATGATTAGTTATATATTAAACAATTTGTTATTCAACATTTGCTACAAAACTACTTTCTTTATTTAAAGCTTAATTTTAATCTCCCATTCTTGACATCAAAAATACACTTGTATAAAATACATTTTTACATATCTAATATGTAGTACCCTTAAATTAATTATACATTAGACTTAAACAGATAACAATAGATTATGTGGAGATTCTTCACAGAAAATAATACATGTATTTTTACCAAAATATCTCACATAATAATCTATTACGCCATTAGTTTTGTTAAATGTATTTTTAGTTAGCTATAGGTGGTATTGTATTTTACTGGAAACACAGAAGTGAATGTGCATGTATCAATAAAAAAAAATCTTTCAGATATTCCATTAAAAAGTATAGGGTAGTTTTGAATACTGTAGTACTTCAAAAATAGACAACCACCAAGGTCATACATTGTACATGTTATGGTCTTGCAGTCATTTAGGATACAAATTTCAATCTCAACATGAATATGGTGCCTACCTGACTGTACCTTGTAATGGAATAGCCCTAGTGTAAGCACTCTTTAATAAAATAAATAATAATTTATCTATAAAAATGGCAGCACATTTCTTCTGATACATGAATATTCATATATAACACAAAATTAAGTTGAGTGTGTAAAGGTGTGACAGGTAAGCTGTTAATCCATTAACTGACAATACATACTCAACAGGTCGTGAAAAAAATTCAGCAAAATTTCGAAAAAAAAATGTATTTTAGAATGCTTATCAAGATCTAATGGGGAGATTCTCTAGTTCCGAGTCATCATTTAAAGGTATCATGTCATAGGGAGAGCATTGGGAGAGACCTATCTTGTCACACAACCAGCCATAAAACCCTTTGTCAAAATCTAATATTTCTGCTTTCCAACTTCTGAAGTACCAAGAAAGCTGAATAAAAGCTGCAAATATTGCTACAAATAGAGAAGTTAAACCAACTGTAAATGGAAAAGTCAAGATCAATAATGGACAAATAGACACTTTGTGCCAAACTGTCTTCTCTTCGCTGAAGTATATGTATAAGTTATACCATGTCCATGCTCCGTAGTAAAAAGACACACAGAGTGAAGAAATCAAGGCACAAGGTATAAAGAGAATTGATAAAAATGTTATATGTGGACCTTTCATTAATCCACAACAGCCTTTTTCGTCCTCCCTCATTGTCTCATGAACCTCTGATTCTTCTATGTGAATTTCATCCTCTTCCGATATTTTTTCCTCTGTTCTAGTAAACTTTATTGTACGATCTTTCTTTCTTCTGACTAACTTATCACCCTTATCTGTGCTTTCTACACTTGTTGATGGTTCAATCTTTGTAGAATTATCTTGGCTCTGTGGAACTAAAATTTCATCAGTATTAGTACTTTCTTTGTTTGTAGAATTTGTTACTGCAGCTTTTTCTTTGTTGTTTTCATGATTTTGTATGTCAGTAAGATGTTCTTGGTTTTCAGTTTTTTGTAAATGACTTATCTCCCCTTCATTATTCCTTTCCATTTTAAACATGTCATTGTAAAATTCCAGGATTAATTTGATGTATCTCTTCAATTAAAATTCTACAAAAATAAACAGATAATTCATTATCAATCAGTCATTTGTTATATATGTACTTATACATGTACCAAAACATGTTCCTTGACTTGCATTAGTAGGGAAACTGTCTTCTCTCAATTAGTCCTTTTTAATCTATAACAAAGGGAAGGCTGGAGTGCCTGGTGAACCTCCCCCCCCCCCACCCCACCCCCCACCTGGCAATATTTGTCAGTTCAGATCAGAGTGGAGTTCACCCAGCCTGCATGAATGTGCAGTTATGCTCAAAGCTGCTATCTCATTGTTGACTGACACAATTATCGACAGTAGATAACTAAATATATAACTACCTTTCAAACCACTCAGTCACCTGTCAGACAGTTTTAAGTTTTTGACAGGTAATAGTACCCTACTTGAGTGGTACATGTATCTCTTTGAGATATAAAAAAAAATACTCTAAAGACCTTTATTTACATTCCAACTCAAAGAGTACATCTATTGCAAGATACCCCAAAAATGTACATCTATAGCAAGATACCCCAATAATGTACATCCATAGCAAGATACCCCAGATATAAAATTTCACACACATTAAACCTAAACTTAAACTTTAAAAGTATTACTCATTACTGACAATAACCCAAACTACTAGAAATTAATACTAAAGTCCTACTTATGACAAATAGGAATATGTTAAACAAATTCATGAATTATAATATTAAAAACATGTAGTTGATTACCTTGGATCTTCCATTAACTGTTAATATTTCTTCACATTTTCAGTGAAAACAGAAAAAAATTGTTTATTAGATCAAATATACATGTAGTTATATGTTTGTTTTTCCCCTTGAAAACTAGATACATGTATACTGCATGTATACATTAAAAAAAGAAATATCCCCACAATAATTTGACACAGCTTTATTATAAATGATATTAAAGTAGCACTACATGGATAGTAAAGACAAACAACCTTAGAAATGTTTATTTTGTTAATTTGATCTTTAACTTATCACTTTAGATACATACCAAAAATCAGCTCAATACCTATCATGTTTACAAACAATCTTAGAAATTTATTATTTTCATGAAATTTCCTAAGTCCAGGCCAGTAATTTCTGTAAAAATCAACAGACCAGAATTAAAACATAAACTTGATCTGTAACTGCTTGCACTTATCACCAAAGACTCATATACCAGAAATCAAGTAATCTATGAGCATTTACCAAAAATCCACAGAAAAGATCTGGGAAAGACAGGGGTAAAACAATATGCTCTCCAATTAGTGGTTCATAAAATGCATTTTGACAACGCAATGTCAAAATAAGGTTTTATATATATTACACTCAAAACAGAACAAAATACCAAGTATTACTGGGAGTTAATGCTCGATAATAATTCATGTATCTCCATGAAAAATTGTTATGGACAAAAACACACACACAACAAATTAGATTTTAAAAAGCATACTCCGTCCAGCTTCTACCCCCAATGTGGAGTGGGATATAAATACCAAACACACAACAAACCATTAAATCAATGTAGAAAAACAAACAGCTGGAAAATAGACCAGAGCAACTTATAATGAATGATGAACCTCCATGACACTTCACTTAAACTTGGGTACACAAAAAATAGGTACGGTTCCTTTTACGTGTCTGGACTGGATAGTTACTCAATATCCAGCGCGTGGTATATTTCAGCTATACCTGGGGTTCAAACAATAAATCATTTAATGCGATGTGGATTGAAGGAAAGAATTTGTACAGCCACTTTAAAAGTATGGAGTTTTGGAAAAGGGAGGACAATTTTTAACTTTTTAAAAAATTTTCAGCCCTAATTGTCACTTTCTCCGACATGGAGTGCTACTGCTTGCATGTCACATACTTCTTGGTTAGCTACTTGTACAAAGCAGGATTTCCATTTTTAATACACATATTTTGAAAATCAAACCTATTAGTCATAGACATGTATGCAAAAAACATTAAGTCACACAATTTTTTCACCAAAATGATTAATTATGATGCTTTAATAATTGGTATAAGTAAATTTCATTCAAAAAAGATTTTTACCATATATATGAGATGAATTTTCCAAATATATGTATTAATGTTAATATTTTTATTTTAATCGGCACATCATTATTGGAGAAAATGCTTTCTGATGTTCCCCTTTAGATGACACATTGAAGATTGTTTGTTTGTTTGTTTGAATATTGTTTAATGCCTTGTATCGTTGCATAGCTCTCTAGACTTGTATATATATATATATTTTTTTATATGTTCCAGGCAGTTATACAGATTAGCAATTGAGACAGAATTGTTTGTACTAGTATGTCCTTGTATGGATAAACTAGTACTGTACGGTACATGTAGGTCAAGTCTTAAGGTAAGTAGTAAATCTATGGGTGGGTCCCATAAACAGATAAACTTAGTAAAACTAGGCAGATACATAACTTTTTGGATCCAAGAGATAACCATGTACCACACTTATTCAATCACTCAAGTGCAGAAACAGCAGTTATGTTATTCTGTATCTGGATGTTTCATCCATACTCTATTTTGAAAATAGGGCAAATCTGCCATACTATACCTATACTTTTGGATATCATAATTAGCATCATTAGAAGATGGTTCTGTTAAATATTTATTTAGTTACCAGTCATGATGAAACTTATGAAATTGAAATGTAATGTTAGTTACATAAAACAATGGCATAAACTTATTTTTTTAAGTAGAGCCGAACCATACTATGGCTGAAAGGGTTCTTATTATGGCCAAAACGTCCCCAAAGCATGTTATTCATCTAAATGTAGATAACAGTAAACATGCAAATCATATCTATATCAATTATAAAAAATACTCTTCCATAGATTTTTAGGGATTTATGATAATTGATAGAAAAAAATTATACTCAAAACATTAGTTCCAACTAAATATAGCGTTACCAGTCATTTCGTACCATAACCAAATCGTACCATCCAAATCGTACCATAATTAAAACCATTACGTACCATAACCATTTCGTACCACAGCCATTTCGTACCATATGGGGAATTGTATTAAGACAATTTCGTACCATATGCATGGGATAGTGTAATATGATGATTTCGTATCATATGGGGAAGTGTATTAATGAAAACCTGTATGCAATTTCAGCATAATAATGCTCTTTCGATCAAAGTGGTAAATAGAAATAACAAGTGTGGACACAGAAAAACGTCTCGCCTGCATTCCGCATCAGTAACGAAAATAAATTTCGTCATAAGCATTACGTAAATAGCATTAAATATCAGCAGCGGCCTGTATACAAAATATTGTCACCATACCCTGCATAGTTACAGGGGAACAGCCGTAACCCAAAAACTTTAACGTAGTCACTGGACCGTGAAATTGAGGTCAAGGTCAGGTGGAACCTACCAGACAGTCATGTACTATTAATCAGCAACCTATACACCAAATATTGTCATCCTACCATGCGTAGTTACAGAGGAACTGTCGTAACCCCAAAACTTTAACATAGTCGCTGGACCGTGAAATTGAGGTCAAGGTCAGGTGACACCTACCAGACAGTCATGTACTAGTCATCAGCAACCTATACACCTAATATTGTCATCCTACCATGCATAGTTACAGAGGAACTGTCGTAACCCCAAAACTTTAACGTAGTCGCTGGACCGTGAAATTGAGGTCAAGGTCAGGTGACCCCGACCAGACAGTCATGTACTAGTCATCAGCAACCTATACACCAAATATTGTCATCCTACCATGCGTAGTTACAGAGGAACTGTCGTAACCCCAAAACTTTAACGTAGTCGCTGGACCATGAAATTGAGGTCAAGGTCAGGTGACACCTACCAGACAGTCATGTACTAGTCATCAGCAACCTATACACCAAATATTGTCATCCTACCATGCGTAGTTACAGAGGAACTGTCGTAACCCAAAAACTTTAACGTAGTCGCTGGACTGTGAAATTGAGGTCAAGGTCAGGTGACACCTACCAGACAGTCATGTACTAGTCATCAGCAACCTATACACCAAATATTGTCCTCCTACCATGCGTAGTTACAGAGGAACTGTCGTAACCCAAAAACTTTAACGTAGTCGCTGGACCGTGAAATTGAGGTCAAGGTCAGGTGACACCTACCAGACAGTCATGTACTAGTCATCAGCAACCTATACACCAAATATTGTCATCCTACCATGCATAGTTACAGAGGAACTGTCGTAACCCAAAAACTTTAACGTAGTCACTGGACCGTGAAATTGAGGTCAAGGTCAGGTGACAGGTGACTGACTGGCAAGTACTCATCATAAGCTACCTCTGGACCAAATTTGATGGACCTAGGGCTTGGGCTTACAAAGATATGAAGCAAGATGTCAAGTGTTTACGCCGCCGCCGCCGCCGGATTCCCATACATATGTCTCGCCTCCAGCGACTTTCATCGCAGGCGAGACAAAAACTATTTTTATTTTTAATTTTTGAATTTTTTAACAAAATCATTCCGTCATAACATAAAAATCAGATAACAACGTAATGACACAGATAAAAAATAATAAAAATATCTTTTAAAGCTTAGCAACTATTCTAAAATGAGCTTCTATTTTCAATATTGTCACAATCAATTGTCTTTCATAACAGCACTGGGAAACAAACTTTGTACAGAAAGTCATTATTGCTTTCATATCTTATTAATGAATAATAAAGCCATATTTGTTTACACAACAATTATTTCAAATAACCTTTTTTTAATTAATAATTTTGAAAATATCTTATTTAAATTAATTTAAGATTTTTTTTACGTATATTTGTTTATGTTATACATTAAAGTATTTCAATTTTTCGCATTCTACGACATTGTTTACATATGGTACGATATTATTTTCATATGGTACGAAATGGTAATAAGTTATGGTACGATATGGCATTTTGATGGTACGATTTGGTAATTTGGGGTACGAAATGGCAATGGTACGATTTGGTTATGGTACGAAATGACTGTAATTCAAATATAGAAGCTGATATGGAGAGAATAAAATGAATAAAATGTAATAGCTGGCACGTTGGACCTGGAGTCAATCCAAAAAGTGCTTTCCTTTCCTTTTGGGCTTAACCAAACGCAAGTAACAAAGAAAATTTATCCAATAGTATTATGAAATGTGATTTCCGCAGGTAAATCACCTTTCTGCCAATGTAATTTTCAGCAGGAACGTGACATTATTAATACTTTCTTTGTGCCGGTATAAAGTATCGGACTATATTGAAACAATGTGTTACAGGCAAACAAGAAAATATTTGATATAAAAAATATATGGCCTTTCTTATTTTCCTTATTACCAAACACCGAGATGATAAAGACATTATTTTTATTTTTTGGTCGATTTCCGTTTCCGGTCAAAACATCATCAACCGAAGTTGGCAATAAAACATATTTGCCCGTTGAAAACGCTTTCCAAGGACTTGAAAATAATAAGTGATGGTGGTTACAACCAGGTATACTTAAGAAAACATAATGTCATCACCTGGTTATTTGTATATAGTTAGCAAAAGCGCTAGTTATGCCACATGACTTATCATGTGACCAATATAAAATATCAATCTTTTCATAATTTTTATGAATGTCACCGGCTGGATGAGTCAGATTGTATTATCATATCAAGAAATATATGGTATGCATTTATATTGTGTGTAGGCTATAATAATTTTAATATTTCCCTTTGTTACTACGCCTCTTACATCATAATTGCGTTTATATGCTAATGTTTCTTGTTATTCACGTTTGTTTTCGACCCAAAATGTGTTAAAGAAACAACTAGCCAGTTATTTAATTATGTTTTAAACATTCTTGCAGTTGCATAAAAATTCATAATGTTTCATTCTTTGTCATTCTTGTTTATGAATAAAATAAGTGTAATATAATCTTAAGAAATTGTCAACTTATAGATACAGTGTCTAAAAATATTGGTTGTAGGAAAGCGTTACCAGTCATTTCGTACCATAACCAAATCGTACCATAATTAAAACCATTTCATACCATTACCATTTCGTACCACAGCCATTTCGTACCATATGGGGAATTGTATTAAGACAATTTCGTACCAAATGGGGTAGTGTAATATGATGATTTCGTATCATATGGGGAAGTGTATCAGGGATCACCACAGCTCAAAATCCAAGGGTGAGGCAAGTCGGACGATGATATTTCCTTACTCATAAAAATTTTAGAGTGACATTTATTTATTCATAATAGTGTTATCAGTCTTTGTTTTTGTTTTCCCACTTATGGTTTTGCTACCAGTTACAATGTACATGTATTTTTGTATTTAAAAACTTCATTGTTTAAGGAATAAAGTCAAACTTTAGTATGGAGCTCAAAATTCAAGGGCGGAGGAAACAAATTCAAGAGTGGAGGAGCACCGCCCTTGAATAGCCTGTGGTGAACCCTGGTGTATTAATGAAAACCTGTATGCAATTTCAGCATAATATTGCTCTTTCGATCAAAGTGGTAAATAGAAATAAAATTAACTATTTTTATTTTTAATTTTTTAATTTATTAACAAAATAATTCCGTCATAACATAAAATATCAGATAACAACGTAATGACACAGATAAAAAAATAATAAAAATATCTTTTAAAGCTAAGCAACTATTTTAACATGAGCTACTATTTTCAATATTGTCACAATCAATTGTCTTTCATAACAGCACTGGGAAACAAACTTTTTGCGGAAAGTCATTATTGCTTTCATATCTTATTAATAAATAATAAAGCCATATTTGTTTACACCACAATTATTTCAAATAACCTTTTTTTAATTAATAATTTTGAAAATATCTTCTTTAGATTAATTTAAAAGATTTACGAATATTTGTTTATGATATACATTAAAGTAATTCAATTTTTCGCATTCTATGACATTGTTTACACATGGTACGATATTATTTTCATATGGTACGAAATGGTAATAAGTTATGGTACGATATGGCATTTTGATGGTACAATTTGGTAATTTTGGCTACGAAATGGCAATGGTACGATTTGGTTATGCAGTCTTCACGAAATGCGTCGGTCCGACGGACAAAACCGATGTAATAACGCTTGGACCGGTAAAAAATCGTGTTTCCTCGGTCCGAAAGTCCGACATTGTTATTATCGAAGTTCAAGTCGCCCTGATGGTTCATTCACAGAAAATACTTCTATATATCTGGTAGTACTGATTAAAACAGACTTCCAACTTTTGAGTAAATATGTAAAACCAATAAAAATTGCAAAGATCCTGCGTATTTAACTCATTTTTGAAACATTTTAGTTTGGCAAATGGATTACGCGCCATTTGTTTATTTCCGGGATACGTTTAATTACCAACAGCGAGAAATGAGAAAAAAGTAGACTACAACGGCCTTTAATGAAAAATCGTAACTGTTTGATAAACAAACACTTTAAAATGGAGTTGAAACTCAAAAGTTCATTTAAAACATATTTTATTTTAATCATTGGCTTTGATAATATATAAAATATATACTAGTAAGCTGAAATTGAAGAGTAAAGATAACTAGTTATCAATGACCACATGATAATTTCTGTAAATGGGTGTCCCATTGAGCAGTTGCTTTCAGCTTTGTAAAGTATTTCTGTGTATAATAAATGTTATTTTATTTATATTCTGTAGACACATTTGTCCAGATATACACAGCTTGTTTATAACAGTTATGAATAGTATGATGTTTACAATAACTTTTATTTATGAGATTTATGTCTGTATTTACATGCATATAAGGTAGCTAGTTAAATGTAAACAATGGCAACATCAGACAAATTTGGTCCGGCAAAAGCTGCTTCGGTCCAGCATTTCTGGGAAAGTTGGTGGACCGAATGTCCACCATTCTTTGGAAAGATTTCGTGAAGACTGGGTTATGGTACGAAATGACTGTAATTCGTAGGAAAGAAAGTAACAGGAAAAAAGTCACGCTAAAAAGTCATGGATAAAAAGTCACAGGAAAAAAAGTCACAAGAAAAAAAGTCACAGGAAAAAAAGTCACAATTAATAAGTTGTATTGGTATTTGAATGTGGTTTTTTTTTGCAAGATTTATATTCTTCTGTATAAAAAGTAAAGTGGATATTTAAAGACATTTAATTTTAAAATATATATTATAACAAATTAACAAAATTTTATCACATAAAAACAAAGGAATAAATAAGCAATTAGAAGTACAGTAATTGGTCACATATGTTCATTTTTCACAACACATTATTAAATAAATAAATCACTAAAATGTTGAAGCCATATTTTTGGCTTTGATCTATGTATTAATATAGTTGTTTATCCTATTTTTGTCTTTAGTATACATATTTTTAACTGTTAAAGCAGCGCAAAAAGAGCTGTCAACGGTAATGTATTTTTACTAAAATGTTTGATAGATTTTGATGGACTTGAAACACAATTTTAATTAATAATATTAAATAACTAGTAAGTAATAAAGTAATAAACAAGTTTTATGTAAAAATATGACTATAACTATATTAAACATAAATATTGTCATATTACGACAACATATGTGACCAAGACCAACTTATTAATTTTGACTTTTTTTCTTGTGACTTTTTTTCCTGGGTAATTTTTTTCCTATCAAAACTGTGACTTTATTTCCTGTGACTTTCTTTCCGTTTACCAAAATATTATACTATTGACAAAATTTCTAATAAAAAAAAAAACAGCACCTAATGTCCACGGTATTAAAAACTGCTGCTTCAGCCGCAGTGAAGCTGCAGTTTGTGCTGTTGAAACCTATTGAAATTACTAATTGTCTTTAATAAATTTTCAAGCTTCAGATGAATGACAGGTGTGAATATCTGAGTGAGAAAGGTTGTTAAAACTGCCTGCTATGTAAACGTGATCATTAATTAATTAACAGATGTTTATTACCCTATTTACCTGATGCTAATTGGAGGTAGAACCCCGGCTGTTTTATAGCTTGAATAAACAAGCTTACCAGTGACATCCTTTCAAACTTACCTGTTGCCTATGGCTATAGTAATGAGGATAATTAGATGAAAAATAACTTGGCCTAGGACAACCTATACAAAAACAATGGAAAATTTTTATTTCAATATCATAGTCTTTTAGTGATGACAGTCATAGTTTTTTTTAACCGTAAGTAAAAAGGTGAGATAAATCATGTAAAACTGGAAATGGATCAATTACTGACTAATAGAGGTAACTATCAGAATTTCTCACTCAGAAAAATGTTATATGCACAAAGCAACTAGGCAAGGTGAATATACACTTTTGAGGGTCGAGAAATCCAGTTAGCAACAACATATCAAGTCAGTGACAGTTTTATTACATGCATAAAACTATCAAATCCTTGTCTGCTGAAGCAAATCTATAAGCAGCAGATGAGTGCAGATTTTAGTGTTACAAACACCTAAATGAATCAGTTAAAAAGGCAGGTCAATATTAGATTCCACTTGTGCTTGATCTCTTGTGCAGTGGAAAAAAAACAATATCTTGATGCAATATGTTGTATTGTTGCTATTTAACATGACCCAAAAAGTAGTTTTTAGACCAATCAAAAACATGCAAAATTCTATCATGTAATAAATCAAAATAGAGGAGAAACTACCATGGTTAAGAATCTCGAACTCTGTTGATTTGATAAGAGTTATTTCGATACAATTTTAAAAAACCGTCATTGTCCACAAACATGCTCTAGATACAGGTAGATACAGGTATGTCAAACACAACAATTTAATTGTTACTAGTACTTAATT
Organism: Limnoperna fortunei; assembly: GCA_944474755.1. Lineage (NCBI taxonomy): Eukaryota > Metazoa > Mollusca > Bivalvia > Mytilida > Modiolidae > Limnoperna > Limnoperna fortunei. Next base: position 67,633,900 of record OX104114.1, on the reverse strand, counting down.
AGCATAAGTATGTTTATTTTACACTTATCTACGTACTAGTACACACCTGTCAAGCAATAAACATAATTATTGATAATAATTTGAATAATAGATTTACTCAAATGTATTGATAATCCATGCACAGTACATGCATTGTAAAAGCCAATTAATGATGTGCCCTTTTCTGTGTTATTATTGTTTAATTAAAAATGATAATGATTGAGTTAATTTGTTCTTAATATGTTCTTCCATGATTTCTTTATTGTCAATTTCTAAATGAAGTTTATAAATTTTATTACAATATTTACACTTATTAATTTTGATCACATGCTATAAATAAAAAAGAAGACGAAGTTAGAATCTGAAAAACATGAAATAAATACCCATAGATTTTTAAACATCATTCACATAATGAAGGTGTAACTGTTGTCACAACCTAAACTCGGCTGACTCGAACATTTCGATTAACATAATATTTTTCATAGTCCCACAAACTTTCACATATTGAGGTTTGTAAAATCTCAAGTTTGACTTACAATTATGTATACTTAAAATGACAACCTTATAACATCAAACAATATACATGTAATACTCGATATATCTATACTGAGCACACAGGCAATGCAACATAATGTCATAAGAGATTTTATGACTTGATAATGTTAACAGCCGAATTTTAAAGTTCAAATTGAAATAAAAGTTAATAAATAAATCATATAAAGGGATAATTATGGTAAAATATTTAAGCAATGTTCCTTAAAGTGTATTTTGTCCACAGTACATTGCAAACTTGGCAGAAATTTTAGACTTGAAAATTTGTCATCATTAAAATGGCTGCTAGGAAATCATGCCGTATAGGATTTGCTTTTATATGAAAACACAGGATTTTGTCATATTAGAATTATGTACTAATTTACACATGGGCAGGGCCTTTATAATTCTATGGCATGGTTGACTTACTTTTTCCCATATCCTATATTGTTTTGCATAGCATTCTGATACTTATATTTTCTTATATACAGTTATATGGTACATGTATCACACATTGTCTTGTGGTATACGTTATTAATTTTCACATTGTCAGATGATATTTATTCTCTAATTTTGACATAATATTTCAACCGCTTGACAGGTGTGGAAAATATAGTTATCATCACTAGGAAATTTCTTGTTCTCAGCAGTTGATTGTTTTAAAATAATAACGTCATAATAAGAACTCGTGACATCATAAACAAAACGCCTTCCATTTACCATGTAATCAAGTCATGAACGTAAAATTAGGGTTGGGAGAATATGTACTTCATTTGGTGAATTTGCTACTTTATTAAATTAGAGAAACAGAATCTTACATTAGTACTCTTGGATTATCAGATTTCTCGATAGTTAAATTATCAGATTTCTCGATAGTTAAATTATGGAAATTTAACTATCTCGATTGGAGAAATCTCATTAATTTCCACATTGTCAGATGATATTTACTCCTGTTGTTCAATGTTGACTCCGGCTTCCTCCCCCAATAAAAACTTAACGCTATGATATAGCTGAAAAATGGCATTAAAACAACATTAAAACAACCAAACTATCAACTCTATTTCTAATTGCTTATAGTATTATGCTAAACAGTTACAAAGAAATTCTTCTGTTCTGTCTATCACATCTCACACATTTTTAGAGTGAAAGGTTTTGGGTTTTTTGTCTCGTCTGCGACGAAAGTCGCTGGATGCGAGACATATGTATGGGAATCCGACGGCGGCGTAAACACTTGACATCTTGCTTCATATATTTGTAAGCCCAATCCCTAGGTCCATCAAATTTGGTCCAGAGGTAGCTTATGATGAGTACTTGCCAGTCAGTCACCTGTCACCTGACCTTGACCTCAATTTCACGGTCCAGCGACTGCGTTAAAGTTTTTGGGTTACAACAGTTCCTCTGTAAATAAGCATGGTAGGATGACAATATTTGGTGTATAGGTTGCTGAAGACTAGTACATGAGTGATGACGGTCTGGTAGGTGTCACCTGACCTTGACCTCAATTTCACGGTCCAGCGACTACTTTAAAGTTTTTGGGTTACGATAGTTCCTCTGTAACTACGCATGGTAGGATGCCAATATTTGGTGTATAGGTTGCTGAAGACTAGTACATGACTGTCTGGTAGGTTCCACCTGTCCTTGACCTTAATTTCATGGTCCAGCAACTATGTTAAAGTTTTTGGGTTACGGCTGTTCCCCTATAATTATGCATGGTATGGTGACAATATTTCGTATACAGGCCGCTGCTGATATTTAATGCTATTTACCTAATGCTTATGACGAAATTTATTTTTGTTACTGATGCGGAATGCAGGCGAGACATTTTTCTGTGTCCACACTTGTTGTTTATTGAACCCATCTCGGTAAGTTCCATGTTTCTATTTCTATTCTGTCTACATGCTTCTCAGCTCACTAATGTAACGGTGCAATATATTTTCTATCCGTATTCCATTTGAATTTGTAAAGATCAGAGTTGAATGTTGTTCTGGAGGAATGGTTTTACTTTATATTCTGTGAGTACATACGGTACCGGTCAATTATTTACATATTTTTGGTAATGACTTAATTTTAAATTGTTACTTGTAAATACACATAAATGTTGTATATTAATATGGGAGAAGATTGTTTGTTTGTTTGTATGATGTTTAGCACCACTTTCAGCAATTTTTTCAGCTATATTATGGCATCCAGTTTTTATTGGGGGAGGAAGCAGGCGTACCAGGAGAGGTATATAAATCAATTAATATGTTTGTCACAGAAATTTACCATAGGTAATCTCTGTCTATAATGCAAGTCTAAATCTTTCAAAGTTTATTATAAATGTTACAGGATAATCTATCAATTTTTGTATTTTAGTGAAATCTACATTAATTTTTACATTAAAAATAAAAATTCTTTATAAATAAACATTATATACATGTATACATGTACAGCAGGTTTCATTGATCATTTCTTGGAAACAGCTGGTTAAGTTGTTATACTGGCAAAGGAAATCAAATAATTGGCTCAAGAAAAGTCAAATATAATTAAATAGTGCATTATGTTTATCTTGTTTTCATAATACAAATATAAATGAAAAATAGTTTGAAATTGGGAGATACATGTAAGATGGTAGGTTGTGACATAATTTAAAATTTGATGTACGTCAATGAATGACTATGCATGGATGTTCTGTACTTGTACATGTATGATCATAGGAATTAATAATTACATCTCCATGTACATGTAGGCATGAACACCATACTGAAATAAACAATATGTAGGGTATTTTCTAGATACACACAGACCATGATTTTCATTGTTTGATGAAATGTAATTTATGTAATTCACAGTTGATTTGAAACTACTAGTACTAGTACCTACATGTATTATTAAAACAACAAAATTGAAAATTCTTGAAGAAATACAGCTTTTTAATGATACCCTTGAAGTTAAATGAATTGAGAGTCTTGTCAGCACAGCAGTGATTACATGCATGGGAGGTAATTGAATGGAAATCTTGGGGTATGTTCCATTACTCATCAGGAACATGGCTTTATGAGATATGACTTAATTCAGTTATATGTACTAGTATTTGTACCTTAAGAAACTTGTTACTGCCTATAATTACCAAATTATGCTTCTTTAATAAAACCCTATGTTTTTAACAAAAAATCCACCATGAAAAGATTGTGTTTTGCTTATCTTGGTTTTCACAATTTTAAAGACTAATGGCAGGGCCCTTCAGTCCAAACACTGATAACAATTTTCAATTGCCAGTCACACTGGAAAAGTATAGAGTGTTAGCTATAGGTAGGGAATTGAGCCTGCTATTTGTAGATATCTGCAAAAGGCGTCCTTGAATATACATGTACATATATGGAGCATTGGACCTTCCAAACCGGTCACCAATTATGGTCCACATGCCAGCTTCCCTTCATATAACCACTCCCAAACATGATGGTATTCCATGGCGATACACCGGGCCTTAGAACAGTCCCAGTACCAAGCTGATTATAATACCTTTCAGCAGGTTTGACATTAAGTGATTTAAGTTTTATGGTGATTTATAAAGGCATATCAGTAATCTGTCAAAATTTACTATTGTGTCATCAATTGCAATCACTTTCCTTCAATAATAAAATTTTGCAAACAAAACTATAAAGTATTCCTGTGTGTATAAACCTAAAACAATATCCATATCTTTCCCATCAAACACTGTCTCTGTGGACTGTTCTGATATTGATTCTTGTCATCTTTGTCAATTATAAGTCTATTGTATGGGAACTTTTGATTCAAGCCAACTCATTAATTCTATGGATTATGTGATCTTTAGCCAAAAGAAAAACACTTTTCCAATAGTTTATTTGATAATATGGTCTTTATCTATCGAAGACTTTGATCCTTTTCTAATAATAAATGTGCATTTGACAAGTACGGTCTGACCTTACATAAGCTGAGCTGACAGATACATCATATGTCATGTTCTGTTGTAGAGAAAATCTTCATATAATCAGGAATCCTTGTCAATATAAGTCTTTATTTAAAGTTTGTTATAGTCAAAATACAATGACCTGTCATGTATTTTTTATCTATTGGTCAATCAGTTCTTAATACAGATAACAGCTGTTTAGAAAACTGCTTCAATCAGTTTTCTTTAAAGCTCTTCATCAGTAATAGCTTGGAAATTTAAACTGCAGCTCTTCATGCATGACTCAGACTTATACATATTGCATGTTCCACAAGAAAGTCACTAGATCAGTACAACTAATAAATCTAATAATACTTTTATATATTAAGTATGAGATGGTGCCACCATTGTTTGGATATTTAATGTCTAATCTGTTATTGTTACAATTGTAACACTAAAATTACTTGAGTCAAAAAAGAAAGAAAAAAAGACCAGAAACCACAATCCCAAATGTAATAACAAATATAAAGCCATTTAAGTCTAATTTTTCATGTGGGAGATACCCTTAGTTTTATATAATGATTTTGTCTGTTTAAAGCAGTGAATTTCTTTAAAAAATGTCAATATTTTATTGGTCAAATTGTGTTTATTTACTGTCCAATTAACAACATTGATGACTTTTTTGCTTGTACTGTTGGTAGTTGCCATAAGTTATGGTCTATTATCTCTGTTGTACATAGAGAAATGTGGAACAGTTTATAAGTAAATATACATGGATATCTCATTCTGTAATGTATCTTTATAGAGTCAAAGAACAAGAGACGATAGTCACTAACAATCGTCAACTTTATTCGGGTCCTTAAGCCCCTCACCCTTACACCCATAAAAAAAATTGAAAATGAGACAAAATGCATAAGCTTGTTGGGTACCTTTGACCCCACCCCCAGACATCAAACAGAACATACCCTTATAGAGCCCCAGAAAAGAGACAACACTAACCTTACAGAGCTTCAAAACAAAGTTTTAATTATATAAAAACCTTTGTAGCATACACTTATAGAGCCCCAGAAAAAAGTCGAAACATACCTTACAGAGCCTCAAAACAAAGCATTAATTATTGCCACGTTTGTTGCTCCAGAAAAGAGTCGAAACATACCTTACAGAGCCTCAAAACAAAGCATTAATATTAACCATGTTTGTAGCCCCAGAAAGGAGACTAATCATACCTTACATAGCCTCAAAACAAAGCATTAATTATTACCACGTTTGTAGCCCCAGAAAGGAGACTTAACATACCTTTACAGAGCCTCAAAACAATGCATAAATTATTACCACGTTTGTAGCCCCAGAAAGGAGACAAAACATACCTTTACAGCACCTCAAAACAATGCATTAATTATTACCAGCTTTAATATTTCCTTACAGAGCCCCAGAAAGGAGACAGAACATACAATAACCATTATTGGTCATGCAATCGTCAGTTCCATCAATCGGCATCAATTTGGTTATAGAATTTAGTCCACATTTTACAGTTAAATTTGATTTATAGACATTTTGATTTAATTTTTGTTATCAGTAATAGTTCTTCTAGTCTGTTGCTTTAAGCATCACTAAAAGAATATCACTGTTATGACAGTTTTGTGAATAAGTTGCAATTTTTCAACTAAAATGAATATTTTTGATAGAAATGTCTTGTAAGGTAAGACAAACAATTATGTATGTTGTATTTTAAGATGTCAACTACTTTGACAATTTGTGATTTTAGAAAGTTAATCATATTAGTTTTTGCTAGTTATATATCTGGAAATAAGTGAAAGTTACAAAGTTAACAATTTGTCATAGTCTAAAGTTGCTTATATGTAATATAGTAGTATGGATATTTGACTGGAGTGGTAAATATATATGTAGATATCCTTGATGATGGATTTTGCAGTGGCTAGACTAAAGATTATGTTGATATTGTTTTTCCATCTGTATTCAGTATGAATGTGAAAATTGTAGGCAAGACTTCTGGCATGTGTTTATTTTTGCATTTTACAAAAAGGATAAAGTAGAGCCACTGTTGGTTTGTTTGTTTATGTGAATGGTGTTTAATGCCACTTTCAGCAATTTTTCAGCTATATGTATATATGGTGTCCAGTTTATATTGGGGAGGAAGCAGGAGTACCCGGAGAAAACCTGCTACCTTCGGTAGGAAAACCGAGAATCCAACAAAGATTGGAGTCGAGTGCACCCCCTCGGCAGACAGACTCCAACCTTAGCGGTGATAGTCATCTACTACCTTAACCATTTGGCCAGCGAGTGTCACCCTGGACAATGGTTGAGGGTAGAAAAAATGTAAATTTTCTGTGTTTATAGATCACTGGAAGTAATATGGGACGTAACATTTTTTTAAAACCATGGAAAAGGAAATTAAACATCAATTTAGATGATTTATGGCTAACACAATTCTGTTACAGGCAATGACCTATAACAATGATAAACCGGATAAGATCAGCCAGTCTCAAGTCAAAACAGGAGAGAAATTCAACCTTGTCTAAACCTCGACCTTCGAAAGAGGACATCTTGAACACCATAGATGGCTTCTCTGTGGAAAATGGTAAGGCTGATTTAACATATACTAATACATGACTGAAAATGCAGCCATACTAACAGTTTGTGCGCAAGACAAAACTAGATAACCTTATAGAGAATAGATACAGTACATGCATTATTGTTTTAATGGTACATGTACATTGTTATACATGTAGGTTGAAGACTTCAGTTTCAGTGTGTTCAAAAGTCCTCTTTTTACTAGTCCATTGATTACCAAATAATTTAATAATTGTTTACCCTTTTTTAGTTTGGTATTTTCTCATCAAGGCATCAAATAATATTCAGAAATTTTTTTTGCTATGCAATTTTTTGCATTTGTTTAGTGAAGTCTTTATAATCTTATTTTTGAAATAAATATATAATATTGTTAATTTGGGGAAGACAATTTCTTTTTATTGTCAGAAATCTTCGAAATATTTTTGATAATATAATTCTATTTGTTTTCATGATCTAGATCTGTATACGTAGATGACTAATTAATGTATTAACTTTTAGATGGTGCAAGTCCAGACCCTGAAGAAGACAACAATAATTTGAAGAGACAGAACAGTGAGGATAGTGTTAACTCGGAATCATGGGAAATCCCAGAGTTCCAACCAACAATTACCAGTTTTACTCATGCCTACAGGTAAATAACAAAATGTATTAGCCTTTGGGAAATTCTATACAAGAGATTTGAGAATTGATCTTCCTCACAAATGTGTGTCCTGATGTGTTTTACTGGTGTATATGTCTATTTAAGGATTGTTTTCAATTGTTGGTTAGATTATTGGATATAGACGACTTGGGTCGGTTTATGCCAATGCGGTTTATGTAGCTACGTAAACTGATTTAAAGTCGTCTATTTCTAATAATCTTACCAGCAATTGAAAATATTCCTTATATTTTAAATTCAATGCTATAAAAAGAAATAACAAGAACAATTGTTATTACCCAATCAAATAACATTTGAAACTCACAATATTTAGTGTCGATATAACATGGTTTGGGTCTGTTTATGCCTAATAAACCACGAAGCAGTTTATGAATGGTGTAAACAAAATAAAAGCATGTTATAGAGTATAACCTGTTCAAAAATGTAAAATATTCCTTATTATTTAATTTTAACTATAAATCTTGACAATTTTAATGGTAAAAATAGCAATGACGTCATGTCACTTTAATAGTTCCCTTGATGAAAGCAAGTTATATGGTATAATATGGGTTTTCCCTATTTGAATTGATCAATCTGATTTCAGCTTACAAAGCAGATTAAATTATTTAAGGGTAATCAGTACCTCACAACTGGTTAACAGCACAAATAGCACTGGTGTTCACTTGTTTATGATCATTTTCTTAGTTCAGATTGTCCATTATGACAGAGAATATGGTCATAATATTATCATTGGATGATTAAAAATGTTTTAATTAAATATTCCTATTACTATGTTACAAGTATTAATTATTAGTGTGTTCATTAATTTCTTGAATGCTATATGTTTGGATATAATTTCAGTGCAGAATGGGAGAAGCTATTTACCAAGCCCAACTACAAGAAGTTACTGAAACACTACTCAATGAGTGGACATTTAAGAAGCAGTCGGTTCCGCAGCGTAAGCTGGAAAGTAAGCTCACACAATATTAAATAACAACATTCCAGTGACTACATTAGATGATATGTTATATTGTAAATATGTATTAAACCTAATATTAAAATATTGCCTTATATTAAAGAGAAAGTTGTTGTTCTCCTCAGATCTGTATCATACGGTTTCCTGTTTCTTTGGTATCATACAAAAGAATCTTCATTTGTTTGTAGTTAGATTGAAGTTTCAGGCATCGAACAAACTGTTTTATATTATACAGTGTTAGATTGTTACATTTTCATGTTTCAGTACAAGCAATACACATGTTTGAGAAAGCTTACAATTTACAACTTGGATACTAATAATTCTAAAGCAACAAAAACAACAATTTTGATTGGATGATTTTAAAAAATTTCAAGCCTGAGAAGGTACCTGACCTGCAGTATAGAAAAACTGGCAATCCTTGTCAATTAGGATTGGAGTCGAATACACCCTGCCCACATTGACTTGAACATGATACCTTGAATAATTGCCAACATGAATTGAAGCTCAATGAACTCAATGATTAGTACCTATAACTTTTAAAATATATGTATTTACTTAATAGCTCAAAGAACATTTCATTGGAAAAACCCTTTGTTAATACATGTATTTATTTCACAACAAAACCCCATCCTTGAATCTGGTATATGATGAGTGCAACGGGAGTTTGTATTCAAATTTTTAGTTTGCTTTTTTTATGTACCACTATAGTACACAATAGCACATGAGCTACAGTTCATTTAATTTGGGTTGTAGGCATTTCTTTTATTTTATTTTTTTTAGCTATAGGTATTTCTTGAAGTTATTTATTTGTGTTGTTGGTATTTCTTGTATTATTTGTTTTTTAGGTATTTCTTGTATTATTTGTTTTTTAGGTATTTCTTGTATTATTTGTTTTTTAGGTATTTCTTGATGTTTTACCAGATGATGTCAATTTGTGGGTGTCAAAAACAAGGGCATGGAGAAGTAAATTTGATGATCTCAAAAATAGTGTAAGTCAGTACAAAGATAAAGTGAAAGTAATGAGTATTGAGATACTAAATATAGAATAATAGTTACTTTCAGTTTTGATACTGACAGTATCACGTAGCATATCTAGACGAGCATTTCAGCACAAGTTAGATATTGTCAGTCTCAAAATCGAAAGGAACTATAATTTTATTTACATTTGGTTAAATTCATAAAATTTTTAATTTAAATTTATTTATGGACTACTTTTTTTTCACATAAAATGAGAGGTAAATTAAATGGCGTCATTTTCATTCAAGCGATTGGACGAAAGGAAAGTAAATCACTACCTTCATCACAATGTGTTAACATATTTGTGTAATATTTTGTCATGTACGAGTAATTGAAAATATCCGTCAAAAAGATCAAAGTAAAAAATGTACAAACTACACGTAAAGTGAAAGTAATGAACTGTTTTTGAATTTCATTTTGTGCCATTATTCAAGAATCTGATTAAAACTAAATGGTATTGCAAAACACTGATCCAAATTTTGCACATTTCATAAAATAGTGAAATTCAATTATGATTTGAATTCCATAATACAGCTTAATGCTGTTAGTAAATATATTCTTTGATTCTTCAAAAAAAAAAAGATTTCTATTTTCGTTGTCTTTTTTTTGTGTGGGTTCTTTGTTAAAATTTTGATGCTTTCCCCCTTCCATTTATCATGTCTAAATTATACAAAATGATTGTATATACAGTAGTCCCCCTCTTATACGATCCCCTCGCCGACGACCACCCGCCTCATCCGGCCAAAACCCTGATGCATTAAGTGTTTCTAACGTAAAATTACCTCTCGCGAACGACCACCCCTCAAACGCGACCAGCGACCACGTTTTCTTGACACAACAACGTAAAATTCCCCTCACGAACGACCATTTTCACTGACCGGATGTTTATTTTGGAATTCTCGAATGGAACGTGATTTGGTTTTATCGTAAACGGGTCCTACTAAACGCAGAGAAGTGCAGAGAAGTGAAGAGAATTACATCGTATGTAAACATCGACCAACTGCTTGAAATTGTCAACTAAATGATATTTTTAGTAAAAATATGGGCTTCTTTATGTTCATGTATACAATATAAAACATATTTATATATAATAAACCTTTATTTAATCAAATAAACCATTTTTTAATTACTTCTCTTCACTTCTCTGCATTTCTCTGCACTTCTCTGCGTTTAGTATGACCGTCGTAAACCAGTTCGGTAACAGTTCAACGACCGGTAAACAAAATGTCGAAATCGCGTAAAAGAAAGATGTTTAAGCTGGATTAAAGGGGAAAACAAGTAGGATATTGTAGATCAGTTTGATTTCGGTATTACGGAAATCGGGTTTCTTACAAGAAGACTGAAAATTTCAACAAGGAGATGATAGTACAATGCACCAACATAATCATAAATCAAAATTTACAACAAACGATCTCAAAAACTTGGGATACTGGAAACAGAGAGAAACCTGGATTTTTCCAAACTAAACGGAACCTTAATACAATACGAAGTGGAACCTGGGCAGACAATAAAAGTGATAAAAATAATGATAATGAAGATGAAACAGGAACAGAAACTTTCACTGATAAGAAGACTTGGAATTCTTATACATGTATTATCATTACACATTTTAAACAGATAAAAACTGCATGAATTCTTTTTATTTTTATTTATACTGAATAATAAAATACAAATATTTATTATGTGTGATTCTTGATCACTTCACAGTTCTTGTTGCTAATTAATCAACCGACCAAGCTCTATAAACCTGTGTTAGTGTGTGTATATCCCCTCAAGAAAGACCACCCCCATTATAAGACCACTTTCATGACTCAGATGGGGTGGTCTTATAAGAGGGGGACTACTGTATCTATGTAATTATCTTAACTGGTACCAGCTAATCAATGTGAAATACTAGTATAACTGGTACCTACTAATAAATGTAACCTGATTCTGTTTTCAGTTAATAGTCAACCCCAGGAAAGCAGTCGATCATTCCATAGATCTGCTTGTCAACAATCCATTATCACAGGCAGATGAGGTGTGTGGGTAGTAATTGCATTACACTAAGTCTGAAATTATTGCATTTTTATACTCCCCGCGAACTTGTTTGTTGGGTATATAGGAATCACCCTGTCTGCCTGTCTGTATGTCCGTCCGTCGGTCCGCTTAATGAAATTTAATGAAACTTAGCATAAAGGAAGTACATTGTATGTAGATGAATTATTTGTATTGACCCCGGATATCATTAAGGGGAGATAATTGGACTTGCAAGCGAAGTGGGGGTATCCCTTTGTGAGCGTGCTCACAGTCCACACTTGTTTTAATATTATGATTGTTGAGCTGCAAAAAGGGATGTGAGTTATATTAATACAGTTAAGGGAAATACTTTTTGCAATCAAAATTATGATGGTTTTAAAGGTTAATTCCTATAAATGCAAATCCCGTCTTGTCACATTTCTCTGTAATAACAAGTTTGCAGAGATTTCTTTATTTATAGTAGTATTTTAACAGTGTAAATATTAAGAATCAATCTTCAACATGTAGGACAACAGTGAAATAACTAAAAGCATGTTTTACTAATAAACAGTTACTCAGACTTTTATTTTGAGAGATAAATAATGAGGTCATCATGCCAAATCTATTCATCAATAATGTGTGTATACACAAATACTGAAATGATGGACAAAAGTAAATGAGTAAAAAGTAACAATTAGAATAAATAATTTAATCTTTCTCTTTGCCCTCACCTCTTCTTTATTTTACTGTTGAGTTGAAATGTGAAGAAACGTACGTCTTGTCTGTTTGGCTGGGTGAATATTAGTGTTTAATTGAAGTTTGATGTTTGTGTTTTCAAAAACATGTTTTACTTTGTTAACAGAGTCCATGGAACAGATTCTTCCAAGACAATGAACTGCGGCTTACAATAAAACAAGATGTTATTAGAACGTATGTATAGTTACTTATTACCTATCAAATGGAATTCAAACAAAGCATTGATATGCAACAATTAATTTGTTTTGTCTCAACTGTGATGAAAATCACTCTAGGCCAGTTTTTCAGTGGTGGCATTAACACTTAAAATTTTTCTTTATGTTTAATATCTGTGTAAGCTTAAGCCATAGGTCAACCAAATTTGGTCTATGTAGGGTAGCTTATGCTGAGTGCTTGTCTGTCCATCACCTGTCTCCTGACCTTGGCTTCAAACTCATTGGTCTAGTAACTAATTAAAGTTATTGGATTAAGTCAGTGCCTTTGTAACCATGCATGGAAGGATGACAATATTTGGAATATAGATTGCTAATGAAAGGTACATGACTGTTTGGTAGGTATTACCTTAGATGGTCCAGTTATCTACATTAATGTTTTTGAATTAGGTCAGTTTCTTTATAACCATGCATTATATATTTTATGACAATGCTATTTGAATGTTTCTTATGTAACTTTTTTTTAACTACTGATGTGGAATGCAGGAAAAAAGTTTTTCTGTGTCCACACATGTTTGATATATATTGGATTTTTCTGAAACAAAAAGACATATAGGTTGATAGGGGTGCAGACTACGGGGATAGACTGAATTTAGTGTATTAAATGGTCTGTACCTGTTGTCCTGTTTGACTTATCAAATAAAATATGTTTACACAAAATAATCAGTTGAATAAGAAAAAAATAGAGGATAATATTTAAACTTTGTCTCAAATGATTTTATTTTTTTAATGAATATTTTTTAATTTTATACATTTTTATATTGTTCAATACATCATACTTTTTGCTGAGCATGTTTTACAGTTTCATGCAATTTTCTCTTGTTGTTTTTGTTGAATTAATGCACTGATGTTACATTTTTCTTGCAATCCAACTCATGATCTTCAACAAGTTTTGTTGATATATTTTTTCCATGCAGGTTGACAGTTAGAATGATTTCATTATAAAAAAAATTATGTAGTACCATGATAAAATTTTCAGCTATCCAAGGATTGAATTTTTCCAGTCCAACCAAGTGAGGAATCTTATGGTAGACGTCTTGTTTATCTATGCAAAGATCAATCCGGAAGTATCATATCGTCAGGTTGGCAGAATTATTCACAGATCAAGGAACAATTTTCTTTATTTTCAGGATGTTTTGTAAGAGTTGTTTCCCTTTCATTTGGAATGACAGTAGGGAAGCAATTCTTTTATTATGAGTACTAAAATTGGTGGGAATCCTGACAAAACAATGTTCTTTATCGATATATAAGCAACTTTTAATTACTGTTGTGGCAAGAAATATTTTTTCATTAATTTTAATACTTGGCAGAAGCATTTTAACTAAATCCTACCAATGTTATTACTACATATTTTCAATCTATCTTTTAGTTTTTTTTCCTTTTTCAGTTCTTCTTGATTTTGCTTTATTTGAGGTAGCTTATTTTTTGCACAACAGACATCAAATTTTAAACCTGTATGCCTATACTATTGTTTCAACATGATTATGTGAATTCTCATTATTTCTATGGCATCAAGATAATAATTTTTTTTCTAAATTGTTAAAAGGAAAAATATTATTTGTTTAATCTCTGTATGTTTTAAAGCTTGATGACACAAATTTTTATATTGGTTTACTGTTGGGAATTTTAAATGTAAAGAAGTTAACTGTGCATATCATATCTTTAGGTAGCATGTGTAATTTTAGCATTGATATATAGCTAATTTAATTTTTCTTTTTTGATGTTTTCTGTAATAGGCACACCAAATTGGTTTTTTTTTAAAGAATGTTTATATATGTATTAATATTTGTTTCTTTTCAGTTTGTTTTTTTTTCATTTTCTTTTTTTTTCATTAAATCATTTTGCATGTTGTAACTGTATTTAGTTTATTTTTAGCTTCCCTGAGGTACAGTTCTTTCAATCAGAGACTATACAAGAACAGATGTTAGATCTTCTGTTTATCATCTGTAAAACTAGGTCAACAATTTCTTATAAACAGGTACTGTGGATTTACCTCCCCTTACTAACCCTTGTTGATGACTTGGCCACAGTTGGCATTCATCCAATAACAGACTTATCTTCCAAGCTTAATAAATAACTGCATCAGAAGTTTCTGATTTTACAAGTGTTTTGTGGACTTACAAGGATTCTATGTTCACTAATTTCCATAAATGACATGTCCTTTGAGGTTGAGGAATATTAGGTTACTTATATTTTCATTTTGCAGCAATTTATGTTAAAGTTAATAAAAAATGATAAATAGTGTTCATATTACCAATTATAAAAATGCTACAAATCACCTGCAGTTATGTGACTTACCATATAAGTGGTTTTTTTCGCGTGGTGAAAATTTAGCGTGTGTGAGTTTATTTTGGCGTAATGTAATTTTCGCGATCCGTAATCATAATGAATAACTCTATTATTTGTCTTAATAATTCGCGCGTTTTTTTATTTTCGCCTTCCAACTTTTACCGCGAATATAGCGAAAATTAAATCACCGCAAAAAAACCACTTATACGGTATTTAATAAATTTTTAATAAACACTTAATTGTACGAAAATTCTAGAAACCTTCTTATTTTCCAATTAAACCAATAGGAGAAATGTAAGTCACATCATATATATGTACAATGTAACTCTAATGTATCACAATAATTGACTTTAATCTGTTAAAAGTTAATGGACTTTCATGGACTTAAAGGGTCAGAATGCAACTTATTTTTACCTCTGTGTGGAATACTATTTATATTAAATTACAAAGAATTTAAATACAGAGAATTGATGTTTACCTACACAGTCCACTGTGTCTTTGATAACTAAACAGTATGCCTGAATTCAGGTTCATAATGTTTACCTACACAGGCCTTTGTGAATGTGATAACAAAACAGTATGCCTGAATTCATGTTCATAATGTTAACCTACACAGGCCTTTGTGAATGTGATAACAAAACAGTATGCCTGAATTCATGTTAATAATAACCTACACAGGCCTATGTGAATGTGATAACAAAACAGTATGCCTGAATTCATGTTAATAATAACCTACACAATTCTCTGTAATTTTGATAACTAAACAGTATGCCTGAATTCATGTTAATAATAACCTACACAATTCTCTGTAAATTTGATAAGTAAACAGTATGCCTGAATTCATGTTTATAATAACCTACACAATTCTCTGTAAATTTTATAACTAAACAGTATGCCTGAATTCATGTTAATAATAACCTACACAATTCTCTGTAAATTTGATAAGTAAACAGTATGCCTGAATTCATGTTAATAATTACCTAAACAGTATGCCAATCTCCTACAAGCATTAAAGCATAAAAAAGAATCCAGTGTGTTATCATTCCTTTGTAATCCACCTTTATATTTTATTAAGTACTTTGGCGTTGCAATGCAGATGTGGAGATTTATCACCATTGGATTTGTTTTCTATAAATTATCCACATTATAAACATCATGTAAGGGCTCCATCAAGGCTATACATTGTCCACATTATAAACATCATGTAAGGGCTCCATCAAGGCTATACATTGTCCACATTATAAACATCATGTAAGGTCTCCATCATGGCTATACATTGTCCACATTATAAACATCTTGTAAGGGCTCCATCAAGGCTATACATTGTCCACATTATAAACATCATGTAAGGTCTCCATCAAGGCTATACATTGTCCACATTATAAACATCTTGTAAGGGCTCCATCAAGGCTATACATTGTCCACATTATAAACATCTTGTAAGGGCTCCATCAAGGCTATACATTGTCCACATTATAAACATCATGTAAGGGCTCCATCAAGGCTATACATTGTCCACATTATAAACATCATGTAAGGGCTCCATCAAGGCTATACATTATCCACAATATAAACATCTTGTAAGGGCTCCATCAAGGCTATACATTGTCCACATTATAAACATCATGTAAGGGCTCCATCAAGGCTATACATTGTCCACATTATAAACATCTTGTAAGGGCTCCATCAAGGCTATACATTGTCCACATTATAAACATCTTGTAAGGGCTCCATCAAGGCTATACATTGTCCACATTATAAACATCTTGTAAGGGCTCCATCAAGGCTATACATTGTCCACATTATAAACATCATGTAAGGGCTCCATCAAGGCTATACATTGTCCACATTATAAACATCATGTAAGGGCTCCATCAAGGCTATACATTGTCCACATTATAAACATCTTGTAAGGGCTCCATCAAGGCTATACATTGTCCACATTATAAACATCTTGT
The DNA here is from genome assembly GCA_944474755.1 of Limnoperna fortunei. Taxonomy (NCBI): domain Eukaryota; kingdom Metazoa; phylum Mollusca; class Bivalvia; order Mytilida; family Modiolidae; genus Limnoperna; species Limnoperna fortunei. The sequence goes on along the minus strand of OX104114.1, from coordinate 67,617,066 downwards.
AAGGGCTCCATCAAGGCTATACATTGTCCACATTATAAACATCTTGTAAGGGCTCCATCAAGGCTATACATTGTCCACATTATAAACATCATGTAAGGGCTCCATCAAGGCTATACATTGTCCACATTATAAACATCTTGTAAGGGCTCCATCAAGGCTATACATTGTCCACATTATAAACATCATGTAAGGGCTCCATCAAGGCTATACATTGTCCACATTATAAACATCATGTAAGGGCTCTATCAAGGCTATACATTGTCCACATTATAAACATCATGTAAGGGCTCCATCAAGGCTATACATTGTCCACAATGTAAACATCATGTAAGGGCTCCATCAAGGCTATACATTGTCCACAATGTAAACATCATGTAAGGGCTCCATCAAGGCTATACATTGTCCACATTATAAACATCATGTAAGGTCTCCATCAAGGCTATACATTGTCCACATTATAAACATCATGTAAGGGCTCCATCAAGGCTATACATTGTCCACATTATAAACATCATGTAAGGTCTCCATCAAGGCTATACATTGTCCACATTATAAACATCATGTAAGGTCTCCATCAAGGCTATACATTGTCCACATTATAAACATCATGTAAGGGCTCCATCAAGGCTATACATTGTCCACATTATAAACATCATGTAAGGGCTCCATCAAGGCTATACATTGTCCACAATGTAAACATCATGTAAGGGCTCCATCAAGGCTATACATTGTCCACATTATAAACATCATGTAAGGTCTCCATCAAGGCTATACACTGTCCACATTATAAACATCATGTAAGGGCTCTATCAAGGCTATACATTGTCCACATTATAAACATCATGTAAGGGCTCCATCAAGGCTATACATTGTCCACAATGTAAACATCATGTAAGGGCTCCATCAAGGCTATACATTGTCCACAATGTAAACATCATGTAAGGGCTCCATCAAGGCTATACATTGTCCACATTATAAACATCATGTAAGGTCTCCATCAAGGCTATACATTGTCCACATTATAAACATCATGTAAGGGCTCCATCAAGGCTATACATTGTCCACATTATAAACATCATGTAAGGTCTCCATCAAGGCTATACATTGTCCACATTATAAACATCATGTAAGGTCTCCATCAAGGCTATACATTGTCCACATTATAAACATCATGTAAGGGCTCCATCAAGGCTATACATTGTCCACATTATAAACATCATGTAAGGGCTCCATCAAGGCTATACATTGTCCACAATGTAAACATCATGTAAGGGCTCCATCAAGGCTATACATTGTCCACATTATAAACATCATGTAAGGTCTCCATCAAGGCTATACATTGTCCACATTATAAACATCATGTAAGGGCTCTATCAAGGCTATACATTGTCCACATTATAAACATCATGTAAGGGCTCCATCAAGGCTATACATTGTCCACAATGTAAACATCATGTAAGGGCTCCATCAAGGCTATAAATTGCTTACAGAAAATGAGAATTATGTTGATAGTTTTTCAAAATCCAGAGCCTGCAAACTATGCTTAACCACTAGTATCTGCATGAGTGTGCAATTTTATGTAGTGTGCTTGCATGCACTAGTTTATTTATCTTGAAATGCTTTGCTTTAGTATATTGTTATGTGCATTTTTTAGTTGCATTTTTTTTAATAACAGTTTATATTTGTTGCTTAATTGATAATTCTGAATGAAGTATAATTTCTTGAAATTTAAGAATATATATAATTGTACTTCTAACCTTGATCACTATTTAATTCAGCTAAAATTTATGTCCTTTCTGCAGGTCAATGAAATCTATCTTAAAACAAGATCTATTTAAAGTAATTTCAGATTGACCTGTGGTTGTTAAAGAAAATGTTTAGCCCAGTCAATTTTCTCCTTTTCTGAATCATCTTGTACTGTTTTTCGTCAACTACAATTATTTGACTGCATCAGATAATCAGGAAAATCTATTTAACAAATCTCATTATCAGTTTCCAGTATAATCTGTTGTTAAGTAATTGTTTAAGCTTGAACTTTCGTTGAGAAAACATGGCTATGCTAGGCTGAATTTGGATACACTGTCATGAAAGAAAGTTAAAAGAATGTGAAACACCTGGATCATGCAGTCGATTTCACAAAAAGTAGTAAGTGTAAAATCTGCCCTAAGTGTTGGAAGATCAAAGGGAAATTCATTGTGACATCAGCACTTAGGATGTATTTTACACATAGGACTTTAGTGAAACACACTACTGATGTATTAACAATAATTTATCTGCCTAACTGTTGTAGGGTATGCATGAATTGCTGGCCCCACTAGTGTTTGTGCTACACTGCGATCACCAGGCTTTCCTCCATGCTTCCGAGGTCGAGTCTTTAGGGTAGGTAGATATATATATAAAGTAATCAGCTTGTCTAACATCGCCTAATTAGATGTATATATATACAATTCTTGTGACTTTGTTGTCTTCTGTGCGCTTTCAGCTGAAACATTAAAAACAAGCTTAACTTCTGTGTACATCAGTGGAAGGTCTCTGGGTTCCAACAGAAATGCAAGATTGTTTACCAATATAATGGGGATCTTTTTATGATGACAAATTTCACTATTGTGCATTAAGTTTTCATATCAGTGTACTTAACAGGTACTTGCTGTACGTATAATGCCAGCTAGAGTATTTTTTGCCCCATTATTTATTTTCAATATTTTTATTTTGGTTGGGGTGGGTGGCCATAGTGACTTCAAGATAAGTAACAAGTAACTACAAGTCATAAGAGTTATCATCGTATTGTGCCAAGTTATACAACCATTGTATAGATTACATGAAATAATAGCAGAAATACCATATTATTCAATTCAATCAATCAAATCACATTACTCCATTAGCCTATCCAATGAATCAAATCATAGATTTGTATCTATTAATTTTTTTCAAAGTTTAATACGTGCATGACTTTATAAGTATATAACCTGTAACTACATACCACAGAGGTTTATTTCTTGCAGCAATGCAGAGTTTCCAGATTACTGGTATACATCATATTTCTATTTAGTTTTGTAATCCCACAATATTATATTTGTGTTGAAAATTAGATAGCACTGCCATACATTACAGATAATTCAGGCTTTGGTGGCAGATCCTGGATGTGGCCACATTTGAACTAAATAAAATTGGTAAAAATTGCTTTGGAAACCCCCAATTTTCCCCAGAAACAACACAGCGCTGAAAATTCCTGTATCTGTTCCTAGGCTTTTCACAGCATCTTTTCAGTATGTATCCAGCCTAGTATATTTACACCTGTGCTGTTCGTGTTGGACATCAGGTGACCCATTGGCTTAGATAACAGATTACTTACATTTGGTTGGACGATTTATTTCAATGACTAAAAATCTGGAAGAATTTATTTTGTGGAACATAACTTTTAAAATAATTTTCTACAGAGAGAAATGTTGCCAATTTATGAGTTTAATTAATGTACAATAAAATATATGAGGAGTTTCTACAGATGCACTGGACTATCTGAAACTCATGAATATTCATTAAAATTATGTCTGAATTTTAAGTTTGAATGCCCACCATAAGTGTATTTTTAAAACTTGCAATCCGAGTACAATTCATTGATTAGATTTTACCTTTTCAGTTTGATCCCTCTGTACCACAGGTGAAAGTTCATTTTGGTTGCTTTTAAAATCTGAACCTGTGGTGATGGTTCTGTTCATCAGCATAATCATTGGCTCCATTTGTTTATTGTCGCTGCACAACATTAAAAGTTCAATCAATAAAATTCATAAATAACTTATCTTCTGGCATTAGTTTGTTTAATTTGAATGTGGTTTTACGGCACTTTCTACCATTTTCACTATATCTTAGTGTCTAGACTCATTGTGGAAGAAGTCTGTAATACCCGGGGTAACCCCTGACCTTCAACAGGAAACTGTCAATCCTTGTCATTTAAGTTTTTAGTAATAACAATGCTCATTGAATGATCTGTAATAATTCATTTTGGCCCCTGGTTCAACATTATGTTTTCCAGACAGCAGTATGTAAAAAATGTCCTAGCAGGAAAAAGATTTCCTTAACAAAACTGGTTTAGTAATCTGATAACTTCATTGAAGTGTCACAGTAATGTTTTACATACAATTTTATTTATTGTTTGCAGAAAAAAATCTATAAAATTTTAAACATAGTATAAGTATTTCCAGATAATATAAATTACATATTCCAGGTAAAACTTTTAAAAAGCATGGTAAAGTCGGACTCAGACATTATCATCTCAGGACTTTTTTTGTGAAAACTTGTACATGTGGATGGTACATGTATGTAAGCATTTTGCAATTTTCTTTCGTTCAGGAAAGGGGTGCAGACAATATGCCACTTTTTATTAGCTCACCTGACCCGAAGGTCCGTCCGTCGTCCGTCGTCTCTCCGTTCAACTTTTCAAAAATCTTCTTCTCTGAAACCACTTGACAGAATGCAACCAAACTTGGTATGGTTGTTGCTTAGCATGTCCTTTACGAAACTATCGTTTGGATTTTTGATTAGGAAAAAAACATGGTCGCCATGGCTAAAAATAGAACAGGGGGGTCAAAATACAGTTTTTGGCTTACAGTTCAAAAAGTATTATAGATACAGGAAAACCGAAAAGACATTCCTTCTTCAGCATCAAAAGCTCTACAAAACATTCCATTGTGTCAAAGTCGTATGACGACTCCTTGTAGGAGTTATTGCCCTTTAATTGTCGAAATTGATGATTTTTGCCATTTTTGCCTCAAAATCTTGACAATTATTAGAACTAGAGAAAACGTTAGCATTGCTTAATTGTTCTGCTCTATGAGAGCTACAAAAATGTCTTTAGGGTCAAGATTGTCTGATAAACCGTTTAAGAGTTATTCCACTTAAACTGTTTTTTTTAATCGGTTTTAATTGATTTTTTAAAATCTTCTCCTCTGAAACCACTGAAAGTACTGCTTTGAAACTTTGTACACATTATCCGTCAAATGTCTTCAACCAAGTTTGCACAAACCATGGCCGCAGATTAACCAACATGACTGACATGGCTAAAAATAGAACGGGGGTGGGGGGGGAATACAGTTTTTGGCTTATAGTTCAAAAAGTATTACAGATACAGGAAAACCGAAAAGACATTCCTTCTTCAGCATCAAAAGCTCTACAAAACACTCTATTGGGTCAAAGTCGTATGATGACTCCTTGTAGGAGTTATTGCCCTTTAATTGTCGAAATTGATGATTTTTTGCCATTTTTGCCTCAAAATCTTGAAAATTATTAGAACTAGAGAAAAAGTTAGCATTGTTTAATTGTTCTGCTCTATGAGAGCAACAAAAATGTCTTTAGGGTCAAGATTGTCAGATAAATTGTTTAAGATTTATTCCACTTGAACTTGTAATCGGTTTTAATTGATTTTTAAAAATCTTCTCCTCTGAAACCACTGAAAGTACTGCTTTGAAACTTTGTACACATTATCCGTCAAATGTCTTCAACCAAGTTTGCACAAACCATGGCCACATATTAACCAACATGGCTGCCATGGCTAAAAATAGAACCGGGGGGGGGGGGGGGTCAAAATACAGTTTTTGGCTTATAGTTAGAAAAGTATGACAGATACAGGAAAACTGAAGAGACCAGCCTTCATCAGCATCGAAAGCTCTACAAAACACTCCATTGTGTCGAAGTTGTATGATGACTCCTTGTAGGAGTTATTGCCCTTTAATTGTCGAAATGGATTATTTTTGCTATTTTTGCCACAAAATCTTGAACATTTTTTGAACTGGAGAAAAAGTAAGCATTGCTTAATTGTTCTGCTCTATGAGGGCTACAAAAATGACTTTAGGGTCAAGATTGTCTGATTAACCGTTTAGGAATTATTCTCTTAGAACATTTTTTTAATTAATTTTAAAAAATCTTCTCCTCTGACCAATGAAAGGACTGCTTTGAAACATTGCACACATCATCTTTAGGATGTCCTCTACCAAAATTGTGCAAATCATTACAGCTGACTACCTACATAGCTATGTTGGCTTAAAATATAAAAGGGGGGGGTCAAGGGAGTTTTTGGCTGATAGTTAAAAAAGTATAACAGGTACAGCAAATTTCAAGTGAACCTCCCTCCTAAGCATCAAAAGCTCCTCCTTATAGGAGTTATTTCCCTTAAAAGGTCAAAATTAATGACTTTTTCAGAAGTGTTGGTCAATTCCTTATAGGAACGAAATTCTATATAAAAAAGGATTGTTTGGTTTCAGGTTCAGGTGAGCGATACAGGCTCCTGGGAGCCTCTAGTTATAGTAGGTAACACATGATGACTAAATGTGTTTACACCCTATAAGTTTATAGGTGTATCTGGTTTATCACCATACGGTTATAGTTGTCAGTCAGGCAGGTTGACTGTAAAGAAGTTTCAAAGACTGTTTCTTTTCATTTTCTAAAGCTTAACATTTATCAAGCACAGTACATGTAGAGCAATCCTTTTCAGTATACATTAGTTTGTTCTGCTGTAGCAGTATTTATGATCTTGTAGATGCCATGTTTTAGACCAAATGTCTTAGTCAATATTCCATATACAGATTCTGTTTGCACAGTTTTAATACTGTAGTTAATGCATGTATGTGCTTGTACAATGCACTAATGCTTTTTTATTTGTAAAAAGTATTCTCAAAATCCACAATCTTCAAGGGGAAATGATATTTATTTCTTTAAACAGGCTCTTCTGATGAAAGTTTTTATACCATGAAAATTGCAACTTTTGGCCATCTTTTCTTGTAGTGTCAAATTTTACACAGATATTTCAAGCCTTTTAAAGTAACTAGGATGAATAGTCCAGAATATGATAAGTAATACCACCATTTGTTTGCTTAAAAATACATGTTCTGAGTTCTGTTCAAAGAAACTATGAATTACAGTATATAGTTTTGTTTTCTTTTTTTTTAAAAAACCTCTATATAATATTTTTCTGTATTTTTCTGCATCTTGTATTCAAATTGAGCATTTTACTTGAAATATTGTTCTTTTTGGTGTTTTGTCTATTAAGGAAAAGTCAAAGTTCAGGGTTTTTCTAGTTTTTCCAGTTCCTCATTCATAAACTAGATGCTATTATATGTCTGAAAGTGGCATTTAACACTCATTCAACTAAAAAGACAAAATTCAAAGTTTACATACATATAATGTTGCTCACATACATGTGTTGTTAAAGCTGTTTATTTAACAGCAAAATTGAAAGCAATTATCATATAAATAAATTAGATTTTGATTTTTTGTGTTTCCAGGGAGATAATTAAAGAAGTGATGGATCCAGCTTATCTGGAACATGATGCATAGTAAGTGATCAGGCTGGTTGTAGCTGGTTAGAAATGATCAGGCTGGTTGTAGCTGGTTTGTAAGTGATCAGGCTGGTTGTAGCTGGTTAGTTAATGATCAGCCTGGTTGTAGCTGGTTTGTAAGTGATCAGGCTCCATTGTAGCTGGTTTGTAAGTGATCAGGCTGGTTGTAGCTGGTTTGTGTTGAAGCATATCACTTTTACTTTTAGTTTTTTAGAATATTTTCAATTTGAATTTAAGTAAGAATAATAAAAAATGAATAACCTAAACATTTGGACAGTTTATGCAAGTGTAGGTTCTTCTTCTTTATAATAAAAAACAGTGTATGTTTAATACTAATTAGGCCTAAAATTGGTATTAAATATCTTTTGTAAGTTCAACCAAAGAATTAGGCACAGTCTTTAATTGAACAATTTAAAAATAAGACCATGGCATTGTTTAAAAACCAATGGACACACATTGAGACTGCTGACACTGTAGGACCAATTTTAAAAATTTTTAGGTTTTCAATTTTTTTACACTCAAATTAGGGTAGGTTTTGCAACTCATTATTCTTATTTTTAATACCTCCAAAAAAACTAATGAAATAATGTTTAAAGTTTTGTAGTTCTGAATTTGGGGGGAGTAAGTTTGGGAAACAGCCAATCAGAGATTTTTATATAGATGTTTTACTGTTTCAGTGCTATGTTATCTCAGATAATGGAGACAGTGGAACCATGGTATGTCTCTAAAGATCCCCCACAAAGCAAGGTAAGGCACACTATCTTCATTAGAATGTTTCCTGGAAAACCAGCTCTGCCAAATGTTTTTCATATTTTGCTATTAAGAATGACTGAGGTATCAAAGGTATAATTGATGCTGCCAATAATGCCTGACAGATTGTCTTCCTCTGTTTGTTTGTTGAAAAGTGCTTGGGAAGAATCTCATGATTTTGTTTTATTGCATACACTAGCACACTAATCATATACAAACTATGGAGTCTGATTGGCTGGGGATTATTCCATTTCTTTATATCAAGATTCTGTACCACTATGAACATAGAGGGTAGGTAGGACCTTTTACGGGACAGAGGAAAGGCTGATTTATTCGCCGGGAATTCGGGATTTAACAAATAAAACTGCTGGAATTCAACATAAACTAAAACCATCATTACCAAGACAATTAATTTGATCCTATATCCTCCTGGATCATCCTGAGATTAGTCTTTTTAGGCATATTACACTGAATACCTCTTCTTAATTGACAAGGACACAGATTGCAATATTTCCAAAAAAAGGTCAGGGGGTTATCTCCGGCGTTCTTCCCCCAATAAAAACTGGATGCCATGATATAACTGAAAGTAGTTAATCATCATTCAAAAAAACAAACACAAAACCAAATAATTCTTTGTCTTAGTTCTTCAGCGTTGATCATTTCTTATGTGGTTAAAAAGGAATACCAGACTGAATAAGTTTATTCCTTTTTTCAGGGTAAGGAGAAAATTACCACCACACCCTTTGCTAGACCCCAGGATATGAATCCCTCTAATGCAATTGTCAGTAAACTGACCAGAATACAGGATTACATACTGAAGAAATTTGATGTAGAATTACATATGCATCTAGATAGACTTGAAATACCTCCACAGATATACGGCATGTAAGTGGGTCATCAATGCCAGCTTAGATTTTTAACTGTTTTACTTGTAAAGTATTAATTTAAGAAACAACATGTTGTTCTCATTAACACACAGGTGCGTCTTTATATTTGATTATTTTTTACCAGGTGATAGTAAATTATAAAAATTTCTGCTTTTGTTCAGCCTAGGTACTTGCCCTTGTTTGACTGTTCCATGTTATGTGGAAATGTTGAAGTACTAATTAGGGTTTTAAGGTGTTTTTAAAACCATTTTAAGGTTTAACAATGTATATTTATTCAGTTTTTTTAACGATTTTTCAAAATAAACAATAAATAATAAGCTTAAGGTTTCATTCAATGGTGAATATATCGCAAAGGTATTAGTTGACGATAACAGGATCTCATATTAGAATAACAAAGTTGTAATTACCTCCCTTTTGCTATATATATGACACTCAGCCTACTGTTTCTAGGGGACATTTCTATTGCTTTAGTATACCACATACAAGTAATTATATAAGTATCGGTATATGTACCTATATTTTGTTTGCTATTTCAGCCGCTGGATCAGACTGCTGTTTGGACGAGAGTTTCCGATGCAAGACTTACTAGTATTATGGGATGCTCTGTTTGCTGATGGCATCGGCTTTGATCTTGTTGATTACATATTTGTTGCTATGTTGCTGTACATAAGGGACTTGTGTAAGTTGTATACTCTTATAGTTGACTGGGTTAGCGATATATATATTACTTTTTGTGAAAGGATTTAACTTGATGCATGACATCATGAGCATTAAGAGGAGCGTGTTGTTCCATATAACAAGATATGGTCAACCAGAATTGCATTGTTTGATGCTGACAAAGCTTTCTAAGTAAGGAATGAGGTAACATGTCTAATGTGAGCAGTGCTTCAGGTCAGGAATAGTTTGACATGTCAAATGCTGACACATTTGATGCTTCCAGAGCTTCATTAAAGTATGCCGTCACATACTCTACGAGGTAGCTCTTCAAAAATGTTTTTGTACTAGGTAGACATACTTAACTGTACATAAAGTCTTGGTTTTAGTATAACATACATACAGCTGAAAATTTCTTGGCATTAAAGTACATATACTCATTATAATTGTTCAAATATATTGCTTTATACAGCTGTATCATACACCATATAGTACAAGAAAATATAATAAATCAGGTTTTAGTAGTTACCTTTTGAAACAATAAAAAGAAATTTATCATTTTGCATCCATGACAATATGTATTTTAATATTACAATACAATATCCATTAAATAATATTTATTTTGTTTTCAGTACTTGCTAGCGATTATCCACAATGCCTGAATTGTTTGATGCGTTATCCACCCGTAGGGGATGTCCATTATCTCATTGAAAAAGCCAGATATCTGAGGGATCCTAATGTAAGCTAGTTAGATAACAGGGATACTAATTACAACATCTGTTTATTTCTTTACCCCTTCTTGCGTCAGACTTAGGTTTGTTTTGTTTTAAAATATAACTGATTTTTGGTGTTTTAACTGAAGATCTAATTAAGCAAGCTCATTTTATCAACCTAATTGGTTCTTAGGGAATGGATTAAAATTTTAATTTGAAAAATATTATTTGTGAAACATATATTAATTTGTCAATAGAAAAGGACCTTGTTGGAAGAGTGGTCTTGTTAGTGGTCTACTATTTATTAGCTATCAAATTGTGAGGTCAAGCCTTACTTCAACAAAGATGTGTTTGACTTCAAGAATTGCTAGTTTTCTTACTGGATACTTCTAGCTTCTTTCTTAACAAAAACTAGATGTAATTTTAAGTAAAAAAGGAAAATTACTGAACAAGCAACAAAATTTATCTACCTAGTTTGTTATTTACATACTCAACAAAGATTACCTGGTGACACTTACCACAATGTTACAACAAACAAGAGTTATCTACCTTTGTTTATTATTTACAATCATCCCACTTACCAGAATGTTACAAACAAGCAACAGTTATTCACCATTTGTTTATGGTTTACAGAGCTATCGTAGACCACCTAATAACACATACCAGAATGTTACAATCAAGTTATCCACCCTTTGTTTAATATTGACAGAGTCATTCGAGACCACCTAATTACACATACCAGAATGTTACAAACAAGTTATATACCCTTTGTTTAATATTGACAGAGTCATCCCAGACCACCTGATTATATATACCCGAATGTTACAATCAAGTTATATACCCTTTGTTTAATATTGACAGAGTCATTCGAGACCACCTAATTACACATACCAGAATGTTACAAACAAGTTATATACCCTTTTTCTTTAGCTCACCTGATCCAAAGGGTCAGTTTGAGCTATTCTCATCACTTGGCGTCCGTCCACCTCATTGTTGTTGTCTTCAGCAGTAAACTTTTCACATTTTAATCTTCTCCTCCAAGAGCACTTTGCCAATTGGAACCAGACTTGGCAGGAACGTTTATTGGGTGGTTCTTTACAAAGTTTGAGTTTTTGGTGCTGATCATCGCTACCATGGCCTTTAATGTGTTCTGATTGGTTGAATTTCCAAAAATCTTCGTCTCATAAACTGCTTGGCAGATTGATTTGAAATATTGCAGAAATATACCTTAGATGGTCCTTACCAAAGTTTTTTTGTGCCAATCAAAAATCCAAGATGGCCACCATCACAGGGCATAGTTATTCCCCACCACCCCGCAAACTTGTTTTGGGGTATATAGGAATCACCCTGTCTGTATGTCCGTCCCTCTGTCTGTCTGTCCATCTGTCCATCTGTCCACATCCCTTGTAAGCTCGACTCCTCCTAAACCGCTTGATGAAATTTAATGAAACTTAGCATAAAGGAAGTACATTATATGTAGATGTGTTTATTGACCTCGGATATAATTAAGGGGAGATAAATGGACTAAAAAGCGAAGCGGGGGGTATTGCTTTGTGAGCATGCTCACAGTTCACACTTGTTTAAAATAGGACCCTATGGAGAAAACATACAAACAACTTCTTCTAGGAAACTGTTATACACAATGAAGCCAAATTATGAAGAAGGTTGGATAGTTATCTTATTATTGTAAGATTTTCAAGCCGATTTCAATTTCAACATGGATTCCAGTTCCAGGGCAACTTATGCATTCTGATTGGCTAAAATTCTAAATTTTTCTTCTCATAAAGCACATGGCAGACTAATTTGAAATATTGCAGAAATGTACCTTAGATGGTCCTCTACAAAGTTTAAGTTTTTTGGGACGATCCAAATTCGAAGATGGCGGCCAGTGTGGAACACAGGTCAACAAACAGCTTCTTTGAAACTGTTCCATGCAATTTAATGAATTGATAATGCAGTAGCAAATCTTGGATATAATCTTATTATTTTAAGTTTTTTAAGCTGATGGGAAATTCAACATGGCTGACAGAGCTGCAAATGTGTTTCAATTAGCTGAAAGTTCAAAATTTGTTTCCTTGCAAACCGTTTGGCAAAAGGAAATGTGATACGGTATGGTCCTCTACTAATTTAAGTTTTTTGTTTCGATCAAGATTGCTGCCGCCATGGAACATCACTTAACATACTACCCTATGAAAAAACATAAAACAACTTCTTCTAAGAAACTGTCCTACAAATTGCTGCTGATTGGAAATTGACATGGCAACATTCATAGAAACAGCAATCTTTTTAGCATTTAATATCAAAATTTTCAAGAAAAATCATGTCTTTTAAAAAGATATTTCGTAAGTCAGGTGAGCGATACAGGCTCTTATGAGCCTCTAGTTTTTGTCTCGCCTGCGACGAAAGTCGCTGGAGGCGAGACATATGTATGGGAATCCGGCGGCGGCGGCGGCGGCGGCGTAAACACTTGACATCTGGCTTCATATCTTTGTAAGCCCAAGCCCTAGGTCTATCAAATTTGGTCCAGAGGTAGCTTATGATGAGTACTTGCCAGTCAGTCACCTGTCACCTGACCTTGACCTCAATTTCACGGTCCAGCGACTACGTTAAAGTTTTTGGGTTACGACAGTTCCTCTGTAACTACGCATGGTAGGATGACAATATTTGGTGTATAGGTTGCTGATGACTAGTACATGACTGTCTGGTAGATGTCACCTGACCTTGACCTCAATTTCACGGTCCAGCGACTACGTTAAAGTTTTTGGGTTACGACAGTTCCTCTGTAACTACGCATGATAGGATGACAATATTTGGTGTATAGGTTGCTGATGACTAGTACATGACTGTCTGGTAGGTGTCACCTGACCTTGACCTCAGTTTCACGGTCCAGCGACTACGTTAAAGTTTTTGGGTTACGATAGTTCCTCTGTAACTACGCATGGTAGGATGACAATATTTGGTGTATAGGTTGCTGATGACTAGTACATGACTGTCTGGTAGGTGTCACCTGACCTTGACCTCAATTTCACGGTCCAGCGACTACTTTAAAGTTTTTGGGTTACGACAGTTCCTCTGTAACTACGCATGGTAGGATGACAATATTTGGTGTATAGGTTGCTGATGACTAGTACATGACTGTCTGGTAGGTGTCACCTGACCTTGACCTCAATTTCACGGTCCAGCGACTACGTTAAAGTTTTTGGGTTACGACAGTTCCTCTGTAACTACGCATGGTAGGATGACAATATTTGGTATATAGGTTGCTGATGACTAGTACATGACTGTCTGATAGGTGTCACCTGACCTTGACCTCAATTTCACGGTCCAGCGACTACGTTAAATTTTTGGGTTACGATAGTTCCTCTGTAACTACGCATGGTAGGATGACAATATTTGGTATATAGGTTGCTGATGAATAGTACATGACTGTCTGGTAGGTTCCACCTGACCTTGACCTCAATTTCACGGTCCAGCGACTACGTTAAAGTTTTTGGGTTACGGCTGTTCCCCTGTAATTATGCAGGGTATGGTGACAATATTTTGTATACAGGCCGCTGCTGATATTTAATGCTATTTACGTAATGCTTATGACAAAATTTATTTTCGTTACTGATGCGGAGTGCAGGCGAGACGTTTTTCTGTGTCCACACTTGTATTTATATAATCATCCCAGACCACCTTATTATATATACCATAATGTTACAAACAAATTATCTACCCATTGTTTATTATTTACAGAGTCATCCCAGACCACCTAATTATACATACCAGAATGTTAATATTGTCAAGTCTACAAGTGTTCCAAAGAAAGGTAGTGTTTTACATGTATCTTGTGTACAGTACAAACTACATAAAGTATGTTACCCAGAATTCTCTGTTTGTTTCTCCCTTCTTTTCTAACAGTTGCATCATATATTATGAATAAAGCATCCCAAAAAATTTTATCAGAAGTTATGCCCCTTGATGCATTCATCTCAGTATTACAAGTGACATGATAGCTTAAACTTTTGCATGTTATCATTTTAACAATTTAATATAGATCTTATCATATGCATTCATTTTAACTAGTTATGGGCAGGACCAGACCAACCATTTTCTGATCCCTGTGTATGCATTGGTAATGGGACGGACCAGACCAACCATTTTCTTATCTGGTTGGGTCCCTGTGTATGAACTGTAATGGGAAGGAACAGATAAACCATTTTCTTATCTGGTTGGGTCTCTGTGTATGAATTGGTAATGGGTAGGACCAGACCAACCATTTTCTTATCTGGTTGGGTCCCTGTGAATGAATTGGTAATTGGACGGACCAGACCAACCATTTTCTTATCTGGTTGGGTCCCTGTGAATGAATTGGTAATGTGACGGACCAGACCAACCATTTTTTTATCTGGTTGGGTCCCTGTGTATGAATTGGTAATGGGTAGGACCAGACCAACCATTTTCTTATCTGGTTGGGTCCCTGTGAATGAATTGGTAATGGGACGGACCAGACCAACCATTTTCTTATCTGGTTGGGTCCCTGTGTATGAATTGGTAATGGGACGGACCAGACCAACCATTTTCTTATCTGGTTGGGTCCCTGTGAATGAATTGGTAATGGGAAGGATCAGACCAACCATTTTCTTATCTGGTTGGGTCCCTGTGTATGAACTGTAATGGGAAGGAACAGATAAACCATTTTCTTATCTGGTTGGGTCCCTGTGTATGAATTGGTAATGGGACGGACCAGACCAACCATTTTCTTATCTGGTTGAGTCCCTGTGAATGAATTGGTAATGGGAAGGAACAGATAAACCATTTTCTGATCCCTGTGTATGAATTGGTAATGGGAAGGACCAGACCAACCATTTTTATGCCCCCGCGACAACATGTCGGGGGCATTAAGTTTTACTCATGTCCGTCCGTCCGTCAGTCCGTACGTCCGAACAAATTTCTGTCAAGCTTTTCTCAGAAACCGTACATTTTAAATTTGGCAGAGTGGTTCAGTATCACAAGTTGTACGTCCTAAGTGAATTTCAGACCTGTCGGACAACTACTTCCTGTTTGGGACTTCATTTGTACGTAAATATGTCCGTCTGTATGTACAAATTTCCGTCAAGCTTTTCTCAGAAACCGTACATGAGAATAATTTGAAATTTGGCAGGGTTGTTCAGTATCACAAGTTGTATGTTCTAAGCGACTTTCAGACCTGTCGGACAACTACTTCCTATTTGGGACTGGGCCGATATGAAAATGTGTTAACACAAGTATGAAAATTTCCGTCAAGCTTTTCTCAGTAACCGTACATGAGAACAATTTGAAACTTGGCAGGGTGGTTCAGTATCACAAGTTGTATGTACTAAGCGACTTTCAGACCTGTCGGACAACTACTTCTTGTTTGCGACTGGGCCGATATGAAAATGTTCTAACATGAGTATGAAAATTTCTGTCAAGCTTTTCTCAGAAACCATACATCAGAACAATTTGAAATTTGGCAGGGTGGTTCAGTATCACAAGTTGTACGTCCTTAGCGACTTTCAGACCTGTCGGACAACTACTTCCTGTTTGCAACTGGGCCAATATGAAAATGTGTTAACATGAGTATGAAAATTTCTGTCAAGCTTTTCTCAGAAACTGTACATTTGAACAATTTGAAATTTGGCAGGGTGGTTCAGTATCACAAGTTGTACGTCCTTAGCGACTTTCAGACCTGTCGGAAAACTACTTCCTGTTTGCGATTGGGCCGATATGAAAATGTGTTAACATGAGTATGAAAATTTCCGTCAAGCTTTTCTCAGAAACCGTACACAAGAACAATTTGAAATTTGGCAGGGTGGTTCAGTATCACAAGTTGTACATCCTAAGCAACTTTCAGACCTGTCGGACAACTAGTTCCTGTTTTCAACTGGGCCGATATGAAAATCTGTTAACACCAGTATGAAAATTTCCGTCAAGCTTTTCTCAGAAACCCTACATTAGAACAATTTGAAATTTGGCAGGGTGGTTCAGTATCACAAATTGTATGTCCTAAGCGACTTTCAGACCTGTTGGACAACTACTTCCTGTTTGGGACTTACTTTAGCGGGGGCATCTGTGTCCCATGGACACATTCTTCAATTTTCTTATCTGGTTGGGTCCCTGTGCATGAACTGTAATGGGAAGGAACAGATAAACCATTTTCTGATCCCTGTGTTTGAATTGGTAATGGGAAGGACCAGATAAATCATTTTCTGATCTGGCTGGGACCCTGTTCCCATTTCTTGATAATGTTAATTATGAAAACAGAATACTCAGTATGGTATGCTCATTTCTTATGATTACAAAATTCAACCAAAAAGAACCCTTCCACCTAGATTAGAAAATGGTTGGTGCCATAGTACTACAAGTTTTAATTTTAGATTAATGTTCCTGCCATTAACATGTATGTCCCTTTTTGTAGTGAATAGCTTAGGTCTTATTACACAGATTTAATGTTCTAGTGTATTTCTATGAGATCTTTACTTGTACAGTCAGTCTGATTGTTCCTAAGTTTGAAATTAGGTGTAAATTTCTAAGAAAATGGCACACCACAGATTTCAGAACCAATACAAATTTTGTACAATGATTGTTGAATTAAACTGTTTCTGAAACCATATCAAAAGCAATCTCCTGCACAGAGCCTACAGGCTACTTTTCAGTTTGACAATAATTTTCAAATTGTACAATGAGATCTTACTCGACATTTACCTCCCATTAAATAAATTGAACTAACTGTATAATTAGATCTAATGTACTAGGAGTTACCTCCCATTAGAGCAATAAATTCTAATTGCTGTAATTTTTACTACAATATTATGTATCCAATAGTCAATATAATATCAATGAAATTGTGTTATCTGATCCTATTATAACATTTTGATTTTATTTTTCTTAAATGATATATAAAAAGTATAACTGCTGAAAAATTTAATTAGTGAAACATGGGGAAATAATCTATATAGTCCTTTTTTTAAATATAAATAACCTTCTTAAGTTATACTGTTAGTATCTCCTGGTTCCCTGCTTATACACTTTGCAGGCATTTAGCCTTGTAACTGGTTCACATGTTGCCATAATTTTATTTCCTGTCTAACTGCCTTTGCTGACACAGGCTTCCAAAGGTTTGTGAATCTTCCATTTAAAGGATTAATATTAATTTTGTACAAATCTTACCTGCAAGACAAACATAATACTATTGCATTGGCTTAAAATATACATCTTGAAATTTGTTTTGAGTGCCTCATTCATGCCTTTTTTTGAATGTTGATGTATTGTATGGCATTGCAGTGGTATTGTTTACTTGTAGTTCTTGTTGCCTTAGCTAACAATAACACACTCATTATATTATAGCCATCACTGCTTCTAATGCTTCCACCACTAATCCTACTAACAAAGCTGCCATGACAACAAGCTGGTCAAGTTTCAGTAGAAAAATGTCTGGTTCCCGGCCAAAGACACTTCCTGTGTCAACAGATAAACAGACAATGTACAAGTCAACTAGTGTCCCAATGAATCTACAAACTGATATTTCTCCAGGTAAAATGTTGTGGGTCTAGGGACAAGGATATGTTGGTAAAAAATAAGATATCCATATTTCGTAATTGAATAGTTTATTATTAATGTTATACATTTTGGAGTGTAATTTTTTTATTAGTTAATGTTAATTGCAGCTAATCAATGATTTTGTAGCAATGGGTCTTTGGATAAATTTTCTCCGAAGATTCAGGTACATATGTTTTATATCAGTATTTGGTGGGTAAATTGATGCTCAAGAAGATTCTGGTTGGGTGGATATGTCTTTGAGTAAATTGTCTGATTTACTGGGTAAAAATGGTTCGGGTCAACAGTTCTTTGGGTAAATTGTCTCTGATTAATGGGTAAGATAATTCTTAACAAACAGTGTAGGTCAATATTTCTTTGAGAGAATCTTAATAGTTTGTTAGTATTTATTTCTGGTTAATTCTTCTTGATTTTTTAACTAAGTGGTAAAATATTTTGGGTCTATTTTTCTTTAGGTAACAGACAGTTGTTTTGGTGAAAGCTCCATAAATCATCTTACAATATTCAATAGTCTTTTATATCCCATATTAACCTTACCCATAGAAATAGAATGGTGATTTTCATTTTGTTCTGTTTACCTTGCATTAGAAAACAATCATGTAAATCAGCCTGGCTATATGATAATACGGAAATTAATGTTTCATTTTAATACAAAGGGACATAATTGAGTATTGTGGCTTTTGGGGGGTAAAAGTGATTTTTGAAACTATGTTTTTACCCACTTTTATCAAAATAATAGTTGGTTAATATGTCCAACTGCCATTATTTGATTTTATTATAAAACGAAAACGTTTTCTGTTTTCTGTGTCCGTTCTGTTGGCAAGTAGAACACTGTACATGTAACATAACTAATCCTTTTTCTGGATGAGGTTAAAACTTTTAACAGTGAAGTTTATTTAGATGTTTTTTCTTCACTTTGTTTAATGACCTGAATTTCTTACCTTTAATAACCAGAGAATTTACATTAAAGAAATTTTACTTTTTTTATGCACATAGGAACTCCACAGTATCCTAAACAGAAGAGAGGTTCCTCTGCCAGTCTGTCACAGGTTGAAGATGCTTACTTTAGGTCAGAGAATTCCACTCCATCCACTTCCAAGGTGGAAACTTCTGGAAATTCATCTGAAGCAATGGCTAGAATGGAATATTCCAACAGGCAGATATCTGGGTTGAGTCCTGATGATGAGGGAATGGGGACCATGTCAAAGTTTGCCACTCTACCTAGTCCTAAGGGAAAGGGAAAGAAAGCAAATAAAGTACATATATTTATACTTACCATATTTTTCAAGGTATTTGATGAGAGTGTAGGTGTTTCTGCAAATGGAAGTATTCCACAAAATGCTATTTAGAGTTAAAGTTTACATTTATGTTAAACATATACTTATATACAGTTAACATAGACTTCTAGTTCACATAGACTTACAGTAAACATAGACTTGTAGTCCACACAGACTTATAGCAACATAGACTTGTAGTCCACACAGACTTATGGTAAACATAGACTTGTAGTCCACACAGACTTATGGTAAACATAGACTTGTAGGCCAAACAGACTTACCTTAAACATAGACTTGTAGTCCACACAGACTTATAGCAACATAGACTTGTAGTCCACACAGACTTATACAGTGGATTCCACTTAATCGACTTACGCTTTATTGGGTTATTCGCTTTATTGGGTTGAATTTTTCTGCACCAAACCATTTCCCATTCAAACAATGTTAAATTTTTCACTTATTTGCATTGCTTTTTACAACGATTTCGCTTTATTGACTTGCCAAAATTCAGGAAAAAAAAATTTGTGTGTTTGTTTTTGTTTTACGCCGCCATATTGTTTACCTACGTAATCACGTGTATTGAGCCTTACCTGTTGATTCAAATTGATTGACAAGTGTTCCCACCTGTGATTTTTGTTGGCTTCTTAATTAAATGTGTTGATTCACTTTAATTGCCCCCAGGGTGTAGATAATTAGGACAAATCAAACGGTTTAACAGCTGGGTAGTTACAGTAATGAGATCGTAAACAGTTGTCCCTAAGGAGCCTCTCAATTCAATTTCATTCCTTCAATTTGAAGAGCTAAATAAGTTCGTACACTTTTACATCGATAATTTTGAATAAAAACAAAAAGAACTTCGGGCTTAAACATCTAACAATGTTTGAAAGGATAATACACCTGGAAATATTTAACAATGGACATGACACAAAAAAGGTACGAAACTGAACATGATAAGAAATATGTAAATGAGGTTGAGTCCATTTTCTATCAACACGTGGTTTTACAATTAAGTCTTCATTACGCAAAGAAAAACAAACAAATAAAAAAACATGGAAATTTTTATTTTTATTTAAAAATAACATAAAATAAATAACATACACATAATATAAATATGAAAAGACTTATTAAATGGTATTTTAATAGGACTTGGTACTTGGTCATTTCAATCCACAATCAGTAGACATCGTTCATTTCCACTTCAATGATCATTCAGCTAAATTTCTCGTCTTTCGCTTTAAAGGGTCGTCCGCTTTATTGGGTAATTTTCTCTGACAAATGTGTCATGCAAATAAGCGGAATCCACTGTAGTAAACATAGACTGTTAGTCCACACAGACTTAAAGCAACATAGACTTGTAGTCCACACAGACTTATGGTAAACATAGACTTGTAGGCCAAACAGACTAACTGTAAACATAGACTTGTAGTCCACACAGACTTATAGCAACATAGACTTGTAGTCCACACAGACTTATGGTAAACATAGACTTGTAGTCCACACAGACTTATGGTAAACATAGACTTGTAGACCAAACAGACTTACCGTAAACATAGACTTGTAGTCCACACAGACTTATAGCAACATAGACTTGTAGTCCACACAGACTTATGGTAAACATAGACTTGTAGTCCACACAGACTTATAGTATACATAGACTTGTAGTCCACACAGACTTATAGTAAACATATAAACATATAAACAGACTTAAAGAACATAGACTTGTAGTCCACACAGACTTATAGCAACATAGACTTGTAGTCCACACAGACTTATAGTAAACATAGACTTGTAGTCCACACAGACTTATAGTAAACATAGACATCCACACAGACTTATAGCAACATAGACTGTTACTCCACACAGACTTAAAGAACATAGACTTGTAGTCCACACAGACTTGTAGTAAACATAGACTTGTAGTCCACACAGACTTATAGTAAACATAGACTTGTAGTCCACACAGACTTATAGCAACATAGACTTGTAGTCCACACAGACTTATAGTAAACATAGACTTGTAGTCCACACAGACTTATAGTAAACATAGACATCCACACAGACTTATAGCAACATAGACTGTTACTCCACACAGACTTAAAGAACATAGACTTGTAGTCCACACAGACTTGTAGTAAACATAGACTTGTAGTCCACACAGACTTATAGTAAACATAGACTTGTAGTCCACACAGACTTATAGTAAACATAGACTTGTAGTCCACACAGACTTATAGTAAACATAGACTTGTAGTCCACACAGACTTATAGTAAACATAGACGTCCACACAGACTTATAGCAACATAGACTGTTAGTCCACACAGACTTATAGTAAACATAGACTTATAGTAAACATAGACTTGTAGTCCACACAGACTTATAGTAAACATAGACTTGTAGTCCACACAGACTTATAGCAACATAGACTTGTAGTCCACACAGACTTATAGTAAACATAGACTTGTAGTCCACACAGACTTAGAGTAAACATAGACGTCCACACAGACTTATAGCAACATAGACTGTTAGTCCACACAGACTTATAGTAAACATAGACTTGTAGTCCACACAGACTTATAGCAACATAGACTTGTAGTCCACACAGACTTATAGTAAACATAGACTCATAGTCCATGTAGACTTAAGTCAAGAAAGGTTCATCAAGTTGCTACATTCTACTGACTACTAATTAATTGATTTGTTCATTAGTTTCTCATTCATTCATTCATTCATTCATTCATTCACTCATTCATTCATTCATTCATTCATTCATTCATTCATTTATTCATTCATTCATATTTAATGCCATCTTTGCTGTAGTTACCAAATGTTGATGCAGGGCTGGTCAGAGAACAAGCATCTGTATAGATTCACTAATAAGTCTTTGGGAATATCACAGGAATTCTTGTCATGTTGGTTGTATTAATCACTTCTGACAATTATTAGTCCCATATCAGCTTCGTCAAAGGGGGTTATAGATTTGCTATCCTTCAGTTTGTTAGTCTGTCTGTCCGTCAGTCCGTCCGTCCGTCACACGTTTTCCAGACTTTTTTTTCTAAACGCTTGCAGATATTGAGCTGATATTTGGTATTTGAGTCAACCATGATTTACAGACCAAGTTTGAATATCCTTCTAGTCCAATGATTTTTGGTTAAATTATGGCCTTTGGACTGTAAAATTTTTTTTTACCATTATGGGACTTAGTATTGCTTGAGCAATACTATCCACACTTACATATTATTTTCATTTCAGGAAAAGGAATATGAATTTCAGATTGGTGCACTACAAGACCAGCTATCTGACAAGGAATCATTGTGTGAATGTGCATCTAAAATGTTAGACAGACATATAGGTAAGTAAGGGTGGGGTGGGGAGGAGGAGAGGCAGAGGTTGTCCATATAAATAAATGGATAAAAATATATTTCTACATTATTGGTAGTTTTTTTTACTGTTTTAGTGATAGTGGAGATGGGGGCAGGGAACACAATATCAAATATTCATATACTAAAGAGTGAATGATTTATATTAGCTTTTGAACAGATGGTAAAAAGGTTCTTCTTCTAAGGCAATTGGCAATGCACTTTTTTGTTAGTTTTGCAGACTCTCAGACACTATAGATAGTAGACACTTTGATGTTACATTATATTACTAAATGACGTATATTATTCCAGATCGTCTCCAGTCAGACCTTCTGCAACAGAGTCTGCAGCATGAGGATGAAATATTGATAGCCATTGCTGGTATTAAACAGGTAACAAATGTTTTACAAGATGTAATTCATAGTACTTTTTTTAAGGAGCCTCAGTGGCATAGTGGTAAAGGTAGTTTGTTTGCTATTGATCAGGTGGTCTGTCAACACTGAAGTTGCAGGTTAAAGCCTCACTGCATGAAGGGTGTACTTGACTCTAATCTTATTTGATAAAGGTTGCCAGTTGTGCTACCAAAGGTAAGGGATTCTCTCCAGGGACTCCATCTTACTCACCCAAAAAAAAACTAGATGCCATTATATAGCTAAAAAATTGCTGATGGTGGCCTTAAACATCATTCAAACAAACATAGTACTTTTAATATTATTCCATGTTTAATGTTTAATTTGCACTGTGAAATTGTACCTGAAAAAAATATGCTACAAGCTGTAATAGTTCTTATGTTATTCAGCTATACTTGAGTTCTCAAACAAATCTTTTCTGAGTTTGAGAGTTTTAATTCCTGTTTTAGCGTATCAAAATTTTTAAGTTTGATGATATTGTAATAGAAAAAAACTCTGGTACTGTCTAGTTATTACATAATTCTATTCAAAAAGTAGAAAATTGTCAAAAGTTTACCAGAAGGGTGGTTCATTGGAAAGTGACATACAGTGGAATTTAAATGAATATTCAACCAAAGGTCAGGGGTTTTGAACAGGTACTCCAATTTTCTTCCCCAAATAAAAACTGGAGGCCACAATAAAGCTGAAAATGGCATAAAACCCCAAAATCAAACAAAAAAAATGACCATTGAATCATTTTCTTTGTGTAACAATGTTGTATGATGGAACATGTATCAGTCACAATAAAAATATACATTCATTCTTATTTGAAGGTAAGGGATTTGCTGAATGGTACACTGAAGTTCACCAAGAACCTTCTGGAGGAAATGTCCAGCGAAAATGACATGAAAATGTCCAGCAATTATTCATCTGATGACCTCGAATCATCTCCTGAAACTCAAAATTATGCAAGTGAAACTAATGACCAAAAGGACAATATTGAACAAAAAGCAAAAACAAAACACAGAGGAAAAATGTTTTATATGAGCAGTGAAGAAAACTCTGAAATAGCAGATTCTCCAACCGATTTTGTTCCCAGCTCTGGAATACCCGAGACAAATGTTGAAATGAATGATTACACAGACACAAATAAGTATGAAAAAAATGTGGATAGCAAAACTCTTCAAAACAGAGGTGCAAATGGTCAGACTTTTTCTCACCCACTTAGTGAAAGAAGTCCAAATCCATTATACTGTTCAGATTCCTCTGAAGACAGTGCATAGTGCATAAGATGTAGTTTAGAATTAATGATCAATGTTTGTGACTTTCTGTATGAACCAGTTCTTTGCAAACTTGGTTGTTTTTCACTTAAATTAATTTTTAATTTTAATGAAGAATTTAAGTTTTTTTACCAAAACCAAATGAAATCAACTTAAAATTGCATGAGATTTGTTGTAGGGTAACAGAACTTTGTTGCTATGGTGTTTTTGCATTGATCTACTATAATTTTGTGTGATGTTCAATATGAAGACAAGATTCAAATTTTTATTTTTTTTTTGTAAAAAATAATGAATACAGCAGTCAATATAAAAAAACATGTCATTTGATGGCATGGACAAATTTTGTCCGATTCTAGTTTGAACAAATCAGTCCTGATGACAGAGGTAAATAATAATCTTGTGATGACTTCATACTTTTTATGTCATTAAGCTGTGATAATTTATTAATATGTAATTTTTGGGAAAAATGGCGATTGCTTCAATATGTTCAGTGTTATATCTGCATCCCCTGTTTTTGCTGGTCCAGAGAGTGAGTGTACAAATGTGTTCAATGTTATCAATCCCCTCAGTTCATATTCCATACTTTGTAGCAATTACACTAAATAGGGCTGCCTCCATGAGTTTATAGTTGAGCAAACCAATGTAGCACAGCTCGCTAAATTATTCCATTTGAGCTTTACAATTTTGCTAGGCCATATAATATATACTGGTCATGGAGTAGTTCTCGCCACCCAATCTTTTGACAGTTTTTGTGAAAGTTGGTATTTTATAAATGAAAAGCATAACTTGTTTTGGATGAAATATAGTAAAATCTATCCAATGCCATTGATTTTAATAAATAAATTTTGCGAGAATACTGACTTTTGATTGGCTGAAAAATATTTTCTATCAGAGGATGGAAAGCATTTGATCATCATGGAGACACGCGCCATTTGACGTCATATATTACTCCATTGGAAACTAACAGTTTTTGTGTTGATCTCTTTTTTCAAAAATGTCCAGTTACAAAAATAAATTGTTGAGTTTATTATATTGTTTGAATTTATTTATAAGTATTAACTACAAAAAATATTATCTCCATTGAGGGATAACAAAATTTCCGTTGTGCACATTTAATATAATATGCTACGCGGATTATGCAATGTGGAAAATGGAAATTTGGTTATGCCTCGATGGAGAAAATATTTTTTGTAGTTAATCCTTAAATGGAAAAATAATGGCACAATCAGCACAATAGCGAGAATAACTTCTGTCATTAAATGGCGAGAACTACTTTCTGACCAGTATATGTATTAGAGAGATAGTTTAGTGTTCAATTGCATGTTATGAATAATACATGACATTAAAGTTTGTCAAAGCCATGAAAGAATGTAACAAGCATATTACCCGATTATAAAAACAAAATGATGGGTCAAAGGTCTAGTGTATGAAGTGGTATTTGACCCTCCACCTATATATCCTTGACAATGAATGAAATTTATTAGATTTGTACAGAGTTTATGGTATAATGTGTGAATTATGAATTTTTTTATTTTTATTTTATACAACTCAAAAAATATAATCACAACTTGGTCCTGTTAAATACATCCAGATCTTATCAAGGCATCTATTATATTGAGCACTACATATAGATTTACACATAACAACTGTCATGTACTGTGGACTTGGTCTCAGAAAGCTTCCTGTTGACAATAAATTAATTGCTTTTCCTGAGAAGGCTTCAGTGAAACAATTTAGAAATGTTATTTAATATTTTGTTTTTCTTTAGATGTTGGTCCTGACTTGAAACTTAAAAAGGATGTAAATTCAAAAATAGTCACAATACTTGAACACATTTGTCATGTTTTTACTGAACCTAAGGGGCTTGTAACTGTGGGTAACCCAGGAAACATATTCCTAAATAAAACCACTCTTCTTCAATTATCCCACACACTTTTTGATGAAATAGCCCTAATAGGTTAGCCCTAAATTATTATAATATTAAAATTTTCTTAAAACCAGGGATTAGGCATGTATAGATATTGGTGATGGTTATTCAGACCAGAATATTTGTAAAGAAAGGCTTGTATGTGCAGTTAATATTATACAGTTACTGCATGTGCAGTTAATATTATACAATTAATGACTTTGATATAGGTCACTATCAGGATTTATCAGCCAGAGAAATGTAATATTTACCGAGCCGCTAGGCGAGGTGAATATACATTTTGAGGGCTGATAAATCCTGATAGGGACCGTATATCAAAGTCATTAATTGTTTTATTACATGAATAAAACCACCATCTCCATTGATCAGAAAAACTGAGGAGGTATATTCTATTGGAGCGCCTCCTTATATTTTGTAATTGTTGTAATGTTAGTTACCCTTAATATGTTTTATTTAATACTGCATTTTGATATCAATTTGCTGATAATCCTGAAATTCCAGTTTCAAATATTGAGAAGAGTATAATTGAATGAATATATCGCAGAACAGACGTGTTGTTTACACGCACGATGTATGCATAGCTGACGTCATTGAATTGTGTACAATTAATACA
Source organism: Limnoperna fortunei (assembly GCA_944474755.1). NCBI lineage: Eukaryota > Metazoa > Mollusca > Bivalvia > Mytilida > Modiolidae > Limnoperna > Limnoperna fortunei. The sequence goes on along the minus strand of OX104114.1, from coordinate 67,590,331 downwards.
ATCGATTTGATTGGACGACTGAATTTATTAAGACGGCTATTCTGATTGGCTAAAACATAAAAACCAGGTCGATATCGGATTCCGCTTGACTACTATGCAGCGGAATCGTGCAGCGTACAAACATTTTATGTAATTTTAGTACTGTTGCGATTTATCGTGACCCGAAAGTTGTTTTTTGACAAATCAAAACCACGCAAAATTCTATTCATGTAATAATATACAGTTACTGACTTTGATATAGGTCGCTATTGGGATTTCTCAACCAGAAGAAATGTAATATTAACCAAGCCACTAGGCTAGATGAATGTACATTTTTGAGGGTTAAGAAATACAGATAGTGACGGCATATCAAAGTCAGTAACATGAATAAATTCAACAAATCAGTGTCTATCATAGATATATTAAGTGGTATACAATATTCATTGATATCTGTGCAGTCTTTATTGTTTATTATAACTGGTTTGTCCATAATTTATTGATTTGAAGCCATTTTCATGGAGTGAAATATCATCAATGTTTCATGCTTGTAACTTTTTAATTTATTCTGGAAATACATGATTGAAAAGTTTTTGAAATTTAAACACATCTCCGAATTTGATATCCTAATTGATAAATTCTGTCACCATATTACGAGTTTGTCCTTGGTTTATGATTTTTATCCACTTTTAAGACTTTCACCTATAGAAATAGGTAGCTAGCCAATAAATCCAGATCAGGAAATAGGTAGCTAGCCAATAAATCCAGATCAGGAAATAGGTAGCTAGCCAATAAATCGAGATCATGAAATAGGTAGCTACCCAATAAATCGAGATTAGGAAATAGGTAGCTAGCCAATAAATTGAGATCGTGAAATAGGTAGCTACCCAATTAATCGAGATCATGAAATAGGTAGCTACCCAATAAATCCAGATCATGGAACAGGTTGACAAATTTTAATTTCCTTATTGTATAAATATTTATAAAGTGACAAATTCAATTTAACTAAATCAAAGAACTCAGATGCTCAAGAAGTTGTGATTGTTATGTTCTAACATTGTTTATTTCAATGTTTATAAATTCTTTTACATGTACTTTATCATATTATAAGATAATAAATGTGTTCAGTTTAAAATTCCATCCATTGTTCATTAGTATAAGTTGTTACAGTGACATATTATATATACATACTGTGGAAATATTTTATGGATAATAGCTTTCGTGGTTGTTGATGTTTCAGCATAATTAATTTTGTGGATTATCATTTCTTCCTATTAGGAAAACCATGAAATTATATTTCATAGAATACAGAAATTCATGGTTTGTCTGTTCCCATGATATCCATGCAAATTATATGTATCCTCCCATGATTAATTAGCATCTAAAGCAAATATCATAGTTGATTATGAGTGAGATAACTGTCTAATAACAGTATTGATTTCAAAAGTATTTTCTTAAAAGTTAAACCTTAAAAAAACTTAGTAGAGTGTGATGGCAGATTAGTTATTAAATAAATGTATGATATATCATGTAGTATGTAGTTAGGTTATTGTCTTATAATGGAGAGCAAATTTTATTTACTTATTTGAATAATTTTCATTTTAAATATGTCACTGTTTACTGATGGTATTTCAAATATTGAAACTGTTTTCCGTATACATGTATCATTTATTTTGTACACTAATAAATGTATAGAAAACTGTTTTCCGTATACATGTATCATTTATTTTGTACACTAATCAATGTATAATATATATTGCTATGTGTAGGCTTAAAGACAAATCCTAGTATTGTTTTGGCACATTTTGTTTCTGAATGTTGTCGTTAAAAAAAGCAACAGAGCCTTGAAGAATTGGGAATAAACAATAAATCAATCTCATGGGAACAGCAAACATATGGTACACAAAAAGGAACTATTGTACTTTCATTATTATATTCTGCTCTACAAATCTGTAGGAAAAACGAGCCCTTTATTCCAGCTATTTCTGGTCTTTACATATTTTTCACAAATATTTTTTCCCCTGATTCAGTGACCATATTTTTTATTTCGTTACCTTGGAGTGTAATTTTCTTGTATATTTTGTAAAAATATCTTTTTTTCTAATGTTACTTTTTTGTGATTTGCCATTGTAGAGTCCTAAAGAAAAGTAGGGGGCACGTATTAATTTCACATTAAGCTCAAAACTTACGTTTTTTAAATAGATTATGGCATTGCATTTCTGTTTTCCTCTTGCAGTGAAGCAATGAACCTTCAAAACATCTTAATTGATTGTAACAGAAAACTATGGGAAAAATATAGGTAAAATAACATATTTCACATATATAAACAGATAATAAAGATGATGTCATAACTTTTAAATATGGTCTGTAAACATAACTTTTTTTAGGTTTATTCAAAGAGTTTCGGTACAAATAAAGTTTAGGTAAAATATTAAGAAAATATCATATGGAGATTGAATAGTAAAATATGTCCCTAATACAGTCCAACCTGCATTAATAGAGAACTCTCTCGAGTCAGACAGGAAGTGTTTTACTAATTATATAGTAAATATAAGATCAACAGGGGTCTGACATTGTTGTTTAATACAGTTGTTCACCTAAGCAGAAATTGACTGTGTACATATTTACATATTGCTGTATTTATAACTGTTTTTCATGTAGTTGTATATTTATCTCTATTTGTATTTATTTTGTACATAACTGTATAATTGTGCATTAGAGAACTTTATTTTTGGTTAAACATGTCTGGTTGATTGTTAAGCTCGTTTATTGTATATATACAGCTGTATATGAGTTTGTCATCAACAAAAAAACCTACATCGGAAATCACAGTAATGTAATTACCTGGTTTTGATCCCTTGAGCCAGTAAAGGATTTGATTTTTTATTTCAAGCTCACCTGGACCACAGGTCCAGCAAGTAAGGGCAAGATTTTCCCAGGATTTTAAAACTTCAGTAGTAATCATTTAAAAAAATTTTTGTTAGTAACCTTTCAAATACAAAGCTTTACTGTGAAGTACTTTAGTTTGAAGTACAATTAACAAATCTCATTTGAACTATAAATTAAGTTTTAAAATCACACAAATAAAAAATCAATTGTTTTGATATTTATTACATGTACTTTGGCACTTAACATCTTTTTTGAAAAGTGACATCATTTGATTTAATACTTTTTAGCTCACCTGACCATCATGTGAGCTATTGTTATCACTTTGCATCCATCGTCGTCAATGTTGTCGTCGTCAGTGTCTGTAAACTTTTTACATTTTAATCTTCTTCTCTGAAACCACTTGGCCAATTGAAACCAAACTTGGCCATAATGTTCGTTGGATGGACCTTTACAAAGTTTGTGTTTTTTATTTGGATTGGAAAACCAATATGGCTGCCACCACAAGACTTAGTTTAACATAGGACCCTATGGGAAAAAAGTTTAAAAGTGCTTCTTCTCTGAAACCATTTAACCAATCAAAACAAAACTTAATAGCAATATTATTTGGATGGTCCTTTATAAAGTTTATGTTTTCTATGCCAACTGGAAATTCAAAATGGCTGCCACCGCAGGACTTAGTTTAACATAGGACCCTATGGGAAAAAGTTTTAAAAGGTTTCTTCTCTGAAACTGATTAACCAATGGAAACAAAACTTGCTGACAATATAGTCTGGATGGTCTTCTTTTAAGTTTATGTTTTTTATTGCCAATTGGAAATTTAAAATGGCCACTACTGCAGGACTTAGTTTAACATAGGACCCTATGGGCAAATTAAACAAATTTCTATAAAACCAGTTAACCAATGGAAACAAAACTTTCTAGCAATATTGTTTGGATGGTCCTGTTTAAAGTTTATTGAAAATTACAGGACTTAGTTTAACATCAGGGAAATGCCATCTTCATTGCCTATAAAATCAGTTGAGCAATACAGACTCTAAAGAGCTTCTGGTTGATTTTAAATTTGAATTAAATCTAATTAAAACATTTTTGGTAGGTTTTGTGTTAGAACAGTAATTTTTTAAATCTATTATATCTATTTCTTCAGTTTGATTTCTAGCTGAATAAATTCTGTATTTGCATATCGTTTCAGATTGTTCCATACATACTCTTACAGTGTGTAAGGCTCTTAAAGGTAAATTTTTTTTCAATACAGACTCGAACTTTAGTTTGATAATTTAATTATCTTGATTTGTTAAAAATTATAATTTACACTAAGGAAATAAGGAACTATCTTTAATTTGTACTAGAACACAAAATGATCTATGTATATTCTGTTTAATTTTTATAACTGTTTATATTAGTTAGAGATTATCCGAACACATTGTATAGTATCATATTTACTGGACTATTAGTATATAAGCATGTACAATAGTTTGCCTTCAAATCTGACATGCAGTCATTTATCTTTTAATATTTTTGGGAGGGAGAATTTTGCAATTGCAATTTTTATTCTGTTTCCACCTGTCCCTCCTTACCAGGGCCCACTGTGATCTGACTGTGTTCTCCTATATACCATTTACAATATATTTAAAGGTAATAAATATACATATCCAAATGTAAATTAAACTTCACAAGCATGCAGTTGTAATACAAAGGATATTTTTGTTCCAGTCCATATGTAACGTTGCCGAAAAGGAGATTCGATGAATAGCAAAAATATTTACCCTGATAAAATCTCTCTTCCACTAACTGACAAAATAAGATGTTAGAAAACAAAGAATACACTTTTTGCTACCGTAATGAGTTGTAAGTTCATTCTAGTAATGTATTATGTGTGCTTAAAAAACCTTTCAGTTACATGTATTTGTCAAGCAAACAATATTTATGTGTGCAATATTTCAAAGGTGCTGTGAAAAATCTACTGATCCTGTTTAAACTTAATATTTGATATATTGCAGAATATTACATAATGTCTAAAAACCAACAAATAAACAAATTCATACAAATTAGTTTTCGATTTAATGTGTCCAATTTTTAATTTCCTTCTATGTGTATTAATTTAGTAGAAAGTTACTGTTTAGCTCACCTGAACCAAAGGGTCAGGTGAGACATTGCAATCACTTTGTGTCTGTAGTCGTCATCCCTCGTCATAATAACTTTTCTTTAAAAATCTTCTCCTTCAAAACCACTGAAGGGATTGCTTTGAAACTTTGCACATATCATCAATAAAATGTCCTCTACCAAGTTTACATAAATCATGACATGGCCACCTCAACTTAAAATAGAACTGGGGGAGGGGGGGGGTCAATTAAAGTTTGTTCTTTACAGTTCAAAACATATAACAGATACAGGAAAACCTAAGAGACCTTCCTTCTTCAGCATCAAAAGCCCGACTAAACTCTCAATTGAGTCAAAGTTGTATGCTGACTGATTGTAGGAGCTATTTCCCTTTACTTTCCAAAATTGATAATTTTTGCTATTTTGTCCTCAAAATCTTGAAAATTATTAGAACTTGAGGAGAAAACATTAGCAATGCTAAATTTTCAACTCTATAAAAGCCACAAAAATCACCTTTAGGGTAAAGATTGTCGGATGAACCGTTTAGGAGTTATTCCCCTTGAATTGTTTTTTAATCAGTTTTAATTGATTTTTTAAAATATTCTCTGAAGAAACCACTGAAAGGACTGATTTGCAATTTTGTACACATCAGTCAAATGTCCTCTACGAATTTTGCACAAATCATGGCCACAGATTAACAAACATGGCCACCTTGCCTAAAAAAAGAACAGGGTTAAAATACAGTTCATGGCTTATAGTTCAAAAAGTATAACACATGCAGGAAAACCAAAGAGACCATCCTTCTTTAGCATCAAAAGCTTTACATTGAGTTGAAGTTGTACAACAACCCCTTATAGGAGTTATTGCCCATTAATGATCAAAATTCATGATTTTTTTCCCATTTTGTCCTAAAAATGTTTAAAACTATTTGAACTAGAGAAAAAGTTAGTATTACTTAATTGTTCAACTTTAAGAGATCTACAAAAATGACTTAAGGGTCAAGATTGTCTGATGAACTGTTTTGGAGTAATTCCCCTTGAGCTTTTTTTTAAATCAATTTTAATTGATTTGAAAAAAATCTCCTCTCAAACCTATGAAAGGACTGCTTTGAAAATTTGCATATCATCTTTAGGATGTCTTCTACCGAAATTGTGCAGATCATTACAGCTGACCACCAACATGGCTACCTTGGCCTAAAATAGAACAGGGTTGGGAGGGGGGTCAAGATTTTTTTTTGGCTTATAATTCAAAAAGTATAACAGATAGAGGAAATATGAAAATTGCCTCCTTCCTCAGCATTTAAAGCTCCACAAGATAACAAATGAGGTGAAGATGTATGACGATTCTTAAATTGTCAAAATTGTCGATTTTTGTCATTTTTCCACAATACTATGATACTATGAAAACTAAGAGCTAAAGAAAGTCTTTTCCATTCAAAATTATTCAGATTTTCAAGATCTGCAAAAATGATTACTGATGCCTATATGTTGGACAACTACTTATAGGAGTTATTCCCCTTAAATCTTCAAAATTAATGCTGGCAGAAGTGTTGTGCAATTCCTTATAGAAAAGAGAAGCTAGATAAAAAGGAAGAATTGTCAAGTTCAGGTGAGCGATACAGGCTACTTGGAGCCTCTAGTTTACGTGAAGCAGTCTCAACAAAACTCCTGAATGCAGTGTGCTAAGACTCTTTATTCTGACCCCAAATGGATCAGTCCTTGTTAATCATTCCGTATCCAGTGTGCTCATAAGCATTATTCTTACTTGCTTCATCTCAACCAGTCCTTAATTAATTCTGCTAAGATTCATTATTTTGACACCTGTCAACCAGTCATCAGAAATTCGATAAGTAGACTCATTTTTCTGACCCCACTGCTAGTCCTTCTAACTTAAATGTACAAAGGTACAATATTCTGACCCAACCGAATTAGTCTTTGCTACATGCATGTATAACACCTTACTTCAATGTACAAAGAGGGGGGCATATTATTTTACCCTTGTCCGTCCGTCTGTCCGGATTAGCTTGTCCGGCCAACTCCTCCTAGCTTTAGGGCTACATTTATATTTTGTAGACTGTTTGTATACATAATGAAGATGTGCAGGGCCAAAGGATTTTGATTTTGATTAAATTTTCATCAAATTTGAGATAGTTGGACTTTGTAGGTTGCAAGCCATTTGCCAAATAGGGGTACATGATTTGTCCGGCTAAGTTCTCCTTCATCTTTGAGGCTATAGTGTTTATATTTGGTAGGATGTTTGAACACATAATGGAGGTGTGCAGGGCCAAAGGATTTTCGCAAAACATTCTTTAAACTAAAGAAAGTTGGACAGTCAGTTTGCAGGCTTTAAAACTGTGATAGGTGTAAATGTCTTGTCCGGCTATCTTCTCCTTCATCTTTAAAGCTACAGCATTTATATTTAACAGTATGAGTCTACAAATAATGATGGATTGCATGACCAAAGGATTTTAAGTTTTATTTAATTTTTTTTTAAAGAGATCTTTTGACTTTTTTAGTTTGCACTCCAGATTGCTGAGGTAAGGCTATCTTCTCCTTTGTGTTTAAAGCTACAGTATTTATATTTAGGAGGATGTTTCTACACATAATGGAAGCTTGCAAGACTAACGGATTTTGTTTTGCATTCAATTTTCTTAAAATTGTCTGCCTGGTGCAACACACTGCTCATGTTGCTGGTCAGGCAAGGGTATCATATGCGTCTTACAGACACACTTTCTAAAAAAACTTTGCCACTAACATATCAACCTTTAATTCTCAGCTGCGGGGGCATACCTTTTATCTAGTTTACTTGTTATCCTAAATTATTGCGTATGACGTCAATCAATCAATTTATCTTTTTTTCTTTCAGTCATGTTCCATCCATCCGTCCTTCCTGTGCCCCGTTCGTCCATCCATCCATCATCCATGCATCCATACATCCTTCCTTCCAAAGTTTTTGTCTACAATTAAATGATTCTGTAAACATTGGTATATTTGTATATGTTTGCATGGTTACCGAGGCGTGGTGTAGTGCTATACTTTATGTACTGCATACTAATGAAGTTATTATATGTATGCATTAGTCATACACAGTTACACACCGATCAACCGACTTGTATCATTTAGGTGAGAAGTACTATGACACGATGAAAAGATATAAACAAGTTGAGACCTATACGTATACAGATGACTTTTTCCATCGCCACGTTAAAAACTCACGGTATCAAATATAGTGTAGTAAAAAATTATTTGGCATATATTTGTCCATCAACATATTCAATCGTTTTAATAACTTGTTTCATTTGTTATCTGAAAATATGTTCTAAAGGTACTGGAATCACAAATTTTAACAACAAATGCAAACTTGACGCTTCTGCACAATATTTTTCTGTATCCAGTGTTTTTGTTCAAAAAGGCATTTATCCAACTTTTTTTTTGACCCCAACATTATTCTTCCAATTGCAATTTATTAGGAGTTGAATCATTTTTCTTTACGCATTTACTGAAAAATGATACGGAAAAAATCAGCTCATCTTTTTATAATGACACGATGAATAAAAGTCAATTGACCCGATTGAAAACAGCCACGTATTTCTTAATTGATTAGTTTTATACTTCCACATGGGGCATTTCAATGACTTTTTACAACTAATGTCTGTATATCGTTAAATATTATACAAAAAGTCTACAACTGTTAATACTATAGGACTATGATGTATACATTCTTGACACAAATCACTAGATATGGAAAAAGGTAACAAGCAGCGGAGCATCTTTGTAATTCATCTTAAACCCATAGCGAGAAATTAAACATAGAGTAAATGCTCTCATTTAGACAATCCCAGAGCTGGGATTAAGCGGAAATCTGTGTTTTATGTCGATAACGCTCTACATATCACCTATCAACAAATAACAACATAACGAACAAGATTTTGTACAAATATTTCCTACTATGTGGACATTAAATAGTATAAAACGGATCCATCTACTTGGTAGGTCAAACTTTTTTTTACAAATTATAAGGTATGAATTTAGCCGAACATTATCAAATGTTCTGCTTACAATCAGGAACCTATATACTACTCCAGCTACAATTTATAATAAAGACGAAGAGCGAGAAATTTAAGGTTAATTAGCGTACAAATGAGTGTTAAATCTCGAGAATTAATACATCATATATAACTGTAACACGAATACTGACTATGTCTAATAATTTTTAACATTATAGGTTGCACATATTTTGAGAATTCCACAGTAATTTTTTACAAACAAACAGAAAAGGAAAACGTGTAAGACATGTAGTTACTAAGGACATATATCATTCGAACAGACCGCGAGTTTTAACTTTCATTGACCGAATTATACACAATTTTCATCGCGTATTACGCCTGTAGACACATGAAGATACACAGAAAAGAATCTACGAATCTGGTTAGAGAATACTTACACAAAAAACAGTTTTTTTACAAAATTATTTATATTTATGATTTAATAACCCATTTTCTTTCATTGTTAATTCTAATTAATGAATTATAAATAATGATAAACAATCAAACAAACAAAAATCAAAACACCCTGCCTTTAACGATGTTATATAATATTGTCTTTTTTTATGTCAACGCCCCAAATGCGAAGGCCACCTTCGCCTTTGGACGTGAAATCAAAATTCAGTTTTGCAGAAAGTACGAACGTCGACATTTATTTTGTCACTCTTTTGCGTTTTCTTCAATCACAATATTTTGATGATTGATATGGTGATTTGTGCAAACGAATACAATGTAGTACGTTATAGGCCGTTATCCGATAGAACCCTACTTCTTGATGGCCGATGTGCATTACTATGATTTTAGTTTAATATTTAACCCCTTCTGGAAATTTGAACGGTTCGATATTTGCCGATTCCTACTAATAGGCAGTAAGTTCTGCACAAATCTGACTGTCGGCCCTCTACTTCCTGCTTGCACCTTATACGTATTGAACAATTTCGTCAAACGTTTCTCGTGTTGCGTTTATCGTCCTGGTTGGATATTTCATATTATGGTTAATACTAATGGATTGTATACGATTTAAAACCCTGGTACTTATTTGTCAATCAAAACAAAATGCGAATATGGACTTGTCAAAGTTCAAAGTCTTAGGTCCACAACCATGATAGGAGACACATTGTCTAGTAATTATCTACCCACATGGCAAATATGAAAAGCTTAGCCTATTTCACCGAAGGTCGAGGTCTTCTCTGGATACTCAGGCTTCCACTCCCAATAAAGACATCGTACAGATGATAAATTGCTGAAAGGCATTTAAAACCTTTCATACAAGCAAACAACCAAACAAACAGTCAAATATTTTAAAAGTCATAACCGGGCGCGAAGCAATGACTAAAAAGGCATTGATGTTATCCTGGGTTGGGGGTGGGGGTCAAATTTCGAAGTTAAATATCCAGGACACGAAGCAGTCACTCAAAAGGCAATGATGTGACCTTGGGGGTAAAATTTTAAATTAAATGTCAACACCTATGGCATGCGACACATCGATTAGTTATAATCTACCCACAATGCCAAATATCAAAAAGCATACCTAAAAGGATAAAAATGTTATATCCCGGACAAAATTTGTAATGGCTGCACGGACGCACACACAACAATATGTCGACCTTCTTTTGCCTCTTAACCCAATATAAACCTCCTAAAAATGAATTGTAATGTAACACTAGACAAAGTTATCTTAAATATCCTAAACCTGTATTAGTATGCGATTTGTAGTGTCAAATAAATTTGGCTGAAAATATCAGCCTTAAAGGAGAAGAAAAGAAAAAAGATGATGATGTAAATTACCAGACAAAAACAATATGTCTCCCATTTATCTTCGTTTGGTATAGATAATAAAATAAGAGTTGCATACAAATACAAAGTATAGTTTGAAAGCTTTTGTTGTGTTGTGAGTATTGTATGTCCAAGACGTTCGATATTTGTACCGACAATTAAACGGTTGCTATATGTACCGATTTAGTCACGAATTAGCAAAAAGTTTTATGTATGTACTGATTTAAACAATGATGTTTTACGTCCAGCAAGCAATATTTTGGTTATATTCTGATCGTTATCAATTTTAATATAATTTATTAAAGATAAATACTGAATAGTAGTAGACCAACCTCATATTAAAACGTAACTGTTCATACAAAAATATAAGAATATATACAGTTAAAAAGAATCTAAAACAAACAAAACCGTAACTTCACAATTGGAACAATTAATGCTGAAATTATAGTTTAATTAATAGATGTATATTAATCTCTTTTAAAAATTGTAAAATTTTGTCGCCGGAAACGTGTAAACAACTCAGAAAACGAGTTTTGAACTATAAAAACGATCCCGAACTTGGGCCACGTCAATACAGTCCATCAAGACATGCTTGATGATATATGGACAGTTACATGACACACATTTCAGCCTAGTTGACATTCAATATTATTCACATTTTTCCCTCGATATATGACGATATCGTTAACATATAAAAACCGTCAATATTATCTTTTAAAATATGAGCAAGAATATTATCTTTTATACTGAAGTAACAGAAAGTATGCTTCTTTGGGGAATACCTATTTATTTGTTTGAATAAGTCAGACAAAGTAGAATTTACCAGAACTTCTCTATGTGATAAACGGTGTTGAAATATGGGAAGGAAGTCTACCTTTAAACCCCACATAAAAACATCTTTTAAAATCGTGACATATACTTCTTTGTCAAAACTGATACTGACGAGCATTAAATTTGTAACGGTTTATAAAACCATACAGAAGCACGAAAATCATTAGCATTATTTTTTCGAATTTTTAACGCCAAGTAAAAAAGTACAGAGTTTTTTTAACATAGTGAAAAATCATCAAAACAAAAATGTTATTTTAACCTTTGAAACACTGTGTTGCAGTAAAATTGGTATTATCAAAACTGTTTCAAAAATACCATTATATTTTTTGGTGTTAAAACAAACTCCACAAATTCGACGTTTCTTTTGCAGTTCAGTATATCGGTAAAGGGTGCACTTGATTCGTAACAGATTAACAACTTCTCATGATATCCGCGTTTCTTTGCTCCAATGAACAGACCTTTCGTATTTAAAGGCTCGTGCGTTTTATTCTCCTTGTACATCAAGACGGAAGACGCCCAACAGTTAGTAAGTACAATACTGTATCTTTAAATTCAGAACGAAATCAGTAAATGTGATTTAATTTTTTTTGTACGACTGTTATTCTTTTTTGTCGCTTTAAAACTTAAGCTATATAAATGATAAACTAACAATTATTCCTGCTGTGAGAAATAGTATCATGTGTATTAAGACATTTTTAGTCCGAAATTGTAAATATTTTAATTCATGGAAGTCTCTATATACATGAAGATACAATTTAATTGGAACATATTTGTTGAAGTTAGAATAGTGACATTTTATTGGCGATTATTATTTATTTGTGTCGTGTTTGACTTCACACGACGTGGAACAGGCTAAAATGCAAACGGATTTGTAGTAACTTATGTTCTGATCAATTAAAACCGCAATAACACAATGACCATAAATACACAAACAGTATTCTGCTTATAATCCAAGATTCGACCGAGTTCCACTCTTGGGCAAACTGCCAATTCAAATATAAACATAATTTGACTCCATATAATTTATTGCGAAATATAGTCAGAAAACGAAACCAAATGTGTAACGAAATTGTTTTCGTTTTCTGTCCATATTTTGCCCAAAATGATATTGGAGTCAAATTCCCTTTGAGCTACACGAGTTCTGTTGAGCTTCTGTTGACTGCCCCCTCTAAATATCCTATATTGAAAATTGAAGCTTTATTTTGACACTTCAAGTTCCATTGGTGTCATTTTTTAGTGTTAAAAAAGCAATTTTCATTTTAACAGAACATGTTTGTCCAGGTAAAGATGTGTGAACATTTTTAAACCACGTCAACGGACAACTCTCCCACTGCCCATTTTGACTGTCAGAGTCGAGAATTTGTATATCTTAATCCACATTTATGCAAATCCGGGAGTCCTAGATTTTAAGGCTTCATTTTTGTCCACTGCACGGGTCTTGAATATTTTAGAAAGCTATTCCACTCTCGAAAAAGAGCTTGGGGCTGTTGTGCTTGTCATGCGCTTTCTGATTCTGTCCAACTCGTCCAAAAATGGATGACAAAATGGATTTGATTTTTTTGGTGACCAATAAAGCAAAAGGGACATTTAGATGGCCGCAAATGAGACTAATTGTTGACTTGCAATGAACTTCGACATGATCATTTTTAATAAAGATAACATAAAATGTCGGTTCTTTTACAAAATAAAATAACCTGCAGGACAACAAACGGGTATTGTCCCCCGTCATGTAAAACGGGTTGCCATTTTAACCCTTATCCACATTTGACTACTAAAAATTGTTGTTCCACTATAGCTGAACAAGTTTCTTTTCTTCACGTTTGGTATTTTACTATAAAAACGTTCCCATTTTGTTTGCAGAATATATCATCAAGCGTAATGAATAGTGTTGTGGTTTGCGTTTTAATGGTTTCCTTGGCTATTTTTACATCTGCTATGCCTGGAGGTAATTTTAGCAACTATTTAATTTTAAATTGAACAAATACAATACTTTCGCATTTACCTATTAGAACAGAAACGTAGTTGGAGAAACCGAATTCAGTAGGACTCGCCCTTGAATGCTCACAGTAAGCCTGAACGAATTTATTTCACTGTTACATGCTGACTGGTGACAAACGGGGATACTATGTGCACCTGTCATCCTAACACGTACAGATAATTGCACAGGAATTTTCTATATCAATTCCAAGCAAACACTTTACAAAAATAGTGCGAGACACTGCACGACCATGCCAAAGATAAATTGTCTGCTCCGCATGTGGTATAAATGCACAATACATGTAGTATTCTGGTATGGAATAAAAGCGACCGACAATAATAATTTTAACTTCGTTGACGGTTCAAGGTAAGAAAATAGGAGATATCCAATGGGATTTCCGACTAGGCACCGGAGTAAAACATCAATAGCGGGTTTCCAGATTTTCTCAATTGTATTCGATTTTTTTCCAAACCTTTCACAGTAACCGTAACTCGGCCGTAAGCAAGTTTAAGTGATTTTGTACATGTTTATGCAACCATCATATGAATACCATCCTAGCACTGGTACTGGTCTTAGAACATGTTAGTCCTATGACATATTCAATGACACAATCACGAACTTCCACTAAAACGGGTGTTGTTGAAATTTCTAATTTCATACTGTGCATTTTATTTTAGGATATGAAGATGTGCTGATTGGTGTGTTCGATACGTTTGACAGGGACGGCGATGGATATATAGTCTTGGATGAACTGAGGTTCAATTACAATACGATTCTGAAAGGAGAAAGAAGGTCACCAGAAGATTTGTTCGCAGAAGCAGATACTGATCGAGACGGAAGAGTATCTCTAGATGGTACATACTTATTCGATTTATATTCTTGATGAAATAGGTGTTCTCGATTGATTTTTTTGGCACTTTTAGATGGTGCATTCGATAGGTAGACCCCATTCGTTCATTCCAGTCGACCAAATGCATTGTAAATTAGTTTGGCAATGTATACAGTACACGACTCAACTCTTCATATTTTAAATTGTGAGGCAGGGCGGTTATATGCGAGTATGCCCAATATCTTTAAAGGAGAAACATGTACCTATCAATTGTCAAACTGTTTAATAAAAGAAAGCACCCACTGAAATGATTTAATTTGCTTTTTAACCTGAAATCTGATTGGTTTATTCAAATGTAGAAACCCATGTTATACTACATTGTATTTAATAACTTGCGTTGGTCACGCCCACTGATGTCATTGCTGTTTTAACGTTAAAATTGTCAAGATTTATAGTTCAAATTAAATTATACACCTCGCTATAAGTTGAGCAACACCTACAATTTCTTTTATAATTTAGAAAATCTAAATATTAACTTTTATGTACTATAGCACGGGAAAGTTACTCAACTCCTCGGGTAAATCTTTAAATAGCAAAACCAGTTTGTCATACGGTAGTCGAGCACGCCTAAAAGCCTAGTTTTCCTTAACGTTTTAGTTTTCATCTCCTGGACTTTTTCGACTTCATCTTGTACTGAAATATAAAAGGAGACCAAGTGGGGTTGCTAATACCAGCTCCCAATAGGTGGGGGGGGTAAAGGTTGGGTCCATATGTGTATGTGCAATTACCTGAATATATCAGTCAGGAATGGCGTCTTCACTCAGCTGTACTATAGCTAAGAAGGTATCACTACGTCACTGGACGCTGGATCCGGATACTCTCCAGGCTCTTCATCCGTCAAACGTCATGTAATGCACATCCCCAAGTAACCCCGGGCGTAAATGGGTCCGACTAATCCCCAGAATAAGGAGGCGCCTAATTTCACCAAACCCTGTACAGTTTTACATGCCTAGACGGAAATTAAGTGAAGCTGAGAAGTGGCAGATCGTTGGAATGCGTAATGGTGCACAGAGCTTGCGTCAGATAGCACAACACTTTGGCATTCACTTGAGTATTGCATCCCGGCTACTTAAACATCGTCGAGATAACTATCCAGGAAAGTCTTAGGTCAGGTCGACCACCAAAAACATCTGAAAGGGAGGATCATTCTTTCGTGTAGGCAAACGCTTAAACGTCAAGTGTTTGCCACTGCAAGATATCTTCGTGACGATTGGAATATTGCCGTTCGAACAGTTAACAAGCGCCTAAACAATGCAAGATTGAGAGCTCGTTTTCCCTTGAAACGTCCACTGTTGACACAGAGACATCGCCAAGCTCGTTTAGAGTGGGCACGAAATCACCGCGGCCATTGGAATATTCGAAGCTGGCGACGAGTACACTGGACCGACGAAACGGGAGATTTCGTCGGTCCATTTAGATGGGCGCATGCGCGTTTTGAGACGACGAGGCACTGCTTACAACCAGAACATCCTAGGCACAACAGCGTTTGGTGGTGGTGGTGTTACAGTGTGGGGAGGTTTTTCATACGACTGTAAACTGAATCTATGTGGTTGATGGGACAATGACGGGGCAGAAATATCGAAATACGCTATTATTGTGCCACATTTTGACAATCGTGCACTTGGTAACAGACCCAGCTTTATGGATGACAACGCAAGACCTCACCGAGCTGCAATTGTACATGATGTTATCTAAAGGGAAGATATTGATCATCTTCCATGGCCATCCATGTCGCCCGATATGAATCTAATTGAAAATTTGTGGAATAAAATTGGCCGTAAAATCAATAACAGAGCACCTGCTTGTCAAAATGTCCAAGATCTACGTGTTGCCATTCAAAATGAATGGCAGAATTTACCACATGCTACACTCCGTCGTTTGTCAACATCATAAGGAGGAGAGTTAATGAACTATACGGGAAGCATGGTGGTTACATGGCTGAGTATTTTTGCATTCCAACACATTTCAAAGTGACTTCTTTCCCTGAACGTTGACCTGTGATGTGTTAACTTAATTCATAAATTGAAGTACTTAGTATGCAATCAAACTTATGTTTTTACTAATGAAAGTCATATTTGCACTTTTTTTAATATCTTTGCTTTGAACATTTTGTCATTAAACGATAAGTAAAGTGTGTTTCATTTGTCACTATTGTTTAATAGATTGTCATTTCTTTAAAAATATTAAAATACATAAAATCTAAAATGAATCCCTGGAAAATAATAGGGTGTTGCTTACATTATGGCGAGGTGTATATAAGGAATATTTCCAATTGCTAAACATGTTATATGATGTAACATGGTTTGGGTCTGTTTGGTCTGTTTACACCACAAACTTCGTCGTTACAATCCGAAGTTTTGTGATTTTTCGGATTAACAAAAAAAAGCGAGGGTACGATTATTCGTTCTAATTGGGCGTAAACAGACCCAAACCATATCTATAACCTTTTTCAGAAAATTTAAGTATTCCTTAAATATTTCAAGTATTCTTGTATTACATTTATTGACTTTTTTTTTCAGACCTATGTGAAACTTGAAAAACTACACGTTCCCTTTAGGTTATATTGTTTAAATATGTGAACAAATTCCACAAAATTTTGAAAGTCCCACAAAATTCCCTAGCAACTATATATTTGAGTTAAGGACATTGAATTGATCTGAATTTGCTTAAATGTTAAAATCATTGAACTCGTCTTTCTGTATTTTGTAGAGTTCTTGGAGGATGCCAGAAGGTTCACTGGTGAACTGAAACCACACCGTCGTATCTGTACATGCACTTAACAGACGTGTAAAATGGTGTCAATTTTAAATAAAATTTGTAGACTATTGATTTCTCCATTTATAGCCTGTCGAAGCAGATAGTGTCTTGAAGACTGGGTATACTTTTTTTACCCTTGTCCGTCCGTCCGTCTGTTCATCCATTCGTTCGTCCGCAAGAAAAATGATGCATTTTTCTAAGCAACTATAGGATGCAGAAGTCCGATATTTTGCATATTGCTTCATCCTATAGCACCATATGGTGTACAGTTACTTTATGCTCCTTGGTCATCTACTTCCTGTTTATCGAATTCTTGTGAAAGCGAGGACATAACTAGTGAGCATAAGCCAACAGAGTTTTACAATATTCGTACTGATCCACGAATCTCGACAACTCTGTTACTACACAAGGACTAATTCAGCCAAACACACAATTATCATGTTAACTGTCCACATTTTCAGTGCACGAGATTGTGTGCAAGATCGTAGTTTTGGTCAAATCAAAGAATTGTAAACTGGTACCAAAGCACTTGGGTGGAGGTAAATTGGAAGTCCGAATGTGTGGGGTTGGAATGTGACTGGTAAAGAAAACTGTAAAATAACCATTTTTTATGTTGCGTTTTTTACCTGTCCATATAAGCAACACCCTCCCTATTTTACAGGGATTAAGTTGAGATTTTATATATTTTAATTTTGTATACAAATGACAATTTATTAAACATCAATGACAAATGAAACCTACAAACATGCAGTTTAGAGTCGCTTTACTTACTGCTTGATAAAAATTTTCCACGCTTCCTGTACAGTTCATTAATTCTCCTCATGCTGTTGACTAAACGACGAAGTGGAGCATGTGAATAATTCTGCCATTCATGCTGAATGGCAACGCTTAGTTTTTGGTCATTTTGACAAGCAGGTGCTGTGTTATTGATTTACGGTCAACGATAAACCACAAATGCTCATTTGGATTCATATCGGGTGACATGAATGGCCATGGAAGATGCTCAATAGCTTCCCTTTCGATAACATCACGTACAATTGGTGAGGTCTTGCGTTGTCATCCATAAAGATGGGTCTGTTACCAAGTGCATGATTGTGAAAATGTGGCACAATAGCAGAGTTAATGACGTCATTTCGATATTTCTGCCCGGTCATTGTCCCATCGACCACCTGCATCGAGTTTAGATGATAACCCGGGATCGTACCCGAGATCCATTCGAACTACTCAGGAAGGTTGCCCAAATGACGTAATCTGACCTTTGACACCAGTCCTCGATTAACTCTGGTCGGACTCGGGAGTTAGTAGGCATCCAAAATGGCCACTGTCGGAACGAGAGACGACACGTTAGAATTGATTTTACGGTTTTTTGCAAAAAGGGCGTTTTGTTAATTTTTTGAAAATATTTTGAAGGAATAATGGTTACCCGAGATCCGAGATCCATACGAACTACCCGGGAACAGTGGAATTATGTTTTCAACATAGCCACGTATTTTAGGCAATTTAACTCTGGGATTTACATTGTACAGTCTCATTAAAAGTCCTAAAATGGAATTGTTTTGATAAAGGAAGATATTTGCATCGTCCACTGAGTCATAAATGAAATAACTGAAAGTTGTTGTTTATTACGGCCATATTGGAATGTATCCCGAGAAACCGGAGTGCGTTCAAATGGAAAGTTGCTCACGCACAAAAAATATCCTGTGACAATGGAACCCGAGGCACCTCGAAATCGTCATCCGATCTCGACCGTATAGATTCAGTTTAGTCCTATAAGAAGCCTCCTCACATTAACACAACCATCGCCAAACGCTGTAGTGCCTAGGAATGTTGTTCTGGTTGTAAGCAGTGCCTCGTGGTTCAAAAGGCGCAGAAATCTGACGTTTCGTCGGTCCAGCGTACTCGTCGCCAGCTTCGAATATTCCAATGGCGGTGATATCTTGCCAACTCTAAATGTGCTGGGCGATGTCTGTCAACAGTGGACGTTTCAAGGGACGACGAGCGCTTAACCATTCATTTTTTTAGGCGCCTGTTAACTGTTCGAACGGTGACTTTGGTTGTATTATTCCACTCGTCACAAATATATCTTGCAGTGACAAACGATTGGCGTTTGGCTACACGAACGAGTGCTCTATTCTCCCTTTCAGATATTTTTGGTGGTCGACCTGACCCAAGACGTTCCTGGATAGTTCCATTATCTCGATGACGTTTCAGTATCCGGGATACAATACTAAAGTGAATGCCAAAGTGTTGTGCTATCCGACACAAGCTCTGTCCACTGTTTCGCATTCCAACGATCTGCCACACTAGGCATGTAAAAATGTAAAGACGAAGTCGAAAAAGACCAGGAGATGAACACTAAATCGTTAAGAAAAACAAGGCTTTAAGGCGTGCTCGACATCAGTTAGACAATCTGGCTTTGCTTTTTAAAGATTTACATGAGGATTTAATTAAAGTCGAATGATGGCTTTAGTACATAAATAACACAAAGGTAATATTCCTTCAGATTTAAAAAAAAAAAAAAAAATTGTAGGTGTTGCTTAACTTATGGTATATATCATGTATGCATAATTCTATCTGCACACAGATCTAATTAGTATAAATGGCCATATGTAGAACTAACACTGAATATAATTAAGGCTTTCCATTTTCCGCCAAGTGTTCATATCCCATTATATATTTTCGTAAAAACATTTTGTACCGTGGATGCATTAGACATTACGCTATCGCAATTAACCCTGGCACACTGAACACTTGTCTTTGCGAAGTTATATCCCTAGACACAGAAAACTTTGGTTGCAGAGAAACTGAAACCGAAAAATTAACGCTTTCACAATGAAGTTGATCCCAAATGTTCGGGATGGATTGCGACGCTTTGCATTTAGGAGTTATTCCCATTCCGTATTGGAAGTTGATATAGAACGAATAATCGTACGAATTTAGTCCCATTACTCGTAATGTGGCAGAGCGGGAGTGAATCACTCTCGGCACTTTGTGTCCAAAAGAAGTTGCATATACAATCAGACGTGGTCGATCTTGATATCTTTTGACAGTGTCATCATTTTTTTTTATCGGTTTCGTGTTTAAAATCGATCATTATTAATAAGTGATAATAGTTATTGCCGTTTTTAAGAACCCACTGTGCGTGTCTCTTTTTAATTACGTTTACTACATGAAAAACATTGAGAAACCCGAAACTGAATGGCGTATTGCATCTTGGGTAATACATATGAAAATTACTTGATTCTTACTACGGAATGGTTGTTATAGTATGCAAATGAGCACGTACGTTTATAATAAAATTAATCGTTAATCCGACAATCACAAAACTAACTTCGAATTATAATGGCAGTAAAATTCGGCCTTAAGTTGATAATGTAATTTTGTAACATATTAACCAGATATAATACATTGATTTTTCTCTGTTCATTTTTGACCTTAACCTTGAAAGATTTTACAAGGTGAAAGGTCAATGTCACATTATATTTTTTAACATTGTGTTGTGTGCAGATATCCATAACCATCAGAGATACAAAACTGAAAACCTAATATAAATGCCATAAGGTTCTTTTAACTGTATGTTTTGTATTTATATGTGTTTTCTGCTAGGAATGATAAATACTGATTTTATTGAAACTTGGTATGATGTCACGTGACCTAACGAGATATTACTGCGGAGCAAGAAATTTATACTTTCTTTCCTAGGGAGACCGTCGTCGTATATGGATGTTTATTGGATGACGCAGGATCCCGAATAATATTTATTAATTAAAGGACGTTAATTGCGGATGACTGTAATCGGAACATGTTGAAGATTATTTGTCAACGTTTCCGGTTGAAGTTCAAGAATTTCTCATTCCATAGTGAGCATACGTGGTCCGAGCAGATGACAAAAAAATCTCCTCGGAAATTTTTGTTAGTTTCGTATCGTATCAGTTAAAATGCCCTGTGAATAGTAGATTTTTCTCTAGCCTAATACGGTGGCGACCAGGTACTCCGTATTATGACCCGATAACCGTCACCAAAAACAGCTCTGTTGGTCAAGCACTTGGAACCCCCTTCCAGCACAAAAATATGTAAAAATGAAATATTTAACATGTTTTAGAGCTTTTATTATCAAAATTCCAAAACGATATACTATGTCCGGCTAAGACATTCTACATTTTCTGAAAGAAAACCTTAAGAAAATGCACTTCTTTTGTCAATATGCATACATCAAAATGGGTCATATTTTATCAAAGCTGTTTCAATTTAAAGAGAGATTCTCAAGGCTCCATTACCAGAGCTACTCGGCGCATCCACAGATGGCGGATATGGAAAGCTACTGCCCGTGCGTTTAAAAACTACTAAAACGAGTAATCCAATACACAGTTATCTTTAGATATGTATTCACACAAGCGTGATTAGATTTGTATTCAATCGAGTACTTATAATCCCCTTTGATGTGGGTATGGATTTAAAGTGAGTTGTTTTAAGCAATCGACTTGTTTTAGATATTTCATTCTCATCTAGACCAATGCACTGTTACAAAAAATTAATCTTGTTATCATTTTGACAAATGATTACGATTACTTAAAAGGGTTATTCCATTGTGTTTTCGAAATGCTACTCAAAATATAACGTGACGAAAAGCAGTCAAATGGGAGAATCCATTACATGTATGCTTACAATGATAACATGGCTTCAAGCGGTGGCAACATCAAACCTTAAAGTTTTATCATTAAAAATGTGGACAATATTTTCATAACTTTTAATTTTGTTACAGCATTTTTAAAAATTAAATAATCGGTCATTATTTGCAGGTGTGTACATGAAGTTTCAATGAGTTAATGTATATAATAAAATGTCTTCAACGATACGAAGAATATAAATTTACTACGTCAGTCGCGAGTTTTGTCTAATTAAGACTGGGCAGGGTTCGCTCAACTCCAGTCTTAATAAACGTGGATTGCTAGTATTCTTACCGAAGGTCTGGGTTTTCTCCTGATAGTGCGTTTCCTCCCAAAATACAAACTGGACGTTATGATTAGGCTGAAATATAGCTGAAAGTGAACACTAAAAAAGTAAACAATTCTAATTACGACTCATCAGTGGCATTCAAATCCCACATGTCAGGTTCTCCATATTATGACCTGACAACTCCAAGGTAATGGCTCCCCTATCCGCCACCTGCGGACGCGCTAGGCAGTCAAGAACTGGAAACCCTACCAGTACAGTCCCCGATTAAAAATATGTTGAATTGAAAATAATTAACATTTATTAGAGCGTTCACCATAAAAATTCCAAACTATATTCTATGTTCGGCTAAAATATTGTATATTTCCGAATAGAATATCCTTAGAAGTTGCAATTCTGTCAATATCCATACTTTTACATTTGTCATTTTATCAACAAGTGTTCAAGTGTAAATAGTAATTATTAAGGCTCCATCCACGGAGCTACTCGGAGCATCCACGGGAAGCGGATAAGGAAAGTTGCTTCCAGGGCCGTAAATTATATGTAGGCAACTGCCTCCTTTTGCAAACTGGCAGAAAAATTGTGACGACATATAAAATTAAATTAAATGAAAGTAACAATGAGAACCAATGGAAAGCACCCCAGGATTTCCCAGATAGCAGGATTTTGCACTAAAATGTGCTCCGCTTCTGGGGGCTAGGCGCCCACAGACCCCCACATTTTCTGCCTCCCCTTAATCCAAACACATTTTACGGCCCTGGGCTCCATGGACGTTTAACACCTATTTAAACGGGTAATCCAATTCACAGTTATCTTAAGTATGTATTCACACAAGCGTGATTAGATTTGTATTCATTCAAGTACGTATGTTCCTTTGATATGGGTATGGATTGAAAGTGAGTTGTATTACGCAATTGACTTATGTAACATATTTCATAGTCTTCTATATAATGCACTGTTAGACTTACTTAATCTCATTATTATTGTATTATTGTGACAAATGATTAAGATTATTAAAAAGGGCTATTCCATTGTGTTTTCGGAATACTACTCAAAATAAAACGTGAACAAAAGCAGTCAAATAGGAGAATACATTACATGTATGCTTACAATGATAACAAGGCTTCAATCGGTAGCGACATCAAACCTTGAAGTTTTATCATTAAAAATGTGATCAACATTTTCATAACTTTTAATTTTGTTAGAGCACGATTTAAAAGTTAAATAATCGTTCATTATTTGCATGTGTGTACATGAAGATTCAATGAGTACATGTATATACATTTGTAATACATTTTTTTTCAACGATGCCAAGAATATTTATTGACTTCGTCCAACGCGAGTTTTGTCCAATTAAGACTGGGCAGGGTTCGCTCGACTCCAATCTTAATACGAATCCTCAGTAACGCTCAAAACCTCACATGTCAGGTTCACCGTTTTATGACCTGACAACACCAACGGGATTGCCTCTGCTATCCGACACCTGCGGACGCGCTAGGCAGTTCTGTGGGTCAAACACTGAAAACCCTTCCAGTAGTCTCGATTAAAAATATGTTAAATTTTGAAAATAATTAACATTTATAAGAGCGTCTATTATACTAATTCCAAACGATATACTGTTCGGCTAAAATATTGTATATTTCTGAATAGAATATCCTCAGAAGTTGTAATTCTTCTGTCGATATCCATACTCTTAAATTAGTCATTTTATCAACAGGTGTTCAAATTTAAAGAGTGATTCCCAAGGCTACATTCACAGAGCTACTCGGAGTGTCCGCGGCAGCGGATAGGAAAGTTGCTGAAAGGACGTATTTAAACGGGTAATCCAATGCAGTTATTTTAAGTATGTATTCACACAAGCGTGATTAGATTTGGATTCACTCAAGTACATATATTCCCTTTGATATGAGTATGGAGTATTTCTGAATAGAATATCCTTAGAAGTTCCAATTCATGTCGATATTCATACTCTTAAATGAGTATTTTATCAACAGGAGTTATAGTTTAGAGTGATTCTCAAGACTCCATCCAGAGCTACTCGGAGCATCGGCGGCAGCGAATAGGGAAAGTTGCTGAATAAACGTTTAACAACTATTTAAATGGGTAATATAATACACAGTTATCTTAAGAATGTCTTAAGAATGTATTCCAACAAACGTGATTAGATTTGTATTCACTTAAGTACGTATATTCCCTTTGATATGGGTATAAAGTGAAAGTGAGTTATTTTACGCAATCAACTTATTTAACATATTTCATTCTCATCTAGACCAAGTCCATTTTACACTAAATTAATCGCGTTATCATTGTGACAAATGACAAAAAGGGATATTCCATTGTGTTTTCGAAATACTACTCATAACGTGAACAAATAAGATTGTTTGTTTTGTTTGTTTGAATGGTGTTTTAACGCCACTTTCAGCAATTTTTCAACTATTTCATGGCGTCCAGTTTTTATTGGGGGAGGAAGCCGGAGTACCCGGAGAGAACCCCCGACCTGCGGTAGGAAAACTGGCAATCCTTGTCAATTAAGATTGGAGTCGAGTACACCCTGCCTGCAGTGAGAATCGAACCCTCAATCTCAGTGTTGACAGACCACGTGATCAATAGTAAACGAACTACCTTGACCACTCGGCCACCGAGGCCCCTGAACAAATAAGAGAACCAATTACACGTATGTTTACAATGATAACAGGGCTTCAAGCGGTAGCAACATCAAACCTTGAAGTTTAATCATTAAAAATGCAATCAATATTTTCATAACTTAATTTTGTTAGGGCAATATTATTTAAAAGTTAAATAATCGGTTATTATTTGTTTGAGTGTACATGAAGTATCAATGAGTTCATGTATCTAATAAAATGTTTTCAACGACGCCAAGTATATTTATTGACTTCGTCAAACGCGTGTTTTGTCTAAAAAAGACTGATCAGGGTGCGTTCGACTCCAATCCTACTCGACGTCGATTGCAAGTTTTCTCACTGTTGTGTTCACGTTTCTCCAACATTTGATATTTCAGGTAAAAAGCATGTTGGAGAAACGTGAATAGGTAGTAGGAAAATTTAATTAATTTTACCTGTAATTAAGACTACAGTAAAACATGTATAAATGAATCTTTGGTAAGTAATAAGCAAAGAATATAGAATATATATATTTAATTGAATTACAGTACAAAGTAACCGGCATTTCCATATAACAAATTAAACATTGCAGTAACGGGCACATATTAAAGTAATAAGTAAAGTAAAAATACAGAATATTATACATATTTAATTGTAACAAGCAGTAAGGCGAAAACAAGTGGGTACATTATGTAGCTTGCAGGGTGTAAAGTTGTGTGAACTGTGTTGGTGCTGTGATATAGGTCCCGTCTTCATAAATGATGTCGGCTGCTGCTAAGTTGGTCAGGTTACGGGTAGTCGAAAACTTAAGTATCGCCTCATTTAGACATCGAGCCTTAATAGCTTGAATTAAGGTGTTTGCTTTTACTTTCGCTTGATTAGTTCACAGCCAGCAATGCATTTGCCATTGTGTTTTTTGAAAGTCAGAAAACTTAATGATTCGCTGAAATAAATGTTTGACTTATAAATGGGTGGTGAACTGAAAAAAAACACTTAATTCTCATTTCTGAGCATAGCAAGCGTACTTTGTAATAATTGTATAATAATTTGACACTGCTTTGCATGGTTTTAAATTGCACTTAAATTATTTAAGAATTAATTTTATTAATTAAATTCTTATTTAATTACTATGGTATGAGGACATAATAAAAAATATTTATTTCTTCTTATATATATATTATATATATTATGTATATTATAACTTTGCCATATATTTCAGATAGATTTCCGGGTTTTACTGTAAACTGCTTAAAACAACACATTTGACTGTTGTGAAATCAACAAGCCCTTCCATTGTTCATTTAATGTTGGAGAAACGTGAATAAAATTTTTCAAATGTTAGAAAAACGTGAATAAACCTTCTTCTACGGTTTCCTTTCACAATACAAACTGGATGCCATGATAAAGCTGAAAAATTGCTGAAAGTGACAATTAACACTTAAAAAATAAATAAATCTAATTACGACTCGTCAGTGGCGCTCAAACCCAACATGACATGTTCTCCGTATTATCTTTTTTACTTTTTCTGTAGAGGTCTGTACTTCATGCAGCTGTCTGAATTGTGATGATACCCGCTTCCGGTCCATATATGCCGGGCTCAAACTTAATACTAAGGAGTCTTCTTCCAAGCTTTGTTTAATTGGCTTTTAAAACTTTTTACAGTTTTGGCTTCCACAGTACTGGCTGGTAAGCTATTCCAAAAGTTTACAATCCTTTGGGAAAATATTTGCTCCCTTTTTTGTCCTGGAATGCTTTTTGAGTAATTTTAGGTTGGGGTCTCTTGTATTGATGCTATGGTGTTCAAGGGTAACATATTGCCTAGCTCTACTTTGTCAATATATCTGAGGATTTTACAATCCCTGACAACGGGATTGCCTCCCAATCCGTCACCCGCGGACGCAAAAGGCGGCTCTGTGTGTCAAGCACTTGAAACAATTCTAGTACAGTCCCATATTAAAAATATGTAAAATTGAAAATAATTTACATCTATTAGAGCTTTTATTATAAAAAATTCCCAACGATATACTATGTCCGTTAGGGATATTTTATATTTTCGAATAGAAAACCTTGGAAGTTCCAATTCTTCTATTGATAAACATACACTTAAATACGTCATATTTTATGAACAGGTGTTCAAGTTTAAAGAGCGATTCCCAAGGCTCCATCCACAGAGCTACTCGGCTCATCCGCAGATAGGGAAAGATGCTGGATGGAAGTTTAAAAACTATTTCACGTGAACTATTGAAACGGGTAATCCAATGCACAGTTACCTTAAGTATGTATTCATACAAGCGTGATTAGATTTGTATTCACTCAAGTACGTATATTACATTTGGTATGGGTATAGAGTATTTCTGAATAGAATATCCCTAAAAGGGAAAGACTTCCATTTGAACTCCCACTAAAACTGCAATATTTCGAACGTAAATAAAAAAATTTGGAACTGGGTGGCAGCCACTGGTGAACCACACAGTGGACACAGTCATGCATTGCCAATATGGTAAGTGTGGGCCGTGTGAACTCCATGTATCTTGTGATATTCTAAAGCTTCAGTCGCACTACACCGTATAGCGTTAACGGACGTCCAACGCATAACAAAATTTTCAATCCGTCCATGTCCGTTCGCATGCGTTTCTTTTCCGTTTATCATGCGGCGTTTGCGCTTCTTGTCCGGCGATGTCCAGCGGTGTTCGTTCCGTTCGGTGGAAAGTTTTGAACATGTTCAAAATTCGGAACGTACAGCACCGGATAAAGTTGTCCGTCAGATGTACGGTAACCATGCGCTGTTATGCGTTTTGTTCGTTACTCGTACGTTCCTTATTCTGTACTTGTCCGGTTCGAGTCCGTTTTTGCCCGGTGGACCTGATTTACGACCAGACTACTAACGGACATGCAGCGGATGTAACGTAAGTTAAACGAGTTAAAAGTTCAAAGAACGTTTTGTCAGTTCTTCATGCGCTGCGTGTACGTTTTGTGCGGTACAAATCCGTTACTAGTACGTTGAAGTCCGTTAACTGTACGTCGTTCATCCAGTATATGTGCGTTTTGCACGTTTTATGCGCCCCGTACAGTGATCATAAGAGCACCGAGCAGCAGCAGCGTGAAATGCTTTTCATCACCGGATAACTTTCAGCCGCATTTTTCTTTGCGTTTGGCGTCCGTTAACGCTATGCGGTGTAGTGTGACTGAACCTTAATGCATTGCGTTTTTATTGGGGGTTCCATTGGAAGTCTTACCGAGTAATTATTAAGGCTTTAACAACAGAGCTACTCAGAGCATCCGCGGGGAGCGGATAGGGAAAGTTGCTGAATGGACGTTTAACAGGTATTTAAAACGGGTAATCCAATGCACAATTATCTCAAGTATGTATTCACAAAAGCGTGATTAGATTTGTATTCACTCAAGTATGTATATTCCTTTGATATGGGTATGGAGTGAAAGTGGGTTATTTTAGGGCGCAATCGACTTATTTAACATATTTCATTGTCTTCTAGATCAATTCCATGTTACACTTAAATAATTTCGTTATCATTGTATCATTGTGACAAATGCTTAAGATTCCTAAAAAGGGCTATTCTATTGTGCTTTCGAAACACTACTCAAATTATAACGTGAACAAAAGTAGTAAAATGGGAGAATCCATTACATGTATGCTTACAATGACAACATCAAACCTTGAAGAATATTGCTTAACATCCATGGAGTATTTTAGATATATTCATGACAAGAACAAGTTTATATACAATAAATCAACAAGTATTGGATTACAATAATAATATTTTAATCAATTTATAAATTAATATTTAATAAAAATATTCAAATGTTAACTTTGGTACAATTTTTTAACCACTTCTTCATATGAGCGGAAGTAATTGTGTTAGATAATAAAAAAACTATCATCCAATCAAATTCTTACGCCAAGTTTAAGGCGCAATGATAACGATTTTCAATATAGAAAGAATCCAGACCCACAAAATGCAATTAAAGCGTCTGGATGATCGAAACTATTGATCGGGGTGGGAGTTCGAGCGCGACTCCAACATAGTTGCAGATTTCTTATGAGGCTGTCACCCCCACTTACAATAAAAACGTTATATAGCTGAAAACTTGCTTTATGTTGCTTTCTAAATATGCCACAATAAGGCTCATTAGGTTCTAATTATGTAATGGTGATGGCCAACTTTGATTTCAAAATGGTGCCAAATTAACGTCAAGGGCTATAGAGCCATCACATGCGATTATCTAGTCATTTACTAGAGAATGCACGTCAGTTTTTCTAAAAGGATACTGTGTTATAAACCACAGTAATTGAAGGCATTCAGTAATCTGCACAAAATAAATTTTTAATTGGCATAAAAAATAAATGTTTTTATGTAAATAGGGTCAACAAATTTAAGCATATGGTTTAGTTTTAGTTTGGTCTGGAACAAGTTTTGTTTAAATTGGCCAAATGGTTGCAGAGATTACATATGCAACGCCAAAGCAAGAGTGTTTTAATCCTGTTTGAAATAATAAGAATCCAACAAATATTTACACTTTCTTTATTTCAAAATTCTCAGCTTTATGCTGGACGGAATGTCTCCATATTTGATATAGTAAACAAAAATTACCAAAAAACCACACACAAACAAATCTCTCACAAATAATATACATTAATATATATCTAAACATTCTGTTATTTTACAAATTCCTTTGATAATATTATAATTGCCTCATATCTATTCAACTCTTAGAAACTTTTGATAGTTTTTTTCTTTTCATATACTTATTTGACACTCCTATATGACTTCAGGGACACATGATGTTGTTATGGCACATAATTGTTTAGTGTATATTCAGTCAAAGCTTATGTAAATTGTTTATACTGTCATGCCAAATTCAAATAAAGTTTTCATATCTTATATGCTGGGATACCATTCATGTTTGAATTGTTTTAAATAGCAGAAAGTTACAATAATTGAGAAGCAGTCCGTTTAAGAACATTTTAAATTGATTAATTAATTGAATGATGGATATAAACCTAAATAATTTAATTTGCTTTGTAAGCTGCAATCTGATTGGCCGATTCAAATGTAGAAACCCATATTATAACCACATAACTTGTGTTGGTCACGAAATTCAACTAGTTCTATGACGTCGTTGCTGTTTTTACCATTAAAATTGTCACCATTTATAGTTTAAATTAAATTATAAGGAATAACTCAAATTTCTGAACAGGTTATATGATATATGGTTTGGGTCTGTTTACACCATTTATAAAACGCTGTGCGGTTTATTAGGTGTAAACAGACCCAAACCATAATATATTGTATAACCTGTTCAGACATTTGAAGTATTCTTTAAATAAATAATATATTTACTATTGCTCTTTTTTCTGTTGGCTATTTAACTATTCACAGAATCAACTAAACATAAAAATGTGATTAACATTTTCATAACTTTTAATTTTGTTAGAGCACGATTTAAAAGTTAAATAATCGTTCATTATTTGCATGTGTGTACATGAAGATTCATGAGTACATGTATATACATTTGTAAAACATTTTTTTTCAACGATGCCAAGAATATTTATTGACTTCGTCCAACGCGAGTTTTGTCCAATTAAGACTGGGCAGGGTTCGCTCGACTCCAATCTTAATACGACTCCTCAGTAACGCTCAAAACCTCACATGTCAGGTTCACCGTTTTATGAACTGACAACACCAACGGGATTGCCTCTGCTATCCGACACCTGCGGACGCGCTAGGCAGTTCTGTGGGTCAAACACTGAAAACCCTTCCAGTAGTCTCGATTAAAAATATGTTCAATTTTGAAAATAATTAACATTTATAAGAGCGTCTATTATACTAATTCCAAATGATATACTGTTCGGCTAAAATATTGTATATTTCTGAATAGAATATCCTTAGAAGTTGTAATTCTTCTGTCGATATCCATACTCTTAAATTAGTCATTTTATCAACAGGTGTTCAAGTTTAAAGAGTGATTCCCAAGGCTACATTCACAGAGCTACTCGGAGCGTCCGCGGCAGCGGATAGGAAAGTTGCTGAAAGGACGTATTTAAACGGGTAATCCAATGCAGTTATTTTAAGTATGTATTCACACAAGCGTGATTAGATTTGGATTCACTCAAGTACATATATTCCCTTTGATATGAGTATGGAGTATTTCTGAATAGAATATCCTTAGAAGTTCCAATTCATGTCGATATTCATACTCTTAAATGAGTATTTTATCAACAGGAGTTATAGTTTAGAGTGATTCTCAAGACTCCATCCAGAGCTACTCGGAACATCGGCGGCAGCGAATAGGGAAAGTTGCTGAATAAAGGTTTAACAACTATTTAAATGGGTAATATAATACACAGTTATCTTAAGAATGTCTTAAGAATGTATTCCAACAAACGTGATTAGATTTGTATTCACTTAAGTACGTATATTCCCTTTGATATGGGTATAAAGTGAAAGTGAGTTATTTTACGCAATCGACTTATTTAACATATTTCATTCTCATCTAGACCAAGTCCATTTTACACTAAATTAATCGCGTTATCATTGTGACAAATGACAAAAAGGGATATTCCATTGTGTTTACGAAATACTACTCATAACGTGAACAAATAGGAGAACCAATTACATGTATGTTTACAATGATAACAGGGCTTCAAGCGGTAGCAACATCAGTTTAATCATTAAAAATGCAATCAATATTTTCATAACTTTTAATTTTGTTAGGGTAATATTATTTAAAAGTTAAATAATCGGTTATTATTTGTTTGAGTGTACATGAAGTATCAATGAGTTCATGTATCTAATAAAATGTTTTCAACGACGCCAAGTATATTTATTGACTTCGTCAAACGCGTGTTTTGTCTAAAAAAGACTGATCAGGGTGCGTTCGACTCCAATCTTACTCGACGTCGATTGCAAGTTTTCTCACTGTTGTGTTCACGTTTCTCCAACATTTGATATTTCAGGTAAAAAGCATGTTGGAGAAACGTGAAAAGGTAGTAGGAAAATTTAATTAATTTTACCTGTAATTAAGACTACAGTAAAACATGTATAAATGAATCTTTGGTAAGTAATAAGCAAAGAATATAGAATATATATATTTAATTGAATTACAGTACAAAGTAACCGGCATTTCCATATAACAAATTAAACATTACAGTAACGGGCACATATTAAAGTAATAAGTAAAGTAAAAATACAGAATATTATACATATTTAATTGTAACAAGCAGTAAGGCGAAAACAAGTGGGTACATTATGTAGCTTGCAGGGTGTAAAGTTGTGTGAACTGTGTTGGTGCTGTGATATAGGTCCCGTCTTCATAAATGATGTCGGCTGCTGCTAAGTTGGTCAGGTTACGGGTAGTCGAAAACTTAAGTATCGCCTCATTTAGACATCGAGCCTTAATAGCTTGAATTAAGGTGTTTGCTTTTACTTTCGCTTGATTAGTTCACAGCCAGCAATGCATTTGCCATTGTGTTTTTTGAAAGTCAGAAAACTTAATGATTCGCTGAAATAAATGTTTGACTTATAAATGGGTGGTGAACTGAAACTAAACACTTAATTCTCATTTCTGAGCATAGCAAGCGTACTTTGTAATAATTGTATAATAATTTGACACTGCTTTGCATGGTTTTAAATTGCACTTAAATTATTTAAGAATTAATTTTATTAATTAAATTCTTATTTAATTACTATGGTATGAGGACATAATAAAAAATATTTATTTCTTCTTTTATATATATTATATATATTATGTATATTATAACTTTGCCATATATTTCAGATAGATTTCCGGGTTTTACTGTAAACTGCTTAAAACAACACATTTGACTGTTGTAAAAACAACAAGCCCTTCCATTGTTCATTTAATGTTGGAGAAACGTGAATAAAATTTTTCAAATGTTAGAAAAACGTGAATAAACCTTCTTCTACGGTTTCTTTTCACAATACAAACTTGATGCCATGATAAAGCTGAAAAATTGCTGAAAGTGACAATTAACACTTAAACAATAAATAAATCTAATTACGACTCGTCAGTGGCGCTCAAACCCAACATGACATGTTCTCCGTATTATCTTTTTTACTTTTTCTGTAGAGGTCTGTACTTCATGCAGCTGTCTGAATTGTGATGATACCCGCTTCCGGTCCATATATGCCGGGCTCAAACTTAATACTAAGGAGTCTTCCAAGCTTTGTTTAATTGGCTTTTAAAACTTTTTACAGTTTTGGCTTCCACAGTACTGGCTGGTAAGCTATTCCAAAAGTTTACAATCCTTTGGGAAAATATTTGCTCCCTTTTTTGTCCTGGAATGCTTTTTGAGTAATTTTAGGTTGGGGTCTCTTGTATTGATGCTATGGTGTTCAAGGGTAACATATTGCCTAGCTCTACTTTGTCAATATATCTGAGGATTTTACAATCCCTGACAACGGGATTGCCTCCCAATCCGTCACCCGCGGACGCAAAAGGCGGCTCTGTGTGTCAAGCACTTGAAACAATTCTAGTACAGTCCCATATTAAAAATATGTAAAATTGAAAATAATTTACATCTATTAGAGCTTTTATTATAAAAAATTCCCAACGATATACTATGTCCGTTAGGGATATTTTATATTTTCGAATAGAAAACCTTGGAAGTTCCAATTCTTCTATTGATAAACATACACTTAAATACGTCATATTTTATGAACAGGTGTTCAAGTTTAAAGAGCGATTCCCAAGGCTCCATCCACAGAGCTACTCGGCTCATCCGCAGATAGGGAAAGATGCTGGATGGAAGTTTAAAAACTATTTCACGTGAACTATTGAAACGGGTAATCCAATGCACAGTTACCTTAAGTATGTATTCATAAAAGCGTGATTAGATTTGTATTCACTCAAGTACGTATATTACATTTGATATGGGTATAGAGTATTTCTGAATAGAATATCCTTAAAAGGGAAAGACTTCCATTTGAACTCCCACTAAAACTGCAATATTTCGAACGTAAATAAAAGAATTTGGAACTGGGTGGCAGCCACTGGTGAACCACACAGTGGACACAGTCATGCATTGCCAATATGGTAAGTGTGGGCCGTGTGAACTCCATGTATCTTGTGATATTCTAAAGCTTCAGTCACACTACACCGTATAGCGTTAACGGACGTCCAACGCATAACAAAATTTTCAATCCGTCCATGTCCGTTCGCATGCGTTTCTTTTCCGTTTATCATGCGGCGTTTGCGCTTCTTGTCCGGCGATGTCCAGCGGTGTTCGTTCCGTTCGGTGGAAAGTTTTGAACATGTTCAAAATTCGGAACGTACAGCACCGGATAAAGTTGTCCGTCAGATGTACGGTAACCATGCGCTGTTATGCGTTTTGTTCGTTACTCGTACGTTCCTTATTCTGTACTTGTCCGGTTCGAGTCCGTTTTTGCCCGGTGGACCTGATTTACGACCAGACTACTAACGGACATGCAGCGGATGTAACGTAAGTTAAACGAGTTAAAAGTTCAAAGAACGTTTTTTCAGTTCTTCATGCGCTGCGTGTACGTTTTGTGCGGTACATATCCGTTACTAGTACGTTGAAGTCCGTTAACTGTACGTCGTTCATCCAGTATATGTGCGTTTTGCACGTTTTATGCGCCCCGTACAGTGATCATAAGAGCACCGAGCAGCAGCAGCGTGAAATGCTTTTCATCACCGGATAACTTTCAGCCGCATTTTTCTTTGCGTTTGGCGTCCGTTAACGCTATGCGGTGTAGTGTGACTGAACCTTAATGCATTGCGTTTTTATTGGGGGTTCCATTGGAAGTCTTACCGAGTAATTATTAAGGCTCCAACAACAGAGCTACTCAGAGCATCCGCGGGGAGCGGATAGGGAAAGTTGCTGAATGGACGTTTAACAAGTATTTAAAACGGGTAATCCAATGCACAATTATCTCAAGTATGTATTCACAAAAGCGTGATTAGATTTGTATCCACTCAAGTACGTATATTCCTTTGATATGGGTATGGAGTGAAAGTGAGTTATTTTAGTGCGCAATCGACTTATTTAACATATTTCATTGTCTTCTAGATCAATTCCATGTTACACTTAATTAATTTCGTTATCATTATATCATTGTGACAAATGCTTAAGATTCCTAAAAAGGGCTATTCTACTGTGCTTTCGAAACACTACTCAAAATATAACGTGAACAAAAGTAGTAAAATGGGAGAATCCATTACATGTATGCTTACAATGACAACATCAAACCTTGAAGAATATTGCTTAACATCCATAGAGTATTTAAGATATATTCACGACAAGAACAAGTTTATATACAATAAATCAACAAGTATTGGATTACAATAATAATATTTTAATCAATTTATAAATTAATATTTAATAAAAATATTCAAATGTTAACTTTGGTACAATTTTTTATAAACTTCTTCGTATGAGCGGAAGTAATTGTTTTAGATAATAAAAAAACTATCATCCAATCAAATTATTACGCCAAGTTTAAGGCGCAATTATAAAGATTTTCAAAATAGAAAGAATCCAGACCCATAAAATGCAATTAAAGCGTCTGGATGATCGAAGCTATTGATCGGGGTGGGAGTTCGAACACGACTCCAACATGATTGACAATGATTGGAGATTTCTTATCAGACTGTCACCCCCACTTACAATAAAAACGTTATATAGCTGAAAACTTGCTTTATGTTGCTTTCTAAATGTGCCACCATAAGGCTCATTAGGTTCTAATTATGTAATGGTGATGGCCAACTTTGATTTCAAAATGGTGCCAAATTAACGTCAAAGGCTACAGAGCCATCACATGTGATTATCAAGTCATTTACCAGAGAATGCATGTCAGTCTTTCTAAAAGGATACTGTGTTATAAACCACAGTAAGTGGAGGCATTCAGTAATCTGCACAAAATAAATTTTTAATTGGCATAAAAAATAAATGTTGTTTATGTAAATAGGGTCCGCAAATTTAAGCATATGGTTTAGTTTTAGTTTGGTCTGGGACAAGTTTTGTTTAAATTGGCCAAATGGTTGCAGAGATTACATATGCAACGCCAAAGCAAGAGTGTTTTAATCCTGTTTGAAATAATAAGAACCCAACAAATATTTACACTTTCTTTATTTCAAAATTCTCAGCTTTATGCTGGACGGAATGTCTCCATATTTGATATAGTAAACAAAGATAACAAAAAATCACACACAAAGTTTCTCACAAATAATAGACAGATCTAAACATTTTGTTATTTTACAAATTCCTTTGATAATCCTATAATTGCCCCATATCTATTCAACTCTTAGAAACTTTTGATAGTTTTTTTCTTTTCATATTCTTAGTTGATAATCCTATATGACTTCAGGGACACATGATGTTGTTATGGGGCATAATTGTTTAGTTTATATTCAGTCAAAAGCTCTGTAGAGCTTATGTTAATTGTTTATACTGTCATGCCAAATTCATATAAAGTTTTCATATCTTATATGCTGGGAGACCATTCATGTTTTAATTTTTTTAAATAGCAGAAAGTTACAATAATTGAGAAGCAGTCCATTTAAGAACATTTTAAATTGATTAATTAATTGAATGATGGATATAAACCTAAATAATTTAATTTGCTTTGTAAGCTGCAATCTGATTGGCCAATTCAAATGTAGAACCCCATATTATAACCACATAACTTGTGTTGGTCACAAAATTCAATTAGTTCTATGTCATTGCTTTTTTTACCATTAAAATTGTTACCATTTATAGTTTAAATTAAATTATAAGGAATAACTCAAATTTCTGAACAGGTTATATGATATATGGTTTGGGTCTGTTTACACCATTTATAAAATGCTGTGTGGTTTATTAGGTGTAAACAGACTCAAACAATAATATATTGTATAACTTGTTCAGAAATTTGAAGTATTCTTTAAATAATATATTTACTATTGCTCTTTTTTCTATTGGCCAACTCTTCACAGAAGCAACTAAACATAAGAGTGTCTTACATTTTCAATGATTTTTTCCAATACACATGTATATGACAGTTCATGAAATATAAGTATAGTTTTGTATTTTAAGGTATCCGACCCATAATTGAAGTCACCATTTAATTTTATTGTTCGACCAACAAATACATCGTTATTAAATCAATGTATTGCTAAGTAATGATACAAATTAAATATCTTGTTTTACTTTGTGTCAATGTTAACATATTTGGTAAAAAAAGTTAGTTACCCAAATAGTATTTCCGATGTTTGCCGAAATTTACCGAGGTCTGCTCCATTGAAAAACAATGGACATCCAGGACATCAAATATGGTCACGTGATCAATTGTGGTCTGGATACCTTAAACTGTGATTATGTAGGTATTATGACCTTGGATAATTTTAACACTAAAATCATTATTGAACTCATCAATTGTTGAAAGTTGTTTTTATAATGCTCATTTTATAAAATAGCAATAAAAATACTATTGGTGTTTAATTAAAAATATCTTGCATTATTCTTTTAAATCTTACTAATTTTAAGGATAATCGAATATATTTATTAAAATCATGAAATTATTAAGTAATGATATCTTCATTAATTAAAAAGTCCATATCAATCAGGCCAATATAGGTTGGAATCAGGCCAATACCGATATTGGACTGGTAAAAAAAATATATCATACTGGCAGTTTTACTGTTATCTAAGTGAAGTAGTTAAATATGTCCAAAAAAGAACCAATAGTATATATTAAGACGGGAGCATTATATTGTCTGTCCAAACAGATCTGCATAAAACCAGATTCAAATTTATCAGTATCATTCAAGGATTTGATCGGAGTGTTCAAAGGAAGAAGTTGATAGTTTGGGTACAATTTAGCAATGGCAGGTCCAACATCACCATATTTGTGATCAATTCAGGTTTGGACATCACGATGTTACCATTGTGCTGAGCAGACTATAAAGCTATAATGAAACAAGACAGAAATAAAATATTATTCATTAACAACTTTACAAACAGAAGTACAAACAAACTAACATATAATTATGTCTAACAATACTGTGGGTTTGTTATTTATTTGATATTGTACTCACTTTTTGCTTAAGAGTTATCTGGAACACAATTGACCACGTGTCCCGGATTGATCTTTAATGGAGCAGACCTCGAAAATGTTTGGCAAACATTGGAAATACTATTTGATTAACTTACTTTTGAAAACTGTTAACATTGACACGAAGTAAACTATATTTAGTTTGTTTCATTAATTAGCAATACACTAATTTAATAAAGCTGTATTTCGTGGTCGAAAAAATGAAATTAAATTGTCACTTCAATTATGGGTTGGATACCTTAATTCCATAGATAGAGAGAGGCTAAACATCAATTTCAGTGCTAAACAAAACAGAATTTCTGAAGGAAGCAAATAAAGAAGCCATTAAAAAACCTCAACTATTTTTTAAAACACCAAAACTTATATTTATGAAATGAAATAAATCTGCATTGTGTGTGCTATTGTTTGTCAACGTATTGGAGAAAACGCCACAAATAGTTTCGGAATTTATGTCAACATTCAAAACACAAATGACTAGACATTAAATCATTTGGAGGGCTGTTACACTGAATTATGAAAGCAATTTATTATTCTCTCTTTTTCAATGTTTGGAGAAGAGAATATTAAACTATCCATGCACAGCAACTATTAAAAGTGCCCTTGCAGAGGTGCCTTATTTATTTTATTGGAACCAACACTTAAAGTCTTTAAATTTAACAATATTAAACAATTACTGACTTTGATATAGGTCACTATCTGCATAGAAAATGTAATAATCAGGGATTAGCATGGTGACCACATATCAAAGTCAGCAACTGTTTGATTGCATGGATAAAATAAACAAATCCAGTCCATCTTATCTGCAGCTGGTGTCCATTGCTGTTGACAAGATTTTTTTATTACAAATGTTTAGATGAACTTTGTTGAATCCGATCAGAAAACAAGACAATATTGGACTCTACTAGACAGCTTATGCAGTAGACCAAAATAATCACAATTTGAAAGAATTTTATTACTGTTGGGATTTAACATGAGCCAAAAGTAGTTTGAAGGCCAATCAAAAACAGGCAAAATTCTAATCATGTAATAAATGTTTCTTTGATACAAAATGATATACCATTTCATTCCAAAATGGACTATCACATGGCATTTTTCAAATTCTTCACTGTAACATTATGATACAAAAGTAATGTAATTGCATAAAGTGCTAATTGTAAATTGAGAAAATGCATTAACAATTTATTATACACTTGAATGCAATTTAAATTTTTAGTCGGATTTTTGTTGAAAACAATCAATTTAAACATCTTTATAAACAACAACAAGTTTGGTAATCTACTAATCAGTTCTGTGAATTTTCATCTGAACAACCTTTTGTGATGTCCTTTATTTCTTTCAGGTTTTCTACATCATCATGCTATCACGATTCATCTGAAATTTAAAGTAAAATTTTATTTAAAAGTAAAATTACAATGGCACTAATTTTTTTTAGCTCTGGTTTTTCTGAAAATTCCATATATTCACTAAAGTGTGATTATGTCTTTTTTTCAAATTATACCTACAACACTTTAGTATTAACATTCGGGTTGCATGTACATATCCGACTT
Organism: Limnoperna fortunei; assembly: GCA_944474755.1. Taxonomy (NCBI): domain Eukaryota; kingdom Metazoa; phylum Mollusca; class Bivalvia; order Mytilida; family Modiolidae; genus Limnoperna; species Limnoperna fortunei. The sequence continues at coordinate 67,550,884 of OX104114.1, read as the reverse complement.
CTGCAATGGGGTGCTATATTCAAATGTTAACCGAGAAGGACAGCCAGTTTTGCTGTTAAAGGTAGAGGAATTTTAATGTGTCCTCAGGCTTGTAATAAAACAAAATCCATATTCTAATATATATATATATATTAAATAATTAATAAAATTGGTGCAAAATTTTGTTAAAACAAACAATTATATATTTAAATCCAAACAATTATTTATTAGAATCACAAATTTATTTGTCAATTGATTGTGATCTATTGGGGACTCGCATTATCATAAGGATATTGTGATCTACTGACATATTTTATCTTGTTAAACTGTTGTTGTATTATCCAGATTAATACCTGACCATCCTTTCTACTGCTCTGCTATCTTTTTCTCTATTTCTTCTTTTTCTTTTGTCAAATTCTCGATTTCTTGCTTCTTCTTTTTTAGTTCTTCTTCCTGTTTTTTCACCTCTTCCTCTTTCTCTTTCAATTCTTCTTCTTTCCTTTTCATTTCTTCAATTTTTACATATTCTTCTGCAGTATATACAAATTATTTAATTGATATGAAGAATTTAACCAAAAACAAACCAGCCAACTGAATTAATCAGCCAAAGGGAGATAAACCAAAAACAAACCAGCCAATTCAATTAATTCTACAGACTTTATCACAGCAAGTATCAGGTGAGCCTGTAGGACATTATCAGCGGTTCACATAAAAGGGATGATGTACAAATCACCAATAAACGGCTATATCATGGCGTCAATTTTTTGACAGGAGATAAAGCCCATGTACCCAGTGAAAACCTGACCAGAAAATTTAGCAATCCTTGTAAATTAAGGTTGGAGAATAGCACAGACTTCAACTTGCTACCTTTATGTTAACACGCCAATGATCAATATAAAGTACTATAATCACTTGGTCAGGGACGTTCCACAATCAAAACACCGTTTAACTGTGGAAAATAATTGTTGATTTCAAAAACGTGAACTGAGATCTATAAAAGAACCATAAACTCAACCAAACACGGTAAGCAGTTTTCCATTTTGTCAGATAAAACCCATCGAACAGACACTTTAACGTTTACTATAATCCATTGTTTCTTACTGACGCTGATGGCGGCTGCAATTTTTTGCCCTATAAGGTGTACTACTAGATATTCAATAACAAGCGAGTCCAACTTATCACTAACCATTTAAACGATACCATTTACTGAAACTATCCAAACATTACAGATTTTGATTGGTTGCAATTTAGGAAACTTTTGGTGTGATTTGATCATTTTAAGTGTGAAATACACAAAATAATCAGATTAGACAGAAAACTGCAGACATTTGGCCACTAAGTTTGAAATCGGTTCACTAACAGTACAAATAATACTAAAGCATTAAACACTGCTTGTTGAATTACCTGCTAAACTTTTACAGAACTTTTTGTGAGTTGACCAATGGAGCTTTTGACAATTCTGATTGCAGTAGTTCACCTGATAAAATAAAAAGATATATTTAGGAAAGACATTTTCACCTGTTGATAAATTTTGATTTTCTGGATACTTCTATTTCCAGAAGTAACTATATTATACTTATTTAGTTCTTTGAAGTCTACAGCATGTACATACTCCTAGTTTATTACTTATACATAAATGGCTGATCAATCTAAACCAATAACAATGTAGCAGAGGTCATTGGTATAGTTTTTTAGTGATAACCTAGATCGATTGCAGTTTTTTATTTAATCCCACAGACATCTAAAATCACCATGATTATTTGGTACCAGTCTAAATTGTAATCTGTGTTAAGTTTAAACCAGAAGTATGTATAAACTGGTTTAACATTAGTCAGATTATTTGGAACCAGTCTAAATTGTAATCTGTGTTAAGTTTAAACCAGAAGCTTGTATAAACTCCAAATATATCTATTGGCTCTTATGGCCCCCTATTATGGCTATCTGCTTAATTCGAAAATATCAAAAAAACCAATAGCAAAAATACAAACTAAAAGTGTGTATTTTTTTAAATCCATTTTATATGTATTTACCATTTTACAAGCTGAACATTTCTTTTCTGCCTTTATTTCACCACACGTTGTACACACTTTATCATCGTTGAAGAATCGTTGTCCATTAATGACTTGAGAAAGAACAGATAATGCTGTTGGATCGTCTCCCTTGAATTGACATGCTAACGTAAGTCACAAAGGCATAAAACATAATATTTTATAACACAAACTGATCCTCATATTATCTGTAATACACAATACCGGTTCTTCTCAATTTGGTGTTCATAAAGGCATTTAAGCATAAAACAATGTATTTCTTCAAGAAATTTTGTCCTCATAAATGCATTTTAATAATTCATGCTTTTTGGTCTTTATAAAATGTTATTACATAATGATTTTTATGAGTTCAAATCAATACTGACTGCTTGAAATTGCAGGCATGTAGCTGCCTATACACCAGTATGTGGCTGAATCAACGATTTTGACCCCCCCCCCCCCCCCCCCAAAAAAAAAAAAAAAAAAAATTGCAATCTTTCCCTCCAATCAATAAACTTATATTGTCCTAATTTACGCATACCAAAGCACCTTAAAACTGTCCAAAATACAAAATTGTTTTCAAAATGTTCCAGGAGGCATGCCTGTACTCCCCCTCCCCAGGGATTGGGAAGGCCACGCGCCATGCGCAATTGGCGCTTAAGTGACTAAAATGGCCCATTGGTGAACATCAGGGAAGGGCCCGAGTGCGCGATAGTAATTTCAGCGACTACCTACACTTAGCGTAGAAATTTGAATTCCCCGATACTAAAAATAGATTACTTTAAATACTCGTCCAATCAAATATCGTAATTGCCTACAATTCTCGGAACTCGTTTTAAAAATAGAGGACTTTAAATACTCTTCCAATCAAATGGATTAAAGAAATAAAATTCTCGGAACTGATTTTAAAAATAGAAATTTACTAAGAAATTCACTCGAACTTTAATGTGATCGAAGTGAAATATAGTATAGTATTGAAGTGAAATATAGTATAGTATAAATACAGGTATGAAAACTGACGTCGTTGTTGAGTGATTTCCGGACCGGATGTCCGTCTTAATTTCGTAATTAGAAAACTCTTACACATGCGTAGTTTTATTTTCAGTATTTCCGGTTTTAAGTTCATTCACGGGAATAGATGTTTCTAATAAATTACTGTAAAATTTTGGTTTTCTGCCAACAAGAAATCACTCACACATCTTTTCATGATTAAAATACAATTAGTGTACGGGCTGCTCGAGACCAAACTTTTGAAAAATTGAATTAAGAGTCCGGCAAACTTGGATTTCGTCCGACATTACAGAATGTCACACATACTACATATATAGTGTTCAACAATTTCGCCATGTCATATAGTAATCTAGCCATTTCTAATATGGCGACACTTTTACAAAACTGGCGACGGAAAATTGCAGTTGGCGATTTTTTTGGCGCCAGCTTTTTAGAAGCCAGAGGCCCTTTAAAGTCTGTCAATGGCCCCATAATATAAAAAATGGCCCTTTGGATTGTTCTAAGATGGGGCCATTGTCCCATTATAAAAAAATCCTTCCCAATCACTGCCTCCCCCCTAGTTATTTCGTGATTCCACAATGTAACTTGTCTGGCTACACCCCTGTATTGATTCTTAAAATAATGAAATAAAGTAGAAACAAGTCAATTTTAACAATATCATAAATGACTGAATTGCAACAAATGGGATTTTAACCAATGATTTTAAGGTATCCGGACCATAATTGACCACGTGATCATATTTGGTGTCCCGGATGTCTATTGTTCTTCAATGGAGCAGACCTCGGTAATGTTCGGCAAACATCGGAAATACTATTTGAGTAACTTAATTTTTTTCCTGAAAATTTTGAACATTGACTCAAGTTATATAATATATTTAATTTTTATCATTAATTAGCAATACATTGATTTAATAAAGCTGTATTTCTTGGACGACAAATAAAATTAAACAGTAACTTCAATTATGGGTCGGATACCTTAAAAGGTATCATATGTAATAAACTTTTTTGTTATAACACATCACTTACTGGTACCTCACCATTACTTAGACAAACAATAAATACTCAGGTAAGTCTGTTGTATTAATCTGACTTACAATTTTAACAGGTGCTAAACTTCGAACACATTGGTGGAATAAAGGACAATCTGAATACAGGAACTTCTTAATAGATTCTCTGATTAAGTTTTCTTGTGCTACAGGATATCCATCTGACTGTCTTCCCTTTATAAGGCTACAAACAGACATCAAAACTTCACTCTTATACATAATACATTATTATATCTATTATTTAATGGGTGAGTCTCGATTGGACAATACACACATCTGGCATTGAAAATTGTACAACCTTGGTATCTTTGATGACATTTTGTCTCAAACAACTGGACATAAAAACTGTCCAAACCAAACCCAGAAATGATTCAAGCAAAAGAAATTCCCTTGTTTTTGTAATTTTGCACATTTTTTTTCTTTTTCCTTTTACTTAAAATTTGTGTGTATGTAAATAAACACCTGAAATATATTTGTATAAACAAAAATAAAAAGGGCACTGTCTACAGAGCATGTATAACTGTCTTGTGGCAAATGCAAACTATTTTATCAATACAATGTACAGTACAGGTATCCAGAAGTTTTTCCTGCCCATATTGGTCTTTTTTTCCCCTCAGAAATGACCAGGTTGAATATTATTTGTTATTTTGCCAGCATTTCTTATGATGTACGCATCATGTAAATAAGAAAATATATGTAGGAAGATAACCTCCTGTCTTAAACTTCTTTGTTAAGATAGCAGATGCTATAAGATGGCATGTTGTCTATGTAACAAAGTAATTGCAAAAAACAGTGATTTTGGTAAACATTGATCAGATATTTTCAATAACGGGAAGTAAGAAGTTCTTACTTTTAAAATGGGCACAAGTTCAGAAAAGAATTGAATTTATGCAATTTAGTGATTGACCACACTGTTTTTTGTTAACAAGTTTTTATTTTCATAATGAAATAATATTTTTTTTTCAAATCTTTAAAAAGAATGTAAAATGATATAGTTTGCCTCAGATTAACATCTGTGGATATGGTTAGTCATATAGGCACATGCATTATGAACAATTTTCTCAAAGTTGTGATATTTTTCTTAGAAATAAAACATAAAAACAAATTTTAATATTCATATTCAATCTCTATATTTTTAAAATGTTGCAATAGTATATTTTAGGAAATGGATTAAACAGATCTTTAGTCGTAATTAGATTGTCACTTGTAGATATAACCAACAGTGTGATGGCACCCTGCAAGTCACAGTGTCACTATACCTTAAGAATGTATACAGAAAATGTATTTTAGCTACTATATTAAGATGATTGCAGCATTAATACTAAATCATGTGACTTACTGTTTAATCCAATCATCAAGACTCTTCTTCTCTATGTAGGCCTTGCTGGCCTCCGCAACAACAAATGAAAAATAATGTGTCTTCATTGCCATCACATGGTTTGTGTCTTTAGCTTTCATGCATTTCTCACACAGAGATTCTAACACTCTTACAACCTTTTTAGATTCTTCTAACATCCCGATGTTTTCTTGAAGATAATATGCAAGCTGCAAAAAAAGACAGAATTTAAATTGGGGAAATTCCATTGATAAGAAAGTTAAATGCTAACAAGTGTACACTAATGTGACTTATGTCAGATGAAATATGCATATTACACCAGTTTTTAGTTGGGTTAGTGTTACTAATATTCAATTGTTTTGTGTTCTTGTTGAGTGTAGTTGGTCTTTGGCTATTTTTTTTTCCTATTATTCATTTTATATTGTTTGAGACTTTCTCTATGGCTACTGATTGAATGTTTATACATTTAATCTTTAACCAAAAATAAGTCAACTGCTAAAAACTTATGACATGTAGGGAATATTTTAAGAATTTTTATATGGAAAGTCCTGAATTCATCACTTTTAAAACTGTTTTTTTAAATATTCAAAAGAACAATTTCATACTTAAATTAATGAAACCCTATCGAAATTGAAATCATCAAATGTCAAGTTTTACTGGAAGGCTATCAAAATGTTACTCAAAGCAAAACTCCACCTTCAGATATCACACCTTTACATGACCTGAATAACATGAATTTAGTTTTTGATAATACTTTAAAATGTAACCTTCTAAATGAATATTTCTGTTCAGTCACGGACTTGTAGTACAGAGACAAAGACTTGCCCGAGTTTTACAAAGTAACGGGATACTCATGGAAATTGTGATTTTTGAACAAGACGTCTTAGATGCCCTAACTGTACTAAATCCACAAAAAGCAATAGGACCAGATATAATCAGCAATAAAATGTTACTTATGGTTAAAAATGAAATAGCACAACCACTGTGCATGCTTTATAACGAATGGAACCTAGGGAATTTAATAGCTCTTTACAAGAAGGGAGATATATCCCTAGTTTCAAATTTAGGCCAGTCTCACTATTATCTTGTATAAGTAAAGTTTTTGAGAAAATTGTATAAAAATTCATTTACAATCATTTGTATAAAAATGAACTTTTGTATTAATATCAGTCAGGTTTTTTACCCAGATGCTCTCAAGTTCATCAATTAATTGAATTGTAGCACAATGTTTTAATATCATTAGATTCTGGTCACAAGACATGTATTAAATTGTGTGACATTAATAGTGAAATAAAGGTTTCGATTGAGTATGGATTTTGGGGTTAATATCATAACTAGAAAGATATGGCATTAAAAGCACACTTCTTTGCTGGTTAGAAAGTTATCTTACTAACAGAAGACAATTAGTTGTTCTTAATGAAAACGTATCATCAATAGGGTTTCTGCAAGCCAGTGTCCAACAAGGATCAGTTCTAGGACCCCTCCTATTTCTTATTTACGTTAATGATATATCTGATGACATGAAAGATAAATCAAGAGTATATCAGATTATTTAATAAAAAAGTACAATAATTAAAATTAGTGAAAGTTAATTTTAAGATCTAATCTTATGTTCATACTAAAACATATTTTGTACCCATAATTAATTCTTTCTTTAAAGACTTTCAACTTCTGAAACCATGTGTGTATTGCCAGAGTTTAATTAGTTTAAACATATTTTATTTGCTCAAATTCGCAAATAGGATAAGACACAAGTTAGACAAACTTATGAAGTCTTCATCAGAGTTGAATTTCAACTATAAAGGGTATCATCAGCTCTGACACATGTATTGTTTAATAAACATCCTAATTCAAGCCTATCTTCCACCAGTGTGATTGTTACCTTTGAAGAAATAGATGAAACAGCTAAAATATTGATCACTATTTGGAAGAATACTTAATTAAGCATTGGAGTCGGAACTGACAAAACAGAAATTTGTATGTGTATGATAACTAAAATGGACGCATACTGGGATGCACAAGATATTTAAGTAAATCCAGAAATAACAACATGCATACCTCTAAACATGTTGCCAGAATCCCTGTACACATACTTACTTTTACTGGGTGAAGGTTGGCAAAGTTTATCATCTTAGCTAATGGTAAGGCCAGTTCTTGAGGCAAACGTGGTTCAGTGTCAACACCTACAAATAATTAGTAAATGTACAAGACAATGGTTTGATTATGATAAGTTTATCAAGAATAATACACAAATACAGTTTTAAATTTGTTTATCAAGTTAACTGATAGAAGAAAGATTATCTATAATTATACCAATACATGTACCCGTATATTAAACCACAATCTAGGGGCCTCGGTAGCCGAGTGGTTAAGGTAGTTCATCTACTATTGATCATGTGGTCTGTCAACACTAAGATTGCGGGTTTGATTCTCACTGCAAGCAGGGTGTGATCGACTCCAATCTTAATTGACAAGGATTGCCAGTTTTCCTACTACAGGTCGCGTTTTTTTTATGGGGGCTTTCTCTCCCAATAAAAACTGAAAATATTCCTGAAAGTGTCCTTAAACACCATTCAAAACAAACAAACAAATAAATCACAATTTAACATCTGTCAATGGGTAAAATCCACTGTTTCATCGATGTTCAATTGTTATAAATGTTGTTCATGAATTTTTCTGCATAAAAAAACAAACCCTTTTTTCTTGTGTACTTTTTTTGCCTTAAGACATTCTTCTGAGCATTTACTTTCTTTGTGATTCACCTGCACAAAGGCAAGTTTAAGTTTAGGTGTGCCCAACCTTAGTTGACAAAAATTTCAAGCTTTCTAACTGGGCATTCACTTGGCTTCCTACCCCACTAATAACTGGATGATATGATATTTCTGAGAAGTTACTATAACTTACCTTGGATTTTTGTGTAGGGTGCTAAATCTTCTTTAGCAAAGTAGTTGTTGATGACAGAAACACATTCATGTTGTCCTGTTAATACATAAGAATATTTATATTTTTCACTACAGGCCAATTTTCCTCACAAAAAGGAATATGGAATTCGAATGAAGTTAACCTACAATGTCTTGTCTTATACATGAATATCATTAAAATTTCACTAAATTTTGTTTTGAAGCCAAATTCGTGTTTTTTTTAAGTTTACAAAAAAACAGAATAATTTTGAAATAATTGTGTAAATTATACAGGTTTAGTAGGCATGTCTTCACCTATATAATTGTAGGATAATTACTGCATAAATATCAAACATAAGTAACAATCTGATTTACTGAAGTTCTACATCAAGATGATATGTAAGGTAATCAACATTCACTCACCAACAAAAGCCGCCATCTGTGTGGCTGTTCTACCAACCGAGTTAACATAGTCTGTTCTAGCACCAGCCTCTAACAACAGTTTGGTTGTTTCAGCATTCCCTGTGAAAAAATATATTAGCCATTTAATATAGATTATATTATTTCATCTGTAGTGTCAGTATGACATACTGTAAATTCTCAAGTTTTTGTGAATGATGCAATCAACCTACGGATGGCAATAATTAAACCTCACAATTTAATTTCATTACTACATTAACAAATAACAAAGTTGGCACATCTATAACATTCCCTGGGGCACTATAAGAACTGTTTATATGGTTATTTCATGTCTAATGTGTCAATATGTGAATGATTTTAACAGAGACCATATTTACTAAGTATATCAAATTTTGTGTTTGCTGATTGGCAATAATTTGTGATGTATTAAACTTTAACATGCTGATCTTTTATAAACAATCTCAGCTAGCAACCATTGTCATTTTGTTTGATTATGATATTTATTTATATACACCAAAGTTTATTTCTCTTTGATGTTTCATTTACTACCCATGCCAAACTCCATTTTACATAAATCACTTCATGAATAAAGAACATGTGACAAATGTATTTTGATTCACATAGGCAGGGGTCACCACACTCTTAAAAAGTAGGGAGAAGTGACTTTTCCCTGGCAGCCAAACAGGGAGAAGTCAGACCCAGACAGGGAGACTTCAGGGAGACACTAGGGAGAAGTCAGGATGACCGTACAAATAAGTAATTTCACAGTAGTTACATACATTTTTCATCATTTACATCAATTTCCAGGATTATTTCTCTTGTGTTTTTAAACCATAATACTCTTAGATTACTTCCCATTTTCAAGAGTTGTCTTTCATAACAGCAGGTATTTATTATTGAACAGATAAGGAAAAATCATGTTTTTATTTTTTTTAAATGATTCTTCCAATACAACTAAAAAAAACTGCAGAATTAGTTTGCACATCATAATAAATTTTACCTGATGCTTTACTATATGTGAACCAAAAAATACTGAAGAAAAACTACTTTTTACCCACAGTAGGTACTTTAAAGTACCTGCTCTAAAGAACAGATAACTCTGCACATGGGAGATAAATCTTGTTTACCGCAAGTAGGTAATTGGTAGTCTGGGTGAATTATTTAAACCAGATTTACAAGTATCTTTAGTGAACCATCAGGCGACTTAAGGGAAATAACCGGGTGACTGACTTCGCTTTTGAGATGCCTTAGGGCGACTTCAGGTCCCAGCCAGTAAGGCGACTTTGTCGCCCACTTTGCCCAGGGTGGTGAGCCCTGATAAAAAGTTTGTAATGAAACAAAATAACATTATTCTAGATCCCAAATATAGGTAAACGAAATGAAATCCAAGCATGCCAAATGTGTATTTGGTTTAAAGTATTGACGACCAATATTTTATGAAAACCTTTATAATTATTTGCTACCTAAATAAAAATTGCATTTTGATAATGGTTACTCACATAACAATAACAAATGCATGCAATAATTCAAAATTTACAGTATTAGCTGTAGCTATTAGTATGTCAGAAATATAATATGAACTATTAGTTTTCAGACATATACATGTAATAATGACTTTAAGTATATTCAGACATATAATACAGAGTATTATTTTGCCTATAATATAATCAGCACAAGACATATAATTTGGTTAATTTACCTGACAATGCAGCAAACATTAGAGCTGAATAACCATTCTCATGATAACGAGAGTTGACATCTGCTCCATTGGACAGTAACATCTGACAGGTATCTGTTCTCCCTCTGAATGCTGCATGCTGCAGTGGTGTGGTACCAGTCTACAAAAAAATAGAACCCTTGTTGAACACATTATTCAAACAGATAACAATGTATGGAATAGATGCCTAGATTACATTATATTTTGGTGTTTGAGCTCATTTTGAGATTAATATTAATGAACACTACATTACAACTAAATACTATGATATTTTTATGTGATGATTCTGTTGTATTGGAATGAGGCAAAGCAGAAAGCCAATGCAGCTTGTTTAGTACCAATAACTAGGCCAATACAGAAATCATTACATAATGATATTTTTATTAATAAACTAGGGCTAAACAAACAGTCCAACCATTAACAGTTTCACTCTAGCTCTTATACAATGTAGGTTTCAAGTTATATTGTAAATACTGAAAACATAGTCAAAAATCGTCAACTTAACACTAATAGCAACTATTGTAGACCTCATTTGAAGTAATGGTTTTCTCTATACATTTAGCTATAATAGTTTTTGATTGTGACAAAAAACATGCGATGACACCCATGATCTATTTTAAGTAACAGTGGCCATTTTTATCCCTTGATCAACAACCTGGATACAAATTTGAAACTAGGATCCATAGGCTAAGGATTTTTAGGGCCAAGTATGAAAAAAATTTGGCCACATGGTTTCAGAAAAGAAAATTTTTGACAAAGTTTATGACTGACTACAGACAAAGACGCCAAGTTATGGCAGGTGAGGTGAGCTAAAAATAAATACAACTAAATAAAAAAAAACAACAAAAAAAACAAATTAAATAATAAATACTTAATTAAAACTGTTACTCACATCATCAAGGAAGTCAACTTTAATGGATGGTTCTTTCAGCAAAGCTTGAACTTCTTCAATTTTTCCTAGAATAAAAAATAATGAATTAGAAAAGTTAAAAAAAAACTGCAACTTTGTAACACAACATTTATTAGTTAATATACTATGTGATAGTTCTTTTTAAAGCAGCATTCTTTTATAAATTTTCTATGTACAGCTTTGGTAGAAAAAAAGCTGATGTAACAATATTATTGCTAAGTTACAATAACCAAACTGATAAAAAGTAGGAAAGCATTATTACAAGTCCTTGTACATACACAGTGTTAAACATTTTTAATTGTATGGTTCATCATGGTAAATGTTATTTGTGTGTACTTGATAACGATCTTTATTATCACCTTCTTAGTTTGTACAATAGTGTCAAATGTGAACCAAACAAATGGCTTGGAAAAGTCACAAATTGGGCATTAACAGGTCAACACAGATCAATGTTAATATTTAAAATTATCTTTATTTAGAGTCTCTCCATCTTTTAAAACATTATTGGGGCATGTATCATATATTACAGTAAAAAATATTTAAATTTTATTGTTAAAATAAAGAGTCCATAGACTTCAATATAGTACATGTCTAATGGTAGGTTATCTCCTCCTTTTATGTCATAAAGCCTTTAACTTTGAAACTGGAAATGAGGCAGCTAAACATGCTCTGCTCTTGGTTAAATATCTATTGAACCATATTCTAGTATCCAAGCAACAAAACACCAACACAAAGAATGTAGATATAAATTCTTTTATATTTTTATCGAAGTAAAATATGAATTTAATCAAATTTTAATCACATTGAGCATATTTTGCTGTTACCACAACAAGTTTTATTCAATAAATTGATAACAGATGAATTCCTAATCCTAGTATTTCATATTATAGTAAAGTTATAACAGTGTTATGAACAAAATATATACCATTTAGTTCAGTGCTATAAAAATATCTACTAGTCAGTGAACAGCTCTGGTGAGCTTACAATTCTATCAATCCAATGGACTCATTTCGTACTATGGTAAAAAAATTGGCGTTATGTTCCCATGAGCCAGATAATTATGACTTGACATATCAGTTACAGTATATACAGTAGACAAGCAAGTCTACAAAGTAGCATGAAATTTCTTTAAAATCTTCAAACAATATTTGGTGGCAACTCGTTTAATGATAGCTGACCATATATTTATGTTAAATCTAAATTTTAAACTTCCAGGTTATTTTACCTTTCACAATAGCATCAATCAATTTTTGTTCAGCATCAGTCAGCTTCTTCTTTCCGTCTGAGTCCATGATGAATAATCTCTAAAACGAAGATATATATAGTGAGATATAAATAATAAAATAAATATGTTTGATCATTGAATATTAAAAAAAAAATTGTATCTTTGCTCTAAAAGTATATAAAATTGTTGTATAAATTCTTTAAGTGGATAATTTTGTTTCTTGGATATTGGAATATAATACTTTCCACGGGGGTGATGTATTATGTTAATCTTCCAATTACCTTTGACTTTGCCCAATTCTGTAATTTTACATTATATAATTAATAAATAAGTATATATATCAAGAAATAAATCGAAAACAAAAATAGAGAATTAGTAAAAACAGAAGAAAAAGATAAGCTGAAAGCTACATGCACTTCATCTTGGAAATGGACTTGTCCATTTTAATGGCGTCCGAAAGCAAGCAAGGTGCTAATATTTTACTTTGTAGTAGAAAATGTAAACATAAAAAGCCAATAATTCCTCACCTACATACAATGATAAAACTATCTCTTATAAATTGTACCACATATTGATATGCACGGGTTTATGCAATATTCCATAATTTGTGTCCATAACGATTATCGACCGTCCGTTTTACTTTCGTTTTCGAAATCGGTGCCGGTGGCAGCGTCCAGTACTCCAAAACTTTGGCAAAAATCTATTTTATTTTGTTGTTATACAGATTCATGCTATTTTTTTTTAAAATAAATCGATCGATCAGCTTACTGGACCACCATTTACAGTCGCAGGGCTGTCAAGTTTTGATGAGCTGCTCGCGTGAGATTTGCCTAAAAATTGAAAGATCAAAGGAAAAAATAAAAACATCAAAGAAATTTGCTGCCAAATTGTGGACTAGATGCGTGAGTCTCGCGCGAGTTGCGTGAGACTTGACAGGCCTGCAGTCGGTCAGTTAGCATAACCTTGCATTTGTCCTGATAGCCGGAAAAATACTAGCTCACAGTCACACACTATTCTATTCGTCTGGCCATTAGAAATGCACACGTCACGAGCGTCTAGCAGAATCAGTAGCCTGCGTCAATCTCTCTTGCGCTATGTCTTGGGCTAAAAATGGTGAACTTCATATCTGCGATAAATTTTCTTCTTATGAAGAATTACAATTAAGAATCCGTCATTTTGAAAATTATCAAAAATCTTGAATTATAAAAATGAGATTCCTTCACGATATTGTTGGCAAGGAAATAGGGCATTAACTTAAAACCTTTAAGATTCTAACAAATAGCAACTGCCTTGAGATAAAGCAAGTCGAGGAACCATTTATCTTGTATCCATAATTCTGCTCGTGCTACATATGTCACGATTTCAGAATTTTAAAAGCAAAATTTTCATGAAAAAAACATAAGTTTTTCAACAATAAATATTTTATTCAGAAAGTGAAACAAAATATAGATGAAAAACTTGGGTGCATTAAAACAGTCTGTACCATTGTCCTTTAGCCTAGTTCAAAAGTTGTTTTATTCAGACATGAAAATTGCACAAGGCTTTTCATACTAACTGAATTGTTTTTTGCTCTTTATTGTTCAGTTCCGAGTGTCTAAAAAAATGTTCCCTTTGAACATATCCACCTTTTAAGCTATTTCCATTCTTTAATAATTTTTGTTCTTTTTTCTGCTGTTTAGTTTACATTTCTTCAAAGTGCATAGTTGTACTTTGTTGGATCAGTTCGATAGTAAATGCCAATCCTGGTTATTGTAGATGTATATTTAAAAACAATTGCTTGATTATGAATAAAATATTAAAAATGATCAATTCAGTGTTGCAGAAATGTACAGTAAGTGACACAGAAATGATAATTAGTTATAAAAGGACATAAACATTATTATTTCCGATAGAAGCCCTAGAAGTGTTTGCTCCTTTACTACTTGCAAGACCTCATTGTAGCAACGAGATAAAAAATTGTCACAGGAAGTACATTCTTGTAACTTTTGGTAAAGCAAACCATGTGGCCATAAAGTGCTGTGGGAAAAACAGAAAGCCTGATATAAATGACCCAATTGACTGTTGGACCCACTTGCATGTTTACAAACATCGTCTAAACACTGGCAGAAACTGGAATTCCTTTTGGGTTTTTACAAATATATAATATAATTGCTTTAGTTTGATCAATGGTTCATATTGGTATCTTCACGTAAATACAAATTTGTCGGACACTATATTTTTGTAAAAGTGGAGGTGGTGACGTCATACATGATTGATAATTTCATAGAAAATAAAAAGGTGTCTGTGAATCACTACTCAGGGGAAAAAGGACATTTTGCTTATTAAAAACCTTGTTAAATATGATCCCATAACTTAGCATGGATGATGTTGAAAGTGTGTCATTGACCCCCCCCCCCCCCTAATTCTAAATAATGTGCTTAATCCTCATTTGGATGAAATTGATTCTGATTGAAGCTTTACACTAAAAAGTAGGACTGCAAATAATTGTGTTACAGAAATTAAATTGGAAATGCACTGTAATTGCCCCAGAACCAGGTAGTACTAGAGTGGTATGATTTTGTCATGCAGTAATTTATTTCCTTGTACATTATTGCAAATATTTATATTTAAATTTGCATAGCTTCCAAGTTCAACATCACTGTTTAGAGTTGATTCTGCAGTCAAGGAGAAGGTTAATTTTCAACAATGGAAATTTATAAATAAAATGTATTTCTGAACATGTTAATCTTGATCTCTGTTTGAAAACAAGCCTCTCCAACAGTTTAATGTATACAACAGTTTCATAGTTTGTTTTATTTGTCAGAATGACTATCAAGACAGAATTCAGACCTAGATGTTTCTTTGATCTACAGATTGATGGACAGTCTGGTAAGTGTTACAAGGATGATAAAGAAAAAACAACTAAATTTAATTTGACCACAATGAACACAAAATTCTAAAAACTTTATTTGCAAAGTTTGCTTTTTATTAGGCCCTTCTGGTTTTTCCCAATTTTTTTATGCTGGGCCGAAGCTTTTTCATGTGCTTGTGTTATCAAATCATAACTGTAGTTTTTCAATTTTATATATTTTTTTTTTCATGCCAATCGCAAATTCAAAAGGATTATGTTGTACTTGAATGTTAATTGGATGGTTGTCTTAAAAGTATAAAATTTTATTTGGTTGGAAATCCAATATTTCTGCTATTGCAGGAAAATTTAACAAAAAAAACCCCTGAAAAATGTCATAAATGCGTCTAATATTAAACCATGGAACTAGTTTAAACCAAACATTAATAGAAATATTACATATGGTTTATGATTCTGACATTTTCATTGGATTATTTAGCCACGTGGTTCTAAGGATATTTAGTGTATTTCTTTACTTTGAAATCAAAGCCTTTTTGGTATATTGACGCTATGTTTCTATTTTTACCTATATTGACGCTATGTTACTAAATTTAGATCCGGATATTCTTCCGTTCCAGACATATTTTATACACATCGTTGTAAACGAATATAGCTGAAAAAGCCTCTCGGCAGACGACAAAACGAAAATTTGTTAACTTAAGTGAGGATGACATAAACAAAATAGCAGAAAGTGCTGATTCTGCCAATACCAAAAAGGCTGCAATGCAAGCCGTGAATTTATTTAAAGAGTATTTGACTGAAAATGAACATAATCCAGACTTTAAAAACAATTGATCCAACTAAACAAAAGCTTCATATGTAATATAATAATGATGGACTTTTGACTCTGTCAATATATTATATATGGACCTGTTAGGAATATATTGACCTCGGACTTCATCCTCGGTCAATATAGGCCTAACAGGTCCATATATAATGTATTGACCTCGTCAAAAGTCCATAATTGATAAAGATTCTTAACAAAGTTAATGTTGTTTATGCTAGTTAGCAATTGAAAATGACTGCCATTACATTGCAGTTTAAAATGAGGGAAATGCATCTTCATTGCTTTTATACCGTAAATGCTGGCTTAAAAGTAGGTCTGCATATAAGTCACGTGTATTTTGGGGCCTTAAAATCTGGTATTTTGCTGTTGACCCTCATATTAGTCGGTCTGAAGGCCGACGTGTTGACATCGGGTAAGAATCAAATAAACATTCCAAATTTGTGAATAAAAATCATTAAATCAGTAAAACTTCTTGTTTATTATTAGTTTCTCGTGTTTTATTAGTTAAATATTGCTTGTTGTTATCTTAAGTTGTTTGTTTACACTAGAGTACACAAGTTTTTGAAAATGTAAACGTAATTATCTCCCTGAATTTGATATCGCTAGAAACCAAAAAAGGACAAACACAAGTAAATATATATATATATAAAAGTCTAAAGAGTCTTCCAACCAGCAAGCTTATTAAGTATCGGATCGACAAACATGACGATACAGCATAAATAAAAATATTATACAAGTCTAGAAGATTATGCAACGATACAAATGACAGTGTTTCTTGTCAAAAATTTAGACAAAGACTGACCAACGAATGGCCTTAGTCATTGAATGTCAATATAAATAAATGACTAAGGCCATTCGTTGGTCAGTCTTTGTCTAAATTTTTGACAAGAAACACCGTCATTTGTATCGTTGCATAATCTTCTAGATCATATTATTTAATAATTAAAGCAGAGTTTTTAAAATAAATGAAAGCTAAAGTAAGGAATATAAAGGAATATTGTTTGTAAATCAAAATAATAATTGATGAAAAAACTAATTCTGTAACATATATGTATTAGTTAGTTTATCTTGAATTTCGGTTTTCAGTTGTATCATGACATCACCGGATGTATTATGTAATACATACAAATAAATCGATACTTGTGTAAACAGTGGTAAATACAAATGGAAATATGGAAACTGGATAAAATAAACAATACACAAGTAAAAACAACCTTTATTAATGTCTTAAATATACTTTATTTAGCATAACTAATCATGTATCTGTCTATTTTCATGTCTATAATTGGCGGTCTATGTACGGCCTTCAAACATCGACCGGAATTCTTTCCTCTTGTGATATGGCTCGCTTATAAGTCGGAAGCTTTCTCTAAAACCAAATTTTAACTTCCAATTTCCCAACTTATGTGTGAGTATGTACGGTAATCAGGTGATGGATACAGACTTTTGAGAGCCTCTGGTTTAACTTGTAGAAGACTAGTTGTATTAGTGCTGAAAATATAGTTTCTGGGATCATTTTTTAAATTTTATTTTATTTTTTTCAGCTGGAAGAATTGTATTTGAGCTTTTCTCAGACTTGTGCCCTAAAACATGTGAGAATTTCAGGGCTCTATGTACAGGTAATGCTTATTACAGTCTTCTGTTATGTTGTCACATTGGTTTTCAACTTGAATTAAAATATGAGGAAAGAAAAGACATTATAGTACCCACTGAGGAAATAATATTGTACTATTATTTTTGCTAGCTTTTTGTATTGATTGATTTATAGGATGATTGCTTTACATCCTGCGAACAGTATTTCAGCTATATTCAGGACGAGAACAAGTTTAATAACACAATAAATCAGCCGAAAAAAGTGGTGGGATGGGACATAGGGAACAAAATTTGACTGCCACTGGAAAAGTATGGAATATTGGGTTACAAGCAAGGGGTGGAGAATTTAGCCTTTTGTATCAGCAACAATGAGCCTACTTTTTTTCTAAATCTACCACAGCACAGTAGTCTTAGCATGCAAGGAGCATGGCACTCTCCAAACACATTACCCACTATGGTGCGAAGCCAGGTTTTCCCTATTATGACCCGACAAACCCCAACAAGAGGGTCTCCCCTATCCGCCATCCATGGATGCACTGTGGGTCAAATACTGGGGACAAGTACCAGTCGTTTACAATGTATGAATCTTGAAATGTGACTATGATCCATATTGAAAATTTTCAATCAGTTATATAATTTGTCCTTTTTTTTCAGGAGAAAAAGGTATCAGCCAAAAGAGCGAAATACCCCTCCACTACAAGGGATCACCTATCCATCGTATAGTAAAGGATTTTATGATACAAGGTGGAGATTTCACCAAAGGTGTGTATTTCCTTCCACCACCTGTCACCATATTAAATGCATAAGAACAGTTTTTTGTGTCTATTGGAAAATGTAATTTGAAAAAGAATAGTTTTTCTAATTTTAATTAATACAAACACATGTAATATTGTAAACTATTATTTTCTTAAGAATAGAATTTATTAAAGAGTTTAATATGAAGCAGAAATAATTAAATAGGCACAAGTTAATCAACACAAATATTTAGGATAATTTAAATTTAAAATTTTATGTTCTTGTATTACAGGGGATGGAACAGGTGGAGAATCTATTTATGGAGGGGTATTTCCTGGTAAGAATAAATAATAAATAACAGCTTTTATAAATCATAACATTTTACTTCCTCGATTTAACAATTATTGTCTGTAAAATAAATGGTAGTGTACATGTAGACAACAACACTAGTATGTTTGGTATGTAGACAATATTGAGGTTTGTTTTTTTCTACAAACAAGAAAACAAAGGCAAACAAAAATTCATTAGTAATAAAATTGTTTTAGTTAACCACATTGTAAAAAGATATTTAGGTGTTTGTTTCTGTCAATAATAATGTGCCTTGAGTGTGAAAATCACACTTGTTCTTGATCAATGGTGGAAATATGAAGTAAGTGTTTAAATTGTTAAAATACATGTATTTAAATCTGTGTTAGAAACAAGTGAATGCATAAAAAGAAAAAAAGTTGTGTTTATTGTACATTAAAGTTCATCTTCAGAGGCCACCTTTTTGCCATCCAAAATATTTTTCAAAGATAGTGTTTGCTGAAAGGATCAATGGAATATGGATACATCCAAGAAAACACTCTTTAATGTAGCAAACTTTCTCGTGTAAAATCAAGAAAGATTACTGTTTGTATTGGTAGTTGCCAAACCAGTTTATGATTTTGTCATATCATCTCAATTGCAATGTATTTGTAACAGACAGAACATATATTTCTGTTGTTAATTTTTCAATATGATTTTATATTTTGCAGTGCAACTTATTAAAATTAACACAACATGTCACCTGTTCATATGTCTTTGGCTTTTATGCATCTTGTCAAATCTGAATGATTTAAATTATTTTTTTGTTTATTTCTCATTTGCTTCATATCTATTTTTACAGATGAGGATTTGACACTAAAACATGACAAAGAGTTCCTGCTTTCTATGGCGAACCGTGGACCTAATACAAACGGTTCACAATTCTTCATGTATGTATTGTGTTCAGGGAGGTAACCCTTCTTGTCCACATTTATAGTGATCAATAGAGTGGATTTTAGTACACAGACATAAACCTGCTTATATGGAGAATTTTTTATGGGATAACATTTTCACCAAATTTGTCTATTAATAAATAACATTTTGAAAGTACATGTACTCTCATTCAAGTTAAATGTGCAGTCTTGCTAATTTCAGTTTAATACAAATCTGTCAGCTTCACAGAATTAAGAAGTAAAAGTCTGTCTTCATTTGCATGTAAAGTTATGAAGTGTTTTTGCGACTGTCTTAAAATATTTTTATTTCAGTTTAGTTTTAGTTGTTCACTTATTTTTATATGGCAATCGAATGAACAACTTTAAACTAAAATATTTATTCTGTGTTGTGTACAAAGGTACACTTATTAATGATTAATATTTTTTGTTTTCAGTGAAATTTGGGGAAAACTGCTCAAGCAGTTATTAATTTTGAAAAAAAAATGATTTTAAAAAATGAACCTTGCTCATCTTCATTCAAAAAGTGCCCAACAACAGTTGAGAAATTAAAAAGAAAGAAATGTTTTCTTTCTTTTTTTAGAATATTATAGAAGAATGTGTCTTCAGTTTCAGAGTTGTAAATTTGATACTTTTTCTGTTTTTTTGTTATAAACTGATTCTATGTAACATTTATCATTATATACAGAATCTGATAGACAGCTGTTTGGACCAATAAAAAGTCAGGTAACATTACCTAAGTCTGAGTAGGCCATGCCTATGAAAGGCTTTTATGGCAAATGTACTTATAATTATTACCAATTATGAAATGTATTAAAGTATTTTTAGCATTTTGATTTATAGAACACCAAGGGATAAAAATTGGTTAAAAATAATAAAATTATTCAAGGAAAGATGCTGGCAATAAAACCATCGTGTGGTGGAAACACAGAGATAATGACTATTACCAAAAAGTTCCAGAAACAACCAAAGAATATCAGTAAAACTGGTCACATACAAATTGTATATGGTTTTAAAAATGGTTTTACCCACAATGCTGCTAAATTAAAACCAGTGGACCTGTTTCCCATCCCATCATAGATTGATATTTTATGTACAGTATAGAATTACATGTACCTGGTCTAGATCTACTGATCTTCTATTTACTGAATCGAAAAAATGTGTATTACATATTACAAACATAGAGGAAACTAAAGTTCAGATGACGTTTTTGTGAACATATTATGAAGAGTGCAATATATCTTATTTAAGAGTGATTCCTAAATTTGGTACTTCTGTTATTTTAATTTATTTTGTTTCAGAAGGTGCCAGGAGTTGCAGTACAAAAGCTAATTGATTTATAATGTCTTTGTTATAATTTTCTGCATTCAAACATGTTTTTCTTTTTATTTCATATCTCCTCTTCATTCCCCACAAATAGAACAACAAAACCAGCAGCTCATTTAGATGGGTAAGTATCGTAATTTATCTCTAGCACAAGACAGTGTAATTTTGCTTGGTCATTGAAGATTGCAGTGAGTGGGGTTGGACAAATCAGAAGTTAGATACATTTGTAATTGTTCATCTTGAAGATTTCATACTCACTGTCTTTGGAAAATATTCCAAGAAAATGTAGTAGCTCTATTATCTCAATCAATAAAAAGATCAGATCATTGTAATGCACAAGAAAAAAGGAGTCTTCAAAACAATGACTGAAAACTTTGACAAGAATACAAATGATTATCAGAATGTGTTTTAACATTGAACATTGCAGCTGTTTTTTACGTAGACATGCATATTCGAAAATTTTGGAAGGCACTGACATATTTTAAAAAAATTCTGATTAAGTATAACATGCATTATATAGTGGTCTTTTACACATTACTACATTTATAGCATAGGAACAGAGTATAGCTTCAATGTTTAAAAGTCAACAATTAAACAATGCTTGTAGTTATGAAATCAATGTCTTCAATTATTTTGTATTTTTATAGTATACATGTGGTATTTGGGCATGTTATTGTTGGGCAAGACCTAATAACAAAAATAGAAAATCTTGAAACTGATTCTAAAAATAAACCTCTTATTGATGTGATGGTGGAGAATTGTGGGGAATTGGTACCACAGATGAAGTCGAAAGGTATAGTACTTTGTCTTATTCAAGTTTTCAGTTTATGACATCTTTATTAGATCATTTTTACCAGTTTTTCTGCGGGCATGCCTGGTAGGACAAGAACAGACATTAACAACAGGTGCTTGCTGTTTTTTGTCGGCCCCCACGAATGTTATAAGAGTTATGGGACTTGGACCATTTAAGCAATAATAAACAATATTGAAAGCATATTTTATCAAGCACTCCACTAAAGTTTGCACATTCTGATGACGTTTATAATAATGTAGTTGCTTAGCTCGTCCCCAAATCAATCCAAATGATTCCAATATTACATGCTTATTATATTGTCTCGTAACTTAATGTATCACAAACAAAATTTTCCCATTTTAGTTTCTCCACCTCTAAGGCAATTTTACACCGAGTGTGGGGTCATTTGGTTACATGAAGCAATCTTTCTTGACATGAAGAAGTATAGCCATGATGATTTAGTATGCTTGAAGTGATAATATTTACCATCTGGGGCCTCAGTGGCTGAGTGGTTAAATTAGTTCGCCTACTATTGATCATGTGGTCTGTCAATTCTGAGATTGCAGGTTTGAGTCTCACTGTGGGCACGGTACTCTTGACTCCAATCATAATTGACAAGGATTGCTAGTTTTCCTGCCAAAGGTAGGGGTTTTCTTCAGGTTTCATCTCCTAATAAAAAATGGATGCCATGATATTGCTAAAAAATTGCAGAAAGTGGCTATAAACTGTCACTAGTTCTCTTGGGCCAAAGACTGGTCCTTATGATACAGTTAAAAAAAAATTGCTTCCTTTGAATAGGACAGAGGTAGTAAATAGCTGTCAGTATGATTGATACATGTTTGACAATTGCCGTATTAGTCATGCCTGTCTTTCTAAATCAACAGCAAAGAAGAGGAAGCAGGTGTCAGAATCAGATTCAGCTAAATCTTCATCAAGGGAGGAGTCAGATGTTGAGGAAGAGAAGAAGAAAAAGAAGAAAAAACATAAAAAGGAATCGAAAAAGAAGAGGAAGGAGAAAAAAAAGAAACGAGAAAAGAATCATAGGTAAAGTTTATTTTTGTGTGGGTTTAGTAATTGATTGAGTTAAATGAAATATAATTATAATGCTTATTTGACAGTAAAGTATTGACTCGGTGTTTGTGCTGTTGTTAGTGATATATTAAGAAATATATAACAGATTTTTATTAGCTCACCTGACCCAAAGGGTCAGTGTGAGCTATTCTCATCACTTTGCGTCCGTCGTCGTCGTCGTCTTCGTCGGCCGTAAACTTTTTACATTTTAATCTTCTTCTCCACAACCACTTGGCCAATTGGAACCAAACTTGGCAGGAATGTTTATTGGGTGGTTCTTAACAAAGTTTGAGTTTTTGGTGCTGATCAAATATGAAACATGGCTGCCAGGGCCATTAATGCGTTCTGATTGGCTGAAATTCAAAAATCTTCTTCTCATAAACTGCTTGGCAGATTGATTTGAAATATTGCAGAAATGTACCTTATGTGGTCCTCTACAAAGTTTGAGTTTTTTGTGCCGATCCAAAATCCAAGATGGCCGCCATCGCAGGACATAGTTTAACATAGGACCCTATGGGAAAAACATATAAACAACTTTTTCTATGAAACTGTTCCACACAATGAAGCCAAATTAATAAGGAAATGAAGGTTGCATAATTATCTTATTGTTTTGGGTTTTTCGAGCCAATTGCAAATTCAACATGGCTTCCAGGGCCATTAATGTGTTCTGATTGGCTGAAATTCAAAAATCTTCTTCTCATTAACTGCTTGGCAGATTGATTTGAAATATTGCAGAAATGTACCTTAGATGGTCCTCTACAAAGTTTGAGTTTTTTGTGCCGATCCAAAATCCAAGATGGCCGCCATCGCAGGACATAGTTTAACATAGGACCCTATGGGAAAAACATATAAACAACTTCTTCTATGAAACTGTTCGACACAATGAAGCCAAATTAATAAGGAAATGAAGGTTGCATAATTATCTTATTGTTTTGGGTTTTTCGAGCCAATTGCAAATTCAACATGGCTTCCAGGGCCATTAATGTGTTCTGATTGGCTGAAATTCAAAAATCTTCTTCTCATAAACTGCTTGGCAGATTGATTTGAAATATTGCAGAAATGTACCTTAGATGGTCCTCTACAAAGTTTGAGTTTTTTGTGCCGATCCAAAATCCAAGATGGCCGCCATCGCAGGACATAGTTTAACATAGAACCCTATGGGAAAAACATATAAACAACTTCTTCTATGAAACTGTTCCACACAATGAAGCCAAATTAATAAGGAAATGAAGGTTGCATAATTAACTTATTGTTTAGATGGTCCTCTACAAAGTTTGAGTTTTTTGTGCCGATCCAAAATCCAAGATGGCCGCCATCGCAGGACATAGTTTAACATAGGACCCTATGGGAAAAACATATAAACAACTTCTTCTATGAAACTGTTCGACACAATGAAGCCAAATTAATAAGGAAATGAAGGTTGCATAATTATCTTATTGTTTTGGGTTTTTCAAGCCAATTGCAAATTTAACATGGCTTCCAGGGCCGTTAATATGTTCTGATTGGCTGAAATTCAAAAATCTTCTTCTCATAAACTGCTTGGCAGATTGATTTGAAATATAGCAGAAATGTACCTTTGATAGTCCTCTACAAAGTTTGAGTTTTTTGTGCCGATCCAAAATCCAAGATGGCCGCCATCGCAGGACATAGTTTAACATAGGACCCTATGGGAAAAACATATAAACAACTTCTTCTCTGAAACTGTTCCACACAATGAAGCCAAATTAATAAGGAAAGGAAGGTTGCATAATTATCTTATTATTTTGGGTTTTTCCAGCCAATTGCAAATTCAACATGGCTTCCAGGGCCATTAATGTGTTCTGATTGGCTGAAATTCAAAAATCTTCTTCTCATAAACTGCTTGGCAGATTGATTTAAAATATAGCAGAAATGTACCTTATGTGGTCCTCTACAAGGTTTGAGTTTTTTGTTCCGATCCAAAATCCAAGATGGTGGCCATCACAGGACATAGTTTAACATAGGACCCTATGGGAAAAACATACAAACAACGTCTTCTCTGAAACTGTTGCACACAAATGAAGCCAAATTATGAAGAAATGATTAATGGATATTTATCTTATTATTTTGAGTTTTTTGAGCCAATTGCAAATTGAACATGACTTCCAGGGCAACTAATGGGTTCTGATTGGCTGAAATTTCAAAAATCTTCTTTTTACAAACCGCTTAGCAGATTGATTTGAAATATTGCACAAATGTACCTTAGATGGTCCTCGTTTTTTGTGACGATCTAAATTCCAAGAGGCCACCACGGTGGAACACAGCTTAACATAGGACCCTATGGGAAAACCATACAAACAGCTTCGTCTCTGAAACTCAGTTCCACACAATTTAACCAAATAATGCAGAAGTGATAGTAATCTTATTATTTTAAGTATGTTTCGAGCCGATAGGAAATTCAACATGGCTGCTAGAGCTGCAAATGCGTTCTGACTGGCTGAGATTTTAAAATTCGTTTTCTCACAAACAGCTTGGCAGATTTTAGGATATGTGATATTGTATGGTTCTCTACCAATTTTGAGTTGTTTGTTTCGATCCAAAATACAAGATTGCTGCCACTATGGAACATCACTTAACATACTAACCTATGAAAAAACAAAAACTGCTTCTTCTCAGAAACACTCCTACTGCTGATTGTAAATTCAACATGGCAACATTCATAGAAACAGCATCTTCACATAAACTCTTTAGCATTTAATATCAAAATTTGCAAGAAAAGTATTGTCTTAAAAAGTTTTTTTGTAAGTCAGGTGAGCGATACAGGCTCTTAAGAGCCTCTAGTTATAGATGGTTTTGTTTTACAAAGATTGTACATTGACATTTCTTTTCGCTTCCATCTCAGTTCTTGAAAATTAACAGAATAATCACATTAATGTACAGACAACAACAAGGAATTATTCTTCATGGGTGTATCATTTCAGGCATATTTCAGTACTAAAAATATTTTATTCATATTGATATTCATAAAATTAACTGATTGCAGGATAAATATACCAAATTGAATCTCTTGTGTTGAGAAACAGTGTTGTGTTTAAACTGGTGTTAAGAACAAGTTCCAAGCATCTTGTTCGGCTCACTCTTTGAAGCCATGCTTTGTTCAGCTTCATAGGCATACTTTTTTATATTAATGACATAATTATATTTTAGTATTAGGTAAGATTGTTAGCTTCATTCTTATCCTGTAATATAATTAAGTAATAAAAGGAGTATAACTATGCATTTTGTTGATTATCATAATTCGTGATGTGTAATTAATATAGTTATGTACATGGTGAAAACTAGATAAAGTGAATATATATCAATTTAAAGCTTGTTTTATTGATAATTACAGTAGTGACGAGGAAGATGACAAAGATACAAAGCAGGAAATAACTACAGTGTATGGTGAAATCAGACCTGAGGAAATCCCTGAAGTCCCGTCACAAAAATTTCTATTAAGAGGAGATGCACAACCACAGGAAAGGTGACTATATACTTGATTTCAGGATGGAAGGTATCAAGTGGTGTAAAGGTCATATCTATTATTAAAACTCACTTAAAAAAAAAACACTTACTGATTGGCTCAAAATAATATCACATGTCTTTTATATATGAGATCTAGACAACGCCGAAAATTTGATTGCAGTGGTTGACAACCTTGAAATTGAACCGGAAACAGGGAGACAATACTATGGTACTCTCAAAATCATGTGATAGGCAACCGGAAATTGGGTGACAATACTATTCCTTGACCTGGACAATTCTAATTCATGAAACTCCTGTAATGGATAATTGGAAACAGCTTGTATTATTTAAATTTGCAAAAATGGATGTCAACAAAGTTTTGAAAACACATAATTAGGAGAAATACATGTAACGCCATAAAAAGCTCCTTTGGTCCACAAAATTGGTCTATATATTGATAAGCTCGGTTTTATAAAACAATTGTGGCCTTTTTAACTGGTGGACACCCTGAATTGTAAACTTGCTTGGGTTGTCTTCCATCTGGCTAGCCCTAGGGAAGACAACGCAAGCAAATTGACAATTCTGGATGTACTCTTCGTAAAGATTGTTGTCAGAATTTGATAAGAAACTATATAACACTGATACATGGGGAATCAAAAGTTCTTTAATTATATCAGACAGAAGTTATTTAAAATGACTATCGATTCATTAGTTGTTCAACATGTGTCATTTTTGAAGAAAAGAAAAATGTCATACCCTCTTAAATTGCTGGTCAGAAACAGAGCCAATGAAATATACAAAAACTTAAAGCTTTGAACTTTGATTTGTTTAGATAAGATATTTGACAACAGGAGAAATTTTAATGAAAATTTCATATAAGTTGCTTCTTGTAGGGAAAGGTCACCTCCAAGGTTTGGTAACAGAAGAAACCTGGAGAGAATGCCATATGCTAACAGAACCCAATATGACCAGAGTGGTCGAAAAATAAAAGGCAGAGGAACTATTGTAAGTATCTTTCATAATGAAACTAAACTCACCTGTATATAATGTCTAGAGTAGGGGTTCTTACAAGGTACTCCAGCTTTTCTCCCCCAATAAAAACTGAAAAAATTATGAAAACCTTGAACAAAGAAGCAAAAAGCAATTTACATAATCCATAATGTCTTCTTCAAGTCTATTAATTTAATGTCTAGGGTAGGGGTTCTCACGATATACTCCAGCTTCTACCCTAAAAAAACTAAAATTGCTTTTATATACCATTTATATAATCTATTATGTCTACTTTAATTCTATACTTTAATATAATTTCTAGTTCATTTTGTATAGTTTTAAAATTACTTGCATAATCTCGCAAATTCACTATGAGCTATATATTGTGGGGCATACACTAATGCATTAGAACACCTTTTATCTCTTATCTCAGCTTTTATAAAGACAATGTTCATCTAGTAAACCCCTACATAAAACTAATGAACTTAGTAGAAAAACTGTTTGATTTCTCAAGTAAGAACTGTTTTTAGCTCTATAAGGTCATGGGAGCTATTGTCATCCCGTTGTGTGTGTAATTATCAATATAAACATTTACATTTTAATCTTACCACTTGGAAGTCAAACTTGGTTACCATGTTCCTTGGATGGTTGTTTACAAAGTTTATATTTTTTATTCTGGTCAGAAATTAAAAATGGTAAAACTCTAGACAAAGTTATACATTGGAGCTTACAGAGAAACCTATGTGAAATGTTAACAAAAAAGATTCTCTGAAATTGGTTAACCAGTTAAAATAAAATGTATCTGGAATATTTATTGGATTGTCCTTCAGAAAGATTTTTATGTTACCAAAGACTTTCCATCTGTTTGTCTGTTTGTTTGTCTGTTCCACCTCATGTTAATCTTTGCACAGTTACAACATGCTGAGATCACCTCACTGGCAAAATACTGTAGGGCTGTGCCCAATACTTCATGCTTGAGTAAATTGTTTACGAATATGTGCCAAGCAGAACATCGTTGAGACACATTTTTTTTATGAATCAGAAATTAAAAATGGCCACCACTATGTGACTTTGTTCAACATTAGGACTATATGGGAAAATTGTGGTAAAAATGTTTAATGTCTTTAAGCTATTTTGCATGTAAGTGTATACTTTATGGTCCTTTATGAAAAATATATTTTTTATGAGAATCAAAAAGTCCAAATGGCCAGCAACTGGATATAGAGTAACATAAGATCATAAGGGTAAAGTGTTTAGATGTCTTCTTACCAGAAACTGCATGCTAATTGAAACCATATGAATGCTTAATTGATGACTCTGCTCGGTTTGTGTTTCTTGTTCTGATTGGAAATCTTAAGATAGCCACTGCAAGACTCAATTTAAATAGAAACCTTTGAAATTTTTGTTTAAAGGCTAATTATCTGAATCCACTGAACAAGTTAAAAATAAACAACTGTATTATTTGATGGTGTACTACAAAGTTGATGTTGAAATTTAAATTAACAATTACACAGGACTAAGTTTTAAATATGGAATATCCACTCTTTATTGCCCTACATAAACCAGGTGATTGATGTACAGTCTGTAGACCATCTGGTCTAATATTTATATTTAATAAATTATTGCACACTTATCTGGTCCCTTGTCGCAGAATTAAAACATGTCCTTTCATCTGTTTTAGAGGTACAGAGGAGACAGAAGTAGGAGTGAAACACCACCTCACTGGAAACAGGCCATGGAACGACGGGACAATCCTGTCAGTAGTCGTGCTGATGCAGAGGAGAATGATCAGGAAAGATGGGTAAGGGGAGATAGACTGCAGAGACAACCTCCGGAAAGGAGAGCAGCTGGCAGAAGAGAAGGCTTTGTCAGAGAGGACAGGTATGTTTTTTACTTTTAAAAAGAAATCAAGCTGGATTGATACCAAACTACAAAAATGTATTTAAGTAGGAGACTGAAATGTTGAAAGAGTTATTAGATACACAGATTTAAACCAAATTATGCAAAAATGAACCCAGGATAATTATCTTTCGGCCAATTGGAAATCTTCTAACCACAGAATTTGGTCCTGAGAATGTGCATAAAATGGTCCTTTTACTAATTTTAAGTTTTTGGTGCAGATCCTAAATCAAAGATGGCTACAACCATGAGACATAGATTAGCATAGGAAAATATGGGAAATACTTGGAAGAAGCCTTTTCTTAGAAACCATCTTACTACAGCTATTAAAATTAAAATTAGAAGGAAAAAAAATATAATTGTGAAGTAAAATCCATTTTAATACCAGAACTACTATATCTGAAATATAAGGATGTTATGATTGACCAAGTTTACTCAAATATGTGACAAGTCGACTTGTTTCACATAATACATGTACTTACTTGACAAGTAAGTGCAGATATATGCCATCATAGAGACTACATTAAATTCTACTAAAGCAATTCATTGATAATGTAAGCTTACATATGCTTAATTATATATCTTTAATAAAAGGGAAGAGAGAAGACCAGAAAGATTAGCAGGAAGAGTAGAACGTGTCCATAACAAGAGAAGTAGATCCAGAAGTTTAGAGGAAGACAAGCGACTACCTATTACTGCCCGACTTCAGCAACATGCAGGATACGAGGCCATCAAGGAACCCTCTGACATGTAGGTGTAAAGATATGGATTACATCCCCTTATATTAATGCAAATTAGGGCTTTTAATAAAGGTGATAATTATGATACTAATCAGGCCACAACAATAACTTTTTTGAATGAAAGCAGGGATAAAACTTAACAGTGGCCCAGTCGCCAATGCGAGTAGATTTTCTGTTGGGCGACCAAATGCCTGTTTCCAGATCGCCCAGTTTGCGAACGTAACAAGTGTAGTGCGATGCAACGACGACGAACGCTAAGACGCATTTTGCGTTTACATTTCAAGTTGTCCCTTAAAAATGTTGTTACTAGCAATATTTCCTGTGTGTATGATATTTGGTGAAGTGGCGTAATTATAATCCAGATCGGGAATAGATAGAACAATTTAATTGACATTTGCATCAGGAATCATCTTGAAATATTTTACGTGATATTTTTTTCAAAGGGGAATAATCAAAACCGCCTAAGCTGGTTTCCGCCTAACTTAACTTTGTCACTACCATGGAGTCAATACTGGCGGAAACCAGTACAAAGCAAATAAGATACGAAATCCCCGGGAGTAAATATGATTTCGATTCCGGAGATTTCAAATATGATGTTCCTGTTAACTGTCAAAATTTAAATAAAAACTAATAATAATATGTATTTTGGAAGTCCCCTTTAGCATATTAATTAAATTACAATATCCAGTACAATTTTTTAAAGAATTTATAATAGAGCATTTTACATTGAATATACATATTTTTGCAATGATGTCATTTTCTACTTCTAGTTCAACACATAGAAATATTAGATTTATTTCTATGTATTTTAAATATAGAAAACACTCATTGTTTTGTTTAATGCAAAACAGGACAGACAACACATAAACTTAAATCCTACTCATTATCATAGCAAATTTATAGTTTTAATATCAATTATTTATGAAAAAACATAAAACAAGTACAATAGCACTCTATAGATTGTAGCTATTTCAATCATACATTTGTCAGTCTTTTATGTCTTACAAATCTTAAATCTAGAATGAAAATGGATGGACATTTTCCTGCATACTTAAAATGAAAATAAGTTAATTTGTTATATTAATTCGTAATATTGAAGAATAAAGGTAGCTAAAAATGCCAGAAATATAGGATTTTGAGTCAAATAGCTGGTAGCTTTGGAGGGGGGAGGTTTCTAAATTCTGAGAGATAATCGATTAGAAATTATTTTCCGCCTGATAATTCTTTATTTAATCTTAATTTCTGAAATTAAAATACATGCGACCAACAGACTCAATTATCCAATCTTATATATAGTGATCCAAGGTAGGTAGTAACAATGTCAAAACAAGACAATAACTTCTGAATTCATGTACATATAGTATAATCAAAATTGTACACATGAACATATATAATTTATAGTTAAAACAAACTTGGGCTAAAAAAGTTGGGCCCCTAACTAAATTGTTGGGCCCCTGGATTTTTTTCAGGCTAGGGGCCCAGCTGGCTACTGCAGGAAAAGAGTTAAGCTCAATCCCTGTGAAAGCATTACTTGTCCGAAAATTTTGACCCATATAACCACCCACTAAAATTTTGCTGTGTAAATTGTCCTTCATTCCGCAATATAAATGATGAAGAAGACGTCCGAGTCTGACTTGGCCACCCTTTTTAAAAAGTTTTAACTGTAATTATACTACCACTCGGTTAGGAAAACTAGCAATCCTTGTCAATGAAGATTGGAGTCATGTACACCCTACCTGCAGTGACACTTGAATTTACAACCTCAGTGTTGACATACATGTGATTAATAGTGGACAAACTAGCTGACCACTCGGCAGCTGAATCCAGACAAGTAATAATTAAGGTAGGGTACTACTGTGAAAGTGGTTATTTTAGGGTACAGTCAAACCTGTCTTAGCGACCCCCTCCATATAACGACTCCCTGTGTTATGCGACCGTATTTATTCCTCCCGAGCATTTTCCCATTCATTTTACCTTTATATAACGACTCCCTGTCTTACGCGACTAACGACCGTGTTTTCCGTTCGTTTTGACCAAGAAAACCTGTCTAAAACGACTCTCGGACTGTTAAAATCATTAAGCAATAAATAAACCCTGTCTGACGAAAAGAAGATTCGTAGACCATTGGCATTGTTGTCAATTATCAAGGTTCTTCGAAACGGAAAACTAAAGTATGAAGCCATCAAAAACTGTTTTATTATCTTAGAAGCGAAGTTCAGATTGCCCGTTAAAATTTGAATAGACGTCAATGTCGACATTCGATTATGTTGCCATTCGGATTGGAAATGATGATGTTTCTCATAACGGCGTGTTTATTGTATAATCACGCCATTTTGTTTTACAAAGGGAAATAATCAATACGAAACTGGTGTACACTGGTTCTAAACCGACTTGCACTTTCTACAAAGAGCTTATTGTTAAAACTCAAGGAAACCAGTAAAACCGGTACAGAGAAAAATACAACAACTAAATGGGGGAATAAAGTTGACCTGCGTTAATTCAATCGGAAAACAAAACGCTCATTATTGTTGTATATTTTGTACTTGCGTTATTTACATAAAATAAATGTCATATTTTATTGTTTACTTAATAAAACAAACAATACAGGTCTTCAATTAACTCTTTCACATGATGACAACATGACTTTGTTGATTGGTCTGCAAACATTATGATCTGTGTATAAAGACCCCCTGTCTTATGTGACCTTTTTTACAATTTCCCTTCAAAGGTCGCTTAAGACAGGTTTGACTGTACATAAAATATTTGTGGGGACAGTGAATCCATGAATCTAACAACCCAATAAAATATAACGAAACTTTGAATTTATCAATATGGAAAATAAAATCCAATATCTTAATATTTTATGTTATGGGAGGAGTTGTACATTAACATACTTCGAGAGTTCTTCACATTGTTTAGGAGTGTTTATTATTATTTTATTTTCAGTCAAATGTGACTTAAATTTAATGCATTTTATTAAATGTAACAACTTGCACAGGAAGAGCTGCCAAGGGCTATTTTTTCTTCAACGAAGAGATAATAGGGGAAATATTGATTTGGCAAGTTCGCTTTGTAGATTTTAATTTTTACTATGCTGAAATCAACTTAAATGCACATTACAAGTGAAGAAAAATATGTGTAGTAATAATGCTAAAAATAGTTGGAAAAAATTTGTTTGTCTTCACAAACTCTAAAATAATTTGGGTAGGGCCTAACTTGGGGATTAGTTTTGAAAAATTCCCGCTGAAGAATACAATTTCCAAAACCAATAAAAATTGAATTCGCTTGCATTCATTTAATACCCCATTACAAATGCACACAACTCATAAAAATTACCATACAAACATGCAATCATAGATCTCATTACGTATATACATGTACAGTCAAACCTGTCTTAGCGACCCCCTCCATATAACGACTTCCTGTGTTATGCGACCGTATTTATTCCTCCCGAGCAATTTCCCATTCATTTTTACCTTTATATAACGACTCCCTGTCTTACGCAACTAACGACCGTGTTTTCCGTTGGTTTTGACCAAGAAAACCTGTCTATAACGACGCTCGGGACAGTTAAAATCATTAAACAATAAATAAACTCTGTCTGACGAAAAGAAGATTCGTAGACTATTGGCATTGCCATTGTTGTCAATTATCAAGGTTCTTCGAAACGGAAAACTAAAGTATGAAGCGATCAAAAACTGTTTTATTATCTTAGAAGCGAAGTTCAGATTGCCCTGTAAAATTTGAATAGACGTCAATGTCGACATTTGATTTTGTTGCCATTCGGATTGGAAATGATGATGTTTCTCATAACGGCGTGTTTATTGTATAATCACGCCATTTTGTTTTAAAAAGGGAAATAATCAATACGAAACCGGTGTACACTGGTTCTAAACCGACTTGCACTTTCTACATAGAGCTTATTGTTAAAACTCAAGGAAACTAGTAAAACCGGTACAGAGAAAAATACAACAACTAAATGGGGGAATAAAGTTGACCTGCGTTAATTCAATCGGAAATCAAAACGCTCATTATTGTTGTATATTTTGTACTTGCGTTATTTACATCAAATAAATGTCATATTTTATTGTTTACTTAATAAAACAAACAATACAGGTCTTCAATTAACTCTTTCACATGCTGACAACATGACTTTGTTGATTGGTCTGCAAACATCATGACCTGTGTATAAACCCCCTGTCTTATGTGACCTTTTTTACAATTTCCCTTCAAAGGTCGCTTAAGACAGGTTTGACTGTATCTTTTTTTTATATAAGTTTTTGACCCTTTAACACACATTTTTTTTTTGTTGTACTTACAAATATGACTTTTAAACTTCGAATTAAAATGAATGCCCTATTTTACAGAGAGGAAGAAGATAACAGAGGAAAAAAGAAGATAGAAAAGAGGTAATTAGTTACCTTATAATCATTTTTATGCCAATTATCAAAAACCAGTAATCTCTCTCGTCATTTTCATATTTAATCGAATAAGGTGGAGAAAAGTAACAAGGATATGTACAAGTTAGGTAGAAGAAAGTTAAAAAAGATGAATATAAATTTGGTAGATGAAAGTAATGAAGATTCTGACCAATAAGGTAACAAGGATGTATACAAATAAGGTAGAGGAAAGCAACAGTTTTACATTCAAATTTTAATTACAATAGTGAATTGAAAATTTGAAGCAATCCATAATTTAATTCTCATTGGCTTAACAATTAGGCTGTATGTTGTTTTGTTTATTAGAGACCCACCACTTTGTGGCAGACGCCCTATAGTGAACAGTCTGTCCGTCCGTTCGTCCGAAACTAATCGTGTCCGGGCTGTAACTTTTATATTATTTTAGGTAGGCTTTTGATATTTGGTATGTGGGTAGATAAGATCAAGATACCATGGTTGAAGGCCTTTGACCTTGACCTCGAGGTCAGCGGGGCCCACAGTGATGGGTACCATCTCACCGATATCTAGTTTTAATGATCTGTAACAGTAGAGCATACAATCACATGTCATGAACAGGGCTCGCAGGGTGAGTTACAGAAGTACTGCATTAGCTCAGTCAATTTTGACCATAACATTTTTTACTTTTGAGGTAGGCTGTGGGTAGATAATATCATAGTAATATGTCGCATACCTTGGTTGATGGTCTAAGGCTTTGGCCTTGACCTCAAGGTCAGTGAGGCCCACAGATATTAACTGATATTTTATTGATTGGACTTGCAAATTCTTTAGGAAAAAAGACAAAAAGGAGAAAAAACAGAAAAAGAGAGACAGACATTCTTCTGAAAGTGAAGAAGATGAACCAGGTAAACCAGTAAGGCGTCGGAGTAACAGTACACCTTCTGAAGGGGAGATAATATCCTCACCAGAGCCTTTGAAAAATCGACCAACTCAGCAAATAGAGCGTGGAAGACCAACAAGTACCAGTCCAGTGAGAAGTAGACAGGTTGATAGATCAAGACAAAAAAGGTATTATTTTGGGTTTATCAAAATTTTAATTTATTATAAAAAAAAATGGAAGGCATTTAATGCCTGCCAAAATCTTAATTTGAAGTCATCTTATAGGAGATTAAGGGCCAGAATTAAAAAAAATTGAAAAAACATTTGAAATTGTAACCTTCAATATTTTCTAGTGCTATTTTATCGTTGTATTCTTTTAGGTCACCATTTGAAGAAGATAGAAGGAAAGAAAGGTCAAGGCCAGAAAGAAGAAATCAAAGTTCAGGAGATGAATCTCCAGACAGAAGTCGACTACATGAGCCACCATCTAGACCAAAGAGAAGACGTTCCAGTTCAGACTCAGATTCTGAATCAAGATCAAGGTCAAGGTTAAAAAGGGACGACAGGAGACACAGGTCAAGATCTGATTCAAAATCGAGATCAAGAGGTAGATCTGACAGCAGATCTAGATCAAGGTCAAGAGGAAGACGGGACCGACCGAAAGTCCAGCCAGCACAAAGGTATTCTCTTGATATGATGTGTTTAGCAAAAACTTGTTCTAATACATAAGTATTTTAAATGTCAATTTATGGTAATTTTCAAAAGAGTGAAAGCAAATCATAAAGTGTGATATGTCTTTTGGGGTATTTTAAACTTGCTTTTAATGTACTAGATTTTGATTTTGGTTTTTAAAAAGTTAATATTAATGGATGTATTATGACAAGAGTAAAAAGTGTTGATTGACCTTTAGGCTTTCTAGTTTGATGTACTGATATTTCTGGTGCCAGTACATGTGTTTAAAAAATATTTTATATTTCAGGCCACTAGTAAAATTAAAGTCGGACAGTCCTCCCCCTACACACTGGAAGCCAGGTCAGAAACCATGGAAAACCCAGCAGGCTGGAGATAGGCCTATCTTTACAGAGTATGTAGTATACAGTGAACCCTTTTTCTTTGTTCTTTTAGCTTTTAGTAGGTTTGCATTACCCAGAATTCCTTACACAAACTCGTCTCATAATATGACTGCAAAATTGGTGAAAGATACTTCAAAGTAATGCAGAGATAATTTCCAAGGAACTTACAAAGTCAGGGCTTGCCAAAAACTCACAATCAGGGTTACAAATAACTTACAATATAGATATAACACAGCCTGTGAACAAAGTGTTGATATCCAGGTTCTTTTAGGGTGAGGATATTTATTTTGAAAATACAATTTGTTTGTTCCATTTTCCCATTTCCACCGACTGTTTCTAATAAGGTATTGTCTGTGGAAACTGATAACATTTAATTCCATTGTTTTCAAAGGAATAAATATCAAGCATTTAATTGATTAAGTAATATGTATGTAAATAAATAGAGAAAATAAGTCAAAATTAAATAAATCACTGAAAGGCATGACAACAAATCACAGAATTGCAGGAAAAACAATACCAAATATGGCAGAAACCACTAGTGGTCACAACACTAAAACATGAACAGCACACACAGTAGGCTTTTTAAAATCACTTCCATGGTTAGGTGTTTACAAATCTTGACCGATTCTATATGCAGCAGAAAATTAAAAAGCTAATATTTGTAAAGATTATCCATGTATATGTAAATGAAATGTCCCTACATGGTGCAAAACATAAAGGTTTAAAGTAATAATGGGGATACTAACCCTTCCCTTTCAATGCAGACATGCAGAAATGTACAAATCATAAAATCGCCCGCCCATTACAGAATTAATCATTTGTGAAACAATTCGATTTTACACTTGCTACATAGAGGTCACATGTCAGCTAATTGGAGATTTTCTTCATTTGTTTACAGAGATATTTTGAAGCAAAGACAAGTACATAGTTCAGAAGCAGTGAAGCAGCAAACATCTGAAGTTAATGGCCACAGAAAATCTTCATCCAGTGACAATCGACATTCAAGGTCTAAATCAAGGTCAAGGTCACATAGTCCTGCACACAGACCAGTAAGACGAGATGTAAAGAGGGTTGTTTCTCAAGAAGCTAAAGTGACAAATCAGAAAGAAAGTAAAATTCAGTATGACCTAGCTGAAACCGAAGCTCCCATTAAAGCCAGCCCTCTTAGAGTACCAGAAAAAACATCACCTGAAAAAAAGAAAGGTGCTCACTCAAGGTCATCTAGCAGTTCCAGTTCAAGGTCAGGTTCTGGTCGATCAGCATCATCCTCTAGTGACTCAAGTTCTGCTAGCTCCATGGATAGTAAAAAGAAACCTCCAAAGAAAATTGAGGTTTGTAGTCATTTTTTTACCTTTATATTCTTAACCGCCATGAATATACATGTATGTTCAAACATCAGAGGTGTTTACCTTTACGGATTTTCCGGAATTATTCCGAAGTTGGGTCTAAAAATACACATCACGGAAATGCACCCGGGAATTACACATTTCTGCCGGTATTACAATTAACTTTCAAATGCTTTTGGTTGTGATTTTGTGACATTGTAAAGGTATTACAATATTGAATAAACATGTTTTTTATTAATGTTTGATCAATAAAATGTGAATCAGAAAGATGTTTTATAGTAAAAGACTGGTAAGAAACTCTTAATATTGTTCTAAGTTCTGACATTTTATTGCAAAGTATCAGACTACGGATAAATGTGCCAAATTAATGAAAAAAATACTTGGGATTACTGGGAGTACTGCAAGGGGGTAAACACCTCTGAAACATGACCAAGGCACAAAATCTAAATGAATTCTTTAAATATTGTTTATTGAAAACCTTATGTTCTGATGCAAATCTCATACCAATTTTTACTAATAAAAAAGATTTCTACATACATAAGGGTGATAGTAGAATAAATACATAATGGTGACAGTTGGGTAGTCAGTATAAATTCTTTGTAGAAATAATGACCATAATCAGTGTATTGTAAGCCTATATGTAATATCGCCATGCCCTCTCTGGCCTCTGTTCAGGTATATTATCTAATTTTCTTTTAACAATTTACACGTCTACTTGATGATTCTTTTAAAAGTATTTTAAATGCAAAACAAATGAATGCCTGTAGTGATTTCTTATAAACCTGTTGCTTTTGTTTCACTCAAAATCAAGAACTTTGTTGGGAATGTCTTATTTGGATCTAAAATGAGCAACGAAAATATCCACAGATACCTTATAGTCAACTTTACCGTGTCCATACGACGGGTTTTTGCTTGA
Organism: Limnoperna fortunei; assembly: GCA_944474755.1. Lineage (NCBI taxonomy): Eukaryota > Metazoa > Mollusca > Bivalvia > Mytilida > Modiolidae > Limnoperna > Limnoperna fortunei. The sequence goes on along the minus strand of OX104114.1, from coordinate 67,512,185 downwards.
CAAAATTTGAAAACTGCTACCGCGTTTGGTCGAGTTTATGGTCCTTTTGTATATCTCATATTACACTATTTGAAGGTAACAATTATTTTCCACAGTTAATCGGCTTTTTGAAATGCGTCCGTTTTTTCATTTCGCCAGATCGATTTTCCATACTAAATTTTGACCTTGTTTTGAACGGAACTGTACGTTAGGAAAATTCCATTGTTGTCTATTCGAAATCCTTCGGGTGTTGTCGTCTGCAGTTGAGGCGGGAAAAGTCTCGCGGTTTGTCCGAATACCATTGTACGTTACGAAAACAGACGAACGTTTGTAAACAACATTAGACCCCTTAAGATACAAAAATGGCTGACTTCCTATGGAAAATCGATCTAGCAAAATGAAAAAAAGGCCGCATTTCAAAAAGCCGATTAACTGTGGAAAATAATCGTTACCTTCAAATAGTGTAATATGAGATATACAAAAGGACCATAAACTCGACCAAACGCGGTAGCAGTTTTCAAATTTTGTCAAGCAAAAACCCGTCGTATGGACACGGTAAAGTTGACTATAGGTGTGTATACTACACACCACTCATCTTGAAGTTTATTTTAATGCAAAATGTGTTCATCTTGACTTTTATTGGTTTTATAGGTCGACAGTTTAACTCATATATTTTTTAGTTAGGTCAACAGTTTACCTCATAAATTTTGTAAATTAGGTTGACATTTTACCTCATATTTTTTATTATTGGCAACTAAATTTAGAAAATACATAAGAAGGTTATAGACTTGACTGGACCCATAATAGAACTGGTTACGAACTGTTTTTCTTAATTCGGATTTGTAATTGTCCCATGACTTTAGTTCTTTTTATTTGGTCAGCCTCCTTGCTTTTGTTATTACAAAAAAAGACCATATGAAAAACCAGGATGTCTCCAGATTAACACTTCAGTTGCTTTGACTGTGAATGAAACACTTTATACATCCATTTGTCCATTTGGTACATGTTCATGGTTACAATATTATACAAGTACCTTGGTGGATGAGTCAATCATGATTAAATCTTTGTCTTTACATACTGTGCTGAAACTCTCTGATGTGTTATTATTCAATCCTATTTCTATATGTTATAGGAAAAGATAAAATGGCAGCCACCACCAGAACCAGAAGACCATTATAAGGAAGATGAACACCATAGATCTGTACATGTACAGGTAGTATAATATGCATAGGGCTATAACCAAATTATACATAATTACAGAAAATTATAGATTGTGTGGATTCTTTTTTTCTTTGGTGTAAAAAAGGAACTACTGAACCGTCAGTGAAATTTAATGTTCTGTGCTGGTCTAAAAAAATGTGCATCTTGTTCCCCCCCCCCCCCCTTTGTGTGCAGATTGATGTCCCCTGTGATGTTCTTTCTTGACACCCCCTGTGTAATGTTTTTAGAAAAGCCATTAGTGTTGTGCAGATGATCAGTTTCAATATAAAGTTGAGCTATCATGGTAATGAAAAATTTGATAATATAGTTGATTGATTGAAAACAAATAAAAATGGACAAATATGTATGGGAATCTGGCGGCGGCAGCGGCGTAAACACTTGACATCTTGCTTCATATATTTGTAAGCACAAGCCCTAGGTCCATCAAATTTGGTACAGAGGTAGCTTATGATGAGTACTTGCTAGTCAGTCACCTGTCACCTGACCTTGACCTCAATTTCACGGTCCAGCGACTATGTTAAAGTTTTTGGGTTACGACAGTTCCTCTGTTACCACGCATGATAGGATGACAATATTTGGTATATAGGTTGCTGATGACTAGTACATGACTGTCTGGTAGGTGTCACCTGACCTTGACCTCAATTTCATGGTCCAGCGACTACGTTAAAGTTTTTGGGTTACGACAGTTCCTCTGTAACCATGCATGGTAGGAAGACAATATTTGGTATATAAGTTGCTGATGACTAGTACATGACTGTCTGGTAGGTGCCACCTGACCTTGACCTCAATTTCACGGTCCAGCGACTACTTTAAAGTTTTTGTGTTACAGTAGTCCCCCTCTTGAAAGACCACCCTATTTGCAACTGAAAAGTGGTCTTACAAAAGGGGTGGTCTCTCAAATGGAATAAGCTATGGTTAGATTGTAATTACGTGTACATGTATTATTATTATAATCAGCTACTTGTTTTTATCATTTTGTGTCCAGGATGATATCTTTGTAACTAATTTTTACCACATTTCACAATATATATATATATATATGATATTATGTGTATTAACATTTGTTTTCTTTGTAGTTACATGTGTTATCATACTTAAGATTTATCTGTCCGCTGATTATCAATAAAGTTTCATTTATATTGGTCTTAATAAAACTGTTTTTCTTTCCCAATATCGTGCATACAATGTGTAGTTCTAACCCACTGTGTCATGTCACAGTGAAACCTTCATTCAGACCATTCTATCATTTAGAATATTCTTGAGACACGTGCTTTAAAAATGTTTAATTTGCGTACAAATTTTGAAATTCACTGCACAAAACTAACTTAATTATTAATTGCAATTTTTATCTGCCTAATTGAATTTTTAATTCTCAGCAGTTTTCAAAATGATAAACGTGTAATAAATGTAAACAGTTCGGACTACTAAATCTAAAAATAGCTCGGTATGTAAATTATCTCAACCCTGTTTTTAATCTATATTTGGCCGATTAACGCGTTCTTTCACTTGATCAAAATTAAATTATAAAAATAATTTATGGAAATCAAACACATTTTCTTTACTGGAAAGACATAAAAACAGTTCATGTAACATTATTGGGTCACGAGGGCAAGATTATAATCAAAATGGCATCGTCCAAATTTTGTTTACCAGCGTATGCAAATGATGTACACGTCACGTGAAGATATTGGGACATAAACATTTTTTAATTCAATACTCGATATAAAAACTACAAATAAACAACCAACACACTTTCTTTTATAATTTTATTAATACCAATAATAAACAATAGGTATTTTATTCAAAATCTTTCATCTGGTAAAAATCAATGATGCATTTCCGGTCGATTTCCCGAACTTGAAGTTGAACTTCCGGTGTCATTTCTAGTAAACATAAACGTATACAAATTGATAATGTGGTCGTTCATGAGGGAGGAAAACATGGATTTTTATAGCTATAGGGCGGTCGCTGGTCGCGTTAAAGGGGTGGTCTTCTAAAAGAGGTAAATTTGTACAGAAATGAGTTAATGCAAGAGGAAAGTGGTCGGGACAAAGGGGTGGTCGTTCAAACGAGGGGTCGCTCGAGAGGGGGACTACTGTACTGCAGTTTCTCTGTAACTATGCATGGTAGGATGACAATATTTGGTATATAGGTTGCTGATGAATAGTACATGACTGTCTGGTAGGTGTCACCTGACCTTGACCTCAATTTCACGGTCCAGCGACTACGTTATAGTTTTTGGGTTACGACAGTTCCTCTATAACCACGCATGGTAGGAAGACAATATTTGGTATATAAGTTGCTGATGAATAGTACATGACTGTCTGGAAGGTGTCACCTGACCTTGACCTCAATTTCACGGTCCAGCAACTACGTTAAAGTTTTTGTATTAGGACAGTTCCTCTGTAACTATGCATGGTATGGTGACAATATTTGGTATACAGGCCGCTGCTGATATTTAATGCTATTTACATAATGCTTATGACGAAATTTATTTTCGTTACTGATGCGGAATACAGGCGAGATGTTTTTTCTGTGTCCACACTTGTCATTATATTTTATTTATTTTTACATAATAGTTTTTATGGAGGGGAAACCTCTGACCTTGTAATAAGAATATATTAGTGTGTACATAATGCTTTTGCTGATGAATCAATTCAATTAGAATCCATTTACAATTACTTGTTCTTTCATGCGTTTTCAGCTTGCAGATAGCACTCAAGAAAACAGATTACGAACCCCTCCAATACCACCCTTGTCACAAGTGGCTGAAGCTGCATCGGAACTGGCAAAGTATGTATGGAGAAAACAAGTCATGTTTCTAAAGTATTTTCAAAACTTTATTGACATAAACATGTAACATGGATACACAAAAACATACTGAAAAATACTGATACTGTAAAAATGAAAACTATGATTTTGGATAAGGTGATAGGTGACAATACTCGTCTAACAATAATCAACAGCCACAATCAGAAGATTGGGGTAAAATTTTGTTCGTCTGAGGTCAACCTAGGTTAAATATTGTTGCAACTTTAGTAGATATTTTATTTTCATCGCTGTCTATTTATCAGTATTATATTTTCAGACATCAGAGTAGATGGGATAAGAAGAGTCCTTCTAAGGCAGATTCTCACCAACCATCACCTGTCAAGATCCCATTTACAGCATATGAACGTGAGAAAAGGTCAAAGTCACCACCTCCTTTTGAAAGGATACCATCAAGGTCTAAAAGGAAAGATAGCAGCTCATCATCCGAGTCGGAATCAGATAGTTCTAGCTCAGAAAAATCCAGATCACCATCACCAACTACTCAGTTCTTATATGGCCAAGATGACAAAATGAAGAAAGGTCCCCCTCCTCCCAATATTAAAGATAGCAAGGCTTCTGGGATGCCGCTACAAGTTGTTGGCACAAAGGAGACTATTTATGATAAAGTATTGAGTCATGTAATGACTGAGGAAATACCATTGCCTATAAAGCCAGTAGTTACTGACACCAGTTTCAACAACTCAAATGTTAATTCTAAGAAAAGCACTCTTGATGATAGATTGAAAGATTTGTCTGAACCACCAGTTCTTCAAAAAGAGGTTCCAAGGAAAGTTGTTAGAAAATCACCATCTCCTGAAAGAAGAAGAAAGTCATCCAGTTCTTCGGGATCTAAAAGTCCTACTCCCAAAAAAAGGTCATCACCAGACATAAGACGTGTGATAAGAAAGTCCAAATCACCTGCAAAGTTGTCCCCTAGTAGAAGATCTTCTTCAAGAAAACAAACCAAATCACCTCCCAGGAGACGATTATCTCCAAGAAAACGTACTATATCACCACCAAGAAGACGGTCATCACCTTCTCCAAGGAAAAGGTCACCAAGAAGAAGGCCTTCTCCATCACCAAGGAAACGAATATCACCTCCCAGAAGAAAGTCATCCTCATTTTCTCCTCCTCGAAGACCTCCACCAAGATCATCAGTTGGAAGACGCAGGTCATCATCTTCTAGAAGACGATCAATTCCAAGAAGAGTTCGCTCTCCATCTCCAAAAAGAAGGTCACCTTCTACAAGAAATGTTAGTAAGTCTCCAAGACAATCCTTGTCAAGGAAACGTAGCAGTTCCCTAAAAAGGCGGACACCTTCACCAAGGAAACGTAGCAGTTCCCCAAGAAGACGGTCACCTTCACCAAGGAAACGTAGCAGTTCCCCAAGAAGGCGTTCACCTTCCCCAAGGAAACGAAGCATTTCCCCAAGAAGACGGTCACCTTCACCAAGGAAACGCAGCATCACACCAAGAAGAAGGTCACCTTCCCCAAGGAAACGCAGCATTTCCCCAAGGAGACGATCACCACCAAGAAGGCGCAGCAAGTCCCCTAGACGAAGGTCTCCATCTCCTAGAAGACGTAGTATATCTCCAAGACGTCGATCACTATCACCAAGAAGAAAATCTCCACTCAGATATGGTAGCCGATCACATTCAAGGTAATATGCTAAACACAATTTAAAAATATTGAATTTTACACTAAAACATGCATTTTTTGTTGTTTTTATTACTAATAACAGCATATAATTTTTGTACTTTTGTTTTTTGGATCAGTTGTAGTTAGGGTGGTATGTATGTTACTTTGGCGATCGTGCAGAAAACATGTTCATTATTACAAGGAGACTTATTCATAGTGTGATCATTGTATTAGTAGTTGTTATAATAGCGTACTTTTTAATGTAGAATTGATATGAAGGGATTTTCTAATCTGGGTCTGGTATATGTAGGTCATCAAAAGTCACAAAATAACTAGGTAAAGTAACAACTGTAGTTAACATTTATACAGAAACTGAGGTCACAGCATGAATCGTTTTTATACCCCCCGCAAACTAGTTTGGGGGGTATATAGGAATCACCATGTCTGTCTGTCCGTCTGTCCACATCCCTTGTAAGCGCTTCTCCTAAACCGCTTGTCAGATTTTGATGAAACTTTACATGAAGGAAGTGCATCATATGTAGATGTGCATGAAGAATTTTCATCGCTGTCGGATATTATTCAGGGGAGATAATTGGACTTAGACTTTTTAAATATAGTATTCCTCGTAAGCGCAACTCCTAAACCGCTTGACAGATTTTGATGGAACTTTGCATGAAGGTAGTACATCATATGTAGATGTGCATGAAGAACTTTCGTCGCTGTCAGATATTATTCAGGGGAGATAATTGGACTTAAACTTTTAAAATATAGTATTCAGTGCGGTACCTCGTAAGCGCAACTTCCTCAACCGTTTGACAGATTTTGATGAAACTTTACATGAAGGAAGTATATCATATGTAGATGTGCATGAAGAACTTTCGTCGCTGTCAGATATTATTCAGGGGAGATAATTGGACTTGAAGCAAGCGGGGGTATCCCTTTGTGAGCGTGCTCACAGTCACACTTAATATTGATATTAACTCAACTTGAGCTTTGTTTAATGTAATTTTTGACAGAAAACTTAGTACCTTCTTTTTGTTACAGGAGCAGGTCAAGGAGATCTCCACCTAGGAGAAGGTAAGATAATTAATGCAAATTAATGGTTTTTAATTGCCGTTAACATCTTAGTACACAAGTATTTTTATTTATCAACATCATTTTTGCCCTCCAGGATTTCCTTAGCAGGGCAGCTGTAAAGCAAAGATTAAAATTGTGTAATTAAGAGTGATGCATAGGGTTATTATTACATGAATAGAATTTTGTGCATTTTTAATTGGTCTATAAAACTTTCAAGTCATGATAAATCACAACAATACTAAAATTGCATCAAAATATGGACATTTTTGTCTGCTTCATGATTTCCGCTACACAGTGGTCAAGCAGAATCCAATATCAACCTGGTTTTTTTATTAAAATAAATTGAAAAGTGGCATCCTCTGTTTTTCTGATCAAGGAAATGGTGATTTAATCGTGTAATAAAACGAACACTGACTTTAATATATGGTCGCTGTCAGGATTTATCAGCTCTCGAAAATGTATATTCACCTTGGCTAGTGGCTCGGTGAATATTACATTTTATGTAACTGATAAATCCAGGTAGCAACTTGTATCAAAGTCATTAATCTTTTACATCAAATAAACTAATAAGTTATTACATTTTACTTATTGCATTACATGTATTAACTTGTTTAGTTTAGAAATGTTTGAATTCGTAAAAGTTATGATTCAGTAAATATGATTTATCTCCAGTTTGTTCAATTTTCCTTTAATCATGAAAGTTGAGAAAATCCTTTTATCAGTCTACTGTCATGATATGGATGTTTTATTGTCAGTTTCTAAGGACAACATTATGTCACAGTGTTACAAAACAGGGACAAAAAGATTACTTTTGGTATATTCCTTGATCTCATCCATCTTGCTGCATGTGGCCCGATAAATAATTTTTATCTCATAAATTAAACCAACATTAATCTATATAAACATATGAACCATCACATGTACAAATATATTGGTTTTTCTATTTTTTTTATATTATCAAGGTTTACCAGAAGCAGATCTAGATCACGCAGAAGAACAAGATCTCGCAGCAGACGTCGTAGTAGCACAAGTTCCCGTAGTTACAGCAGAAGCAGGAGTCGTAGCAGAAGGCGTAGATCATACAGTCGAAGCAGGTCTTAGGTGCCATGATAGTATTCACAATCTAATCTCACCAAACTTGCATATTTCATTGTTGTTAGCAATTTTTAAAATGTTCTAATATATTAGATTGAGCAATCAATTATTTGTTAAAAATGAATCAGCATTGCCTTTTGAGGAGTGAAAGAAATAGGTTTATGCTTGCTGAGTCTTTTACATGTATAGCACACAGAATTATACTATATGTATACATTTGTGAAGTGAGACAAGTTACATTTATTTCTTCACTTGATTCTGTCTTGTATTATATTTTTGTTTTGTTAGTTAATAGGTTTTTGTTCTGATTTCTTTACACTTATTTAAAGTTGGCAACAAACAGCGATTTAAAAACAATTGCTTTGAATGTTCTGAAATGTTATGTCTACAAGTGCAGCTATCCATAATTTAGTTACTAGAAATCCAAACATTTACTGTTTAGAGACTTGATGTTCAAACAGTTGAGTGATTAGACTGATATATGTCTACATATATCCAAACACTTTAATGATATAAACTAGTTGATATTACTGTACAAGGACATGCTGGATGTTAAACTACAATCCAGCAATATACATGGACATTGAGTGATGGCAAAAATTATTAAGAATATAGATTTCTTTTAATTGATTTAAAATGTCTCATTGTAATACATAATAATCATCTTTTTTTCTTTAATATGAGTAGGTTTGGCCTTAATAAAAACTTTATTTAAATCTGTAAGGAATTTTCCAGAAGTAATTGATCACATCAATAAACACCACTTTCATTCAGATCTTTGAGAGACTCAAGAAAATAGTGTGTGCATAACACAAAGATGGTTTCATATAATTTTTTCTTCCAATATTTGTTAAATTCAAATATTTACAGCAAATTAAGGTGTTCATACCGCCGTAATAATCTAAGGTCAATTGATTTATACAGTAATAATGCCACTTCTCTTGAACACCAAACAAAGTGCATAGGACTTCCGACAGTGAACATGGTCTACAGTTATAAGGATATTAGCATAGAGATAAATATATTTTAAGGGTTGTTGGTAATTGTGGTATGAGGGTTTTAATTGTGATCTAACTTACGCCTTGTCCCAAGTTGTAAGTTATTTTTTTTTTGGTAATTCAGATAATTTTTATAGTTAAAATGACTATACTGATGATAATACTTAAAATGATGTCAATTACTTGTTAATCATGCAATAAAAATGTGAAATAAAATGAGATATTAGGTTTCCTTTTTAAATATCAAGTTTCGGTAAGGTGTTACTTGTTGAATTACTATGTAGTTAATAGAATCTGATTACCATTGGTGCATGATTCATACAATCTTATAGGGTGTGTGGTTTTACAAATGTTTGATTATAATGAATGTTATTATTAATGTTGACATGTCAGTTTGCCAAAAAAAAATATTCATGAGATGTTTGTAATTCTTCATTTAGTTTTAAGTTCAATATTTGTTCTTGTTGGATTATTAGACACTTGCCATAGGTAGATGGATTTGTAAGTAAAATGACTTCCCACATCTATAAACTTCTCTTTCAGATAAGATGTTGGCGTTGGAAAGAAAGTTATGTAAAATAATTTGTGTTAACATATAAACAGCTGAACACATTTTGAAAGTCCTTTAATAAGAGACCCATATAATGTACATGACCATAGATAATTTGTTTCATGATTGCTACCCTTGTCAATAAACACTGAAGCGAACTGTTGTTTTTGTTGATATTAAAATAAATTTCTAAGATTGTCTGGCCACTGAATTATTAACTATTGCATGTAAGTGACCCTAGGTAGCTAGCCCATAGCATTTGTGTATCCAATGGGATAGTCAGTGGTTTAAGTACAAGCCGCATGTTGGTGTATGATAGAAGCATTAATAAGAGGACAAACAACGCAATCAAATGAATAAAAGAAAGATGGGACAACAAATTACCAAAAAGTTGTACATATACAAATAATAAAACAGTACAAAAATAAAAAATAAATAAACAGTAACAAACAAAAAACACCTTGTGACTTGTTTAAAACTGAAAAATACTTTGTTGACTCCGCAGTAATGAAAGATTGTTCCCCAACTCATTTGTGGTAAGCTTCTTTAACTGAATAACTATTTGATCACTTGAATGGTAGGTATCCCAAACAATAAAAAGAGTTGAAGAAAACATGTAGGCTTAAATATGATGAACTTTTAATTTGTATTTGTATCACCTGTGACAGATATATGTTTAGCGGCAGTGAAATTATGGTTTATTTCTTTGTAAGCAAAAGCCATAGTCCATCAATTTGGGTCTAGTGTTATGAGTGTACTTGTGATAAGTACTTGCAAGTCTTGTCACCTGATCATGTCCTTAAATAAATGAGTTAATTACTGAAAGTTTGTGAATTGGGTCAGTAGTTCAGTAACCAAGCATGGTAGGATGACATTATTTGGGATATATAGATTGCTGATGAATAGTATATGACAGTCTGGTGGGTGTCACCTGGCCTTGACCTCAGTGTAGGATGACATTATTTGGGGTATATAGATTGCTGATGAATTGTATATGACAGTCTGGTGGGTGTCACCTGGCCTTGACCTCAGTGTAGGATGACATTATTTGGGGTATATAGATTGCTGATGAATAGTATATGACAGTCTGGTGGGTGTCACCTGGCCTTGACCTCAGTTTTACCATGCATTGGCTTCAGTAAAGTTATGAGGTCATTTGATTTATAACCCTACTAACAGGATAACAATATGAGGTTGATCCCGTCAAAGGAATCTTTATTGTTATACCTTTACAATACAGACTACATAAACACAGACATTAACAATAGCTTAAAGTAAAGAAAAACTAGACAAATGCTTAGAAAATATGTACCAGGAGTCGATTTAAAATCTGTAACATCGATAAATAATTACAAGTAAGCGGAAATACTAAGAACACAATTGCAATTGTTATAAATTACTGAAATTGAGCTCAGCCTTTTTGGTGAAATAAGGAACCTATGAATGAATTAGTTATACTAGTCCCATGTGAAATAAAGGTGTAATGATTAAACCCTTTTCTCCAATCCCATATCGTTTAATAACTTTCCTCATTGAATCGGAGAAATCTTAAATCGTGATAGGAAGGTAATTATTACTAAAAGAATATCACTGCAACATGGTTAGAACCATACTAATGCCACATGTCTTCTGGATGTGAAATGTAATGATCACTTGAAAATTTGCCAATCAACAAGAAAAAGTTATGGGACAGACGAACAATGCTCAAAATTTCTTCAGATTGTGCAATATATTCTACACGAAATTCATCCTTGTATTTAGAGACAAAATTAAAGGCAATGTTTTAATCAGGAACCAATAAATCAAAAATAGTTATGCAAGTCCCGGGATTTATAGATCCTCTGGTCTAGTGGTTTATGTAAAATCCACTTATTTAAATAAACTATGAACCTCTTTAGGTTTGCAGTTTAATACCACATTCATTGGTTAAAAATACGGACATTAAAACATTACAACTAATTAAAAAATATATTTTAATAAGTCTTATCTCCAAAGGTCAACATAATGATTGTAGTTTCTAACCCACTTCAATGGTTGGTTTTCAAGGAAAAGGGAATGCACGTTTTCTTCACGGCGTCGGAGTTTTTACCGGATACTACGGATTCCTTTTCCGACGAAAAAGGAGAGCTGAACAGTTGCTGACATTGGCTAGAACCACAAACAAATAAATCGGTTATAGTTCGGTGATCTTAAACATGTTTCTGTACAGTTATTGATATGATGAATGGGTGATGTATGGTCATTTATTTGTATCTTTAAAATAATTGCGGGAATCCGATTAAATTAAATATAGAAAAAATAATATTGCCAATCAGTTCATCAACATAAAACATACAATGTTCTGCTGAATAGGAGCTGCATGTCAAATGTTACTTGTATTTTGCTAGGACTGAATACATTTTTATTTATCTCCAGCTCCATCTGCGGCATATTGAAATGTTCAACTGTCCTATTCAGCTATAGTTCCCTGAGCATTTACATATCACTTTAAACTACCAAAAACATTTACATCGCCATGTCAATCGTGTATACCACTGAATTTCACCAGTAATATTGTCTTCCAAGGCGGCCACATTTTTATAGTACAACTAAGGTTTAAATTTGATTCCAGCAATTCACTTCATATATACTACAAAATGTGTTAAGTCATGGGTCGATTATCCAAGCCATTTTACTAGAAGCAGTAAACATGTAAGGAGAGTTTCCAAACGAGGTATTCATTGTTCTTGATGACCGCGGGTTATTTTCTTCGTCATTTGCATGCGAAGTGTTGACTGTCCTTGACGAACGTGCATTATTTTCTTCCTCATTTACACTGGAGTTATTAATTTTTCGTGACGGCCGTTGGTTATTTTCTACATTATTTGCCCACCGCTCTTTTCTAGTCCACTGAGAGTCGATACTATTGGTATTTGATCCGCGAGAAGTACTATCTCGTACTCGTATTCTTTGTGGCTTTCTGAAAATTCCACCCGCATCGTCTTCATCGTCATTCACTTGATTTTCTATTTGTAAAATATTTTGAATTCCTGTAAATTTAGTCGAGCTAAAGGGAGTATCGAGTCTTTTCGTTGATTTAAATACTTTTACAAAATCGTTTATGTCGTCGATCATTTTTGGTTCCTGATTATTTCTTTTGCTATGGACGTTAACATTTGTCGGTATTTTATAGTTACTGTCGTAATTTCCTTCATTGTCTACGTTCACTCTGTGTTGAGCTTTAATATAATCCACGGCCTCTACAGACGGTCTACGTGGTGCCATGTATGTCCCACCTATCCCAGCAATGCGCGGTGAATCATGTGACGTACTAGTGACCCAATGTAAACCACTGTTTCGTCTTTCTCTTTGAACAAATGTCCCTAGGTAAAATATTTTACATTTAGTTACATATATATTGCGTTTATTATAAAATAGAAACGTAGCATACCATGCCCTCATAAATTGCGCGTGTAATCGGAAGTCAATACGAGGAATTGTGTGAAGTCGCAATAATGTTGCTCATTTGACGATTTTTTTTTATCTCGAGATTAATGATTGAGTGCATTAGACAGTAACAGAGCGGCCATATAGGAGGCCTATTTTATCTGTACAGCATTCAGATCAGTTCACCGATCCATTGAGGCAAGTTTGAATTAGCATCTAATTTACGGTTTCATAAAAGAACACTCAATGCGCATCTATAAGCTACTTGCTTCTCGTTTAGTACAATTGTTCTCTTTATATCTACTGGTTTCCGCGATTACATGAATAAGCAGAAACAAATTTATGAAGCGGCTTTAAAAATCACAAACAACCAATCGGATTTAAAAGGTTCTGAATTGTTTTTATAACTGATTCTGAAAAAAATATCAGCGATTCTTGAAAATCATGGTTAGATCGTTCGTCCATCGATATTAAACTCATTGTAAAAATTCAACAAAATACTAGTTTTAAATGAAATAATGTGTACCTTGTTCTTCCTCCTCTACCTCTCGTTCTGCCTTAAGTGTTGGTCTAATTTGTAACTTCTTCTTTTTCTTCCGATGACATTTGCAGAAGAAGTAGATAGCCATAGTGGATACCGAGAGAACGGCAAAAACGGCAACAAAAATTACAACCAACAGTAAACCATCCCATTCTGAAGCCATCAGAAACAATTATCATAAGTCCAAATACACAAAAGAAGATTCCAAAATCACGGCAGCATTATCTCTTTGTGAAGTTTACTAAACATTTTTAGTAGTGAAGTAAACACGCGATCGAATCCCATTAAAACTAGGTGTACATGGTTGCTTTATAAAATAAACGTTTTTTGTAAACCTAGTTCATTTCGTGTTGCAAAGATACGATGTTCCAGAAAATTATTTTGAATCGTGTTGCCTGCCTCTCCAGCTAAAAAAGGTTTCCTAGATACAAACAGGCATGTGAACTGAATGTTTATGAATACTCAAGTTAAAACAAAACTGAAGCATTGTGCATGTTTTACCGCTACATGTTACTGTTTTATTACACACATATATTTAACCAAATCCACTGTATTTGGATTAGAGATCTTATACTTTAGTACTCTCTGGCCGTTTCACTCTGACCTTTATTATTTTAATCTTTAATCTAAAATTGACCACCAATTAGCCCACTGTTCCGAGGTTTTAAAAAATCTATTATTATTACAGATTAGTTATTTTGCAGGGATCAATGAGAGAAAAATATTACATCGGGTATTTCATTATTGGTGTTGGTTTTTGATCGCGTCTGGCTAAGCTATATGCCGAATTTTACTGCCGTTTATAATCCGAAGTTAAATTTGTAATTTGTCACACACGCAAAACCGCGAGGGTACGATTATTCGTTCTAGCTAAGCTATTCTGCTTCTGTTTGGTCGTAAATCTTTTCAAATTACGTTTCAAATTTCAGTTTCCGTTAATTTGAACGAAACTTTGCATATTTGATCTTTCGTTATTGTATCAGACACGTACATCTGATTTTTTCTTTTTCTTTTCTTTTTTTTTCTTTTTTTTTTGCAAATTAGGGTTATTTAAAAGAAACCTGCCATTTATAGTCGTACACTGATACCGATTCAATATTGTGCCTGACTGCTCGACATGTGGAAGAAGAGGCCTGAAACGCTGATATTTAACATAAACAATTGTTTAAAAGGCCATAATCACATGCTTCCTGTATCATTGTGTGATGTGGCTAAAGGTGGTCCATTAACAGGATAACATTTTTTTTTCCCAAAGCAGAAAGGAGTAAATGTAAAAATAATAATAACATATAACAGCAATTTACATGAGAAAGCAGAAAAAAGTGGGTTAAAAAAACGAAAATCAAATAACAGCAGAATCTCATCGAATTACGAAAATGCATACGTTTATCAGTATTTCCATAGTAACTAGTATGTGATCTTATGTGTATTCCTCCCTTCATAGGAAAACTCCATTACATTTAAAAAGTTGTGAATAAAATTAATTTACAGATAACGGAGAAAAAAATTGTAAAACATTTAACAGTGTTCCTGACTATTGACAGCAAACAGGGTTTTTATTTTCATTATAACAGTAACTAAAATGTCAATTTTTAAGAAAACAGCTAATGGTTAAAAACAGCTAATAGTTGCTTTGTTTTACATGTTTTAAAAAAAGCAGTTAACAGACGTGTAAAAATGCGCAAACACGTAACGAGAAAAGGTCTTGCCCCTCTTCAATATTTGCCAAAATTGCAATTAATGTAGCCGGTTTTTATAGAAATACGGGTCTGTGTTTATTTATTTTGCAGTAAGGGGTGGTGCATATACGTGGAGTTGTCAAAACAAAACTAAGGGACATTCTGAAGATTGTTCATACCTAATTTAGTTCAACTGGTCTAGTGTTTTGAAAAAAACAAAACATTTAAAAAAATTCTTTATGTTTTGTGTACAACCGGGAGGGTGCCTCAAACAAGCCTGATTTTCAAATGTTTCTATTTTGCCAAAATTATCTACTAAAATGATTGAAAGTATGTGTTAAATTTCTTCTCCTCGTGTGTCACTGCATTTTATTTAATAAATAAATAAATAAATAAATAAATAAATAAATAAATAAATAAATAAATAAATAAATAAATAAATAAATAAATAAATAAATAAATAAATAAATAAATAAATAAATAAATAAATAAATAAATAAATAAATAAATAAATAAATAATTTTATTTATTATTATTTTTTATTTATTTATTTATTTATTTTTGCCAGAAGTACAGGGACTATAGATGTGATATTTATCCTATTTCTGAAACTACACAGATAAATAAATATGAGCTAATCTGCTGAAAAACACCTTTCTCATTTCTGTTCCGTCAGTATTAACGTTATAGTTTAAATTGGTCCAGATATTTCATACTAAAAGACTTTAATTTCTGTCAGAATATGCCTAATTTTCATTACAACTTTAAACAAAATTGTGTCGCTCAATAGCATTTTTGTTCAATGTTTTCTACTATTTAGGACTAAGGGACCGACCATTTAACTTGCAGGGGGGGGGGGGGGGGCTTGGTTTTTTCCTAAAAAAATATTTTGAAAATGATTTTTGATGAAGAAAATATTTTGGAAGCAGAGGGTAAGAAAAAACTATTCTGAAGAAGAATTTCTGCTATATAAAATAAGCTAATAATGAAAAAAATATTCTGTCGCGACGCCTTCAAAAAATAAATATTTGTTCCACGCTCTGTGCGGAAAACAATTTTCTGACCAAAACAAAAAACCAAGCCCCCCCCCCACCCTTTCAAGTTAAATGGTCTGTCCCTAAGGTTATGACCTTCGACGATGTACTATAATTCCATACAGAGTTTAATAAATCTATTAAGAATTTGGTTTATATTTTGCTAATGTTTTTACAGTTTTATGAGAACTTTTACCAAATACGGAACAAATCAATATACATTTCAGGTGCGGATCCAGGAATTTGTGTTAGGGGAGGCGTAAAAGTTCGGCGAGAGGTCTGGGGAAGCCCCCGGAAGCTCCTTAAAGCATTTGGTAGCGATCCAGACAATAAAGTTTTCTAGACTCGTTTTTTTTAATGTTGCCCCTTCTTTTAGCTGGCTTTATTTTTCAACTATGACCATGACTTGGAATTCCAGTTGAAAACCGAAAAGGGAATAAAGGAATGAAGGTGTCCCGGGAAGGAACTCCGGTTTATTCGACGCGTTTACTTGTTTTTTCATTCCTCCTTTTCCTTTTCTCTCGTTCTCTCGCTCTCACTTCTGTGTTAAATTTTTTTAAGGGAGGTGGGCGTACGCCCGGTACGCCTTTCCTTGTATCTGCGACTGCATTTAAATGCACATTTTAAATTTGAATATTCGTCTCATGACGTATAGTTCAATCCAGGTACTCAGCCTCGGAGGCGGTTTATCCCAAAATATGAAAAAGAAGGAAAATGCTAAAAATTAGAGTAAAAACTATTCAATCAAATATAAATTCGCATTAACCAATAAACAAAACAACACATGTGAAGAATTGATACCACTTTCAATATTAGTGCGTTTATCCGGAGATTATTTCTTGTCGATTCCGACATTACACGGATATTACACTACCAACTGAACTTCCTTTTTACAACCCAACATGTCGAAAAGAGGTCAGCAATCCAAACTTATACTAGAAATCCACCATCATCGGTGCTACTTAAATATTTTGAACAAATAAATCAATTGATTTTGCCGTGCAAATGACATGTCTTACATTTTATATTATTATTAGATATAATTTCTGCTTGAAAACCATTATTAAGTTTAAAAACAGTCACGATTATTAATTCCAAACTAGGAAACATGGGCAATATTGGTCCTATTAGTAAAGCCATAAATAGAGACTAGAAAGTAATTGCTTCTTGCAGTTAACCCACATTCGCAGTATAATTTTGAAAAGCACAAAAATAAAAGTAAAATACTTGTTCGTGCTTGAAAGATCGAATAACAAAACAATTTCAGGTTATTTGCATATAATTTGTTTCTTGATATAGATATGGCAAGAATTTAATGCACATTTTATATAGTAAACATTTGTAGAACTTATACAACTGGTCCAGTTGAAGGACTTTTTTTTAGGACACGGATGTCTTGAACACAGGAATTTGACCCCATGGCCATAGGTATCAGGACACTTCGGCACCTGGACAGTTCGGCACCTATACATTTGGACACTTCGGCACCTTAAAAGTTCGGCACTTGGTCATTTCGGCACCTGATGATTGGACACTTCGGCACCTCCGTATATTTATTTGACGTATGACTTCGACACCTCCGTATATTTACGTCAATAATAATTATTTTTTTTAAATTTATTTTAAAACAGAGATTAAGTGTCATGTTCACTAATATATAAAATATGAATTACAAATGACATTATAATTTATGTAATTATGGTAATTATAACAAATGTATACAAGTATAATTAATAATCAGTATGGCAATCGTAACCATTGTATAAAGTATAATTAGTAATAAGTTTTAATCAGCTTTTAATTATTGGTCTTCAAAAAGTAGATGATGAATCCATCAGAGACATCAAAAACGCCGCATAATAATGATTACTTACGATTGTGTTTGTTTTTACAACATTTACTCATTTTACTTTTGATGTATTCTGGTAAAGACGAAATACAATCAATCTATCCAAACATAAGAGGTAGCGTCAAGTTATGGCATTGCCATTCCTCCCACCAGAACACATCCAGGAAACATTTATGGAGTTGGACAGACGCGCCCCAGATGCCATTGTTCCGGTAATGGACTACATATACAGCACTTGGATCACCAGCACAGTATTTAACGTCAATCACTGGTCTGTGTTCATGTCTTCTGTGCGCACCAACAACGACGTTGAAGGGTGGCACAACCGCTTCAACAGCAATGTCGTCACCAGAGGAAAGGTACCTTTCTACTTCTTGGTAACGGAACTTTTTGCCGAAGCTTCAGATATTCCTCTTCAGCTGAGATTGGTTTCTGAAGGTAAACTTCAGCGGTATCAACGAAAGAAGTCTAGACAGCTACAAGGCCAGATATTTTCCCTATGGGAACGCTATGTTCGCCGGGACATCAGCGCCAGTCAGCTATTGAGGCAGTGTGGATTAGTGTACGGACCACCAGCACAGTAAAATTTCATTGTTATTTAATTAATGGACTAAAAGAAAAACACTGAAATATCATGGACATAAGTTTAAAGTAGTGCTTTATTTAAAATCTTATGTTTTGTATCAGTGCTTAATGTTTCATCATAATTTATGTCAATTGTTCTGTTACACTTTATTAATTAAATATGAAGAATTAAACAGTATTATTTTTTTTATATATTATGTTTATTTACTTATGGCATGTGAATCAAATGATTAAATAAAGATGACACTACTTACCATAGAAACGAATTAAAATAAATACTGGACGAAAATAAAAATACAAAAACATATATATTTATAAGTGCCGAAGTGTCCAAACACGGTACCGAACTGTCTAGGTGCCGAAATTTTAAAGTGCCGAAATGTCCAATTACTGTGCCGAACTGTCCGAGTGCCGAAGTGTCTAGAATTCTGGCCATACATCACACGGTGGAAATATGGCCAGAAAACGAAAAAAAAAGTATATCGAAAAACGAAGTGAGCGAAGGGGGCTACCGCAAAAGTAAACAATTCCTACCCCATACCTTTGATATCGAGTTCACTTTTGGAAATTTGCAGACAACATGATTTGTAGGTGTTTTTTACGTACTCGCACTCAGACATTTATTCTTTAAGATTATGACATCGAATCCTTTAATAGATCCATATTTTTGCAACCCCAAAACTTTTTCTTGGACTAAAACACTTTCTTTACTTCAGGGATTCGGCCATTAACGACTTTAGGCAGTAAATTTTCTTTAATTAATGGGTAAAAATGAAACTTTGCTTTGTATGTAAATGAAATATTTAAATCCTAATTTTTATTATTTTTTTGTAAAATTGAGTTTTAATCAAATTGTTTACATTTCTAGCACATGTTTTGATAAAGGGACGTAACCCAATGACATAAGCCATATGCTCTTCCTCTTGCAATTTCCAGATAATTTTTCTCTGGTTCGGATTTCACTGTTTACTTTTGGATTTACTGCACCACAGTCGTTAATGTTTGCTTCCCTGAAGTAAAGAAAGTGTTTCATTCCAAGAAAAAGTTTCATAGGGACGTCTAATATTAATAAGTTCTGAACAGAATCGCAGTTAATATTGTTGATTATCGTGCAGTCTTGTTGATGGTCTTTCTACACCACTCGTGATTATGGGTTTTAATAATTTTCTTTTGCAAATATCTGCTTAAATCGGGCAGAGTGGTTAAGTCATCTACTGTTGATCACATGACTGTCGACACCAGGATGCAGGTTAAATCTTAATTGGCAAGTATTGCCCGTTATCCTACTGAATTTCGGGGGTTTTCTCAGTCTTGCTAACCCTATATAAACTTCAAAGTTGCATTAAACATTGTTCTAACAAACGAACCAATAAGGACAAAGTCGAAATGAGGCTTTCGGTTGAATGGTAATATTGAATTTTTTTTGCATTTCAGGACGTGGTGGTTCTGCTGGAGGGAAATTCCGTATATCCTTGGCTTTGCCAGTAGGAGCTGTCATTAACTGTGCAGACAACACAGGTTTGTTGTATATTTGGAAACCTATGAAATGGACAAAATAGTTTCATTTCCAAAGATTTTACAAAGATGCACTTAAGTTATGTAAAACGTAAGTTGAACATTGATGTCAGATGATGATTTGTAAAAACCCACTGACCAAAGAGAGTGGAAAGTCAATGAATGATTATGACATAAAACAAAAACCAAAAACACAAAAAACAAAGTTAGTTACTTGAACCCAATAAAAACAATGGGTGCACTCAGGTTCTTTGGACGAACAAGCAAAGCATGCCACCAATTAGACGCCCATTGAGTGACCTCCTTGTTGGGTTTAAAAAAATAGTAAAAACCTGGAGTAGTAAAGACTGCCTATAACTCAGCCGAAATGTTGGTTAGTATTTGAGAGATTTTCTATAACAAAAATTATAATTAAGTCGTTGTGACCGTAATCAATCAAGTTGACTTGGACATAAAGAGGGCATAAAATGAGAAGAAATCAAAACTAGTGTGGTATCAATGCAGGGTTCTAGGATTTATATATTGGCTACTACTGACCTCTTTGCAATGAGAAAGTTTTTTGTTCAAAACATTACTTAAATACTGCCTAGAACTCTGATGATCTTGTGTCTTGCATGTCAAAAGGTATGCTTACATTAATTTTTTAGCATGTAAATGCAACCATTGTATATTTTGCCTAACCTTATAAAGAGAAAAAATCACAATAGTTATGATTTTCTATTGAAAAAATATTGCAATGGTTGATATCATTAATTTTTCTAGGTGTACAACTTAACATGACCACTGAAGGGTAAGACTATCATCAGGTGGTTCCTGTACATGTGCAGAAAAACATACATGTATCTGTTCAAAAGTACACATATTTATAGCCATATACATGCAATGCAACATTTTTGTTATACAGGAGCAAAAAACTTGTTTGTTATTGCTGTCAATGGAATTAAAGGACGTTTAAACAGATTGCCAGCTGCTGGGGCAGGTGATATGTTTGTAGCCACATGCAAAAAGGGAAAACCAGAACTCAGAAAAAAGGGTAAGGCTCCATATAAAAATATATTTTAATTGTGGTGTTTGTAAGTGTTCATAATGTGATGTCTATTCTTACAGACAGGGTTTTATTATTAATACATAGATTTTAAAGCTGTCTGTATTTTGCATCCTTTTGTTAGCTCACCTGACCCAAAGTATCAGTGTCAGTGTGAGCAGAGCTGTTGACTTGTACGGATTGCCCGTATTTTCCACGGATTTTGAGGCCAAAAATATGCTATACGGATTCATGTTAAAATCTTCTGATTTTACATAAATCAGGAAAAAATCGTAGTTGCGCCCGAAATTGTTGCATCAGTGTTAAAAAGAAGCTTGTATATGAGATTATAGTTGTTAAAAGCTCACTGGCGAATGTAGATGATATTATAAAAAAAACAACATTGTGGACCATGCTTCAAAAGGAAACTAATATAAGAACACAGAGGCAACATCTAGAGTCATAACCAGTGTATGGGTAGCAATTTTTAATACACGCATGTGTAGTACTGATAAAGTCCTCAAAATACGAATAAGTCACTGGTGGAATACTGATGTCAGTCATATGGGGTAAACAGCTCTGGTGTGAGCTATTCTCATCACATGGCATCCATCATTGTCGTTGTCGGCCATAAACTTTTTACATTTCAGTCTTCTTCTCCACAACCACTTGGCCAATTGGAACCAAATTTGGCAGGAATGTTTATTGGGTGGTTTTTAACAAAGTTTGAGTTTTTGGTGCTGATCAAATATGAAACCTGGCTGCCAGGGCCATTAATGCATTCTGATTGGCTGAAATTCAAAAATCTTCTTCTCATAAACCGATTGGCAGATTGATTTGTAATATTGCAGAAATGTACCTTAGATGGTCCTCTACAAAGTTTGAGTTTTTTGTGCCGATCCCAAATCCAAGTTTGGCCGCCATTGCAGGACATAGTTTAACATATGCGAAATCATACAAACAACTTCTTCTTTGTTCCACACATTGAAGCCAAATTATGATAAAATGATGGTTGGATAACATGGCTTCCAGGGTAATGGGTTCTGATTCGCTAAAATTTCAAAAATCTTCTTTTTACAACTCGCATGGCAGATTGATTTGATATATTGCATAAATGTACCTTAGATGGTCCTCTACAAAGTTCAATTTTTTAGTGACGATCCAAAATCCAAGATGGCCACCACTGAGAAACACAGCTTAAAATAGGACACTATGAGAAAACCATACAAACCGCTTCTTCTCCGAAACTGTTATCCAGTCTGTGCAATAAGAATTTATGAGTAAAGGCCATTTGGGCATACAATATGAAGGAACTTGCAGACCCAAAGACAGATATGAAGGCAAAAAAAATTTATTGTGAAATTGGATAAAAAGCAAATAAAGTTATTATTCATTTATTTTTATTAATATCAGTGTCCAGTTGTGTCCCGGTTGAAACTTTAACATGCTGAAGACCATTTCCTCACTCATCTCCTTATCATCATCTGAAGTGTCAGAGTAACACCCTGTTAAGTCATTCTGAAAAGACAAATACAAATGCGAAAAATTATAATATATATTATATTAATATATTATAAAATATGGTTATCCGAATTTTCTTGATTTCCCCGACCGTGAACAGAAAAGTTACCTAAGGATTTCTAATTTACTAAATTAGAAGAAAATAAAATACCAACGATTATCTCCTTAGGGCTTTTCCAGAAAAAAATGTACAGGGGGGCGAGAACGCAGGTTAATTTTTTTTTCCTTGGTAGGTGGGGTTGAGGGTATTTCTATTTTGGTGGGTGTAGGTACGTTCTTATTAAAATAATCGCGGTAGTCGGTGTTTTTCTGTTTCTATTTCGCCAAACGCGGTGCTTTCGACGACGTCTGCGCGATTTTTGACTGACGATTTTGTCGGAAAGAATGCAAGGGGAATAACCGATCATCATAAATTTTTGAATGGTTAACGCCCGAAAGTTCCGAATGGGACTGGTTGCCGATATTCTATATTGCTCTGCTCTATATTAACCAGATGTTGTAAAAGCCGGAGTATACCGAAAATGCACACCACATGGCAGTGACTAAAGGTCAACTTTTTGTCGGTTTTTTGTAAGCGTGATAGCGTCTCAGTTTTCGTTATCGTACGTAGCACTGCCGTAACATACATCAATAAAATGAAATACAGCAAAGTCCTAAGACAATTACCTGTCATTTATAGAAATTTCATACCGTATAGTTTTAATTTACCAGGTTAAAATGCCGTTTGAAGTGGCATGTTTTGATCTGAACTCGGCACTCGGCGGACA
This sequence comes from Limnoperna fortunei, assembly GCA_944474755.1. Classification (NCBI taxonomy): domain Eukaryota; kingdom Metazoa; phylum Mollusca; class Bivalvia; order Mytilida; family Modiolidae; genus Limnoperna; species Limnoperna fortunei. The sequence goes on along the minus strand of OX104114.1, from coordinate 67,488,875 downwards.
GAAAACTCTAAATTAAAAATATAAATAGGAATGGTGACAAATCGCGACCTATAAATTATTAAATCAATTATAATATTACGTCTTCGTTCCTATTTTCAGCTTTCAAAACCACCGGGAACAAATTTGTGTCAGCTTTTTCGGTGACAAAATGCCGAAAAGGGGGGTGTTGGAAGCAACTCGACATACGCTTCGACAAATATTTAGCATCTGTCTGCCAAAGTAAAATAGATAACGCATCAGTACTTATTAAATATATAATATATAATAGTATTGCGTCTTTTGTGGGTCTCGAAGCAGCTTTGAACAAATTTGTGTCAGCTTTTTCTACAAAAAGTGGGGGAGGCTGAAATACATTTGTTGCAATGTAATGGTGTGTGTGCATTAGAGAAAAAAAAGTGTGGTATAATCATAACAATCATTAAAATATAGTATAGAAATCCCAAAATCAACATAATTGTTCAATATATACATGTATATAATCAAGACCTGAACAAATTTTTAAACCTTCAATTCAGGAATATTAAACCATGTAGACAAATATTCTTGTCTGCCATTGGAAAACAATGTAAAAGTAAAGGACAAAAAATGTTTTTTTGTTATAGCATTAAAGACCCTATGCTTTTTACACTGACAGCAGCTTGTAGGGTTTGTACAGACAAGGAAATTTGCACTCCTTGTCCTAGCTAAACACGTCAGTCGATATGCTACCCTTAAAATTCTCATGTCGCAAATTTTCCTTGCAAGAGTTTCAAAGTCCACTAAGATTGACTTAGTAGACACAATGCAAAATACAGTGACCAATAGTGACCCATAAGCAGAATGGAAACAAAGTTTTTTTGTTTTGTTTTTGTTTTGATTGATTGATTGACTCAACTACATGACACTTATTTCAGTCAGTATAAATAGCGAAGAAAACTCCATAAACTACATAAAACTGCTACATGTACTATGAAAGATTCAAACATAATGTTATTTACAAAACATTAAATTTATATTAATTTATTCAGGCATAATAACAACCATGGGTCAAGTAAAATACAAAATTATATTAAAAAAAAATGGAAATCACAGAAATACAAAATAATACAAATTTTAGTGATCGAAAAGTTTCTTTTATGGAAAAATATAACTTAATTTATAATAACATGAACAATTAAGGAAGAAGTTATATTCATCTTTTAAGACATTACATAATTTACAAGGACTTTGTTGTCTTGGTATTTTCTTATAACATCCAGTTTTAATTAACAGAGGATAGATACTGGTATGAAATTGTGTTATTAGCTGCCTGTTTACACATTTTTTTCTCTTCGCATGAATTTCTCATTATTAGTCTATACTACAATGAGAAATTTATCATTTTTTTCTGAAGGCAATATATTGCAAAGAGACAGGTCAGACTGACATTAACTTATTGAATGAGTGAATACATGTTATAAAACTCATTTACTGACATTTTATTCCATAGAAACAAATTATACTTACCCCAAATGCTGTGATGAATTTTTAGATTGCTTTATAAAAACTCACATGCTAGGGCCAACAACTCATTTTAAGGATTTAATAATATATCTCTGTCTATAAAACAGATCTATTGACACTATTATTTTTATAAATTTCTTTTAAAAAATGCATGTTCCTTTAATACACAGAACTTAATTCACATTTTATTTCCCTTTTTCTTTTGTTTAAAGGGATGATCACAGACTTTAAAATTGTGTTAATAGCTGCCAGTTTTTTAAATCTTACTTCTTGCTGGAGATAAGTTTCCATAAATTTTAATATCACATTTTTGTAAACTATAAAATAATATTTAAAAATACCAGTTTGATTTAAGTGTTTATTTAAGGTCTTAAAATTTTTTGGAAGGGATGCTTAAGTTTACTAATTGGTTTATCAAGAAAAGTTAATCATGCCATGCAATATCAGCTTCACATTCAATGAATATCATAGAAGCAAACCTATACCATGTGCAGAAACCATCATTAGATAAATTTTGTACCTACCGTAATAGCTAACTCGATAATGTTTGTAAAAAAAGGGATTTATACTATCACAATGAAGTCCAAAAAATTATATTACTGCTCGAGATTTAATCTCCCAAGCTCACTTTTTTCAGACATAAAAAATTGAAGAATGTGTCCATGGGACACGGATGCCCCCGCTAAAGGAAGTCCCAAACAGGAAGTAGTTGTCCAACAGGTCTGAAAGTCGCTTAGGACGTACAACTTGTGATACTTAACCACCCTGCCAAATTTCAAATTGTTCTCATGTACGGTTTCTGAGTAAAGCTTGATGGAAATTTTCATACTCGTGTTGACACATTTTCAAATTGGCCCAGTCGAAAACAGGAAGTAGTTGTCCGAAAGGTCTGAAAGTCGCTTAGGACGTACAACTTGTGATACTGAACTACCCTGCCAAATTTCAAATTGTTCTTGTGTACGGTTTCTGAGAAAAGCTTGACGGAAATTTTCATACTCATTTTAACACATTTACATATCGGCCCAGTCGCAAACAGGAAGTAGTTGTCCGACAGGTCTGAAAGTCGCTTAGGACGTACAACAAGTGATACTGAACCACCCTGCCAAATTTCAAATTGTTCTTTTGTACGGTTTCTGAGAAAAGCTTGACGGAAATTTTCATACTCGTGTTAACACATTTTCATATCGGCCCAGTCGCAACAGGAAGTAGTTGTCCGACAGGTCTGAAAGTCGCTTAGGACGTACAACTTGTGATACTGAACCACAATGCCAAATTTCAAATTGTTCTCATGTACGGTTTCTGAGAAAAGCTTGACAGAAATTTTCATACTCATGTTAACACATTTTCATATCGACCCAATCGCAAACAGGAAGTAGTTGTCCGACAGGTCTGAAAGTTGCTTAGGACGTACAACTTGTGATACTGAACCACCCTGCCAAATTTCAAATTGTTCTCATGTACGGTTTCTGAGAAAAGCTTGACGGAAATTTTCATACTCATGTTAACACATTTTCATATCGACCCAATCGCAAACAGGAAGTAGTTGTCCGACAGGTCTGAAAGTCGCTTAGGACGTACAACTTGTGATACTGAACCACAATGCCAAATTTCAAATTGTTCTCATGTCAGTTTCTGAGAAAAGCTTGACGGAAATTCGTACGGACGTACAGACGGACGGACGGACGGACATGAGTAAAACTTAATGCCCCCCGACATGTCGTCGTGGGGGCATAAAAAGCAAAGCCTATTTATAAAATACTTGACATGTATATAAATTTCTCCATATAAATAAATTTAAGCAATGACATCAAATTCTAAAATTAAATAAATTCTTTGTTTTAAACTGCATGATGCTACATTTGACTTTATTTGGTAGTCAAAATGTATATATACATGTAAAACAGTTCCAGTTATAAATAATAAAGACCCTCACTTGTTTTAAACAGCAATAAGTTGCAAAATAATGAAAAAAATTAACATCACAGCAATAAATGTCAGAAATATTATCAAGTTATTTTGATGCAAGAAGTATGTTATTAAAATTCATCGGTTGTGAAAAGTAATCTACATGTATGGGCCAGCTGAAAAAAATCTTAATTCAACTAGAAGTTGTGGAGGCCACAGTATATGAAATGGTTGGTTATAGAATTATAGGCATCATTAAACTGTGTGATTGTTGGAATTCAATATGAACATTATGACATAATACGAATTTTTCATTCCTTAAAGGTTTACCCTCTTAAAAGTGGGGGTGGGTGTGTGTGTGTGTGTGAAAAGGGGAGGGGGGGGGGGGGCTATGTCACTCAAGGTGTAATATGAGTTATTAAATGCCAAAAACATATATCAACATTAAATTATCAACAGACAGCATATTTGAAACTATTATACGTCTTACGTCTGCTGTGTATACAAATTCACTACAAACACGAAGGCACATGGAGCTTTCCTCAATTCCTATCAAAATGCACCATGTCTTGGCACAAAATAATTCTTGGGAATTTGTTATATACTAGACTTAACGAGTCATGCATAATGTCAAATTTAAACAAACATTTCTTCTTCAAAAGGACAGTTTCGTGGATTAAACATGATTTGTGTTTGTCACAATTCGACTGGCATAACGAGAAGGATTCGAATATAATCACACAAGTGTGGACTGTGAGCACGCTCACAAAGCGATACCCCCGCTATGCTTTCATGTCCAGTGATCTCCCCTTAATGATATCCGAGGTCAATAAAAATCCTTCATGCACATCTACATGTAATGTACTTCCTTTATGCTAAGTTTCATTAAATTTCATCAAGCGGTTTAGGAGGAGTTGCGCTTACAAGGGATGTGGACAGACGGACAGACAGACAGTCAGGGTGATTCCTATATTCCCCCCCCAAACAAGTTTGCGGGGGGTATAATAATCATATTGATATATCAATTTTATTTTATAGGTGGGGGGTACTTTCCATAAAAACATTTTCTAGGTTGTGCCTCTAAAAAAATTAAAATTTTATTGGTGGTACCCCATTTTTTGAGCTGCGTTCTCACCCCCCTGTACCTTTTTTTCTGGAAAAGCCCTTACCTAAGTGTGCATGTTTTCTTCCACATGGAGTGTCTTTTGGAACTTCTTGGATGGCTTGAAACGAGGTAATCTAATCAGCAGAGATTTTCCGATTGCACCAAATGCGCGAGCATTGTAAATTAATTAATAAATAAGAGATTTTTTACTTTTATGCACGAAAGTACACAAATTTATATAAAGAAAACATCGATTGAATGGTCAAGTGATCAAAACGGTCTATCGATTGCATAACACAACTCGGGCGTTCTTCATGTTAAAGTTATTAGGTCCCAGTGAGTAATTATAAATAACACGCCACTTGGGCGTTCCTCCTGTTGATGTTTAGAGGCCCGAGTCTGGGTTTTACACACCTCAGGCGTCAGGCGTTTGGCTTATTTCGCACACTGGTAATCTTATTATTTTAAGTTTTTCTAGCCGATAAGAAATTAAACATGGCTGCCTGAGCTGCAAATGTGTCCTATGGAATGCTGTGGTGGTTCCATGTGTAAAAAGTTTTAAAAGGCTTCTCTGAAACCGATTAACAAATGGAAACAAAACTTACTGGCAATATTGGTTGTTTCGTCTTCTTTAAAATTAATGTTTTTATTGCCAATTGGAAATTCAAAATGGCCACCACAGGACTTAGTTTAAAATTGGACCCTATGGGCAAATTTAAAATAAAAATCTTCTCTAAAACCAGTTAACCAATGGATACACAACTTACTAGCAATATTGTTTGGATGGTCCTCTTTAAAGTTTATTGAAAATTACAGGACTTTGTTTTCACATCAAGGAAATTCCATAATTATTGACTGTAAAATCAGGTGAGCGATACAGGCTCTCAAAATCCTGTGGTTATATTTTGCACCCACGACTCAAAGTTGTGTGGCACATCAATTTAATCTTGTCCATTCAGGGTTCCATCAGTCCGGATTGGCTCGCCCAGCTAATTTCTCTTAAAGGTTTTAGGGCTATGACATTTACATTTTGTGGAATGTTTGTATGCATAATGAAAGTGTGCAGGGCCAAAGGATTTGAATTTCATTAAATTTTCAGAATATCCTAGATTGTTGCACATGGTTTATGTGTGCCATATAGAGTAACATGTTGTTCGGCTATCTACTCCTTCATTTTTGAAATTAGTCTTCATATTTAGTAGGATATGTGAACACATAAGAGCAGTGTGAAGGGCCAAGATTTTTTTATTTTTGTGAAATATTCTTAAAACTACAGATATTTGGACTTGGTCTGTTTTCAGAACAATAACTTAGGAGTAGGAGTATATATCTTGTCCAGCTATCTTCTCTTTCATTTTTAGAGCTACAGCAATTATATTAAAAAGCATGTTTGTACACATATGATGGTGTGCATGACTTAAGGATTTTGATTTTCATTAAATTTTCATAAAATTTCAGATAGACTTTTTCAGTTTGCATGCAAAATAGCTGAGATAGTGGTAAATTTCTTTTCGAGCTACCTTCTACTTTATTTTAAGACCTACAGCATTATTTTTAGCGGGATGTTTGTACACATAATGAAAATGTACAGGACCAAGGGATTTTGATTTTCATTCAGTTTTCTTAAATTTCTGCCTGTTGCAACACACCTGTTCAGGTGGGAACATCATTTCAATCTTAGACACACTTTCATTCAGTTGCCCCTAATATATCAGCCTTAAATTCTCAGCTGCTGGGGCATACTTTTCATCTAGTTTGTTTGTCATTTCAGTAATGCCTGCAGTGGTGGTCAGACAAAGAAAACCTGTGAGGAGGAAGGATGGTGTGTTTATTTATTTTGAGGACAATGCGGGAGTCATCGTAAATATTAAAGGAGAAATGAAAGGTTTGTATTAGCATAATTCTCATTTACAGATGTATTGTTTTAAATTGTTCGCGTCATGATCATCAGCAAGATGAGTAGCTCCGTTTATCAATGAGGTTGTTCATATGAAATCTTAGATGTAATGAATTTTTGGTGATGGTTCTTTTCCTTGGAACACTTTGCCCAAGGTCACTTTATACCTGTAAACATACAATGTCCATTTTACTTGGATGTAAGGGATTGAGTTAAATAAGTTTCACTACTGTGTCATTATCATTAGTAATTGAAGAAAATGTTTGTTAGTGGGTTTGAAAGAGATTAATAAATAGACTTGATTTTTTTTACTTGTACTTTAAAACAAAGTCAGCTTTACCAATCAAGTTTATAAAAAATTATTGTTCTGTTGTTTTATTGTAATTTCACTTTCATTACAGCTATTTTCTCCCTTTTGGAGGTCTGCAAAATTGTGTCTGGTTTATGTTTTTCTTTTTTTTTTTTGATTTTTATGATAATTGATGATGCTTAATCCCATCAGAAATACTCTATTCTTACCCAAAGTCCTGATACACACCTTATATTACACTTTATGTTTTTGAAAATCATTAATTTAATTATTATTAGTTAGTTAAGAAGAGAAGTTTTGACATCAATCTCAGATTTGGTGTAAAAATAAATACAATTTTCTTGTTGTATTTTGTAGGTTCAGCTATTACAGGACCTGTAGCAAAGGAATGTGCAGATTTGTGGCCCCGTATAGCATCTAATGCTGGATCAATCTCTTAATAATAAAAACACTGTTGACTGTATACAAGTTTATTTAAATTTGATGATTCATATGTATGGCCATGTTTGCACCCATCAGAAATGAATACTTTGTCACAAACTAGGCTTGTAACCTCCTTTTCTGTCGATTACTTGTGGCTACTTAATGTCTGTTCTGTGGTATACATAACTACATTTTTAGTTACATTTGATCTTAGACATCTGTGGATAAGCGATTTAGTATAAAATGACAGATTAAAATGCTCAAAAATTTTGTTAATATAACAGTTCTTAAAGTATCCAGTCATGTTCGATTGAAATTTATGAAAAAAATGAGCTGTTTTTTTTTTGGGGGGGGGGGGGGGGGTTATAGCACTGACATGTCAACACTTGGGTTGCTTTTTTTTCCTTACAGCTGGCAGTATTTCCTCAAATATTAAATGCAGATTTCCTGCTGAAGCTCTGCAATTTTGCATTAAAGGTGGATTGACCTTAAACATATGATACTGTTTTCTGTTATATTTATGTGACAGAGGACAGAGTAATAAATTAGGAGTCATGCAAGATCCATTAATGGATCCAAATTGAGAAATTGAGAATAAAAATAGAACTTGGATTTCATACCACAGGCTGCCAATCATAACGGTATGCAAGGTTGTATTAAGTATGTTCACACAATGTAGTCTAATAAATGGATATCTGTAGTTCTAACAAGGTAATGTGTATCCGAGTTGTGCAGGTAGCATCTCTGTGGAGTTGAGTGAACGATTGGTAAAACATGTGAACAAATGTTCGTGCTAGCTCAGGATACACAGTTTTTAAAGACCTATGCCAAATACATAATATTCTGGATATAATTGCTGTCTGGCTATTTCAACATTTAAAATGAAATGGGGCAGTTTAAGAAAAAGGCATCCTCACAAGTCAGGGTTCCTGTTATGTGGACACAGAAACCCTGACTTGTGAGGATGAGAAAAAGGATGCAAAATGAAACATGTGCCGAGGTGCAAAGCCCACATTAAACGTAAATTTATGGAAAGGTTTATGAGTTTTATGCCGAGTTTTAGATGGTGATATTGTTAATATGGACAGTGTTGAGGCATGCCTCGACTCTGCACGACTAAAACACCGTATCTCACTTCTGTTACAGTTTTACCATCTTTGGGATGTAGCAGGATACCACATACAGATACCGATGATAAACTAAAGAATTTTCTGTCCTATGGATCTGGTTTGAGTTGTCCAACCTATGTTTATATTACAGCAAAATGGGTGGGTCCTAGGTAGCCGAACGGTTAAGTTAGTTACTGATAACATTTTCAACACTGAGGTTGCGGTTCGAACTTTACTGCGTACGTGGTATGCTCGACTTCAACCATAATTGATCATGATTGCCAGTTTTCCAGTAGAAATATACGGGGGTTTTAACCGAGTACTTTGCCTGCCTCCTCCAGTAAAAAGTGTACGCAATGAAATATCTAAACAAAACACTGCAAGTGCCGTTAAACACAATTCAAACTAACAAAGCGAACAAAAATGGGTGCAGCTTTGTATTGTGAAAAAGTAGCATAACATCGATTACTATGCTAGATTTCAAGTCGTAATCATCTACCTGCTATATTAAAAAAATTGTATTACTTCAAAACCAGTTATTGGTGTATTTTCCGTGTATTAATCTGCTAGCTACGTTTTTCAATATGTTTAAATTTTGCGTTTGATTACAAGCTTTGAAACAAAAGAGTACAAACACTAAGATGTTATAATATTGTTATAGATTCATAGGCTGAATTTACAGATAATTTTCAGCTGGAAAATGTTTAAATATACAATGTATGTACAGATGATCTTGTTATCTTTGCAACAACAAAACAAGGTCTTCAAAATAAGTTAAACCATCTTTTTAACTATTGCAACGAGTGGTGCCTTGCGGTGTACCCTAATAAATATAAAATTATGATATTTAAAAATAATGGCAAAGTCATTAAAGAAAACTTTAACATTGGAGATCATGATTTAGAAAGTGTGAAGCAATATAAATATCTAGGAGTTGTTATTGAAAATACTGGCAAATTTAATGCAGCCAAAAAGCAATTATTCCAGAAAAGCTTAAAGGCATGTTTTAAATTATACAAAGATATGAAATATACACAACCTAGTATAAAGACTTTATTGCATCTTTTTGATCACTGTATAAGACCAATAGTATTATATGGAAGTGAAAATTGGGCCACTCTCAATATTACTTCTAAAAGAAAACATCTCGACTTGTTTGAAATTTTTAAGGACTGGGACTTTGAAAAACTGAACTATAAATTCTGCAAATATATACTTGGGAGTCAAAAACTACAACAAATATTGGAGTTCTATCAGAACTTGGGCGATAACCATTAAAGTATTAAAATCTATATTCATGTACTACTACAGACTTGAAAATCTCCTTCACATCTTTTAAACTGTGCACTCATTGAATATAAAGAGATGTATAAAAGAAATGTAAGCCATTGTACATGGTATTCAAACATTGCTTTTTATTGTGAAAAACTTGATATTAATGTCTCAAATATAAGTACCGGTAATTGGAAACATGCTTATTTTAAGCGTTCATTAAACAATTGTCTGAAGCAAAATTTTCTCAAAACTTGGGATAAAACAAAATTATCTTATTTAGGCAAAGATGGCAAGCCCTGCACATTTTTCCTTCATAAAACTGTCTTTGGTACAGAAAATTAATTAACTGCTCCACTACATTCAGATAATAGAAAAACACTTGACAAAATTTCGTTTAAGTAACCATAAATTAAGAGTTGAGACTGGGCGCTATGAGCGACACATTAACAATCTTGGAAAACCAGAGATCATTCCAAAACAAGAAAGGTTATGTCAGAATTGCTATATGAATAAAGTGGAAGATGAACTCCATTATCTGCTCGAGTGCCCCAAACACAAGGTGAAACGTCGATCATTTTTAAACTGTTACTTTGAAATTTATCCTAATCTTAAAACATTAAATAATGAACAACTTTATATATGTATTATGTCTAATGAGGAAACTACTTTTGTTAATTCTTTGTGTATTTTCTTAAAGTCAGCAGTAGATAAGCAAAAATCAGAATCAGATTAAGTAAATAATTATATGTCTATTATTTTCATTATTATTAATACTTGTTTAATTGTCCCTTAAATGATGTACTACTGTATTTTAGAGTTATCTCTCTTTATACATGTATATTGGAAAGACTGGCTCTCTGCAATTTTGCTGTGATGAAAAAAATGTAACTATCTAATTAACATGCTCTGATGGGCCCTATGATTAGGAAATAAAGATATTTGTATTTGTACACCAACAAACGACATGCTTGGGGAATTTTTCTACTTCTTATAATATGGTAATTTAACTTTTTGTGGTGGACAACTTGAAAATCTTGGGGCCCCGGTGGCCGAGTATAAGGTAGTTCGTCTATTATTGATCACGTGGTATGTCAACACACTGAAGTAAGTTGACGGTTCGAATCTCACTGCGGAAAGGTTGTACTCGACTCTAATCTTCATTTACAAGGATTGCCAGTTTTCCTACCGAAGGTCGAGGGTTTCCTCCGGGCACTCTAGCTTCTTTCCCCAATAACCCACTAAAAACTGGACGCCATTATATAGCTTAAAAATTGCTGAAAGTGGCGTTAAACACCATCAAACAAACAAACAATCAAGCAGCATAGTCTTTTGTAAACTTTAGGTTACTTTACAATTCGCCCAAAAAACTACTGATGAGGGTCACTGATAGGTCCTAATAAACACCTAACAGCTTGGGCAGATATACGTATTGTTAATTATATAATCTTCCTCGCGACAAGAACAGTTATACAGTTAAATCTGGTGTCTATTAGATTAGATTTTTGTTCGAATTGTGTTTAACGCCACTTTCAACAATTGTTCAGCAACATCGTGGCTTGTCCAGTTTCTATAATGGATCATAATGGAGGAAGCCGGAGTACATGGAGAAAGCACCCAACCTTGGGCAGTAAAAATATTAAATTAGAACAGGTGGGGTTAGAAGCAGCAATGATATCAACATGGGTTACTTGTATACAGTCCCTATAGAAATGGTTGCCTACATTGAAAAAACTACAAAAATTTATCATGAAGCGCCAGCTTACTTAGGTCGACACGGCATCTGTCCATACAAAGAATGACTTTCTCCTTGAAACAGCGCTAAATATTGCCATTTATATGTTGTACAAGTTGTTTATTTTAGCAGGCGTTAAACAGTGGAAATGTGTTGACCGGTCAATGCTTTAAGTTAACTCGGTATCAAATTTTACATTTTAATTGAAAAACATGAAGCAAATTTTAAAAGTTGAATCAAAATACTATTTTATATTAATCAAATTTATATTGTTTTCAGCATGTAATTCAGTTCTACCTCATTGTTGAAGAATATACGAGTAAAAACCCATATCCTACAATCTTTAATTTTCTGTATCAAAGAGACAGACGTGACATTAATATTCCCGATCAATTTAAAGTAAACACGTCATGAACTTTTGACCAATAAAGAAAAGCAAAGTTTAACAAATGCAAATCATATTAAATCATACAAGCTAATTGGCTTATTTACAAGATACAAACTTAGAGGTAACTCATTGGACATTAATTGTTGAGTTGTTTCCCTTATTTTATTTTTCGGAGCAGACAATTTACGCATGATATATAGGGTACATGGATAAAGTTACAGGGCAAAACAATAATGGAATCATTACTATATTAAATGGTTTTTAGTTATCTCCCTTAGTCTTTTGCATCCGTCAGTTCGCTTTTCTGAAATAACTGCATGAATTCAATTCAAAATTGCTACAGGTGATCACAGGTAGCTGACAATGAGTTTAATCGCAGATCACAAGAACCATACCTCAACGTACATTAAATTTGTATGTGTCTCCTTTAATTTATTTTTCTTTTCCGGAAAATAGTTACGAAATTATTGGATAGTTTTTCTTCCACCTTGGTATATAGATATACCTGTTAATGAAGAAAAGTGTTAACTGCACGAGAACCACTCAACTTACTTTAAATTTTTAGTCGTAACACTTGGTATACTTTTCTGTACTGACCACGAAACCAATCGTACAGTCGTTGATGTATCGGGAAATAGAATAGTGATTTCTAGATGTTATTTTTCATATTTTATGCTACAAACGAAACTCGGCAAGAAACGAAGAAAAGGCTCGACAGAACCTCTCTTTTTCCACGTTTCTAAGCCTCATCCTTCCTCATCCTTATATTGTTTTTTATGTCAAGACAGTACACTATATAATATATATTAGCTTACTGAGGTTATTTAATTCAGCCACTGTCAATGTCAAAATATTCAACACTATACAAAGAATGCTTTTAGCTGTCATTTTCATGATGAAGGAAAAGTAATGGACTCTTAATACTTTCTGTTGGAACTACAACGGGGCCGTAGTCGGTAGGGAATGGAATAGGTGCACGTGCACCTCCATTGGGCAAAAAAGTACCCAAAATACCTTGCATAAGGAAAATGACATAATTTTATAAGTAGAGTAAAATACAAAAACTCCGTAGCCTCCGTGGGGCTTCGTCCTCATGGACCCCTACTCGGCCATGCCCTGGACCATACGAGACCATTCGCCGAAAGAGCATCCTCACAAATAAGGTTTCTGTGTTCACACATGTGGACACAGAAACCCTGACTTGTGAGGATGACGAAAGAGGTGCACCACAATCTAAAATCCTGTCAACGGCCCTGTACAAAGCTATATGCCACCATTAGCATTAACAAGCAGTTAAATACAAATGAAACCATCGAATCGATCTAATTAAAATTGAATCTTTCATTTTGATTCCCCTTTTTTATTGTCGCTGCGTTTTAAGATCCCCAAGCGGCAAATACAAAAAGGGGCAAGTGAAAAATTTAATTTTTGCCATTTGATGCTCTTAACTATCATGTTCCAAAGAAGATTTCAAAGATTTCAATATGGAATGTATCGGTAGAATAAACGCGATTGAAAATGCACATAGCAAGTTGTTTTCAATCAATGGGCCAAATATTTATTTACGTTAATTTCTTTTGTAAAAAATATCGCACAGTATAATTACTGTAGCCTCCGTGGGGCTACAATAAGGCCGTACCCGGTTGGGGTATATTCTTTCGTGCGCTTTTGGAAGAGAAAGTTGATCTTACACTCTTGATAGAATTTTTTTGGCTTGTTCCGCTTCGCTCCACTCGCGAAAAGTCATACAATTTTTAGCACTCTTGGAGATCACCTGGTCTTTCCCAAAAGCGTATGTAAGAACATGTTAATTAATATCTAACAAGCTAAAAAATAAATTATCATCAAACTGTAATTGTTGGGAGGAAAAAAGGATGACTTGCTTATGTCAAATCCTTTTTGAGTGCAAACAAAATAAGATAAACTTAATACATGTATAACTAACAACTACGAACCCCATCGAGTCATCATAATAAGCTACGTCCGATTGAAAATGCATTTTGTGTCAATCGCAAAAAATAGGAGATGAATTTCATTTTATCTTGGTATGCAAACTCACTTAGTGACGAGAGAAAATAGTATGTTGAAACTAAATTCTATACGAGCCCAAACACTATGGAATTTAAGGAATTGATGAATTGCCAACGTTTACCAGATCTAAAAAACCTTAAATTTATTCGAACTGTAAACGAAAAAACTACAAATTCCTGGGTAGATTGGAATCTTGCATTGGTCTTTTCTTTTTTACTTTAGTCCGAGAATCCTCTCCCGTCCAACTCTTTTGTTTCTTTTTATTTCGTGGCACGCAAAAAAAAAAAAAGAAAAGAAAAAAAAAAGCTTTTGACGGCAGAGGATTCTCGGACTACTTTAACTGTATCTATGCATCTTTATTGTGATTATATTATTCATTTTTTACATATCCTATACATATAATTAAATATGTCGTTCTTTTGTAATGATTTCTCTGTACCTGATTTTTGGTTTTGGAGAATAAAGTTATGTACTAGATCAGGAACTGCGAATATAACCCCCCCCCTTTTTTTCTGTAATTCGGACGCTGACCACGTGTCCGAAATTTCTTCGTGCAAAAAGGGCGAAATTAAAAGCAAAATGGAAATCATTTACAGTGGAATTGGTAAAAAATCCAGTACCTAATAGTTATACTGATCTATACTTGTCCTAGGCCGTAAAATCAGTGCTGCATACGTCATATTGTATTGTCCTTTTTATTGCATAGAGATTTGTGACTTTAACTTTTATAAGATTAAATTCTACTCTGTAAACAAAGTAATAACACGATACCACTCTCCATATAAGGACGCGCACACGTGCAATGATGAGGAACATATCAAACTTGAAACAATAAATATAGACATTGCATAACAATAGACGAAAATAGGATTTCCCACATTTTCCATGTAATGTTCTAATTAATACTGTTGATACAAATACATCAAAATAATATATAAAATATCTCCGTGTGTTCAAAATGACATTACAGTAATACTGTTTTGAAATTATCCCTCAAATTATTCAAAACGGCACGTGCCCGCCAATTTTGTTTCAGATATCGACAAAGCCTAAGAAAACACGTAGAAATGCACAAATATATAATAATTAGTGTACATAATAAAACATAAAGTAAAGTGTCAAGCATAGCTTTTATATATAAATATAAACATATGCATGTAGTTAGATAATTGACAAGTAAACAACATTTTATGATAATTAAAACTTGGTATGACGGTTAACAGATCGTGATGGGTTGTTGCTATAAAGTAGTTAATTTTTTCGGCATTTAGCTGGTGTGCTCTCATTACTTCCGTGTGAATTCGAAAATCAACACTTGATAGGAGTTCGATGTTGTTTGTGTGTTTAGTAGGATAATTAAGTGTGTATATTAGTGGATTTACGAAAGACTATTTCAAAAATGAATCCTCCGTGTGCGAAGTGTACAAAGGCAGTCTATCCAACAGAAAAACTCAATTGTTTGGACAAGGTAAAACGGGGGCTGACATTTTTACAACCTGCTGCACATTTGTGCCACTGCTTTCTAAATGCAGGTCATGTAGTGCACACATGGGTTGCACATTTGTTTTTAATCGCTTGAATTTGTTTAATACAAACATTAATGGAAATAACTTCGTTTGCAATCGGCAGTTTTTTTTAATGATTTTGGATTAAATGATAGGTGGGAGGGGCAAAATTGACCTTGTCCTTGAATTATGAATACCGAAAGTTGTGCTATCGTTCAAGAACTTCTGTGAAATTTTTGCAATTTTATTGAATGGTTCGCGACACATTTATAGATAGTGTATCCATGAAAACATTTAGGTTGTTAAGTGTCATTCAAATGTTGACTTTAAAGAGTATCAAACTCAGAAGTGGCTAGGTAGAGTAACATTTTGCAGTTGCAGTACATGTATATATGTACTAGAAGTATATAGCTACATTGTCAGCAAGTAGCTCTCTTTCACATGCATGAACAAAATTTGTTGTGTTCATGATTATACAGAGAATAGACATACTGACGTGAAATTTGTTTGATTGCAACAACTTCTCTAAAACTAATCACGGACAAGTACCCCATATATGATGGTCACTTATAATGTACATTAAAATTAGGGTAGTTTTTTTGGTGTTACACAAACATTTCTACAAAATTCACAGCATTATACCTTACTAACAAAACTCAGTTATGACTTGTGTGAATTTGAAATGTAGTTTTTCTATAAATTTGTTTTAGTGCAGGTGTCATGAATTTATTACACCTGTAAAGTTTTAAATTTCTATACATTAAATTTTTTTGTACTGTCAATACTGTTGGTACTAGTTCTAGTAGATGCATTAATGTAGTTCTAATCAAAATTTGTAACACATGGCTATGTGTACATGTACATTATTGTAACGAAGATGTCGTGAACAGAACTTTTGTTTAATGTACTAGTACATGGTATTTTGACTAGAAAATTACTTTGTACATGTAGTGGTTTGTTTTCTTTTGTTTTTTAAAATAAGCATAATCAGATAATAAAAGCTTATTGAGATGGATTGTCTTTTAATCATTTAACTTGATTTGTTGTTTTTTTTTTTTTTATGATACTATGACAGTTATGTTCTTTGTCTTATTGCATACTAAAAATACTAATATTTACATTGAAAACATCTATATCATAATTACATAACTACTAGTACCAGGTAGTTGCATATTTTGGCATAAGGTACATGTACATTTATTTTTCAAAAACAAATCCATGTACATGTTAAAACTTCTTAAAAGTGTTGAAAATTATGAATGCTACAATGTATGTACAAATGTACTAGTACTAGTATTGTAAATTGCATGTACATGTATTTACAATAATACTATTACATGTACTGCCTTAATTAATTCATGAGAAGAAATTTCCATATAAATACTTGAAAAATAATCAAGTTATTGTTCCAAATTAAGTTAGTTTTCATTTTGTTATAATAAAAGTTTAGTCTTTAAAATATACAGACACCAATAAACTGGTAGGAGTTGTACTATAATACTAATTGTCATCCAGATCAGAACAGGATGGTTAAAAAAAGTCACAAATTTTCCCATATAATCTTTCTGTGAAATATGATACCTTTATTTATAGGTCTTATCATACTCCATCATCTTGTTAATGTTTGTATCTTACAAGTTACAAATAAGATTATAGAACATGTTTATTCATGAATGATTAATATGCTGGCTGATTTAAATGGAGACACATGTATATGATCTAGTGACTGAATTTGTTCATTGTAATTGATAAATGCAGTACTTCAGATACTAGTAGATTTGGGTCAGACATAAACTTTATGTATCATCAATTTTTTAATTCACAAAATGAAAGGGTTATACTAGAGCTAAAAATGAAATGGATGGTTGAAAAAATATATACTATTATTATACTTAACAATTACTAAAGACTACTTTAAATGAAAATAAGACAAGTTTTTTTTATACATTGTGAACTAATAATGTGCACACTAATTCCTGATTTTTTTCTGCATTTGATAAACAGGATTTCTGCATCATTGTCTTTTATTTGGGTCATGTCAAATGCAACATCAATTTCCAGGAAACATTTTCCATATGGTTTTTCTCTTTCAAACACATGATCCATGTTTGGTGGGTCACTCAGGGTATAATTGCCAATAACATTTTATTCAGAGATTCCATAATTGCCAATAACATTTTATTCAGAGTTCCTGATAACCTCCAATGGTGGTCAATTGTTTATTTGTTTGTTTTTTGGTGTTGAACGCCACTTTCAGCAATTTTTCAGCTATATCATTGCGTCCAGTTTTTATTGGGGGAGGAAGCCAGAGAAAACCCCCGACCTGCGGTAGGACCAATGGTGGTCAAATCAAGCTACATGTACATAATGTGTGGCTTGTAAATATACATGTATACCTATGTCTAAATATGGAAGCAATTTTGACCCAGTCTTTAGGTATGAATGAAAAAGTTTACACATGTAAATTACTACTGACAATTACAATGATTATGATTCATCTGGAACTAGTTTAAATTCACACAATGTTTGTATTTATAAATTTTTTACATTCTTACAAAATGTATTCAATTACAATTGTATATTCATGGTTATGTCAATAAAAGAGAGTTAACTTTTAATCAGTTGAAGTACAGTTAAAGTTATAGAATTTATATAGAAATAATGCCAATCTTTTGAAGTAATTTATTAGTTCTTTATTATTATCAGTAGCTGCTCTTCCTTTATTATGATACTCCAAATTGCCAGATGATTCAGATAATTCAGAAATACACAGGTATCCTCCCACACAAACATTCTACCATCAGCAGGTGATGTAAGACATACTGTCTGGACATGTATATTATACAGAATAAACAGTGATCGAAATTGACACTACTTGTCCATTTGGTCTTGATGATGAGCATATTGTAAAATGTTGGCTCCTAATTTTGCATTTCTTTTGCCCATTTTGGGACTAAAAATTTAATTTGTAATAAAATTTCTTAACTTAAAATTGTTTATAGGGAAAATAAAATAAGGTAAACTTTAACAAAATTTAGAAATCTTATACATGTACTAGTAGATAGTAAATTGTGTAATGAATGTAATGTTCATCCATTTTATGTTGCACATCATTATTTATGCTTCAAGTGGCAGCAAGCTCAGGCTAAGTGTCAGAAACTACACATGTGATCATGGCCTGTAAAAAGTACATCAGATTTTCAATTTTGTTTACATGATAACAGTGTAACCAAAATTATTATGCAGTGCAGCGTCTGGTTTTGCCATGTAAAGCAAAAATTCTATAATTATACCCACCTTAATGGCTTGTTTGATTAACAAAATGATTTTGTTTGGCTGTATCAAAAGTTTTAGAGGTCCTGTATATAGCTGAAATACAGATCGGGGTTTTATCTCCAGGTACTTTGGGTTCCTCCCCCAATAAAACCGGACGCCATGATATAGCTGAAAAATTCCTGAAAATGGCGTTAAACATCATTCAAACAAACCAACAAATATAACTGAAATATTGCTTGCTGGTCAATCAATCAATCATTTTATTTAGTTGTTCATCAGCAGTGTAAGGATGGACAGTTTATGGGATTGTGATTATATTTCTAGTTAATATTAACAATATGAAGTACATATACATGTATCTGATACATGTAACCTTGATTAAAAAAATCAATACTTGATGCAGGATACAACAGAGTTATAAATGTTTTTGATTGCTGACATAAATGACTAAATTAATTGACACAATGTTCAATGTTGGCACAAGTTCAAGCCAGACTAGGGGCGTGGTGAGCCCACACCTAACCTATTCCAGCTTATTTGCACAACCATGCCTGTTGAAACATGTACTACATGTACGGGGAAAGTAGATTCATGTGGAAAATACCATGTAAGATAAAAATTATTGTCTACAGCCAGGCATGTCTGCTGTCATCTTCGCTAGCCAAGGGTTACGATCCGATACTCTTATCTTCAGAAGAGAGGGGTACCTGATCGTAACACTTGGCTAGCGAAGATGGTCTGCTGTAGTATGTTTACGTAGTGCATAGAAGTATCCTTTAAAATTACATAATTGGTGACAACAGTGGTACAAGACCAAGCTGACTTAGTTGAAGCAGTTTCTAATGCTAGTGTTAAGGTCAGGAGATCTTACTACATGTACTCATCTTTCTCTTGCAACAATAACTGGACATGTGTATTAGTAGTAGTAGCTAAGAAATTGTTGGACGTAGGATAAAAATACCTAAAGTTTTAATATGTACAGTACTCAGAAATGGGAAATTGTCAAGGGCTGTATTATGCACTTAAAGACTCAAAGTATCCTCTTAAAATCCTTTTGAAAAAGTAAATAGTACTAGACATAAGTAGTGTTTGGGAAATAAGAAATTTCTTTAACACATGCAGTGCTATTTAAAACCAGAAATTTCATGATCCTACTAGTATTTACATGTAGCTTAAAGCATTATTACAAGATAAAGTTGAAAAATGTGGAATTTTTACTAGAAATGCATGTACTAGTATTACCAGTATATAAGTGTTACCCTTATTACCATTCGGGTCGTTGGCAATGTGCCATATCGGCAGTCGGAACCGTCTGTACAAAGCTGTGTGCATACCTATGTACTATTAAATTGTGACCGAATTCTAAGGGCATTATTTTATTAATGCAAATTACCTATTTTCTGCTTTCCAGTGTTTTTACATGTACTATTAAAACTTGAATGCAAGCACAGTAAATGTACTGGATCCCAAAAATTTAGACCTATAACTGGTAGTGGTAATATCAATCCCCCAAAATACCAATGTAAAATGAAAGAGTGTTGGCCCTTTGGGGGTAATTGGATGAGTGTTAATATTCCTTATGAAAAGCTCCAGTATGAACTATAGTCTGCTTTGCATTT